>JABWPP010000050.1:126563707-129371207 GCA_016920855.1 Puya raimondii
CCCCACCACCCACCCCCATTACCACCCCCCCCCCCCCCCACCCAGCCCCAACCCCCAAACCCCACCACCCTAAAAAATCCCACCCCCCACCCCCCCCCCCCCCCCACCCCATAACCACCCCCACCCCAAAACCCCCCACCCCCCCCCCCCCCCACCCACCCCCACCCCTCCAACCCACCCCCCCCCCCAAACCCCCACCCCCCCCACCCCCCCACAAAAAACTCCCAAACGTCCCCCCCCCCCCAACCCCCACCCCCTCCCCCGCCCCCCCCCCCCAAACACCATCCCAAATACCCCAACCACCCAACCACCCCCCACCCACCCAAAACCCCCCCCAAACCCCCCCCACCCCCCCCACCCCCCCCCCCACCCCAACCCCACCCCCACCCCCCCCCCACCACCCCCCCACCCCCCCCACCCCCCCCCCCCCCCCCTCCCCCACCCCCACCCCCCACACCCCCCCCCCCCCCACCCCACCCACCAACCACCCCCCCCCCACCCCCCACCACCACCCCCCCACCCACCTTTTAAAACCCCCCAAAACCCCGCCCCCACCACCCCCCACCCCCCCCACCCGCAAAACCCCCCCCCCCCCCCCACCAAAACCCCCCCCCCACCCCCCCCCCCTTAACCTCCCCCCCCCCACACCCCCCCACCAACAAACCACACACCCCCCAAACCCCCCCACAACAAAAAAAAAAACACACCCACTCCTTTCTTAACTCCCCACCAAACACCAAACAAACCCCACCCCCAAAAAGAACTTGGGGTGGGGGGTTTAACCAAAACAAACAATCCACCCAACAAAACCAAAAACATCAAAAAACACCCAAAATACCACACACCCCCCCCCACCCCAACCGAAACACCACCTCCCACACACCACCATTACCTCAACCCAAAAAGCACAAACAATCCCCCCAAAACCACAACCCCCACCCACAATAACACAAACAAACAACCTCACACACAACAAGATTAACTTTCCCAAACCCACAACCCCCTCGCTCGCTGTCATCGTCACAAAAAACTTTCTGCACATCGGGGTGGGTGCCACAAGGAGGGTCTGCAGTCATTCAACACACGGCAAAAAGGATAGGAGGGGCTGGAGCGGCAGCAAAACCACCTGTTGCAAAACCACCGGAACAAGCCGGAACATGCCGGAGAGGGTCCCCAGCTGACAAAAAAAAAAAACTCACCCACCACCTCGGCCCCAAGCACACAGGGCACGGTCTACACCAGGCTGTCCGCCTCCTACCCCTGCCAGCTCCTCACTCGAACCGGCCACAACGGCCCAAAATAGAAAAAACCAGCAGACAATTCCGCAGGCGCACCGCCCACCAAACCACCACGACCCAACGAGGAGGTCTACCACCCACCACAAAGCCCACTGCAAAAAGCAGAATCCAGCGCAAGAGAAAAGGGGTCGGCCAAACTCCCACAAAACACAAGCCCGAAAACAAACCCCTCGAGCTCGCGCGCCTATACATCCTAGGTCATCTTCCTAGGGGTCAGCCTAACCAGTAGTTCAGTTACAAGTTGTTGAATGAATGAATGGAGTATTTGTTCCCTTTACGCTCTGATACCCATCTTACCCCTGTCACCCCCGGGCTAGTTCAAGATCACTCGGAAAAAACGTGCTAAAATTTTTTTTTTGAAAAGCCTAGCCCGCGCCACGTACAGACCCGCCACAAATACAGGGTCCACTGTACACACGGACAGAGCCTCCCCCTGTATTTGCACAATCGTCCAACAACAAACAACAGGATCACAACCACCATTCATTCATCCCAACAGCACATCAACACAACGAGAGATTCATACAGCTAACAGTCCTTAAATCTGTATGAATCTAAGCAAATCCTTAAGCGAAGGATGATGCAATGCACAAGCAACAATCATTCTAGAAAGCTGCTCCTTATCCAGAAGCTTTAGTTTGAAACCCTAATCTCAATCATTGAAGAAGCCTTTGAAAACTGTTCTCCACACGAGAACTCTCTTTTTTGAAATCACAAAACCGAGCAATCAGAAATCCATTTTGAAAACCGTTTTCCCACACGGAAGCCTTTGTTTTACGACGCTACCACGAGGGGTAGAAAACCAAAATGCTCGATAAATGAAACGACTGGAAAACAAGGATACAACCAATCAATCCAAGCATGCTATCATCACATAATCATAAGGAGTAAATTCACAACACATAAGCATGCTAGAGTAAGCTCAAAGAATAACTGAACCACAAATGACATCTAATAGGCGAAAGTAGGGTGATAACCAAATCTGGGGATGTAGCCTCACGAGTCGGAACCTCTAGAGCTACTATCTAGGCGTGCCTCGCAGCGTCCCGACACTCACTCACCACCCTGCTCACCTGAAACCTGCAATGGGGGTGGGGGGTGAGAACATGCACGCATGTCTCTCCCTCCCAGTGGGTGTGGGTAACCGCAAGCCGACGAAGGCGAGGTGTACACACCGGCACGAGGGTCAACAAAAAGATAGATATGGTATACAGTAGCACAAGTAAGTATGAGGCTAACATACAACTGAAATAACTATGCTACTGTAAGCAACTAGTATGCATCAAAGGGAAAACCACGAAAGTAAACCCAATCTGAAAACTACCGGGACGTATCCCATGCACTGTCACCTGCTCATCTATAGGCACATAAACCTTCTGGACGCACTGCATCAAGGCTCACGGGTCGGCACAAACTCAACGACCCTTTTCCGGAAAAGAACACCTCCAAACGGTGGATCAGACCGCGGTGTACGTGAAGTGCTAGAAGAGCTGTGACGATCGATGCAAATGCTCAATCCACAGAACGGCAACAAGCCGAGAAGCAACCGATAAACCACAACTAGGATCGCTCGGAACAACAGCCGATCAGGCGATCACCCCCGACCAACTGGGGTCGTCTCAAGGAACATGCAAGCCACCACAACTAACTAGGATCGCTCAATGACAACATCGCTCAATCACGGTCGTCTCAAGGAACATGCAAGCCACAACTAGGATCGCTCAGAATGACAAGCGATCACCACCGACCCGACTGGGTCGTCGTCTCAAGGAACATGCAAGCCACAACTACTCTACTATCCAAGCACGCATATAAGTAGAGTCTACACGGGAGTCAAGTGAACTAATAACTGTAAAGCAAAGGAAGGGATAGAAAGGTATCACCGTAGTCCACTGAACCGACTCCGATCCGGATCGAAGTACCCACCTGTAGGTAAGATCCAATCTAACACCGACGGCTCTCGGGAACCGCGACAGGACCTACGAAAGACTCACAGGGTCAAGGTCCACCAAGTCGACGCTAAACACAAAGCTCTCACATCCCGAAAAAACCGGCGGATCGCCCGGGAAACCCACCGGGACGATCCCGAAACCACACAAAGCCCCCGAGAGGGTGGGTACTAAACAGTCGAACAAGTCCCCTCGCTGTGCCCCCCCCGAACACATAACACCAAGTGCTGGGACAGCGAGCACAAGCTCGGGGTGCCACGACAACAAACGCACCCGAAAAGGCTTCCCCGGGCTCCCGAAAAATGCCGAAATGGCGGAACCCCGGAACCCTTCGTCGCTCATATCCGTTGTCCTCGAAACTTCGGGACAGTGATGAGGAACAGCCAACAAGGCTAAACTAAACGACGAAGCCGAGTCGCTTGCGAAAACAGCGAGCGAGTCGCATCACTAGAAACGCGCGTTTCGCCGATTATTTCATCGAAAAAAACGCGTCGGAAATGAATCCGAAACTATACGAAGGGCGAGGGGGTTGGACAACCAGTCCAGAGGGTCCTCACGACCATCCCCTTGCTGCCCACAGAGCGTCGCTATGCTGCGACAAATGCCAAAGGTCCATAACAAGCAACATATACATACATACATACACCAAAATAAAAGCCGTTCGAGCAATCCGTTCGTCCCCTCTCGACCTTCCGCAAGTACCAGCGGATAGGTATCGACGTCACGGAGACCGTGCTCATTGTCCCGCTGTGACAGGACCAGTCGCAAGCCGGGAAATCCCATAAAAATAGTAGTGGGCGCGCGCACAAAAGCAAGCTTAACCAAGGCCGTGTGTGAGCAAGCCGTACATCCGCACGACCTTCCGCTTCCGCAAGCGCCAGCGGATAGGTAACGATGTCACGGTGACCGTGCTCACAGCCCTACTGCGTTGGGGCAAGTCGCGGACTCAGCAATTACATAAAAACAAGGCCACAAGCATACAAATGGCACGACAAAAGCCGAACGACGAAGCGGCTCGAGCAAAACAAAAAATGGAGGTGAGCATGATGATCAGTGAGATGCCATGATCCTCATGTTCACCTTCCCGGACCTCGGGAAGCACCAGGGGGGCCAAAACCTCGGCGCGGCCAACAACAGCAAAAACAAAGACCCCGGCCGGAGCAACTAGCTCCGGCCGGCTGCCGGCTGGCAGGCAAGGCCGGCGCCGGCCACTGTCGGTCGAGAGGGTCACAAGGAAGGGAGGGCTCACCTTGGCCGGCGGCGGAAAGTGGCGGCGGCGGCGCAGGAAGCTCCGCAGCTCTCGGGTTGACTAGGGCTTGTCGGCGCGGCAAGGAACAGCGGCGATGGCCGGCGGCGAAGCGAGCATCGGCGAAGAGGGGGAGCATCGGCGACACCGCCGGACACCGGTTTGCCGGTGACCGCGTGACACAAAATAACCCGGCGACGGCGGCGGCGGGGCAAGGTAGGCCGCGGCTGCCCAAGTTGCCTACACTGAGCCCGCGGCGGCTCCGGCGACTGTCCGGCGGCACGGCGACGCCGGGAAGGCAGGGGGCGGCGCCGGAGGACCCAAGGGTGGCAGTCCTCACCTCAGACGGCAACAGGGTGCGGCGGCGGCGGCGTAGGGGAGAGCCCTAGCTCCGGGAAGGCTCAGCTACGCCCACTCCGGCAAGGAACGGCGGAGGGGCGGCGGCCGGACGACGAGCACCGGCAAGATGGCGTCGCCGGACGTCGGGGGTAGGGGGCGACCACGACAGCAACAACCGGCGGTGGCGGCGGCCGAGCTAGCACAGCCGCAGCTGCCCAAGCTGTCAAGCCGAAGCTTGCGGCGGCTGCGGCGGCGCTCCGGCAGCACGGCGACGGCCGGGACAGCAGGGATCGGCGGCGGAGGTCCCCGGGGTGACGATGCTCACCCCCCTGAGCGGCGGGAGGGCGGCGGCAGCCTGAGCTCACACAGCTCGGCCAGCTGCTGCCAAAACACAGTGGCCACAGCACAGCAGCCTGGCGGCGGCTCCGACGGCACTCCGGCGGCTCTCCGGGCGACACCAGTGGCACAGCCACCTCAGGGGGAGCTTAAGCGTGGATTCCCCCTGGGTGCTCACCTCAGAGAAGAAGGAGAAGGAGAAGAAGAAGGAGGAGAAAAGGAGGGAGAGAAAGAGTTCGGGGGAACTCCGGCCAGCGGGGGGGGTCGGCGGGGCCGGAGAAGAGAAGGGCTCAGGGGAGGTGCTGGGCTAGGGAAGTGGGGCTGAGGGGGTGAGCGGGGAAGATGGCTCAGGGGGGCAAGGGAGAGGGGGGCTGGGGCTCTCGGAATGGGGAGAGGGGAAGAGAGAGTGGGAGAGAGGTGGGAGAGAGAGAGTGAGGGAGAGTGTTGACCAAGTAAAGAGAGGGGGGTGTTGGGTCAAATCCCATTAATGACTCCACCAACCCCTCCCTCTCAGCCACAATCTCCCTCCCAAAGGCAAGCAACAAAATCCTCCCAGGCCCCTGCGATTCGAAATCGCGCGAAAAGGTGCGAAAACGGGGACTCGATCGCGAAAACATAAAACGTAACCTCGAGCACTCAGTGATAAAGATGCAATAACTTTTAATCCGTGCGTCGCGCGTCAACACGGATCGCGCCATTGCATTCAGCACTGCCGAGACATCGAACTTAGCATTTTGGACCGAAACGGACTTCGTTAAGCATTTTGCGAAAATCTGAAAACTAACGAAAATCACTAAAAGACACTTATATACGTATATATATATAAATACCTATATATATACGTATACAGATCAAAAACACAGTAATGGGGGAGAGAAACACAGAATTTCAAATATCCAAAAATTCGGATTCTCACAACTGCGACCAGCGAGTGCACGTGGAAGAGGCTCGGCACAGATCACTAGACAGGGAGGGAGGCACGTGAAGGGTCGTCGGCGGTCGAAACTCGAGATTCGGCAAGTTAGAGAAATTTGCTCCAATTTTCTTGATCTTGACCGCATTGAAGAGGCTTCAATTGTGGTAGAAGGGGATTGCCGGAGATGCTGGGAGGTCCCTAGAGGAGTTGCCGATGATGAGATCCACTGTTGGGTGGTGGTCAGCCAAAGAGGAGACCGAGAGAGGGAGAAAAGATGAGAGAAGATTGGATGAGTCCTCAAAGTTGGCCGAATTCTTCATAGCCGATCTCTCCAAGTTGGTCGCCGGTGACGGTTAGACGGCAATGGCTGGGGCGGCTTTCATACAGGAAGAGGGTGGTGGAGGTGAGTGTTCAAGAGAGAGAAGTCGAAAGGAACAGAGAGAGAGATCGTACAAGAGAGAGAGATAAAGAGAGAGAGAGTCTGGTTTGGGGTGTTAGGTGGCCAGGGTTAATCCGACCAATTTAGGGATTTAGATTATGCCAAAATTACATAATGACCCTCTGACTTGTCATCCCTCGTGGCGCCTAGCACGCAGGCCTCTCCTCCTGTGACAAAATTCTACAGAAACCCTCAAAATTGGGTTTCAGCTGTAGTCCTCCAAAACTATGCATGAAAGACAAATTGAGGATGCCGCTGTTTTGCAACAAAAAGGCCAATTTCGGTGAAACTTGGTCAAGCGTGTTCGTCACTGAGTTTATATATCCATAGTCATTAACTTCTGAATTCTGCAGAATAATCTACAAGAAATTACATTCCGAATATGAAGTGGTTAGTTTTCTGCAGTAGACTGCGCGCATAATGCCAAATTTAGAAACAAGTAATTCCTCGCTCGAAATTTCGATTTCAATGATACTTGACTTCAAATGTTTGTCTCTGAGTGTACTTGCATGTAAGAATTCCTGTTTCCAAGAATTGTGGAAAAATTCATATAAAATGATAACTTGTTCGTGAGGTGGTCGATTTTTTGAATTTTCTCAGTTTCACTGGATAACTTCAAAATTTCCAAAGCGCGCCAGAACGATCATTAGACCTCACAAACAAATGCCCACGAGTACTAGAGATCCTTAGAGACCAAAAAACTTAAACAATTGAATTTGGCTAGCAAAAAGTAACATTAAGTTTGGTCACTTATTATTACCTCACTCTCCCCTTAAATGAAGTTTCATCCCCAAAATTTAATTAAACACTCCCCTAATCAGAAAATAACTGCGGGTACCACTATCGCATCATAGACTCAACCTCGTAGGTTGCCTCACGTTCCTCGTGGTTCTCCCACCGAATCTTCATAGAAGGAATTGTCTTATTTCGCAGCTGTTTCTCCTTGTGAGCCGAAATTCGCTTCGGGGCCTCATCGAAACTCAAATCCTCTCAAAGTTGGATCATTGTTGAGCGGATCACATGTGAAGGTCCGACATGTTCTTTCAAAGCATCGATACATGGAATATGTTTGTGCACACGAGTGGCTCAACGGGAGCACCAATCAGTATGGCACGGGACCGATGCGCTCCAGGATCTCGAACGAGCCAATGAAGTGTGGACTTAACTTGTTCCGCATGCCAAAATGCTTAATCACTTTGCACGACGACACCTTGAGGGGAATGTACTCGCCAACCTGAAACTCCAAATCCTTACGTTGCTTGTCGGCATAGCTTTTCTGCCAGCTCTGAGTTGTCAAGAGTTATTGTCGTGCGACGCGGATCTTCAACTATATATCCTCCACCAGGTCCATCTCGATCACTCTGTGCTCTCCCAAGTCATCCCAGCAGATCGGGGACCGACAGTTTTTCCCATAAAGTGCCTAGTAGGGTGCCATCCCGATACTTGCCTGGTAGTTATTATTATAGGCAAACTCAACCAAGGGCAAGCGTTGAATCCACCCATCGCCGCAGTCGGACACATAGGCCCCAAGCATGTCCTCAACGATTTAGATTATGCGTTCGGACTATCCGTCGCTCTGTGGATGGAAAGCTGAACTAAAATTCAGTTTGTTGCCCAAAACTTGATGTAAGCTCCTCCAAACCTAAGACAAGAAGCATGTGTCCTGATCTGACACGATTGATAGTGGCACTCTATGTAGTCGGATGATCTTGTCGATGTATAGCTGCGCCAACCTATCCCTCGACCAGGTTGTGCGGATCGGAAGAAAGTAGGCTGATTTAGTCAGTCGATCCACAACAACCCAGATCATGACGTGGTCCCGCTGAGATCAATGCAGATCCGTGACGAATCCATGATGATCTGCTCCCACTTCCATACAGGCACGAGGAGAGGCTAGAGCTTCCCAGTAGGCCACTGATGCTCATCCTTCACCTGCTAGCAAACCAGACATGGCGCCACATGATGTGCGATGTCTACTTTCATTCCTAGTCACGAGAAGTTCTATTTCAAGTCCTGGTATTTTTTGGTACAACTGGGATACACTATGTAAAGAGAATAGTGTGCCTTAGTGAGGACCTTCTTCCTTAGCTTCATGTCCTTTAGCATACACCAACGACCCCGATAACGAAGGGAGCCATCTATGTGGATAGTGAAGTCCCTTAACTTCCCCTTTTCAGCCTCAGCCCTCAACTTCTGGAGGTGTAGGTCCAACTGCTGGCCCAAGTTGATCCTGTCCACCAAAGTGGGTTCCACCACCAAGGCCAAGAGCTGCGCAGCTGCTCCTAAAGGTACCACCTCTTTAACTACACTCGTCGAAAATCCTCCACTAAGCTATCCTGCTTGGTGATTATCAGGGATAAATCGGGAGGAGTATTTCTGACTCACGGCGTCGGTCACCACGTTTGCTCGGCCATCGTCAGATCGTAATCTTTAAGTAGCTCGAGCCAATGTCGTTGTCTAAGGTTCAACTCATTCTGATCTCAGCTCGTGTTCGGCTCGTTAAGATTTCGACCCTTCTGACCTCAGCTCGTGTTCGGCTCGTTAAGATTTCGAGCTAAAAGATTCAGCTCGTGTTCGGTTCTTTATTAAAGGAGCGATCAATCTCGAGCTCATTGCGGGTCGAACACGAGCTTGCTAACGAATAGCGAGCTGGATTGTCAGCCCTACTTTAACCGAGCAAAACTTTTACTTTTGCTTGATTAGTTGGATGAGTGCCACCTTGCTACGTACTTCCATCCAGATTGTTTCAAAACTAGCCTGATTTAGAGACGGTGCCCACCAATCTTTTGTCTTTATAACTAGAACTACTAAAATGGGTAGTTTAGAAGTTATTCTATTCAGTTCCGTAATTCTGCTTCCTCATTATTACCACCATTACTTGTCAATTCATTTTCATGATATTTTTGCAATGAAATTCAAAAACCATAGTAAATTTATAGAATTATTTGAATTATTTTTAAGTTCCGGATAAAAAGTGATGAATTTTTTATGCAACAAAAAAGTAATTAAATATGGGCTAATATAAATTTTTTTGTTAGAACTATTAAAATTATAATTTAAAAAATAATTTATCTAGATTCATTATAGTTTGTCACTATTATCATCTTTAATTGTTAGCTTATTATATAAAATTTTATAGTGGAGCTCAATAATTATACTAAATTTCTAGAAATGTTATCGTTTGGTTTCTAGAACTATTATCGTTTGTTTCATGAATAAACTGAGCTTAGTTATTTGTAGTACACCGAACTTATACAAATTATGGAGTTTCGGTGGAAAGATAACATGCGGCGCCATATGTGAGGCTCCGGCCAAGTTAGGAACTTGTGCGAAGTGTTTTCGGCGCAAATGAGGCGCGAAAACGGACTTCGGAAAGCTAAAACTGTTGAACTTGGCGGTGTTGAGACGATTTCGCTACCATGCCATGTGATGGCGGTGTTGAGACGGGGTATGCGACGATTTCGCTATCCCGAGTATGCGACGATTTCGCTACTCGAACTAGGAGGTGACAAGCTCACTCCTTGAACGTTGGAACAAATATGGTGAGACGGCGATTCCGAAACCATAAGTAAATGACAAGTAAAAGAACTTAGTCATTGTGAGACATAGGATGAACCTAGGAGAGAATGATAGATTATATTTCATTTGGTTGCATCTTTTATGTTTAATTACAAGCATGTAAATAATTGTTGCATAGTTATATATATGACTCAAGAGTGAGTCGGTGAAGGTTTGACTAAATAAGTAAACCTTAGCTGGGCTGCGGTCCAAGGATATTTGACTCAAGAGTGAGTCGGTGAAGGTTTGACTAAATAAGTAAACCTTAGTTGGGCGGTGGCCCAAGTATGTTGACTCTAGAGTGAGTCGGTTAAGGTTTAACTAAAGTAAGTAAACCTTAGGAGGGTGGTAACCCGTTAATATTGAACTCGAGGGCAAGTCGAGTACGGCTTAGCTAAGGTAAATGAACCTTAGGAGCAGATTGGTTATGAAATGGATAGTGGAATAGCAGTTAAAATTATATTGCATGGATTTCATTATCGCATTTGTTGAAGCATAGCATGTTTACTTTCAGATATTGTAAAGTTATATGCTTAATGGTTATGTATATGTACTAACCCATGCTCGTATGCTTCCTTTGGACCTGGTGGGTCGAGCTCCTCTCTTGGGTGGCCTTACCCACTGGGAACTATTTTATATAGTTCTCATCCCACTATTTTGCAGGTCCTCACGTGAGCGGCGCGGCGGCGCGAGGGAAGGGCGTAACTCAATAGTTAGCGTCCTACCACTGTGACCAGAATAGAAGTACCCTTTTACTGCGTAGTATAGGGGTGTTCGAGCGTATGGAAATGTAATAATAAATTGATTGTATTTGGAAAGATTGAACAAAGACAGAAAAATGTAACATATGGTTGTATTGCGAATGCTTGTAATAGCATAGTAGTTGATGCTTTCCTTATGCAATTTTTGTATGAATTCTGTTCCTGTTTGGAACCTCTTGAATTATACTGGTTATGACGCCTTGGACGTACAGGGGAAACTCTGTCCGTTCGGCGGATCTGGGTCATGCGCCCGTGCGTTTTGTCCTTCCACCTACTTGGTTCTAAGGCACGGCAGGGCGTGACAGAGTGAGGTGGTATCAGAGCGTAGAAACGGTCTAGGTGGACTCAAGAAATCCTAGGATGGAAAAGACCCTAGGAGTGTAAACTCGTGAGAGACGAGGACTTGTGATGTGTGGCGAAAGGGTAATCGATTGGGTCGTATGTTGGTTATGCCTCTAATAGGATGTTAGAGGTAGATTTAAGGTGTGGTTTATTCTCAGCTAAGTGTGTTCATGTTGGCGCGCGACAACATGAACCCAAGGGATGAGAATAGGCGCCCTTGTGTGACTTTCGCCTAAATTGTGTCCGTAAATTGAATCGTGCTTATACTTGGCCTAGAAGGTCGAGGATATTGACGGAAGTTGTCGTGTTTCAGGATACGATGGCGCCACGTGGGCGATCTCCGACGAGATCCGCACGGGATGGACCTAGTGGGGTCCCTGTGCAATCTGGGGCAAGCGAAGACCCGGAGCTTCGTGAACAGTTGGCCACACTCGTTGGAGTGGTGCAACAACAAGCTGAGATGGCACAGCGACAGCAGGAGGCTGTCGTGCGCCAGGAAGAGCGGATCAGGAGACTCCATGAGACCGTGGAGCGATTAGCACGTCGTGTACCATCAGGAGCTGCGACGGGTGCCTCACAAATAGATGTTGGTGCTTGGGCCCCTAATTCTGTGGAATTGGAGGCGGAGAGGGAGCGGGCTTTAGCTGCCCTCATGACGTTCAAGGAATTCAATCCGCTTACCTTCGACGGGGAAGAAATAGACCCGTGGACCGTAGAAACATGGATCGATTCTATGGAGTCCCTGTTTGAGGACTTGTACACCTTGGAGCGAGACAAGGTGCATTTTGCCGGACACTGCTTGCAAGGGTCGGCAAAGGCGTGGTGGAAGGGAGTCCGGCGAGACCGACCTTCTAGTCTCCCTCCAGTGACTTGGGAGGAATTTCGAGGACTGGTGTTCTCTGCCTACTTTCCTGATAGTGAGAAGAGAAAGCTTCAAGAAAAATTCAGGAAGCTGAAACAAGGTGATTGCTCGGTGAGAGAGTACGAGAGAGAGTTCTCTCGCATTATAAATTGTATTCTTGATGTGATACGGGATGACAAGGAGATAGAGATGGGACGATCATCGAGTAAATCGGGTGGACAGACGAGTTCCAGACGAGTCCCGACCCGTTCGCGTCGACGATCTCGTGCCCCGGGGACCTACCATACTCGGTCCTCGGCGAGTTGTGTTATTTGTGGGGGCCATCATCACCCACAACAGTGTGACCAGCGGGAGGGCAAGTGCTTCAGATGTGGGCAACCGGGCCATATGCGGGATGAGTGCCTGCAGGAAGATAGCCGAGCCCTGACACTTGCTGCGACCTCTTCTGCTCCAAGACAGTTTGCGGGTGGACCACCTGCAGTAAGGTCTAATGAGCATGCATTGATGTTGAGGCAACCTGAGGGTTCGCGTCGGGCGCCCAGTAGCCATGGGTATGCGACTCAGGTGATGGAATCTATTGCTGTCGACGGCGTCGTAGCAGGTATGTTTTGATTGCTGAAAATATATGTAGAGCATAATGTGACACTGGAGCACTACATGCAATTGTGTGGTCTGTTACTACGACACAAGAGTAATTGTAGCCAGGACCAAGGTTATGGGTAAGGATAGATACCCAGCTATGCTCGTGTCGTGGAGGCACATGTGTTGCCGCTGGAGCGGCTAGAGATTCTGATGATACCGGCAAATTGCGGGTGTTGCGTCTAGTTGACGGCTTGAGGCAACAATAGTCGTAGGCGAGCTGACTCTCGATGTTAGGGCAATGTGAGTAGCCAATTGTAAGAATCGAGTTATGACGTTGGGAACATGTTAATAGTTCGCAGATTCCGAACCATTGTATAGTGGATCGATGACGGTTGTGAAATTGATAAGGTAATCGCCAAAACTGGGCGAATGGGCCTTGCTGTATCTCAAATTGAGGTAGGTTGTGGTACTCGCAATGCGAGTGAGCATAAGCGTGGTAGCTTAGTGCTGGTGAATAACGCGAACAAACATGGTAGCGTGGAACGTTCGAGTGTAGTACTCGTAGAATATCAGTTCCTGATTAGCCGAGAGGGTTGGTTGGCAGTAACACTTGGGCATTACTAAGTGTGAAGAAGGCCAAGAACTGCTTGAGAGCTAGTGGTTCGCACTGGGTGCTTAGGAGCCGGTAGAGACTGTTGTCGCTTGGTATAGCGTGCGGGACACGTGTAGCGACGGTATTCGGGTATTGCTTGGGGACGATCCGTGCCCGGACCATTGTGGACTGTGGAGTCTGGGGGCCTTCGGGACAGGCGCAGTCAGCTGTGTGTGACAGCAGCCCGAGACTTGAGGGTAGGGCAGAGATTTATGGTCGGGGCGGTAGTCCAAGCGATGACCCGGGGGCATGGAATGCCACTTGTGAAACCATATGAATGGTAGTACACCGAGAGTGTGGATGTGACCCAACTCTAGGACTTAGTAGAGGTTTGGGTCTTGGTTACTCCTGGATGGAGTATTGCGCAAAGTCCTAAGTGAGGACTCCGCCGAGGAACGATTGGATTTACGTTTGCGAGCAAAGATGTTACGCGACGTTGGGACATGTTTAGGCAGTAGGCCTACGTGAGAGCTTTGGTCTGTGGACCATTTGTTGTAAACCGAGATAAGCGGTTTGACCGATGGCTCTAAGAGTATAAGAGCATTAGTCGTGTGTAAGAGAATTATGATTGTGACCTGAGGAACAGACGCTCGGTCATACCTTTCACCTGATTGGTGAAGTCACCAATTGCCAAGTCTGGCATTGTCGGTGAAGTGAAATTGAGATTACGAACAAAGTGTTCGAGCGAAAACATTGCAAAGATGATGTGATGTTGACCTAGTAAGGAAGGGCAACGAGACATATTCCTTATGCAATATCGGGAATATAAGACCCATGGACTATGGAATGTACTCCTGAGTGAGCAGGAACCAGAGAACGCGAGGAATGAATGATACCCTCATCTAATTGGTAAATAGATTTGGGGTGTGATCTTAGTTTCGCGGACGAAACTCCTTTTAAGGAGGGAGGAATGTAGTACACCGAACTTTTACAAATTATGGAGTTTCGGTGGAAAGATAACATGCGGCGCCATATGTGAGGCTCCGGCCAAGTTAGAAACTTGTGCGAAGTGTTTTCGGCGCAAATGAGGCGCGAAAACGGACTTCGGAAAGCTAAAACTGTTGAACTTGGGAAATCTGCACTGGATTCCGGTATGTGAACTCCAATACCGGAATTGGAGGTGAGGTATACCGGTATGAGAAATGGTATACCGGAATGCTGTGTTAAAACCGAGAACCCAGCTCTCGGGTTTACGGAATTTTTTGGAGTATACCGGTATGCAAAGAGGGATACCGGTATGCGATGTTTGAAACAGTGAAACCAGCTCTCGGGTTCTGCGGAATTCCTCGTGGTATACCGGTACGCCAACCCGTATACCGGTACGCCAACTCGTATACCGAAATATTGTGTGCAGAATGCTGATTTCGAAGGGTAAATTGGTAATTTCACTGAGGGGAGGCTTACTTAAAGGGGAACCCTTTCCCTTTCTCCTCAGGGAACACACACATAGAGAGAGAGTGAGAAGCTCTTCTCCCTCTCTTCACTTCTTCTCCTTCTCCTCCG
Source organism: Puya raimondii (assembly GCA_016920855.1). Classification (NCBI taxonomy): domain Eukaryota; kingdom Viridiplantae; phylum Streptophyta; class Magnoliopsida; order Poales; family Bromeliaceae; genus Puya; species Puya raimondii. Next base: position 126,578,491 of record JABWPP010000050.1, read on the forward strand.
AATTGAAGATCTTGGCGGAGATCAAGCTTGGGAAGCTTGGAGGAGTGAAGTTTCGAGCTCGTGCATGCATGGTGGCTTGGTGAGCTCGCGGATCCGAGGTAAGTCCTTGGATTTGGTAGCTAGGGTTTCGGATTAAGACTAAGAAATGAAGTTTTGGAGACCCTTGGCTAATCTAGACTACAAATTGTAGAGATTAGCAAGAGATTTTGGGTTTTGCCATGAGTTTTGGAAAACCCTAGGTTGAAAGAGGGATTTTCTTGTGGAGGGTTTTAAAAATGTTTTAACCCTTTAGAACCCTAGTTTGGGGTTAGTAGAACATGTGGGACAACTCCATTTCGAATGATTTGGAGAGATGAGATTGTTATGAGTTCGACTCGGATTAACGAATCCTTCATGTGTGTTAGGGCTAGGAGCTTGAAGACCAAGCTTGAGGCCAAGAGGAAAAGAGCCCGATTGCAAGTGTATACAAGCAATCGGAAGAGTGTGAGGTGGGTTTGTGTTTACCGAAGTGATTAGGTCACTTCCATGTTGAAAGAGTAAAGTATAATTATTTTACTTGATGCATGTAATGGTAGGTTAATTGGCAAGTGGTATATATGTATGAATGAGTAGATCATATGATGTTAATACCATACCTACCACGGATTGGAATCGTGGGCATGTGGATCACATTGTTACAAATGGACATGTGTATGCCTAGATGTGAACATAGCGGGGAGCTAGCTTCTCTACATGGTAGAGAATTTGATATGGTCCAAAATGGGCTAGAGGTCATGTGAATGGAAAATTCTAGATATGGACAACTAGGATAAGAACGAACTATAATGTGCGTGTTGGCATAGAATTATATATCAAATGATTTGAGCCATGGGCTCACCTTGCATGTAAAGAATCTAAGTATTTTATAACAATGTATATTTATACTTGAGAGATGATGCATGCATGTTAAACGTAGTGTTACTAAACATAGGTTGAATGTGTAATGAACCTAGTGTCATTGAACATAGGTTGGAATGTATGCGAACCTAGAGTTATTGAACCTAGGTTGAGGCACAGTGATAGGGAGATCACTTAAACAAGACTATTGAAACCTAGTGTCATTGAACATAGGTTGGACATGAAATTGGAACCTAGAGTTATGGAACCTAGGTTGAGAATGAGAAAGTAAACCTAGTGTTATTGAACATAGGTTGGACATGAAATTGGAACCTAGAGTCATGGAACCTAGGTTGAGAATGAGAAAGTAAACCTAGTGTTATTGAACATAGGTGAGACTTAGTGACTTGAACCTAAGATCATGAGACTTAGGTTGGCAAGTAAGTAATGTGAATATCGGGATGTGCGACGATTTTGCTATCCCGGGTAGGCGACGATTTCGCTACCATGCCACGAGTTGGCGGTGCCGACACGGGATAGGCGACGATTTTGCGATCCCGGGTATGCGACGATTTCGCTACCTCGCCATGAGTTGGCGGTGTCGAGGGGGGATGTGCGACAAGGTTGCTATCCCGGGTAGGCGACGATTTCGCTACCATGCCACGAGTTGGCGGTGCCGACACGGGATAGGCGACGATTTCGCGATCCCGGGTATGCGACGATTTCGCTACCTCGCCATGAGTTGGCGGTGTCGAGGGTTGGGATGTGCGACGAGGTTGCCATCCCGGGTATGCGACGATTTCGCTACCATGCCATGTGATGGCGGTGTTGAGACGGGGTATGCGACGATTTCGCTATCCCGAGTATGCGACGATTTCGCTACTCGAACTAGGAGGTGACAAGCTCACTCCTTGAACGTTGGAACAAATATGGTGAGACGGCGATTCCGAAACCATAAGTAAATGACAAGTAAAAGAACTTAGTCATTGTGAGACATAGGATGAACCTAGGAGAGAATGATAGATTATATTTCATTTGGTTGCATCTTTTATGTTTAATTACAAGCATGTAAATAATTGTTGCATAGTTATATATATGACTCAAGAGTGAGTCGGTGAAGGTTTGACTAAATAAGTAAACCTTAGCTGGGCTGCGGTCCAAGGATATTTGACTCAAGAGTGAGTCGGTGAATGTTTGACTAAATAAGTAAACCTTAGTTGGGCGGTGGCCCAAGTATGTTGACTCTAGAGTGAGTCGGTTAAGGTTTAACTAAAGTAAGTAAACCTTAGGAGGGTGGTAACCCGTTAATATTGAACTCGAGGGCAAGTCGAGTACGGCTTAGCTAAGGTAAATGAACCTTAGGAGCAGATTGGTTATGAAATGGATAGTGGAATAGCAGTTAAAATTATATTGCATGGATTTCATTATCGCATTTGTTGAAGCATAGCATGTTTACTTTCAGATATTGTAAAGTTATATGCTTAATGGTTATGTATATGTACTAACCCATGCTCGTATGCTTCCTTTGGACCTGGTGGGTCGAGCTCCTCTCTTGGGTGGCCTTACCCACTGGGAACTATTTTATATAGTTCTCATCCCACTATTTTGCAGGTCCTCACGTGAGCGGCGCGGCGGCGCGAGGGAAGGGCGTAACTCAATAGTTAGCGTCCTACCACTGTGACCAGAATAGAAGTACCCTTTTACTGCGTAGTATAGGGGTGTTCGAGCGTATGGAAATGTAATAATAAATTGATTGTATTTGGAAAGATTGAACAAAGACAGAAAAATGTAACATATGGTTGTATTGCGAATGCTTGTAATAGCATAGTAGTTGATGCTTTCCTTATGCAATCTTTGTATGAATTTTGTTCCTGTTTGGAACCTCTTGAATTATACTGGTTGTGACGCCTTGGACGTACAGGGAAAACTCTGTCCGTTCGGCGGATCTGGGTCATGCGCCCGTGCGTTTTGTCCTTCCACCTACTTGGTTCTAAGGCACGGCGGGGCGTGACATTATTCCTGATATAGGTACAACTTCTGGGATAAATAAGAATTAGATTAATTTTGCGTTTGGATGAAAACTGAATTGTTTTCGAAAATAAGAAAAATAACATTTGGATAGTTAGATAGGAATAGTAGGAATAAGAGTAATTATAGTTCTAAAATAATATTTTTTTACCTAGTTTATTAACATCAACATATTAATTAAACAATAATTTAATAAATAAATAAATTAATTAACTTTGATACTGTTAGATAATCATAATATTAATTTATAAATTAGTTAATACATTAATTAACCATTGATTAACTAACCTTGAGTATTAATAAAGTAACTAACTATAAATAATTTGATAAATTAATATATTAGCAAATTAAATAATAGATTAATAAATGAATTTAATAAATTAAGAAATTAATTAATTAGATTAGTGAAAATATTAACTGATTAATCAATATAAATATTAGTTATTGCATAAACAAACTAAATAGTTAATTCTTAAATTAGTTAATTAATTATAAATAATAAATTAATTACTCAAATAGTTAATTAAATATTTATTAAAGTAAGAAATCAAGTGAAATTATATATAAATAGTTAATTATATATCTAGTTAATTAGTAAATAAACTAATATATAATATCTTAATAAGTAATATTTTATTATTAATTGATTAGGTATAAGGAGAGGAATTGTTCCATCCTCCTAATGGGTTATCTTAGAACTATATATATATATATATATATATATTTTGTTTGAATACAAGGGGTGGAATAAGACCATTATTTTTCCTTATTCCTTCCCTTGTTTCGGAACCAAACACATTATAAAGTACTAGATGACAATCGAAAATATTTTTTTAATGCAATTATGAAATAATTAAAAATTTGCTAAAACGTAAAAAGGTTTACGTCATTTAACTAAAGACCTAATCCAAGGGACTAACATGCAGAAAAAAAAATTATGTTGCTGTCACGTAATTGGTTAAAAGGTTTGAGCAACTGAGACGCAGCCGTAGGAAACTTTAGGGATTGATATGCAAAAAATGGCTTCAAACTAAACAACTCTCTCATCTATCAACCGCCTCTTGGTCTTCCCACGTCCCTCCAAAATTCGTTCCTACTTGTCTCGTACTTTGATACAGTAAGAAAGAGAGTATCTACAGCACGGGGATAGAAAACAAAGGACTAGAGCTGTAACTGTCGGTAGCTGAAATAGTTACAGCAGAAAACTATAAATAACTGAAACAGTTATAACTGAATCCTGTAAATAGCCAAAGCTGAAACCCATTTCCATAATAATAGAGTTGGTTGATGTATTGTGCATTCGCATCATCCTTCGCCTAAGAAGTGCTTAGAGTATTGCATCATCTTTAAAGATGGTTAGCTGTGAACATCTGAATTTTGATTGTTGAGTTGTGTGAGTGGATGTTGTGTGTTGTGGTATTTGCTTGTGATAGTACGTCGTGTAAATACAGGAAAGACTCTATCCGCGTGGACAGAGTAGTCTATATGTATGTGGCGAGTCTCTTTATCTTTCAAAAAAAAATAAATATTTTTCGCTGACTCTGTTTTCAAACTGGCCATTTGTTCGAAAAAGGTCAACAAAACGGCCCCCCCCGGGCGTGACAAATTAAGATGGTATCAGAGCGATTGCAACCAAAAAATTCACTCACAGGTCTTTAACTGAACCACAGGTTAAATTGACCCATAGGAAGACCTAAGGCATATAGGCAAGTGAGTGCGGGGTTCGTTGGGCTTGAGTCCCGGTGAGTTGAGTCGAGTCAGTTTATTTTTTAACTTGACTGTGACTTTGTGTTAATACAGATATAGCTCGTGGGAGACCTCCCCGCAGGGGTCGTGGTGGTGGACCTTCGGATGCAAAGCTGTCCGGCGATGTGCAGACGCGTGCATCTGCTAGCAGGGGTGGTGGCAACCAGGCAGGCACCAAGTCGCTGGGTGACACTCGACGCACCCAGCAGCTTGTGGACCAGATGGCGGCCCTGACGGGCTAGGTGACAGCCATCACGGGGATTGTACAGCAGAACATGAAGCAGCAAGCTACAGCTGGTGTCGCTCAGGCTTCACCTCCTTTGCAGGGAATGCCTGCTACTGCGGACCCTCCTGCAGCGACAATGCAGGCTGCGGCTCTGGCCGTGACCACGACGACGACCGCGACAATTGCCACAATGGTTATGCCGACGGCTGGCGACTCTGGACCTTCGGGCACCGCCGGTATAGCCCCCGGGACGACGACGATTGCATCTGCTGGGAGCGATGACCCTTTGGCGGTGGAGCGGACTCGCATGTGGGCGAGTCTGGCAGAGTTCAAGAAGTTTGATCCGCAAAAATCTTCTGGCAAGGGGCGGTGATCCATGGGCCGTCGAGAAATGGATTATGCACATACAAAAGATGTTCCGTGATCTCTATATCGAGGAGCAGGAGAAGGTCCCCCAAGCTACCCACTTCTTAGCGGATGAGGCCTATGACTAGTGGTTGCAGCTTCTGGAGAAGCAATACACCGCCGCCTACCATCTTAGAAGGAGTTCAGGGAGCTCCTTTACGACCACTACTTTAAAGAAAGTACCAAGTAGAGCCTAAAGCGGAAGCTTGAGTAGCTCAGGCAGGGCAATCGCACCGTGGCAGAATACAAGCGGGACTTCTCTAGCAATGTCGGACTAATTCCTTTTGTGGTCCGCAACAAAAACTATAAGGCGAGGCTGTTCGCCGAAGGCTTGAAGCACAGTATCTGGAGACTGATCACGTCCCACAATGCCTTGACCTTTGACGACTGCCTGGATCGGGCCCAGATGATCCAGAGTGATATGAATGAGGCACAAGCCAAGCGCAAACTGACAAAGAAAAGCGGGGATAAGAAGCGTCCTCATTCCAAATCTGTGAGTGGCTGTTCATCTAGTAAGAGGCCACCCAAGCACCCTCCCACCCAACAGTCGGCCAACAGTGCACCTTCGGGCAGCCATCGGCAGGGCGATCGACCTTGTGTCATCTGTGGGTAGGCGCATCTGGTGACCATGTGCCCACAGCGGAAGGGCCACTATTTTCGTTGTGGTCAGCCACGCCATGTGCTAGCAGATTGCCCTAGGGGTGGCCGGTTTTCTCAGAGTGTTGCTTCCTCTAGCTGCTTCGTGCTAGAATCGTGGGGCTCCTACTACTGCAGCTTCATCTGGACGCCCTTCCACCTCATGCCAAAATGAGGAGACACGCAAGGCAGTCGGCGGGCACGTCTACAACATGTCCCAACCAGAGGGGGACGCGAGTGGAGACACCATTGCAGGTATTGTCTCCCTTTATGTTACTTGAGCTAGAACCTTGTTTGATAATGGAGCTTCCCACTCATTTATATCGTATTGTTTTGCACGCGATCACGACTTCGCTACGAGTCCACTGGCATCAGCGCTTTGGTTACAGACCCCCGGAGTTGATCTCGATGCTGATAGGTACATTAGGTCGTGCCCTCTAATGTTGGGCGACTAGGTGTTCCTGGCGAACCTGATACTTTTATTGATAAAGGGATTCGACGTGGTGCTTGGGATGGACTGGCTCACTAGGCACCGCACCACACCACTTTTATCGATAGAGTTGGTTGATGTATTGTGCATTCGCATGATCCTTCGTCTAAGGAGTGCTTAGAGCATTGCATCATCTTTAAGGATGGTTAACTATTTGAGTATGTGAACATCTATATTCTTATTGCTGAGTTATATGAGTGAATGTTGTGTGTTGTGGTATTTGTTTGTGGTGGTTCGCCGTGCAAATACATGAAGACTCTATCTGCACGGACAGAGAAGTCCCTATGTTTGTGGCGGGTCTATTCTGTCCCATGGGTAAGATTATCTTTCAAAAAAAATTAGGCAATTTTCGCTGACTCTGTTTTCAAACTAGTGCTCTTTTTGGAAAAGGCTTACAAAACAGGCCCCGAGGCGTTACATGCCGGAAATGAAGTCCTGCGAGAAATAGGTGGTTGACGATATTTGGGTCCACCAGGGCCAACTAATATGCACCAGAGCCGGTTACAAGGGAGTGGAGTTGTGGGTTCATACAGGGGAGCCATAGGCTATGCGTCGGGATTTGGAAGGAGGTGCATGAGAAGAAGTGGGGTGAGATGATCAGAGAAGAAGAGAAAAATGATGATGACAAACGACGACAATGATGAATTTCATAAGTTTAGCAAAACCACTCTGCCGTGTAGGAAGAGACCATAGTTGTTGTTTGCTTGCGGTTCATTCAGCAGCCGGGCCTTGCCAACGAGAAGCTTCACTTGGGAGCAAGGATGAGCCTGAGGCTAAGGAAGAAGATGGCATAATCATACAAGGGATAAGGAATCGTGCTACAATACAAGAACAGGAGAGAAGGGTGGATATCGAAATGAAGATGAAGTACGAGTTGGTAAACCATCCGGTCAGCTTCGTCTTATCACAATAGCAGCGCCCCAAAAATGATGGTTGATACATTTGAAGAGAGCTCAAGAGAATTGAATGAATAATTAGTTATATCCTTACTGCCTCTATCAATTTTGAAAGGCCAGTCCTTTGGTTTATGAACATTTTACATAATAGTTTTGAATTGATTACAACGTAAGTTTTTTTTGCTCAGCACTAGCCTATTGAGATGAAACCTCTGGAAGTTACTCACACAATCAGTTTTTTAGTTTCTCCACTTATGGCTATGGTCTATAGAGTCTTTTCTTTGAATAATTTTTTTTCAAACTTATTATATACTAGTGAAGGAACCCGTCGCAATGCGTGGGCTGATTCTATAGAAGTAAAAAAGTTATGATATCGTTATCAATAAGCAAGTTTCAAAAGAATAAACAGTATTTCGGCTCACAAATGGTAAAGTATGCAAAATCAGATGCTATGGCTCGTGAAGATAACAAAACACCTAATAAAGTATGCTACATCAAATGCTACGGCTTGTAGGGGTGCAAACGAGCCGAACACGAGCCAGCGCGGCCTTGCTCGAATTCGGCTCGTATTAGATTCGAGCCGAATTCGAGCTGGCTCGAATTAATTTCGAGCCAGAATAAGACTTGTTCGAGTTCGGCTCGAAATTTAAATCGAGCCGAATTCGAGCGGTTCGAAATAGTTTTTTTTTTCAAGCTAGTTTCAAGGCATGTTCGAATTTGGTTCGGAATTGTTCGATTCCAAGCCGGCTCGTTTATAGCTCGAAATTCTTTTTTTTTCTTCTTTATTTTTTTTTCAATTTTAAAATATTTATGAATATTTGTTAATATTACACTATATAATTTAACAATACAATTACTATTATAACTACAATTCAAATAAAATACCAATTCTCAAAATTACAATCAACATACAAATAAAACTACAATCAACATAATTATAATCAACATACCAGCTCAAATTAACATTCCTGATTTATGCAATAGATTTTTGAGTTAGGGTTTGCTACGTTTGTATATGAAAATATGTGGAGTTGAGTCCGTGCCTATGCGGTACATAGAGAATGCATTAAAAAGTATATTTGAATTAAAATATTTAATAAAAAATATTTAATATATATTATTAGTAATATTAATATTTTTAATTTTTAATTATATATATATATATATATATATATATATATTCGAACTATTTCGAGCCGAACACGAACGAGCAGAGGCCTGCTCGTGCTCGGTTTGAAATTATTTTCGAGCGAAAAAATTCAGCTCGTTTTATATTTGAAATTAATTTCGAACGAGCTATTTTCGAGCCTATTTCGAATCGAATACGAGCTGGCTCGCGAGCAGCGAGCTAGACTTGCAGCCCTAACGGCTTGTGAAAAAAATAGCAGGCAACCACATTTTACACAAATTAAACACCGACAACTCCAACTTCAATTTCCTTTATCATCTCCATTCATAAGAGAATTAGAAGAACCTGCTTGAATGATTGTTGATGACCCATAGATGAATCTTGAATAACTTATAATTTGCATGCTCTCATAATAGCGGCCTATACATTGATCGGAATAAATTAAAACTTTCTTGGACTATCTTGTTCACTTTTTTTAATTTTAGCAAAAAAGAACCATAAAAATAAGAGTCAAATTAAAGAAATTGTATGATCATCCAAAAAATAAAAGTATTACCTAGAAGTATGATATTGTATACAAAGTTAATTGAAAAAAATATATTGAGTGAAAAATCAGCCATAAAATCAAACCCTTTATTTGTCTTGACATAGGTACCAAGATGTGAAGCAACTGAAGAAGAATGAGGGATCCCACGATTATCATCTGGTGGGCTCCATCCTTCACTGTTTTAATTAATCATCACAATTATTTAAGTAAATATATTTTTCTCTAGATCTCAGTATTCCATAGCAGTTCAATATTTATCAAAATCTGTAGAGAGACGGAATTCAACTATAAAATTAATTCAAGTAAATAGAAATGTTTTCCCCCTATTCTTCCTAATCTAATTCCTATTTGAAATTAATTCTTAGCCCTTAAAATAAAAGACTAATCATCTAGAAGACGCCATATCTCAAATTATACCATACAACCCTACAAAATCCACCATGGTCAGAATATAATAAAATAAAGCGATCATTTATATGCTAGTTTACTCTTATAAAAATCTATAGAATAACGAAGCCCAATTATACCTTGAATTAAGCTCGAATTCGTTGACTTTTATGAGAGGTAAGCCTCGACTTCTCCAGCATAACGGCGGCTTCGAAGGCGCCGTACTTTCCTTCATTACTCTATCGAAACCAGATGAGATATGCTATGAAATTATATCAACAGGTAAAGAAATCATCTAAAAAAAGTTAAAAGTTAAAAGTTAAAAAAATACACACACAAATGGTACACAATGTATAAATCATAAAATTTATTTAATTCACAAACATGAGTAACTTCGGTGGAGGTGATCCAAATCACAACAACCGCCCCAAGAGGAGCAGCCCCGCCTTATGCTTCCAACTCATCTTCTTCCTCCTCCTCCAATCAAACCAAACCCTAAAACAACACGCAAATTACCCTGGGCATCATGGGGTTCACGCTCCACGGCCCCCGGTGACACTGCAGAGGCAGAGGAGGTGAGGATGCAAAGGCGGAGGGTCCTACCGGAGGTGGAGGGTCGACGGAAAGGAAGGAAGGATGGGAGAAAAACGGAAAAAAAATAATGAAAGAAGATGAAAGGGCATGGAAAAAAAATGGTGAGAGAAGATGAAAGAACGGGAAGAGTCATAATTCAATAGAAAATTACAAAAAAAAAAATCTTAAAATAAGGAGATGGTGCCATGTCAGCCAAAAATATTGAAAATTAATAATAGTTAATAGATAATAAATAGATGTGGCAGCTCGAGTTCTCGTTCTACGTAGTTTTTGAAAAAGCTTCTGTACTAGAGATGCAATGTGAGAATATCATCACATGCACAACATTTTCATTTGCCTAGTACTGCACCCAAAATTCGCCTATAATCATTATCTGTTAATAGTATTAACTTATTTACTCATTAATATTATATAATAAGGCTTCCAAGTATAAACCATTTTGAAAAAAATCTTTTAATTTTATTCTTTTATTGATATTATCGTAAACTTCTAGTTGTTTTGAGCTACATTATTATCAGGGATCTTTCAGCTCCTAATTCTAAATATGATGGATGAGTACATTATCTGTATTATTTGTTGCCCTGTATATATGACTACATTCAATACACTGTAATCTTAACCTTGTGTGCTGCGAGTCTTGTAATCAGAATTTTAATTTATTAAATATATTTTATAATGATAATCAAAATATCAATATATTAAAAAAAATTAATAATGTTATATATTTTAAATGGTGTAGATCGTAACTGAAGTTCGATTTAAGTATTAAAACAATAAACATCAAAAATTAATTATGGTTTATTAGCTACACCAGGTCTTTCTTCTGAGGGAAAAATTAATGGCGTTACTTTATAACTCTGTGATAAAGATTCCAAATTAAAATCTAATGACACTAATCACACCAAAACCAAATATAAGTTGCCGGTGCATGCGATGCACCACTACATCCGGTGCAGGCAATAATTTCTCCTTCGCAGCGCCCCATTATTGGGCTGACCCGTATACGCAGGGCCCGGCCCAATGAATTGGCCCCTCCCAATCCTTTTCCGAAACTTCTCTAAACCCCCTTGCCTTGCCTCCGCCCCCGCCTCCGCCTCCGCCTCCGATTCCGAACCCGAACCCCCCCCCTCTCTCCCTCTCTCTCTCGTCATCTCACCGCGTCGCTCTCTCTCCTCTCGATTCTGTAAGCAGGTGACAAAGATTTTACGATCACCACTCGCTTTAATCTTCTTCTGTTCTGATCTCTATTTTCTTTTCTTGTTTTTTGTTAATTTATTGTGGACCTAATAATTTTGCTATTACAGAGCACTATTCGCTTCTTTGTTCTTCACATAGTGTTGTTTCCGCATGATTTGGAGGAAAAAAGTTACTTTTTGGGGTTGTTTTTTTTTGTTGATGTTTGTATACTAGAAATAAGGTTTAAGTAGATCATATCATAGGAAAATGTTTTTTTTTATTTTTATTTTTTTTATTTTTTATTAGGGAGAGTTTAGGGACTTGCTGTGATTCGTGAGGAAAGCTTTCTTAGTGAGCCAAGCGTGCAACTTTTCTAAATGTAATGCCTTCCGCTTGAACTTTCTCCAAAGGTTCGCAGCAATCCAACATTGACTCGTCAAACCATCTCCAGGACCTGCAAATCAATCTTAACTAATTGTCAACCAATTAAAGTTAAATCCCAAGTTAAAAGTTTGTTATACTACCTTTCCACTTTCTTCCCGGATCTATTGCAAGCGCATTGAAGACAACAAATAGGCTGGCCAATCCGCAGTATGCAGGCTCTGATTGAGTTTGAAAGTACGAAATCAATCTGACAAACCCTTTCCATGGTACCACCTTGAAGTGCCTCAGAGAAGAGATGCTGCAAGAATTTTTATACAACATAAGGACGGAGTTTTACAGGAAATTTATGAAGTTCACCCAATACAGTCTAGAGAAAAATCATTCTCTTAGAAAACCTTAGGACTGAGGAGAATTCAGAATTCAGAGCTTGAACTTTCTATACTGTATATACAACATGGCTAGATAAATCTTTTCAGTATCTTTCTAGTATTTTTAAAAACCATTGCAGATGCCAATATACAACTGAAGATGGCAAATCCTATATCGCAGATAGACTGAGTACACCATCAGATTAGTCCTACCCTTACTCCTTCAGATAACCAAATCTTTACTTCCAATTGACTTCCTTATGTTGTGGTAAGGACACAAATTATTGCGAGAGCAGGTAGCTTTCTATACAGATCATTTAGGGGCTGCTTGGCCCTTCCTTTGCTTTTGCTTCTTCTTTGAGCAGCAGCAACCTATAGTTGAGCTTTTAGCAAATTGAAAAAATTGGAGCTTCCATTGCACCAAAAGTCTCAAAAAAGAAGTGAAAAAAAAAGAAATCCAATTTGATGCTTTTGAGTTATGATTCAACTGTAGAAAACACATTATTTAATAGTACTACTTACACAGAACTTCATCAAACAGTGCTACAGCGTCAAACAGGCCCTAAACCCTAATCGCACTCAAACAGAATCCTAGCTGATCAATGAAAGTAACGATTCCAACATAAATCACCATTAAATAGAGAGATAAAAGAGACGATCGAATCAAATCCAACTGCACTATCTCTTAATCTACCACAAAGAACAATGAATTGAATAATTCTAGTACTTGTTTGGTCAAATGGAGCTTTTGGCACCCAAAAACCTGTTTGTGTAGACCAAGCTACGGTATTGGGCCGTTACTAAGAACGGCACGACCGACATTCACATGCGGGCCGGAGAGTCGGCCCACTACGGCCCATTTTACTACGTAGCCCAAGTAGCTACTTTAAGTCACATGGGTTGCGTGGTCATGGTCCACCACGTCATTTGTGGACCTCCCAAGCTGTTTATCCCCTTTTCCCCATTCTCGATCCCCGAATCCAATTCAACGGGAGGTAACTAATCATTTCTTCAACCATGGAAACAAATTAGGGGCTTTTTTTTTCGATCTGAACTATTTCCTTTTTCACCTCTCATCATCAGTGGATCATTCGCGTGCGGGATCATCAGATGGGAGATGAATATCTGTTGCAGCAATTCGAGCGCATTTTAGAGCACGATGATCACCTGTGAGCCGCAAAAACATTCATTTTTTTATTTTTTATTTTTTCACTTCACATCCCTAATTCCACTGCTACATTCGATTGTTATTCCTTTCTCTACTACTCAGGGATGAAGTAGGGTTCATACACCCGTCCCAGTTTGCATCTCTAAACGAGGGTTTAGATGCTACCGCATTTCAGATCTCGAATCGGAGACCTTCCGATTCTGATGCACTAAACTATGACGAAACCACTTTTTGGACCAAAGATCATAAGCTGGCGATTTCAACAGAGATCTTACCTCAGTTGTCTAAAGTTGTTCGACGTGCTTATTTCGAAGTAAGAAGCGGCTATAAAGATTTTATCAGCTTTAATATGAATGCAAATCCATCTGATAGCGTGACTTCTCGGGGAAGCTCTAATGAGCTTCTTGAGAACAATTTGTTGATGCGCAGTAAGGCTGTTTTGATACTAAGCTGTGACTTTCTCAGTGCATGGAATTCTAGGTAACATTTCTTATTCTTTTTAACTTATAAGTTATAATATCTCCCCCATTTTTATTCATAATGGTTGGCTTCTATTGTTTTGTTGCCTAGGAAATTGGTCCTCCAAAGGAAATGCAATTTATCACTATTTGTGGATGAACTTCGATTACCGACTTTAGTTCTTTCGTACTCACCGAAAAGTGAGTGTGCCTGGAGTCATAGGTAATCTTTCTCTTCAAGTTTTGAAGTTTTACGCTTTATGAGCATGAATTATTTTCTTTGTATTTTAGGCATCTGTTGTTAACTATTCCTTGAGATGTTGAATTGTAGTCCTGTTGTTTTGCAGCGAAATAAATGGTTTCTCAAACTGGCTAGTTAAGCTGTGATGGTTTTTGCTTTTGTTTATCGTATAGAGTCACTATTACATAGTACCATTAACAAATAAGGAACATAAGTTGATTTACATTTGTAATCTAAGAGAATATCAATACTTTTTAGTATTAAAGCGACAATGAAAATGATATGGGACTCTTCTGGCTAATTTGTTCATCTTCACTTATTGATCATGGCAAGAACAAAATATCTTCCTTTTCTTACGTTTATTCTCGTTGAATATTTGATAAATTAGTTTATGTAGATTTTTGAAAATTTTGGAACCTCATATACTGCATGTTAAGAGTATTTATTCTTGAAAATTTTTCTCTTTGTTTCCGATGTCAAGCCAAGGTAATCTGAAAGGGAACTGCTTTCTGCTTCTGATATATATATTTTTTCCTTAAATTGTCACCTTGTTTTGCCAATTAGTTGCGTGCTTTTCTTTGACATCTTTGATCATTAAAATTTTATGAGGAATAAAGTTAAGAATTAAAATCAACAAACTAACTATTTTCAGGAGGTGGGTGATCAAGAGGATCGCTGAAAAGTGTCAAGATCTGCAAGAGATCATAGATGAGGAATCTGATCTAGCGAGGAAAATAGTAGAGGTTTGTATCAATTCAGTATTTAGATATCCTAGGTTTCACAGATGATTTTGTTTCCTAATTTAGTTGCCCGATCGGAAAGTTTCATTTCTCCACCCATTGATAACCAACTCATATGAGGACTTAATGGAGATTATGTGCAGTCCTTTCCATAGAAGATGTAAATATTTTTGCCTCCCGTTGTCCTTAAAGTATACTACATGAAAAGTGCACCTTCCCACATAAAAGTGTCTAAGTGGCTCTTGGATATAACGGGCAAGTGAGGACTCAATAGAGATTGTCTTCCTAGCTCTTCAATTCAAATGAATCATACGAACTGGCATTGTCAACTTTTTATTCTTTGTAGGAATCTTCTCTCATGTATTGGCCATTGAAATTTATTGAAAATGGCAGTACTTTTTTTGGGATTCTTTTATTTCTTCTTTGTCTTTCTGCAGAAATCGAAAATGAACTATCGCGCATGGAACCATCGTGTTTGGCTCACTAATTACATGACGAGAACACAGGTCAGTTTGACACATTAATTAACTAGTTTCAACAATCCATTGTTAGAAGTATTTAGTAACAGATGCGGGTATTAGCATCACGGAAGTTAAGAAATACTAGATTAATTTCTGTTCTTTAACAAGTTTGGTAAGTTAAGTGTGGCTGCATCCTCTTGTCTGATCAGTTTATTACGCGGGCCATGCTTTGAGCAGTGAAATGCAAAATGAACACTCTGATTTATTGTACTGCTGTTTTAGTTGGCATGCAATATTTTATTATTTATTTATATGTTTATTTATTGTCGATCCTTGAAAAATCTTATGGAAGGTTATTACACACATTCAGATTCTTGATGAGCTGGACAAGTCAAGAAAATGGTCCGAGTTGCATATTGCTGACAGCTGCTCCTTCCACTATCGTGGGGTTAGCTTGTTAATTTGACCCCTCTTTTGAGACTTCTTATTGTTGCTCTTGGATGCTTACTTGCTTCTATTGTCTGTAATTTTTAATTTGTCTGCATGTAAGGAAAATCATTAACACAAGATTATAAGAGCATTTATTCGATTACTCATATTAATAACATTAATATTCTCCTGTCCAGCGCTTGCTGCTTAGATTACTCGAGAATAGCTACAGAAGACAAGACGAGGAAGCTTCTTCTAGTTACATGTCTAATATCCCATTCTTATGGGAGGTATGAATTTTCTGTTAACTAGTTATAACAAATTCTGCGATTTTCGACGTCCTTTCTCTGAATCATATAGTGTTTTTACTTTCTTTTAAGCTAATGCTCAAAGTCACCTCTATCTGTAAATAGAAATGTGACCATGAACATCCTTCTAGAAACAAGTTTTGTAGTGTTTTACTGAATTTCAGGCTATAGGAAGTCATGATAGACCCTCTATATCTGAATTTCTTTACGGTTTCAGTGAATTCTTTTACAATGTCACCATCGTACCAAATTTAGCTATTGTTTTCAATGAATATTTTGTGGCGCAATAATTGATGGAATGAAATAACTAGCTATTTTATTTGAGCAGGAGGAGATCAAGTGGAACAAATTGCTTATTAAACGATTTATGGGTAGACAGGTTTGGTGCTTTCCATTTACCACCTCTGGTGCCGCTTAAGTCTATTTTTCTCAATAATTATAAAGTATTATTATTCCATATATCTTGCTCAATTGGTTCTTCTGCTTCTACATTTTGTGAAAGTCCTTGTGGGTCTACCGTCGATTCCTCATTCAATGCTGGATAAAGCTATTCAGAGATGAGTGTTTACATGCCAACCAGTTGCATAGGGACCATCAAAATAGTTCCCTCAAGTTGCATACTGACCATCAAAATAGTTGTGTCTTGCTGGATCTATTTTGGGCCAAAGAATTGGAATTCCTTTGTGAGTGCCTGAATACTCCTGCAGATGAATTTGAGGATCATCACATTCAAGCCCAGCTTGCGGCTTCTTACATGTTGTGGATTACAAAGGTGCACTTCTGTTGTACATAGAACATTTGCTTTTTTAAATCAAACCCAGTGGCTGCATTTATATTGTTTTTCTTCTCTCTGGAATGATTGTTAATTTTTCCCCCTTAAAATACTTTGTGGCAGCAATTTCCATTCCTTGCGAATTCTAAGCATCAAGAGAGAATAAGTGAACTGGGAGACCCAAAGGCCATCTTGATAAAGACTTGCCCAGATAAGATTTTGCTTTGGAGAAGTCTATCAGATTAGTTGCTGGTCTCATCTGGTGTCCTGTTCAGAGAGGAATTCTTTGAGCTCCCTGCACTATATAGAAGTGTACCACATTACCTAATTGTTGGTCCAACAGAGTTGTTATTTTATTCAACTCGTGATTATAGTGAAGGGTTGAGCTTTTGATACTGATGATGATCGGTGGTTTCAAATGTGTAGACCTCAGCTTGGTACCGTTGCCCTCTTTTTGGTTAAATAAAATTTTTATGTAATTAGATGTATGAATTGGTAATTTTTAATAGTCTTTTCATTGTTGGTTAGTTTCTAATCGGTGTGGTTGGATGCCGAACTGTCAGCTTCTTCTTCAAAAAAAAAAGGGTGAGTTGCAGAAATTCTGGCACTTTAGCTATAGCAAGAATTGTCGGGCGACGTCGGCCTTGCCTTTGACCACTCATCGAACGCCAAGTGATGTGCCCTTGTCCACGCTTTCTGGAAGAATGGTGGGTGTGGGAATGGCGAGACTCTTGAGTTTTGGGTTCGAGGTGTTCTCAGCCAATCTTGGCGACGCCTTGCAGATTGAAACTGGTGTATGCCTGAGGGGTTTTATAGTGGCACTATGCCTATGTCTTACTCTGGTTAGGATGCTCCGGCGCTTTTGTGCTGTTGGACATGAAGCGCCGCGAGGAACAGGTGGTTGGTGATATTTGGGTCCACGAAGGCTGACTAATGTGCGCCAGAGCCGGTTGCAAGGGAGTGGAGCTGTAGGTTCATGCAGGGGCGCCGCGAGCTATGCGTCGGGACTAGGAAGGAGGTGCATGAGAAGAGGTGGGACGAGATGATCGGAGAAGAAGAAAAAGATGACGATGACCAACGACGACAACGATGAATTTCATGAGTTCAGCAAAACCACACTGTCGTGTAGGAAGAGACCAATTTCAGCAGTCGGGACTTTCCAGCGAGAAGCTTTACTTGGGAGCGAGGCTGAGGCTGAGGCTGAGGCTGAGGGGAAGATGGCATGATCATACAAGGGAGAAGGAACCGTGCTACGATACAAGAACAGGAGAGAAAGGTGGATAGCAGAACGAAGATGAAGTGCGAGCTGATAAACCAACCGGCTGGCTTTGTCTTATCACAATAGCAGCGGAAATGATGGTTCATACATCTGAAGAGAGCTCCAGAGAACTGAATGAATAGTTACATCCTTACTATCTCTGTCAATTTTGAAAGGCCAGCACTAGCTTATTAAGATAGAACCTCTTCAAGTTACTCACACAATCAGTTTTTTAGTTTCTCCAATTAGGTAGAATTACAACTCATAATATTTTCTTGAGAGCCCGATGGCTATGATCTATGGAGTCTTTCCTTTCAATGAATTGTGTTTTTAAAATTTATTGTATATGCAGCAGCTCGAGTTCTTGTTCTACGTAGTTCTTGAAAGAGTTTCTCTTCTATAGATGCAATGTGAGAATATCACCACATGCACAACATTTTCATTCGCACTGCACTGCACTGCACCCAAAATACGCCTATAATCATCTTCCAATGTACTAATTCATTAACATTACTTTGAATATATAAAAGGGATAATATCTAATATACCTCTCAAAACTTCTGAAATATTTTATATACCTCTATTTTTTTTGTTTCAAATACACCCCTCGTATATTTCTCCGTTGTTCAAAAATACCTCCACTATTAGTACCCGTTAAGTCATCTCAGGTTAAACCCGAATTAATTTCTCACCTAAATAAAAAAAAAGTCAAAATACCTCTTTTGCCCCTAACTTAAGGGCGAATAAAAAAAGTTGGTGATGGTAGAACGGTATATTTGAAAAGACAAACAATCAAAATACTTCTTTTGCTCCTAACTTAAGGGTAAATAAGAAAAGTTGGCGATGATAGAAGGGTATATTTGAAAGGGCAAAATAGTAATTTCATAGAGATAACGGCTGTTCCTAACAGTTCACTAACAGAATTTAACTCTAGGGGTATATATGAAATAACTTGGAACGTTAAAAGGGTATTTTTAATATTAGCCTTCTAAAATGGGTAAATAAGAAACTCGAAAACTTTTCAGGGGTATATAAGCAATTGCATAGGGTATACTACATGGAAGGTCCTATGCAATCTTATCTTAGGGCGCGTTTGGTTTAAGTTATATAACATTGGGTGCGTTTGGTTCGCGCTATCTTTTTAAGATTCCCAGCAATCCAATAGAAATAAAAAATTATGATGGTATTTGGCTAAACGCACTAAATAATCTAGTTGGTAATGTTGAATTTACTTAGGAATGAGATTCATCCCAAAGTACTAATCTCATTCCTTTGAGCGAGGGTGGGTATTCTCATATTAATAGATTAGGGTAAGTATAATATGTCTAATCTAGCGCACTTTTTTTTCTCTCTCTACCCGCCAGCTAGTTGGTATTATTTTTCTTTACCCTCTAACCTCATCTTTCTCTCTCTAAATTTAAACTCTTTTTCTCTCTCTAAGCTAAGCTCTCTCTCCCTCTCTTTCTAAAATCTCAACTCTCTCACTCCCTCTGACCTTGACTCTATATCTCCCTATTTCCTTAATTATGCTCTCTCTCTCTCTAACCCATGCATTCTCTCCCTCTCTTTCTCTAAAATCTCAACTTTGTCGCTCCCTCTAACCTAAAGTCTCTCTCTTTAAGCTAAGGGTGTGTTTGGTTCCATGTAAAAGCTACCGAAATGGTTTTTTCAGGCCTAAAAAAAATTTATCTAGCGTTTGGTTCTACGTAAAATAATTTTCCATGAAAAAATATTTTATGGATTTAGCGGAAAAACAGCCTTTTCGTCTTCTATCGAGATAAGGTGGAAAAAGAAAACTCCACGTGGCTCACCGCGTTCGACGCATTGCGGTCCACGAGCTTATGTGAGAGCTCGTGAACTACGTGAGTAGTCCACGTTGGACCACTCAGCACTCACCCTCTCTCTCTCTCTCTCTTATATATATATATATATAGGTTAGGGCTACTATACTATTATGAGTATAGACCCCATTGTACTCATAAGTTTTTTGCTGTTGGATGAAGGGATGTGCGGTTAGGATGATAAGGGTCCCCTAGGGTTGAGTGGGTGGTTGGTTGAATAGTATGATCTAACGGGTGGAAATAGTCAAAGGGGTAGATCTAACGGCCGAAAACTTATGAGTACAAGGAGGCCTATACTCATAAGAGTATATTTGCACGGCGTAGCACATGAATTTCGTCAAACATGAATTCCGTCAACGCCATTGGCTCCGGCACAATCGGACTATTGAAAATGAGCTATTGGGTCGCCCGAATCGGAGTCCGATTCGCGTCCGAAGCCCATTTCTCTTCTCGGTCCTCGCCGGAAACGCGGGTTACTATTCACTTTAAGTGAAAAGTAATAATCACGTAAAATTTTTATCTTAAATCATTTTTCGCTGAAATTTGATGGGCAAGTTTAAAATTAAAATACACACGATAACATTGAAAAAGATGCCAAACATATATTGGGAAAAAACTCAGTCCTCACATCATCCCCCCCTTAAAAGAAGTTTCGTCCTCGAAACTTGCATGCACCTCTCCTACAGCAAATCTAGAGATCAAACACACGTCACCAACTCTAACCCCGAAGTCACTTCGCGCTCCTCGTTCACGTAAGGAATCGTCCGATTCCGTAGCAGCCTTTCCTCGCATGCCGACATTCGCACCGGAGCCTCCTCGAAGCTCAAATCCTCGCGAAGCCTAATGCTGTAGGGTTAATCACGTGGGGGAGACGCGAACGTACATCCGAAACATGGACACGCGAAACACATCGTTTGCCCGGGCCGAGACTTGGAGGTAGAGCCAAACTGTACGCCACCGGACCAACACGCTCTAGGAGATCACGAACGGTCCCACAACCTACGAACTAAGCTCGTCCCACAAACTGAACCGCTTGATCCCCCCGGACAGTGACACCTTGAGCGACACATGCTCACTGACCTGAAACTCCAGGTCGCACCGTCGCTGGTCCGCGAAGCTCCTCTGTTGACTCTGCGCAGTCAACCACCGCTCTCTGGTGACACGAAACCTCGCCTCGACGTCCTCCAATAAGTTTGGCCCAAACAACCGGCGTTCACCGACGTCGTCCCAACAGGTGGGGGACCGACATCGACGCCCATACAACGCCTCATACGGCGCCATCTCAAAGCTCGCCTCGTAGTTGTTGCTGCGGGCGAACTCTACGAGCAGCAAGTACTGGAACCATCCCTCGTCGTAAACCAGGATGCATGCCGGAAGTATGTCCTCAACGCTCTGGATGACCCGCTCAGACTGGCCATCGCTCAGAGGGTGGAAAGCAGTACAAAAGTTCAGCTTCGTACCCATAGCGTGCTACAGGCTCCTCCAAAACTAGGTGACGAAGCGAGTGTCCCGATCCAACATGATCGACACCGATAAACCATGAAGGTAGTACCCCCATAACTTGAGGGCAAACACCACAGCCACGAGCTCGAGGTCATGCGTTGGGTAAACTTCTCATAGTCTTCCAGTTATCATGACGCATGGGCTATGATCCGATGCGTACACACCCGAAAACAAATCGTAAGACATCACACTAGACCGCGAAGTCCTCACCAAGCTGCCCAACATCTGTCTCTACGAGACCCTGTCGCTGTCGTCCTCAAAGGACCCTAGCGATCGATGTCCTCAGAAATACTAAACACCGGTCTCCAAGAGACCCAGGGGCACATGTCACCCATGATTGGATCATCATCTCCTGCACCATGACATTCATGATGCGCTATGCTGCACCGTACGCCGTCGCACACGGCAACTTCTGAGCGAACAATCAGGCTCATGTCACATGTCGGACATAATTTACACCCTTCGGTAGCATGACCGAGATCGCATTACCTATCACACCTCTTACTTGTGTGAGGTACCGCTACCGGGCTGGTAAGCGACCAAGCCCACAACAGCACGTCAACCATAAGCAGTGTTCATAGAGCAACTGCACAAGTACCGCTTGGGAATTACCCAGGTCTCACCACCGGTCGACGATGACCACGACTCAAGCCTTCCCACAAGACGACCTATAAAGATTGTCTCACCGGAAGATACACCAACCCAATCCTGAGACTCCCAAAGGGGATAGGGTATTTCGTACCAACTTTCAACACTACGTCGTCTGCAGCCAACGTACTCATCAAAAGTAAGGTGAATTACCCGCAGATCTATCTCCAACATCAAGTTGAAGAAGTGACACAAGAACCACACCAACCGTTACCTCCATACCGATTTCGAAGCCAATTTTCGAAGCTAGATCCACCTTCAAGCCAACTCCCTAGGAGTCCTACGGCTCTCCACAGCAGCAGATGATAATCCGCGACACCAAGTTGCCACCCGCACAAGCCAGTGCGATTGCAACAAGACTTCCAAACTTCACCCAACCAGCTACTAACCCTCCGAGATTCTCAAAAAATCCCGCGGAGTAGCTCGTGGCATACCAAAAACCTACTGATCCCACAACACACCAACTGAGGTGTTGGGGCAGCCGCACACAATGTGTACACCACAAGGACCCGTACCAGAACTGCGTCCCATAGCAGTTCCACAACACGCCCACCAGATATGTGAATCGGCAGAAAGTCGAGGCATCTGCACTGATAATTCAGTGAGTGTCAACCTCACCGCGCAACCCACGTGCGCAACTCGACCAGAACGTAGCACAAAGTCGGGAGAACCCGCTCGGATAACAGCACAGACTAACACGTCCTGCCTGGGACTCTACACCGAGTCCTACCACAAACCCGATCTATGCTCCCAATCCTAAGGTTGGGAGTCATGCCGACGAAGCTAGGCGGGTCGGATCTCATCAACTCACTGCATCCACGCAAAATCGGGTTTGCCCTACTCTCCGTGACACTGTGCCAGTAACGAAAAAAAAAGGGGGATGGGGTAGGCGTCACAGCTCTACCTTCCAAGCCTGGGGCATAAGCCATACCACAGTCGCACAAGCGGCCGGTAACAAAGCCTCAGGCTGCACTCCAGCAACCCTCGCAGTAGCCGCGGTCGAAGCCGCTCTATGCATCGTCTCCGCGGAGACGCCCGCAGTAGCACTCGTGCTCTATGTAGGGAGGGTGGCCTGGGCAACGGCAGCTGAGACAATCGCCTCGGCCCAGTAAGTGATATCACTTGGCCCCTCAAGGCCCCCACCTGACAGGAGCGGCAACACCTGGTGAACGTCACCCCGCCACTCGAGGTCTGTACATGTACACCACCACCACTCCCGACTGAGACACAAGTTTGAGCAGAAACCGTAACACGTACGAAAATAACAACCATGCACCTCGAGATTATTAAAGCTCGACTAGAACACCGGGACTCAATCCCAACAACCCCGCACTCACGTGCCTATTACCCTAGGTCTTCCTATGGGTCATCCTAACCAGTGGTTCAGTTGCATTTTCAAGAAAAATCGTGAGTGAGTTCCTGGTTGAAACCTTTTGCTCTGATACCATCTTAATCTGTCACACCCCAAGGTCCCTTTTTGTAAGCCAACTAAAAAACGAGCTATATTTATAAATTAGAGTAGCGGAAAACTGCCTTTTTTTTTTGAAACCTTGACCCTCAAGGGCGTACAACAGACCCGCCACAAATATAGAGATTCCCGGAACAAACGGACAGGGTCTCCCCTATATTTGCACGGCGTAGCACATGTACAATTAACAACCAGTTCCTCAACTCACACACACCACAACAAGATGTACAAGGATCGACGTATATCAACATACAGTTAGCCGTCCTTAGTCACATCCATTCACATTCACCCTAGTAGTTAAAAATATGTCCCACACGAAGACTTTTCCTTTGAAATCCTAACTTACGAAAACCACAAAAGCCACTTTGAAAACCGTTTTCTACACGGAAACCTTTGTTTTGGAAAGCGCTACCACGAGGGGTAGAAAGCCACGAGAAAACCATTTGAAAGCTGTTCCCTACATAGGAACTTTTATTTTTGAAAACACTACCAAGAGGGGTAGAAAACAATCGATCGAAATTCGAGTCCGAAAACCACAAGAGTACAAAAGCTCGATACTCAAAACCTCATAAGTACAACATCCCAAAATCCATGAGTAAGAAAGTCAACTGAACCACATATCATCTACTAACAGGTGTAGGGGTAAACAATACTATCACATGTATCCATCTAGAGCTATGTAAGGAGTATAGTCAAAAACATATATCGTGGATCGAGAACTCTATGCCTGCCCACTAGCTCCGGCCTCACGCTGCGTCTCGACAAATCCTGTCCGCGTCATCTGTGGGGGAGTGAGGGTGAGAAACCAACGAGGGTCTCCCAGTGGGTACCGCAAGCCGACGAAGGCAAGCGTACTCATCGGTAACCAAGTATTGTAGCACTCATGGGGCCTAACTGGCGAAATGACTGCAGTATCAGAGACTGGCCGACACTTCTGTAGAGTGTCGGGATGAGTCGGAGTCATTTTGGCGCAAAATAGACACGAAAACGGACTCGGAGCACAAAAATAAGCCAAAGCTGAAGTTCTGGCAGTTTAGGGCGCCCATAAGTTGAGTTTAGGGCGCCCAGATTCTGAGTGCTGTTTTATATATATACTGAGTCATTTCGGATCCAGTTTCGAGCGCCCAGAAGTGGATCCAGAAGTTCACCTCGTGAGTATCGATCGTGCTGACACGTGTGTGGTAGGTGAGTGCCGTCGGACCACGTTAAGGCACACCAGACCGTCGGACGGAGAACCCGAAGGGCTTGGTTGTACAGGCTGGAAGTTCTGGGCGCCCACTTCTTGGGTTTTGAGCGCCGAATCTTGGATTTTCAGCATGGGACTGGTTAGCAGCATTTTACTCTTGAGGCTCATTATACCCTATCCCTATGCCTATAAAAGAGGGTGGACGACCCCCTGAAGCTCTTTTCCTCCCTTCTTCATGGTGAGCCCTGGAAAATTGCAGGAAATCCCTCCAATCCCTCAAAATTCCATCTTTTCCCATTGAAGGCTTGAAATTTTCAGCAGATTTCCAGCAGATTTCCAGCGTCGACCTGTGGCGTTTCAGCTCGTGTGCGTATGTGAACTTTAATTGCTGTTTTACTGGACTTTTGTGTTCTTGAGCTGAAATTTGGATTTTTCTTGGTTTTATGGATCCGAATCTTGTTGGAGCTGGATTTTTGATGTAAGGATTGATTTTCCTACATCCCCTGCTGGATTGGAAGCTTTCCCCACCTGAATTAGAGATTGAAAAGGTGAATTTTAGCTCAGATTTGGAGAACTTAGCTTAAGTGTTGAAATTTGTGGAAGTTGATGATTTTCTTGGATTTTTGAATTCAGATTTTGTTTGGAAGCTTCGGGGAAGATTTGGATTGGTTTCCCACTATATTTGGGAGGTTTGTGACCCTAATTCACCGGTTGTTTAAGCTTGAATTCTCAGATTTGAGCTAGAAGTGTTGTTTGCTGAGTTGTTGAAGTTCTGGATGCAGGTTCTGGGCATCCAGAAGTTGGGTCCGAATCCTTGCAAAGGCTTTTTGGTGATCGTTTCGAGCTCAATTTTGGTGAGGAACCTGCGAAATTGTTCTTTACTCTTTTGAGATGAATTGGGTGAAGTTTCACTGCATTTGGACTTGGAAATTTAGTTAAATTTCGTTTTGAACTCGTATAGGTTGAAGCTGCCAGGCTGCAGTTCTGGGCTCAGATTCTGGGCGCCCAGAAGTGCTGCAGAGTGGATCCGAATCCTGTTTTTCTGCTGGTTTGATTTCGGTTGAGGCTGATTTTGTGCAGGGCTTCTCCTATCGACTTCTGACCGTTGTTGGACTAGCGTTTAAGGTGGGTTAATGTCGACCGAAGTCTTCGAAATTCCTCCTAAGTTGTAGAGAATTTCAGCATGCCTGTTTACATCATATTTTTATGTTAGTAGCTCAAATTCACGAATTTGCATATTTTTATATGAAATCTGAATTTGGAGCATAATTTAATGATTTTAGACAAGTATTTCATGCTGAACTGGAAATTGACTTAGGAGAAAACTCGTTAAACCTACATCTGTCACTTTTCGAAAAACTTATCAGATTTAGCTCCAGGAGCCGTTTTTATTAACGTATCGCCGTTGTTAGTGCGAGGTGGATACCTAGATTAGTGTAGGTCGAGTTTACGCTCGTGCTGAGATGCAGAGCTCATTGTTACAGCAGAGTTTAGGCTGTTCCGGACTTTCAGGTGCCGTCGGGGCTGACGGTGGACTCAGATTTCTTCTGTTTGCATTAGATTGTGCCGTGGGCATGTGAGCCTTGGTTGTTAGACCAATTTGACCCTTTTATCTTGATTATAGCCTGTAGTTACCAGATTGAGCTGTCAGATTCGCATATACACTCGGCTGGGTCGCGCCCACGAGTGCCACTCCGGAGTTGGACTTTTGTGCGTCGCAGTAGTCCCTGTTGGGTACTGCCCTACACCGAAAATTCTCGTGGGTGAAGTACGGTGCAGCTTAGGGTACAGGCGGGACTGGTCTGTTGAGGTCCCTTTAGACTCGGGTCAGTATGGGCGGTTTATTCATAGTGAGAGTTGCATTTGCTTCAGTGATTGTTGTGCATAGTGGTAGGATAGTGACATTACAGCTGTAGAATTTACTCCAGCATACTTTACTATTTCTTTACCTACCAGCTATATTGTTAGTCTCGTAGAGTTAGTGGGTGGGCCGTTGAGGTCGGTGACGGTACCCACTGAGAACTACTTTGTTTTATAGTAGTTCTCACATCCATTGTTGCCATTTTTTTTTGCAGAGCCTTCGACTGTTGCTACTGCTACTGTTCCTTCTAATCGAGGTAAGGGAGTCGCGAGCTAGATCCCTGTCTACCCCGGTTGCTACTCTAGAGGAGGACCCCTTTTGGAGATAGTTTCTGTTTGGGGGTTGCCATGTACATACAGAGGTGTTTATTTTGTGTACAGTGAGATGAACCTGTACCTTATAGTTATGGCCGGTCGGCGTTGTATTTTGGATATTGTATGTACAGTTGGCTTATCTGTATCGAGTTATGTTCTTTACTCCAGCTCTATATCTCTTGTAGTTGCTTGTATGTATTTTACAGGTATAGCTATCGCTTCGTATACGTGGAAAATTCTATGTATACGGCGGATCTGTTGACGAGCCCGGGGAAACGGGCAATCCGGGGCGTGACAGATTAAGTTGGTATCAGAGCTTAGGTATAGGTCGTTGGGACTTAGTAAACCCTAGGCTTTGGCAGACCCTAGGAATGCAAGACATTAGTGACGTGATTTGCTACGAAAGTCATTGATTTGATTGTTGAAACTCCTCCTAGAGTGGAGGGAGTGACTGAAGGCGTGTGTCCTTTCCTGCCTCGAACTTGTGCCGGCTGCAGACGACATCAAGTAGTGGGAGAAAAGAGTCGACCTTCTAGACTTTCGTTCGATTGGGTCGAGAGTTGTTTATGATATGTAATTGATGTGTGTGCCTTGTTTCAGGTGGTCAAGATGCCTCCCCGACGCCGAGGTCGACCTTCGACGCGGTCCACTCCCGTGTCTCTTGAGGTGCCCGAGCAGGCAGGACCTAGTGCACCCCCAGATTTGAGAGAGCAGTTGGCTGCCCTAGCTGAGGCGTCTAGGCAGCAGGGTGCGCTATTGCAGAGGGTGTGTGATACTTTTACTCATCAGCCGAGTGCAGCACCTAGAGCGACTGAGTCGCAGGAGCCACATTCTTCTACTCCAGTGGATGTTCCAGTTACAGCCGCACCCCCATCAGCGACAGTCCCGGCCGCGCCGATTGGCGATGCTTCGTGGTCAGGCAGACAGATGTCAGAGGTCGAGCAGGAACGGATGACTGAGAGGCTGGACCGTTTTTGCCGATTTGATCCGCCTCATTTTGATGGTAGCCGCACCGAGCCTTGGGTGGTGGAGGTATGGGTGTGTGAGATGGAGAAGTTATTTGAGGATTTCTTTATACCAGAGCGGGAGCAGGTCCATTTGGCGGTTCACTGCCTGGCGGGTGATGCACATGCCTGGTGGAGGAGGATGAGGCAGAATAGGTCCTTGGATGCACTGCAGATGAGATGGGACGAGTTTCGAGGGATGTTGTACGGGTCCTATTTCCCAAGCAGCGTGAAGCAGAAAATCGAGGAGGACCTGAAGAATCTACTACAGGGGGATCGACCAGTTCAGGAGTACACCCGAGAGTTTACTAGGCTTCTGAACTGTGTACCTTTTGCAGCGAAGGATGAGGCTCACAAGGTGTATTTGTTTGAGCGAGGTTTGGGGCAGGAGATCTTTACTTTGGTGCAGGCGCAGAGGTTGCAGACCTTGGATGCATCGATCGAGAAGGCTTTATGGGTGGAGCGAGGAGAGACAGTGGTCAGGGAGCGGGCGGCAGCACCAGGACCGAGTCAGGAGAGGAAACGCGCGGCTTTGGACGACGGGAGACAGACCAGCAGCAGGCGTCCGCCGAGGCCTCCACGATCACGTTATCAAGGTCGTGGATTTTCGGGGCGACAGAGGTCTGGTGGATCCCGTCAGCAGGGACAGCAGCAGAGGGGAGCGCCGAGGTGTGTCATTTGCGGGGGACCTCATTGGCCTCGGTAGTGTGCGCAGAGAGAGGGTCGATGTTTCACATGTGGTCAGCCAGGACACCTACGGGCAGCTTGTCCCCGAGCAGCATCGCCAGCACCATCGACAGCATCAGCACCCCCAATATATCAGCCGACTTATGGAGCTCCACCGTCTCATAGCCAGACAGACAGGACTTCGGCACTGCGTCCAGTTGAGCGGCGACCGCAGGCGCAGAGCGGTAGGGTATATGCAGCTCAGGTTGAGGACTCCACGGCAGCTGATCATGTGGTGGCAGGTATCATTTTAATTTCTGCATTAGAGCTCGTGCATTATTTGATACCGGTGCATCACATTCATTTATTAGTCGAGCATTTGCATCACTGCATGGACTAGAGATAGGGCCGTTACCACATGCCCGAGAGGTGTAGATTTTCGATCATATTTTGCATGTAGCGGAGTGTTGTTGGGCTTGTCCAGTGCAGCTCAGACCTTGGGTTATGCCCGCAAACTTGTTGGTCTTAGGGCGATTGCAGGATTTTGATGTAGTGCTCGGCATGGATTGGCTGGCGCGTTATTTTGCGACGATCGACTGTGGCGCGAGGACAGTGACGTTTCGCGAGCCAGGCCAGGAGGAGTTTGTGTTTAGAGGCTGCAGGAGTACGCTATTCGCGACTTGGATTTCGTCGGTGAGAGTGAGGCAGATGATGAGTCGAGGATGCATTGCTTTCCTTGCGACTGTTGTAGAGGTGCCTACGGTGGCACCGGGACTCGGGGATATCCCTATAGTCCGTGAGTTTCCGGATGTGTTTCCCCCTGAGTTGACAGCTATGCCACCGGACAGGGAGATTGAGTTTGTGATTGACGTAGTTTCAGGAACTGCGCCAATCTCGAAGGCACCCTACCGAATGGCACCGGCGGAGCTGAGAGAGCTTAAGGCGCAGCTTCAGGAGTTGATGGATAAAGGGTTTGTGCGACCCAGCGTGTCACCCTGGGGAGCGCCGGTGTTATTCGTGAAGAAGAAGAATGGTTCACTTAGACTTTGCGTGGATTATCGAGAGTTGAATAAAGTGACCATCAAGAGCAAGTATCCTTTACCACGCATTGATAATCTGTTTGATTAGCTGCAAGGATCTTGTATCTTTTTGAAGATTGATCTGCAGTTCGATTACCACCAATTGAAGGTGAAGGCCGAGGACATTCCCAAGACGGCTTTCAGGACACGGTACGGGCATTATGAGTTTACAGTGATGCCGTTTGGATTGACTAATGCCCCTGCCGTATTTATGGATTTGATGAATCGAGTATTCAAGACGTTCTTGGACAGGTTTGTGGTGGTGTTTATTGATGATATCCCGATTTACTCCCGGAGTGATGTGGAGCACGAGGAGCACTTGAGGATGGTGCTGCAGCTTCTAAGGGAGAAGAAGCTGTATGCTAAGTTAAAGAAGTGCGAGTTTTGGCTTCGGAAAGTAGCTCTCTTGGGCCATATAGTTTCGGCCGCCGGAGTGGCAGTAGACCCGAAGAAGGTAGATACTGTTCGGGATTGGCCCAGACCGACGACGGTTACCGAGGTGAGGAGTTTTCTTAGATTGGCTGGATATTAACGTCAGTTTGTGGAGGGCTTTGCGAAGCTTTCCACACCTCTCACTCGTCTGACGAGGAAGGGGATCAGATTTGTTTGGAATGAGGATTGCTAGAGGAGCTTCGAGGAGCTGAAGCAGAGGCTGATGACCGCTCCTATCCTTGCGCTTCCAGTTATTGGGGAAGGATTTGTGATCTATAGTGTTGCGTCGCACAGCGGGCTTGGTTGTGTGTTGATGCAGCGTGGTAGGGTAATTGCTTATGCTTCACGGCAACTGAAGGATTACGAGAAGAATTACCCTACGCATGACTTGGAGCTTGCAGCTATGGTGTTTGCACTGAAGTTGTGGCAGCATTACCTATATGGTGAGCACTGTGAGATTTTTACAGACCACAAAAGTCTCAAGTATCTGTTCACCCAAAAGGAGTTGAATTTACGGCAACCCCGGTGGTTGGAGTTGTTGAAGGATTATGATGTTAGCATCCAGTATCACCCTGGCAAGGCGAATGTGGTGGCAGATGCGTTGAGCAGGAGAGCAGTGCAGAGCCTTAGTATGATGATTACTCAGCAGGCGCCATTACTTGAGGAGTTGAGGCGGTTTGAGCTTGAAGTAGTGTCCCCTGGGGCTGCAAGACTTATGTCTTTGGTTTTGCAGCCCACTCTGTTGGATAGGATCCGAGAGAAATAGAGTGCGGACCCCTATTTGATGAGTATTCGAGATCAGGTTGTCAGTGGGCAGATAGGGGACTTTAGTGTTGACAGTTCGGGAGTACTGCGGTACAGGGATCGATTGTGTGCGCTTTTGGACGCTGGGATCCGAAAGGAAATTTTGAGAGAGGCACACTACTCACCTTATACGGTTCACCCTGGTGGAACCAAGATGTATAAGGATTTGAAAGCACACTTTTGGTGAAATGGGATGAAGAGAGATATTGGGAGATTTGTGGCTCAGTGTCTGACTTGTCAGCAGCTAAAGGCGGAGCATCGGGTACCTGCTGGCAAGCTACAGAGTCTCCCTATATCTGCGTGGAAATGGGATCAGATCACCATGGACTTCGTTGTGGGCTTACCGAAGACGCAGGGTGGATTTGATGCCATTTGGGTGATAGTGGACAGACTGACCAAGTCTGCCCACTTCCTACCAGTACAGACTACTTCGTCCAGGGATCGACTCGCTCGGTTGTATTTAGACGAGATAGTGAGATTGCATGGAGTGCCTACCTCGATTGTGTCGGATCGAGACCCGCGGTTTGTCTCACAGTTTTGGAGGAGCTTACAGACAGCACTGGGTATTCAGCTTCGATTTAGTACGGTATTTCACCCACAGACCGACGGTCAGTCCGAGCGGACCATTCAGACTCTGGAGGACATGTTGAGAGCATGTGTCTTGGACCTTGGTAGAGGGTGGCATCGACACTTAGGACTGGTTGAGTTTGCGTACAACAACAGCTATCAAGCAAGCATCCAGATGACTCCGTTTGAGGCGTTGTATGGACGCAAGTGTCGATCACCTTTACACTGGAAGTGGGTGAAAGGAAGACTTTGGGACCCGATATTCTGCTGGAAGCAGAAGAAAAGGTCAAGATGGTTCGACGACGTCTTGAGACTGCTCAGAGCCGACAAAGGAGCTATGCCGACACCAGGAGACGGGACTTGGAGTTTCAGGTTGGAGACCATGTGTTCCTGAAAGTCTCGCCGTCCAGAGGGATACGCAGATTCGGAGTTCGTGGAAAGCTTAGTCCATGATTCATTAGCCCTTTCGAGATTTTGGAGCGAGTTGGGCCAGTAGCATACAGGATTGCCCTACCACCATGACTTTCCGGGGTCCACGACGTGTTTCATGTCTCTGATTTGAGGAGATATGTGTTCGATCCCTCCCACGTGATTGACTTCACTCCACTCGAGCTGGCTGAGGACCTGAGGTACGAGGAGCGACCGATGCAGATTCTTGCTCGCGAGACGAAATAATTACGTAACCGGGTCATACCGTACGTTAAAGTGCAGTGGAGTAATCACGAGGAACGTGAGGCGACTTGGGAGCCAGAGACAGTGATGCGGGAGTCCTACCCCTACCTGTTCGAGAATTCTACTTGAGGTATGAATTTAAGTTTCGAGGACGAAACTTTTTGTAGGGGGGAAGGATGTAATACCCCTGGGGCCTAACTGGCGAAATGACTGCAGTATCAGAGACTAGCCGACACTTCTGTAGAGTGTCGGTATGAGTCGGAGTCGTTTTGGCGCGAAATAGACGCGAAAAAGGACTCGGAACACAAAAATAAGCCAAAATTGAAGTTCTGGCAGTTTAAGGCGCCCAGAAGTTGAGTTTTGGGCGCCCAGATTCTGAGTGCTGTTTTATATATATATTGAGTCATTTCGGATCCAGTGTCGGGTGCCCAGAAGTGGATCCAGAAGTTCACCTCGTGAGTATCGATCGTGCTGACACGTGTGTGTGGTAGGTGAGTGTCGTCGGACCACATTAAGGCACACCGGACCGTCGGACGGAGAACCCGAAGGGCTGGGTTGTGCAGGCTGGAAGTTCTAGGCGCCCACTTCTTGGGTAATGGGCGCCGAATATTGGATTTTCAGCATGGGACTGGTTAGCAGCATTTTATTCTTGAGGCTCATTATACCCTATCCCTATGCCTATAAAAGAGGGTGGACGACCCCCTGAAGCTCTTTTCCTCCCTTCTTCATGGTGAGCCCTGGAAAATTGCAGGAAATCCCTCCAATCCCTCAAAATTCCATCTTTTCCCATTGAAGGCTTGAAATTTCCAGCAGATTTTCAGCAGATTCCCAGCATCGACCTGTGGCGTTTCAGCTCGTGTGCGGTGTAGAAGTCTCCAAATCCCGTGAAACGTGGTTTGCTGGATTTTGGACTCGTAGAGGAAGTTGTGGAATCCTTCCAACAGCAATTTGGATCAGTATGTGAACTTTAATTGCTGTTTTACTGGACTCTTTGTGTTCTTGAGCTGAAATTTAGATTTTTCTTGGTTTTATGGATCCAAATCTTATTGGAGCTTGATTTTTGATGTAAGGATTGGTTTTCCTACATCCCCTACTGGATTGGAAGCTTTCCCCACCTGAATTAGAGATTGGAAAGGTGAGTTTTAGCTCAGATTTGGAGAACTTAGCTTAAGTGCGGAAATTTGTGGAAGTTGATGATTTTCTTGGATTTTTGAATCCAGATTTTGTTTGGAAGCTTTGGGGAAGATTTGGATTGGTTTCCCACTGTATTTGGGAGGTTTGTGACCCTACTTCACCGGTTGTTTAAGCTTGAATTCTCAGATTTGAGTTAGAAGTGTTGTTTGCAAAGTTGCTGAAGTTCTCGATGCAGGTTCTGGGCATCCAGAAGTTGGGTCCGAATCCTTGCAAAGACATTTTGGTGATCGTTTCGAGCTCAATTTTGGTGAGGAACCTGGGGAATTGTTCTTTACTCTTTTGAGATGAATGGGTGAAGTTTCACTGCATTTGGACTTGTGAATTTGGTTAAATTCCTTTTTGAACTCGTATAGGTTGAAGCTGCCAGGCTGCAGTTCTGGGCTCAGGTTCTGGGCGCCCAAAAGTGATGCAGAGTGGATCCGAATCCTATTTTTCAGCTGATTTGATTTCGGTTGAGGCTGATTTCGTGCGGGGCTTCTCCTATCGACTTCTGACCATTGTTGGACTAGCGTTTAAGGTGGGTTAATGTCAACCGAAGTTTTCAAAATTCCTCCTAAGTTGTAGAGAATTTCAGCATGCTTGTTTACATCATATTTTCATATTAGTAGCTCAAATTCACGAATTTGCATGTTTTTATATGAAATATGAATTTGGAGCATAATTTAATAATTTTAGACAAGTATTTCATGCTGAACTGGGAATTGACTTAGGAGAAAACTCGTTAAACCTACACTTGTCACTTTTCGAAAAACTTATCAGATTTAGCTCCAGGAGCCGTTTTTATTAACGTATCGCCGCTGTTAGTGCGAGGTGGATACCTTGATCTGTGTAGGTTGAGTTTACGCTCGTGCTGAGATGCAGAGCTCATTGTTACAGCAGAGTTTAGGCTGTTCCGGACTTTCATGTGCCGTCGGGGCTGACGGTGGACTCAGATTTCTTCTGTTTGCATCAGATTGTGCCGTGGGCATGTTAGCGTTGGTTGTTAGACCAATTTGACCCTTTTATCTTGATTATAGCCTGTAGTTACCTGATTGAACTGTCAGATTCACATATACACTCGGCTGGGTCGCGCCCACGAGTGCCACTCCGAGTTGGACTTTTGTGCGTCGCAGTAGTCCCTGTTGGGTACTGCCCTACACCGAAAACCCTCGTAAGTGAAGTACGGTGCATCTTAGGGTACATGCGGGACTGGTCTGTTGATGTCCCTTTAGACACGGGTCAGTATGGGCGGTTTATTCATAGTGAGAGTTGCATTTGCTTTAGTGATTGTTGTGCATATGTAGGATAGTGACATTACAGCTGTAGAGTTTACTCCAGCATACTTTACTATTTCTTTACCTACCAGCTATATTGTTAGTCTCGTAGACTTAGTGTGTGGGCCGTTGAGGTCGGTGACGGTACCCACTGAGGACTACTTTGTTTTATAGTAGTTCTCACACCCATTATTGCCACCTTTTCTTGTAGAGTCTTCGACTTTTGCTGCTGCTACTGTTCCTTCTGATCGAGGTAAGGGAGTCGCGAGCTAGATCCCTGCCTACCCCGGTCGCTACTCTAGAGGAGGACCCCTTTTGGAGATAGCTTCTGTTTGGGAGTTGCCATGTACATACATAGGTGTTTATTTTGTGTACAGTGAGATGGACCTGTACCTTATAGTTATGGCCGGTCGGCGTTGTATTTTGGATCTTGTATGTACAATTGGCTTATCTGTATCGAGTTATGTTCTTTATTCCAGCTCTATATCTCTTATAGTTGTTTGTATGTATTTTACAGGTATAGTTATCGCTTCGTATACATGGAAAATTCTATGTATACGGCGGATCTGTTGACGAGCCCGGGAAAACGGGCAAACCGGTACGTGACAGATTAAGTTGGTATCAGAGCTTAGGTATAGGTTGTTGGGACTTAGTAAACCCTAGGCTTTGGCAGACCCTAGGAACGCAAGACGTGAGTGACGTGATTTGCTGCGAAAGTTATTGATTTGATTGTTGAAACTCCTCCTAGAGTGGAGGGAGTGACTGAAGGCGTGTGTCCTTTCCTGCCGCGAACTTGTGCCGGTTGCAGACGACATCAAGTAGTGGGGGAAAAGAGTCGACCTTCTAGACCTGCAGACGACATCAAGTAGAGAGAGTGTACTAAGTAGAGCAAGGTCGAAGTCATGGGGTGAAAGGCTCGAGTACTGGATATATATGTACATGCAAGTAGTAAAAGGATAGGGGTGAAGGGAACATCACTGAGCGTGCACCACTGAACCGACTTCGGATCGAAGTACCCACCTGTGTCCGTCGCCGCAGCTAGCTCCTGCGAGACGAAGGACGTCGATCGGACCAGTCGATTTGACTCGTCTCGACACAAGGATCCTTATACTCGCTGTCCGGAGCGTGATCGACGGTCGGACGGCTTCGAAACAGCAGAAAAACCTCTCCAACGGCTTGCTTCCAGGATCAGGAAAGCTGAAACTCAGCGACGGAGGGTTGCCGACAGTAATGGAGGTGTGCACTGTGTTCAGCAAGACGCGGGGATCGCCATGCTCACTTCGGATCGATCGGAGAGTGCCGGATGACCGGGAAACGCCAACCGGGCCAAATCAGCGCTAGGTGGAGCTAGGGCAGGGAGTAGGGGCTCCTGCCGACTGCCGGCGGCCTGCCGGCACCTGCGCTTGCGCCAGCGGGGGTTCAGCCGCAGAGGGATAGGGGAGCCCCGCGATCCCCTCGGCCGACGGCGGAGTGCAGCAGCGGCGGCGCCTCAGGTCGCGCAGCCTGCAAAGGCATGAGCTCGGGCTCGTGGAGGTCAACGGTAGCGGTGGCGGCGGCGGTCGGGGGTGCCACGGGGCGACGGCGGCGGGTCACAGAGGTCGGAGGGGGGCGACGAAGAAGGCCCGAGGCGGCGAGAGGCCGCGGCAGCGCGGCACGACGGCGGAGCTCCCTACATAGCCGTGGCTAGGGCATCGCCGAACTTCGCAGAGGTGGCTCGGAACGGCGTGCGGCGGCACCGGCGGACCCCGCGGGACCTCCGGCGTCGTCCCGACGTGGCGCGGCGCGGCGGCGACGCACGGGACCCTCCCCACGGCCGCACATGCCCTGCGGCCTTAACCATGGTCGTGGCGGCTCCCCAGGGCACAGCGACACCGGAAAGCATCGGGGACGGTCGCCCAGGGTCCAGTGGTGAAGCCGACGACGGTCCTGGATGGTGGCGGCGCAGTGACAGGGAGTTTGGGCTCCCCCATCACACAGCAATAATAGAGAGAGAGAGAGAGAGAGAGAGAGAGAGAGAGAGAGAGAGAGAGAGAGAGAGAGAGAGAGAGAGAGAGAGAGAGAGAGAGAGAGAGAGAGAGAGAGAGAGAGCGAGAGGAAGAAGAATAAGAAAAGGCCGTTTCTTCTTCCCCGGCGACCGGCGGCGACGACGGCGGCGGCAGGCCCCCTCTCTCAGGTGGGCAAGGGGAGAGGAAGAGGATAGCCTAGAGTTTTTTTTTTGGGGTTCCAAAATCCCTAAATCCACTCCAATCTATAAAATCCATTATTCTATAAAGAATAATTGCCCACAATTCCCTCGAAACTCTAAATTTGCAATCCGGACCCTCACCACTATTTTCTTCTTGCAAAAGGTCCCTGCCTGAAAATTCTCACGCAAAACGGAGCACCGTATGCTTCTAAAAAGCAAGAACATCACGTAATAAAAGCCTTCTCAGTGATAAGACCCATTTTTCTTGAAAACCGTGCGTCAAACATGAATTCTGTCAATGCCATTGGCTCCGACACAGTCGGACTGTTGAAAATGAGCTATTGGATCACCTGAACCGGAGTCTGATTCGCGTCCGAAGCCCATTTCTCTTCTCGGTCCTCGCCGGAAATGCAGGTTACTATTCACTTTAGGTGAAAAGTAATAATCACGTGAAAACTTTATTTTAAATCATTTTTCGCTGAAATTGGACGGGCAAGTTTAAAATTAAAATACACACGATAACATTAAAAAAGATACCAGGTATATATATATTTATATATATGTATGTATATATGTATATATATATATATATATGTATATATATGTAT
Source organism: Puya raimondii (assembly GCA_016920855.1). Classification (NCBI taxonomy): domain Eukaryota; kingdom Viridiplantae; phylum Streptophyta; class Magnoliopsida; order Poales; family Bromeliaceae; genus Puya; species Puya raimondii. The sequence continues at coordinate 126,615,499 of JABWPP010000050.1, forward strand.
GTATATATGAGCTTGACTGGGCTACTATCGGTAGTAAACCGCCCCGTTTACTACCGATTTGTTTTCGATGCTGGAGCTTCCAAATTGATGATCGGCACCGTTGAACATGATCTAGACCATTTAAACTATCTAGAAATCAAATTTCATGCTTTTTTGATATCATTAACCGAACGATCAAAGGGTTACAAAATCTGTAATTTTAATGGCCTATATGGTGTGTTTGCTCGTTTAACGGTATAGAAGAATCCAAATCAACTAAATTTTTGTTAGAAAATTCTTTGAACTATTTAAAATAAGATCTGTACTCTTGATCTTGATTACAAGACTTCTATCATCACTTTTTATAGGATATTCATTTTCAGCCATTCATTTTCTGTTCACTTAATGGACAAGAGAACAATATCGAAAAAGCGTGAAATTTGATTTCCAGATAGTTTGAATGGTCTAGATCATGTTCAACGGTGCCGATCGTCGATTTGGAAGCTCCAGCATCGAAAACAAATCGGTAGTAAACCGCTCGGTTTACTACCGATAGTATTCTAGCAAAACTCTGTATATATGTATGTATATATATATGTATATATATGTATGTATATATGTATGTATATATATATATATATATGTATGTATATATATGTATGTATATATATATGTATATATATGTATATATATGTATGTATATATATATATATATAGAGAGAGAGAGAGTCCGGCTACTATACTATCGATAGTATCAAGCTCTTGGTACTATTGAATTTTCTGCCGTTAGATCTACGCTTTGATCATTTTCACCCGTTAGATTATATTATTCAACCAACCACCTACTCAACCCTAGGGGACTACTATATATATATATATATATATATATATATATATATATATATATATATATATATATATATATATATATATATATATATATATATATATATATATAAAATAAGGCTACTATACTATCGATAGTACCAAGTGCTTGGTGCTATCGAGTTTTCGGTCGTTGGATGAAGGGATGTGCGATTAGGATGATAGTAGTCCCTATATATATATATATATAATAATAATAATAATAATAATAATAATAATAATAATAATTATAATAATAAGGCTATTATACTATCTATAGTACCGGAGCTCCGATACTATAGTCTCGTTTTCGATCTTAGGATGTTCAAATCAATGATCCATACCGTCAAATATGATCTAGAATATATGAAGTTCTTACGAATAAAATTTTAATTTTTTTCAATATTGTTTACTTAATAAGTAAATCATGTCAAAATGAACGGTGGAAATTGAACAATCTTTAAAATGTGAGGATAAGATCAAGGATGCTGACCTTGATCTAGATAGTTTAAAGTATTTTCTATCAAAATTTGAATGAATTTAAATTCTTCTACACCGTTAAACTACAAACTTGCCATAGTAGCCATTGAAAATTGACAAGTTTGAAATTGTTTGATCATAAAGTAAACTATGTCGAAAAAATATAAAATTTATTTCTATACTTCAAATACCCTAGATCAGTTTCAACGGTGTGGATCGTTGATTTGAACACTCTAAGATCGAAAACGAGACTATAGTACCGGAGTCCTGGTACTATAGATAATATAGGAGCCTAGCTCTATATAATATATATATATATATATATATATATATATATATATATATATATATATATATATATATAGAGCTTGACTGGGCTACTGTCGGTAGTAAACCGCCCCGTTTACTACCGATTTGTTTTCGATGCTGGAGCTTCCAAATTGACGATCGGCACCGTTGAACATGATCTAGACCATTTAAACTATCTAGAAATCAAATTTCATACTTTTTTGATATCATTAACCGAACGATCAAAGTGTTACAAAATCTGTAATTTTAATGGCCGATATGGTGTGTTTGCTCGTTTAACGGTATAGAAGAATCCAAATCAACTAAATTTTTGTTAGAAAATTCTTTGAACTATTTAAAATAAGATCTGTACTCTTGATCTTGATTACAAGACTTCTATCATCACTTTTTATAGGATATTCATTTTCAGCCATTCATTTTCTGTTCACTTGATGGACAAGAGAACAATATCGAAAAAGCGTGAAATTTGATTTCCAGATAGTTTGAATGGTCTAGATCATGTTCAACGGTGCCGATCGTCGATTTGGAAGCTCCAGCATCGAAAACAAATCGGTAGTAAACCGCTCGGTTTACTACCGATAGTATTCTAGCAAAACTCTATATATATATATATATATATATATATATAATTATGTTACTATACTATTAATAGCATCAAGTCATTTGTGCTATTAGGTTTTCGGCCCTTGGATGAAGGGATGTGCGGTTAGGATGATAGTGGTCCCCTAGGGTTGAGTGGGTGGTTGGACGGGTGGAAATAGTCAAAGGGGTAGATCTATCGGCGGAAAACTTGGTAGCACCAAGTGCTTGGTGCTATTGATAGCATAGTAGCTGGACTCATATATATATATATGAGAGAGGGTGAAAAGAGTCCGGCTGGGATACTATCGATAGCACCAAGGACTTGGTGCTACCAAATTTTCTACCGTTGGATTTAACCCTTTGACTATTTTCACCCGTTAGATTATACTATTCAACCAACCACCTACTCAACCCTAGGGGGCCCACATCATCCTAACCGCACATTCCTCAATCCAAGGGCTGAAAAATCAATAGCACCAATAGCTTGGTGCTATTGATAGTATTCCAGCCTAGTTCGGGTGAAAATATATTATATTATATATATATATATATATATATATATATATATATATATATATATATATATATATATATATATAGAGTGAGGCTGGTATGCTTCTGGAAGCACGGAGCCCTCCGTGCTTCCAACTCGTTTTCGCTGTTGGGACTTTCGAATCGACGATCGGCTCCGTTAGACTTGATCTAGAGTATTTGAAGTATCTAGAAAATAAATTTCATAAATTTTCGATATCATTTGTCTAGTGATCGAAAGGGCTCAAAATCAACGGCCGAAAATAAAAATCTTACAAAATGTGATGATACGATATTAAAATTTTAGATCAAATATATTGATCTTGTTTTATATAGTATAAAGAATTTTCTATCAAAATTTCACGTTATTTGGATATTTCTACACCGTTAAACTTGCAAACGGCTCACCACGACCATTAAAATTATTGATTTTGAGCCCAGTTGAAATTTTTTCCATCGAAATTTTTTTTTCCACAGTTTTACGTAGAACCAAACAGCCCCTAAGCTCTTCCTCTTTTTTTTATTTTAATCTCTTCACATCTCTAACCTAAAAAACTCTCTTTCTAATCTCAACTCTCTCTCTTTAATCTCAAATTTCTCTCTCTAAGCCAAGCTCTCTCAATTTACCTAAAAATAAATTCTTCATTATTGTTGAAAAGAAATAGGTATATGAGCTGGATATTTTGTTTATACTATTTGATCATTAATAGCTTATCCGGTTTTTTCTAAAAAGATGTTGAAATTTCTGATAACATTATTTGAAATTAATTAACGAAACAAATATATTAATTGTATATTTTTTGTAATCTTAAATAATATGACTGTACGAAACAAACACCGGAATGCCGCATTTTTAGTAATAGGATAAGTAGGAATAAGATCTTTGGGCATCTTTTTATTCCTAGTAATCTTTTATAGTGCAAACCAAATGCGCCTACAGGTTATTTCGATATAACCAGATATCTGAGATTTTTGAATTAGATTGCTACTGATATTGCATTACCGCGTTTGGTTTAATATAATAATATAATGCTGGATTATAGTGTATATAGAATTACAATATTTGATTCGTTTTATAAAATTTAGTAATCCTGACAATAAAGTATAGCCTATTTCAAAATTGCTCTTGTGGTCATATTTAATTTTTTTAAACTAAACTATAACTTTATATAAAATGTAATTTGCACTTGAATTAATTCTATTAATAAGCAATATAAATAAAAAGACCACACATGAAAAAAAAATATAGATCCAAAACTAAACAAAAAATTAAAACAAAAACAAACAAACTAGGGTTTTTATTTTTAAACCGAAATACTAACGGCAAATCGGGTGGCAGCGGTGGCGTCAGCGGCGACTTCGACAGCAGTGTTAGCGGTAGAGAGGTGGTGGAGAGGGTGGCGACAGGGACGTTGGCAACGATGTCGGCGGCAAAAAGGCAGTGAGGTGGCGGCGGCCAGCACTTGGCCAAGATTAGTAGCAGGGAAGCGTTAGTATGAGAATAGGAGAGAGAAAGAGAGAGAGAGAGAGAGAGAGAGAGAGAGAAGAGAGGATGTATTGAAAGTGTTTTTTTTGGGGGAGGCAGTGGAGGGGTAAATTGTAATTTTACATAACATGCAAGATTACCCGCCATCAATAATACGAGATACCCACTTCCTGCTCGGTTATATTTTCAAAGTAATCATGCACCATTTGTAATAATACATTATCGACCAGATTACAGACTGGATGAACCAAATGTAGTAATCCTAGCAGAATTGTCTGTAATCCTAGCAGGATAACGCGAACCAAACGCACCCCTAAATAAATTGGAAAGTTCTTATAATAGAAATAAATGATTTAATTAGGGACATTAAAGTAAAATTATTAATAAATTTATGCATTAAACAATAATGAGTCAACAAGATAAACTAGAAAATTGAGTATTCTTAGAAATAATAGGCAAACAACGATGAATTAATAAGTTAAGCTCACACATGTTATTATTAAACTTTTTGGGTATAAGCTTTTTGATTCTTGTAAGGCATTGGGATGGCCATTTTTCCTATGAAGCTAGGTACTTATAGAAATCTTCCCGAATAAGATGAGGATATATATGGATAGTTTTGCTGATATAAGGATATGGCCGAGGAGACATTCTCCCTACATATGGGGATAGGATAGTAATGGGGTTACTACTCCCGACCCCATAGAATGCCTCATCGAATAAAATAAGGATATATAGGGATAGTTTCGCCCCTACCAAGATAGGATCGAGGAGACATTCTCCCTGCTTATGGGGATAGGGTAGGATGAGATTATTTCTCCTTACCGCACAGAATGCTCGATCCACGCCTGTCACGCCCCGGGGTGTGAGACCCCAGATTAGTCCTATATATGAGATATAATAGGGCTAAACTCTCAACCCGGCTTAAGCATTTTCGGTGGTGGATAGGCCGAAGAGGTTGAGAGAGTTAAGCGTGCTAGGACGGGAGTAGTCCTAGGATGGGTGACCCCCTGGGAAGTTGGGGCGTCACAGTTGGTATCAGAGCCAATTACCAGCCGGAAGTGTGAGATGGGTCTCGGCTGAGCCGGGTCTGAATGACAGGCTAGCGAGACGTCTCACATCGCCTGGTACTTGTGAGTCTGAGCCTGACGAGGACGTCAGGGCTTAAAGGGGGGGGAGATTGTGAGACCCCAGATTAGTCCTATATATGAGATATAATAGGGCTAAACTCTCAACCCGGCTTAAGCATTTTCGGTGGTGGATAGGCCGAAGAGGTTGAGAGAGTTAAGCGTGCTAGGACGGGAGTAGTCCTAGGATGGGTGACCCCCTGGGAAGTTGGGGCGTCACACGGGGTCCCTTTTTAATAAGCCGAGCCATTTTGAAATTCAGAGTTCAGCGGAAAGTGCCCTTTTTTTATATAAACCTTGACCCAAGGGAGACAGACCTGCCACAAATACAGGAATTTTTCATTACACACGGACAGAGTGTCCTCTGTATTTGCACGGCGTCGCACAGTATATAATGTACAAACAGAGCATCCACTCACAACCAATTTCACATTCACACTTACATCTATCAGTGAAAAATCGTTCCCCACTCGGAAACCTCATTTTTAAAATACTAGATATGAGAAAATCTCAAATCCACATGAAAACCTTTTTCTTTGAAAACAAGCTACCTCGATGGGTAGGAGACGCCACATGAAATCCAAAAAAAGCATTCCGAGTTATTTATTAAAATATTTACGTCGTGATAACCAAAAACAGGAAGTACTGAACCACAAATAAGTCTAAGTGCATGAAAGTAAAGGGGAAGAAACTAAACCAAGCTAACTAGTGTCGGGACCGAAAGATCGATCGTCCACCGCGCCTCACGCACCGTCCCGACTCCCACCTCCCAAGTCACCTAAAAAATGGTGGGGGGTGAGAACATGTAAACATGTCTCCCCCTCCCAGTGGGTACTGCAAGCCGACGAAGGCCGGACACACACTGGCAGACAGGAAACTGAAAGGAAGAGTAATACAGTAGCCATCCAAGTAAGTAGAGAAGTAAACAAGTACACTACTGCTACTGTAAATGTAATGCATCAAACGAACGAATGGTCCAAATATACCCAATCTGAATCCGCCGTGTCGGTCCAAAGACCTCAGGCAATGCCACGTAATGCTCTCTCTCTGGTATACAACCCTGGCGCAAACGACCACCGGGCTACCCTGGCATACAACCCTGGCACAAACGACCACCGGGCTCACGGGTCGGCGACCGACCACTTTTTCGAAAAAGAACACCCTCTTGCGGTGGCCAAACCGCTGGTGTACGTGAAGATGCTCACGAGCTGTGGCGATCAATGCTGATATGATCAATAGCCATCCATCGGCAACTAGCCGACAATCCTACCCCGCAGGGTAAACCGACCGTATAGGTCATCGGACAACAGTGTCAAGAACCGACCAACAAGGTCACGAATATATCCTGTCAGATACTGATGCAATCATGTCCACTTTACTGCTAGAACAAATAAGGAATGCAAGCAGAGTAAAGTAAAGATCTCAAGATGCCAAGCTCACTATCAACATGTATATATATATATGTATACGAAACGAAAAGGAAAGAGTGGAAGGAACGTCACCGAGCATGCACCACTAGACCAACTTCGGGTCGAAGTACCTACCTGTCACAGCCGCGTCGGAATCCGGGTCGCGCCACAAATCAACCGGACCTACGATAGGCCCACCGAGTCAGAGACAGACCTCAAATGACTCAATCGAAAGATACATGCACACAATCCCAAAACCCCGAGACTTGATTTCCCAAAAATCGATCTCCGTAAATCGCCGAAAGTCCCGAAATCGCACCGGGACGTCCCCGGGACCCACACAAAGTCCCGGAAGATACCGACTCGCTCAACGAGTCAACCGCTGCCCTGGGACACATCCATTTGGATGTTCTGGCAGCGAACACAAGCTCAAACGTCGACACCAACACTATCGGATAACCGTTCCGATCCGGGTTCTCGGAAGTGTCAATTTCGACACCGGAACCCACTGCCGCTCACCGGACGTCTCCGAAGACTCGAGACAGCCGTGATAAACAGCCAGTAAGGCTCAGTGGCAAACCCTAAGGTGATCAAACACTGTCGGATGATTCCCGAACCGAAAATCGCGTTCCGCCGACGGATTTCGCCGGAAAACAGACCGAAACATACTTTTGGATTATGCGAACGGCAGCAGACCTTGGACAATCAGTCCAGAGGTCACACACAACGTATACACACTGCCCACAGTGAGACAATTGCATAATAACCCCTACAACTACCAATAATCGCAATAATATGTACAATAGGAAGAATTTATGGGTCGATACCTCGTTCCGAGGGATATCGAGGTCTGCCGAGATGCTGGTTGACAGGTCTCGACGAGGCAAAGGCCGTGCTCACTGCCCGGAGCACAGCGAATGGCTGAGAAGCACGCGGTAGCAACCCGAACTTCAGTGATCGAGACGAACGGGGAGCGATGGAGGTGAGAACCCAAGATCTGACCTCCGCGACAGAAACCGATGTGAGCACGGGGATCGGGGGACTCTCAGGATCACGGTGCTCCCCTCCGCAGCTTCCGAGGATGTCTGGATGCGTCGAAACAGCGCGACGATCGAAAAAGCCCCAAAGCGGACAGGGCAGGGAGCTCGGGTCTAACTCCAACCGGCGGCGGCTCCGGCGGCAGGATCTCCGGCGGAGGGCGGGTGCGGCCGACCAGGGGGAGCCGGTGCTCGCGTCGGGCGGCGACGGGAGGCGGCCGGGACGGGGACCATTGATGCCCTAGCTGCACAGGCCAAATAAGAGCAGGGGGCCAAGGCCCGGCCGGCAGCGGGTCCGGTGGCGGCGTGCCGGCGGCAGCGGGGGTGCGGCCGACAAGGAAGATCCGGCGTGCGCGCGAGCTACCGGCAGGAGGCGGCAGGTGCAGCACGGGAGCAACCCGAGCCTGGACGACCTAGGGCTCGGGTCGGGAGCTTCTTCTCCGGCCGCGTCACTCCGGCGACGGGTACGCCGTCGGCCAGGGGGCGCGGCCGACGGGGGCAGGCCGGCGCGGATGCCGATCGGCGATGGGAGGCCGCGTCGGCGGCGCGGCGCGGGCCTTAGCCCGCACGCACTCAACCCAAGCCCGCAGCGGCGCGGGCAGCGCACGGCGGCGGCTGCTATCTTCGGGGGCACCGCGGCGGTCGAGGGTGACGCCGGTGAGGTTAGGAGGCAGGGGCCGCATGCTTGCAGGATTCCCGGCCGTGGCGGGGAGAGGGGAGAAGGTGGTGGTGATGGAGAGGAGAAGAGAAATGAGAGGGAGGCTGCGGCGGCGGTTGGCCGGCTGGAGCAGGTCGGCGACGGCGGCTGTGCGCAAGGAGTGCAGATGAGAGGGGAGGTGGCTAGGGAGGGCTCGGCTGAAGAGAAAAAGGCTAGGGTTAGGGTTTCCATGAAGAGAAAAAGGTTAGGGTTAGGGTTTCTTCATGGAAACCCTAGAATTTGACATAAATAGTCGCGCAACTTCGCACAAATCACCCTCGTTTTGCGGAGTTTTTCGCCGAGATCCTAACAGAGTGTATGTGACACCTTCCCGCACCACCCCACAAAGTCTCTCATGATTTCGCACATAAAATATTGGGGGTTTCGCGCGAAATACAAAAGTGTTGATTTAACCTCTCCTCGATAATCGTGTGATATCCGGTGATCCGTCCGTCGGATTTTCAAACGGATTACGCCGGCGCGTTCAGTACTGTCGAACCATCGAGATTACAATTTTGTTTCACCTGAATTGGTCGCGGATTCACGGCAAATCCATCCTCTCTCCGATCTACCAACACACTACATGTATATATACCAAAAATCACCTCCAAATTCCCTCGATTAGCGGAAATGCGGCCAAAGTCCCTCTACACAGACTTTCTCTCGCAGAAAAGTCCTCGTCTGAGGGTCCACACCCAAAACGGAGCTACGGTAAGTTTTAAAAAGCAAAAACAATAAAGCATAAAAGTCCGCTTTATGATAAAATCCAGTTTTCTCGAAAACTGTACGTCAAACCAAAAATCTGTCAGCGCCATTGAGTCCGGAATAGTCGGACGATTGAAAACGAGCTATTGGATCACTATGAACGGAGTCCCTATACATGCCAGAAGCCATCTCCACTCATTGGCCTCTCCGGAAACTCAAGTTACTATTCACTGTAAGTGAAAAGTAGAGATCGCATAAAACCTTCATCCTAACTCGTTTTCTCCCGAAACTTGACGAGTGATTATGTAATAAAAATACACACAATAACATCGACAACAGAGAGTTTAGCTGCATAGCAAAATTCTCAGTCCTCACAACGCCCTATGGGATCCAAACAAAAAAAATAAAATAAATAGGGGTGGAAACGAGCCAAGCTCGAGGGAGCTTACCTCAGCTCAAATTCGGCTTGAAATTAATTCAAGCCGAGCTTGAGTGAGCCTAACTTCGAGACGAGCGAGCTTGAGCCCTAAATGTGCCACTTGAAATTCTTAACATTATGTAATCTACAATTTAATTTTCATATAATATTATCTAGAATTTGATACAAAAATATGTCTAATAGTTCAAAATACAAAATAATTGTATGAAACACGGTATTATAGTATTAAAAAAAATGATTTATGAGTTAATATATCTAACCTTGTAACGAATGTCCATTTCTATTTGTATTTTTGTTCTAGTCTTGCATGTCTTATCTTTCGTATTCAATCTCCATATTATTCTTTTTCATCTATGTAGTCAAAAAATAAATAAATTATATAAACAAGTATTAGACTAGGACTATCTAATCATATATAACTAAAATCTAAATTTTGTACAAACATAATAATTTGTTACCTTAAAAATGTTCTTTGTATATTTTTTCAAACATACAACCAATGGTATTCCTTTTTATTATAATGTAACAAAATCATATCAAACTAGAATTCTTCAAGTTAGTTAAGCATATTTAAGATAAATAAATTATTTTTGAATTTTTATGCCCGCTTGATCCAATATATATTTTCAAAGTAAATATGCAAGATTTGTTAAAATAATGTCAATATCTAGCCAAAATTTTACAAAAATTAGACAACAACACAGATATAATAAGGAAATTAAGATACTAAGTGATAACATCGATAACCATAACAAGTAACAAATATCATAAAAGTAACAATGTCAAATAGTTAAACACACCAACATAAAGAACAAAAATCCAACGTTAACCACATTCATATAGGTTTTAAGAGCCACCATGGTGGCATAACAAAGCATAGAAAACAACATTAAAATTTCAACTCAAAATCACTCTATCCTGTACAAAGAATATACTAAAAGTTAGTTTATATAGAAAATAATTTAAAATATAATAAAATGTATGTCATATGTGCATTCTTAAAAGTACTCAGCTTTCAAAAAAAAAAAAGAGCTAAGGATCCACAACTTTAGAAATTGGAATGACGAGACTCTCCTCATTTAGATAATCAAACTGTAAATTTAGCTATTATAGTTAATTATCTAAAGCAAAAGTAATGAATAGCAGACTGTGAAATTCAAAATTAAAAGCATTTAATGACTTACATTGGGAGGTTTTAGTTGTAGTTTTGAAGCATCACGAATCCAACTTCCTCTACATACTAGGGCCTCTACAGTAGTCGTAGATAATAAACTGCGATAATTCGTAAGAACTCTTCTACCGGCACTAAATATAGATTCTAATATCACCGTGATAATTGGTATAGAAAGAATATCTTTTGCCATTTGTGAAAGAATAGAAAACTTGTGAGAGTTCAACCTTCCACCAATTAAGAACATCAAATGTTGTGTCTATAGATGCATCACATCTCACATGCTCTTCTAAGTAAATCTCCAACTCTAATTTTTCAATTTCTATTGTATCAACTGTCTCCAAGAATAAATCAAACTCAGCTCTTCCTTTTGTCTTAACTTTTACCTTCTTAGTAAAATCTTGGCCTATTTCATCATTTCATAAATTTGATCCTCCGGCCTCTCGTGTAGATACTTTTGTTGCTTGCTCAAGCACATAAACTTCATATATATCAAATAATACTTTCTGAACTTTTAGAATATGATAAAAAAAATTCAGTCTGAGGGTAAATTTTAGGAAAGCAAAACTTAATAAGCTTCATTTTGTAACGAGGATCTATAATAGCTGTGATGGACATCAACATATTACACTCACCCTAATATTTGTCAAACTTCTTTCGTATTTCAATTGCCATGTTTTTCAAAAGTTCATCCTCACATTCGGATTTTTGATTATTTGTTCTTTTATTTTCCATACTTCTGAAAGAAAAAAATTTACTGTAGAATAAAATGAACCATAGAAGATATTTGTCATTTCATAAAAAGTTTCAAGAAAGTAAATTTTTTTTGAGTTTTAGTCCAGTCACCTTGAGATGGCAGTCATTTATAATTTGCATATGTAGTTGCATATTATTGGAAAACAACTTTATATGTAAAGGCATGATCTAATATGATGTATGTAGAATTCCAACGAGTTGCAACATCTAATACCAATCCTTTTTTTGTAGAGACATTAAGTTGTCGAGCAATTTCACCAAATTTGTGGAGACGTGAGGGACTTTTTTTCAAGTAAACAACACTATTTCTAATGTTTTCAACAACTCCTCCAATTGCATTGAGCCTATCTTGGACAACTAAATTAAGATATGAACGCAACATTCTACTTGAAATATGACTCCCTTAAAGAAAAGTCTTCTTCTAGCAAAAAAGTTGTCCATTAAAAGTCGAACCGCCACACCATTAAAGGAGGCATTGTCTAAGGTAATAGTGGATATCTTGTTCTTAGTGCCCTAATTAAGTAGGCATTCAACAATACCATCAGCAATGACAACCCCCCTATGTGGAGACTCCACCTTACAAAAATTTATGACACGCTTCTGTAATTTCCATTCAAAATCTATAAAATGAGCTGTCAAGCACATGTAACCAATTGTTTGATTGGATGTCCATGTATCCGATGTTAAACTTATTCTACCAACACTCTTAAGCATCTTCTTTAACTTATCTTTTTCATTTTCATAAACTTTCATGCAATCATTCTTTATGGTCTTTCTAGAAATCTTTTCATAATTATGATTTAAAACTTTCAAAAACACATTTAACCATGCATGCTCAACTATATTAAATGGATACTCATGCGCCATAATCATTTTAGCAATTATTTCTCTTATCATTTTGTGGTCATATTCCTCTTTCAAAGCCTTAGAAAGATATTCCTCTCTAATAGTGTCAATAACTATTGTACAAGTGGAAGCAAAAGATATAATGCTTTATTTACTTTTTACCTAGCTTTGTTTGTAGGCAATCAAATAAGTGCCTTTTGAATTGAGAAGTGGTGCCGTACTTAGGTATGTGAAAAGTTGCTGGACACTTTGTCAGCATTAATTCTATAGCGGAAGCCCATGAGGACGTCAACAGACCCGCCGAACGACAGAATTTTTCCTGTCTGAACGAAGCGTTAACAAATCAGAATAGTAGCAAAGCAATTCTAATCCCATATTCATCCACAAAACCATTCTAGAGTCTATAACTAACATCCAACATGTATCAGAGCACTATAAATATCAGTAAAACTACTATACCTCACTGTACATAAAATCACAACTTCAGAATATAAATATGCAAATGAAAGGCTCTGGCCTTGCCAATCCTGATGTACAGTACATAATTCAAAAGCTATCTAGCTAGGTGCTCCTCTATAGCTCAAAGGTACGGGTAGAAGTTGCTATCTACAGCGAGATCCCCTTACCTCGATCAACCACTCGATCAACCACTCGATCAACCACTGGCTCAGAAGACCCTGAAAAGTAAACCACATGAGGGAGTGAGAACTACTAAATAGCAGTTCTCGATGGGTACAGTCGGCAACAATCACGGCCTTCCTACTAGATGCGCTAGAGGTAAAAATAGAGAATGAACTAAAATACTAGACTATAAATAAACTAATCTGTAAATCCATATGTCTACCATGTCTCTAAACCCATAATCCAAAGTCATAACCAACCTTTTCATAAATGACATTTATATCAATCCTGCATCTACCAAGGATACTGAAAAATAGTAAAGACTATCCCATTCATCAACTAAAAGTATAACTGAATGAGTAACTGAGGATAATACGAGTAAATAGATAGTATACTATCATGCATTTAACAGGATCAATATAAGCAGTAAAGGTAACAAGTCACTATGGAAATAAGATATAACAATCAATATCAATTACAATAACCATAATAAATGTACCATATAATTCAATCATGCACAAATGTAATATATAACCCAATCATAAACTGACCGACTCAGAAGTTCGGTCAAGCCTGCCCCTGCCTACTGCCCGGACTATACTCTCGCAGGTGCGCCCGTCAACAAGTAGGCTATGCCTCCAGCCCGGATACTACTCCCGCAGGTGGTCCATCTTCCCGAAGGCAAATATTTCTGCTAGATCATAAGCCAACGCTCCGGAGCGGCACTCTAAGGGTAGCGACCCTTACCGAGTATAATACCATATGTCACTGTCAAGCTAACTGTAAATCTGCAGGCTATGGTCGATGTAATGATCAAAGAGATCACAAGTACCCAACCTGGCATCCTCAACACAATCATGGAATATTCACCAATTCATATGTGACAATAATACCACCACATATCCAAAAAACATCTGTTTACTATCGCCGCGCTAACCTACGGCCTCTATCACATTTCTCATGGCATATGCTATGCAAATGAAAAATAAAAGACTCATTACTATGCACAAGATATCAACTGGTCCCTCTCGGCATATCTAGAGTATAACAAGGTAATATACTAATACAATCCAACACACTGTAATCATTACACTTATAATTTATACAATGCAACATAGATTAATATTCGCATGCAAACATGCTACAAACCATTTTTCTATTAAATTTCCTGTTAATATAGCTCTCTAACATTATGTATGACGTCTACTCCTAAGTCAAATATCACAATAGAATATCCAATTCTCCACTCAATTTCATGCTAACATCGTCCTCTACCAACATATATATCATATACATATACATGCCCATAGTAAAAGATATAGAAAGAAGTTTGCCGTTTTCGGCGACTCGGAATCCACCTCGGATCGCTAATCTAACCATGGCAAGAATTCCACTGTTTGAGGACCTTCCTCTCAGCTCAAGAAATCAGCACGGGCTTCGAAACTTTAGGAATTTTAGCCCAAAACCTACTAGGATGCTCAAAGTCTGGAGAATCATTAAAAATCCTATTCGGTTCAAGATTCCAACTTCCAACAAATTTAATTCAACTAGTATTCACACTCAGCAAGGAAAAGCTTCCAATCAGCCAGAATTGCAGTAAAAACCAGCAAGTATCCTCCGATAGAGTAACTAGAAGAAACATATTCAAAAAATTAATGAAATACATTAATCTCTACAATTTCAGCTCAATAGCTCAAAAAACTAAAATTACACCTCCATTAACCTAAAATTTGGGTGAAGGAATAAGTCCACAAGCTCCTTTCCTTGCTAGAACACCATGAGAGTTCAATTTGGCATCTACAACTCAGATAGGAAAATTGGACGAAGAACTTAGTAAAAATCCACTAATATCCGAAATTCAGCTTGCTTCGCCAATTAACTCAATTTCACTCTAATTCACCTTAATTTCACTGGAATAAGGTGCAATTTGAAGCTCACTACCATCCTCACCTGCGGATCAACTTCAATTTCAAAATTGAGGCGAAATTGGACTCGATTGGAGTCCCGAAAGCAAGTTACTACGGCTATCCAGTGCCGTTGCGCCCACTGCTGCTAGCTGTAGCAGCAGTAGTAGCTTGCTCTACTACTGCTTGCTGCAGCAACAGCAGCAGCATGCTCTGCTGCTGCTGGCTGTAGCAGCAGCTGAGCTGCTTCTGCTGCTATTGGCTGTGGCCACGGCAGCAGCTTCTTTTATTGCTGCTGGGTGTGCAACTTGCCGCAGCTACCCAGCATTCTATGCAAGCTGCCACCTAGGCCACTCCGCAGCGAGGCATGCCAACAACCCAATAAAAATGTAGTATATCGGATTTTTAGTATAGAAGCAAATGTAAATAAAAATAGTATAAGATACTAATTCTCTTGGACTTAGAGGAGTAAAAGGCAAGTCTGAAGTGATTTGCAGTGAAATTGGCATAAAAAAAGGAGATGTGGAATTTCTAGAAGGAATAGGGTTTATACCGCAACTGAAAAATTGACAGTGGCGAAAAATTTTGAAAATTTAAAAATTTGTCGAAACTATTTTTCTGAGGCTGGATTTAAAGTTTCATGTCATTTGGATGCTCGAGCAGTGAAAACGGAGCCGAACTGCAATCTGTTAAACATTTTAGTCGGTAGAGCTTTCGGTGGTCTAAAATGATTCAAAACTAAAAAGTAAAGATAAATTACTTCTGATTATCTTTAATGGAATCTATACGTCAAATTCAAGTGCAAACAGATATTCAGAAGGGCTCCAATGAGTCGTATCAGATCAAAATTGGACTAATTACATAATACTTGAAGTTAGTGGACTTTTTAGCAATTGTTACAACTTAGTAGAATTCCACTAAGACTCAAGAGCCTTCTTGAAGCTCCGCCCCTCCCAACCTGTATGCAAGAGAGAGAGAGGGAAGGAAGAAAGAAAGAAAAAAGAGAAGAAAATAAGAAAGGGAGATTTCTTGGGTTGTTTGATGAGCCGATCGAAATGCCGTGCGCGCGATTTTTAGCGTTTCGACATTCGGGAGCCACAATCACGCGATTTTTGCCGTGAAGTTTTTCTGACCATTTTGGATTGTGGTGGCTGCCACATGACCAGGGATAGCAGCAGCGAGCAACGTGACATTCCAACGATCATTTTTATCCTGATTTCGCAGTCAATGTGGGTTCCGTGTCGCCGAAAACGGTGAACTTCCTTCTATGTCTATTTAGCGTATAGAGGTATGTGTATAAGTTGTATATGTGTGCATGTTAACATATTTTGAGATTGTGATGGCACTAGAGGTAAGTGAAAAGTAAAAGAAAAAAAATAAGATATTGCAGGATGGGTAGTAGATCATCTATATATCTATGGTGCATGTGTCGAAAGTGCGTGTGGTTATACATTGGGGAAGAATTGTGCTCATTTGGAATTGAATAAAAGACATAAATTATTTAGTATATTCATGTGAATAGTATTCATGTCGAGTTATATGTTCAATTGATTGAATTGTCTTAGCATAGTGATTATCAATTGGTATATTATTTTGCATACATTACGATAGGCCGAGAGAGGCTATTAGATATCATATGCATAAGTAGTGGGAGATTTGATGTTCATGTGCATTATACATTCTCTGATTCATATGATAAAGTTGGATACGAATAGAGGGATAAAAATTATGACAATTGCATATGATAGTTATATAAGCAATGAATTGTATATGAAAATTATGACAATTGTATATAATAATTATATAAGTAATGAATGATATTCTCTTAGTATGTTGTATTTCTAATATTGCTTCATAGTATATGGATTAAATTAGACCGAAAAGGATCATTAGACTGTGCATGAACTCATAGTGAGTTATACATTGAGTATTTACTTTGTGCATATTATGATATATGTGGATACCCTCGGTTAGCATGGCGATAATGGACATATTTGGGATATTGAGAGGTATATGATCATGCTACTGTGATATATGCATTAGTCAACATTCTTTGATTGTGCCGAGGGCATCAGATTAGTTTCTTATGATCTTTTGATCATTGCATAGACCATAGCCTGCAGAGTCACATTGAGTTTGACAGAGTTACGTGCTATTAGACTCGGTAGGGGTCGCTCCCCTTCGAGTGCCGCTCCGGACGCTGGCCAGCTATAGCAGAGATATGTGCCCTTGGGATGACGACCCACCTGCGGGAGTGGTGATCAGGCTGGGGGCAGAGCCTACGTGTCGACGGTGCACCTGCGGGAGTACGATCCGGGCACTAGGCGGGCGCAGGCTTGACCGGACCTATGAGTCGGTCGTTGTGATTGGGTACTATTCTTGTATTTATTTATAGGTATCAGTGTTGATGCATACTCTAGTCACTTCATCTCCTGTTCACTACATATTCAATCTATGAGTTGGTCAGTGTATGACTGGATCTCAGTATGTTGATTGGGTTGCATGTGTATGAGTGGGTATTGCCTTATATTTTTCATTAAGACTCGAGTTGACGCATGACAGGGTTACTTTGTGTGATATACTGTTTCTATTTATCAATATTATAATTGATGCATATGTTAGCCAGTTTTATCATCGCACATTATATGTATAGAAACATGACAGAGGGTATACTTGTATAGAAGTATGATAAATAGCATGCATATATAGAGGCATGATAAGTAGTAAAGTATATTTGTTCATATTATACTACGTAGCACATTTTATAGTATACTTTCTTTTTTCTATTCTTGCCTCTAGTAGATCTAGTGGGAAGATCGTGGTTGTCGCCGACTGTACCCACTGGGAACTACTATTTAGTAGTTCTCATGCCCTCTTGTGGTTTACTTTTCAGGATCTTCTGAGCCGATTGTAGTTCGAGGAAAGGGGATCGCACCGTAAATAGCGATTGCTACCTGTACTTTTCAGTTGTAGAGAAGCACCCAGCTGGATAGCTTTCGAGTTATATACTGTACAATAGGACTTGTAAGGCTAGGGCCTTTCACATGTATATTTATATTCTGGAGTTGCCATTGTATGTACAGTGATTTATAGTAGTGTTACTGTTATTCATAGTGCTCTGATACATGTTGGATACTAGTGGCAGACTCTAGAAATTGTTTTTGGGTTGAATCTGAGATTAGAATTACTTTGCTACTATTTCGATTTGTTGACGCTTCGTTCAGACAGGGAAAACTCTGTTCGTTCAGCGGGTCTGTTGACGTCTCAGTGGGCTTTTGCTGTGGAATTGGGGCGTGACAAAAACCTTGTGGCAAATGACGCGAGTTCGGCTCAAAAATCGCGTAATAAAATCAGTTTCTAAAACTCAAATTTCCAACAAAACTCACTTTTTGAAATCGATTGCCGAAAATCCAATGAAAGAGTCAAAACGAGAGAAGGGGAAATTAGTAGTATATTACTAACCTTGCCATCGAAACACCAAAGAAATTTTACTCGCGCGCGGTTCCGATCAGCTCGTCGAAAGGTACAAAATCCACCAACTTCTTTTCTTCTGCTCCTTTCTCTCTTCTTTTCCCTTTCTCTCTCTACGTACAGGTTGGAGAAGATGAGAGCTTCAAGAGAGTACTCAGGTGCTTTAGTGGAATTCCACTAATTGTAACAATATACTAATAAGTCCACAAGTAACCAATACTCTCAGTTTAGTCCAATTTCAATCCAATACACTCAATTGGAGCCCTTCTGAAAGTCGGTTTATACTCAAATTTGATGGGAAGACTCAATTAAGATTAATCAGTAGTAATTCACCTTAACTTTTAAGTTTTGGTTTTGGTCACCGAAAACCCTGTCGACTAAAATCTATAATGGATTGCAGTTAAGCTCCGTTTTCACTGCTAAGGTATCCGAATAACACGAAACTTTAAATCTGGCCTTAGAAAGTTAGTACAGACAACTTTCCAAAGTTTCATAATTTTTCGCCACTATAAATTTTTTTTGCTAAAATAGTGGCATTTCTTACAATAGCCCAGATTATATGTTGATAATAAAGAATTTGGAAACCATATAAAAATAGGCTAAAGGTTTTGAAGAATGTCACGCCCCGGGGCCCCTTTTTGTAAAGCCTTTTAAGAAAGAAGGCTAATTTGAAAACGGAGTCAGCGGAAAAGTGCCCATTATTTTTTTTCCTCTTGCCCACGGGACGGAACAGATCCGCCACAAATACAGGAACCCCTCTGACCACACGGACAGAGTCTCCCCTGTATTTGTGCGGCGTACCACCACAAGAACATATCACAACGCACGCATCCACTCACATACAACAACGTACACGATGCATATGCTCACAAAATCCATTCAGCTAGCCATCCTTAAGATGATGCATGCTCTAAGCACTCCTTAGGCGAAGGATGATGCGAATGCAGAAATATCAATCAAGTCTATCTTTTGATAGTGTTCCCACTCGAAAACGTTGCTTTGAAACACTAGGATATCAAGTAAAATTCGAAAAATCATTTAAAAACGGTTTCCCACACGGAAACTCAATTCTTTGAAATCCGACTACCACAAGGGATAGAAAACTAGTTTAACATAAAACCACAAATACCAAAAATCACCACTATCTTGGATAGCAACCAAATCCATCATTCATTTATTTCCAAAAAAATCACTATCCACCAGAGCTAAACAATCAAATGACCAACTAATCAGAAAATCAAATAACTGAACCACGACAGTTTAACTTATTATCAAATAAGAGAATAGGGTAAGATCAGAGTAACCGAATCCAGTGACGTATGATTGGGACCTCTAGGCTCACTAGCTACCACATATCAAGCACCGTCCCGACTCCCACCACCAAGATCACCTGAAATGGAAGGGGGTGAAAAACCAACAAAGGGTCTTCCAGTGGGTACCACATGCCGACGGGAGCGAGTGTACTCACTAGCGAGTAGAATGTAACCAAAAAGAGAGGTAGATATATGAGTACAATAGCAAGTAAAGAATAACAAATATGAACAATAGTAAGCACCTATCGCTACTGTAAATAACAACAATGTATGCATCATCTGTAAATGAAGACAATCATCCAAACACCTCACCATATTGGTCTAAAGACCTCAGACAATGCCACAGTCTGCTCACCCACCGGCATATAACCCCATGTAGCACCTTGCAAGGGGCTCACGGGTCGGATATACGACCATTTTTTCGAAAAAGAACACCATTGCGGTGGCCAAACGGCTGGTGTACGTGACATGCTACATGAGCTGTGACGATCGATGCAAAGTGCTCAATAGTCAATGGGACGGCAAATAGCCGAGAATAAGTCAACAATAGATATCTGTCCAAAATCGTATCACCTATGTATCACCAAACTCATAGTCACCGACCAATCAGGTCCCACAGATAGAGATCATGCAAAAATACTGTTAGTCACTACTCTACTACTAAATCATGAAAGAGCAGAAGTAGAGTAACATAAATGGAAGTCTAGTGGTGTAGTGCTCATCAAATAATGTGTGAAGACAACGAAAAAGAGTAAGGGAAGAACATCACCGAGCTAGCACCACTGTACCGACTTTGGATCGAAGCACTCACCTGAAACTATCACAATGCCTAACACCCAAGGCGTGTTGGATCATCGACCGGACCTACAAAAGTCCCACCCAGTCAAGGTCCAACCTAGTCAGCTCAAAACACCAAACACACAACCTCGCAACCACCGAAATTTTCGCAAAGTCCCCCGGAACATTCCCGTACCCACCGAAATACCCCGGAAGGTACTGATGTACACCGTAAGTCACCCATTGTCCCAAAATACACCAATTTAGGTGTCAGGATAGCAAACATATGCCGAAGTGACATAAAATTACAATAACCTACATAATGCCATTCCGGGTCTCCGAAAATGCCGTTTTCGGCACCAGAACCCTCCGCCGCTCACTCGTTGTCTCCGAATACCCGAGACAACGAGAGCAACCAGCTAACAAGGCTCGGTGACAAACCTGGGGCATTCACATCAATAAAAAGTGAATCCCACATCAACAACCACGTTCCGCCGATGATTTTGCCGGAAAACACAAACAGCGAAGGCCACGAGACCTTGGAACTAGAATCGGACTTCGCGAAGGCCACGGGACCTTGGACAACCAGTCCAGGGATCACAAACAGCAATCCCACACTGCCCAAGGCAATCCAAAATGTCCAATTCGCATAAAAGCCCCTACACTATCCAGCAAATATGAATATAAAAACACTAAAGTTGACGCGTTACCGAACACCGCGAGGTTATGAAACCAACCAGCAGTGCCCGCTGATAGGTCTCGAGGCACCGAAACCCGTGCTCGCTATCCGGAGCATGAACGGAGGCCGAGGAGTGCGTCGGGGCTACATGAACTATGACTTGGAAGGTCACTGGGAGCGACACGGTTGGATCAGCCAAGTAGGGCTTCTTTGACAGCAACAAGGGTGAGCATGGATGTCAGCACCGTGCTCACGTTCCGGAGGATCGGCGGCCACTTAGATGGCCGGAACCGCAAGACCAGCCCAAAACATCCCTAGCTCGGGCTTGGCCGGGGCAAGTACCTCCCTCCCGAACTCCGGCGGCCTAAAGACGCGCGCGCCGGCCAGGGGGGAATGTGGCCGACGAGGGAAGACAGGTGGAGGAGTTGGCCGGCGACGGGGGACGGCGGCGACGGTGCTCCAGAACCCACGGCCAACTCATGGTGGTGATCTGGCTAGGGCTTCGATATCCGACTACGGCGGCTGCCGGAGGAGATTAGGGAGGCGTCGAGGGGTCGGGAGCGACGGTGGGGGCGGTGGCGGTGCTGGACCAAGAGCGGCAGCCCGAATCTCCCAAGATTGGGCTCAGGGAAAACTCTTTGGGCGTGGCGATGCACGGTGGCGTCGAGGCGGCTAGGAGGGTTGTCGCCGGCCTCTGGGGAGTCAGCGGCGTGGGTCCCAAGTGGCGTCGGCAGAGAGGTGGCGAGCTCGGGTGAGATCAACCTAAGGTGGAGAGAGAAAAGTTGGAGAGAGCGAGGTTGGGATGGCTCGGCCAGGGCTGCGGTGGCCAGGGGGTGGTCGCCGGCCGTCGAAGGGTGGTGCAGTGCAGGTGAGGGAGGAGGGGGTTGCGGCTGTGGGGCTAAGGAATAGGAGTAGGTTGGTTTTAGGGTTTCTAACCCTAACATGCAGAATATATCATTCACACAATTGCGCTTTGACCCTTCTAAATCTTGAATTTTAAATTGAGTCCCTCACAGCATGCGCAAAACGCCTAATGGTACCTCCACATGTGATTTCACGCAAAAGGGTACACAAAATATTGGGACTTCTCGAAATTACCAAATTTTCACAATAGACCCCTCCTCGAAATTGTGCAATTTCAGACAATCGGCTCGACGGATCCACGAACAGATTGCACTAGCACTTCCAGCACTGCCTGAGCATCAGATTTTCATTTTTGTTTCATCAAAAATGGTCAACGATCTGTGAGAATTCCATCCCTCTTTCGGCCTCAACATATATATATATATATATATATATATATATATATATATATATATATATATATATATATATATATATATATATATATATATATATATATATATATATATATAATTTTAAATTTTAAATTTTCAAATTTGAATCTTTTATTCAAATTTCAACTTCAGAAATCTCGGATATTACATCATCCCCCCCTTACAAGAAGTTTCATTCCCGAAACTTGATTACATTGCCCCGCAAACAACTGTGGACACCGCTCCTGTGTAGCACACTCAAGCTCCCATATAGCCTAGCGCTCCTCGTGATTCTCCCACTAAACCTTCACATATGAAATGCTCCGGTTTTGTAGTTGCTTCACCTCATGTGCCAAAATTCACATCAGAGCCTCATCATAGCTCAGATCCTCCCGCAGCTGGATAGTCGTCAGGTTGATGACGTGGGACAGATCCGAAATATACTTCCGAAGCATGGACACGTGAAGCACATTATGCACCCGGGCGAGACTCGGAGGAAGGGCCAACCTGTACGCCACCAAACCAACACGCTCTAGGATCTCAAACGGTCCAACAAATCGTGGACTAAGCTTCTTCAGCAAACCAAACCGCTTGATCCTCCTAGATGGTGACACCTTGAGCAGCACATGCTCGCCGACCTAAAACTCCAGGTCACGCGCTGGTCTGCGTAGCTCCTCTGTCGACTCTGTGCGGTCAGTAATCGCTCTCTCGTAATGTGAATCTTGGCTTCTGCATCCTCCACCAAGTCCGGTCTGATTGTCCGGCATTTACCGATATCGTCCCAGCAGATAGGGGACCGACATCGACGCCCATACAGTGCCTCATACGGCGCCATCTTGATACTCGCCTGGTAACTGTTGTTGTAGGCGAACTTCATCAGCGGCAAATACTTGAACCACCCCTCAACGTAGTCCAAGACGTATGCACGAAGCATGTCCTCGAGAGTCTGGATGACTCGCTTAGACTGGCCGTCACTCTGCGGGTGGAAGGCAGTACTGAAGTTCGGCTTCGTACCGAAAGCCTGCTGTAAGCTCCTCCAGAACTGGGATATGAAGCGAGTTTCCCGATCCGACACAATCGACATCGGCACTCCATGAAGCTTGACAATCTCATCGATGTAGAGTTGTGTCAGTCGATCTCTGGACCAAGTAGCATGCACCGGCAAAAAGTGGGCCGATTTTGTCAATCGGTCCATGATAACCCAGATCGTTTCATGACCTCGCTCTGATCGAGGCAATCCGATGACTAAATTCATAGTGATCTGCTCCCACTGCCACACAGGCACCGGAAGTGGTTGCATCTTCCCGGCAGGTCGCTGATGCTCAGCCTTCACCTGCTGACAGACCAAGCACTAGGCCACGTGTTGAGCCACGTCCAACTTCATTCCCCGCCATTAGAAGTTTTGCTTCAAATCACGGTACATCTTGGTCCTGCCAGGATGTATGATATACGGGGACCGATGAGCCTCGGATAGGATATCTTTCCTCAGCTCCGAATCATCAGGCACACACCACCGGCCCCAAAAGCGAAGAGAACCATCAGAGTGGATCGTGAAGTCCCCCACTTTACCTTGCCCTATACCTGACCGCACCTTCTGCAAGTATGGGTACGACTGCTGTCCGAGCGAAATTCGATCCGCTAGGGTAGGCTACACCACCAAGGTCAACAACTGGGTCGTGGCCCTAGTGGGAACAACATTTAACTCCAGACGACGGAACTCCTCTACCAAGCGATCCTGCCTAGTAATCACGAAGGATAGCTCAACTAACGACTATTTTCGGTTCAAGGCGTCCGCCACCATATTCGCCTTTCCCATATGGTACTGGATAGAGAGGTTATAGTCCTTCAAGAGCTCGAGCCTCCGCCTTTGCCTGAGGTTCAGCTATTTCTGAGTGAAAAGGTACTTCAGGCTCTGGTGGTCCGTGAACACCTCGCAATGTGCTCCGTAGAGATAGTGCCTCCACAACTTAAGGGCAAACACCCTGCCGCGAGCTCAAGATCATGTGTCGAGTAATTTCTCTCGTAATCCTTCAGCTGGTGTGATGTGTAAGCAATGACCGGGTTCTGCTGCATAAGAACGCACCCCAACCCTATCAGTGAGGCATCGCAATAGACCACGAAATCCTTACCAGTTCGCGGTAAAGCCAGGATGGTAGCACGGGTCAACCTGTCCTTCAGCTCCTCAAAACTCCTCTGGCACTCAGGAATCCACTAAAACTTCTCACCCTTTCTGGTCAGCTTGTTCAGCGGGGCAGCAATTTTAGAGAAGCCCTAGACAAATCGCCAATAATAGCCTACTAAACCAAGGAAGCTCCTGATCTTAGTCACGGTGGTCGGTCTAGATCACTCGACCACTGAATCCACATTTTTCGGGTCCACCGTAATACTCAACTGAGTCACAATGTGGCCCAAGAAAGACATCTCGCGGAGCCAGAACTCGCACTTCTTGAGCTTGGCGTAGAGCTTGTCTCCCGAAGAATCTAGAAAACCCGCCGAAGATGATTCTCGTGTTCCTCATCACTCCACGAGTAGATCAGTATGTCGTCAATGAAGACCACGACAAACTGGTCGAAAAAAGGCCGAAAGACTCTGTTCATCATATCCATGATCACCGCCGGAGCATTAGTAAGCCCGAACGATATTACCGTGAACTCGTAATGGCCGTAACGAGTTCGGAAGGCGGTCTTCGGCACATCCTCTGCCTTGATCTTAAGCCGTTAATAATCGGGCTGCAGATCAATCTTCGAATAGACCGACGATTCCTGTAGCTGATCAAAGAGGTCGTCGATCCTAGGCAGAGGGTACTTGTTCTTCATCGTGACCTTCTTAAGCTTCCGGTAATCGATGCACAGTCGCAGACTACCATCCTTCTTTTGGATGAAGAGGACTGGTGCACCCCAGGGAGACACACTGGGTCTGATGAATCCCTTATCCAAGAGATCCTCCAGCTGAGCTTTCAACTCCTTCAGCTCTGCGAAGGCCATTCGGTATAGAGTCTCCGAGATAGGTGTGGTGCTGGGAACCAAATCGATAAAGAACTCGATCTCCCGATCCGAAGGCATAGCTCGGCTAGAAATACATCGAAAAACTCCCGAACTACCGAGATCTCCTCCAGCACTAGTGCTCCTCAACAAATGTCGTCCACCGAAGCCAGATAGGCTGTTACGGATTTTGTATTGGCATATTTCGTGAGTTGTTGAGTCGGAGTCTTGAAGGTCGAGTGCTTCGTGAACTTGTTGAAGATTCCGAGACTTCAAGCATTGACAACCATCGACTCATGTTTGAATCACGACGTGAAGGTAAGTTTTATTGGTTATATGGTGATTCATAGTTAATTATGGTATTGGAATCATGTGTATGTTTAAAATCGGATTAAATGAGTTTTTAGGAACTTTTGATTCTTTGATAAAACTTTTTTATTGAAATTCCGGAGTCACATACCGGTATGCCTAATCTGATACCGGTATGCAAGTGAATTCCGGAATCCAATCTGGTGTTCCTCAAAACCGATGTTGAAAAACTGTTTCCGGAATTGTATACCGGTATGTTCATTCTAGTACCGGTACTGACTTGTAGTATACCGGTACTGAAGTTGTAGTACCGGAATGCGTCTGCGTGAGAAACTGTTTCCGTCATCGCATTCCAGTATTTGCCTTTGTATACCGGTATACAGTGCCAGATTTGGTATGTTTTGATTTAATCCGAGTCTATTTGATTCCAACACCTATAAATAACCTATGGGGGTTTTCTCTAACTTTTGAACAACTCAGAATTCGTACAAGAGAAACCCTAGAGGCTAGGATTTTCGTTCTAAACCTTTTTCCACAAAATAGCCTCTGAGATCAATTCGAGATAGTTTTAATTTCTATTTCATATGTCGAATTGATCTCCGTCTTGCTTAGAACTTTTTCCTCTGGTTCTTAATAAAATTCTAAGCAAGGAATCACCTGTGTAAACCTGAGTTTCTGTTCCAATTTGCGTCGTGGATTCGGCGTGTTCGAGGCGTCGTGGATTCGGCGTATTCGAGACGATTCGTGGATTCGGATCGTGAAGGCTTCGTGGATTCGAGGCGTGGCGTCTGTGGATTCAGACGTGAGGCGTGGACGGCCGTGAGTGCGCGAGATCCGCTGAAGACGAAGGAGAGGTTAAGTCCGGGGAGTCGGTAATCACCTTGTAATCCTTTAATCTTAGTGGATTGTTTTTCGCGTGTTTGGTCCTGTGGGTTTTTTCTCCAAAGTGGAGTTTCCCACGTAAATCTCAGTGTGCTGATTTTATTTTCCGCATTATTTTTATTGCATTGAGATTTGTGTTTTTAGTTGTTACACCTATTCACCCCCCTCTAGGTGATAGATATACTCTAGATAGATCCTAGGGCACCCCCTATCTTACAATTAGTATCAGAGCGGGATCTAGGCCTTATCTATCTTAATGGGTGAAGGAGGTAACATCTTTAGGCCACCATATTTTGATGGAACCAATTACGCCTATTGGAAAGTCCGGATGAGAGCCTTCCTCATCGCAATTGATGAGCGTGTATGGCAAACCATAGAAGTCGGGTGGAAACATCCAACCGAAGTGGTTGAAGACGCGACTATACTTAAGCCACGGAATAAGTGGTCGAAGGATGAAATTGATTTATCGTCTTTTAATGGTAAGGGTATTAATGCGCTATTTAATGCCTTATCTCAAACTGAGTTTACACGTGTTTCAGCGTGTGAAACGGCTAAAGAAATTTGGGATACTCTACGAGTTACACATGAGGGTACAAGTCTAGTAAAAATACAAAAGCTTCAAATGCTTACGAGTCAATTTGATTCTATACGCATGGAGGAGCATGAATCGTTTATTGATTATTTTACTAGACTCCAAGATATCATTAATACATGTGCTAACTTGGGAGAGAAAATTCCGGATTCTAAGTCGTGAGAAAAATCCTTCGAACACTTCCGGAGCGCTTTAGGGCGAAAGTCGCGGCCATTGAAACTATCAATCATCCGGATGATATGAAAGTTGATGAATTAGTAGGCGCTTTACAAACTTATGAAATGACTTTTCCTACTAATCAATCTTCTTCCAAGTCTTTCTCTAAAAGTACAGGTGCTGCACTCAATACGACAAAGGAGGAAGGCGGGGATACCGAATCCGACGATGAAGTTTCTCTTGAAAATTTCGAACGACAAATGGCACTTCTTACTAAGAAGTTTCGTCGGAAGTTTAGGAAGAATCACAACATTCAAGCTTCATCCTCAAATCGAAAGCCTTCTTTTAACGGATCTTCTCATTCTAAATATTCTAAAGAAAAGAAGCTTGGAAAGTCTTCTAAAGAATCTGATGAGTTTGTAGATGAAATCCGATGCTACAAATGCCGAGGATATGGACATATCGCCACAGTTTGTCCCTCGAAGAAATCCTATGATAGAAGAAGGCCTTACAAGCTAAAACTTGGGATGATTCTACCTCAAACGATTCGAGCTCTAATGAAGAAGAAAATAATAATATTGCTTTATGTTCACATGTTTCTTCTTCTCCCTCTGTTGTTTGTCTATCATCTGTTATTGCTAACCCCGTTGTTTCTCCTTCTGTGCATGAAACGTCGAGCGAAAACGGCACTAGCGAGGGGGAGTCGGATGATGAAGATTTAGCCGATGCCTACAACCAACTTCTAATTGAATCGAAAAAATTGGCTAAGCTAAACAAGAAGCAACGGAGGCGGCTACTTGAGCTTGAAGGAGAAAACAATGATTTAAAAAATTCTACTAAAGCTCTTGCGGAGGAAAAGGATCAAATGCTAACAAGTAATAAAATCCTCCAAGAGAAGCTAGTTCAAGCGGAGGTATCGATCAAAGCGAATCAAGAAAAGGTTGGGTTTCTCGAACTACAATACAAGGAAATTTTTGCTTCCAACCAAGTTTTGACTAAACAAGTCCATCAACTTAAATCCGATATTCAAAAATTCTCCTCCGGATCAAAGAAACTTGATGACATGCTTGGACTTGGTCAAACAGATAAAATTGGAGTCGGATATGAAAGATCTCATGTTAAAAGGAGTACAATTTCAGCATCTAAAACTCCATCCAAAGTAAAGGCGATTGTATGCCATAATTGTGAGATTCAAGGACACATTAAAAGGTTTTGTCCTAAAAAAGAGAAAAGAAAATGGCATCTTCTACAATCCAACAACTTCCAATGACTCAAAAGAAAATTCAAACGGGTCAAAATGCAAAGATCAACCTAATGTCTAAGCCACAACAAAAGGAAAATTCTATGCGCAGACCAAGGGTTGCACAAAAGCCGAAGAGAGCGGAGCTTCATTCTAATAAACCAAGTCAACCAAGAATCCTACAAGTTTGGGTTCGGAAAGGTGATATCTTTCCTTGTCTGAAGCATTAATATATTAGAAATATTGCATTGGTCCATATTTATTGCATATCTTATTTGATCATTGCTTTTCGTTACTTGCTATTGTTATTTTAATGCTTTAAGACTGTGTCGACTTGTGTTTTCCTTTCTACATTAATCTGTGCCTTAGATGTTTGTTGATTCACATTCATTCACTCTCGTTTTAATCTCATGTTAATTATCGATTTTACTCCATCTTTATTATTTTTGGAAATACTATATTGTGAGATTTTATAATTTTATATTCATCAAATTTGGGTAATCATGTATAATCTCTAGAAGCTTAATCTATCTCGGTTGTGAGTGTTGAATTTGATGGATAGTCATTCTCTTATAGACTCTAATTTGTCACATGTATTTTCAATTAAGAGATTGCTAAATAAGGGGGAATATTATATTATAAATAATGCTTGTAAGATGTGGAAAGAGTTACATCCTTTAAAAGGAGTGTGAAAACTACCACCACATGGAGGAAAGAGCTACCACCCCGGTCGTCCGGTTAGTGTGTGCAGCTACCACATGAATTGATTGGCATATCCGAGAAAAAAAAAATATATAATTGCAAAAGCGTGCAATGGAAATAAGTTTACATTTTTTTTTGGAGTCATAAGGTGATCCTCATGCAAGTAAGATGCTCAAAGAGCCACCCCCGGTGATTAAAGTTTATCTCACAATTTGAACGTTTGTGCGACAAATAATTGTCTTTTTGATGAATTTCTTAAGTCATCTTCATAAACTGGTTACATCTTGATAGATATTAAGTCTACAGATTATTAGTGATGACTTGTGTTTGATTTATATATGATTAATGAAATTTTTACACTATTGTATTTGCATCATGATAATTTTGGAGTAAAATATTTAATTTTCGTGAAATTATCAAGGGATGAATTTTCTACATGTGAATTTTTCATAAAAAGGGGCATACACTGTATTTTTCTCTCTGTATACCGGTATATGTAAATGGAATACCGGTATACCATGGTTTTCTGTTTTAAAACCGAGACCTGTTTTTCGAAAAATTTCCATTGCATACCGGTATACGGTATCGCATACCGGTATGCGCCTGCGGAATCTGTTTATATTCCGGTATTTTGTTTTTTAAACACAACCAAACGTTTTTCAAACTCTCTCTTTTCTTTCTAAGAGCTCCCTGACGTGAATCTCCTCCAGATCTGTGGTTTTCACTTTGGATTTGTAAGTTTATCTTCATGGATCTACTTTCTTTCCCGAAACCCTAGTTTTTAACTATTTTTACATGTTTTTGTTGGGTTGACGATCGATCTCTGTTTTTACTGAAATTTCTTGAGGGTTTATGCTTGAAATAAGTTTAGATACATGCAAGCTTCATTCCTATACACTTAGATCCGAGAATAACATGTTATTTCTCTTTGATCTTTGTTCTAATGCATGTTTTGGGGTATTTTTAGGGTTTTTGCTAGAATATTTATGTTGATGAATAAAACCTCATGAAACTTATGGATATGATGTTTTGATGCATGTTTTAATGATTGGATAGCTCATTTGAAGTTACATTATCATTTGATCTTGAGTTTCATTTTTGTGTGCTTTGTTGCATAGGAAAAATGGCATTTTCGGTTATCCTTGTGCTCGTGATGATGATGGCTGCTGGTAGTGGTCGTGGTCGTGGTCGCGGCAAGCAACATGTCACCAAAAGGACACGTGTAGAGGAGGACTCATCGAGCACCGGGTCGGAGGGATCCGAGTATGCTCCGGAAGAGCAAATTGATCGTGGAAAGGGTAAAGCTCTTGAGGGTTCTACTCGTAGGGGGAGAGCTTCTTCTCCACCTCGTCGGAGCACCGGTGGTCCGGTTATTCGCGAACCGAGTACGGGGGAACGACGTACCAAACGAGGAGCAGATACTAGAGGTGTTTCCTCTACTCGGCAAACGGCTTATGCAGGCAAGGCTTGTCATGCGGAGCGCAATGTGAATTTCGGCGAGCTGTCACGTGAAGTTCCAGACTTCGCTCAATTACTTCAACGAGCTCCGATCGAACCAGTCGGTCGTCTTCCTGTTCGTGCCCCATTTTGCGTGGAATTAATTCGGGAATTTTATCTGCATGGGCGAGTTACTTATGAAGACTCTGAAACCGGAAATTATCAATTTGAGACTACGGTTCGAGGTGTACGCGTGGTGGTCACTCCTTACACTGTTGGAGAGATTTTTGGTTTAAATGTGAGCACCACGGGGTTATCGTATACTCAAGGGCATATTCAACCGTCGTCACATTGGGAAATAATGACAGAGGCTTTATGTAAACCGGGCACATATACAAACCGTCTGTTTGTGGACTCAAGAGAATTGAAGCCCGCATATCACATTCTTGCGTTAATCGTCTGCTACAATATTGTGCCGACAGTTGGCACAAAACGCATCCGGTGGGACCGTTTAGTGCTTCTCTTTTTACTTGGTCATCCGGAGTATGCAGTGGGACTCAACATCAACATCCCTTTTCTGATGTGGTAGCGTATGGCTACAGTTATTCATGCTTCTGGACGTCGTGAGCTTCTACCATTTCCTATTCTGATCACACGTCTTTTGGAAGCACATGGAGTAGATACGTCTTGCAACAAGTATGACTATGGCTTAGGACCTATTGATGGAGTTACCTTGGCTAAGTCGGTCAGCACTTTGAAGACGTATCAACATGTTAAAGGCTACTCTACTACTACTCCTAGTACCGCGCCCCGTCCTGTTGAGCGTGGTGGGTCCTCTAGCTCAGGGGGAGCAGCTACCGAGGTCTCTCTTCGTCATGAATTACGATCTTTCAAGAAGAGAGTTGAGCGGGGCTTCCGAGCACTGGAGGACAGACTTAAGAATGTCGAGGACGGTGTGAAGAAAATTCTAGAGATTCTTACTTGTCGTCATGATGACGTTGCCGGTGGTGGTCCTAGTACTTCACATCCACCTGCTCCTTCCTCTTTTGAGCAGCACCTTCCGGGCACTAAAGGTGAAGAAGACAACGATAGTGACGACGGAGAGTGACGTGTTCTATCTCTTATCTTGTTTTCACTTTTCCACTATTTCGTATTTGTCTTAGTTATCTGCTTGATATTTCCTCTCTATTTTTGGACTTGTTTCTCTGGACTAACTCTACTTGCTTAGTTATTGTTATTGTTATCTCTTTCTGTAACTCTATTGGCAATTTTTGACAAAAAGGGGGAGAGGATCATACTAAGGGAGAGAGAGTTATAGTGAACTATAGTTAGGGGGAGAAAACTATATTGAGGGGGAGAAACGAAAAGGGGGAAAGATGATATAACATTTTACTAACTTGACTTGCTTGTTTCTACCTATGTGTGTCTGAAGTTGTTTTTGCAGGATTTGTTTTAAGACTTCAAGACTCCAAGTCCTAAGTCATAGAGTTTGTCTTAGGAGGTTGAACCATATGTAATTTTTGGTTTTATGTTTTGGATCGTACACGCGTGAAGTTCATTGTTGTGGTGATGGCAATGAATTTCTTTTATTTTGGTTCGGGTAGAACTTGTATTTTAGGTTTTGTCACGAAATTGCCAAAGGGGGAGATTGTTACGGATTTTGTATTGGCATATTTCGTGAGTTGTTGAGTCGGAGTCTTGAAGGTCGAGTGCTTCGTGAACTTGTTGAAGATTCCGAGACTTCAAGCATTGACAACCATCGACTCATGTTTGAATCACGACGTGAAGGTAAGTTTTATTGGTTATATGGTGATTCATAGTTAATTATGGTATTGGAATCATGTGTATGTTTAAAATCGGATTAAATGAGTTTTTAGGAACTTTTGATTCTTTGATAAAACTTTTTTATTGAAATTCCGGAGTCACATACCGGTATGCCTAATCTGATACCGGTATGCAAGTGAATTCCGGAATCCAATCTGGTGTTCCTCAAAACCGATGTTGAAAAACTGTTTCCGGAATTGTATACCGGTATGTTCATTCTAGTACCGGTACTGACTTGTAGTATACCGGTACTGAAGTTGTAGTACCGGAATGCGTCTGCGTGAGAAACTGTTTCCGTCATCGCATTCCGGTATCTGCCTATGTATACCGGTATACAGTGCCAGATTTGGTATGTTTTGATTTAATCCGAGTCTATTTGATTCCAACACCTATAAATAACCTATGGGGGTTTTCTCTAACTTTTGAACAACTCAGAATTCGTACAAGAGAAACCCTAGAGGCTAGGATTTTCGTTCTAAACCTTTTTCCAAAAAATAGCCTCTGAGATCAATTCGAGATAGTTTTAATTTCTATTTCATATGTCGAATTGATCTCCGTCTTGCTTAGAACTTTTCCCTCTGGTTCTTAATGAAATTCTAAGCAAGGAATCACCTGTGTAAACCTGAGTTTCTGTTCCAATTTGCGTCGTGGATTCGGCGTGTTCGAGGCGTCGTGGATTCGGCGTATTCGAGACGATTCGTGGATTCGGATCGTGAAGGCTTCGTGGATTCGAGGCGTGGCGTCTGTGGATTCAGACGTGAGGCGTGGACGGCCGTGAGTGCGCGAGATCCGCTGAAGACGAAGGAGAGGTTAAGTCCGGGGAGTCGGTAATCACCTTGTAATCCTTTAATCTTAGTGGATTGTTTTTCGCGTGTTTGGTCCCGTGGGTTTTTTCTCCAAAGTGGAGTTTCTCACGTAAATCTCAGTGTGCTGATTTTATTTTCCGCATTATTTTTATTGCATTGAGATTTGTGTTTTTAGTTGTTACACCTATTCACCCCCCTCTAGGTGATAGATATACTCTAGATAGATCCTAGGGCACCCCCTATCTTACATAGGCTAGACATCCGCCCATCATAAATCTCTTTGCCCTAACTGAAGATATAGTCATAGCGAAAAAGGAGCTCTTACATGCTTGGTAGACAAACTCCTCTTCATCTGGCACCGCAAAGGTCACCGTCCTCTGCTCACAGTCGATAGAAGCGTGGTGCCTGGTGAGCCAGTCCATTCCAAGCACCACGTTGAATTCCTTTATCGGTAGCAACACCAGATTCGCTAGGAACGCCCGATCGCCCATAAGTATAGGGCACGATATGATGCACCTATCTGCATCCAGATCAATTCCAGACATCTGAATTCGGAGCGCCGCCGACAGCGGACTCACGGCGAAGCCGTGATCGCATGCAAAAGAACGAGATATGAATGAGTGGGAAGCTCCAGTATCAAACAGAGTCCTAGCACGAGTACCGTAGAGAGAGGTAATACCTGCGACGACGTCTCCGCTTACACCTCCCTCTGGGTGGGACATGTTGTAGACATGCCCACCAGATGCCTGGCGCACCCCATTAGGCTGGCGAGAGGTAGAGGGGCGACCAGACGAAGCCGTAGCTGAAGGAGGAGCCCTACGATTCTGATGCAGAGCAGCGGGAGAGGAAGTAGCACTCTGAGTTGGCCCACCGCCCTTGGGGCAATTATGGTGCATGTGACCATACTGACCGCACCGGAAGTAGTGGTCCTGTCGCTGAGGGTATTCACCGGGTGTCCCTATTCGTAGATGACACAGGGTCGATCACCCTGCCGAAAGCTGCTTGAAAGTGTAGTCCTGGTCGACTGCTGAGTATGTGGATGCTTAAGTGGCCTCTTACTAGAAGAAGAGCCACCCCCAGACTTGGAATGGGGATGCTTCTTGTCCCCGCTCTTCTCCATCAGTTCTCGCTCGGCTTGTGCCTCATCCATGTCGCTCTAGACCATCTGAGCCCGATCCAGGCACTCATTGAAGGTCAAGGTGCCGTGACATGCAATCAGTCTCCTGATGCTCTTCCTCAAGCCATTGGCGAATAGCCTCGCCTTATGATACTCATCGCGGACCACGAAAGGTATCAGTTCGATGATACGAGAGAAGTCTCGCTCGTACTCTGACACAGTGCGGTTGCCCTACCTGAGCCGCTTGAGTTCCCGCTCGAGGCACTTCTTGGTAATCTCCTTGAAGTAGTGGCCATAAAGGAGCTCCCGAAACTCCTTTCAGGACGGGTAAGCTGCGGTGTAATGATTCTTTAGGAGCTACAGCCACCAGCTGTAAGCCTCATCCTCAAGGAAGTGGGCGGCCAATGGAACCTTGTCATGTTCCTCGATATAGAGATCTCGGAATAACTTCTCTATATGTGTGACCCATCTCTCGACAGCCCATGCGTCATCGCCTTTGCCCGAAAACTTTGGCGGATCAAACTTCCTGAACTCCGCCAGCCTCACCCTGATACGGGCAGGCTCCGCGGAAGTAGTCGTCGTGGTTCGTCGTTGTCACGCCCCGGGCCCTAGGGAGAGCCTACTAGGCACGTGCACAGACCCGCCGTGTACCTCAAAATAACACAATGTACACAAGGCGTCTATAACAACAACAACAACAAGAATAAGGAATACATCCTATACAAGGTAATCAGAGCGAGAACATAATTCTACATCCAACAAGATCCACACAACTAAAATCTCAAGATATACAATAAAATTTATACATCTTAACAATACTAGGAGATCACTCTCTAGAAAACAACTATACACCTTTCATATAAAGTACGATGAAAGGACACCATGGTATGCCTACAACAACACCGCAGAGGCTCTAGCTAGCTGCTAACCCCTCGCCACGATCCCAAGCCTCTCTTGCTGCGGAAAGCTCTGAAATAAAAACCCAACAACAATGGGGGTGAGAACTATTAATCAATAGTTCCCAGTGGGTAAGCCGCCGAGAGTGGCGAATTACACCGCTAGGTCAACTGAGGCAAGATAGTATAAGCTTAAACATAAAGCATAAAACATTAAATGGTAAACAGGTAGTTCTACAACTATCATGCCTCCAATAACTAAATCATCTACATGAACATAAATATGCTCTATTGCCATAAGCTCAACATTTAATTTCACAGTTTACATGCATGTCAAATTTATGCTATGTTTATAGGTTAAAAAGAATCTTTCTATTCTTACCATCATAATATCATGCCTCTATACTAAACATCATGAGTATAGGATAATGCCACTACGGATGCCCATGCAAGAATGACTAATACAATTGTCCAACTATGTTGCATGCATCCAAAAGAGGTCAAGCTAAGTAATGCCACCAAATAACAACTCACTACTATGTCCCTACACTACATGTGTATGCATCAACTAACTGTGATGTGCTAGGACCAGTTTACTTAGCTTTTACCCAATCCACGAGGGACTTACACAAGATAACGTCCCGACTTGTGCCATGCCTAATGGCTCCGTGGTAGTCACCACCCTCACGCTAAGGATGAGTCTCACCCACGGCGGTTCCATTTCGGCGTCTCAATACTGCGCGGGCGAAATAACTGTCGCAAGCGAAATAACTGTCGCATAGGCTAACTCCGGAGTGCCGGCTTGTAGGGAGCGACCCTCACAAGCATGTGCGCATGAGCACAATGGCCAACAAGCATAGTCAATAGCATAGGAAAATACGCTCATCATGTCTAAAACATGGAATAGTCAACCAATGTCCAAGGATCTAACATTATGTCATAATGTCAACCTATTTATTCACCTAAGTGAAACATAATATGTTTAACCTCACACTATGTCAAAAACATGTCATGTTTACTACGTTCAATAGCCAAAATGCTAAATGTCAACCGTATCATGTTGTTCTCAATATGTCCGTTGGTAAGTCCCTACCAATATGTCCATGTCTCTAACATGTAAATGCTCATCTCTCAGTTTACTAAGTTCATAAACCATGCATTATTCTAATGCCATATATCATGCATTCTACAAATGCCAAAATCATGCATTGTTCTAATGCCCTATATCATGCATTCTACAAATGCCAAAATCATGCATTGTTCTAATGCCATATATCATGCATTCTACAATGCCAACAAGTCCATAAACCATGTCATGCATAAGTTACGCTAACCTCTACTGCATAGAGTATAAAGCTATCATGCAAGTATTTATTTAGCCCATTACAACTATCACATACAACTAGAATCCCTTTCCTCATGTCTTAAACATGGAATCATTTCCACGACCAAAAGGTCGAGCCAAAAGCCAACGATGCCCGTCAAAGTTGCTCACCTAGATAAGGTGCAACAACTTATCCTGCATATGCCATATTCTCTCTTTTCTCTATACAAGCATACTTTAGTATGCGAAGAGAATTTACTAGATCAACAACCAAATAGTGTCTCATATGACACTCCTTTCTAACATGCATAACTTAATTAGCATTTCCTAATACATCAATGCACTATTAGTGCAAATACCCTAGCATGCATTTTATTCTCATAATGCCACTCTATATGTACTATGTATTTTTCATACACAACATATGTTTTATGCAATCACAATTTTCATATAATTTTCATCATGCCATAATTATCATAATTATGCATCTAATCAATCCTATAACAAGATAGGAGACATAGGGGGAGTTCACCCATTTCGGTGAGGTCAGACCCACCGGATAACCGTCGAAACCTCGCAGTACTTCGAACCCCGAGCTTCTCATACCCTAAGATAATTTTTCAAGGGGTTAAAAGCTTCGAACGAACGAATTCGAAAACCACCAAAATCTCATGAGGTAAATGGGTGAAAAATACCTTGAGCAAGTAAAACTTGTTTAAAGTCCAAAATGAGGTTAGAGATCTTCAAATCCAACCTACAACAACATTCTACACCCATCAATTCCACCTCAAGAGCTCCCAAACAAGAAACCCTAAATCAAACCCTAGTTTTCATGAAACTAGATTTTCATGCTAATTACAAGCAAAAATCACAAATAGAGGTTGTAAAAGGGTTTACTAACCTCAAATCAAGCTTCCAACCAAGCTCAAACATGCTAGGGTTGAAGCTAAGCCCACCAACAAGCTCTTCTCACAAGCCACAAGCTCCTCTAGCAAGCAACAAGCAAAAGGAGAAGAGAAAAGAGATCAAAACCCAAGATTTCAAGGGTTTGGGAGAGAAAATCTAGAGAGAGAGAGAGAGAAAACCCTACCTTTCCTCTCCTCCAAGTCCTCAGCCCAAAACAGCAAAATGAGGGGTGAAGGGTTACTTAACCCTAAGCACAAAATCCACTTAGGCCCCTCAAAAAGCCAAAATTGCAAAACTGCACGAAATCTGATTCTGCAGCACTGCGTACCGGTATACGAATTGGCATACCGGTACTAATTAAATCAATACCCGTATGCCAAAATCAGTACCCGAATGCAGTACAAATTCTGCACCTTATGCAGAATTTGATCTCCGGAGTCCGTTTTCGTCTTTTTTAAGCCACGAAAACACCTCAAAGCTCACCAAACTCAACCCAAAACTCCAGAATAGCACAAGCCACTATTCTCTCACTAGAACTCCGCAATTTGCTAAAGTTCAGTGTACTACAGTCGTTGTGGCCGCAGTCGTAGCTAGAGTCGGCACTGTCGCCACAGGAGGATCCGTAGTAGTAGCCGTACCCTGCGCAGGAGGTGGAGCCGGAGCGGCAGCAGCGGTAGCCTACTGCTGCATGAACTATTGTACAGTCCAGCGAGGGCTGCCACCTGGCCCATCAGATCCGCCACCTGGGCCTCGAGCTGCTGGGTGCGAGCATCGCCCAGCTGCTCGGGGCAAGATGCACGCGTCTGCATACCGCCGGACTCCTACGCGTTTGCACGTCCATCACCGCGGCCCGCACGGGGAGGTCTACCACGAGCCATCTGTACCAACAAAAAAACACAGTCAAGAGAATAATCCGGCTCGACTCACTCACCGGGACTGAAGCCCAACAACACCGCACTCGCGTGCCTACACACCTTAGGTCCTTCTATGGGTCAACCTAGCCAGTGGTTTAGTTAAAAATTTTGTAAGTGAATTTGTGGTTGTAACTTGGCTCTGATACCACCTTAATCTGTCACACCCTAGGGCCCCCTTTTGTAAAGCCTTCTAAGAAAGAGGGCTAATTTGGAAACGGAGTCAGCAAAAAAATGCCCATTATTTTTTTTTCTTGCCCACGGGACGGAACAGATCCGCACAAATACAGGGACCCCTCTGCCCACACGGACAGAGTCTTTCTTGTATTTGCGCGGTGTACCACCACAAGTACATATCACAATGCACGCATCCACTCCCATACAACAACATACACGATGCATATGCTCACAAAATCCATTCGGCTAGCCATCATTAAGATGATGCATGCTCTAAGTACACCTTAGGCGAAGGATGATGTGAATGCACAAATATCAATCAAGTCTATCTTTTGAAAGTGTTTCCCACTCGGAAACTTTGCTTTGAAACACTAGGATATCAAGTAAAATTTGGAAAATCATTTAAAAACAATTTCCCACACGGAAACTTAATTCTTTGAAATCCGACTACCACAAGGGGTAGAAAACTAGTTTAACATAAAACCACAAATACCAAAAATCACCACTATCTTGGATAGCAACCAAATCCATCATTCATTTATTTCCAAGAAAATCACTATCCACTAGAGCTAAACAATCAAATGACACTAATTAGAAAATCAAATAACTGAACCACGACAGTTTAACTTATTATCAAATAAGAGAATATGGTAAGATCAGAGTAACTAAAACCAGTGACATATGATCGGGACCTCTAGGCTCACTAGCTACCGCATATCAAGCACCGTCCTGACTCCCACCACCAAAATCACCTGAAATGGAAGGGGGTGAAAAGCCAACAAAGGGTCTCCCAGAGGGTACCGTAAGCCGATGAGGGCAAGTGTACTCATTGGCGAGTAGAGTATAACCAAAAAGAGTGGTAGATATACAAGCACAATAGTAAGTAAAGAATAACAGATATGAACAATAGTAAGCACCTACCGCTACTGTAAATAACAACAATGTATGCATCAACTGTAAATGAAAACAATCATCCAAACACCTTGCCATATTAGTCTAAAGATGTGACACCCCAGATAGTCCTATATAAAAGATATAATAGGGCTAACCTCTCAACCCGGCTTAAGCATTTTGGGTGGTGGCTAGGCCCAAGAGGTTGAGAGAGTTGAGCGTGCTAGGACAGGAGTAGTCCTAGGATGGGTGACCCCCTGGGAAGTCCGGGGCGTCACAGTTGGTATCAGAGCCAATTACCAGCCGGAAGTGTGAGATGAGTCTTGGCTGAGCTAGGGTCGGAATGACAGACTAAGCCAGGGTCGGTGAATGACAGGCTAAGTCAGGGTCGGAATGACAAAGGCTAGCGAGACAAGTCTCACATCGCCTGGTACTTGTGAGTCTGAGCCTGACGAGGACATCAGGGCTTAAAGGGGGGGGGGGAGATTGTGACACCCCAGATAGTCCTATATAAAAGATATAATAGGGCTAACCTCTCAACCCGGCTTAAGCATTTTGGGTGGTGGCTAGGCCCAAGAGGTTGAGAGAGTTGAGCGTGCTAGGACAGGAGTAGTCCTAGGATGGGTGACCCCCTGGGAAGTCCGGGGCGTCACAAAAGACCTCGGCCAATGCCACATTCTGCTCACCCACCAGCATATAACCACAGGTAGCACCTTGCAAGGGGTTCATGGGTCGGATATACGATCACTTTTTTAAAAAAGAACACCATTACGGTAGCCAAATCGCTGGTGTACGTGACATGCTACATGAGCTGTGACGATCGATGCAAAGTGCTCAATAGTCAACGGGACAGCAAATAGCCGAGAATAAGTCAACAATAGATATCTGTCCAAAATCGTATCACCTATGTATCACCGAACTCATAGTCACCGACCAATCAGGTCAGAGATCATGCAAAAATATTGTTAGGCACCACTCTACTGCTAAATCATGAGAGAGCAAAAGTAGAGTAACATAAATGGAAGTCTAGTGGTATAGTGCTCATCAAATAATGTGTGGAGACAACGAAAAGGAATAAAGGAAGAACGTCAATTGAGCTAGCACCACTATACCGACTTCGGATCGAAGCACCCACCTGAAACTATCACAACGCCTAACACCCAAGGCGTGCTGGATTGTCGACCAGACCTACGAAAAACCCACCCAGTCAAGGTCCAATTTAGTCGACTCAAAACACCAAAAACACAACCTCGGAACCACCGAAATTTTCAAAAATTCTCCCGGAACATTCCCGTACCTATCGGAATACCCCGAAAGGTACTGATGTACATCGTAAGCAAGGATTAAAGTGCCGGCCGGCACGCCCCCGTGCCGGCCGTGCCGTACCGTGCCCCCAAGAAGGGGGCACGGTACAGGGGGGGTCTCGGCCCCCCCCCCCCAGTCTCGCGGCGTGCCCCCCCGTGCCGATGGAGACAAAGCGGCACGCATAGGCGTGCCGCCGTGCCGTGCCGTGCGTGCCGACACAACATCCAAATTTTTTTTTTTTTTGGCTTTTTCCCCTCTCCTCGGTATTCGAGCCATTCCCCCTCTCCCTACTGAGGCTCCCTCCCTCTCATTTGTCTTTTTTTCTTTCTTTTTGACTTTTTTTTTTGGTTTTTTCTTGGATAACACTATTGATCGATTCCTTTTGTCCCATAGGATTCCTTTTTTTCCTTTTTTTTTTTGGCCTTTTCCCCTTTCCTTGGTATCCGAGCCCCTCTTCCTCTCCTTACCGAGGCTGCCCCCCCCACATTTGTCTTTTTTTTCTTTCTTTTTGCTTTTTTCCACTACACATTGATTCCTTTTGCCCCCCCCCCCACCCCCCCCCCCCCCCCCCCCCCCCCCCCCCCCCCCCCCCCCCCCCCCCCCCCCCGGCCACTCCTCTTTATATTTCGTTCTCCCCATCCATTTTTTTCGTGCCTACTTTGCTCTCTCTTCATTTCTTCTCCCCCTCCTTCACATCTGCTAAAATTAAAGAGGCAAAAGCATTGCAAAATCGCGAATTAAAGAGGCAAAAGCATTGCAAAATCGCAAATTTACTTGTCAGGTAAGTCAAAAAATTATATTTAATTTTTATTTATCAATAGTAGAACTTTGCAAATTAGATAATTAGCTTGTCAAAATTTATCGCTTCCACCGACATCTATTTTTTCTTTGCAAATTAGCTCCTCAAAATTTGCCACACGATGAAACTTTCTGTGAATCAGGGGAACATAAATCAATCTTCTAAAAAATTTTAACATATATCAAATATAAAATTTTATTTTTGCATTAGAAGATTGAAAGTAGAACATAAATTAAAAACGTAGTGGTAAAATTAAAAACTAAATTAAATCAATTGATACTTAAAAATATTTAATTTATTGCTAATTTTTTTAACATGTAACAAATTTTCTAAAAATTAATTAAACATAATTTTAATAATTGTCTGTATGGTAATAATTGTAGATCATAATGCCACCTAAAAGAACAGAAGATTATGGTTGGCAGCATGGACAAATAGTTGGTGGGAATAGATTTCATTGGAAATGTAATTACTGTGATATGAAAGGTATGGGCGGAGGTGTCACCCGCCTAAAAAAACATATTGCTGGGGGTTTTTCTGAAGTATCAAAGTGCCCTAAAGTCCCTCAGGAGATAAGGCATGCAATGAAAATTGAATTAGAATCTGCAAAAATAGCAAAAAAGAAAGCAAGGGATGATCGAGATGAATTAGATAAACAAGCGGCAGAATATCCCCCAACTGATCCATATGAAGGTATAGGTGATGAATTTGATGCTGATACTAGAGCTGCAATGGAAGCATCTCTACAAGAAAGATGGCAACAAGATGAAGTCCAACGACATAGAGGACAATTTGAACGCTCACATTTTGATGTTGGTGGTGGGTCTGGGTCTGGGTCTGGTCCTGCACCATCTAGTTTAGCTCGAAGTAGTTCTGTTAGTCACATGTTCGACAGATTTAAAAAAGGATCAAAAGGAAAAAGCGGAAGACATCCAAATATTATAGATATAGACCCAATGGCATTCCCAGGCGCAGATGCTCACCAACAGCGCATAGATACAATGCTAAAAAAAGATAAAAAAGGTAGAATTGGTCGAGCAATAGCAAAATTTTTTCACTTCAATCATATTCCTTCCCATGCAGCAAGCACTCCATATTATAGATCAATGATCGCTGCCGTTCAAAAAGAGGGTTCAGGAGTTGAACCCCCAACGTCATATGAGATCGCTGGCAAATATCTTGACGCGGAGGTCAATGATATTCATACATGGGTGAAAAACTTCAAGCACCAGTGGGAGATATATGGTGTTACCTTGATGTGTGATAGTTGGACAGGGCCAACAAAAATGAGCATTATAAATTTTTTAATTTACTGTAATGGTAAAGTGGTCTTTCACAAATCAGTCGATGCGACCGGTCAGTTTGAAGATGCTGACTATATATATGCATTATTAGAACAAGTTTTACGTGAGGTTGGCGAGAAATACGTGGTACAAGTTATATCGGACAATGGTGCAAACTTCAAGAGAGCTGGAAAACTACTAATGCAAAGGCATCAGCATTTATTTTGGACTCCTTGTGCAGCGCATTGCATCAACCTCATGATGTCTGATTTTGGTGAGATAAATCGAGTGAAGAAAATTGTAGATACCGCACAACGTGTATCTAAATATTTATATAATCATCTTTGGGTCCATGCTTTAATGGTGAAATTCACGGGACGAGAACTCGTACGTCCTGGTCTCACGCGATTTGCCACAAATTTTATTGCTCTAAATAGTATCCTTCAAAATAAAAATGGATTAAAGTCTATGTTTGCATCAGATGAATGGCAGACATCTCGTTATGCTTCCACGGCTGATGGAAAATCGATTGAGCAAATAATCCTGTCGACCAAATTTTGGGATTATGTAAAAGAGGTTGTTGATATTGTGGAGCCGCTATACGCGGTCCTTCGTTTGGTGGATCAAGAAAAAATACCTCAAATGGGACACATTTATTATAAACTGAGGATGGCTAAAGAGAATATGAAAAGAAATAATCCATTGCGATGCCAATCTTATTTAAAAATTATTGACAGACGTTGGAATATCCAGATGAGTCGGGATCTACACCTAGCAGGTAAGTTATAAATTGTAAAAAAAAACTACTTGTTAGTGATTGTTCATTTATATTCTTCCATTGTTAATGGAGTGATTTCTTTCTTAATATTAGGTTATTATCTTAATCCGTCATACCACCATCGTTATAATCTTGGATTTGATGATGAACTATTGAAGGCATTACGAAACGTTATCAATAGATTCGAGAGAGATCCAACACATGCCGCTCTTGCCATAAATGAGGTATAATGACTTTCTCAATGTATTATTAATTTTCTATATTTTAATATGCTGGTTACTGATTAGTATACTACCATAATAAAGGGAAAAATATTTCGTGAATCCTCTGGAACTTTTGCCGAAGCAGGTGCAATTAATGGAAGGCACAATACCGATCCCAGTAAGTAACTCCACAAGTTAGACATTTTATACCTAACAATAAATCTAATTTGATATATTTTTAACTTTTAATTATACAGCTGAATGGTGGCTACAATACGGTGGATCAGCAAAACATTTGAAAAAGATTGCTGTGCGTGTCTTATCTCAAACGACAACGTCTAGTGGATGTGAACGCAATTGGAGCACATTCGCACTGATACATACCAAAGTGCGTAACCGATTAGCATACGCTCGATTAGAAAAGCTAGTTTACGTTCACTATAATATGAGACTCCGTTTAAGATGCATGCAAGAGGAGCGTGATAAGGAAAAAGAATTAAATACTTATGATCCGTTGGATGCAAGTTTTATCAATGATGAATCAGACCCTATACTTGATTGGCTACAAGATCGAGACAATCAAGAGGACCCATTACTTGATGAGCCTGGAGATCCACCACGACCATTCAGAGTAATAGCTGAGGAAGCAGGAGTCACTGATGTTGAACGATGGGCTGACGAGAATATAAGAAGGTCTCAAGGTAATGTGCAAGA
Source organism: Puya raimondii (assembly GCA_016920855.1). Taxonomy (NCBI): domain Eukaryota; kingdom Viridiplantae; phylum Streptophyta; class Magnoliopsida; order Poales; family Bromeliaceae; genus Puya; species Puya raimondii. The sequence goes on from JABWPP010000050.1 coordinate 126,660,192, forward strand.
ACAAACAGGTCTCGACGAAGAATCCCAAAATCCTGCAAATGACTCCGATGCAGAATTTGAACGTCTAATGCAAGGACCTGGATATGGTCGTCCACGTCGCACTCAGAGTTAATCCGGAAAAGAGAAAACGTCTTATACCGCAAAGAGGCCTTCAACAACAGTCCGAAGTGGTAGCAGTAAAAAAAGTGTGACATCGATGGATCCATTAGATGCAGCTGATGCACTTTCGCAAGATGATGATAGTGATACATCGACACCAGCAGATTCTGGATTACCACAGTCCAAAGATAAATGTAGCGATGATGATGATACCACCAATAGCAGTGAGAATGGTGGCGAATTTATTCCACCAACACAACAGGAGGGTGGAGGTGGTCTTATATTCACTGAAGAGCAAGACTTCACGCATGCCACTCAAGATGCTGATCATGGGTCTCGACCGCGTCAAACATCTGGAGTGGTATATGACCGTAGAAAAGGTAAGACGCCCTCACAACAAGATTATGGAAAAATGAGAGAAGGTTTGGAGACAATATCAACTAGACTTCCACGAAGGGATGATACTTTGCCCACACAGTTTGATAGTACTTCGGTATCATCATATCCCTCGTATCAACATGGCCTTTATGGAGGAATCTTTGATTATGATACATCAATTTATGGCACTCAAAGTGAATCTCAATCCATCTCGCATCAATTGGAGCAACAACAATCCGATTATTATCCATCTGTACCTTCACATAGTGAAAGCTCATATGGCGAATCTACAGCCGCTGATACGAATGCATACCCACGTTATGATTCATCTATTCCGTACAATCCTTATCCTTATGATGCTTCAGTCCATATACCACAGATAACTATTGTCCATTACATTCATGATCCGGTTGCATATGCAGGTTACATACGACAATACAATGAAACGTACCGGGAATATATGACTTTATCACAATACAAGCAATATTTGTATCAACATTGTCAAATAAATCTTGTATCTGAAGATGACAATATGCCATATGATCTAGCGCGACGATCTATGTGGAATTAAGTAGTCATCTCTATGTAAAGATGTACATTTAAATAATTATTGTATTTATGAATTTTATTATTGTTTTTTTAATTTCTATTCTACATCAGGTATAGTTCTACTTTACATATCAAAAAGCTTACATGCATGTTAATCAATGAGTATAATAGACTATATTTAGCAAATATTCATAATTATTTGATTAAATCTTTCAAAATAATATTATAAGAGCTTATTGGAACCAAAAAAATTGAAATAAGTCCGTGCCAAAGCGTGCCAATAGGAGGTCATGCGTATCCATCGGCACGCAAGCGTACCACGTGTCGGCACGCAAGCGTGCCCGTGCCGTACCGTGCCAGGGCCGGAGCGGCACGCCCCCGTGCCACGGCACTTTAAACCTTGATCGTAAGTCACCCGCTATCCCAAAACGCACTAATTTAGGTGTCCGGACAGCAAACATATGCTGAAGTGACATAAAATTACAATAAACTACATAATGTCATTCCGGGTCTCCGGAAATGCCATTTTCGGCACCAGAACCCTCCGTCGCTCACTCGTTGTCTCCGAATGCCCGAGACAATGAGAGCAATCAGCCGACAAGGCTCGACAACAAACCCGAGGCATTCACATTAATAAAGAGTGAACCCTACATCAACAATCGGGTTCTGCCGGCGATTTTGCCGAAAAACGCAACAAAACTAGAATCGGACTTCGCGAAGGCCACGGGACCTCGGACAACCAGTCCAGGGATCACAAACAGCAATCCACACTGCCCAAGGCAATCCTAAATGTACAATTTGCATAAAAGCCCCTATACTATCCAATAACAGCAAATATGAATATAAAAACACTAAAGTTGACGCATCACCGAACATCGCGAGGTTCTAAAACCAACCAGCAGTGCCCGCTGATAGGTCTTGAGGTACTGAAGCCCGTGCTCGATGTCCGGAGCACGAATAGAGGCCGAGAGTGTGTTGGGGCTACGTGAACTGTGACTAGGAAGGTCACCGAGAGCGACACGGTTGGATCTGCCAAGCAGGGCTTCTCCGAAAGCAGCAATGGTGAGCACGAATGTCAGCGGCACCTAGGGGTCACCATGCTCACCTTTCCAGGGGCTTTTATGCAAATTGGACCACGGCAGCCAACCCAAGGGGTGATCTGGCTAGGGCTTCGAGATCCGACCACGGCGGCTGCCAGAGGGGGTTAGGGAGGCGTCGAGAGGTCCTCCAGAGACCACCAGGGTTGGGGGCGATTGTGGGGGGCGGCGGTGACGCTGGACCAAGAGCGGCAACCCGAATCTCCCATGACCGGGCTCAGGGAAAACTCTCCAGGCGTGGCAGCACACGGCGGCATCGAGATAGCTCAGAGGGTGGTTACCGACCTCTGGGGAGTCGACGGCGTGGGTCCAAAGCGGCGCCGGCAGAGAGAAGGCAAGCGCAGGTGAGATCAACCTAAGGGGGAGAGAGGAAAGTTGGAGAGAGAGAGAGGTTGGGATGGCTCGGCCAGGGCTGCGATGGCGGGGGGGTGGTCGCCGGCCGTCGGAGGGTGGTGCGGCACAGGTGGGGGAGGAGGGGGTTGCGGCTGTGGGGCTAAGGAAGAGGAGTAGGTTGGTTTTTGGGTTTCTAACAATAACATGCAACATATATCATTCACACAATTATGCTTTGACACCCCTAAACCTTGAATTTTAAATCGAGTCCCTCACAGCACGCGCAAAACGCCCAATGGTACCTCCACGTGCGATTTTGCGCAAAATAGTACATAAAATATTGGGACTTTTTTAGATGACCAAATTTTCACAATAGACCCCTCCTCGAAAATCATGCAATTTCGGACAATTGGCTCGATGGATCCACGAACAGATCACACCAGCACTTTCGGCACTGCCGGACTATCAGATTTGCATTTTTGTTTCATTAGAAATGGTCGCCGATCTGCGAGAATTCCATCCCTCTTTCCGCCTCAACCTTTATATATACTTATATATATATAATTTTAAATTTTAAAATTTCAAATTTTAATCTTTTATTCAAATTTCAACTTCAGAAATCTCGGATATTACATAAGAAATGACGGGAACTAATTTTCTTGTGTGCATAGGATTCTTAGGAAAAATTACAGAGACAACCCAGACTCTCTTTGAAGTAAAAACTAATAATATTGTAGAATTAATGGGTAATAAAGGAACAAAACTTTTACCTATGCCAATTAGTTCAGAGACATATGCAGGTTTGGAATGGGACTTAGACCATTTCATTCCAAAAGCTACAATAACCGCTAAAGATTCGGTAATGTATACTAATATTAAAGGTAGAACTTCTGTTAGGTTCACAGACTATAAAGAATATAAAGATTGAGAATCAGAAATAGAAGAAGAAAATATAGAACAAAACCTAGTAAATGTAGAAGAAAAAATTAATTATATAATAAAAGAAAGGGTATTTACAACAGAGAATAGTGATGAAATAGTTATAGTAAGAGAAAGGATAGAACAAGACAATGCAATAAGAGAAAATGTGAATATCGAACAAACTTATATTAATGATGTGAATATAGAATGGGAATATGCATCCACGTATGAGGAAGAGGAAGACGATGATGAAGAACTAACTTTTGAAGAAAAACAAAAAAAATTAGGAGTAGAAAGAAATAAATCAGAGCGAGAAGAATGATATAAGAGATAAGTAAAAGACAATCTTAAAGAACAAGAAGAAGAACATAAAACACAAGATGAAATAATTATAGATATATTTAGAATATTTGAAGAAAAGCCTACAAAGCTTACTATAAAAGAAGAAATAGAATTATTAGAAGAAGCAGCAGAAGAATTCTTAAAGGAATTAGAAGAAGAAGAACTGTTAACCTTTAAAGAAGAAGAACAATTAGAACAGTTAAATGAAACTCTAACTAAAGAACTTATGAATCAAGAACAATCAACAACAACCTCTAGTACTCCGTTTCATAGAACCACACCTTTGCAACCAACAACCTATACAACAGGTAATCTACCTAGAATACCAGTAACAGAAGTATCTAGATGGGAGAGAAATAACTAGAAATAACTACTAGATGGGAACAAAGACCAGGTGTAATAGATAATCCTAATGTAGAATGGCCCATATGACATAGAATTCAACACATAATAACAGTTTTGCAAGAAAAATGTACAAATATATAAATACAAAAACAATTAAATAGAAATGAATATAGTTTCTGTAAAAGCATAATATATACGGGACAAAAGTATAAGACAACCCAAAGAGAAAAGCCTAGATATAATAGATACCACAGATATAACAAAAAACCTAAGAAAAGATATTTCTTAAGAAAATCTTTAGCCCGAAAACCTTATTTAAATAGAGACAGACACGTAAGAAAATATCGAGTAGATCGAAATTATAAGAACAAATTAGAATGTTTTACTTGTGGTAGTACAGATCATTTAGCAAATACTTGTACTAAAAGATTGAATAAAAAGGATAGAAATTCCCTGTTAATAGAAGAAACACAAAAAAATCTATTATCAGTAGACAAATATATGTCTGATATAGAATCTATATACTCTATAATTAGTATAGACACCTTTGATAATAATGAAAAAGATTCATCTGATGAAGATAACGAATTAATCAATGAATTTGGACAAGAAAACAACTCCTCAGATTTTAATCAAGAATTACTAAAACATCTAGATTTAAATTTTATGAACAAAGAAGTAGATAGTTGCAATCACCAGTGGCAAATTAAAACAGGTTTAGATAGTAATAAATGCTATATACGCTTATGGCATCCATCTAAAGATAAAAGATGTAAATACCTAAATTTGTTATAAAGAAGCATGTATAAAATATATAGAAAAAATATATAATATCTCTTTACAACCTAAAAACCAATTCGAAATAGATAAAACAAAATAGGCAAAATATACAATTCGAAGCTTTAGAAAATAGAATACTATTAGAAGAACTAAGAATAGACGACTTAGAAATATTCATTGATAAAGGTAAAAAACCAATAGAAATATTCGATGATAAAGGTAAAAAACCAATAGATGAAGACATTAATAATTGTCAGGTAGAAACAAACTATATTTGTAACATAGACAAAAATCTTAGAAGTATAACTGTTAAATGTAAAATAAAATAAAAAAATTCAGATAGTTGAAACAACAGCTTTAGTAGACACTGGATGTACAACTTGTTTAATAGATGCTTCTATAGTACCAAGACAATATAGTCAAATGAATATATTCTAGCTATCCAGATAGATAGGACGACACATACCTATACACATTATATAGATAACGAAAAAATTAGTTTTTATGATACCAGTGGAACTTATAGTGAATATTACAACTTACCTAAAGCATGGGTAAGAGACCTAATAAATTTTAATTTGGGAGTTATATTGTAATCTGTTTATATACAATTTTAGTGCCCTACCTTTGATTTCATCTCTCTTTCATAAACTCTTTATTCCATTATAGTTGGTATCTAGAAAGTCACAAGAAGTCAGTATTTTTCGAAATCTCTCGGATGGTGAGCCAACAATCTCATTCTCAATTTCGCTGCACAGATGTGAGATCAGTGAAATTTTGAATGTGCATTATTTGAATTGTCTTCTGATAATCATTATGGTAGTTTGAAATATTAATTTTTCACTATCCATTATTTTATTTTCTATCTTTACGTAACATGTATAATCAAATAATTAATTCTTTTATATTTGAATCATTTTGTCAAATTTAAAATCATTTGAATAAAGAATCTAATGCACTTATAGTCTTACAATATATTTATATCTTTTACATTTGAATTGTTATATATAATTTCTATAGTTATCTTTTTAGCTGATCACCGATTCACAAGTAGATTTTAAATGTTTCAATTCTTAGCATTATGTCACGCCCCGGGCTGGTTTGAGAAAAGCCTTTATATCTTTTAAATGACTTTGAAATCAGAGTTATGGAAGACGTGCCAAATTTTTTTAAAAAAAAGTCTAGCCCACGCGACGCACAAACCCGCCACAAATACAGGCTCCTCTGTCCACACGGACAGAGTCTCCCCTGTATTTGCACGGCGTACCATCATCATACAACAGGATCATAACTCACAACTTTCATTCACCAATCCACAACAAATCACAAGATGCATTTTCATTCAGCTAGCCATCCTTAGGAATGATGCATGCCTCTAAGCACTCCTTAGGCGAAGAATGATGCGATGCACAATACAACAGACATCCTATTAAAAATGCTTCCCACCCGGAAGCTTTATTTTTGAACTATAAAAAGCAATATATGAAATCGAACGAAAACCGTTTATAAAACCATTCCCACACGGAACTCATTCTTTTGAAAACCATCTACCGCGATGGGTAGAAAACCAACACAAACAAATCCATCAATACCGATACTGATAATCGAAATCAATCTGAGATCATGCATAAAAAGATCATCATCACATATAGTTCATAATTAATCAAACCATAGCAGTAATCATCTAACTGAACCAATTCTGTATCTAACTACTAATGCAGATAAAAGAGACATAACCAGGGTGATGACCGCTAATGCAGTCTAGCTAGATCGTCCTCACGTCGTACCACGAACCGAACTCCTCGCCCGAGCCACCTGGGAAAAAGGGGGGTGAGAAACCACAACGAGGTTTCCCAGTGGGTGCGACAGAGCCACAAGGGCATGTCGTATTCACTGGAAAATAAAAGAGGTACGGTAAACGAGTAAAATGGTGCCTGAAAGAATTACAGTAGCTACAACAGATATGATAAGAAGCAAGTAGTAAAGCTGCTACTGTAACGAAATACAAAGCTGTAAATGCCTCAAAGGTAATCAAACCAACTATAAACCCAATCTGGTGCTGTCGTATTGGTCCGCAGACCTCAGGCGTTCCTGTCACCGATCCACACTGAGCCCATTCATATGCCCGCAGGTCGACTCTTCCGAATAGTACACCCCTGGTCGGTGGCCAAACCGACCTGGTGTCATGAATACTCCAAATGCTGCGATTGATCATGTGATATGCTCAATACGAAAGCCGGCAAGAAGTCGGTGCCTGGCCGAAGCCACATCTGAGGGCGTATGAACGCCAAATCCTGAACCTGGCCGAAGCCACATATGAGGGCGTATGAACGTCGAATCCTGATCAAACAGATCGAAACACACGATAAGAGAGTCGATGTGTTGCCTGGACCGAGAGGTCCACAGATCGTCAATGCATAATCCCGCTCTATATGTCCATGACCACATATATACTATGCAAGTAAGGTAAGCATAAATGAGCGGATGCTGTGAAGAAAGAATCGACATGTAGAGACATAAAGCGGGATATATCAAGTGAGAGATAGGGAATAGTGATACAGTCTAACCCCAAAAGCTCGAAGCACCCACCTGTCGCAATCCGTGTCGGAAATCGGGATGCATAGGAGATCAACCGGACCTATGATAGGTCCACCGAGTCAGAGATATGCCCCAAGTGACTCCAACAAAAGAATATCACACAGTCCCCAAAACCCGAGACTCGGTTTCCCAATAACCGATCTCTGCACAACGCCGGAAGTCCCGAAATCGCACCGGGACGTCCTCGGGACCCACACAGAGTCCCGAAAAGTATCGACTCATCCTACGAGACGACCGCTGCCCCCAAACACATCCATTTGGATGTCTTGGCAGCGAGCATAAGATCTTACGTGGTACTAATCACCATCGTATCACCGTTCTGATCCGGGCTCCCGGAAGTGTCTATTTCGACACCGAAACCCACTGCCGCCCATCGGACGTCTCCGAACACTCGAGACGGCCGAAACGACCAGCCAACAAGGCTCAGCGGCAACCCGTAATGCGAACCTATCGTGTCGAATAATTTTCGAATCGCAAACTGCGTTCCGCCGACGGATTTCGTCGGAAAACGCGCCGAAATCCCATTTTCAAATTTGCGAAGGGCAGAGGACCTTGGACAGGTCGCATATGACATATACACGCTGCCCACAGCGAACAAATCGCACATAAGCTCTTAACGAATTCAATAATCGCGACATAAACATACAAATAGCGGAGTTATGGGCCGATACCTCGATACGAGCAGTCTCAAGGTCAGCCGAGACACTGCTTGATAGGTCTCGATGAGGCGGAGGCCGTGCTCGCTGTCCGAAGCACAGCGAACGACAGAGGGGCACGCACCAGCCGGCGGCGGGAGGCGGCGGCGGCGGCGTGCAATGATGTCCTAGCCGCAGGAAGAAAAGGAAGGGCGGCCCAGATTCGGCCGACGGCGGCTCCGGCGGCGGCTGAGGCGACGGCAGGGGGAAGCGGCCGACGGGGGAACTCCGGCGTGGGCGCGCCTACCGGCGGGAGGCGGCGGCGGCGGAGCTGGAGCAACACGAGCCCGCACAAGCCCGGCTCGGCCTAGAGATGGTCGCGGCGGCGTCCTATGCACACGGCGACGGTGACGACCACCCCAGGCGGTTTCGGGGACGCCGGAGAGCCGAGAGGGAGGTGGGGCATGCCTCAGCAAGGCGGCAACGAGGGCGGTGCAACCCAGTAGTTCGTATGTGCCCTAGCTGCAGCCTGCGGTCACGGAGCAGCGGCGGTGCCCGGCGGCGGTGCGGCTGCGAGTAGAGAGTGCAGGGGAGAGAGGGAGTCGGCTAGGGCTCAGCTAAGGTGAGGGGGCTTAGGGTTAGGGTTTCATGAAGCAAACCCTAAAATTCCATCTTATAGTAAGCTGACTTCGTGCATAACTCCGTCGATTTCCATGATTTCTTGCCGAGGTCCTACCCCTGTGAGTGTGACGACTTCGCGTAGCCACCTGCCAAGTTTTGCGGAATTCCGCGCATAAAATATAGGGGGTTTTGCGCGATTTACAAAAATAATCAATTTGACCCTTCTTCGGTAAACGCGCGATATCTAGCGATCCGTCCATCGGATTTTCCAAACGGATTACGCTAGTGCGTTCAGCACTGTCGAAACATCGAACTCATGATTTTATTTCATTCGATTCGGTCACGGAATCGCGACAAACTCATTCTCTCTCCGATTCGCCAACACATCACATGTATAAAACCAATAATCGCCTTGCAATCTCCTCGATTAGCGAAAATGCGACCAAAGTCCCTCCGCGAGGACTTTCTCTCACAGAAAGGTCCTTGTCTGAGGGTCCACACGCAAAACGGAGCCAGAGTAAGTTTTACAAAACAAAGACAATGAAGAATAAAAGTCTGCTTTGCGATAAGGTCCAATTTTCTCAAAAACCGTGCATCCCATCCAAAATCCGTCAGTGCCATCGAGTCCAGAATAGTTGGACAGTTGAAAACGAGCTATTGGATCACTATGAACGGAGTCCTATACACTCCAGAAGCCATCTCTATTCATTGGTCTCTCCTGAAAACCCGAGTTACTATTCACTTTAAGTGATTAGTAAACATCACGTAACTTCTTCATTCTAACTCGTTTTCTCCCGAAACTTGACGATTGATTATGTAATTAAAATACACACAAACATATTATCAACGGAGAGTTTAGTTACATAGCAAAAATCTCAGTCCTTACATCATCCCCTCCTTAAAAGAAGTTTCGTTCTCGAAACTTGACTAAGTACTCACCGTAATAAAATACGGATATCACCTTGAGTATTGATCGATTACATTTTCTTGAACCTGGAACGATCAGTCTCCGAAGTAAGGGATGATAAAAATGCAGTTTCACCCAAACGAGGTGAGTGAAGAACATACCTACCCAAAATCCATGGACCAAAACCACCGGGATCACCACCATCCAATAACCTGCGGACAAAACAGTACCGTGACCAGGACTATCCGATCCCATATCTGTCCAAAACTAGGATAATAACTCCCTACTCAGGAACTCTAGGTCCACCCAACACTGGTCCACGTAGCAGTAACCAACTCAACTACGTCGAAAGTTCACGCAGAAAAGTCCCCGGACAACACAACAAGTCTGGAGTATATATTCGGAGGCCGAAACGACGCACTCCGATTAGCTAACCACGTCAACCAGCGCACCACGAGCGAATATGCATCGTTGTCCCAAAACCTGCGTCAATAACACTTACCTCGGAGACCACAGTCTCTTACCAGTCTGAAATACAAACAATCGAAGTCAAATCCTTAGCATCGAAAACCCACTTGCGGTATTCGACACTCTTAGGTCCAAGACCTAACCTTCCGTCTAGTCCAAAAGGTCCAAGACTGCCACAACCAGCTGAGCTCGACGAGTTAGCCTACTTTCAGGTACATGCGATTCAACATAAAGATCCACGCGTGACCGTCACAGGGTGTAGTGCACTGAACTTTAGCGAATTGCAAGGTTCTAGTGTGAGATTAGTACTCTGTACTCATCTGGAGGTTTTGGTTTTGTTTCGAGGCCTTGGGAGCGTTTTCGGGACTTGAGAAGTGCGAAAACGGACTCCGGGAGTCGAAATCTGCAAAACTGCAGGTTTTGGCATTGTATACCGGTATGTGCTATCGCATACCGGTATTGGAGTAGAGATACCGGTATTGGCTTAAGCGCATACCGGAATCCCGTCGCGTGGCCGCTTGGCCGAGGCTCGGGTTTGCGGGATTTATGGCCTGATACCGGTATGCCCATACGCATACCGGTATACAGACTCAAAAATTCTGTTTTTGAGCTGTTGCGAATGTTGGCTTTTGGAGGGGTGTTTGGGCAATTGTTACCACATAACACTTAACCCCAACACAGCCTCTCCTCAGCCATTTGGCTGAGGACTTGGAGGAAAAGAGGTAGGCTTCCTCTCTCTTTCTCTCTCTAGATTTCTAGGGTTTTGGTGATTAAACCTAGATTTGATCTCTTTTCTCCATCTCTTTTGCATACAAGCCTTCTAGCTTGTTCTTGGTGGATTTGGCGGAGAAAGAGAAGTGCTTGGTTGAGGTTTCTCTCCAACCTAGCCTCCGGAGATCTTGTTTGGAGCTCAATAGAGGTGAGTTCTTCTCTCTTGGACCCTCTATTGATGTTTATTTGAGTTTTTGTGGTAGAAATTGCATTGTGGGAAACCTAGGGTTTATTTCTAGGGTTTCTCAATTTCGGGATTTTGAGAGGGAATTGATGGGTGTAGAATGTTGTGTTAGGTTGGATTTGAGGCCTCCTAACTTCAATTTGAGCTTTGGACGAGAATTTCTTAGTCTAAGGTAATTTCACCCTTTTTCCTCTTTTTGTATGTCACTTTTCGATTTGCGTCGTTCGATGTTCTAACCCCATAGGAATTTCCTTTAGGGCGCTAGAAATCGAGGGGACAACTTGGTTTTCGGAAACTGCGAGCTTCCGAAGGGTTTCGGGTGGGTTTGACCTCACCGAAATGGGTGGATTCCCTCTATGTCATCCATGTAGCTTAAGAGCTTAATTTAATGCATTTTCATACTTGTTATGACATGGTAGAATGGTAGAATGCATGGCATTCATGTACTATTATATGCAAAACATATATGCCCTATGTAGTAGGAGAATTGCATAATGTTTGAACATAGCGCATCGTGGTTGGCTATGGGAATTATATATTCATTCAAGTATTGGTTTAAGTGCTTACTTGAAGGACTAGAGACATGTGTGATGGTCGATGGACATTGGACTAGAAAACATTCTTAAAACTTAGCTTGTTGGACTAGTGTAGAATATATGTGACAATAGAGAACATGAACTTAGTAATGCTCATGACACTTAATTTCATTAGACTAGTCATAAGGTAGATATGACACATGACATGTTGAACCATAGGACAAAGTTGAACTTATGACATTTCATCTAGAAGAACATCTAGAAGGACATTGTGACCTAGACTTGGATATTTGTTGGCATTCCATGTTTTTAGACATGACGATATATATATTATGTGATCGATTGTTACTTGTTCGCCACTATGCTCGTTTACACATGCTTGTGAGGGTAGCTCCCTACAAGCCTGCACTCCGGAGATGGCCTAGCGATATTTGTTCGCCCGTGTGTTTGAGAGAGCGCCGAAATGGAACCGCCGTGGGCTAGGCTCACCCTTAGCGTGAGGGTGGTGACTACCACGGAGCCATTAGGCACGGCACAAGTGGACATTCTTTCGATGAACCCTTTGTGATTACATATTTAATGTTATATGCAAGTAAATTCATTCATTTTGTGAAAGGTTGCATGCTTATTCATGTGCATGAGTAGTGTAGTTCATGTTAATATAATTATATCTTGAGGCATTGTAGTATTGAAGTTTTATTATAAAACATGCTTTTATTGTCTAACCCTACTTTGCCTCAGTTGGCCTAGTGGTGTACTCCGCTCCTCTCGGCGGCTTACCCACTGGGAACTATTGAATAATAGTTCTCATCCCCCTGGGGTTTGTTGTTTTATTTCAGAGCCATCCACTGCGGGAGAGGCTAGGGACCGCGGCAAGGGCATAGCGAGTAGCTAGATCGCGAGGGTGCTAGCGACTAGGTGGCGCACCTTTCTTTATGTTTTTATTAGAGAGGTGTTTTTGTATCGACCACTTTTGTAGAGACTACCCCTTGTCCTTTTTGGGTTTATGTTGTACTAAACTCTTGTAGTATCTTTACTTGTTTAGTATTACATGCTTTTACCCTGAGGCCTTACTTGTGTAGTATGTATGCTCTGATTATCATGATAGGTTTACTTGTTTATTCCTTTCATTCATGTTGATTATTAGACGCCTTGTGTGCATGTTGGTTGTTTATGTACACGGCGGGTCTGTGCATGCGCCCGGTTGGGCTTCCGCTGGGGCCCCGGGGCGTGACAGATTATAGTGGTATCAGAGCCTAGGGTTAAGTCATTGTGGACCTAGAAAACCTTAGGCCGGTTGGACTATAGGACTTAGACTCGTGAGAGACGAGATTGTTTTTTTTAGCGAAAGTAACACAATTGGGTTGTGTCTTTATTCTCCAAGTAGTTGGAGTTTGATCGAAGTGTGTGACGCCTAACTCTTAGGAGGTCACGTTGGCGGCCGACAACGTGACATCGGGAGTTAGTTAGGAGCTCACTTCATTTACTTTCGCATGATTGGGAATTTTATTTATCTGAGTGAGGTTTCGTTGGCGTGAGTTTCTAACTTGCGCATTCTATGTTATTGTAGCTTGTTATGCCGACTACTCGTTCTCAATCGACCGAGATGGCAGCGGTAGCCGACACAGAGGATGTGGAGACCTCTGCAACTTCCGGATCTAGTGAGGTCCGCGAGTTGAGAAACCAGTTGACTTCGTTGACAGGTTTGGTGGCACAGCAAGCGACTGCGGCTCAACAGCAAGCCGATGCCGCACGTCGCCAGGAGGCGAGGATGAAGAGGATGGAGGAGTTATTACTTCAGCAGGTTTCTACCAGGGCTGTTCAGGATCCTCCGCCACCTGCGCGAGCTGGAGGGACGACTGTTGGTACCTCGGCACCTATCCCTGGGCCGACACCTGTGGTGCCCAGTTCTGAGCCGAGAGAGGAGACGGCTATGACACCCCCGACGCGGACATCACCGGCGAGGACGGTTCTACCTATGATGGTTGTCGGGACTGAGCGAGACAGGTTGATGGAGCGTCTGAATGAATTTCGAAGATGTAACCCTCAAGTCTTCGACGGTGAGAAAGTGGACCATTGGACGGTGGAGAAGTGGGTTCTCCACATGGAAAAGCTCTTTCATGACACCTTTGTGGAGGAGCAGTACAAGGTATGGTTGGCCACGTATCATCTGGATGGCGCGGCTTATCGTTGGTGGGCGGATATTCGGGATGACCCGAACACTGATTTGGCGGCTATCACTTGGAGCGGATTCAAGGACCTACTGTTGGCAAACTATTTTCCTCCAAGTGTCAGGAGGCAAATGGAAAGGGATCTGCGCAGCTTGAGGCAGCGGGATATGACGGTGACGGAGTATGAACGAGAGTTTTCTCGTCTTCTACACTGCGTACCCTACGTGGTGAGGAATGACGAGGATAAGGCTCGTATCTTTGAGGCGGGCCTTCGACCGTCGATCTATAGATTGGTGCAGGCGGCAGGGTTGCAGACCTACCGGGAGGTGGTGAATCGCGCCTTAGTTGTGGAAAAGGGCGCGGAGATTGCGAGAGAGGAGATCGAAGCTTGGGACCGACTGAAGGGTAAGAGGCCGGCGGGCGAGGGAGGCAGCAAGAGTTACTCCAAGAAACCACCGAAGTACCCGAGGAGTCAATCGGGTGGACGCGGCTCGGCTCCACCGCGCGGAACACCGGATTACCGGAACCCACCGCGTTGCGTCATTTGTGGTGGTCCTCATTTTCCACCTCTCTGCCCGCAGCGAAGTGGCAAGTGTTTTAAGTGTGGCCAGGCGGGTCACGTTCGATCTCAGTGCCGGAGGGGTCCTTCCCCAGCGCCTTCATCGGCTTCAGCACCGGCACCACCAGGGCAGGGTCGTGGGACCCCATCTACTCACTACTCGGCGGGGCGACCACCCTATCAGCAGCAGCAGCAGCAGCAGCAGCAGCAGCAGCAGCAGCAGCAGCAGCAGATCGAGGGATCCCGTCAGGCGCCTAGTGGGCGTATGTATGCGGCTCAGGCCGTGGAGGCGACAGACAGCAGCCGAGGAGGTCGTCGCAGGTATCATTTTAATTAATGGAATCAGAGTTAGAGCTTTATTTGACACTGGTGCATCTCATTCTTTTATTGATCGGCTGTTTGCCGAGTTGCATGGCATTGAGATTGTACCTACCTTGCATCCGGGACGTGTTGTCATCCCCGACCACATTTTGGACATTCGGGAGTTTTGCCCTAGTTGCCCTGTTAGAGTAGGGGATTGGGTTATGCCAATTGACTTGCTAGTTTTGCGGAAGCTTGGTGAGTTTGACGTAGTATTGGGCATGGATTGGCTCACAAAGTACTACGCCACAATCGATTGTAAGGATCGGATTGTGACTTTTCGGGAGCCCGGAAAGGATGAAGTTGTGTTTCGAGCGTGCAAGAGTTCGCTGTTCGCGATGACTATCTCTTCTGCACGAGCTAAGCATTTGATTCGGAGTGGGTGCATAGCTTATCTTGCTAGCGTGGTGGTGAGGGATAGAGACACCCCGCGGATTGAGGACATACCCGTTGTGCGGGAGTTTATTGATGTTTTTCCGGCGGATCTTCCGGGTATGCCACCGGATAGGGAGATTGAATTCGTGGTGGATCTCGTTCCCGGGACTACCCCGATTTCAAAGGCACCCTATAGGATGGCACCTGCCGAATTGAAGGAATTGAAAGCACAGTTGCAAGACTTGTTGGATAAAGGCTTCATTAGACCGAGCGTTTCACCTTGGGGAGCACCGGTTTTATTTGTGAAGAAGAAGGACGGATCTCTTCGTCTTTGCGTGGACTATCGTGAGCTCAACAAGGTTACAATCAAGAATAGGTATCCACTACCGAGGATTGACGATTTGTTCGATCAACTTCAAGGATCTTTGGTGTATTCCAAGATAGACTTACAATCTGGTTATCACCAACTCAAGATCAAGGCTGAGGACGTACCTTTGACGGCTTTTCGAACACGGTATGGACATTATGAGTTTACTGTTATGCCGTTTGGGCTTACTAATGCCCCGGCAGCTTTTATGGATTTAATGAACCGTGTCTTTAAGCCTTACTTAGACAGGTTTGTAGTCGTGTTCATCGACGACATTTTGGTGTTTTCTCGAAGCGACGAGGAACATAGAGATCATTTGAGGCAAGTATTGCAAGTACTTCGGGAGAAGAAACTTTTCGCTAAGTTGAAGAAGTGTGAATTTTGGCTCCGCGAAGTATCCTTTTTGGGGCATGTGATCTCGGGAGACGGTGTGGCCGTGGACCCCAAGAAGATTGAGGCGATCAAGGATTGGCCTAGACCAACAAATGTGACCGAGATTCGGAGTTTTATTGGTTTAGCCGGTTACTACCGGAGGTTTGTCGAGGGATTCGCTAAGTTATCTATGCCTCTCACTCGACTTACACACAAAGGGACTAAGTTCATTTGGAATGACTTATGTGATAGAAGCTTTTTGGAGCTGAAGGAGCGCTTGACTACCGCCCCGATTTTGACTTTGCCTATTGCTGGAGCAAGGTATGTGATTTATAGTGATGCTTCACTTAATGGTTTGGGTTGTGTTTTGATGCAGGACGGAAAAGTGATAGCTTATGCTTCCCGTCAACTAAAGGATTATGAAAAGAATTATCCAACCCACGATTTGGAGTTAGCGGCCGTGGTGTTCGCTTTGAAACTTTGGCGTCATTACCTTTATGGCGAGCGTTGTGAAGTCTACACCGACCATAAGAGCCTAAAGTATCTGTTTACACAGAAGGATTTAAATTTGAGGCAACGAAGATGGTTGGAGTTACTTAAAGATTATGATTTGACTATTCTCTACCACCCGGGAAAAGCAAATGTGGTGGCAGATGCTCTAAGTCGCAAATCGATGGAAAATTTAGCGATGCTACTTGTTACCCAACCCCCGCTGTTGGCGGAATTACGACGATTGGATTTGGAGGTTGTAGCCCCCGATACACCCGCGAGGTTAATGGCTTTGGTAGTACAACCTACTTTGCTCGATTTGATTAAAGAGAAGCAAGTTCTTGACCCAGAATTACAAAGGATTCGGTCCAAAATCAGCGAAGGCCATGCTAATGGATTTCTTGTAGACGATCAAGGAATGCTACGATTCCTAAGTCGTCTATGTGTACCGGCAGAAGCGGAGATCAAGGATAGGATTTTGACCGAAGCTCATCGAGCACCCTATACTGTGCATCCGGGTGGCACAAAGATGTACAAGGATTTGAAAGTGCACTATTGGTGGCCCGGAATGAAGAAGGACGTTGGCGAGTTTGTAGCTAGATGTTTAACTTGCCAACAAGTAAAGGCTGAACATAGACTCCCCGCGGGAAAACTTCAGAGTTTACCGATACCAGTTTGGAAGTGGGAGCGAATTACTATGGATTTTGTTTCTGGATTGCCTCGCTCTCAGGCCGGGCATGATGCGGTGTGGGTGATAGTGGATCGATTGACTAAATCGGCACACTTTATCCCTATACATACCACTTGGGCAGGGGAGAGACTTGCTCAAGTTTATCTGGACGAAGTGGTGCGACTTCATGGAGTACCTTCATCGATTGTATCTGATAGAGACACTAGATTTGTGTCGCACTTTTGGAAGAGTTTACATGACGCTTTGGGTACTCGTCTGGATTTCAGCACGGCGTTTCATCCCCAAAGCGACGGTCAATCGGAGCGTACCATTCAGATTTTGGAGGACATGCTTCGAGCTTGTATTATGGATTATCAAGGAGGTTGGCATCAACACCTACCTATGGCAGAGTTTGCTTATAACAATAGTTATCAAGCAAGCATAAAGATGGCACCTTTCGAAGCTCTCTACGGGAGGAAGTGTCGATCACCACTTCATTGGAGTGAAGTGGGCGAGAAACTAGTTTTGGGTCCCGACGTGCTACAGGAAGCCGAGGACAAGGTTCGCATTGCTCGACAGAGATTGATTTCAGCTCAAAGTCGCCAAAAGAGTTATGCTGATAAGCGTCGGCGGGATTTGGAGTTCCAAGTAGGAGACCATGTCTTCCTAAAGGTATCGCCGACAAAGGGGATTAAGAGATTTGGTATTCGAGGAAAGCTTAGTCCTCGTTTCATTGGACCTTTTGAGGTATTGGAACGGGTAGGCCCGGTAGCGTATCGGCTCGCTCTACCGCCGAACCTATCGGGAGTACACAACGTGTTCCACGTATCTTTGCTCCGGAAGTATGTTTTCGACCCGACTCACGTGTTGGACTCCACTCCGTTGGAATTGCATGAAGATTTGAGTTTCGAGGAGTACCCGACGAAGATTCTTGCTCGTGAGGTGAAGAAGCTCCGGAATCGAGAAATCCCCTATGTGAAGGTGCTTTGGAGCAACCACGACGAGCGCGAAGCAACTTGGGAGTTGGAGAGCTCGCTGTTGGAGCGGTACCCCCATCTTTTTCAGATGGAATCCTAAGGTACTTGACTTCTAGTTTCGCGGACGAAACTCCTTTTTAGGAGGGGTGTATGTAGTGCACTGAACTTTAGCGAATTGCAAGGTTCTAGTGTGAGATTAGTACTCTGTACTCATCTGGAGGTTTTGGTTTTGTTTCGAGGCCTTGGGAGCGTTTTCGGGACTTGAGAAGTGCGAAAACGGACTCCGGGAGTCGAAATCTGCAAAACTGCAGGTTTTGGCATTGTATACCGGTATGTGCTATCGCATACCGGTATTGGAGTAGAGATACCGGTATTGGCTTAAGCGCATACCGGAATCCCGTCGCGTGGCCGCTTGGCCGAGGCTCGGGTTTGCGGGATTTATGGCCTGATACCGGTATGCCCATACGCATACCGGTATACAGACTCAAAAATTCTGTTTTTGAGCTGTTGCGAATGTTGGCTTTTGGAGGGGTGTTTGGGCAATTGTTACCACATAACACTTAACCCCAACACAGCCTCTCCTCAGCCATTTGGCTGAGGACTTGGAGAAAAAAGAGGTAGGCTTCCTCTCTCTTTCTCTCTCTAGATTTCTAGGGTTTTGGTGATTAAACCTAGATTTGATCTCTTTTCTCCTTCTCTTTTGCATACAAGCCTTCTAGCTTGTTCTTGGTGGATTTGGCGGAGAAAGAGAAGTGCTTGGTTGAGGTTTCTCTCCAACCTAGCCTCCGGAGATCTTGTTTGGAGCTCAATAGAGGTGAGTTCTTCTCTCTTGGACCCTCTATTGATGTTTATTTGAGTTTTTGTGGTAGAAATTGCATTGTGGGAAACCTAGGGTTTATTTCTAGGGTTTCTCAATTTCGGGATTTTGAGAGGGAATTGATGGGTGTAGAATGTTGTGTTAGGTTGGATTTGAGGCCTCCTAACTTCAATTTGAGCTTTGGACGAGAATTTCTTAGTCTAAGGTAATTTCACCCTTTTTCCTCTTTTTGTATGTCACTTTTCGATTTGCGTCGTTCGATGTTCTAACCCCATAGGAATTTCCTTTAGGGCGCTAGAAATCGAGGGGACAACTTGGTTTTCGGAAACTGCGAGCTTCCGAAGGGTTTCGGGTGGGTTTGACCTCACCGAAATGGGTGGATTCCCTCTATGTCATCCATGTAGCTTAAGAGCTTAATTTAATGCATTTTCATACTTGTTATGACATGGTAGAATGGTAGAATGCATGGCATTCATGTACTATTATATGCAAAACATATATGCCCTATGTAGTAGGAGAATTGCATAATGTTTGAACATAGCGCATCGTGGTTGGCTATGGGAATTATATATTCATTCAAGTATTGGTTTAAGTGCTTACTTGAAGGACTAGAGACATGTGTGATGGTCGATGGACATTGGACTAGAAAACATTCTTAAAACTTAGCTTGTTGGACTAGTGTAGAATATATGTGACAATAGAGAACATGAACTTAGTAATGCTCATGACACTTAATTTCATTAGACTAGTCATAAGGTAGATATGACACATGACATGTTGAACCATAGGACAAAGTTGTTGAACTTATGACATTTCATCTAGAAGAACATCTAGAAGGACATTGTGACCTAGACTTGGATATTTGTTGGCATTCCATGTTTTTAGACATGACGATATATATATTATGTGATCGATTGTTACTTGTTCGCCACTATGCTCGTTTACACATGCTTGTGAGGGTAGCTCCCTACAAGCCTGCACTCCGGAGATGGCCTAGCGATATTTGTTCGCCCGTGTGTTTGAGAGAGCGCCGAAATGGAACCGCCGTGGGCTAGGCTCACCCTTAGCGTGAGGGTGGTGACTACCACGGAGCCATTAGGCACGGCACAAGTGGACATTCTTTCGATGAACCCTTTGTGATTACATATTTAATGTTATATGCAAGTAAACATTCATTTTGTGAAAGGTTGCATGCTTATTCATGTGCATGAGTAGTGTAGTTCATGTTAATATAATTATATCTTGAGGCATTGTAGTATTGAAGTTTTATTATAAAACATGCTTTTATTGTCTAACCCTACTTTGCCTCAGTTGGCCTAGTGGTGTACTCCGCTCCTCTCGGCGGCTTACCCACTGGGAACTATTGAATAATAGTTCTCATCCCCCTGGGGTTTGTTGTTTTATTTCAGAGCCATCCACTGCGGGAGAGGCTAGGGACCGCGGCAAGGGCATAGCGAGTAGCTAGATCGCGAGGGTGCTAGCGACTAGGTGGCGCACCTTTCTTTATGTTTTTATTAGAGAGGTGTTTTTGTATCGACCACTTTTGTAGAGACTACCCCTTGTCCTTTTTGGGTTTATGTTGTACTA
The DNA here is from genome assembly GCA_016920855.1 of Puya raimondii. Lineage (NCBI taxonomy): Eukaryota > Viridiplantae > Streptophyta > Magnoliopsida > Poales > Bromeliaceae > Puya > Puya raimondii. The sequence continues at coordinate 126,680,500 of JABWPP010000050.1, forward strand.
AACTCTTGTAGTATCTTTACTTGTTTAGTATTACATGCTTTTACCCTGAGGCCTTACTTGTGTAGTATGTATGCTCTGATTATCATGATAGGTTTACTTGTTTATTCCTTTCATTCATGTTGATTATTAGACGCCTTGTGTGCATGTTGGTTGTTTATGTACACGGCGGGTCTGTGCATGCGCCCGGTTGGGCTTCCGCTGGGGCCCCGGGGCGTGACACAGGGTCACCAATTGCAACTTGCCATCGAAACCATCAGTGATGCTCAACATCTGTCTCTACAAGACCCTGTCGCTGCCGTCCCAAAGGGACTCTAGCGATCAATGTTCCGTGCAACACCAGATGCCGGTCTCACCGAGACCCAGATGCATCTATCACCAAGTGTCTAGAAAAGTACTCCGCTCCAATAATAATCGTGTCTAACCACGTCATGTACCTTGCATTCCTATCAGCTGCATCTACTTCTGAGCCAACGACCAGGCTCGGTCCACGTGCCCAGCATAGTTCACACTTTCTAGCAATGCATTTTAGATTGCATCCGAGAGCGCATTACCCAACTCACCCCTTAGCTACGCGAGACATGGCTCTGGTTAGTATGTAACCAGACCTACACCAAAAATGTGCCATTGGTAAGGTTGATGCACCACTAAACATAACTTGCCTAGGACTAACCTAGGACACACAGCGTGGTGGGAGATGACCACGACTCTAGCCTTCGCACGAGACCATCCATAGAGGTTATCTACAAGGGAAACACATCAACCCAATCCAAATACTCTCAAAAGAGGGGGTAGGGCATTTCATCCTAATTTTTGACAATACGTTGTCTGCAGCCAACGTATTTATCAAAAGGAAGGCGAAGTACCGTAGATCCATCGCCAACGCCACGTTGGAGAAGTGACACCAGCACTAAGTCACCCAATATCACCATGCTGCACCAAAGTGCACCACAACACTAATAAATATCGTCTACGGAAGTCGAATTCGAGATTGGACTAGCCATCGAGCCAACTCCCTAGGAGTTCTATGGCTCCAACAACAGAAACAGAAACTATCTGCGACATAGAGTCGCCAACTGCATAAGCTAAATGCGATCAACAACTCGATCTTCGAGCCTTACACAATTCAACAACTTACCCTTAAGGTTTTCCAATTATCCTATAGGGCCTCATCCTATATGCCATAAGCATACATAACCACATGCTATCCCAAACCACACTAATTTAGGTGTTGGAACTGCCGCACACAACATGTGCACCACAAAGACCTGACATCGAAGCTGTGTCATAACTAATCCTCGTTTACGCCAATAGGCACAGAAATCGCAAGAAGATCAAAACGGCCGCACTAATAATTCCACCAACAAGACATTTCAATACTACTCAAGAGGAAAAGACCTTCTAATCTCGCTTCGCAGCACGAACATCCTTCAGTTACATAAGTCAGGCGAATTCCCGTTGGTATACTCACACGGGATCTAATACCTTGCATGAAGCTCTATAAAGAGCCCTACAATAACATCGACACACTCCAACCAATCTAAAGATCGTCATGCCAATATCTTATCAGAAGAAAGAGGAAAACCCCGTAAGCTATCGTCAACTTACTTCGACTATCCAAAACCTTGGTTCGCTCCTTTCTCCATGGCTTATGTTACCATTAGTGAAAAGTGAAGTAGGGTAGGCACCACGGTCCTACCCGCCAAACCTAAAGAAGCTCCACCCATACCGCAACCGCATGAGCGGTCGGTAAACAAACCTCGGGCCGCACACCAGCAGCCCACGCAATACTCGTGGTCAAACCCGCATAAATCATCATCACCACAGAGATGCCTGCAATCGTACATGAGCTCTAATAGGGAGGGGTAGGCACTATAGCCATACTCACTGAGCCTGAGGAAACGACATCCGCACTGCAGTCGCCCAAGCAATTGCACTTAGAACCTTGAGCTGTACTCACACAGCCCCATAAATAGCCGCGGTTGTAACCGCACACTGTACCGTCTCATAGAGATGCCCGCGGTGGACCTCGTGCTCTACATGGAAAGTGGAGCCAGGTAATCACGGCTCAGCCGTCAGCTAAGGCCCAGCAAATGCCATTGCCTGGATCCTCAATGTCAACATTTGTCCCGAGTGGTTTTACCTGGTGCACATCACCCTACCACTCGATGCCTGGTAATCCGCCACCACTCCCAGAAGAAGCACAAGTCTGCACCGCAACTGCGTAATAAACATGGGGTAACAAAATAACAATAAATCTCGAGTTAATAAAGCTCGACCAACTTACCGGGACTTAATCCCACAACCCCGTGCTCTCACGTACTTATAAGCCTTAGGTCTTCCTAGGGTCAACCTAACACATGGTTCAGTTAGATAGCCTATGAATGTAGTTGTGATTGTTCATACTCTGATACCATCTTAATCTGTCACACCCCGGGCTGGTTTGAGAAAAGCCTTTATATCTTTTAAATGACTTTGAAATCAGAGTTATGGAAAACGTGCCAAATTTTTTTTTTTAAAAGCCTAGCCCACGCGACGCACAGACCCGCCACAAATACAGGCTCCTCTGTCCACACGGACAGAGTCTTCCCTATATTTGCACAGCGTACCATCATCATACAATAGGATCACAACTCACAACTTCCATTCACCAATCCACAACAAATCACAAGATGCATTTTCATTCAGCTAGCCATCCTTAGAAATGATGCATGCCTCTAAGCACTCCTTAGGCGAAGGATGATGTGATGCACAGTACAACAGACATTCTATTAAAAATGCTTCCCACCCGGAAGCTTTATTTTTTAACTCTAATAAGCAATATATGAAATCGAACGAAAATCGTTTATAAAACCGTTCCCACACGGAATTCATTCTTTTGAAAACCATCTACCACGAGGGGTAGAAAACCAACACAAACAAATCCATCAATACCGATACTGATAATCGAAATCAATCTGAGATCATGCATAAAAAGATCATCATCACATATAGTTCATAATTAATCAAACCTTAGCAGTAATCATCTAACTGAACCAATTCTGTATCTAACTACTAATGCAGATAAAAGAGACATAACCAGGGTGATGACCGCTAAAGCAGTCTAGCTAGATCGTCCTCATGTCGTACCACGAACCGAACTCCTCGCCCGAGCCACCTGGGAAAAAGGGGGGTAAGAAACCACAACGAGGTTTTCCAGTGGGTGCGACAGAGCCACAAGGGCATGTCGTATTCAATGGAAAACAAAGGAGGTACGGTAAACGAGTAAAATGGTGCCTGAAAGAACTACAGTAGCTACAACAGATATGATAAGAAGCAAGTAGTAAAGCTGCTACTGTAACGAAATACAAAGCTGTAAATGCCTCAAAGGTAATCAAACCAACTATAAACCCAATCTGGTGCTGCCGTATTGGTCCGAAGACCTCAGGCGTTCCTGTCACCGATCCACAGTGAGCCCATTCATGCGCCCACAGGTGGACTCATCCGGATAGTACACCCCTGGTCGGTGGCCAAACCGACCTGGTGTCATGAATACTCCAAGTGCTGCGGCTGATCATGCAATATGCTCAATACGAAAGCCGGCAAGAAGCAGGTGCCTGGCCGAAGCCACATATGAGGGCGTATGAACGCCAAATCCTGAACCTGGCCGAAGCCACATATGAGGGCGTATGAACGCCGAATCCTGATCAAACAGATCGAAACACACGACAAGAGAGTCGATGTGTTGCCTGGACCGAGAGGTCCACAGATCGTCAATGCATAATCCTGCTCTACATGTCCATGACCACATATATACTATGCAAGTAAGGTAAGTATAAATGAACGGATACTGTGAAGAAAGAATCGACATGTAGAGACATAAAGCGGGATATATCAAGAGAGAGATAGGGAACAGTGATACAGTCTAACCCCAAAAGCTTGAAGCACCCACCTGTCGCAATCCGCGTCGGAAATCGGGACGCGTAGCAGATCAACCGGACCTACGATAGGTTCACCGAGTCAGAGATATGCCCCAAGTGACTCCAACGAAAGAATATCACACAGTCCCCAAAACCCGAGACTCGGTTTCCCAATAACCGATCTCCGCACAATGCCGGAAGTCCCGAAATCGCATCGGGACGTCCCCGGGACCCACACAGTCCCGAAAAGTACCGACTTATCCTACGAGTCGACCGCTGCCCCCAAACACATCCATTTGGATGGTACTAATCACCATCGGATCACCGTTCTGATCCGGGCTCCCGGAAGTGTCGATTTCGACACCGGAACCCACTGCCGCCCATCGGACGTCTCCGAACACTCGAGACGGCCGAAACTACCAGCCAACAAGGCTCAGCGGCAACCCGTAATGTGAACCTATCGTGTCGGATAATTTTTGAATCGCAAACTGCGTTCCGCCGACGGATTTCGTCGGAAAACGCGCCGAAAACCCATTTTCGAATTTGCAAAGGGCAGCAGACCTTGGACAATCAGTCCACAGGTCGCATATGACATATACACGCTGCCCACAGTGAACAAATCACACATAAGCCCTTAACTAATTCGATAATCACGACATAAACATACAAATAGCGGAGTTATGGGCCGATACCTCGATCCGAGCAGTCTCAAGGTGTGAGACCCCAGATTAGTCCTATATATGAGATATAATATGGCTAACCTCTCAACCCGGCTTAAGCATTTTTGGTGGTGGCAAGGCCGAAGAGGTTGAGAGAGTTAAGCGTGCTAGGACGGGAGTAGTCCTAGGATGGGTGACCCCCTGGGAAGTTGGGGCGTCACAGTTGGTATCAGAGCCAATTACCAGCCGGAAGTGTGAGATGGGTCTCGGCTGAGCCGGGTCTGAATGACAGGCTAGCGAGACGTCTCACATCGCCTGGTACTTGTGAGTCTGAGCCTGACGAGGACGTCAGGGCTTAAAGGGGGGGAGATTGTGAGACCCCAGATTAGTCCTATATATGAGATATAATAGGGCTAACCTCTCAACCCGGCTTAAGCATTTTCGGTGGTGGCAAGGCCGAAGAGGTTGAGAGAGTTAAGCGTGCTAGGACGGGAGTAGTCCTAGGATGGGTGACCCCCTGGGAAGTTGGGGCGTCACACAAGGTCAGCCGAGACACTGCTTGGTAGGTCTCGACCAGGCGGAGGCCGTGCTCACTGTCTGGATCACAGAAAATGACCGAGGGGCGCGCAGGAGCGACCGAAACCGTAATCGGAAAAGTGGTCCGGGAGCGACGTGTGAGATCTCGCTGATCCGAGCTTCGCCGACAGCGGGATAGGTGAGCACGGAGGTAAGCGGCACCCCGGGATGGCCATGCTCACCAGAGGAGTCGTCGGAGGCAGTTCGGATCGTCGGAACGGCGTTGTAGCCAAAACTAGGTCCAAACTGGGTTGAACCAGGAGCAGGGTGGTGCTCCGGCCTGGCGACGGCCACGGCGGCGGGTGCGCCGGCGGCAGGCAGGTGCGGCCGGCAGGGGACGGCAGGGGACCGCACCAGCCGGCGGCGGGAGGCGGCGGCGGCGGTAGGCAATGATGCCCTAGCCGCAGGAAGAAAAGAGAGGGCGGCCCGGATCCGGCCGACGGCGGCTCCAACGACGGCAGGGGGATGCGGCCGACGGGAGAACTCCGCCGTGGGCGCGGCTACCGGCGGGAGGCAGCGGCGGCGGAGCTGGAGCAACACAAGCCCGCACAAGCCTGGCTCGGCCCAGAAATGGTCGCGGCGGCATCCTATGCACACGGCGACGGTGACGACCACCCCAGGCGGGTGCGGGGACGCCGGAGAGCGGAGAGGGAGGTGGGGCACGCCTCAGCAAGGCGGCGACGAGGGCGGCGCAACCCAGTAGTCCGTATGTGCCCGGCGGTCATAGAGCAGCGACGGCGCCCGGCGGCGGTGCGGCTGCGAGCAGAGAGTGCAGGGGAGAGAGGGGGTCGGCTAGGGCTCAGCTAAGGTGAGAGGGCTTAGGGTTAGGGTTTCATGAAGCAAACCCTAAAATTCCATTTTATAGTAAGCCGACTTCGCCCATAACTCCGTCGATTTCCATGATTTCTTGCCGAGGTCCTACCCCTGTGAGTGTGACGACTTCGCGCAGCCACCCGCCAAGTTTCGCGGAATTCCGCGCATAAAATATAGGGGGTTTTGCGCGATTTACAAAAATAATCAATTTGACCCTTATTCGGTAAACGCGCGATATCTAGCGATCCGTCCGTCGGATTACGCCAGTGCGTTCAGCACTGCCGAAACATCGAACTCACAATTTTATTTCGTTCAATTTGGTCACAGAATAACGACAAACTCATCCTCTCTCCGATTCGCTAACACATCACATGTATAAAACCAATAATCGCCTTGCAATCTCCTCGATTAGCGAAAATGCGACCAAAGTCCCTCCGCGAGGATTTTCTCTCACAGAAAGGTCCTTGTCTGAGGGTCCACACGCAAAACGGAGCCACGGTAAGTTTTACAAAAGAAAGACAATGAAGAATAAAAGTCTGCTTTGCGATAAGGTCCAATTTTCTCAAAAACCGTGCATCCCATCCAAAATCCGTCAGCGCCATCGAGTCCAGAATAGTCGGACAGTTGAAAACGAGCTATTGGATCACTATGAACGGAGTCCTATACACTCCAGAAGCAATCTCTATTCATTGGTCTCTCCGGAAAATCCGAGTTACTATTCACTTTAAGTGATTTGTAAAGAACACGTAACTTCTTCATTCTAACTCATTTTCTCCCGAAACTTGACGAGTGATTATGTAATTAAAATACACACAAAAACATCGTCAACGGAGAGTTTAGTTACAAAGCAAAAATCTCAGTCCTTACACATTACGATTTGCATATTTAGTATTTATTATAAATCAAATAATATAGATATATTCATTTTAAAAATTAAAATTATTTTTAATTGTAGTGTTCCCTTGCTTAGTCATTAGGCCTGGTGCAACAGATATAGCCAGTCGATACATTTGCAGAGTGTCGAGGCAAGCGGGAGTTGTTTTAGCGTGAAATGGACGCGAATATGGACTTGGGAAGCCGAAAACTGCTAGAACTGAAGTTCCTAGACTTTTCGGGCACTCAAAAGATGAATCCGGTCGCCCGAAATGCATGGTAGCAGCGAAGAAAGTTTCAGTTTCGGACTCTCTTCCCAAATGCCCATAGGTTACTGTAGTAGTCCAAAAGCAGGTTGGTGAGCTCCCTCGAGTGTATTGATCAGTTGTGACACATGGCGTGTGGGTGGTTTGGATACAGGTGTAGGTGGAGGTTCTGGATCCTCTTTGCAGGCGCCCCCTTTTTGTTGTGGACTCGGATGCGAGGTGTATTGGATGCCCGATTGTGGTTCCAGGTGCCGAAAATGCGGGTTTTCCTACAAAAATAGGTTAATTTCTATTATTTCGTGGGTTCATTTTATCCATCCTTTTTACTTATAAATTGACCTGAGGGTTGGTCCTTAACTCCTTTTTGATCCCCTGTGTTCTAGCTACCTAGATTCCAAATTCTTCTTGTCAATTCTCCTTCTCTCCTCCTTGCGGACTGGCAACAGTAGCAGGATAAGCTACATCAGCAACAACAGCTGTAGTGAGGGTTACAATTGAGTAGATTTTGGAGTTCTAATTGCAGAATTGGGTCTTGCTCATGGATTAGCCGAAGGAGGGAAGCTTAGTGGATCAATTCACTCAACCAAATTTCAAACTAATTTGATTGGAATTGAAGTATTTTTTATCACTGAGCTGAAAATTGGACTATTGTTGGTGTCACGCCCCGCGACTGCGACTTTGGTCGGTCTGGGCGCACGCACAAACCGCCGAACGGACATAACCTCCCCTGTCCGCCCAAGGCTCAACAACGTCATGTACATCAAGTTTTGCCCAGAAAAAATAATCAACATACATGAATTGTACGAGGGCAATTATACAAGAGCGAGATGTAGAAATACTTAACTATTGTAACTAAAACACTCAAGCTTCACATACATCGACCCAAAATACATCATTTCCATACATATACACACATGCATATATAATGACATATACATTTACATCTCCCAAAGTGAAGCTTCTACATGTTCTCTCATAATACAAAAGCATCACACTAATACATAGGGTAAGCTAATACATGGAAGTCCACTACCTAGGGCGCTATACCCTTGCCACGATCCTCGACCGCACCGCTCGTGCTAGGCTCTTCAAAACAAGGGGGCGTGTGTAGTACACTAAACTTTAGCAAATCGCAAGGTTCTAATGTGAGATTAGTATTTTGTACTAATCTGGAGGTTTTGGCTGTGATTGGAGAGCTTGGGAGTATTTTCGGGACTTCAAAGTGCGAAAACGGACTCCGGAGGTCAAAATCTGTAAAAACTGCAGTTTTGACATTGTGTACTGGTACTGGTATTTATATACCGAAATCCAGTGGAAAACTGAATTTGCGCAGCTCTCGGGTTCTGCGGAATCCGGCATCAGGTACCGGAATGGGCTGGAGGTATTCCGGTACTGATGTTTGCATACTGGTACTGATGTTATTTGTTCCGGTACTGAGGTTTGCATACCGGAACACTGTTGCGTGGCCTTTTTGGCCGAGGCTCGGGTTTGCGGGTTTTTTGGCCTGATTCCGGTATACCTATACGCATACCGGAATACAGTGCAGAAACTGTAATTTTATGCAGTTTGCAAATATTGTGTTTTGGAGGGGTGTTAGGGCAAATGTTACAATATGTAACTTAACCCTTCACACCTCCCCCACAGCCCTCATTGTGTTGGGACCTTGGAGAAGAAGAGGTAGGGTTTCTTCCTCTTTCTCTCTCTAGATTTCTTGCTTCCAAGGTTATGGAATCAAGGATTTGATCTCTTTTCTCTTCTCCCTTGCCCTCAAGCTTGCTAGCTTATCCTTGGAGGAACTTGAAGGTGGAGAAGAGAGCTTGTTTGAGGTTTTATCTCCAACCCTAGCTTCTTTGGACCTAGATTGGAGCTCAAAAGAGGTGAGTAACTCTCTTGTAAACCCTCTTTTGTGGTTTATTTGGATTATTGTTGATGAAACCTTAAAATGGTGAACCTAGGGTTTATTTTGGGGTTTCTTGATTCTAAGCTTTTGGATGGGAATTGATGGGTGTAGAATGTTATGTTAGGTTGGATTTGAAGCTTCCTAACTTTAATTTGGGCTTTGGACAAGTATTGCTTGGTCTAAGGTATTTTCCACCCTTTTCCCTCTTGTATGTTGACGATTTTCGAAAGTGTTCGTTCGACACTTGTGACCCCCTAGGAATTTTCTTTAGGGTGCTTAAAATCGAGGGGACAACTCCGCTTCGACGTACTGCGAGGTCTCGAAGGAGTTCCGGTGGATTTGACCTCACCGAAATGGGTAAAATCCCCCTATGTCTTCGGTTTTGTTTAAAAGCTCGAATTGATGCATTTACATGCTAAATGTAGTATTATGACATTGTTGGAATCATGACATATAGGTGTCATTCATAAAAGAATTGCATGTGCCTTGTAGGGGTTGATAACATGCATGGAATAAATTTGTGTGATGGTTTAGTAGCATTTCATCTTATAATATGTAGAAATGCATGTTGGGATAAGTGGGACATCATGTGGGATACTAGATGTATAGTGGACTATGAGGTTTATTTATGATGCTTGCATATTGGCTTTTAATAGCATTAGTCATGGTATATGACAAACTCTTGAGAATGTTAAACTAAGTATGTTGCATATTACTTAGGTGAATAACAAGTGGACATTATGACATAGTGTTGGACTCTTGGTCACTACTTGGCATTCTATGTTATAGACATGATGAACGTGACGCTTATGCAGTTGATTATGCTTGTTGGCCATTGTGCTCATTCGCACATGCTTGTGAGGGTCGCTCCCTATAAGCCGGTACTCCGGAGTTAGCCTTGCGACGTTTGATCGCCCGTGCAGGTTTGGGCGCCGAAGTGGATCGCCGTTGGGGGAGAGTCTCATTCTAGTGAGAGAATGCTGACTACCACGGGACCATTAGGCACGGCACAAGCGGGACGGCACCGTCCCCTATGGATTGGGTATCTATATTGCATGTGGTAGTAGACATGACATGACATGATATGACATATAGTGAGATTATGATATTAGAACATGTGTAGTTAAAATATTGCATATTTACACATGTACATGAGTAGAAGGCTTACATGAATTGTAACATGAACATGAATAGAATGTTTACATGTTTCATACCTTTATGTATAGAGGCATAGCAGTGCAGAACTTTCTATTGTATTCACGTTTTATTATACTAATCCTACTTTTGCCTCAGTTGACCTAGTGGTGTATCCCGCTCCTCTCCGCGGCTTACCCGCTGGGAACTATTGAATAATAGTTCTCATCCCCCTGGGGTTTGTTGTTTTATTTCAGAGCCTTCCACTGCGGGAGAGGCCAGGGACCGAGGCAAGGACGTTGCGACTAGTTAGCTTCTGAGGAGATAGTCGCATAGGTGGATACCTTTCTTTTGTGTTGTTGAAAGGTGTATGTACTTTTGAGTTATAGTTGTAGAGTTCACCCTTTGCAGTGGATGCATTATTGGTGGAACTTTGTATCACCTTTATTTGTGTACTTTCCTTTGTGCACCTTATGTATACTCTACCTTGTTATGATTATTGCTCATCTATCTAGTATGTTTATTCTCTGATAACCATGTTAGGATCGTTATTATTCCTTTCATTGTACACTTATTGTAGACGCCTTGTGTGCACTGGGGCGCCTTGTGTACACGGCGGGTCTGTGCACGCGCCCGGGTGTGCTTCCGCTTTGGCCCCGGGGCGTGACAGGGTGAGATCTAAAAGAAGTTCCCAGTGGGTTCGGCCGCCGACCCCGCCGACTTTCCTCCTAGGTCTAATCAGGCATAAGTAGTGAGAAGAGATAACAATAATAAACAACTAATGCGACTACTATGCCTCTACAATATAAAATTGGGTAACCATAGAAAATGTCATGCTCATGATGCTTACCAATATTCTATCTTTTAACCCAATCATACCGACTCACCCGAAGGTCGAGCTCACTCACAATACCAGGGCCCACGGGGACTATCACCAATCAAGGGCCGCCTACTGGGTAGATACATTAACCCATACGTGACAACTCCGGTGCTCACTATTTGTGATGTCGCGACACACCACAAGCCAACAGACAATGTGAGTACGATCCAGTCCTCTCATCCCGAGGACACCCTACCAATCAAGGTAATAATATACGGGGATCTACCAATCCCTAGTATCTAATACCACAAGTGCTATCAAACACAACTAGTCCCAATTCCACTAAGTTCATGTCACTACATTTCACATTGCTCTCTAGTTCACATACTAGTTCTTTACATTCATAGGGTTCCAATGTCCAACGATCCAATCCTTATGCGTCCAATGTTCGAGTTCTTTACCCAAGTTGTCTAACTCTACTTTAAGAAGTATGCAAGAAATTCGAAAGCATAAATAAAATAAAACCCTACAATGCATGGTTTTTACACATATATACACATATGACCAATAATGGCGACATAGACATAAAAGAAAATCCAACCGTTCCGGATAGCACCACCTACCTCAATGTGATGCTAATTGCAAGGAGATCCGAGCAATGTAGCTTCCGATGCCGATTTGGCCTTTTTTGGCGCAAACAAATGAAATCCCTCGATTTTGACTCGATTTCCTCAATCGACCACCGAAACGTCGCTACTCTTCGAATCGAAGCTACTAGGCGTTCTTCGGCAACCTTCAATTAGAAGATTACAAGATCAATTTCGATCAAAACCCTTCTTATCCAAAACCCCTCTTTTTAAAACCCTAGAAACACATTTTTTGGCAAAACCACCAAAACTCTTAGGGATTCATGTATTATTCTAGGTTAGAATCACACAAGTTTACTAATTACTTGCTTTCGAAGGATTTAACCAAACCCTAACTTCACAAAACCTCAAAAACTCACCTTTGGCTCTTTGTCTTCTCCAAACTCCCATACACATGAGCTTGCTTCACCCTTAAGCAAGCCTATCACCTCCAAACTCCACCTTGTTGGAGAGATAACTAGGGAGAGGGAGAGAGAGATTTGAGAGTGAGGGAGAGAGTTAGAGAGAAAGAGAAGGGTTTCTCCTTTGTTTAAGTGGGAGAGAATGAGAGAAAAGAGGGTTTAGAGTCTATAAATAAGCCCTCAACCTCTTTTGCGACTTAACCCCTTATAAACATGAAATTTCAACTCAACCCACAATTTTTTTCTTTCTTTCTTTTTTTTCTTTTTTTTCTTCTGCAGCCAGGGTCCGAAACCCGAGAGCTTTTTTGCCCAATTTGACTTGAAAATTTTTGATTTGCTCTCCCGGGTCCCAGACACTCTTCTAAACCATTCCAGAGCCTTCGGAATGTTTCGTGGACCACTCTAGATCTCTCACCGCACTTCGGCCAACTTGGCCAAGGTTCGGTACAACGCATTGGGGATTCGGTATATTACAGTTAGATTTTCGTTGATTTCTTAATCCAATTCTTCTAGATGAGCTTTGGGTGGATTTTTTACTGGTTTTCTTGCACTTCTTGTTGATTTGGAATTGCACCTAGCTGGTTTATAAGGTAAAGGTCCGTTTAACGCGACAAGGCTTATAGACGAGGCAAGCCCAACAAAAGAGCTATGCAGATAAGCGCCGGCGAGATTTAGAATTCGCGGTGGGCGACCATATCTTCTTGAAAGTATCACTCATAAGAGAGGTGAAGCAGTTTGGAGTTCGGGGCAAGCTAAGTCCCCAGTATATCGAACCGTACGAAGTATTGGAGCACGTGGGGTCCTTGGCATATCAACTAGCGCTACCACCGAGGCTTGCAGGAGTACATAATGTGTTTCATGTATCCACACTCCACAAGTAGGTGCATGATCCAACTCACGTCCTTCATTATGAGCCGCTTGAGCCTCAAGAAGACATGTCAGATGAGGAGTTCTCGATATGCATCCTTGCTCGTGAGGAGAAGGAACTACATAATCGCACAATTTCGTATGTTAAAGTGCAATAGAGCAATCAGGAAGAACGTGAAGCCACTTGACAGTTGGAGAGCTCGATAAAGGAGCATTACCCTCACCTCTTCGTTGATTCGAGTTGAGGTATGGTTTTAATTTCGCGAACAAAACTCCTTTTAAGGAGGGAGGGATGTAGTGTATAGAATTTAGGTATACTGTACTGAACTTTGACCAAATTGGGCAAAGTACAGTCGAGAAGCAATTGCGGACATTCATAGAAATGAGTTTCGAGAGTTTCAGAATGATTAGAAGTCAATTGGAGCTCCACGGAGCGAAAATAAAAATTTCGAGATAAAATGTTTCTGGGTCGTCATACTCTCAGGATCCGGACCTCACTTGAGGATCTAGACCTTGATACTTTTGTAGGGGCCCAGAGTATCAAAGTTCGGACCTTGAGAGAGGATCTGGACCCTTACTGCGAAAATTCTGAAATCCAGATTTGGGATCTAGACCTTGCTGGAGGGTCTAGACCCTCCACAGGCTGAAAGTGTAGTTCGGGGATTTTGTGCAATTATTGTTGCACCCTTATAAAAGGGAACCCCAACCCCTTTTTCCTCACCCATACACACATGGGAAAATCCCTTTCTCTCCCTCTCTTATTCCCTTCTCCTCTCTCTTACTCTAGATCATCTCAAATCTTTGGAGATTTGTTGAAATCAAGCTTGGGAAAGCTATTGGAGAAGAAGAATAAGCTTCTTCGAGCAAGAAGAAGCTTGGGGAGCTCGAGGTAGATGTGAGTATTTGAAGTTTTGAGTTAGGGTTTTGAATTTAGCCCTTGGTTTTGGAATTTTATCAAACCCTAGGCAAATCTACACTACAAATCGTAGGGATTTGCTATGAGATTTGAATTTTGCTATAGTTTTGAGGAAACCCTAGGTTAGATTTTAAAGGTCTAAAAATGATTTGACCCTTTGTAATCCTAATTGGAGGTTAGAAAAGTACATGGGACAACTTGATTTCACTAAACGAAAAAGATTCGGGGTTCAATTTAAGGTAACAAACCGTTGTTGGTGTTTTTAGGGTAAGAAAACTTGGAACCAAGCAAATAGCTAACGAAAGCCTAATTGCAAGTATCTACAAGCAACTAGGAGCATTTTAAGGTGGGTTGTGCTCTACCGAAGTAAATAGATCACTTCCATGTCTAGAGAGTAAATAACTAAATTAAGTTATACATGTTGCATATTAGTTTAATTATTAAATATGCAAGCATGAGGCATATGTTTCTTGGAATAATTAATTTTACTATCTATGCATGAGTAAATGTGCATGCATGTGATATATGTTAATTAAGATAATTAATTCTCATTGGACAAATAAATGCATGTACTGTGATATTTCATACCTTTTATAGACTAGATGTAGGTTGACATTCTCTGAAGTTGGTAAAGAACTCAACATGTGAACATTCAAATACATAGTGCCATTAAACATAGGTGGATAATATAGTGGTAGGATAAGACATGAATGATATTAAACCTAAAGAGGTTGACAACATAGGGTGAAACATAACCCTTGATGAGACTATGGAAGCGGCGATTTCGCTACCCATGGACTTGAGGCAAAAAATGGGGATAGCAATTCCATTCCCCGGCACCCAATGAACGCGGCGATTCCGCAACTTGTGAACTTGTGGCTATGTGGTGCAACGATTCTGCTACCTACCGCCTAGATAAAAGTGGCAATTCCGCACTTGATTGACTCAAGGTAGAGTTGGGTGACATGATTAGGGTAATGAAACTAGTAAGTAATGTAGTTTACGTCATATGAGTAGCTTTCATTATCATGAGTAGAAGCATGATTACTTTTAGTTGCATATAGTAGAGATTTATATGCCTACGTGATTATCTGTTATTCACTAACCCATACTTATGTTGCCTCCTTTGGACCTGATAGGCCGAGCTCTTTCCTTGGGTGGCCGTACCCACTAGAGACTATGTTTATAGTTCTCACCCCCATATTTTTAAGGTCCACCCGCGGGCGACGCAGTGGGGCGAGGAAAGGACGTGGCTTGATAGATAGAGATCTCTTTTCCTTTCGTGTCTTTAGAGAAGTACCCCTTTTGGACAATGTAATGAAAAGAAAAAGAAAATTTGTAAACATTATTTAGGATTGTATCTGGAAAAAAAAAAAAAAAACTTGTGTATGTAACAAGTGATGTAATAGAAGTAGTTTATACTTTATGCTATGTGATACTCTCCTTATACAATTCATGTATTCTATTCCTGTTTAGAATGTGATGTGTATACATATTTGTAACGTAGTGAGCGGATAGTAAAAACTCTACCCGTTCGACGGGTCTGGTGCACGCGCCCGATGAGTGCTTCCGTTGTGGGCCCGAGGCGTGACAAAGAATCTTGTGTCTTTTCGAATATTGATGTATAGTCTAGTTACCACCAATCGAAGGTGAAGGTTGAGGACATACCCAAGATGGCGTTTCGGACTTGATATAGGCATTATGAGTTCACCGTTACGCCTTTTGAATTGACGAATGTCCCCGTCGCATTTATGGATTTAATGAACAGAGTGCTCAAGTCGTCCTTGGATCGATTTGTGGCGGTGTTCATCGATAACATTCTGATCTACTAAGGGAGTGATGTGCATCATGAGGAGCACTTAAGGGTAGTGTTGCAGCTTCTGAGACAAAAAAATATGTATGCCAAACTGAAGAAATACGAGTTTTGGCTGCGGGAGGTTGCATTCTTGGGCCATGTGATTACAGTAGCTGGTGTTTGTGAGTTATGATACCCCAAGAATCTAATAGATAAACAAACACCTAAAGGGAGATGAATAGGTATAAACAATAAAACTACCAACTCGATGAAATAAAAATTTAAGTACGAAAAATTAAAGCAACACACCAAAAAATTTTACGTGGGAAAACTCCAAGAGGAGGAAAAAAACCCACGAGACCGATCATATGAAAAATCTACTAAGGAAAAATAGAGTACAAGGTGATTTACCGAATCCTCGACTCAACCTTTATCCTAGACCGAAGTAGATCACCTTCGTTGGTCCCCGATCGATTGAACTCCTCCAACCGACCACGCCGCGACTTCTCGCAGCAACAACGCCCAGAATCCTCGAGCGTCCACCGAATCCTAGGCTCTCACGCAAAGTCCACGTGCAATCACTCTGTTCGGAGCCTGTAGAAGAATAGTTTATGGTGATTTCAATGCTTAGATACTTATAAGATATGAGAGAAGACCTTCTAAGTAATCATCAACTTGATTCTCAAGAGAATTTCAGGATTCAAACCATAAGAATCAAATTGATGTAAGAGAGAAAAAAAACTTGCTTTCGAAAAGATGAACGAACGGCTCCAAAACAAGTTTCTAGGGTTTACAAAAGAAATTCTCTCTTAGGTACTGTTTAAAGAAGCCCCCATATTTTATTTATACGTTTAGGAGACATTAGAATTAGAGTAGGATTGAAAAAACACATTTTCGAAAAATTGCGACTGGCCTTACCTCAGGGTCCGGACCCTCCATGCATGACAGCCAGAGGGGCTTACGGCTTCCGGATCCTACCTCAAGGTCCGGACCTAAAAACATGAAAATGCTCCGTTTTGTAAAATTTAACACATAAAACCTATTCTAACGTCTCCAAACACTTAGATCAAATGTATAAAGCACCATTAACTATATTAAACATACCTGGGGGGCCGTGAGCTTCACAGATGAGTTTTGAGCCTTTGAACTTGACGTCGTCTTCTTCGACCCTTCAAGACTCCACATGACTTCACGAAATCCGCCAACATAAAAGCCATAACAATCTCCCTCTTTGGCGATTTCATGACAAAATTAAAATTACATAACCGAAGCTCACGTAGCTACAAAAATAAAATAAACAGAGTTCGTTGCAATCACCAAACGACAAGCTCCTCGCATGATCGATCCAAAAAGTTCAAAATACATTCATTTCAACTCCTAATACAAACTCTATGACTTAGACGCGACTAGGAGTCTTGAAGTCTTGTACTTCTTGCAAAAACAAATTCTCGACAAAATATAACATTAATACCATAAGTCCAATAATACCAAGGAAGTATAGAAGCAAAGTTCAGCACATCCACAACCATCCATACACCACAAAACATAAGCAAAGAAAACATAAGCAAAGAAACAAAGTTAAGTTCAGCACCTAAGCATCTAAGTCCTGTCCTAAGTCCTAAGTCACCTGTCACCTGTTATCTCCCCCTTTTTGTCACAAAACGCCAAAACACAAAAAGGGGACGCAAAAAGTGAATCTAAAAATGCATGAAAAACTAAGACGAGGTATGGTCAAGGAAAGGCACGAAGTCCACATAGACCATCTAATCCGAGTCATCATCGTGCTGGGAAATATCTGCGCTGCAACAACCCAACTTGTCAAAAATTGCTTTCATGATCCTTTGGAGTTTACTAAGCTTCTTTGTGATTTTGGTCTGCTCAGCACTAAGACGCTCCTGCTCAGACGAGATACGATGGAGCTCGGTAGAAATTCGTTCTTGCTCAGATGAAAGTCGCTGTTGTTCCCGATATATGGATGTCACCGAGACGTCCTCCTCAGAAACTCGCTCAGGTGGTTGAGAAGAACTAGGACGTGGTTGGAAGGAACATGTAGTCCCAACAGCCGGTGAAGGGCGTCCTGAAGGTCTCGATTTAATGAGAGTCGTTTCATTAATTTTTTCAAGACTATACTCATATGACGCACAATGAGTATCGACGCCTTTGTGTTTCAAAATCCGCATAATAATCATCGGGTATGAAAGACGTTCGACCTGATTGGATGTCTTGATCTCTTCTGCTATTCGATTCCAGATGAGGAATGGAATGTTCAGATTAATTCCCCTCGCTTCTGCCTCGGCGGGATGTCCAACGAGATACATATACAACAATCGTTCCCAATGGACAACCTTGGTATTCATAGTGGGAAGAATATTGTACACAACAATAAAGTTCAAAAAACGATAATCCTGCTTCAGCTCTTTGGACATAACAGAATTACCCGTCGACTGCGTCTCAGGAAAGCACACGCCATTAACAATCTTTCTCCAATCACGAAGTGAATCAATACCGCCCTTCAGATAATCAATACCATCGGTGCGAGCTTCCATATAAAGTGTCGTAGCAATCGTCTCTGGAGTGATATCCAAAGAAACCCCACGCACTTTAGTCTTGAACACATAAGGTTCGCCTTCTACATCTTGAAGATGACCAGCCCTCATGTAGAACTCGCGAATCAACTCTAAACAGTAGCTCGTCTACTCAGGAAATGAACAAATTACTATGAGGTCACCATGTTCATACAACTGAGCAAATGCAGGAGCTTCTTTAATGAGCTTCCGTACCGCGACGTCTCGCTCTCCAATACATAGCTTAGAAGAGTACATGGCGATTCGTGTTGTTGGAACAGACTCTTCGTATTGCGAACTACGACGGGGAGTCTCAGAAACGGGTTCACGAATCTTTATGCCTCCCGATAGCCTAGTGCTCCGCTTCGAAACCAATTTTTCTTTTCCTTTCCCTTTTGCAACCACTGGTTCTTTCCCTTTCTTCTTCGAAATCAATTCCGGCGAATATGGGTCCGACTCTTTTTCGGACTCCTCTGAAGCTTGGTACTCGCTACCTTCGTCCTCGGTGGAGCGAGCGCGTTTATGTGCCATGGTCTTCCTACGCCTCCCGCCCCAGCCAACACCACTCATGAGAACAACAAGTACCAGAAGCCATGAAGAAGACATGTTGAAAACTCCCTGTTTATGAATTTGAACAAAAATATCGCATAAACACCATAAATTCAGAAAATTGTAAAAATCACATCTAGAGGTTCTTAGGGCCATATGAAGTCATGAGTAACTCATTTGCAACAAACAATGTGATCCAAAATGCATAAAAATGAAGTTTCAGAAAAACAGCAAAAACAGTTCGAAAATCACAGTCGATACAGATCTGAGCAAATGAGGCGTTCTAAATTGTGAAAAATAAGATAGAAATGCTAAGAACCACAATTAGAACCAAACATGAAGCAAAAAATTTAGTTTTAACCAAGTTATTTCGGAGAAATCACAATAAAAATTCCTAAAAACTATTATTTCAGGGTTTGCACATGAAGAACAGGAAAGAAATCTGAAATACTTACGTGAAATTCGATGCAACCTTGCAAAAGGAAGAGGAAAATCTCCTTGCTAGAGAGAGAAACTCAGGAGAAAAGAAATGGAGCAAAAAGAAAGTGAAACACAATCAGATTTTGAAGCCCTATATGTGCAGGTTCGAGCATAGGGTCCGGAACCTGCATCAGGGTCCGGAACCCGTACCACAAAAATATTTTTTTTTAACGAATTTTAAAAGGTCAGCATGAAAGCTCCATAACTTTAAACCAACATCCTCATGGTACCCCAAAATTACTATAAATATATCAAAAATGTCATTGTCACTTTGAAAGAAATATCTAAAAAAAATTTAGAAATTTGAATTTGTTAAATTCAACGTATCAAACATGATCTAAAGTATATTGAGACTATCAAATCATCATGTTTCAGAAAAATATTGAATAGAAAAATCATAAAGACCAGAAGACTCAAAATAACACATCCAAATTGAATTATGCACCGAGAATACCCGGGGAGTGGCTCTTTGAGTATCTTTTACTAACCACCTTATTATGCCAGGAGAGTGGCTCTATGAGCATCTTTCAGTTATAATCACATTCATTATCTATGATGCACCAATATATATTTTTTTTAATACCAATTTTCATATATAACTCTCCCTTTTTTTTTATTATCTTTATCACTATTCACTTAGACATGTGGTAGCTGCACACACTTTCCGGACGGCCGGGGTGATAGCTCTTTCCTCCATGTGGTGGTAGTTTTCACACTCCCTTGTTGGGATGTAACTCTTTCCACATCTTTAATGACGTTAACATAACTTGGAAAGCTCCCCCTAAATGTGCAACCTTCAATTTGAAAGATTATCGAGTAACCAATCAATAATGAAGATGCTATTCACATTTTCATCAACAATCAAATAAGATAGTAACAGTATCTAAAGTTCATTATAATATATGCTAAATTTAACAAACATAAGTAAATAGAATTTATATAGATACTTATCTCAAAGAGCATGACATATAGTAATATAAAAATAGTAATTAAATAAGACAGGTGTAGCATGAAGCAATTAAAGACATTTCAAGTATTTCGCAAGCTTCTTTATTGCTCCAATAAAAATAGCATCAAAAGCTTCACAAGCAATGCATCAAATCATAATGATATGCACTGAAAAATCGATGCATGCATGACTATGGCCCGAAGAACTTATCTAGATGGTAGGATTCATCCCAATTGCCTTTCGTAAGTGTAGAAAATATTTTTGATCTAAAGGCTTTGTCAAAATGTAAGCTAGTTGATCATCAGTTGAAATATAAGTAAGTTGAAGAGTATTTGATTCAACTAGCTCTCGTAAAAAGTGATATCGAAGTTCAATATGTTTTGTTTGAGAATGTAAAATAGGATTTTTTGAAATATTTATGACGCTGGTGTTGTCACAAAGAATGGTGACCGAACTGGAGGGAATCCGGTAGTCGCTCAATAAACTTTTCATCCAAAGTAATTGAGTTGAGCAACTCCCCGCAGCAATATATTCAGCTTCAGCAGTGGACAGAGCAATACAATTTTATTTCTTACTATGCCTGTAGTACACTGAACTTTAGCAAATTGCAAGGTTCTAATGTAAGATTAGTACTTTATACTAATCTGGAGGTTCTGGTTGTGTTTCGAGCTCTTGGGAGCGTTTATGGGACTTAAGAAGTGCGAAAACGGACTCCGGAAGTCAAAATCTATAAAAACTGCAGATTTGACATTGTATACCGGTATGTGGTTTTGGGATACCGGAATCCAGTGGAAAACTAGATTTTGCGCAGCTCTCGGGTTTTGCGGAATTCGGCACTTGATACCGGTACTGATGCAAAGTATACCGGTACTGATGTTCGGTATACCGGTATACTGTTGCGTGGCCTCTTGGCCGAGGCTCGGGTTTGCTGAATTTCTGGCCAGATACCGGTATGCACATACGCATACCGGTATACTGTGCAGAAACTGCTGTTTCGTGCAGATTGCTATTTTTTTGGTTTTGGAGGGGGTTTTTGGGCAATTGTTACATTAGTACATAGTAACCCTCACCCCCCTCAAAGCCTTTTGTGCTGGGACTTAGAGGAAAAGAGGTAAGGCTTCCTCTCTTTCTCTCTCTCTAGAATTTTGCATGGTTACCATGAGATTCTTGGGATTGATCTATTTTCTCTCCTCCTCCACCTTGAAGCTCTCACCTTGGACCTTGGAGAGAACTTGGATAGGAAGAAGAGGACTTGTGTGAGGATTAATCCCCAACCCTAGCTCCTTTGGGCTTAGTTTGGAACTCTTGAGAAGGTAAGTAACTCTCTTGTGAGTTTTTATTGTGGATTTTGTTGATATTCCTTGAGTTTACCCTAGATGTATGAAATTAGGGTTTGGTTTAGGGCTTTTCTATTTTAAGCTCTTGGATGGTAATTGATGGGTGTAGAATGTTATGTTAGGTTGGATTTGGAGCCTCCTAACTTCGATTTGGGTTTTGGACAAGGATTTCTTGGTCTAAGGTAATTCCACCCTTTTCCCTCTTGCTTAGTGACGATTTTCGAAAGTGTTCGTTCGACACTTCTAACCCCATAGAAATCTTCTTTAGGGTGCTAGAAATCGAGGGGGCAACTTTGTTTTCGAGTACTGCGAGGTCTCGAAGAGTCTCTGGTGGGTTTGACCTCACCGAAATGGGTGAACTCCCCCTATGTCTTCCTTTTAGCTTAAGAGCTTAAATTAGTGCATATTCATACTAATTATGACATGGTAGAATTTTAGAATGCATAATATTCATGTTCTATATATATGCAAATTATGTGTCCTATATAGTAGGAAGTTCGCATGGTTTTATGCATAGTGCGTTATGAGTGACTATGGGAATAGAATATTTCATTTGTATACATGTTGAAATGCTTACTTAAATGAGTAGAAACATATGTGATATTAGATGGACAATGGACTTGGAAGTCCTCTTTGACACTTAGCTTTGGGCCAGTTGTAGTGTATATATGACATATAACATGTTAAAATCATAATGTGAGGTTAAACACATGACATTCCACTTAGGTGAATAACAAGATTGACATCATGATCTAGTATTGGACATTAGTTGGTATTCCATGTTTTTAGACATGACGAGTGATATTATGTGGTTGATTGTTACTTGTTAGCCACTATGCTCATTTACACATGCTTGTGAGGGTCGCTCCCGACAAGCCGGCACTCCGGAGTTGGCCTTGCGACAGTTATTTCGCTCGTGTGATAGAGAGCGCCGAAATGGAACCGCCGTGGGAAAGGCTCACCATAGCGTGAAGGTGTTGACTACCACAGAGCCATTAGGCTCGACACAAGTGAACATCCCTGTATGGTATTCTTTTATGACTACATATTTATGGTTATATGCGAAAGTGGACATTCATATTGTAAGAGGTGAAACATTGCATATACACACATGTACATGAGTAGAATGGTTTCATATTTATAATATTACATCTTGAGGCATAGTAGCATTGAGTTTCTATTATAATTATGCTTATTTGTATCTAACTTTACTTTGCCTCAGTTGACCTAGTGGTGTATTCCGCTCCTCTCGGCGGCCTACCCACTGGGAACTATTGAATAATAGTTCTCATCCTCCTGGGGTTTGTTGTTTTATTTCAGAGCCTTCCACTACGGGAGAGGCTAGGGATCGCGGCAAGGGCATTGCGACTAGCTAGGACGCGAGGGAGCTAGTGACTAGGTGGAGCACCTTTCTTTTATCGTATGTTGAGAGGTGCTTTTGTACCGACCACATTTTGTAGAGACTACCCTATGCCCCTTTTTGGGTGTGTTGATGTACTAAGCTTATGTTGTGGCTTTACTCTTTTTATTGTATTTTGTATCTTCACCTTGAGACTCTACTTGGTTAGCATGTATGCTCTGATTATCATGATAGGATTATTTGATTTATTCATTTCTTTCATGTTTGTTGTAGACGCCTTGTGTGCATTGGGTTACTTGTGTACACGGCGGGTCTGTCCATGCGCCCGGGTGGGCTTCCGCTGGGGCCCCGGGGCGTGACAGATTATAGTGGTATCAGAGCCTAGGGTTAAGTCATTGTGGACCTAGAAAACCTTAGGCCGGTTGGACTATAGGACTTAGATTCGTGAGAGACGAGATTGTCTATGACTGTGGCGAAAGTAACACAATTGGGTTGTGTCTTTACCTCCAAGTAGTTGGGGTTCGATCGAAGTGTGTGACACCTAACTCTTAGGAGGTCACGTTGGCGGCCGACAACGTGACATCGGGAGTTAGTTAGGAGCTCACTTCATTTACTTTCGCGTGATTGGGATTTTTATTACTTGAGTGGGGTTTCGTTAGCGTAAGTTTTCTAACTTGCGCATTCTATGTTATTGTAGCTTGTAATGCCGACTACTCGTTCTCAATCGACCGAGATGGCCGCGGCAGCCGACGCAGAGGAAGTGGAGACCTCTGCAACCTCCGGATCCAGTGAGGTCCGTGAGTTGAGAGACCAGTTGACGATGTTGACAGGTCTGGTGGCGCAGCAGGCGACTGCGGCTCAACAGCAAGCCGGTGCCGCACGCCGATATGAGGCAAGGATGAAGAGGATGGAGGAATTGTTGCTGCAGCAGGCTACTACCAGGACTACTCAGGTGTAATACTTAAGATTTTAGGGTTTCTGGACTTGGCAGGTTTCGGGCGCCCGAAAGTGAGGAAGTGGACGCCCGATAGTTTCCGGACCTAGTGGATGTTCTGGACGATCCGGAAGTAGCTGACCGACTTGGGATCTGGACGCAGGAACCGGACGCCCGGATTGAGGATCCGGTTTTGGCTATGACGTGGAGAGCCACGTGTCGCGACGCAGGACACGTGTCGACCGCCGGAGACACGCCGCCCCACCGCCTGCCGACCGCCGACGACCGTTTGCCCGCCAGCTGACACCTGGCGTTGAGGATTTTCGGACGCCCGGAAGTTGAAGTTTTGGGAGCCTATAAATAGGTGAGTCCCTGGTCACTTGAGCTCATTTTCCACTTCGTGTGACCCGTTTCTAGAGAGAGAAAGTTGGGTTTAGGGCCATGTGTTGGCATTAGTGGTAACCTAGCTTGTTCTCCTCTACTCTGTTGATCTGATCTGGTGCTGAGCTGTTGTTCTGTCGGAGTTAGCAGCCTTTTGGAGATATTCAGATCGGAGTGCTGCTGGAGCTTGGTTATCTTGGAGGGTTGGATCTGAGGATACTGTTTTCCCCACCGTGGTTGGATTAGCTCTTGAGGTGGGTTGATGTTTGCCAGATTCAGTGGACTTCCTCCTATGTGTTTACTCTCATATTAGCATGATAGTGTTGGATTATGTTAGCATGATATGATGATATTGGATTATGATAGCATGATGGTATTGGATTATGATAGTGTGATACTATTGAGATTATGATAGCATGATATGTTGAGATGATGTTAGATATGACCTGTTAGGTTGATATTGCATGATATGCTAATGATATATATATGAGCATGCATGATTTTCTTGTATCCTTGTTGCCTGATTTGGCCTACACCTATCCTGTTGATATCCCTTGTACCAGTTGTTGTACCTATTAGTGTAGGTGATCATGTTGTGGCTCGTGCTATGTTGTTGTACCTTCTCTTTGTGGTAGAGTTGAGATTGATTGTGAGCACTGGAGCATTGATTGGGTCATGTTATTGACTATCCTTTGAGGTGCCGAGGGCACGTGATTCTTTGTGAGATCATTGGATTGGGTCATACTTGTTGTTTATCCTTGTGATGCCGAGGGCATGTGATTCTTTGTTGACCCAGTCGTGTCGATCATATATCTGTGGGTGCTTGACGTTGATATGGATGTACTTTACTCGGTTGGGTCGCTCCCACGAGTACCACTCCGGAGTTGGCATGTTCCGTACAGAGGTTTGTACGAGGGGCTAGGGACAGACGGGCTTCCTGTACTAGCAGGCTCCCTGTAGGGTTGAGCATGATCAGGCCGCAGATATTGTGTGGTATCATATTGTGTTGTATGGTATTATGGATAGAGCTAGGGACAGACGATGTTTCCTGTACTAGCTGGTTCGCAGGTATTGTATTGTGTATGGATTCATGATAGTCCTCATTTGGTATATTCAGTTCATTGGTATTCATATTGATAGTTGAGCATTGTGCATAGTAGTGATAGTATATCTCCTACTTTCTTTATTGCTCTATATATATCTCTTGAGATTGAGGACTTAGTGGGCAGACCGCTGAGGCTGGTGGCGGTACCCACTGAGGACTACTTGTTTGATAGTAGTTCTCACACCCGTTGTTGACATCCTTTTTGCAAAGTCTTCTTCCCCAGTTGTGCATACTGAGCGCGGAAAGGAGACCGTCGAGTAGAGCTGTTTCCCGATACTTGGCTAGAGGTATACCCCATTTTGGTAGATGGTTATGAGTCTGTACATACAGTGAGATAGAGATTATCAGTGTTGTATTATATTTATGGTTATGGATGATGTATGTACAGTGATCTTTTGATATTATATATATAGCAGCTCTGTTGATACCTTTAGCTCCTTTGTGGATGTTGTTGTTTTCGCTTCGTATACACGGTAGAAATACTGTGTATGCGGCAGATCTTGTCATGCGCCTGGGAAGAGGTAACCCGGGGCCTGATAGATTAAGTTGGTATCAGAGCTTAGGAATAGGTCATGAGGGCCTAGGAAACCTAAGGAAACAGACCTAAGAATGACGAGAGAGACGTGATTAATCGCGAAAGTCAAAGATTGGGTCTTGATTCCTTCCTTGTGTAGGAAGAGTGATTGAGGGATTATGCCTTCTCTTATCAGATGAATTATGTTGGCTGCAGACGACATAATAATCTGAGAAGAAAAGAAGTGTCCTTCTGGACTTTCGCTAGATTCGGTCGTGAGATTGTTTGTGGTCCTAATCGGGTATTCTGTTGTAGGTTATTACTATGCCTCCTCGACGACCGTCGACGCGAGCGCATCCGACGCCTTCGGATATGCCTGAGCAGACGGGACCTAGTGAACGACCCGCTCTGCAGGAGCAGCTAGCAGACATAGCTGCAGTTGGAAGGCAGCAGAGTGCCTTGTTGCAGAAGATGTGTGATGCTTTCTCTACGCCTCGAGCTATGGAACCTCAGGCGGCAACGACTCCAACTACATCTCAACCCAGAGAGGGAAGTACTCAGCCTAGTCAAGCACTTTCTGAAGAGGAGCAGGAGCGGATGGCGGATAGATTGGCTCGCTTCTGTAGGTTTGATCCACCGCGATTCAATGGCAGTAGTATAGAGCCATGGGTGGTAGAAGCCTGGATTTGTGAGATGGAGAAGTTGTTCGAGGATCTCTTTGTGCCAGCACGGGAGCAGGTGCATATGGCAGTGCATTGTTTATCTGGTGATGCACATGTCTGGTAGAGGAGGACCCGTGATCATAGGTCCCTGAATCCTCTACAGATGTCTTGGAGAGAGTTTCGGGGAATTATGTATGGAGCATATTTTCCCTGGTAGCGTGAAGATGAAGATAGAGGAAGATTTGAAGAACCTGAAGCAAGGGAATCGCTCGGTGCAGGAGTATGCGAGGGAGTTTACAAGATTACTCAACTGTGTTCCCTCAGCGGCGAGAGACGAGATACAAAAGGTCTATCTATATGAGAAGGGTTTGAGACCCGAGATCTTTCCATTTGTCCACTCGCAGAGACTTCAGACCTTGGATGCTACTATTGAGCAGTCTCTGTGGGTAGAGCGAGGGGCATTTGTGACGAGAGGGCAGCTTATGGACCCAGCTCAGGGTCAGGAGAGGAAATGCCTTGCACCTGATGATGGAGGACAGTCGAGTAGCAGACGACCACCTAGACCTCCCCAGCGATCGCGTTTCCAGGGACGTGGATCTTCTAGTCGCCAGCAGCCCGGAGGATATCGTCAGCAGCGACAGCAGCAGTCGAGGGGATCTCCCCGATGTGTGATTTGTGGAGGACCTCATTTTGCTTATCTCTGTGATAGACGAGAGGGTCGATGTTTTGAGTGTGGGCAGCTAGGACATATGAGGAAGACTTGTCCCAGACGTGTAGCAGCTCCTTCTATGGCGTCTGTGCCTTTCTCCCCACCGCAGTATTCTGGAGCCTCCCCGGTATTTTCTCAGGAGCGATCTTCTATGCCACGACAGCCGGATCGACGCCAACCACCGGCGAGCGGACGAGTTTATGCCGCTCAGATTGAGGATGCCTCGTTAGCTGATCGAGTGGTGGCAGGTATAGTTTTGATTTGTGGCATTAGATCGCGTATTTTATTCGATACTGGTGCATCGCATTCCTTTGTTAGTAGGACATTTGCATTGCATCATGGTTTAGAGATAGGGTCGTTACCCCAGACACAGGAGGTGCGGGTACCCGACCATAACTTGCAGGTGACGCAGGGTTGTTTGGGATGTCCTGTGCAAGTAGGGCCTTGGATCATGCCTGCCGATTTATTAGTATTGAGACAATTGCAGGATTTTGATGTAATCCTAGGCATGGATTGGTTATCTCGATACTTTGCTACAATTGATTGTGGAACCAAGACGGTGATTTTTCGTGAACCTGGAAATGAGGAGTTCATTTATGAAGGATGTAGGAGTTCACTGTTCGCAGTGACGATCTCTTCTGCTAAGGCCAGACAAATGTTAAATAGAGGATGTATGGCCTATTTTGCAACAGTGACTGAGGTGCCCACTGTTGTACCAGGAATCGAGGATATTCCTATTGTCCGTGAGTTTCCGGATGTCTTTCCTTCTGAGTTATCCTCGATGCCTCCTGATAGGGAGATTGAATTCGTGATTGATGTGGTACCAGGAACCGCACCTATCTCGAAGACGCCCTATAGAATGGCACCAACTGAGTTGAGAGAGTTGAAGGCGCAACTGCAGGATCTTTTGGATAAAGGTTTTATTAGACCCAGTGTGTCGCCCTGGGGAGCGCCTGTGCTATTTGTGAAGAAGAAGGATGGTTCACTTAGATTGTGTGTGGATTATCGGGAATTGAACAAAGTGACCATCAAGAATATATACCCCCTCCCACGTATTGATGATCTGTTCGATCAATTACAAGGAGCGTGTGTCTTTTCTAAGATTGATCTTCAGTACGGTTACCACCAATTGAAGGTGAAGGCCGAGGATATTTCTAAGACAGCTTTTAGAACTCGGTATGGGCATTATGAGTTTACAGTCATGCCGTTTGGATTGACTAATGCCCCTGCTGCATTTATGGATATGATGAACCGAGTCTTTAAGTCTTTCTTGGATAAGTTTGTAGTAGTCTTCATCGATGATATCTTGATTTATTTCCGTAATGATGCGGAGCATGAGGAGCATCTGAGATTAGTGCTACAACTCTTGCGAGAAAAGAAGTTGTATGCAAAAGCTGAAGAAGTGTGAATTCTGGTTGAGGGAGGTAGCCTTTTTAGGCCATGTGATTTCAGCTTCGGGAGTAGCTGTTGATCCTAAGAAGGTTGAGGCGATTCGTGATTGGCCTAGACCGACGACCATTTCTGAGGTACGGAGTTTTCTTGGCTTAGCCGGGTATTATCGACGGTTTGTAGAAAGTTTTGCGAAACTCTCTACGCCACTCACTCGGTTAACCAGGAAAGGAGTTAAGTATGTTTGGAGTAATGAGTGCCAAGAATGTTTCGATGAGCTTAAGCAGAGATTGATGACAGCCTCTATTCTTGCGCTACCCGTGATGGGCGAAGGATTTGTAATCTATAGTGATGCTTCGCATAGTGGCTTGGGTTGCGTGCTGATGCAACATGGTAGAGTGATTGCTTATGCTTCAAGACAACTAAAGAAGTATGAGAAGAACTACCCCACATGATTTGGAGTTAGCAGCGGTAATCTTTGCTCTGAAGCTATGGCGCCACTACCTCTATGGAGAGCATTGTGAAGTGTATACTGATCACAAGAGCCTCAAGTATTGTTTACACAGAAAGAGTTGAATCTACGGCAACGGAGATGGTTAGAGCTACTGAAGGATTATGACATCTCTATTCTATATCATCCCGGCAAAGCTAATGTTGTTGCCGATGCTTTGAGTAGGAAGGCCGTGGCGACATTGAGTTTGTGTATCACTCAACAGCCTGTCCTAGTGGAAGAGATGCGGAGGTTGTCCCTTGAGGTGGTTACTCACGGGATGACTGCGAGACTGATGACCCTAGTCATACAGCCCACTCTGTTGGAGAGGATTCGAGAGAAACAGAGTGTAGATCCTTATTTGATGAAGGTTCGAGATCAACTGAGGAGTGGTGATCTTGAAGGTTTTTCCTGTGATGATTCTAAAGTTCTTCGTTATAGAGGACATCTGTGTGTACCTACGGATCTGGAGATTCGAGAGGAGATATTAAAGGAAGCGCATTATTCTCCTTACTCTGTACATCCTGGAGGGACTAAGATGTACCAGGATCTGAAGACTCATTTCTGGTGGAATGGTATGAAGAGAGATATTGGTAAGGCTGTGGCTCAATGTTTGACATGTCAGCAAGTTAAGGCTGAACATCGAGTACCAGCTGGTAAGCTACAGAGTCTTCCAATACCTGAATGGAAGTGCGATCATATCACGATGGATTTCGTCGTTGGATTGCCGAGGACTTCCAGCGGCTATGATACCATTTGGGTGATTGTTGATAGACTGACGAAGTCTGCTCATTTCCTGCTTATGCAGATTACTTGGTCACGTGAGCGACTTGCGCGGCTTTATTTGGATGAGATATTGAGATTGCATGGAGTGCCAATCTCAATAGTATCTGATAGAGACCCAAGGTTTGTTTCTCATTTCTGGAAGAGTTTACAGACAGCCTTGGGGACTCAGCTTCGATTTAGCACTGCATTTCATCCCCAGACCGATGGTCAGTCCGAGCGCACTATTCAGACACTCGAGGATATGTTGAGAGCTTGTATCTTGGATTTTGGTGGAGGTTGGGATCGACATCTGAGATTGGTAGAGTTTGCGTACAACAATAGCTATCAGGCGAGCATTAAGATGGCTCTGTTTGAAGCATTGTATGGACGCAAATGTCGATCGCCTTTGTTTTGGGACGATGTTGGTGAAAGGAAGACGTTGGGTCCAGACCTTTTGCTTGAAGCCGAAGAGAAGATTAAAGTGATACGGCGGCATATTAAGACGGCTCAGAGTAGGCAGAAAAGTTATTCTGATACTCGGAGGCGAGATCTGGAGTTTCATGTTGGTGATCATGTCTTCTTGAAGGTCTCACCATCGAAGGGAATACGGAGATTTGGGATTCGCGGAAAGCTTAGTCCGCGATTTATTGGTCCTTTTGAGATCTTAGAGAGAGTAGGACCCGTGGCATATCGGATAGCCCTTCCGCCTCGACTTGCAGGAGTACACGATGTTTTTCATGTATCTGTTCTGAGGAGATACATGCATGATCCTTCCCATGTGATAGATTTTTTCCCCATTGGAGCTTACTGAGGATTTGCGTTACGAGGAGCGACCGATACGTATTCTTGCTCATGAGACGAGGGAATTGCGTAATCGAGTCATACCTTATGTCAAGGTACAGTGGGATTTTCATGATGATAGAGAGGCGACATGGGAGTTGGAGACTGTTATGCAGAGATCTTATCCCCACCTGTTTGCATCTTGAGGTGAGTGCTTTACTTAGTTTCGAGGACGAAACTATTTTAAGGAGGGGAGAATGTAATACTTGAGATTTTAGGGTTTCTGGACTTGGCAGGTTTCGGGCGCCCGAAAGTGAGGAAGTGGACGCCCGATAGTTTCTGGACCCAGTGGATGTTCTGGATGATCCGGAAGTAGCTGACCGACTTGGGATCTGGACGCAGGAACCGGACGCCCGGATTGAGGATCCGGTTTTGGCTATGACGTGGAGAGCCACGTGTCGCGACGCAGGACACGTGTCGACCGCCGGAGACACGCCGCCCCACCGCCTCCCGACCGCCGACGACCGTTTTCCCGCCAGCTGACACCTGGCGTTGAGGATTTCCGGACGCCCGGAAGTTGGATTCGGGCGCCCGAATGTGGAAGTTTTGGGAGCCTATAAATAGGTGAGTCCCTGGTCACTTGAGCTCATTTTCCACTTCGTGTGACCCGTTTCTAGAGAGAGAAAGTTGGGTTTAGGGCCATGTGTTGGCATTAGTGGTAACCTAGCTTGTTCTCCTCTACTCTGTTGATTTGATCTGGTGCTGAGCTGTTGTTCTGTCGGAGTTAGCAGCCTTTTGGAGATATTCAGATCGGAGTGCTGCTGGAGCTTGGTTATCTTGGAGGGTTGGATCTGAGGATACTGTTTTACCCACCGTGGTTGGATTAGCTCTTGAGGTGGGTTGATGTTTGCCAGATTCAGTGGACTTCCTCCTATGTGTTTACTCTCATGTTAGCATGATAGTGTTGGATTATGTTAGCATGATATGATGATATTGGATTATGATAGCATGATGGTATTGGATTATGATAGTGTGATACTATTGAGATTATGATAGCATGATATGTTGAGATGATGTTAGATATGACCTGTTAGGTTGATATTGCATGATATGCTAATGATATATATATGAGCATGCATGATTTTCTTGTATCCTTGTTGCGTGATTTGGCCTACACCTATCCTGTTGATATCCCTTGTACCAGTTGTTGTACCTATTAGTGTAGGTGATCATGTTGTGGCTCGTGCTATGTTGTTGTACCTTCTCTTTGTGGTAGAGTTGAGATTGATTGTGAGCACTGGAGCATTGATTGGGTCATGTTATTGACTATCCTTTGAGGTGCCGAGGGCACGTGATTCTTTGTGAGATCATTGGATTGGGTCATACTTGTTGTTTATCCTTGTGATGCCGAGGGCATGTGATTCTTTGTTGACCCAGTCGTGTCGATCATATATCTGTGGGTGCTTGACGTTGATATGGATGTACTTTACTCGGTTGGGTCGCTCCCACGAGTACCACTCCGGAGTTGGCATGTTCCGTACAGAGGTTTGTACGAGGGGCTAGGGACAGACGAGCTTCCTGTACTAGCAGGCTCCCTGTAGGGTTGAGCATGATCAGGCCGCAGATATTGTGTGGTATCATATTGTGTTGTATGGTATTATGGATTGAGCTAGGGACAGACGGTGTTTCCTGTACTAGCTGGTTCGCAGGTATTGTATTGTGTATGGATTCATGATAGTCCTCATTTGGTATATTCAGTTCATTGGTATTCATATTGATAGTTGAGCATTGTGCATAGTAGTGATAGTATATCTCCTACTTTCTTTATTGCTCTATATATATCTCTTGAGATTGAGGACTTAGTGGGCAGACCGCTGAGGCTGGTGGCGGTACCCACTGAGGACTACTTGTTTGATAGTAGTTCTCACACCCGTTGTTGACATCCTTTTTGCAGAGTCTTCTTCTCCAGTTGTGCATACTGAGCGCGGAAAGGAGACCGTCGGGTAGAGCTGTTTCCCGATACTTGGCTAGAGGTATACCCCATTTTGGTAGATGGTTATGAGTCTGTACATACAGTGAGATAGAGATTATCAGTGTTGTATTATATTTATAGTTATGGATGATGTATGTACAGTGATCTTTTGATATTATATATATAGCAGCTCTGTTGATACCTTTAGCTCCTTTGTGGATGTTGTTGTTTTCACTTCGTATACACGGTAGAAATACTGTGTATGCGGCGGATCTTGTCATGCGCCTGGGAAGAGGTAACCCGGGGCGTGACATCAGGATCCTACGCCACTCGCGCCAGTTGGAGACGCAACTACAGGAGCACCGGCGCCCGTACCTGGGTCGGCACAGGTGGCACCGAGTGCCGCACTGAGGGAGGAGACAGCAGCGATACCCCCTACTCCGGCATCGCCGGCGAGGACGGTTTTACCTATGATGGTGACAGGAGCAGAGCGAGAAAGATTCATGGACCGCTTGAATGAATTCCGAA
The DNA here is from genome assembly GCA_016920855.1 of Puya raimondii. Taxonomy (NCBI): domain Eukaryota; kingdom Viridiplantae; phylum Streptophyta; class Magnoliopsida; order Poales; family Bromeliaceae; genus Puya; species Puya raimondii. The sequence continues at coordinate 126,713,531 of JABWPP010000050.1, forward strand.
GGTGTAACCCTCAGGTTTTTGATGGTGATAAGGCTGATCATTGGATGGTGGAGAAGTGGGTTCTCCACATGGAAAAGCTTTTTCATGATACATTTGTGGAAGAACAGAACAAGGTGTGGTTGGCTACATACCATTTGGACGGCGTGGCATATCGATGGTGGGCGGACATTCGAGATGATCCGAACACCGATCTAGCAGCTATTACTTGGAGTAGATTCAAGGAACTATTATTATCTACCTACTTTCCTCCGAGCGTCAAGAGACAGATGGAGAGGGATTTGCGCAGCTTGCGCCAGCGAGACATGACAGTGACGGAGTATGAACGAGAGTTTTCTCGTCTGTTACACTGTGTACCCTACGTGGTAAGGAATGATGAGGATAAGGCTCGTATCTTTGAAGCGGGCCTTCAACCGTCGATTTACAGACTGGTGCAAGCGGCGGGTTTACAGACTTTTCGAGAGGTGGCGAAACGTGTCTTGGTTGTAGAGAAGGGCGCGGAGATTGCTAGAGAGGAGATTGAAGCTTGGGACAGATTAGAGGGCAAGAGGCCAGCGGGCGATGGAGGCAGCAAGAGTTACTCCAAGAAACCACCAAAGCACCCGAGGAGCCAATCGGGTGGGCGCTGCTCAGCTCCATCGCGCGGAGCACTGGATCACCGCAAACCGCTGCGTTGCGTCATTTGTGGTGGTCCTCATTTCCCACCTCAATGCCCGCAACGTGGTGGCAAGTGTTATAAGTGTGGCCAGGAGGGTCACCTTCGATCTGAGTGCCCGAGAGGTTCTTCCCCAGCGCCTTCATCAGCTTCAGCACCGGCACCACCGGGTCAGGGTCGTGGGACCCCACCTACTCACCACCCGGCGGGGCGACCGCCCTTTCAGCGTCAGACCGAGGGATCTCGACAGGCACCTAGTGGGCGCATGTATGCGGCCCAGGCTGTGGAGGCAATAGCAGCCGAGGAAGTCGTTGCAGATATCATTTTAATTAATAAAATCAGAGTTAGAGCTTTATTCGATACTGGTGCATCTCATTCTTTCATTGATCGGCTGTTTGCCGAGTTGCATGGCATCGAGATTGTACCTACCCTGCATCCGGGACGTGTTATTGTCCCCGACCATACTTTGGATATACGGGAGTTTTGCCCTAGTTGCCCTGTTAGAGTAGGGAATTGGGTTTTGCCGATTGATTTGTTAGCTTTGCGAAAGCTTGGAGAGTTCGACGTAGTATTGGGCATGGATTGGCTTACTAAATACTAAGCCACAATCGATTGCAAGAATCGGATTGTGATTTTTCGAGAGCCCGGACAAGATGAAGTTGTGTTCCGAGCGTGCAAGAGTTCGCTGTTCGCGATGACTATCTCTTCGACGCGGGCCAAGCAATTAATTCGGAGTGGTTGTGTAGCCTACTTAGCTAGCGTCGTTGTGAGGGATGGAGATACCCCTCGGATTGAGGATATACCCGTTGTGCGGGAATTCGTTGATGTGTTTCCGACTGATCTTCCGGGTATGCCACCGGATAGGAAAATTGATTTCGTGGTAGATCTCATTTCCGGGACTACCCCGATCTCAAAGGCACCCTATAGGATGGCACCTACTGAGCTCAAGGAACTGAAGGCGCAGTTGCAAGACTTGTTGGACAAGGGTTTTATTAGACCAAATGTTTCACCTTGGGGAGCGCCGGTTTTATTTGTGAAGAAGAATGATGGATCCCTTCGTCTATGTGTGGATTATCGTGAGCTTAACAAGGTTACGATCAAGAATAGGTATCCACTACCGAGAATCGACGACCTATTTGATCAATTGCAAGGATCATTGGTGTATTCCAAGATAGATCTGCAATCTGGTTATCACCAGCTCAAGATCAGGGCAGAGGACGTATCATTGACGGCTTTTCGAACACGGTACGGACATTATGAGTTTACGGTTATGCCGTTTGGGCTTACTAATGCCCCGGCAGCTTTTATGGATCTAATGAACCGTGTCTTTAAGCCTTACTTAGACAGGTTTGTGGTGGTGTTCATCGATGACATCTTGGTATATTCTCGAAGCGACGAGGAACATAAGAGTCATTTGAGGCAAGTGTTACATGTACTTCGGGAGAAGAAACTTTTTGCTAAACTGAAGAAGTGAGAATTTTGGCTCCGCGAAGTATCATTTTTGGGACATGTAATATCAGGAGCCGGTGTAGCTGTGGATCCTAAGAAGAATGAGGCGATCAAGGATTGGCCTAGACCAACCAATGTACCCGAAATTCAAAGTTTTATTGGTCTGGCCGAATATTACCGGAGGTTTGTCGAGGGATTCGCTAAATTATCTATACCCCTCACTCGACTCACACACAAAGGGACTAAGTTCATTTGGAATGACTTATGTGATAGAAGCTTCTTAGAGCTGAAGGAACGCCTGACTACCGCCCCGATCTTGACATTGCCTATTGCGGGAGCAGGATATGTGATTTATAGTGATGCTTCACTAAATGGTTTGGGTTGTGTGTTGATGCAGGACGAAAAAGTGATAGCTTATGCTTTCCGTCAACTTAAGGATTATGAAAAGAATTATCCAACCCACGATTTGGAGTTAGCGGCAATGGTGTTCGCTTTGAAGCTTTGGCGTCATTATCTTTATGGCGAGCGTTGTGAAGTCTACACCGACCATAAGAGCCTAAAGTATCTGTTCACTCAGAAGGAATTAAACTTGAGGCAACGAAGATGGTTGGAGCTGCTTAAAGACTATGACTTGACTATTCTCTACCACCCGGGGAAAGCAAATGTGGTAGCAGATGCTTTGAGTCGCAAATCAATGGAAAATTTAGCTATGTTACTTGTCATTCAACCACCGCTACTGGCGGAATTGCGACGAATGGAATTGGAAGTGGTAGCTCCCGATACCCCTGTGAGGTTGATGGCCTTAGTGGTGCAACCTACCTTACTCGAATGGATTAAAGAAAAGCAAGCTCTCGATCCGGAATTGCAAAGGATTCGAATCAAAATCGGTGAAGATCATGCTAGTGGTTTTCGTGTGGACGACCAAGGAATGCTACGATTCCTAAATCGATTATGTGTGCCGGCAAAAACCGAGATTAAAGAAAAGATACTGACAGAAGCTCATCGAGCGCCTTACACCGTACATCCGGGTGGCACAAAAATGTACAAAGATTTGAAACTGCACTATTGGTGGCCCGGAATGAAGAAGGATGTTGGCGAGTTTGTGGCTCGATGTTTAACTTGTCAACAAGTGAAGGCTGAGCATCGACTCCCCGCGGGAAAGCTACAAAGTTTACCGATACCGGTTTGGAAATGGGAGCTAATCACTATGGATTTTGTCACGGGTTTGCCTCGCTCGCAAGCCGGGCATGACGCCGTGTGGGTAATTGTGGATAGGTTGACTAAATCTGCACATTTTATTCCTATCCACACGACTTGGACCGGGGAGAGGCTAGCACAAGTCTATCTTGATCAAGTGGTACGGCTTCATGGTGTGCCCACGTCGATTGTATCGGACCGAGATACTAGATTTGTATCGCACTTTTGGAAAAGCCTACATGAAGCGTTGGGCACTCGTTTGGATTTCAGTACAGCTTTTCACCCTCAGAGCGACGGACAGTCTGAGCGGACCATTCAGATCTTGGAGGACATGCTTCCAGCTTGTGTGATGGATTACCAAGGTGGGTGGCACCAACATCTACCTATGGCGGAGTTTGCTTATAACAATAGTTATCAAGCAAGCATTAAGATGGCACCATTCGAGGCACTTTATGGAAGAAAGTGTCGATCACCCCTTCATTGGAGTGAGGTTGGTGAGAAGCTAGTTTTGGGTCCCGATGTACTGCAGGAGGCGGAAAACAAGGTTCGCATTGCACGGCAAAGGCTGATTTCGGCTCAAAGTCGCCAAAAGAGTTATGCGGATAAGCGTCGGCGAGATTTAGAATTTTAGATTGGAGACCATGTCTTCCTAAAGGTATCCCCGACGAAAGGAATTAAAAGATTTGGCATTGGAGGGAAGCTAAGTCCTCGATTTATTGGACCCTTTGAGATTTTAGAGCGTGTAGGCCCGGTAGCTTATCGGCTTGCATTGCCACCAAACCTATCGGGAGTACACAATGTGTTCCATGTATCTATGCTCCGGAAATATGTTTTTGACCCAGCTCATGTTTTGGACTCCACTCCGTTAGAGCTGCATGAAGACTTGAGTTTCGAGGAATATCCGATGAAGATCTTAGCTCGCGAAGTGAAGAAACTCAGGAATCGAGAGATCCCTTATGTGAAGGTGCTTTGGAGCAACCACGACGAGCGCGAAGCCACGTGGGAGTTGGAGAGCTCACTGCTGGAGCGTTATCCCCATCTTTTTCAGATGGAATCTTGAGGTATTCGACTTCTAGTTTCGCGGACGAAACTCCTTTTTAGGAGGGGTGTATGTAGTACACTGAACTTTAGCAAATTGCAAGATTCTAGTGTAAGATTAGTACTTTATACTAATCTGGAGGTTCTGGTTGTGTTTCGAGCTCTTGGGAGCGTTTATGGGACTTAAGAAGTGCGAAAACGGACTCCGGAAGTCAAAATCTGCAAAAACTGCAGATTTGACATTGTATACCGGTATGTGGTTTTGGGATACCGGAATCCAGTGGAAAACTAGATTTTGCGCAGCTCTCAGGTTTTGCGGAATTCGGCACTTGATACCGGTACTGATGCAAAGTATACCAGTACTGATGTTCGGTATACCGGTATACTGTTGCGTGGCCTCTTGGCCGAGGCTCGGGTTTGCTGGATTTCTGGCCAGATACCGGTATGCACATACGCATACCGGTATACTGTGCAGAAACTGCTGTTTCGTGCAGTTTGCTATTTTTTTGGTTTTGGAGGGGGCTTTTGGGCAATTGTTACATTAGTACATAGTAACCCTCACCCCCCTCACAGCCTTTTGTGCTGGGACTTAGAGGAAAAGAGGTAAGGCTTCCTCTCTTTCTCTCTCTCTAGAATTTTGCATGGTTACCATGAGATTCTTGGAATTGATCTCTTTTCTCTCCTCCTCCACCTTGAAGCTCTCACCTTGGACCTTGGAGAGAACTTGGATAGGAAGAAGAGGACTTGTGTGAGGATTAATCCCCAACCCTAGCTCCTTTGGGCTTAGTTTGGAACTCTTGAGAAGGTAAGTAACTCTCTTGTGAGTTTTTATTGTGGATTTTGTTGATATTCCTTGAGTTTACCCTAGATGTATGAAATTAGGGTTTGGTTTAGGGCTTTTCTATTTTAAGCTCTTGGATGGGAATTGATGGGTGTAGAATGTTATGTTAGGTTGGATTTGGAGCCTCCTAACTTCAATTTGGGTTTTGGACAAGGATTTCTTGGTCTAAGGTAATTCCACCCTTTTCCCTCTTGCTTAGTGACGATTTTCGAAAGTGTTCGTTCGACACTTCTAACCCCATAGAAATCTTCTTTAGGGTGCTAGAAATCGAGGGGGCAACTTTGTTTTCGAGTATTGCGAGGTCTCGAAGGGTCTCTGGTGGGTTTGACCTCACCGAAATGGGTGAACTCCCCCTATGTCTTCCTTTTAGCTTAAGAGCTTAAATTAGTGCATATTCATACTAATTATGACATGGTAGAATTTTAGAATGCATAATATTCATGTTCTATATATATGCAAATTATGTGTCCTATGTAGTAGGAAGTTTGCATGGTTTTATGCATAGTGCGTTATGAGTGACTATGGGAATATAATATTTCATTTGTATACATGTTGAAATGCTTACTTAAATGAGTAGGAACATATGTGATATTAGATGGACAATGGACTTGGAAGTCCTCTTTGACACTTAGCTTTGGGCTAGTTGTAGTGTATATATGACATATAACATGTTAAAATCATAATGTGAGGTTAAACACATGACATTCCACTTAGGTGAATAACAAGATTGACATCATGATCTAGTATTGGACATTAGTTGGTATTCCATGTTTTTAGACATGACGAGTGATATTATGTGGTTGATTGTTGCTTGTTAGCCACTATGCTCATTTACACATGCTTGTGAGGGTCGCTCCCCACAAGCCGGCACTCCGGAGTTGGCCTTGCGACAGTTATTTTACTCGTGTGATAGAGAGCGCCGAAATGGAACCGCCGTGGGAAAGGCTCACCATAGCGTGAAGGTGTTGACTACCACGGAGCCATTAGGCTCGGCACAAGTGAACATCCCTTTATGGTATTCTTTTATGACTACATATTTATGGTTATATGCGAAAGTGGACATTCATATTGTAAGAGGTGAAACATTGCATATACACACATGTACATGAGTAGAATGGTTTCATATTTATAATATTATATCTTGAGGCATAGTAGCATTGAGTTTCTATTATAATTATGCTTATTTGTATCTAACTTTACTTTGCCTCAGTTGACCTAGTGGTGTATTCTGCTCCTCTCGGCGGCCTACCCACTGGGAACTATTGAATAATAGTTCTCATCCCCCTGGGGTTTGTTGTTTTATTTCAGAGCCTTCCACTGCGGGAGAGGCTAGGGATCGCGGCAAGGGCATTACGACTAGCTAGGACGCGAGGGAGCTAGTGACTAGGTGGAGCACTTTTCTTTTATCGTATGTTGAGAGGTGCTTTTGTACCGACCACATTTTGTAGAGACTACCCTATGTCCCTTTTTGGGTGTGTTGATGTACTAAGCTTATGTTGTGGCTTTACTCTCTTTATTGTATTTTGTATCTTCACCTTGAGACTCTACTTGGTTAGCATGTATGCTCTGATTATCATGATAGGATTATTTGCTTTATTTCTTTATTTCATGTTTGTTGTAGACGCCTTGTGTGCATTGGGTTACTTGTGTACACGGCGGGTCTGTCCATGCGCCCGGGTGGGCTTCTGCTGGGGCCCCGGGGCGTGACAATGCCATGCAACAAGATAATGACCTAGATAAAAATATGCTCCACTGGTGCTCTTCCGATCATCCACTGAACCAGCCCAATCAGCATCCGAGTATCCAATCAAGTCAAGAGAAGTCCCCATGGGATACCAGATACCATAATTCGTCGTACCCTTTATATACCAAATGATTCACTTTGCAGCTTTCAAATGAATCTCTTTGGGATTCGCTTGATAGCCAGCACACATTCCCACACTAAAAGCAATGTCCGGTCAACTCGCTGTCAAGTACAAGAGACTACCGATCATACTCCGATAAAGTTTCTCATCAACACTTTTTCCTTGGGCATTCAATCCAAGACCCTTGTTATAGTGCCCATCGGAGTAGGAAAGTCCTTGGCGTTCTCCAATCCAAATTTCTTCACCAAATCTGTTGCGTACTTGGATTGGCAAAGATGAATCCCTTCACTGGTTTGTTTCACTTGTAGTCCTAGAAAATATGTAAGCTCACCCATCATTGACATCTCAAATTCACTTTTCATGACCTCAACGAACTTTGTGGTATCTTTATCTTTAGTTGAACGAAAAATAATATCATCAACATAAATTTATGCCACAATGAAATCATTTTTCAAATGCTTCAAAAATAGAGTTCTATCGGCTCCCCCTCGGTTGTAGCCCTTTTCAAGTAAATATGTTGTCAGACATTCGTATCAGGCTCGCCGAGCTTGTTTTAGTCCATAAAGAGTATTTTTCAAACGATAAACATAATTTGGATGATTTGAGTCAATAAAACCTTTTGGTTGTTCAACATAAACTTCTTCATTTAAAAAATCATTCAAAAAGGCACTTTTTACATCCATCTGAAAAAGTTTAATTTTAAAATGACAAGCTATCGCAAACAAAATACGAATTGATTCAAGACGGGCAACCGGAGTGAACGTTTCATCAAAGTCAATTCCCTCTATTTGTGAGTAACCCTGTGCAACAAACCTTGCATTGTTTCTAACTATAGTACCTTCTTTATTTTTCTTATTTTTAAAAATCTATTTGGTACCAATTATATTTTGTTGCTCAAGGCGTGGCACTAATTCCCACACATCATTTCGTGTAAATTGACCAAGTTCTTCTTGCATAGCATCTATCCAATATTCATCAAGAAGAGTTTCGTCAATATTCTTTGGTTCAACTAGAGAAATATAGCACGTAAATTTGCACTCCAATTGTCTCCTAGTTCTAGCACCTACATGAGGATCTCCAATCACATTTGACAGAGGGTGATCTTTTGAGACTCTAGACGTTTGAGGATCTGTAGATGTATTAGGAGCTTCGTGTGGTAAAGATTTGTCATGTGATGCAATAGGTTCATGAGATGCAACGACATTATCAACAGGTGTTTTATCATTAGCAGCCACAATAAAAGGAGATTCATTATCATCATCAATTCTCACATCAAATAAGGATTCATTCAAAGAAGTAGCAATGGATGAAGCTTCATCTACTTTCACATTAATTGATTCTACCACCGTCGTAGTGCGCAAACTATAAACACGATAAGCTCGGCTAGTAGCAGAATAGCCTAAAAATATTCCTTCGTCACTTCGAGAGTCGAATTTTTCAAGATTTTCACGGTCTCTAAGAATATAACACCGACTCCCAAACACACGAAAGTATTTAATATTTGGCTTTCTATTATACCACAATTCATACGGAGTGTTCAAGGTATCCGGGCGTAAATATATTCTATTAATAATATAGACAGCCGTGTTCACTACTTTCGCCCAAAAGTGTAGTGCAACCTTCTTGCTATGAAGTATAACATGAGCCAGCTCTTGTACAACCTAATTCTTACGCTCAACCACTCCGTTTTGTTGTGGTGTATAAGGAGCAGAGAATTCATGTTTTATGCCTTTAGAAACACAAAAATCGATGAATTTTGAATTTATGAATTCTCCCCCTTGATCACTTCGAATGCGCACAATATTGTCATTACGTTCAATCATAAGACGATGACAGATTTCAGAAAAAGAATTGAAAGTATCAGCTTTCTCACGTAGAAAAGCAGTCCAAACATAACGAGTATAGTCATCAACCATGAGAAAGATGTATCGTTTTCCACCCAAGCTTTGAGTTCTAGTTGGCCCCATCAAGTCCGTGTGAAGTAATTTTAGAGGTTTTGTTGTCCCTAAGTGGTTCAAATTCTTATGTGCGGATCTAGTTTGTTTTCCCAATTGACAATCCACATACACAGTGTAAAGACCGAGAATTTTACTATGCAATTTAACTCTCTGTTGACGATGTTTCTGTGTGTATTTTAATTACATAATCACTCGTCATGTTTCGGGTGGAAACGAGTTGGAATGAAAGAGTTACGCGATTTCGAAAATTCACTTAAGTGAATAGTAACTCTGGTTTTCCGAAGAGGCCGATTATTAGAGATGGCTTCTGGAGTGTGTCGGACTCCGTTCATAGTGGTCCAATAGCTCGTTTTCAACTGTCCAATTATTCTGGACTCGATGGCACTGACAGATTTTGAATTTGACGAACAGTTTCGGAGAAAAGTCCATTTAGTTTTTGAGGGACAAAATTGTAAATGTACATTGAACCGTAAAGAGGGTTATTGATCTGCGAATCGGCAATCAAATCGAACAAAACAAAATTGTGAGTTCGATGTCCCAGTGGTGCTGATCGTGCTAGCACAATCCGTTCGGAAATCCGACAGACGGATCGCAAGATATAACGCGTTTTCCGAGGAAGGGTCAAATGTCATTTTTCGTATTCCGAGAAAAGTGCCAATATTTTATGTACCAAATTGCACGAAATTGGAGTGGGAGGTACCAACGCGCAAAATACACGCGCTGCGAGGGACTTAGCTGATAATTATCAACTTTGGTGGGCTATGTTGCAAAGTGACCAACTTGTATATATACACCACTTAGGGTTTTCTCATGTGAAACCCTAACCCTAGCCTTCTACACCCTCCACAGCCACCCCAGCCGACACCCCCACCTCCTGCTCCTCCCTCTGCGCGCGTCTGTCACCGCCGGCGAGCCCCTTGCCGGTCATCGCCGTCCCCGCGCGCCGCCACGGCCGCCGCTGGCGGACTGCACCATCTCTGGTGCAGTTCTGGCCGAGGAGGGCTAGATCAACTCCCCACGCGTCGCCGCCGCACGGGACCACTCCGGCCGCCCTCCTCCGGCCTCAGTCAACCCGCCGCCGCCGTCCCTGGGAGCCCCGGCCACCGCCGTGGCCGTTGGACCCGAGTGACCCGAGCCCAGACCCGAGCGGGCTCGGTTGGTGCCAGCGCCGCCACCGCCGCCTTCTGTGTCACGCCCCGGGCCCTCGCGGGAGCCTACCAGGCACGTGCACAGACCCGCCGTGTACCTCACACAACACAATGTACACAAGGCGTCTATGCTAACAACAATCAAGTAGGATAAAGAATACATCCTAAACAAGGTAATCAGAGCGAGAACATAGTTCTACATCTAAAAATAAAATCCACACAACTAAAATCTCAAGATATACAATAGCATTATACATCTTTTCAACTAGTAGGTCAATCAACAAATCTATACATCTTTCATTCAACATACAATGAAAGGAAAACACATGGTATGCCTACAACAACACCGTAGAGGCTCTAGCTAGCTGCTAACCCCTCGCCGCGATCCCAAGCCTCTCCTGCTGCAGAAGGCTCTGAAAAACCCAACAACAATGGGGGTGAGAACTATTAATCAATAGTTCCCAGTGGGTAAGCCGCCGAGAGTGGCGAATTACACCGCTAGGTCAACTGAGGCAAGATAGTTTAAACTGAAACATAAAGCATAAAATATTAAATGCTAACAGATAGTTCTACAACTATCATGCCTCCAATGACTAAACCATCTACATGAACATGAACATGAACATGCTCTATTGTCATATGCTCAACAATTAATTTCATGGTTTACATGCATGTCAAATTAATGCCATGATCAGTTTCATAAGCTCTAATGCAATAACTCACTATATGTCAAGTTTTACTATTACACATAGGACTTGTCTCCAACTACAAGTATGTAATGTATATTCAATTTGTTACTACATGTATGAACTATGTGACTTGTTCTCAACAATAAGAAGGTTATGTTCACTACATGTAATGCATTAATTGATTAGGGTGTCAAGAGTCACATTCCTCACGATATTTCCTACCATAAAAGACTTTTCAAGTCTCGGCTTGTGCCGTGCCTAATGGCCCCGTGGTAGTCAACATTCTGGCTAGAATGAGCCTCCCCCACGGCAATCCACTTCGGCGCCCATATAACCTGCACACAGGCGATCATCATCGCGAAAGGCCCACTCCGGAGTTGCCGGCTTGCAGGGAGCGACCCTCACAAGCATGTGCGAATGAGCACAATGGCATAACAAGCATAGTCAACAGCATAGGAAATACGTTTGTCATGTCTCTAACATGAAGTAGCCAACCGATGTCCAAATGTCTAACATTATGTCAAAATGTTAACCTAATTATTCACCTAAGTGAAATACAATATGTTCAACCTCACACTATGTCAAGTACACGTCATGTCGTGTTTACTACATTCAATAGCCAATATGCTAAATGTCAACAATATCATGTTGTTCTCAATGTCCGATGGTATGTCCCTACCAATATGTCCATGTCTCTAACATGTAAATGTTCATCTCTTTGTTTACTAAGTTCATAAATCATGCATTATTCTAATGCCATAAATCATGCATTCTACGATGCCATATGTCATGCATTCTCTAATGCTATAATCCATGCATTCTACAAATGCCATATGTCATGCATTCTATGATGCCAACGAGTCCATATTCATGCCATGCGTAAGCTACAACATCCTTTACTTCATAGGGTATAAAATTATCATGCAAGTGTTTAATTAACCAAATGGACTCATGTTAAACCAATTATAATATCAAATGCAAATAGTATCCCTTTCCTCATGTCTTAAACATGGAATCAATCCACGACCAAAAGGTCGAGCCAAAGCCAACGATGCCCGTCAAAGTTGCCCACCTAAATGAGGTGCAACAACTTATCCTGCATATATCAAATCCTCTCTTTTCTCTATACAAACATACATATATTGCATTTGCCATAATTCCTCTTTTCTCTATACAAGCATACTTTGGTATGCAAGAGAGTTCACTAGTCCACCGCTCAAGTGGTGTCTCAAATGATGCTCATCCCTAGCATGCATAGTATACTTAGCATTTCCTAATGCGTCATTACACTAATAGTGCCAATACCCTAGGATGCATAATATTCTCATAATGCCACACTATATGAAATATGTATTTTTCATAAACAACTTGCATGTCTCATGCAATCACAATTATCATCATGCCATAATTAACATGATTATGCATCTAATTAATCCTATAACAAGATAGGAGACATAGGGGGGAGTTCACCCATTTCGGTGAGGTCAAACCCACCGGATACCCGTCGAAACCTCGCAGTACTTCGAAACGAAGTTGTCCCCCGAGCTTCTCATACCCTAAGATAATTTTCCAAGGGGTTAGGGGTATCAAACAAGCAATTTCGAAAACCACCAAAAACAATGAGGTAAAAGGGTGAAAATTACCTTGAGCAAGTAAAACTTGTTCTAGGTCCAAATTGAGGTTAGAGATCATCAAATCCAACCTACAACAACATTCTACACCCATCAATTCCACCTCAAGAGCTCTCATTCAAGAAACCCCAAATAAAACCCTAATTTTCATGAAACTAGGTTTTAAAGCTAATTACAAGCAAAAATCACAAATATAGGTTGTAAAAGAGTTTACTAACCTCAAATCAAGCTTCCAACCAAGCTCACATAAGCTAGGGTTGAAGATCCATCCACCAACAAGCCCTCTTCCACAGCCCCGAGCTCCCTCCAAGCCTAGGAGTCCACCTCCAAGGGAAAAATGGAGAGAAAGGAGATCAAAACCAAGATCTAGGGGTTGGGGGAAGAGAAAATCTAGAGAGAGAGAGAGGGAAACCTACCATTCCTTCTCCTCCAAGCCTCAGCCCAAAACAGCAAAGAGGGGGGTGAAGGGGTACTTAACCCAATGTAACAAAATCCAACTAGGTCCCTCACAAAGCCAAAATTGCAAAACTGCACAAAAATGCATTCTGCAGCACTATATACCGGTATGCGCATGTGTATACCGGTATACTGTGCAAAATTTGCAAAATCCGAGCCTCGGCCAACAAACTACGCAATCACATTCCGGTATGCCAATTCCAGTACCGGTATGCAGTGCATTCCGGTATGCCAATTCCAGTATCGGTATGCAGTGCATTCCGGTATGCCAATTCCAGTACCGGTATGCAGTGCATTCCGGTATGCCAATTCCAGTACCCGAATGCAGTACAAATTCTGCACTTTATGCAGAATTTGATCTCCGGAGTCCGTTTTCGCCCTTTTTAAGCCACGAAAACACCTCAAAGCTCACCAAACTCAACCCAAAACTCCAGAATAGCATAAGGCACTATTCTCTCACTAGAACTCCGCAATTTGCTAAAGTTCAGTGTACTACATTCTGCCGCCGGCCAACCCAAGCCCCGGTCTCCCTTGACCGGCCGCACCCGTCGGCTGCCGGCAGAACCGCCGCCGGAGCCGCCGCTTGCCGGGAACAAGACCCGACCTTTTTGGTGCTCCCGGGCTAGGGCATCATCGCCTGCTCCTCCGGCCGCCTTCCGCCGCCGGTTACTGTGTGCGGCAACCTCCCCCGGCCGCCCGCACCCGTCTCCCGCCGGCGCGCCCGCCGCCGTGCCGCCGCCGGCCGTGCCCTAGCTCCTCTGCCCGGTAAGCTTAGATATGGGCTACTTTCCTGTAGCTGCGGGTTCATCGCCTTATTCCGGCGAATCGTGGCTATCCCGATGCATCCAGATGTGAGCATGATGATCTACTGTCAGTGCTGATCATCATGCTCACCTCCTTTGAGGTCAATGCTGCCCTGGATGCTGTGATTTATGCGCTTTAATATCAGTGCGCGTAGTTTATTAATTTTCGGGCCGCTTGCGCGCCTCCCACAGTAACCCGCTGCACTCCGAACCAGGAGCACGGTCTCCGGCACATCGAAACCTTGTGGCACGTGACTCGGAGGACCTCGAAAATTATCGGTTTGTGATATCGAGCCATAAAACCCATGGAATCACATAAAATAATGCGATTTCGTATATGATTGGGGACTTTTGTGCAATTGTGCACTTGGTGGCTGCTGTGGGCAGTGCATGTGGGTGCGGGGTGACCTCTGGACTAATTGTCCAAGGTCTGATGCCTTTCGCGGAAATCGAACGTCGATTTCCGGTGCGTTTCCCGACGAAAGTCGTCGGCGGAACGTGGTTTTCCACACGGAGACTATCTGTCACGCCCCGGGCCCTAGTGAGAGCCTACCAGGCACGTGCACAGACCCGCCGTGTACCTCAAAACAGCACAATATACACAAGACGTCTACAACAACAACAACCAAGTAGAATAAGGAATACATCCTAAACAGGGTGATCAGAGCGAGAACATAGTTCTACAACTAAAACAAAATCAACACAGCTAAAATCTCAAGATATACAATAAAATTATACATCTTAACAATACTAGGAGATCACTCTCTAGAAAATAACTATACACCTTTCATACAAAATACAATGAAAGGTATCCAGGGTATGTCTATAACAACGTCGTAGAGGCTCTAGCTAGCTGCTAACCCCTCGCCACGATCCCAAGCCTCTCCCGCTGCGGAAGGCTCTGAAATAAAAACCCAACAACAATGGGGGTGAGAACTATTAATCAATAGTTCCCAGTGGGTAAGCCGCCGAGAGTGGCGAATTACACCGCTAGGTCAACTGAGGCAACATAGTATAAGCTGAAACATAAAGCATAAAGCATTAAATGCTAAACAGATAGTTCTACTACTATCATGCCTCCAAATGACTAAATCATCTACATGAACATGTATTGTCATAAGCTCAACATTTAATTTCACAAATTACATGCATGTCAAATTAATGCCATGATCAATCACATATGCTCTATTGTAATAAACTCACTATATGTCAACTTTTACTATTACACATATGACTTGTCTCCAACTACAAGTATGTTATGTTCACTAACCACAAGTGTGCCAAGTCATGTCAATGTCTCACTACATGCAATGCCACAAGGTCACCACCCAATACTATGTCCATACACTACATGTATATGCATCAACCAACTGTGATGTACTAGGACCAGTTTACTTAGCTTTTACCCAATCCACGAGGGACTTACACGTGGTAACGTCCCGGCTTGTGCCATGCCTAATGGCTCCGTGGTAGTCACCACCCTCACGCTAAGGATGAGCCTCGCCCACGGCGGTTCCATTTCGGCACTCTACATCGCACGGCGACCTACGATCGCAAAGACCAACTCCGGAGTGTCAGCTTGTGGGGCGCGACCCTCACAAGCAAGCGCGGAAGAGCCCAAAGGCACAAGTCATAATCAACCACAATGTCGTGCTCGTCATGTCTCTAACATGGAATAGCCAACCAATGTCCAAAGGATCTAACATTATGTCATAATGTCAACCTATTTATTCACCTAAGTGAAACATAATATGTTTAACCTCACACTATGTCAAAAACATGTCATATCATGTTTACTACATTCAATAGCCAAGATGCTAAATATCAACAATATCATGATGTTCTCAAATTGTCCGTTGGTAAGTCCCTACCAATATGTCAATGTCTCTAACATGTAACTGTCCATCTCTCAGTTTACTAAGTTCATAAACCATGCATTATTCTAATGCCATATATCATGCATTCTACAAATACCATATCCATGCATTATTCTAATGCCATATATCATGCATTCTACGAATGCCATATCCATGCATTATTCTAATGCCATATATCATGCATTCTACAAATGCCAAATCCATGCATTCTACGATGCTAAAACACTAAATCCATGCCATGCATGAGCTACAACAACCTCTACTACATAGAGTATAAAGCTATCATGCAAGTATTCAATTAACCAAGAACTCATGTTTAACCAATTACCATTATCAATACAAAAAGAATTCCATTCCTCATGTCTTAAACATGGAATCATATCCACGACCAAAAGGTCGAGCCAAAAGCCGACGATGCCCGTCAAAGTTGCTCACCTAGATAAGGTGCAACAACTTATCCTGCATATGTCATATCCTCTCTTTTCTCTATACAAGCATACTTTAGTATGCGAAGAGAATTCACTAGATCAACAACCAAGTGGTGTCTCATATGACACTCCTTTCTAACATGCATAACTTAATTAGCATTTCCTAATGCATCAATGCACTATTAGTGCAAAATACCCTAGCATGCATGTTATTCTCATAATGCCACACAATATGTACTATGCATTTTTCATACACAACATATATGTCTCATGCAATCACAATTTTTATTATGCCATAATTATCATAATTATGCATCTATCAATCCTATAACAAATAGGAGACATAGGGGGAGTTCACCCATTTCGGTGAGGTCAGACCCACCGGATAACCGTCGAAACCTCGCAGTACTTCGAAACGGAGTTGTCCCCCGAGCTTCTAATACCCTAAGATAATTTTCCAAGAGGTTAAAAGCTTCGAACGAACGAATTCGAAAACCACCATAATCTCATGAGGTAAATGGGTGAAAAATACCTTGAGCAAGTAAAACTTATTCTAAGTCCAAATTGAGGTTAGGGATCTTCAAATCCAACCTACAATAACATTCTACACCCATCAATTCCACCTCAAGAGCTCATAATCACGAAACTCTAAAATAAACCCTAGGTTTAACATTTTAAGGTTTCATCAACAATAATCCAAATAAACCACAAAAGAGGGTTTACAAGAGAGTTACTCACCTCTTTTGATCTCCAATCTAGGTCCAAAGAAGCTAGGGTTGGAGATAAAATCACAATAAGCTCTCCTCAACACATCCAAGTCTTCCCCAATGCTCCTCTAGCAAGCAACAAGCAAAAGGAGAAGAGAAAAGAGATCAAAACCCAAGATTTCAAGGGTTTGGGAGAGAAAATCTAGAGAGAGAGAGAGGGAAAACCCTACCTTTCCTCTCCTCCAAGTCCTCAGCCAAAACAGCACAAGAGAGGGTGAAGGGTTACTTAACCCTAAGCACAAAATCCACTTAGGCCCCTCAAAAAGCCAAAATTGCAAAACTGCACAATATGCACTCTGCAGCATTGTATACCGGTATGCGCATGTGTATACCGGTATACTGCACAAATTTTGCAAAACCCGAGCCTCGGCCAACAAGCTGCGCAACCGCATTCCGGTATGCGGCTTTTCAGTACCGGTACAAAACACTTCAGTACCGGTATCCCAACATCAGTATACCGGTATACAGCCTATTCCGGTATCAGCTGCTGGAATCCGCAGAACCCGAGAGCTGCGCACAACCAGTTCTCACTGGATTCCGGTATGCCTAGACCAGATACCGGTATGCAATTGCAAAATCTGCACTTTTACAGATTTTGACTCCCGGAGTCCGTTTTCGCACTTTTCAAGTCCCGAAAACACTCCGAAGCTCACCAAACTCAACCCAAAACTCCAGAATAGTACAAGCCACTATTCTCACACTAGAACTCCGCAATTTGCTAAAGTTCAGTGTACTACACTATCCAACACGACTCACATGCCTTGTGGGCTGCCGCTGGGCCTTATTGGCTGGTTGTCCTGGCCGTCTCGTGTATTTGGAGAAGCCCGGTGAGCGGTAGTGGGTTCCGGTGTCGAAATCGACACTTTTGGGAACCCGGATCGAAACGATTGTCCGATGATGGTCGTTTCGATGTTCGATCTTGTGCTTGCTGCCAAGACACCCAAATGGATGTGTTTTGGGGCAGCAATTGACTCGTGGATCGAGTCGGTACCTTTCGGGACTGTTCGTGTGTCCCGGGAATGTTCCGGTGCGATTTTTGGGACTTCCGGTGTTGTTCGGAGATCGGTTTGGGAAACCGAGTCTCGGGTTTTGGGATTTCTGTGAGATGCATATGTTGAGTCTTTTAGGGCATGTCTCTGACTAGTTGGACCTATCGTAGGTCCGGTTGATCTGCTTCGCGTCCCGGCTTCTGACGCGAGTACGACAAGTGGGTGAGCCTTCGGAGTAGTCGGTATCACTGTTCCCTGTCTCTCCTTTGATATAGCTCTACATGTCGATTCCTTCCTTACAGCATTTGTTCATACTTACCTTACTTGCATAGTATATTTGTGGTCATGGACATGTAGAGCAGGATTATGCATTGATGATTTATGGACTTCTTGTCCAGGCAACACATCGACTCTCTTGTCGTGTGTTTCGATCTGATTGATCAGGATTTGGCGTTCATACGCCTCTGTTGTGGCTTCGGCCAGGTACCGGCCTCTTGCCGGTTTTGATTCGATCTGTTTGATCAGGATTCGGCGTTCATACGCCCTCATTGTGGCTTCGGCCAGGTTCAGGATTTGGCGTTCATAAGCCTCTGTTGTGGCTTCGGCCAGGTACCGGCCTCTTGCCGGCTTTGATTCAATCTGTTTGATCAGGATGCGGCGTTCCTTACGCCTAAGATGTGGCTTCGGCCAGGTATCGGCTTCTTGCCGAATTTTTATTGAGCATATCGCATGATTAGTCACTGCACAGCGTGTATTCATGACACCAGATCGGTTTGGCCACCGATCAAGGGTGTACTATCCGGATGAGTCGACCTGTGGGCGCATGAGTTAGATCGGGTGCAAGTAATGTGACAGGCAAGCCTGGGGTCTCGGACCAACTGGCAGGCAACTCAGATTGGGTATTTTGAGTTTTCATTCCATTGATGCATATGCAGCTTAGTTTTTCCTGTACAGTAGCATTTTGATTATTTATTATGTTCATACTGACACAGCTACTGTAGATCTCTGATTATATTGTTATCATATCTCCTTTGTTTCTCAGTGATTACGACATGCCCCTGTGGCTCAGTTGTACCCACTGGGAAACCTCGTTGTGGTTTCTCACTCCCCATTTTTCAGGTAGCTCGGGCAAGGAGTTCAGTTCCTGGTTCGACGCGAGGACGATCTAGCTAGACTGCATTAGCGGTCATCACCCTGGTTATGCTTTCCTTATCTGCATTAGTAGTCAGATAGATACATAAATGGTTCAGTTAAATGATCAATTTGAATGCTTATAAATTGTATAAGATGATGAATTCCCTATGCATGATATTGGGTTTTAATTTCTGTTATTATCATTTGATTCGGATTTCTTCGTGTGGGTGTCTACCCTTCGTGGTAGCTGGATTCAAAATAAAGTTCCGTGTTGGAACAGTTTTAAAAGGTTTTTATGGATTCACTACAACAAAATTGCCTTTTAGCGGCAATTTAGTAGCGGCAATTATTGAACGGCCGTTATAGTTCATTATTGACTTATATTTAGCGGCAATTATTTTAAACTATAATTTTTTTTACCGACTAATAATTTTATATCAAGTATATCTATTTTGAGTCCAATACAATTCTAATCCTAACTCTAACTCTAACTCTAACTCTAACCCTAACCCTAACCCTAACCCTAACCCAAACCCAAACCCAAACCCACTCCGTTCAAAACCCTCGATCGACCCGTTCTCTCCCTCTCCTCTCCCCAATCCGAGCTCGAGCTCTCCCCCTCCTCACGAGCGCGAGCCCTCGGCCTCCTCCTCCACGAGCACGGCGGCGGCGGTGGCGGGGAGGAGCGGCGGCGGCGGCGGCGGAGGTCCTCTGCTGCTTCTTCTTCGTTCCCGTCGCATTCGCCTCGCGATTTCCTCTTCTTCTTCGTTATCTCGATCCATTCGCTCTGATTTGGAGCTACAGCGAGTAATTCTCCCACTTCTTCTTCCGTTTCCGGGATTTTTTGCAAATTTTTTTGAGTTTTTTTTATCCACTTTTGGGAATCTCATGTTTGAGGTCTCAGTTGTTGTTGATTTGAAATTTTTAGGTTGAAATGTGCTCTGTTACCTCTCAACTACGCGTGATTTGGGAATTAGGGTTATTGGATGAAGTATTATGCTGGTTGATAACTCTGGTTTAATTTGTCCCTTAAATATCTATTGATGATTTACTACCTGTTTTAAAAAGCTATGATATAAAAAAGAATGATTCACTAATCATACCTTTTGCTGTTGATCTTATTCTTAGTGATCAGAATTCGTCAAAGAATAAAAATGGAAAAGGCAATTTTGTGCTGTTCACAGTTAATCTTATTCAAGCACTAGTTAATCTTTTTGCTGCTGTAGTTTTGTGCTGTTCACATCAGTTTCCTTCTTCTGTTTTCACTTTGCATGCTCAAAGTGGCCTAAACATATGAGAAGCAATCATCTAAAGTGTAATTTGTATGTGTCTGATCAAATATATATATATATATATACATTATATGCAAACAAACGACGGAGAAACAAACAGTTCCAATGCATCTACTGAGTTGTATTTGCCAAATTCTTTTTACTGCAGCAACATTGTAATTCTACACTTGTCTTCGAATTTGGAATCCAATTTGTTGCTTTTCAATTTTAAAAGTCGTCAAATTCGATTTAAATTTGAAAACATTTTAGGGAAAAAAAAAGAAATTAGAGTACTAGACAGAAAATGGTGCGCTGGGAATGGAGGGTGTAGGAGGGGATCATTCCTGATTTTGGTGAACCGTATGCAGGGGACCGTAGAAGGGGAATGGCGGCGAGGAGGGAATAAAATTAACTGTGAATAGTTGACATATTAAGCAACAGTTGACATCTCTATCACTCATCCTAGTTTTTACTTTTCCTCTTTTTTTTTTTGTTGACCTTTTGTCTTTTTAATGTATAAGTTTAGCAACAGTTGACATCTTAAGCAATTTCCAATGGATTGAAGCAGACAAACTAGCTGCAAGTTACTCGTTTGACTCAGTTGCCTTTGCTGTTGTTGCTATACATATCGGTTATTGAAACTGTTTGCCATACTTAGATGGTGCTAAAGCATTTAATTATTTATTTATTTTGTCTGTTTCGTGCCTTACGGTGGTCTTTTTCAGTTTCCGCTGATCAAATTGGCATCTAAGTTTACTTTTGTGGCTTTGTTTATGTTCTGTTTTGGAAAAAGGTTTTGGATCTTAGAAGTTTGACTTGGTCTAAGATAGAGGCTAAAACACAAGCAGGATCTCCAGAATCATCTAGCACCATTGCTGTTGCTCCTTGTGCTGGCCACTCTTTGGTAACGTTGAAAATTCTTCTACTGTTGCTAGAAAGTGTTTCTTGTTATAGTTAGTCTTAAATGAATCAGTTTACTTATCTCTTTGTAACAAACATTATCTTACAGATTTCATGGGAGGGCAAAATTATATCTATTGCAGGGCACACTAAAGATCCTTCTGAAACAGTTTCAGGTTAAATAATTTCATTTGGTGATATGTTTTATGTCTTCATTTTTTTTTTAATGTTTCGCTATTTTTATGCTAGTGAAGGAATTTGATCCACGAACCTCTACTTGGTCAAATTTGAAGACTAATGGGAAGCCACCGGTAATATTGTTATTTCTGAATCTATATTGTTATTAGGCATCAATTTCCCCGATCTGAATATCACAAAATATGCCTTTCTGTTTACTTTTCTTTTCAAACCTATGCAAAACTTCTTCGAAAGAAATGTGTTTAAGTCAATTAAGTAAGATAGTTTTACTCAGTTGTTAGGAGAAACCAACTGACATGGGATGATGTTGAGGCCATGTAAGTTCCTAGAATTTCTGACGTACTTGCATATTACAATTTTACAACTGGTTATTTCGGAACTTTGCCTTTGTGACAACCAAAGTGTAGATATTTTTGTCCAAATATGTGGGTTGGCAGGTTGTACCATTGGTATGCTTTCCTTGTATTAGCGTGCCTTGGTACACAGTTCTTAAATGAAATCACAGGGAATATCAATTTTAAGAGTTTCTAAATAAGTGCCTTGAATTTACCCCCTTTTCTCCAAGCTAACCTTCTAATTCTTTTAAATTTTGTAATAGAAAAGTTCATTATTCATGTTTATAGTTAGTAGATATAAATTACTTAATTTTCTTTAAAATCATTTGGACTTGGTGATAATCAAGGGTTAGAAGTCAGGAGAATCAATTTTCCTGCAAAGTCATCTTTTAATGTTATAGATTTTAATGGTTTAGATGCATGAAGTGTCAAAGAGTTTAGAACACAATTTGTGTCACGCCCCGGGCTAGTTCAAGATGCGGAAAAACGTGCTAAATTTTTTTTTTGAAAAGCCTAGCCCGCGCCACGTACAGACCCGCCACAAATACAGGGTCCACTGTACACACGGATAGAGCCTCCCCTGTATTTGCACGGCGTCCAACAACAAACAACAGGATCACAACCACCATTCATTCATCCCAACAGCACATCAACACAACGAGAGATTCATACAGCTAACAGTGACAGATTAAGATGGTATCAGAGCGTAAAGGGAACAAACACTCATTCATTCATCAACTTGTAACTGAACCACTGGTTAGGCTGACCCATAGGAAGACCTAGGATGTATAGGCGCGCGAGCTCGAGGGGTTTGTTTTCGGCTTGTGTTTGTGGGAGTTGCCGACCCCTTTTCTCTTGCGCTGGTTTCTGCTTGTTGCAGTTGGTTTGTGGTCGTGCTAGACCTTCTCGTCCGGGTCGTGGTGGTGGGCGTGCGCCTACGGAGCTGTCTGCTGGTGTTATGTTTCGGGCTGTTGTGACTGGTTCGAGTGAGGAGCTGGCAGGAGGCGGACAGCCTGGTGTGGACCGTACCCTGTGTGCTTGGGGCCGAGGCGAGTGGTCAGCTGGCGACCCTCTCCGGCATGTTCCGGCTTGTTCCGGTGGTTTTTGCAACAGGCTACGGCAGCTGCCGCTCCAGCCCCTCCTACTCCTTCGCCGTGTGCTCCGATGACTGCAGACCCTCCTGTGGCACCCACACCGTTGTGCGACGACCGTGACGATGACAGCGACTTCGTCGGCTGTTTCGCGCATGGACGCCGACCCCGTGTTTGGGGTGGTGGCCACTTCTGAGCGTGTTTGGGCGGATCTCCTGAGTTTTGATCTGCCTTGGTTCGCAGGCTCGTGCTCCTTCTGGTAGTGTTGGTGGAGTACCAGACAGATCCCAAGTGGCAGGGTGTTTTCCCCTTCGTGTAACCACTCGTTGGTGGCCCTTGTGGGTTTGGTAACGTCACTTGGTGGATCTGTGTGGTTGTTGGGCTGTTCTTGCCCTGTCCCCACGTTTTGTGTTGAGCACGAGGGCCTCTACGAGCGTCTCTACGGAGACGGTACTTTGAGCGGTTTCGACCGCAGTTGGGTGTTTTCCCCTCTGTTTTGTTGGGTAGGGCGGTGAAGCCTACCCCTCTGACGTATTGCTGGTGGAATCGTCAGTGTTGGTCTTTCGACCATTGGCTAGTTCTTGCGTCGAACTGACGTGTACTAGACGGAGTGGACACTGTTTAGTGTCGGGTTTTTGTTGGTGCCTACGTGGTTTGTGGCTATCCTAACGCCCTAATTGGTGTGTTCTGAGTTTTCTGGTGGCATTTGTAGGTTTTTGTGCTGCCAAGAGACCTTCCTGGTTCTTGTTGGAGGTCTCACCGCGTGCGACGTTGGTTAGTCGACGCTGGTTTTGTTCTTCCCTCGCTTTGGTTCGGGTGGATTGACGACCCGTTGTCGCCTGTAGCCGTCGGTTCGTTGTTGGAAGCCGATGACTCCTAGGGAGTTGGCTCAGGGCAGACCTTGTGTTGTGGGTCGGTTTGCTTTTCCCGTTAATTCGGTGACTCGTCTGTGACTTTGGTCCAGCTTTGGAGTTGTTTGACCTGGTGCCTTTGTGGCATTGCCAACTGGTTGTTGGCCTTTGACCTTGGGATATTTCGCTTTCTTTTGATAAGTACGTTGGCTGCAGACAACGTAGTGTCAAAAGTTAGGATGAAATACCCTATCCCTTTCGGGACCTTCTGGATTGGGTCGGTGCCTTCTCTTGTCGTCGTCTGGTGGGAAGCTGTGTGTTGGTCATCCCTGTTCTTGTGGTGAACCTTGAGCTAATCCCGGCGTGGTTTTTGCGCAGTTGATTTGCCATCACTGCCGTTGGTTTGACTCCGGTTGAGTCAGGGTGCCCTTTTAGCTCGGTTTCGGGAGGACGGGAGCCTGGTTGTTGGCTCCGAGGTCTCAATGCTTGTGTTTGCATGCAGGGTTTTCGCCGCGTCTTTAGTGAAGTCTTGCCTTGGAGCGCGTGTCCGATCTTTTTGATCTGATGTTCGACATTGTTGGTGTTTTATCGCTTGTTGCGATTGGCAGCCCTGTACACCCGAGTGATAGACTCGCAAGGTTTTCGTTGGATTGGGAGTCGAGCTTTCTGTTTGTCGGTGTTGTTTTAGTACCCTCTACCGCAGATCTTCGATCTCTTCGAGCGGCTCCAGGGAGCCTCGGTTTTCTCGAAGTGTGTTCTGCAGCTAGGTTATCTTTAGTTGAGGGTCAAGGCCGAGGACGTGGCGTTAACCGCCTTCCGGACTCGTTACGGGCTTTACGAGGTCACGGTTTTGCCGTTCGGTTGGACGAACCTCCCGGCAGCTTTTTGGATTGATGAACTGGGTTTCGGTAGATCTTGGATCAATTTGTCGTGGTCTCCTTTGACGACATACTGATCCCTTCGAGGAGTTTCCTTCTTGGTTCGCATCGTGACGTGGGTTGGTTTTGTGGAGGAACCAAGGAAGGAGGACTCTGTAGTGGTTTGGCCTGTTCCGACTTCTGTGGCAGAGATTAGGAACTTCCTCGGCTTGGGCGTGGTTGTCGGCGATTTGTTGAGGGTTTTTCTCAAGATCGCCGCCCCTTGAGCAGCTGTCGAGGAAAAGCGCGTTGTTTCTGTAGACTCCCGCTTGTCTGATGATCGCCTAGGAGCCGATGGACTGTTTGACTCGTGCCCCTATCTTAGCATTGTCGCAGCCTGGTGAGACTGTTACGATCTTCTGCGATGCATCTTGGATGAGATTGGGGTGCGTGCTCACTCAGCATGTGAAGGTTATCGCTTATGCTCCGCGCTAGTTGATGGACTGTGAGAGGATCTATCTAGCGCTCGATCTTGAGTTAGCAGCAGTGGTGTTCACTCTCGAGCTTTTGAGACTGTACCTTGTGGAGCTACCGCTTAGTGTTGCCTTTGGAGGTGCAACCCACCTTGAAGGATCAAATTTTCGGTGGGCAACCGATGGATCCGCACTGGCAGAGAGTGCGAGCAGGACAGAGAAGGTGATTTCGTGCTACATGCTGTTGGTCTTCCTTCGAGGACGGAGGTGTGCGCCTAGTGTTCAGGATTTGAGGTGAGAGTTTGGCTGAGGCACACCAGTCGCTGTACATCGTTCATCCTGGGGAGACGAAGATGTACCGCGACTTGGGGCAGAGTTTCTGGTTGTAGCTCAGCATGTGGCACTGTGCCGGGTTGTCAGCCAGTGAAGGCTGTGCATCAGCGATCAGCAGAGAAGCTTTGACCTTTGCTTGTACCTGTAGGGAAGTGGGAGCAGATCACCTTAGTTTTCGTCACCGGGTTGCCTCGTTCTCTGCGAGGTCATGTTGCGATCTGGGTGTTTGTGGACTGTCTGACGAAAACAGCTCACTTCCTATCGGTATATCTGTTTTAGTCTTGGATCGACTGGCGCAGCTCTATTTGGATGAGTTCGTCGGGCTGTTTGGAGGGCCAGTGTCGATCACTTTGGATTGGAGTTCTCGCTTCGTTTTCCAGTTCTGGAGGAGCTTGCTGTAGGCACTGGGGACGAGGCTCGACTTTAGCTCAGTTCAACCCTCAGAGTGTTGGGCAGTCGGAGCGAGTCTTCTAGACTCTCGAGGTATGCTCCGGGCATGCGTTTTGGATTTTGGTGAGAGTTGGTTCTGGTATCTTTCTTTGGTGGAGTTTGCCTTCTGTGACAGCTTCCTAGCGAGCATTGGATTGGCACCGTGCGAGGCGTTTTGTGGAAGTCGTTGTTGATCACTGTTCTGTCTGGTTGACGTGGGTGAGCGTCGTGTGATCGCCCGACAACGGTTCAGCTGAGGGAGGATCTCAGCTGCGGGGAGGTGCCTGTGAGGTTTTTGGCTCGCAAGGTGAAGCAGTTGAGGAACCGGAGCTTGCTATTTGTGAGACTGCGATGGACGAGTCGCGAGGAGCGCGAGACTTTTGGGAGCTAGAGTCTGCTTCGTGAGAGCGGTATCCGCTGTTGTTCGCGGAGTGTGTGGGTAAGTTTCGGGGACGAAACTTCTTGTTAGGTGGGAGTGATGTGAGAATTCGAATTTTAAAAAAATTGAAATTCTGTGTTCCACTCCCCTAATACTGTGTTTTTGCTCAGTATACGTATATATATACAGGTATTTATATATATATATGTATATAAGTGAGTTTTAGTGGATTTTAGTATTTTTTGGATTTTCGTCGCGGAGAGTGAACGGCTTAACGGCGCGAACCGGAGTCCGAATCTGACGATCCAAAATGATGAGTTCGATGTCTCGGCAGTGCTGAATGCGTTGGCGCGATCCGCGTCGACATGCGATGAGCGGTTTGAGAGTTATTCCATCTTGATCGCCGAGGGGTCGAATGTCACGTTTTTCGGTTTCGCGATTTAGACCCTGTTCTCGCACCGTTTCGCGTGGGACTGCTTGTGGAGGGGTGTTTTGGCATTTTATGCCTGCTGTGAGGGACTGAGGTGTTAATTTTAGTGTTTGGAGGGTGTTTTTGCAATTGTGCACATGTGTTAAGTGTGTGTGTGTGTGTGTGTGAGAGAGAGTGGTGGATCTCTCTCTCTCTTCCTCAGCCACCCCAGCCCGAGCCCCCTCTCCCTCAGGCTTCTCGGAAGCTTCCCCGAGCATCCCCGGCCGCCGCCGGCCGGCGAGGTGGCCGGAGAAGCTCCCTCTCTTCTCTCTCCCCTTTTTCTTCTTCTTCTCCTTCTTCTTCTTCCTCTTCTCTTCCCTGCGGTGTGCACCCAGGGAAAACCCATGCATGGGCTTCCCCTGAGGTGGCACGACCGCCGGAGTGGAGAGCCGCCGCCGGGAGCCGCCGCCGTGGGCCGCCGGAGCCGCAGCAACCTCTGCTGGGATTGTTGCTGGCCGAGCTGTTTGGGCCGCCGCCGCCGCCGCTTCCCGGAGCTTGGAGGGGTGAGCATCGTCACCCCCAGGTCCTCCGCCGCCGATCCTCCCTTTCCCGGCCGCCGAAGAGTCGCCGGTGCGCCGCCGGAGTCTTCTCCAGCTCGGGGGAGCCGCCTAGGGCAAGGTTGGCCACCCTAGCTCCGCCGCCGCAGTCGCCGGAGCTTAGCCGTCGCGGACACCGGCCAACCGGTGTCCGGCGACGCCCTCTTGCCGGTGCTCGCGTCACCACCGGCCGCCGTCGCCGTTGGTCGCCGGAGACGCCGTGCCCTAGCTAACCCGAGCTCGGGCTTGGTCCCAGCGCCGCCGCCGCCGCTTCCCGTCGCCGGCCAAGGTGAGCACCACCTTCCCCACCTTCTCCGCATCTACCCCTTGCCGCCGCCGGCCATGCATGTCGGCCGGCAGCCGGCCGGAGCTAGTTGCTCCGGCCAGGGTGCTTTAGTGTTTTGTTTTAAGTTTCTTTGCTTGTTTGTGGCTTCCGATGACTCCCGAAGCTCGGGAGGGTGAGCCCGACGATTGCAGCGATGTGCTGAACACCGTGCTCACCCTAGTTTTGGGTTTCGTTGAGCCGTTTTATCGTTCGGCCTTTGTCGGGGCATTTGGACCTAGGCGCTCGCTGTTTTTATGCTTTTCCCGGCCCGCGACTTGTCCTGTCGCAGTGGGGCTGTGAGCACGGTCACCGTGACATCGATACCTATCCGCTGGCGCTTGCGGAAGGTCGTGCGGATGTACGGTTTGCTCACACGGCTTTGGTTATGCTTGCTTTTGTGCGCGCGCTCACTGTTTTTATGGGATTTCCCGGCTTGCGACTGGTCCTGTCGCAGTGGGACAGTGAGCACGGTTTCCGTGACGTCGGTACCTATCCGCTGGTGCTTGCGGAAGGTCGTGCGAACGTACGGTTTACTCTAGCGGCTCCGTTTATTGCTTGTTTGTATGGAATTGTTGCTTGATTGTGGACTTTGGCTTTTGTGGCAATGTTGCGACGCTGTGGGCAGCAAAGGCTTGGTTCTTAGGGCCCTATGGACTGGTTGTCCAACCCCTTGGCCTTTCGTGGAGATTCGGATTCGTTTCCGACGCGTTTTTCGATGAATTAATCGGCAAAACGTGTGTTTCTAGTCGTGCGACTCACTCGCTAGTTCGCGAGCGACTTGGCTTTGTCGTTTAGCCTTGTTGGCTGTTCCTCATCGCTGTCCCGAAGTTCCGAGGACAGCGGATGAGTGATGTGGGGTTCCGGTGCCAAATCGGCACTTTTCGGAAACCCGGGAAGCCTTTACGGGTGCGTTTGATGTTCGTGGCACCCCGAGCTCGTGCTCGCTGTCCCGTCACTTGGTTTTGTGTGTTTGGGGACAGCGAGGGACCTTGTTGGCTGTTTGGTACCCCTCTGGGGCTTCGTGTGATTTCGGGATCGTCCCGGTGGGTTTCCCGGGCGATCCGTCGGTTTCGGGATGTGAGTGCTTTGTGTTTAGCGTCGACTTGGTGGACCTTGACCCTGTGAGTCTTTCGTAGGTCCTGTCGCGGTTCCCGAGAGCCGTCGGTGTTAGGCTTGATCTTTCGACAGGTGGGTGCTTCGATCCGGAGTCGGTTCAGTGGACTACGGTGATACCTTTCTATCCCTTCTCTTGCATTTCAGTTATTAGTTCACTTGACTCCCGTTGACTCTACTTATATGCGTGCTTGGATAGTAGAGTAGTTGTGGTTTGCATGGTTCTTGAGACGACCCAGTTGGTCGGTGGTGATCGCCTGTTGTTCCGAGCGATCCTCGTTGTGGTTTATCGGTTGCTTCTCGGCTCGTTGCCGTTCTGTGGATTGAGCATATGCATCGATCGTCACAGCTCCCTAGCACCTCACGTATGCCAACGGTCTGATCCACCGTTTGAGCTTCTTTTCCGGAAAAGGGTTGTGGAGAGCGGTCCCGACCCGTGAGCCTTACTGCGAGCGTTCAGAAGGTTTGTGCCGACGGTTGAGCAGGTTGTGACAGTGCCCGGGGTGCGTCCCGGTGGTTACAGATTGGGTTTACTTTGTGGTTATCTCCTTTGATGCATATACCAGTTGCTTACAGTAGCATAGTTGTTTCAGTTGTATGTCAGCCTTATACTTACTTGTGCTACTGTATACCATATCTATCTTTTGTTGACCCTCGTGCCGGTGTGTACACCTCGCCTTCGTCGGCTTGCGGTACCCACTGGGAGGGGAGACATGCGTGCATGTTCTCACCCCCCCCACCCCCATTGCAGGTTTCAGGTGAGCAGGGTGGTGAGTGTCGGGACGCTGCGAGGCACGCCTAGATAGTAGCTCTAGAGGTTCCGACTCGTGAGGCTACATCCCCAGATTTGGTTATCACCCTACTTTCGCCTATTAGATGTCATTTGTGGTTCAGTTATTCTTTGAGCTTACTCTAGCATGCTTATGTGTTGTGAATTTTCTCCTTATGATTATGTGATGATAGCATGCTTGGATTGATTGGTTGTATCCTTGTTTTTCAGTCGTTTCATTTATCGAGCATTTTGGTTTTCTACCCCTCGTGGTAGCGTCGTAAAACAAGGTTTCCGTGTGGGAAACGGTTTTCAAATGGATTTCTGATTGCTCGGTTTTGTGATTTCAAAAAAGAGAGTTCTCGTGTGGAGAACAGTTTTCAAAGGCTTCTTCAATGATTGAGATTAGGGTTTCAAACTAAAGCTTCTGGGTAAGGAGCAGCTTTCTAGAATGATTGTTGCTTGTGCATTGCATCATCCTTCGCTTAAGGATTTGCTTAGATTCATACAGGTTAAGGACTGTTAGCTGTATGAATCTCTCGTTGTGTTGATGTGCTGTTGGGATGAATGAATGGTGGTTGTGATCCTGTTGTTTGTTGTTGGACGCCGTGCAAATACAGGGGAGGCTCTGTCCGTGTGTACAGTGGACCCTGTATTTGTGGCGGGTCTGTACGTGGCGCGGGCTAGGCTTTTCAAAAAAAAAATTTAGCACGTTTTTCCGCATCTTGAACTAGCCCGGGGCGTGACAGATTAAGACCCGCCACAAATACAGGGTCCACTGTACACACGGACAGAGCCTCCCCTGTATTTGCACGGCGTCCAACAACAAACAACAGGATCACAACCACCATTCATTCATCCCAACAGCACATCAACACAACGAGAGATTCATACAGCTAACAGTCCTTAACCTGTATGAATCTAAGCAAATCCTTAAGCGAAGGATGATGCAATGCACAAGCAACAATCATTCTAGAAAGCTGCTCCTTACCCAGAAGCTTTAGTTTGAAACCCTAATCTCAATCATTGAAGAAGCCTTTGAAAACTGTTCTCCACACGAGAACTCTCTTTTTTGAAATCACAAAACCGAGCAATCAGAAATCCATTTGAAAACCGTTTCCCACACGGAAACCTTGTTTTACGACGCTACCACGAGGGGTAGAAAACCAAAATGCTCGATAAATGAAACGACTGAAAAACAAGGATACAACCAATCAATCCAAGCATGCTATCATCACATAATCATAAGGAGAAAATTCACAACACATAAGCATGCTAGAGTAAGCTCAAAGAATAACTGAACCACAAATGACATCTAATAGGCGAAAGTAGGGTGATAACCAAATCTGGGGATGTAGCCTCACGAGTCGGAACCTCTAGAGCTACTATCTAGGCGTGCCTCGCAGCGTCCCGACACTCACCACCCTGCTCACCTGAAACCTGCAATGGGGGTGGGGGGTGAGAACATGCACGCATGTCTCCCCTCCCAGTGGGTACCGCAAGCCGACGAAGGCGAGGTGTACACACCGGCACGAGGGTCAACAAAAGATAGATATGGTATACAGTAGCACAAGTAAGTATAAGGCTGACATACAACTGAAACAACTATGCTACTGTAAGCAACTGGTATATGCATCAAAGGAGATAACCACAAAGTAAACCCAATCTGTAACCACCGGGACGCACCCCGGGCACTGTCACAACCTGCTCAACCGTCGGCACAAACCTTCTGAACGCTCGCAGTAAGGCTCACGGGTCGGGACCGCTCTCCACAACCCTTTTCCGGAAAAGAAGCTCAAACGGTGGATCAGACCGTTGGCATACGTGAGGTGCTAGGGAGCTGTGACGATCGATGCATATGCTCAATCCACAGAACGGCAACGAGCCGAGAAGCAACCAATGAACCACAACTAGGATCGCTCGGAACAACAGGCGATCACCACCGACCAACTGGGTCGTCTCAAACCATGCAAGCCACAACTAGGGTCGCTCAGAACAACAAGCGATCACCACCGACCAACTGGGTCGTCTCAAGAACCATGCAAACCACAACTACTCTACTATCCAAGCACGCATATAAGTAGAGTCTACGGGAGTCAAGTGAACTAATAACTGAAAAGCAAGAGAAGGGATAGAAAGGTATCACCGTAGTCCACTGAACCGACTCCGGATCGAAGCACCCACCTGTCGAAAGATCAAGCCTAACACCGACGGCTCTCGGGAACCGCGACAGGACCTACGAAAGACTCACAGGGTCAAGGTCCACCAAGTCGACGCTAAACACAAAGCTCTCACATCCCGAAACCGACGGATCGCCCGGGAAACCCACCGGGACGATCCCGAAATCACACGAAGCCCCAGAGGGGTACCAAACAGCCAACAAGGTCCCTCGCTGTCCCCGAACACACAAAACCAAGTGACGGGACAGCGAGCACGAGCTCGGGGTGCCACGAACATCAAACGCACCCGTAAAGGCTTCCCGGGTTTCCGAAAAGTGCCGATTTGGCACCGGAACCCCACATCACTCATCCGCTGTCCTCGGAACTTCGGGACAGCGATGAGGAACAGCCAACAAGGCTAAACGACAAAGCCAAGTCGCTCGCGAACTAGCGAGTGAGTCGTACGACTAGAAACACACGTTTTAGCGATTAATTCATCGAAAAACGCGTCGGAAACGAATCCGAATCTCCACGAAAGGCCAAGGGGTTGGACAACCAGTCCATAGGGCCCTAAGAACCAAGCCCTTGCTGCCCACAGCGTCGCAACATTGCCACAAAAGCCAAAGTCCACAATCAAGCAACAATTCCATACAAACAAGCAATAAACGGAGCCGCTAGAGCAAACCGTACGTTCGCACGACCTTCCGCAAGCACCAGCGGATAGGTATCGATGTCACGGAAACCGTGCTCACTGTCCCACTGCGACAGGACCAGTCGCAAGCCGGGAAATCCCATGAAAACAGTGAGCGCGCGCACAAAAGCAAGCATAACCAAAGCCGTGTGAGCAAACCGTACATCCGCACGACCTTCCGCAAGCGCCAGCGGATAGGTATCGATGTCACGGTGACCGTGCTCACAGCCCCACTGCGACAGGACAAGTCGCGGGCCGGGAAAAGCATAAAAACAGCGAGCGCCTAGGTCCAAATGCCCCGACAAAGGCCGAACGATAAAACGGCTCAACGAAACCCAAAACTAGGGTGAGCACGGTGTTCAGCACATCGCTGCAATCGTCGGGCTCACCCTCCCGAGCTTCGGGAGTCATCGGAAGCCACAAACAAGCAAAGAAACTTAAAACAAAACACTAAAGCACCCTGGCCGGAGCAACTAGCTCCGGCCGGCTGCCGGCCGACATGCATGGCCGGCGGCGGCAAGGGGTAGATGCGGAGAAGGTGGGGAAGGTGGTGCTCACCTTGGCCGGCGACGGGAAGCGGCGGCGGCGGCGCTGGGACCAAGCCCGAGCTCGGGTTAGCTAGGGCACGGCGTCTCCGGCGACCAACGGCGACGGCGGCCGGTGGTGACGCGAGCACCGGCAAGAGGGCGTCGCCGGACACCGGTTGGCCGGTGTCCGCGACGGCTAAGCTCCGGCGACTGCGGCGGCGGAGCTAGGGTGGCCAACCTTGCCCTAGGCGGCTCCCCCGAGCTGGAGAAGACTCCGGCGGCGCACCGGCGACTCTTCGGCGGCGGCCGGGAAAGGGAGGATCGGCGGCGGAGGACCTGGAGGTGACGATGCTCACCCCTCCAAGCTCCGGGAAGCGGCGGCGGCGGCGGCCCAAACAGCTCGGCCAGCAACAATCCCAGCAGAGGTTGCTGCGTCTCCGGCGGCCCACGGCGGCGGCTCCCGGCGGCGGCTCTCCACTCCGGCGGTCGTGCCACCTCAGGGGAAGCCCATGCATGGGTTTCCCCTGGGTGCACACCGCAGGGAAGAGAAGAGGAAGAAGAAGAAGGAGAAGAAGAAAAAAAAAGGGAGAGAGAGAAGAGAGGGAGCTTCTCCGGCCACCTCGCCGGCCGGCGGCGGCCGGGGATGCTCGGGGAAGCTTCCGAGAAGCCTGAGGGAGAGGGGGCTCGGGCTGGGGTGGCTGAGGAAGAGAGAGAGAGATCCACCACTCTCTCACACACACACACACACACTTAACACATGTGCACAATTGCAAAAACACCCTCCAAACACTAAAATTAACACCTCAGTCCCTCACAGCAGGCATAAAATGCCAAAACACCCCTCCACAAGCAGTCCCACGCGAAACGGTGCGAGAACAGGGTCTAAATCGCGAAACCGAAAAACGTGACATTCGACCCCTCGGCGATCAAGATGGAATAACTCTCAAACCGCTCATCGCATGTCGACGCGGATCGCGCCAACGCATTCAGCACTGCCGAGACATCGAACTCATCATTTTGGATCGTCAGATTCGGACTCCGGTTCGCGCCGTTAAGCCGTTCACTCTCCGCGACGAAAATCCAAAAAATACTAAAATCCACTAAAACTCACTTATATACATATATATATATAAATACCTGTATATATATACGTATACTGAGCAAAAACACAGTATTAGGGGAGTGGAACACAGAATTTCAATTTTTTTAAAATTCGAATTCTCACAATTTGGCACTAAAAAAAAAGTGGGATTGTGAGTAATCCAGTTGACGTGGCAATCATATTGTACCACAAGGTATGCAATCCCTAGGATTGGCATGAGAATCATTGCAGAAACCAGTCTCAGCTTGTTGTTTTGCAACTGAAATAGTGAAGATTTTTTTTTATCTCGTTCTATATTCATTAAGCTGAAGTTTCAGCTTCTTTTGTTTAACTTCCATGCCTTTGAAATGAAGACTAATCTCTATAAAGAATTATCATTTTTTTTCTTGTTTTAATAGTATGCTTAGAGTCCAGTAGAGTGCAACATAATACAAGTATGCTGGTTGTGAAATGTTGCTTTTAGTTAGTGCTGCTTCCAGGTTTTGTGGTGAAGCTTCTTATGCTAAAGTAATCATCTTGGAAGAGCCAAACATAATACAAGTATTTTGTTGACACCACTCTTAATTTTGAATGCTTATTCTAGCACTACCTTACAAACTTAGGTGTTTGTTCCCTTTTATTGTGATTATAATAATGATAATGATATAATAATACTAGTTCTACTTAAAAGAAAAGATTTTTTGCTCTGATATAGCATATGTGCATTAGTGCTATAGAAGGAATATACTAGTGTGAGAATTTCCATTGGATAATGTATCATCTTGGTATCCTTGTCCCTTTTTTGTGCTGCTCCTTTATAGCAACTTGATATTGATATGGATTGGTTCTCATGACATGTGGAAAGTAGATATTTTGTTAAATGTTTCTGAAATATATGACTCTTTATGTTGAGCTGCATATGATTTGGAGTTGAAATTTTACTTTACAATCCATGGGATTTTATTTTCGGATATTTGTTTGTATTTTAAGACAATAAATGACAATGTTATGTCGACCCAGCTTTTGTATCTTGCAGTACTTTTTGTAAGCACTTCGTGTAGCAACTTTTGTAAATCAAAAAAAAGATTAAGAGCTCACATTTACTCGCGAGTGAATCAGCCCTAACACTAGTTCTACTTAAAGCATGGCATTGTAGTGATATTTAAGTTTATTTTCCTTACACCTATATTGCTTATTTGTACTAATTGCAAAAATTTTATTTTGGAAACAAATTCTTTGGGGCTTCGCATCGATCTGGATAAACTTTCGAAATGGAACAACGAGTTTTAAGCATTTATAATTTGGATTTTTTTTTTGATATTATAGGTGTTTGGTGTCATTTAGAATTTGTTATTTTCTAGTTAAATTTTGAATAAGTATTTTGTTGTTAGAACTCATGTCCGAAATTTAATTTGAACATTGAGATTGTAATTTGAGAGTGAAGACTATTTGTTATACAAATTATTAATGTTCTTTGGTTATTACTATTTTTTAATATTTCAATTCATTGGAGTATTTAGTTGTGGATCAAGTATTTTAATATTAATCGTAATTGCCGCTATAAGTTTTATTTAGCAATCATTTAGTATATTTTTGTGGCAATTACAATTAATTATAGCGGCATTTATAATAGTTGCTATTGTATAATATTTAGCGGCATTTATTTGGACTTTTACCAACCGCTGGAACAAATGCCACAATAACTTTTACCGACCCTACCAATAGCGGCAATTGTTACAATTGCCACGAAACTATTTAGCGGCAATTATAATTGCCGCTAATTTAAAATATAATCGCCGCTAAAACTCAAATTTGTTGTAGTGATTTCTTTTAACCCTTATTAGAATTTGAAAACAAAGCTTTCGAGTGGGAAGCAATTTTTAATAGGATGTTTGTTGTACTATGCATTGCATCATCCTTCGCTTAAGGAGTGCTTAGAGGCATGTAAGGATAGTTGTATGCACATATACTCTATGGTTGTATTGTGTGGATTATCGTGAACGTAAGTGTGATTGTGATCCTGTTGTATGTTGTTGGTACGACGTGCAAATACAAGGGAGACTCTGTCCATGTAGACAGAGGTGCCTGTATTTGTGGTAGGTCTGTTCACTGCGCGGGCTAGACTTTCAAAAAAAAAAAAAAAAAAATTTACCTGTTTTCCGCATCTAAACTAGCCCGGGGCGTGAGAGATTAAGATGGTATCAGAGCATGAACAATCACAACTACGTTCACAACCTATCTAACTGAACCACTGGTTAGGATGACCCTAGGAAGACCTGAGGTTTATAAGCACGTGAGAGCACGGGGTTGTGGGATTGAGTCCCGGTAAGTTGGTCGAGTTTTATTAACTCGAGGTTTATTGTTGTTTTGTTACCTCGTGTTTGTTTTGTAGTTGCGGTGCAGACTTGTGTCTCTACTGGGAGTGGTGGCAGATTACCAGACAGATAACGAGTGGTAGGGTGATGTGCACCTGGTAAAACCACTCGGGACAGATGTTGACATTGAGGATCCAGGCAGTGACATCTGCTGGGCCTTAGCTGACGGCTGAGCCGTGATTTCTTGGCCCCACTTTCCATGTAGAGCACGAGGTCCACTGCGGGTATCTCTATGGAGACGATACATTGTGCGGCTACCGCCGCAACTGTTTCTGGAGCTGTGTGAGTACAGCTCGAGAATTGAAATACAATCGCTTGGGCGACTGCAGTGCGGATATTATTTCCTCAGACTCTATGAGTATGGCTTTAGTGCCTACTCCTCCCTATTTTGAGCTTATGTACGATTGCAGGCATCTCTGTGGAGATGATGATTTATGCAGGTTTGACCGCATGTATTGCGTGGGCTGCTGGTGTGCGGCCCGAGGTTTGTTCGCCGACCGCTCGTGCGGTTGCGGTATGAGTAGAGTTTTCTTTAGCTTTGGTGGGTAGGACTGTGGTGCTTACCCTATTTCTCTAATCTCTAGTGGTGGCGTGAGTCACCGAGAGAAGAGCGAACCCAAGTATGGATAGTTGAAATAAGTTAGTGATAGTTTATGGGGTTTTCCCCTTTCATCTGATAAGTTGTCAGATTGACCTGATCTTTAGATTGGTTGGATGATATCAAGGTTGTTATTGGATTCCTTATTGAGCTTCAGGCAGGGTAATAAATTTCGTGTGCATATATATGATCGGAAATTTGCCTGACTCATGAAACTGAAGGATGTTCGTGATGCGTAACGAGCTTAGAAGATCTTTCTCACTTGAGTAATG
The DNA here is from genome assembly GCA_016920855.1 of Puya raimondii. Lineage (NCBI taxonomy): Eukaryota > Viridiplantae > Streptophyta > Magnoliopsida > Poales > Bromeliaceae > Puya > Puya raimondii. The sequence goes on from JABWPP010000050.1 coordinate 126,750,485, forward strand.
TTTAAATGTCTTGTTGGTGGAACTATTAGTGCAGTCGTTTTGATCTTCAGATGATCTTTGCGCCTATTGGCGAAGCCAGGATTGGATATGACTTAGCGTCAATGATAGGTATTTGTGGTGTCCACGTTGTGTGCGACAATCCCAACACCTAAATTAAAGTGGTATGAGATGGCACGTGGATTATGTATGCTTAAGGCACATAGGATAATGCGCTATAAGATAATCAGATTAAACCTTAAGGAAAAGTTGTGGATTTGTGTAAGGCTCGAAAGTCAAGTAATCGATCGCATTTAGCTTGTGCAGTTGGCGACTTTATGTCGCAGGTAGTTCTTGTTCCGGTGGATGGAGCCATAGAACTTCCAGAGAGTTGGCTTGATGGTTGATCTCGTTCTCGAATATCGACTTCCATTGTTGATATTTATTGTGTTGTGGTGCACTCTGGTGCAGCATTGTGAGATCGAATGAGTTCATGCTGGTGTCACTTCTCCAACGTGGCGTTGGAGATGGATCTACGGTACTTCGCTTCCTGTTGATAGATACGTTGGCTGCAGACAACGTATTGTCAAAAGTTAGGACGAAATGCCCTACCCCTCTTTTGGGAGTATTTGGATTGGGATATTGTGTTTCCCGTGTAGATAACCTTTATGGATGATCTCATGCAAAGGTTAGAATCATGGTCACCTCCGACCACGCAGTGTATTCTGAATTATCCCTAGGCAAGTTATGTAAAGTGATGAATTAACCTCACCAAGATACATTTTTCGGTGTAGGTCTGGTTGTATTCTAGCCAGTAGCCAGGTCTCACATAGTTGAGGGACGAGTTAGATAATGCGCTCTCAGATGCAATCTATATTGCATTGCTAGAAGATGTGAACTATGCTGGGCACGTGAACTGAGCCTGGCCTTTGGCTCAGAAATTGATGCATGTGTTTGAGTACTAGGTACATGGCATGGTTAAACACGGATAATTATGAGAGTGGATTGCTCTTCTGGTCACTTGACGATTGATGCATCTGGGTCTCGTTGAGACAGGCATCGGATGTGGTATGGAACATTGCATCTCTGGTCCCATGTGGATTTCAGCGACCGGGTTTCGTGGAGACAGATGTTGAGCATCATTGATGATTTGGATTGCTTGTCGCGATTGGCAACCCTGTTACGGGCACGCGTGGATTTTTATGTTGAATCGCATGTACCTGTAGTTGATTAAATGGTCGAGCTCAACTGATTGAGGTAGCCTTAGACCTTTTGGTCTAGGCGGACGGTTTAGATCTTAGACATAGGAGTGTCGAATACCGCAAGTGGGTATCGATGCTAAAGGTTTGACTTCGATCCGTTTGTATTACAAACTGGTGGGAGACTGTGGTCTCCGAGGTGAGTGTTATTGACGTAGGAGTTAGGACAACGATGCATTTCGCTCGTGGCGAACTGATTGACGAAGTGAGTTAATCGGAGTGCGTTGTTTCGGCCTCCAAAAATTTACTCCGACTTGTGGTGTTGAGAGACTTTCCTGCGTGAACCTTTGACGTAGTTGAGTTAACTACTGCTACGTGGACCAGTGTTGGGTGGACCTTGAATTTCTGAGTAGGGAATTATTGTCCTAGTTTTGGAAGAGTGTACAGCAAGCTTTGGGTACGAAGCTGAACTTCAGTACGGCGTTCCATCCGCAGAGCGACGGACAGTCTGAGCGAGTTATTCAGACTCTTGAGGATATGCTACGTGCATGCGTCCTGGATTATGGTGATGGGTGGTTCAAGTACCTGTCACTGGTGGAGTTCGCCTATAGCAACAGTCATCAGGCGAGCATTGGGATGGCACCGTATGAGACTTTATATGGGCGTCGATGTCGGTTCCCTATCAGTTAGGACGACATCGGAGAACGCCGGATGATCGGGCCGGACTTGGTGGTGGATGCAGAGACAAAGATTCGCATTGCTAGAGAGCGATTATTGACTGCACAGAGTCGGCAAAAGAGCTACGCGGACCATCGGCGTCGTGATCTGGAGTTTCAGGTCGGCGAGCATGTTCTGCTCAAGGTTTCACCGTCCAGAGGGATCAAACGGTTCGGTTTGAGGGGCAAGCTTAGCCCGAGATATGTGGGACCGTTTGAAATCTGGGAGCGCGTTGGTCTGGTGGCGTACAGATTGGCTCTACCTCCGAGTCTCGCCCAAGTACATGATGTCTTCCACGTGTCCATGCTTCGGAAGTATGTTTCGAATCCGTCCCACGTCATCAGTCCGACGACTATCCAGCTGCGGGAGGATCTGACTTATGATGAGGCTCCGACGCGGATATTGGCACGTGAGGAGAAACAACTACGGAACCAGAGTATTCCATATGTTAAAGTTCAATAGGCTAATCATGAGGAGCGCGAAGCGTTATGGGAGCTTGAATCGATTATGCGGGAACGTTATCCACATTTACTTGAGGGATAAATGTATTCAAGTTTCGGGGACGAAACTTCTTTTAAGGGGGGAATGATGTAAAGACCGAGAATTTTACTATGCAATTTAACTCTCTGTTGATGATGTTTCTGTGTGTATTTTAATTACATAATCACTCGTCAAGTTTCGGGTGGAAACGAGTTGAAATGAAAGAGTTACGCGATTTCGAAAATTCACTTAAGTGAATAGTAACTCTGGTTTTCCGAAGAGGCCGATTATTAGAGATGGCTTTTGGAGTGTGTCGGACTCCGTTCATAGTGGTCCAATAGCTCGTTTTCAACCGTCCAATTATTCTGGACTCGATGGCACTAACGGATTTTGAATTTGACGAACGGATTCGGAGAAAAGTCCATTTAGTTTTTGAGGGACTAAATTGTAAATGTACATTAAACCGTAAAGAGGGTTATTGATCTGCGAATCGGCAATCAAATCGAATGAAACAAAATTGTGAGTTCGATGTCCCAGTGGTGCTGATCGCGCTAGCACAATCCGTTTGGAAATCCGACAGACGGATCGCAAGATATAACGCGTTTCCCGAGGAAGGGTCAAATGTCATTTTTCGTATTCCGAGAAAAGTGCCAATATTTTATGTACCAAATTGCACGAAATTGGAGTGGGAGGTACCTACGCGCAAAATACACGCGCTGCGAGGGACTTAGCTGACAATTATTAACTTTGGTGGGCTATGTTGCAAAGTGACCAACATGTATATATACACCACTTAGGGTTTTCTCATGTGAAACCCTAACCCTAGCCTTCTACACCCTCCACAGCCACCCCAGCCGACACCCCCACCTCCTGCTCCTCCCTCTGCGCGCGTCTGCCGCCGCCGGCGAACCCCTTGCCGGTCGTCGCCGTCCCCGCGCGCCGCCACGGCCGCCGCTGGCGGACTGCACCATCTCTGGTGCAGTTCTGGCCGAGGAGGGCTAGATCAACTCCCCACGCGCCGCCGCCGCCCGGGACCACTCCGGCCGCCCTCCTCCGGCCTCAGTCAACCCGCCGCCGCCGTCCCTGGGAGCCCCGGCCACCGCCGTGGCCGTTGGACCCGAGTGACCCGAGCCCAGACCCGAACGGGCTCGGTTGGTGCCAGCGCCGCCACCGCCGCCTTCTGCCGCCGGCAAACCCAAGCCCCGGTCTCCCTTGACCGGCCGCACCCGTCGGCTGCCGGCAGAACCCCCGCCGGAGCCGCCGCTTGCCGGGAACAAGGCCCGACCTTTTTGGTGCTCCCGGGCTAGGGCATCATCGCCTGCTCCTCCGGCCGCCTCCCGCCGTCGGTTACTGTGTGCGGCGACCTCCCCCGGCCGCCCGCACCCGCCTCCCGCCGGCGCCCCCGCCGCCGTGCCGCCGCCGGCCGTGCCCTAGCTCCTCTGCCCGGTAAGCTTAGATATGGGCTACTTTCCTGTAGCTGCGGGGGTTCATCGCCTTATTCCGATGCATCCAGATGTGAGCATGATGATCTACTGTCAGTTCTGATCATCATGCTCACCTCTTTTGAGGTCAATGCTGCCCTGGATGCTGTGATTTATGCGCTTTAATATCAGTGCGCGTAGTTTATTAATTTTCGGGCCACTTGCGCGCCTCCCACAGTAACCCGCTGCACTCCGAACCAGGAGCACGGTCTCTGGCACGTCGAAACCTAGTGGCACGTGACTCGGAGGACCTCGGAAATTATCGGTTTGTGATATCGAGCCATAAAACCCATGGAATCACATAAAATAATGCGATTTTGTATATGATTGGGGACTTTTGCACAATTGTGCACTTGGTGGCTGCTGTGGGCAGTGCATGTGGGTGTCGGGTGACCTCTGGACTAATTGTCCAAGGTCTGATGCCTTTCGCGGAAATCGAACGTCGATTTCCGGTGCGTTTCCCGACGAAAGTCGTCGGCGGAACGTGGTTTTCCACACGGAGACTATCCGACACGACTCACATGCCTTGTGGGCTGCCGCTGGGCTTTATTGGCTGGTTGTCCTGGCCGTCTTGTGTATTTGGAGAAGCCCGGTGAGCGGTAGTGGGTTCCGGTGTCGAAATCGACACTTTTGGGAACCCGGATCTGAACGATTGTCCGATGATGGTCGTTTCGATGTTCGATCTTGTGCTTGCTGCCAAGACACCCAAATGGATGTGTTTTGGGGCAGCAATTGACTCGTGGATCGAGTCGGTACCTTTCGGGACTGTTCGTGTGTCCCGGGAATGTTCCGGTGCGATTTTTGGGACTTCCGGTGTTGTTCGGAGATCGGTTTGGGAAACCGAGTCTCGGGTTTTGGGATTTCTGTGAGATGCATATGTTGAGTCTTTTAGGGCATGTCTCTGACTAGTTGGACCTATCGTAGGTCCGGTTGATCTGCTTTGCGTCCCGGCTTCTGACGCGAGTACGACAGGTGGGTGAGCCTTCGGAGTAGTCGGTATCACTGTTCCCTGTCTCTCCTTTGATATAGCTCTACATGTCGATTCCTTCCTTACAGCATTTGTTCATACTTACCTTACTTGCATAGTATATTTGTGGTCATGGACATGTAGAGCAGGATTATGCATTGATGATTTGTGGACTTCTTGTCCAGGCAACACATCGACTCTCTTGTCGTGTGTTTCGATCTGATTGATCAGGATATGGCGTTCATATGCCTCTGTTGTGGCTTCGGCCAAGTACCGGCCTTTTGCCGATTTTGATTCGATCTGTTTGATCAGGATTCGGCGTTCATACGCCCTCATTGTGGCTTCGGCCAGGTTCAGGATTTGGCGTTCATACGCCTCTGTTGTGGCTTCGGCCAGGTACCGGCCTCTTGCCGGCTTTGATTCGATCTGTTTGATCAGGATGCGGCGTTCCTTACGCCTGAGATGTGGCTTCGGCCAGGTATCGGCTTCTTGCCGGATTTTTATTGAGCATATCGCATGATTAGTCACTGCACAGCGTGTATTCATGACACCAGATCGGTTTGGCCACCGATCAAGGGTGTACTATCCGGATGAGTCGACCTGTGGGCGCATGAGTTAGATCGGGTGCAAGTAATGTGACAGGCAAGCCTGGGGTCTCGGACCAACTGGCAGGCAACTCAGATTGGGTATTTTGAGTTTTCATTCCATTGATGCATATGCAGCTTAGTTTCCTGTACAGTAGCATTTTGATTATTTATTCTGTTCATACTGACACAGCTACTGTAGATCTCTGATTATATTGTTATCATATCTCCTTTGTTTCTCAGTTATTACGACATGCCCCTGTGGCTCAGTTGTACCCACTGGGAAACCTCGTTGTGGTTTCTCACTCCCCATTTTTCAGGTAGCTCAGGCAAGGAGTTCAGTTCCTGGTTCGACGCGAGGACGATCTAGCTAGACTGCATTAGCGGTCATCACCCTGGTTATGCTTTCCTTATCTGCATTAGTAGTCAGATAGATACATAAATGGTTCAGTTAAATGATCAATTTGAATGCTTATAAATTGTATAAGATGATGAATTCCCTATGCATGATATTGGGTTTTAATTTCTATTATTATCATTTGATTCAGATTTCTTCGTGTGGGTGTCTACCCTTCGTGGTAGCTGGATTCAAAATAAAGTTCCGTGTTGGAACAGTTTTAAAAGGTTTTTATGGATTTCTTTTAACGCTTATTAGAATTTGAAAACAAAGCTTTCGAGTGGGAAGCAATTTTTAATAGGATGTTTGTTGTACTATACATTGCATCATCCTTCGCTTAAGGAGTGCTTAGAGGCATGTAAGGATAGTTGTATGCACATATACTCTATGGTTGTATTGTGTGGATTATCGTGAACGTAAGTGTGATTGTGATCCTGTTGTATGTTGTTGGTACGCCGTGCAAATACAAGGGAGACTCTGTCCGTGTAGACAGAGGTGCCTGTATTTGTGGCGGGTCTGTTCACTGTGCGGGCTAGACTTTAAAAAAAAATATATATATATATTTGACCTGTTTTCTGCATCTAAACTAGCCCGGGGCGTGACACACAGTGTTCTCTTTGTAGCTAATCTTATAAATTTCTCTAACTACTTGCTTCTGTGTAATTCTAGATAGCTCCTTAAAGTTGATGTGACCTAGTCGTTCATGCCACAGTTTCAGTGTCTAATGACGCTAGGTTACAATGTTCAATTGAAGTGCAAGGCCCTATATAGCAATTGTTCTGTGACCTAACACCTTTTAAAAAGAAAGAGTTATCATCACTAGTCACAGTACATTCTTTTGCAGAGAATTGCACAGAATACCCGTCGTCACACAATTGACTAATGCTTATGAGATTAGTCTTGAACCCTTCAACATAAAATACATCATTCAACGTAGGGCCATCTGGAATAGTGACTGTTCCGTTTCCAACAAGTCCACCGGAGATCTTATTTAAAGTAGTAAAGTAATTTTTATCTCCGGTCATGTATCGGGAACAACCACTATCTGGATACCAAGATAAATTATCATAAGCATATAGCGAAGTATGTATGACAAGACAAGGAAAGAGTGCACCTTTGCGCACCCAAACCTTACATGTTTTGGGTTGCGTCGGCCAATTTGGACTTGAAGTTTGTTGCTTGGAGGCCTTCGTGGGAACATGCTTCTTTGGATCGTGCTTCTTTGGTTTCCACCACTACAAGAATATTATATATTGGTGGCGACTAATGTCGCCACTATATGTATAAAAAATTGCCACCTTTTTAAAAGGTGGCGATTTTTTAAGTCGCCACAAGTTGCCACCGAAAATCTTGCCACTAATTGAAATTGTGGCGAAGCATGAAGAGTCGCCACCTTACTAAAAATAGAGTGGCGACATTTTGTCGCCACCAAATATAACTTTTAGTGGCCACTATTAGTCGCCACCTTATTAAAAATAGCGTGGCGATATTTTGTCGCCACCTTATTAAAAATAGCGTGGCGATAAAATATCGCCACCAAATATGACTTTTAGTGGCACTTCTTGGTCGCCACCTTTCTTGGAGATAAGATGGCAATAAAATTTTGCCACCAAATGTACACTTTAGGTGGCAATAACCATAGTCGCCATCTTAGTTCAATATAAAGAGGCAACTTTTTGTCGCCACCACTTGTGTGAATAAAATAGCCACCAATAGTAAATAGGTAATAAAATAAAATATAAAAATACACTATTTATATTTTATAATTAAAACATACACAAAATAACAAACAAAATATTTAACTAAACAAAATTATCCTTTTAAGAACAATTTAAAAAGCTAAGTAACTTCTCATCCACAACAACTTAAAAATAAAATAATAGCAATATCAATTTAACGGCAAAAGAGTAATAATATTCGATATACAGTTAATATCATTCATGACTCCCTACACTTTAGGAATGGAAAACACTTAAAAAAGATTAAAGAAAAAATGCTTCAGTCTCCTAATTCAATGGCCATTAATTTCCTGCAAGAAAATAAAAAGAAGAAAAATAAGTTACACAAGTTAAAAATCTACAACAAAAGATAGAGTAATTGAATACAACAAAAGATAGAGTAATTGGAGAAACTTGGCGCAAAACAAGCATCACTCTACTAGTACAATTTCAGCATCTCATAAAAATTAAATACAACTCAGGAAGCACATATATTTCAAAACAAGCATCACTCTACTAGGATGCGGAGAACCCCTCTAACTCCGAACCCACCCCGTCTGCATCCTTTGTCCCGCCTCAGGAGCCGGCTTTATATCACTGAATCACATGAGGAAAGCTTCCATTTAGCTGGGCAAGTTGGAATCCTTACATTATGTTTTTCTTCTTTTGGAGATGGGATTTGTCAAATTCTCAGCAGCAAATTTAGTCCTCAATTGGCTATAGTTGGGAAAGAGTTCTTCAGGTATTTGATTCTTGGACCCAAAAAAAATATAGTTTGAAGTGTTTGATTGTACTTATTTGGTAAAAAAAATAGTTTAACATAATTTGGAAAAGAATATCTCTTCTTCCTTCACTTTCTCTTTACTCTCTTCATTTTTTATTCCTACAAATAAAACAAGTATACCCTAAAACCCTTCCTCTTAGCAACAAAGCAAACGCACGATAAACAATTACTTTTCTTCCCATGGAAACCTTTTTTCATTATTTATTCAAAATTATTTTCAAAGAATTTTGAGGTGAAACCAAACATCACATTATTAGCTACCGAAGAGAATTAAATCATTGAACATTAGCACATTCATTGCATTATGAAAAAATGAAGGAGCAGTTACTCATAAATGCATTTCCTAGCAAGAGTAGAGTCAGCATATTTCTGTAAGTTGACATGCAATTTTATGGGCAATGAACATCAGTACCGACAGATTACACCGTCCAATTTGATCTAGAGCATTTACACTATTCAACAACTAAGTTTTGTAATTTTTCAATATAATCTCCCAAATACTTAAATGGCCTTAATATGGATAATTTTTAGTTTAGCGGCGTCGCACATCAATTCGGATGCCCTCTCCTCGGAAAGAAATAATGCCAAAGTAACCTACCTTGTTTACTTCCATAAGTAGTCTACCTCTACTCTTCCTAGCATTCCCATAAGGTCAATATAGTAGCAGTTCAGAAATTTCTTAACCTAGTCTACATAGTTCAACAGAGGTTTCCATGCATAGTCAATTAGGATGCAAAAATACCCCTTTTAAAAATTGCAAAAGAAAAACAACATGAAAGAGTGATCTACTTGTTCTATCCCCAGCAATGAAGAATTAAAGATGCTAATAATCATAATAAGTAAACAGGAACAGACCCAGATTAATAACAATCCACTTGAAAATGAAAAAAAAAAATTGTAAACAACTTTCTCAAAAAAAGAAAAGGTTAAAATTTTAGAAAGTAAAATGGACAGTTTCAACACATCATCATTTGAAAAGCGGAGATAAAAAATCAGTATCAAGAAATATTTTTTATGATCCTTTAAAGTAAAACAAAGAAAAAAATGTGCCCATAGTTAGTTACCACAATTCATTGTGACTCTCTCCTTCCAAGCCCCAAAATAACATTGTGACTGATTTATCTGTCCATCCATTAAGACACTTCAAATTTAATAAGGTCACCAAAAGTTTTAGTTTAGAATACTTCTTACACCCTGAATAGGCATCTCGTTCGCATTCTTGTAGAAGGCGATAGTATTTTTGTGCGTCACCATTAGGCACCTCAGGTCGACAAGACTCTGTTGCTTCATTATGTCCAAATAAGTCATCTACCATTCTATTCATGTTTTCACGCCCATAATCACTTGTTGTGTCCTCATCAGCCGATTCACTACCACAATCAGATTCATCCAATGATTCACCATGATGATTCCACGTGGTATAATGTTGAATCACTCCATTGAAGAATAAGTCAGCTTTAACATCATCCCTTGTCTTAAGTATCACATTGTTACATCTAGTGCAAGGACAACGAATTCTCCTTACATCCCCCAATCTCCGAAAAGCGTAGTCTAAGAACTCATCAACACCTTTCTCAAATTCAGGAAGAGTTCTATCTTGAAGAAATATCCAGCTCTTGTCTATCCTCATATCCGAAAAGCCGGTCTTTGCAGGCAAAAAAACTTCTCCACGGATGCAGTTACCTTATAAATCACATCATATAACCACGAAAGTAGCTTCAGGTTGAACATTCAAAGAATGCGAAATCATTTCTTCAAGTAATAAGACCCAAATTTAACTATACCCAACATACTTTACAAGCATAAGCAGAAGAAATTTGCTTTCTAGCGAAAAGAAAAGTACAGGAATTTTACTTTAGACACTGAAAAAATATCCCAAAAACCACAACTCAAACTCCTAGTTCAACCAATCAAGAAACATAAGCAGAGCACAGAAAAGTACAAAGATCGATATGACGTTAAATGGTTTATGAATAGTTCTAACACTCTGTCCAAGTGTATGGTGAAGACCAGGTGAACCATGACTGAAACAAACATGAAAAAAAGACAACAAAGTAATGGACAAAAGCTAATGGCATAAAATGGCAAATGTAAGAATTGAATTTAGAACCTCTTGAAATTGTGGCATTGATACCATGTGTCACCCAAAATATCAATATGGTAAGAAACAATCGAGAAATAGTTTAAGCATTTGTCACACCCTAATTCTCACTAACCTGTCCTCCTGCTACAACCATATTGCTTTAGCATTTTCATGGAACGTCTTAAACATAAACCAAGTGTTGTATATACTTAATAAGCTATACTGCAACTAGTAAAAGATAAGCTTTTTGGCTCTTGAAACAGTTTTTCGACTTAGTGAAGCAAAATGTAAGCGTTTGACAAGCAAAAGCTATAGAATATCTAGCTTACAAGGAAAAGAAATAGGCCAAACAAGCAGTTAAAAACAATAATAATAATACTGAATGATGCTTATAGTGCATTTGGCCTGAAATCTGATAAATTCTGCTAATATCACAATCTTAGATTTCCATATATCTAATTCTCCCAAACCAAAACCTTCACTATTTATCTCACTCTATCAATCACCATATCATTTACTAATGAAATGAATACTCACATAGATGTGATGTTCGCCCTATAAACTATAAAAGATCATCAAAGAGTATCATGTCATATAACTTAGTTTTACATGTTGATGGCAAAAAGTTTTAAAGAAGTTGTTTATGATGGATCTAATCTATTAGAAGTGAATACCCTTTGATTAGGTTTTCAGGGACATGAATAGTAAGTAATGGAATTAACTCTTATTACTATCTATCAATGCTATACAAACTCCATTAAATGTTAAAAAGCTCAGAGAAAATTCTGTTTCCTTTTAATAACAAAAAGCATATAAATATACTATACCATCACAGCTCAAGAATTTCTTAATACCAACTTGAAGTACGAAGAAATACTACTTATAGACATGTGAAGCATAATACTATCCGACGTTAAACAATGAGTGCCAAGAAGCAAAATGATAAATGAATCAAGAACAAAATACTTCATAGTTGAGATTTATGTACATTTGCTGAAGCTAGACATGTACGAGACTACTGAAGGTTTTAAGGCAATATGCATACAAGCTGCTGCCATGCAGCACTAGATCATACTTCAAGCTTTAGATTATTACGTGAGACAGAAAATTATTCTAGAAGAGTAAGCAACAGTTGGCAATGAATCTGTCGAGAACTCAACAGGGAGTTCAGAACATTAGATAGAGAGATAATATTATATAAGTAGAGACTCATTTGTTAAGCAAAAATATGGAAATCTATGCCACAAATAATTATTACATAAGACTGTAGTAAATGGAAAAGCAACTTAGAACTAAATTTAGCATGTAGTCCAAAAACAATCTATTTATTCAATATGAATTCTCTTAAAGAATTCATATTGAACAGGCCCTAAATTTATTATACTTACATATATGACTATATGAGCCATTTTACACATAGCAATTTGACTTTGTTAACACATATTATGTCACGCCCCGCCGGCCCTTTAACACCAACTAGGTGGAAAGGTAACCGTACGGGCGCATGCCCCAGACCCGCCGAACGGATAGAGTCCTTTCTACCCGCCCAAGGCGTCACAACACAAGCTTATCCACAATGTTCCAACTAGGAACGGAGTACAAGAGTTGCACAAGGAAAGCATCAACATAAAGAAGTTCTACTTCTATTACATCACAAGGCACAATATACATGTCCAAAATTTTCTTTCTTTTCTTTCACTTTCATTCCATACATCATGTTCCAAAACTATGGAATATACAACATCCATACAAGAATGAAATCCCCTAAGCTATCATAATCCAAAATAGGGGTACAACTCTATGCATCACAAAAATGGAAGGGCCGCTATCTAAAGAGCCAAACCCTTGCCTCGCTCCGCTGCCTCACTCGCGGAAGGACCTGGGAAAATGGGGGGTGAGAACTTTAACATAGTTCCCAGTGGGTAAGGCCACCCAAGGGAAGAGCTCGACCCACCAGGTCCAAAGAAATACCACATGCATAAGTTAGATCATATATATAACTATGCAACAATATTTACATGCTTAGTAAATAAACATAAAGGATGCAACCAAAATGAAACATAATTTATCATTCTCTCCTAGGTTCATCCTATATTCCACATTGACTAAGTTCTTTTACTTGTCATTTACTTATGGTTGCGGAATGGCCGTCGCACCATAGTTGTTTCAACATTCGAGGAGTGAAATCGTCACCTCCTATTCGAGTAGCGAAATCGTCGCATACTCAGGATAGCGAAAGCGTCGCCTACCCCGTCACAATACCGCCATTACATGGCATGGATCGCGAAATCGTCGCATATCCGGGATAGCAACCTTGTTGCACATCTCCCCCTCGACACCGCCAATACGTGGCGCGGTAGCGAAATCGTCGCCTACCCGGGATCGCGAAATCGTCGCCTATCCCATGTCGGCACCGCCAACTCGTGGCATGGTAGCGAAATCGTCGCCTACCCGGGATAGCAAAATCGTCGCACATCCCATTCTTCACATTACTTGCCAACCTAAATCTCATGATCTTAGGTTCAAGTCACTAAGTCTCGCCTATGTTTGATAACACTAGGCTACTTTCTCATTGCCAACCTAGATTCCATGACTCTAGGTTCCAATCACATGTCCAACCTATGTTCAATGACACTAGGTTTACATCTCACATGTTCCAACCTATGTTCAATAACACTAGGTTAAGTTCTCACACATTCCAACCTATGTTCAATGACACTAGATTAGATTCTCTCACGCAACCATACAACAAGTATAAATAATTGAATTATACTTGGATGTCCATATCATGCAATAGGAGTTCATCGTTCTACCTATCATGATTTCTACCATTGCCAACATGCAAGTCCTAGGGTTCACATACATATACCATTTTGTTCTTAAATGGATAATTACCCTAGACATGGAAGTGACCTAATCACTTCGGTAACCATAAAACCCACCTCAAGAGCTTCCAAATCTTGTGTTCTTCAAGCTCCTAAGTGTCCAAGCTTGGAGTTCTTGCTTCAACCCAAGCTTCAACAAGAAAAAGGTTCGTTACTCATTACGAACCCTAAATCCATCTCAAAATACGAAATCAAGTGTTCTAATAAAAAGTTATTCCATCTTGATCGCCGAGAGGTCGTATGTAACGTTTATCGTTTCGCGTTTTGGACCCCTTTTTTCGCACCGTTTCGCGCGTTTTCGATTTTGGAGGGGTGAATTGGGTTTTTTTCCAGCTGTGGGAGGGGGGAACTTTGGCTGAGAGGGTAGGTGAGTGCATTTATGGAACCTCACCTACCCCCTCTCTTTGTCCCTCTCACACTCCACCTCTCCCCTCACTCTCTCTCACTCTCCCTCTCTCACTCCTTCTCTCCCTTGCTCCCAGAATGGAGCCCGAGCTCCCCCTGCCCCTTGGCCTCCTCCCTGTGCAGCGCCGAGCCGCCGCCGGCCACCGCCTGGCCGGAGCTGCCCCGGCCAAGCCTCCCCCCTCTTTTTTCTCCTTTTCTTCTTCTCCTTCTTCTTCTTCTTCTTCCCGAGGGTGTGCACCCAGGGGTTACCCACGCCGGAGCTCCCCTGAGGTGGCACGACCCCCGCCGCCGTCGCGCCGCCGCCGGGGACCGCCGCTGTGGGCCGCCGAGCTGCCGCAGCTGCTGCCAGGGCAGCTGCGGGCAGGGGGTTGGTGGCCCGAGCCGCCGCCGGTTCGCGCCGCCTTGGAGGGTGAGCGCCCTCACTCTCAGGTCCTCCGGCGCCGCCCCCTTCTTCCCCAGCCGTCGCCGTGCGGCCGGAGCGCCGCCGCGCCGCAGCTGGCTGCTGCTGGGTGTGCGGGCAGCGGGCTCGAGATCCGAGCCGCCGCCGCCTCCCGCCGCCGCAGCGACCTCCCGCCGGCATCTGGAGGGCCGCCGCAGCCGTCGTCTCCTTCCCCGGCCTTCGCCGTACCGCCGGAGCGCCGCCGCAGCCGCCGCTTGCTTCGGGGGAGCCGCTAGGGCATCCGCTGCCGCGCCAGCTCCACCGCCGCCACCCGTCGCCGTTCTTATCGCGGTCACCGGCCAAACGACGTCCGGCGACCCCCTCGTGCCGGTGCTCACGTCGCCGCCAGCCGCCGTCGCCGCCGTTGCCGCGCCGCCTTGCCCTAGCCAACCCGAGAGCTGGGAGCTTCGCCGCGCCGCCGCCGCCGTCTCCCACCGTCGTCTAGTGTGAGCTCCCCCTTCCTTGTGACCCACTCGGCCGACCCTGCCCGCCGCCGGCCCTGCTTGCCCGCCGGCAGCCGGTCGGAGCTAGTTGCTCCGGCCGGGGGGCTGTTTTTGTGTTTTTTTGGCCGCGCCGAGGTTCCCGGAGCCTCTGCTGGTCCTTGAGGTCCAGGAAGGTGAGCACGATGATCACGGCATCATGCTGATCATCATGCTCACCTCCGTTTTGTTTTTGCTCGAGCCGTTTGTCGTTCGGCCTTTGTCGAGCCGTTTGTGTGCTTGTGGCGCTGTTTTTATGCATTTTCCCGGCCTGCGACTTGCCCTGTCGCAGAGGGGCTGTGAGCACGGTCTCCAGGACGACGATACCTATCCGCTGGTACTTGCGGAAGGTCGAGCGGACGAACGGATTGCTCGAACGGCTTAATTTAGTGCTTGTATGTATGTGTATGTTGCTTGTTTAGGGACTTTGGCGTTTGTGACAGCGTAGCGACGCTGTGGGCAGCAAGGGTAAGGTCTTGGAGACCCTGTGGACTAATTGTCCAACCCCTTCACCTTTCGTGGAGATTCGGATTCGTTTTCGACGCGTTTTTCGATGAATTAATCGGCGAAACGTGTGTTTCTAGTCGCGCGACTCACTCGCTGTTTTCGTGAGCGACTTGGCTTCATCGTGTAGCCTCGTTGGCTGTTCCTCATCGCTGTCCCGAAGTTCCGAGGACAGCGGATGAGTGATGTGGGGTTCCGGTGCCAAATCGGCACTTTTCGGGAACCCGGGAAGCCTTTACGGGTGCGTTTGATGTTCGTGGCACCCCGAGCTTGTGCTCGCTGTCCCGTCACTTGGTTTTGTGTGTTCGGGGACAGCGAGGGACCTTGTTGGCTGTTTGGTACCCCTCTGGGGCTTTGTGTGGTTTCGGGATCGTCCCGGTGGGTTTCCCGGGCGATCCGTCGGTTTCGGGATGTGAGAGCTTTGTGTTTAGCGTCGACTTGGTGGACCTTGACCCTGTGAGTCTTTCGTAGGTCCTGTCGCGGTTCCCGAGAGCCGTCGGTGTTAGATTGGATCTTACCTACAGGTGGGTGCTTCGATCCGGAGTCGGTTCAGTGGACTACGGTGATACCTTTCTATCCCTTCCTTTGCATTACAGTTATTAGTTCACTTGACTCCCGTAGACTCTACTTATATGCGTGCTTGGATAGTAGAGTAGTTGTGGCTTGCATGTTCCTTGAGACGACCCAGTTGGTCGGAGGTGATCGCCTGTTGTTCCGAGCGATCCTAGTTGTAGTTTATCGGTTGCTTCTCGGCTCTTTGCCGTTCTGTAGATTGAGCATATGCATCGATCGTCACAGCTCTTCCCGCACTTCACGTACACCGCGGTCTGATCCACCGTGTGGAGGTGTTCTTTTCCGGAAAAGGGTCGTGAATTTCTACCGACCCGTGAGCCCCGAGCATTGCGTCGGGATGGATGGTGCCGTTGGATTGAGCAGGGTGACAGTGCCAGGGCCACGTCCCGGTGGCTATAGATTGGGTTTACATTGTGGTTATCTCCTTTGATGCATACTAGTTGCTTACAGTAGCATAGTTATTTCAGTTGTATGTTAGCCTCATACTTACTTGTGCTACTGTATACCATATCTATCTTTTGTTGACCCTCGTGCCGGTGTGTACACCTCGCCTTCGTCGGCTTGCGGTACCCACTGGGAGGGGAGACATGCGTGCATGTTCTCACCCCCCGCCCCCATTGCAGGTTTCAGGTGAGCAGGGTGGTGAGTGTCGGGACGCTGCGAGGCACGCCTAGATAGTAGCTCTAGAGGTTCCGACTCGTGAGGCTACATCCCCAGATTTGGTTATCACCCTACTTTCGCCTATTAGATGTCATTTGTGGTTCAGTTATTCTTTGAGCTTACTCTAGCATGCTTATGTGTTGTGAATTTACTCCTTATGATTATGTGATGATAGCATGCTTGGATTGATTGGTTGTATCCTTGTTTTTCAGTCGTTTCATTTATCGAGCATTTTGGTTTTCTACCCCTCGTGGTAGCGTCGTAAAGCAAGGTTTCCGTGTGGAAAACGGTTTTCAAATGGATTTCTGATTGCTCGGTTTTGTGATTTCAAAAAGAGAATTCTCGTGTGGAGAACAGTTTTCAAATGATTCTTGAATGTTTGAAATTAGGGTTTCAAATAAAGCTTCTGGGTAAGGAGCAGCTTTCTAGAATGTTTGTTGCTTGTGCATTGCATCATCCTTCGCTTAAGGATTTGCTTAGATTCATACAGGTTAAGGACTGCTAGCTGTATGAATCTCTCGTTGTGTTGATGTGCTGTTGGGATGAATGAATGGTGGTTGTGATCCTGTTATTTGTTGTTGGACGCCGTGCAAATACAGGGGAGGCTCTGTCCGTGTGTACAGTGGATCCTGTATTTGTGGCGGGTCTGTACGTGGCGCGGGCTAGGCTTTTCAAAAAAAAAATTTAGCACGTTTTTCCGCATCTTGAACTAGCCCGGGGCGTGACAAAACGGCACACACTCGTTTGCGTGAATCCAATCAGGCCCAAGCAATAAATTGTAATGGCTATCAGCGTCCACTACAAAGAAAGCCGTCCGCAAGGTTTTAGATCCTACGGTGAGTTCCGTAGTAAGTACCCCTCTTGGATGTTGACCACTTCCTGTGAAATCAGTCATCGTCGTGTCGGTAGGCTTAAGATCATTTTCACTTTTGCCTAACTTTTTGAAAAAAGATGTGGGCATTATATTGACCATTGCACCTCCATCAATCATGACTCGGCCTACTGGCCGACCCTCAATCCATGCCTTGATGAACAAAGGCCTGACAAATCTTGTTTGCAAGGCCGATGGTTTCTCGAACATCACTGCATCGGCCCTTCTCACTTCTTCTAGTTAGAGTTGAGCCACTGTTAACTCTTCTCCATCATGGACTAATTCTTCGATCTCAATCGATTTTGCCTTGAATGAATACGGCAGAGCATATACCATATTGATTTCAGCCGAATTTTCTTCGGCCGATTTTTCTATAAATTTTTGCTTTTTCTTCTCTGATTCTTTTGCGGTCTCGACCGATGATTCACTTTTTGGCCGAGATTCTCTCTCCTTAGGAGGCCACATCTCTCGCTTAATGATTGTTTCCAATGAAGCAATCTTATCCTCTAAGGTTTTTCTGCTAGTCCTTTTGATCGGCTCACTTGGTGCCGACCGATCGACTCTAGATTTTAACCAAGATAGAGATGTAGTACCTTCCCTATCTTTATCACTTGACTGGAATGTGAAACTCCCAGCTTCGTAATCATTTCTCATGGGCTGAAATGAGGGCTGTGACTCGAGCCGATGCCAGACGTTCGGCCTTGTCTCCTTCGTTGCATCCCAATTTTGTCTGGTTTCAGCCTGCATCCTTTGTTGCCGACATTTTTGAGTTTTTGTCAGCAACAGCCCATGCCACCTGGCCGGTGCCTTTGCTACGTGCCATTGATCGATTGGCACGTTTGCGGATATTTTCACAGTCCTCAAATGGTCTATGAGGATTTCTCTTCTTTCCCAAGGTCTCGGCCATGGCTGTATGCCGAGTTCATTTATCAATCTCCGTCCGAGGAATTCTATATCGCCCTCGGTCATTCCTTCGAACTCAGGTTCTGATCTCGGCCTGGGCGGGTAGCGCCAATGTGGCCGAAATCCCTGATACCTCTGTTGGGAGCCGAATTGTCTTTCTTGAAAATTCTTTCGGCTCACCTTCTCTTCATCTCTATTTTGATAATAATCATTAAGGACTTTTTTCATTAAAAGGTCCTTTTTTGGTTCGTGCTCTGGTTCTTCTTCAGAACCATTTGAATCTTCTCCTGAGCAGCCATTTGGGATCATCTCCGGCTCTGGCAACTCTTCCCATTCTTCAGGAAAAGCCATAAATTCTCTCCACTCCCCGTAGAGTTTCCTTTCGCTGATGATCACTTCCCAGTCTTTACGCGTCATTTCGGCCTTGCATCGAACGCAAAGCCGAAACTTCCTTCGGGTGCTGGCGATGTTTTCATTCACCTTCTCCTCGGCTGATGACTTTCCTTTCATGTCCACCATATTTACCTGTGGAGGAAAAGGATTTTTATCAATTTCCATTTTCTTAATTTCTTGATCGGCAAAGATAAGCCGACCTTCATTTATCTCTTTCTGAATTTGCCTTTCAAAGGCTGTGCACTCGTTTATTTTATGGCTCCACGAATGGTGCCATTTGCAATACTTTCTTCTTTTTAATTCTTCTCCAGAAGGTATCGTCTGCCCTTCCTGAAGCTTAATTCTACCGTCTTTCAATAACCGATCAAAAATTAGTTCAGTCTTAGCTATATCAAATGAATATGTATATGATGATATACGGGCTTTTGCTTCATTCGGCTTAGCCGGTTTCAGCAAAGCACATTTATATGGTTGATGGTTTTTTACCATCTCTGCTGCATAAATTTCGGCCTCATCAGCCGATGATGAACCGCCCTCACTAGGCGTATCCGGCTCATCTTGAGCCGAAAACGTTTCTTCCAAAAAAGAAATGTTTTTCTCTTTTCCTTTCCAATCCTTATTACAGCTCCATCTCGGCCGATCGTCATTATAGCCTTTCCTGAATTGCTCATATTGAGTAACTCGGACCCCCAGATCAAACAGATTTGGGAAATATCTATCTTCAAAATGATCTTTGATTTTAAAATGTAAATCATTGAATGCCATTTTTGCAAATTCTGATTCTGGCATTCTTACAAAACATCGGCTCCTGGCCGTCTTAAATCGATTCAAATATTCTTCGACCGATTCATTCGGTCTTTGTCTATAAAAAGCCAGATCAGCAACCGACAATTTCGGTTATGATCTATAAAACTGTTCGTGGAATTTTCTTTCCAACTCATCCCAATCTCTTATTGAGTTTGCAGGTAAGCTTGTATACCATGTAAAAGCCGTTTTGGTCAACGACGTATTAAATAAACGTAATTTTAGAAATGAATTGGCAGCGGCCTCTCTACATTGGGCCGTGAACCGTGCCATATGTTCGACCGTGTTTTCGGTCTCATCCCCAGAAAATTTATCAAATTTCGGCATTTTCCAGTTTGCCGGGTATGGATGATCTCCATCTATATTAGCCGGGTAAAGAGATCTAAATACGGGCCGTATTGTCGGCCTTGCCCCTACTCCGAATGTATTTCAGATTGCCTCTTCTATTTGCATATATAACTCGTTATTAATTCCTTGATGGGGAACTTGTGCTGGTGCCGGCAGAGGCGGCATCTGTCCAGGGTTCTGTACAATTGGTACCCCGAAGTTTTGTAACGTAGGGTTAATTCCTTGAATTACATTAGGGACCTGCCCCCCAGGTCTTGCACCTCAATTTTGAGGTTGATATGCTGGCAAAGGCGGGGGTGGTGGTAATCCCCAATCCATTTCTGGCTACTGATGACCGGCAGCAAGATTTGTTAACGGTCTATAATTGGCTTGAAACGGTGTCGCCTGAGGCTGTGTAATAGCTGGCGCAATAACAGAATTTTGCAACGCCGGGGTACCCATAGGCCCTGGTATGCCTGGGTATTGATGATCGTTTCGTGTTAATAGCTGCCCAATTCGGGCAATATTTTCATTCGAGGCCGTAATAGCGGCCAATACTGCATCTAAGCGATTGGTACTTCGATGACTGTTTTGATCTAAAACTTGTAAGACCCAAGTCATCTGTCCCAAAGCTTGAGCCAAGCTTGGCTCTTGGTGATCGGATTGACCACTTGCTTCCACATCTACTGGTAACACCGCTTGCTGTTCGGGTGCACTTTCGGTATTGCTGGTCTGGTCATTCTCCGAATTTCGAGGAATAACTCTGTTACGTAAACTCATTGCATTATCATCTGCCATATCTTAAATTAAGCAGTAATTTACCTTGAAATAAAGAGTGTCCCACCGGGCGTGCCAAAAATTGTTGAGCTCCGTTTTCTTTGGACCGTTGACCGGGTCCGGACCTTCTCAATGTATGCGAAAAAGGTTAAATGATTTCTTTAAATGACCCTCGATATTTGTGCCCTAGACTATATCAAACGATTCGACTGATGATGGATCAGATCAGCCGAGTTCTGATAGCAGACAAGAAGTTGTGTCGGCTGATGAGCCGAGCAAATGTGTATAAGAAAAGATACTTAGGTCGGCTGATGAGTCGAATAGATTATATATATATGAAGATTTGGATTGCTTACAAAGACTAAGTCTATCTTAAACTATTCCTAAAACAAAAGTAAATACTGGAAAAGGAAATTACAATTGGACTACTCCTAGGAAACACAAAAGAATAAGACAGGAATTAAAAATGGTCTTCTTGTTTTCTCTGAAGGAAAAAAAACCTCTTCTCAAGGCGTTTTTCTGTTGATTTATTGTATCCGCCTGAGGTCTTCAGTTATTACCATGATCAGCCACCCCCTTTTTCCTCGGGCCACTCCTGGCTAATCTCAACTGTAAGCGGTTTTCAACAACCGCCCTTTAGTTTTTTGGTGCATATTTCCAACACCCGGTTTACTATTTCCCTTGAAATTTTCATACGCCGGTCTCATAGCCGTACGATTTTCGAGGTATCAACACCCTTATCCTTTATCAGTTAGTTATGGATGTGGTTCAGTTACACTGTGGTTGTTTTTGTCTAGCATGTTATGGTATTGGTACAGTTACATTTTGGATGTTCTGTCTTGCATGCTTAGATCTTGTGGATTTGGTTTAGCATTCATGTGTGGATTGCATGCTTAGACTTTTGGATGACCTCGCTGTTAGATCTTTCATTGTCACGCCCTGCCGGCCCTTTAACACCAACTAGGTGGAAAGGATAACCTCACGGGCGCATGCCCCAGACCCGCCGAACGGATAGAGTCCTTTCTACCCGCCCAAGGCGTCACAACACAAGCTTATCCACAATGTTCCAACTAGGAACGGAGTACAAGAGTTGCACAAGGAAAGCATCAACATAAAGAAGTTCTACTTCTATTACATCACAAGGCACAATATACATGTCCAATTTTTTTTTCTTTTCTTTCACTTTCATTCCATACATCATGTTCCAAAACTATGGAATATACAACATTCATACAAGAATGAAAATCCCCTATGCTATCATAGTCCAAAATAGGGGTACAACTCTATGTATCACCAAAATGGAAGGGCCGCTATCTAAAGAGCCAAACCCTTGCCTCGCTCCGCCGCCTCACTCGCGGAAGGACCTGAAAAATGTGGGGTGAGAACTATAAACATAGTTCCCAGTGGGTAAGGCCACCCAAGAGAGAAGCTCGACCCACCAGGTCCAAAGAAACACCATATGCATAAGTTAGATCATATATAACTATGCAACAATTATTATCCAAGTGATTTGAGCCATGGTTCACCTCGCATGTAAGAGAATTCGAGTATTTCATAATATATATATATATACTTGAAAGGTGATGTATGCATGTTAAACCTAGTGTCATTGAACATAGGTTGGAATGTGATGGTATTAAACCTAGTGTTATTAAACATAGGTTGGATCAGGTGATGAACCTAGAGTGGGTAAACCTAGGTTGTATAACATAGTGGTAGAAAGACCACTTGGTTTATAATGTGTGTGAACCTAGAGTCGTTGAACCTAGGTTGAGGTAACATAGTGATAAGAAGATCACTTAAACAGGACATTGAACCTAGTGTCATTGGACATAGGTTGGAAAACATAGTGGTAGGCTAACCACTTGGACATGAGAATATGAACCTAGAAGAGGTTGATATCATAGGGTAATGATGAACCCTTGAGACATGGAAAGTGGATTCCGGAATCCCAGAACTGGTGACTTGTGGATGATCTTGGTATCAGCGGGTGGGTGCGACGATTTCGCCGCCAAGAGGCTGGATACCTGAGGCGAGTGCGACGATTCGCCGCCCGATGATTGAAGTCATTGTTCGGCGAGTGCGACGGTTCGCCGCCGGGTGGCTGAAGCTATTGTTCGGCGAGTGCGACGATTCGCCGCCGGGTGACTAAAGCCATCGTTCGGCGCGTGCGACGATTTCGCCGCCAGGTGGTAAAGTCAAGAGGGGCGTTGGCCCAATGATATTGGACTCTAGAAAGAGTCGGGTAAGGTTTGACTAAAGTAAGTAAACCTTAGAGGGGCGGTGGCCTAATGATATTTGACTCTAGAGTGAGTCGGGTAAGGTTTGACTAGAGTAAGTAAAGCTTAGAGAGGTGGTAACCCGTTGATGATTGACTCGAGAGTGAGTCGTGTGTAGCTTAGCTAAGGTGAATGAACCTTAGGAGCAGGTTGATTGTGAAATGGATAGTGGAATAGCAGTGAAAAATGTATTTCATGGATTTCATTATCGCATTTATTGAAGCATAAGCATGTTTACTGTTTTTGCATATAGTTGAGTTATATGCTTGCAAGTTATGTATATGTACTAACCATGCTTTTATGCTTCCTTTGGACCTGGTGGGTCGAGCTTCTCCCTTGGGTGGCCTTTCCCACTGGGAACTATTTTAGATAGTTCTCATCCCACTATTTTTCAGGTTCACACGTGAGCGGCGCGGCGGCGCGAGGGGAGGACGTAGCCTGATAGTTAGCGTCCTACCACTATGACCAGGATAGATGTACCCTCTACTGCGTAGCTTAGGGGTATTGGAATGAAAGGAATGTAATAACAATTTGGTTGTATTTGGAAAAAGAACAACGACAAAAACTATAATATGTGGATGTATTGCGAATGCATGTAATAGCATAGTACTTTATGATGCTTTTCTTATGCAATCTATGTATGAATTCTGTTCATGTTTGGAACCTCTTGAATTGTACTGGTTGTGACACCTTGGACGTACAGGGGAAACTCTGTCCGTTCGGCGGGTCTGTGTGCGTGCCCACACCGACCAAATTGGCGGTTTCGGGGTGTGACAGATTTAGGTGGTATCAGAGCGTAGAAACGGTCTAGGTGGACCTAAGAAATCCTAGGTTGGAAAAGACTCTAGGAGTGTAAGCTCGTGAGAGACGAGGACTTGTGATGTGCGGCGAAAGTGTAATCGATCGGGTCGTGTATTGGTTATGCCTCTAATAGGATGTTAGAGGTAGATTTAAGGCGTGGTTTATTCTCAGCTAAGTGTGTTCATGTTGGCGCGCGACAACATGAACCCAAGGGATGAGAATAGGCGCCCTTGTGTGACTTTCGCCTAATTTGTGTCCGTAATTTGAATCTTGTTTGTACTTGGCCTAGAAGGTCGAGGATGTTGATGGAAGTTGTCGTGTTTCAGGATACGATGGCGTCACGTGGGCGATCTCTGACGAGATCAACGCGGGATGGACCTAGTGAGGTCCCTGTGCAATCTGAGGGCAAGTGCTTTAGGTGTGGGCAACCAGGCCATACGCGGGATGAGTGCCCGTAGGTGGATAGCCGGGTCCTGACACTTGCGACGGCCTCTTCTGCTCCAAGACAGCTCGCGGGTATGCCACCTGCGGCAAGCTCTGGGGAGCATGCATCGATGTTGAGGCAACCTGAGGGTTCGCGTCGGGCGCCAAGTGGCCATGGGTACGCGACTCAGGTGATGGAATCTACTGCTGTCGACGGCGTCGTGGCAGGTATAAAGATATTAGGGACCAAACGTATGGATAGGCATTGGGTACCCAGGCATGCTCGTGTCATGGAAGTGTATCGCCTACCAAAACCGATAGGTGATTAGACGGTGCCGGCGAGTGGCTGGTGATGAGCCAAGGAGAGGGCTCGAGGTAGGAATGGAAATGGTGGACTAACTCTCAAGGCAATGTGTGTAGCCAATTGCGAGAGCCGAGTCATAACACTCGAGGACATCGTGGTAGTCCAAGAGTTCCGGATGTCGATCCGGTGGACCGAATGGTGAAAGTGGAACCACTATTGCGAAAATAGTAAGACAGTCGCTAAGCTTTGACGAGTGGGTCTTGTAGCACCTCAACCCGAGGAGAGGGAATTGTGCTAGTGTACTTGTGCACTTAGGCAAGATTTCCTAGTGCTTGTGTTTTGCATGGAAAACTATAGTAGCGTAAGAACGCTCAAGTATAGGTACGGGTGAAGTACCTGATTTTGTTCAGCCGAGAGGGTTGTTGGCAGTAACACTTGAGCATTATTAAGTGTGAAGGAGGCCATGGACCGCTCGAAGGGCTGGTGGCTCGCACTAGGTGCTTAGGAGCCGATAGAGATATGTGTCGCTCGATAGAGCGTGTTAGTCGTGTGTGACGATGGTGGCGTGTATTGCTTGGGGACGATCCGTGCTCGGGCCATGTGTGTACTGTGGAGCCTGGGGCCGTATGAACAGGCGCAGTCAGCTGTGTGTGACACCAGCCCGAGACCTGAGGGTAGGGCAGAGATTTATGGTCGGGGCGGTAGTCCAAGCGATGACCCGAGAACGTAGAATGCCACATGTGAGACAGTGTGATCGATAGTACACTGAGGGTGTAGATATGACCCAACCCGAGGATTTGCTGTGGTTCGGGGTCTTGGTTGCTCCTGGTTGGAGTGTGTGTGCGAAGTCCCAAGTGAGGACTCTGCCAGGTAATGATTGGATCTACGTTTACGAGCGAGAGACGTTACGCAACGTTGAGACAGTTTAGGCAGTATGCCTACATGAGAGTTTTGGTCTGTGGACCATCTGTGATAAACCGAAATAAGCGGTTCAATCAATGGCTCTGATAGTAAGAGAGTGTTGATCGTGTCCAGGAGGAATGAGGGTAGTGACTTGAGGAGCGGAGGCTCGGTCATACCGCTTGCCTAATTGGAACCGCCGAGTCTGGCGTTGTTGATGAGATGAAATCGGATTACGAACAGAGTGTTCGTGTGGACTCGTCGCGAAAACGACGTGACGTTGAACCGTGGCAAATGAAAGTAAAGTGATGTGCTCTTATGAGACATTGGGATAGTAAAAGCCACGTGGGGTTTTAAGGACTATGCTTTCAAAGTGGACTGAAACTTGTGGATGTGCCTAATGTGTCATCTCGCTGTAGAGCTGGAAGTCCACGTATCGTAGGGTCACTCATGATCGAGTGATGCACCAATGATATTGCCTCTAAGCAATGCCGGTGATCGGATCAGGGTGAGTTCCATAATGGGACAGTAAATGTGAATGAGAGTCACATGCGACGATTAGACTCTCAAATGGCCAAGGTGTTGGACCAGTTGTAGTCGTTGACATAATAAGTTGACGATACAAAGTGTTGGGACAGGGTAATAGAGTGATACCCCGTGGATCCTTGTGTGAATCGAGGGGGTCTGCCCGAATGCAATTTGTGTGGTGGTGGACCATTTGACTAGTTGGTTCATTCTTGTCGGATCCACACCACGAGGATGAAGGGTAGTCCTGACCTCAGAGGAAACCTAGTAGCATTTATAGTGTTCGTCGTCTATTGATGACGGTTGATGATGACACGGGCCTGATAAAAAAAAAAAATGTTTTCGGGCGATCGTCGGTTGAATGGAAATATATGCGGTAGATGACCGCAATTCCTTAGAAATGCCTCCCGAGCAGGCGGTGAAGTTGGAGTGAAGTTCGAGGCAAGATAAATTCGGACTGTGAGAAGTATTGGAGCGTGTGGGGTCGTTACATATC
This sequence comes from Puya raimondii, assembly GCA_016920855.1. Classification (NCBI taxonomy): domain Eukaryota; kingdom Viridiplantae; phylum Streptophyta; class Magnoliopsida; order Poales; family Bromeliaceae; genus Puya; species Puya raimondii. Next base: position 126,776,619 of record JABWPP010000050.1, read on the forward strand.
GACTTGCGCTGCCACCGACTTGCGGGAGTTCATAATGTATTTAATGTAATCACATTCCGCAAGCATGATCGTGATCGAACCCATCCTTCGTTATGAGCCGCTTGAGCAATCACGAAAAGCGTGAAGCCACTAAGGAGTGGGAGAACGCAACGATACCCTCATTTACTTGACAAGTCGAGTTGAGGTGTGATCTTAGTTTCGCGGACGAAACTCCTTTTAAGGAGGGAGGAATGTAGTGAACCGCAATTCGGAAGCATATTGAACTTTGGCCAAGTTGGACAAAGTTTAGTTCAGGAGTAAGTTGAACGTGTTTAGAATTGAGTTCCGAGGGTTTCGGAACGATTAGAAGTGGATTTGGTGAGTCCATTTTGTGTCCCGAGAGTATTGGAATAATTAGAGGAAACTTGGGAGAATTTTGAGATACGATTGTATATTAGAATATAATTATTCCGTAAGGGATAAACTATAATTCTCCAACTCAGGAAGTGTTTTTATGTATAGAAGAGTTTCGGTTGTGTTGGATTTGATTTGGAGAGAAAACGGAATGAAAAACGGAGTTTTAGAGTGAAAATGAGAAGAAAATAAAAAAGGCTGAAAATACTGTTCACAGTGTCCGGGTCCGGACCCTGGGGTTGGGATCCGGACCCCAGCTGCGAAAATGCTGAAATTGCTCACGGGTTCCGGACCCGGGATGCAAGGTCCGGACCCCACGGACCCAGAAGCTCCAGAATGGGGGTATTTTGGTCATTTCATGTGGTAGGCTTATGAGGGGAGGTTGGGGGAATGTCTTCTTCATTTTCCCTCTTCTTCCTCTACTTCTCCTCTCCCTCTCCTCTACTTTCTCTCTCTCTAGAGACCCCTCCAAAACTTGGAGAAATGAAGGATTTGAGCTTGGGAAAAGGCTTCCAAGGTGGGAAAAGAGCTTCTTGGAGCAAGAATAAGTTAGAGAAGTTTGGGCTAGAGGTGAGTTCTTGATGATTTAGATTTAAACCTTGGAATTAATCTCTTATTTTGAGGTTTTTGGAAACCCTTGGCAATCTAGACCACAAATGGTGGGGATTGGCCATGTGATTTTGGGCTCTTACATGCATGCATGTAAACCCTAGGTTGAAAGAGGGGTTTTCTTATAGAGGGGTTTAAAAAAAATTTAACTATATAGAACCCTAGTTGGGGGTTAGTGGAACATGTGGGACAACTCCATTTTGAGTAATTCCAACAGATGGAATCGTTATGAGTTCGACTCGGATTAACGAATCCTTCATGTGTGTTAGGGCAAGGAGCTTGAAGACTAAGCTTGAGGCCAAGGAAAAGAGCCTAATTGCAAGTGTCTACAAGCAATTTGGAAGCTTTGTGAGGTGGGTTTGTGTTTACCGAAGTGATTAGGTCACTTCCATGTCGAAAGAGTAAAGTATAATTTATTTTACTTGATGCATGTAATGGTAGGTTAATTGGTAAGTGGTAAATATGAATGTGTAGATCATATGATGTTAATACCATTAACTACCATGGATTGGAACTACAGGCATGTAGAACACATAGATACAAATGGACATGTGTATGCCTAGGTGTGGACATAGCGGTGTGCTAGTTTTCTCTATACGCTAGAGAACTTGATATGTGGTTAAACAAGGGCTAGAGGCCATGTAAAGTTAGAAATCCTAGGTATGGACAATTAGGATAAGAAAGAACTGTAATGTGCATGTTGGCATTGGGTGTATATCCAAGTGATTTGAGCCATGGGTCCTCGCATGTAAGAGAATTCGAATATTTCATAATATATATATATATACTTGAAAGGTGATGTATGCATGTTAAACCTAGTGTCATTGAACATAGGTTGGAATGTGATGGTATTAAACCTAGTGTTATTAAACATAGGTTGGATCAGGTGATGAACCTAGTGTCACGCCCCGGGCCCTAGGGAGAGCCTACCAGGCACGTGCACAGACCCGCCGTGTACCTCAAAACAACACAAAGTACACAAGGCGTCTATAACAACAACAAATCAAGTAGAATAAGAAAAACATCCTAAAAAGGGTGATCAGAGCGAGAACATAGTTCTACAACTAAAATAGGATCAACACAACTAAAATCTCAAGATAAACAAAAGAATTTATACATCTTATCAACCAATAGATCAACCAACTACATCTATACACCTTTCATATAATAAACAATGAAAGTACACCATGGTATGCCTAAAAACAACATCGTAGAGGCTCTAGCTAGCTGCTAACCCCTCGCCACGATCCCAAGCCTCTCCTGCTGCGGAAGGCTCTGAAATAAAAACCCAACAACAATGGGGGTGAGAACTATTATACAATAGTTCCCAGTGGGTAAGCCGCCGAGAGTGGCGAATTACACTGCTAGGTCAACTGAGGCAAGATAGTTTAAACAGAAACATAAAGCATAAAACATTAAATGCTAAGCAGGTAATTCTACAACTATCATGCCTCCAATGAATAAATCATCTACATGAACATGAATATGTTCCTATTGTCATAAGTTCAACATTAATTATACAAATTACATGCATGTCAAATTAATGCCATGATCAATCACATATGCTCTAATGTAATAAACTCACCATATGTCAAGTTTTACTATTACACATAGGACTTGTCTCCAACTACAAGTATGTAATGTATATCTAATTTTCTACTAAATGTATGAACTATATAACTTGTTCCCAACAATATGTATGTTATGTTCACTACCTAATATGCCACAAAGCCACCACCCAATACTATGTCCATACACTACATGTATATGCATCAATTAATTAGGGTGTCAAATGTCACATTCCGGTTAAAATAACCTCTTTCTATATGAAAGTTCACCTTTGCATAAAACCATAACTGTGTAGTCATAAAATAATACAATAGCGGGATGTTCACTTGTGCCGAGCCTAATGGCTCCGTGGTAGTCAACACCTCACGCTTCGGTGAGCCTTACCCACGGCGGTTCCATTTCGGCGCTCTCTCCAACACACGGGCGAAACAACTGTCGCAAGGCCAACTCCGGAGTGCCGGCTTGTAGGGAGCGACCCTCACAAGCATGTGTAAACGAGCATAGTGGCCAACAAGCAACAAATCAACCATAATATATCTTTAGTTTAATTTCACGTTATGTCAAAACATGTCACTTTATGTTTATTACATTCAATAGCCAATATGCTAAATGTCAACAATATCATGTTGTTCTCAATGTCCGATGGTATGTCCCTACCAATATGCACATGTCTCTAACATGTAACCGTTCATCTCTTTGTTTACTAAGTTCATAAACCATGCATTATTCTGATGCCATAAATCATGCATTCTACAAATGCCCAATCCATGCATTCTACGATGCCATATGTCATGCATTCTCTAATGCTATAATCCATGCATTCTACAAATGCCAAAATCATGCATTCTACAAATGCCAAAATCATGCATTACTCTAATGCTATAGTCCATGCATTCTACAATGCTATAACTATGTGTTCTTCGATGCCAACGAGTCCATATTCATGCCATGCATAAGCTACAACAACCTCTACTACATAGAGTATAGAGCTATCATGCAAGTGTTTAAATAACCCAATGGACTCACGTTTAATCAATTATAATTATCAATGCAAATGGAATTTCATTCCTCATGTCTTAAACACGGAATCATTTCCACGACCTAAAGGTCGAGCCCAAAGTCACGATGACCGTCAAAGTTGCTCACCTAGGTGAGGTGCAACAACTTATCATGCATTTGCCATAACTTCTCCTTTCTCTATACAATCATACTCTAGTATGCAAGAGAATTCACTAATTCCACAACCAAGTAGTGTCTCCTATGATGCTCATTTCTAGCATGCATAACCTAATTAGCATTTCATAATGCATCATTACACTACTAGCACAATTACTCTAGCATGCATATTATCATCATAATACCGCACTATATGTACTATGCATTTTTCATATATAACATATATGTCTCATGCAATCACAATTATCATCATGCCATAATTAACATAATTATGCATCAAATCAATCCTATAACAAGATAGGAGACATAGGGGGAGTTCACCCATTTCGGTGAGGTCAAACCCACCGGATACCCGTCGCAACCTCGCAGTACTTCGAAACGAAGTTGTCCCCCGAGCTTCTCATACCCTAAGATAATTTTCCAAGGGGTTAAAAGCTTCGAACGAACAATTTCGAAAACCACCAAAACAATGAAGTAAAAGGGTGAAAATTACCTTGAGCAAGTAAAACTTGTTCTAAGTCCAAATTGAGGTTAGAGATCATCAAATCCAACCTACAACAACGTTCTACACCCATCAATTCCACCTCAAGAGCCCACAATCACAAAACCCCAAACAAAACCCTAGTTTTCAAGAAACTAGGTTTTCTAAGCAAAATCCAAGCAAAAACACAATTAGAGGTTGTAAAAGGGTTTACTAACCTCAAATCAAGCTTCCAACCAAGCTCACACAAGCTAGGGTTGAAGATCCATCCACCAACACACTCTCCTCAAAAGCCACGAGCTCCCTCCATGCCTAGGAGTCATCCTCCAAGGAGAAAATGGAGAGAAAAGGAGATCAAACCATGATCTAGGGGGGTTAGGGAGAGAAATCCTAGAGAGAGAGAGAGAAGAAAACCCTACCTCAACTCCTTCTCCTCCATCCTCAGCCAAAACAGCACATGAGGGGTGAAGGGGTACTTAATCCCGAAGTAACAAAATCCAATTAGGCCCCTCACAAAGCCAAAATTGCAAAACTGCACAAAATACACTCTGTAGCACTGTATACCGGTATGCGCATGTGTATACCGGTATACTGTGCAAATTCTGCAAAACCCGAGCCTCGGCCAAACAGGCCACGCGAAGGGATTCCGGTATGCCAATTCCAGTACCGGTACTAATCACTCCAGTACCGGTATGCGAGTTGCACATACCGGAATGCCAACCCATTCCGGTATCACCAGCCGGATTCCGCAGAACCCGAGAGCTGCGCAAACCAGTTCTCACTGGATTCTGGTATCCCTAAACCAGATACCGGTATGCAATTGCAAAATCTGCACTTCTGCAGATTTTGACTCCCGGAGTCCGTTTTCGCACTTTTTAAGTCCCGAAAACACTCCGAAGCTCTCCAAACTCAACCCAAAACTCCAGAATAGTATAAATAACTATTCTCACACTAGAACTCCGCCATTTGCAAAAGTTCAGTGTACTACATACTCCCCTCCTAAAAAGGAGTTTCGTCCGCGAAACTACGGATCAACCACAACAAACAAACAAACAACAAAACCAGAGGAGATAAGAACATCATCCTCGCAGTGAAGCCTCCAGCTCTCACACCATGCATCGCGTCCAAGATGTTGCTCCGAAGCATCTTGTAGTAGGAATAGTGACAATCCCGAATTCCTACATTCCACAAGTCCAAACCGCAACCACTGCTCCTTGAAGTTAGATCTTCATGCAGCTCTAAAGGAACGTCATCCACCATCGGGGAAGAATTCAAATACTCGCTCGGAGCGTCCGCACATATCATATACCTTTAGTAGAACTGAAGTGATACAACTCCACCTGCTACTAAGCCCAATTGCCTCAGGGTCTCAAATAATCCCAAGAATCTAAACTTAGATTCCTCAAACATAAGCTCTTGGATTATTTTAACCAAGTATCACACTCAGATCATCAGATTCAGATGCTTAAAATCCTATCTCTCACCGAGAATCATCCAAAGGTCCAAATTCCAAAATGATAGAGCTAGATGCTCTACGCACTCGCACAAAATCCAAGGTATACTTGCGCAAAATTTCCTCAATCCAACTCAGGCGAATAGTCACTCCTATTCACAACCTCTCAACAATCATCACGTCTAGCTTAGAAGCGAGACAATCCAATTCCGGAGCCTCCGGTAATCATCCTCTATCCATACCAGGTAGATAGCCTCCACATAGCATATCACATAAATCCTGCTATCACAGGTGCAACTTGTCAATTCCATCATTAAGGCACTTTCTGACTATCCATTAGGAATTCATCAGTTACTGCATTCTCGATCTCGATTGCACCATTTACCAGTCGGGATCAAGGCTAACTCCTGTGATCCGATCCAAAGGATAGATATCACATCAAATATCTCATCTCATCGACAACCCTAGTACATCGGCCTCTAACTTGTTTCACAACTTCAACTCATTTCTTTGAGTGTAGAGATATCTCCAACATTAAGATCTGGGTGCACTTCACACCACTAACAATATATACAATTGCCACATTTTTCCAGTAAACGCCATGGCAATCTTTTCCACATCACAATTTGGCAATTCCTCTTGCATTCTCTCACTTGCTGAAAGGTCAATACTACCTTTCAATTCCACACCAGAACGCAACTCAAACCGTGGAGAGAAACATAAATACAAGGCACAAAGCCCACCTTCGGGGTAACCAAGGTTGGCGGCCGTCGACCACACCAACAGTTTCAAGAAACTTCTCTCACACATATCTTTTAAAAGGGTTTAATCCTTTATGTGTGAGTCAAAAGAAGGGAGTAGACAACTCAGTAATCTCCTCACAAATATCCATAACAACCAATCAAACTAAGAAGTTTGAACTTCAATTACATCCGCTTATCTCAATCCACTATGGATGGTTGATTTCCTTGAGATCTCCAATCATAGCCACTTGGCATCAACTGCCAAAGGACACTAGTCCTCAAAACCGAATCAGCACGTCTTCAACTTGAAGTACTTGCAATCCTCAATCAAATGAATCTTCACGGTCTTCATCGCCTCTCGACTTCCAACTCGTCGTCGATGCGCACAGGGACAAAGACACCCAGAAGGGCCAAACATCACAACACACAAGAGCATCAACAGCTCGAACGACATCACGACAATTTCGTAATGTCTACACCGAGTAAACAAGTTACCCTCGGTCCAAAATCAAACTCATCTCAACGAGAGTGGTACTCAGATTACAACTACCCTCGAATAAAACCAGAATTCATGGAGCTTGATCAAACAGATCAACAGATCTCAACTACGAGTGCATATCCTTGATCGTGACCCTATCGAGTTCACGATAGTCGACCCACAGTCGAAATGACCCGTCGATATAAAACAAACGAGATCTACACTCCACAAGAGGAAACACAAGGCAAAAGAGGTCTCCAGACCAAGCCTTCAACTCTCACAACTCAACCGGGATTGCACGAGCAACTCCCTCACAAGAGACATCCTCGCTTTTGAGGATTCTCAACACTCACCAAGGGTGCTGGCCTAAAGGCCACGCGCCCACTCAGCCAACAACCAGGCTTGGGCAGGTGAAACAATCATCGCAAATAGCGAACTTTCACGCCCTCTGAAAATACTATTTCGTGTCCAAGATCCCAAAGCACTACAGCTTGGCTCACACACTCATCGGCAATCAAATAGCCGAAGAGCCAGCCCAAGTTCAAATTAGAACCATACGCTTTCAGCCAAATAAAGCCAATCGCTTCGTTGGCGCACAGAAACATCCAAACTAACGGAGTACAAGAGCAGTACTCTCAAGTCCAAACACTCAGGACCACTCAATCTGCAAGCATCAAGGGAAACAAGTTCCCTGCCATGCATTCGGCAAACAGCCGATCCAAAACTACAATCATAACAAACAACAAACAAGCTCCAATACTACAAGCTGCGACAACCTCCATCGTCGCTGCATCATCATCCGCCCGTCAAACAGACACGCACACATCCAAAGCCGGCCGCGCGAAGTCGATCCCAAAATTGTCGACACTATTCTCCTCAATCACTCCCACAGGAAATGGCCCACCTGGCCACAAAGAGAGTACTTGCCCCAACTCCAAAAGCATCATCGAGTACATGCGGACTCCACCGCTCACCCATCACTATAGTTGGGGACGATTCGACGTCCCTCTTCATCTTGCCGAAGATCCACCTTCTCCCGATCAATTCCTCTTACAATAGACTTGCCACTATTAGTAGCTTCCTTTGCCGCCCACGACGGTCTCCACGTCTCTCGTCCCTATCAAGGTACGATCCGCATTCTCATAAGGCTTCCTGAGGTCGGCTGCCACTGGATCATCAAGTCTTCCAGTCGCTTAATCCTCTCGTCTGCCGGCGCAAAGCCTCAACTTGGAGTAACATCATAATTGATCGCCGCTCCACCGTGCTTGCTGAATTTACCAGTTGTTCTCTCAACTTCGGGGTCTCACCAAATCCGGAGGATGCAGGGTTTCCGTCTCGGCTGCCTCGGCCGCCATCGAGTGCGTCGATCACCACTCAAGCTGCAACAAGCAAAACATGCACAGGTGAAACACCCCACGCCAACGCATCCCCACACAAGACTATAACCCCAATCACGCGAAAGTAATGAAGTGGACTCCCACTATTCCCCGATGTCACGTTGTCGGCCGCCAACGTGACCCTCCAAGGGTATAGAAGTGGTTCACTCCGATCTAACTCCAACACCTTTGGAGCTTTAGAAATGACCCAATCATAATACTTTCGCCCATAAGTCACAAGAGATCTCGTCTCTCACGTTCCTATTCCTTATCGTCCAACCTGCCTAAGGTTTACTAGGTCCACTAAGACTCAACCCTAGGCTCTGATACCACAATAATCTGTCACGCCCCGGGCCCTAGAGAGAGCCTACCAGGCACGTGCACAGACCTGCCGTGTACCTCAAAACAACACAAAGTACACAAGGCGTCTATAACAACAACAAATCAAGTAGAATAAGAAAAACATCCTAAACAGGGTGATCAGAGCGAGAACATAGTTCTACAACTAAAATAGGATCAACACAACTAAAATCTCAAGATATACAAAAGAATTTATACATCTTATCAACCAATAGATCAACCAACTACATCTATACACCTTTCATATAATAAACAATGAAAGTACACCATGGTATGCCTAAAAACAACATCGTAGAGGCTCTAGCTAGCTGCTAACCCCTCGCCACGATCCCAAGCCTCTCCTGCTGCGGAAGGCTCTGAAATAAAAATCCAACAACAATGGGGGTGAGAACTATTATACAATAGTTCCCAGTGGGTAAGCCGCCGAGAGTGGCGAATTACACCGCTAGGTCAACTGAGGCAAGATAGTTTAAACAGAAACATAAAGCATAAAACATTAAATGCTAAGCAGGTAATTCTACAACTATCATGCCTCCAATGAATAAATCATCTACATGAACATGAATATGTTCCTATTGTCATAAGTTCAACATTAATTATACAAATTACATGCATGTCAAATTAATGCCATGATCAATCACATATGCTCTAATGTAATAAACTCACTATATGTCAAGTTTTACTATTACACATAGGACTTGTCTCCAACTACAAGTATGTAATATATATCCAATTTTCTACTAAATGTATGAACTATATAACTTGTTCCCAACAATATGTATGTTATGTTCACTACCTAATATGCCACAAAGCCACCACCCAATACTATGTCCATACACTACATGTATATGCATCAATTAATTAGGGTGTCAAATGTCACATTCCGGTTAAAATAACCTCTTTCTATATGAAAGTTCACCTTTGCATAAAACCATAACTGTGTAGTCATAAAATAATACAATAGCGGGATGTTCACTTGTGCCGAGCCTAATGGCTCCGTGGTAGTCAACACCTCACGCTTCGGTGAGCCTTACCCACGGCGGTTCCATTTCGGCGCTCTCTCCAACACACGGGCGAAACAACTGTCGCAAGGCCAACTCCGGAGTGCCGGCTTGTAGGGAGCGACCCTCACAAGCATGTGTAAACGAGCATAGTGGCCAACAAGCAACAAATCAACCATAATATATCATAAGTTTAATTTCACGTTATGTCAAAACATGTCACTTTATGTTTATTACATTCAATAGCCAATATGCTAAATGTCAACAATATCATGTTGTTCTCAATGTCCGATGGTATGTCCCTACCAATATGCACATGTCTCTAACATGTAACCGTTCATCTCTTTGTTTACTAAGTTCATAAACCATGCATTATTCTGATGCCATAAATCATGCATTCTACAAATGCCCAATCCATGCATTCTACGATGCCATATGTCATGCATTCTCTAATGCTATAATCCATGCATTCTACAAATGCCAAAATCATGCATTCTACAAATGCCAAAATTATGCATTACTCTAATGCTATAGTCCATGCATTCTACAATGCTATAACTATGTGTTCTTCGATGCCAACGAGTCCATATTCATGCCATGCATAAGCTACAACAACCTCTACTACATAGAGTATAGAGCTATCATGCAAGTGTTTAAATAACCCAATGGACTCACGTTTAATCAATTATAATTATCAATGCAAATGGAATTTCATTCCTCATGTCTTAAACACGGAATCATTTCCACGACCTAAAGGTCGAGCCCAAAGTCACGATGACCGTCAAAGTTGCTCACCTAGGTGAGGTGCAACAACTTATCATGCATTTGCCATAACTTCTCCTTTCTCTATACAAGCATACTCTAGTATGCAAGAAAATTCACTAATTCCACAACCAAGTAGTGTCTCCTATGATGCTCATTTCTAGCATGCATAACCTAATTATTTCATAATGCATCATTACACTACTAGCACAATTACTCTAGCATGCATATTATCATCATAATACCGCACTATATGTACTATGCATTTTTCATACATAACATATATGTCTCATGCAATCACAATTATCATCATGCCATAATTAACATAATTATGCATCAAATCAATCCTATAACAAGATAGGAGACATAGGGGGAGTTCACCCATTTCGGTGAGGTCAAACCCACCGGATACCCGTCGCAACCTCGTAGTACTTCGAAACGAAGTTGTCCCCCGAGCTTCTCATACCCTAAGATAATTTTTCAAGGGGTTAAAAGCTTCGAACGAACAATTTCGAAAACCACCAAAACAATGAGGTAAAAGGGTGAAAATTACCTTGAGCAAGTAAAACTTGTTCTAAGTCCAAATTGAGGTTAGAGATCATCAAATCCAACCTACAACAACGTTCTACACCCATCAATTCCACCTCAAGAGCCCACAATCACAAAACCCCAAACAAAATCCTAGTTTTCAAGAAACTAGGTTTTCTAAGCAAAATCCAAGCAAAAACACAATTAGAGGTTGTAAAAGGGTTTACTAACCTCAAATCAAGCTTCCAACCAAGCTCACACAAGCTAGGGTTGAAGATCCATCCACCAACACGCTCTCCTCAAAAGCCACGAGCTCCCTCCATGCCTAGGAGTCATCCTCCAAGGAGAAAATGGAGAGAAAAGGAGATCAAACCATGATCTAGGGGGGTTAGGGAGAGAAATCCTAGAGAGAGAGAGAGAAGAAAACCCTACCTCAACTCCTTCTCCTCCATCCTCAGCCAAAACAGCACATGAGGGGTGAAGGGGTACTTAATCCCGAAGTAACAAAATCCAATTAGGCCCCTCACAAAGCCAAAATTGCAAAACTGCACAAAATACACTCTGTAGCACTGTATACCGGTATGCGCATGTGTATACCGGTATACTGTGCAAATTCTGCAAAACCCGAGCCTCGGGCAAACAGGCCACGCGAAGGGATTCCGGTATGCCAATTCCAGTACCGGTACTAATCACTCCAGTACCGGTATGCGAGTTACACATACCGGAATGCCAACCCATTCCGGTATCACCAGCCGGAATCCGCAGAACCCGAGAGCTGCGCAAACCAGTTCTCACTGGATTCCGGTATCCCTAAACCAGATACCGGTATGCAATTGCAAAATCTGCACTTTTGCAGATTTTGACTCCCGGAGTCCGTTTTCGCACTTTTCAAGTCCCGAAAACACTCCGAAGCTCTCCAAACTCAACCCAAAACTCCAGAATAGTATAAATCACTATTCTCACACTAGAACTCCACCATTTGCAAAAGTTCAGTGTACTACACCTTGAGTGGGTAAACCTAGGTTGTATAACATAGTGGTAGAAAGACCACTTGGTTTATAATGTGTGTGAACCTAGAGTCGATGAACCTAGGTTGAGATAACATAGTGATAGGAAGATCACTTAAACAGGACATTGAACCTAGTGTCATTGGACATAGGTTGGAAAACATAGTGGTAGGCTAACCACTTGGACATGAGAATATGAATCTAGAAGAGGTTGATATCATAGGGTAATGATGAACCCTTGAGATGTGGAAAGTTGATTCCAGAATCCCAGAACTGGTGACTTGTGGATGATGTTGGTATCAGCGGGTGGGTGCGACGATTTCGCCGCCCAGAGGCTGGATATCTGAGGCGAGTGCGACGATTCGCCGCCCGGTGATTGAAGTCATTGTTCGGAGAGTGCGACGGTTCGCCGCCGGGTGACTGAAGCTATTGTTCGGCGAGTGCGACGATTCGCCGCCGGGTGACTAAAGCCATCGTTCGGCGCGTGCGACGATTTCGCCGCTAGGTGGTAAAGTCAAGAGGGGCGGTGGCCCAATGATATTGGACTCTAGAGTGAGTCGGGTAAGGTTTGATTAAAGTAAGTAAACCTTAGAGGGGCGGTGGCCCAATGATATTTGACTCTAGAGTGAGTCGGGTAAGGTTTGACTAGAGTAAGTAAACCTTAGAGGATAACCCGTTGATGATTGACTCGAGAGTGAGTCGTGTGTGGCTTAGCTAAGGTGAATGAACCTTAGGAGCAGGTTGATTGTGAAATGGATAGTGGAATAGCAGTGAAAAATATATTTCATGGATTTCATTATCGCATTTATTGAAGCATAAGCATGTTTACTGTTTTTGCATATAGTAGAGTTATATGCTTGCAAGTTATGTATATGTACTAACCATGCTTTTATGCTTCCTTTGGACCTGGTGGGTCGAGCTTCTCCCTTGGGTGGCCTTACCCACTGGGAACTATTTTAGATAGTTCTCATCCAACTATTTTTCAGGTCCACACGTGAGCGGCGCGGCGGCGCGAGGGGAGGACGTAGCCTGATAGTTAGCGTCCTACCACTATGACCAGGATAGATGTACCCTCTACTGCGTAGCTTAGGGGTATTGGAATGAAAGGAATGTAATAACAATTTGGTTGTATTTGGAAAGAGAACAAAGACAAAAACTATAATATGTGGATGTATTGTGAATGCTTGTAATAGCATAGTACTTTATGATGCTTTCCTTATGCAATCTATGTATGAATTCTGTTCCTGTTTGTAACCTCTTGAATTGTACTGGTTGTGACGCCTTGGACGTACAGGAGAAACTCTGTCCGTTCGGCGGGTCTGTGTGCGTGCCCACACCGACAAAATTGGCGGTCTCGGGGCGTGACAATTCTTGGGATATGTAGTGTCAGAAGCGGGTATTGCTGTAGACCCCAAGAAAATCGAAGCAATCAAGGATTGGCCTAGACCGACTAATGTTACTGAGGTTCGGAGCTTCCTCGATCTATTAAGGGTTTTACTAAGTTATCTGCTCCCCTCACCCGACTCACACATTAAGGGGCTAAGTTCGTTTGGAATGATACGTGTGAGAGAAGTTTCTTGAAATTGAAGAAACGGTTGACAACCGCCCCGATTTTGACCTTGCCTACTTCGGGGGCGGGTTATGTGGTGTATAGTGACACTTCTTATAATGGCTTGGGTTGTGTCTTGATGCAAAATAAGAAGGTAATTGCTTATGCCTCTCGTCAATTAAAAGATTATGAGAAAAATTACCCAACCCACGATTTAGAATTTGCGGACGTAGTGTTTGCCTTGAAGCAATGGCACCACTATTGTCACGCCCCGCCGTGCCTTAGCACCAAGTAGGTGGAAGGACAAACGCACGGGCGCATGACCCAGATCCGCCGAACGGACAGAGTTTTCCCTGTACGTCCAAGGCGTCACAACCGGTACAATTCAAGAGGTTCCAAACAGGAACAGAATTCATACATAGATTGCATAAGGAAAGCATCATAAATTACTCTGCTATTACAAGCATTCGCAATACAACCACATATTACATTTTTGTTGTCTTTGTTCTTTCTTTCCAAATACAATCAATTATTATATTCCTTTCATTCGAATACCCCTAAACTACGCAGTAGAGGGTACTTCTATCCTGGTCACAGTGGTAGGACGCTAACTACTGAGTTACGCCCTTCCCTCGCGCCGCCGCGCCGCTCACGTGTGGACCTGAAAAACAGTGGGATGAGAACTATATAAAATAGTTCCCAGTGGGTAAGGCCACCCAAGAGAGGAGCTCGACCCACCAGGTCCAAAGGAAGCATACGAGCATGGGTTAGTACATATACATAACCTGTAAGCATACAACTTTACAATATACGAAAAGTAAACATGCTATGCTTCAACAAATGCGATAATGAAATCCATGCAATATATTTTTGACTGCTATTCCACTACCCATTTCATAATCAACCTGCTCCTAAGGTTCACTTACCTTAGCTAAGCCGTACGTGACTCGCTCTCGAGTTCATTATTAATGGGTTACCACCCTCCTAAGGTTTACTTATTTAGTCAAACCTTCACCCAACTCACTCTAGAGTCAAACATCCTTGGGTCACAGCCCAGCTAAGGTTTACTTATTTAGTCAAACCTTCACCGACTCACTCTTGAGTCAAATATCCTTAGGCCACAGCACAGTTAAGGTTTACTTATTTAGTCAACCTTCACCGACTCACTCTTGAGTCATATATCCTTGGGCCGCAGCGCAGCTAAGGTTTACTTATTTAGTCAACCTTCACCGACTCACTCTTGAGTCATATATCCTTGGGCCACCGCCCAGCTAAGGTTTACTTATTTAGTCAAACCTTTACCGACTCACTCTTGAGTCAAATATCAACGGATTACCGCCTATGTCTAGGCCTGAGGAGATGAACATGCCACATACACCTCAGCCTACAATCCACTCGGCAGGTGAGGGATATACCACAAACACCTCCGCTACTCAAATCACTGCCGAGAGAGGAGAACCACACATACCCTCAGTTATGAGTCACTTGCCGAGCGAGGAGGACCACACATACCCGCAAGTGTAATCTGCTGCCGGGCGAGGAGAACCACACATACCCGCAGCCACAATCACTTGCCAGGCGAGGAGAACCACACATACCTGCAAGTATCAGTCTAGGGATTCCGGAATCCATTCGAAAGTCTCAAAGGGTTCATCTTTTACCCTAAGATATCAACCTCTTCTAGGTTCATATTCTCATACCCAAGTGGTTAGCCTACCACTGTGTTTTCCAACCTATGTCCAATGACACTAGGTTCAATGTCCTGTTTAAGTGATCTTCCTATCACTATGTTATCTCAACCTAGGTTCAACGACTCTAGGTTCACATACATTCCGACCTATGTTTAATAACACTAGGTTCATTTCACATTCCAACCTATGTTTAATAACACTAGGTTATGTACCATCACATTCCAACCTATGTTTAATAAAGCTAGGTTATGTACCATCACATTCCAACCTATGTTTAATAACACTAGGTTTAACATGCATGCATCATCTCTCAAGTATATATATTATTATGAAATACTTAGATTCTTTTACATGCAAGGTGAGCCCATGGCTCAAATCATTTTGATATATATCTAATGCCAACATGCACATTATAGTTCTTTCTTATCCTAGTTGTCCACCGCTAGGATTTCCAATTTACGTGGCCTCTAGCCCTTGTTTAACCACATGTCAAGTTCTCTATCATGTAGAGAAAACTAGCTCACCGCTATGTTCTCACCTAGGCATACACACGTCCATTTGTAACAATGTGTTCCACATGCCTACAATTCCAATCTATAGTAGGTATGGTATTAACATCATATGATCTACACATTCATATATATATACCACTTGCCAATTAACCTACCATTACATGCATCAAGTAAAATACAATATACTTTACTCTTTCGACATGGAAGTGACCTAATCACTTCGGTAAACACAAACCCACCTCACACTCTTCCGATTGCTTGTAGACACTTGCAATCGGGCTCTTTTCCTTGGCCTCAAGCTTGATCTTCAAGCTCCTAGCCCTAACACACATGAAGGATTCGTTAATCCGAGTCGAACTCATAACGATCTCATGTCACGCCCCGCCGGCCCTTTAACACCAACTAGGTGGAAAGGATAACCGCACGGGCGCATGCCCCAGACCCGCCGAACGGATAGAGTCCTTTCTACCCGCCCAAGGCGTCACAACACAAGCTTATCCACAATGTTCCAACTAGGAACGGAGTACAAGAGTTGCACAAGGAAAGCATCAACATAAAGAAGTTCTGCTTCTATTACATCACATGGCACAATATACATGTCCAAATTTTTCTTTTCCATTCCATACATTATGTTCCAAAACTATGGAATATACAACATTCATACAAGAATGTAAATCCCCTATACTATCATATTCCAAAATAGGGGTACAACTCTACATACAACCAAAATGGAAGGGCCGCTATCTAAAGAGCCAAACCCTTGCCTCGCTCCGCTGCCTCACTCGCGGAAGGACCTGAAAATTGTGGGGTGAGAACTATAAACATAGTTCCCAGTGGGTAAGGCCACCCAAGAGAGAAGCTCGACCCACCAGGTCCAAAGAAACACCACATGCATAAGTTAGATCACATATAACTATGCAACAATTATTTACATGCTTGTAAATAAACATAAAGGATGCAACCAAATGAAATATAATTTATCATTCTCTCCTAGGTTCATCCTATATCTCACAATGACTAAGTTCATTTACTTATCATTTACTTATGGTTTCGGAATCGTCGTCTCACCATAATTATTCCAACATTCGAGGAGTGAACTCGTCACCTCCTAGTTCGAGTAGCGAACTCGTCGCATACTCGGGATAGCAAAATCGTCGCATACCCCGTCTCAACACGGCCACTACATGGCATGGATAGCGAACTCGTCGCATATCCGGGATAGCAACCTCGTCGCACATCCCCTCTCAACACCGCCAACTCAAGGCGAGGTAGCGAAATCGTCGCCTACCCGGGATAGCAAACTCGTCGCACATTCCCGTGTCGGTACGGCCAACTCATGGCATGGTAGCGAAATCGTCGCCTACCCGGGATAGCAAAATCGTCGCACATCTCGTCTCAATACGGCCAACTCATGGCATGGTAGCGAAATCGTCGCCTACCCGGGATAGCAAAATCGTCGCACATCCCGTTATTCACGTTTTTCTCTTGCCAACCTAAGTCTCATGACCTTAGGTTCAAGTCACTAAGTCTCGCCTATGTTCAATAACACTAGGCTTACTTTCTCATTATCATCCTAGGTTCCATGACTCTAGGTTCCAATCTCATGTCAAACCTAAGTTCAATAACACTAGGCTTACTTTCTCACATGTCCAACCTATGTTCAATAACACTAGGTTTCAATCTCACATGTCCAACCTATGTTCAATAACACTAGGTTTAACCATACATGCCACCATGCAACAAGTATTAATATTTGAATTATACTTGAAATATACATCATGCAATAGGTTCTCATTGTTCAACCTATCATGATTTCTATTTTTGCCAACATGCAAATTCTAGGGTTCACAACACATACCATTTTATCTTTAAATGGATATTTACCCTAGACATGGAAGTGATCTAATCACTTCGGTAAACACAAACCCACCTCAAGAGCTTCCAAATTCTTGTATTCCTCAAGCTCCTAAGTGTCCAAGCTTTGAGTTCTTGCTTCAACCCAAGCTTCTACAAGAAAACGGTTCGTTACTCATTACGAACCCTAAATTCAACTCAATCCATGAAATCATGTTTTCCAACATGATTTCCTATGCCTCAATGGCAATTCCCGAAGGTCCAAACATTTTTAGAACCTCCCATGGCAAAAGCCCCAAATCTACTTAGGTTTCACATGCATGCATGTGAAACCACAAAATCTCTTGGCCAATCTCCACGTTTTGTGGTTTAGATTGCCTAGGGTCTCCAAAAACCTCATGCTAAAGGATTGAATCCAAGGTTTAAACCCTAAATCACAAGAACTCACCTCAAAACCTTAGCTCCCAAGCTTCTTCTTACACCAAGAAGCTCCAAATCCACCTTAGAAGCTTTTCCCAAGGTCAAATCCTTCACTTCTCCAAGCCTTGGAGAGATCTCTAGAGAGAGAAAGTGAGGGAGAGGGAGTGTGAGGAAGATGAAGATGGATTGAGGGGAGAAGCCTCAACCCTCAATATATAGTCCCTCCATCGTAAAATTACCAAAATACCCCTCACTGGGCATTCTGCACCAGTCGGGTCCGGACCTTGCGAATGGGGTCCGAACCCCGCACTGATAACCGACCAGCGCGCAGGCCAGGTCCGGACCTTGGCATCAGGGTCCGGAACCCGTACGCACCCTAACTTGGAGACCCGCTCGGGTCCGGACCTCAAGTCCCGGGTCCGGAACCCGTACGTTCCCCATCTCGGACATCGGCTCGGGTCCGGACCGTAGCTGCCCGGGTCCGGACCGCAGCTGCCCGCGGACTTCATTGTCCGGACCCCAGCTTCCAGGGTCCGGACCCCGTGAGCAGTTTTGCTCCGGTTGGTCCTTTTCTTCGAAATCTTCGATTTTCGGGTTCCCACTCGTACCCATAATGTTCCGAAACCTTCGGAACCCAATCCCACTCTAGCCATTACCGGCTCTCTCCGAACTTCATCAAATTTAGTAAAGTTTGAAACAACGCACCGAAATTCAAAGTGCTACATCTCATCTCTCGGAATCATTCGAAATGGAGTTGTCCCACATGTTCTACTAACCCCCAACTAGGGTTCTAAAGGGTTAAAATATTTTTAAAACCCTCCACAAGAAAATTCCTCTTTCAACCTAGGGTTTTCCAAAACTCATGGCAAAACCCAAAATCTCTTGCTAATCTCTACAATTTGTAGTCTAGATTAGCCAAGGGTCTCCAAAATCTCATTTCTTAACCCCAAATCCGAAACCCTAACTACCAAATCCAAGGACTCACCTCGGATCCGCGAGCTCACCAAGCCACCATGCATGCACGAGCTCGATTCTTCACTCCTCCAAGCTTTCCAAGCTTGATCTCCACCAAGATCTCCAATTTGGAGGAGAAGAAGAAGAAGTGGTAGTGAGAGAGAGGAGTTTCTCTCTCCCTCTCTCCCTGTGTGTGTTGGTATGTTTTCAGAGGAGAAAGGGGAAGGGTTCCTCTTTATGTAAGCCCCCCTCAGTGAAATTACTAAATTACCCTTCGAAATCAGCATTCTGCACACTGTATTCCGGTATACGGGTTGGCGTACCGGTATACGGGTTTGCGTACCGGTATACCACGAGGAATTTCGCAGAACCCGAGAGCTGGATTTTCGTATTCTGCCATTGCATTCCGGTATACCACATCGCATACCGGTACTAATCACTTCGGTACCGGTATGGATTCCTCATACCGGAATCCCACTGCAGACTTCACAAGTTCAGCAGTTTTAACTTTTCGAAGTCCGTTTTCGCGCCTCATTTGCACCGAAAACACTTCGCACAAGTCCCAGACTTGGCCGAAGCCTCACATATAGCCTCTCATGCTATTTTTCCACCGGAACTCCATAATTTGTAGAAGTTCGGTGTACTACATTCCTCCCTCCTTAAAAAAAGTTTCGTCCGCGAAACTAAGATCACACCTCAAATCTATTCACTAATTAGATGAGGGTATCATTCTTTCATCGCGTCCTCTGGTTCCTGCTCACTCAGGAGTACATTCCATAGTCCACGGGTCTTATATTCCCGACATTGCATAAGGAGTACGCCCCGTTGCTTTTCCTTACGGGGTCAACATCACATCACCTTCGCGATGTTTCCGCTCGAACACTTTGTTCGTAAATCCGATTTCACTTCACCGACAAGGCCAGACTTGGCTATTGGTGACTTCACCAATCAGGTGAAAGGTATGACCGACCTTCTGCTTCTCAGGTCACAATCATAATTCTCTTACACACGACCAATGCCTTTATACTCCTAGAGCCGTCGGTGTCACGCCCCGGATTACTCGTTTCCCCGGGCTCGCCAACAGATCCGCCGTATACATAGATTTTTCTATGTATACGAAGCGATAGCTAACTTGTAAACAAAAATACAAGCCACTACAAGAGATATATAGAGCTGCAATAAAACATACAGTAACAAAAGCCACCTGTACATATAGAGTCCAAAATACAACAGGTACACCACAACCAAAATAGGTACAAATCCACACTATATGTACATGGCACAACTCGAAAAGAAACTATCTCCAGTAGGGTCCTCCTCTAACGACAGGGACAGGTAGGGATCTAGCTCGCGACTCCCTTACCTCGATCCGCGGAAACAGGTGCAGCAGCCGCAACAGAAGAAGGCTCTGCAAAAAAGGTGGCAACAAAGGGTGTGAGAACTACTATCAAAAGAAGTAGTCCTTAGTGGGTACCGATACCGACCTCAACGGTCCACCCACTAAGTCTACGAGACTAACAGTATAGCTGGTAGGTAAAGAACAACAAGGTAAGCTGGAATAAACTCTACAGCTATCATGCCACTACCCTACCACTATCCAAGTCAACACTCAAGTAAGCATCACCAAAGTGAGAAATCATCCCTGACCCAATCTATCGGAACCGCCCAAACGGGCTCGTCCAACCAACTGCCTAGCCACACCGCACACTACCAAGAAGGGTAGCCGGTCCAAAACAGATCCACAATCTGTAGCGACATCAACGCAAAAGAGGCCTCACTCTGGAGCGGCACTCGGGGGAGCTACCCAGCCGAGTTAGTACGCGTATCTCTGTCGAGCACAAACAGGCTCCGGCAGGCTATAGTCAAAGAACAAAGGGGTCAAAAGGGGTCAAAGACTCTAAGCTCACGTGCCCTCAGCACAACCAGAAGCTAAAACAAGAGTTTGGGTCCACCGTCAATCCCGATGGCACCCGGTAATACAGAACATTCTAACCCTGCTGTAAATACAAGCTCGGCATCCCAGCACGAGCATAAACTCGTCCTATAACGAACTAAGTATCCACCTCGCACTAACAGCGGTGATACAAGAACAGAAACGGCTCCTAGAGCTAAATCTGATAGAGTTCGAAAAGTGACGGTTGTATGTTCGCGAGTTTTCTCCTAAGTCAATTCCCAGTTCAGCATGTAAAGTCATGTACTCTCTACAACGTAGGAGGAAATCCGGCGATTTCGGTAACATCAACCCACCTCGAAAGCTATCCAACAACGGCTAGGAGTCGAGTGGAAGGCCTCCAAGCAACACCGGCCGAAATCGAGCTCAAATCTGCTACCTCGAGATTCAGACCCACCTGCTCACTGTTCTGGGCGCCCAGAACATCAGCCCAGAACTGCAGCCTGGCAGCACAACCCACATGTATTCAACATGCGATAAAATCTAAATACTAAGTCCAAATGCAGTGAAATTTGGCTCAACTCACCAGCAGAGGTTCGAGAACAAACCCTCCAAATTTCAGCCAAAACGGAGCTCGACTCGATGTCCAAAAAACCTAAACACTGAATCAGATCAACATCTTGACCCTCCTGCACATGGATCCAGAAGTTCCAGCACTTAAGCAAAACTCAAAAACAGCAAGAATTCAGAGATTCCAACGAATCTAGCTCATAGAAAGGGGTCACAAACCTCTCAAAAACAGTGATGGAACAATCCAAAACCTCTCCAAAGATCCTCACAAAGATCTGGATCTAAAAATCCAAGAAATTCCATCAATGACCCAAAAAATTCAGCACTTAAGCAATTACTCAAAATCTGAGCTAGAACTCACCTTTGAATCCTCAATTCAGGTGGAAAGAACCTCCAAACCAGCAAGGAAAGTGGAAGGATCACTCTTCACTTCGAAAATCCAGCTCCCAAGAGATTGGATCCAAAGATCAAAGGAAAAACCCAAGTTTCAGCTCAAGAACACAAGGGGTCCAGTAAAACATCAACTGTAGCTTACATACCTGTCCAAATCGCGATTGGAAGGATTCCACTTCTTCCTCTGCGAGTCCTCTATCCAACAAACCAAGTTTCGTTGGATTTGGACACTCCTACACTGCACACGAGCATGAACACCCCAGGTCGACGTTGCAGTTTCAGCAGGAAACCAAGATCATCAATGGAGGAAGATGAAATTGGGAGAGAAGAGAGGGTTTCCCTTGCAAGATCCGAGTTCACCTTGAAGAGGGGAGAAAAGAGCCTCAGGGGAGGTCGTCCACTTCTTTTATAGACCACTAGTTTCGGTGCAATGAGCCTCAAGAACAGAATTTCAACTAACCTGTCCTCAGCAGAAAATCCACACATTCGGGCGCCCGAAACTCATGAAGTGGGCGCCCGGTTCTTCAGCCTGCACAAACTCGAGCATCGGACTCTCCGCCGCGGTCCGGTGTGCCCTAACCTGGTCCGGCGGATCTCACCAACCGATCAACACGTGTCGAGCAGTTCGATACTCACGAGGTAGGATTTCCGGATCCACTTTCCGGGCGCCCGAAACATCGATCCGAAATGACTTAGTAATTTTCAGAAAACGAGCACTGAACAACTGGGCGCCCAAAACAGAGCGTCCGGGCGCCCGAAACTCCAAAAGCCCAAAACTTCAGTTTTGGCTCGCTTCGGTGCTCCGAGTCCGTTTTCGCGTCTATTTGACGCCGAAACGACTCCGACTCGTCTCGACCTTCTCCAGAAGCGTCGAACGGTCTAGGATACTACAGTCATTCCGTCAGTTAGGCCCCAGGAGTACTACAGTCGGTCAAACCGCTTATCTCGGTTAACAACAGATAGTCCACGGACCAAAGCTCTCACGTAGGCCTACTGCCTAAACCTGTCTCAACGTCGCGTAACATCTCTTGCTCGCAAACGTAAATCCAATTGTTACTCAGTGGAGTCCTCACTCAGGACTTGCGCACATACTCCAACCAGGAGTAACCAAGACCCCAAACCTCTACTGAGTCCTAGAGTTGGGTCACATCCACACTCTCGGTGTACTATCATTCATATGGTCTCACAGGTGGCATTCCACATTCTTGGGTCATCGCTTGGACTACCGCCCCGACCATAAGTCTCTGCCCTACCCTCAGGTCTCGGGCTGCTGTCACACACAGCTGACTGCGCCTGTCCATAAGGCCCCAGGCTCCATAGTCCACGATGGTCCGGGCACGGATCGTCCCCAAGCAATACCCGATACTGTCGCTACATGTGTCCCGCACGCTATACCAAGCGACCAGAGTCTCTACCGGCTCCTAAGCACCCAGTGCGAGCCACTAGCTCTCAAGCGGTTCTTGGCCTCCTTCACACCTAGTAATGCCCAGGTGCTACTGCCAACAAACCCTCCCGGCTAACCAGGAACCAATATTCCACGAGCACTTATACCCGAGCGTCCCACGCTACTATGTTTATTCGCGTTATCCACAAGCACTAAGCTACCACGCTTATGCTCACTCGCATTGCGAGTACCACAACCTACCTCAATTTGAGGTACAGCAAGGCCCACTCGCCACGTCTTGGCGATCACCTTATCAATTCACAACCGTCATCGATCCACTATAACGATGTTCGGGATCTGTAAACTATTAACACGTTCTCAAACGTCATAACTCGACTCTTGCAATTGGCTACTCACATTGCCCTAATATCGAGAGTCAGCTCGCTTACAAGCATTGTTACCTCAAGCCGTCAACTAGGCGCAACACCCGCAATTTGCCGGTATTCATCAAAATCTCTAGCCGCTCTAGCGGCAATGCATGCCTCCATGACACGAGCATAGCTGGGTATCTATCCTTACCCATAACCTTGGTCCTGGCTACAATTACACTTGCATCGTAGTAACAGACCACAACATTTGCATGTAATGCTCCAGTGTCACATTATGCTCTACATATGTTTTCAACAATCAAAACATACCTGCCACGACGCCGTCGACAGCAGTAGATTCCATCACCTGAGTTGCGTACCCATGGCCACTTGGCGCCCGACGCGAACCCTCAGGTTGCCTCAACATCAATGCATGCTCACCTGACCTTACCGCAGGTGGTACACCCGCGAACTGTCTCGGAGCGGAGAATGCTGTCGTAGCCGGTGGGGCTCGACTATCTTCCAAGGAATAGTCATACTTTGTGTGACCCGATTGTCAATATCGTATGCACCTTCCTTCTCGTTGCACGCACCGGCGCGCCCAATGGGGTCCGCCGCAAATAACACAACTCACCGAGGACCGAGTATGGTAGGTCCCCGGGGCACGAGATCGTCGACGCGAACGTGTCGGGACTTGTTTGGAACTCGACTGATCACCAGATTTACTCGATGGTTGTCCCATCTCTATTTCCTTGTCATAACACTCGCGCTCCTCTTGCACGAATGCATTGCCCTGTTCCACCCACAGGGCCCGGTCCAGCACCTCGACAAAGGTTTGCAGTTTGAAGGGATGCACAACCTTAAAAATCTCAGGCCGAAGTCCGCGCACGAAACAATCAGCTTTATCCTTGTCATCCCGTATCAC
Organism: Puya raimondii; assembly: GCA_016920855.1. Classification (NCBI taxonomy): domain Eukaryota; kingdom Viridiplantae; phylum Streptophyta; class Magnoliopsida; order Poales; family Bromeliaceae; genus Puya; species Puya raimondii. The sequence goes on from JABWPP010000050.1 coordinate 126,801,066, forward strand.
ATAAGGGATACAATTTACAATGCGAGAGAACTCTCTCTCGTACTCTCTCACCGAGCGATCACCTTGTTTCAGCTTCCTGAATTTTTCCTGAAGCTTTCTCTTCTCACTATCAGGAAAGTAGGCAGAGAACACCAGTCCTCGAAATTCCTCCCAAGTCGCCGGAGGGAGACTAGAAGGTCGGTCTCGCCGGACTCCCTTCCACCACGCCTTTGCCGACCCTTGCAAGCAGTGTGCGGCAAAATGCACCTTGTCTCGCTCCAAGGTGTACAAGTCCTCAAACAGGGACTCTATAGAATCGATCCACGTTTCTACGGTCCACGGGTCCATTTCTTCCCCGTCGAAGGTAAGCGGATTGAATTCTTTGAACGTCATGAGGGCAGCTAAAGCCCGCTCCCTCTCCGCTTCCAATTCCACAGAATCAGGGGCCCAGGCACCAACATCTATTTGCGAGGTACCCGCCGCGGCTCCTGATGGTACTCGACGTGCTAATCGCTCCATGGTCTCATGGAGTCTCCTGATCCGCTCTTCCTGGCGCACGGCAGCCTCCTGCTGTCGCTGTGCCATCTCAGCTTGTTGTTGCACCACTCCAACGAGTGTGGCCAACTGTTCACGAAGCTCCGGGTCTCCACTTGCCCCAGATTGCACAGGGACCCCACTAGGTCCACCCCGCGTTGATCTCGTCGGAGATCGCCCACGTGACGCCATCGTATCCTGAAACACGACAACTTCCGTCAATATCCTCGACCTTCTAGGCCAAGTATAAACATGATTCCAATTACGGACACAAATTAGGCAAAAGTCACACAAGGGCGCCTATTCTCATTCCTTGGGTTCATGTTGTCGCGCACCAACATGAACACACTTGGCTGAGAATAAACCACGCCTTAAATCTACCTCTAACATCCTATTAGAGGCATAACCAATACACGACCCAATCGTTTACCCTTTTGCCGCACATCACAAGTCCTCGTCTCTCACGAGTTTACACTCCTAGGGTCTTTTTCCATCCTAGGATTCCTTAGGTCCACCTAGACCGTTTCTACTCTCTGATACCACCTCAATCTGTCACGCCCCGCCGTGCCTTAGCACCAAGTAGGTGGAAGGACAAAATGCACGGGCGCATTACCCAGATCCGCCGAACGGACAGAGTTTCCCCTGTACGTCCAAGGCGTCACAACCGGTATAATTCAAGAGGTTCCAAACAGGAACAGAATTCATACATAGATTGCATAAGGAAAGCATCATAAATTACTATGCTATTACAAGCATTCGCAATACAACCACATATTACATTTTTGTTGTCTTTGTTCTTTCTTTCCAAATACAATCAATTATTATATTCCTTTCATTTGAATACCCCTAAACTACACATACTTCTATCCTGGTCACAGTGGTAGGACGCTAACTACTGAGTTACGCCCTTCCCTCGCGCCGCCGCGCCGCTCATGTGTGGACCTGAAAAACAGTGGGATGAGAACTATATAAAATAGTTCCCAGTGGGTAAGGCCACCCAAGAGAGGAGCTCGACCCACCAGGTCCAAAGGAAGCATACGAGCATGGGTTAGTACATATACATAACCTGTAAGCATACAACTTTACAATATACGAAAAGTAAACATGCTATGCTTCAACAAATGCGATAATGAAATCCATGCAATATATTTTTGACTGCTATTCCACTACCCATTTCATAATCAACCTGCTCCTAAGGTTCACTTACCTTAGCTAAGTCGTACGTGACTCGCTCTCGAGTTCATTATTGTTATGGATTTTATATTGGCATATTTCGTGAAGTGAGTCGGAGTCTTGAAGGTTCAAAGAAGAAAAGACGAAGATTGAAGATTCAAAGACTCAACGTTTGAATTCACGATGCTTGGTAAGTTTAAATAATCTTGATGATGATTTATAAAAATTTACAAGTGTTTGGAAGACATTAGAATAGATAAATATTGTTTTAAAATATAAAAAATGAGTTTTCCAACTTCCAGGATCCGGACCCTGAGGTGAGGTCCGGAACCCGTACGCCTCCCTGGCTGTCACGCAAGGAGGGTCCGGACCCTGAGGGATGAGGTCTGGACCCTGAGGGCTGAGGTTCGGACCCCAGGCTGTTTCGCAGAGCGGGTCCGGACCCTGATGGCTGCGGTCCGGACAATGAAAAGCTGAAACGTTTCAGAGTCCGGACCCTGCAATCCAGGGTTCGGAACCCGACCCGTCGCGAATTTTTGGAAAGTTATTTTTTCAATCCTACTCTGATTCTAATGTCTCCCAAACCTAAAAATAAGATGGTAGATTTTTTAAAATCATTTTTGCAATCCTTATTTGATTCCAAATCTTTTTAAAATCAGTTTTTCAATCCTAGTCGAAATCTGTTTGCTTCCAAACCTTTCTAAAAACTGTTTTTAATCCTAATCTATTTCGGATTGCTTCTAAACCTATAAATAAGATGTGGGGGTGTCTCTAAAACGTGGTTAAGCATAGATTATCTTTTAGAAACCCTAGAAGCTTGTAGGTAACCGTTTTCCTCATCTTCTACATCAAGCTTCTCTCAAATTGATTCATGGTGCCCTAATTCCTAATATTCTTTTAGAATCAATTTGAGAATTGCTTAGAGACTATTCCCACAGATCTTTCATGATATTCTAAGCAATAAACCATCATCAACTTTATTGTTCTTGCTCTAGACGGAGTGCGCTCGTGGATTCGAGTGAGCGTCGTGGATTCGACGTGTTTAAGGCTTCGTGGATTCGAAGTTGGGCGTCTCGTGGATTCGAGGCGTGGCGTCCGTGGATTCGGACGTGGGGCGTGGACAACCCGTTGGTGCGCGTGATCCGCTGAAGAGAAGGGAGAGGTTAAGTCCGTGGAGTCGGTAATCACCTTGTAATTCTTTACTCTTAGTGGATTGTGTTTTCGCGTGTTGGTCCTGTGGGTTTTTCTCCAAGGTGGAGTTTCCCACATAAATCTCGGTGTGCTGATTTTATTTTCCGCATTACTTTATCACATTGAGATTTGTGATTTTTGTTTATACACCTATTCACCCCCCCTCTAGGTGATTGATATACTCTAGATAGATCCTAGGGCACCCCCTATCTTTCAATTGGTATCAGAGAGGGATCTAGGCTTTATCTTTCATAATGGGTGAAGGAGGTAACATATTTAGGCCACCGTTATTTGTTGGAACCAATTACGCCTATTGGAATGTCCGGATGAGAGCTTTCCTCATCGCAATTGATGAGCGAGTATGGCAAACCATTGAACTTGGATGGAAACATCCAACCGAAGTGGTTAATGATTTGACCGTTCCTAAATCTCGGACTAAGTGGTCAAAGGATGAAATCGATCTATCTTCTTTTAATGGTAAGGGTATTAATGCGTTATTTAATGCTTTATCTCAAACCGAGTTTACACGTGTCTCGGCGTGTGAAATGGCTAAAGAGATTTGGGATACCTTACAAGTTACACATGAGGGTACAAGTCTAGTTAAAATACAAAAGCTTCAAATGCTTACGAGTCAATTTGATTCTATTCGCATGGAGGAGCATGAATCATTTATTGATTATTTTACTAGACTTCAAGATATAATCAATACATGTGCTAACTTGGGAGAGAAGATCCCAGAATCTAAGGTCGTTAGAAAAATCCTTCGAACACTTCCAAAGCGTTTTAGGGTTAAAGTAGCGGCTATTGAAACGATCAATCATCCGGATGATATGAAAGTTGAAGAACTAGTAGGTGCTCTTCAAACTTATGAAATGACTTTTCCTACTAATCAATCTTCTTCCAAGTCTTTCTCTAAAAGTACAGGTGTTGCACTTAATACAACAAAGGAGGAAGACGAGGATACCGAATCCGACGATGAAGTTTCTCTCGCAAAGTTCGAACATCAATTGGCGCGTCTCACGAAAAAATTTCGTCGGAATTTTCGAAAGAACGAGACAAATCGATCTACATCCAAAACTTCTTCAAAAGGATCTTCACGTTCTAAATCTTCTAAAGAGAAGAAGATTGTAAAGTCTTCTAAAGAAAAGGATGACTTTGAAAGGGGAAATCCAATGCTACAAGTGTCGAGGCTACGGCCACATCTCCACGGATTGTCCCACGAAAAAGTCTTATAAAAAGAAAGCTTTACAAGCTAGAACTTGGGACGATTCTACTTCTAATGAATCGAGTTCTAGTGAAGAAGAAAAGAATGATGCTATAGCTTTATGTTCACATACTTCTTTACCTTCCTCATCGATTCTTTGTTTATCATCTATTTCTAATGATTTGCTTTCTTCCTCTTTGCATGAAACCTCGAGCGACGATGGCTCGAGTGAGGGAGAGTCAGATGATGAGGGCTTAGCCGAGGCATACCAACAACTTCTTGATGAATCAAGGAAAATGGCTAAGCATAACAAAAAGTTAAGGACGCGCTTATTAGAAATTGAAGACGAAAACAAAAGCTTGAAAGCAACGACTAAAGCTCTTGAGGATGAACATGACACATCATTGAAAAACAATGAAATCCTCAAGGAGAAGCCAAACCAATCGGAGACAATGATCAAATCATATGAAGATAAGATTGGTTTTCTAGAACTACAATACAAGGAAATTCATGTTTCTAATCAAGTCTTGACCAAACAAGTCCATCAACTCAAGTCCGACATACAAAAATTCTCCTCCGGTTCAAAGAAACTTGATGATATCCTCGGATTGGGTCAAACAAGCAAACTTGTACTTGGATATGAGCGGACATTTGTTGAGAAGGTAAAAAATTCTATTCCCAAAGTCTCAACAAGTGTAAAAGAGAAAGTTTGCCATAGATGCGGAAAGAAAGGACATATCAAGAAGACATGCCTTAAAAAGAAAACTCAAGTGGCATCTTCTAAACATCTATCGGCATCTTTCATCACTCGACAACCTTCACGATTTCAAAAGCAACATCAAAAAGGTCGAGTACCCAAAGTCAACCAAAAGTCAAAGCCACAACAACCAACTACTCTAAAGCGGAATGCGATGGTGAGACCCACGGTTGATCAAAAGTCAAAACAAACCGTGCCCAACGTCAACAAACCAAGACAACCAACAATCCGACAAGTTTGGGTTCGGAAAGGTGATATCTTTCCTTCTCTAAAGTCTTAAATTGTTTTGACTTAGTGTAGTGCTTTGGTCGGTTTCTATCGCATATCTTTTGTTCATTGCATTACACGTTTTGGTGCTTTCATTGTTACGATTTTTAGATTCATTAGATGATTAGAACATTAAATAGTTCCTTGAATATCAATAGGTTCATTTTCATTCACTCCTAGTTAATTGCATATTAATTATTGGTTTTACTTTATTTTCACTGTGTTTGAAGATAATTTATTATAGGAGTTCTTAACACTTATATTCATCAAATTTAGGCAATCATGCGTGATCTTTAGGCACTTAATCTATCTCGGTTGTGTGTGTTGAATTTGATGAATAGTCATTCTCTTATGGACTAAAATTTGTCACATGTTCTTTCAACTAAGAGATTGCTTAAGCGATGGGGAGTTATTATTATATAAAATAAAATGCTCATATGCTTTGAAAGATGTGGAAAGAATTACATCCTTAAAGGAGTGTGAAAACTACCACCACATGGAGGAAAGAGCTACCACCCCGGTCGTTCGGTTAGTGTGTGCAGCTACCACATGAGAATTGAATTGCATATCCGATAAAAAATATATATAAGTGCAAAAGGATGCAAAAGGAAAATGTCACAAAATTTTATTTTTTCGGTGTTATAAGGTGGTCCACATACATAAAAGATGCTCAAAGAGCCACCCCCTGTGAGATATTTGTTTTATCTCAAATTTGAATGTTTATGCAATAAATTTCTGTCTCTTTGATGAATCCCTAAAGTCATCTTCATAATCCGTTTACATCTTGATAGCTTTTGAGCCTTTAGATTATTTTTGATGACTTGATTTTGAAGTTTATATGAATTAAGAAATTGTGTAATATTTTATCTACATTATGGTGATTGTGTAGTAAAGTTCTTAATTCTTATGAAATTAATAGGGATTGAAAGAAGTCAATGTGAATTTATATTCCTCATGCACTAACAATGTTTGATGTTTTTATCACAAGTGGTTTCAAAATTGAAAAATGTTTTGAACTTGTGTTTTATTTAATTTCTTTCAACTCTCTCTATTTTTGGGTGTTTTCTTTTGGCAATTTTTGACAAAAAGGGGGAGAGAGGTAATGAGAACTTAGACGCATGAACAAAGGTGGAGACGCATGAACAAAGGGGGAGAGATTTTGATATATTTTTTCTACTAACTTTGTTCGTGGAGAATGAAAACTTTTTGTGGGTCTTTGTAGACTTCAAGACTCCATGTTTGTCTAAGTCATAGAGTTTGTTTTTAGGAGTTACAAAATTGTAATTTTGGATTTATATTGGCATATTTCGTGAAGTGAGTCAGAGTCTTGAAGGTTCAAAGAAGAAAAGACGAAGATTGAAGATTCGAAGACTCAACGTTTGAATTCACGATGCTTGGTAAGTTTAAATAATCTTGATGATGATTTATAAACATTTACAAGTGTTTGGAAGACATTAGAATAGATAAATATTGTTTTAAAATGTAAAAAATGAGTTTTCCAACTTCCAGGATCCGGACCCTGAGGTGAGGTCCGGAACCCGTACGCCTCCCTGGCTGTCACGCAGGGAGGGTCCGGACCCTGAGGGATGAGGTCCGGACCCTGAGGGCGGAGGTCCGGACCCTGAGGGCTGATGTCCGGACCCCAGGCTATTTCGCAGAGCGGGTCCGGACCCTGATGGCTGCGGTCCGGACAATGAAAAGCTGAAACGTTTCAGAGTCCGGACCCTGCAATCCAGGGTCCGGAACCCCACCCGTCGCGAATTTTTGGAAAGTTAATTTTTCAAACCTACTCTGATTCTAATGTCTCCCAAACCTAAAAATAAGATGGTAGATTTCTTAAAATCATTTTTGCAATCCTTATTTGATTCCAAATCTTTTTAAAATCAGTTTTTCAATCATAGTCGAAATCGGTTTGCTTCCAAACCTTTCTAAAAACTGTTTTTAATCCTAATCTATTTCGGATTGCTTCTAAACCTATAAATAAGATGTGGGGGTGTCTCTAAAACGTGGTTAAGCATAGATTATCTTTTAGAAATCCTAGAAGCTTGTAGGTAACCGTTTTCCTCATCTTCTACATCAAGCTTCTCTCAAATTGATTCATGGTGCCCTAATTCCTAATATTCTTTTAGAATCAATTTGAGAATTGCTTAGAGACTATTCCCACAGATCTTTCATGATATTCTAAGCAATAAACCATCATCAACTTTTTTGTTCTTGCTCCGGACGGAGTGCGCTTGTGGATTCGAGTGAGCGTCGTGGATTCGACGTGTTTAAGGCTTCGTGGATTCGAAGTTGGGCGTCTCGTGGATTCGAGGCGTGGCGTCCGTGGATTCGGACGTGGGGCGTGGACAACCCGTTGGTGCGCGTGATCCGCTGAAGAGAAGGGAGAGGTTAAGTCCGTGGAGTCGGTAATCACCTTGTAATTCTTTACTCTTAGTGGATTGTTTTTTCACGTGTTGGTCCCGTGGGTTTTTCTCCAAGGTGGAGTTTCCCACGTAAATCTCGGTGTGCTGATTTTATTTTCCGCATTACTTTATCGCATTGAGATTTGTAATTTTTGTTTATACACCTATTCACCCCCCCTCTAGGTGATTGATATACTCTAGATAGATCCTAGGGCACCCCCTATCTTTCAATTATTAACGGGTTACCACCCTCCTAAGGTTTACTTATTTAGTCAAACCTTCACCCGATTCACTCTAGAGTCAAAAATCCTTGGGCCACAGCCCAGCTAAGGTTTACTTATTTAGTCAAACCTTCACCGACTCACTCTTGAGTCAAATATCCTTGGGCCATACTTATTTAGTCATCCTTCACCGACTCACTCTTGAGTCATATATCCTTGGGCAACAGCCCAGCTAAGGTTTACTTATTTAGTCAACCTTTACCGACTCACTCTTGAGTCATATATCCTTGGGCCACCGCCCAGCTAAGGTTTACTTATTTAGTCAAACCTTCACCGACTCACTCTTGAGTCAAATATCAGCGGATTACCGCCTATGTCCAGGCCTGAGGAGATGAACATGCCACATACACCTCAGCCTACAATCCATTCGGCAGGTGAGGGATATACCACAAACACCTCCGCTACTCAAATCACTACCAAGCGAGGAGAACCACACATACCCGCAGTTATGAGTCACTTGCCGGGCGAGGAGGACCACACATACCCGCAAGTGTAATCTGCTGCCGGGCGAGGAGAACCATACATACCCGCAGCCACAATCACTTGCCAGGCGAGGAGAACCACACATACCTGCAAGTATCAGTCTAGGGATTCCGGAATCCATTCCAAAGTCTCAAAGGGTTCATCTTTTACCCTAAGATATCAACCTCTTCTAGATTCATATTCGCATGCCCAAGTGGTTAGCCTACCACTGTGTTTTCCAACCTATGTCCAATGACACTAGGTTCAATGTCCTGTTTAAGTGATCTTCCTATCACTATGTTATCTCAACCTAGGTTCAATGACTCTAGGTTCACATACATTCCGACCTATGTTTAATAACACTAGGTTCATTTCACATTCCAACCTATGTTTAATAACACTAGGTTATGTACCATCACATTCCAACCTGTGTTTAATAACGCTAGGTTATGTACCATCACATTCCTACCTATGTTTAATAACACTAGGTTTAACATGCATGCATCATCTCTCAAGTATATATATTATTATGAAATACTTAGATTCTTTTACATGCAAGGTGAGCCCATGGCTCAAATCATTTTGATATATATCTAATGCCAACATGCACATTATAGTTCTTTCTTATCCTAGTTGTCCACCGCTAGGATTTTCAATTTACGTGGCCTCTAGCCCTTGTTTAACCACATGTCAAGTTCTCTATCATGTAGAGAAAACTAGCTCACCGCTATGTTCTCACCTAGGCATACACACGTCCATTTGTAACAATGTGTTCCACATGCCTACAATTCCAATCTATGGTAGGTATGGTATTAACATCATATGATCTACACATTCATATATATATACCACTTGCCAATTAACCTACCATTACATGCATCAAGTAAAATAAAATATACTTTACTCTTTCGACATGGAAGTGACCTAATCACTTCGGTAAATACAAACCCACCTCACCCTCTTCCGATTGCTTGTAGACACTTACAATCGGGCTCTTTTCCTTGGCCTCAAGCTTGATCTTCAAGCTCCTAGCCCTAACACACATGAAGGATTCGTTAATCCGAGTCGAACTCATAACGATCTCATCTCTTGGAATCACTCGAAATGGAGTTGTCCCACATGTTCTACTAACCCCCAACTAGGGTTCTAAAGGGTTAAAACATTTTTAAAACCCTCCACAAGAAAATCCCTCTTTCAACCTAGGGTTTTCCAAAACTCAAGGCAAAACCCAAAATCTCTTGCTAATCTCTACAATTTGTAGTCTAGATTAGCCAAGGGTCTCCAAAATCTCATTTCTTAGCCCCAAATCTGAAACCCTAACTACCAAATCCAAGGACTCACCTCGGATCCGCGAGCTCACCAAGCCACCATGCATGCACGAGCTCGATTCTTCACTCCTCCAAGTTTTCCAAGCTTGATCTCCACCAAGATCTCCAATTTGGAGGAGAAGAAGAAGAAGTGGTAGTGAGAGAGAGGAGTTTCTCTCTCCCTCTCTCCCTGTGTGTGTTGGTATGTTTTCAGAGGAGAAAGGGGAAGGGTTCCCCTTTATGTAAGCCCCCCTCAGTGAAATTATCAAATTACCCTTCGAAATCAGCATTCTGCACACTGTATTCCGGTATACGGGTTGGCGTACCGGTATACAGGTTTGCGTACCGGTATACCACGAGGAATTCCGCAGAACCCGAGAGCTGGATTTTCGGATTCTGCCATTGCATTCCGGTATACCACATCGCATACCGGTACTAATCACTTCGGTACCGGTATGGATTCCTCATACCGGAATCCCACTGCAGACTTCACAAGTTCAGCAGTTTTAACTTTTCGAAGTCCGTTTTCGCGCCTCATTTGCGCCGAAAACACTTCGCACAAGTCCCAGACTTGGCCGAAGTCTCACATATAGCCTCTCATGCTATTTTTCCACCGGAACTCCATAATTTGTAGAAGTTCGGTGTACTACAACTATTTGTATGGTGAGCGTTGTGTCGTATATACAGATCATAAGATTTTGAAATACCTCTTCACTCAAAAAGAATTAAACTTGAGGCAGCGAAGATGTTTAGAGCTAATCAAGGATTATGATTCGACCATTCTCTACCACCCAGAAAAAGTCGATGTTGTGGCGGATGCCGTAAGTCGTAAATCGGTAGAGAATCTGGCGATGTTGATCACTACTCAACCAACTCTACTTTCGAAAATGAGGCGATTGGAGTTGGAGGTTGTTCCCACGCTACTATGTTTATTCGCGTTATACACAAGCACTTAGCTACTACGCTTATGCTCACTCGCATTGCGAGTACCATAACCTACCTCAAATTTTGAGGTTACAACAAAGGCCCACTCGGCCACGTATGGCAATTCACCTTATCAATCTTACACAAACCGTCATCAGCCTCTATAACGATGTTTCGGGATCTGCGAAACTATTAACACGTCTTCAAACGTCAAATAACTCGACTTCTTTGCAATTAGCTACTACATTGGCCCTAATATCGAGAGTCAGCTCGCTTACAATTCATTGTTACCTTCAAGCCGTCTACCTAGGTCGCAACAACGTAATTTGCCGGTATCATTCAAAATCTCTAGCCGCTCCAGCGGCTAATGTGCCTACATGACACGAGCTAGCTAGGGAATCTAGTACTTACCCATAACCTTGGGGTCCTGGCTACATTGACACTTGCATAGTTGGAAAAGACCAACAACAATTGCATGTAAAGCTCCAGTGTGTCACATTATGCTCTACATATATTTTCAGCAATCAAAACATACTTGCTATGACGCCGTTGACAGCAGTAGATTCCATCACTGTGTCACGTACCCAAGGCCATCCTTGGCGCCCAGAAGCGATCACTCAGGTTCTGCCTCAACATCAAATGCGTGCTCACCAGAACTTACCGGCAGGTGGTAACACCGCGGAACTGTCTCAGAGCAGAAGAGGGCCGTCGCAAGTGTCAGGGTCGGCTTCTCCTGCAGGCACTATCCCGGTATGGCCGGTTGCCCACACCTGAAAAGCACTTGCCCTCCGTGATCACTATGTTGTTGGGTGATGAGGGCCCCACAAATAAACACACTCGCGTTGGACCGGTGTTGGTAGGTCATGGGACACGAGAGCGTCGACGCGAACGTGTCGGGACTTGTCTGGAACTCGATGTCCACCAGATTTCACTCGATGTCTCCCATCTCTATTTCTTGTCATAAAACTCGCGCTCCTCTTGCACGGAATGCATTGCCCTGCTCCACCCACAGGGCACGGTCCAGCACCTCGACAAAAAGGGTTTGCACGTTTGAACGGGAATGCAATACGTAAAAATCTCAGGGCCGAACCGATAGTCCTCGCACGTAACAAATCAGATTTGTACCTTGTAACATCCCGTTATCACAATAAGGGGATAAAAATTGTACAATGCCGAGAGTAACTCTCATTATCTCGTACACTCTCTACACCGAGCGATCACCCTTGTTTCAGCTTCCTTAATTTTTCTGATTGCTTTCTTTCTCACTATAGGGATGGGAAGAGAACACTGTCCTCTCTAGGAAATTCATCCCAAAGTTCGCCGGGAGCGGAGACTTGAAGGTCAGGTTTATCGCCGGACTCCCTTTCACCACGCCGGTGCTCCCTATGCAAGCAGTGTGCGTGCAAACATGCACATTGTTCTCGCTTCAAGGTGTACAAGTCTCAAACGGGACTCCATGAATCGATCCACGTTTTCTACGGTCCACGGGCTCATTTCTTCCCAGTCGGAAAGGTGTATGCGGATTGAATTCCTTGAACGTCATAGGGAGCTAAGCCCGCTCCCTCTCCGCTCCAATTCCAACAGACATCTGGGGGGCTAGGCACACTAGTGGGGTGTCGTGACCCCCCCCCCCCTTTAAAAGATATCCCTTGCTAGTAGAAGACTCACAACCCCCTCCGCCTCGCGCGCTCATCTTGTGGGTGTTAATTTGGGCTACGCTCGCGTACCGCCACGCTCGCCTGAGCCGGCATCACTGTACGCTCCCAGAGACTGTGATGGCACGCGCTCCGTTGGCTGTTCAAGGTCGCTCCACAGCTCGCTTTCTTCGATAGTCGAGGGTTAAGCGGTCTGCCGGGCTGTCTGCCTGATCCTGGCGCACGACAGCCTTGCTAGCTGTCGAATGGTGTGCCATCGCAGCCTTGTTGTGCGAGTCGTGCTCACCCACCTTCACTGCAGTCAGAGTGGTGTGAGCCGTATCATGTTCTACGATGAGACCGTAGGTGAGGTTGTAGCTACACGTGTGCACCATTGGGTTTTTTTTATAGGGTTCCACGAACCTGCCCTGTGGGTGCCGGTGCTGAGAGCACGCAGGAAGGTGCAGGGGTAATTAAAACCCCTCCATGCATTGAGATCGAATGTGACCCTCCCCTGGCCACACTTAAAAACACTTGCCACTTACGTTGCGGGCATTGCGGTGCCCAAAATGAGGAACCACCACAAATGAGCAAACGCGGAGGCTTCGGGAATCGATGCTCCGCGCGGAGTGGTGGGTTGGAGCGAAGCCGCGCCACCCGACTGGCTCCTCAGGGTGCTTTCGGTGGTTTCTTGGAGTAACTCTTGCTACCTCCTTCGCCCGATCGGCCTCTTTCCCTAGTGGGCCCAAGCTTCGATCTCCTCTCTCGCAATCCCTCCGCGCCCTTTTCCACAACTAAGGCGCGGTTCACCACTCCCGGTAGGTCTGAACCCTGCCGCCTGCACAATCTATATATCGACGGTGGTAAGGCCCGCCTCAAAGTTACGAGGCCTTAATCCTCGTCATTCCTCACCACTAGGTACGCCAGTGCAGAAAGAAGACGAGGAAAACTCTCGTTCATACTCGTCACCGTCTATTCCCGTGACTGCAAGCTGCGCAATCCCTTCCATCTGCCTCTTGTCACTGGGAGGAAAGTAGCGGAAAGTAGTTTGCAACCAAAAGGTTCCTTGATGTCCCGCTCCAAGTGATAGCCGCCAAGTCAGTATTCGGGTCATCCCGAAATATCCGCCCACAACGATATGACGCGCCGTCAAGATGATACGTGGCCAACCTTTCTATATATGCTTCTTCCACAAAAGTGTCTCATGATAAAAGCTTTTCATGTGGAGAACCACTTCTCCACGTCCAATGATTGCTTTCTCGCCATCGAAGACTGAGGGTTACATCTTCGAAAACTCATTCAAAGCTCCATCAAGCTATCTCGCTCAGTCCCGCCAACCAATCAAAGGCCAAAACCGTATCGCAGGTGTTTGTCCCGCGTCGGGGGGTGTCATAGCCGCCTTCCTCTCCTCGGCTACGTCTGGCACTGGGCGCCACGGCGGCCCTCGGCCCGGGAACGCGTCCGATGCTCCAACAGGCGCACCCCCAATGGGTAGGTGGCGTAGGCTCCTGAACGTCCTGGGTGAAGCCTGCTGAAGTAATAACTCCTCCATCCTCTTCATCTGCCTCCCTGTCGAGTGCGGACGTCGGCTTGCTGTTCGGAGCCGCGGTGCCTGTGTGTGCCACAGACCTGTAACGTCGTCAACTGGTCTCTCAAATCACGGCACCTTACTGGATCCGGAGGTTGCTGAGGTCTCTCATCCTCTGTGTCGGACTGCGCTGCAGCTCGTGTCGATTTGAGAACGAGTAGTCGGGCATAACAAGCTACTAATACAAGAATGCCGCAGTTAGAACTTACGCATTGTAACGGAAACCCCACTCAGATTATTAAAGTACCCAATCATGCGAAAAGTAGTAAAATGAAGTGCGGGCCTTACTAACTTCCCGATGTCACGTTGTCGGCCGCAACGTGACTCCTATGGTTAGTGTCACACACTTCGATCAAACTCCAACTATTGGAGAATAAGGACACAACCCAATTGTGTTTATTTCGCTAAAAACATCTGTCTCTCGAGTCTAAGTCCTATAGTCTTCCTGCCTAGGTTTTCTAGGTCCACAATGACTTGTAACCTAGGTCTGATACCACAATAATCTGTCACGCCACCGGAGGCCCCAACGGAAAGCCCACCCAGGCGCACATGCACAGACCCGCCGTGTACACAAACAACCACATGCACACAAGGGCGTCTAAAACATGCTATGAAAGAAAGGAATAAGTACCAATCTATCATGATTATCAGAGCATACATACTAAACAGGTAGGCCTCAGATAAAAGCATGGAAATACTAAACAAGTATAGTTACTTACAAGGAGTTTAGTACAACATAACCCAAAAAGGGACAAAAAGGGTAGTCTCTACAAAGTGGTCGATACAAAAAACACCTCTCAAATAAAACATAAAGAAAGGTTGCGCCACCAGTCGCTAGCACCCTCGCGGTCTAGCGACTCGCAATGCCCTGGCCGCGGTCCCCTAGCCTCTCCCGCAGTGGATGGCTCTGAAATAAAACAAAAAACCCCAGGGGGATGAGAACTATTTTTCAATAGTTCCCAGTGGGTAAGCCCCGAGAGGAGCGGAGTACACCACTAGGCCAACTGAGGCAAAGTAGGGTTAGATAATATAAAGCATGTTTTATAGAGAACCTTCAATACTCAAGGCCTCAAAGATATAATTATATTAACATGGAACTACATAATCATGCACATGAATAAGCATGCAAACTTCACAAGATGAATGATTACTTTGCAATATAACTTTAAATATGTAATCACAAAGGGGGTATATCGAAAGAATGTTCACTTGTGCCGTGGCCTAATAGCTCCGTGGTAGTCACCACCTCACGACTAAGGGTGCAATAGAAAGCTCTCACGGGATTCCAATCCTCGTTCGTTCGAATCTGAGCATATACTCGTGGAAAGCTCGCACTCTTTGGCGTAATAGAACGCTCTCACGGAGATTCAATCCTCGTTCGTTCGAATCTGAGCATGTACTCGTGGCAAGCTCGCACTCTTAGGCGCAATAGAACGCTCTCATGGGTTTCAATCCTCGTTCGTTCGAATCTGAGCATGTACTCGTGGCAAGCTCGCACTCTTTGGGCGTAATAGAACGCTCTCATGGGGTTTCATGTACTCGTGGCAAGCTCGCACTCTTAGGCGCAATAGAACGCTCTCATGGGTTTCAATCCTCGTTCGTTCGAATCTGAGCATGTACTCGTGGCAAGCTCGCACTCTTTGGGCGTAATAGAACGCTCTCATGGGGTTTCAATGCTCGTTCGTTCGAATCTGAGCATGTACTCGTGGCAATCTCACACTCTTAGGGCGTAATAGAACGGTCTCATTGGGTTTCAATCCTCGTTCGTTCGAATCTGAGCAAGTACTCGTCACAAGCCCGCACTCTTTGGCGTAAGAGAACGCCCTCACGGGGTTTCTATCCTCGTTCGTTCGAATATGAGCATGTACTCGTGGCAAGCTCGCACTCTTTGGGCGTAATAGAACGCTCTCATGGGGTTCCAATGCTCGTTCGTTCGAATCTGAGCATGTACTCGTGGCAAGCCCGCACTCTTTGGCGTAATAGAACGCTCTCACGGGGTTTCAATCCTCGTTCGTTCGAATCTGAGCATGTACTCGTGGCAAGCTCGCACTCTTTGGGCATAATAGAACGCTCTCATGGGGTTTCAATCCTCGTTCGTTCGAATCTGAGCATGTACTCGTGGCAAGCTCGCACTCTTTGGGCGTAATAGAATGCTCTCATGGGGTTTCAATCCTCGTTCGTTCGAATCTGAGCATGTACTCGTGGCAATCTCGCACTCTTAGGGCGTAATAGAACGGTCTTATTGGGTTTCAATCCTCATTCGTTCGAATCTGAGCATGTACTCGTGGCAAGCCCGCACTCTTTGGAGTAAGAGAACGCTCTCACGGGGTTTCTATCCTCGTTCGTTCGAATATGAGCATGTACTCGTGGCAAGCTCGCACTCTTTGAGCGTAATAGGACGCTCTCATGGGGTTTCAATGCTCTTTCGTTCGAATCTGAGCATGTACTCGTGGCAAGCTCGCACTCTTTGGCGTATTAGAACGCTCTCACGGGGATTCAATCCTCGTTCGTTCGAATCTGAGCATGTACTCGTGGCAAGCTCGCACTCTTAGGCGCAATAGAACGCTCTCATGGGTTTCAATCCTCATTCGTTCGAATCTGAGCATGTACTCGTGGCAAGCTCGCACTCTTAGGCTCAATAGAACGCTTTCATGGGTTTTAATCCTCGTTCGTTCGAATCTGAGCATGTACTCGTGGCAAGCTCGCACTCTTACGCTCAATAGAAAGCTCTCACGGGGTTCCAATCCTCGTTCGTTCGAATCTGAGCATGTACTCGTGGGAATCTCGCACTCTTAGGGCGTAATAGAACGCTCTCATGGGGTTTCAATCCTCGTTCGTTAGAATATGAGCATGTACTCGTGGCAAGCTCGCACTCTTAGGCGCAATAGAACGCTCTCATGGGTTTCAATCCTCCTTCGTTCGAATCTGAGCATGTACTCGTGGAAAGCTCGCACTCTTAGGCGCAATAGAAAGCTCTCACGGGGTTCCAATCCTCGTTCGTTCGAATCTGAGCATGTACTCGTGGCAAGCTTGCACTCTTTGGCGTAATAGAACGCTCTCACGGGGTTTCAATCCTCGTTCGTTCGAATCTGAGCATGTACTCGTGGCAAGCTCGCACTCTTTGGCGTAATAGAACGCTCTCATGGGGTTTCAATCCTCGTTCGTTCGAATCTGAGCATGTACTCGTGGCAAGCTCGCACTCTTAGGCGTAATAGAACGCTCTCATGGGTTTCAATCCTCGTTCGTTCGAATCTGAGCATGTACTCGTGGCAAGCTCGCACTCTTTGGGCGTAATAGAACGCTCTCATGGGGTTTCAATCCTCGTTCGTTCGAATCTGAGCATGTACTCGTGGCAAGCTCGCACTCTTTGGGCGTAATAGAATGCTCTCATGGGATTTCAATCCTCGTTCGTTCGAATCTGAGCATGTACTCGTGGCAATCTCGCACTCTTAGGGCGTAATAGAACGGTCTCATTGGGTTTCAATCCTCGTTCGTTCGAATCTGAGCATGTACTCGTGGCAAGCTCGCACTCTTTGGCGTAATAGAACGCTCTCACGGGGTTTCAATCCTCGTTCGTTCGAATATGAGCATGTACTCGTGGCAAGCTCGCACTCTTTGGGCGTAATAGAACGCTCTCATGGGGTTTCAATGCTCTTTCGTTCGAATCTGAGCATGTACTCGTGGCAAGCTCGCACTCTTTGGCGTAATAGAACGCTCTCACGGGGTTTCAATCCTCGTTCGTTCGAATCTGAGCATGTACTCGTGGCAAGCTCGCACTCTTAGGCGCAATAGAACGCTCTCATGGGTTTCAATCCTCGTTCGTTCGAATCTGAGCATGTACTCGTGGCAAGCTCGCACTCTTAGGCTCAATAGAACGCTTTCATGGGTTTTAATCCTCGTTCGTTCGAATCTGAGCATGTACTCGTGGCAAGCTCGCACTCTTACGCTCAATAGAAAGCTCTCTCACGAGGTTCCAATCCTCGTTCGTTCGAATCTGAGCATGTACTCGTGGCAATCTCGCACTCTTAGGGCGTAATAGAACGCTCTCATGGGGTTTCAATCCTCGTTCGTTCGAATCTGAGCATGTACTCGTGGCAAGCTCGCACTCTTAGGCGCAATAGAACGCTCTCATGGGGTTTCAATCCTCGTTCGTTCGAATCTGAGCATGTACTCGTGGCAAGCTCGCACTCTTAGGCGCAATAGAAAGCTCTCACGGGGTTCCAATCCTCGTTCGTTCGAATCTGAGCATGTACTCGTGGCAAGCTTGCACTCTTTGGCGTAATAGAACGCTCTCACGGGGTTCCAATCCTCGTTCGTTGGAATCTGAGCATGTACTCGTGGCAAGCTTGCACTCTTTGGCGTAATAGAACGCTCTCATGGGGTTTCAATCCTCGATCGTTCGAATCTGAGCATGTACTCGTGGCAAGCTCGCACTCTTAGGCGCAATAGAACGCTCTCATGGGTTTCAATCCTCGTTCGTTCGAATCTGAGCATGTACTCGTGGCAAGCTCGCACTCTTTGGGCGTAATAGAACGCTCTCATGGGGTTTCAATGCTCGTTCGTTCGAATCTGAGCATGTACCCGTGCCAAGCTCGCACTCTTTGGGCGTAATAGAATGCTCTCATGGGATTTCAATGCTCGTTCGTTCGAATCTGAGCATGTACTCGTGGCAATCTCGCACTCTTAGGGCGTAATAGAACGGTCTCATTGGGTTTCAATCCTCATTCGTTCGAATCTGAGCATGTACTCGTGGCAAGCCCGCACTCTTTGGAGTAAGAGAACGCTCTCACGGGGTTTCTATCCTCGTTCGTTCGAATATGAGCATGTACTCGTGGCAAGCTCGCACTCTTTGAGCGTAATAGGACGCTCTCATGGGGTTTCAATGCTCTTTCGTTCGAATCTGAGCATGTACTCGTGGCAAGCTCGCACTCTTTGGCGTAATAGAACGCTCTCACGGGGTTTCAATCCTCGTTCGTTCGAATCTGAGCATGTACTCGTGGCAAGCTCGCACTCTTAGGCGCAATAGAACGCTCTCACGGGGTTTCAATGCTCGTTCGTTCGAATCTGAGCATGTACTCGTGGCAATCTCGCACTCTTAGGGCGTAATAGAACGCTCTCATGGGGTTTCAATCCTCGTTCGTTCGAATCTGAGCATGTACTCGTGGCAAGCTCGCACTCTTAGGCGCAATAGAACGCTCTCATGGGTTTCAATCCTCGTTCGTTCGAATCTGAGCATGTACTCGTGGCAAGCTCGCACTCTTAGGCGTAATAGAAAGCTCTCACGGGGTTCCAATCCTCGTTCGTTCGAATCTGAGCATGTACTCGTGGCAAGCTCGCACTCTTTGGCGTAATAGAACGCTCTCATGGGTTTCAATCCTCGTTCGTTCGAATCTGAGCATGTACTCGTGGCAAGCTCGCACTCTTAGGCGCAATAGAACGCTCTCATGGGGTTTCAATCCTCGTTCGTTCGAATCTGAGCATGTACTCGTGGAAAGCTCGCACTCTTTGGCGTAATAGAACGCTCTCACGGGGATTCAATCCTCATTCGTTCGAATCTGAGCATGTACTCGTGGCAAGCTCGCACTCTTAGGCGCAATAGAACGCTCTCATGGGTTTCAATCCTCGTTCGTTCGAATCTGAGCATGTACTCGTGGCAAGCTCGCACTCTTTGGGCGTAATAGAACGCTCTCATTGGGTTTCAATCCTCGTTCGTTCGAATCTGAGCATGTACTCGTGGCAAGCTCGCACTCTTACGCGCAATAGAAAGCTCTCACGGGGTTCCAATCCTCGTTCGTTCGAATCTGAGCATGTACTCGTGGCAATCTCGCACTCTTAGGGCGTAATAGAACGCTCTCATGGGGTTTCAATCCTCGTTCGTTCGAATCTGAGCATGTACTCGTGGCAAGCTCGCACTCTTAGGCGCAATAGAACGCTCTCATGGGTTTCAATCCTCGTTCGTTCGAATCTTAGCATGTACTCGTGGCAAGCTCGCACTCTTAGGCGCAATAGAACGCTCTCATGGGTTTCAATCCTCGTTCGTTCGAATCTTAGCATGTACTCGTGGCAAGCTCGCACTCTTTGGGCGTAATAGAACGCTCTCATGGGGTTTCAATGCTCGTTCGTTCAAATCTTAGCATGTACTCGTGGCAAGCTCGCACTCTTTGGGCGTAATAGAACGCTCTCATGGGGTTTCAATGCTCGTTCGTTCGAATCTGAGCATGTACTAGTGGCAAGCCCGCACTCTTTGGCGTAAGAGAATGCGCTCACGGGGTTTCTATCCTCGTTCGTTCGAATATGAGCATGTACTCGTGGCAAGCTCGCACTCTTTGGGCGTAACAGAACGCTCTCATGGGGTTTCAATGCACTTTCGTTCGAATCTGAGCATGTACTCGTGGCAAGCTCGCACTCTTAGGCGCACTCTTAGGCGCAATAGAAAGCGCTCATGGGGTTCCAATCCTCGTTCGTTCGAATCTGAGCATGTACTCGTGGCAAGCTCGCACTCTTAGGCGCAATAGAAAGCTCTCACGGGGTTCCAATCCTCGTTCGTTCGAATCTGAGCAAGTACTCGTCGCAAGCCCGCACTCTTTGGCGTAAGAGAACGCCCTCACGGGGTTTCTATCCTCGTTCGTTCGAATATGAGCATGTACTCGTGGCAAGCTCGCACTCTTTGGGCGTAATAGAAAGCTCTCACGGGGTTCCAATCCTCGTTCGTTCGAATCTGAGCATGTACTCGTGGCAAGCTCGCACTCTTTGGCGTAATAGAACTCTCTCATGGGGTTTCAATGCTCGTTCGTTCGAATATGAGCATGTTGTAAAGACCGAGAATTTTACTATGCAATTTAACTCTTCGTTGACGATGTTTATGTATGTATTTTAATTACATAATCACTCGTCAAGTTTCGGGAGAAAATGATTTAAAATGAAAGAGTTACGCGATTTCGAAAATTCACTTAAGTGAATAGTAACTCTGGTTTTCCGGATAGGCCGATGATTAAAGATGACCTCTGGAGTGTGTCGGACTCCGTTCATAGTGGTCCAATAGCTCGTTTTCGACCGTCCGATTATTCTGGACTCGATGGCACTGACGAAATTTGGATCTGACGCACGGTTTCCGAGAAAAGCCTACTTGATGGTTGAGGGACCAAATGGTGATTTTACATGTGAATGGTAAAGGGGATTATTGATCGGCGAATCGGCAATAGAATCGAATGAAACAAAATTGTGAGTTCGATGCCTCGACAGTGCTTATCGCGCTGGCGCATCCGTTCGGAAATCCGACGGACGGATCGTAAGATATAGCACGTTTCCCGAGGAAAGGTTAAAATGTCACTTTTGGTATTTCAAGAAAAACTCCTATATCTTATGTACCAAATTGCACGACATTGGACCGGGAGGTACCTATGCGCAAAATACACGCGCTGCCGGGGACTCAACGGATAACAGTCTGTGTTGGTGGGCTAAGTTGCAAATTGGCAACTTGTATATAGGTGGTTTTAGGGTTTCCTCTACACAAACCCTAACCCTAGGCCACTTCCTCCCTCCACAGCCACCCAGCCGACATCCCCACCTCCTACTCCTCCTCCCTCGTGCGACTGCGATGTGCCGCCGCCGGCGACCCTTTTTCCGGCCGGCAGAAGGTGCAACCCCGGCATCACACCTTTCCCCTACCCCGGTCCATCTCTGCCAGGGACCAACCCGAGGGAAACCACGTCTTCGGGCTCCCTCCCTGCGGCATCCCCTGACCTCCGACGAGCCGCTGGCCGGTCGTCGCCGTCCCCGCGCGCCGCCACGGCCGCCGCTGGCAGACTGCACCAACTCTGGTGCAGTTCTGGCCGAGGTGGGGTAGATCTGTTCCAGCGCCGCCACCGCAGCCTTCCGCCGCCGGCCAACCCGAGCCCCGGCCTCCCTGGACCTCCCGCACCCGTCGGCTGCCGGCAAAACCGTCGCCGGAGCCGCCGCTCGCCGGGAACAAAGCCCGACTTTTTGGGTGCTCCCGGGCTAGGGCATCCTCGCCTGCTCCTCCGGCCGCCTCCCGCCGCCGGATACTGTGTGCGGCGACCTCCCCCGGCTGGCCGCACCTGCCTCCCGCCGGCGCGCCCACCGCCGTGCCGCCGCCGGCCGTGCCCTAGCTCCCCTTGCCCGGTAAGCCTTTTTGAATGCTGTCTGCACACTGTTTCGGGTTCGGATTAATGTCCCGATGACCCGGAGGCTGTTCCGATGCCTCCGGAGGTGAGCGCGGCGATCATCTGACAGTACCGAACGCGATGCTCACCTCCATTCTGGACAACGCCGCCCGGATCTGCTGAATAAGCGAAATCAGCGTACGGTGCGCATTAATTGCTGAAGTTCGCGTCGCACCCGCGTGCTCCACAGTGCCCGACTGTGCTCCGAATTGTGAGCACGGCCTTCGGCATGTCGAGACCTTGCAGCACGTGTCTCGGCCGACCCCAGAGATGCTCAGTCTGTCGTAACGACCCATCGTGTCCGTTAAATCACATAAAATAATGGGATTTTATGGAAGTATGAGGACTTTTATGCAATTATGCACTTCGGGGCTACTGTGGGCAGTACGTGTGGGTGCCGGGTGACCTCTGGACTAATTGTCCAAGGTCTGATGTCTCTCGCGGAAATCGAACGTCGATTTCCGGTGCGTTTCCGACGAAATTCGTCGGCGGAACGCGGTTTTCCACTCGTAGACTTTTCGACACGACTCATATGACTCGTGGGCTGCCGCTGAGCCTTGTTGGCTGGTTGTCTCGGCCGTCTCGTGTATTTCGGAGATGCCCGGTGAGCGGCAGTGGGTTCCGGTGTCGAAATCGACACTTACGGGAACCCGGATCGGAACGATTGTCCGACGATAATCGTTTTGATGTTTGATCTTATGCTTGCTGCCAAGACACCCAAACGGATGTGTTTTGGGGCAGCGGTTGACTCGTGGAGCGAGTCGGTATCATTCGGGACTGTTCGTGTGTCCCGGGGACGTCCCGGTGCGATTTCGGGACTTCCGGTGTTGTTCGGAGATCGGTTTGGGAAACCGAGTCTCGGGTTTTGGGATTTGTGTGAGACGCATATGTTGAGTCTTTTAAGGCATATATCTGACTCGGTGGACCTATCGTAGGTTCGGTTGATCTGCGTCGCGTCCAGGTTTCCGACGCGAGTACGACAGGTGGGTGAGCCTACGGAGTAGTCGGTATCACTATTCCCTGTTCCTTTGTTGATATAGCTCTACATGTCGATTCTTTCTTTACAGCATTCGTTCGTACGTACCTTACTTGCATAGTATATTTGTGGTCATGGACATGTAGAGCAGGATTACACAGTGATGATTTGTGGACTGATTGTCCAGGCAACACATCGACTCTCTTGTCGTGTGTTTCGATCTGTTGTGGCTTCGGCCTGGTACCGGCCTTTCGCCGGCTTGGATTTGATCTGTTTGATCAGGATGTGGCGTTCCTTTCGCCTGTGGCTTCGGCCAGGTATCGGCTTCTTGCCGACTATGATCTGATCTATTTGATCAGGAGGTGGCGTTCCTTTCGCCTGTGGCTTCGGCCAGATTTCGGCTTCTTGCCGGCTGTTTATTGAGCATATCGCATGATCCGTCACTGCACAGCGTGTATTCATGACACTAGATCGGTTTGGCCACCGATCAGGGGTGTACTATCCGGATGAGTCGACCTGCGGGCGCATGAGTTAGATCGGGTGCAAGCAAAGTGGCAGGCACGCATGAGGTCTGTGGATCAATAGGGCACCGCTTGAGGTCTGCGGACCAATAGGGCAACGCTTGAGATCTGCAGACCAATATGGCAGGCACCAGATTGGGTATTTGGAGTTTTCTTTCCATTGATGCATATACATCTTAGTTTTTCCTGTACAGTAGCGTTCTGATCATTTATTCTGTTCATACTGACATAGCTACTGTAGATCTCTGATTATATTGTTATCATATCTCCTTTGTTTCTCAGTGGTTACGACATGCCCCTGTGGCTCAGTTGTATACCCACTGGGAAACCTCGTTGTGGTTTCTCACTCCCTGTTTTTCAGGTGGATCAGGCGAGGAGCCAGTTCGTGGTTCGATGCGAGGACGATCTAGCTAGACTGCATTAGCGGTCATCACCCTGGTTATGTTTTTCCTTATCTGCATTAGTAGTCAGATAGATATATAAATGGTTTAGTTAGATGATCAGTATTGAATGCTTATAACTTGTATGAGATGATGACTCTTTATGCATGAGATTGGGTTTCTGCTTCTATTATCATCTTTTGACTTGTGTTTTATCGTGTGGGTGTCTACCCGTGGTAGTTGGTTTTCAAAAGTAAGTTCCGTGTGGGAACGGTTTAAAAAGGTTTTCTTGGATTCCTTTAATGCTTATTAGAGTTTGAAAATAAAGCTTTCGTGTGGGAAGCTCTTTTAATAGGATGCTTGTTATACTGTGCATTGCATCATCCTTCGCTTAAGGAGTGCTTAGAAGCATGTAGGTATAGCTGAATGCAAATATACTCTATGTTGTATTGTATGGATTATCGTGAATGTAAGTGTGATTGTGATCCTGTTGTATGTTGTTGGTACGCCGTGCAAATACAGGGGAGACTCTGTCCGTGTAGACAGAGGTGCCTGTATTTGTGGCGGGTCTGTTCACTGCGAGGGCTAGACTTTCAAAAAAAAAAATTGAACCGTTTTCCGCATCTAAACTAGCCCGGGGCGTGACACATGTACTCGTGGCAAGCTCGCACTCTTAGGCGCAATAGAACGCTCTCATGGGTTTCAATCCTCGTTCGTTCGAATCTGAGCATGTACTCGTGGAAAGCTCGCACTCTTTGGCGTAATAGAACGCTCTCACGGGGATTCAATCCTCATTCGTTCGAATCTGAGCATGTACTCGTGGCAAGCTCGCACTCCTAGGCGCAATAGAACGCTCTCATGGGTTTCAATCCTCGTTCGTTCGAATCTGAGCATGTACTCGTGGCAAGCTCGCACTCTTTGGGCGTAATAGAACGCTCTCATTTGGTTTCAATCCTCGTTCGTTCGAATATGAGCATGTACTCGTGGCAAGCTCGCACTCTTACGAGCAATAGAAAGCTCTCACGGGGTTCCAATCCTCGTTCGTTCGAATCTGAGCATGTACTCGTGGCAATCTCGCACTCTTAGGGCGTAATAGAACGCTCTCATGGGGTTTCAATCCTCGTTCGTTCGAATCTGAGCATGTACTCGTGGCAAGCTCGCACTATTAGGCGCAATAGAACGCTCTCATGGGTTTCAATCCTCGTTCGTTTGAATCTTAGCATGTACTCGTGGCAAGCTCGCACTCTTAGGCGCAATAGAACGCTCTCATGGGTTTCAATCCTCGTTCGTTCGAATCTTAGCATGTACTCGTGGCAAGCTCGCACTCTTTGGGCGTAATAGAACGCTCTCATGGGGTTTCAATGCTCGTTCGTTCAAATCTTAGCATGTACTCGTGGCAAGCTCGCACTCTTTGGGCGTAATAGAACGCTCTCATGGGGTTTCAATGCTCGTTCGTTCGAATCTGAGCATGTACTAGTGGCAAGCCCGCACTCTTTGGCGTAAGAGAATGCGCTCACGGGGTTTCTATCCTCGTTCGTTCGAATATGAGCATGTACTCGTGGCAAGCTCGCACTCTTTGGGCGTAACAGAACGCTCTCATGGGGTTTCAGTGCTCTTTCGTTCGAATCTGAGCATGTACTCGTGGCAAGCTCGCACTCTTAGGCGCACTCTTAGGCGCAATAGAAAGCGCTCATGGGGTTCCAATCCTCGTTCGTTCGAATCTGAGCATGTACTCGTGGCAAGCTCGCACTCTTAGGCGCAATAGAAAGCTCTCACGGGGTTCCAATCCTCGTTCGTTCGAATCTGAGCAAGTACTCGTCGCAAGCCCGCACTCTTTGGCGTAAGAGAACGCCCTCACGGGGTTTCTATCCTCGTTCGTTCGAATATGAGCATGTACTCGTGGCAAGCTCGCACTCTTTGGGCGTAATAGAATGCTCTCATGGGGTTTCAATGCTCGTTCGTTCGAATCTGAGCATGTACTCGTGGCAAGCTCGCACTCTTTGGGCGTAATAGAATTCTCTCATGGGGTTTCAATGCTCGTTCGTTCGAATCTGAGCATGTACTCGTGGCAATCTCGCACTCTTAGGGCGTAATAGAACGGACTCATTGGGTTTCAATCCTCGTTCGTTCGAATCTGAGCATGTACTCGTGGCAAGCCCGCACTCTTTGGCGTAAGAGAACGCTCTCACGGGGTTTCTATCCTCGTTCGTTCGAATATGAGCATGTACTCATGGCAATCTCGCACTCTTTGGGCGTAATAGAACGCTCTCATGGGGTTTCAATCCTCGTTCGTTCGAATCTGAGCATGTACTCGTGGCAAGCTCGCACTATTAGGCGCAATAGAACGCTCTCATGGGTTTCAATCCTCGTTCGTTCGAATCTTAGCATGTACTCGTGGCAAGCTCGCACTCTTAGGCGCAATAGAACGCTCTCATGGGTTTCAATCCTCGTTCGTTCAAATCTTAGCATGTACTCGTGGCAAGCTCGCACTCTTTGGGCGTAATAGAACGCTCTCATGGGGTTTCAATGCTCGTTCGTTCGAATCTTAGCATGTACTCGTGGCAAGCTCGCACTCTTTGGGCGTAATAGAACGCTCTCATGGGGTTTCAATGCTCGTTCGTTCGAATCTGAGCATGTACTCGTGGCAAGCCCGCACTCTTTGGCGTAAGAGAATGCGCTCACGGGGTTTCTATCCTCGTTCGTTCGAATATGAGCATGTACTCGTGGCAAGCTCGCACTCTTTGGGCGTAACAGAACGCTCTCATGGGGTTTCAATGCTCTTTCGTTCGAATCTGAGCATGTACTCGCGGCAAGCTCGCACTGTTAGGCGCACTCTTAGGAGCAATAGAAAGCGCTCATGGGGTTCCAATCCTCGTTCGGTCGAATCTGAGCATGTACTCGTGGCAAGCTCGCACTCTTAGGCGCAATAGAAAGCTCTCACGGGGTTCCAATCCTCGTTCGTTCGAATCTGAGCAAGTACTCGTCGCAAGCCCGCACTCTTTGGCGTAAGAGAACGCCCTCACGGGGTTTCTATCCTCGTTCGTTCGAATATGAGCATGTACTCGTGGCAAGCTCGCACTCTTTGGGCGTAATAGAATGCTCTCATGGGGTTTCAATGCTCGTTCGTTCGAATCTGAGCATGTACTCGTGGCAAGCTCGCACTCTTTCGGCGTAATAGAATTCTCTCATGGGGTTTCAATGCTCGTTCGTTCGAATCTGAGCATGTACTCGTGGCAATCTCGCACTCTTAGGGCGTAACAGAACGGTCTCATTGGGTTTCAATCCTCGTTCATTCGAATCTGAGCATGTACTCGTGGCAAGCCCGCACTCTTTGGCGTAAGAGAACGCTCTCACGGGGTTTCTATCCTCGTTCGTTCGAATATGAGCATGTACTCGTGGCAAGCTCGCACTCTTTGGGCGTAATAGAACGCTCTCATGGGGTTTCAATGCTCTTTCGTTCGAATCTGAGCATGCACTCGTGGCAAGCGCGCACTCTTAGGCGCAATAGAAAGCTCTCTAGAAAGTGGAAAAGATGAAAAGGAGAAGTGGAGAAGAAGGTGACTGAGAAAGGGGGGTGTTCCCTGCCTTTCAAACCCTCCTTTGATTGTGAAAAGACTAAATTGCCCTTCTCCACACTTAACACTATCAACCAGCCCAAACTGGGCACTGTATACCGGTATGTGCATATGCATACCGGTATACTCCGGAAAAGTCCCCAAAAAACCCGAGAGTTGGGTTTTCGGTTTCAACCATGGCATTCCGGTATACCTCATCACATACCGGTACTAATCACTTCAGTACCGGTATGGAGATCCACATACCGGAATCCAGTGCAGACTTCACAAGTTTAGCAGTTTTAACTTTTCGAAATCCGTTTTCGCGCCTCGCTTGCGCCGAAAACACTTCACACAAGTCCCAAACTTGGTCGAAGCCTCACATATAGCCTCTCATGCCATTTTTCCACCGGAACTCCACAATTTGTAGAAGTTCGGTACGATGCACTGAAATTCAGTGTACTACAGGGGTACGGTGTTAACATTGATGGTAAAATGATCGATTTGTCCCTCAAAAAGAAAGAGGTCGGCTGTGTTGAGAAGAGGAGGCTGAGGGTATTTTGGGTATAAAAAAATATATAATAATATTTTATAAACGAAATTCTAACGGAACACTGACGGGAGGGGGCAAAGTGAATATTTTTTATCTTACAAGGGGGCAAAGTGTAGGTTTTTAATTGACAGGGGAAAAGTGAAAAAGCGGGTATTTACAGGGTGAATTTTTGTAATTTAGCCAAAGATTAAATTAATCTCACTTCTAGATTGTTGGAAAATATTTCTAATCTTTTAGCAAAATTTATCTTTTTAAACAATTTGGAAGCTGTAAATAGAAATTCAATTTTGAAAAGAAAATCAAACAAAAATTAAATAATAAATGCTATAATTAAAGAAATAGGATTAGAAAAGACTTGTGGATCGAGACGTGCAGAGCACTATCCTAGAAGCGAGATTGCTCCTCCACTAGGGCTGGCAAATGAGCGAGCTGGCTCGTGTTCGGCTCGCGTTCAGCTCGATATTTGGCTCGCTCAAGCTCGACTCGAAATTAAATGAGCCGAGTTTGAATAGAAAAAAAAGCTCGAAATATATTTCAAGTCTAGCTTGAGTATTACTGGGTTCGCTCAAATTAGGCTCGAAAAGCTCGAATATATATATATATATATATATATATATATATATATATATATATGTAGTACACTGAATTTCAGTTCGTCGTACCGAACTTCTACAAATTGTGGAGTTCCGGTGGGAAAGTAGCATGAGAGGCTATGTGTGTGGCTTCGGCCAAGTTTGGGGCTTGTGCGAAGTATTTTCGGCGCAACTGAGGCGCGAAAACGGATTCCGAAAAGTTAAAACTGCTGAACTTGTGAAGTCTGCAGTGGATTCCGGTATGAAGATGTCCATACCGGTACTGAAGTGATTAGTATCGGTATGGAGTGTGGTATACCGGAATGTGAGGGTTCAATCCGAGAACTCAGCTCTCGGGTTTTACGGAATTCCCTATGGTATACCGGAACTAATACCCGTATACCGGTATGCCAGTGCGAATACCGGTACGCAGTGTTGCGAAATGCTAGCTTTGGTTGGTTGTTAGTGTTGAAATATTGAGAGGGGCAAAAGGGTCTTTTCACACTCGAGGGGGTGTTAGAAAGGCAGGGATACCTTTCCTACTCAGTCATCTTTCTCCTCTACTTCTCCTCTCCATCTCTCTCACTTTCTCTTTCTAGAGAACTCTCCAAAGCTTGGAGAAAAGAGTGGATTGAGCTTGGAAAAGGCTTCCAAAGAGGAGAAGAGGCTTCTTGGTGCAAGTAGAAGCTTGGAGAACTCGTGGCTAAGGTGAGTTCCTCATGTTTTGGGTTCAAACATTGGAATTGATCTAGTATTTTGAGGTTTTTAGAAACCCTAGGCAATCTAAACCACAAAACGTGAAGATTGGCCAAGAGATTTTGAGGTTCTACATGCATGCATGTGAAACCTAGGCGAAATGAGGGTTTTTGCCATGGGAGGTTCTAAAAATATTTGGACCTTCGGAAATTGCAATTGAGGCATAGAAAATCATGTTAGAACAAATGATTTCTAGCATCGAGTTGATTTATGGGTTCGTAATGAGTAACGAACCATTTTTTTGTAGAAGCTTGGGTTGAAGCAAGAACTCAAGGCTTGGAGACTTAGGAGCTCAAAGAATTCAAGGAATTGGAAGCTCTTGAGGTGGGTTTGTGTTTACCGAAGTGATTAGGTCACTTCCATGTCTAGGATAAATAATCATTTAAAGATAAAATGGTGTGTAAATGTGAAATCCTAGAACTTGCATGTTGGCAAAATGAGAATCATGATAGATAGAGCCATGGGCTCCTCTTGCATGTTAAAGAATTCTAATATATACTTATGGTCTATACTTGTTATGTGATTGCATGTATGAATTAGAACCTAGTGTTGAGAACATAGATTGAAAAGTGCAAATGGAACCTAGTGTCATTGAACATAGGTTGGAACATGAGAATTGGAACCTAGTGTCATGGAACCTAGGTTGAGAATGTAAAGTGAACCTAGTGTCATGGAACCTAGGTTGAGAATGTAAAGTGAACCTAGTGTCATTGAACATAGGTGAGACTTAGTGACTTGAACCTAGGGCCATTGGACTTGGGTTGGCAAGTGTAAAACGTAAACATTGGGATATGCGACGATTTCGCTATCCCGGATATGCGACGATTTCGCTACCCGTGTCATGAGTTGGCGGTGATTGATTGGGATATGCGACGATTTCGCTATCCCGGGTATGTGACGATTTTGCTACCCGTGCCATGAGTTGGCGGTGACATATTGGGATATGCGACGATTTCACTATTCCGAGTATGCGACGATTTCGCTACCCGTGCCATGAGTTGGCGGTGACTGATTGGGATATGCGACGATTTTGCTATCCCGGGTATGCGACGATTTCGCTACCCGTGCCATGAGTTGGCGGTGACAGATTGGGATATGCGACGATTTCGCTATCCCGGGTATGCGACGATTTCGCTACCCGTGCCATGAGTTGGCGGTGACAGATTGGGATATGCGACGATTTTGCTATCCTGGGTATGCGACGATTTCGCTACCCGTGCCATGAGTTGGCGGTGACAGATTAGGATATGCGACGAGACAGATTAGGATATGCGACGATTTCGCTATCCCGGGTATGCGACGATTTCGCTACCCGTGCCACATGATGGCGGTGTTGAAATGGGGTATGCGACGATTTCGCTATCCCGGATATGTGACGATTTCGCTACCCAAACATGGAGGTGACGATTTCACTCCTTGGAGGTTGGAACTATTATGGTGATGCGGCGATTCCGAAATCATAAGTAAATGACAAGTAGTTGAACTTGGTCAACGTGAGATATAGGATGAACCTAGGAGAGAATGAAAATTTACATTTCATTTGGTTGCATCTTTTATGTTTATTTACAAGCATGTAAATATTTGTTGCATAGTTATCTGTGATCTAACTTATGCTTATGGTGTTTCTTTGGACCTGGTGGGTCGAGCTTCTCTCTTGGGTGGCCTTACCCACTGGGAACTATGTTTATAGTTCTCACCCCACATTTTTCAGGTCCTTCCGCGAGTGAGGCGGCGGAGCGAGGCAAGGGTTTGGCTCTCTAGATAGCGGCCATTCCATTTTGGTGATACATAAAGTTGTACCCCTAGTCTTGGACATGGATAGTATAGGAGTTTTCATTAATCATATGCAACTTGTATATTCCAAAATTTTGGAACATGATGTATGGAATGAAAATAAAAGAAAAGAAAAAAATTGGGCATGTATAAATGTGCAAATGTGATGTAATAGAAGTAGAACTTCTTTATGTTGATGCTTTCCTTGTGCAATTCTTGTACTCCGTTCCTAGTTGGAACATCGTGGATATACTTGTGTTGTGACGCCTTGGGCGGGTAGAAGAGACTCTATCCGTTCGGCGGGTCTGGGGCATGCGCCCGTGCGGTTATCATTTCCACCTAGTTGGTGCTACTATACTCTTATGAGTATAGGGCCCTTTATACTCATAAATTTTTGGACGTTAGATCTACCTTTTAATCATTTTCACCCGTTAGATTATACTATTCGACCAACCACCCACTCAACCCTAGGGGGCCCACTATCAACCTAACCGTAACAACTCTCATCTACCCGCACATCCATTCATCCGAACGGCTTAAAACTTATGAGTACAAAGGAGTCTATACTCATAAGAGTATAGCAGCCCCAACCTATATATATATATATATAGTACGTCTCATGTGCTTTCGAAAGTACGGAGGCCTCCATGCTTGTAAGTTGTTTTCGATGATAGGACCTCCGATTTGACGATCGGCTCCGTTAGGTATAATCTACACTATCGGAACTATCTAGAAACCAAATTTCATAATTTTTCGACATCATTTACCAAGTGATCAAAAGGTCTCAAAATTAACTATTTTAACGGTCGATGTGGCATGTTTTTAAGTTCAACGGTGTAAACAATCCAAATTACATGAAATTTTAATATAAAATTCTATTTAACATTAATAACAAGATCAATACTTCTGATTTGTAATTTGAGTCTTCTATCATTATTTTTTATGAGATTTTTATTTTCAGCCGTTCATTTTGAGGCTACTCGTTCACTAGGCAAATGAAGTCAAAAAATTATAAATTTTGGTTTCTAAATAGTTCTAATAGCGTAGATCATGTCTAACGAAACTGATCACCGAATCGAATGTCCCATCATCGAAAACAACTTACAAGCACGGAGGCCTCCGTACTTTCGAAAGCATAGGAGCCTAGCTCTCTCTATATATATATATATATATATAGAGTTGAGCTAGAATACTTTTGGAAGTATCATGGGGGGTGGTGCTTGTGGGTTTATAGCCATTGGATGGAGATTTGGAGGGTTGAGATGATGGTGGTAGGTGGTGGTAGGTGGTGGTAGGTGGAATAGTGTTTGATCTAAAGGTTATAAGTAATCAAGAAGTAGATCCAAAGGCTAGAAATGTGGAAGCACCAAGGGGTTGGTGCTTCCAAAAGTATTCTAGCTCAACTCTATATATATATATATATATATATATATATATATATATATATATATATATATATATATATATATATATATATATATATATATATATATATATATATAAATATAAGTTGAGCTAGAATACTGTTGATAGTATTTGGACCCTTTAGCGATCCAGTTATTAGCAGTTAAATCTACTCCTTTGATTATTTTTATAATTGGATAAATACTATTTCACTAACAACTATTAAACCCTATCGGGACCACTATTCAATCCGAGGGGATATGTATCATATTAACCCTATAATTTTTCATCTAAGGGTTGAAAATTGGATAGCAAAAAGACTCCAAATACTGTTGGCCCACAAAATCAAATCAGCAAAATCCTATTGTAATTACTCTCTCTCCCCCTCTCTTTCACTTGCTCGCATTGCCGCTTCACCTAAATTATTTTTCTTAATATTATAATATCATATTTCATGCATTTATTTCATATGTTGAACTATTAAATATATTTTATATCAAATTTTAGATAATGTTTATAAAAATTAAACTATAAATCTCATGATATAAGAATTTCAAGTAGCTCGTTTAGGGTTCAAGCTCGCTCGACTCGAAGTTAGGCTCGCTCGAGCTTGGCTCGAACTAATTTCAAGCCAAGCTTGAGCCTAAATTTAGGCTCGAAATTAATTTCAAGCCAAGCTTGAGCCGAGATAAGCTCGCTCGAGCTTGGCTCGTTTCCACCCCTACCCTCCACGTGCGAGGCTCCTCGGCAATCACTTCTAGCGATACAACGTCTACGTTCCACCCCGTCGGCACGCTTCCAAGGTGGCGCAAGATGAACCCAGCGAGCTTTCAGAGATCTAGCGAAATCAATGTAATAGGAGGAGGAAGGAGTAGCACTCGTAAAAATCGAAATCCGATGTAAGGATGTTAGGGTGGAAGAAGCAGAGAAGAGGGTGCGCTCCAGGTAGATTCTAAGGTTAAGGTTAACCTCAACTAAAAGTATATGAGGTAGAGATCGTGCTCCAACGGATCAAAACCGTGGAGCGCAAGGTAAGCCTACGTGCCCGTAATTTTTGAGTTATGGGTTAAGGCTTCCAAAATAAAAAAAACAAAAAAAAACAAAATGAACCGGGTGCTCGTGAGTTAAACCCCTCACATAAACCCCTCATTTATTCATATCTTTTTTTCCTTTCCCATAAACCCCTCACATGTTCTTCAGTTATTCTAAAATACCCTTGCAGTTACCACGTGAGTTGAATATCTACCAGAGTTAGAAAAAAATTAAAATACTTCTTTTGCTCTTAACCTAAGGACAAATAAGAAATGTTGGCGATGGTAGAAGGTTATATTTATTTGAAAAGACCAAAAATTGAAATATTTTTTGTGCCCTTAACTTAAGGATAAATAAGAAAAGTCGGTGATGGTAGAAGGGTATGTTTGAAAGGACAAAATAATAATTTCACAGAGATAACAACTATTGCTAACAGCTCATTAGCAGAATTTAACTCTAGGGGTATATTTGACATAGGTTGGAACGTAAAAAAGATATTTTTAATATTAGCTTTCTAAGAGGAGTAAATCAGAAAGTCGAAAATTTTTTAGGGGTATATAAGCAATTGCGCCTTTATTTTTGATGTAAATCTGATGCTTCACCAATCCAATGGATGGAATATCTCTACTAGTCACATGATATAACTAGTGAAGACATTCCATCCATTAGATGGATAGGATGTATTTATACTATTTTTAAATGTACCACTAGCATCATAAACTAAATTCATCTTTTATTTTTATTATTTATTTCGAGCGCTAAAATTGAAGTTTCATGAGATGAAAAGCAACACACTTGTGTAGCATGTCCGTAAAAAATATGAGTACTATTACTGTACATTCTAAAGTGGGATGAGATGTACATTTTATATTCTAATCGTCTAAATACTAACATTTTCTTACTTGTCACATCAAGATTTTTTTTTTAAAAAACTAAAATTTAGTTGAATTTTTGTGAATTATAAGGGGGAAAAGAATGAGACGAGATCTATACCCGAATTGAGCTAGAATACTTTTAGAAGCACCACCTCCTTGGCACTTCTAAATTTAAAAAAAACTAAAATTTAGTTGAATTTTTGTGAATTATAAGGGGGAAAAGAATGAGACGAGATCTATACCCGAATTGAGCTAGAATACTTTTAGAAGCACCACCTCCTTGGCACTTCTAAATTTCTAGCCCTTGGATCTACTTCTTAATTATTAATAGCATTTAGATCAAACACTATTCCACCTACCACCACTTACCACCATCATTCCAACCCTTCAAATCTCCATTCAAGGGCTATAAACCCACAAGCACCACCTCCATGGTGCTTGTGGAAGTATTCTAGCTCAACTCATCTATACCCCTCTTTCAGTCTTTTTTTTTTTTGGGTGCGCCAGTAGTTAATTTCTTTTTTCCTCAAAATATCGGTACCGGTCTTTCTGCTTTTACAAATTTTGTAGGTCGGGGTGTGAAATAAAAAATAGTTTTGAGGGGAGTGAAGTGTAAAAGGTGGTGAGACTCTCCTCCCGCGCCGGAGTTTTTGGGCTATTAGGCCCACAAAAATTTTTAAATATAAAACTAGACTTCTAAAACTCTTATTTGTAAAAGTAGACCTATAAAAGCGGTGAATCATTCACCGCTTTTGAATGCGGTGAATGATTCACCGCCTTTATCCTAATTTATATATTTTTAATATCTAAACTTCAAAAGATATATAGTATTAACTATTAAAAATATGTATAATTCTTAAAAAAAAGCGGTGAATAATTTATCACTTTCTAAAAGTGGTAAATCATTCACCGCATATACCTAATTTTATAAATAAATTTTTTAGAAGACTACTTTTGTAATTATAACATTTTTTAAGTCTATTAATAAAAAAATTCTCCGGCGCCATGTTTGCTCCCGAGTGCTTCGTTTCCTACTCAACGCCGAAGAACGATTAGGGCATAATTCTTCCTCTCGCGCTCTCTCCTACTTTCGCTATTTCAGACGCTTGCGCCGCCCTTAGATGCCGACATTATGCGAAGAGCGAGCCCTCCTTCTTCTAGGTGACGTCCGTCCGATGCTCGTAGCTAATCAACGGGGCGACGTGGTTAGTTTCCTCCTTACTCACCTCAATTTCTTGCTATCTCCGCTCCTGACTGACCTCGATTTCTTGCTATCTCCTCTCCATGGATTAGGGCAAAATAGTCGAGGTAGATCATTTCTAGTTACTCGCCGTCCCTTGCGACTTCTTTGCTGCTGCTTGTGATTTTCCTAGTTGTTGGTGCCCACGTGTTGAGAGTTTAAGATGTGGAGTCGAAGGGTTTAATAATGTTGTTGCCGACATAACGACACCATTGTTGGTAATCCATAGAGGGTGCTTGTTTTTTTTCTTTTTTTCCTTTTTTCTTTTTAAGCGTTAAGAGCTATAGGTTAATTTCATATAGAAGATCAAGGGGGTGCAAGTTTAAGATACACGAAGCAGAAGAAAATAATATAAAAATACAATGAAATCACAAAATAGAGGGTAATAGCTTAAAGTCCACTGTGATTTTTGCCGCCACCTCATCGCGCCCATTCTCTAAGTTCTCAAAGATTCATCTATTTCGCTCCATCCAGATATTGTAACAAAAACTAGAGAATAAGCTGTCAAATAGTTTCCTTCATCTTGCTTCCGTCGAACGTCTAATCTTCTTCCACGACTCGAGGAAGCTGCTAGTTGTACTTATGTAACGCCTCAATAGTCCCACATTGGATGGAAAAACGATTCTGATTTGAATAGGTGAGACCTCACATGCTGATAATAGGGCTTAAGCATTTTGGGCTAGTGATTTGGGCCAAATTAGTTATTATTATTAGTGAGTTGAGTCGTTACAATTGGTATCAGCTACACCACGGAGAACCCGGAGGAGCCACCTTTAGAAGGCATTTGGGCCAGTGGTTTGAACCAAACGAGTTATTATTATTAGTAGGTCGGGTCGTTGCAACCTAAGCAAAAGGTGATTATATAGAACCGAGGAGATTGGTACTCTTTTCCAAACATCAACTGAAAAAACACACTATCTAAAAAGAATGCTTAGATGAATCCTCCTCATAGTTGCAAAGTTTACAAGCCAAATTGGTCTTCAAACCTCTCTTTATATGGTAGGCTATTATGACAAAGAATCCAAAGAAAAACTATGTAGTGGAATTTGTTTTCCAAATAAACTTGTACAATGGCTGTTTAATTCCACCAAAGATTAACAAGTCAGTCATATGGCAATTTGGTTGAGAATTCACCATTCGAACACCATCTCCAAAATTGCTTATCAAAGGTTTCACTTAGAGATACGGAGCTCAATTCATCCTGTAGAAGTTGGCATTGTTAGGAAGCTGCTGGAGAAAGAGGCCCGTTTAACTCGAGTCGCCATTATTGATCTAGAAGTAAATCGCTCATCAAATTATATTTTTTGTTAGCGTAGGAAAATAGGGCTGAGAAACACTTACAGAGCATCGAACCACCAAACCAAATATTTGTCCAAAAGGAGCAGTCTTTTCCATTGCCCACAATCCAGTAAGTTGAAGCACGGAGAAAAGACCACGTTGCACTGACATGTTGCCAAAGAGGCGAGATTGAGGCACAATTCAGAATTTCATTTGACCGTGGTTTTCTCCTTTTGTAGTATTTAGCTTTGATCAATTTAACCCAAGGCATTTCAGGAAACTGGAAAAATCTTCACCACCATTTAGTTTCCATTACAAAATTTTGAATTCGCAAAGTCGCGGACACCGAGTCCTCCTTGATCTTTAGGCTTGCACGTAATTTCCAATTAACTAAGCAATGCGCCCCACTCTATGAGCCAAAACCTTTGCACAAAAAGTTCGTCTAATGGCATCTAATTTTCTAATAACCCAAACCGGAATGTAGAATATAGGCAAATAATATGACGGGATAGATGAGAGTGAGGAATTAATAGGGGTAAGTTGACCTTCTCTTGACAGTATTTTTTTCCTCCCAGCCAGCTAGCCGCTTTTCCAATTTGTCATTAAGCGGTAGAAAATGTTGCTTCCTGCATGTGTGAGGGGAAAGAGATAAGCCAACGTAGGTAATTGAAAATTTTTTGACGCTACAACGGAAGATGTTTGAAAGAGTATCCGTCGCAGGACAATGTGTTCCAATAGGAATAAGACAACTTTTTGAGTAGTTGATGGAGAGTCCAGATGCAAGACAAAACCCTTGCAATAGCATCTTAGTGATGACACAAGTCTTAGAACTGCCAGGAAGAGAAGGGAGCCATTTGCAAACTGAAGGAGGAGCGTTCTAATTCTAAGTGAGCCAACACTCAATGCGTCCCATTGTAGTGGCTTTAATGAAGATTTTTTGAAGAACATCGACTAAAAGGTAAAAAGAAAAGGGGATAGGGGTTTCCCTTGTCCCAGTCCTTGCTTGCTGTGGAAAAATCCACCTGGGCAGCCATTAATTTATGATTTAATTATGATATTTAGGGTTTAATAATATTGTTTGCGGTTTTCAGTTCGGGGCTGATGGTTCAAGGTTTGTATGCTCCGGAAATGTTATATATTTTATATTTGGAATAACAAATTTGTTACTAACTTATCAAGTGACTTGAGTTGGGAGGTTCTTAAGAACTAGTATATGCTTATTAACGGGTTACTAATGATTCCTGTCACGCATGGAAATGAGAATATCTCCCATCCATGATAATTTAGTATTCCTAACGCCTAGCAATCTACAATAATATCACTATTTTACTAGCACCTTTGATAACTATTCAACTTGAGTTGAATGGTAACAATTTGAATATTTTCAATAGAAAATATGAAGGATCACCAGAATCTTATAGACTATAGAAAATCACCCTATGGTTTATTAAAAAAAAATTAGTTGTTAGATTGAATTATTTTAAATAAAAGATAATATATTAAATTATATAGTTATAATTAAATTATATTTTATTAGTAGAGTTATTGATTAAAATCCTATTTACGATCTCTTTATATCAGATTAATGTAAACAGAAAATACTACGGTTTTTGTATCAAATTTGAAAAATATACATGATATTGATGGAAATTTTATTATTTAGAAATTTATTTATTTACTTATTTATTTTGTGTTATGGGAAATGCATATGCAGGACTAACATCGAGATGACTACGATTTTTGATATCAGTTTAGCTGCGGCTTTTTATATTTTTCCTGTGATTGGCATCATTCTATTGTTCTCCGTGTTGTTGCGTGGAGTAAGGCATGTAGGACCACCATTTCTCTGGAGACAGTGGAGGTCGTATGTTCAGTTGTTTGGATGGATGCTAGATGCGACCAAAATAACAGATTCCTATCTCATTGCGCATTCTGGATTGGATTCTGTGGTGTACCTACGCCTCTATTTGATTGGGTAATAATACATTCAATATTTTTTGTAGACCACCATTAGAGTTTTATAATTTATCCTGACTGATATATATATATATATATATATATATATATATATATATTTTTTTTTTTTCAGGCTGAAGATATTTTCACCCATTGCTATTGTGGCAGGTTTTACTTTGATACCTGTAAACTCAGGCAATAGCATGGAGACTGATTTCCTGCACATTAATGTAGACAGATTTATGATGACGAATATTCCAGATGGATCAAATAAGTAAGCATGTTAATTTCTCTTATTCCTCGGAAGACAAAAATTCACTTGTTTTAGCAAGTAAATCTGTTTGGGTTAAACTGAGATTTATTTTGCACATCTTTCCAAAAATGTACTTGCGAACAAGACAAACACAAGAAATTGAATTCCCTTTGAGTGATGAACCAAAATGATAAAAGCTGTTGTGTTATATATCTGGTGAGAATCAGAATGGAAGATTGAGAGATTGGTTGGTCCAGGATAATGTTAAAATATTGATACTAATGAAGCAAATATTCAGCATATAGTTTTCAATGTTCCATGAAATGGCCACTTAGTTCTGTTCATTTCCTCGTGTACAAAAGGAACTAGAGCACACTAATGTGTGCATTATCTCACAATATCCTCCGATTTGTAGTCTCAATTAATTTTGTGTTCTTGATTGTTTTATAGGGCGTAATAGTAATTGAAGAGTATAATTTTTCACTTATGTCTTAGCTGCTTGTCTTTGTAGGTTGTGGGTTCATTTCATGATGGCGTATGTATTTTCAGCTTGGACGTGCTATGTGTTACATAGGGAGTACAAATATGTCCTGTCCTTAAGGAAGGGTTTTTATGCATCAGGGAAATTCCATCCAGAGCTCTTTACTGTAAGCTTATATAAATTCTTTAGTTGAAACTTGCTTGATTGAAAGTAATCTAATTTGATACCAGTTTGCAATCAATTCTTGATGTGTTAAATTGTGCAATCTCCATGCCAAGTTTTAGCTACGCATATGCTGTGAGATGCGTTCTGTAGACGGCTCTAAAAATATAGGGCCTCTTGTAGAAAGTTAAAATATGTTTTATGAGCATCTTAATCAGAATTTATTTGTGATATAAATAAAAAAAAATGATACGATAAATGGGGAAAAAACTATTTTGCTTATATTTTGATGCGTGGATTAAAGCATTTAGGGCTCCAGCCCTTGCAAAATAACTTAGTAAAATAGATTTATAGTGTAAATTCATATCTTACACTATAAATACCCGTTGCTTGATTTTGGAGTCACTTACAGCATATGAACAATTCAGGTTCTCGTCCAAAATATACCACATGATCCGCAGAAGTCTACAAGTGAGGTTGTAAACCATTTTTTCATCGCCAATCATGGTGAACAGTACCTTGGACATAAGGTATGTTGTGACAATCTTTTGATTGTGTTGGAGGTACTCTTGTAGATGTAGGGAAAGTTGCTTCATAGTTGAGCAAAAATTTTGTATTGATTGGAACTATACTTCCTTTAGTCCAAATATTCACAATAGGATAAATGTGTTATTTTTATTACTTTGCAATGTAACTGTTGTTTCTTTTTCACATTTTCTATTAGAACTCAGCTCATCTTTAATGGTGAAAGAGGTTACAAGAAGAATACATAATCGTAAAATAAAATAAAATGAGTTAGGATAGAATGATGAGGAAAGAGTAGAGACCAATTACCAAATGCCATACACTTTGTCGTTTCCACAGTTCTTGTCTTGATATGTCAATCTTTGTTAAAAAATAATGATAAACATAGCTGACCGTATGCTAATCAAATCCGCAAATTAATCCAATTAGTATATTGAAAATTGGTGTATAGTAGTGGTAGATATACTTGTATCTTAGCCTTATTATTGAACTGTCACACCCCGAGACCAGCTTATACAATATTTGCTAAGTAGAAAACCATAGTATAGCGGAAAATGTGTCTCTTTTTTTTTGAAATTCTGGTCCACGTGATGCACAGAGCCGCCACAAATACAAAGTTTTTCGGTCCACACGGACAGAGTATCCTTTGTATTTGCACGGCGTGGCACAGTACAACAAATATCCAGGATCACAATCACATCTCGCATTCACACAGATACATCGATCACAATCAATTACCTATGAAGAATAAGTCCACAAGGCCTATTAGTTGCAACCGCTCCCCACCCGAAAGCTTCATTTTGAAAACCCTAGCATCATTGTTCGAACCCACAAGACCCGCTTTGAAAACTGTTTCTCACACGAAAACGATTCGTTTTAAAACTACTATCACGAGGGGTAGAAAATCAAACAACAAGACATGAGGAGACCAAAACCCACACGAGAACGATATAACAAATCAAATCCACAAGTACTGGAAAGTCCGAGACAACAAACCAAAACCAAGTAAATCCAAGTCATAGTTTGAATAATATCTAACTGAACCATTCACTACTTCTACTTCTAAGCAAGTAAAAAAAACAAAACCAGGGTAAGAGCTTGGTCACTAGCTAGCCGTCCTCACATTGCGCCCTAAACCATCTCCTCTTCCTCGACTTGAGAAAAAGAGGGTGTGAGAAAACCACTAAAAAGGATTTCCAGTGGGTACGAAAGAGCCACGAAGGCAAGCCGCATTCACTGAAAAACATGGGAGAACGAGTAACAAGTTGTATATATATATGCTGTGATACGAAAACGACTACAGTAGGAAGGAATATGAAACAGCAAAGGAACAGATAAGAGACCACTATTATAACAAATATACAACTGAAACGGATGCCTCAAGGGTATGTAATCTAAATCAAACCCAATGCAGTGCCTGCTCTGTTGGTCCTTAGACTTCAAGCGTTGCCTGTCACAAACCTTGCACTGACCTAACCCATGCGTCCTACAGACGACATATCCAAATAGTACACCATCTTGATCGGTGGCCAAACCGACACGATGTCATGAATGCACTCGAAGTGCTGTGACTAAGTCATGCGATATGCTCAACACGAAAGCCGGCCTACAATCGGTGCCATGGCCGAAGCCAGATGCCTGGCGTACAACGCCGAATGTAACCAAACCAGAACGACATGCAATATTCAACAGAAACAATAGCAACTGCAAATGCTTTGACCCAAGGTCCGATAGATATCAACACAATATAAGCCAGCTCTATATGTCTAAAGCAACTACTATAGATATAGTAAACAATGGCAAACGACATGTAGAGATGAAGTAGAGATAGCGCAACAGAAAAAGGAGAAAATGAAACGATCTCACCGACTACCAGCTCGAAGCACCGACTTGTCAATCAAAAAAATCTCATGATTCCGAACGTACTGAGCCTTCTGCCGGACCTACTGAAGTTCCGCTAAGTCAAGTCCTACCCTCACATGCATCCGACTCGGCCAACCACAACTCCAATCATACGATGAAACCATAACGAAAACCGATCACTTAACAATCACCGGAATTTCTAGAAACTCTCCGGATTGCCTCCGGAACGCACATACGCCTCTGAAAACTTTCCGATTGCTAATGTGACTTGCCGTCCCTAAACACACCAAAACACGTGCACGGGCAGCAAACACATTCAACACGCACTAGGGACTTGTTTACGCGAGAATCCGCTGAACTGGGTTTTCGGGATTGCCGAATTTGGCTTCGGAACCCTTCCGCTACTCAACCATTGTCTCCGAACCTCAACAACGATAGTTGGGGCCAGCAACCAAAGCTTGGCGAAGATTCTAGGACAAACAAATCCTTCACGTGCAAAAACGTAACTCAATCCACGTCCGATCGGCGTACTTCCGCCGGACGACGTCATAGACCCCGTTCTCGCTCTACAACCGCTCCCAAACCTTAGACAACCAGTCTATAGGTTTCTACCAGTGTAAACACGCTGCCTGGGGCAGTGTGTGGGGTCCTGATTACGCAAAACATGCAAACGACACAAAACAACACAAACTACTATACAATCAACGCATACGTAAGGCTTCTTGCTCGATACCCCAAATCGCGCAGCGACGGGTTCATCCAACCAGTCAATCTGAATCGTCTCGACGCGAGGAAGCTCGTGCTCGCTGTCCGCAGTGAAACCGTCGGCCGGAAAGTCGCGAAACAACAAGATAATGCCTCTAATACTTGATCCCAGGAGTAGCCAAGATCGTTGTGCCTACGGCCTACCGCAGCCTCACGGATCCCAACAAATGTGAGCACGGCACTCCACTGAACCCTAGGAGTGCGATGCTCACTCCCTGGTCGATCGCCGATGCCCGCGGTGGCCGAAAACTGAGTAGCCCCAAATCAGCCCTTAGAGCATGCAAGCCGGCAGAGCTAGGGCATCGGCTTGCGCGCAAATGGCGGCACGACAGCAGGGGAAACGGCAGGTGGAGGCTCTTCGCATCCAAAGGAAGCGGCCTGAGGTAGCGGCCGGCGGCGGGAGGTGGCAGCCGGCAATGGGAGGTGGCGGCGGCGACGTTGGGCTCAAGAACTAGCCTGCAGCTAAGGCAAGGCCAGGCGGCGCGGTTGCGGCATAGGCAGGGTCAGGGGTGGCTGCGGTGGTCCCCCAGGGACCGCCAGTGATGGCCGGCGACGGTGGCGGCGGTCGGGTGGACTCCCACGGCCACACGGGGTCTGGGAGCTTCCACTTGGCCGCTGCGGCGCTACAGCGCACGACCGGCGCGGGGACTGCTCTAGTGGGGTCGTCGGGGTTGGAGGAGCACGCCGGCAGTGTCCCGGTCGGTGGCGGCCTGACTTGAGGAACCTCGGGCTTTCCCCCCCTCACACTAACAATACAAGAGAGAGAGAGAGAGGGGTTCTTGCTTTAATCTCCTCCGGCAGCCTGCGGCAGCGATGACGAAGACCGCGACTCTCTCAGACCATCAGGGAAGAAGGGATCTAGGGGTGGTTTAGTACTAGGGTTTGGGGCTAATAAATAGGGTTCAAATCTTAATCCCAATCGTAATCCGATATTAGAGAATAATCGCATTATTCTCTCCAAATCTGCAATAAATGAGATTTGGTCCTCCCCCAATAAGTTTCTCTCGCAGAGAAATTCCTGCCTGCGAATTATCACGGAACAAAGCATTATTTGTTTCTAGAAAGCAAAAACGCCGTGGAATAAACACTTTGACAGCAGTATTTTCTACTTTTCTCGTAAATCGTGCATCGAAATATAAATCTGTCAACACCATTGGTTCTGGAATAATCGAGACATCGAAAACGAGCTATTGGATCGCCTAGATCGGAATCCGATCGCACCCAAAGCCTTCCTCTAACATCGGGCACATCTGGAAACAGTGGTCACTATTCACTATAAGTTAATTTTAGAAATCGTGTAGAATTTTCATTCTATATCTTTTTCCGCTGAAACTCGACGGGCAAATATAAAATTAAAATACACACGATAACATAAAAACAAAACACCAATTTTACGTTGGAAAATTCTAGGTCATCACATCATCTCCTCCTTAAAAAAAGTTGTCCCTGAAACATACGTCTACCCACAAACACAATCAGGTTATCACTCTCGCATTACAGGCTCTAACCCCCGGGCTGAGCCTTGATCTCCTTGAGCTTAGCGAAGGCCAAGCAGTAGGACAACTTGAATAAAGGCGCCTAATCTCAGAATTATGATTTCAGTCAAAGAACGTGCAACAAAAGAAAGGGATGCACTAGTATCAAAAGAGTCTTAGCTCACATGCAATAGATAGAATTTATATTGCTACATTGTTAGCAAGTTGTTCGCCCTCCTGGCGTCTCATAGCAGAGACGCGACCG
The DNA here is from genome assembly GCA_016920855.1 of Puya raimondii. Lineage (NCBI taxonomy): Eukaryota > Viridiplantae > Streptophyta > Magnoliopsida > Poales > Bromeliaceae > Puya > Puya raimondii. The sequence goes on from JABWPP010000050.1 coordinate 126,845,614, forward strand.
CCAGTGGCCCGGTGCGCTCGATTCTCCTGGCGCGATGTTGAGGGACGTCCTGACACAGTCGACGCGCTACCTTGGTTCTACCGTGGAGCTGCTGGGGTGGACGTTGCAGCGGATGCAGTTCCTGGTTCGCTAGGGCAATCAGCTCGGAGATGTCCTTCTTGGCCGCATTTAAAGCAATGATTGTAGCACTGCGAGCACTCCGTGACTTTATGTGCTTTGCTGCAAATGATACAAGGATTGATGCCTTGGGATGCCGTGGGAGTGCTCTTCGTCCCTGATTGCGCTTGATGATGCTTGCTTGGCTGCTCATTGTTAGATTGACCAGTAGTAGAATTCTTGTGTACGTGCTTCTTCTCCTTACCCTTATCTATCCTTTCACGCTTGGTACGCATCACCATAGCTCCGCGTTCCACCAGTGTTGCACAGTCTACATTCTCCCGGAATGTCTTCAGATCAGTTTGCTGCACCAATTGGTAGATATTCGGTCGATGACCATCCACGAACATCCGACACTTGTGCTTCTTGCTACGAACTACGAATGGAATGCAATTGACGAGCCGAAAGAACTCTCGCTCGTACTCCATCACAGTCCGGTTGCCTTAAAGGATGTTCTTGAGATCATTCTCGAGTTGTGTTTAACGCTTTCAGAGAAATAGGCATCAAACAGTTTCCTCTTGAATTTCGACCAGGAAGGAAAATGGTCGTTCACCGGGCGGTCTGGTCGTACACCCTTCCACCAGATGCGCGCCAGACCCTCTAAACAGTGAGCCGCCAGTGGTACCTTCTCATGCTCCTCGATGAACAGATCCGCAAAAGAGCTCCTCCGTAGTGTCGACCCATTCCTTGACAACCACTAGATACGTGGCTTCGCCCCTGATGGTGGGCGGGTCGAAACCCTTGAACTATGCCAGGTTTGCTTTTGGCTTAGCTCGCTCCACTGTCCGCGGAGTCTCAGCAACTGCGGTAGTGGAAGCAGGGGTGCGTCCCGCGGTAGTGTTGATACTCCCAATTGTCACAGGAACAGTGCCATCGGCTACCTCAGTTGCGGTCGCTCTAGGAGCTTCAGGTGGCGGCAGAGTAGCCGTAACTGTTGCCGCGGTTGTAGCCGCACCCTGTGCTGTGTCTGCGGGCTGGCCCGCAGTGGCTCCCGTGTCCCGTGTTGGAGTTGGGGCGTCAACAGTAGCAAAAGCAGCCTGCCGCTGTGTCAATTACTAAACCATTCCCATAAGGGCCGCTACCTGGCCTTTCAAGGCCAACATCCGCTCCTCGAGTGCTTGGGTGCGTCGATCGTCACCCTGCTGCTGCAAGCTTGCCTGATAATCGCCCCTACTCCCAGCACCAGCACTTGTACAAGCCATTTCCTAGGCAGTGCCAAACACGGAACAATAAGCAAGCAAAAACTTCGAGATCTAAGACTCGATAAACCTCGGGATAAATCCCGCATGCCGCACACTCTCACGTGCTTATCATCCTAAGGTCACCTTAGGGTCAATCCTAATATGTGTTTCAGTTAGAAAGCCTGTAAATGTGATTGTAATTGTTTCACGCTCTGATACCATCTTAATCTGTTACACCCCGATACCAGCTTATGCAATATTTGCCAAGTAGAAAACCATAGTACAGCGGAAAACGTGCCTTTTTCTTTAAAATCTAATTGGTTCACATGACGCACAGATCTGCGACAAATACAAAGTTTTTCGGTCCACACAGATAGAGTCTCTCCTGTATTTGCACGGCGTAGCACACAGTACAACAAATATCTAGGATCACAATCACATCTCACATTCACAAAGACACATTGATCACAATCAAATAATTAATTAACTACGAAGAATAAGTTTACAAGGCTTATTAGTTGCAATCGCTCCCCACCCGAAAGTTTCATTTTGAAAACTCTAGCATCATTGTTTGAAACACAAAACCCACTTTGAAAACTGTTTTCCACACGGAAACGATACATTTTAAAACCACTATCACGAGTGGTAGAAAATCAAACAACGAGACAGGGAAACCAAAATCCGCACGAGAACGATATAACAAATTCACAAGTACTGAAAAGTCCGAGATAACAAACCAAAACCAGTCAATCTGAATCGTCTCGACGCGAGGAAGCTTGTACTCATTGTCTGGAGCGAAATCGTCGGCCGGAAAGTCGCGAAAGAGCCCAATAATGCCCCCAATACTTGATCCAAGGGAGCGGCTGAGATCGTCGCGCCTGCCGGAGCCTCACGGATCCCAACAAACGCGAGCAAGGCACTCCAAGGCACTCCACTGAACCCTAGGAGTGCGATGCTCACTCCCTGCTCGATCGCTGACGCTCGTGGTGGCCGAAAACTGAGTAGCCCCAAATCAGCCCTTAGAGCATGGAAGCCGGTAGAGCTAGGGCATCAGCTTGCACGCAAACGGCAGCACGACAGCAGGGGCAACAGCAGGTGGAGGCTCTCCGCACCCAAGGGAAGCGGCCTGAGGTTGCGGTCGGTGGCGGGAGGCGGTGGTGGCACGGCGGCTACGTCAGGCTCGAGAACTTGCTCGCGACTAGGGCAAGACGGGGCGGCGCGGCTGCGGCTCAGGGAGGGTCGGGGTTGGCTGCGGTGGTCCCCCAAGGACCGTCGGTGACGGCCGGCGGCGGCGGCGGCGGCGGCGTGATCTCCCACGGTGGCACGGGGTCTGGGAGATTTCACTTTGCTGCGGCAGCGCTACAATGCACGACCGGCGCCGGGACTACTCTGGTGGGGTCGCCGGGGTTGGAGGAGCACATCGGCGGTGGTCTCGGTCGGTGGCGGCCTGACTTGAGCAACCTCGGGCTCCCCCCCCCCCCCCCCCCCCCCCCCCCCCCCCCCCCCCCCCCCCCCCCCCCCCCCCCCCCCCCCCCCCCCCCCCCCCCCCCCCCCCCCCCCCCCCCCCCCCCCCCCCACACACCAACAATAAAAGAGAAATAGAAAGAAAGAGAGAGGTTCTCGCTTCAATCTCCTCCGGTAGCCTGCGACGACGGCGACCACGACTCTCTCAGACCATCAGGGAAGAAGGGATCTTGGCTTTAGTACTAGCGTTTGGGGCTAATAAATAGGGTTGAAATCCTAATCCGATATTAGAGAATAATCGCATTATTCTCTCCAAATCTGCAATAAATGTGATTTGGTCCTTCCCCAGTAACTTTCCCTTGCGGAGAAGTCCATGCCTGTGAATTATCATGGAACAGAGCGTTATTTGTTCTAAAAAGCAAAAACATCGTGGAATAAACACATTGACAGAAGTATTTTCCACTTTTCTTGTAAACCGTGCATAGCAATCAAAATCCGTTAGGGCCATTGGTTCCGAATAATCTAGACATCGAAAATGAGCTATTGAATCGCCTGGATCGGAGTCCGATACGCACCCGAAGCCTTCCTCTAGCATAGGGCACATTCGGAAACAGTGGTTACTATTCACTATAAGTGAATTTTAGAAATCGCGTAGAATTTGTATTCTACATCATTTTCCGCTGAAACTCGACGGGCAAATATAAAATTAAAATACACACGATAACATAAAAACAAAATACCAATTTTACGTAGGAAAATTTTAGGTCATCATATCATCTTCCCCTTTAAAAGAAGTTTTATCCCCGAAACTTATTTACATCTACCCACAAACACAATCAGGTTATCGCTCTCGCATTACAGGCTCTAACTCCCAGGCTGAACCTTGAGCTCTTTGAGCTCAGCGAAAGCCAAACAGTAGGACACCTTGAATAAAGGCGCCTAATCTCAGAATTATGATTTCAATCAAAGAACGTGCAACAAAAGAAAGGGATGCACTGGTATCAAAAGAGTCTTAGCTCACATGCAATAGATAAAATTTATACCTGCTGCGTCGTTAGCCGGTTGTTCGCCCTCCTGGCGTGTCATAGCAGTGACGCGACCACCAATGTTCCGGCACGCTCGGTCCTCCTGGCGCGATGTTGAGGGACGTCCTAACACAGTTAACGCGTTACCTTGGTTCTGCTGTGGAGCTGCTGGGGTGGACGCTGCAGTGGATGCGGTTCCTGGTCCGCTAGGGCATTCAGCTCGGAGATGTCCTTCTCGGCCGCATTTAAAGCAATGATTGTAGCGCTGCGGGCACTCCGTGACTTTATGTGCTTTGCTGCAAATGATACAAGGATTGATGCCATGGGATGCCGTGGGAGTGCTCTTCGTCCCTGATTGCGCTCGATGATGCTTGCTTGGCTGCTCATTGTTAGATTGACCACTAGTAGAATTCTCATGTACGTGCTTCTTCTCCTTACCCTTATCTATCCTTTCAAGCTCAGCACGCATCACCGTAGCTCCGCATTCCACCAGTGTTGCACTGTCTACATTCTTCCAGAATGTCTTCAGATCAGTTTGCTGCACCAATTGGTAGATATTCGGTCGATGACCATCCACGAACATCCGACACTTGTGCTTCTTGCTACGAACAACGAATGGAATGCAATTGACGAGCCGAAAGAACTCTTGCTCGTACTCCATCACAGTCCGGTTGCCCTGACAGAGGTTCTTGAGATCATTCTCGAGTTTGTGTTTAACGCTTTCAGAGAAATAGGCATCAAACAGTTTCCTCTTGAATTTCGACCAGGAAGGAAAAGGGTCGTTCACCGAGCGGTCTGGTCGTACACCCTTCCACCAGATGCGCGCCAGACCTTCTAAACAGTGAGCCGCCAGTGGTACCTTCTCATGCTCCTCGATGAACAGATTTGCAAAGGAGCTCCTCCGTAGTGTCGACCCATTCCTTGACAACCACTGGATCCGTGGCTTCGCCCCTGATGGTGGGCAGGTCGAAACGCTTGAACTCTGCCAGGTTTGCTTTTGGCTTAGCTCGCTCCACTATCCGCGGAGTCTCAGCAACTACGGTAGTGGAAGCAGTGGAGCGTCCCGCGGTAGTGTCGATACTCCCAACTGTCACAGGAATAGTGCCATCGGCTACCTCAGTTGCGGTCACTCTAGGAGCTTCAAGTGGCGGCGGAGTAGCCGTAACTGTTGCCGCGGCTTTAGCCGCACCCTGTGCTGTGTCTGCGGGCTGGCCCGCAGTGGCTCCCGTGTCCTGTGTTGGAGTTGGGGCGTCAACAGTAGCAAAAGCAGCCTGTCGCTGTGTCAATTGCTGAACCAGCCACGTGAGGGCCGCTACCTAGCCTGTCAAGGCCAATATCTGCTCCTCGAGTGCCTTGGTGCGTCGATCATCACCCTGCTGCTGCAAGTTTGCCTGATAATCGCCCCCACTCCCAGCACCAGCATGGGTACGAGCCATTTCCTAGGCAGTGTCTAACACGGGACAATAAGCAGACAAGGACTTCGAGATCTAACTCGACAAACTTGGGATAAATCCCGCATGCCCCACGCTCTTATGTGCTTATCATCCTAATGTCACCCTAGGGTCAATCCTAACTTGTGGTTCAGTTAGAAAGCTTGTGAATGTGATTGTAATTGTTTCACGTTCTGATACCATCTTAATTTGTCACGCCCCGAGACCAGCTTATACAATATTTGCCTAGTAGAAAATCATAGTATATAAAAAAACGTGCTTTTTTTTTGAAATCTAACTGGTCCACGTGACACACAGACCTGCCACAAATACAAAGTTTCTCGGCCCAAAACGGACAGGCTTTCCTGTATTTGCACGGCGTAGCACACAGTACAACAAATATCCAGGATCGTGTTACGGATTATGTATTGGCACATTTCATGAGTTGTTGAGTCGGAGTCTTGAAGGTCGAGGTGTTACTTGAACAAGTTGAAGAATCCGAGACCTCGAGAACAATGTGTCGACGACTCGCAGAATGAATCACGACGTGGAGGTATGATTTATTGTTTATATGGTGATTCATCATTATTTATGGTATTGGAATCATATTATATGCTTAAACATGGATTAGACGAGTTTTTGGGAACTTTAGTTTCATATATAGAACTATTTTATGTTGAGTTCCGGTACCTGAAGTTTGTTCTTCAAAACCGTTTTGAAAAACTAGAGTTTTTATATAGGGTACCGGAATCTTATTTTAAGTTCCTCAAAAAACCCGAGAGTTGAATTTCTGGATTTTGAACAGCATACCGGTATCGCAGTTTAGTACCGGTACTAATTTGATTTATTCCGGTATTGATTCAATTTTTACCGGAATGGAGTGGCGCAAAGTTTCTGTTCTGTCATTACATTCCGGTACCTCATTACGTATACCGGTACGCAGTGTCCAGATTTGGTAAGATTGATCTAATCCGACTCTATTTGATTCCAACGCCTATAAATAACATGTTAGGGTTCTCTTTGACGTCGAACCACTCAAAATTCATGAGAGAGAAACCCTAGAGGCTAGGATTTTCATTCTAAACCTTTTTCCACAAAAATAGCCTCCGAGATCAATTCGAAATAGTTTAATCTCTATTTTCATATGTCGAATTGATCGTCATCTTGCTTAGAGCTTATTCTTCTGATCCTTAATGAATCTCTAAGCAAGGGATCACTGTATAAACCTGAGTTTTGTGTTTCAAACGACATCGTGGATTCGGCGTGAACAAGGCGGTTCGTGGATTCGGATCGTGAAGGCTTCGAGGATTCGAAGTGAAGCGCCTGGTGGATTCTAGGCGTGGTGTCCGTGGATTCGGACGTGAGGCGTGGACAGCCGTGGTGTGCGCGAGATCCAAAGAAGATAAAGGAGAGGTTAAGTCTGTGGAGTCAGTAATCACCTTGTAATTCTTTATTCTTAGTGGATTGTTTTTCGCGTGTTGGTCCCGTGGGTTTTTCTCCAAAGTGGAGTTTTTTCACGTAAATCTCGGTGTGCTGATTTTATTTTCCGCATTTATTTTATTGCATTGAGATTTGTGATTTTGGTTTATACACCTATTCACCCCCTTTTAGGTGATCGATATACTCTAGATAGATCCTAGGACTCCCCATAACTTACAGATCGTAGTCACATCTCACATTCACACAAACACATCGCTCACAATCAATTAACTATGAAGAATAAGTTTACTAGGCCTGTTAGTTGCAACCGCTCCCTACTCGGAAGCTTCATTTTGAAAATCTAGCATCGTTGTTCAAATCTACAAAACCCACTTTCAAAACTGTTTCCCGCACGAAAACGATACATTTTAAAACTACTGCCACAAGGGGTAGAAAATCAAACAACGAGACATGAGAAAGCCAAAACCCACACGAGAATGATATACCAAATCAAATCCACAAGTACTAAAAAGTCTGAGGTAACAAACCAAAGCCAAGTAAATCCAAGTCATAGTTTAAATAACATCTAACTGAACCATTCACTCTTCTACTTCTAAGCAAGTTAAGAAACAAAATCAGGGTAAGAGCTAGGTCCGTCCTCACGTCGTGCACTAAACCATCCCCTCTTCCTCGTCACGGGAAAAAAGAGGGTGTGAGAAACCACTAATAAGGTTTCTCAATGGGTACGAAAGAGTCACAAAGGCTAGCCGCATTCACTGGAAAATAAGCGAGAACGAGTAACAAGCATATATATATATATATGCTTTGATATGAAAACGACTACAGTAGTAAGGAATATGAAACAGCAAAGAAGCAGATAAGAGAGCCACTACTGTAACAGATATACAACTGAAACGGATGTCGCAAGGGTCAAATCAAACCCAATTCAGTGGCTGCTCTATTGGTTCTCAGACCTCAAGCGTTGCCGGTCACAAACCTTGCATTGGCCTGACCCATGCGTCCTGTAGACGACATATCCGGATAGTACACCATTCTGGTCGGTGGCCAAACTGATACGGTGTCATGAATACACTCAAAGTGCTGTGACTAAGTCATGCGATGCTCAACACGAAAGTCGGCCTTCAACCGGTGCCATGGCCGAAGCCAGATGCCTGGCGTACAACACCGAATGTAACCAAACCAGAACGACATGCAATATTAAAAAAAAACAATAGCAAAAGAACTGCAAATGCTTGGACCCAAAGGTTCGATAGATATCAACACAATGTAAGCCTACTCTACATGTCTGACGCAACTACTCAATGCAAGTAACAAGGATAATAGTAAATAACGGCAAACAACATGTAGAGATGAAATATAGATATGTAAGTGCAACAGAAAAAGGAGAAAATGAAACAATCTCACCGACCACCAGCTCGAAGCACCCACTTGTCAATAAAAAAAATCTCACAATTCCGAACGTATTGAACTTTCTGCCGGACCTATTGAAGATCCACTAAGTCCAATCCTATCCTCGCACGCACCCGACTCAACCAACCACAACTCAAATCATATGATGAAACCATAACGAAAACCGATCACTTAACAATCACCGGAATTTTCGGAAACTCACCGGATTGCCTCCGGAACCCACAAACGCCTCCGAAAACTTTTCGATTGCTAATGTGACTTGCCGCTGTCCCTAAACGCACCAAAACACCTGCACAGGCAGCAAACACATTCAATATGCGCTGGGACTTCTTTATGCGAGAATCTGCCGAACCGGGTTTCCGGGATTGCTGAATTTGGCTCCGGAACCCTGCCGCTACTTAACCATTGTGTCCGAACCTCGACAACGATAGTAGGGACCAGCAACCAAATCTTGGCGAAGATTCTAGGGCAAACAAATCCTTCACGTGCAAAAACGTAACTCGATCCACGTTCGATTTGCGTATTTCAGCTGAACGACGTCGTAGAACGCCGTTCTCGCTCCGCAACCGCTCGCAAACCTTAGACAACGAGTCTATAGGTTTCTGACAACGTAAACACCTTGCCCGGGACAGTGCACAGGGTCCCAATTACACAAAACATGCAAGCGACACAAAACAACACAACCTACTATACAATCAACAATACGCACGGTTTCTTGCTCGATACCCCAAATCGCGCAGCGAGGGTTTCGTCCAACCAGTTGATATGAATCGTCTCGACGCGAGGAAGCTTGTGCTCACTGTCTGGAGCGAAACCGTTGGCTGGAAAGTCGCGAAACAGCAAGATAATGCCTCCAATACTTGATCCCAGGAGCCGCCGAGATCGTTGTGCCTATGGCCTATCGGAGCCTTGCAGATCCCAACAAACGCGAGCACGGCAGTCCACTGAACCCTAGGAGTGCGATGCTCACTCTTTGCTCGATCACCGACGCCCGCGGTAGCCGGAAACTGAGTAGCCCTAAATTAGCCCTTAGTGCATGCAAGCCGTCAGGGCTAGGGCATCGGCTTGCGCGAATATGGCGGCACGGGACAATGGCAGGTGGAGGCTCTCCACACCTAAAGGAAGCGGCCTGAGGTGGCGGTCGGCGGCGCTAGGCGGGAGGCGGCGACGGCTCGGCGGCAACGTCGGGCTCAAGAACTAGCCCGCGGCTAGGGCAAGACAGGGCGGCGTGGCGGCGGCTCAGGAAGGGTCGGGGGTGACTGCGGTGGTCCCCCAAGGACCGTCAGTGACGGCTGGCGACGGCGGCGGCGGCCAGGTGGGGTCCCACGGCCGCACGGGATCTGGGAGATTCCACTTGGCCGAGGTGGCGCTACAGCGCATGACCGGCACTGGGACTGCTCCGATGGGGGCGCCGTGGTTGGAGAAGCATGCCGGCGGTGGTCCCGATCGGCGGCGGCCTGACTTGAGCAACCTCGGTCTCCCCTCGCCAACACCAACAATAAGAGAGAGAGAGAGAAAGAGAGAGGTTCTTGCTTCAATCTCCTCCCGCAGCTGGCGACAGCGACGACGGGGACCACGACTCTCTCAGACCATCAGGGAAGAAGGGATCTAGGGTTTAGTACTAGGGTCTGGGGCTAATAAATAGGGTTCAAATCCTAATCTCAATCCTGATCCGATATTAGAGAACAATCGCATTATTCTCTCCAAATCTGCAATAAATGCGATTTGTCCTTCCCCAATAAGTTTCTCTCGCAAAGAAGTCCTTGGCTGCGAATTATCACGTAAAATGGAATGTTATTTGCTTCTAAAAAGCAAAAACACCGTGGAATAAATACTTTGACAGCAGTTTTTTCCACTTTTCTCGTAAACCGTGCATCGAAATCAATATCCGTCAGCGCTATTGGTTCCGGAATAATTGAGACATCGAAAATGAGCTATTGGATTGCCTAGATCGGAGTCCGATACGCATCCGAAGCCTTCCTCTAACATCGGGTACATCTGGAAACAGTGGTTACTATTCATTGTAAGTGAATTTTAGAAATCGCGTAGAATTTTTATTCTACATCGTTTTCTGCTGAAACTCGACAGACAAATATAAAATTAAAATACACACGATAACATAAAAACAAAACACCAATTTTTCATAGAAAAAATCTAGGTCATCACATGAACTGTAGGCTGGATGAGAAGCAGAGGTTGATGACAGCCCCTATTCTTGCACTACCTGTAATGGGTGAAGGATTTCCTAAAGTGGTTAAATTTGTTACTCTCTGGATTGTACTTCATTAATTTCTCCTGATTCTTACTAGATTTGTGAGAAACTAAGTCATTTTGACTGACTGTTTTTACATAGATAATAAGTAAAAAAGCAATAGGACCTAGAATGAACAGCGTAGTAGCGATAAATGCGAGAATATTGACCTCCATAATCATACCATATCAAATCTAGAATCTTGGTTCTTCCCAGAATTTGTCTTACTTTTTGATGCATATAAGATTAAACCATGGATTATACCAATCAAATTACTTTATTTTGACTTGTATTGCCATGTCGGGTCTTTTAACTGAAATGCATCAATCTGCAATATTAGTACCTGCTCTACAATCTCAGTGGTTAATGATGCACGTAAGTATGAGCATGTTTCCCATCTCTTCTCGAGAAACAAGTAGGGTATTTCTTTGTAAAAATCCACAGCCGATCATGTCCTTGATGTCGCACGTTGCTTTCTATCACATTGTTTCAAACGAAGTGTTAATAAAATTGAATTGAATTGCATTCCAATTCCATAAAAAATAGTATTCAGTAGTCTTTATTTCACTAGCAGACATACTAGATCGTGTATCCATCAATATAGTATACATAGATGTATCAAAATATGGATTCTCATCTGGGAGAAACAAAAAAGGAATTCCATTGAATTTACAGACCAATTAGAATTGCCTTCCAGGACCTATAATTGTTTCAGAAGATCCAATAATGTATATGTTATTGGACGTTCGAGTCTAGATCTTTTGCTTTATACTATAGCTTCTCTATTGATTTCTGAACTTTAGTTTGTATGATATTACAAGTCTATAAGTTTATAAAGAGTTGGCTTCTCATCTCATGCTTCTTCAATTTCAATATTACCGTAATTGTTTCCCTGTGTGACATACACTGTTTAGGATAACAACCTGTCTATTTTGATGCATATATGGTCTGTTCATATGTTTTAGTCTTTATACTAACCAGGGGAATGCTTTTGTAGATTGTGTATAAAACAAGTAAGCTGGCTAAGATGATTGCCAAGAAGAAGATAATGGAGAACCGTCTAAGATGTTATTCTTCCACATGTAGAAGAAATCCATCTAAAAAGCCAAGTTGCTGGGTAGTTTTATGTTTCAGTCTCAATGGTTTTTTCTGAAGTCGTCATATTATTATGTTTCAGAATGAATGCATGTTTATCTGAGAGATTAAAATAATCTTTGCTTTCCTTTTTCAAATCAGATTGGTTTGCTTCGATTGTTTGGATGTACACCGGATGCTATCAAATCATACAATTCTGAGATAGACAACATATCGAGTGAAGTAAGTGATAGCCTTTCCTTACAACAATAATAATATGTGGTTTTACTTATGTTATATTTATAATTTCTTGATATGTTTAGATAAAGGAGGAACATCAACGGTTGAAATTTGATACCACATGCATGATGCAAACTGCATTGGTTTCATTCCGTACGCAGTGGGGAGCTGCTGTATGTGCAAAAACTCTACAACATGATAATCCATTCATATGGCTTACTAAGCAAGCTCCTGAACCGAAAGATATTTACTGGGAGAATCTAGGAGTAAATTCGATATCTACTGCAACTAGGGAACTTGGGGGAATAGTGGCTTTCCTTTTCATCCTCATAGGATCTACCATTCCGTTGTCTGTCATCTCTTTACAAATCATGAAGTTGTATGGAAACTTTCCCCTCTACCTCGAGCCAATTTCTTTCAGGTAAATACATTGCACTATTTTGAGTCCCTGTGCTTTTGTTTTCTTCAATTATTAATTGTATTTTATCTTATATAGAATTGCATATCGAGACCTAGAGGATAAGGTAAATAGTAGTTGTAATTTATTATTGGATTACAGTAAGTTCCTTTATCCAAAAAAAAAAAAAAAATCATAAAATAACATTGTTGTAGATATTGCAACCTCATTTCGTCTCTTTTACGTAATAATATAAAATGTCAAATTACTGACTGCAAGCATTGGAGTTGAAGTTGTCACAAAGATTTTTATCTGAAAAGGATGAAAGGAAACTAGAGTTGAAGTCACAATTGATAATTTATTTGTTTCTATAGTCTGTAGAAGGCTAATCTGACTTGCTTGATGCAATAAATGATGAAATATCGCTAGCTAATGTTTTTCAAACTCATATATATTTATGTAGAACAAAGTAGTCAAATCGGTAAAAAAGTGTCCTAGAACAGTAATAAAAACATTAGTCAATCTTTATGAAATTGATAACATTTGAAGTAAAAATTACAACAATGGATTTACTTAACATGGCATGCCCTTACGTGAAATATGTTAGATTATAAGTTTGTTTATTATTTTGTTATTTACTTTTATTGAAAAGTTGTGCACCTTATGAAAGGTTGTGTCCCTTCGTAAGGTTGTGTCTCTTCGTATAGGGTTGCGTCCTTTTGTGTAGAGGTGTGTTTGTTCGTGAAAGGATGCTAGTTTTCGTGAAGGGTTGTATTGTTTCGTGCTCTATAAATAAAGAGCATGTAATTGTGTTTTTAAGTTGTGTGGATCAAAGTGTGGATTAAGTTGTATTATTGTTGTCAAGTTCATATGTACTACAGTTAAAGTATATAAAGAAACTTGTTGTTTTAATTAGTTTTATATAGTTCATATAGTCCACCATCATTTGGTATCAGAGCAAGGTTAGAATCTCTGTCAAAAAAAAAAAAAAGGCCAACCAACTTCTCCAAACCAAAATTCCAAAACTACTAAAAGATAATTATGAGAATTGGTGCATTCAAATGAAAGCACTTCTTGGTTCTCAAGATCTTTGAGATTTAGTTAAAACAGGGTATCAAGAATACACAGAGCAAGAAGAAGCTGCGTTAACTGTCGCCCGACGAAATGATCTAAAGGATCTACGAAAGAAGGACAAAAAAGCCCTATTCTATCTCTACCAAGCAGTAGAAGAGTCAACGTTCGAGAAAATTGCTGAAGCAACTTCGAGCAAAGCAGCATGGGATATTCTTGCCACCGTCTTTACGGGAGATGATAAAGTGAAGCGGATTCGTCTACAAAAGCTTCGAGCAGAGTTTGAAGCAATTCGAATGAAAGAGTACGAAAGTGTTGCGGACTATGTTTCTCGCATCTTGGTAATTGTAAACCAAATGAAGCGAAATGGAGAACAACTCGAGGATGTACGGGTTGTTGAAAAGGTTCTTCGTTCCCTCGCGTCAAAATTTGAGCATATTGTAGTCGCGATAGAAGAGTCAAAAGATGTTAGTACTATTTCTATGTATCAATTGACCGGATCTCTCCAAGTACATGAGCAAAGACTACAAAAAGTATCAGAAGACGAGTCGACTGAGCAGGCTCTCAAGTCAAAATTGAAACTCGATAATAGAAAGGTAAAAAATCGTAGAGAAAATAATTTGAAGAATCAAAAGAGATATAACAATGACCGACAGAGTAGCAACAATAGCGGTCGCAATTCACGACACGGATATGGACCAAAAAGAGGCGGTCACAATTATAATCGCCCAGGGTCTTCTGGTAGGGCAAAATCGAACATTCAATGTTATAATTGTAAAAAGTATGGTCACTACAGCAAAGATTGCTGGCATAAAAATGCTGAAGGAATGAATCACTACATCGACAGTACTTTAGAAGACGAAGTTGCAGAAACTTCATTACTAGCATGCCAAGATGAAGTTAAAGATCCACAATATGTATGGTTTCTAGATTCCGGTGCTTCAAATCATATGTGTGGAAGGAAGGAACTATTTGTTGAACTGGACGAGAATGTTGACGGCAACGTGAAATTTGGTGATTCATCAAAAGTACCTGTTAAAGGAAGAGAAAAAATCATGTTCAAATCAAAGAGTGGTGAAGAAGAATTCATCTCCAATGTATATTATGTGCCAGAATTGAAGAGCAATATACTGAGTATCGGACAACTGATGGAGAAAGGATATATCGTTCATATGGAAGCTTCTACTCTGACTTTGAAAGATAAGAATGGCAAAATAATTGCCAAAGTGCGTATGTCAAAGAATCGAATGTTTTCTATAAACGTAAAGTCAGAAATTGAAAGGTGCTAAAACTCTGAAGTTAAAGAAGAATCAAGATTATGGCATTTGAGGTACGGGCATTTAAATTACAATAGTTTAAAGTTACTATCCTCTAAAAGAATGGTACATGATCTTTCCGTTATTAAGCATTCAAAGGAAGTCTGTGAAGGTTGCATAATTGGAAAACAAACAAGACTTTCTTTTATCAGTAGCAAAATAAAATTTGCAACGCAACCTTTAAGTTTATTTCACACTGATATATGTGGTCCCCTACCCGAGTCTCATGGAGAAAATAAGTATTTTATTACTTTTATTGATGACTGTACAAGAAAAGTATGGATTTACTTTATCAAAGAAAAATTTGCCGCATTTTCTAATTTCAAAAAATATAAAGCTACGGTGGAAAGAGAAAGTGGAAAGAAAATAAAGATACTGAGATCTGACAGAAGAGGAGAATACACTTCAAAAGAATTTAAAGATTACTGCACTAAAGAAGGTATTCAACAGCAATTCACAACGGCATATAGTCCACAACAGAATGGTATAGCCGAACGAAAAAATAGAACTATTTTGGATATGACAAGAAGTATGCTCAAAGAGAAGGCTTTACCTAAGTCATTTTGGGCAGAAGCTGTATGCGCAGTATATTTAATTAATAGGAGTCCAACTAAAAGTCTAAAGAATATAACACCAGAAGAAGGATGGAGTGGATATAAACCTGGAGTTAATCATCTCAAAATATTCGGATGTATTGCTTATGCACAAATTCCCAAGGAGAAACGAAATAAGTTAGATGATCGAGGATAAAAATGTATCTTTACTGGTTATAGTGAGCACTCTAAAGCCTACAAACTCTATAATCCTATTACCAAGAAAGTAATTATTAGTAGAGATGTCATATTCGACGAAAATGCCATATGGAATTGGACTTCGGAAAAAAAGGAAAAGAAATAATAGATCAGGAAGTTGAAGAAACCGACAATGTGTCAAATAATAATGACACCCCAACACCAACAACTCCAGCATTAGCATTACCAGCCCCTTCACCATTCACTCCTTCAAGTTCTTCAAGTCCACTTAGATTAAGAAGACTTGAAGATATATACAATGAGACGGATGTAATTGATAGTGAGAACTTATTTTGTTTACATCTCGACGAAGAACCATTATCTGTCGAAGAGGCTCTACAAAAGGATGTTTGGCTCGCTGCAATGAATGAAGAAATTAAAGCAATAGAGAAATATAAAACATGGGAATTGACTACACTTCCTACTGGACATAAAGCTATTGGAGTAAGATGGATCTATAAGATCAAGCATAGTGCTGATGGACAAATAACACAACATAAAGCACGACTAGTCGCAAAGGGATATAAACAAGAAAAATGTATAGACTATGAAGAAGTGTTTGCACTTGTAGCCCGACTTGATACAATGCGACTTATTCTTGCAATAGCTGCTTTTCATGGTTGGGAAGTACATCAAATGGATGTAAAGTCAGCGTTTCTAAATGGTTTTCTTGAGAAAGAAGTTTATATTGAACAACCTCCTGGCTACAAAATAAAAGGTGCGGAAGATAAAGTTTATAGTTTAAACAAAGCTTTATATGGTTTAAAACAAGCTCCGCGAGTTTGGAATACTCGTCTTGAAAATTATCTTCAAAAGATTGGATTTTATAAATGCCCCTATGAGTATGCGACATATATCAAGAAAAATAAAAATAAAAAATGAGATATCTTGATCATGTGTGTATGTGGACGACTTACTAATTACAGGATGCAGCAAAGATATGATTAATGATTTCAAGAATATCATGATAAAAGAGTTTGAAATGACGGACTGGGGACTTATGTCATATTTCCTCGGTATTGAAGTTAAACAAGATGAAAGTGGAATCTTTATTACTCAAAAGAGATATGCTGAAAATATTTTGAAGAAATTCAAAATGGAACATAGTAAAGAGATTAACACACCGGTTGCACGTGGAACGAAGCTTAGCAAAACTGATACAGAAAAAAAAATTAATTCTACTCTATTCAAAAGTTTAGTAGGAAGTCTTTGCTACTTAACAGTGAGTAGACCTGATATAATGTATGGAGTCGGATTAATCAGCCGATATATGGAAAATCCATTGGAATCGCATTGGCAAGTGGCAAAACTGATTTTGAGATACATAAATGGTACCATTGCTCATGGATTACACTATTCAAAATCAAAAGAGTTGAAATTATTTGGTTATACAGATAGTGACTTGGCCGGAGATCAAGACGAAAGAAAAAGCACACTACGGGATACGTCTTCTTTATGGGATCTACAGCTTTCACATGGAGTTCTAAGAAACAGCAAATTGTAGCCTTATCAACGTGCGAGGCGGAATATGTTGCTGCGGCATCGGGAGTTTGTGAAGCGATCTGGTTGAGAAACATATTACAAGAATTGGGTTATGCTCAAAATTCTCCTACCCCAATTTTTATTGATAATAAATCAACTATTGAGTTATCTAAAAATCCAGTACACCATGGGAGAAGTAAACATATAGATACTAGGTACCATTTTCTTCGTGAAGAAGTAAAAAAAGGACGAGTTGAATTAATCCATTGTAACTCTGAGGATCAAATAGCAGATATCTTTACCAAGCCGTTACAATCCGAAATCTTTCAAAAATTTAGAGAGAAACTTGGAATTCGTAGTAAAGACTGAAATTGTTTTAAAAAAAAATCGACAGGAAGTCAAAAGGAGTGTTAATTAGTTAAAAGGATAATTTGGCATTAACCAAGTGTAGTCAACAGGAGGTATGAAGTTAAATTTTTGACATTAACCAATGGATAATTTTTGTCGTTTCCCAAGTGTAGTCACTTTTGGCATGCATTAATTGTTGGATAATAAGATATTGCCCCCAGAGCACCCCCAATGCATGTAAGTTTTTGGATAGACCAATGGAATTGATCAAGTGAATGAAATTTGACCAGTATAGTTAGTTACATTGCATGAACCGTTGGATATTTGACATGCTGTGTTGTTTCATGCGAATGGTTAGAGTTGACCGACATTTAACCCATTGACCAAGTAGTTAACAGAATGAAAAGAGATGTTAAAAGTATGAAGTAGTTATAAATGTGAAGAGATGTGTCTATTGACTTGAAAAGACATTTTAAAAATATGCCTCATAAAAATGGATCATTGGAATATTTTAAACTTGAAAGGGTGTGTCACTTGGTGTTTGGATGTCTTCTTATGCCTATAAATATGATTGAAGAGAGTTGATTTAACACATTAATATTCCATTAAAAAGAGAAGAGAATTATGGAGCCTAAAGTGATAGTCAGAGTTTCTTACAAAAACTTGCTTCAAGAATACTGTCAGAAAACGAAAATGCTGCTACCTCAATATCGAACTTATCAAGAAGGACCTATTCACACTCCGGACTTTTATTCGTTTGTCGAATTTGGAAATTCATCTTACATGGGTGATGTGAAAAAGACTAAGAAGGAAGCGGAACAAGACGTGGCACATTTTGCCTTTATGAGTACTACATGTATGGTTTCTCTTGATCAAAGAAATACTTATTTAGAGAAGCTTGCAAAAAAATTGGAGAAAGCGAATATTTCGTTAGAGAAGGAGAATATGGCGGTGAACATGGAGAACAAGTCTCTGGAGTACGTGATCAACGATCAGGCCTCCAAAATTAGAAATTTAATTTCAGACAAGATAGCGTTGGAGAAACGACTTCAAGATTATGAAGATCCCGTGGAAGAAGATGATAGTCATGCATAAACAAACTTAAGGGGGAATGTTAGATTATAAGTTTGTTTATTATTTTGTTTTTTACTTTTATTGAAAAGTTGTGCACCTTATGAAAGGTTGTGTCCCTTCGTAAGGTTGTGTCTCTTCGTATAGGATTGCGTCCTTTTGTTTAGAGGTGTGTCTGTTCGTGAAAAGATGCTAGTTTTCGTGAAGGGTTGTATTGTTTCGTGCTCTATAAATAAAGAGCATGTAATTGTGTTTTTAAGTTGTGTGGATCAAAGTGTGGATTAAGTTGTATTATTGTTGTCAAGTTCATATGTACTACAGTTAAAGTTATATAACGAAACTGGTTGTTTTAATTAGTTTTATATAGTTCATATAGTCCACCATCATTACCCACTGGCATAGCATGTAGTTGAAGAGAAGAGTGGAAAGATGGCCAAACCCAAGCACTTTTTTCCTTCCAAGTGTCAAAGTTGAATTTGAGCTTCCGACATGCCCAAGACTGCACAATTGGTAGTAATTTGTTTTAGTATAAGCAGTGAACTTATTTCGAGCTTTGGAGCTTTGCTTTTTAACGGTTAATTTTCAATTCAGAAGCATCAGCAGTTAGTAGCTATCTTTCTACTATTAGTGGGAACTTTTTGCTATTAGCGGTAAACTTCCAATTCCACATCATTAAACCATCCTTTTCTGTGTCATGTAGATTATTAAACTGCTAGCTAGTCTTGACATTCTCTCTATGATAAACATATATTTCAAGGCACATGTTATCTCATTTAACAAGTTGTATATGTTCCAAGAGCATAAAAGACGAATATAAGAGACTTAGGCCAACCTTCTAGATAAGGATTGCCTGTGCTGTACCAGTCTTTGTTGGCTTGTGGCACGGGGTTATGCTGAACGATAGAGGAAAAACGTGTTTTCTTTTCATCATTTGGTTCTTTTTGAGCTTTTTGAGATGATAAAGTTATATTTTTAGTTTTTTTTTTTGACTTAAAACATGTTTTCTTTGAAATCTACAACTTTTGGCGCAAATAGTGATCCAGTTGTGAGTATGTTTTCATGAACAAACAGATTTGAAGATCGCTCTCAATTTTTCTAATCATTTTCGATCTAGTGATGGTAGTGTCTTCCAATAATATTATTATTACTATCTGCAATTATGACTTTAATTTTGTATTCATGAATGTACTTATATAGTATATCAAGATGGCATTCTTGAGTTAATAAGATCTCTACAATTCTGTGTTTAGCATTAACAGTCCTACCTAAAGCCTATTTTACAATTCTATGATTAGTATTATTATTATTATTTGCAATTATGAACTTTAATTTCGTCTTCATGAATATACTCCTAAAGTATATTATTATAGCATTCTTGAGTTGTTAAGATGACATTCTTTTTTCAGTATTAATAGTCCCAGCTAAAGCTTATTTTTGTGCTATACTACCACAATTTTGTGAACTAGATGAAAGTTTCTTTGTGTATTTATATCATGGTTAGCTCTATTTTTTACTTTTATTTTTTGATGAGTGACACTGTTACAATGTAGGCATGCTCTTGAAGTGGTTATGCAAGGATTTATTCCTGGCATTTTTCTGGATGTTCTCGTTTCTCGTCTATGCCATATATTCAGATATATGGTAAAGTTTGAAGGGTGTACGTCTAGATCATCAATTGAACGGCGGAGTGCTATAAGATTTTATATATTTTTAGTAGTTGATGGATGTTTCGGCTGTTTGCTTTATGGAGCAGCGAATAAACAGTTGAAAATCTTATACAAGATGCCACTATACGAGTAAGTTTCTGAATCAATTTTAAATTTGATAAAAAGCAATCATTTGTAGTAAATCTTGCTATTATTTCATTTAGCATACCAACGAAGTAAGAATTTTTTTTTTCTTTTTCAGGACACTGAGAAAGATAGCCCTCGTAGTTCCAAATCAATTTATATTTTTCGTAACATTGGTTATGTTTGAAGGATGGGTTGCGAGGGCTTGGGAGCTATTAGAATTTGAACCCCTCAGTAGGCTGATCAAGTTTGTGTGTTCATTCTATTATAATACAGAAAGAGAGGGTACGGATGCGCGGGGGATTAGATTGGGCTCCTCCGAGCCTCGTGTTCAGATGCATATCCTTTTGGGGCTCGTGTACTTTATTATTGCGCCGTTATTCCTTCCGTTCCTGGTGATCGATTTTATGTTCGGTTATATTTTTCTACGTCACCAGGTAATCAACTTGGAAACTTGAAATTTAAAATTCAAAACTTAAATTTTGAAATTTGAAATGTAAAACTTGAAAGTTAAAATTTTATAAAATTAAAATTAAAATTTTAAAATTTATAATTTTAGAATTTAAAATTTAATTTTAAATTTTAAATTTGAATTTAGATTTAAAATTTGAATCCAAAATTTAAATTAAGGGATAATTTTAAAAACCACCCCCGTGGTTTCATGCTTTCTCACTTTAGTACCCTGTGGTTTAAAGTGTATCACTTTAGTGTCCTGTGGTTTCGTTATTCTCTTTTTGTTATCTTTTCGGTAGTTTTTTCGTTAAATTAGTGAGAAAGTTTAGGATAGTAAAGTGAATATTCAATAAACCATAGGTGGGGTATCTGGAGTTTTTTTATATAATTTAACGAAAAAACTAACGAAAAGTAACAAAAATAGAAAATAACAAAACCACAGGACACTAAAGTGATACACTTTAAACCACAGGGTACTAAAGTGAGAAAGCACGAAACCACGGGTGGTTTTTGAAGTTATCCCTTAAATTAAAATTTGAAATTTTAGTCCAAAATCTGAATTAGATTTCAATAATCAGGTGTTAACTGCTTCTGATTTTGGACCTCTAAAATTGGAAAACTGATTTTGAAAATCAGAATTAAATTTTGAATACAAGGTTACCAAACACTCTATTGAAGGAAAGATCATTTTGGTTCTAAAATCACTTTTCAAAATCTAGGCCAAACGCCTAACTAACTTTTTAAAGAGTGATTGTTCGCATGTTTTTAGAATTGTCTTAAGCTCGAATTTATTCTAGCCCATTATTATTCATTCCAAAAAAATACAAACTCTACTGATTACTTTTTAATTCAAACTTTATGTCGTGGGCCTAATAGAAGTCGAGAAATAGTGTTTAATAGCCTCGTTCTTTTTTAACTACATCTTGGAAAATTTTAATTTGGATTTTTAACCGTTGTTTTCCTTCTCTTTTCTTTCTAATGATAATAGTTGTCTATTTCTAGTTTGTTGTATTGTTCTCTTAATTTCGAATAAATATTGATTGTGGTTTATTGTCTAGGTCCACATTTCATACGAGCAAAAGTATATGATATTGTCATCTTTTAGTAGTTTGTTGCATTGTTCTCTTAATTTCAAATAAATGTTAATTGTGTTTTATGGTATAGGTCCACATTTCATACAAGCAGCAGTATGAAAGTGGTGGTGCATTTTGGCCTGATGTGAACGATCGGATACTTACCGGGCTGATAATCTCACAGCTTGTAGTATTTGGTCTTTTAAGCATAAAACATGGGGATGATGCGAGTATTTTCTTACTTCCTCTCGTTGGCATAACCATTCTCTTTCAAATATATTGCAAGCGGAAATACAAATCACTTTTTTTTTATTTACTGATTTGCGTAAGTTTCTACTACAACTTTTTCTCTAGTTGATGTTTTTTAACATTCCATGTGCACACAACTTTTCTCTTTAACCAATTTAAGTTTGCAGAGAAATGAGGGTGTTGACGAAGATAAAGACATCGAGGAATGCTTGAAAAACGCCTTACATTCAGCCTCTTCTTGAAGATATCGACGGTGGAGAGCTGAGACTCGATTCAGTCGTTGTTCACCCTCGACGGCGGCTATGGAGGAGCACACAGATACAGATATGTATATATATATGTATATAGATATGTATATAGATATGTATGCTCTGTATCTAGATATGTATGCTCTGAATCTGAATATATATGTATCTATATGTATCTATAGATATGTATTTATATGTATCTATAGATATGTATATATATATATATACAGATATGTATATATATATGTATATAGATATGTATGCTCTGTATCTGTGTGTATACAGATATGTATATATATATATATGTATATAGATATGTATGCTCTGTATCTGTGTGCTCCTCCGTAGCTGCCGTCGAGGGTGAACAACGGCTGAATCGAGTCTCAGCTCTCCACCGTCGATATCTTCAAGAAGAGGCTGAATGTAGGCGTTTTTCAAGCATTCCTCGATGTCTTTATCTTCGTCAACACTCTCATTTCTCTGCAAACTTAAATTGGTTAAAGAGAAAAGTTGTGTGCACATGGAATGTTAAAAAACATCAACTAGAGAAAAAGTTGTAGTAGAAACTTACGCAAATCAGTAAATAAAAAAAAAGTGATTTGTATTTCCGCTTGCAATATATTTGAAAGAGAATGGTTATGCCAACGAGAGGAAGTAAGAAAATACTCGCATCATCCCCATGTTTTATGCTTAAAAGACCAAATACTACAAGCTGTGAGATTATCAGCCCGGTAAGTATCCGACCGTTCACATCAGGCCAAAATGCACCACCACTTTCATACTGCTGCTTGTATGAAATGTGGACCTATACCATAAAACACAATCAACACTTATTTGAAATTTAGAGAACAATGCAACAAACTACTAAAAGATGACAATATCATATACTTTTGCTCGTATGAAATGTGGACCTAGACAATAAACCACAATCAATATTTATTCGAAATTAAGAGAACAATACAACAAACTAGAAATAGACAACTATTATCATTAGAAAGAAAAGAGAAGGAAAACAACGGTTAAAAATCCAAATTAAAATTTCCAAGATATAGTTAAAAAAGAACGAGGCTATTAAACACTATTTCTCGACTTCTATTAGGCCCACGACATAAAGTTTGAATTAAAAAGTAATCAGTAGAGTTTGTATTTTTTTGGAATGAATAATAATGGGCTAGAGTAAATTCGAGCTTAAGACGATTCTAAAAACATGCGAACAATCACTCTTTAAAAAGTTAGTTAGGCGTTTGGCCTAGATTTTGAAAAGTGATTTTAGAACCAAAATGATCTTTCCTTCAATAGAGTGTTTGGTAACCTTGTATTCAAAATTTAATTCTGATTTTCAAAATCAGTTTTCCAATTTTAGAGGTCCAAAATCAGAAGCAGTTAACACCTGATTATTAAAATCTAATTCAGATTTTGGACTAAAATTTCAAAATTTAATTTAAGGGATAACTTCAAAAACCACCCGTGGTTTCGTGCTTTCTCACTTTAGTACCCTATGGTTTAAAGTGTATCACTTTAGTGTCCTGTGGTTTTGTTATTTTCTTTTTTCGTTACTTTTCGTTAGTTTTTTCGTTAAATTATATAAAAAAAACTCCAGATACCCCACCTATGGTTTATTGAATATTCACTTTACTATCCTAAACTTTCTCACTAATTTAACGAAAAAACTACCGAAAAGATAACAAAAAGAGAATAACGAAACTACAGGACAGTAAAGTGATACACTTTAAACCACATGGTACTAAAGTGAGAAAGCACGAAACCACGGGGCTGGTTTTTGAAGTTATCCCTTAATTTAAATTTTGGATTCAAATTTTAAATCTAAATTCAAATTTAAAATTTAAAATTAATTTTTAAATTCTAAAATTATAAATTTTAAAATTTTAATTTTAATTTTAATTTTTTAAAATTTTAACTTTCAAGTTTTATATTTTAAATTTCAAAATTTAAGTTTTGAATTTTAAATTTCAAGTTTCCAAGTTGATTACCTGGTGACGTAGAAAAATATAACCGAACATAAAATCGATCACCAGGAACGGAAGGAATAACGGCGCAATAACAAAGTACACGAGCCCCAAAAAGATATGCATCTGAACACGAGGCTCGGAGGAGCCCAATCTAATCCCCCGCGCATCCGTACCCTCTTTCTGTATTATAATAGAATGAACACACAAACTTGATCAGCCTACTGAGGGGTTCAAATTCTAATAGCTCCCAAGCCCTCGCAACTCATCCTTTAAACATAACCAATGTTACGAAAAATATAAATTGGTTTGGAACTACGAGGGCTATCTTTCTCAGTGTCCTGAAAAAGAAGAAAAAAATTCTTACTTCGTTGGTATGCTAAATGAAATAATAGCAAGATTTTACTACACATGATTGCTTTTTATCAAATTTAAAATTGATTCAGAAACTTACTCG
This sequence comes from Puya raimondii, assembly GCA_016920855.1. NCBI lineage: Eukaryota > Viridiplantae > Streptophyta > Magnoliopsida > Poales > Bromeliaceae > Puya > Puya raimondii. Next base: position 126,869,998 of record JABWPP010000050.1, read on the forward strand.
TATAGTGGCATCCTGTATAAGATTTTTAACTGTTTATTTGCTGCTTCAGAAAGCAAACAGCCGAAACATCCATCAACTACTAAAAATATATAAAATCTTATAGCACTCCGCCTTTCAATTGATGATCTAGACGTACACCCTTCAAACTTTACCATATATCTGAATATATGGCATAGACGAGAAACGAGAACATCCAGAAAAATGCCAGGAATAAATCCTTGCATAACCACTTCAAGAGCATGCCTACATTGTAACAGTGTCACTCATCAAAAAATAAAAGTAAAAAATAGAGCTAACCATGATATAAATACACAGAAACTTTCATCTAGTTCACAAAATTTTGGTAGTATAGCACAAAAATAAGCTTTAGCTGGGACTATTAATACTGAAAAAAGAATGTCATCTTAACAACTCAAGAATGCTATAATAATATACTTTAGGAGTATATTCATGAAGACGAAATTAAAGTTCATAATTGCAAATAATAATAATAATACTAATCATAGAATTGTAAAATAGGCTTTAGGTAGGATTGTTAATGCTAAACACAGAATTGTAGAGATCTTATTAACTCAAGAATGCCATCTTGATATACTATATAAGTACATTCATGAATACAAAATTAAAGTCATAATTGCAGATAGTAATAATAATATTATTGGAAGACACTACCATCACTAGATCGAAAATGATTAGAAAAATTGAGAGCGATCTTCAAATCTGTTTGTTCATGAAAACATACTCACAACTGGATCACTATTTGCGCCAAAAGTTGTAGATTTCAAAGAAAACATGTTTTAAGTCAAAAAAAAAAACTAAAAATATAACTTTATCATCTCAAAAAGCTCAAAAAGAACCAAATGATGAAAAGAAAACACGTTTTTCCTCTATCGTTCAGCATAACCCCGTGCCACAAGCCAACAAAGACTGGTACAGCACAGGCAATCCTTATCTAGAAGGTTGGCCTAAGTCTCTTATATTCGTCTTTTATGCTCTTGGAACATATACAACTTGTTAAATGAGATAACATGTGCCTTGAAATATATGTTTATCATAGAGAGAATGTCAAGACTAGCTAGCAGTTTAATAACCTACATGACACAGAAAAGGATGGTTTAATTATGTGTTATTGGAAGTTTACCGCTAATAGCAAAAAGTTCCCACTAATAGTAGAAAGATAGCTACTAACTGCTGATGCTTCTGAATTGAAAATTAACCGTTAAAAATAATATAGATCTCTTTGTGCTTCTTATTAAGTTTTTATTATCAAGCTTCTGAATTGCTGATCAGCATCGTTAAACATGATGCATAGCATTTGAACAATCTAGTAATCAAATTTTAGTATTTTTATAAATAAGTATAGTACTAATTAAAAGGTTAACAATTTTTATTGGTTGATATGAGGCGTTTGTTATTTTAATGTGTAGAGCTATCCAAATTGGTTAAATTTTTAGTAGCATGTTATATTCAATATGTAGATCAAAATAAGAAAACTCTGATTTATCCAGTTTGAATGTCTATAGAAGTGTTGTTATGTATAGATTCTTGAAGATGCACTGAAAACTTTTTCATTAATATTCGTCTTCTGACTTCCAGTGTTCGTCTTCTGACTTCCAGTGTAGCTGGAAGTAGAAGCTCTGGATTTTGGGGCACCAAAGCTCATTTTTGCTTTATGAATGAGCAGAAACCAGGCATTTGGCATTTATTTGCTGACCTTAATTTAGATAGAAGAGCACTTTTCAGCATCAAGTAACCGTGGGTTGACAATCTCCCTGTTTATATAGAAGTGTTAACTGGAAAGCAGACCTTTCTAAAGTTTAGGCATTTAATTTAACATATAGAATCAGATTAATGTGATTTAATTGCTAACTAGTTCTCTCTTCATCTTATATTTTGAAGTGTTGATGGCATTTGTAGATATGCTTTAAATAAGATTTATTTGCTTTTCATGTTTATGTTTATTTCGCATGTTATATTATTTCATATTGAAAGTCGATCAATCTTTTCTTGTAGTTAGTGTTTAGTAACGTGCAATATACCTGCACTTTTGGTGGTACTGTTGAAAAAGAAAGAAGAATAGTGATATATATATATATATATATATATATATATATATATATATGTATGTGTGTGTGTGTGTGTGTGTGTGTTGATTTATTTATTTATAAGGAAGAATTGATTTATTTATTTATAAGGAAGAATTGGCTGCTCTGATAGCAAAGTGAAGCAGGTTTGCTAACATGTACGTGGCATCCAAACTCGTCTACTGTTTGGCATATTTGTTGCTTTGTCTGCTTGACTTTGCATTAGCCTTCAAAGAACAACATCAATTGATGCGAAGGAAGAGAAGTTGAACATATGGATGAATTATCTATTATGACTGTTCAGGCGTGTGTAGTGCTATTTTATTTGTATCATGGATAAAATGAAAAATTACAATGCTTTTTAACAATTCAAAATCTTATGGATAGTGATGGAACGTGGCACAAGAATATGACTCTTATTTGTTGTTTTTAAACCTAGTTATTAGATCTAACGGCCCCTTTTCTAGCTCTTAGAAAATATTCACTTAATAATGAGGAGATCACAGTTGATCTAAAAGACTGATCTATTCAAAAGGAGCAATCAAATCAAGCAGAAAAGGAAATTTTGATAAAAAGAAAATATTGTAAAGACAAATTGTTTGTGGTAATATGTCAATTCTCTCGAGGATTGGTAGGGACATTACCTTTATTGTAGGTTGCCAGTGTTAACGTCATGGTTTTACTAAATTCACAATTTGTCTTAAATTTTCCTTCTCTTTCCATTGCATTCTCTCTCTCTCTCTCTCTCTCTCTCTCTTTCAATCTATGATGGCCAATGACGTACAGAAATGCATTTGTCATAATCCTCTGTGATGGCAAGTATAACAATAATTGGGAACATAGATTGAAAAGTCTTTCTTGTAGTAAATGCTAGTCTTTATTGTTTGTCTTGTCTTTTTTTCTATTTTATTTTTAGTTTTATCTTTCTATCTTTCCGTGCTTTCTTCTTTTCTCTTAAAATAGATAGGTGCTCTTTCTTATGTTTCTTTTATTGGAATAATATTTTTATATCTAAGAAAAGCATTTGTACTGTAAAATCTCTATGCGAGGAATCACAACCAAAATATTTTTGGTTCCAACCTAGATGAATATATTTATGGAGGAAAGGAAGTGGCAGGAAAGTGGTATGAATTGTTTGGAAATGGTAGAGAAAAGAAAATAAAATTATATTGTTGCCTTGTTCATAAAATTTTTTGAATTATTTTTCAAAACGAAGAGGTCCTAGAATCATTATAAATTGGACCATAGGATTCAAGGAAAAGAGATTGGAAATTTTTTTTAAAAAAAGGAGAAAGAAAGCAAAAAAAAGAAAAAGAAAAAGAAAAACAGAAGAGAGTGAGAGGCTATCGGGAGTAGGGCTACAAGTCTAGCTCGCCGCTCGCGAGCCGGCTCGTGTTCGATTCGAAATAGGTTTGAAAATGGTTCATTCGAATTAATTTTAAATATAAAATGAGTGAAATTTTTTGGCTCGAAAATAATTTCAAACCAAGCACGAGCAGGTCTCTGGTCGTTCGTGTTCGGTTCGAAATAGTTCCGATATATATATATATATATATATATATATATATATATATATATATATATATATATATATATATATATATATAGTGTTAATTAAAAATATAAAATAAAAAGTGTCAATACTATAAATAATAAAGTAAAAAATATAATTATTATTATTAAAAATATTAATATTATTATACATAGTGTAATATTAGTAACCTCGCGTCCAAATCCTCACACCGGCACGTCGCCTGCTAATAGACCTGTATAAATGGGTGTGAGAACTATAAACATAGTTTCCAGTGAGTACGGCCCACCCAAGAAAAAAGCTCAACCCACCAAGTCTAAAGGAGGCAACGTAAGTATAATAGAATAAACTGACTATTACATAAACTGAGCATATAAGCATTTACTGTATGCAAGTAATTTAACTATACTTATGTCTCATGATAAATGCAATAATGAAATCTATATCCGCACTCTTACACCTAGCAGGCTAGGTATCTTAGCCACTTGAGAGTCTATGCCATTACGAGCGACTCTCCTCCAAGTCATAGTTCCATGGTCACTACCTCGATGCTCTATACACAAGTGATGCTCTCACCGCAAGAGCTTCCAACTAAACTGCTTACTTTGGTTCATTAAGGATGGTCTACAGACCCAAAATTCTTACGTAGGCCTACCGCCTAGTTCGCGTCTTGATATCGCGCTACGTCTCTCGCTCACAAGCGCAGACTCAATTATCACTCGGCGGAGTACTCACTCAGGAACTCGCACACATACTCCAACCAGGAGTAACCAAGACCCCAACTTCTACAAATCTTAGAGTTGGGTCACAATCACACTCTCGGTGTTCTATCAATTACACGATCACACATGTGGTACTCCACGTCCTCGGGTTACAGCTCGGACTACCGTCCCAACCACAAATCTCTGCCCCACCCTCAGGTCTTGGGCCCCTGTCTCACACAGCTGACTGCGACTGTCCATATGGCCCCAGGCTCCACAGTCCACACATGGTCCGGGCACGGGTCGTCCCCAAGCGATACCCAACACCGTCGCTACACACTACTTAAATGCTCTACCGAGCAATACAAACCTTTATCGGCTCCTAAGCACCTAGTGCGAGCCACCAGCCCTGTGAGCGGTCCATGGCCCGCTTCACACTTAGCAACGCTCAAGTGCTACTACCAACGAACCCTCTCGGCTGAACGAAACATGTACTCTACTAATGCGATAACCAGAGCGTTCCAAGCTTCTATGCTTTTCCGTGCTAACCACAAGCACTAAGCTATCTTATTAATTTTGCAACTGTGGTTCCATTATTGCCATCGATCCACCGGAACAATGTCCTGAGTTTGCGAACCACTCGCGTATCCTCAAGCATTATGACTCGACTCTTGCATTCGGTTACTCACATTGTTCCAACTACGAGACTCAGCCCGTTTATAATCACCATTACTTCAAGCCTTCAACTAGGCGCAACACCAGCAATTTGCCGGTATCAACAAAACCTTTAGCCGCTTCATCGGCAGTATGTGCCTTTATGACACGAGCGTGGCTGGGTATCTCTACTTATCCATGTCTCTGGTCCCTACTATATTTTCATCCAATTAGCAGCAATCTACCACAAGATAATGCATGCAATACTTCAGTGTCACATTATACTATACACATGATTTTCTCAACTATTCCATACCTGCCGTGGTATCGTCAGCAACCGTAGGCTCCCCTACCGGTCTCACGAACGCGATGCAGCCTTGAGCTTGCTCCGAAACCTCAGACTGATGTGGCGTCTGCACATGCCCAACACCATCCACCACTGGTGGAATACTTACAATCGGTCTTGAAATGACGGGTGTCGCTACACTCGGTGAAACTCGATCACCGCTCCCGGGGCAGTCATACATCATGTGGCCCGGCTGCCCACAGCAAATGCACTTACCTTTTCGCTGCGCACACCGTCGTGCCTAATGGGAACCGCTACAGATTACACACCCAGATGCAGACGGAGTCCTCTCGGTCGCATGCAGAGTGGAACGTGAAAAGACCATCGAGGGAGTCCCACTATCCCCTTGTGGGCATTCCGATCGCATGTGGCCTGCTTGTCCACACCGATAACACCTCCCTTTGCGCTGCCCGCACTGTTGTGGTGCGTGAGGGCCGCCACACACAGGGCAGACCCGGTTGGGGCATACCCCAGATCGTGTCCTCGGGTGCTTCGACTGCCAAGCGAAGCTAGCTTGACCGCCTGAGTCACCCGACCTTCGTTTCTCTCCCTTGTTCGAATCGCTTCTCCCACGCCTCTCCAAGGCAGTGGTATCGTTCCGCTGCGCCATCAGTTCTTGGAGCCTTTTAATCTGCTCCTCCTGACGGTTAAGGGCTTCGGTTTGCTGCCGAACCACTCTGATCAACGCGGCCACCTAGTCGCAAAGTTCCCGATTCTTGCCTGCCTCGGGCTGCACGGGTACTTTGGCCGGCACTTCCGACGAAAACTCAGTCGGAGGTCGCCCATACGATGCCATCGTCCCCTGAAACAAAACGGCCTGGGTCAATCCCTTGACCCTCAAGGTCGAACTAAAAACAAAAACCAACGATTCAAACAATGAATACAAATTAGGCGAAAGTTACACAAGGGTGCCTATTCCCAACACTTGGTTTCATATTGTCGCGCGCCAACATGAACACTCTCGGCGGAGAATAAACCACACCTTGAATCTACCTTTAACATTTTATTAAAGGCATAAAGATTTGACCCAATTGATTCGACTTCCGCCACAAGTCATAGATCCTCGTCTCTCACGAGTCTAGACCCTTAGGTTTGTCCACCCTAGTGTCTCATAGGTCCACCTAGACTGTTTCTACGCTCTGATACCATCTTAATCTGTCACGCCCCGCCGTCCCCTTTATCCATATAGATGGAGAAGGCTTCGCACGAGCGCGTGCACCAGACCCGCCGAACGGACAGAGTTTTTCCTATCAGCCCAAGGCGTCACAAGCATGTATACATCACACATTTCAAATAGGAACATAATACATGGATTGTATAAGGAGGATACCAAAAGAAATATGAAAATTACACTATTACAACCATTTATATCTACAACATTTGATTTACATTCATTTCCAACCACATACAACCCAAAATATGAAATTTCAGTTTTTCTTTTATACTCAAACATCTTGTTTCAAAATGATACTTCTATCAAACACTAAAACGGAGGGGTCTCTATTTATGACCTCGCGTCCAAATCCTCACACCGGCGCGTCGCCTGCTAATAGACCTGTAAAAATGGGTGTGAGAACTATAAACATAGTTCCCAGTGGGTACGGCCCACCCAAGGAAAAAGCTCGACCCATCAGGTCTAAAGGAGGCAACGTAAGTATAATAGAATAAACTGACTATTACATAAACTGAGCATATAAACATTTACTGTATGCAAGTAATTTAACTATACTTATGCCTCATGATAAATTCAATAATGAAATTTATCATGTGATGGAAACTATATTCAACTCACTATTTCATTACCCAATTCCAAATCTAGATGTCATACCTCAACCCAATAACTTGTGACTTAACTCTTGGGTGGTGAAACCCTCTCACCCACCCTCTAGGTCTCAAGTCCACAAATAGAATTTTTTACATCCATAAGGTTTATGCTCACATATGATACAATCAAAGAAAGGAGATACACCCTTGTCCCACAACAATACATCAAGTAAGATTTACCAAGGCTCAAGGTAACAGCTCACCCAATCCCTCAAGGACCTACATCAAGTACGGCCCTAGCTTGCGCCGCGCCTCATGGGTAGTGTCCAGCATCCATCACCCCACCCAGTCGTGCTATGCATCCATGACCTGGGGTCGTTCATCGCATCCATCACCCAATCGGCTCTCAAAATAGCAAAGCGAGGATTCTTGCTTGGTTATACCTCCGGAGGACCAATGCCTTGGGGGAGCGACCTCCACGAGCAACTGCTAATTGAGCTCATTTGGCCCTTGCAAGCTCTAGTCACATATATAATGCATCAAAGTCTAGATACTCATCATTGACCCACCGGTCATATACAAACTAGCAGAATCGCTGCTTTAACCAATCACTTACATTCTAGCAACATGCAAGTTTTCTTTTCAAGGATTCATAGGATTTAACAATTCCACTTGTTCATTTTTTCTATCTAAGTTCCACAACATCAACATTCTAGGATCACCAAATTCACTTGGTTCACAATTGAGTTCCATGGCACTAGGTTTAATACCTTCACATTCCAACCTATGCTTAACCACACTAGATTTAATACCCCCACATTCCAACCTATGTTTAATAACAGTAGGTTTAACATGCATGCGTCACATCTCAAATGCATACTATTATGAAATATTTGAATTCTCTTACATGCAAGGTGAGCCCATGGCTCAAATCACTTAAGCATATGTCCAATGGCAAAATGCACATTACTATACTAGGATTTTATATCATCCACATTCGAGTGACAACTCAACCTTTTTTGTTTACAATCTAATTTCATGGCACTAGGTTTTCTAGTGTTCGCTTGTTGAGTTCACTAATGTCCCTAGTGAACTTCAACCTATTACATCCATTCATATCTAGGCATACATATACACCTATATGTTCCACATACCTAATGTCATTGTCCAATAGTAGTTATTTAATCTAGTAGCATATGATTTCACACTTCATATTTACTCAATAATAATCTACCATTACATGCATGCATCAATAAAGTCATTTTATACTTTATTCATTCGACATGGAAGCGACCAAGTCACTTCGATGAAGCACAACCCAGAGTTAAGCGTGCTAGACGATAGTAGTCCCATAATGGGTGACCCCGTGGGAAGTTGGAGCATCACAGTTGGTATCAGAGTCAATTACCAGTCGAAAGTGTGAGATGAGTCTCGGCTAAGCCAGGTGTACAGCGGGGAGAGTTAGGCTCTCATGCTAAGGACTGTTATGGGTAGAGCGCGGCTCCCCACATGGTCAGTTTAGGCTAGCGAGAGGAGTCTCACACCACCTGATACTTGTGAGTCTTAGCTTGACGAGGACATCAGGGCTTAAAATGGGGAAGATTGTGAGACCCAAGGTAGTCATATATATGAGATATAATAGGGCTAAACTCTCAACTTGGCTTAAGCATTTTCGGTGGTGGCTAGGCCCAAGAGGTTGAGAGAGTTGAGCATGCTAGGACGGGAGTAGTCCTAGGATGGGTGACCCCTTGGGAAGTTGGGACGTCACAAATAGTCTTTGGAGTGCTAAGCGGATCTCTCCTCCACATCACGAACACATCTAGTCCTAAGATCACTTTCTCACTGACCTCACCCCAATGAATTGGAGACCGGCATTTCCTCCCATAGAAGGCCTCAAATGGTGCCATTCCAATACTAGCTTGGTAGCTGTTAATACAGAAAATTTTTGCAATCGGCAAGTAGGTATGCCAAGCACCTTTAAAATCCAAAACACACGCTCAAAGCATAACCTCAAGAATTTGGTTTGTCCTTTCTGACTGACTGTCCGTTTGAGGATGGAATGCTGTGCTAAAGTTGAGTCTTGTGCCTAAAGCTTCATATAAGTTTTTCCAAAACTGGGATGCAAAACGGGGATCTCGATCCGACACTATCGATGTTGGAATCCCGTGCAATCACACAATCTCATCTAAATAGACTTGTGCTAGCTTATCCCCTGACCAAGTGGTGTGGATTTGCAAAAATGTGACGATTTCATCAAACGGTCCACCACCATCTAAATCGCATCGTGGCCTCTTTGTGATCGAGGAAAGCCCACAATGAAATCCATCGGTATGTTCTCCCACTACCATACCGGAATTGGTAGACTTTGCAACTTTTTCGATGGGAGGCGATATTCAGCTTTCACCTGTTGGCACACCAAACATTGTGCCACAAAACATCCAACATCCTGTTTCATTCTTGGCCACCAATAATGCATTTTAAGATCCTTATGCATTTTGGTGCCACCAGGATGAATCGCATACGGGGATATATAGGCTTCCCGCAAAATTTTTCCACGGATCTCCTCATCCTTGGGCACACGCAAACGATTTCGAAATCGAAGAGTGCCCTTCGAGTCCAAGTGAAATTCACCGGCACACCCGCCCGCAATATTGCTCCGCACCTTTTGGAGTTACGGGTCCGAAGACTATTTCTCTTTCAGTCACTCTAACAAGTCGGTCGAATCACAAGATTCTTAAGTGTAGTGGGGACGTCCGGAGACACAACCCCCAAGTCGAATCGCCGCATTTATGCAATCAACTGCGGCTGAACCGTAATCATTGTTGCAAGGTTTTCCACGGATTTCCGACTGAGCGCATCAGCTACTACATTAGCCCTGCTTTGGTTGCACAAGATGGTTAGATCATAGTCCTTTAACAATTCCAACCATATCCGCTGACTCAAATTCAACTCCTTCTGAGTGAAAAGGTACTTCAAACTTTTATTGTAATACTTGGTGTTTTTGTTCTGCTACTATGAGTTTACTATTATTTTTTTTGAGGAGAAGCTGTTTCGGTGCGAAGTAGGCCCGAAAACAAGCTAAGTTGAGTTTGGCCATTTCGGACGCCCGAATCTTGGGAAGTGGACGCCCGAAAGTTTTGGAACCATTGGGTTGTTTTGGATGGATCCGGAAGTTTTTGGACGTTTTGGATCTGGGCGCAGGTTCCGGACGCCCGAATGTGAATCCGAATTGGGGTATGACGTGGACTAACACGTGTCGAGTTGCAGGACACGTGTCGACTGCCGGAGGAGCGCCGCCCCACCGCTTGCCGACCACCGCCGAACCGCCTGGCCGCCTAGCTGACACCTGGCATAAATGATTTCCGGATGCCCGAAAGGGGGAATTCGGGCGCCCGAAAGTGGAATTTTGGGGCCTATAAATAGGTGCGCATCCTGATCATTTTAGGCCATTTCCTACTTTCGTATTCCACCCTTTTAGAGAGAGAAAAACTAGAGTAAGGGCCATGTGTTGGCATTAGTGTTGATCTAGCTTGCTCTCTTCTACTGTGTTGTTCTGATCTTGTTCTGATCATTCGTTCTGTTGGATGTGGCAGTCCATTCGGTGGTAGATTCAGATTGGAGTACTGATCGAGCCTGGTGTGTATTTTGGAGGATTGGATCTTGAGCTTGTTATTGAATTCCCACCGTGGTTGGATTAGCATTCGAGGTTGGTTGATGTTTACCAGATTCAGTGGATTTCCTCCTAAGTGCTTATTCTTATGTTAGCATGACATGATATCGTTGGATTAATGTTAGTTATGACATGACATAGTTGAGACTGATTAACTGGTTGCATATTATATGATCATAGATGAGGTAGTGATACTTGATAGCAAGCATGATTTCATTATGTTCTTGATGCATGATTTAGCCTACACATATCTTGTTGCATTGATATCCATTGTATCAGTTGTTGTACATACTAGTGTAGGCGATCTTATTGTGGCTCGTGCTATGTTGATTATACCTTCTCTTTGTGGTAGAGTTGAGTTGATTGTGAGCACTTGAGCATTGATCGGTTGATATGGGTCATACTTGTTGATTATGCATTTGAGGTGCCGAGGGCACGTGAGTTTTCTGTGTGAGATCAAATTGACCCATTTTGTTGATCATATACCTGTGGGTGCTTGGCGATGATATGTGTTGTGACATTATACTCGGTTGGGCCGCTCCCACGAGTACAACTCCGGAGTTGGGTTATGTGTTGTACAAAGGGTTCATTTCCTGTACTAGTTGGCTCCCTACGAGTAGAGCGTGATGTCCAGGCCGCAGGTATGATATTGTGGATTCGTGATAGTCCTCGTTTGATGAGTTATGATCAGATTATTGATACTCGTATTGACAGCTTGAGCATTGTGCATAGTAGTGGTAGTTTATCTCCTGCTTTATTTACTGCTCTCTATTTATCTTGAGATCGAGGACTTAGTGGGCAGATCGCTGACGCTGGTGGCGGTACCTACTAAGGACTACTTGTTTGATAGTAGTTCTCACACCCGTTGTTGACACCTTTTTGCAGTCTTCTTCTCCGGCTGTGCATTCTGATCGCGAAAAGGAGACCGTCGGGTAGATCTGATCCCCGGACAGTTGAGTAGAGGTATACCCCATTTTGGTAGATGATCCTATGAGTCTGTACATACAGTGGTTGTTGGAGATTGACAATTATGTGTTTTTGGTTGTTGAATTAGTGATGATGTATGTACAGTGAACTTGTTGTTTCTATAGTACTTAACAGCTCTGTTACTTTTGATGCCTTTAGCTAGTTGATGTTGTTTTCGCTTCGTATGCTCAGTTTAATTACTGTGTATACGGCGGGTCTGTTAATGTGCCTGGGGAGTGGTAACCCAGGGCATGACAGATTAAGTTGGTATCAGAGGTTAGGAATAGGTCAAGAGGGCCTAGGAAAACCTAAGATGACAGACCTTAGAATGTTATGATGTGAGAGACGTGATTGATCGCGAAAGTCAAAGATTGAGTTTTGAATTCTTCTTTGTGTAGGAAGAATGATTGAGGGATTGAAGCCTTTTCTTATCAGATGAATTATATTGGCTGCAGACGACATAATAATTTGAAAAGAAAAGAAGTGTCCTTCTAGACTTTCGCTAGATTGGGTCGAGTGATTGTTTGTTGTCTAAATGTGTATTATGTTGCAGGTGATTACAATGCCCCCTCAACGTCGTGATCGACCATCGACGCGAGCACATCCGATGCCTTCGGAGATGCCAGAGCAGTCGGGACCTAGTGTACGGCCCGATTTGCAGGAGCAGCTAGCCGATATAGCTGCTGTGGGTAGGCAGCAGAGTGTCTTATTGCAGAAGATGTGCGATGCTTTCGCACAGCAGCAGAGTACTACGCCTCGAACTGCGAAGCCTCAAGTACCAATCGCCGCGACCATTCCAGCTGCATCCCAACCTAGGGACGAGAGTGCGCAGCCAAGTCGAGTGCTTTCTAAGGAAGAGCAAGAGCGGATGGCGGAAAGATTGGCTCGCTTCTGCAGATTTGATCCACCACGATTTGATGGTAGTAGTATAGAACCGTGGGTGGTAGAAGCTTGGATATGTGAGATGAAAAAATTGATCTTTTCGTGCCAGCACGGGAGCAGGTGCATATGGCAGTCCATTGTCTGGCAGGTGATGCTCATGTTTGGTGGAGGAGGACTCGTAATCATAGGTCCTTGAATCCTCTACAGATGACTTGGAGCGAGTTTCGCGGAATTATGTATGGAGCTTATTTTCCAAGCAGTGTGAAGGTGAAGATAGAAGAAGATCTGAATAATCTGAAGCAGGGAAATCGCTCGGTACAGAAGTATGCTAGAGAGTTTACAAGATTGCTTAATTGTGTGCCTACTGCTGCAAGAGATGAAGTACAGAAGGTTTATCTCTATGAGAAGGGTTTGAGACCAGAGATTTTTCTATTTGTTCACTCTCAGAGACTTCAGACTTTGGATGCGACTATTGAGCAGTCTCTGTGGGTGGAGCGAGGGACATTTGTGACTAAGGGGCAGCTTGTAGACCCAGCTCTGGGTCAGGAGAGGAAACGCCCAGCACCTGATGATAGAGGGCAGTCGAGTGGCAGACGGCTGCCAAAACCTCCACCACGATCGCGTTTTCAGGGTCGTGGATCTTTTAGCCGGCAGCAGTCTGGAGGATTTTGCCAGCAGCGACAACAGCAGAAGGGATCTCTCAGGTGTGTGATTTGTGGAGGACCTCATTGGGTTAGTCTTTGTGATCGGCGTGAGGGTCGATGTTATGAGTGTGGACAGCCGGGACATATGAGGAGGACTTGTCCCAGATTAGTACCAGTAGCTCCATCAATGGCGTATGTTCCTTTCTCCCCACCGCAGGCATCTGGAGTTTCCCCGGTGAGTAGTCAGGCGGACCGATCCTCTATGCCACGACAGCCAGACCAACGCCAGCAGTAGGGGAGCGGCCGAGTCTATGCCGCGCAAATTGAGGACGCCTCGATAGCTGATCGTGTGGTGGCAGGTATTATTTTGATTTGTGGCATTAGATCACGCACTTTATTTGATACCGATGCATCGCATTCCTTTGTTAGTAGAGTATTTGCATTGCATCATGGTTTAGAGATAGGGTCATTACCCCAGACACAGGAGGTGCGGGTACCCGACCATAGCTTGCAGGTGACGGAGGGTTGTTGGGCATGTCCTGTGCAGATAGGGCCTTGGATCATGCCTGCCGATTTATTGGTATTAAAGCAGTTGCAGAATTTTGATGTGATCCTTGGCATTGATTGGTTGTCTCATTATTTTGCGACAATTGATTGTGGAACCAAGACGGTGATCTTTCGTGAGCCAGGACAGGAGGAGTTTACTTTTAAAGGATGCAGAAGTTCACTGTTCGCATTAACGATATCTTCATCTAAGGCCAGACAGATGATGAGTAGAGAATGCATGGCCTATTTAGCGACAGTGACTGAGGTGCCTACTATTGTATCGGGACTCGAGGATATCCCTATTGTCCGCGAGTTTTCGGATATTTTTCCTTCTGAGTTATCATCAATGCGTCTTGATAGGGAGATTGAATTCGTGATTGACGTGTACCAGGAACCGCGCCAATCTCGAAGACACCCTATAGAATGGCACCAGCTGAATTGCGAGAGTTGAAGGCGCAACTGCAGGATCTTATGGATAAAGAATTTATTCGACCCAGTGTATCGCCTTGGGGAGCACCAGTGCTATTTGTTAAGAAGAAGGATGGTTCACTAAGGTTATGTGTGGATTATCGGGAATTGAACAAAGTGACCATCAAGAATAGATATCCCCTCCTAGGTATCGATGATTTGTTTGATCAGTTGCAAGGTGCGTGTGTCTTTTCAAAGATTGATCTTCAGTCCGGTTACCACCAGTTGAAGGTGAAGGCCCAGGATATCTCTAAGACAGCTTTTAGAACTCAGTATGGGCATTATGAGTTTACAGTCATGCCTTTTGGCTTGACGAATGCCCCTGCTGTATTTATGGATATGATGAACCGAGTCTTCAAGTCCTTCTTGGATAAGTTTGTTGTAGTCTTTATTGATGATATCTTAATTTACTCCCGTAATAATGCAGAGCATGAAGAGCATCTGAGATTAGTGCTGCAACTTTTGCGAGAAAAGAAGTTGTATGCAAAGTTGAAGAAATGTGAGTTTTGGTTGAGAGATGTAGCCTTTCTAGGCCATGTGATTTCTGCTTCAGGAGTAGCTGTTGATCTTACGAAAATCGAGGCAATTCGAGACTGGCCTAGGCCGACGACGATTTCTGAAGTGCGGAGTTTTCTTGGTTTAGCCGGGTATTATCGTCGATTTGTGGAGGGTTTTGCGAAACTCTCTACACCTCTTACTCGATTAACTAGAAAAGGGGTTAAATTTATTTGGAGTAATAATTGCCAAGGATGCTTTGAAGAGTTAAAGCAGAAGTTGATGACAGCTCTTATTCTTGAGTTACCAGTCCTGGGCGAAGGATTTGTAATCTATAGTGATGCTTCACATAGTGGCTTGGGTTGCGTACTGATGCAGCATGGTAGAGTAATTGCATATGCTTCGAGACAATTAAAAGAGTACGAGAAAAATTACCCTACCCATGACTTTTTTTTTTTGAGAGAAAGGTAGCATGCTACCCGCTTCGTTTGTTTCTTTTAGAAATAAACTTAGCTGCAAATGTGAATCAACTAGGATTCGAACTTGGGACCTCGGGTCCCAACCACCATGTCCTTTGCCACTTGCGCTAGGGACGGTCGGTTACCCTACCCATGACTTAGAGCTGGCAGCAGTAGTATTCGCTCTGATGTTATGGCGCCACTATCTCTATGGAGAGCATTGTGAGGTTTATACTGATCACAAGAGCCTTAAATATCTGTTTACACAGAAAGAGTTAAATTTACGGCAACGGAGATGGTTGGAGTTACTGAAGGATTATGACATCTCTATTCAGTATCATCCCGGCAAGGCAAATGTAGTAGCCGATGCATTGAGTAGGAAGGCTGTGGCAACATTGAGTATGAGTATCACACAGCAGCCTGTCCTAGTGGAGGAGATGCAGAGATTGTCACTTGAAGTGGTTACTCATGGAACAACTGCAAGACTTATGACTATGGTCTTACAGCCCACTCTGTTGGATAGGATTCGAGAAAAATAGAGTGTAGATCCTCACTTGATGAAGATTAGAGATCAACTGAGAAGTGGCGATCTTGCAGATTTTAGTTGTGATGATTCAGAAGTTCTCCGTTACAGAGGTTGTTTATGTGTACCAGCAGATTCGAAGATTCGAGAGGAGATATTGAAGGAAGCACATTATTCTCCATATTCTGTCCATCCTGGTGGAACTAAGATGTACCAAGATTTAAAGACCCACTTCTGGTGGAATGGTATGAAGAGAGACATTAGAAGAGCTGTAGCTCAATGTTTAATATGTCAACAGGTGAAGGCTGAGCATCGAGTACCGGCTGGCAAGCTACAAAGCCTTCCGGTACCCGAGTGGAAGTGGACCACATTACGATGGATTTTGTCGTAGGATTGCCAAGGACTTCGGGCGGCTATGATGCGATATGGGTAATTGTGGATAGGTTGACGAAGTCTGCTCATTTTCTGCCTATGCAGATTACCTGGTCCCGTGAGCGGCTTGCACAACTTTATATGGATGAAATATTGAGATTGCATGGAGTACCAATCTCGATAGTATCTGATAGAGACCCAAGATTTGTCTCACACTTCTGGAGAAGTTTACAGACGGCTTTGCGGACTCAGCTTCGTTTTAGTACTGTATTTCACCCACAGACGGATTGTCAGTCCGAGCGTACTATACAGACGCTTGAGGATAGGTTGAGAGCTTGTATATTGAATTTCGGTGGAGGATGGGATCGACATCTGAGATTGATAGAATTTGCGTACAACAATAGCTATCAGGCGAACATTAAAATGGCTCCGTTTGAAGCATTGTAAGGACGTAAATGTCGATCACCTTTGTATTGGGATGATGTAGGTGAAAGGAAAATATTGGGACCAGACTTATTGCTTGAAGCTGAGGAAAAAGTTAAAGTAATACGACGACATATAGAAACAGCCCAGAGCAGGCAAAAGAGTTATTCTGATACTCGGAGGCGGGATTTAGAATTTCAGGTTGGAGACCATGTTTTCTTGAAAGTTTCACCATCTAAGGGCGTACGAAGATTTGGAATTCGCGGAAACTTAGTCCGCGATTTATTGGTCCCTTTGAGATTTTGGAAAGAGTTGGACCCGTGGCCTATCGGATAGCCCTTCCACCTCGGTTAGCAGGAGTGCATGATGTTTTTCATGTATCAGTTTTGAGGAAGTACATGTATGATCCTTCCCATGTGATTGATTTTACTCCACTTGAGCTGACAGAGGATTTGCGGTACGAGGAGCGCCCGATACGAATTCTTGCTCGTGAGACAAAAGAATTACGTAATCGGGTCATACCTTATGTTAAAGTGCAATAGAATTATCATGATGAACGAGAAGCAACATGGGAATTGGAGACAATGATGCAGAGGTCTTATCCCTACTTGTTTGCACTTTGAGGTGAGTTACTTGCTTCACTTTAGTTTCGAGGACGAAACTTTTAAAGGAGGGGAGAATGTAATACTTGGTATTTTTGTTCTGCTACTATGAGTTTACTATTATTTTTTTTGAGGAGAAGCTGTTTCGGTGCGAAGTAGGCCCGAAAACAAGCTAAGTTGAGTTTGGCCATTTCGGGCGCCCGAATCTTGGGAAGTAGACGTCCGAAAGTTTTGGAACCATTGGGTTGTTTTGGATGGATCGGGAAGTTTTTGGACGTTTTGGATCTGGGCGCAGGTTCCGGACGCCCGAATGTGAATCCGAATTGGGGTATGACGTGGACTAACACGTGTCGAGTTGCAGGACACGTGTCAACTGCCGGAGGAGCGCCGCCCCACCGCTTGCCGACCACCGCCGAACCGCCTGGCCGCCTAGCTGACACCTGGCATAAGTGATTTCCGGACGCCCGGAAGGGGGAATTCGGGCGCCTGAAAGTGGAATTTCGGAGCCTATAAATAGGTGCGCATCCTGATCATTTTAGGCCATTTCCTACTTTCGTATTCCACCCTTTTAGAGAGAGAAAAGCTAGAGTAAGGGCCATGTGTTAGCATTAGTGTTGATCTAGCTTGCTCTCTTCTACTGTGTTGTTCTGATCTTGTTCTGATCATTCGTTCTGTTGGAGGTGGCAGTCCATTCGGTGGTAGATTCAGATTGGAGTACTGATCGAGCCTGGTGTGTATTTTGGAGGATTGGATCTTGAACTTGTTATTGAATTCCCATCGTGGTTGGATTAGCATTCGAGGTGGGTTGATGTTTACCAGATTCAGTGGATTTCCTCCTAAGTGCTTATTCTTATGTTAGTATGACATGATATCGTTGGATTAATGTTAGTTATGACATGACATAGTTGAGACTGATTAACTTCTTGCATATGATATGATCATAGATGAGGTAGTGATACTTGATAGCAAGCATGATTTCATTATGTTCTTGATGCATGATTTAGCCTACACATATCCTGTTGCATTGCTATCCATTGTATCAGTTGTTGTACATACTAGTGTAGGCGATCTTATTGTGGCTCGTGCTATGTTGATTATACCTCCTCTTTGCGGTAGAGTTGAGTTGATTGTGAGCACTTGAGCATTGATCTGTTGATATGGGTCATACTTGTTGATTATGCATTTGAGGTGCCGAGGGCACGTGAGTTTCCTGTGTGAGATAGAAGAGATATATTTTACATCCCAGAGGGGCTATAATTGGAGATACCATTGTTTCTGGTACAGAAGTTCCTATATCAATGGGAAATGCCCTACCTTTGAGTGCGGTTTGAACTATTGATTTACGTAATTGGAAGTAACGTAATTGGAAGTTAACCAATTAGGTTTACTTTGAGTGCGGTTTGAACTATTGATTTACGTAATTGGAAGTAACCAATTAGGTTTACGACAACCTAGAAATCGATCACTGATCCAATTTGAGTACCTCTACGGGATAGACCTCAACAGAAAACTGTTGAGTAACGGCAGCAAGTGATTGAGTTCAGTAGTTCCTCATAGAAAAATTATTGACTCTAGAGATATGGTCAAATATGGAGAAGACAAAATTGTTTGAAGCACGCACAGAACCATAAGTACATCTTTGATTTGCTATTTCTTTGCCTTTTCCCTTAAGATCGAAATGATCAAAGTAGAAACAAAAGGGATTGGAAGAATAAATAAGAGAAAAAATTATAATAAGAAAAAGGAGGAAAAAATAGAAAGAAAAAAAAAATAAAGGAAGGGATGTAAGAAGAAAAAGAAAGACTGAAGAAAGAGTTGAGGAGAAGAAAAAGTAGAAAAGAGAATGAGAGAGGGTTGTCTAGGGAAAAAAAACAGAATACCAAAAGTAGGCCCAAAGCAAAAAAAGAAAAGAAAAGAAAAGAAAAAAAAAAGAGTTAATACGTCGCGTGCCCTTGTAGGGACGTAGCGACACTGTGCCACGATCCCCCTATACCGCGGCACTCTTTCGTGACCCCTATGTGCCCTCGTGAGTGAGAGATGTGCATGATTCAAGGGCCAATGGGTTGATCCAGAGGCCAAAAAGTCGAAGAAGCACTAAAGTTTGATGCTTCTAGAGAGATATATATATACACACACATACATGTGTGTATATATATATATGTATGTATGTATGTATGTATGTATGTATGTATGTATGTATATGTATATATAGAAAGAGAGAGAGAGGCCTTCTAATAGCAACAAACGCTTTGTGCTACCAACTTTTTGACCATTAGATGTAAGGACTGAGATTTTTACTGTCTAATTTAACTCTCCGTTGACGATGTTTTTGTGTGTATTTTAATTACATAACCACTCGTCAAGTTCCGGGTGAAAACGAGTTGAAATAAAAGAGTTACGTGATTTTGAATATTCACTTAAGTGAATAGTAACTCTGGTTTTTCGGTAAAGCCAATTAATAGAGATGGCTTGTGGAGTGTATCGGACTCCGTTCCTAGTGGTCCAATAGCTCGTTTTCAACTGTCCGATTATTCTGGACTCGATGGCATAGACGGATTTTGGATTTGACGCACGGTTCTGAGAAAAGCCTACTTAATGGTTGAGGGACCAAATTGTAAATGTACATGTGAACCGTAAAGAGGGTTATTGATCTGCGAGTTGGCAATCAAATCAAATGAAAGAAAATCGTGAGTTCGATGTCTCGGCAGTGTTGTGAGGGATCCACAAAGAAATATTGGTTTTTGGTGGACTTACACGCGAAATAATGATGTGTATATATATTTGTGGTTTAGGGTATGCTCATGCAAACCCTAACCCTAGCTGCTAGCTACCCCCAGCCGACCCTAGCTGCCACCCTCCCTCGTGCATTGTGCCCTACTTGCAGCCGCCGCTGCCGCCGGCCAGCCGCCGTCGACCATCGCAGCTGTCGGCCATCTCCCTCACCTCCCCCTAAACTCTCCCTCACCATTCTTATTCTTCTCGGGTTAAATCTACCCGGGAGGTGGTGCAGGAGTTACTGCGGGCTTCCAGCGCCGTCACCAACCTCCGGCGCGCCGCCCCGTCATCCCCAGTCGTCCCTGCGCGCCGCTGCTGCCTTGCAGCCTTGGCCGGAGCCGCCTGGAGCCCGTGCGGGCGGGTGGTGATACAAAGCCACCATCGCCGCCTCTTGTAGCCCCTGGCCGACACCCCTTGGCCCTCCGGCGCCGCCGCCCGCAGCCCAGACAGATGCCGTCGCCACCGCTCGCGCAGGGCGTCACCGCGACCGCGCCTGGGCTGGTGCTGCTCGTGCGGCCGTGCGGGCTTCCGTCGCTGCTCGGGCCGGCCTCCCCCTCCTCCCTAGCGACCCCGGCGTGCCCCTCCGTCACCTCCCGGCGCCGCCTTAAAGCCGCCGTCGCCGGTGGAGATCTGCCCTAGCTCCCAGTGCAACCCGGGCAGCTAGGGCATCACCACCCGCCGCCGGCGCCGCTCCCCGCCACCGACTGACCCATCGACAGGTGGTCCCCGGCTGGCCGCACTCTCCCACCGCCGGCGCACCCGCCGCCGTGGCCGCCGGTGACCGGAGCAGGTATCCTGCTCTCTGTTGTGCTGGGCTGAACCTGGTTTTTGGGCCAGATCACTGTTTCAGAGACTCCGGCCGTTTTCGACGGTCCCGCTGGTGAGCACGGCCCTCCCAACGTGCCATTTACGTCCGTGCTCACCTGTTCCACTATCTGCGAGACTTGGAACAACGTGTTCTTGATCATCGCTCCCGGACCGCTTTTCCAATTGAGGTTCTGGTCACTCCTGTGCGCTCCTTGACCATTCACTGTGCTCCGGACAGTGAGCACGGCCTCTGCCACGTCGAGACCTAGCAGGGTGTCTCTCGATGGGCCTCGATGATGCTTGGATCGAGGTAACGGCGCATAACATTATTAAGTTGCATGTTATTAATGCTATTAGATGCATGTTTAGGGGCTTTGATGCAATTTAGTCACTGTGAGCAGTGTGTTCACACTACGCGTGACATGTGGACTGATTGTCCAAGGTCCGCTGCCCTTCGTTCATCCAAAAAAGAGTTTTCGGAGTATTTCCCGACGAAAGTCGTCGGCGGAACGCGGTTTCGGTTCGGAGTTCATCCGACACTGTTTGAATGCGTTTGGATTTGCCGCTGAGCCTTGTTGGCTGGTTGTCGGGGCCGTCTCGTGTGTTCGGAGAAGTCCGGTGAGCGGCGGTGGGTTCCGGTGTCGAAATCGGCACTTCCGGGAACCCGGATCAGGACGATCATCCGCGAATGATCGTTTCGATGTTCGATCTTGTGTTCGCTTCCAAGGCATCCAAATGGATGTGTTTTGGGACAGCGGTTGACTCGTGGATCGAGTCAGTATCTTTCGGGACCGTCCGTGTGTCCCGGGGACGTCCCGATGCGATTTCGTGACTTCCGGCACTGTTTGGAGATCGGTTTTGGGAAACCGAGTCTTGGAATTTTGGGAGTGTGTGCATGTGTCTTCTGATTGAGTCGTTTGAGGCGTGTCCCTAACTCGGTGGACCTATCGTAGGTCCGGTTGATTTGCGGTGCGTCCCGGATTCCGACGCGGCTGTGACAGGTGGGTACTTCGACCCGAAGTTGGTCTAGTGGTGCATGCTCGGTGACATTCCTTCTACCCTTTCCTTTTCAGTTCCGCATATATATATGAGATGAGTTGAGCCGGTACCTTGAGATCTTTACTTTATTCTACTTGCATTCCCTATCTGTTCTAGCAGTAGAGTGGACATGATTGCATCAGTATCTGACAGGATATATTCTCGTGACCTTCTTGATCGGTTTCTTGACACAGTTGTCTGATGACCTATACGGTCGGTATACCCGGAGGGATGGATTATTGGCTGGTTGCCAACGGTTATTGATCATACTTGCATCGATCGCCATTACTCTTGCGCATTTCGCGAACACCAGCGGTCTGATCCCCGCAAGAGGGTGTTCTTTTTCGGAAAAGTGGTCGTACGTCCGACCCGTGAGCTCAGTGGGGCAGTTATATGCTGGCAGAGTAGGAGTGGCATGGGCCTGAGGTCTGCGGACCGTTATGGCATGTTTAGATTGGGTATATTTGTTGTATTCATTTGTTGATGCATTACATTTATAGTAGCAGTAGTATATTTGTTTCGTTCTCTACTTACTTGCATTGCTACTGCATTATCTTCCTTTCAGTTTTCTGTCTGCCAGTGTGTGCCCGGCCTTCGTCGGCTTGCGGTACCCACTGGGAGGGAGAGACATGTTTACATGTTCTCATCCCTCACCACCATTTTTCTGGTGACTTGGGAGGTGGGAGTCAGGACGGTGCGTGAGGCGCGGTGGACGATCGATCTTTCGGTTCCGACTAGTATAATTGGTTTAGTTCCTTCCCCTTTACTTTCATGCACTTAGACTTATTGTGGTTCAGTGGTTATTGTTTTCCTAACACCGTACGAATGTTTTAATAAATGACTCAGAATGGTTTTATTGGATTTGCAAATGATGTCTCCTACCCTTCAAGGTAGCTCGTCTTCAAATAAAAGGACTTTCAAGTGAATTTCGTTCTTTTGGCTACAAGTGTTTCAAAATGAGGTCCCGTGTGGGGAACAATTTTAAAAGGTTTCGTGGATTCTCTTTAATACTTATTAGAGTTCAAAATCAAAACTTTCGGGTAGGAAGCATTTTTAATAGGATGTCTGTTGTACTGTGCATCGCATCATCCTTCGCCTAAGGAGTGCTTAGAGGCATGTAGGGATAGCTGAATGCAACTGTATTCTAATAATTGTATATGTGGATTGGTGAATGAAAGTGTGATTGTGATCCTGTTGTATGTTGATGGTACGCCGTGCAAATATAGGGGAGACTCTGTCCGCATAGACAGAGGAACCTGAATTTGTGGCGGGTCTGTATGCCGTGCGGGCTAGGCTTTTCCAAAAAAAATTGACTCATTTTTCGCAATTAAACTAGCCCGGGGCGTGACAGATTAAGATGGTATCAGAGCAATGAACAATCACAACTACATTCACAACCTATCTAACTGAACCACTGGTTAGGATGACCCTAGGAAGACTTAAGGTTTATAAGCACGTGAGAGCACGGGGTTGTGGGATTGAGTCCCGGTAAGTTGGTCGAGTTTTATTAACTCGAGGTTTATTGTTGTTTCGTTACCCGTGTTTGTTTTGAAGTTGCGGTGCAGACTTGTGCCTCTACTGAGAGTGGTGGCGGATTACCAGACAGGTATCGAGTGGTAGGGTGATGTGCACCTGGTAAAACCACTCAGGACAAATGTTGACATTGAGGTTCCAGGCAGTGACATCTGCTGGACCTTAGCTGACGGCCGAGCCGTGTTTACCAGGCCCCACTTCTCATGTAGAGCATGAGGTCCACCGTGGGCATCTCTATGGAGACGATACAGTGTGCGGTTACAGCCGCGACTATTTATGGGGCTGTGTGAGTACAGCTCGAAGATTGAAGTGCAATCGCTTGGGCGATTGCAATGCGGATATTGTTTCCTCAGACTCTATGAGTATGGCTTTAGTGCCTACTCCTCCCTATTTGGAGCTTATGTACGATTGCAGGCATCTCTGTGGAGATGATGATTTATGCAGGTTTGACCGCATGTATTGCGTGGGCTGCTGGTGTGCGGCCCGAGGTTTGTTCGCCGACCGCTCGTGCGGTTGCGGTATGAGTAGAACTTCTTTAGCTTTTGTGGGTATGACCGTGGTGTCTACTTGGTGATAGTTTATGAGGTTTTCCTCTTTCTTCGGTTAAGTTGTTAGATCAACCCGATCTTTAGATTGGTTGGAGTGTATCGAGGTTGTTATAGGGCCCCTCATTGACCCTGAACTTCAGTTTCAGACAAGGTTATTGATTTCGTGTGAGTATATGGGCGAGAATTCGCCTGACTCATAAGACTGAAGTCTGTCCATGTTGCGAAGCGAGCTAAGAAGGTCTTTCTCGCTTGAGTGATGTTTAAATGTCCTGTTGGTGGATTTGTCAGTGCAACTGTTTTGGTCTTCTTGTGACCTTTGCGCCTGTTGGCGTAAGCCAAGATTGGTTTTGACTTAGCTTCAATGTCGAATTTTTGTGGAGTACGCGTGGTGTGAGGCGATCCCAACACCTAAATCAGTGTGGTATGGGATGCCAGGTGGTTTATGTATGCTTATGGCATAGAGGATGATGCTCTATAGGATAATTGGAAAACCCTAAGGGTAAGTTGTGGTGTTGAATAAAGCTCGAAAAAAATTGAGCTGTTGATCGCATTTAGCTTATGCAGTTGGCGACTCTATGTCGCAGATAATTCCTATTTCTGTTGTTGGAGCCATAGAACTCCTAGGGAGTTGGCTCAATGGCTAGTCCAATCTCGATGATCGACTTTCGTAGTCGATATTTATTGTGTTGTGGTGCACTCTGGTGCAGCATTGTGAGATCGCATGAGTTCATGCCGGTGTCACTTCTCCAACGTGGCGTTGGAGATGGATCTACGGTACTTCGCCTCCCTTTTGATAAATGCGTTGGCTGCAGACAACGTATTGTCAAAAGTTAGGACGAAATACCCTACCCCCCTCTTTTGGGAGTATTTGGATTGAGTCTATGTGTTTCCCTTGTGGATAACCTTTATGGATGATCTTGTGCGAAGGTTAGAGTCATGGTCATCTCCGACCACACAGTGTATTCTGAGTTAGCCCTAGGCAAGGTTATGTAAAGTGATGAGTTAACCTCACAAATGGTACATACTTCGGTATTGGTCTGGTTGTATACTAGCCAGTAGCCAGGTCTCGCATAGTTAAGGGGCAAGTTAGATAATGCGCTCTCAGTTGCGATCTATATTTAACTACTAGAAGATGTGAACTATGCTGGGCACATGGACTGAGCCTGGCCTTTGGCTCAGAAGTTGATGCATGTGTTTGAGTACAAGGTACATGACGTGGTTAAACACGGATATTATGGGAGTGGATTACTCTTCTGGTCACTTGATGATTGATGCATCTGGGTCTCGTTGAGACAGGCATCGGATGTGGTGTGGAACATTGAATCGCTGGTCCCATGTGAATTTCAGCGACCGAATTTCGTGGAGACAGATGTTGAGCATCACTGATGGCTTTGCTGACTAGTTGCGATTGGCAACCCTATTTGTACCAAGTGGCGGACACGCGTGGATTTTTTTTATGTTGAATCGCATGTACCCGTAGCTGACTAACTTGTCGAGCTCAGCTAGTTGTGGCAGCCTTAGACCTTTTGGTCTAGGCGGACAGTTTGGTCTTGGACCATAGAATGTCGAATACCGTAAGTGAGTTTTTGAAGCTAAGGGTTTGACTTTGATATGCTTGTATCTCAGACTGGTGGGAGACTGTAGTCTCCAAGATGAGCGTTGTTGACGCAGGTTTTAGGACAACGATATAGTTTCGCTCGTGGTGAACAGGTTGACGTTGTTGGTAAGTCGGAGTGTGTCGTTTCGGTCCACGAAAATATACTCCAGACTCATTGTGTTGAGGGACCTTCCTGCGAACCTTTAACGTAGTTGAGTTAGTTACTGCTACGTGGACCAGTGTTGGGTGGACCAAGAGTTTTTGAGTGAAGAGTTATTGTTGTTCCAGTTTTGGACAGTGATGGGATCGGATTGTCCTGGAAGCGGTACTGTTTTGTTCGCAAGTTATTGAATGGTGGTGATCCCGATGGTTTTGGTCCGTGGAGTTTGTGAGGGTATGTTTTTCCCTCACCTCGCTTGAATGGAACTGCACCTTCATCATCCCTTATTTTGAAAATCAATCATTCTAGATTCGAGGAAGTGCAATTGATCAATACCCAAGAGTGATGTTCGAATTTGATTAAGGTGGGTATCTAGTAAAGTTTCGAGGACGAAACTTCTTTTAAGGAGGGGATGATGTAAGGACTGAGATTTTTACTGTCTAATTTAACTCCCCATTGACGATGTTTTTGTGTGTATTTTAATTACATAACCACTCGTCAAGTTTCGGGTGAAAACGAGTTGAAATAAAAGAGTTACGTGATTTTGAATATTCACTTAAGTGAATAGTAACTCTGGTTTTTCGGTAAAGCCAATTAATAGAGATGGCTTGTGGAGTGTATCGGACTCCGTTCGTAGTGGTCCAATAGCTCGTTTTCAACCGTCCGATTATTCTGGACTCGATGGCACTGACGGATTTTGGATTTGACGCACGGTTCTGAGAAAAGCCTACTTAATGGTTGAGGGACCAAATTGTAAATGTACATGTGAACTGTAAAGAGGGTTATTGATCTGCGAGTCGGCAATCAAATCAAACAAAACAAAATCGTGAGTTCGATGTCTCGGCAGTGCTGATCGCACTGGCGCAATTCGTTTGGAAATCCGACGGACGGATCGCAAGATATAATGCATTTTCCGAGAAAGGGTCGAAATGCCAATTTTGATGTTTCACGAAAAGTCCCAATATTTTATGTGCGGAACCGCGCAAAATTGTAAATGGAGGTACTTTCACGCGATTTACACACGCCGTGAGGGATCCACAAAGAAATATTGGTTTTTGGTGGACTTACACGCGAAATAATGATGTGTATATATTTGTGGTTTAGGGTATGCTCATGCAAACCCTAACCCTAGCTGC
The DNA here is from genome assembly GCA_016920855.1 of Puya raimondii. Classification (NCBI taxonomy): domain Eukaryota; kingdom Viridiplantae; phylum Streptophyta; class Magnoliopsida; order Poales; family Bromeliaceae; genus Puya; species Puya raimondii. The sequence continues at coordinate 126,896,721 of JABWPP010000050.1, forward strand.
TAGCTACCCCCAGCCGACCCTAGCTGCCACCCTCCCTCGTGCATTGTGCCCTGCTTGCAGCCGCCGCCGCCGCCGGCCAGCCAGCCGCCGTCGACCATCGCAGCTGCCGGCCATCTCCCTCACCTCCCCCTAAACTCTCCCTCACCATTCTTCTTCTTCTCGGGTTAAATCTACCCGGGAGGTGGTGCAGGAGTTACTGCGGGCTTCCAGCGCCGTCACCAACCTCCGGCGCGCCGCCCCGTCATCCCCAGTCGTCCCTGCGCGTCGCTGCTGCCTTGCAGCCTTGGCCGGAGCCGCCTAGAGCCCGTGCGGGCAGGTGGTGACAGAAAGCCACCATCGCCGCCTCTTGTAGCCCTTGACCGACACCCCTAGGCCCTCCGGCACCGCCGCCCGCAGCCCAGACCGACGCCGTCGCCGCTGCGCGAGCAGGGAGCCGCCGCGGCCGCGCCTGGGCTGGTGCTGCTCGTGCGGCCGTGCGGGCTTGCGCGCCGCCGCCGCTGCTCGGGCCGGCCTCCCCCTCCTCCCTCGCGACCCCGGCGTGCCCCCCCGTCACCTCCCGGCGCCGCCTTAAAGCCGCCTTAAAGCCGCCGTCGGCGGTGGAGATCTGCCCTAGCTCCCAGTGCAACCCGGGCAGCTAGGGCATCACCGCCCGCCGCCGGCGCCGCTCCCCGCCGCCGACTGACCCCTCGGCCGGTGGTCCCCGACCGGCCGCACTCTCCCACCGCCGGCGCACCCGCCGCCGTGGCCGCCGGTGACCGGAGCAGGTATCCTACTCTCTGTTGTGCTGGGCTGAACCTGGTTTTTGGGCCAGATCACTGTTCCAGAGACTCCGACCGTTTCCGACGGTCCCGCTGGTGAGCACGGCCCTCCCAACGTGCCATTTACGTCCGTGCTCACCTGTTCCACTATCTGCGAGGCTTGGAACAACGTGTTCTTGATCATCGCTCCCGGACCGCTTTTCCAATTGAGGTTCTGGTCACTCTTGTGCGCTCCTCGACTGTTCACTGTGCTCCGAACAGTGAGCACGGCCTCTGCCACGTCGAGACCTAGCAGGGTGTGTCTCGGCGGGCCTCGATGATGCTTGGATCGAGGTAACGGCGCATAACATTGTTAAGTTGCATGTTATTAATGCTATTAGATGTATGTTTAGGGGCTTTGATGTAATTTAGTCACTGTGAGCAGTGTGTTCACGCTATGCGTGACCTGTTGACTGATTGTCCAAGGTCCGCTGCCCTTCGTTCATCCGAAAAAGAGTTTTCGGAGCATTTCCCGACGAAAGTCGTCGGCGGAACGCGGTTTCGGTTCGGAGTTCATCCGACACTGTTTGAATGCATTTGGGTTTGCCGCTGAGCCTTGTTGGCTGGTTGTCGGGGCCGTCTCGTGTGTTCGGAGACGTCCGGTGAGCGGCGGTGGGTTCCAGTGTCGAAATCGGCACTTCCGGGAACCCGGAGCAGGACGACATCCGCGAATGATCGTTTCGATGTTCGATCTTGTGCTCGCTTGCAAGGCATCCAAATGGATGTGTTTTGGGACAGCGGTTGACTCGTGGATCGAGTCAGTATCTTTCGGGACTGTCCGTGTGTCCTGGGGACGTCCCGGTGCGATATCGGGACTTCCGGCACTGTTTGAAGATCGGTTTTGGGAAACCGACTCTCGGGATTTTGGGAGTGTGTGTATGTGTCTTCTGATTGAGTCGTTTAAGGCTTGTCCCTGACTCGGTGGACCTATCGTAGGTCCGGTTGATTTGCGGTGCGTCCCGAATTTCGACGCAGTTGTGACAGGTGGGTACTTCGACCCGAAGTTGGTCTAGTGGTTGCATGCTCGGTGACATTCCTTCTACCCTTTCCTTTTCAGTTCCGCATATATATATGAGATGAGTTGAGCCAGTACCTTGAGATCATTACTTTACTCTACTTGCATTCCTTATCTGTTCTAGCAGTAGAGTGGACATGATTGCATCAGTATATGACAGGATATATTCTCGTGACCTTCTTGATCGGTTTCTTGACACGATTGTCTGATGACCTATACGGTCGGTATACCCGGAGGGGTGGATTTTTGGCTGGTTGCCAACGGTTATTGATCATACTTGCATCGATCGCCATTACTCTTGCGCATTTCGCGAACACCAGCGGTCTGATCCCCGCAAGAGGGTGTTCTTTTTCGGAAAAGTAGTCGTACGTCCAACCCGTGAGCTCAGTGGGGCAGTTATATGCTGGCAGAGTAGAAGTGGCATGAGCTTGAGTCTGCGGACCGTTATGGCATGTTTAGATTGGGTATATTTGTTGTATTTATTTGTTGATGCATTACATTTACAGTAGCAGTAGTATATTTGTTTCGTTCTCTACTTACTTGCATTGCTACTGTATTATCTCCCTTTCAGTTTTCTGTCTGCCAGTGTGTGCCCGGACTTCGTCGGCTTGCGGTACCCACTGAGAGGGAGAGATATGTTTACATGTTCTCATCCCCTCACCACCATTTTTCAGGTGATTTGGGAGGTGGGAGTCAGGACGGTGCGTGAGGCGCGGTGGACGATCGATCTTTCGGTCCCGACTAGTATAGTTGGTTTAGTTCCTTCCCCTTTACTTTCATGCACTTAGACTTATTGTGGTTTAGTGGTTATTGTTTTCCTAACACCGTACGAATGTTTTAATAAATGACTCAGAATGGTTTTATTGGATTTGCAAATGATGTCTCCTACCCTTCGAGGTAGCTCGTCTTCAAATAAAAAGGTTTTCAAGTGAATTTCGTAATTTTGGCTACTAGTGTTTCAAAATGAGGTTCCCGTGTGGGGAACAATTTTAAAAGGTTTTGTGGATTCTCTTTAATACTTATTAGAGTTCAAAATCAAAGCTTTCGGGTAGGGAGTATTTTTAATAGGATGTCTGTTGTACTGTGCATCGCATCATCCTTCGCCTAAGGAGTGCTTAGAGGCATGTAGGGATAGCTGAATGCAACTGTATTCTAATAATTGTATATGTGGATTGGTGAATGAAAGTGTGATTGTGATCCTGTTGTATGTTGATGGTACGCCGTGCAAATATAGGGGAGACTCTGTCCGCATAGACAGAGGAACTTGTATTTGTGGCGGGTCTGTACGCTGTACGGGCTAGGCTTTTCAAAAAAAATTGACCTGTTTTCCGCAATTAAACTAGCCCGGGGCGTGACATTAGATCTACCCATTTGACCATTTCTATCCCTTGAATCATACTATTCCACCAACCACCACTAAACTCTAGAAGGACCACTACACTATCATTCTAACCCTACAACACATCATCCAAGGGCTGAAAATACACAAGCATTACTAATAGAAGCATTCCAGCCTAGTTCTATGTGAATAAAAATATATGTATATATATGATAGGGTATCGAAGCAAGGGGAAGTTTCAACACCAACAAGTTGATCTTTCTGCTATACTCTTGCTGATCAACTCGTTCAGCCGCCTAAAACATATATATATATAGAGAGAGAGAGAGAGAGAATATATATATATGTATAGATATAAAGAGGCTACTATGCTTTCGAAAGCACTGAGGCCTCCATTGTTTTGATGATGAGACATCCGATTCGGCAATCGGTTCAGTCAGACATGATCTACAGTGTGACGCCCCAACTTTCCAGGGGGTCACCCATCCTAAGACTACTACCGTCCTAGCACGCTTAACTCTCTTAACCTCTTGGGTCTTGCCACCACCCAAAATGCTTAAGCCGGGTTAAGAGTTGTAGCCCTATTATATCTTATATATAGGACTATCCGGGGTCTCACAATCTCCCCCCTTAAGCCCTGACGTCCTCGTCAGGCTCAGATTCACAAGTATCAGGCGATGTGAGACTCGTCTCGCTAGCCTTGTCATTCCGACCCTGGCTCAGCCGAGACTCATCTCACACTTCCGGCTGGTAAATGGCTCTGATACCAACTGTGACGTCCCAACTTCCCAGCGGGTCACCCATCCTAGAACTACTCCCGTCCTAGCACACTTAACTCTCTTAACCTCTTGGGCCTTGCCACCACCCAAAATGCTTAAGCCGGGTTAAGAGTTCTAGCCCTATTATATCTTATATATAGGACTATCTGGGATCTCACATACAGTGTTGGAACTATCTAAAAACTAAATTTTATAATTTTTTGACTTCATTTGCTTAGTGAACGAGTAGCCTCAAAATGAACGGCTGAAAATAAAACTAGTAAAAAATAGTGATAAAAGACTTAAATTTCATATAGAAAGTATTTATCTTGCTCTTGATGGTAACTAGAAATTTCTATTAAAATTTCACCTAATTTGAATTGTTCTACACCGTTGAACTTACAAACTTGCGACATCAGCCATTAAAATAGTCATTTTTGAGACACTTTGATCACTAAATGAATGGTGTCGAAAATTTATGAAATTTAGTTTCTAAATAGTTCTAAAAGCGTAGATAATGCCTAATTGAGCCGATCGTCAAATGTGATGTCCTATCATCGAAAACAACTTACAAGCATAGAGGTCGTCGTTCTTTCGAAAGTGCAAGAGATGTACTATGTGTGTGTGTGTGTGTGTGTGTGTGTATACATATTTATGTACATATATGTACATGTGTATATATGTATATATATGTATATATGCATGTGTCATTGTATATATATATATATATATGCATGTGTCATTGTATATATATATATATATATATATATATATATATATATATATATATATATATATATATATATATATATATATATATATATATATATTTATATTTACTTATTTCTTATTTATTATTGTTGGGAATCCGGTACTCGCCCCGGTACCGGATTTTGAGAATCCGCAACCCGCTCCGATACCGACTGCTGTAGATCCGATATCAATTATTGGGATACCGCAACGGAAGCGTCAAATCAGACTTTTATCATACACCCGTCTCCTCAGCAAAAGCTGACACAATTACAAAAGAGAGAAAAAACCAAACAGAAAATATGTTGGTGAAATAAGATTCATTAAATCAGATAAGACTACACCTGACTCCTCTTCTGCACAGAGTAGCTTCTACCCGAGCCCTCTTTCTGAATTTCTTCCACCCAAGGATTTAAGTGACGTGGCACGGGGTTGTGTCAAAAACTTGCCGGCACGGTACGACACGGTGCGTGCCGGGCCGTAGGTCACAAAAAATACATGTGTGCCGACACATAATGATATGAAATATTTATTTTTTTTAGCAACAAAATTTTCTAATTGCTTATTATGTACCATTATCAAATCTTTTGAACTTTATTGAGAAAATTACTTATTAATTTAAAGAAAAGAGGGTTTTGAGTTGTGCCATCGGCACGGAGGCTGTATCGTGCCGGTATCTTGTTGGCACGATACGGTACGGTAGATACGGCCCGTGCCGATGGGCACTTAAATCCTTGCTCCCACCCTTCTCTCGTCTTTTATAAACCTAAAAGACAACTCTCTTTCTCTCACATGCACCCGTGCACTAGGTGCATGCAATCGGCCTAGCTACCCCTCAAATACGGACATCACAAAGGCTCAGCCGTACATCATCTCTTAGGAGCACCTCAACTTGGCCGTACCTTCTCTCAGCCTAGGCTCATTAATTCAATCCTTAATGCTATATATATAGTACCCACGAAAACGTACCCAAATGCTAATATAATTAGGATTTTACTCTAATTAATATTTAAATCTTAATTTATCTCCAATAGATTTAAATATTAATCCTAATCTAGTAAGATTTATACTCTAATTAATATTTAAATCTTAATTCATATTCAATAGATTTAAATATTAATTCTTATCCAACTAGAAAATCAATTACAAATCTAACCAAATCCAAACAATTATATATATATGTCTATACTATATATAAAGGCACATATTTCAAATTTCGGTCTGTCGACAGACCCATTTCAAAATTCCACTTTTTCCGTCCTTAAAATAAGTAACGTAACGAAACAAATTCCTCTTTTTTCTCCAACTATTAATATTTTCTTTTTTATATTAAATAACATAGCGAAACAAACTTTTAGTTTCTCTTTTTTATCCAACTGTTAATATTTTTTATTAAATATTTTTGTCATTCAATATCTTTTCTTTTTAAGGTGAATATATATAGATTATCTCTGTTCTATTGTAGTACACTGAATTTCAGTGCGTTGTACCGAACTTCTATAAATTGTGGAGTTTCGGTGGAAAAGTAGCATGAGAGGCTATGTGTGAGGCTTCGGCCAAGTTTGGGGCTTGTGCGAAGTATTTTCGGCGCAAATGAGGCGCGAAAACGAACTTCGAAAAGTCAAAACTGCTGAACTTGTGAAGTCTGCAGTGGATTCCGGTATGGATGTGTCCATACCGGTACTGAAGCGATTAGTACCGGTATGGAGTGTGGTATACCGGAATGTGAGGGCTGAATCCGAAAACCCAGCTCTCGGATTTTGCGAAATTTCCCATGGCATACCGAAACTAACACCCGTATACCGGTATGCCAGTGCGAATACCGGTACGCAGTGTGCGAAATGCCAGTTTTGGCTGGTTGTAAGTGTTGAATGGTGAGAGGGGCAAAATGGTCTTTTCACATTCGGGGGGTGTTAGAAAGGCAGGGACACCCTTCCCTTCTCAGTTATCTTCCTCCTCTACTTCTCCTCTCCACCTCTGTCACTTTCTCTCTCTAGAGATCTCTCCAAAGCTTGGAGAAAAGGGTGGATTGAGCTTGGAAAAGACTTCCAAAGTGGAGAAGAGGCTTCTTGGTGCAAGTAGGAGCTTGGGAAACTCGTGGCTAAGGTGAGTTCCTCATGTTTTGGGTTCAAACCTTGGAATTGATCTAGTATTTTGAGGTTTTTGGAAACCCTAGGCAATCTAAACCACAAAACGTGGAGATTGGCCAAGAGATTTTGGGGTTCTACATGCATGAATGTGAAATCTAGATGAAATGAGGGTTTTTGCCATGGGAGGTTCTAAAAATATTTGGACCTTCGGGAATTGCAATTGAGGCATAGAAAATTGTTAGAACAAATGATTTCAAGTATTGAGTTGATTTATGAGTTCGTAATGAGTAACGAACCATTTTCTTGTAGAAGCTTGGGTTGAAGCAAGAACTCAAGGCTTGGAGACTTAGGAGCTCAAAGAATTCTAGGAATTGAAAGCTCTTGAGGTGGGTTTGTGTTTACCGAAGTGATTAGGTCACTTCCATGTCTAGGGTAAATAACCATTTAAAGATAAAATGGTGTGTAATGTGAAATCCTAGAACTTGCATGTTGACAAAATGAGAATCATGATAGGTAGAGCTATGAGCTCCTCTTGCATGTTAAAGAATTCAATTATATTTCTATTATCTATACTTGTTATGTGATTGCATGTATGAAATGGAATCTAGTGTCATTGAACATAGGTTGGAATATGAGAATGAAACCTAGTGTCATGGAACATAGGTTGGAACATGAGATTGGAATCTAGTGTCATTGAACATAGGTTGGAACATGAGAATGGAACCTAGTGTCGTGGAACATAGGTTGGAACATGAGATTGGAACCTAGTATCATTGAACATAGGTTGGAACATGAGAATTGGAACCTAGTGTCATGGAACCTAGGTTGAGAAGGTAAAGTGAACCTAGTGTCATTGAACATATGCGAGACTTAGTGACTTGAACCTAGGGCCATTGGACTTGGGTTGGCAAGTGTAAAATGTGAACAATGGGATATGCGACGATTTCGCTATCCCGGGTATGCGACGATTTCGCTACCCATGCCATGAGTTGGCGGTGACGGATTGGGATGTGCTACGATTTCGCTATCCAGGGTATGCGACTATTTCGCTACCCGTGCCATGAGTTGGCGGTGACGGATTGGGATGTGCGACGATTTCGCTATCCTGGGTATGCGACGATTTCGCTACCCGTGCCATGAGTTGGCGGTGATGAATTGGGATATGTGACGATTTCGCTATCCCGGATATGCGACAATTTTGCTATCCGTGCCACGTGATGGCGGTGTTGAAATGGGGTATGCGACGATTCCGCTATCCCGGGTATGCGACGATTTCGCTACCCGAAGACGGAGGTGACGATTTCACTCCTTGGACGTTGGAACTATTATGGTGGTGCGGCGATTCCGAAACCATAAGTTAATGACAAGTAGTTGAACTTGGTCAATGTGAGATATAGGATGAACCTAGGAGGGAATAAAAATTAACATTTTATTTGGTTGCATCCTTTATGTTTATTTACGAGCATGAAAATATTTGTTGCATAGTTATTTGTGATCTAACTTATGCTTATGGTATTTCTTTGGACCTGATGGGTCGAGCTTCTCTCTTGGGTGGCCTTACCCACTGGGAACTATGTTTATAGTTCTCACCCCACGTTTTTCAGGTCCTTCCGCGAGTGAGGCGGCGGAGCGAGACAAAGGTTTGGCTCTGTAGATAGCGGCCCTTCCATTTTGATGTTACATAGAGTTGTAACCCTAGTCTTTGACATTGATAGTGTAGGGGTTTTCATTAAATATATGCAACTTGTATATTCCATAATTTTGAAACATGATGTATGGAATGGAAATGAAAGAAAAAAAAATTTGGGCATGTATAAATGTGCAAATGTGATGTAATAGAAGTAGAACTTCTTTATGTTGATGCTTTCCTTGTGCAACTCTTGTACTCCGTTCCTAGTTGGAACCTTGTGGATATGTTTGTATTGTGACGCCTTTGGCGGGTAGAAGAGACTATCCGTTCGGCGGGTCTGGGGCATGCGCCCGTGCGGTTATCCTTTCCACCTAGTTGGTGTTAAAGGCCCGACGGGGCGTGACAGACTGAGGTGGTATCAGAGCGTAGAAACGATCTAGGTGGACCTAAGAAACCCTAGGATGGAAAAGACCCTAGGAGTGTAGGCTCGGTAGTGACGAGATCTTTGATTGTGGCGAAAGATAAGTGATTGGGTTATGTCCTTATACCTCTAGTTGGAAGTAGAGGTAGATTCGAGGTGTGTCTTATTCTTCACCAAGAGAGTTCGTGTTGGCGGCCGACAACATGAAACCAAGTAAGGAGAATAAGAACCCTTGTGTGACTTTCGCCTAGATTGGGTTCACGTTTATTTTCGTGAAACGTTATGTTACAAATGACTTTGAATGTCACGAAATGACCAAAGTCGTTGTGTTTTCAGGAGATAATGGTACGTGGACGGCCTCCTACGAGGGCTGGGCTCGGATGATCGAGCGCGGCTCCCGAACAATTCGGGGAGGGCGAGAACTCGGGTCTTCATAATCAGTTGACCGAGTTGATGGGCGTGGTTCGGCGATAGGCCGAAGCCATGCAGCGACAAGAGGAGCAAATTAAGAAGCTCCAAGACGAGATGGCGCAGCAAGCGACTGCGATTAGGGAAGAGAGATTGGGAGCACCTCCGGCCTCTGCTTCGGCACCGGCCGAGGAGGTGACACCGGCGCCGGCTGTGGCGCCACCGGCACCACCGACTATAGCCGATGGGTCGGGTGCTCCTATGCCCGACTCCGTGGCGGAGGATGCGTAACGAGAGCGCGCACTTTCGACTCTCATGAGGTTCAAGAAGTTCAACCCGCCTATCTTCAACAGGGAGAACGTGGATCCATGGGATGTGGAGACGTGGATCGACGCAATGGAGACGCTCTTCGAGGACCTATATACCTTGGAGAGGGACAAAGTGCACCTCGCCGCTCATTGTTTAGAGCGATCGGCGAAGGTGTGGTGGAAGGGAGTCCGGCGTGATCGACTCTCTAGCCTTCCGCTACCGACATGGGAGGAGTTTCGGGGTATGGTGTTCGCCACCTAATTCCCCGATAGTGAGAAAAGAAAACTCCAAGAAAGGTTCCGGAAGTTGAAGCAAGGGAACCGCACCGTGCGTGAGTACGAGAGGGAGTTCTTGTACATCATTAATTATGTACCGCACGTTGTCCGCGGAGAGTTGTACAAGGTCGACTGTTTCGTGCGCGGGCTTCGACCGGAGATCTTTCGGGCGGTGCACGCCTTCAAGCTACAGACCTTTGCGGAGGTCTTGGACCGTGCTCTTTGGGTGGAGCACGGGAATGCATGTGTGCGCGAGGAGCGCGAGTCTTGGGAAAGAGAGAAGGAAAAAGATAAAGAAAAGGGAAAGAAACGACCGGCGGGTGGCTCGGGTGGGCAATCTAGCTCTAAGCGGCCCCCGAAGCACTCGCAGTCGCAGAATCAGTCTCGTGGGTCCCAGCGGAATCGACCCTCGAGCCGGTGCCCGATTTGTAGCGGCCCCCACAACCCTCAGCAATGTGATTATCGTGAGGGCCGGTGCTACAAGTGCGGACAGCCGGAACATATGCGGTACAATTGTCCGATGGATGATGGCCGGCACCGTCATCGGCATCAGCATTTGCATCGCCGTGACAGCTTGCGGGCATCCCACCCGCGGCGATGTCGGCAGGCCGTACACCACCGCCGAGACCAGCTGAGGGCCAGCGGCCGGCACCCAGTGGACGGGTGTTCACCTCATAGGTGGATGAGCCTTCTGCCCAGGAGGATGTCGTGGCAGATATTGTGTTGATTAATGGCATTCGATGTAGAGTTTTGTTTGATACCGGAGCATCGCATTTATTTATTGCTCGATCATTTGCTATTGCACATGGAATAAAAATTGTAAAAGCCACGCATGCAAGAACTGTGCAAGTACCTGAACACACCTTTTTTGTACATCACGCGTGTGTAAACTATCCAGTGAGGGTTGATGACTGGATCATACCAGCTGATTTGCTGGTATTAAATCGAATGAATGAGTAGATTTAATCCTAGGAATGGATTGGCTCTCGAGATATCACGCTACTATTGATTGTGAGAGCCGGATAGTGAGGTTTAAAGAATCCGGGCACAAGGAGTTTGTGTACCATGGGTGCAAGAGTTCGCTCTTTGCATCATTGGTGTCCACGTCGCAAGCAAGAAAGCTGATTGCTAGTGGTTGCATCGCTTACTTAGCGACGGTGGTGGATGACCGAAAGGAAGTGTTGAGACTCGAGGACATTCCTGTGGTCCAAGAGTTACCGGATGTATTTCCGGCGGAGTTACCCGGAATGCCACCGGATCGGAAAATAGAATTCGTGATCGATTTGCTCCCAGGTATGGCGCCGATTTCTAAGGCCCCGTACAGGATGGCACCCGCGAAGCTAAAAGAATTGAAAGCACACCTACAAAATTTGATGGACAAGGATTTCGTAAAGCCAAGTGTGTCACCTGAGGGAGCCCCTGTTCTATTTGTGCGGAAGAAGAACGGTTCGCTACGGTTATGTGTGGATTACCGCGAGTTGAATAAAGTGACCGTCAAGAATAAGTACCCGTTACCCCGAATTGATGACTTATTCGATCAGTTGCAAGGGTCTCAGGTGTATTCAAAGATTGATTTGCAATCCGGTTATCACCAATTGAAGATCAAACCGGAGGATGTGCATAAGATCACATTTAGGACGCGGTATGGACACTATGAATTCACGGTTATGCCTTTCGGGCTTACCAATGCCCCGGCGGCGTTCATGGATTTAATGAACCGTGTGTTCAAACCACTATTAGATCAATTTGTGGTGGTGTTCATAGATGATATTCTTGTCTACTCTCGGAGTGAAGAGGAACATAAAGAGCACCTAAGGATTGTGCTTCAAGTTCTTCGAGAGAACAAGTTGTTCGCCAAGTTAAAGAAGTGCGAATTTTGGATTCGTGAGGTCGCTTTCTTGGGTCATGTGATTTTCGCGGGAGGAGTATCGGCGGACCCTATGAAAGTTGAGGCAATCAAGGGTTGGCCTCGCCTGACCAATGTCACGGAAGTACGAAGCTTTTTGGGTCTTGCGGGGTACTATCGGCGGTTTGTGGAGGGATTTTTAAAATCTCCGGTCCACTAACGCGTCTTACCCGCAAGGGGGCCAAATATGTTTGGAGCGAGAAATACGACCAAAGCTTTAAGGAGCTAAAGGAAAGGTTGACTTCGGCTCCGGTTCTTGCCTTGCCGGTTGCAGGGGAGGGCTTTGTGGTGTATAGTGATGCATCACGGCGTGGTCTTGGGTGTGTGCTTATGCAAAGAGGACAAGTGATAGCATATGCCTCTCGTCAGCTGAACAGCTATGAGCAGAATTACCCCACCCACGACCTAGAGCTTGCAGCGGTGGTCTTCGCGCTTAAGTTGTGGAGACACTATTTATACGGGGAACATTGTGAGGTGTACACGGATCATAAAAGCTTAAAATACTTATTCACTCAAAAGGAGTTGAACTTGAGGCAGCGGAGATGGTTGGGGTTGATAAAGGATTACGACTTGACCATCTTGTACCACCCCGGTAGAGCCAATGTGGTGGCCGATGCGATCAGTAGAAAATCCGTGGAGAACTTCGCAATTGAGATGACGGGACATATGCCGTTGATCAAGAAAATGGGCCGATTTGACTTGGAAGTTGTGACCCCGGGCGTCCCCGCTAAACTCATGAATCTCGAAGTGTGGCCGACCTTGTTGGAGCAAATAAAAAAAAAAGCAATCCGATGATCCGGAACTCCAAAAGGTGCGGAGTGCTATCGAGAGCGGGCGCGCCGGTGATTTTCATATGGATTCGAAGGGCACCATTCGATTCCGAAATCGATTGTGCGTGCCTAAAGTCGAGGACATTCGTGGGGAGATCTTGAAAGAAGCTCATACTTCTCCCTATGCGATTCACCCGGGCGGCACCAAAATGTATAAGGATCTTAAATTGTATTATTGGTGGCCGGGGATGAAGCTTGATGTTGGACGCTTCGTGGCACAATGTTTAGTATGCCAACAGGTGAAGGCCGAGTGTCGCTTTCCAGCAGGGAAATTACGAGGGTTGCCCATTCTAGTTTGGAAGTGGGAGAATATAGCAATGGACTTTGTTGTGGGCCTACCTCGATCACTTGGTGGCCACGACGCGATATGGGTGGTGGTGGATCGATTAACAAAGTCGGCACACTTTTTGTCAATCCACACCACTTGGTCGGGAGACAAGTTAGCACAAGTCTACCTGGACGAGATTATGCGGTTGCACGGGGTCCCGACCTCGATAGTTTTAGATCGAGATTCCCGTTTCACATCGCATTTTTGGAAAAGCTTGCAAGAAGCTTTGGGTACACGGCTCGATTTCAGTTCGGCATTCCATCCTCAAACTGACGGTCAATCGGAGAGGACAATTCAGATTTTAGAGGATATGCTGCGAGCGTGTGTGTTGGACTTCAAGGGTGCATGGCCTACTCATTTACCGATGGCTAAGTTCTCTTATAACAATAGCTATCAATCTAGCATCGGTATGGCACCGTTTGAGGCCTTGTATGGAAGAAAATGCCGTTCTCCTATTCATTGGAGCGAGGTCAGTGAAAGAAGGGTCTTAGGACCGGATGTGTTGCGTGAAGCGGGAGAAAAAGTTCGCTTGGCACGCGAACGCTTATCGACGGCGCAATCCAGGCAAAAGAGCTATGCGGATAGACGTCGACGAGATTTGGAATTCGCGGTAGGAGACCGCGTCTTCTTGAAAGTATCGCCCATGAGAGGGGTAAAACGATTTGGTGTTCGGGGTAAGTTGAGTCCCCGTTACATTGGACCTTATGAGGTTTTGGAGCGTGTGGGATTTTTGGCATATCGGCTAGCCTTGCTGCCAAAACTTGCGGGGATACACAATGTGTTTCATGTATCGACGCTCCGTAAGTGCGTGTATGATCCGGCGCACGTCCTCGAGTATGTGCCTATGGAGCTTCATGAGGATATGACTTATGAGGAATTTTCCTTGTGTATCATGGATCGCGAGGTGAAAAATTTGAGGAACCGTGAAATTTCTTATGTAAAGGTACAATGGACGAATCACGGTGAGCGCGAAGCTACGTGGGAATTGGAAAGCTCAATGAAGGAGCGGTTTCCTTACCTTCGCTGAGTCCAGCTGAGGTATGATTTAGTTTCGCGGCCGAAACCCTCTTTAAGGGGGGAGGAATGTAGTACACTGAATTTCAGTGCGTCGTACCGAACTTCTACAAATTGTGGAGTTCCGGTGGAAAAGTAGCATGAGAGGCTATGTGTGAGGCTTCGGTCAAGTTTGGGGCTTGTGCGAAGTGTTTTCGGCGCAAATGAGGCGCGAAAACGGACTTCGAAAAGTCAAAACTGCTGAACTTGTGAAGTCTGCAGTGGATTCCGGTATGGATGTGTCCATACCGGTACTGAAGCGATTAGTACCGGTATGGAGTGTGGTATACCGGAATGTGAGGGCTGAATCCGAAAACCCAGCTCTCAAATTTTGCGGAATTCTCCGTGGCATACCGGAACTAACACCCGTATACCGGTATGCCAGTGCGAATACCGGTACGCAGTGTGCGAAATGCCAGTTTTGGCTGGTTGTAAGTGTTGTATGGTGAGAGGGGCAAAATGGTCTTTTCACATTCGGGGGGGTGTTAGAAAGGCAGGGACGCCCTTCCTTTCTCAGTCATCTTCCTCCTCTACTTCTCCTCTCCACCTTTCTCACTTTCTCTCTCTAGAGATCTCTCCAAAGCTTGGAGAAAAGGGTGGATTGAGCTTGGAAAAGACTTCCAAAGTGGAGAAGAGGTTTCTTGGTGCAAGTAGGAGCTTGGGAAACTCGTGGCTAAGGTGAGTTCCTCATGTTTTGGGTTCAAATCTTGGAACTGATCTAGTATTTTGAGGTTTTTGGAAATCCTAGGCAATCTAAACCACAAAACGTGGAGATTGGCCAAGAGATTTTGGGGCTTTACATGCATGCATGTGAAACCAAGGTGAAATGAGGGTTTTTGCCATGGGAGGTTCTAAAAATATTTGGACATTCGAGAATTGCAATTGAGGCATAGGAAATTATGTTAGAACAAATGATTTCAAGTATTGAGTTGATTTACGAGTTCGTAATGAGTAACGAACCATTTTCTTGTAGAAGCTTGGGTTGAAGCAAGAACTCAAGGCTTGGAGACTTAGGAGCTCAAAGAATTCTAGGAATTGGAAGCTCTTGAGGTGGGTTTGTGTTTACCGAAGTGATTAGGTCACTTCCATGTCTAGGGTAAATAACCATTTAAAGATAAAATGGTGTGTAATGTGAAACCTAGAACTTGCATGTTGGCAAAATGAAAATCATGATAGGTAGAGCCATGAGCTCCTCTTGCATGTTAAAGAATTCAAGTATATTTCTATTATCTATACTTGTTATGTGATTGCATTTATGAAATGGAACCTAGTGTCATTGAACATAGGTTGGAACATGAGAATGAAACCTAGTGTCATGGAACATAGGTTGGAACATGAGATTGGAACCTAGTGTCATTGAACATAGGTTGGAACATGAGAATGGAACCTAGTGTCATGGAACATAGGTTGGAACATGAGATTGGAACCTAGTGTCATTGAACATAGGTTGGAACATGAGAATTGGAACCTAGTGTCATGGAACCTAGGTTGAGAAGGTAAAGTGAACCTAGTGTCATTGAACATAGGTGAGACTTAGTGACTTGAACCTAGGGCCATTGGACTTGGGTTGGCAAGTGTAAATTGTGAACAATGGGATATGCGACGATTTCGCTATCCTGGGTATGCGACGATTTCGCTACCCGTGCCATGAGTTGGCGGTGACGGATTGGGATGTGCGACGATTTCGCTATCCCGGGTATGTGACGATTTCACTACCCGTGCCATGAGTTGGCGGTGACGGATTGGAATGTGCGACGATTTTGCTATCCCGGGTATGCGACGATTTCGCTACCCGTGCCATGAGTTGGCGGTGATGAATTGGGATATGCGACGATTTCGCTATTCCGGGTATGCGACGATTTCGCTACCCGTGCCACGTGATGGCGGTGTTGAAATGGGGTATGCGACGATTTCGCTATCCCGGATATGCGACGATTTTGCTACCCGAAGACGGAGGTGACGATTTCTCTCCTTGGACGTTGAAACCATTATGGTGATGCGGCGATTCCGAAACCATAAGTTAATGACAAGTAGTTGAACTTGGTCAATGTGAGATATAGGATGAACCTAGGAGGGAATGAAAATTAACATTTTATTTGGTTGCATCCTTTATGTTTATTTATAAGCATGAAAATATTTGTTGTATAGTTATTTGTGATCTAACTTATGCTTATGGTGTTTCTTTGGACCTGGTGGGTCGAGCTTCTCTCTTGGGTGGCCTTACCCACTGGGAACTATGTTTATAGTTCTCACCCCACGTTTTTCAGATCCTTCCGCGAGTGAGGCGGCGGAGCGAGGCAAGGGTTTGGCTCTGTAAATAGCGGCCCTTCCATTTTGGTGTTATATAAATTTGTACTCCTAGTCTTGGACATTGATAGTGTAGGGATTTTTATTAAATGTATGCAACTTGTATATTCCATAATTTTGAAACATGATATATAAAATGAAAATGAAAAAAAAAAATTTGGGCATGTATAAATGTACAAATGTGATGTAATAGAAGTAGAACTTCTTTATGTTGATACTTTTCTTGTGCAACTCTTGTACTCCGTTCCTAGTTGAAACCTTGTGGATATGCTTGTATTGTGACGCCTTGGGCGGGTAGAAGAGACTCTATCCGTTTGGCGGGTCTGGGGCATGCGCCGGTGCGGTTATCCTTTCCACCTAGTTGGTGTTAAAGGTCCGACGGGGCGTGACATCTATCTATTAATATTTTATTGTTATATTAACTTTTTATTGATTGCAATCAATAATCAAATTTAATTTTAATTTTAAATATATATCTAAAATTTAATATTATTTGATTTTAAATTTCTATTTTCTAATATTATAAAATAAAAAATGTAGTTACTTTTTTAAATTTAATTTTTATTGTGAACTTTTAAATAGATATGATGTAAATTTATATTAATTTGAGATATCGATTAAAATAATTGTTACGTGCATTCGCATGTATACTCAACTAGTATGTATATATATATATATATATATATATATATATATATATATATAGAGTCCGGCTACGGTACTTGTAAAAGCACGAAGCACTTGGTGCTTGTAAATTTTTTACCGTTAGATTTACTCTTTGGATCATTTTCTTTCGTTAGATCATACTATTCAACCAACCAACCACTCAACCCTAGGGGGCCCACATCATCTTAACCGCATATCTCTTAATCCAATGACTAAAAATCTACAAGCACTAATATCTTGGTACTTTTAAAAGCATAGGAGCTCAATTATATATATATATATATATATATATATATATATATATATATATATATATATATATATATATATGTATGTATATGTATATTTATTTATTTATTATTTTTTATATATACCCTTCATAATTGCAGTTTCCTGCAAAAATAGCTTTGAGTTTTTGGGAATCATCCAACAAATGGGTAGTCGTTAGTTTTTGCACTAGAAATTTTTTTTAATGAGGGCATTTCAGTAAAGATATGTAGGTGAAAAGTTATGCTTAAAGAACACTTTGAAAATTCAAATATTGCAGGGATATATAGAGGTAAAAATTATTTGGGAAGCGGCCAGGCTTTAGTAGATTGCGGATGAGGCGAAGGTGGACCCTTTAGTGTATGGAGGTTAAAAATATGAAAATGTCTCAACATAGAAGAGAGCTAGGAATACCTCATGTATGTACTTGTTTCCATCCATGTTTAGTAAATCATGGCTAGGGATGTCAATGGGTCGGGTTTTAAAAAACCCGAACCCGAATCTGACCCCCAAATTTGAACCCGAATCCGGACCCGAACCCGACGGGTTTTAAAAATCCATACCCATACCCGACCCGACCAAATACCCGAAACCCGAAACCCGAACCCGAACCCGAAACCCGAACCCGAAGTACTATATTTGAAAATATATTATAGTAAAATCAAAACTTTTGAGCCTTTGAGTGTACCATTGGATGAAGATCCAATGGATAGAAATCATTATGTATTTTATATATTAAATAAATAAATAAATAAATAAAATATATATAGTTTATTCGGGTTCGGGTTCGGGTTCGGGTTCGGGTTCGGGTCGGGTACATACAAATCCATACCCGTACCCATACCCGTCGGGTTTTTAATTTCTATACCCATACCCGAATCCATATCCATTTAGTTCGGGTAAACCCGACCCATTCAGGTTTGGGTTCGGGTAATTTTTCGGGTACCCATACTCATTGACATCCCTAATCATGGCACATGGCATCATACGTCCATTCATGAATGACGGTGCCATCTTTAAATAAGAGAAAATTCATAAAGCATGAAAAAAAAAGAGAATCAGAATGCAATCTTAGCAATCAAATAGCTATTATTGTTTTATAACATGTATGTCATATCTTATAACAACCCAAACCAGCCCATTAATATTAACACTTTTTAGGCCTTAGCTGCATGCAGCGACGGAGCCGAAACTGTTGTGTAGAAGGAGCACAATGGATGGTCAGCAAAATTATATATTTTATTATGAGATATATAATTACTTAAATATTATAAGAAAAATATGAGTAAATTTTTTAACTTGTTGGCTAAACATTTTTTTTTTCTCAAAATTTTTCGACAAAGGCTCTAAATAACATCGTACAATATTTTTTTGGACTTTTTTACCATATAACCCTCCAAAATTTAAGATTTTGGGAAATAACCCTGTGAAAAATGAATTTGGAAAACTAACACTCCTCTCGCCACGTCGGAGCCACGTCAGGCATATCTTCTGAAGACGGTGAATCGTTCACCGTCACCGTCTTCGTAATATATGATCAGAAAATGATCAACCGTTCACCGCTTTACAAATGCGGTGAACGACTCACCGCCTTTAGTGCAAATATGCCTGCGCAGAGAAGGCGGTGAATCGTTCACCGCCTTTAGTGCAAATGTCCAGAAGGCGGTCAATGGTTCACCGCCTTTAGTGTAAATCAGCCTTTTCCCAATTTTTTCCTAAGTGCTGGCCCCAAATTATTTCTAAGTGCACGCTACGGGACCTAAACACCTCTCTGGAAGCGGTGAATGGTTCGCCGTCTAACAGTAATATAAGGAAAGCGGTGGATCGTTCACCGTCTTCATGAAGACGGTGAACGATCCACCGCTTCCACTAGGGTTTAGAGACCCACAACTTACGCGCGCCCTCTGTTCTCTCTCTCTTTCTCTCTCGCGCTCTCACTCTCTCTCGCGCTCTCACTGTCTCTTTGCCGCTCTCTCACTCTCTCCCTCGCAGCTTCCCCGTCGCCGCCAGCGCCGCCGCTCGCCCGTGCCGCCGCCGGAGCTGCCCACCTGTTCCTCTGCTGCCGCTGCAGCAGCCACCACATGTGGTCTCCCACATTGTGCTGCTGCTCCCCTGTGGCCGACGCCGCTGGTAGCTGCCTCGCCGTTCGAGATCGACGGCTTTTCCGCCACCGCCTAGCCGTCCGAGATCGTCGTTGTGCAGGTCCTGCTTACCATTTTCCCTAGTGTGTTGACATCAGTGTTATCAGTTTAGTGGTAACGTAATTTTAGAAAATTGTTAGTGTTAAAAATAAAATGCAAGTGGAAAAAGTAAGAAAATTATGAAAATAATTTTAGAAAAATAATTAATATTAGTGTGTTAAAATAGATTAATATTAGTGGTAACGTAATTTTATTGTAAAAAAGTGTGTAAATTAAGAAAATAACAGAATATATTAGGAATGTGTTCTTTTGTGTAGTTAAAATGGCTAGTCGTCGGATGCCTCTAAGTGTTCATTGGGATGGACAGTTAGTTACGGATGGAAATGTCCCGCAATATGTCGGCGGACGAAAGAAATTGATCGCGATTCATTCAGATACGACATATTCTAATTTTGAGACGAAAATGTATCGTCTAGCAAATTGTAGTAGAGAAGAATTTCGTCTCAAATTCACAATTCGATGCCCTACAACGGGAGTGGATGAATATATAACTCACGAAATAGTAGATGATGATTCATTTGAGGGATTAATTGGATGTGCTGAACATTATGGATGTGTGTCGGTATATATCGAGAAAGATTTATATCCGTCGGAGACACAATATCAGTCGCAAGGCTATTACACAAGTCTGCTTCATAATAATTTCGATGTGGGCTTTTGGGATAATCCAATTGGTGACCGCGAAGTTGGTAACGAACCAGGCGTCGAGATGACAAGGTAAGTGAAATCTCTACATTTGGGTGCGGGTTTTGTTCTTTGCTTATTAGATATTTTCAGATAGTAAATTATAAATATTGCAGACAAAGTCATTCTCCACGTGCGCAACCCTCGTCATCACGTGCGCAACCCTCGACCTCACGTGAGGAACCCACGATTCATGCACTACCGACGAACTCCTGTGCAGAACCTACCATATCTCATATACAATTGGAACCTTATGATTGGGGGTAAAAAATAAAACTTAAGTTTTTTTTTAATTAATAGTATGTAAAAATGTATCTAAGTGTGTAAAGATTCGGGACCCATTGCAGGCTATCTACGTCCTATGAATATTGGAATGAAGTTCCTACTAATATTGTCGACGAAGGAGATGATAATGACAATAATCAGGATGATACCCCTATTCAGGATGATGCCCCCATTCATAATGATGATCATTATAGTAGTGAGGACAACGATTGGAATGATCTAGCTGCTGACATTGAAGATGATCATGACGGTGGGTTAAACTGCCTTGCGAATGCCATTTACAGTGAAAACAATGACCCACATGTCAACAACGAATATGTAGATAATCATGATGACGAACTTGATTTTATTGATCATCCAGAGCAGTTTCCTGCGGATAATAATTGGATAAATCAATACGTTGTTAATCCAGCTGGATTTCGTAATCGACAGACTAACAATGATCTACCTAGCATTGACGGGACTTGGGTTCGGTGTACCTTTAATGATAAGGCATCTTTAGTGGACGCACTAGATCGATGGCACATTAATTATAATGTCCAGATGAAGGTTTTGAAATCCACGAAAATGACTTATACGGTAAAATGCATGATTGAAGAATGTCCTTGGAGATTACACGCTTCGGTTCCTAAAGATGCAACATACTTCAGAGTGAAGACATATGCAGGTCCCCACACATGTGTAATTCTAATGCTAAATGCGTCGCACCGTAATTGTACTTCTAGTCTTATATGTCAAGAGATTCTCCCGATGATGAAGGCAAGACTTAATATGACGCCGAAAGAAATACAGGAAACAGTGCGAGCAACTTTTCATGTTGACATAAACTATTGGAAGGCGTGGTTAGCAAGGAGTAGAGCATTACAGATTATTTACGGGAGCTGGGAGCAGTCATACACAGACTTGCCTCGTTATCTTACTATGGTGCAGAAATGTAATCCTGGTACTTTATAGCGTCTTGATCATAGATGGCCTGGAGGTGGGGTTTCTCAATTTGGTCGTGTTTTTTGGTCATTTGGACCTTCTATTCGTGGATTCACATACTGCCAATCGGTAGTGAGCATTGATGCCACTCACTTATATGGGAAATACGAAGGCCATGCATTGATAGCGACGGCTACAGATGCAAACAATGGCATATATCCATTAGCATTCGCAATTTGTGAAGGAGAAAATGGTGGAAGTTGGCGTTGGTTTTTACATAACTTGCATCAATACGTTACACGCAATCGTTCGGTTTGCTTTATATCTGATCGGTTTAGTGGCTTAAAGGAAATAGTAGCCGAGATATATCCTCCTCGACAGGGGCATGCACACCGATGGTGTCTTCGACATATGAAAGTAAATATGAATAAGCATATTAAAAATGATTCTTTGCTAGACAAGTTCTGGGCTATTGGATGTGCTCCCACATCGGTAGAATATTATAAGCTTAAAGAAGAGTTACTTGCATTAGACCGCGATGCTTGGAAATGGGTGGACGATCTTGAAAGTTATAAAGAATATTGGGCATGGGCATTTGATGGAGACGACGTTTCGGGTTGATGATCACGAATATGTCAGAAAGTTTAAATGGGGTACTTAAAGGAATTCGTGCTCTGCCTATCACGGCTTTCGTAGCGGCGACATTTTATAAACTTAATAATTATTTCTTGGAGCGTCGTGAAGATGGTGAAAGTATGACGGGCGCGTTGACTCCTAGAATACGCATCCAGATTTCAATTAATATGGAGCTTGCACGAGGTGGCATTGTCCGTCGATATGGGCTGGATGAATTTGAGGTCGAAGTTGGAAATGACAAGTATACGGTGGTGGTGAATGGAACAAATGCACAGTGTACTTGTGGTGAATTCTGTCTAACTGGAATACCTTGCTTAACTTTTGGCAGTTTGCAGTAGCTCGCAAAGGAGAATAGACTATCATAATTTTTGTTTTCCTTAGTACAGTGTTCATTGTTACCGTGATATATACGCACCACATTTCCATCCTGTTCCTGATAGGCGTCACTAGCCACGACCTCAAGGCCCGCCAATTGCACCGCCTCCTTTGAGGAGGAAGAAAGGTCGTCCACGTTCTACACATATTCGTAATATAATGGACGAAAGGGCAGGCCGACGAACGAAGTGTAGCATTTGTAAACAGGAAGGGCATTATAGGAATACCTGTCCACAAAATACAGAGAGAGCAAATCAAGGACGCCGACGTAGGACTTGTAACCTATTCTGATATTATTTGCAAAACTGCCAATATTTGTATATTTCTAATGTTTCTAATATGTAACTAAATGCAAAATCTTATACATTACAAATGGCAGAGCTAGAGGGCGCGGGACCGGTTGATTCGTTGGTCTTGACAGAGCAGCATCTCCATAGGTCAGGATTTATCAAGACTGAGGTAAGTAGAAATGATGAACGGATTTTTTTGAAAGTTTGTCATTGTCTTAATAAATAGAAATGATGAACGGATAATTTTTATTCATTGCAGGGGTATCGTCCTGTTCAGTTCACGGAGCACGGCCGCAAATTAAACCAGTGGGATCTTGATCATCCAGCGGTGCTCGATCTTCTACGGCAGGCTGGATTCTACTATATTTCACGACTGAGGCGTGTACAGCTAGATCAGTCATTATTAGGGGCTATGGTTGAGAGATGGAGACGGGAGACACATACTTTCCATTTTCGTCACGGTGAGATGACGGTTACACTTCAAGATGTGGCGGTTATTTCTGGTCTTCGTGTGCATGGTGGGCCGGTGACTGGTACTGTAGTGTACCCGTGGGAGGATATTTGTCAGGCGCTTTTGGGAGCTGTACCGGATGACATCAGAGCCGGTCAGATTAGACTAGATTGGTTATTCCAGCACTTCCACCATATACAATTGGATGCCCCTGCTGGAGTAGTTGCAGCTACGGCACGCGCCTACATGCTATATCAGATTGGATGTAGCCTTTTTCCCAACCCCACTGGATATAGAGTTCACCTGAAGTGGCTTCCACTTTTGGAGGATTTTGATGACTGCGAAGGATTAGCGTGGGGTGCAGCAGCTTTGGCCTATCTTTATCAGGCGCTAGGAGTAGCTTCATTGAAAAGAAAGGTCGAATGTTGTTGTTTTGCGACATTATTACAGGTATAATATATAATATTCTAATTGTTATATTAAGTTACCACCGTTTGAATCTATTGTAAATTGTTTATTTTTTTCTAATTTATTTATAGATTTGGGCATGGGACCATATTCATATTGGGCGACCTACCGGCGTTGGGGTCATGCCCGATATAGCAGATTGTCCTTTGGATTGCAGGTATAATATAAATATGAAGTGCATATTCCATTCTTCAAATTACAAACACATACTTTTTAATTTTAGGTGGGCCAACGCTGGTGGCGTACGATTTGGAGCTAACATAAAGACCACAGATATTGAGTTTTATCGAGATGAGTTAGATCAGCAGAGAGAGTCCCAGGTATATATTAAGGCAACCATCTCTTGCAGTATTATAAAAACATATGAATGCATTTAGTTTTTTTTTTTTATATACTATTGGCTTGTTCACAGATTATATGGAGGCCGTATATAGATGCGATTATAGGAGGGCTACCGGCATTTTGTGTACAGGGCGGTGAGGTCTGGCGATCGAGGACTACACTGATTTGCTTTCATATTGTAGAGATGCATGTACCGGATCGAGTCCTACGACAGTTTGGTCTTCTCCAGCATATACCCATTAACGTGGAGACCATCCGTCGTGTGACTTCTCAGGGGCGGGTGGATGAGGATTGGGCGATCTTTCATGCTGCACACATCGAGAGATGGGGAGAGAGATTGCAGCACATTTTCGACCAGCTGCCGATCACCGGTGATGATCCGATACAGACGACCTCTATTTACATGCAGTGGTATTGGCAGATAATGAGGAGATGGATTTCTCGTGGGGTACAGCGTCCTTCGTTGACTTACCAGTCTCGTGGGCAGACCAAGAGGGCTTTGGTAGAATCACTCATATATTAATTATTATTTAAATCTTACATTTAATATAGATAGAAAAAAATGAGTTCTTATCTATAATGCAGGTGGACGCACTACGGCATACTCACTACAGTATCAGACAGCTAGTTGATGATCCGCCTGCTATCCATACGATGCTACAGTCTCTGACGGGCATCTGTGCGCATATTGAGTCAGTACTGGAGCATGTTCCTGCTATACCTGTCGTCAGGGATATAGGGGATGGAGGCTATGCTCACGCCTCGACATCGGGTCATCACATGCGACGATCGCCGTTTCCTATCGAATCACATTCGACATCGAGCGAGCGTGTGTCACGGTCTCCATCTCCTGCTGCTGTTGGAGTTATGCCCGCCGCCCCTGTGTCACGGTCTCCATCTCCCGCTGCTGTTTGAGTTATGCCTGCCGCCCCTTCGATATCTTCTTTGCCGTTGCACTTGCTTCCGCCACCAGTCTCGCGAGAGTATTTTAGATCCGTCTATTGTCGTCGTCATGCCCCGTCATCATCACAGCACCCCCCAGGATCTACACCGGCCATTGTCGAGGGTGATCGACCAGAGCCAGAGGCTATTTCGGAGCATCCTGAGGGCATCATTATCGTGAATCTCGATCAGATAGCCGGTATCGAGCCAATTGATGACGCACCTCCTGCTGAGCCGGATGGTGATCATGGGCCTAGACGTGGACGTGGGCGTGCACGCGGACGTGGCCGAGGACGTCGAGGGAGAGGCAGATCGAGAGATTGACATTGATATTATTTTGATCGAATATTGTATCATATTGGTTTTATCTTATTGTTCTGGATGTGTTTTAGATTTTCTTCTTGAAATTTTTGTTCTTATGAAATTGTTTGCTCCAAACTTGTACAAATTGGTCTTAAAACCTTGCTGAAAATAGGTGTTGGCGCAGTTTGTACTGAAGGCGGTGAACCATTCACCGTCTTCTTGAAACTTCATGAAGACGGCGAATGGTTCACCATCTTCATGAAGACGGCGAATGGTCTGCCGCCTTGTCTGTGTCACAACTTCCTCTTAGGAGGGCCAGCATTTAGGAAAAAATTGGGCTTTTGGACATTTGCACTAGAGGCGGTGAACAATTCACCGCCTTCTCTGCGCAGGCATATGTGCACTAAAGGCGGTGAGTCGTTCACCGCATTTGTAAAGCGGTGAACGGTTGACCGTTTTCTGATCATATATTACGAAGACAGTGAATCGTTCACCGTCTTCAGAAGAAATGCCTGACGTGGCTCCGACGTGGCGAGAGGAGGGTTAGTTTCCCAAATTCATTTTTCACCGGGTTATTTTCCAAAATCTTAAATTTTGGAGGGTTATATGGTAAAAAAGTCCTATTTTTTTTCTTCACTAAAAGAGCATTTATAAAGAAATTTTGGGGTCAAGCGGGGGCACATGCCCCTGCTTGACTCCCTATGCATCCGCCCCTGACTACATGACAAATAATCTTAAGCCCATGTTACTAGTACTTATTTGCTAGTTCTTATATACCCAAGCAATATCCCTATATCGTATAATGTTCGAGACTATTGGAGTGTGACAAACCTGGTCAATTGAACGGTCCACAATGAGTAATTCACATGTCTCCTTCTGGGGAAAATCAGGTATAGTAGTTTTATACTTGGAAAGACAGTTCCAAACAGCAGCAGCAAGCTTTGTAGGAACTAAGTCTCGTTGTGTATTAGTTACAGAAGCATCTAAAGTTTTGGCAGCACGATAGCGTACGTAAGGGAACTCCTGCAGATTTATCCAGAAATGAAACATCAGTGACACAATTGTCCGCCTTTGGTTCTCGAATCTTGACATAATTTTACCTGTTATCTAAAAGAGAAAATCCTTGAATTTCCTTACAAGTCAAATTTCTCCATATGAAAAATTCACATGCAGTTTACTAAGATAAGAAAACATTAGTTCCAACTTCTGCAGGCTAGAGGACTATTAGCGATACTCTTGTTGCTATTAGGCCTAACCGCAACGTAAGAGAAGGTTGGGTCACTTGCCCAGTTCAAACATTTCATGATCAACCATACCAGGTGCAAGTTCGACTTTTTTCAAAAAAAGGAAGCACTCTGTGCTGAAAAGAATTTCATCAACTGGTAAATAATAGATTCAGCCAGTTTAGATCCTCCTAAGAGGCTTTTAAGCTTAAAAGGTGGTACCGATTTAGATGATTAGACCTCACAATTGTGCCATCTCAAATCTCATATTTTTACACGCTAGTAAAAATAACTACATAAGTAATCATACAAAATTTGTAATTCTCATGGTTTAACAATTATGGTTTAATATAGGCTAAATTACAGAAAACCCCCCTGTTAATACCCGCTTTTTCACTTTCCCCCACGTCATTCAATAACCTACACTTTGCCCTCTCAGAAAATGAAAAATGTTCACTTCGTCCCCCGCCGTCAGCGTTCCGTTAGGGTTCCGTTTATATCATACTTTTTATACCCCTGAAAATCCTCATCTTCCTCCTCCTTCCTCACCAACATCCTCGGCCGCGCCACCTCGCCCGACTCCGCTGCCTCGCTCTCGCTCTCGCCTTCGCGCTATCCGTGCCCAGATGCACGTCCCTGGCCTCCTCTGCCGCCTCACCCTCCCCCTCGCCCACCTCCCCGCCCATACCCATCACGATCTCCTCCCTAGAGTCGCCGAAATAAAGGGGCCGCGAGCATGCTGGAGGAGCAGGGGAGCAGGTGAGGAAATGGTGCTGCAGCTGGGGTCGAGAAAGGTGCTGGCGAAGGTGCGGGATCAGTAGGTTGGGGGAGAAGACGAAGAAGAAGAGGGTAATTTGGTCATTTTGTCACATCGTACCCCCCTGTGAACATTTTTCGTTTTTCGAGGGGCCAAAGTGTAGGTTCTTGAATGATAGGGGGGGAAGTAAAAAATCAGGTTTTGACAAGGGAGTTTTGTGTAATTTAGCCTTTAATATATTTACATATATCATTGTGATGGTCCTTCAATATTATTAAGAAAAATATGTAATTCCAAAATGTTAACAATATAATAAATCACCCAGTATTTAAATGGCATTATCTTGCAAAGCCATACTTTGCATTAGTGTGACGCCCCGGACTTCCCAGGGGGTCACCCATCCTAGGACTACTCCCGTCCTAGCACGCTCAACTCTCTCAACCTCTTGGGCCTAGCCACCACCCAAAATGCTTATGCCGGGTTGAGAGGTTAGCCCTATTATATCTTTTATATAGGACTACCTGGGGTGTCACAATCTCCCCCCCTTTAAGCCAAAACGTCCACGTCAGGCATGCAAGGCCAGCGGCGGCCAGCATCGGCAGAGGAGGTGGCAAGGAAGAGGGGGCTCACCTCAGCCGGCGGCGGGAAGCGGCGGCGGCGGCGCGGGGAGCAAGGCTGCTCTCGGGTTGGCTAGGGCTCGGCGGCGCGGCAACGGGCGGCGACGGCGGCCGGCGGCGACGCGAGCACCGGCACGAGGGGGTCGCCGGACGTCGTCCTGCCGGTGACCGCGACAAAAAAGACCGGCGGGCGGCGGCGGCGGAGCAGGCTCGGCCGCGGCTGCCCTAGCAGCCCAGCCGAGGCTTGCGGCGACGCTCTGGCGGCACGGCGGCGGCCGGTGAGGCAGGGGGCGGCGCCGGAGGTCACGGGGGAGGCGACGCTCACCCTCCCAGGCTACGGGAGGCGGCGGCGGCAGGGGCTCACCAAGCTCGGCCAACTGCTGCTCCAGCAGTGGCCGCAACAGCTTGGCGGCGGCTCCCGACGGCAGGGCGACGGCGGCGGGGGTCGTGCCACCTCAGGGAAGCTCTGGCGTGGGTTTCCCCTGGTTGCACACCTCCGGGAAGAAGAAGAAGAAGAAGGAGAAGAAGAAAAGGAGAAAAGGGAGAGAGAGAGATGGCCGGGGGGCAGCGCCGGCCAGGGGTGGTCGGCGGCGCCCGGAGAGCTCTGGGAGGAAGCTAAGGGGCAGGGGGAGAGGTGGCTCTCATCTGGGGGCTGAGGAGGAAAGAGGGAGAGAGAGGGAGAGATAGGGAGTGAGAGGGAGTGGGAGGGAGTGGTTCAACCACTCTCAACCACTCCCAACTACCCTCACAAAAGCACAAAAGCCCTTCAAGACCCCTCAATTCACCCCTGGGTCCCCCACAGCAGGTACAAAAGGCCCAGACACCCCTCCACATTCG
Organism: Puya raimondii; assembly: GCA_016920855.1. Taxonomy (NCBI): domain Eukaryota; kingdom Viridiplantae; phylum Streptophyta; class Magnoliopsida; order Poales; family Bromeliaceae; genus Puya; species Puya raimondii. Next base: position 126,925,205 of record JABWPP010000050.1, read on the forward strand.
AATACACGCGAAACGGTGCGAAAAACGGGGTCCAGATCGCGAAACAATAAATGTACAATTCGACCCCTCAGCGAAGAACATGCAATAACTTTTAATCCGTCAGTCGCACGTCGACACGGATTGCGCCATTGCGCTCAGCACTGCCGAGATATCGAATCTACCATTTTGGATCGTCAGGATCGGACTCCGGATCGCGCCGTTAAGCCGCTCACTCTCCACGATAAAACTCAAAAACCCAAGAATACATATAAAACAATTTATATATACATATATATATATATACCAGTATATATATACGTATACAGATCGAAAAATATAGAATCAGGGGAGAGGAACACAGAGAATTTCAAATTTCCAAAATTCGAATTCTCACAATACTTGAGACTCTTTTAATAATTCTCTTCTCTCTAATAATCTCACATTCAATTACATATTGTTATTTCTTCACTTTGCTACTGTTTTATCAGTTAAATGAGCCTTTTGATCTTATGTTATCCGACAAGGTCGTTCATTTCATGTGTAGAATATAAAAAGGGGCATAAACTAGTATTTCACCGTTTTCTTTTTCACTAGCGTATAGCATGGATGTGATGAAGAGACGGGGTCCCTCACATTAGCTGGTCTTTAATTAATGGAAAGTAGGAATTATATTGGGCTATCCTTGTAGCCTTGCTATGAGAGTCAAAGATGTTGCATCCACTGCTGTCTCATGAAAACTCACACCATAATTCCCCAGTCAATAACCTAAACTAGCCGGTCTACAAAGAATTGATTGTGAGTGATGGAAAGAAGACTGTTGTAAATCAACGGATTTGTTTTTCAGCTATGTATAGTGTGACTGTAGTGCTCCGAAAATTTAACTGTCGAAATAATTACAATTTCGGCGACTCGTCGACACTTTAATATAAGTGTCGAGATGAGTTGGAATCGTTTTGACGAGACGAGACGCCACAAACGAACCCAAAATTGAAATTTATGAAATTGAAATTTAAACTCAGCTGGAACATGTTAGTAGGTGTAATTGTGACTTGAGTTCAATATACCCCTCTTCACCTACACTTAATTGAAGATTTTGTCTTGTAGTGACCAGCTGAATACACCCTCCCTCCACCTCATCTTATTCCCTTCTCTTTATTCCTTTTTCCTTTCTTCTCTTTTCTTTCTTCTCCTTCTCCCTCTTCTCTTCCTCTCCCTGTTCGTGCGCATTGCTGCAGGAAATAGCAGCAGCAGCAGTTTGCTGCAGGAACCAGCAGCATTGCTGCCAGCAAAACTGCAGCAATGGTAGCTTCAGTTTGGGGACCAAGTGAAGGCATTAGAGCTTCCAAATTCGAAATTGATGTGGGATGGTAGGAGAGGATGGTAGGGAGAGATCAGGTTTCACTCTCTACAAGTTGAATTTGAGGTTAGCATGATTTAATTTGAGTGAGTTTGGAGCTTCAAGATGAAGTTTGCATTATATTAAAATTGCAGGAAATCTTCTTTGATTGCTTGATTTAATTCATTCTAGCAGAATTGCTGGTATTTTTCCCTACCATCTACTGGATTCGGAGCTATTTTCCAACTCGAAATTCAGGTAGGTGTAGATCAATTTGAGAAAATTGGAGTGAGCTAAGATTCACATTTTAGTAGTTTCTTTCCATTAACTTTTGCAAATCTGATTTATAGCTGCAAATCGGGGTGTTGGTGGTACTCTAGTAAGGAAGAGAATCTTGTGGGCTTATTCCTTCATCTCTTGTTCACCCTTGCTGGCAGCCACTCGAGGAGGAATTGCAGTCGGGGGCATTTAACTCAGCTGCAGCAACCCAGCTGCCAGCAGCCAAGCCGCCAGCAGGCTGACAGCATTGAGTAGGAATTTTTAGGAGCTAATTGGATGAGTTATCCTACTCCAACTTCGAAATTGATGATTTACAACTGGAGTTGGGGATGTTAGGATGCTGTCCATACCTTCCTTGAGCTGGAATTTCAGGTAAATAGCTCTGATTTTGATGTTGATCAAAGATGGTGCAATGCTGATTTTCTGGACTGAACTGGACCAATTTTGGATTTTGATAAAATCTGTTTGAATTTCTTCTAGAAACTGAATTTTGGAAGGATTCACAGTGATCTTGACTTCATCCTATTATGGTTAGAATCCAATTTGGACCAATTTGGAGGTAAGATAAGGGAGAACTTCAGTTTTCGTTGAGGTCGAAAATAGAAAAACAGTTTTTACATCGAAGCTGAATTCTTGACCTCTATTTCTTATTTGTAGTGGAATTTCGTAGTGAAATATAGATTTTTCTCGTAGTATAAAAGTCAAAGATCACTCGTGGATCGCCCCCTAGACTTTTCTTACCCTGGATTTTCTTGTGGAGCAAGAAATTCGCAGCACCAAGGTGCAGTCCAGCAGCTACAGCAGTGCATCCCAGCGGTGGCCACTGAACTTGAGGGTTAAATTGATAAATTTTGACGTTTCAAGATAACAAATTGAAACCTACTCTGGGACTACTTGATTGTGAGGAGCTAGGGGAGCAAGTTGTTTAGCCGAATTGTTGTGGAATTGAGCTTCAATTGAGGTAATTATGGTCGCAATGCTGATTTTCAATATTGAAGCTCCATCTTTGCAAGTTGTGACTCCAACTTTCTTGTGAGTGACTTTTAGGGGATTCTAGCTAATTCATGCCTAAATTGTAGCTGATTCAAAGTTGCTCCAAGCTGAATTGTAAGGTACGTTGGCTCTGACTTAAGTAAATTTGATTCTGAAGTCAAATTCATTTGTTTTATTGACTTTCGTTAGAAATTTCGTTCGACTTTTGATTTCTTTAAATCTGGCAGGGATTTTAGATTTCGTCTTCACTTCCCTTTTAATTGGAGCTATGGGAAGGTGCCTGTGGAGTTTCAGTTCGATCCGTGATCGGATTAGCACGCTAGGTGGGTTAATGTTGACCGAATACTTCGGAATTCCTTCTAAATTGTAGAGAATTTCAGCATATGTTATTTGTATCATGTTAGCATGTTAGTAGCTCAAATTTATGGATTTGCATGTTTTTAAACGAAATCTAAATTTGGAACATGACCTCATGATTTTAGATAAATCTTATATGCTGAACTGGGACTTGACTTAAGAGAAAACTCGTTAAACCTACACTTATCACTTTTCGAAAAAGTTATCAGATTTAGCTTCAGGAGCTGATTTTCCCATTGTATCACTGCTGTTAGTGCGAGGTGGATACTCGGTTTAGTGTAGGTTGAGATTACGCTCGTGCTGAGATGCCGAGCCCGTGTTTACAGCAGAGTTTAGGCTGTTCTGTACTGTTGGGTGCCGTCGGGGTTGACGGTGGACTCAAATTATTACTTGTTGCATCAGATTGTGCCGAGGGCACGTGAGCCTTAGTTGTTAGGCCAGTTTGACGCATTTATATTGACTATAGCCTGTGTGAGCCTGATCGAGTTCGACAGAGACACGCTTGCATACTCAGTTGGGTCGCGCCCAGGAGTGCCGCTCCGGTGCTTGGCTACCTTGCGTTGATGTCGTATTAGTCCCGGTTGGACTTCCGCTCTCCATCGGCAGCCCTCGGGGTGGTGTACGGTGTAGCTTAGACAGGCGGGACGGGCGTATCGCAGTCCCTGTGGATTGGGTCATTAATGGTTACCTTGTAGCTAGTGATACATATGTATATCGAGAGTATGACATGGATAGTGGTAGCATAGTGGCATAGTAGCTGTACAGTTTCCTCCAGCTGACCTTATTGTTTCTTTACCTGCCAGCTATATTTAGGCTCTCGTAGACTTAGTGGGTAGGTCGTTGGAGTCGGTGACGGTACCCACTGAGGACTACTTTGTTTGATAGTAGTTCTCACACCCGCTGTTGCCACTTTTTCTTGCAGAGCCGCCAGTTGCCACTGCTGCTTCTGATCGAGGTGAGGGAGTCGCGAGCTAGATCTCTGTCTACCCCGGTCGTTCCATCAAAAAGGAAATTGTAACGACCGAGAAAAGGTTTTACTCACCATCGTTTGATGGGAAAACAGAAAGCAAAGGAGAGGAGAGGTCCGCCATGGGCATACCTTGTGATGCCATACATCCTGTTAATCTTAGGAACTATGCACTCTGCTAATCATCAAGAAAGCGTGAAAAAATAATGGTTTTAAGACACGCTAACTAGGAAAAGTGTATATGTATATAATGGTAACTACACACGTATATTCATTACAGTTAAATACCGTTATAACGCCATGATTATACATGATCGGTCATGCTATATCATCATCTGAGCAAATCTTATAGCTACCCATGTAACACTCGGATTAGAAAATTGCTAAATTCTCAATGCTTTTGCGCCATGATTATACACGATCGACCATGTTATATCATCATCTGAGCAAATCTTATAACTAGCCATGTAACACTCGGATTGGTAAATTACTAAATTCTAAAGGCTTAATTGGAAGTCTACTTGGACAGCTAACCAACTCTATTTATATGATCAGCGTGCAATAATATTTGTCTCAGTATTATCATTCTACTACTATATACTTTATTTCTCTCTCTCTCTCTCTCTCTCTCTCTCTCTCTCTCTCTCTCTCTCTCTCTCTCTCTCTCTCTCTCTCTCTCTCTCTCTCTCTCTCTCTCTCTCTCTCTCTCTATTTTGTTGCAAGAATTTGGTCGACAGCGATCAAGAATTCGTAGATGATGGAAGCTGTGGCGTCAACGATGGGTTACGACTTCCGCTCCTCCGACTGTAGCTTCCACCCCTCCGACGAGAGCCTCGCCGTTGACTTTCTACTGCGGATGAACCTTGGTTTTGACTTTCTCGCCAGCACTCCCATCATCACCGACGATCCCTACTGCATGGAGCCGTGGAACCTCCTCGCACTAAGACAAAAATAGGTTTTTAGTTATGTTAGTATTAATTTTAAGATCAGTGATTTAAAACTTCAATTTTGCCCATGGGCTTCCTAGGCAGCCCCACTCTCTATGGGCCTTGTCTGGGTGCCCGTGCTTAGGTTTCCACATGTGAGGTTTAGTCCCACATTGGAAACCAAAGGCTTATAGTTGCTCTTTATATATTCATTCATCCTCAAGTTAGTTAATTGGAAGAATATGAGAGTGAAGCTCTCGACGAAACACACGCACGCTCGGCACGAGCACGAGCCAGGTCGGGCTGGCGGCGGCGGCGCGCATGAACCCGGCTCACTTACACCTCTTATTTAATTTTATTTTTTATTGGGATTTATTATTATTTAAGTGTAATGATTACTTTACCTAGGTAAGGGCCTAATCTGGATCTTGTCCAGATCTGGTCCAACCTCGGTAAGGGCCAACGGCTTTCCCGAGATGGAGCCGTTGGACCTTACCTGGACCTTACCTGTATAAGAGAGGAGAGGGTGTAGTGGTCACTATATAGTGACCTTAACCTGGGCTTCTCTTGATCTTCAACTTCCTCTTCCTCTTTTACACTGAGCTTTACATCTCTTTTACACTGAACTTTACATTGCTTCTTGCTATTTTGCTGGATCTCTGAAAGCTACTTGGGTTCGTGTTGCGCCACCCTGAAGACGTGCCGACGGGGTGGACAGTGGTCGTTGTATCGCTAGGAGTGATTGCCGGATCCTCGCATGTGGAGGGGCAATCTCGCTTCTAGGACAGTGCTCTGCACGCCGATCATCTAATCTTTTCATCTCTGTAGTATTTACTATTTACTTCTTGCTTTGGTTTTCAAAACTGAAGTTAAATTATTTTTTACTCAAAAATTGTTTAAAAGGATATTTTACTAAAGATTTAGAAAGATATTTTTCCAACAATCTAGAAGCGAGATTAATTTTATCTTTTTATTTCTTGTGGTATAGTAGATAGAATAATACTTTGTTGTAGAATTATATATATATATATAGAATCCGGCTACTATCCTTTTAGGAGGATGGGAGCCTTCCTCCTCCTAAATTTTCTACCGTTCGGATGAAAAGATGTGCGGCTAGGATGATAGTGGTTACGGTTAGGTTGATAGTGGCCCCCCTAGGGTTGAGTGGTTGGTTGGTTGAATAGTATAATCTAACGGTTGAAAATGATTAAAAGTTAGATCTAACGGCCAACAATTTGATAGGACAAAGGCTTCTATCCTCTTAAGAGGATAGTAGCCGGACTCTCTCTCTCTCTCTCTCTCTCTCTCTCTCTCTCTCTCTCTCTCTCTCTCTCTCTCTCTCTCTCTCTCTCTCTATATATATATATATATATATATATATATATATATATATATCCTGTGATATTGCTATAATCATGAAAATATATACTGTTGTTGTTGCACTGATAATCATAACACTACCATATATATTTGTCTACCTAAACTATAGCACACTGAACTTCAACGAATTGCAGAGTTCTAGCGTGAGAATAGCATTTTGAGCTATTCTGAAAGTTTTGGTTGATGTTTCGAGTGTGTAGGTCTGTTTTCGGAGCTTAATGAGTGCGAGAATGGATTTTGACATCAAAATCTGCAAAACTGCAGTTTTTGTGTTGAGTATCGGTACTGAATTGAGGTACCGAAACTCAATAAAGGGCAGATTTGAGTAACTCTCGGGTTTTACGGAACTCGGCAGAGTACCGGTACTAAATGGGGGTGTACAGGTACTGCATCAGGCGGGTACCGGAATACAATAGAAATCAAAATTTCCAACGTTCGGGTTTTGCGGAACTGAACCCCTGGTACCGGTACTGCCTGGGTACCAGTACTCCAATTCGCGTACCGGCACTCAATGGTGCTGAAACTGTTTCGTGCAGTTTGTAATTTTCTAGTTTTTGAGGGACCTATGTGGGATTGTGCAAGTGGGATTATAACCCACTTCACCCCTGTTAGCCCTCTCATTTGGGCTGAGAAGGAGAAGGAGAAGGTAGGGTTTCCCACCTCCATTTTTTTGGATTTCTTCCTCCAATTCTCCTAATCCTTGGTTTTGTCTCTCTTTTCTTCATCTCCACCATGGAAGCTTGGTTCTTAGACTTGGTGAAGAGCTCAAGATTGAAGAGGAAAGTAGTCTGAGGACTTAAACTTCAACCCTAGCATCTCATAGCTTGGATTGGAGCTTGAATTGAGGTAGGTAGCATTCTTGCACTCTCTAATTGTGTAATTTGCAAGAAGTTTTGGTGGAAAATCTAGTTTGGTAGAAACTAGGATTAATTTTGGGGCTTTTTAATTGAGAGTTTTTGGGATGGAATTGATGAGTGTAGAACACTCTTATAGGTTGGAATTGAAGCCCCATTGCCTTAGATTGGAGCTTGATCAAGTTTTTCTTGGGCTAAGATAATTTTCACCCATTTTGTATGTGATTTTTGGTGAATTTCGTGGTAAGCTTCCTAGAAGCTTGTAACCCCTTGGAAATTTTTCTTAGGGCATAAGAAGTTTAGAGGGCAACTTCGTTGAAGAAACGAACGAGGCTCCGATAGTTATCCGGTGGGTTCGACTTCACCGAAATAGGTGAACTCCCTCTATGTCTCCTACCTTATTTTAGAACTCAATATACGGTGTAACATGTATTCGATGACATCATTGAATTTTTGATCATATAGATTGGTCACCCCTTGCATGATGACTCACACTTTCTATGAAGTAGTGGTATATGTAGTATGACATATGTATGACAAACATGAATTGTAAATATGACATGAATGAATTACCTTTATGATTCATAGTGGAAATGGTATATATCTAGAACCCTCTCTATGATGTAAACTTTTGCATGCCAATGACATGTTGTATAATAGTAGTGAAACACTCATATCCTAGTTGAAAAAAGGGAACATGTAACATATGTGTTATTGTATCCGACCTTCGAGTCAATGACTATACTTTCATGTTTTAGACATGATGATTGAGATCCATTGTCTTGGGACATGATGCATAGAGGGGATGTTATGGGGAACCCTAGGATCCCGTTCTGATACCACTTGTAAGTTATGGGGAACCCTAGGATCTATCTAGATACTACCAATACCTAGAGGAGAGTGAATAGGTATGACGGCCAAACACAAATCTCAATGCTATCAAAATAAATGCGGAAAATAAAAACCAGCACACCGAGATTTACGTGGAAAAACTCCAACTTGGAGAAAAACCCACGGGACCAACACGCGAAAAATAATCCACTAAGAATAAAAGATTACAAGGTGATTACCGACTCCACGGACTTAACCTCTTCTTTATCTCCTGCGGATCTCGCGCACGCCGCCGGGTTGTCCACGCCCCACGTCCGAATTCACAGACGCCACTCAAATCCTCGACCACCAACGATTCGAATCCACGAACCGTCTTGATCACGCCGAATCCACGACGCCATTCCGTCCGGAGCAAAACGAATAACGTTAGTGGTGATTCCTAGCTTAGAAAAACATTAAAGAATCGCAGAAGATGTTTTTAAACAATAGCCGGATCAATTCTCCATGAAGAAAGAGAAATTAGGGTTTCTAAAATTGATCCGTTAGAAACTTGTTGTTGGAGAGGAGAAAGAAAGCACCAAACAAGTTTCTAGGGTTTCTAAAAGATATTCTATGCTTAGCCACGTTTTAGAGACATCCCCACATCTTATTTATAGGTTTAGGAGACATTAGAATCAGAGTATGATTGAAAAAATACGTTTTCGAAAAATCGTGACGGGTCAGGGTCCGGACCTTACATCAGGGTCCGGACTTTGAAGTTTCCCGACGTTTCATAGTCCGGACCTTGATCCAGGGTCCGAACCCTCCCTGCGTGACAGCGGAGAGGCGTACGGGTTCCGGACCTCGCACCAGGGATCGGATCCTGAAACATGGAAAACTTCAGTTTTGAATATTTAATTAATTTAAACTCATTCTAATGTCTTCCAAACATATGTATATGATTATAAATCACCATCAATATTATTAAAACTTACCAAGCATCATGGATTCATGTTCCGAGTTTTCGAGCCTACTAACTTCATCTTTTCTTTCTCGATTCTTCAAGACTCCGACTAACTTCACGAAATATGCCAATATAAAATCTGTAACAATCTCCCCCTTTGGCAATTTCGTAATAAAATCTAAAATTACATAAAACAATCACAATGCTCATCTCTCCAAAAAGAAACTTTGAAATTCATTGCTATCACCAAAACAATGAATTTCTCACGTGAAAGATCCAAACAAAAACAAAATTACAACTTTATAACCCTAAAAAAACGCTATAATTTAGACACAATTGGAGTCTTGAAGTCTTCAAAGACCTGCAGAAAAATTTCTCCACGAACAAAGTTAGTAGTAAAAATATCAAAATCTCTCCCCTTTTGTTCATGCGTCTAAGTTCAAAATCTCTCTTTTTTTTTTATAAAGTTTTCAATATCCTCACCTCTCTCCCCCTTTTTGTCAAAAATTGCCATAAGAAAAAGTACAAAATAAATAGAGAGAGTTTAGAGAGAAATAAAATAAAACACAAGTTCAAAATTTTTTTTAATTTTGAAACCACTTGTGAAAATATCAAATATGATGACCGCATTGTATAGACAATGTTAGTGTATGAACATGATAAATTCACATAGATTCCTTTCAAACCTTGTTAATTGCATAAAAATTAAAAATTTTACTACAAAATCATCACAATGTAGATAAAATATTATAAGGTTTCTTAATCCATATATACTTCAAAAATAAGTCATCAAAAATAATTTAGAGGCTAAAAAACTATCAAGATGTAATGGTTTATAAAAATGACTTATGGAGATTCACCAAATGACATAAATTTGTCGCATAAACGTTCAAATTTGAGACCAAGCAAGTATGAACCGGAGATGGCTCTTTGAGCATCTATTCACTATACCACCTTATAACATCGAATTTTTTTAAAAGATCTACACTTTTTTCAACCTTTTCGATTATACATTTCAATTTTCATGTGGTAGCTTCACACACTTACCGAACGACCGGGGCGGTCGCTCTTTCCTACATGTGGTGGTAGTTTTCATACTCTCTTCTGGATGTAACTCTTTCCACATCTTTTAAGCACTTGGAGTGTTTCTCATTTTTTTTCTTTATATATATATAACTCTCCCTTAATTATGCAACCTCTTATTTGAAAGAAAATTTGACAAGTTTTAGTCTATTAGCAAATGTCAATTCATCAAATTCAATACACACAACCGAGATAGGTTAAGTGCCTAAAGATCACACATGATTATCTAAATTTGATGAATATAAGTGTTAAGAACTCCTATAATAAATTATCTTCATAAATAATAGAAATGAAGTAAAATCGATAATTGATATGAAATTAACTAGGAGTGAATGATAGTGAATTAAGATGTTCATAGCACTCTTTAATGTTGTAATCATCCAATGAGCTTGAAATCAATAAGCAAGAAAAATCTAAAAATCGTAACAATGAACGCACCAAAAAAATATAATGCAATGATCAAAAGATATGCAATAAGAACCGATCAATACACTACACAAAGTCAAAACAAATTAAGGTTTAAGATAAGAAAAGATATCACCTTTTCGAACCCAAACTTGTCGGATGATTGGTTGTCTTGTTTTGTTGACTTTCAGAACCATTTGTTTTGACTTTTGATCAATCTTTGGTCTCCACTTTGCATTAGGCTTTGTAGGGATTTTTTATTGTGGCTTCGACTTTAGATTGATCCAGGGAATTCGACTCGATTGATGTTGCTTTTGAACCCTTGAAGGTTGTCGAGTGTTAGAAGATGCCAATTGAGTCTTCTTTTGGATTCTAAGGCACGTTTTCTTGATGTGACCTTTCATTCCACATCTGTGGCATACTTTATCCTGCACTTTTGTTGAGATTGTAGATGTAGAACTTTTACTCTTCTCAACATATGTCCGTTCAAATCCAACTCGAAGTTTGTTTGTTTGACCCAATCCGAGCATATTATCAAGTTTCTTTGATCCGGAGGAGAATTTTTGAATGTCGAATTTGAGTTGATGGAATTGTTTGGTCAAAATTTGGTTGGAAGTATGAATTTCTTTGAATTGATGTTCTAGAAAACCAATCTTCTCTTGGTAGGATTTGATCGTTATCTCCGATTGGTCTAGCTTCTCTTGGAGGATTTTGTTGTTTTTTCAATATTGACTCCCTTTCCTCCTCAAGAGCTTCAGACGTCTTCTTCAATTCATTGTGCTCATCCTCAAGCTCAAGCAATCGCTTCTTTAGCCTTTTGTTGTGCTTAGCTATCTTTTTTTGATTCCATAAGAAGTTGTTCATAAGCCTCGGCTAAGCCTTCGTCATCCGACTCCCCCTTACTTTCGCCATCGTCCGTCGACGTTTCATGCAAGGAAGGAGAAAGAGAAGAGTCAGAAATAATAGATGAAAAATATGTAGCTAGAGGCAAAGAAGTGTGAGAACTAAAAGCAATATTGTTTTTTTCTTCATCACTTGAGGTCGATTCATTAGAAGTAGAATCGTTCCAAGTTTTTTGCTTGCAAAGCCTTCTTCTTATAGGATTTTTTAGTGGAACAATCCGTAGAAATATGGACGTAGCCTTTGCATTTGTAAATTTTCCCTTCAAAATCATCTTTTTCTTTAGAAGGTTTTGCAAGTTTATTTTCTTTTAAAGAATTTGAACTTGAAGATCATTTTGAAGAAGTTTTGGATGTAGATCTATTTGTCTTGTTCTTTCGAAAATTTCGACGAAATTTCTTCGTGAGACGCACTAATTGATGTTCAAAATCGGGAGCGAAAGTTCTTCGTCAGAATCCGAGTCATCATCTTCCTCCTTTGTGGTTTTGAGTGCAATACCTGTACTTTTAGAAGAAGACTTGAAAAACGATTGATTAGTCGGAAAAGTCATTTCATATATTTGTAAAGCACCTACTAATTCCTCAACTTTCATCTCATCCGGATGTTTGACGGTTTCAATTGCCGCAACCTTCGCTCTAAAGCGTTCCGAAAGAGTTCGAAGAATCTTTCTTACAACTTTAGATTCTGGGATCTTCTCTCCCAAGTTAGCACATGTATTAATGATATCTTGGAGTCTAGTAAAATAGTCAGTAAAAGATTCATGCTCATCCATTCGAATAGAATCAAATTGACTTGTAAGCATCTGGAGCTTTTAAACTTTTACTAGACTTGTACCCTTATGTGTAACTTGTAGGGTATCCCAAATCTCTTTTGCCGTTTCACACGCCGAGATGCGTGAAAACTCGATTTGAGTTAGGGCATTAAATAAAGCATTTATTCCCTTTTGGTTGTAAGAAGAAGCCTCGTTCTCATCCTTCGACCACTTATTCTGTGGCTTCGGAACAATTGCATCCCCGTTTAATTCAGTTGCATGTTTCCATCCGAATTCAATGGCTTGCCATACACGCTCATCAATTGCGATGAGGAAGGCTCTCATCCGGGCTTTTCAATATGCATAATTAGTCCCATCAAATAATGGGGGCCTATTAATGTTACCTCCTTCACCTATAATGATAGATAAATCTAGATCCCGCTCTGATACCACTTGTAAGTTATGGGGAACCCTAGGATCTATCTAGATACTATCAATACCTAGAGGGGGGTGAATAGGTATCACGGCCAAACACAAATCTCGATGCTATCAAAATAAATGCGAAAAATAAAAACCAGCACACCGAGATTTACGTAGGAAAACTCCAACTTGGAGAAAAACCCACGAGACCAACACGCGAAAAACAATCCACTAAGAATAAAAGATTACAAGGTGATTACCGACTCCACGAACTTAACCTCTCCTTTATCTCCTGCGGATCTCGCGCACGCCGCCGGGTTGTCCACGCCCAACGTCCGAATCCATGGACGCCACTCGAATCCTCGAGCACCAACGATTTGAATCCACAAACCGTCTTGGTCACGCCGAATCCACGACGCCACTCCGTCCGGAGCAAAACGAATAACGTTGGTGGTGATTCCTTGCTTAGAAAAATATTAAAGAATCGTAGAAGATGTTTCTAAGCAATAGCCGGATCAATTCTCCATGAAGAAAGAGAAATTAGGATTTCAAAAATTGATCCGTTAGAAACTTATTGTTGGAGAGGAGAAAGAAAGCACCCAATAAGTTTCTAGGGTTTCTAAAAGATATTTTATACTTAGCAACGTTTTAGAGACATCCCCACATCTTATTTATAGGTTTAGGAGACATTAAAATCATAGTAGGATTGAAAAAATATGTTTTCCAAAAATCGCGACGGGTCAGGGTCCGGACCTTACATCAGGGTCCGGACTTTGAAGTTTCCTGATGTTTCATAGTCCGGACCTTGACCCAGGGTCCGGACCCTCCCTGCGTGACAGCGGAGAGGCGTACGGGTTCCGGACCTCGCACCAGGGTCTGGATCCTGAAACTTGAAAAACTTTAGTTTTGAATATTTTATTAATTTAAACCCATTCTAATGTCTTCTAAACATATGTATATAATTATAAATCACCATCAATATTATTTAAACTTACCAAGCATCATGGATTCATGTTCTGAGTCTTCGAGTCTGCTAACTTCATCTTTTCTTTATCGATTCTTCAAGACTTCGACTCACTTCACGAAATATGCCAATATAAAATCCGTAACAATCTCCACCTTTGGCAATTTCGTGACAAAATCCAAAATTACACAAAACACTCACAATGCTCATCTCTCCAAAAAAAACTTTGAAATTCATTGTCATCATCAAAATAATGAACTTCTCGCGTGAAAGATCCAAACAAAAACAACATTACAACTTTATAACCCTAAACAAACTCTATAACTTAGACACAATTGGAGTCTTGAAGTCTTCAAAGACTTGCAGAAAAATTTCTTGTGAGAATTCAAAATTTTAAATTTTTGTGAAATTTGAATTATGTGTTCCTCTCCCCTTTTACTGTGTATTTTGATCCGTATTTGTATACATATATACATGTGTAGGTATATATATATATATATATATATATATATATATATATATATATATATGTATATATTGTATTTATAGTGTATTTTTAGGTTTTTATTGTTTTATGTTTTGGTTGCAGAGAGAGAACGGCTTAACGGCGCAATCCGGAGTCCGTTTCTGACGATCCAAAATGGTAGATTCGATGTCTCGGCAGTGCTGAACGTGATGGCACGATTCATTTCGACATGCAACGGACGGATCGAGAGATATCGCGAATTCTTCGTTGAGGGGTCGTAGTGTACATTCTGCTGTTTCGCGATCTGGACCCTGTTTCACGCACCGTTTTGCGTGAGATTGTTTGTGGAGGGGTGTCTGGGCATATTGTTCTTGCTGTGAGGGACTGGGGGCTTATTTCTTGTGTTTGAGGGGCTTTTGTGCAAATATACACTTGTGTATATGTGTTGTGTGTGTGTGAGAGAGAGAGAGAGTTTTCCTTTGCTTCTCTTCTCCCTCAGCCACCCCAGCAGTGAGCCACCTAGCTCCCCCAGCTCCCCTGCCATCTCCCCGTGCGCCGCCGGTCGCCGCCGACCACCCCTGGCCGGCGCAATCCTCGGCCAACCCTACTATCTCCATTTTCTTATTCTTCTTCTTCCTCTTCTTCTTCTTCTCCTTCCCTGCGGCGTGCACCCTGCGGGTGGGGGGGGGGGGGGGGGGGGGGGGGGGGGGGGGGGGGGGGGGGGGGGGGGGGGGGGGGGGGGGGGGACCCACGCCTGAGCTCCCCTGAGGTGGCACGACCGCCGGCGACCAGCCCCGCCGCCGGGAGCCGCCGCCGAGCTGCTGCCAGCTGCTGCTAGGGCAGCTGCGGGCCGTGGTGTTTGGACCCGAGCCACCGCAGCCTCCCGCCGGCGCAGCACCCCCCGGCTAGCTCCGGGAGGACCTCCGGCGCCGTCCCCTTCCTCCCCGGTCGCCGCCGTGCCGTCGGAGCGCCGCCGCAGCCGTCGCGGGCTCAGCCTGGGCTACTAGGGCAGCCGCGGCCGAGCTCGCTCCGCCGCCGCCGCCGGTTTTCTTTATCGCGGTCACCGGCCTTCCGACGTCCGGCGGTCCCCTCTTGCCGGTGCTCGCCGTCCTGACCGCCGGCGCCGCCGTCCGTTGCCGCGCCGCCGTGCCCTAGCCAACCCGAGAGTGAGCACTCTCCCCGCGCCGCCGCCGCCGCTTCCTGCCGCCGGCTGAGGTGAGCACCCTCTTCCTCACCACCCCCGCATCCAACCCTGGCCGCCGAGCGCCGTGCATGTCGGCCGACAGTCGGCCGGAGCTAGTTGCTCCGGCCAGGGTGATTTTTGGTTGTGTTTTGGGCCGCATGCATGTATCTTGCTCTCTGTTGCCTCCCGAAGCCCGGGAAGGTGAGCACGATGATCGCGGCGACGCGCTGATCATCATGCTAACCTTAGTTTTCTGTTTGGTTGTGCCGTTTCGCTGTTCGGCCTTTGTCGAGCAATTTTATCGCATGTATCCTTTGTTTTTATGGGTTTTCTGTGCTTGCGACTGGTTCTGTCGCAGTGGGGCTGTGAGCACGGCCTCCGTTACGTCGTTACCTATCCGCTGGTGCTTGCGGAAGGTCGTGCGAATGTACGGAATGCTCGAACGGCTTTAAGTTTGCTTGTTATGTATATAATTGTTGCTTGTTTTGAGACTTTGATGATTGTGGCAGCGTTGCGACGCTGCGGGCAGCAAGGGCATGACCCTTGAGGCCCTGTGGACTGGTTGTCCAACCCCTTCGCCCTTCGCGGAGATCCGGATTTATTTTCGGTGCGTTTTTCGATGAAATAGTCGGCGAAACGCGTGTTTTTGGTCGTGCGGCTCTCTTGCTATTTTCGTGAGTGACTTGGCTTCGTCATTTAGCCTCGTTGGCTTTTCCTCATCGCTGTCCCAAAGTTCCGAGGACAGTGGATGAGTGACGAAGGGTTCCGGTGCCAAATCGGCATTTTTCGGGAACCCGGGAAGCCGTTTCGGGTGCGTTTGTGTTCGTGGCACCCCGAGCTTGTGCTCGTTGTCCCGCCACTTTGTTTTGTGTGTTTGGGGACAGCGGAGGACTTGGTTTGGCTGTTGGTACCCCTGTGGGGCTTAGCGTGGTTTCGGGATCGTCCCGGCGGGTTTTCCGGGCGATCCGTCGGTTTTGGGATGTGAGAGCTATGTGTTTAGTGTCGACTTGGTGGACCTTGACCCTGTGAGTCTTTTGTAGGTCCTGTCGTGGTTTCCGAGAGCCGTCGGTGTTAGGCTCTATCGTTTCGACAGGTGGGTACTTCGATCCGGAGTCGGTTCAGTGGACTACGGTGATACCTTTCTATCCCTTCTCTTGCATTTCAGTTATTAGTTCACTTGACTCCCATTGACTCTACTTATGTGTGCTTGGATAGTAGAGTAGTTGTGGTTTGCATGATTATTGAGACGACCTCGTTGGTCGGTGGTGATCGCCTGTTGTTCCGAGCGATCCTCGTATATTGGCTTATCAGTTGCTTCACGGCTCGTTGCCGTTCTGTGGATTGAGCATTCGCATCGATCGTCACAGCTCTTCTAACACCTCATGTATGTCAACGGTTTGATCCTCCGTACCGGGCATCTTTTTCGGAAAAGGGACGCGCGTATAAGTCGACCCGTGAGCCTCGACGCAGTGCGTCTGGTAGGTTTATGTGCCGAGAGTTGAGCAGGTTGTGACAGTGCCAGGGATACGTCCCGGTGGCTATGGATTGGGTTTACTTTGTGGTTATCTCCATTGATGCATATACTAGTTGCTTACAGTAGCATAGTCGTCCAGTTGTATGTCAGCCTCATACTTACTTGTGCTACTGTTTACCTTATCTATCTTTTTGTTGACCCTCGTGCCGGTGTGTACACCTCGCCTTCGTCGGCTTGCGGTACCCACTGGGAGGGGAGACATGTTTACATGTTCTCACCCCCCGCCCTCGTTGTTGTTTTCAGGTGAGCAGGGTGGTGAGAGTCGGGACGCAGCGAGGCATGCCTAGTTAGTGGTACTAGAGGTCCCGACCTGTGAGGCTTCCCTCTCCAGATTTGGTTATCATCCTTATCCTTTATCAGTTAGTTATGGATGTGGTTTAGTTACACTGTGGTTGTTTTGTCTAGCATGCTATGGATTTGGTTTAGCATTCATGTGTAGATTACATGCTTAGATCTTGTGGTTTTGGTTGAGTATTCATGTGTGGATTGCATGCTTAGACTTTTGGATGTTGATGCTTTTAGATCTTTCATTGGGGCTTTATATCGCATATCTTGGATTTCTACCCCTCGTGGTAGCGTTTTCAAATAATGGTTTCCGTGTGGGAAATAGTTTTCAAAGGAATTTCCGATCGATCGACTTTTGGGATTTCAAAAGAGATTTCTTGTGTGGAGAACGATTTTCAAAGGATCTTTAAATGCTTGAGGTTAGGGTTTCAAAATAAAGCTTCTGGGTAAGGAGCAGTTTTCTGGAATGATCTGTTGTTTGTGCATCGCATCATCCTTCGCCTAAGGACTTGCTTAGATTCATATAGGTTTAAGGACTGTTAGCTGTATGAATCTTCTTGTGTTGTTGTGGTTGTTGTGATGAATGAATGGTGGTTGTGATCCTGTTGTATGTTGTGTACGCCGTGCAAATATAGGGGAGGCTCTGTCCGTGTGTACAGTGGACCCTGTATTTGTGGCGGGTCTGTACGTGGCGCGGGCTAGGCTTTTAAAAAAAAATTGGCACATATTTCCGCTTCTAAAACTAGCCCGGGGCGTGACAGATTGAGATGGTATCAAAGCGTAAAGGGTACAAACACTCATTCATTCATAAACTTGTAACTGAACCATTGGTTAGGCTGACCCATAGGAAGACCTAAGATGTATAGGTGCGCGAGTTCGAGGGGGTTTGTTTTCGGCTTGTGTTTTGTGGGAGTTGCCGACCCCTTTCTCTTTTGCAGGTTTCTGTGTTTTGCAGATGGCTTGTGGTCGTGGTAGATCTCCCTTCCGGGTCGTGGTGGTAGGCGTGCGCCTGCGGAGCCGTCTGCTAGTGTTCAGACTCGGGCTATTGCGGCTGGTTCGAGTGGGGAGCTGGCAGGAGGCGGACAGCCTGATTTAGACTGTACCCTGTGTGCTTGAGGCCGAGGTGAGGGGTTAGCTGACGACCCTCTACGGCATGTTCCGGCAGTTTTTGCAGCAGCAGGCTACGGCGACTGCCGCTCCAGCCCCTCCTCCTCCTCCTTCGCCGAGTGCCCCGATGACTGCAGACCCTCCTGTGGCACCCACGCCGTTGTGGCCACGACCGCGACAACGACAGCGACTACGTCGGCTGTTTCGCGTGTGGACGCCGACCCCGTGATTGGGGGTGGTGGCCACATCCGAGCGCGAT
This sequence comes from Puya raimondii, assembly GCA_016920855.1. Lineage (NCBI taxonomy): Eukaryota > Viridiplantae > Streptophyta > Magnoliopsida > Poales > Bromeliaceae > Puya > Puya raimondii. The sequence goes on from JABWPP010000050.1 coordinate 126,943,407, forward strand.
TGGCGGATTTCCTGAGGTTCGATCCGCCCTTGTTCGCAGACTCGTACTTCTTCTAGAATTGGTGGTGGAGTACCAGACAGATACCAAGTGGCAGGGTGTTTTCCCCTTTGCACAACCACTCTTTGGCAGGTGGTGGCCCTATCGGGCTAGGTGACGTCACTTGGTGGATCTGTGTTATCGTTTGGGCTGTTCTTGCCCTGGCCCCACTTTCTGTGTAGAGCACGAGGGCCACTGCGAGCGTCTCTACGGAGACGGTGCTTTGAGCGGTTTCGATCGCAACTTTAGTGTTACCTTCTCTGTTTTGTTGGGTAGGGCGGTGAAGCCTACCCCACTAACGTGTTGCTGGTGGAATCGTCAGTGTTGGTCTTTCGACCTTTAGCTAGTTCTTGCGTCAAACTGATGTGTACTAGACTGAGTGGACACTGTTTGGTGTCGGGTTGTTGTTGGAGATCTTCCTGGTTGTTTTTGGAGGTCTCACCGCGTTTGACGTTGGTTAGTCGACGCTGGAATTGTTTTCCTTCGCTTTGGTTCGTGTGGTTGGCGACCCTATGTCGCGTGTAGCCGTCGGTTTGTTGTTGGAAGCCGAAGACTCCTAGGGCGTTGGCTCAGAGCAGACCTTGTTTTGTGGGTCGGTTTGCTGTTTCCCATTAATTCGGTGATTCTTTCGTGATTTTGGTCCAGCTTTGGAGTTGGTTGACCTGGTACTTTTGTGGTGTTGCCAACTGGTTGTTGGCGTTTGATCTTGGGATATTTTGCTTTCTTTTGATAAGTACGTTGGCTGCAGACAACGTAGTGTCAAAAGTTAGGACAGAATACCCTATCCCTTTTGGGACTGTCAGGATTGGGTCGGTGCTTTCTCTTGCAAGACAATCTCTCTACGTCGTCTTGTGGGAAAGCTGTGTTGTGGTCATCCCTGATCACGTAGTGAGCCTTGAGCTAATCCTTGGGTAGTTTTGTGCAGTTGATTTGCCATCACTGCGGATGGTTTGACTCCGGTTGAGTTTGGTTGCCTTTTAGCTCGGTAGCTGTGCCTTCACAACTGAAAGGTTTGTTTTGTGAGGTGATCTCGGTTTTTGCCAGGTGTTTTGGTGACCTGATGTCGGGAGCCTGGTTGTTGGCTCCGAGGTCTCTGTGCGTGTGTTTGCGTACAAGGTTTTCGTCGCGGCTTTCGTGTAGTCTTGGTTTGGAGCGCGTGTCCGATCACTTGGAGACAGGTGTTTGGCATCACTGGTGATTTTATCGTTTGTTGCGATTGGCAACCCTGTGCACCAGAGTGATGGACTCGCAGGGTTTTACGTTGGTTAGATTGTGAGTTCGAGCTTAACGAGATGACGGTGATGTTTTAGTAACCTCTACCGCGGATCGACGATCTCTTCGACCGGCTCCAGGGAGCCTCGGTATTCTCGAAGATCGTTTTGCAGCCAGGTTATCTTTAGCTGAAGATCAAGGCCGAGGACGTTGCGATGACGGCCTTCCGGACTCGTTACGGGCTTTACGAGGTCACGGTTATGCCGTTCGGTTTGACGAACGCCCCGGCAGCTTTTATGGATTTGATGAACTGGGTTTTTCGGCAGTTCTTGGATCAATTTGTCGTGGTCTTCCTTGACGACATACTGATCTATTCGAGAAGTTTCCTTCTTGGGTCACGTCATTACGCAGTCCGGTATTGCGGTGGACCCAAAGAAGGTGGACTCTGTGGTGGACTGGCATGTCCCGACTTTTGTGACGGAGATCAGGAGCTTCCTCGGCTTGGCTGGCTATTATCGGCGATTTGTTGAGGGTTTCTCAAAGATCGCCGCCCCTTTGAGCAAGCTGACGAGGAAGGGAGAGAAGTTTCTGTGGACTCCAGCTTGTCAGACGAGCTTCCAGGAGCTGAAGGCCAGACTGACTCGTGCCCCTATCTTAGCATTGCCGCAGCCTGGTGAGGATTTTGTGGTCTACTGCGATGCGTCTTGGATAGGATTGGGGTGCATGCTCATGCAGCAAGAGAAGGTCATCGCGTATGCTTCGCGCCAGTTGATGGACTACGAGAAGAACTATCTTGCGCACAATCTCGAGTTAGCAGCAGTGGTGTTCGCTCTCAAGCTTTGGAGGCACTATCTGTACGGAGCGCATTGTGAGATGTTCACGGATCATCAGAGTCTGAAGTACCTCTTCAAGGAGCTGAACCTCAGACAAAGACGGTGGCTTGAGCTTTTGAAGGATTACGACATCTCCATCCAGTACCATCCGGGCAAGGCGAACGTCGTGGCGGACGCCTTTTAGCCGGAAGCAGCCTTCGGCGGAGCTGTCTCTCATGATCACCGACTAGGAGCGATTGGTGGAGGAGTTTCGTCGATTAGAGTTGGAGATTTTACCTTATGGAGCTACTGCACAATTGTTGACTTTGATGGTGCAGCCACCTTGTCTGATCGGATTTCAAGTGGGCAGCTGATGGATCCGCACTTGCAGAGAGTGCGAGCAGAGGCCGAGCAGGGCAGAGATGGTGACTTCACGTTACTTGCTGATGGTTTCCTTCGCTTTCAAGGACGAAGGTGTGTGCCCAGTGATCGAGATTTGAGACGAGAGATTTTTGACTGAGGCACACCGGTCGCCGTACACCGTTCATCTTGGAGGGACGAAGATGTACCGCGACCTGAAGCAGAGTATCTGGTGGCCTGGCATGACGATGGAAGTAGCTCAGCATATGGCACTGTGACTGGTTTATCAGCAGGTGAAGGCTGAGCATCAGCGACCAGCAGGGAAGCTTCAACCGTTGCCTGTACCTGTATGGAAGTGGGAGCAGATCACCATGGATTTCGTCACCGGGTTGCCTCGTTCTCAGCGAGGTCATGTTGCGATCTGGGTTTTTGTGGACCGATTGACGAAAGCAGCTCACTTCCTACCGGTACACACGACTTGGTCCCGGGATCGACTAGCGCAGCTCTACTTGGATGAGATCGTCAGGCTGCATGGAGTGCCAGTGTCGACCGTTTCGGATCGGGATTCTCGCTTCGTTTCTCAGTTCTGGAGGAGCTTGCAGCAGGCTCTGGGAACGAAGCTCTTCTTCAGCTCAGCTTACCACCCTCAGAGTGATGGGCAGTCGGAGCGAGTCTTCCAGACTCTTGAGGATATGCTCCGGGCATGCGTTTTAGTTTTTGGAGAGGGTTGGTTCATGTACCTTTCCTTGGTGGAGTTCGCCTACAACAACAGCTTCCAGGCGAGCTTTGGGATGGCACCGTGCGAGGCCTTGTATGGACGTCGTTGTCGATCACTGATCTGTCGGGAGGACGTGGGTGAGCGTCGTGTGATCGAGCCTGACCTGTTGGAGGATGCAGAGGCCAGGATTCGCAGTGCAAGGCAGCGGCTGCTGACTGTGGAGAGCCGGCAGAAAAGCTACGCGGACCGGCGACGACTGGACCTAGTGTTTCAGGTCGGTGAGCATGTGCTGCTAAGGGTGTCGCCGTCTCGAGGGATCAAGCGGTTTGGATTGCGGAGCAAGCTTAGTCCGCGTTTCGTGGGACCGTTCGAGATCCTTGAGCGTGTGGGTCCGGTGGCTTATCGGTTAGCTCTTCCTCCTAGTCTTGCTCAGGTGTGCTTTGTCTTCCACGTGTCCGTACTTCGGAAGTACATCCCCGACCCTTCCCACGTGATCAGCCCGACGACGGTTCAGCTGAGGGAGGACCTCAGCTACGATGAGGTGCCTTTGAGATTTTTGGCTCGCAAGGTGAAGCAGTTGAGGAACCGGAGCTTTCTGTATGTGAGAGTGCAGTGGACGAGTCACGAGGAGCGTGAGACTACGTGGGAGCTGGAGTTTGCTTTGCGTGAGAGGTATCCGCAGTTGTTCGCGGATGGTGTGTGTGTGTAAGTTTCGGGGACGAAACTTCTTGTATGGTGGGAGTGATGTGAGAATTCGAATTTTTAAATTTTTGTGAAATTTGAATTCTGTGTTCCTCTCCCCTTTTGCTGTGTATTTTGATCCGTATTTGTATATATATATACATGTGTAGGTATATATATATATGTATATATTGTATTTATAGTGTATTTTTAGGTTTTTATTGTTTTATGTTTTGGTTGCGGAGAGAGAACGTCTTAACGGCGCAATCCGGAGTCCGTTTCTGACGATCCAAAATATTTCTTGTCTCGGCAGTGCTGAACGCGATGGCATGATCCGTTTCAACATGCAACGGACGGATCGAGAGATATCACGAGTTCTTCGCTGAGGGGTCGTAGTGTACATTCTGCTGTTTCGCGATCTGGACCCTGTTTTACGCACCGTTTTGCGTGAGATTATTTGTGGAGGGGTGTCTGGGCATATTGTTCTTGCTGTGAGGGACTGGGGGCTTATTTCTGGTGTTTGAGGGGCTTTTGTGCAAATATACACTTGTGTATATGTGTTGTGTGTGTGTGTGTGAGAGAGAGAGAGTTTTCCTTTGCTTCTCTTCTCCCTCAGCCACCCCAGCAGTGAGCCACCCAGCTCCCCCAGCTCCCCTGCCATCTCCCCGTGCGCCGCCGGCCGCCGCCGACCACCCCTGGCCGGCGCAATCCTCGGCCAACCCTACTCTCTCCATTTTCTTCTTCTTCTTCTTCCTCTTCTTCTTCTTCTCCTTCCCTGCGGCGTGCACCCGGGGGGGGGGGGGGGGGGGGGGGGGGGGGGACCGACGCCTGAGCTCCCCTGAGGTGGCACGACCGTCGGCGACCAGCCCCGCCGCCGGGAGCCGCCGTCGAGCTGCTGCCAGCTGCTGCTAGGGCAGCTGCGGGCCGTGGTGTTTGGACCCGAGCCACCGCAGCCTCCCGCCGGCGCAGCACCCCCCGGCTAGCTCCGGGAGGACCTCCGGCGCCGTCCTCTTCCTCCCCGGTTGCCGCCGTGCCGCCGGAGCGCCGCCGCAGCCGTCGCGGGCTCAGCCTAGACTACTAGGGCAGCCGCGGCCGAGCTCGCTCCGCCGCCGCCGCCGCCGGTTTTCTTTGTCACGGTCACCGGCCTTCCGACGTCCGGCGGTCCCCTCTTGCTGGTGCTCGCCGTCCCGACCGCCGGCGCCGTCGTCCGTTGCCGCGCCGCCGTGCCCTAGCCAACCCGAGAGTGAGCACTCTCCCCGCGCCGCCGCCGCCACTTCCTGCCGCCGGCTGAGATGAGCACCCTCTTCCTCACCACCCCCGCATCCAACCCTGGCCGCCGCGCGCCGTGCATGTCGGCCGGCAGCCGGCCGGAGCTAGTTGCTCCGGCCAGGGTGATTTTTGGTTGTGTTTTGGGCCGCACGCATGTATCTTGCTCTCTGTTGCCTCCCGAAGCCCGGGAAGGTGAGCACGATGATCGCGGCGACGCGCTGATCATCATACTCACCTTAGTTTTCTGTTTGGTTGTGTCGTTTCGCTGTTCGGCCTTTGTCGAGCAATTTTATCGCATGTATCCTTTGCTTTTTATGGGCTTTCTGTGCTTGCGACTGGTTCTGTTGCAGTGGGGCTGTGAGCACGGCCTCCGTTACGTCGTTACCTATCCGCTGGTGCTTGCGGAAGGTCGTGCGGACGTACGGAATGCTCGAACGGCTTTAAGTTTGCTTGTTATGTATATAATTGTTGCTTGTTTTGGGACTTTGATGATTGTGGCAGCGTTGCGACGCTGCGGGCAGCAAGGGCATGACCTTTGAGGCCCTGTGGACTGGTTGTCCAACCCCTTCGCCCTTCGCGGAGATACGGATTTATTTCCGATGCGTTTTTCGATGAAATAGTCGGCGAAACGCGTGTTTTTGGTCGTGCGGCTCTCTTGATGTTTTCGCGAGTGATTTGGCTTCGTCATTTTGCCTCGTTGGCTGTTCCTCATCGCTGTCCCAAAGTTCCGAGGACAGCGGATGAGTGACGAAGGGTTCCGGTGCCAAATCGGCATTTTTCGGGAACCCGGGAAGCCGTTTCGGGTGCGTTTGTGTTCTTGGCACCCCGAGCTTGTGCTTGCTGTCCCGCCACTTGGTTTTGTGTGTTTGGGGACAGCGGAGGACTTGGTTTGGCTGTTGGTACCCCTGTGGGGCTTAGCGTGGTTTCGGGATCGTCCCGGCGGGTTTTCCGGGCGATCCGTCGGTTTCGGGATGTGAGAGCTATGTGTTTAGTGTCGACTTGGTGGACCTTGACCTTGTGAGTCTTTCGTAGGTCCTGTCGTGGTTCCCGAGAGCCGTCGGTGTTAGGCTCTAGCGTTTCGACAGGTGGGTACTTCGATCCGGAGTCGGTTCAGTGGACTACGGTGATACCTTTCTATCCCTTCTCTTGCATTTCAGTTATTAGTTCACTTGACTCCCATTGACTCTACTTATGTGTGCTTGGATAGTAGAGTAGTTGTGGTTTGCATGATTATTGAGACGACCTCGTTGGTCGGTGGTGATCGCCTGTTGTTCCGAGCGATCCTCGTATATTGGCTTATCAGTTGCTTCACGGCTCGTTGCCGTTCTGTGGATTGAGCATTCGCATCGATCGTCACAGCTCTTCTAACACCTCATGTATGTCAACGGTTTGATCCTCCGTACCGGGCATCTTTTTCGGAAAAGGGACGCGCGTATAAGTCGACCCGTGAGCCTCGATGCAGTGCGTCTGGTAGGTTTATGTGCCGAGAGTTGAGCAGGTTGTGACAGTGCCAGGGATACGTCCCGGTGGCTATGGATTGGGTTTACTTTGTGGTTATCTCCATTGATGCATATACTAGTTGTTTACAGTAGCATATATAGTTGTTCAGTTGTATGTCAGCCTCATACTTACTTGTGCTACTGTTTACCTTATCTATCTTTTTGTTGACCCTCGTGCCGGTGTGTACACCTCGCCTTCGTCAGCTTGCGGTACCCACTGGGAGGGGAGACATGTTTACATGTTCTCACCCCCCGCCCTCGTTGTTGTTTTCAGGTAAGCAGGGTGGTGATAGTCGGGACGCAGCGAGGCACGCCTAGTTAGTGGTACTAGAGGTCCCGACCTGTGAGGCTTCCCTCTCCAGATTTGGTTATCACCCTTATCCTTTATCAGTTAGTTATGGATGTGGTTCAGTTACACTGTGGTTGTTTTGTCTAGCATGCTATGGATTTGGTTTATCATTCATGTGTAGATTGCATGCTTAGATCTTGTGGTTTTGGTTGAGTATTCATGCGTGGATTGCATGCTTAGACTTTTGGATGTCGATGCTTTTAGATCTTTCATTGGGGCTTTATATCATATGTCTTGGATTTCTACCCCTCGTGGTAGCGTTTTCGAATAAAGGTTTCCGTGTGGGAAACAGTTTTCAAAGGGATTTCCGATCGATCGACTTTTGGTATTTCAAAAAAGAGTTCTCGTGTGGAGAACGGTTTTCAAAGGATTTTTAAATGCTTGAGGTTAGGGTTTCAAAATAAAGCTTCTGGGTAAGGAGCAGTTTTCTGGAATGATCTGTTGTTTGTGCATCGCATCATCCTTCGCCTAAGGACTTGCTTACATTCATACAGGTTTAAGGACTGTTAGCTGTATGAATCTTCTTGTGTTGTTGTGGTTGTTGTGATGAATGAATGGTGGTTGTGATCCTGTTGTATGTTGTGTACGCCGTGCAAATACAGGGGAGGCTCTGTCCGTGTGTACAGTGGACCCTATATTTGTGGCGGGTCTGTACGTGACGCGGGCTAGGCTTTCAAAAAAAAATTGGCACATATTTCCGCTTCTAAAACTAGCCCGGGGCGTGACATTTCTCCACGAACAAAGTTAGTAGTAAAAATATCAAAATCTCTCCCCCTTTGTTCATGCGTCTAAGTTCAAAATCTCTCCTTTTTTTTAATAAAGTTTTCAATATCCTCACCTCTCTCCCCCTTTTTGTCAAAAATTGCCAAAAGAAAAAGTACAAAATAAATAGAGAGAATTTAGAGAGAAATCAAATAAAACACAAGTTCAAAAAAATTTCTAATTTTGAAACCACTTGTGAAAATATCAAATATGATGACCGCATTGTACAGACAATGTTAGTGTATGAACATGAAAAATTCACGTAGACTCCTTTCAAATCTTGTTAATTGCATAAAAATTAAAAATTTTACTGCAAAATCATCACAATATAGATAAAATATTATGAGGTTTCTTAATCCATATATACTTCAAAAATAAGTCATCAAAAATAATCTAGAGGCACAAAAACTATCAAGATGTAACGGTTTATAAAAATGACTTATGGAGATTCACCAAATGACATAAATTTGTCGCATAAACGTTCAAATTTGAGACCAAGCAAGTATGAACCGGAGATGGCTCTTTGAGCATCTATTCACTATACCACCTTATAACACCGAATTTTTTTAAAAGATCTACACTTTTTTCAACCTTTTCGATTATACATTTCAATTTTCATGTAGTAGCTTCACATACTTACCGAACGACCGGGGTGGTAGCTCTTTCCTATATGTGGTGGTAGTTTTCTTACTCCCTTTTGGATGTAACTCTTTTCACATCTTTTAAGCACTTGGAGTGTTTCTCTTTTTTTTTTCTTTATATATATTTAACTCTCCCTTAATTATGCAACCTCTTATTTGAAAATTTTTTTGACAAGTTTTAGTCTATTAGCAAATGTCAATTCATCAAATTCAACACACACAACCGAGATAGGTTAAATGCCTAAAGATCACACATGATTACCTAAATTTGATGAATATAAGTGTTAAGAACTCCTATAATAAATTATCTTCATAAATAATAAAAATGAAGTAAAATCGATAATTGATATGAAATTAATTAGGAGTGAATGAAAGTGAATTAAAATGTTCATAGCACTCTTTAATGTTGTAATCATCCAATGAGCTTGAAATCAATAAGCAAGAAAAATCTAAAAATTGTAACAATGAAAGCACCAAAAAAATGTAATGCAATGATCAAAAGATATGCAATAAGAACCGATCAATACACTACACAAAGTCAAAACAAATTAAGGTTTAAGACAAGGAAAGATATCACCTTTTCGAACCCAAACTTGTCGGATGATTGGTTGTCTTGTTTTGTTGACGTTCGGAACCATTTGTTTTGACTTTTGATTAATCTTTGGTCTCCACTTTGCATTCGGCTTTGTAGGGATTTTTTATTGTGGCTTCGACTTTGGATTGATCTGGGGAACTCGACTCGATTGATGTTGCTTTTGAACCCTTGAAGGTTGTCGAGTGTTAGAAGATACCAATTGAGTCTTCTTTTCGATTCTAAGGCACGTTTTCTTGATGTGACCTTTCATTCCACATCTGTGGCATACTTTATCTTGCACTTTTGTTGAGATTGTAGATGTAGAACTTTTACTCTTCTCCACATATGTCCGATCAAATCCAACTCCATGTTTGTTTGTTTGACCCAATCCGAGCATATTATCAAGTTTCTTTGATCCGGAGGAGAATTTTTGAATGTCGGATTTGAGTTGATGGACTTCTTTGGTCAAAATTTGGTTGGAAGTATGAATTTCCTTGAATTGATGTTCTATAAAACCAATCTTCTCTTGGTAGGATTTGATCGTTATCTCCGATTGGTCTAGCTTCTCTTGGAGGATTTTGTTGTTCTTCAATATTGACTCCCTTTCCTCCTCAAGAGCTTTAGACGTCTTCTTCAATTCATTGTGCTCATCCTCAAGCTCAAGCAATCGCTTCTTTAGCCTTTTGTTGTGCTTAGCTATCTTTTTGGATTCCATAAGAAGTTGTTCATAAGCCTCGGCTAAGCCTTCGTCATCTGACTCCCCCTTACTTTCTCCATCGTCCGTCGAAGTTTCATGCAAGGAAGGAGAATGAGAAGAGTCAGAAATAATAGATGAAAAACATGTAGCTAAAGGCAAAGAAGTGTGAGAACTAAAAGCAATATTGTTTTTCTCTTCATCACTTGAGGTCGATTCATTAGAAGTAGAATCGTCCCAAGTTTTTGCTTGCAAAGCCTTCTTCTTATAGGATTTCTTAGTGGGACAATCCATAGAAATATGGCCGTAGCCTTTGCATTTGTAACATTGAATTTTTCTTTCAAAATCATCTTTTTCTTTAGAAGGTTTTGCAAGTTTCTTTTCTTTTAAGGAATTTGAACTTGAAGATCATTTTGAAGAAGTTTTGGATGTAGATCTATTTGTCTTGTACTTCCGAAAATTTTGACGAAATTTCTTCGTGAGACGCGCTAATTGATGTTCAAAATCGGCGAGCGAAAGTTCTTCGTCAGAATCTGAGTCGTCATCTTCCTCCTTTGTGGTTTTGAGTGCAATACCTGTACTTTTAGAAGAAGACTTGGAAAACGATTGATTAGTAGGAAAAGTCATTTCATATATTTTTAAAGCACCTACTAATTCCTCAACTTTCATCTCATCCGGATGTTTGACGGTTTCAATTGCCGCAACCTTCGCTCTAAAGCGTTCCGGAAGAGTTCGAAGAATCTTTCTTACAACTTTAGATTTTGGGATCTTCTCTTCCATGTTAGCACATGTATTAATGATATCTTGGAGTCTAGTAAAATAGTCAGTAAAAGATTCATGCTCCTCCATTCGAATAGAATCAAATTGACTTGTAAGCATCTGGAGCTTTTGAACTTTTACTAGACTTGTACCCTCATGTGTAACTTGTAGGGTATCCCAAATCTCGTTTGCCGTTTCACACGCCGAGATGCATGAAAAATCGGTTTGAGTTAGGGCATTAAATAAAGCATTTATTCCCTTTTCGTTCTAAGAAGAAGCCTCGTTCTCATCTTTCGACCACTTATTCTGTGGCTTCGAAACAATTGCATCCCCATTTAATTTGGTTGGATGTTTCCATCCGAATTCAATGGCTTGCTCCATCAAATAACAGGGGCCTATTAATGTTACCTCCTTCACCCATAATAATTGATAAATCTAGATCCCGCTCTGATACCACTTGTAAGTTATGAGGAACCCTAGGATCTATCTAGATATTATCAATACCTAGAGGGGGGTGAATAGGTATGACGGCCAAACACAAATCTCAATGTTATCAAAATAAATGCGAAAAATAAAAATCAGCACACCGAGATTTACGTGGAAAAACTCCAACTTGGAGAAAAACCCACGGGACCAACACGCGAAAAAAATCCACTAAGAATAAAAGATTACAAGGTGATTACCGGCTCCACGGACTTAACCTCTCCTTTATCTCCTGCGGATCTCGCGCACGCCGCCGGGTTGTCCACGCCCCACGTCCGAATCCACGGACGCCACTCAAATTCTCGAGCACCAATGATTCGAATCAACGAACCGTTTTGGTCACGCCGAATCCACGACGCCACTCCGTCCGGAGCAAAACGAATAACGTTGGTGGTGATTCCTTGCTTAGAAAAATATTAAGGAATCGTAGAAGATGTTTCTAAGCAATAGCCGGATCAATTCTCCATGAAGAAAGAGAAATTAGGGTTTCAAAAATTGATCCGTTAGAAACTTGTTGTTGGAGAGGAGAAAGAAAGCACCCAATAAGTTTCTAGGGTTTCTAAAAGATATTCTATGCTTAGCAATGTTTTAGAGACATCCTCACATCTTACTTATAGGTTTAGGAGACATTAGAATCAGAGTAGGATTGAAAAAATACGTTTTCGAAAAATCGCGACTGGTCAGGGTCCGGACCTTACATCAGGGTCCGGACTTTGAAGTTTCCAGACGTTTTGATAGTTCGGACCTTGACCCAGGGTTCGGACCCTCCCTGCGTGACAGCTAGAGAGGCGTACGGGTTCCGGACCTCGCACTAGGGTGCGGATCCTGAAACTTGGAAAACTTCAGTTTTGAATATTTTATTAATTTAAACCCATTCTAATGTCTTCCAAATATATGTATATGATTATAAATCACCATCAATATTATTTAAACTTACCAAGCATCATGGATTCATGTTCCGAGTCTTCGAGTCTGCTAACTTCATATTTTCTTTCTCGATTCTTCAAGACTCCAACTCACTTCACGAAATATGCCAATATAAAATCCGTAACATGATTCTGTGTTTAGACTTGCTTTGCTACTATTCTGATTTGTTGGCGTTTCGTTCGGACAGAAAAAACTCTGTCCGTTCGGTGGGTCTGTTGACGTCCCAGTGGCCTTCTGCTGTGGAATCGGGATGTGACATCAGAGGCTCTTTTTGCTAATCAGGAAAGTGTGAGCATGGGGAAATTATTATGCAAGAACCGACGCTTTATTCTCGTCGTTAGTAATCGGCATCCTCGTCAAATTGTCTTTGTGTTTTGGATCTTGTCTATGTAAGCTTCAAAGGGTGACTTATTTTGGATAGTTAGAGATTCTAACTTATGGAGCTACTAACCTCTTCCTTATTATATATAACTAGTGAAGGTATCCGCGCATTGCGGCGGGTCCTTTCAGTAAAAATAAATAATAAATAAAAGTACAAAAAGTACAAAATAAATAATAAAAAAGAGTCAGAGAATAGAAAAGAATACAAATAAAAGAAACTGAAGAAGAAGCCGCAGCTGCTGCAGAAACAGAATAAGAATAAAAATATGAGGATAAAAAAATAAATCTATACAAATAATAAATTATATTTATATCAACAATAAAAATTGAGAATTAAAATATCATATACCTCATAGTTTGAGTCAGAAATTATAATTAATTGAAGTTTGAGGACTAAAGCGTCATATGTGTAGTGTACCGAACTTCTACAATTATGAAGTTTTGGTGGGAACTAGTTTGAAAGCTATTAAAGTAGCTTAAAAAGATATTAAAACAATTCCGGCGAAGTTTGGGGAGCATTTGAGTGTTTTCGGCGCAAAATGGACGCGAAAACGGACTCCGAAGGGTTAATTCTGCTTAAGTTGCAGAATTTGTATTGAGTACCGGTACTGGAAACTGGGTACGGGTACGCAATACAAAATGGGAGAAATAAGCTCTCGGGTTTTGAGGAATCAAACCTGAGTACCGGTACTGAATTTGTACTGAGTACCGGTACTGGAAACTAGGTACCGGTACGCAGTAGAAAAATTGAGAATCCAACGTTCGGGTTCTGAGGAACTGGATTTCGGGTACCGGTACTAAATGCCCGTGTACCGATACGCCAATCCGAGTACCGATACGCAGTTACGCAGAATTCTAATTTTGAAGGGTAAATTGGTAATTTCAATAGGGGGCTTGTATAAAGGGGAGCCCTTCCCCTTTTCCTCTGCTGAAAGCACACACACGCACACAGGGAGAGAGGGAGAGAGAGAAGCTCCTCTCTCTCACTTCTTCTTCTTATTCTTCTCCTCCAAATTTGGAGATTTTGGTGGAGATCAAGCCCAGGAAGCTTGGAGGAGCGTTGGATCGAGCTCTAGCGCGCGTGGTGGCTTGGGAAACTCGCGATTCGAGATGAGTTCTTCGGATTAGGGTTAAGGGTTTTGCTAAAACCTTTAGATTTGAGGTTTTTGAGTTGCCTAGATGATTCTAAGCTAGTTTAAGCAAGGATTCTCCGTAAGTTTTGGAGTATTCTTGAAGAGATTGAAACCCTAGTTCAAAAAGGGGGCTTTTGCATTTGAGGGGTTTAAAAAATTGTTTGACCCCGTAGAACCCTAGTTGGACGTTAGTAGAACGTGTGGGACAACTCCATTTCGAGTGATTCCAAGAAATGAAATTATTTTGAGTTCGACTCGGAGTAACGAATTCTTCTTGTATTATAGGGCAAGAAGCTAAGAGATTCAAGGTGTACGGCCCGATTGCAAGTATTTACAAGCAATTGGGGGTACCATAAGGTGGGTTGTGCTTCACCGAAGTGACTTGGTCGCTTCCATGTCGAAAGAGTAAAGTATAAAATGACTCTATTGATGCATGCATGTAATGATAGGTTATTATGGAGTAAATATGAAGTGTGAAGTTATATGTTACTAGATTAAATAACTATCATTGGACAATGACATTAGGCATGTGGAACATATAGGTGTATATGTATGCCTAGACATGAATGAAAGTGATAGGTTGAATTTTCACTAGGGACATTAGTGAACTCAACAAGTGAACACTAGGAGACCTAGTGCCATGAAATTTGATTGCGAACCAAGTGGATTGGGTTGCCTCTCGAATGTGAATGATATAGAACCCTTGAAAAGTAATGTGCATGTTGGCATTGGATGTAGGTTTAAGTGACTTGAGCCATGAGCTCACCTTGCATGTAAGAAAATCCAAATATTTCATAATGGTATACACTTGAGATGTGGTGCATGTATGTTAAACCTAGTGTTATTAAACATAGGTTGGAATGTGAGGGTATTAAACCTAGTGCCGTGGAACTCAATTGTGTACCAAGTGAATTGAGTGATCCTAGAATGATGATGTTGTGAAACATAGATAGGGAAAGTGAACAAGTGGACTTATTAAACCCTATGAACCCATGAAAGAAAACTTGCATGTTGCTGGAATGTAAGTAATTGGTTAAAGCAGCGAGTCTGCTAGTATGTATATGACCGGTGGGTCATTGATGAGCATGTAGACATTGATGCATTGTGCATGTGACTAAAGCTTGCAAGAGCCAAATGAGCTCAATTAGCAGTTGCTCGTGGGGGTCGCTCCCCCAGGGCATTGGTCCTCCGGAGGTGTAACCAAGTGAGTACGCTCGCTTTGCTATTTGAGTGCCGATTGGGTGGGAGTGCGATGCACGACCCCGGGTCTTGGATGCATAGCACGACTGGGTGGGGTGATGAATGCTGGACACAACCCATGAGGCACGGCGCAAGCTAGGGCCATACTTTATGTGGGTCCTTGAGAGATTGGGTGATTGGTTATCTTGAGCCTTGGTAAACCTAACTTGATGCATCGTTGTGAGACACTCATGTATTTCCTTTCTTTCCTTGTACCATATGTGAGCATAAACCTTACGCATGTAAAGAACCTATATATTAAAGGTATGATTACCTGCTTGAGAGCTAAAGGGTGGGTGTGAGAGTTTCACCACCAAAGAGCTAAGTCATTGGTCATAGTATGACAAGTAGAACCTAAGATTGGACATTTGAAATTTGGGTAATGAAATGACGAATAGAACATAGTTTCCATCGCATGATAGATTTCATTATCGCATTTATCATGAGGCATAAGCATAGTTAAATTACTTGCATACAGTAAATGTTTGTATGCTCAGTTTGTATGCTCAGTTTCATGCTTATGTTGCCTCCTTTGGACCTGGTGGGTCGAGCTTTTCCCTTGGGTGGGCCGTACCCACTGGGAACTATGTTTATAGTTCTCATCCCCCATTTTTGCAGGTCCGTAAGCAGGTGACACGCTGGTGTGAGGATTTGGACGCGAGGTCATAGATAGAGACCCCTCCGTTTTGGTGTTCGATAGAAGTACCATTTTGAAACGATATGTGTGGATGTAAAAGAAAAAATGTAACTTCATGTTTTGGGTTGTATGTGGATGAAAATGAATGTAAATCAAATGTTGTGGACATAAATGGTTGTAATAGTGTAGTTATCTTTATTTCAGTTGATATCCTCCTTATACAACCCATATATTCTGTTCCTGTTTGGAATGTGTGATGTATACATGCTTGTGACACCTTGGGCGGATAGGGAAAATTCTGTCTGTTCGGCGGGTCTGGTGCACGCGCTCGTGCGAAGCCTTCTCCATCTATATGGATAAAGGGGACGACGGGGCATGACAATATGCCTCATAGTTTGAGAAAAAAAATATAATACAATAAAATTCGAGGACTAAAGTATCATGCCTTTTATAATTTGGGACCAAAAGCATAATTTACCTTTTAATATTTTAATTTTATTCCAGATGAACATAACGTTGAGCATTAATAAATTTTGTTTAATTATTAATTTATTCGAGGAAAGAATATGTTAAACTATCTAATAAAGTTTAGAATTTCTAATTGTTAAAATTAAAAGGTCGACCAATCATATTTTGAATATTTGAAAAGATTTTAAATGTAAAATTAATGGCCAATTTGCATAAAAAATCCACAAGTTTTGAGCTTTTGCAAAACTGGGCCGCCTTTTTCGATTTTGCAGATTCGGTCCGAATTTTCAACAAACTGACCAAAATACCCGTATTCCTTTTTCTCTCTCCTTTTTTCTTTTTCTCTCGTTCTTTTTTTTTTCGCTCCGAAGAAGGCGGCAGAGGCGGAGGCGGAAACGGCCCGCCTCGCCTCTGCCCCTCACGCCCTCGCCCTCGCCCGCGCACACCCCGCCCTCCTCGAATTCGACCCCGCCGAGGCCGCGCCGCGACCCTTTTTTTTTTCCCTCTCCGACTGTCACGCCCCGGCGTCCTTTTAGAGTTTATAAAAAAGATCAGATGAAAATACAGGATAAATTTTTTTTATTGCTTTACAATCTTAACCTCAGAGATGACAGACTCGCCACAAATACAGGGAACCCACTGTTCACTCGGACAGAACCTCCCCTGTATCTGCACGGCGTCGCACAAGTACATATACAACACATTCATTTCATTCACATCAATCATTCAATCGTATAACCAACAGAAAAATTCTTTTATTTTAAAGAAAAACTACCACGAAGGGTAGGAGACCGATTTAACAAATCTTAACACAAGTACTTTATTAAACATTAATAAACTACATGTCCAAAGAGTAAATAAAACTGAACCATAATTCTAAAGTCATTTATTCCGAATGCAAGTAAGGAAAACTAAACCGATGACCGGGTCAGGAGTTCTAATGATCGCAAATGACGTGCCTCACGTCTCGCCCCGACTCGATCCAGCTGGATCACCTGAAAACAACAAAGCGGGGGAAGTGAGAACATGTAAACATGTCTCCTCCTCCCAGTGGGTACCGCAAGCCGACGAGGGCAAGCGTACACACAGATAACCAGGAGATAGATAGGTATAACAATACAGCAGCTATGTAAAAGGGAAACAAGATACAATTACACTACCGCTACTGTAAATGGTATGCATCAACGAATGAATATAACAAATATACCGAATCTAAACATGCCATGACGGTCCGCAGACCTCAGGCCCATGCCACTCCTACTCTGCCAGCATATAACCGCTCCACTGAGCTCACGGGTCAGACGTACGACCACTTTTCCGGAAAAGAACACCCTCTTGCGGGGATCAGACCGCTGGTGTTCGCGAAATGCGCAAGAGTAATGGCGATCGATGCAAGTATGATCAATAGCCGTTGGCAACCAGCCAATAATCCACCCCTCCGGATATATCGACCGTATAGGTCATCAGACAACCGTGTCAAGAAACCGACCAAGAAGGTCATGAGAACATCATCTCAGATACGGATATAATCATATCTACTCTACTGCTAGAACAAGTAAAGATTGCAAGTAGAGATCACAAGGTGTTAGCTCACTATCATCATGCATATATGTATAAAAAACATAAAAAGGGAGAGTGGAAGGAACGTCACCGAGCGTGCACCACTAGACAAACTTCGGATCGAAGTACCCACCTGTCAAGGTCGTGTCTGCCTCCCGACTGTGGGGGAACGCCTACCGGACCTACGAAGGGTCCACCGGGTCAGCATCTAACCCACATATAACAAACACTAACTCACAATCCCACAAACAATTCCACGAAAATCGATTTCGCAAACCGATTACCGTAACTCGCCGGAAGTCCCGAAAATCGCACCGGGACTCCGTCGGGACCCACGAAGTGTCCCGGAACACACCGAATCGCAACACGAGTCACCCGCTGCCATCAAACACACCGTTTTGGTTAACCAGGCTGCAATAACACATTTCATACCGAAACGATTGTCGTCGACAATCGATCCAAGTCCGGGTTCCCGAAAGTGTCAATTTTGACACCGAAACCCACCGTCGCTCACCCGTCGTCTCCGAACCTTCGAAACGACGTAAGTAACCAGCCAATAAGGCTCAGCGATAATACACATTACACTAAAGCATCGTCGGAAGGAATCCGAACCGAAACCGCGTTCTGTCGGCCACTTTCGCCGAAAAAGAAACGCACCGAAAATCGATATTCGATTTTTGCAAAATACATCGGACTATGGACAATCAGTCCAGAGGTCACCCGCAGTCCACACATACATCCCAAAGCACCCACATAGCGCACAATTGCGCAAAAGTCCCTAAGCATGCATAAAATTACGTCATTTTATGTAAAACCTAGGCTTTTATGGTCTGATACCGCGAACCGATAATCCCCGAGGTCAGCCGAGACATGTATCGACAGGTCTCGACGTGCCAGAGGCCGTGCTCATGGTTCGGAGCACAGCCGTCCACTGTAGAGCGCGCGAGAGCAACCCGAAGTTCAGTGAACTATGCGCACAACGTGAAGAGCGCGCTAATCACGCAAGCCAGAGGCTCGCTGACCTCAACAGAGATGTTCACGGTGATCAGCACCTCTCAGTGATCATCGTGCTCACCTCCGGGTGTATCCGGGTGGTCCCGGTTCGACAAACTAGTGATCGGAACTCCAAAAATGTGCACAAACAACAATTAAAGCCTTACCGGGCTAGGGTAGAGCTCGGGTGGCCGGCGGCGGCCGGGTGGCGGCGCGCCTGTAGGAGGTGGACGTGGCCGGGGTGGGGCGGCCGGGGCTCGCGCTGTCCGGCGACGGGAGGCGGCGGCGGCGGCGCGGCAACAAGCCCTAGCCCGCACGGCTAGGGCACGAGCTCAAAGGCAGCCGGCGGCCAAGGCGGCGGCCAGGGATCCACGGGGCGTCGGCGACGACTTGCCGGAAGCTGGGGGAAACCGACCGAGGTGGCCCCGAGCGGCGGCGGCGCGAGGAGAGGCCGGCGGAATCTCCTCGGCCAGCTGCAGCTTGGCTGGCCGCAAGCTCCCTGCGGCGGCAATGCCGGTGCGCGGGGACGACGGCGGCCGGCGAGGAAGCAAGCCGGAGGTCGAGGGAGGCCGGCCGAGGAGGAGGCCGAGGTTTGGGGCCTCCCAACTAGTCTCGGGCAGAAGGAGGAGGTGAGATGGTGGAGTAGTTGGTGAGGAAGAAGCTGGTGGTGGCTGGTGGCCGGCCGGGGGTCAATCGCCGGCAGCTGGGCGGCGCGCGGCGACACAGGGGAGGAAGTGGAGGAGGCGGGGAGGTCGGCCAAGGTGGTAGAGGGTCTAGGGTTAGGGTTTCATGTGTGAAACCCTAAAATCATATATATATACCTTGTGTAACTTTGTATGAAAGTCCTCCGAAACTCTATATTTTAAGCCGAGTCCCTCACAGCACGGGTAAAACGCGCGGATACACCCCCACGTTCGAAATCACACAAAATGGTACATAAAATATAGGGTGCTTTTGCGAGTTTTCCGTTTTGTTGATTACGACCCCTTTGCGAACATTTTGATGTTCCCAGAGATCCGTCCGTCAGATTTGCAAACGGACAGCGCCAACGCGTTCAGCACGATCGGGTCATCGAAACTACACTTTCGTTTTGCCAGATTTGGTTGCCAATTTGCAAAAGAACGTATCCTCTCATATCCACCTATATATATATACAAATTCAAATTCGTAAATTCAAATTCTTTTATTTAAAATTCTCAGATATTACATTATCCCCTCCTTACAAGAAGTTTCGTCCCCGAAACTTAATCATGTATCCCCCGCAAACAACTGTGGGTATCGCTCCCGCATAGTAGACTCAAGCTCCCACGTAGCCTCACGTTCCTCGTGATTTGCCCACTAAACCTTCACATACGGAATGCTCATGTTCCGTAGTTGCTTTACCTCACGTGCCAATATCCGCAACGGAGCCTCATCGTAACTCAGATCCTCCCGTAGCTGAACATCGTCGGACTAATAACATGGGACGGATCTGGGATATACTTCCGAAGCATGGACACATGAAAAACGTTATGCACCCGGGCGAGACTCGGAGGAAGAGCCAATCTGTACACCACCGGACCAACACGCTCCAGGATCTCAAACGGTCCCACAAACCGCGGACTAAGCTTGTTCCGCAAACCGAACCGCTTGATCCCCCTGGATGGTGATACCTTGAGCAACACATGCTCACCGACCTGGAACTCCAAGTCACGTCGTCGCTAGTCCGCGTAGCTCCTCTGTCGACTCTGTGCAGTCAGTATCCGCTCTCTCGCGATGCGGATCTTTGCCTCCGCGTCCTCCAACAAGTCCGGCCCGATTACCCGGCGTTCCCCGACATCGTCCCAACAGATAGGAGACCGACATCGACGCCCGTATAAAGCTTCATACGGCACCATCTCAATGCTTGCCTGATAACTATTATTATAGGCGAACTCCACCAGTGGTAGATATTTGAACCATCCATCGCCATAATCCAGGACGCATGCGCAGAGCATGTCCTCCAGGGTCTGAATGACTCGCTCAGACTGGTCGTCACTCTGAGGATGGAAAGCTGTACTGAAATTCAGCTTCGTACCCATGGCCTGCTGTAAGCTACTCCAAAACTGGGGTACGAAGCGAGTGTCCCGATCCGACACGATCGACGCCGGCACACCATGAAACCGAACGATCTCGTCGATATACAACTGTGCCAGTCGATCACGGGACCAAGTAGTGTGCATCGGCAGGAAGTGAGTCGATTTCATCAGTCGGTCTATGACGACCCAAATAGCATCATGACCTCGTTGTGATCGAGGTAATCCCGTGACGAAATCTATAGTAATCTGCTCCCACTTCCATACAGGCACTGGAAGTGGTTGCAGCTTTCCTGCCGGTCGCTGGTTCTCGGCTTTCACCTGCTGGCAGACCAAGCACTGTGCCACATGCTGTGCCATCTCTAACTTCATCCCAGTCCACCAGAAGTTTTGCTTCAGGTCGCGATACATCTTAGTTCCGCCGGGATGAACAGTGTAAGGAGTTGGGTGTGCCTCGGATAGGATATCTTTCTTCAGCTCTGAGTCACTGGGCACACACCACCGACCCCTGGAACGAAGGGATCCGTCGAAATGAATAGAGAAGTCCCCGTCTTTGCCCTGCTCAACGTTAGCCCGCGACTTCTGCAAGTGCGGATCACTCTGCTGTCCGAGCAAGATGCGCTCAGCCAACGTGGGCTGCACCACTAGAGTCATCAATTGGGCCGTGACCCCAGTGGAGACAACCTCGATCTCGAAACGACAGAACTCCTCCACAAGACGATCCAGCCTCGTAATCATGAAAGACAACTCAGCTGATGGCTGCTTCCGGCTCAAGGCGCCAGCCACTACGTTCGCCTTTCCCGGATGATACTGAATAAAAAGGTCATAGTCCTTTAAGAGCTCGAGCCACCGTCGTTGCCTGAGATTCAATTCCTTCTAGGTGAAGAGATACTTCAGGCTCTGGTGGTCGGTGAAAACATCGCAGCGCGCCCCATACAGATAATGCCTCCAAATCTTAAGGGCGAACACTACCGCCGCGAGCTCAAGATCGTGAGTCGGATAATTCTTCTCGTAGTCCTTCAGCTGGCGCGAAGCATAGGCAATGACTCGATCCTGCTGCATAAGCACGCACCCCAAACCGACCCGTGAGGCATCACAATAGACCACGAAATTCTCACCAGGTTGCGGTAGAGTCAATACAGGTGCGCGGGTCACTTTGTCCTTCAGCTCCTCAAAGCTCTCCTGACATTGCGCAGTCCACTGAAACTTTTCTCCTTTCTTGGTCAGTCTGTTTAGCGGCGAGGCGATTTTGGCAAAACCTTCAACAAATCGCCGGTAATAACCCGCCAAACCGAGGAAACTCCTGACTTCGGTCACCGTGGTTGGTGTATGCCACTCGACCACCGCGGCTACCTTCCCCGGGTCCACAGTAATATCCATCGGAGTCACGATGTGTCCCAAAAAGGACACTCACGAAGCCAGAACTCGCACTTCTTGAGCTTAGCATATAATTTGTGCTCTCGAAGCATCTGGAGTACTCTCCGAAGATGATCCTCGTGCTCTTCATCACTCCGCGAGTAGATCAGTATGTCGTCAATGAAGACCACGACAAACTGATCCAAGTACGGTCGAAAGATCCTGTTCATCATATCCATAAAGGCTGCCGGGGCATTAGTAAGCCCGAACGGCATCACCGTGAACTCATAGTGGCCGTAACGAGTTCGGAAGGCTGTCTTTGGTACATCCTCAGCCCGGATCTTAAGCTGATGATAACCGGACTGCAGATCGATCTTAGAATACACCGACGATCCTTGAAGCTGATGAAAAAGATCGTCAATCCGGGGCAAGGGATATTTATTCTTCACTGTGACCTTATTAAGCTCCTGATAGTCGATGCATAGCCGCAGACTGCCGTCCTTCTTTTTAACGAAAAGGACAGGTGCACCCCAGGGAGACACGCTAGGTCTGATAAATCCCTTATCCAAGAGATCCTCGAGCTGAGCCTTCAGCTCTTTTAGCTCAGCGAAGGCCATGCGGTAGGGGGCCTTCGAGATCGGTGTCGTGCCGGGGGCTAACTCAACGAAGAACTTGATCTCCCGGTCCGGAGGCATCCCAGGTAGCTCAGCTGGAAAAATATCAGGAAACTCCCGAGCTATTGAGATCTCCTCTAGTGCTGGTGCCGTTCGGCCGATAACACCCACAGAAGCCAGATAGGCCACACATCTGCCATTCATAAGCCTCTTTGCCTTAGCTGAAGAGATAGTCATGGCGAATAATGAGCTCTTACATGCACGATAGACGAACTCCTCTTTACCGGGTACGGCAAAAGTCACTGTCTTCCGCTCGCAGTCGATAGAAGCGTGGTGCCTGGTGAGCCAGTCCATCCCAAGCACCACATCGAAACCTTTTATCGGGAGTAGCACCAGGTTCGCCAGAAATGATCGATCGCCCAAAACAACGGGGCATGACAAGATGCACCGCTCCGCCTCCAGCTCCACTCCAGGTGTCTCAACTCGGATCGCCATAGCGAGTGGGTTCAAGGAGAACCCATGATCACGTGCAAATGAGTGCGAAATGAATGAATGAGATGCTCCAGTATCGAAAAGAGCTATAGCACGAGTGATGGAGAGGGTGACAATACCTGCAACGACATCGCCAGCTGCGTCGCCCTTAGGTTGGGACATGTTGTAGACACGCCCACTAGGTGCCTGGCGCGCCCCCTCATTCTGGCGTGAGGTGGAGGGACGCCCAGACGAAGCAGCAGCACTCGGTGCTCCACGGTACTGGCGCGGTGCGGCTGGAGAGGATGCAGCACTCTGAGCGGGTCCGCCTCCTCTGGGGCAGTCGATTAGACGGTGGCCCGGCTGGCCGCATTGGAAACAGTGGTCCCTCCGCTGCGGGCAAGCATACGGCGGATGCGCCTGCCCGCAGATCACACAGGGTCGATCACCCTGTCGTTGTCCGCCAGAAGGTGCACTCCTCGTCGGCTGATGAGTGCGCGGATACTTCGGCGGTTTCTTATAGGATTGAGAAGGAGAAGAAGAAGAAGGACCTCCACCAGACTTAGAGTGGGGGCGCTTCGTATCAGCATTCTTCTCCGACTGCTCCCGTTCGAAACGATCCTTATCTATATCGCTTTGGATCATCAGAGCACGGTCCACACTCTCGTCGAAGGTCATGGTGCCGTGAGAAGAGAGCAATCTTCTAACACCCGACCTCAATCCTCTGGCGAACAACCTCGCCTTATTGTACTCATCTCGGGCTGCAAAGGGAATCAGCCCAAAGATGCGGTTGAAGTCTCGCACGTACTCCGACACAGTACGGCCTTCCTGCTTGAGACGCTCCAGATCACACTCCAAGCTCAGCTTCGTATTCTCCTTAAAGTAATGCCCATAGAGAAGCTCCCGAAACTCCATCTAGGGAGGGTACACGCATGAGAATCGACCATCTCTGTACGATCTCCACCAGTCCTCCGCCTCACCCTCTAGGAAGTGAGCAGCCAGAGGAACCTTATCCTGTTCCTCTATATATAAGTCACGGAAGAGCTTCTCCATGTGGGTAGTCCATCGCTCGATAGCCCACCCGTCATCAGACTTGCCGACGAACTTCGGCGGATTAAATTTGCAGAATTCCGCCAGTTTCGTCCTAATGCGCGCGCCCTCTGCTGCCAGGCGATCAGTCGCCCCAGCGGAGAACGTCATCGGTACCGTCGGTATCGTCGTCGCTGTCAGTGGCGTAGCCGCAGCAGTGGCCGCGGTCGGTGCGGACATCACTGGAGGATCCGCAGCAGTCTCTGTGTTTGGCCCCAAAGGTGGAGCCGGATCGGCAGCAGCTGTGGTAGCGGCCGGGATGGGTGCCGCAGGAGGCTCCGCAGTCGTATCAGGGCCGTGGGCCGGAGGTGGAACTGGAGCAGCAACTGCAGCCGCAACCTGATGCTGCAAGATCTGCTCCACCATGCTCGTGAGGGCTGTCATCTGACCTCGAAGGTCCGTCACCTCAGCCTCAAGCTGACGGGTACGAGCTCCACCCCGCCGACGTGGTCCAGTCCGGCCACCGCCTCTACTAGGAGAGGCCGGCGTCCGCGAACTGCCGGACGCCTAAGCATTCGTGCGCCCACCACCCCGTGTCGTATTACGGGGCCTACCACGAGCCATCTATAACATAAAACACCGTTAGACGAATCAATTGATTCAACTAACCTACACCGGGACTCAAGCCCAAACAACCCCGCACTCGCGTAACTATATACCGTAGGTCTTCCTATGGTCAACCTAACCAATGGTTCAGTTTATTTTTTTAAAACAATCAGTGAATGAAATCATGGTTGTACATTTCTCTGATACCACTTAATCTGTCACGCCCCGGGGTCCTTTTAGAGTTTAATAAAAAGATCAGCAAAAAATACAGGATAAATTTTTTTTTATTACTTTACAATCTTAACCCCAGAGACGACAGACCCGCCACAAATACAGGAACCCACTGTTCACTCAGACAGAACCTCCCCTGTATCTGCACGGCGTCGCACAAGTACATATACAACACATTCATTTCATTCACATCAATCATTCAATCGTATAACCAACAGAAAAATCCTTTCATTTTAAAGAAAAACTACCACGAAGGGTAGGAGACGGATTTCACAAATCTTATCACAAGTACTTTATTAAACATTAATAAACTACATGTCCAAAGAGTAAATAAAACTGAACCATAATTCTAAAGTCATTTATTCCGAATGCAAGTAAGGAAAACTAAACCGATGACCGGGTCGGGAGTTCTAATGATCGCAAATGACGTGCCTCACGTCTCGCCCCCACTCGATCCAGCTGGATCACCTGAAAACAACATAGCGGGGGAAGTGAGAACATGTAAACATGTCTCCTCCTCCCAGTGGGTACCGCAAGCCGACGAGGGCAAGCGTACACACAGATAACCAGGAGATAGATAGGTATAACAATACAGCAGCTATGTAAAAGGGAAACAAGATACAATTACACTACCGCTACTGTAAATGGTATGCATCAACAAATGAATATAACAAATATACCCAATCTAAACATGCCATGACGGTCCGCAGACCTCAGGCCCATGCCACTCCTACTCTGCCAGCATATAACCGCTCCACTGAGCTCACGGGTCGGACGTACGACCACTTTTCCGGAAAAGAACACCCTCTTGCGGGGATTAGACCGCTGGTGTTCGCAAAATGCTCAAGAGTAATGGCGATCAATGCAAGTATGATTAATAGCCGTTGGCAACCAGCCAATAATCCACCCCTCCGGATATACCGACTGTATAGGTCATCAGACAACCGTGTCAAGAAATCGACCAAGAAGGTCACGAGAACATCATCTCAGATACGGATATAATCATATCTACTCTACTGCTAGAACAAGTAAAGAATGCAAGTAGAGATCACAAGGTGTTAGCTCACTATCATCATGCATATATGTATAAAAAACATAAAAAGGGAGAGTGGAAGGAACGTCACCGAGCGTGCACCACTAGACCAACTTCGGATCGAAGTACCCACCTGTCAAGGTCGCGTCTGCCTCCCGACTGTGGGGGAACGCCTACCGGACCTACGAAGGGTCCACCGGGTTCGCATCTAACCCACATATAACAAACACTAACTCACAATCCCACAAACAATTCCACGGAAATCGGTTTCCCAAACCGATTACCGTAACTCGCCGGAAGTCCCGAAAATCGCACCGGGACTCTGCCGGGACCCACGAAGTGTCCCGGAACACACCGACTTGCAACACGAGTCACCCGCTGCCATCAAATACACCGTTTTGGTTAACCAGGCTGCAATAACACATTTCATACCGAAACGATTGTTGTTGACAATCGTTCCAAGTCCGGGTTCCCGAAAGTGTCAATTTTGACACCGAAACCCACCGTCGCTCACCCGTCGTCTCCGAACCTTCGAAACGACGTAAGTAACCAGCCAATAAGGCTCAACGATAATACACATTACAGTAAAGCATCGTTGGAAGGAATCCGAACCGAAATCGCATTCCGTCGGCCACTTTCGCCGAAAAAGAAACGCACCGAAAATCGATATTTGATTTCCGCAAAATACATCGGTCCTTGGACAATCAGTCCAGAGGTCACCCGCAGTCCACACATACATCCCACAGCACCCACATAGCGCACAATTGCGCAAAAGTCCCTAAGCATGCATAAAATTACGTCATTTTATGTAAAACCTAGGCTTTTATTGTCCGATACCGCGAACCGATAATCCCCGAGGTCAGCCGAGACATGTATCGACAGGTCTCGACGTGCCAGAGGCCATGCTCATGGTCCGGAGTGCAGCCGTCCACTGTAGACCGCACGGGAGCAACCCGAAGTTCAGTGAACTATGCGCATAGCGTGAAGAGCGCGCTAATCACGCAAGCCAGAGGCTCGCTGACCTCAACAGAGATGATCACGATGATCAGCACCTCTCAGTGATCATCGTGCTCACCTTCGGGTGTATCGAGGTGGTCCCGGTTCGACAGACTAGTGATCGGAACCCCAAAAATGTGCACAAACAGTAATTAAAGCCTTACCGGGCTAGGGTAGAGCTCGGGTGGCCGGCGGCGGCCGGGCGACGGCGCGCCGGTGGGAGGTGGACGCGGCCGGGGAGGGGCAGCCGGGGGTCGCGCTGGTCGGCGACGGGAGGTGGCGGCGGCGGCGCGGCAACAAGCCCTAGCCCGCACGGCTTGGGCACGGGCTCAAAGGCAGCCGGCGGCCAAGGCTGCGGCCAGGGATCCACGGGGCGCCGGCGACGTCTTGCCGGAGCCGGGGGAAACCGACCGAGGTGGCCCCGAGCGGCGGCGGCGCGAGGAGAGGCCGGCGCAATCTCCTCGGCCAGCTGCAGCTTGGCTGGCCGTAAGCTCCTGCGGCGGCAATGCCGCCACGCGGGGATGACGACGGCCGGCGGGGAAGCAAGCCGGAGGTCGGGGGAGGCCGGCCGAGGGGGAGGCCGAGGTATGGGGCCTCCCAACTAGTCTCGGGCAGAAGGAGGAGGTGAGGTGGTGGAGTAGTTGGTGAGGAAGAAGCTGGTGGTGGCTGGTGGCCGGCCGGGGGTCGATCGCCGGCAGGTGGGCGGCACGCGGCGCACAATGGGAAGGAAGGTAGAGGAGGCGGGGAGGTCGGCCAAGGTGGTAGAGGGTCTAGGGTTAGGGTTTCATGTGTGAAACCCTAAAATCACATATATACACCTTGTGTAACTTTGCACGAAAGTCCTCTGAAACTCTATATTTTAAGCCGAGTCCCTCACAGCGCGGGTAAAACGCGCGGATACACTCCCACGTTCGAAATCACGCAAAATGGTACATAAAATATAGGGTTTTTTTGCGAGTTTTTCGTTTTGTTGATTACGACCCCTTTGTGAACATTTTGAAGTTCCCAGAGATCCGTCCGTCAGATTTGCAAACGGACAGCGCCAACACGTTCAGCACGATCTGGACATCGAAATTACACTTTCGTTTCGCCAGATTTGGTCGCCGGTTTGCAAAAGAACGCATCCTCTCATATCCACCTATATATATATATATATATATATATATATATATATATATAAACAAATTCAAATTCGTAAATTCAAATTCTATGCATCCTCTCCTCCACCTCCTGCGCGGCCCTCCACGACGATCGTGAGGACAGTGCCGCATCCTCTTCCCTTGCGTTCGCCCTCCACCTCCACTGCAGCAGATTTTCTACCCGCCAAACCCACATTTAGGAACCCCCCGTCCCCACCGCCGCTGCCAGCGACGAAGAGGAAGTGCTTCTCGGGGCCGAGAAGCACGCCGACGAGGGAGGGGGAGAAAAATAGTTACACTCCGGCGAGGGCGGTGGCTGTGATAGAGGGCAAGGGAGAGGTCGTGACCAAAAAAATTATAGAAAAAGGAAGAAGAAAAAAATAAAGACCAAAAATTATAGAAGAAGGAAGAAGAAGAAGATGAAATTGCACTGTTAAAATAAAGTTACACTATTTCAAAAAAAATTTGCACTGTTTTAAATGAAAGTTGTACTCTTTGAGATAAAAATTATACTTTTTGGGATGAGATTTACACTCTTTAGGCCAAAGTTGCACTCTTTAGGTAATATTTACACAATTTCTCTTTTTCTTCTTCTTCCTCCTCCTCCTTCCTCTCATCCTCATCCTCATCCTCATTCTCCTCCACCCCCAGCGAAGAGGTTAGGAGGGCTCCTCGCCGCCGCCATCCGACGTAGGCCCTCCTCCTCCACCGTGTGCCGGAACGCCGCGGCACCGTGGTGGTGGTGGCGCTCGAGGCTGGCCATGTAGCTCTGCACCTCACTGCGGATCATCTCCTGCATCAGCGCCAGAACTCGGCGCTGTATGGTCTGCGGTGAGCCTTGATGCAGTGGGTCCAGAAGGTTTATGTGCCGAGAGATGACCAGGTTGTGACAGTGCCAGTGCCAGTGGTCTGCGGTGCGGATCCCTGTGGCCTGGTGATGATTGGGTCTACTTTGTGGTTATCTCCATTGATGCATATACTAGTTGCTTACAGTAGCATAGTTGTTCAGTTGTATGTCAGCCTCATACTACTTGTGCTGCTGTTTACCTTATCTATCCTTTTGTTGACCCTCGTGCCGGTGTGTACACCTCGCCTTCGTCGGCTTGCGGTACCCACTGGTTGGGGAGACATGTTTACATGTTCTCACCCCCCGCCCTCGTTGTTGTTTTTAGGTGAGCAGGGTGGTGGGAGTCGTGACGTTGCGAGGCACGCCTAGATAGTAGCTCTAGAGGTTCCGACTTGTGAGGCTACTTCCCCAGATTTGGTTATTACCCTTATCCTCTGCAAGTTAGTTATGGATATGGTTCAGTTACACTGTGGTTATTTTATCTAGCATGATATGTTTTGGTACAGTTATATGTTGGATGATTGTCTTGCATGCTTAGATCTCGTGGATTTCGTTTAGTATTCATGTGAGGTTTTCATGCTTAGACTTTTGGATGTCGGTACCTTTATTCTATCATCGTGGCTTGCATGTCTTGGTTTTCTACCCCTCGTGGTAGCGTTTTCGAATAAAGGTTTCCGTGTGGGAAACAATTTTCAAATGAATTTCCGATCGATCGACTTTTGAGATTTCAAAAGAGAGTTCTCGTGTGGAGAACGGCTTTCAAATGATTCTTGAATGTTTGACATTAGGGTTTCAAAATAAAGCTTCTGGGTAAGGAGCAATTTTCTAGAATGATCTGCTGTTTGTGCATCGCATCATCCTTCGCCAAAGGACCTGCTTAGATTCATACAGGTTTAAGGACGGTTAGTTGTATGAATCTCTTGTGTTGTTGTGTTGTTGTGATGAATGAATGGTGGTTGTGATCCTGTTGTATGTTGTGGACGCCGTGCAAATACAGGGGAGGCTCTGTCCGTGTGTACAGTGGACCCTGTATTTGTGGCGGGTCTGTACGTGGCGCGGGCTAGGCTTTCAAAAAAAAAAAAATTTGGCACGTTGTTCCTCATCTAGAACTAGCCCGGGGCTTGACAGATTAAGATGGTATCAGAGCATAAAGGGTACAAACACTCATTCATTCCTAAACTTGTAACTGAACCACTGGTTAGGCTGACCCATAGGAAGACCTAGGATGTATAGGTGCGCGAGTTCGAGGGGTTTATTTTCGGCTTGTGTTTTGTGGGAGTTGCCGACCCCTTTCTCTTGCGCTAGATTCTGTGTTTTGTAGATGGCTTGTGGTCGTGGTAGACCTCCTCGTCCGGGTCGTGGTGGTAGGCGTGCGCCTGCGGAGCCGTCTGATGGTGTTCTGTCTCGGGCTTTTACGGCTGGTTCGAATGAGGAGCTGGCAGGAGGCGGACAACCTAGTGTGGACCGTACCCTGTGTGCTTGAGGCCGAGGTGAGGGGTCAGCTGACGACCCTCTCCGGCATGTTCCGGCTTGTTCCGGTAGTTTTTGCAGCAGCAGGCTATGGCGACTGCCGCTCCAGCCCCTCCTCCTCCTTCGCCGAGTGCCTCGCTGACTACAGACCCTCCTGTGGCACCCACGTCGTTGTGGCCACGACCGCGACGACGACAGCGACTACGTCGGCTGTTTCGCGCGTGGACGCCGACCCCGTGTTTGCGGGTGGTGGCCGCACCCGAGCGCGCTGGGCGGATTTCCTGAGTTTCGATCTGCCCTTGTTCGCAGACTCGTGCTCCTTCTGGTAGTGGTGGTGGAGTATCAGACAGATACCAAGTGGCAGGGTGTTTTCCCTTTGCGTACCACCAGTTGGCAGGTGGTGGCCCTTGTGGGCTAGGTGACATCACTTGGTGGATCTGTGTTGTCGTTTGGGCTGTTCTTGCCCTGGCCCCACTTTCCGTGTTGAGCACGAGGGTCACTGCGAGCGTCTCTACGGAGACGGTGTTTTGAGCGAGTTCGACCGCAGTTTGGGTGTTACCCCCTCTGTTTTGTTGGGTAGAGCGGTGAAGCCTACCCCTCTGACGTCTTGCTGGTGGAATTGTCAGTGTTGGTCTTTCGACCTTTAGCTAGTTCTTGCGTCGAACTGACGTGTACTAGACTGAGTGGACACTGTTTAGTGTCGGGTTTTCATTGGTGCCTACATGGTTTGCGGATATCCCAACTCCTAAATTGGTGTATTTCGGGATTTCTGGTGGTATTTGTAGGCCTTGGTGCTGTCGCGAGATCTTCTTGGTTCTTGTTGGAGGTCTCACCGCGTTCGACGTTGGTTAGTCGACGCTTTATTTGTTCTTCCCTCGCTTTGGTTCGTGTGGTTGACGACCCTTTGTTGCCTGTAGCCGTCGGTTTGTTGTGGGAAGCCGAAGACTTCTAGGGAGTTGGCTCAGGGCAGACTTTGTTTTGTGGGTCGGTTTGCTTTTTCCCGTTAATTCGGTGACTTGTCTGTGTTTTTGGTCCAGCTTTTGAGTGG
Organism: Puya raimondii; assembly: GCA_016920855.1. Lineage (NCBI taxonomy): Eukaryota > Viridiplantae > Streptophyta > Magnoliopsida > Poales > Bromeliaceae > Puya > Puya raimondii. The sequence goes on from JABWPP010000050.1 coordinate 126,974,488, forward strand.
GTTGACCTGGTACCTTTGTGGCGTTGCCAACTGGTTGTTGGCCTTTGACCTTGGGATATTTCATTTTCTTTTGATAAGTACGTTGGCTGCAGACAACGTAGTGTCAAAAGTTAGGACGAAATACCCTATCCCTTTTGGGACTTTCTGGATTGGGTCGGTGCTTTCTCTTGCGAGACAATCTCTTGTCGTCGTCTTGTGGGAAAGCTGTGTGGTGGTCATCCCTGATCTTGTAGTGAGCCATGAGCTGATCCTGGAGGGGTTTTGCGCAGTTGATTTGCTATCACTGCGGTCGGTTTGACTCCGGTTGAGTCTGGTTGCCTTTTAGCTCAGTTTCGGGATGACGGGAGCCTGGTTGTTGGCTCCGAGGTCTCTGCGCTTGTGTTTGCGTACAGGGTTTTCGCCGCGTCTTTCGTGTAGTCTTAGTTTGGAGCGCGTGTCCGATCACTTGGATATGATGTTTGGCATCACTGGTGATTTTATCGCTTGTTGCGATTGGCAACCCTGTGCACCTGAGTGATGAACTCGCAAGGTTTTTCGTTGGTTTGATTATGGGTTCGAGCTTATTGAGATGACGGTGTTGTTTTAGTACCCGCTACCGCAGATCTACGATCTCTTCGACCGGCTCCAGGGAGCCTCGGTTTTCTCGAAGTGTGTTCTGCAGCCAGGTTATCTTTAGCTGAGGATCAAGGCCGAGGACGTTGCGTCGACGGCCATCCGGACTCGTTACGGGCGTTACGAGGTCATGGTTATGCCGTTTGGCTTGACGAACGCCCCGGCAGCTTTTGGGTTTGTTGAACTGGGTTTTTCGGCAGATCTTGGATCAATTTGTCGTGGTCTTCTTTGACGACATACTGATCTTTTCGAGGAGTTTCTTTCTTGGTTCGCATCGTGACGCAGGCTGGTATTGTGGTGGAACCAAGGAAGGTGGACTCTGTAGTGGAATGGCCTGTTCCGACTTCTGTGGCAGAGATTAGGAGCTTCCTCGGCTTGGCGAGTTGTTACCGGCGATTTGTTGAGGGTTTCTCAAGATCGCCGCCCCTTTGAGCAAGCTGACGAGGAAGGGCGTGAAGTTTCTGTAGACTCCCGCTTGTTTGATGAGCTTCTAGGAGCTGATGGACTGTTAGACTCGTGCCCCTATCTTAGCATTGTCGCAGCCTGGTGAGGTTTTTGTAGTCTACTGCAATGCTTCTTGGATAGGATTGGGGTGCGTGTTCTTGCAGCAAGAGAAGGTCATTGCGTATGCTTCGCGCCAGTTGATGGACTATGAGAAGATCTATCTGGCGCTCGATCTCGAGTTAGCAGCAGTGGTGTTCGCCTTCAAGCTTTGGAGACACTACCTGTATGGAGCGCATTGTGAGATCTTCACGGATCACCAGAGTCTGATGTATCTCTTCAAGGAGCTGTCTCTTTTGATCACCGACCAGGAGCGATTGGTGGTGGAGTTTCGTCGACTAGAGTTGGAGTTTTACCTCATGGAGCTACCGAGTAGTTGTTGACCTTGGAGGTGCAGCCCGCCTTGTCGGATTGGATTTTCGGTTGGCAGCTGTTGGATCCGCACTTGTAGAGAGTGCGAGCAGAGGCCGAGTAGGGCAGAGAAGGTGATTTCAAGTTACATACTGATGGTGTGTGCCCAGTGATCAGGATTTGAGGCGAGAGACTTTGACTGAGGCACACCGGTCGCCGTACACCGTTCATCCTGGAGGGACGAAGATGTACCGCGACTTGAGGCAGAGTTTCTGGATGTAGCTCAGCATGTGGCACTGTGCCTGGTTTGTCAGCAGGTGAAGGCTGAGCATCTGCGACCAGCAGGGAAGCTTCAACCGTTGCCTGTACCTGTAGGGAAGTGGGAGCAGATCACCATGGATTTCGTCACCGGGTTGCCTCATTCTCAGTGAGGTCATGTTGCGATCAGGGTTTTTGTGGACTGATTGACGAAAGCAACTCACTTCCTACCGGTACACTCGACTTGGTCCCGGGATCGACTGGCGCAGCGCTACTTGGATGAGATCGTCAGGCTGCTTGGAGTGCCAGTGTCGATCGTTTGGATTGGGGTTCTCGCTTCGTTTTCCAGTTCTGGAAGAGCTTGCAGAAGGCGCTGGGAACGAGGCTTGACTTCAGCTCAGCTTACCACACTCAGAGTGATGGGCAGTCGGAGCGTGTAATCCAGACTCTCGAGGATATGCTCCGGGCATGCGTTTTAGGATTTTTGGTGAGGGTTGGTTCAGATACCTTTCCTTGGTGGAGTTTGCCTTCTGTAACAGCTTCCAAGCGAGCTTTGGGTTGGCACCGTGCGAGGCGTTTTATGGACGTCGTTGCCGATCACTGATCGGTTGGGTTGACGTGGGTGAGCGTCGTGTGATCGGCCCGACAACGGTTCAGCTGAGGGAGGATCTCAGCTGCGGTGAGGTGCCTTTGAGGTTTTTGGCTCGCAAGGCGAAGCAGTGGAGGAGTCGGAGCTTTCTGTTGGTGAAGGTGCTGTGGACGAGTCGCGAGGAGCGCGAGACTGCTTGGGAGCTGGAGTCTGCTTTGCGTGTGAGGTATCCGCTGTTGTTCGCGGATGGTGTGTGAGTAAGTTTCGGGGACGAAACTTCTTGTTAGGTGGGAGTGATGTGAGATTTCGAATTTTGAAAATTTGGAATCTGTGTTCCTCTCCCCTGATACTGTGTTTTCGATCTGTATACGTATATATATACTGGTATATATATATATATATATATATATATATATATATATATATATATATATATATATATATATATATATATATATATATATATATATATATATATATGTATATAAATTGTTTTATATGTATTTTAGTTATTTTTGAGTTTTATCGCGGAGAGTGAACGGCTTAACGGCGCGATCCGGAGTCCGAACCTGACAATCCAAAATAGTAGATTCGATGTCTCGGCAGTGCTGAACGCGATGGCGTGATCTGCGTCGACATGCGACAGACGGATTGAAAGTTCTTCCATCTTCTTCGCCGAGAGGTCGAATGGTACAATTTCTGGTTTCGCGATCTGGACCCTGTTTCTCGCACTGTTTTGCGTGAGATTGCTTGTGGAGGGGTGTCTGGGCATTTTGTGCTGGCTGTGAGGGACCCAGGGGTATTTTGCTGAGTTTGAGGGGCTAAAATGCAATTGTGCATTAGTGTATAGTTGTGGTTGTGTGTGTGTGAGAGTGTTGTTGGAAACCTCTCTCTCTCTCTCACCCCCAGCCTCCCCTGAGGTGAGCCCCAGCTCCCCCAGCCTCTCAGCAACCTCCGCATGCGTCGCCGGCCGCCGCCGGCCACCCCCTGGCCGGCGCTTCCCCGGCCAACCTCTTCCTCTCCATTTCTTCTTCTTCTCCTTCTTCTTCTTCTTCTTCTTCTCCTTCCCTGCGGCGTGCACCCAGGAGGAACCCATGCATGGGCTTCCCCTGAGGTGGCACGACCGCCGGCGACTTGCCCCGCCGCCGTGGGTCGCTGAGCTGTCGCAGCTTCTGCTAGGGCAGCAGCAGGCCGTGGCTGGTGGGCCCGAGCCGCCGCCGCCTCCCGACGCCTGGGAGGGTGAGCACCGTCACCCTTGGGTCCTCCGGCGCCGCCCCGTGCTTCCCCGGCCGTCGCCGTGCCGTCAGAGCGTCGTCGCCGCCGCAGCTGGCTGCTGCTGGGAGTGCGGGTAGTGGGCTCGAGATCTGAGCCGCCGCCGCCTCCCACTGCCGCAGCGACCTCCCGCCGGCATCAGGAGGACCGCCGCAGCCGTCGCTTCCTTCCCCGGCCATCCCCCTGCCGCCGGTGCGCCGCCGCGCCGCCTGCGGCTTTTTGCTCGTTGCTTGCGGGCAGGAGCAGCTGGAGGCCGAGCCGCCGCCACCTCCCGCCGCCTCGGAGGGTGCGCGCCGACATCCTCGGGATCGTCACCGCCGGTCCTTCCCTTCCTGGCCGTCTCCGTGCCGCCGGAGCGCCGCCGCAGCCGCCGCGGTCTCGGACTGGACTTCTAGGGCAGCCGCGGCCGAGCTGGCTCTGCCGCCGCCGCCGCCGGTTGTTTTAGTCGCAGTCACCGGCAGGGCGACGTCCGGCGACCTCCTATTGCCGGTGCTCGCGTCGCCGCCGGCCGCCGCCGCCGTTCCTTGCCTGAGTAGGTGTGGCCGAGCCTTCCCGGAGCTAGGGCTCTTCCCCGCACCGCCGTCGCCGCACCCCGTCACCGTCTGAGGTGAGCGCTGTCCACCTTGGGTCCCCCGCATCCTTTCCTGGCCGCCGCTGGCCGTGCATGCCGGCCGGCAGCCGGCCGGAGCTGGTTGCTCCGGCCGGGGTCCCTTTTTGCTTTGTTTTGGCCGCGCTTGTGTGTTTGAGCTACCCGATGCCTCCCGAAGTCTGGGAAGGTGAGCACGATGATCGTGGCGATGCGCTGATCATCATGCTCACCTTAGATTTCGGTTTGGATGTGCCGTTTCGCTGTTCGGCCGATGTCGAGCTATGTCATCGCTTGTGCATGCTATTTTTATGGGTTTTCCCGGCTTGCGACTGGTCCTGTCGCAGTGGGGCTGTGAGCACGGCCTCTGTGACGTCGTTACCTATCCGCTGGTGCTTGCGGAGGGTCGTGCGGACGTACGGATTGCTCTAGCGGCCTAGTTTATTGCTTGTATGTTTGCGATTGTTGCTTGTTTTGCGATTGTGGCAGCGTTGCAACTCTGCGGGCAGCAAGGGCTTGACCCTTGAGACCCTGTGGACTGGTTGTCCAACCCCTTCGCCCTTCGCGGAGTTTCGGATTCATTTCTGATGCGTTTTTCGATGAATTAGTCGGCGAAACGCGGGTTTCTAGTTGTGCGACTCGCTCGCTGATTTTGCGAGCGACTTGGCTTCGTCTTTTAGCCTCGTTGGCTGTTCCTCATCGCTGTCCCAAAGTTCCGAGGACAGCGGATGAGTGACGATGGGTTCCGGTGTCAAATAGGCACTTTTCGGGAACCCGGGAAGCCGTTTCGGGTGCGTTTGTGTTCGTGGCACCTTGAGCTTGTGCTCGCTGTCCCATCACTTGGTTTTTGTGTGTTCGGGGATAGCGAGGGACTTGGTTGGCTGTTTGGTACCCCTCTGGTGCTTAGTGTGGTTTCGGGATCGTCCCGGTGGGTTTCCGGGTGATCCGTCGGTTTCGGGAATGTGAGAGCTTTGTGTTTAGCGTCGACTTGGTGGACCTTGACCCTGTGAGTCTTTCGTAGGTCCTGTCGTGGTTCCCGAGAGCCGTCGGTGTTAGGCTTGATCTTACCTACAGGTGGGTACTTCGATCCGGAGTCGGTTCAGTGGACTACGGTGATACCTTTCTATCCTTTCTCTTGCATTACAGTTATTAGTTCACTTGACTCCCTTTGACTCTACTTATGCGTGCTTGGATAGTAGAGTAGTTGTGGTTTGCATGTTTATTGAGACGACCTAGTTGGTCGGTAGTGATCGCCTGTTGTTCCGTGCGATCCTCGTTGTGGTTTATCAGTTGCTTCACGGCTCGTTGTCGTTCTGTGGATTGAGCATTCACATCAATCGTCACAGCTCTTCTAGCACTTCACGTACACCGCGGTCTGATCCACCGTTTGGGGGTGTTCTTTTCCGGAAAAGGGTCGTGGATTTCGACCGATGCCGAGAGATGACCAGGTTGTGACAGTGCCAGTGCCAGTGGTCTGCGGTGCGGATCCCTGTGGCCTGGTGATGATTGGGTCTACTTTGTGGTTATCTCCATTGATGCATATACTAGTTGCTTACAGTAGCATAGTTGTTCAGTTGTATGTCAGCCTCATACTACTTGTGCTGCTGTTTACCTTATCTATCCTTTTGTTGACCCTCGTGCCGGTGTGTACACCTCGCCTTCGTCGGCTTGCGGTACCCACTGGGAGGGGAGACATGTTTACATGTTCTCACCCCCCGCCCTCGTTGTTGTTTTCAGGTGAGCAGGGTGGTGGGAGTCGGGACGTTGCGAGGCACGCCTAGATAGTAGCTCTAGAGGTTCCGACTTGTGAGGCTACTTCCCCAGATTTGGTTATTACCCTTATCCTCTGCCAGTTAGTTATGGATATGGTTCAGTTACACTGTGGTTATTTTATCTAGCATGATATGTTTTGGTACAGTTATATGTTGGATGATTGTCTTGCATGCTTAGATCTCGTCGATTTCGTTTAGTATTCATGTGAGGTTTCATGCTTAGACTTTTGGATGTCGGTACCTTTATTCTATCATCGTGGCTTTTATCGCATGTCTTGGTTTTCTACCCCTCGTGGTAGCGTTTTCGAATAAAGGTTTCCGTGTGGGAAACAATTTTCAAATGAATTTTCGATCGATCGACTTTTAAGATTTCAAAAGAGAGTTCTCGTGTGGAGAACGGCTTTCAAATGATTCTTGAATGTTTGACATTAGGGTTTCAAAATAAAGCTTCTGGGTAAGGAGCAATTTTCTAGAATGATCTGCTGTTTGTGCATCGCATCATCCTTCGCCTAAGGACCTGCTTAGATTCATACAGGTTTAAGGACGGTTAGTTGTATGAATCTCTTGTGTTGTTGTGTTGTTGTGATGAATGAATGGTGGTTGTGATCCTGTTGTATGTTGTGGACGCCGTGCAAATACAGGGGAGGCTCTGTCCGTGTGTACAGTGGACCATGTATTTGTGGCGGGTCTGTACGTGGCGCGGGCTAGGCTTTCAAAAAAAAAAAAAATTGGCACGTTTTTCCGCATCTAGAACTAGCCCGGGGCGTGACACTTCCAGCAGCGAACAAAGATGCAGAGGGTAAAAAATAAATAAATAAAATTTTAAAAATAAATTCTCTTTGAAAGACCATTATATATCGTTGCTGCTACCGAAAAGTCTAACAATCAGAAAAAAAAAGAAGATTAAGGTTGAACTGTTAAAATAAAATTACACTGTTTTACAAAAACAATTGCACTGTTTAATATGAACATTGCACTCTTTGAGATGAAAATTATACTCTTTGAAATAAAAGTTGCACTCCTTCGATAAAAATTACACTATTTAAGAAAAAATTGCACTATTCTCCTACCCTCATCGCCTCGTCTTCTTCTTCTTTTTCTCCCTCTTCCCTTGACCCCCATCCTTACCAACGCGAGCCTCACTACCCTGCTCCGCCCTCACTCGCCTCCGTCTGCTCCGCCCTCACTCGGGCCAGCTCCGAGTTCTCCTTCTCCTTCTCCGTCGCCAACGGAGACGGAGGCAGAGGCAGAGGCAGAGGAGGAGGAGGCGGCGCGCCCTCGTTACCGTCGTTGAGGCCGCAGAGACGGTGGAAGAGGCGATGAAGGTCAGAGAGAAAAAAAGGAACGAAGGAAAAAAAAGAAGAGAGAAAGGAATAAGGGTATTTTGGTCAGTTTGTTGAAAATCCGGCCTGAATCTGCAAAACCCAAAATAGTGGCCCCCTTTTGCAAAATCGCAAAACTAGTGGATTTTTTATGCAAATTGGCCAAAATTAAAATTTAAAAACCACATTGTAGTACACTGAATTTCAGTGCATCGTACCGAACTTCTACAAATTGTAGAGTTCTGGTGGAAAAATAGCATGTGAGGCTATATGTGAGGCTTCGGCCAAGTTTGGGACTTGTGCGAAGTGTTTTCGGCGCAAATGAGGCCCGAAAACGAACTTCGAAAAGTTAAAACTGCTGAACTTGTGAAGTCTACAGTGGATTCCGGTATGAGGATCTCCATACCGGTACTGAAGTGATTAGTACCGGTATGTGATGTGGTATACGGGAATGCGAGGGATGAAATCGAGAATCCAGCTCTCGGGTTTTACGAAATTCCTCGGGGTATACCGGAACTAGCACCCGTATACCGGTATGCAAATGCGAATACCGGTATACAGTGCTGCGAAATCCCAGCTTTGGCTGGTTGTGTGTAGTGAAGTGTGGGGGGGGCAAAAGGGTCTTTTCACATGTGATGGGGTGTATGAAGGGCTGAGACCCTCTCCCCTTCTCATTGTCTTCCTCCTCTACTTCTTCTCTTCATTTCTCTCACTTTCTCTCTCTAGAGAACTCTCCAAAGCTTGGAGAAGTGGTGGATTGGAGCTTGGAAAAGGACTTCCAAGGTGCAAAGAAGCTTCTTGGTGCAAGTAGAAGCTTGAGGAACTCGCGATTAAGGTTAGTTCCTCACGTTTTGGGTTCAAACCTTGGAATTGATCTAGTATTTTGAGGTTTTTGGAAACCCTAGGCAATCTAAACCACAAAACATGAAGATTGGCCAAGAGATTTTGAGGTTCTACATGCATGCATGTGAAACCTAGGTAAAATGAGGGTTTTTGCCATGGGAGGTTCTAAAAATATTTGGACCTTCGGGAATTACAATTGAGGCATAGGAAATCATGTTAGAACACTTGATTTCATGTATTGAGTTGATTTAAGGGTTCGTAACGAGTAACGAACCATTTTCTTGTAGAAGCTTGGGTTGAAGCAAGAACTCAAGGCTTGGAGACCTAGGAGCTCAAAGAATATAAGAATTTGGAAGCTCTTGAGGTGGGTTTGTGTTTACGGAAGTGATTAGGTCACTTCCATGTCTAGAGTAAATATCCATTTAAAGATAAAATGGTATGTATTGTGAACCCTAGGACTTGCATGTTGGCAAAGACGAAAATCATGATAGGTAGAGCCATGAGCTCCTATTGCATGTTATAGAATTCAAGTATATTTCTATTATCTATACTTGTTATGTTATTGCATGTATGATTGGAACCTAGTGTTGAGAACATAGGTTGGAACATGTGTGATTGGAACCTAGAGTCATTGAACATAGGTTGGAACATGAGAATGGAACCTAGAGTCATGGAACCTAGGTTGAGAACAAGAAAGTAAACCTAGTGTCATTGAACATAGGTGAGACTTAGTGACTGAACCTAGGATCATGAGACTTAGGTTGGCAAGTGTGAAATGTGATAGATGGGGATGTGCGACGAGGTTGCTATCCCGGGTATGCGACGATTTCGCTACCCGTGCCATGAGTTGGCAGTGATAGATTGGGATGTGCAACGAGGTTGCTATCCCGGGTATGCGACGAGTTCGCTACCCATGCCATGTGATGGCGGTGTTGAGATGGGATGTGCAACGAGGTTGCTATCCCGGGTATGCGACGATTTCGCTACCCATGCCATGTGATGGCGGTGTTGAGATGGGATGCGCGACGAGGTTGCTATCCCGGGTATGCGACGATTTCGCTACCCATGCCATGTGATGGCGGTGTTGAGATGGGATGCGCGACGAGGTTGCTATCCTGGGTATGCGACGAGTTCGCTACCCATGCCATGTGATGGTGGTATTGAGGTGGGGTATGCGACGGTTTCGCTATCCCGAGTATGCGACGATTCAATACTCGAACACGGAGGTGACAATTTCACTCCTTGGATGTTGGAACTATTATGGTGATGCGGCGATTCCGAAACCATAAGTTTATGACAAGTAGTTGAACTTGGTCAATGTGAAATATAGGATGAACCTAGGAGAAAATAAAAAATGGACATTTTATTTGGTTGCATCCTTTATGTTTATTTACAAGTATGTAAATAATTGTTGCATAGTTATTTGTGATCTAACTTATGCATATGGTGTTTCTTTGGACCTGGTGGGTCAAGCTTCTCTCTTGGGTGGCCTTACCCACTGGGAACTATGTTTATAGTTCTCACCCCATGTTTTTCAGGTCCTTCCGCGAGTGAGGCGGCGGAGCGAGGCAAGGGTTTGGCTCTCTAGATAGCGGCCCTTCCATTTTGGTGATACATAGAGTTCTACCCCTAGTCTTGGACATTGATAGTATAGGGGTTTTCATTGATTATATGCAACTTGTATATTCCATGATTTTGGAACTTGATGTATGGAATGGAAATGAAAGAAAATAAAATTTTGGGCATGTATAAATGTGCAAATGTGTTGTAATAGAAGTAGAACTTCTTTATGTTGATGCTTTCCTTGTGCAACTCTTGTACTCCGTTCCTAGTTGGAACCTCGTGGACATGCTTGTGTTGTGACGCCTTGGGCGGGTAGAAGAGACTCTATCCGTTCGGCGGGTCTGGGGCATACGCCCGTGCGGTTATCCTTTCCACCTAGTTGGTGTTAAAGGCTCGACGGGGTGTGACACACATGCACAATATATATTATTAATTATTACATCTTATCTTATTTTCTTACCGTACCTAAAGTAATTCCATCGGAGTCCCAAATAAAGCCAAAATTTCGCCCACGAATGATTGAAATATTAGTTTAAATTGATCCGTGCCCGGATCCAATAGTGGCTTATTAAAGATGGTTGTGGGCCGAGGCCTCGTTCGGCCTATAAAAGGCCCATAATCTCCTTCGACGGTGCGCTACAGGGGAGGGGGAGAGAGAGAAAGTGTGTAGAGAGAGAGAGGAGCATCCTCGTCATCATTCTCTTCTTCTCCCAATAACATCCCGAAGAAACCCTCCTTCTCTGACGACGACGAGCTCTCGCCCCCATCACCCCGCCCCGATCGAGGCTTTCGAAGGTTTCTCCCGCCGCCGCCCATGGCAGAGGCGGAGGCTGAGGCAGACGCCGTGGTGGCGGTGCCTAGGGAGGTCCTCTATGAGATCCGCCGCCACGCCTCTGAATCCCTCCTCTCCCCCAATCCCTCTCACCTCCAGGTTCCAATCCCTTTCTCTCTCTCTCTCTCTCTCTCTCTCTCTCTCTCTCTCCCCCTCTCTCCCTCCCTAATTTTTGATGTCACTCACGATCTCACGCATTGCCTTGATCTTTTCTGCATGATCAGATGTTGGAAGGATCGAGACAACGAGGCTTGCTCTCCTATCTCTCCCTTCAAGGTACCTTTCGATCTCCTCTTACATGTTTGTAATGGAGTTCTCTTGTTATTATTTTTATTATTTTTTATTGTTGTTATTCTTATTCTTATTGATCTATACGTGTGGTGACGAGGAAGGTGTAATGAGTCTTAAGGAGAAATAGAATGAGTATAGTCGGGGGAGGATGCCGAATAGGAGGATGACGTCGCTCTTCGTCTCTCCCGACGGCGAGCATGTCGCCGTGGCTGTGGAAAACCGGATTGTTATCTTGCGGAAGGAGGACGACTATAAGCGCCATGCGGTGTCTTTATCAGTAAGTTCGATTTGTCTTTTTGACTATTTAGGGTTTGTCGAAGATGATTATGCAAATTGTATTGATGAATTTTCTGAGGTTCTATCTCGGAAATGTATTCTATTTTGATTAACGATAATAGGTACCAAGAGGCCTTGGAGTTTGCCTCTCAGTACGGCCTGGATACTGATGAAGTCTTCAGAAGGCAATGGTTGTATTCTAGCTTACTGATAATTCATTAGTAAGCTAGAATATAATTTGCATCAATGCAATTTGCATAATCATCTTCGACAAACCCTAATTGGTCAAAAAGACAAATCGAACTTACTGATAAAGACACCGCATGGTGCCCTATAGTCGTCCTCCTTCCGTAAGATAACAATCCGATTTTTTGCAGCCACGACGACATGCTCGCCGTCGGGAGAGACGAAGAGCGACGTCATTCTCCTGTTCGGCGTCCTCCCTCGACTATACTCATTCCATTTCTCCTTAAGACTCGTTACACCTTCCTCGTCACCATACGCATAGATAAATAAGAATAACAATAACAACAATAAAAAAAAAAAATAACAAGAGAACTCCATTACAAACATGCAAGAGGAGATCGAAAGGTACCTTGAAGGGAGAGATAGGAGAGCAAGCCTCGTCGTCTCGATTCTTCGAGCGTCTAATCATGCAGGAAAGATCGAGGCAATGCGTGAGATCGTGAGTGGCATCAAAAATAGGGGAGGGAGAGGGAGAGAGAGGGATTGGAACCTGGAGGTGAGAGGAATTGAGGGAGATGAGGGATTCGGAGGCGTGGCAGCGGATCTCATAGAGGACCTCCCCGGGCGCCGCAAAGAAGATTATGGGCCTTTTATGGGCCGAACGAGGCCTCGGCCCGCAACCATCTTTAATGAGCCACTATTGGATCCGGGCACGGATCAATTTAAACTAATATTTCAATCATTCGTGGGCAAAAATTTGGGCTTCATTTGGGACTCAGAATGTAGTACACTGAATTTCAGTGCATCGTACCGAACTTCTACAAATTGTGGAGTTTCGGTGGAAAAATAGCATGAGAGGCTATATGTGAGGCTTCGGCCAAGTTTGGGACTTGTGTGAAGTGTTTTCGGCGCAAACGAGGCGCGAAAACAGACTTCGAAAAGTTAAAACTGCTGAACTTGTGAAGTCTGCAGTGGATTCTGGTATGTGGACCTCCATACCGGTACTGAAGTGATTAGTACCGGTATGTGATGAGGTATACCGGAATGCGATGGTCGAAACCGAAAACCCAGCGCTCGGGTTCTGTGGAATTCCTCGGGGCATACTGGAACTAACACCCGTATACCGGTATGCACATGCACATACCGGTATACAGTGTTACGAAATTCCAGTTTTGGCTGGTTGAAGGTGTTAAGTGTAGAGAGGGGCAAATTGGTCTTTTCACACTCGAGGGAGTGTTAGAAAGGCAGGGAATACCTCCTTTCTCAGTCATCTTCCTCCTCCACTTCTCCTCTCCATCTCCTTCACTTTCTCTCTCTTCTTTATCTCTCCAAAACTTGGAGAAAAGGGTGGATTGATCTTGGAAAAGGCTTCCAAAGGAGAAAAAAAGCTTCTTGGTGCAAGAAGAAGCGTGGGAAACTCGTGGTTAAGGTTAGTTCCTCACGTTTTGGGTTCAAACCTTGGATTTAATCCTTTGAAATGAGGTTTTTGGGAACCCTAGGCAATCTAAACCACAAAATGCGGAGATTGGCCAAGAAATTTTGAGGTTCTACATGCATGCATGTGAAACCTAGGTGAAATGAGGGTTTTTGCCTTGGGAGGTTCTAAAAATATTTGAACCTTCGGGAATTGCAATTGAGCCATAGGAAATCATGTTATAACACTTGATTTTATGTATTGAGTTGAATAAAGGGTTCGTAACGAATAACGAACCGTTTTCTTGTAGAAGCTTGGGTTGAAGCAAGAACTCAAGGCTTGGACACTTAGGGGCTTGAAGAATACAAGAATTCGGAAGCTCTTGAGGTGGGTTTGTGTTTACCGAAGTGATTAGGTCACTTCCATGTCTAGGGTAAATATCCATTTAAAGATAAAATGGTATATGTTGTGAACCCTAGAACTTGCATGTTGGCAAAGGTAAAATCATGATAGGTAGAGCAATGAGTTCCTATTGCATGATATAGAATTCAAGTATAATTCAATTATCTATACTTGTTGCATGGTTGCATGTATGATTGGAACCTAGTGTTATTGAACATAGGTTGAGACATGTGAGAATAGAACCTAGTGTCATTGAACATAGGTTGAGACATGTGAGAATAGAACCTAGTGTTATTGAACATAGGTTGGAACATGTGAGAATGGAACCTAGTGTCATTGAACATAGGTTGGAACATGTGAGAATGGAACCTAGTGTCATTGAACATGAGTTGGACATGAGATTGGAACCTAGAGTCAAGGAACCTAGGTTGAGAATGAGAAAGTAAACCTAGTGTTATTGAACATAGGTGAGACTTAGTGACTTGAACCTAAGGTCATGAGACTTAGGTTGGCAAGTGTAAAATGTGAACAACGGGATGTGCGACGATTTTGCTATCCCGGGTATGCGACGATTTTGCTATCCCGGGTATGCGACGATTTCGCTACCATGCCATGAGTTGGCGGTGTTGAAACGGGATGTGCGATGAGGTTGCTATCCCGGGTATGCGACGAGTTCGCTACCCATGCCATGTGATGGCGGTGTTGAAACGGGATGTGCGACGATTTTGCTATCCCCCGGGTATGCGACGATTTCGCTACCATGCCATGTGATGGCGGTGTTGAAATAGGATGTGCGACGAGGTTGCTATCCCGGGTATGCGACGAGTTCGCTACCCATGCCATGTGATGGCGGTGTTGAGATGGGGTATGCGACGATTTTGCTATCCCGAGTATGCGACGAGTTCGCTACTCGAACTAGGAGGTGACGAGTTCACTCCTTGAATGTTGGAACCATTTTGGTGAGACGGCGATTCCGAAACCATAAGTAAATGACAAGTAATTGAACTTAGTCAATGTGAAATATAGGATGAACCTAGGAGAGAATGATAATTTACATTTCATTTGGTTGCATCTTTTATGTTTATTTACAAGCATGTAAATATTTCTTGCATAGTTATTTGTGATCTAACTTATGCATATGGTGTTTCTTTGGACCTGGTGGGTCGAGCTTCTCTCTTGGGTGGCCTTACCCACTGGGAACTATGTTTATAGTTCTCACCCCACGTTTTTCAGGTCCTTCCGCGAGTGAGGCGGCGGAGCGAGGCAAGGGTTTAGCTCTCTAGATAGCGGCCCTTCCATTTTGTTGATACATAGAGTTGTACCCCTATTCTTGGGCTTTGATAGTATAGGGGATTTCCATTACATGTATGAAACTTATGTATTCCATAGTTTTGGAACATGGTGTATGGAATGAAAAGAAAGAAAGAAAAAAAATTTGGGCATGTATAAATGTGCAATGTGATGTAATAGAAGTAGGACTTCTTTATGTTGACGCTTTCCTTGTGCAACTCTTGTACTCCGTTCCTAGTTGGAACATTGTGGATAAGCTTGTGTTGTGACGCCTTGGGTGGGTAGAAAAGACTCTATCCGTTCGGCGGGTCTGGGGCATGCGCCCGTGCGGTTATCCTTTCCACCTAGTTGGTGTTAAAGGCCTGGCGGGGCGTGATAGACTGAGGTGGTATCAGAGCGTAAAAACGGTCTAGGTGGACCTAAGAAACCCTAGGATGGAAAAGACCCTAGGAGTGTAGGCTCGTGAGTGACGAGATCTTTGATTGTGGCGAAAGATAAGAGATTGGGTTATGTCCTTATGCCTCTAGTTGGAAATAGAGGTAGATTCGAGGTGTGTCTTATTCTTCACCAAGAGTGTTCATGTTGGCGGCCGACAACATGAAACCAAGTGGGGGGAATAAGGACCCTTGTGTGACTTTCGCCTAGATTGGGTTCACGTTTATTTTCGTGAAGTATAATGTTGCAAATGACTTTGAATATCATGAAATGACCAAAGTCGTTGTATTTTCAGGAGATAATGGTACGTGGACGGCCTCCTACGAGGGCTGGGCTCGGAGAATCGAGCGCGGCTCCCGAACAACTCGGGGAGGGTGAGAACTCGGGTCTTCGTAATAAGTTGACCGAGTTGATGGGCGTGGTTCGGCGACAGGCCGAAGCCATGCAGCGACAGGAGGAGCAAATTAAAAAGCTCCAAGACGAGATGGCGCAGCAAGCGGCTGCGATTAGGGAGGAGAGGTTGGGAGTACCTCCGGCCTCTGCTTCGGCACCGGCCGAGGAGGTGACACCGGCGCCGGCTGTGGCACCACCGGCATCACCGATTGTAGCCGGTGGGTCGGGTACTCCTATGCCCGACTCCGAGATGGAGAACGCGGAGCGAGAGCGCGCACTTGCGGCTCTCATGAGGTTCAAGAAGTTCAACCCACCTATCTTTAGTGGGGAGAACGTAGATCCATGGGACATGGAAACGTGGATCGACGCATTGGAGACGCTCTTCGAGGATTTGTATACCTTTGAGAGGGACAAGGTGCACCTCGCCGCTCATTGTTTAGAGTGATCGGCGAAGGTGTGGTGGAAGGGAGTTTGGCGCAATCGACTCTCTAGCCTTCCGCCACCGACGTGGGAGGAATTTCGGGGTATGGTTTTCGCCGCCTACTTCCCCGATAGCGAGAAAAGGAAACTTCAAGAAAGGTTTCGGAAGTTAAAGCAAGGGAACCGCACCGTGCGCGAGTACGAGAGGGAGTTCTCGTACATTATTAATTGCGTACCGCACGTTGTCCGCGGAGAGTTGGACAAGGTCGACTGTTTCGTGCGCGGACTTCGACCGGAGATCTTTCGGGCGGTGCACGCCCTTAAGCTACAGACCTTTGCGGAGGTCTTGGACCGTGCTCTTTGGGTGGAGCACGTGAATGCATGTGCGCGTGAGGAGCGCGAGTCGTGGGAGAGAGAAAAAGAAAAAGAAAAAGAAAAGGAAAAGAAGCGACCGGCGGGTGGCTCGGGTGGGCAATCTAGCTCAAAGCGACCCCCGAAGCACTCGCAGTCGTAAAACCAATCGCGAGGGTCCCGGCGGAACCGACCCTCAACCCAGTGCCCGATTTGTAGCGGCCCCCACAACCCTCAGCAATGTGATTATCGTGAGGGCCGGTGCTACAAGTGCGGACAGTCGGGTCACATGCGGTACAATTGCCCGATGGATGATGGCCGAGCACCGTCGTCGGCATCGGCATTTGCACCACCGAGGCAGCTTGCGGGCATCCCACCCGTGGCGATGTCGGCAGGCCGTACTCAGCCGCCGAAACCAGTGGAGGGCCAGCGGCCAGCGCCCAGTGGGCGGGTATTCGCCTCACAGGTGGAGGAGCCTTCTGCCCAGGATGATGTCGTGGCAGGTATTGTGTTAATTAAAGGCATTCGATGTAGAGCTTTGTTTGATACTGGTGCATCGCATTCATTCATTGCTCGATCATTTGCTATTGCACATGGAATAGAAATTGTAGATGCCACACATGCAAGAACTGTGCAAGTACCTGAACACACCTTTTGCGTACATCACGCGTGTGTAGACTGCCCCGTGAGGGTTGAAAACTGGATCATGCCAGCTGACTTGCTGGTGTTAAATCGAATGAACGAGTATGATTTGATCCTAGGGATGGATTGGCTCTCGAGATATCACGCTACTATTGATTGTGAGAGCCGGATAGTGAGGTTTAAAGAACCCGGGTATAAGGAGTTTGTGTACCGTGGGTAAAAGAGTTCGCTCTTTGCGTCAATGGTGTCCACGTCGCAAGCAAGGAAGCTTATTGCTAGTGGATGCATCGCTTACTTAGCGACGGTAGTGGATGACCGAAAGGAAGTGTTGAGACTCGAGGACATTCCTGTGGTCCAAGAGTTCCCGGATGTGTTTCCGACGGAGTTGCCCGGAATGCCACCGGATCGGGAAATAGAATTCGTGATCGATTTGCTCCCGGGTACGGCGCCGATTTCTAAGGCCCCGTACAGGATGGCACCCACGGAACTGAAGGAATTGAAAGCACAATTGCAAGATTTGATGGACAAGGGTTTCGTAAAGCCAAGTGTGTCACCTTGGGGAGCCCCTGTTCTATTTGTGCGGAAAAAGGACGGTTCGCTGCGGTTATGTATAGATTACCGCGAGTTGAACAAAGTGACCGTCAAGAATAAGTACCCGTTACCCCGAATTGATGACTTGTTCGATCAGTTGCAAGGGTCTCGGGTGTATTCAAAGATTGATTTGCAATCCGGTTATCACCAATTGAAGATCAAACCGGAGGATGTGCATAAGACCGCGTTTAGGACGCGGTATGGACACTATGAATTCACGGTTATGCCTTTCGGGCTTACCAATGCCCCGGCGGCGTTCATGGACTTAATGAACCGTGTGTTCAAGCCACTACTAGATCGATTTGTGGTGGTGTTCATAGATGATATTCTTGTTTACTCTCGGAGTGAAGAGGAACATAAAGAGCACCTAAAGATTGTGCTTCAAGTTCTTCGAGAGAACAAATTGTTCGCCATGTTGAAGAAGTGCGAATTTTGGATTCGTGAGGTCGCTTTCTTGGGTCATGTGATCTCCGCGGAAGGAGTATCGATGGACCCTATGAAAGTTGAGGCAATCAAGGATTGGCCTCGCCCGACCAATGTCACGAAAATACGAAGCTTTTTGGGTCTTGCGGGGTACTGTCGGCGGTTCGTGGAGGGATTTTCAAAAATCTTCGGTCCACTAACGCGTCTTACCCACAAGGGAGCCAAATATGTTTGGAGCGAGGAATGCGACCAAAGCTTTAAGGAGCTAAAGGAAAGGTTGACTTCGGCTCCGGTTCTCGCCTTGCCGATTGCGGGGGAGGGCTTTGTGGTGTATAGTGATGCATCACGGCGTGGTCTTGGGTGTGTGCTTATGCAAAGAGGACAAGTAATAGCATATGCCTCTCGACAGCTGAAGAGCTATGAGCAGAATTACCCCACCCACGACCTAGAGCTTGCAGCGGTGGTCTTCGCGCTTAAATTGTGGAGACACTATTTGTACGGGGAACATTGTGAGGTTTACACGGATCACAAAAGCTTAAAGTACTTATTCACTCAAAAGGAGTTGAATTTGAGGCAGCGGAGATGGTTGGAGTTGATAAAGGACTACGACTTGACCATCTTGTACCACCCCGGTAGAGCCAATGTGGTGGCCGATGCGCTCAGTAGAAAATTCGTGGAGAACTTCGCAATTGAGATGACGGGACAAATACCGTTGATCAAGGAAATGGGCCGGTTTGACTTGGAGATCGTGGCCCCGGGCATCCCCGCTAGACTCATAAATCTCGATGTGTGGCCGACCTTGTTGGAGCAAATAAAAGAAAAGCAATCCGGTGATCCGGAACTCCAAAAGATACGGGGTGCTATCGAGAGCGGACGCGCCGGTGAGTTTCATGTAGACTCGAAGGGCGCAATTCGATTCCGGAATCGATTGTGCGTGCCAAAAGTTGAGAACATTCGTGGGGAGATCTTGAAAGAAGCTCATACTTCTCCCTATGCGATTCACCCGGGCGGCACCAAAATGTACAAGGATCTTAAATTACATTATTGGTGGCCGGGGATGAAACTTGATGTTGGACGCTTTGTGGCACAATGCTTAGTATGCCAACAGGTGAAGGCCGAGCGTCGCTTTCCGGCAGAAAAATTGCAAGGGTTGCCCATTCCAGTTTGGAAGTGGGAGAATATCGCAATGGACTTCGTTGTGGGTTTACCTCGATCGCAAGGTGGCCACGACGCGATTTGGGTGGTGGTGGATCGTTTGTCAAAGTCGGCACACTTTTTGCCAATCCACACTACTTGGTCGGGGGACAAGTTAGCACAAGTCTACCTTGACGAGATTATGCGATTGCACGGGGTCCCGACCTCGATAGTTTCAGATCGAGATCCCCGTTTTACGTCTTTTTGGAAAAGCTTGCAAGAAGCTTTGGGTACACGGCTCGATTTCAGTTCAGCATTTCATCCTCAAACTGACGGTCAATCGGAAAGGACAATTCAGATTTTGGAGGATATGCTGCGAGCGTGTGTGTTGGACTTCAAGGGTGCATGGCCTACTCATTTGTCGATGGCTGAATTTGCTTACAATAATAGCTACCAATCTAGCATCGGTATGGCACCGTTTGAGGCCTTGTATGGAAGAAAATGCCGCTCTCCTATTCATTGGAGCGAGGTCGGCGAGAGAAGGGTCTTAGGACCGGATGTGTTGCGTGAAGCGGAGGAAAATGTCCGCTTGGCACGCGAACGCTTATCGACGGCGCAATCCAGACAAAAGAGCTATGCGGATAGACGTCGACGAGATTTGGAATTCGCGGTAGGAGACCGCGTCTTCTTGAAAGTATCACCCATGAGAGGGGTGAAACGATTTGGTGTTCGGGGTAAGTTGAGTCCCCGTTACATTGGACCTTATGAAGTTTTGGAGCGTGTGGGATCCGTGGCATATCGGCTAGCTTTGCCGCCAAAACTTGCGGGGATACACAATGTGTTCCATGTATCGACGCTCCGCAAGTATATGTATGACCCAGCGCACATCCTCGAGTATGTGCCGATGGAGCTTCATGAGGATATGACTTATGAGGAATTTCCCTTGTGTATCATGGATCGCGAGGTGAAAAATTTGAGGAACCGTGAAATTCCTTATGTAAAAGTACAATAGACGAATCACGGTGAGCGCGAAGCTACGTGGGAATTGGAAAGCTCGATGAAGGAGCAGTTTTCTTACCTCTTCGCTGAGTCCAGCTGAGGTATGATTTAGTTTCGCGGCGGAAACTCTCTTTAAGGGGGGAGGAATGTAGTACACTGAATTTCAGTGCATCGTACCGAACTTCTACAAATTGTGGAGTTTCGGTGGAAAAATAGCATGAGAGGCTATATGTGAGGCTTCGGCCAAGTTTGGGACTTGTGTGAAGTGTTTTCGGCACAAACGAGGCGCGAAAACGGACTTCGAAAAGTTAAAACTGCTGAACTTGTGAAGTCTGCAGTGGATTCCGGTATGTGGACCTCCATACCGGTACTGAAGTGATTAGTACCGGTATGTGATGAGGTATACCGGAATGCGATGGTCGAAACCGAAAACCCAGCTCTCGGGTTCTGCGGAATTCCTCGTGGCATACCTGAACTAACACCCGTATACCGGTATGCACATGCACATACCGGTATACAGTGTTACGAAATCCAGTTTTGGCTGGTTGAAGGTGTTAAGTGTGGAGAGGGGCAAATGGGTCTTTTCACACTCGAGGGAGTGTTAGAAAGGCAGGGAATACCTCCTTTCTCAGTCATCTTCCTCCTCCACTTCTCCTCTCCATCTCCTTCACTTTCTCTCTCTAGAGATCTCTCCAAAACTTGGAGAAAAGGGTGGATTTATCTTGGAAAAGGCTTCCAAAGGAGAAAAGAAGCTTCTTTGTGCAAGAAGAAGCTTGGGGAACTCGTGGTTAAGGTTAGTTCCTCACGTTTTGGGTTCAAACCTTAGATTTAATCCTTTGAAATGAGGTTTTTAGGAACCCTAGGCAATCTAAACCACAAAATGCGGAGATTGGCCAAGAAATTTTGAGGTTCTACATGCATGCATGTGAAACCTAGGTGAAATGAGGGTTTTTGCCTTGGAAGGTTCTAAAAATATTTGAACCTTCGGGAATTGTAATTGAGGCATAGGAAATCATGTTAGAACACTTGATTTCATGTATTGAGGTGAATAAAGGGTTCGTAACGAGTAACGAACCATTTTCTTGTAGAAGCTTCGGTTGAAGTAAGAACTCAAGGCTTGGACACTTAGGGGCTTGAAGAATACAAGAATTCGGAAGCTCTTGAGGTAGGTTTGTGTTTACCGAAGTGATTAGGTCACTTCCATGTCTAGGGTAAATATCCATTTAAAGATAAAATCGTATGTGTTGTGAACCCTAGAACTTGCATGTTGGCAAAGGTAAAATCATGATAGGTAGAGCAATGAGCTCCTATTGCATGATATAGAATTCAAGTATAATTCAATTATCTATACTTGTTGCATGGTTGCATGTATGATTGGAACCTAGTGTTATTGAACATAGGTTGAGACATGTGAGAATAGAACCCAGTGTTATTGAACATAGGTTGAGACATGTGAGAATAGAACCTAGTGTTATTGAACATAGGTTGGAACATGTGAGAATGGAACCTAGTATCATTGAACATAGGTTGGAACATGTTAGAATGGAACCTAGTGTCATTGAACATAGGTTGGACATGAGATTGGAACCTAGAGTCATGGAACCTAGGTTGAGAATGAGAAAGTAAACCTAGTGTTATTGAATATAGGTGAGACTTAGTGACTGGAACCTAAGGTCATGAGACTTAGGTTGGCAAGTGTAAAATGTGAACAACGGGATGTGCGACGATTTTGCTATCCCGGGTATGCGACGATTTCGCTACCATGCCATGAGTTGGCGGTGTTGAAACGGGATGTGCGACAAGGTTGCTATCCCGGGTATGCGACGAGTTCGCTACCCATGCCATGTGATGGCGGTGTTGAAACGGGATGTGCGACGATTTTGCTATCTCGGGTATGCGACGATTTCGCTACCATGCCATGTGATGGCGGTGTTGAAATGGGATGTGCGACGATGTTGCTATCCCGGGTATGCGACGAGTTCGCTACCCATGCCATGTGATGGCGGTGTTGAGATGGGGTATGCGACGATTTTGCTATCCCGAGTATGCGACGAGTTCACTACTCGAACTAGGAGGTGACGAGTTCACTCCTTGAATGTTGGAACCATTATGGTGAGACGGCGATTCCGAAACCATAAGAAAATGACAAGTAATTGAACTTAGTCAATGTGAAATATAGGATGAACCTAGGAGAGAATGATAATTTATATTTCATTTGGTTGCATCCTTTATGTTTATTTACAAGCATGTAAATATTTCTTGCATAGTTATTTGTGATCTAACTTATGCATATGGTGTTTCTTTGGACCTGGTGGGTCGAGCTTCTCTCTTGGGTGGCCTTACCCACTGGGAACTATGTTTATAGTTCTCACCCCACGTTTTTCAGGTCCTTCCGCGAGTGAGGCAGCGGAGCGAGGCAAGGGTTTAGCTCTCTAGATAGCGGCCCTTCCATTTTGGTGATACATAGAGTTGTACCCCTAGTCTTGGGCTTTGATAGTATAGGGGATTTCCATTACATGTATGAAACTTATGTATTCCATAGTTTTGGAACATGGTGTATGGAATGAAAAGAAAGAAAGAAAATTTTTTGGCATGTATAAATGTGCAATGTGATGTAATAGAAGTAGGACTTCTTTATGTTGATGCTTTCCTTGTGCAACTCTTGTACTCCGTTCCTAGTTGGAACATTGTGGATAAGCTTGTGTTGTGACGCCTTGGGCGGGTAGAAAAGACTCTATCCGTTCGGCGGGTCTGGGGCATGCGCCCGTGCGGTTATCCTTTCCACCTAGTTGGTGTTAAAGGCCCGGCGGGGCGTGACACAGAAGGAATTACTTTAGGTACGGTGAGAAAATAAGATAATATGTAATAATAAATAAGGTAAATTGTGCATGTGGTTTTTAAATTTTAATTTTGGCCAATTTGCATAAAAAATCCACTAGTTTTTCTATATTGCAAAAGTGAGCCATTATTTTGGGTGTAGTGTACTGACTCCCTTGCAATTGTGGAGTTCTAGTGGAAGTAGCTTAAAAGGCTATTAAAATAGTTTCGGCGAAGTTTTGGGAGTTATTCGGGTGTTTCGGTGCAAACTGGGCATGAAAACGGGCTCCGAAAAGTGAAATCTGCCTTAGCTGCAGATTTTGTATTAAGTACCGGTACTGGAATCTGGGTACCGGTATGCAATACAAAATGGAGAGGGACCAACTCTCGGGTTTTGAGGAACTAGAAACGGGGTACCGGAACTAAATGCTCGAGTACGGGTACACGAATTCGAGTACCGGTACGCAGTCCTGCAGAATGCAATTTTAAACGATATTTTGGCAATTTCATGGTGGGGGCTTATATAAAGGGACCCTTTCCCCTTTTCCTCTGTTAGCCCCACACACGCACACACGCAAGGAAAGAGAAAGAGAGAGGAGCTCTCTTTCCTTCTCTTCTCCATCTTCTTCCAACCATGGGAGCTTGTGGAAATCAAGCTTGGAGAAGGATTTTAAAGGTGAAGCAAGCCTCTTGGTGCTGGGTTGAGCTAGTGGAGCTTGGATTTGAGGTAAGCTCATGGAGTTGATATTAGGGTTTTGGATTTAAAACTTGTTGATGGGATTTTGATGAACCCTAGGCTAATCTAAGCTACAATTGGTAGAGATTAGCAAGAGAAATTGGATTTTTCTTGGATTTTTGGAAACCCTAGGTCAAAAAGGAAATTTTGGATTTAAAGGGGTTTAAAAATGTTTCGACCTTATAAATCCTAATTGAAGGATAGTTCGATGCAGGGGACAATTTTGATTTGGATTACGACATGGTTACGGCATCCAGTTGGGAGAATTTGCCGAGTTTTATTCGTTAGGCTTGGGTCAAGCCGAATCCGCATCGAAAATCGAATTGCTTGGAAATCCTAGCAATTGGTAGTTAACCGAGGTGGGTGGTGCTCTCCGAAATGGTTGGATTTCTCCCTATGTCTAAACCCTACACTTTGAACATATATGTATGTATGTATGAAATTGTATGTAATAGGGTTCAATTAATTCTTATTCCAGAAACATGCATGCCTCCTATGATATATGAGAATGATTGTGATTGAGAACTTGGAACTTAGGATGCATGAACCTAGTGACACATGAACCATAATGTTGTATTGAACTAGCGGTTTGGACATGGAAAACAAAGTGTGGACATTGGAACAAAGTGAGTTACTACGTGCCATTGTGATGTTGAGTGAGAACCTAATAATGGAACAATGGATTGGGTATGAATTGTTATGCATGAAAAGAACACGGCATGAACCGAGAGAGTCCCAAGTGTAAATGTAGAATTGGGTCATTGCTTGTACCAAATGTGTTGCCATAGTTCATGTATCATGAAGCATTGCATATTTATTTATGTCCACATAGTGTGATGTTTGTACATTCCATTGATGCATGCGATATAATTGAGTGGAATCTCTAGTATAAGTGGAGAAAAATTGGGTCGGTGCATGTGTAGTGTGACAACTAGTGTTTTTGCATTATTGAGCATGCGAGGGATTGAAAGATATCCTCTGGACCATGCTAGGGATTGAAAGAGATCCCTTGATGTTGTTGTTGTCACCGTGGTTAGTAGCATGTGAACCTTGAGTGCCAAAGAGATTTTGGGTCATTGCATTCATAGTATGGCATTGTGTGCCTCGTCATTGTTGAGCATTGCATGATATGAGAATGTTGTTCCCACCGGTAGGTGGTAGGTCCACGAGATTGGTGGATGGGATCATACTAACATAGTCTGTTGTTGGCTTGTGGAGATCGTGACTCCCAAGACGTGAGCTCCGGAGTGTCACACGAAAGCGGGCGAGGGTCACGATAGTGCCTCCCCGGCAGACGGTCATAGTGGTGGCTCGGGAGTGAAAGACCTCCTCCCCATGTATTTGGTGAGGTAAGTTGTGGTGCAACTGGGCCAAGGTAAAGAGACAGGTTATTGTTCAGTATCTTGCATTCCATATATGTTGCATGTAGTGAGAACTTGACCATGTTGATATTGTAAAGGCATCGCGGCTAGCATTGGTTGCATGATGTACTTTGGGTAGAGATAGACTTGTATCTTGTGCTATTTTGCATTGTTGCATCCTGGGTTGAGAGTGAGCATAGTGGAGTCACATGTTGGGTGACGGGTCGATCATGCTACCTTTGTGAGCAGCCCGAGGTGGGTGACGGAGCGGTGGAGCTAGTCCCAACGTGGCTGAGAGGGGTGAGTTGGGCTTGATTTTGTGGAAGCTTCTGATTGGGTCGAGAAAGAATTGGGTCAAGAGTAAGTAAAGAGCACCGTTGAACATATTAGACCATGAAGTTCATTCCCCATTGTTGTAAAGGCATAGTAGTGGTTGCTTTCGTTCCTATATATGCTCAGTGTAGTTGCATTATTACTTACCTATTCTTGTATCTACTTATGCCTGATTAGACGTAGTGGGAAAGTCGGCGAGGTCGGCAGCCGAACCCACTGGGAACTTCTTTTTGTTCTCACCCCCTGTTTTGCATAGCCGTTATTTTTGCAGAGCCAACCATGTGTAGAGCGGCACCGGACCATGGCGTGGGCGTCGCGCCATAGATAGCAAGGTTACTCTGTGTAGTTTACCCTTGTGTACGATAAGAAAAGATTGTAAAAGCTATCGTGGAATAGATAAAATAATGTAATAGAGAGCAAATGATGTATTTTGTCACGCCCCGCCGTGCCTTATCACCAACTAGGTGAGAGGACAACCCACACGAGCGCGTGCACCAGATCCGCCGAACGGACAGGATCTTTCCTATCCGCCCAAGGCGTCACAACACATGCAGTCACAAGACGTTCCAAACAGGAACCGAGTACAAAGTTGCGCAAGGAAAGCATCGGTGAAAGAAGATTCTACTTCTATTACATCACATAAACTCACTTACATGCCAACTTTTTCTTTTCTTTACAAACATTCCATACAATAAGTTCCAAAACATGGAATTTACATTTAGCATGCTTTACATAACCCCTATACTGTATTGTCCAAAAGTTGTGGTACATCTATACATGAGACCAAAGGGGAAGGGCCGCTATCTATATACGCCAAACCCTTGCCTCGCTCCGCCGCCTCGCTCGCGAAAGGACCTGAAAATGGTGGGGTGAGAACTATAAACATAGTTCCCAGTGGGTAAGGCCACCCAAGAGAGAAGCTCGACCCACCAGGTCCAAAGAAACAACTCAAGCATCGGTTAGTAAATACAAATAACCATGCATATTAAGTCTACAAACTTGTAAATAAACAAGAACAAATGCAACCTATTAAATGACATCTATCATTTTTCCTAGGTCCATCCCATAGTATGTAATTCATTTACATTTGTAATTTTTCATAGGCATTGGTGTCGGAATCGCCGCCCCACCAACCTAGTTTATCTTTTGTGCGGAGTTACCGCCTTGCTATGGCGTTGGGGTTGGCACCGCCACACCACCAACCCATCTTTGATTACTTTGGCATTGGTTTCGGAATCGCCACTTCACCAACCCATTTTATTTATTTTGGCATTGATTTCGGAATCGCCACTTCAGCAACCCATTTCATTTATTTTGGCATTGGTTTCGGAATCGCCACTTCACCAACCCATTTTATTTATTTTGGCATTGGTTTCGGAATCGCCACTTCACCAACCCATTTCATTTATTTTGGCATTGGTTTCGGAATCGCCACTTCACCAACCCATCTTTGATTACTTTTAACGTATCTAACCTATGCCCAATGACACTAGGTTCACACACTGTTTTCCAACCTATGTTCCACAACACTAGGTTCGTGTCAAGTTCCAACCTATGTTCAACAACACTAGGTTCATGTCAAGTTCCAACCTATGTTCAACAACACTAGGTTCACGTCAAGATCCAACCTATGTTCAATGACACTAGGTTCATGTCATGTTCCAACCTATGTTCAACAACACTAGGTTCATGTCAAGTTCCAACCTATGTTCAACAACACTAGGTTCACGTCAAGATCTAACCTATGTTCAATGACACTAGGTTCATGTCAAGTTCCAACCTATGCTCAACAACACTAGGTTCATGTCAAGTTCCAACCTATGTTCAACAACACTAGGTTCATGTCACAATTGCACTATTACGCATTTTTCATGCATGCACGTGTCTATAACCTTTCTATCACTTAGAAACACAAGTTATACATACATGTAAATGTTCTTTCATGGTATTTAACATGTTACATATGATTCTACTCACATGCAAGGTGAGCTCATTGCTCATTTCACTTAACAAAGCACTTTAGCCAACATGCACAGTTTCATTCTAGGATTTCTTACACATGCACCATTTTAAATTCTTAATGGTTATTTACCCTAGACATGGAAGTGACCTAATCACTTCGGTGCAACACAAACCCACTTCAAGAGCTTCTAAATCTTTGTGTTCTTTGAGCTCCTAGGTCACCAAGCCTTGAGTTCTTGCTTCAACCCAAGCTTTTGCCCTAAATAAGCAAAAATGGTTCGTTACCCATTACGAACCCTTAAATCTAATCGTTCATAGAAATCAAGTGTTCCCACATAATTCTCTAGGCCTCAATTGTAATTCCCGAAGGTCTAAATATTTTTAGCACCTCCCAATTGCAAAACCCCAATTTTACCCTAGGTTTTGCATGCATGTAGCAAAATTCTAGTTTTCATGGCCAATCTCCCACCATTTGTGGTCTAGATTGCCAAAGGTTTCCAAAAACCTCAAAATCCAAGATCAAATCCAAGGTTAAGGCCTAGAATCACAAGAACTCACCTCAACACCCAAGCTCCCTAGCTTCTTCTTGCACCAAGAAGCTCCTTTGCACCTTGGAAGTTCTTTTCCAAGCTCCAATCCACCACTTCTCCAAGCTTTGGAGAGATCTCTAGAGAGAGAAAGTGAGGGAAAAGGGAGAGGGAGTGAGGATGGTGGAGAAAGAATGAGGGGAGAAGGTCTCAGCCCCTATACATAACCCCCACCCCATGAAATTACCAAACTGCCCCTTCACTGGGCATTCTACATCAGCCGGGTCCGGACCTTGCAAAATGGGGTCCGGACCCCGTACGCATATCCTGCTCTCTGCGCAGGTCGGGTCCGGACCCCACAGCCGGGTCCGGAACCCGTACGCGCATCTCAGCTCGAAAACAGGTCGGGTCCGGACCTTGGCGTCCGGGTCCGGACCGTAGCTGCTCCACGGACTTCATTGTCCGGACCCCAAATCCCGGGTCCGGACCCCGTGAGCAATTTAGCTCCAGTTCAGTCCTTTTCCAAAAATTCAAAATTTTGATTTCTGGGTTCCAACTCGCACCCAAACGTTCTGAAACCCTCGGAACCCAATTCCACACCAGCCATTATTGGCCTTCTCCGAACTTCATCCAATTTGGTAAGGTTCGATACAGCGCACCGAATTTCGGAGTACCACATATTTGATGGTTAAAGTCTTGTATATTGTATCAAAATAGAAGATGGCAAATGTATGTACCTTGTGGATAATTGAATGTTGTAATAGTTAGATTTTAACTCTCGCTTCTGGGATATGCCCTCGTGCAAAATTATATGCTGTTGTTTTTTCTGGGTGAAATATAATGTATTGACTTTGTTACGCCTTGGACGGATAGGAAAAACTCTGTCCGTTCGGCGGTCTGTGCACGTGCCCGCATAGCCTCCGTTGTGCTACGAGGCGGGGCGTGACAGATTGAGGTGGTACCAGAGGGAGAATGAGTCTAGGAGGACCTAGGAAACCTTAGACTTGGAAAGCCTTAAGGACTTTGGCTCGTGAGTAGACGTAACTTGTGGCGAAAGTCAAATAATTGGGTCAAAGTATGTCTCTAATAGCTTCTTGGAGGCGAACTGAAGGTGTTGCAACTACTCTATTTAGATGATCATGTTGGCTGCATACAATATGATGTCGAAGGTGGAGTAGGGGTACCCAATGACTTTCGTTGATTGGGTTGATGGTTGCACGACGGATCAGTTTGATTGTTGGGTCTCTTAGGCACGCGCGTTATCCCTTGGATGACCATGGCGAGTTATATGGTAGTAGGGATGTTTTAGAGGACTAGATAGCCCTCCAATGTTTCGAGCTAGGTATCGCTAGGGCGTGAGGCCTCTCGTTGTGGCCGAGAGGTGCGGCCTTGAGGAGCAATTTAGGATGCTCTGGGGAGCGTTAGCACACGAGCGGCCACGGCCTGGTTAGGCCGAGAGCCACTTGTGCCTCTAGTTGGTCCACGTAGTGTAACTGGGGAAGTGTAGTTGCGGCGACCGTGTTTGTAGCGGTAAGCCGAGTACCGTCGGGAGCTGTGATTGGGTACCTCATAAGTGGATGGAGGTACCTGGGCCCCTGGTTTTGTGGAGACCGAGGCTGTAGTGGAAAGGAGCTATGTGGGACTATTCCCGTAATCTCCCTCCGATTATTTGGGAAGGATTTCGAGGGTTGGTATTCCCTGCTTATTTCTCCGATAGCAAGAAGAAGAATGTAGTACCCCTGGGGCCTAACTGACGGAATGACTGCAGTATCCTAGACTGTTCGACATTCCTGGAGAAGGTCGAGACAAGTCGGAGTCGTTTCGGCGTCAAATAGACGCGAAAACGGATTCGGAGCACCGAAGTAAGCCAAAACTGAAGTTTTGGACGCTTAGGGCTTTAGGGCGCCCGGAAATTATGTTTTGGGCGCCCAGATGTTGTGCTCATTCGCTAAAACTGCTAAGTCATTTCGGATCCAGTATCGGGCGCCCGAAAAGTGAGTCCGGAAATCCTACCTCGTGAATATCGATCCGCTTGACACGTGTTGATTGGTTGGTGAACTCCGCCGGACCAGGTTAGGGCGCACCGGACCGCGGCGGAGAGTCCGATGCTCGAGTTTTGTGCAGGCTGAAGAACCGGGCGCCCACTTCCTGGGTTTCGGGCGCCCGAATGTGGGTTTTCCTGTTGAGAGCAGGTTATGTGTATCTTTGTTCTTGGGGCACAGCACACCTAAACCTGTGGTCTTTAAATGATGTGGACGATCTCCCCTGAGGTCCTTTCTCCCCACTTCATGGTGAAGCTGGAATTTTGCAAGGATAGCCTCCATTTCCACCCAAATTCCACCTCTCTCCATTGAAGACCTTGGATTCCTGCAGAACTGCAACGTCGACCTATGCTGTTCTTGCTCGTGTGCAATGTGGGAGTGTCCAAATCCAACAAAACTTCATTTGTTGGATAGAGGACTCGTAGAGGAAGACGTAGAATCCTTCCAATTGCAATTTGGACAGGTATGTAAGCTACAGCTGAAGTTTTACTGGACCCCTTGTGTTCTTGAGCTGAAACTTGAGTTTTCCTTTTATCTTATGGATCCAAATCTCTTGGGAGCTGGAATTTTGAAGTGAAGATTGGTCTTTCCTCATTCCTTGCTGGTTTGGAGGTTCTTTCCACCTGAATTGAGGATTTGAAGGTGAGTTATAGCTCAGATTTTGAGTAATTAGCTTAAGTGCTGAATTTTTGGACCATTGATGGATTTCTTGGATTTTTGAATCCAGATCTTTGTGAGAATCTTTGGAGAGGTTTTGGATTGTTCCATCACTGTATTTGAGAGGTCTGTGACCCTTTTCCATTGGCTAGATTCGTTGGAATTCCAGAATTCATGTTTAATGTGTTGTTTGCTTAGTTGCTGGAACTTCTGGATGCATGTGCAGGAGGGTCCATAAGTGGGTCCGAATCAGTGTGGGGACCTTTTGGACATCGAGTCGAGCTCCGTTTTGGCTGAAATTTGGAGGGTGTGTTCTTGAGCCCCTGCTGGTGAGTTGGACAAAGTTTCACTGCATTTGGACTTCAGATTTGGATTTTATCGCATGTTGAATCCATATTGGTCGTGCTGCCAGGCTGCAGTTCTGGGCTGATGTTCTGGGCGCCCAGAACTTGAGCAGGTGGGTCCGAATCTCGAGGTTGCAGATTTGAGCCCGATTTCAGCCGGTGTTGTTTGGAGGCCTTCCACTTGACTCCTAGCCCTTGTTGGATAGCGTTCGAGGCGGATTAATGTTACCGAAATCGCCGGATTTCCTCCTAAGTTGTAGGGAGTGCAGCATGCTGTTTTATTATCTGTTTAATCATGTTAGTAGCTCGAATTCATGAATTTGCACGTATTATTATGAAATCTGAATTTGGAGCATAAATTGATAATTTATAGACATGACTTTACATGCTGAACTGGGAATTAACTTAGGAGAAAACTCGCGAACCTACAACCGTCACATTTCGAACTATTATCAGATTTAGCTCTAGGAGCCGTTTCTGTTCTTGTATCACCGCTGTTAGTGCGAGGTGGATACTTAATTTGTTGTAGGACGAGTTTACGGTCGTGCTGGGATGTCGAGCTTGTATTTACAGCAGGGTTAGGCTGTTTTGTATTACCGGGTGCCGTCGGGGTTGACGGTGGACCCAGACTCTTGTTTTAGCTTCTGTTTGTGCTGAGGGCACGTGAGCTTGGAGTCTTTGACCCATTTGACCCCTTTCCATTTGATTATAGCCTGTCGGAGCCTGATTGTGCTCGACAGAGATACGCGTACTAACTCGGTTGGGTAGCTCCCCCGAGTGCCGCTCCGGAGTGAGGCCTCTTTTGCGTTGCTGTCGCTACAGATTAGTTGGATCTGGTATTTGGACCGGCTACCCTTTTTGGTAGTGTGCGGTGTGGCTAGGCAGTTGGCTAGATGAGCCTGTTTGGGCGGTTTCGTTAGATTGGGTCAGGGGTGGCTTTTCACTTTGGTGATTCTTACTTGAGAGTGACTTGGATAGTGGTAGGGTAGTGGCATTACAGCTGTAGAGTTTATTCCAGCTTACTTTGTTGCTCTTTACCTACCAGCTATACTGTTAGTCTCGTAGACTTAGTGGGTGGACCGTTGAGGATGGTATTGGTACCCACTGAGGACTACTTCTTTTGATAGTAGTTCTCACACCCATTGTTGCCACATTTTTCTTGCAGAGCCTTCGTCTGTTGCGGCTGCTGCTCTTGTTCCTGCGGATCGAGGTAAGGGAGTCGCGAGCTAGATCCCTACCTGTCCCTGTTGTTCCTAGAGGAGGACCCTACTGGAGATAGTCTCTTTTGAGTTGAGCCATATACATATTCAGTGGATTTGTTCCTATTTTGGATTTGGAGGGACTGTTGTATTTTGGATCCTATATGTACATATGGCTTCTGTTATTAGTATGTTTTATTTCAGCTCTATATCTCTTGTAGTTGCTTGTATGTTTGTTTACAGGTTAGCTATCGCTTCGTATACATAGAAATGTCTATGTATACGGCGGATCTGTTGGCGAGCCCGGGGAACGAGTAATCCGGGGCGTGACAGATTAAGTTGGTATCAGAGCTTAGGAATAGGTCGTTGGGACTTAGTAAACCCTAGGCTTTGGCAGACCCTAGGAATGCAAGACGTGAGAGACGTGACTTGCTGCGAAAGTCATCGATTTGACTGTTGAACTCATCCTTAAGTGGAGGGAGTGATCGAAGGCGTGTGTCCTTTCCTGTCGCGAACTTGCGTTGGCTGCAGACGACGTCAAGCAGTGAGGGAAAAGAGGCAACCTTCTAGACTTTCGCTTGATTGGGTCGTGAGTTGTTTGTGTTTGCTGACTGATCTGTGTGTTGCGCAGGTGAGCATGACGCCTCCCCGACACCGAGGTCGATCCCCGACGCGGGCTACCCCCGTGCCTACTGAGGTGCCTGAGCAGGCGGGTCCTAGTGCACCCCCTGATTTGAGTGAGCAGTTGACTGCGCTAGCCGAGTCAGCTAGGCAGCAGAGTGCACTATTGCGGAGGATGTGTGATACCATTACTCACACGTGGAGTGCAGCACCTAGAGCGACGGAGTCGCAGGAGCCACCCCCTGCTATTCCAGCTGACGTTCCAGCTGCAGCCGTACCCCTAGCAGCGGCAGTTCCGGCCGCACCGGTTGGCGACACTTCCCGATCAGGTGGACAGATGTCGGAGGCCGAGCAGGAGCGGATGACCGAGAGACTAGCTCGTTTTTGCCGGTTCGATCCACCTTGTTTTGATGGTAGCCACACCGAGCCATGGGTGGTGGAGGCCTGGGTAGGCGAGATGGAGAAGTTATTCGAGGATCTCTTCATACCAAAGCGGGAGCAGGTTCATTTGGCGGTTCACTGCTTGACGGGTGATGCACGCACCTGGTGGACGAGGACGAGATCGAGCAGGTCGCTGGATGCGCTGCGGTTGAGTTGGGCCGAGTTCTGCGGGATGCTGTATGGGTCCTATTTCCCTAACAGCGTGAAGCAGAAACTCGAGGAGGATCTGAAGAATCTACTCCAGGGTGATCGCACAGTGCAGGAGTATACCCGAGAGTTTACCAGACTCCTGAACTGTGTTCCTTTTGCTGCGAGAGATGAGGCTCACAGAGTTTACTTGTTTGAGCGAGGATTGAGACAGGAGATCTTTGTCCTTGTACAGGCGCAGAGGTTGCAGACCTTGGATGCGTCGATCGAGCAGGCGCTATGGGTGGAGCGAGGAGCTTTGACGGCGAGTGAGCGGGCGGCCACACTAAGTCAAGGTTTGGATAGAAAACGCCCGGCTCCAGAGGACGGAGGACAGACCAGTGGCAGACGCCCGCCGAGACCTCCACGATCACGTTCCCAGGGTCGTGGGTTTTCGGGGCGACAGAGGTCTGGTGGATCCCGTCAGCAGGGACGGCAGCAGAGGGGAGCACCGAGATGTGTCATCTGCGGAGGACCACATTGGCCTAGACAGTGCGAGCAGCGAGAGGGCCGGTGTTTTGGGCGTGGTCAGTCCGGACATCTGCAGGCAGCTTGTCCCCGAGCAGCGTCGCCTGTACCATCGATCGCATCGGCACCTCCAGTTCATCAGCAGACCTATGGAGCTCCACCGACTCACAGCCAGATGGATAGGACTTCTGTACCACGCCCAGGTGAGCGGCGACAGCAGGCGCAGAGCGGCAGAGTCTTTGCGGCTCAGCTGGAGGACTCCACGGCGGCTGATCGTGTGGTGGCAGGTATCATTTTAATTTCTGGCATTAGAGCTCGTGCATTATTTGATACCGGTGCATCACATTCTTTTGTTAGTCGAGCATTTGCATCCTTGCATGGGCTAGTGTTAGGGCCGTTACCCTGTGCACGAGAGGTGCAGATTCCCGAGCACGTGTTGCTTGTGGAGGAGTGTTGTCGAGCTTGCCCAGTGCAACTTGGACCTTGGGTGATGCCCGTAGACCTGTTGGTCTTGGGGCGATTGCAGGATTTTGATGTGGTGCTCGGCATGGATTGGCTGGCACGCTACTTCGCGACGATCGACTGCGGCGAGAGGACCGTGACGTTTCGCGAGCCAGGCCAGGTGGAGTACGTGTATCGAGGCTGCAGGAGCACTTTGTTCGCGACGTGGATTTCATCGGCACGAGCGAGACAGATGATGAGTCGAGGATGTACGGCATTTCTGGCGACTGTTGTGGAGGTACCTGTGGTGGCACCGGAGCACGAGGGCATCTCTGTAGTCCGCGAGTTCCCGGACGTGTTTCTCCCGGAGTTGACTACGATGCCACCAGACAGGGAGGTCGAGTTTGTGATTGACGTAGCCCCAGGAACTGCGCCAATCTCAAAGACACCCTACCGAATGGCACCGGCTGAGCTGAGAGAGCTTAAGGCGCAGCTTCAGGATTTGATGGATAAGGGGTTTGTGAGACCCAGTGTATCACCTTGGGGAGCGCCGGTGTTATTCGTGAAGAAGAAAGATGGTTCACTTAGACTTTGTGTGGATTATCGAGAGTTGAATAAAGTGACCATCAAGAACAGGTATCCTTTGCCGCGCATTGATGATCTGTTCGATCAGCTGCAAGGATCTTGTGTCTTCTCGAAGATTGACTTGCAGTCAGGTTACCACCAACTGAAGGTGAAGGCCGAGGATATTCCCAAGACGGCTTTTAGGACTCGGCACGGGCATTATGAGTTTACGGTGATGTCGTTTGGATTGACCAATGCCCCTGCCGCGTTTATGGATTTGATGAATCGTGTGTTTAAGCCGTTCTTGGACCGGTTTGTGGTGGTGTTTATTGATGATATCCTGATCTACCCTCGGAGTGATGATGAGCATAAGGAGCACTTGAGGATAGTGCTGCAACTTCTGAGGGAGAAGAAGTTGTATGCCAAGTTGAAGAAGTGTGAGTTTTGGCTCCGAGAGGTAGCTTTCTTGGGCCATGTGATTTTAGCCACTGGTGTGGCGGTGGACCCGCAGAAGATTGAGACTGTGCGGGATTGGCCCAGACCGACGACGGTTACCGAGGTGAGGAGTTTTCTCGGATTGGCTGGATATTACCGTCGATTTGTGGAAGACTTTGCGAAGCTCTCCACACCCCTCACTCGTCTGACGAGGAAGGGGATTAGATTTGTTTGGAGTGTTGAGTGTCAGCGTAGCTTTGAGGAGTGAGGGGATTAGATTTGTTTGGAGTGCTGAGTGTCAGCGTAGCTTTGAGGAGCTGAAGGAGAGACTGATGTCTGCTCCCATCCTTACCCTTCCAGTGATGGGGGAAGGATTCGTGATTTATAGTGATGCATCACACAGTGGCTTGGGATGTGTGTTGATGCAGCATGGTAGGGTAATTGCTTATGCCTCTCGGCAATTGAAGGATTATGAGAAGAATTACCCTACGCATGATTTGGAGCTGGCAGTTGTAGTGTTTGCACTGAAGCTGTGGCGGCATTACTTGTATGGTGAGCACTGTGAGATTTTCACGGATCACAAAAGTCTCAAGTATCTGTTCACTCAGAAGGAATTGAACCTGAGACAACGCCGGTGGTTAGAGTTGTTAAAGGATTATGATATTACCATCCAGTATCACCCCGGCAAGGCGAATGTAGTGGCAGATGCGTTGAGCAGGAGATCAGTACAGAGCCTTAGTATGATGATCACTCAGCAGGCGCCATTACTTGAGGAGTTGAGGCGGCTTGAGCTTGAGGTGGTATCCCCTGGGGTTACTGCAAAACTTATGTCTTTGGTTTTGCAACCCACTCTGTTGGATAGGATCCGAGAGAAACAGAGTGTGGACCCCTACTTGATGAAGATTCGAGATCAGATTGCCAGCGGGCAAACAAGGGATTTTGGTGTTGACAGTTCGGGAGTACTGCGGTACAGGGACCGACTGTGTGTGCCTTTGGATTCTGAGATCCGAGAGGAGATTTTGAGAGAGGCTCATTACTCGCCTTATACGGTTCACACCGGTAGAACCAAAATGTATAAGGACTTGAAGGCACACTTTTGGTGGAATGGAATGAAGCGGCATATTGGGAGATTTGTGGCCCAGTGTTTGACTTGTCAACAGGTAAAGGCGGAGCACCGAGTACCTGCTGGCAAGCTTCAGAGTCTCCCAATACCCGAGTGGAAGTGGGACCAGATCGCCATGGACTTTGTCGTGGGATTACCGAGGACGCAGGCTGGTTTCGACGCTATTTGGGTGATAGTGGACAGACTGACCAAGTCTGCCCACTTCTTACCAGTGCAGACTACTTGGTCCAGGGATAGACTCGCTCAGTTATATTTGGACGAGATAGTGAGGTTGCATGGAGTTCCTACCTCGATTGTGTCTGATCGAGACACACGGTTCGTCTCGCAGTTTTGGAGGAGTCTTCAGACAGCACTGGGTACTCAGCTTCGATTTAGCACGACTTTTCATCCACAGACCGATGGTCAGTCTGAGCGGACCATTCAGACTTTGGAGGACATGTTGAGGGCATGTGTCCTAGACTTTGGTGGAGGGTGGCATCGACACTTAGGACTGATTGAGTTTGCGTACAACAATAGCTATCAAGCGAGCATCCAGATGGCTCCGTTTGAGGCATTGTATGGATGCAAGTGTCGTTCGCCCTTGCATTGGAGTGATGTGGGTGAGAGGAAGACTTTGGGCCCTGATATCCTATTGGAAGCGGAAGAGAAGGTCAAAATGGTTCGACGACGTCTTGAGACCGCCCAGAGTCGACAGAGGAGCTATGCGGATACTAGGAGACGAGACTTGGAGTTCCAGATTGGTGATCATGTGTTTCTGAAAGTCTCGCCGTCCAGAGGAATTCGCCATTTTGGAGTTCGTGGAAAGCTCAGTCAACGGTATGTTGGCCCGTTCGAGGTGTTAGAGCGAGTGGGGCCGGTAGCATACAGGATTGCCCGCAACTTTCTGGAGTCCATGATGTGTTTCATGTCTCGGCCCTGAGGAGATATATGTTCGATCCCTCCCATGTGATTGACTTCACCCCACTTGAGATGGCTGAGGACCTGCAGTACGAGGAGCGACCGGTGCAGATTCTTGCTCGCGAGACGAAAGAATTGCGCAATCGAGTCATACCGTACATGAAAGTGCAGTGGAGTAATCACGAGGAGCGTGAGGCGACTTGGGAGCCGGAGACGGTGATGCGGGAATCCTATCCCTACCTTTTCGAGCTGTCATCTTGAGGTATGAGTTTAAGTTTCGAGGACGAAACTTTCCGTAGGGGGGAAGGATGTAGTACCCCTGGGGCCTAACTGACGGAATGACTGCAATATCCTAGACTGTTCGACACTCCTGGAGAAGGTCGAGACAAGTCGGAGTCGTTTCGGCGTCAAATAGATGCGAAAACGGACTCGGAGCACCGAAGTAAGCCAAAACTGAAGTTTTGGGCGCTTAGGTCTTTAGGGCGCCTGGAAGTTATGTTTTGGGCGCCCAGATGTTGAGTGCTCATTCGCTAAAACTGCTAAGTCATTTCGGATCCAGTATCGGGCGCCCGGAAAGTGAGTTCGGAAATCCTACCTCGTGAATATCGATCCTCTTGACATGTGCTGATTGGTTGGTGAACTCCGCCGGACCAGGTTAGGGCGCACCGGACCGCGGCGGAGAGTCCGATGCTCGAGTTTTGTGCAGGCTGAAGAACCGGGCGCCCACTTCCTGGGTTTCGGGCGCCCGAATGTGGGTTTTCCTGTTGAGAGCAGGTTATGTGTATCTTTGTTCTTGGGGCGCAGCACACCTAAACCTGTGGTCTTTAAATGATGTGGACGATCTCCCCTGAGGTCCTTTCTCCCCTCTTCATGGTGAAGCTGGAATTTTGCAAGGATAGCCTCCATTTCCACCCAAATTCCACCTCTCTCCATTGAAGACCTTGGATTCCTGCAGAACTACAACGTCGACCTGTGGTGTTCTTGCTTGTGTGCAGTGTGGGAGTGTCCAAATCCCACGAAATTTGGTTTGTTGGATAGAGGACTCGTAGAGGAAGATGTAGAATCCTTCTAATTGCAATTTGGACATGTATGTAAGCTACAGTTGATGTTTTACTGGACCCCTTGTGTTCTTGAGCTGAAACTTGGGTTTTCCTTTGATCTTATGGATCCAAATCTCTTGGGAGCTGGAATTTCGAAGTGAAGATTGGTCCTTCCTCATTCCTTGCTGGTTTGGAGGTTCTTTCCACCTGAATTGAGGATTTGAAGGTGAGTTATAGCTCAGATTTTGAGTAATTAGCTTAAGTACTGAATTTTTGGACCATTGATGGATTTTTTAGATTTTTGAATCCAGATCTTTATGAGAATCTTTGGAGAGGTTTTGGATTGTTCCATCACTGTATTTGAGAGGTTTGTGACCCTTTTCCATGGGCTAGATTCGTTGGAATTCCAGAATTCATGCTTAATGTGTTGTTTGCTTAGTTGCTGGAACTTCTGGATGCATGTGCAGGAGGGTCCAGAAGTGGGTCCGAATCAGTGTGGGGACCTTTTGGACATCGAGTCGAGCTCCGTTTTGGCTGAAATTTGGAGGGTATGCTCTTGAGCCCCTGCTGGTGAGTTGGGCAAAGTTTCACTGCATTTGGACTTCAGATTTGGATTTTATCGCATGTTGAATCCATATTGGTCGTGCTGCCAGGCTGCAGTTCTGGGCTGATGTTCTGGGCGCCCAGAACTTGAGCAGGTGGGTCCGAATCTCGAGGTTGCAGATTTGAGCCTGATTTCAGCCGGTGTTGTTTGGAGGCCTTCCACTCGACTCCTAGCCCTTGTTGGATCGCGTTCGAGGTGGGTTAATGTTACCGAAATTGCTGGATTTCCTCCTAAGTTGTAGGGAGTGCAGCATGCTGTTTTATTATCTGTTTAATCATGTTAGTAGCTCGAATTCATGAATTTGCATGTATTATTATGAAATCTGAATTTGGAGCATAAATTGATAATTTATAGACATGACTTTACATGCTGAACTGTGAATTGACTTAGGAGAAAACTCGCGAACCTACAACCGTCACATTTCGAACTATTATCAGATTTAGCTCTAGGAGCCGTTTCTGTTCTTGTATCACCGCTGTTAGTGCGATGTGGATACTTAGTTTGTTGTAGGACGAGTTTACGCTCGTGCTGGGATGTCGAGCTTGTATTTACAGCAGGGTTAGGCTATTTTGTATTACCGGGTGCCGTCGGGGTTGACGGTGGACCCAGACTCTTGTTTTAGCTTCTGTTTGTGCTGAGGGCACGTGAGCTTGGAGTCTTTGACCCATTTGACCCCTTTCCATTTGATTATAGCCTGCCAGAGCCTGATTGTGCTCGACAGAGATACGCGTACTAACTCGGTTGGGTAGCTCCCCCGAGTGCCGCTCCGGAGTGAGGCCTCTTTTGCGTTGCTGTCGCTTCAGGAAACCTCTCTCACACATATTTTTCCAAAAGATTTAATCCCTTAATGTGTGAGTCCAGTAGAGGGAGTAGACAACTCGAAAATCTCCCCACAATTATCCATAACATCCAATCAAACTAGGAAGTTTGAACTTCGATCACATCCGCTTGTTCAAATCAACTATGGATGGTTGATTTCCTTGAGATCTCCAATCATAGCCACTTGGCATCAACTGCCAAAGGACACTAGTCCTCACAACCAAAACAGCACGTCTTCAACTTGAAGCACTTGCAATCCTCGTTCCAAGGAATCTTCACGGTCTTCATCGCCTCTCGACTTCCAACTCGTCGTCGATGCGCACAGGGACAAAGACACCCAGAAGGGCCAAACATCACAACACACAAGAGCATCAACCAGCTCAAACGACACCACGACAATTTCGTAATGTCTTCACTGAGTAAACAAGTTACCCTCGGTCCAAACTCAAACTC
The DNA here is from genome assembly GCA_016920855.1 of Puya raimondii. Classification (NCBI taxonomy): domain Eukaryota; kingdom Viridiplantae; phylum Streptophyta; class Magnoliopsida; order Poales; family Bromeliaceae; genus Puya; species Puya raimondii. The sequence continues at coordinate 127,014,306 of JABWPP010000050.1, forward strand.
ATCTCAACGAGAGTAGTACTCAGATTGCCACTACCCTCGAATAAAACCAGAATTCATGGAGCTTGATCAAACAGATCAACAGATCTCATCTACGAGTGCATGTTCCTGATCGTGACCCTACTGAGTTCACGATAGTCGACCCACAGTCGAAATGACCCGTCCACATAGAACAAACGAGATCGACACTCCACAAGGAAAACACTAGGCAAAATAGGTCTCCAGACCAAGCCTACAACTCTCACAACTCAACCGGGATTGCACGAGCAACTCCCTAACAAGAGACATCCTCGCTTTTGAGGATTCTCAACACTCACCAAGGGTGCTGGCCTAAAGGCCACGCGCCCACTCAGCCAACAACCAGGCTTGGGCGGGTGAAACAATCGTCGCAATTAACGAATTTTCACGCCCTCTGAAAACACTATTTCGTGTCCAAGATCCCAAAGCACTACTGCTCGGCTCACACACTCATCGGCAATCAAATAGCCGAAGAGCCGGCCCAAGTTCAAATTAGAACTACACGCTCTTAGCCAAATAAAGCCAATCGCTTTGTTGGCGCACAGAAACATCCAAAACCAACGGAGTACAAGAACAGTACTCTCAAGTCCAAACACTCAGGACCACTCGATCTGCAACGACAAGGAATGAGTTCCCTGCCATGCATTCGGCAAACAGCCGATCCAAAACCACAATCATAGTGAACAACAAGCAACTCCAATACTACGAGCTGCGACAACCTCCATCGTCGCTGCATCATCATCCGCCCGTCAAACAGACACGCATTCATCCGGTGCAAACCGCACGAAGTCGATCCCAATATTGTCGACACTAATCTCCTCAACACTCCAATTGGGAATGGCCCACCTGGCCACGAAGAGAGCACTTGCCCCTACTCCAAGGGCATCATCAGGCACTCGCGGCTCCACCGCTCACACGTCACAATAGTCGATGACGATTTGACGTCCCATTAACATCCTACTAAGGGTCCACCTTCTCGAGATCAATTTCTTCTCGATCACTTGATTGTCCTCTTACGATAGACTTGCCACTCATAGTAGCTTCCTTTGCCGTCCCAACGGTCTCCACATCTCTTGCCCTTATCAAGGTGCGATCCACATTCTCACAAAATCTCTTGAGGTCGGCTGCCAACTGGGTCGACATATCCTCCAGTTGCTTAATCCTCTCGTCTGCCGGCGTAAAGCCTCAACTTGGAGTAACATCATAATTGATCGCCGCTCCACACTCGCTGAATTTACCAGTTGCTCTCCCAACTTCAGGGTCTCACCAAATCCGGAGGATGCAGGGTTTCCGTCTCGGCTGCCTCGGCCGCCATCGAGTGCGTCGATCGCCACTCAAGCTGCAACAAGCAAAACATGCGTAGGTGAAACACCCCACGCCAACGCATCCCCACACAAGACTATAACCCCAATCATGCGAAAGTAATGAAGTGGACTCCCACTATTCCCCGATGTCACGTTGTCGGCCGCCAACGTGACCCTCCAAGGGTATAGAAGTGGTTCACTCCGATCTAACTCCAACAAGTTTGGAGCTTTTAGAAATGACCCAATCATAATACTTTCGCCAATACGTCACAAGAGATCCCGTCTCTCACGTTCCTATTCCTTATCGTCCAACCTGCCTAAGGTTTGCTAGGTCCACTTAGACTCAACCCTAGGCTCTGATACCACTATAATCTGTCACGCCCCGGGCCCTCGCGGGAGCCTACCAGGCACGTGCACAGACCCGCCGTGTACCTCAAACAACACAATGTACACAAGGCGTCTATGCTAACAACCATCAAGAAGGATAAAGAATACATCCTAACAAGGTAATCAGAGCGAGAACATAGTTCTACATCTAAAACAAAATTCACACAACTAAATCTCAAGATATACAAAGAATTTATACATCTTATCAACAATAGATCAACCAAACATCTATACATCTTTCATTCAACATACAATGAAAGGAATACCCATGGTATGCCTACAACAACACCGTAGAGGCTCTAGCTAGCTGCTAACCCCTCACCGCGATCCCAAGCCTCTCCTGCTGCGGAAGGCTCTGAAATAAAAACAACAAACCCCAGGGGGATGAGAACTATTATTCAATAGTTCCCAGTGGGTAAGCCGCCGAGAGTGGCGAATTACACCGCTAGGTCAACTGAGGCAAGATAGTTTTAAACTAAAACATAAAGCATAAAAATATTAAATGCTAACAAATAGTTCTACAACTATCATGCCTCCAATGACTAAACCATCTACATGAACATGAACATGCTCTATTGTCATATGCTCAACAATTAATTTCATGGTTTACATGCATGTCAAATTAATGCCATGATCAGTTTCATAAGCTCTAATGTAATAACTCACTATATGTCAAGTTTTACTATTACACATAGGACTTGTCTCCAACTACAAGTATGTAATGTATATTCAATTTGCTACTACATGTATGAACTATGTGACTTGTTCTCAACAATATGAAGGTTATGTTCACTACATGTAATGCCACAATGTCACCACCCTATACTATGTCCATACACTACATGTAATGCATTAATTGATTAGGGTGTCAAAAGTCACATTCCGGTTAAAATAACCTCTTACCATATGAATATTCACCTTGCATACACCATAACTGTGTAGCCATAAAATAATATAATAGCGGGATGTTCATCTTGTGCCGTGCCTAATGGCTCCGTGGTAGTCAACACCTCACGCTTCGGTGAGCCTTACCCACGGCGGTTCCATTTCGGCGCTCTCTCAAACACACGGGCGAAATAACTGTCGCTAGGCCATCTCCGGAGTGCCGGCTTGTAGGGAGCGACCCTCACAAGCATGTGTAAACGAGCATAGTGGCTAACAAGTAACAATCATCCATAATAATATCATAGGTTTAATTTCACGTTATGTCAAAACATATCACTTTATGCTTACTACATCCAATAGCCAATATGCTAAATGTCAACATTATCATGTTGTTCTCAATGTTCGATGGTATGTCCCTACCAATATGTCCATATCTCTAACATGTAACTGTTCATCTCTTTGTTTACTAAGTTCATAAACCATGCATTATTCTAATGTCATGTACTATGCATTCCACTAATGCCAAAACTATGCATTATTCTAATGCCATAAATCGTGCATTCTCTAATGCTATAATCCATGCATTCTACAAATGCCTTAACAATGCATTCTACAAATGCCCAAAATCATGCATTCTACGATGCCATATGTCATGCGTAAGCTACAACAACCTCTACTTCATAGAGTATAAAACTATCATGTAAGTGTTTAATTAACCAAATGGACTCATGTTAAACCAATTATAACACCAAATGCAAATAGTATCCCTTTCCTCATGTCTTAAACATGGAATCAACCCACGACCAAATGGTCGAGTCCAAGGCCAACAATGCCCGTCACAGTTGCTCACCAAGATGAGGTGCAACAACTTATCATGCATTGCCATAACTTCTCCTTTCTCTATACAAGCATACTCTAGTATGCAAGAGAATTCACTAATTCCACAACCAAGTAGTGTCTCCTATGATGCTCACCTCTAGCATGCATAACCTAATTAGCATTTTATAATGCATCATTACACTACTAACACAATTACTCTAGCATGCATATTATCATCATAATGCCATACTATATGAAATATGCACTTTTCATACATAACATATATGTCTCATGCAATCACAATTATCATCATGCCATAATTAACATAATTATGCATCTAATCAATCCTATAACAAGATAGGAGACATAGGGGGAGTTCACCCATTTCGGTGAGGTCAAACCCACCGGATACCCGTCGAAACCTCGCAGTACTTCGAAACGAAGTTGTCCCTCGAGCTTCTCATACCCTAAGATAATTTCCCAAGGGGTTAGGGGCATCGAACAAGCAAATTCGAAAACCACCAAAAATCAATGAGGTAAAAGGGTGGAATTTACCTTAAGCAAATAAAACTTGTTCTAGGTCCAAATTGAGGTTAGAGATCATCAAATCCAACCTACAACAACGTTCTACACCCATCAATTCCACCTCAAGGGCTCACAATCACAAAACCCTAACCAAACCCTAGTTTTCAAGAAACTAGGTTTTCCATGCTAATCTCAAGCAAAAACACAAATAGAGGTTGTAAGAGAGTTTACTAACCTCAATTCAAGCATCCAACCGGGCTTACACAAGCTAGGGTTGAAGATCCATCCTCCAACAAGTTCATCTCCTCAGCCCCGAGCTCCCTCCAAGCCTAGGAGTCCACCTCCATGGGAAAAAATGGAGAGAAAGGAGATCAAAACCAAGATCTAGGGGTTGGGGGAAGAGAAAACCTAGAGAGAGAGAGGAAAAACCCACCTCTCCTTCTCCTCCAAGCCTCAGCCAAAACAACACAAGAGGGGGTGAAGGGGTACTTAACCCAATGCACAAAATCCAACAAGGCCCCTCAAAAAGCCAAAATTGCAAAACTGCACGAAATGCATTCTGCAGCATTGTATACCGGTATGCGCATGGGCATACCGGTATCCAACCAAAAATCCCGCAAACCCGAGCCTCGGCCAAGCAGTCTGCGCAAAGGGATTCCGGTATGCCTAGACCAGATACCGGTATACAGCGCATTTCGGTATCCGCTGCCGCATTCCGCAGAAGCCGAGAGCTGCGCACAACCAGTCTTCACTGGATCCCGGTATCCCTAACCCAGATACCGGTATGCAATGCAAAATCTGCACTTTTGCAGATTTCGACTTCCGGAGTCCGTTTTCGCACTTTCTAAGTCCCGAAAATACTCCGAAGCTCACCAAACTCAACCAAAAACTCCAGAATAGTATAAGGCACTATTCTCTCACTAGAACTCCGTAATTTGCTAAAGTTCAGTGTACTACACAGCTGTAGAGTTTATTCCAGCTTACTTTATTGTTCTTTACCTACCAGCTATACTGTTAGTCTCGTAGACTTAGTGGGTGGACCGTTGAGGTCGGTATTGGTACCCACTGAGGACTACTTCTTTTGATAGTAGTTCTCACACCCATTGTTGCCACATTTTTCTTACAGAGCCTTCGTCTGTTGCGGCTGCTGCTCTTGTTCCTGCGGATCGAGGTAAGGGAGTCGCGAGCTAGATCCCTACCTGTCCCTGTTGTTCCTAGAGGAGGACCCTACTGGAGATAGTCTCTTTTGAGTTGAGCCATGTACATATTCAGTGGATTTGTTCCTATTTTGGATTTGGAGGGACTGTTGTATTTTGGATCCTATATGTACATGTGGCTTCTGTTATTAGTATGTATTATTTCAGCTATATATCTCTTGTAGTTGCTTGTATGTTTGTTTACAGGTTAGCTATCGCTTCATATACATAGAAATGTCTATGTATACGGCGGATCTGTTGGCGAGCCCGGGGAACGAGTAATCCGGGGCGTGACAAAGAAGCCTTAGGAAAGACACCAAAAGCTGAGGCAATGGAGTTGCTCGGTGAGAGAGTGCGAGGGAAATTCTCTCGCGCCATCGACTGCATCTCGCATGTGGTGTAGGATGGCGAAGACCAGGCTGAATGCTTTGAGCTGAGAGTGCAGCCGGGAACCCTCGAGGCTTATAGCAAGTAGAAGGGGAGAGAGATTAATGGGTGATAGCTGAGCCCTACCGGCCGCAACAGTGTTCTTCGCTCCGGCCGCAACAACGTTCTTCGCTCCGAGACGGCTCGCGGGTGGATCACCTACGGCGAGATCTTGGGAGTGTGTGTTGGTGATGAGACGACCGGATGATTCACGGCGGGCACTAATTGACTAATGGTACACGAATCAGGTCGTGAAGCCCACTGCTACCGACGATGTCGTGGCAGGTAGCAGGGATCCAATGTATGGATAAATATAGATACCCGAGCATGCTCGTGTCACGAAAGTGTATTGCCTGCCAAAGCGAATAGGTGACTAAACGATGCCGGTGTGTTGCTGGTGATGAGCAAAGGACGAGGCTTGAGGTAGGGATGGAAATAGTGGACCGACTCTTAGGGCAATGTGAGTAGCCAATTGCGAGAGTCGAGTCATGATACGCAAGGACATCCTAATAATCTATGAATTTCGAATGCCGGTCCGGCGAACCGAATGGTGAAAGTGAAATCACTATTGCTGAAGTAGTAATATAGTCGCCAAGCTCTAGCGAGTAGTCTAGCAGTACCTCAATTCGAGGTAGGGAACTTTGCACATGCATAGTTGGTGTGCATAGGCAAGATTGCTTGGTGCTTGTGTTTGGCACGAAAGTGCAGCGTAGCGTAGAATGCTCGAGTAATGGTACTCGTGGAGTACGAGTCTTGTTCAGCCAAGAGGGTTTGTTGGCAGTAGAACTTGAGCGTTATTAAGTGTGAAAGAGGCCATAGACTACTCAAAAGGGCTGGTGGCTCGCACTAGGTGGTTAGGAGTCGAGAAGGATATGTGTTGCTCGGTAGAGTGTGTCGTGTGCGACGACGGTGGCGGGTATTGCTTGGGGACGATCCGTGCCCGGACCATGTTTGGACTGTGGAGCCTGGGGCCGTATGGACAGGCGCAGTTAGTTGTATATGACAACGGCCCGAGACCTGAGGGTAGGGCAGAGATTTATGGTCGGGGCGGTAGTCCGAGCTATGACCCGAGAACGTGGGGTACCACGTGTGAGATCGTGTGACTGTTGATACACCGGGAGTGTGAATGTGACCTGACCCTTAGATTTGTGCTGGCTTGGGGTCTTGGATTCTCCTGTTAGGAGCAGATGTGCGAATTCCCAAGTGAGGACTCCGCTGACTGATGATTGAGTCTACGCTGCGAGCTAGAGGTGTTTGCGCTATGATGAGACGGTCTTAGGCGGTAGGCCTATGGGGATGGTTGGTATTTGGACCATCCGTAATGAGCCAGAGTAAGCGGTTTAATCTAGAGCTCATATGGTGAGAGCATTGGTTGCTTGTAGATAAGTGAGGGTAGAGACCAAGGAGTGAGTGCTCGGTCATGTCGCTTGCCTAGGACCGCTAAGTTCAGCGTCGTCGATATGATGAAATCGAATTCACGAACAGAGTGTTTGTGTGCACCCGTCGTGGGGGCGACACGATGATGACCCTTAGCGGAGCAATGTTATGCGACGTGCTCTTTCGGAGGTGATAGGAGTTGAACTGCATGTGGACACGAGAACTATGCTCCGAAACAAGTAAGACTTGAGGATGTGCCAAAATGTGCCATCGCGCTATGGAGCTGGAAGTCCACTTTTCGTGGAATCGTTCGTGTTCCGTCGGCATAGTATGCCGCCGTGGAGTGTATCGAGACGAGGCGGTCGGGTGATGCCCTCTGGATTCCCCGTAGGATTTGATGAGGTCTGCAGAATGCAATATAATGGGTGGTGGTGGATCTTTCAATTTGCCGGCTTGCTCTTGCCTAACCCACACCACGAGAATGAAAGGCGATCCTGAGCTCAGAGAAGGTAGTGCACGGTGGAATTAATGAACTTGTCGCCTGTTGATGACGTGAGCCCGATGAGGAGTGCTTAATTGTTGATGTAGACTAGCGTTCGGGGTGAGTCGATTACATGATATGTCAAGTAGTGAAAAGGTGTTGGAGCGCAAGGGTTCTAATGTGGTAACTTGCGTTGCCTCCAGGACTTGCGGAAGCCCAAATGTGTTTCATGAATTCACATTCCGCAAGCATGTTCGTGATCGGACCCACGTCCTTCGCTATGGGCCGCTTGAGCATTCACGAGGTGCGTGAAGCTGCTAAGGAGTGGGAGAACGCAATGATACCCTCAATTTCTCGACAAGTCGAATTGAGGCGTGATCTTAGTTTCGTAGACGAAACTCCTTTTAAAGAGGGGGGATGTAGTGTACCGACTCCCTTGCAATTGTGGAGTTCTAGTGAAAGTAGCTTAAAAATCTATTAAAATAGTTTCGGCGAAGTTTTGAGAGTTATTCAGGTGTTTCAGTGCAAATCGGGCATGAAAACGAGCTCCGAAAGGTGAAATCTGCCTAAGCTGCATATTTTGTATTGAGTACTGGAATCTGGGTACCGATACGCAATACAAAATGGAGAGGGACCAACTCTCGAATTTTGAGGAACTGGAAACGGGGTACCGGAACTAAATGTCTGAGTACCTGTAGTGTACCGTGTGTTGGTGCACTCCCCCGGACTTTGGCCAAATAGGACCAAGTGTGGATGAGTCGATGTTGTGGCCATTTGAGGGAGTTTGGAAGAACTCCGGATCAATTGGAGGTGATTGGATGCTTGTTGGGAGTTATGGGAGTGAAACCATGAGCTTGGGAATAAAGATGAAGGAAAATAAGGTCTATTGGCTTTGAGGGGCATAAGTGTAAATATGTAAACTTACTGCTAAAGTTAGTGCAAAGTGGTGAGGTGTACTCCAATGAGGGGCAAATTGGTAATTGTTATAACTTAGTGTTTAAGCAACTTCCTCTCATTCCCTCATCCACTTTCACCCTCTCATGAGAAACACTCTTCCTCTCTCTAGAAATCCCTCTCCCTCATCTCTCTTTTTCCTCTCAAGAGATCTCTCCAAGAAGTGGAGAAAAGCTTGCTTGGAGTTGAAGCTTATCTCTTGTGCACATCAAGCTTGGAAAGTATTTTTGATTAAGGTGAGTTTCTTAGGGTTTGAGCTTAGAGTTTGGTTTTGAGCTCTTTTTATAGCTTCTTTGGAGACCCTAGTGAATCCTAGCTTGGATGATCATGTAACACCAAAAAATTTTGGTGTTCTTGATGTGTGATGAGTCATAGGGCTAGAATTGAGAGTTTTTCTTATATAAAATTTTCGGTGAAATTGATCTTATATTTCCCTAATTGAAGGGTAAATCGACACTTTGAAACGCTCGGAACGAAGTTTCACTGAGTCTACGAAAGCCAATCGTGGAAAAGTACCATTTTTGCTTCGTTAGCTACAGTCGAGAGAAATCGGCGCGAATAAATTGCGCAACTTGGTTTTCCCACCTCGCGGCATCGACTTGAGGTGGGTGGTGATATCCGGAACGGTTGGATTTCCTTTTATGTCTATGTCGCCATTATTGGTCATATGTGTATATATGTGTAGAAACCATGCATTGTAGGGTTTTATTGTATTTATGCTTTCAAATTCCTTGCATGCTTCCTAAAGTAGAGTAAGACAACTTGGGTAAAGAACTCGGACATTGGATGCATGAGGATTGGGTCGTTGGACATTGGAACCCTATGAATGTGAGGAACTAGTATGTGAACTAGAGAACAATGTGAAATGTAGTGACATGAACTTAGTGGCATTGGGACTAGTTGTGTTTGATAGCACTTGTGGCATTAAATGCTAGGGATTGGTAGATCCCCGTATATCATTATCTTGATTGGTAGGGTGTCCTCGGGATGAGAGGACTGGATCGTACTCACATTGTCTGTTGGCTTGTGGTATGTCGCGACATCACAAGTAGTGAGCTCCGGAGTTGTCACGTATGGGTTAACGTATCTACCCAGCAGGCGGCCCTTGATTAGTGATAGTCCCCGTGGGCCCTGGTATTGTGAGTGAGCTCGACCTTCGGGTGAGCTGGTATGATTGGGTTAAAAAGATAGAATGTTGGTAAGCATCATGAGCATGACATTTTCTATGGTTACCCAATTTCATATTGTAGAGGCATAGTAGTTGCATTAGTTGTTTATTATTGTTATCTCTTCTCACTACTTATGCCTGATTAGACCTAGTGGGAAAGTCGGCGGGGTCGGCGGCCGAACCCACTGGGAACTTCTTTTAGTTCTCACCCCCCCTTGTTTTGCAGAGCCTAGCACGAGCGGTGCGGTCGAGGATCGTGGCAAGGGTATAGCGCCCTAGGTAGTGGACTTCCATGTATTAGCTTACCCTGTGTATTAGTGTGATGCTTTTGTATTATGAGAGAACTTGTAGAAGCTTCACTTTGGGAGATGTAAATATATATGTCATTATATATGCATGTGTGTATATGTATGGAAATGATATATTTTGGGTCGATGTATGTGAAGCTTGAATGTTTTAGTTACAATAGTTAAGTATTTCTACCTCTCGCACTTGTATTATTGCCCTCGTGCAATTCATTTATGTTGATTGTTTTTCCTGGGCAAAACTTGATGTACATGACGTTGTTGAGCCTTGGGCCGACAGGGGAGGTTCTTTCCGTTTGGCGGTTTGTGCGCGCGCCCGGACCGACCAAATTGGCGGTCGCGGGGCGTGACAGACTAGAGTGGTATCAGAGCGTAGAGAGGTTTAGGAAGGACCTAGGAAACCTTAGGATGGTGACTATAAGGACCTAGGTGCGCGAGTGACGGTGATCTATCATTAGTGGCGGAAGTTGATTCAATTGGGTTTAGTTGCTAGAATGTTAGTTGGAGACCGATTCAAGGTGTTATTTATTCTCAACTCGAGGAGGTTGTGTTGGCGGCCGACAACATGATACCTAGAGATGTGAATAAGTGCCCTTGCACACTTTCGCCTAATTTGGTTTTGTTTGGTTAAGTAATCGAATTGTGTAGAATTCGTGAGTCGAAGTGATTAATCAAATTGTTGCATTTCAGGAGGTAATGGCGCCGAAGAAACGCCTTGGGACGGGATCTACTCCAGCACCGCTGTCACGCCCCGAGACCGCCTCTTTGGTCGGATTCGGGCGCGCCAACAGACCGCCGAACGGACAAAGTTTCCCCTGTACGTCCAAGGCGTCGCAATCAATACAATTCACGAGGTTCCAAACAGGAACAGAATTCATACACAGATTGCATAAGGAAGTTATCAAAAACGTAAAACAACTACGCTATTACAAGCATTCACATTACATTTACATTTTCTGCCTTTTTCATCCAAATACAATCAATTAGTTACATTTTGTTCATTCTTTTCTTTTCAATACCCCTAAGCTATGCTGACCCCGGGGTACATCTATCTCTGGTCACAAATGGTAGGGGCGCTATCTATCGAGCTACGCCCTTTCCTCGCGCGCCGCCGCGCCGCTCACGTGTGGACCTGAAAAACAGTGGGATGAGAACTATATACATAGTTCCCAGTGGGTACGACCACCCAAGGGAAGAGCTCGACCCACCAGGTCCAAAGGAGGCAACATAAGCAGGTTAGTCTAATATATATAAACATATATCATGTGCAAGTAATAAAATCATCCATGCTTATGCCTCAACTAAATGCAATATGAAATCCATGCAAGTAGATCTATCATTTCTACCTTCTATTTCACTATCCACTTTATATGCAATTCTCTTCTAAGGTTTTACTTACCTTAGCCAAGGTCAAACCCGACTCACTCTTGAGTCAATTATCCACAGCTTACCGCCTTACCTGACTTAGCCACCTGGCGGCGAAATCGTCGCACACGCCAACAATGGCTCAAGTCACTAGGCGGCGTAATCCTTTACCTGACATAGCCACCTGGCGGCGAAATCGTCGCACACGCCAACAATGGCTCAAGTCACTGGGCGGCGAAATCGTCGCACACACCCTGGGTATCCAGCCTACGGCGGCGAAATCGTCGCACACGCCTGAGCTCTGATACCAAGATCACCAAGATCACTAGATGTGCACATCTCTCCATTTCCATGTCAACCTTTTTAGGTTCATAGTCACATGTCCAAGTGGTCATCCTACCACTATGCTTTCCAACCTATGTTCAATAACACTAGGTTCCATGACGTTTCATCTCAAGTGGTCTACCTACCACTATGTTATTCCACCTAGGTTTACCCACCCTAGGTTCATCACCTGATCCAACCTATGTTTAATAACACTAGGTTTAATACCATCACATTCCAACCTATGTTCAATGACACTAGGTTTATTGCCATCACATTCCAACCTATGTTCAATGACACTAGGTTCAATGTCCAATCATGTTATTCGTTATCCTAGTTGTCCACACCTAGGATTCATGACATCTAGCACTTGTATCCAACTTGTCGAGTTCTCTAATCTTCCTAGAGTTCATCGACCCTATGTTCACATCCACACCTAGGCATACACACACATATATACATATACGCTCATATGTCACCATTTGCCTAGCGTTATACGTCCAATGGTAGATAATTTATCCTAAGTAGCATATAACCTATGCCTACTCATTTACCCAATTAGTCTACCATTACATGCATCAATAAGATAACATTAAACTTTACTCTTTGGCATGGAAGTGACCTAATCACTTCGGTAAGCACAACCCACCTCACACTCTTCCGATTGCTTGTAGACACTTGCAATCGGGCTCTAATCCTCGGCTTCAAGCTTGGTCTTCAAGCTCCTAGCCCTAACACACATATATAGGATTCGTTAATACGAGTTGAACTCAAAACAATTTTGTTTCTTGCAGTTCGACGAAATTGAGTTGTCCCGCGTGTTTCGTTAACCTCTAATTAGGGTTCTACGGGTTCAAACCATTTTTTAAACCCTCGAAATCCAAAACCCTCTTTTACACAAGGGTTTTCCGATTTCTTCAAGAAGACTCCGCAATTTGCGGTGAATCCTTGATTAAACTAGCATAGAATCCTTTAGGGAACTCAAGAACCTCAATTTTGAAGGATTTAGCAAGAATCCTAAACCCTAATCCGAAAAACCTCACCTCGGGTTGCGAGCTCGCCGAACCTCTACGCGCGCTAGAGCTCGATCCGATGCTCCCCCAAGCCTCGCGAACTCGATCTCCGCCAAAACCCCAAGTTTTGGGAGAACTAGAGAGAGGGAGAGAGAGGATTGTGAGGGAGAGAGCTTCTCTCTCTCTCCATACGTGTGTGTGTGTGTGCGCGCGCTGCTGAGGGAGAAAAGGGAGAAAGCTCCCTTTAAAAACAACCCTCCAACACTATTATAATTTCAGTTCAGAATCTGATACTTTTCGCCGGAGCCCTTCTGAATGTCCGTTTGCGCTCAAATTTGACAGTCATGCTCGGTTTAAGTTAATCAGAAGAACTAATCATCACTACTCAGTTTCGGACCATTTTTTGGTCACCGAAAGCTCTACCGACTAAAATCTCTAGCAGATTGCTGTTATATTTTATCTTCACTTTTCGGGTGTCGGAATGACATGAAACTTTTAATCTAGCCTCAGAAAAATAATTCTGACATATCCTCAAATTTTCATAATTTTCTGACACTGTGAATTTTCTGCTAAAAAATCAGCTCCGTTTCTTACAGAAAATTCTAAATCTCCTGTTTTCGTTCCAATTTCAGCACAAGTTACTTACGACTTATATTTTACTTCTCTAAGTCCAATAAAAATAGTATCTCACACTATTTTTATTTTCACTTACTTTTATATTAAAAATTTGGTACACTACATTCCTCCCACCTTAAAAAGAGTTTCGTCCGCGAAACTAAGATCGCACCTCAATCTATTTATCAAATAGATGAGGGTATCATTCCATCATCGCGTCTTCCCAGTCCGGGCAGCTTCACAAAGCCTATCACCTAGGGACACGCGAGTCCACAGCTCCTCTGCACGAGCAAGGATGCGAACCGTGATTCTTCGCACGTCATATGCTCGCGTAGCTCAAACGGCTTACCACGAACCTCAATCCATGCAAAAGGGCCCAAATGCCCCAATTTCAGGCATTCTGCATAGCTCGAGTCCGGATCCTATTGCTGGGTCCGGATTCTTGCTCTTTCCCAGTCTCGCATAGTAACCCGAAAGTCCGGATCCCACTCCCGGGTTCGGAACCCGAGAGCATTTCAGCTCCAGTGCGACTTCTTCAAAAATTTCAAATTTTGGTTTGTGGGTCTTTAACTCGCACCCACACATTCCGAAATTCTCGGAACTCAATCCCACACTAGCCATCATCGGCTTCTCCTGAACTTCATCCAATTTGGTAAAGTTCGGTATAGCGCACTGAAGTTCGGTGTACTACATTTTTGTAGTCTATATCCACACTCCTGCACCTCGCAGGCCAGGTATCTTGGCCACTCGAGAGTCTATGTCGTCACGAGCGACTCTCCTCCAAGTTCATAGTTCCATTGTGGAACTCATATTGGTTCGATCACCGTCATTGCCTAAAAGCAATATCATTGATTCATCGACCAAACACAAGTGGCCTAATCACTTGTGAATTCCTAGCCACAACTCAAGATGGCACACTTGGCACATCCTCAACTCCAGCTCACTTAGGAGCAAAATCCTCAAATCCACGCGTGGCTTCTACTTTTCCATTGCCTCAACACGAGCATCTCATCTCGCTTTCATATGCCACGAGTTCACATCACATCGTTCTCACGACGAGCTCACACGAACACTTTGTTCGTGAACTACATCCCATCTCACCGATACTACTAGACTCGGCAGTTGGCAACTTAGGATCAAGACGAACGGTATGACCGAGCCGAAGTTCTATGGTCACTACCCTCGATACTCAATACACAAGTGATGCTCTCACCGCAAGAGCTTCCAACTAAACCGCTCATTTCGGTTTATCACGAATGGTCCATAGACCAAAATTCCTACTCAGGCCTACCGCCTAGCTCGCGTCTTAACATCGCACAACGTCTCTCGCTCGCAAGCGTAGACCCAATCATTACTTGGCGGAGTCCCCACTTGAGACTTCGCGCACATGCTCCAACCAGGAGCAACCAAGACGCCAAACCTCTACAAATCCTAGAGTTGGGTCTCAATCACACTCTCAGAGTTCTATCCACTACACGGTCTCACGTGTGGTATTCCACATCCTCGGGTCATAGCTCGGACTACCGTCCCGACCACAACTCTCTGCCCCACCCGTAGGTCTCGGGCCGCTGTCTCACACAGCTGACTGCGCCTGTCCATATGGCCCCAGGCTCCACAGTCCACACATGGTCCGGGCACGGGTCGTCCCCAAGCGATACCCAATACCGTCGCTACACACGACACGCTCTACCGAGCCACACAAACCTCTATCGGCTCCTAAGCACCTAGTGCGAGCCACCAGCCCTACGAGCGGTCCATGGCCCGCTTCACACTTAGCAATGCTCAAGTGCTACTGCCAACAAACCCTCTCGGCTGAACCAAATCCGCACTCCATAAGTACCTCTACTCGAGCGTTCTACGCTTCTAGGCTTTTTCGGGCTAACCGCATGCACTAAGCTACTAGCTCAAACTCACTCGCCTTGTGAGTACACTACCCACCTCAATTTGAGGTACTACAAAGCTTACTCGCCTGATCTTGGCGATTACCTTACTAACTCCGCAACAGTGATTCCACTTTCACTGTTCGGTCGCTGGAACGGCATCTAGAGCTCTCGGACTACTATAACGTCCTCGAGCGCCATGACTCGGCTCTCGCAAGTGGCTATACCCATTGCCTCAATTTCGCGAGTCAGTCCACCATTTTCATCCATACCTGCTCCAGCAGGCGGATACGTGCTTCTATAACATTCGCATGCCCGTATAACGGCAATTGACCACATGATAATGCATGCAATGCTTTAGCGTCAAATATGCCTTGCGCATGATTGCACAATTAAATCATACCTGCCATGATGTCGCCGGCAGCAGTAGGCTCCTCAGCCTATATCGCCTATCCATGGCCACTCGGCGCCCGACGTGAACCCTCAGGTTGTCCCGACACCGGCGCACGCTCCCTAGACCTTGCCGCAGGTGGCACACCCGCGAGCCGTCTCGGAGCGGAAAAGGCCGTCGCAAGTGTTAAGGTCCGGCTATCCACCTGTGGGCACTCATCCCGTGTATGGCCCGATTGCCCACACCTGAAACACTTGCCCTCTCGCAGTTCACACTGTTGTGGGTGATGAGGGCCTCCACAAATGATACAGCTCACTGAGGACCGAGTACGGTAGGTCCCTGGGGCACGTGATTGCGAGTGCGAACGCGTTGGAGCTTGTCTGGAACTTGATTGACCACCAGATCCACTCGATGGTCGTCTTTCCTCCTTTTCCTCGCCATAGGCCTCGCGCTCCTCCCGCGCGCATGCATTGCCTTGCTCCACCCATAAAGCCCGGTCCAACACCTCGGCAAAAGTCTGCAGTTTAAATGAGTGGACCACCACAAAGATTTCTGGCCGAAGTCCCCGCTCGAAGCAGTCGGCTTTGTCTTTGTCATCCCGCACCACGTATGGGATACAATTCACAATGCGAGAGAATTCCCGCTCATAACCCCTCACCGAGCGGTCACCTTGCTTCAGCTTCCTGAACCTCTCTTGAAGCTTTCTCTTTTCACTATCGGGGAAATAGGCAGAAAACACCAATCCCCGAAACTCTTCCCAAGCCACAGGAGGGAGACTGGAAGATCGGTCTCGCTTGACCCCCTTCCACCACGCCTTTGCCGACCCTTGCAAGCAGTGTGCGGCAAAATGCACCTTGTCCCGCTCCAAGGTGTACAAGTCCTCAAACAGGGACTCCATAGAATCGATCCACGTTTCTACGGTCCACGGGTCCATTTCTTCCCCATTGAAGGTAGGCGGATTGAATCCCTTGAACGTCATGAGGGCAGCTAAAGCCCGCTCCCTCTCGGCCTCCACCTCCACATAGGCAGGGGCCGGATTGCCCGACCCAGTCGGAATGGTCTCCGCCGCAACACCACGCTGCACATGGTGCGCCATAACCGGTGCGGTTACCAATTGCTCCACAGTCTCTTGGAGTCTCTTAATCCGCTCCTCCTGGCGCAGGGCAGCCTCCTGCTGTCGCTGCACCGTCTCAGCTTGTTGTTGCACCACTCCAACGAGTGTGGCCAACTGTTCACGAAGCTCCGGGTCTCCACTTGCCCCAGATTGCACAGGGACCTCACTAGGTCCATCCCACGTTGATCTCGTCGGAGATCGCCCACGTGACGCCATCGTATCCTGAAACACGACAACTTTCGTCAAAATCCTCGACCTTCAAGGTCAAGTACAATAGTTTACACAGTCACGGACTCAAATCAGGCGAAAGTCACACAAGGGCGTCTATTCTCATCACTCGGTTTCATGTTGTCGGCCGCCAACATGAACACCCTCGGCTGAGAATAAAGCACACCTTGAATCTACCTCTAACATCCTTTTTAGAGGCATACAACACATGACCCAATCGATTCACCCTTCGCCGCAAGTCACAAGTTCTCGTCTCTCACGAGCTTAGGTCCTTATGGTTTACCTTCCTAGGGTCTCCTAGGTCCACCTAGACCATTTCTACGCTCTGATACCACTTTATCTGTCACGCCCCGAGACCGCCTCTTTGGTCGGATTCGGGCGCGCCAACAGAACGCCGAACGGACAGAGTTTCCCCTGTACGTCCAAGGCGTCGCAATCAATACAATTCACGAGGTTCCAAACAGGAACAGAATTCATACACAGATTGCATAAGGAAGTTATCAAAAACGTAAAACAACTACGCTATTACAAGCATTCACATTACATTTACATTTTCTGCCTTTTTCATCCAAATACAATCAATTAGTTACATTTTGTTCATTCTTTTCTTTTCAATACCCCTAAGCTATGCTGACCCCGGGGTACATCTATCTCTGGTCACAAATGGTAGGGCGCTATCTATCGAGCTACGCCCTTTCCTCGCGCCGCCGCGCCGCTCACGTGTGGACCTGAAAAACAGTGGGATGAGAACTATATACATAGTTCCCAGTGGGTACGACCACCCAAGGGAAGAGCTCGACCCACCAGGTCCAAAGGAGGCAACATAAGCAGGTTAGTCTAATATATATAAACATATATCATGTGCAAGTAATAAAATCATCCATGCTTATGCCTCAACTAAATGCAATATGAAATCCATGCAAGTAGATCTATCATTTCTACCTTCTATTTCACTATCCACTTTATATGCAATTCTCTTCTAAGGTTTTACTTACCTTAGCCAAGGTCAAACCCGACTCACTCTTGAGTCAATTATCCACAGCTTACCGCCTTACCTGACTTAGCCACCTGGCGGCGAAATCGTCGCACACGCCAACAATGGCTCAAGTCACTAGGCGGCGTAATCCTTTACCTGACATAGCCACCTGGCGGCGAAATCGTCGCACACGCCAACAATGGCTCAAGTCACTGGGCGGCGAAATCGTCGCACACACCCTGGGTATCCAGCCTACGGCGGCGAAATCGTCGCACACGCCTGAGCTCTGATACCAAGATCACCAAGATCACTAGATGTGCACATCTCTCCATTTCCATGTCAACCTTTTTAGGTTCATAGTCACATGTCCAAGTGGTCATCCTACCACTATGCTTTCCAACCTATGTTCAATAACACTAGGTTCCATGACGTTTCATCTCAAGTGGTCTACCTACCACTATGTTATTCCACCTAGGTTTACCCACCCTAGGTTCATCACCTGATCCAACCTATGTTTAATAACACTAGGTTTAATACCATCACATTCCAACCTATGTTCAATGACACTAGGTTTATTGCCATCACATTCCAACCTATGTTCAATGACACTAGGTTCAATGTCCAATCATGTTATTCGTTATCCTAGTTGTCCACACCTAGGATTCATGACATCTAGCACTTGTATCCAACTTGTCGAGTTCTCTAATCTTCCTAGAGTTCATCGACCCTATGTTCACATCCACACCTAGGCATACACACACATATATACATATACGCTCATATGTCACCATTTGCCTAGCGTTATACGTCCAATGGTAGATAATTTATCCTAAGTAGCATATAACCTATGCCTACTCATTTACCCAATTAGTCTACCATTACATGCATCAATAAGATAATATTAAACTTTACTCTTTGGCATGGAAGTGACCTAATCACTTCGGTAAGCACAACCCACCTCACACTCTTCCGATTGCTTGTAGACACTTGCAATCGGGCTTTAATCCTCGGCTTCAAGCTTGGTCTTCAAGCTCCTAGCCCTAACACACATATATAGGATTCGTTAATACGAGTCGAACTCAAAACAATTTCGTTTCTTGCAGTTCGACGAAATTGAGTTGTCCCGCGTGTTTCGCTAACCTCTAATTAGGGTTCTACGGGTTCAAACCATTTTTTAAACCCTCGAAATCCAAAACCCTCTTTTACACAAGGGTTTTCCGATTTCTTCAAGAAGACTCCGCAATTTGCGGTGAATCCTTGATTAAACTAGCATAGAATCCTTTAGGGAACTCAAGAACCTCAATTTTGAAGGATTTAGCAAGAATCCTAACCCTAATCCGAAAAACCTCACCTCGGGTTGCGAGCTCGCCGAACCTCTACGCGCGCTAGAGCTCGATCCGATGCTCCCCCAAGCCTCGCGAACTCGATCTCCGCCAAAACCCCAAGTTTTGGGAGAACTAGAGAGAGGGAGAGAGAGGATTGTGAGGGAGAGAGCTTCTCTCTCTCTCCATACGTGTGTGTGTGTGTACGCGCGCTGCTGAGGGAGAAAAGGGAGAAAGCTCCCTTTAAAAACAACCCTCCAACACTATTATAATTTCAGTTCAGAATCTGATACTTTTCGCCGGAGCCCTTCTGAATGTCCGTTTGCGCTCAAATTTGACAGTCATGCTCGGTTTAAGTTAATCAGAAGAAGAACTAATCATCACTACTCAGTTTCGGACCATTTTTTGGTCACCGAAAGCTCTACCGACTAAAATCTCTAGCAGATTGCTGTTATATTTTATCTTCACTTTTCGGGTGTCGGAATGACATGAAACTTTTAATCTAGCCTCAGAAAAATAATTCTGACATATCCTCAAATTTTCATAATTTTCTGACACTGTGAATTTTCTGCTAAAAAATCAGCTCCGTTTCTTACAGAAAATTCTAAATCTCCTGTTTTCGTTCCAATTTCAGCACAAGTTACTTACGACTTATATTTTACTTCTCTAAGTCCAATAAAAATAGTATCTCACACTATTTTTATTTTCACTTACTTTTATATTAAAAATTTGGTACACTACAACCGCCTTCTGAGGTGCCTGAGTTGTCCGAGTCAAGTGAGGTCCAAGATCTGCGTGATCAAGTGACCGCACTGATTGGGGTGGTGCAGCGGCAGGCTGAGGCCTCTCAGCAGCAGGCCGAAGCCTCTCAGCGACAGGACGAGGAGATCAGGAAGCTCCCGGAGTTGGTGTCGCAACAGGCGGCTATGGCGGCGATGGCAAAGGAAAGCCGGGTACCGCCTACGCCTTCGACACAAGTTCCCAATGCTACCGAGGGAGTGAATGTGGCGACGGAGCCAGTGGCGGCGCCCCACATTCCGACGAGCGTTCCTCCGACGGCTTCTGGCTCCTCGGCCCCCGATACAACGGCGGTGGAGTCAGAGAGGGTGCGAGCACTTGCAGCTCTCACGACTTTCAAGAGGTTCAACCCTCCTACTTTTGAGGGGGAGGTGGTAGACCCTTGGGTGGTGGAGTCATGGATCGCCACTATGGAGACCCTGTTCGAGGACATATACACCTTGGAGCAGGATAAGGTGCACCTGGCGGCACATTGCTTCGAGAAGTCGGCTAGGGTGTGGTGGAGGGGAGTTAAGAAGAATCGATCCCCAGATCTTCCTCCAATTACTTGGGAGGAGTTTCGAGGGTTGTTGTTCACCGAGTACTTCCCCGATAGTGAGAAGAGGAAGCTGAAGGAGGACTTTCGAAAGTTGAAGCAGGGGAATCGCTCAGTTAGGGAGTACGAGCGGGAGTTCTCGCACATCGTGAACTGTCCCGGGAGTGGTTTAGGGCGACCAGGACAAGGCGGAGTGCTTCGAGCGAGGACTTCGGCCCGAGATTTTTCGAGTGGTGCACTCCTTCAAGCTTCAGACTTTTGCCGAAGTTTTAGATCGGGCTCTATGGGTGGAGCAGGGGAATGCGATCGCGCGAGAGGAGCGCGAGTCATTCGAGAAGAAGAAAGGAAGAAAGCGTACTGCGAGTGGTACTGGGGGACAGTCGAGTTCTAAGAGGCCCCCTAGGTACCCTCGAGGACAGTCAAAGAGTCACGGATCCTTGCGGTGCGTTATATGCGGCGGGGACCATCGGCCGTCGAACTGTGGGCAGCGTAAGGGGAGGTGTTATAGGTGTGGCCAGGCTGGACATATCAGTCGTGAGTGCCTGAGAGGACCATCACCTGCCCCGTCCTCTGCTTCGGTTCAGTCAGCCCCGAGACAGTTAGCGGGAATTTCACCTACCGCCACATATGCTGGACGCGCCTTGATGCTGCGTCAGTCCGAGGGACCCCGACCGGCGCCTAGTGGCCGGGTGTTTGCCGCTCAAGTGGAGGAACCTGCCGTGGTCAACGACGTCGTAGCAGGTATCGTGTTGTTAAATGGAATAAGATGTAGAGCTTTATTTGATACGGGTGCATCCCACTCATTTATTAGTCAATCATTTGCAAATGTGCATGAAATAGATGTAGTAAAGGACATGCATTCTTGGTTAGTCCATGCTCCCGAACATGCATTTTATGTTACGGACGTGTGCGCGGCTTGTCCTATACAAATAGGTGATTGGATTATGCCGGCGGATTTGTTGGTGTTAGGACGTTTAAAAGGGTTTGACCTAATATTAGGTATGGATTGGCTCTCAAAGTATTATGCGACCATAGATTGCGAAGGCAAAGTGGTGACTTTTCGTGAGCCTGGACAGGAAGAATTTGCTTATCGTGGTTGTAAGAGTTCGCTCATTGCCATGACGGTGACCACGTCGCGTGCGAAAAAGTTAATCAATAGTGGTTGTGTGGCTTATTTAGCAACGGTGGTGGAGAGCCGTAGGGAGGTTCCGGTGCTCGAGGATATCCCAGTGGTCTGTGAGTTTTCGGATGTATTCCTCCCTGAGTTGCTAGGAATACCACCGGACCGGGAGATCGAGTTCGTGATAGACTTGGTTCCCGGGACCGCGCCAGTTTCAAAGGCCCCGTATAGAATGGCACCGGCCGAGTTAAAAGAACTAAAGGCTCAGTTGCAAGATCTTCTTGATAAGGGCTTCATCAAGCCAAGTGTGTCACCTTGGAGAGCCCCGGTACTATTCGTGAAGAAGAAGGATGGTACGCTTCGGCTCTGCGTGGATTATCGCGAGCTAAACAAGGTCACGATCAAGAATAGGTACCCGTTGCCCCGCATCGACGACTTGTTTGATCAATTGCAAGGATCTCGGGTGTATTCGAAGATCGATCTTCAGTCGGGGTATCACCAGTTGAAGATCAAGCCGGAGGATGTGCATAAGACCGCGTTTCGTACGCGGTATGGACATTACGAATTCACGGTTATGCCATTTGGGCTTACTAATGCCCCTGCGGTGTTCATGGATTTAATGAACCGTGTCTTTAAGTCCTTTTTAGATCGCTTTGTCGTGGTATTCATAGACGACATATTGGTCTACTCTCGAAGTGATGAAGAACACCAAGAGCATTTGAGAATTGTGCTACAGGTCCTTCGGGAGGAGAAGCTTTATGCGAAGCTGAAGAAGTGCGACTTTTGGCTCCGTGAAGTCGCCTTCTTGGGTCATGTGATATCGGAGGGCGGTGTATCCGTTGACCCGAGTAAAGTTGAGGCGATTAAGGATTGGCCTCGCCCTACGAATGTCACGGAGGTCCGCAGTTTTATTGGTCTTGCGGGCTATTATAGGCGGTTTGTGGAGGGATTTTCGAAGATCACTATTCCACTGACGCGCCTCACGCACAAAGGAACCAGGTTCGTGTGGAGCGGTGAGTGTGATCGTAGCTTCGCGGAGTTGAAGGAAAGATTGACTACAGCTCCAGTTCTCGCCCTACCAATTCAAAGGGAGGGTTTCGTGGTGTACAGTGATGCGTCGTATCAAGGTCTTGGGTGTGTTCTGATGCAACGCGGGCAAGTTATTGCATATGCTTCCCGTCAGTTGAAAACCTATGAGAAGAATTATCCCATCCATGACCTAGAGCTAGCTGCGGTGGTCTTCGCTCTTAAGTTGTGGAGACACTATTTGTACGGTGAACATTGCGAGGTGTATACAGATCACAAGAGCCTCAAGTATTTATTCACGCAGAAGGAATTGAACATGAGGCAGTGCAGGTGGTTGGAGTTATTGAAAGATTATGATGTGACCATTTTGTACCACCCGGGGAAAGCAAATGTGGTGGCGGATGTGCTTAGTAGAAAATCGGTGGAAAACCTTGCAATGTCAATCACGGGTCAGCCGCCGTTGCTTGAGGAAATACGGCGATTCAACCTTGAGGTTGTGACTCCGGATGCCCCAGTTATACTTGCGGCTCTTGTTGTTCAACCGACCTTGTTGGAGAGGATCAAGGATCGACAGTCTTCGGACCCGGATCTCCAAAAAGTGCGGCACGACGTCGAGGGTGGGCGAGTTAGTGATTTTAGCGTGGGCTCCGATGGCGCACTTCGGTTTCGAGACCGATGGTGTGTGCCAAATGAGGAGGAGATTTGGGGAGACATTCTACGAGAAGCTCATCAATCTCCCTATAGCATTCATCCAGGTGGCACCAAGATGTACAAGGACCTGAAGATGCACTATTGGTGGCCTGGGATGAAGAAGGATATTGGGCGTTACGTGGCACAATGCCTCGTGTGCCAACAAGTGAAGGCGGAACACCGACTTCCGGCAGGGAAGCTTCAGAGTTTGCCAATTCTCGTTTGGAAGTGGGAAGATATAGCTATGGATTTTGTCGTGGGGTTGCCCCGTTCACAGGGGGGTCACGACGCAATCTGGGTGGTGGTGGATCGTATAACGAAGTCAGCTCACTTCCTACCAATCCACACCACTTGGTCGGGCGACAAGTTAGCACAAGTCTACCTCGATGAGGTTGTGCGGCTTCATGAAGTTCCGGTATCTATTGTATCGGATCGGGACCCCCGATTCACATCTCATTTTTGGAGGAGCCTGCAGGATGCTCTTGGCACACGGCTCGATTTCAGCACAGCATTTCATCCTCAAAGTGATGGTCAATCGGAGAGAACGATTCAAATCCTTGAGGATATGCTTCGGGCGTGTGTACTTGATTACAAGGGTGGATGGCACATTCATTTGCCGATGGCCGAGTTTGCTTATAACAGCAGCTATCAGGCGAGCATTGGAATGGCGCCATTCGAAGCTCTCTACGGAAGGAAGTGTCGATCTCCTATACATTGGAGTGAGGTTGGCGAACGAATCGCCCTTGGCCCGGATGTGTTACAGAAGGCGGAAGAGAAGGTCCGCCTTGCCCGCCAAAGGCTTTTGACGGCGCAGACTCGACAGAAGAGTTATGCGGATAAGCACCGGCGAAACCTCGAGTTTGCGGTTGGAGACCGCGTTTTCTTAAAGGTGTCACCCATGCGTGGTGTGAAGCGGTTTGGAATTCAGGGAAAGCTTAGTCCCCGATACATTGGGCCGTATGAGGTTTTGGAGCGAGTTGGCGCTGTGGCATATCGGCTCGCACTACCGCCAAGGCTTGCGAGAGTTCACAATGTGTTTCATGTGTCTATACTCCGCAAGTACGTTCACGGTCCTGCTCATGTCCTCCAGTTTGAACCGGTAGAGCTTCACGAGGATATGACTTACGAGGAGTTTCCGGTGTGCATTCTCGCTCGCGAAGCGAAGGAATTGCGGAATCGTGTAATTCCGTATGTTAAAGTCCAATGGAGCAACCACGATGAACGCGAGGCTACCTGGGAACTCGAGGACGAGATGCGAGAGCACTATCCTCATCTCTTTGATTAATCGAGTTGAGGTATGAATTTAAGTTTCGCGGACGAAACTATTTTTACGGGGGGGAGAATGTAGTGTACCGTGTGTTGGTGCACTCCCCCGGACTTTGGCCAAATAGGACCAAGTGTGGATGAGTCGATGTTGCGACCATTTGAGGGAGTTTGGAAGAACTCCGGATCAATTGGAGGTGATTGGATGCTTGTTGGGAGTTATGGGAGTGAAACCATGAGCTTGGGAATAAAGATGAAGGAAAATAAGGTCTATTGGCTTTGAGGGGCATAAGTGTAAATATGTAAACTTAGTGCTAAAGTTAGTGCAAAGTGGTGAGGTGTACTCCAATGAGGGGCAAATTGGTAATTGGTATAACTTAGTGTTTAAGCAACTTCCTCTCATTCCCTCATCCACTTTCACCCCTCTCATGAGAAACACTCTTCCTCTCTCTAGAAATCCTTCTCCCTCATCTCTCTTTTTCCTCTCAAGAGATCTCTCCAAGAAGTGGAGAAAAGCTTGCTTGGAGTTGAAGCTTATCTCTTG
Source organism: Puya raimondii (assembly GCA_016920855.1). Classification (NCBI taxonomy): domain Eukaryota; kingdom Viridiplantae; phylum Streptophyta; class Magnoliopsida; order Poales; family Bromeliaceae; genus Puya; species Puya raimondii. The sequence goes on from JABWPP010000050.1 coordinate 127,039,352, forward strand.
TGCACATCAAACTTGGAAAGTGTTTTTGATTAAGGTGAGTTTCTTAGGGTTTGAGCTTAGAGTTTGGTTTTGAGCTCTTTTTATAGCTTCCTTGGAAACCCTAGTGAATCCTAGCTTGGATGATCATGTAACACCAAGAAATTTTGGTGTTCTTGATGTGTGATGAGCCATAGGGCTAGAATTGGGGGTTTTTCTTATATCAAATTTTCGGTGAAATTGATCTTATATTTCCCTAATTGAAGGGTAAATCGACGCGTTGAAACGCTCGGAACGAAGTTTCACCGAGTCTACGAAAGCCAATCGTGGAAAAGTACCGTTTTTGCTTCGTTAGCTATAGTCGAGAGAAATCGGCGCGAATAAATTGCGCAACTTGGTTTTCCCACCTCGCGGCATCGACTTGAGGTGGGTGGTGCTATCCGGAACGGTTGGATTTCCTTTTATGTCTATATCGCCATTATTGGTCATATGTGTATATATGTGTAGAAACCATGCATTGTAGGGTTTTATTGTATTTATGCTTTCAAATTCCTTGCATGCTTCCTAAAGTAGAGTTAGACAACTTGGGTAAAGAACTCGGACATTGGATGCATGAGGATTGGGTCGTTGGACATTGGAACCCTATGAATATGAGGAACTAGTATGTGAACAAGAGAACAATGTGAAATGTAGTGACATGAACTTGGTGGCATTGGGACTAGTTGTGTTTGATAGCACTTGTGGCATTAGATGCTAGGGATTGGTAGATCCCCGTATATCATTACCTTGATTGGTAGGGTCTCCTCGGGATGAGAGGACTGGATCGTACTCACATTGTCTGTTGGCTTGTGGTGTGTCGCGACATCACAAGTAGTGAGCTCCGGAGTTGTCACGTATGGGTTAACGTATCTACCCAGCAGGCGGCCCTTGATTGGTGATAGTCCCTGTGGACCCTGGTATTGTGAGTGAGCTCGACCTTCGGGTGAGCCGGTATGATTGGGTTAAAAAGATAGAATGTTGGTAAGCATCATGAGCATGACATTTTCTATGGTTACCCAATTTCATATTGTAGAGGCATAGTAGTTGCATTAGTTGTTTATTATTGTTATCTCTTCTCACTACTTATGCCTGATTAGACCTAGTGGGAAAGTCGGCAGGGTCGGCGGCCGAACCCACTGGGAACTTCTTTTAGTTCTCACCCCCCTTGTTTTGCAGAGCCTAGCACGAGCGGTGCGGTCGAGGATCATGGCAAGGGTATAGCGCCCTAGGTAGTGGACTTCCATGTATTAGCTTACCCTGTGTATTAGTGTGATGCTTTTGTATTATGAGAGAACTTGTAGAAGCTTCACATTGGGAGATGTAAATATATATGTCATTATATATGCATGTGTGTATATGTATGGAAATGATATATTTTGGGTCGATGTATGTGAAGCTTGAATGTTTTAGTTACAATAGTTAAGTATTTCTACCTCTCGCTCTTGTATTATTGCCCTCGTGCAATTCATGTATGTTGATTATTTTTCCTAAGTAAAACTTGATGTACATGACGTTGTTGAGCCTTGGACCGACAGGGGAGGTTCTGTCCGTTCGGCGGTTTGTGCGCGCGCCCGGACCGACCAAATTGGCGGTCGCAGGGCATGACAGTACCGGTACACAAATTCGAGTATCGGTACGCAGTTCTGCAGAATGCAGTTTTAAAGGGTATTTTGGTAATTTCATGCTGAGGGCTTATATAAGGGGACCCTTTCCCCTTTTCCTCTGTTAGCCCCACACACGCACACACGCAGGGAAAGAGAAAGAGGGAGGAGCTCTCTTTCCTCCTCTTCTCCATCTTCTTCCAACTATGGGAGCTTGTGGAAATCAAGCTTGGAGAAGGATTTTAAAGGTGAAGCAAGCCTCTTGGTGCTAGGTTGCGCTAGTGGAGCTTGGATTTGAGGTAAGCTCATGGAGTTGATATTAGGGTTTTGGATTTAAACCTTATAGATGGGATTTTGATGAACCCTAGGCTAATCTAAGCTACAATTGGTAGAGATTAGCAAGAGAAATTAGATTTTTCTTGGATTTTTGGAAACCCTAGGTCAAAAAGGGAATTGTGGATTTAAAGGGGTTTAAAAATATTTTTACCTCATAAATCCCTAATTGAAGGATAGTTCGATGCAGGGGACAACTTTGATTTGAATTACGACGTGGTTACGGCAACCAATTGGGAGAATTTGCCGAGTTTCATTCGTTAGGCTTGGGTCGAGCCGAATGGGCATCGAAAATCGAATTACTTGGAAATCCTAGCAATTGGCAACTAACCGAGGTGGGTGGTGCTATCCGAAATGGTTGGATTTCTCTGTATGTCTTAACCCTACTCTTTGAACATATATGTATGATTGTATGAAATTGTATGTAATAGGGTTCAATTAATTCTTATTTCAGAAACATGCATGCCTCCTATGATATATGAGAATGATTGTGATTGAGAACTTGGAACTTAGGATGCATGAACCTAGTGACACATGAACCATAATGAAGTATTGAACTAGTGGTTTGGACATAGAAAACAAAGTGTGGACATTGGAACAAAGTGAGATACTACGTGCCATTGTGATGTTGAGTGAGAACCTAATAATGGAACAATGGATTGGGTATGAATTGTTATGCATGAAAAGAACACGGCATGAACCGAGAGAGTCCCAAGTGGAAATGTAGAATTGGGTCATTGCATGTACCAAATATGTTGCCATAGTTCATGTATCATGAAGCATTGCATATTTATTTATGTCCACATAGTGTGATGTTTGTACATTCCACTGATGCATGCGATATAATTGAGTGGAATCTCTAGTATAAGTGGAGAAAAATTGGGTCGGTGCATGTGTAGTGCGACAACTAGTGTTTTTGCATTATTGAGCATGCGAGGGATTGAAAGATATCCTCTGGACCATGCTAGGGATTGAAAGAGATCCCTTGATGTTGTTGTTGTCACCGTGGTTAGTAGCATGAGTTGTTTGAACCTTGAGTGCCAAAGAGATTTTGGGTCATTGCATTCATAGTATGGCATTGTGTGCCTCGTCATTGTTTTGCATTGCATGATATGAGAATGTTGTTCCCACCGGTAGGTGGTAGGTCCACGGGATTGGTGGACGGGATCATACTCACATAGTCTGTTGTTGGCTTGTGGAGATCGTGACTCCCAAGACGTGAGCTCCGGAGTGTCACACGAAAGCGGGCGAGGGTCACGACAGTGCCTCCCCGGCAGACGGTCATAGTGGTGGCTCGGGAGTGAAAGACCTCCTCCCCACGTATTTGGTGAGGTAAGTTGTGGTGCAGTTGGGCCAAGGTAAAGAGACAGGTTTTTGTTCAGTATCTTGCATTCCATATATGTTGCATGTAGTGAGAACTTGACCATATTGATATTGTAAAGGCATCACGGCTAGCATTGGTTGCATGATGTACTTTGGGTAGAGATAGACTTGTATCTTGTGCTATTTTGCATTGTTGCATCCTGGGTTGAGAGTGAGCATAGTGGAGTCACATGTTGGGTGACGGATCGATCATGCTACCGTTGTGAGCAGCCCGAGGTGGGTGACGGAGCGGTGGATCTAGTCCCAACGTGGCTGAGAGGGGTGAGTTGGGCTTGATTTTGTGGAAGCTTCTGATTGGGTCGAGAAAGAATTGGGTCAAGAGTAAGTAAAGAGCACCGTTGAACATATTAGACCATGAAGTTCATTCCCCATTGTTGTAAAGGCATAGTAGTGGTTGCTTTCGTTCCTATATATGCTCAGTGTAGTTGCATTATTACTTACCTATTCTTGTATCTACTTATGCCTGATTAGACCTAGTGGGAAAGTCGGCGAGGTCGGCAGCCGAACCCACTGGGAACTTCTTTTTGTTCTCACCCCCTGTTTGGCATAGTCGTTATTTTTGCAGAGCCAACCATGTGTAGAGCGGCACCGGACCATGGCGTGGGCGTCGCGCCATAGATAGCAAGGTTACTCTGTGTAGTTTACCCTTGTGTACGATAAGAAAAGATTGTAAAAGCTATCGTGGAATAGATAAAATAATGTAATAGAGAGCAAATGATGTATTTGATGGTTAAAGGCTTGTATATTGTATCAAAATAAGATGGCAAATGTATGTACCTTGTGGATAATTGAATGTTGTAATAGTTAGATTTTAACTCTCGCTTCTGGGATATGCCCTCGTGCAAAATTATATGCTGTTGTTTTTTCTGGGTGAAATTCAATGTATTGCCTTTGTTACGCCTTGGACGGATAGAAAAAACTCTGTCCGTTCGGCGGTCTGTGCACGTGCCCGCATAGCCTCCGCTGTGCTACGGGGCGGGGCGTGTTATTTTTGCATATTCGGGCCGGATTTTCAACAAACTGAGCAAAATACCTTTACTCCTTTCTCTCTCTTCTTCTTTTTCCTTCGTTCATTTTTTTCTCTTCGACCCTCATCGCCTCTTCCACCGTCTCTGCGGCCTCGGTGACAGTAACGAGGGCGCGCCCCCTCCTCTTCCTCCGCCTCTGCCTTCATCTCTGTTGGCGCCAAAGAAGGAGAAGGAGAACTCAGAGCTGGCCCGAGTGAGGGCGGAGCGGACGGAGGCGATGAGGTCGTTTTCGTGTTTCAGGGCTCCGATGTGGCACACAGGGTAGAGAGGCTTGCATTGGTGAGGATGGGGGTCAGAGGGGGAGGGGGAGGAGGGGGTCAAGGGAAGAGGAAGAAGAAGAAAAAGAAGATGAGGCGATAAGGGTCGGAGAATAGTGCAATTTTCTCTGAAACAGTGTGTAGAGGCTGAGGAAGAGGAGGCGGCACGCCCTCGTTACCGTCGCCGAGGCCGCGGAGATGGTGGAGGAGGCGATGAGGGTCGAAGAGAAAAAAAGAACGAAGGAAAAAAAAGAAGAGAAAGAAAGGAATAAGGGTATTTTGGTCAATTTGTTGAAAATTCGGTCCGAATCTACAAAATCCAAAATAGTGCCCCACTTTTGCAAAATCGCAAAAGTAGTGGATTTTTTATGCAAATTTGCCAAAATTAAAATTTGAAAACCACATGCACATTTTACCTTATTAATTTTTACATATTATCTTATTTTCTCACCGTACCTAAAGTAATTTCATCGGAGTCTCAAATGAGGCCCAAATTTTGCCCACGAATGATTAAAATATTAGTTTAAATTGATTCGTGTCCGGATCCAATAACGGCCCATTAAAGATGGTTGTGGGCTGAGGCCTCGTTCGGCCCATAAAAGGCCCATAATCTCCTTCGATCGTGCACTAAAGAGGATGGAGAGAGAGAGAGAGAGAGAGAGAGAGAGAGAGAGAGAGAGAAAGTGTAGAGAGACAGAGAGGAGCATCCTTGTCACCGTTCTCTTCTTCTCCAAGTAACATTTCGAAGAAACCCTCTTTCTCCTCCGACGACGAGCTCTCGCCCTCATCGCCCCACCCCGATCGAGGCTTTCGAAGGTTTTTAGGGATTCTCCCGTCACTGCCCATGGCGGAGGCAAAGGCGGAGGCCGAGGTTGCGGCATCCGGGGAGGTCCTCTATGAGATCTGCCGCCACGCCTCCGAATCCCTCCTCTCCCCCAATCCCTCTCACCTCTAGTTTCCAATCCCCCTCTCTCTCTCTCTCTCTCTCTCTCTCTCTCCCCCACCCTAATTTTTTATTTCACTCACGATCTCAGCATTGCCTCGATCTTTCCCGCATGATCGGACGCTCGAAGGATCAAGACGACGAGGCTTGCTCTCATATCTCTCCCTTCAAGGTACCTTTCAATCTCCTCTTGCTTGTTAGTTATGGAGGTCACTTGTTATTATTATTATTATTATTTATTGTTGTTATTCTTATTCTTATTGATCTATGCGTGTGGTGACGAGGAAGATGTAACGAGTCTTAAGGAGAAATAGAATGAGTATAGTCGGGGGAGGACGCCGAATAGGAGGCTACGTCTCTCTCGACGGCGAGCATGTCGCCGTGGCTGCGGAAAACCGGATTGTTATCTTGCGGAAGGAGGACGACTATAAGGCGCCATGCGGTCTCTTTATCAGTCAGTTCAATTTGTCTTTTTGACCAATGAGGGTTTGTCGAAGATGATTATGCAAATTGTATTGATGAATTTTCTGAGGTTTCTATCTCGAAAATGTATTCTGTTTTGATTAACGATAATAGGTACCAAGAGGCCTTGGAGTTTGCCTCTCAGTACGGCCTGGATACAGATGAAGTCTTCAAAAGGCAGTGGTGGTATTCTAGCTTACTGATAATTCATCAGTAAGCTAGAATACAATTTGCATCAATACAATTTGCATAATCATCTTCGACAAAACCTAATTAAATAAAAAGACAAATCGAACTTACTGATAAAGACACCGCATCGTCCTCCTTCCGCAAGATAACAATACAGTTTCCCGCAGCCACGGCGACATGCTCGCCGTCGGGAGAGACGAAGAACGACGACATCTTCCTATTCGGCGTCCTCCCCCGACTTTCCATTTCGCCTTAAGACTCGTTACACCTTTCTCGTCACCACACGCATAGATCAATAAGAATAAGCATAACAACAATAAAAAATAGTAATAATAAAAACAAGTGAACACCATAACAAATAAGCAAGAGGATATTGAAAGGTACCTTGAAGGGAGAGATAGGAGACCAAGCCTCGTCTCGATCCTTCAAGCATCTGATCATGCGGGAAAGATCAAGGCAATGCATGAGATCGTGAGTGACATCAAAAATTGAGGGGCGGGGGGGGAAGGGGGGAGGGGAAAGAGAGGGATTGGAACCTGGAGGTGAGAGGGATTGGGGGAGAGGAGGGATTCGGAGGCGTGGCGGCGGATCGCATAGAGGACCTCACAGGGCGCCGCCACCTTGCCCTACGCCTCTGCCTCTGCCTCCGCCTCCGCCATGGGCGGTGGCGGGAGAAACCCAGGAAACCTTCGAAACCCTAGATCAGGGTAGGGCGATGGGGCGAGAGCTCGTCGGAGGAGGAGGACGAGGGTTTCTTCGGGATGTTACTGTGAGAAGAAGAGGATGGTGTCGACGATGCTCCTCTCTCTCTACACTTTCTCTCTCTACTTTCTCTATCTTCTCCGTAGCAGCACCGTCAAAGAAGATTATGGGCCCTTTATGGGCCGAACCAGGTGACGGCCCACTACCATTTTTAATGGGCTATTAATAGGCCCGGCCCATAAATATGGTCTAAATTGTTTGGGAACGGATCAATTTAAATAATATTCAAAATACACCACTAATCATTGGCCCGCGAAATTTAGGGTTTGTTTGGGACTTCGATGATATTACTTTACATGCGATTAGAAAATAAGATAATATGTAATAATTAATAAAGTAAATTGCACATTTGTTTCTTAATTTAAATTTATCATAATTTTTTTTGAACTTTTAAAATTATTACAATCAAGTTTTATAACCGAATTTAGTTGACTAAATATTGATGATATATCGCTAATATAGAGGTGATGTATTAGTGTTGTGATTAATAATGTCCTAGTAACTAAATTGGATTGTAGAACTTGATTATAATAATTCTGAAAGTTCGAACCAAAAATCATAATAAATTGAAATTTGAGAACCAAAGTGTCATGTGCCTCATAGTTTGAGGATCGAGCATTCAATTTACCCTAAATTGATATCATGTTATGCCTATCGCAGTGAGTGGATTACAAATTTTTTTTTTTCTTGTTGGGGTCCAAGCAGTCCGATCGAAAAACTGAGAATCATATTTCTTTTTGCCCCAACTTTTTTATTTTGCCTACTAATACTAGATGAACCTCGATACCAAACAGATGTTTAAGGAGCCGGACTTAGATTGGATTTACTAAATTATATTTTAAAAAATGTGGTAAGATAAATAATAGAGGTTTTGTTTGTTTTTAAATACATAATTAGTGGCACATATGTAGTAGACTTAATTAAATGAATTGTCCGTACAACCCAAAACGGAAGAGATTTTAATTTCTCTTTATTTTTTTCACTCTCTTTATTTAAGTGGGCAATAGCCTTTGTGACGTAGTAATAACCTATTTAGATAGAAATTAGAGGGTCTACATGTCACGTCTCGTCGGGCCTTTAACACCAACTAGGTGGAAAGGATAACCGCACGGGCGCATGCCCCAGACCCGCCGAACGGATAGAGTCTCTTCTACTCGCCCAAGGCGTCACAACACAAGCATATCCACAAGGTTCCAACTAGGAACGGAGTACAAGAGTTGCACAAGGAAAGCATCAACATAAAGAAGTTCTACTTCTATTACATCACATCTGCACATTTATACATGCCCAAAATTTTCTTTTCTTTCATTTTCGTTCCATACATCATGTTCCAAAACTATGGAATATACAAGTTGCATACATTTAATGAAAACTCCTATACTATCAATGTCCAAGACTAGGGGTACAACTCTATGTATCACCAAAATGGAAGGGCCGCTATCTAGAGAGCCAAACCCTTGCCTCGCTCCGCAGCCTCACTCGCGGAAGGACCTGAAAAACGTGGGGTGAGAACTATAAACATAGTTCCCAGCGGGTAAGGCCACCCAAGAGAGAAGCTCGACCCACCAGGTCCAAAGAAACACCATATGCATAAGTTAGATCACAAATAACTATGCAACAAATATTACATGCTTGTAAATAAACATAAAGGATGCAACCAAATAAAATGTCCATTTTTATTTTCTCCTAGGTTCATCCTATATTTCACATTGACCAAGTTCAACTACTTGTCATTAACTTATGGTTTCGGAATCGCCGCATCACCATAATAGTTCCAACGTCCAAGGAGTGAAATCGTCACCTCTGTCTTTGGGTAGCGAAATCGTCGCATACCCGGGATAGCGAAATCGTCGCATACCCGGGATAGCGAAATCGTCGCATACCCCATTTCAACACCGCCATCACGTGGCACGGGTAGCAAAATCGTCGCATACCCGGGATAGTGAAATCGTCGCATATCCCAATCTGTCACCGCCAACTCATGGCACGGGTAGAGAAATCGTCGCATACCCGGGATAGCAAAATCGTCGCACATCCCAATCTGTCACCGCCAACTCATGGCACGGGTAGCGAAATCGTCGCATACCCGGGAGAGCGAAATCGTCGCACATCCCAATCTGTCACCGCCAACTCATGGCACGAGTAGCGAAATCGTCGCAGACCCGGGATAGCGAAATCGTCGTATATCCCAATGTTCACATTTCACACTTGCCAACCTAAGTCTCATGACCCTAGGTTCAAGTCATTAAGTCTCACCTATGTTCAATGACACTAGGTTTACTTTCTCATTCTCAACCTAGGTTCCATGACTCTAGGTTCCATTCTCATGTTCCAACTTATGTTCAATGACACTAGGTTCCAATCATACATGTTCCAACCTATGTTCTCAACACTAGGTTCCAATCATACATGTTCCAACCTATGTTCTCAACACTAGGTTCCAATCATACATGCAATCACATAACAAGTATAGATAATAGAAATATACTTGAATTCTTTAACATGCAAGAGGAGCTCATGGCTCTATCTATCATGATTCTCATTTTGCCCACATGCAAGTTCTAGGGTTTCACATTACACCATTTTATCTTTAAATGGTTATTTATCCTAGACATGGAAGTGACCTAATCACTTCGGTAAACACAAACCCACCTCAAGAGCTTCCAAATTCTTGAATTCTTTGAGCTCCTAGGTCTCCAAGCCTTGAGTTCTTGCTTCAACCCAAGCTTCTACAAGAAAATGGTTCGTTACTCGTTACGAACCCTATAATCAACTCGATACATGAAATCAAGTGTTCTAACATGATTTCCTATGCCTCAATTGCAATTCCCGAAGGTCCAAATATTTTTAGAACCTCCCATGGCAAAAACCCTCATTTCACCTAGGTTTCACATGCATGCATGTAGAACCTCAAAATCTCTTGGCCAATCTCCACGTTTTGTGGTTTAGATTGCCTAGGGTTTCCAAAAACCTCATAACAAAGGATTAAATCCAAGGTTTGAACCCAAATCATGAGGAACTCACCTTTGCCACGAGTTCTCCAAGCTTCTACTTGCACCAAGAAGCGTCTTCTCTCCTTTGGAAGCCTTTTCCAAGCTCAATCCACCCTTTTCTCCAAGTTTTGGAGAGATCTATAGAGAGAGAAAGTGAGAGAGATGGAGAGGAGAAGTAGAGGAGGAAGATGACTGAGAAGGGAAGGTGTCCCTGCCTTTCTAACACTCCCTCGAGTGTGAAAAGACCCTTTTGCCCCTCTCAACAATCAACACTTCCAACCAGCCAAAACTGGCATTTCGCAATACTGTGTACCGGTATGCGCATTGGCATACCGGTATACGGATGTTAGTTCCGGTATACCTCGAGGAATTTCGCAAAACCCGAGAGCTGGTTTTTCGGATTCAACCCTCACATTCCAGTATACCACACTCCATACCGGTACTAATCACTTCAATACCGGTATGGACATCTTCATACCGGAATCCACTGCAGACTTCACAAGTTCAGCAGTTTTAACTTTTCGAAGTCCATTTTCACGCCTTATTTGTGCCGAAAATACTTCGCACAAGTCCCAAACTTGGCCGAAGCCGCTCACGTAGCCTCTCATGCTACATTCTCACCGGAACTCCACAATTTGTAGAAGTTCGGTACGATACACTGAAATTCAGTGTACTACACTACATTTCACGAATTTTTCGCACAGTAAAAAATCTCATCGTTCAAAATGAAAAAAAGGACAGTACCTTAAAAGAGCAAGCGTATTAAAAAAATTGTCCATTTGACCATGTCAATTATGCGGACACTAACACATTTAATGTGGTTACGTGGGCACTGGCGTTCACATTTCATAGAGCAGGGATTAAGGAGAAAATTTGAACCCACCAACCAAACCAAGAAAAAATCAACAACAACTAGCCACTGAACTTACTGAGAATTGCAATTTGGTTCGCGAAACTTTCACAAAAATAGATTATATTTCATATCCTCAACTACGCTCGTCATTGGCGACGAATGGAGTATATAAACTATCAAACAATGTAGATTCGAGGGATGGAATTGAAAATATTTCGGTTGAAGTTTTGGACTAATCTTCCTAGGTTAAATATATCGTGAACCAAATTGCAATTTGCCAAGAGTCAGGGACTAACTGGAAAAGAGAACACCGACGAAAAGAGAACTCCATTATATATATTAAAGAAGAGGTTAATAGCTCCATAAGTTAGAATCTCTAACCATGCAAAATAAGTCACCCTTTGAAGGTTACATGAGACAAGATCCAAAACACAAAGACAATTTGATGACGACGCCGATTACTAATGGCGAGAATAAAGCGTCGGTTCCTGCATACTAATTTTTCCATGCTCACACTTTCCTGATTAGCAAAAAGAGCCTCTGATCTAGCTCGAAATTTGCCGCAATAGAAGGATCACCTTTTAGCATCATCAGGAGGCCCCCAAATGATGTGTATATCTCCCTAGAAAAAGAAGAGGAAAAGGAAAAGGATTTAATGTTAGCTCTTTCATTAAAAAGGGAGACCAATTGATAGTGAAGAGAGAGGTATTAGCTCAAAGTTACCATATAAGAAGATAAAATCATGTAATTGCTATCTTTCAACAAAGTTTCGTTATGCTAACAGAGACCGTAGTAATAGTTTTTCCAAGCTGAAAAAAATTAGATTCCTGAATTCCTGAATAAACAATTTGATTAACTAGGAAATGAAAAGTGAAAAGAAAAAGGATTATGAGCTTAAATTTATATTATGAAATAATCGCATCAAACGAAATGGATTAGGAGCTACTGTTTCTGTTCAATAAATGTTAGAACGTTTTATCATATAACCTTCCCCCCCATAAAAGAATTAGGTATTTAATATCATATTTTCAAACTACCTAACAATTTTCGAGTAAACAATGTAACATTAAGTGGGTTAAGTTCTAAAGGTATAACGTTGAGGAGGTTAGAGGTAAGTTTTATATGTCCGAGAGGCAGAGTGTAAAGTCTGCAATTTTCAGGGGGTTTACTGTAATTTAGCCTACAAATTTCGTATAAGAAAAGCACAGGAATCATCATCCAGAGGGGTGGTAGGAAAAAAACAAAAACTGCAGCGACATGTAAATATGAGCTGATACTATCCTTGTCAAGTGTTGACAAAACAGTTGCCCACATCAAATGTCTTTTGTCATAGCTAGCAACTACAAAATAAAATACAATCTCTTCCTAGGTTGGGTGAATTTTGGTTTTGCTGGGGGAGGAGGGATTGCAGGAACAAGTGTACGGTATAGGAAAACCACATTCGAAGTACAGATTTTTTTGTTCCTACATCACTCGATGTAACAAATGAGCCTAATAGAAAATCTGGAGTGTGAAACATTTAAAACGAAAGATCTAGCAGTTGTCGAATGACAATAGTTTAGAAGTCAGATAACAGCTTATGTAAATTGTAGAGTGCAGGTTCCTACATTCGTATGATAACATAAGAAAATGCATAAATAGTTAGGAATCAAGTTATTCTGTATATAGAAGAGTAATCTTAATAACATCATGAACCCCAAAACTCTGCAACAGAAAAAACACTTCTAGTGAGACGATGATTTCACAATTGGTGTTACCCATGACCGATAAATTAGAAAGAAAAAGTAATAATAGATGCAATACATCTCATGCATTCTACAGACACATCATAGCCGATATTTGACAGGAAGCCTAACATGGTAAGGAAATAACATTTACATTAATGTAGATGATGCAGTATTGTATTAATGATCAGGCAAAAGACTTACACTTTTGCATCAATACAATTTGCATAATCACCTTCGATAAACCCTAATTGGTCAAAAAGACAAATCGAACTTACTCATAAAGACACTGCATGGTGCCTTACAGTCATCCTCCTTCCGCAAGATAACAATCCGATTTCCCGCAGCCACGGCGACATGCTCGCCGCCGGGAGAGACGAAGGCGACGTCATCCTCCTATTCGGCGTCTTCCCCCGACTATACTCATTCCATTTCTTCTTAAGACTCGTTACACCTTCCTCATCACCACACGCATAGATCAATAAGAATAAGAATAACAACAATAAAAAATAATATTAATAATAATAACAAGAGAACTCCATTACAAACATGCAAGAGGAGATCGAAAGGTACCTTGAAGGGAGAGATAGAGCAAGCCTCGTCGTCTCGATCCTTCGAGCATCTAATCATGCAGGAAAGATCGAGGCAATGCGTGAGATCGTGAGTGACATCAAAAATTAGGGAGGGAGGGGGAGAGAGAGAGAGAGAGAGAGAGAGAGAGAGAGAGAGAGAGAGAGGGATTGGGCCGAGGTCTAAGAGAGAGAGAGAGAGAGAGAGAGGGATTGGGCCGAACGAGACCTCGGCCCACAACCATCTTTAATGGGCCACTATTGGATCCAGGTACGGATCAATTTAAACTAATATTTCAATCATTCGTGGGCAAAATTTAGGCTTCATTTGGGACTCCGATGGAATAATTTTGGGTACGGTGAGAAAATAAGATAATATGCAATAATTAATAAGGTAAATTGTGCATGTGATTTTTAAATTTTAATTTTGGCCAATTTGAATAAAAAATTCGCTAGTTTTGCGATTTTGCAAAAGCAGGCCACTATTTTGGGTTTTGCAGATTCGGGCCGAATTTTTCAACAAACTGACCAAAATACCCTTATTCCTTTCTCTCTCTCTTTTTTTTCCTTCGTTCCTTACCCTTACTCGGGCCAGCTCCGAGTTCTCCTTCTCCTTCTCTGGTGCCAACGGAGACGGAGGCAGAGGCGGAGGAAGAGGAGGCGGCGTGTAGCACCTTGAATTTCGGTGCATTGTATCAAACTTTACTAAATTTGATAGAGTTCGATGGAAGCCGATAATGGCTGGTGTGGAATCGGGTTCCGAAGATTTCGGAACATTATGGGTACGAGTGGAAACCCGAAAATCAAAAATTTTTGAAAAAAGGACCAACTGGAGCAAAACTGCTCACGGGGTCCGGACCCTGGAAGCTGGGGTCCGGACAATGAAGTCCGCGGGTAGCCACGGTCCGGACCCGGATGTTACGGTCCGAACCCGAGTTGGGGTGCGTACGGGTTTCGGACCCGGACACCAAGGTCCGGACCCGGCCTGCGCGCTGGTCAGTTATCAGTGCGGGGTTCGGACCCCACTTGCAAGGTCCGGACCCGGCTGAGGCAGAATGCCCAGTGAGGGGTATTTTGGTAATTTCACGGTGAATAGGTTATGTAGGCGGGGCTGAGGTCTTTCCCCTCATTCCTCTTCACTTTCCTCTCATTCCCTCTCCCTCTCCCTCACTTTCTCTCTATAGAGATCTCTCCAAAGCTTGGAGAAGTGGTGGATTGGAGCTTGGAAAAGAACTTTCAAGGTGCAAAGAAGCTTCTTGGTGCAAGAAGAAGCTTGGGAGCTAGGGCTTTGAGGTGAGTTCTTGTGATTTACGGTTTAAACCTTAGATTTAATCCTTCAAGATGAGGTTTTTGGAAACCCTAGGCAATCTTAACCACAAAAGGTGGAAGATTGGCCATGAAATCTAGGGTTTGGCTTGTATGCATGCAAACCCTAGGTAGATTTGGGGCTTTTGCCATGGGAGGTTCTAAAAATATTTGGACCTTCGGGAATTGCAATTGAGGCATAGGAAATCATGTTAGAACACTTGATTTCAAGTATTGAGTTGATTTATAGGTTCGTAACGAGTAACGAACCGTTTTCTTGTAGAAGCTTGGGTTGAAGCAAGAACTCAAGGCTTGGACACTTAGGGGCTTGAAGAATACAAGAATTTGGAAGCTCTTAAGGTGGGTTTGTGTTTACCGAAGTGATTAGGTCACTTCAATGTCTAGGATAAATATCCATTTAAAAATAAAATGGTATGTGTTGTGAACCCTAGAACTTGCATGTTGGCAAAGGTAAAATCATGATAGGTAGAGCAATGAGCTCCTATTGCATGATATAGAATTCAAGTATAATTTAATTATCTATACTTGTTGCATGGTTGCATGTATGATTGGAACCTAGTGTTATTGAACATAGGTTGGAACATGTGAGAATAGAACCTAGTGTTATTGAACATAGGTTGGAACATGTGAGAATAGAACCTAGTGTTATTGAACATAGGTTGGAACATGTGAGAATGGAACCTAGTGTCATTGAACATAGGTTGGACATGAGATTGGAACCTAGAGTCATGGAACCTATGTTGAGAATGAGAAAGTAAACCTAGTGTCATTGAACATAGGTGAGACTTAGTGACTTGAACCTAAGGTCATGAGACTTAGGTTGGCAAGTGAAAAATGTGAACAACGGGATGTGCGACGATTTTGCTATCCCGGGTAGGCGACGATTTCGCTACCATGCCATGAGTTGGCGGTGTTGAAACGGGATGTGCGACGATTTTGCTATCCCGGGTAGTCGACGATTTCGCTACCATGCCATGAGTTGGTGGTGATGAAACGGGATGTGCGACGATTTTGCTATCCCGGGTAGGCGACGATTTCGCTACCATGCCATGAGTTGGCGGTGTTGACACGGGATGTGCGACAATTTTGCTATCCCGGGTATGCGACGATTTCGCTACCACGCCATGAGTTGGCGGTGTCGAGATGGATGTGCGACGAGGTTGCTATCCCGAGTATGCGACGAGTTCGCTACCCATGCCATGTGATGGCGGTGTTGAGATGGGGTATGCGACGATTTTGCTATCCCGAGTATGCGACGAGTTCGCTACTCGAACTAGGAGGTGACGAGTTCACTCCTTGAATGTTGGAACCCTTATGGTAAGACGGCTATTCCGAAACCATAAGTAAATGACAAGTAATTGAACTTAGTCAATGTGAAATATAGGATGAACCTAGGTGAGAATGATAATTTACATTTTATTTGGTTGCATCCTTTATGTTCATTTATAAGCATGTAAATAATTGTTGCATAGTTATTTGTGATCTAACTTATGCATATGGTGTTTCTTTGGACCTGGTGGGTCGAGCTTCTCTCTTGGGTGGCCTTACCCACTGGGAACTATGTTTATAGTTCTCACCCCACGTTTTCCAGGTCCTTCCGCGAGTGAGGCGGCGGAGCGAGGCAAGGGTTTGGCTCTCTAGATAGCGGCCCTTCCATTTTAGTGATATATAGAGTTGTACCCCTAGTCTTGGACTTTGATAGTATAGGGGATTTTCATTACATGTATGAACTTATGTATTCCATAGTTTTGGAACATGGTGTATGGAATGAAAAGAAAGAAAAGAAAATTTTGGGCATGTATAAATGTGCAATATGATGTAATAGAAGTAGAACTTCTTTATGTTGATGCTTTTCTTGTGCAACTCTTATACTCCGTTCCTAGTTTGAACCTCGTGGATAAGCTTGTGTTGTGACGACTTGGGCGGGTAGAAGGGACTCTATCCATTCGGCGGGTCTGGGGCATGCGCCCGTGCGGTTATCCTTTCCACCTAGTTGGTGTTAAGGGCCTGACGGGGCGTGACAGACTAAGATGGTATCAGAGCGTAGAAACGGTCTAGATGGACCTAAGAAAACCCTAGGATGGAAAAGACCCTAGGAGTGTAGGTTCGTGAGTGACGAGATCTTTGATGTGGCGAAAGATAAGTGATTGGGTTATGTCCTTATGCCTCTAGTTGGAAATAGAGGTAGATTTGAGGTGTGTCTTATTCTTCGCCAAGTGTGTTCGTGTTGGCGGCCGACAACATGAAATCACGTGAGGGGAATAAGGACCCTTGTGTGACTTTCGCCTAGATTGGGTTCACGTTTATTTCGTGAAATATAGTGTTGCGAATGACTTTGAAGGTCATGAAATGACCAAAGTCGTTGTATTTTCAGGAGATAATGGTACGTGGACGGCCTCCTACGAGGGCTGGGCTCGGAAGAGCGAGCACGGCTCCCGAACAACTCGGAGAGGGCGAGAACTTGGGTCTTCGTAATGAGTTGACCGAGTTGATGGGCGTGGTTCGGCGACAGGCCAAAGCCATGCAGCGACAGGAGGAGCAAATTAAAAAGCTCCAAGACGAGATGGCGCAGCAAGCGGCTGCGGTTAGGGAGGAGAGAACGGGAGTACCTCCGGCCTCTGCTTCGGCACCGGCCGAGGAAGTGACACCGGCGCCGGCTGTGGCGTCACCGGCATCACCGATTGTAGCCGGTCGGCCGGGTACTCCTATGCCCGACTCCGAGATGGAGGATGCGGAGCGAGAGCGCGCACTGGCGGCTCTCATGAGGTTTAAAAAGTTCAACCCGCCTATCTTCAACGGGGAGAACGTGGATCCATGGGATGTAGAGACATGGATCGATGCCATGGAGACACTCTTCGAGGATCTATATACCTTGGAGAGGGACAAAGTGCACCTCGCCGCTCATTGTTTAGAGCGATCGGCGAAGGTATGGTGGAAGGGAGTCCGGCGTGATCGACTCCCTAGCCTTCCGCCACCGACGTGGGAGGAGTTTCGGGGTATGGTATTTGCCGCCTACTTCCCCGATAGAGAGAAAAGAAAACTTCAAGAAAGGTTTCGGAAGTTGAAGCAAGGGAACCGCACCGTGCGCGAGTACGAGAGGAGTTCTCGTACATTATTAAATACATACCGCAAGTTGTCCGCGGAGAGTTGGACAAGGTCGATTGTTTCATGCGCGGACTTCGACCGGAGATCTTTCGGGCGGTTCACGCCCTCAAGCTAAAGACCTTTGCGGAGGTATTGGACCGTTCTCTTTGGGTAGAGCACGGGAATGCTTGCGCGCGCGAGGAGCGCGAAGCTTGGGAAAGAGAGAAGGAGAAGGATAAAGAAAAAGGAAAGAAGCGACCGGCGGGTGGCTCGGGTGGGCAATCTAGCTCAAAGCGACCCCCGAAGCACTCACAGTCGCAAAACCAATCGCGAGGGTTCCGGCGGAACCGACCCTCAACCCAGTGCCCGATTTGTAGCGGCCCCCACGACCCTTAGCAATGTGATTATCGTGAGGGCAGGTGCTACAAGTGCGGACAGCCGGGACATATGCGATACAATTGCCCGATGGATGATGGCCGAGCACCGTCATCGGCATTGGCATTTGCATCGCCGAGACAGCTCGCGGGCATCCCAACCGCGACGATGTCGGCAGGCCGTACTCAGCCGCCGAGACCAGCCGAGGGCCAGCGACCAGCGCCCAGTGGACGGGTATTCGCCTCACAGGTGGAGGAGCCTTCTGCCCAGGATGATGTCGTGGCAGGTATTGTGTTAATTAAAGGCATTCGATGTAGAGCTTTGTTTGATACTGGTGCATCGCATTCATTCATTGCTCGATCATTTGCTATTGCACACGGAATAGAAATTGTAGATGCCACACATGCAAGAACTGTGCAAGTACCTGAACACACCTTTTGTGCATCACGCGTGTGTAGGTTGTCCAGTGAGGGTTGAAAACTGGATCATGCCAGCTGATTTGCTGGTGTTAAGTCGAATGAATGAGTATGACTTAATCCTAGGAATGGATTGGCTCTCGAAATATCACGCTACTATTGATTGTGAGAGCCGGATAGTGAGGTTTAGAGAACCCGGGCACAAAGAGTTTGTGTACCGTGGTTGCAAGAGTTCGCTCTTTGCGTCAAGGGTGTCCACGTCGCAAGCAAGGAAGCTTATTGCTAGTGGTTGCATTGCCTACTTGGCGACGGTAGTGGATGACCGAAAAGAAGTGTTGGGGCTCGAGGACATTCCGATAGTCCAAGAGTTCCCGGATGTATTTCCGACGGAGTTGCCCGGAATGCCACCGGACCGGGAAATAGAATTCGTGATCGATTTGCTCCCGGGTACGGCGCCGATTTCTAAGGCCCCGTACAGGATGGCACCCGCGGAACTGAAGGAATTGAAAGCACAATTGCAAGATTTGATGGACAAGAGTTTCGTAAAGCCAAGTGTGTCACCTTGGGGAGCCTCTGTTCTATTTGTGCGGAAAAAGGACGGTTCGCTGCGGTTATGTGTAGATTACCGCGAGTTGAATAAAGTGACCGTCAAGAATAAGTACCCGTTATCCCGAATTGATGACTTGTTCGATCAGTTGCAAGGGTCTCGGGTGTATTCAAAGATTGATTTGCAATCCGGTTATCACCAATTGAAGATCAAACCGGAGGATGTGCATAAGACCGCATTTAGGACGCGGTATGGACACTATGAATTCACGGTTATGCCTTTCGGGCTTACCAATGCCCCGGCAGCGTTCATGGATTTAATGAACCGTGTGTTCAAACCACTATTGGATCAATTTGTGGTTGTGTTCATAGATGATATTCTTGTCTACTCTCGGAGTGAAGAGGAACATAAAGAGCACCTAAGGATTGTGCTTCAAGTTCTTCGAGAGAACAAGTTGTTCGCCAAGTTAAAGAAATGCGAATTTTGGATTCGTGAGGTCGCTTTCTTGGGTCATGTGATCTCCGCGGAAAGAGTATCAGTAGACTCTATGAAAGTTTAGGCAATCAAGGATTGGCCCGACCAATGTCACGGAAATACGAAGCTTTTTGGGTCTTGCGGGGTACTATCTGTAGTACACTGAATTTCAGTGCATCGTACTGAACTTCTACAAATTGTAGAGTTCTAGTGAGAAAATGGCATAAGAGGCTATATGTGAGGCTTTGGCCAAGTTCGGGACTTGTGCGAAGTGTTTTCGGCGCAAAAGAGGCGTGAAAACGGACTTCGATAAGTTAAAACTGCAGAATTGGTAAAGTCTGCACTGGATTCCGGTATGTGAACTCTAATACCGGAATTGGAGCTTGGTATACCGGTATGTGAAATGGTATACCGGAATGCCGTGTTGAAACCGAGAAACCTAGCTCTCGGGTTTGTGGAATTTTTCGGGGTATACCGGTATGTGAAAATGGCATACCGGTATACTGTGTGCGAAACAGTGAAAGCAGCTCTCGGGTTCTGCGGAATCCCCGAGGTATACCGGAATAAACACCCGTATACCGGTATGCAAATGGGCATACCGGTATACAATGCCCAGAGTGGGCTGAGTGTTGTGTTGTGTGTGGAGAGGGGCATTTTGGTCTTTTCACATACGTGGGGGTATTTGAGAGGCTGGGAACACTCCCCTTTCACAGGGTTCTTCTTCCCCACTACTCCTCTCCCTCTCCTCTCACTTTCTCTCTCTAGAGATCTCTCCAAAAGCTTGGAGAAGTGGTGGATTGATCTTGGAAAAGGCTTCCAAAGGAGAAAAGAAGCTTCTTGGTGCAAGAAGAAGCTTGGGGATTTCGTGATTAAAGTTAGTACCTCACGTTTTGGGTTCAAACCTTGGATTTAATCCTTTGAAATGAGGTTTTTGGGAACCCTTGGCAACCTAAACCACAAATGGTGGGTGTTTGGCCATGAAATCTAGGGTTTGGCTTGCATGCATGCAAACCCTAGGTAGAATGAGGGCTTTTGCAATGTGAGGTTCTAAAAATATTTGGACCTTCGATAATTGCAATTGAGGCATAGGAAATCATGTTAGAACACTTGATTTCCCATATTGAGATGGATTTAGGGTTCGTAATGAGTAACGAACCATTTTTCTTGTAGAAGCTTGGGTTGAAGCAAGAACTCTAAGCTTGGACACTTAGGAGCTTGAAGAATACAAGGATTTGAAAGCTCTTGAGGTGGGTTTGTGTTTACCGAAGTGATTAGGTCACTTCCATGTCTAGGGTAATTATCCATTTAAAAATAAAATGGTATGTGTTGAGAACCCTAGCATTTTGCATGTTGGCAAAGGTAAAATCATGATAGGTAGAACAATGAACTCCTATTGCATGATGGATATTTCAAGTACAATTCAATTATTTATACTTGTTGCATGGTTGCATGTGAGATTTAAACCTAGTGTTATCGAACATAGGTTGGAACGTGTGAGATTTAAACCTAGTGTCATTGAACATAGGTTGAACATGTGAGATTGAAACCTAGTGTCATTGAACATAGGTTGGACATGTGATTGGAACCTAGAGTCATGGAACCTAGGTTGGCAATGAGTAAGTAAGCCTAGTGTTATCAAACATAGGCGAGACTTAGTGACTTGAACCTAAGATCATGAGATTTAGGTTGGCAAGTAATGTAAAGAATGGGATGTGCGACGATTTTGCTATCCCGGGTATGCGACGATTTCGCTACCATGCCACGAGTTGGCGGTGCCGACATGGGATAGGCGACGATTTCGCGATCCCGGGTATGCGACGATTTCGCTACCGCGCCACGTGTAGGCGGTGTCGAGGGGGATGTGCGACGATTTTGCTATCCCGGGTATGCGACGATTTCGCTACCATGCCATATGATGGCGGTGTTGAGACGGGGTATGCGACGATTTCGCTACTCGAACTAGGAGGTGACAAGCTCACTCCTTGAATGTTGGAACAAATATGGTGAGACGGCGATTCCGAAACCATAAGTAAACGACAAGTAAAAGCACTTGGTCATTATGAGACATAGGATGAACCTAGGAGAGAATGATAGATTATATTTCATTTGGTTGCATCCTTTATGTTTATTTACTAAGCATGTAAATAATTGTTGCATAGTTATATATGATCTAACTTATGCATGTGGTGTTTCTTTGGACCTGGTGGGTCGAGCTTCTCTCTTAGGTGGCCTTACCCACTGGGAACTATGTTTATAGTTCTCACCCCCCCATTTTCCAGGTCCTTCCGCGAGTGAGGCGGCGGAGCGAGGCAAGGGTTTGGCTCTTTAGATAGCGGCCCTTCCATTTTGGTGATGCATAGAGTTGTACCCCTATTTTGGAACATGATGTATGGAATGAAAGTGAAAGAAAAGAAAATTTTGGACATGTATATTGTGCCTTGTGATGTAATAGAAGTAGAACTTCTTTATGTTGATGCTTTCCTTGTGCAACTCTTGTACTCCGTTCCTAGTTGGAACATCGTGGATAAGCTTGTGTTGTGACGCCTTGGGCGGGTAGAAAGGACTCTATCCGTTCGGCGGGTCTGGGGCATGCGCCCGTGCGGTTATCCTTTCCACCTAGTTGGTGTTAAAGGGCCGGCGGGGCGTGACACTATCGGCGGTTCGTGGAGGGATTTTCAAAAATCTCCGGTCCACTAACGCGTCTTACCCGCAAGGGAGCCAAATATGTTTGGAGCGAGGAATGCGACCAAAGCTTTAAGGAGCTAAAAGAAAGGTTGACTTCGGCTCCGGTTCTCGCCTTGCCGATTGCGGGGGAGGGCATTGTGGTGTATAGTGATGCATCACGGCGTGGTCTTGGGTGTGTGCTTATGCAAAGATGACAAGTAATTGTAAGATAGGGAGTAGCCCTAGAATCTATCTAGAGTATATCAATCACCTAGAGGGGGGTGAATAGGTGTAACGGCCAAACCACAAATCTCGATGCAATAAAAATGCGGAAATAAAAATAGCACACCGAGATTTACGTGGAAAACTCCACTTTGGAGAAAAACCCACGGGACCAACACGCGAAGAAACAATCCACTAAGAGTAAAGAATTACAAGGTGATTATCGTCTCCACGGACTTAACCTCTCCCTTCTCTTCAGCGGATCACGCGCACCAACGGGTTGTCCACGCCCCACGTTCGAATCCACGAACGCCACGCCTCGAATCCACGAGACGCCCAACTTTGAATCCACGAAGCCTTCAACACGTCGAATCCACGACGCTCACTCGAATCCACGAGCGCACTCCATCCGGAGCAAGAACAATAAAAATGATGATGGTTTATTGCTTAGAATATCATTGAAGATCTGTGGGAATAGTCTCTAAGCAATTCTCAAATTGATTCTAAAAGAATATTAGAAATTAGGGCACCATGAATCAATTTGAGAGAAGCTTGATGTAGAAGATGAGGAAAACGGTTACCTACAAGCTTTTAGGGTTTCTAAAAGATAATCTATGCTTAACCACGTTTTAGAGACACCCCCACATCTTATTTATAAGTTTAGAAGCAATCCGAAATAGATTAGGATTAAAAACAGATTTTAGAAAGAATTGGAAGCAATCCAATTTCGACTAAGATTGAAAACTGATTTTAAAAAATTTTGGAATCAAATAAGGATTGCAAAAATGATTTTAAGAAATCTACCATCTTATTTCTAGGTTTGGGAGACATTAGAATCAGAGTAAGATTGAAAAAATAACTTTCCAAAAATTCGCGACGGGTCGGGGTCCGGACCTTGGATTGCAGGGTCCGGACTCTGAAACGTTTCAGCTTTTCATTGTCCGGACCGCAGCCATCAGGGTCCGGACCCGCTCTGCGAAACAGCCTGGGGTCCGTACCTCAGCCCTCAAGGTCCGGACCTCATCCCTCAGGGTCCGGACCCTCCCTGCGTGACAGCCAGGAAGGCGTACGGGTTCCGGACCTCACCTCAGGGTCCGGATCCTGGAAGTTAAAAATCTCATTTTTTATATTTTAAATTAATTTTTATCTATTCTAATGTCTTCCAAACACTTATAAATGATCATAAATCATCATCGAGATTATTTAAACTTACCAAGCATCGTGAATTCATACGTTGAGTCTTCGAGTCTTTAATCTTCGTCTTCTCTTCTTTGAACCTTCAAGACTCCGACTCACTTCACGAAATATGCCAATATAAAATCCGTAACAATCTCCCCCTTTGACAATTTCGTGATAAAACCCAAAATTACATAAAACACTCACGATGCTTATTTCTCAAAAAAATGAAATTCATTGCCATCACCAAAACAATGAACTTCTCGCGTGAAAGATCCAAATAAAATCCAAAATTATAATTTTGTAACTCCTAAAAACAAACTCTATGACTTAGACAAACATGGAGTCTTGAAGTCTTGAAAGACCTGCAAAAAATTTTCATTCTCCACGAACAAAGTTAGTAGAAAAAATATATCTAAATCTCTCCCCCTTTGTTCATGCATCTAAGTTCATCACCTCTCTCCCCCTTTTTTGTCAAAAATTGCCAAAAAAAAAAAACCCAAAAATAGAGAGAGTTGAAAGAAATTAAATAAAACACAAGTTCAAAATATTTTTCAATTTTGAAACCACTTGTGATAAAAACGTCAAACATTGTTAGTGCATGAGGAGTATAAATTCACATTGACTTCTTTTAATCCCTATTAACTTTATAAGAATTAAGAACTTTACTACACAATCACCATAATGTAGATAAAATATTACACGATTTCTTAATTCATATAAACTTCAAAATCAAGTCATCAAAAATAATCTCAAGGCTCAAAAGCTATCAAGATGTAAACGGATTATGAAGATGACTTAAGAGATTCATCAAAGAGAATGAAATTGTCGCATAAACGTTCAAAATTGAGATAAAACAAACATCGCACAGGGGGTGGCTCTTTGAGCATCTTTCATGTATGTGGACCACCTTATAACTCCGAAAAATAATGTCACGCCCCGCCGGGCCTTAAACACCAACTAGGTGGAAAGGATAACCGCACGGGCGCATGCACCAGACCCGCCGAACGGATAGAGTCCCTTCTATCCGCCCAAGGCGTCACAACACAAGCTTATCCACAATGTTCCAACTAGGAACGGAATACAAGAGTTGCACAAGGAAAGCATCAACATAAAGAAGTTCTACTTCTATTACATCACATGGCACAATATACATGTCCAAATTTTTTCTTTTCTTTCACTTTCATTCCATACATCATGTTCCAAAACTATGGAATATACAACATTCATACAAGAATGAAAATCCCCTATGCTATCATAGTCCAAAAATAGGGGTACAACTCTATGCATCACCAAAATGGAAGGGCCGCTATCTAAAGAGCCAAACCCTTGCCTCGCTCCGCCGCCTCACTCGCGGAAGGACCTGGAAAATGTGGGGTGAGAACTATAAACATAGTTCCCAGTGGGTAAGGCCACCCAAGAGAGAAGCTCGACCCACCAGGTCCAAAGAAACACCATATGCATAAGTTAGATCATATATAACTATGCAACAATTATTTACATGCTTAGTAAATAAACATAAAGGATGCAACCAAATGAAAATATAATTTATCATTCTCTCCTAGGTTCATCCAATGTTCCACATTGACTAAGTTCTTTTACTTGTCATTTACTTATGGTTTCGGAATCGCCGTCTCACCATATTTGTTCCAACATTCAAGGAGTGAGCTTGTCACCTCCTAGTTCGAGTAGCGAAATCGTCGCATACTCGGGATAGCGAAATCGTCGCATACCCCGTCTCAACACCGCCATCACATGGCATGGTAGCGAAATCGTCGCATATCCGGGATGGCGACCTTGTCGCACATCTCCCCCTCGACACCGCCAACACGTGGCGCGGTAGCGAAATCGTCGCATACCCGGGATCGCGAAATCGTCGCCTACCCCATGTCGGCACCGCCAACTCGTGGCATGGTAGCGAAATCGTCGCATACCCGGGATAACAAAATCGTCGCACATCCCATTCTTCACATTACTTGCCAACCTAAATCTCATGATCTTAGGTTCAAGTCACTAAGTCTCGCCTATGTTTGATAACACTAGGCTTACTTTCTCATTGCCAACCTAGGTTCTATGACTCTAGGTTCCAATCACATGTCCAACCTATGTTCAATGACACTAGGTTTCAATCTCACATGTTCCAACCTATGTTCAACAACACTAGGTTTAAATCTCACATGTTCCAACCTATGTTCAATAACACTAGGTTTCAATCTCACATGTTCAACCTATGTTCAACAACACTAGGTTTCAATCTCACATGTTCAACCTATGTTCAACAACACTAGGTTTAAATCTCACATGCAACCATGCAACAAGTATCAATAATTGAATTGTACTTGAAATATCCATCATGCAATAGGAGTTCATTGTTCTACCTATCATGATTTTACCTTTGCCAACATGCAAAATGCTAGGGTTCTCAACACATACCATTTTATTTTTAAATGGATAATTACCCTAGACATGGAAGTGACCTAATCACTTCGGTAAACACAAACCCACCTCAAGAGCTTTCAAATCTTGGTATTCTTCAAGCTCCTAAGTGTCCAAGCCTAGAGTTCTTGCTTCAACCCAAGCTTCTACAAGAAAACGGTTCGTTACTCGTTACGAACCCTAAAATCAACTCAATATATGAAATCAAGTGCTCCAACATGATTTCCTAAGCCTCAATTGCAATTATCGAAGGTCCAAATATTTTTAGAACCTCACATTGCAAAAGCCCTCATTCTACCTAGGGTTTGCATGCATGCAAACCAAACCCTAGATTTCATGGCCAAACACCCACCATTTGTGGTTTAGATTGCCAAGGGTTCCCAAAAACTTCATTTCAAAGGATTAAATCCAAGGTTTGAACCCAAAACGTGAGGTACTAACCTTAATCACGAAATCCCCAAGCTCCTTCTTGCACCAAGAAGCTTCTTTTCTCCTTTGGAAGCTTTTTCCAAGATCAATCCACCTTTTCTCCAAGTTTTGGAGAGATCTCTAGAGAGAGAAAGTGGAAGAGATGGAGAGGAGAAGTGGAGAAGATGATCTCTGAGAAAGGGGGGTGTTCCCAGCCTTTCTAATACCCCCACGCATGTGAAAAGACCAAAATGCCCCTCTCCACAAACAACACAACAACCAGCCAAAATCTGGACATTGTATACCGGTATGCGCATATGCATACCGGTATACCTCAGGAATCCTGCAGAATCCCGAGAGCTGGTCTCACTGTTTCGCACATTGTATACCGGTATACCATTTCTCATACCGGTATACCCCGGAAAATTCCGCAAACCCGAGAGCTGGGTTTCTCGGTTTTAACACAGCATTCCGGTATACCATTTCACATACCGGTATACCAAGCTCCAATTCCGGTATTGGAGTTCACATACCGGAATCCAGTGCAGACTTCCCAAGTTCGCAGCTTTTAACTTCTCGAAGTTCATTTTTCGCGCCTCAATTGCGCCGAAAACACTTCGCACAGTCTCGAACTTGGCCAAAGCCTCACATATAGCCTCTTATGCCATTTTCTCACTAGAACTCTACAATTTGTAGAAGTTCAGTACGATGCACTGAAATTTAGTGTACTACATTCCACCCCCCTTAAAGAGAGTTTCGGCCGCGAAACTAAAATCATACCTCAGCTGGACTAAGCGAAGAGGTAAGGAAACCGCTCTTTCATCGAGCTTTCCAATTCCCATGTAGCCTCGCGCTCACCGTGATTCGTCCATTGTACCTTTACATAAGGAATTTCACGGTTCCTCAAACTTTTCACCTCGCGATCCATGATACACAAGGGAAATTCCTCATAAGTCATATCCTCATGAAGCTCCATAGGCACATACTCGAGGACGTGCGCCGGATCAGACACATACTTGCGGAGGGTCGACACATGAAACACATTGTGTATCCCCGCAAGTTTCGGCGGCAAGGCTAGCCGATATGCCACGGATCCCACACGTTCCAAAACCTCATAAGGTCCAATGTAACGGGGACTCAACTTACCCCGAATACCAAATCGCTTCACCCCTCTCATGGGTGATACTTTCAAGAAGACGTGGTCTCCTACCGTGAACTCCAAATCTCGTCGACGCCGATCCGCATAACTCTTTAGTCTAGATTGCGCCGTCGATAAGCGTTCGCGTGCCAAGCGGACCTTTTCCTCCGCTTCACGGAACACGTCCGGTCCTAAGACCCTTCTCTCGCCGACTCCACTCCAATGAATAGGAGAGCGGCATTTTCTTCCATACAAAACCTCAAAAGGTGCCATACCGATGCTAGCTTGATAGCTATTATTGTAAGCAAATTCAGCCATCGGCAAATGAGTAGGCCACGCACCTTTGAAGTCCAACACACACGCTCGTAGCATATCCTCCAAAATCTGAATTGTCCTTTCCGATTGACCGTCTGTTTGAGGATGAAATGCTGAACTGAAATCGAGCCGTGTACCCAAAGCTTCTTGCAAGCTTTTCCAAAAATGCGATGTGAAACGGGGATCTCGATCTGAAACTATCGAGGTCGGGACCCCGTGCAATCGCACAATCTCGTCCAGGTAGACTTGTGCTAACTTGTCTCCCGACCAAGTGGTGTGGATTGGCAAAAAGTGTGCCGACTTTGACAAACGATCCACCACCACCCATATCGCATCGTGGCCACCTAGCGATCGAGGTAAGCCCACAACAAAATCCATCGCGATATTCTCCCACTTCCAAACCGGAATGGGCAATCCTTGCAATTTTCCCGCCGGAAAGCGACGCTCGGCCTTTACTTGTTGGCATACTAAGCATTGTGCCACAAAGCGTCCCACATCAAGTTTCATCCCCGGCCACCAATAATGTAGTTTGAGATCCTTGTACATTTTGGTGCCGCCTGGGTGAATCGCATAGGGAGAAGCGTGAGCTTCTTTCAAGATCTCCCTACGAATGTCCTCAACTTTCGGCACGCACAATCGATTTCGAAATCGAATTGCGCCCTTCGAATCTACATGATAATCACCGGCGCGCCCGCTCTCGATAGTACCCCGCACCTTTTGGAGCTCCGGATCACCGGATTGCTTTTCTTTTATTTGCTCCAACAAGGTCGGCCACACCTCGAGACTCATAAGTTTAGCGGGGACGCCCGGGGCCACGACTTCCAAGTCAAACCGGCCCATTCCTTGATTAACGGCATTTGTCCCGTCATCTCAATCGCGAAGTTCTCCACGGATTTCCTACTGAGCGCATCGGCCACCACATTGGCTCTACCGGGGTGGTACAAGATGGTTAAGTCGTAGTCTTTTATCAACTCCAACCACCTCCGCTGCCTCAAGTTCAACTCCTTCTGAGTGAATAAATACTTTAAACTTTTGTGATCCGTGTACACCTCACAATGTTCCCCGTACAAGTAGTGTCTCCACAACTTAAGTGCGAAGACCACCGCCGCAAGTTCTAAGTCGTGGGTGGGGTAATTTTGCTCATAGCTCTTTAGCTGTCGAGAGGCATATGCTATTACTTGTCCTCTTTGCATAAGCACACACCCAAGACCACGCCGTGATGCATCACTATACACCACAAAGCCCTCCCCCGCAATCGGCAAGGCGAGAACCGGAGCCGAAGTTAACCTTTCCTTGAGCTCCTTGAAGCTTTGGTCGTATTCCTCGCTCCAAACATATTTGGCTCCATTGCGGGTAAGACGCGTTAGTGGACCGGAGATTTTTGAAAATCCCTCCACGAACCGCCGATAGTACCCCGCAAGACCCAAAAAGCTTCGTACTTCCGTGACATTGGTCGGGCGAGGCCAATCCTTGACTGCCTCTACTTTCATAGGGTCCACAGATACTCCTCCTGCGGAAATTACGTGACCCAAGAAAGCGACCTCACGGATCCAGAATTCGCACTTTTTCAATTTGGCGAATAACTTGTTCTCTCGAAGAACTTGAAGCACAATCCTTAAGTGCTCTTTATGTTCCTCTTCACTCCGAGAGTAGACAAGAATGTCATCTATGAACACAACCACGAATTTATCCAATAGTGGTTTGAACACACGGTTCATTAAATCCATGAACGCTGCCGGGGCATTGGTAAGCCCAAAAGGCATAACCGTGAATTCATAATGTCCATACCGCGTTCTAAACGCGGTCTTATGCACATCCTCCGGTTTGATCTTCAATTGGTGATAACCGGATTGCAAATCAATCTTTGAGTACACCCGAGACCCTTGCAACTGATCGAACAAGTCATCAATTCGGGGTAACGGGTACTTATTCTTGACGGTCACTTTGTTCAACTCGCGGTAATCCACACACAACCGCAGCGAACCGTCCTTTTTCCTCACAAATAGAACAGGGGCTCCCCAAGGTGACACACTTGGCTTCACGAAACCCTTGTCCATTAAATCTTGTAATTGTGCTTTTAATTCCTTTAACTCCGCGGGTGCCATCCTGTACGGGGCCTTAGAGATCGGCGCCGTACCCGGGAGCAAATCTACCACAAATTCTATTTCCCGATCCGGTGGCATTCCGGGCAACTCCATCGGAAACACATCCGGGAACTCTTGGACTATAGGAATGTCCTCGAGCCCCAACACTTCCTTACGGTCATCCACTACCGTCGCCAAGTAGGCAATGCAACCACTAGCAATGAGCTTTCTTGCTTGCGACGTGGACACCATTGAAGCAAAGAGCGAACTCTTACACCCACGGTACACAAACTCTTTGTGCCCGGGTTCTTTAAACTTCACTATCCGGCTCTCACAATCGATAGTAGCGTGATACTTAGAGAGCCAATCCATTCCTAGGATCAAATCATATTCACTCATTCGATTTAATACCAGCAAATCAGCTGGCATGATCCAATTTTCAACCCTCACGGGGCAATCTACACACGCGTGATGTACGCAAAAAGTGTGTTCAGGTACTTGCACCGTTCTTGCATGTGTGGCATCTATGATTTCTATTCCATGTGCAATAGCAAATGATCGAGCAATGAATGAATGCGATGCACCAGTATCAAACAAAGCTCTACATCGAATGCCTTTAATTAACACAATACCTGCCACGACGTCCTCCTGGGTAGCAGGCTCCTCCACCTGAGAGGCGAATACTCGTCCACTGGGTGCTGGCCGCTGGCCCTCCAATGGTCTCGGCGGCTGTGCACGACCCGCCGACATCGCCGCGGGTGGAATGCCCGCAAGCTGCCTCGGTGGCGCAAACGCCGACGCCGACGACGGTGCTCGGCTATCGTCCGTCGGACAATTGTACCGCATATGCCCTTGCTGTCCGCATTTGTAGCACCGGCCCTCACGATAGTCACATTGTTGAGGGCCGTGGGGGCCGCTACAAATCGGGCATTGGGTCGCGGATCGATTCCGTCGGGACCCTCGGGACTGATTCTGCGGCTGCGAGTGCTTCGGGGGCCGCTTAGAGCTAGATTGCCCCCCCCGAGCCACCCGCAGGTCGCTTCTTTCCCTTCTCTTTATCTTTTTCTTTCTCCCACGATTCGCGCTCCTCGCGCGCACATGCATTCCCGTGCTCCACCCAAAGAGCACGGTCCAAGACCTCTGCAAAGGTCCTAAGTTTGAGGGCGTGCACCGCCCGAAAGATATCCGGTCGAAGTCCGCGCACGAAACAATCGACCTTGTCCAATTCTCCGCGGACAACGTGCGGCACGCAATTAATGATGTACGAGAACTCCCTCTCGTACTCGCGCACCGAGCGGTTCCCCTGCTTCAACTTGCGGAACCTTTCTTGAAGCTTCCTTTTCTCGCTATCGGGGAAATAGGTGGCGAACACCATACCCCGAAACTCTCCCCACGATGGTGGCGGAAGGCTAGAGAGTCGATCACGTCGGACCCCCTTCCACCACACCTTCGCCGACCGCTCTAGACAATGAACGGCGAGGTGCACCTTGTCCCTCTCCAAGGTATAAAGGTCCTCGAAGAGCGTCTCGATAGCGTCGATCCATGTCTCTACGTCCCACGGATCCACGTTCTCCCCGCTAAAGATAGGCGGGTTGAACTTTTTGAACCTCATTAGAGCCGCAAGCGCGCGCTCTCGCTCCGTATCCTCCATCTCGGAGTCGGGCATAGGGGCACCCGACCCCTCGGCCACAGCCGGTGGCGCGGGTGGCACCACGGCCGGCGCCGGTGTCGCCTCCTCGGCCGGTGCCGAAGCAGAGGCCGGAGGTACTCCCGACCTCACCTCCCCAGTCGCAGCAGCCTGCTGCGCCATCATATCCTGGAGCCTTTTAATTTGCTCCTCCTGTCGCTGCATGGCTTCGGCCTGTTGCCGAACCACGCCCATTAGCTCGGTCAACTCATTGCGGAGAGCCGAGTTCTCGCCCTCCCCGAGTTGTTCGGGAGCCGCGCCCGATCCTCCGGGCCCGGTCTTCGCAGGAGGCCGACCACGTACCATTATCTCCTGAAAACACAGTGACTTTGGTCATTTCATGACATTCAAAGTCATTTGCGACATAACATTTCACGAAAATAAACGTGAACCCAATCTAGGCGAAAGTCACACAAGGGTCCTTATTCCCCTCACTTGGTTTTCATGTTGTCGGCCGCCAACATGAACACACTTGGTGAAGAATAAGACACACCTCGAATCTACCTCTATTTCCAACTAGAGGCATAAGGACATAACCCAATCACTTATCTTTCGCCACATCAAAGATCTCGTCACTCACGAGCCTATACTCCTAGGGTCTTTTCCATCCTAGGGTTCTTAGGTCAACCTAGACCGTTTCTATTCTCTGATACCACCTCAGTCTGTCACGCCCCGCCGGGCCTTAAACACCAACTAGGTGGAAAGGATAACCGCACGGGCGCATGCACCAGACCCGCCGAACGGATAGAGTCCCTTCTATCCGCCCAAGGCGTCACAACACAAGCTTATCCACAATGTTCCAACTAGGAACGGAATACAAGAGTTGCACAAGGAAAGCATCAACATAAAGAAGTTCTACTTCTATTACATCACATGGCACAATATACATGTCCAAATTTTTTTCTTTTCTTTCACTTTCATTCCATACATCATGTTCCAAAACTATGGAATATACAACATTCATACAATAATGAAAATCCCCTATGCTATCATAGTCCAAAAATAGGGGTACAACTCTATGCATCACCAAAATGGAAGGGCCGCTATCTAAAGAGCCAAACCCTTGCCTCGCTCCGCCGCCTCACTCGCGGAAGGACCTGGAAAATATGGGGTGAGAACTATAAACATAGTTCCCAGTGGGTAAGGCCACCCAAGAGAGAAGCTCGACCCACCAGGTCCAAAGAAACACCATATGCATAAGTTTGATCATATATAACTATGCAACAATTATTTACATGCTTAGTAAATAAACATAAAGGATGCAACCAAATGAAATATAATTTATCATTCTCTCATAGGTTCATCCTATGTTCCACATTGACTAAGTTCTTTTACTTGTCATTTACTTATGGTTTCGGAATCGCCGTCTCACCATATTTGTTCCAACATTCAAGGAGTGAGCTTGTCACCTCCTAGTTCGAGTAGCGAAATCGTCGCATACTCGGGATAGCGAAATCGTCGCATACCCCGTCTCAACACCGCCATCACATGGCATGGTAGCGAAATCGTCGCATACCCGGGATGGCGACCTTGTCACACATCTCCCCCTCGACACCGCCAACACGTGGCGCAGTAGCGAAATCGTCGCATACCCAGGATCGCGAAATCGTCGCCTACCCCATGTCGGCACCGCCAACTCGTGGCATGGTAGCGAAATCGTCGCATACCCGGGATAGCAAAATCGTCGCACATCCCATTCTTCACATTACTTGCCAACCTAAATCTCATGATCTTAGGTTCAAGTCACTAAGTCTCGCCTATGTTTGATAACACTAGGCTTACTTTCTCATTGCCAACCTAGGTTCCATGACTCTAGGTTCCAATCACATGTCCAACCTATGTTCAATGACACTAGGTTTCAATCTCACATGTTCCAACCTATGTTCAACAACACTAGGTTTAAATCTCACATGTTCCAACCTATGTTCAATAACACTAGGTTTCAATCTCACATGTTCAACCTATGTTCAACAACACTAGGTTTCAATCTCAATGTTCAACCTATGTTCAACACTAGGTTTCAATCTCACATGTTCAACCTATGTTCAACAACACTAGGTTTAAATCTCACATGCAACCATGCAACAAGTATCAATAATTGAATTGTACTTGAAATATCCATCATGCAATAGGAGTTCATTGTTCTACCTATCATGATTTTACCTTTGCCAACATGCAAAATGCTAGGGTTCTCAACACATACCATTTTATTTTTAAATGGATAATTACCCTAGACATGGAAGTGACCTAATCACTTCGGTAAACACAAACCCACCTCAAGAGCTTTCAAATCTTGGTATTCTTCAAGCTCCTAAGTGTCCAAGCCTAGAGTTCTTGCTTCAACCCAAGCTTCTACAAGAAAACGGTTCGTTACTCGTTACGAACCCTAAAATCAACTCAATATATATGAAATCAAGTGCTCCAACATGATTTCCTAAGCCTCAATTGCAATTATCGAAGGTCCAAATATTTTTAGAACCTCACATTGCAAAAGCCCTCATTCTACCTAGGGTTTGCATGCATGCAAACCAAACCCTAGATTTCATGGCCAAACACCCACCATTTGTGGTTTAGATTGCCAAGGGTTCCCAAAAACCTCATTTCAAAGGATTAAATCCAAGGTTTGAACCCAAAACGTGAGGTACTAACCTTAATCACGAAATCCTCAAGCTCCTTCTTGCACCAAGAAGCTTCTTTTCTCCTTTGGAAGCTTTTTCCAAGATCAATCCATCTTTTCTCCAAGTTTTGGAGAGATCTCTAGAGAGAGAAAGTGGAAGAGATGGAGAGGAGAAGTGGAGAAGATGATCTCTGAGAAAGGGGGGTGTTCCCAGCCTTTCTAATACCCCCACGCATGTGAAAAGACCAAAATGCCCCTCTCCACAAACAACACAACAACCAGCCAAAATCTGGACATTGTATACCGGTATGCGCATATGCATACCGGTATACCTCAGGAATCCTGCAGAATCCCGAGAGCTGGTCTCACTGTTTCGCACATTGTATACCGGTATACCATTTCTCATACCGGTATACCCCGGAAAATTCCGCAAACCCGAGAGCTGGGTTTCTCGGTTTTAACACAGCATTCCGGTATACCATTTCACATACCGGTATACCAAGCTCCAATTCTGGTATTGGAGTTCACATACCGGAATCCAGTGCAGACTTTCCAAGTTCGCAGCTTTTAACTTCTCGAAGTTCATTTTCGCGCCTCAATTGCGCCGAAAACACTTCGCACAGTCCCGAACTTGACCAAAGCCTCACATATAGCCTCTTATGCCATTTTCTCACTAGAACTCTACAATTTGTAGAAGTTCAGTACGATGCACTGAAATTCAGTGTACTACCAAATAAAATTTGTGACATTTTTTCTTTTGCATGCTTTTGCACTTATATATATTTTTTTCGGATATGCAATTCAATTCTCATGTGGTAGCTGCACACACTAACCGGACGACCGGAGTGGTAGCTCTTTCCTCCATGTGGTGGTAGTTTTCACACTCCTTTAAGGATGTAACTCTTTCCACATCTTTCAAAGCATATGAGCATTTTATTTTATATAATAATAACTCCCCCTCGCTTATGCAATCTCTTAGTTGAAAGAACATGTGACAAATTTTAGTCCATAAGAGAATGACTATTCATCAAATTCAACACACACAACCGAGATAGGTTAAGCTCCTAGAGATTACACATGATTGCCTAAATTTGATGAATATAAGTATTAAGAATTCTCATAATAAATTATCTTCAAATATAATGAAAATAAAGTAAAACCGATAATTAATATGAGATTAATTAAGAGTGAATGAAAGTGAACCTATTGATATTCAAAGCACTATTTAATGTTCTAATCATTCAAAGAATCTAAAAATCGTAACAATGAAAGCACCAAAACGTGTAATGCAATAAACAAAAGATATGCAATAGAAACCGATCAAAGTACTACACTAAGTCAAAACAAATTAAGACTTTAGAGAAGGAAAGATATCACCTTTCCGAACCCAAACTTGTCAGATTGTTGGTTGTCTTGGTTTGTTGACGTTAGGCACGGTTTGTTTTGACTTTTGATCAACCGTGGGTCTTACCACCGCATTCCGCTTTGGAGTATTTGAGTGTTGTGGCTTTGACTTTCGGTTGACCTTGGGTACTCGACCTTTTTGATGTTGCTTTTGAAACCGTGGGGGATGTCGAGTAATGGAAGATGCCGATAGATTCTTAGAAGATGCCACTTGAGTTTTCTTTTTATGGCATGTCTTCTTGATATGTCCTTTCTTTCCGCATCTATGGCATACTTTCTCTTTTACACTTGTTGAGACTTTGGAAAAAAAAAAATTTATCTTCTCAACAAATATCCGCTCATATCCAAGTCCAAGTTTGCTTGTTTGACCCAATCCGAGCATATCATCAAGTTTCTTTGAACCGGAGGAGAATTTTTATATGTCGGACTTGAGTTGATGGACTTGTTTGGTCAAAACTTGGTTGGATGTGTGAACTTTTTTGTATTGTTGCTCTAGAAAACCAATCTTATCTTGATATGATTTGATCATTGTCTCTGATTGGTTTAGCTTCTCCTTGAGGATTCCATTGATCTTCAATGATGTGTCATGTTCATCCTCAAGAGCTTTATTCGTTGCTTTCAAGCTTTTGTTTTCGTCTTCAATTTCTAATAAGCGCGTCCTCAACTTTTTGTTATGCTTAGCCATTTTCCTTGATTCATCAAGAAGTTGTTGGTATGCCTCGGCTAAGCCCTCATCATCCGACTCTCCCTCACTCGAGCCATCGTCGCTCGACGTTTCATGCACAGAGGAAGAAGCAAAAGGGTTAGCAATAGTAGATGATAAACAAAAAGCAAAAGGAGAAGAAGAAACGTGTGAGGATAAGGCAATAGCATCATTGGTTTCTTCTTCACTAGAACTCGAATCATTGGAAGTAGAGTCATCCCAAGTTCTAGCTTGTAGCGCCTTCTTTTTATAGGATTTTTTAGTGGGACAATCCGTGGAGATGTGGCCGTAGCCTCGACACTTGTAGCATTGGATTTCCCCTTCAAAGTCATCCTTTTCTTTAGAAGACTTTACAATCTTCTTCTCTTTAGAGGATTTAGAATGTGAAGATCCGTTAGAAGAAGATTTGGATGTAGATCGATTTGACTTGTTCTTCCAGAAATTCCGACGAAATTTCTTCGTGAGACGCGTCAATTGATGTTCAAAGTCGGCGAGCGAAATATCTTCGTCGGAATCCGAGTCGTCGTCTTCCTCCTTCGTAGATTTGAGTGCAATACCTGTACTCTTAGAAGAAGACTTGGAAGAAGATTCATTAGTAGGAAAAGTCATTTCATATGTTTGTAAAGCGCCTACTAATTCTTCTACTTTCATCTCGTCCGGATGTTTTATAGTCTCAATGGCCGCAACCTTCGGACGAAATCTTTCGGGAAGAGTTCTCAAAATTTTTCTTACAACTTTAGATTCCGAGATTTTCTCTCCCAAGTTTGCGCATGTATTGACTATGTCTTGAAGACGAGTATAATACTCGGTAAAGGTCTCATGATCGTCCATGGAAATTGAATCAAATTTACTTGTAAGCATTTGAAGTTTTTGGACCTTTACCAAGCTAGTTCCCTCATGCATAACTTGGAGAGTATCCCAAATCTCCTTTGCCGTCTCACATGCCGAGACACGTGAGAACTCGGTTTGATTTAAAGAATTAAATAAGGCATTAATTCCCCTACCGTTGTAAGAAGATAAATCAATCTCTTCCCTACTCCATTTATTTCGAGGTTTAGGGACGCTAACATTATCGACGATTTGAGTGGGATGAGTCCATCCAAATTATATGGATTGCCATACTCGTTCATCGATGGCTATTAGAAAAGCTCTCATGCGAACTTTCCAATAAGCATAGCTCGTGCCATCAAAGAACGGAGGTCGATTAATGTTACCACCTTCACCCATTATGAAAGATAAAGCCTAGATCCCGCTCTGATACCAATTGTAAGATAGGGAGTAGCCCTAGAATCTATCTAGAGTATATCAATCACCTAGAGGGGGGTGAATAGGTGTAACGGCCAAACCACAAATCTCGATGCAATAAAAATGCGGAAATAAAAATAGCACACCGAGATTTACGTGGAAAACTCCACTTTGGAGAAAAACCCACGGGACCAACACGCGAAGAAACAATCCACTAAGAGTAAAGAATTACAAGGTGATTATCGACTCCACGGACTTAACCTCTCCCTTCTCTTGAGCGGATCACGCGCACCAACGGGTTGTCCACGCCCCACGTTCGAATCCACGAACGCCACGCCTCGAATCCACGAGACGCCCAACTTTGAATCCACGAAGCCTTCAACACGTCGAATCCACGACGCTCACTCGAATCCACGAGCGCACTCCATCCGGAGCAAGAACAATAAAAATGATGATGGTTTATTGCTTAGAATATCATTGAAGATCTGTGGGAATAGTCTCTAAGCAATTCTCAAATTGATTCTAAAAGAATATTAGAAATTAGGGCACCATGAATCAATTTGAGAGAAGCTTGATGTAGAAGATGAGGAAAACGGTTACCTACAAGCTTCTAGGGTTTCTAAAAGATAATATATGCTTAACCACGTTTTAGAGACACCCCCACATCTTATTTATAGGTTTAGAAGCAATCCGAAATAGATTAGGATTAAAAACAGATTTTAGAAAGAATTGGAAGCAATCCAATTTCGACTAGGATTGAAAACTGATTTTAAAAAATTTTGGAATCAAATAAGGATTGCAAAAATAATTTTAAGAAATCTACCATCTTATTTCTAGGTTTGGGAGACATTAGAATCAGAGTAAGACTGAAAAAATAACTTTCCAAAAATTCGCGACGGGTCGGGGTCCGGACCTTGGATTGCAGGGTCCGGACTCTGAAACGTTTCAGCTTTTCATTGTCCGGACAGCAGCCATCAGGGTCCGGACCCGCTCTGCGAAACAGCCTGGAGTCCGTACCTCAGCCCTCAGGGTCCGGACCTCATCCCTCAGGGTCCGGACCCTCCCTGCGTGACAGCCAGGAAGGCGTACGGGTTCCGGACCTCACCTCAGGGTCCGGATCCTGGAAGTTAAAAATCTCATTTTTTATATTTTAAATTATTTTTTATCTATTCTAATGTCTTCCAAACACTTATAAATAATCATAAATCATCATCAAGATTATTTAAACTTACCAAGTATCGTGAATTCATACGTTGAGTCTTCGAGTCTTTAATCTTCGTCTTCTCTTCTTTGAACCTTCAAGACTCCGACTCACTTCACGAAATATGCCAATATAAAATCCGTAACAGTAATAGCATATGCCTCTCGACAGCTAAAGAGCTATGAGCAAAATTATCCCACCCACGACTTAGAGCTTGCAGCGGTGATCTTCGCGCTTAAATTATGGAGACACTATTTATACGGAGAACATTGTGAGGTTTACACGGATCATAAAAGCTTAAAGTACTTATTCACTCAAAAGGAGTTGAATTTGAGGCAGCGGAGATGGTTGGAGTTGATAAAGGATTACGACTTAACCATTTTGTACCACCCCGGTAGAGCCAATGTGGTGGCCGATGCGCTCAATAGAAAATCCGTGGAGAACTTCGCAATTGAGATGACGGGACAAATATCGTTAATCAAGGAAATGGGCCGGTTTGACTTGGAAGTCGTGGCCTCGGGCGTCCCCGCTAGACTTATGAATCTCGAGATTTGGCCAACTTTGTTGGAGCAAATAAAAGAAAAGCAATCCGGTGATCCGGAACTCCAAAAGGTGCGCAGTGCTATCGAGAGCGGGCGCGCCGGTGATTTTCATGTAGACTCGAATGGCGCAATTCGATTCCGAAATCGATTGTGCGTGCCAAAAGTTGAGGATATTCGTGGGGAGATCTTGAAAGAAGCTCACATTTCTCCCTATGCGATTCACCCGGGCGGCACCAAAATGTATAAGGATCTTAAATTACATTATTGGTGGCCGGGGATGAAACTTGATGTTGGACGCTTTGTGGCACAATGCTTAGTATGCCAACAGGTGAAGGCCGAGCGTCGCTTTCCGGCGGGAAAATTGCAAGGGTTGCCCATTCCAGTTTGGAAGTGGGAGAACATAGCAATGGACTTCGTTGTGGGTTTACCTCGATCACAAGATGGCCACGACGCGATTTGGGTGGTGGTGGATCGTTTGTCAAAGTCGGCACACTTTTTGCCAATCCACACCACTTGGTCGGGAGACAAGTTAGCACAAGTCTACCTGGACGAGATTATGCGGTTGCACGGGGTCCCGACCTCGATAGTTTCAGATCGAGATCCCCGTTTTACGTCGCATTTTTGGAAAAGCTTGCAAGAAGCTTTGGGTACACGGCTCGATTTCAGTTCAGCATTTCATCCTCAAACTGACGGTCAATCAGAGAGGACAATTCAGATTTTGGAGGATATGCTGCGAGCGTGTGTGATGGACTTCAAGGGTGCATGGCCTACACATTTGCCGATGGCTGAATTTGCTTACAATAATAGCTATCAATCTAGCATCGGTATGGCAACGTTTGAAGCCTTGTATGGAAGGAAATGCCGCTCTCCTATTCATTGGAGTGAGGTCGGCGAGAGAAGGGTCTTAGGACCTGATGTGTTGCGTGAAGCGGAGGAAAAGGTCCGCTTGGCACGCGAACGCTTATCGACGGCGCAATCTCGACAAAAGAGTTATGCGGATCGACGTCGACGAGATTTGGAATTCGCGGTAGGAGACCGCGTCTTCTTGAAAGTGTCACCCATGAGAGGGGTGAAACGATTTGGTGTTCGGGGTAAGTTAAGTCCCCGTTACATTGGACCTTATGAGATTTTGGAGCGTGTGGGATCCGTGGCATATAGCTTTGCCGCCAAAACTTGCGGGGATACACAATGTGTTCCATGTATCGACGCTCCGCAAGTATATGTATGATCCGGCGCACGTCCTCGAGTATGTGCCTATAGAGCTTCATGAGGATATGACTTATGAGGAATTTTCCTTGTGTATCATGGATCGCGAGGTGAAAAGTTTGAGGAACCATGAAATTCCTTATGTAAAGGTACAATGGACGAATCACGGTGAGCGCGAAGCTACGTAGGAATTGGAAAGCTTAATGAGGGAGCGGTTTTCTTACCTCTTCGCTGAGTCCAGCTGAGGTATAATCTAGTTTCGCGGCCGAAACTCTCTTTAAGGGGGGTGGAATGTAGCACCTTGAATTTCGGTGCGTTGTATCGAACTTTACTAAATTTGATAAAGTTCGATGGAAGCCGATAATGGCTGGTGTGGAATCGGGTTCCGAAGATTTCGGAACATTATGGGTATGAGTGGAAACCCGAAAATCGAAAAATTTTGAAAAAAAGACCAACTGGAGCAAAACTGCTCACGGGGTCCGAACCCTGGAAGCTGGGGTCCGGACAATGAAGTCCGCGGGCAGCCACGGTCCGGACCCGGAAGTTACGGTCCGGACCCGAGCTGGTTTCCGAGTTGGGGTGCGTACGGGTTTCGGACCCGGACACCAAGGTCCGGACCCGGCCTGCGCGTTGGTCAGTTATCAGTGCGGGGTCCGGACCCCACTTGCAAGGTCCGGACCCGACTGAGGCAGAATGCCCAGTGAGGGGTATTTTGGTAATTTCGCGGTGAATAGGTTATGTAGGGGGGGCTGAGGTCTTTCCCCTCATTCCTCTTCACTTTCCTCTCATTCCCGCTCCCTCTCCCTCACTTTGTCTCTCTAGAGATCTCTCCAAAGCTTGGAGAAGTGATGGATTGGAGCTTGGAAAAGGACTTCCAATGTGCAAAGAAGCTTCTTGGTGCAAGAAGAAGCTTGGGAGCTAGGGCTTTGAGGTGAGTTCTTGTGATTTAGGGTTTAAACCTTGGATTTAATCCTTCAAGATGAGGTTTTTGGAAACCCTAGGCAATCTTAACCACAAAAGGTGGAAGATTGGCCATGAAATCTAGGGTTTGGCTTGCATGCATGCAAACCCTAGGTAGATTTGGGGCTTTTGCTATGGGAGATTCTAAAAATATTTGGACCTTCAGGAATTGCAATTGAGGCATAGGAAATCATGTTAGAACACTTGATTTCAAGTATTGAGTTGATTTATGGGTTCGTAAAGAGTAACGAACCGTTTTCTTGTAGAAGCTTGGGTTGAAGCAAGAACTCAAGGCTTTGACACTTAGGGGCTTGAAGAATACAAGAATTTGGATGCTCTTAAGGTGGGTTTGTGTTTACCGAAATGATTAGGTCACTTCCATGTCTAGGATAAATATCCATTTAAAAATAAAATGGTATGTGTTGTGAAACCTAGAACTTGCATGTTGGCAAAGGTAAAATCATGATAGGTTGTGAGACCCCAGGTAGTCCTATATATAAGATATAATAGGGCTAAACTCTTAACCCGGCTTAAGCATTTTCGGTGGTGGATAGGCCGAAGAGGTTGAGAGAGTTAAGCGTGCTAGGACGGGAGTAGTCCTAGGATGGGTGACCCCCTGGGAAGTTGGGGCGTCACATAGGTAGAGCAATGAGCTCCTATTGCATGATATAGAATTCAAGTATAATTCAATTATCTATACTTGTTGCATGGTTGCATGTATGATTGGAACCTAGTGTTATTGAACATAGGTTGGAACATGTGAGAATAGAACCTAGTGTTATTGAACATA
Source organism: Puya raimondii (assembly GCA_016920855.1). Classification (NCBI taxonomy): domain Eukaryota; kingdom Viridiplantae; phylum Streptophyta; class Magnoliopsida; order Poales; family Bromeliaceae; genus Puya; species Puya raimondii. Next base: position 127,081,484 of record JABWPP010000050.1, read on the forward strand.
GGTTGGAATATGTGAGAATAGAACCTAGTGTTATTGAACATAGGTTGGAACATGTGAGAATAGAACCTAGTGTTATTGAACATAGGTTGGAACATGTGAGAATGGAACCTAGTGTCATTGAACATAGGTTAGACATGAGATTGGAACCTAGAGTCATGGAACCTAGGTTGAGAATGAGAAAGTAAACCTAGTGTCATTGAACATAGGTGAGACTTAGTGACTTGAACCTAAGGTCATGAGATTTAGGTTGGCAAGTGAAAAATGTGAACAACGGGATGTGCGACAATTTTGCTATCCCGGGTAGGCGACGATTTCGCTACCATGCCATGAGTTGGCGGTGTTGAAACGGGATGTGCGACGATTTTGCTATCCCGGGTAGGCGACGATTTCGCTACCATGCCATGAGTTGGCGGTGTTGAAACGGGATGTGCGACGATTTTGCTATCCCGGGTAGGCGACGATTTCGCTACCATGCCATGAGTTGGCGGTGTTGACACGGGATGTGCGACGATTTTGCTATCCCGGGTATGCGACGATTTCGCTACCACGCCATGAGTTGGCGGTGTCGAGATGGGATGTGCGACAAGGTTGCTATCCCGGGTATGCGACGAGTTCGCTACCCATGCCATGTGATGGCGGTGTTGAGATGGGGTATGCGACGATTTTGCTATCCCGAGTATGCGACGAGTTCGCTACTCGAACTAGGAGGTGACGAGTTCACTCCTTGAATGTTGGAACCCTTATGGTAAGACGGCTATTCCGAAACCATAAGTAAATGACAAGTAATTGAACTTAGTCAATGTGAAATATAGGATGAACCTAGGAGAGAATGATAATTTACATTTCATTTGGTTGCATCCTTTATGTTCATTTACAAGCATGTAAATAATTATTGCATAGTTATTTGTGATCTAACTTATGCATATGGTGTTTCTTTGGACCTGGTGTGTCGAGCTTCTCTCTTGGGTGGCCTTACCCACTGGGAACTATGTTTATAGTTCTCACCCCACGTTTTCTAGGTCCTTCCGCGAGTGAGGCGGCGGAGCGAGGCAAGGATTTGGCTCTCTAGATAGCGGCCCTTCCATTTTGGTGATATATAGAGTTGTACCCCTAGTCTTGGACTTTGGTAGTATAGGGGATTTTCATTACATGTATGAACTTATGTATTCCATAGTTTTGGAACATGGTGTATGGAATGAAAAGAAAGAAAAGAAAATTTTGGGCATGTATAAATGTGCAATATGATGTAATAGAAGTAGAACTTCTTTATGTTGATGCTTTCCTTGTGCAACTCTTATACTCCGTTCCTAGTTGGAACCTCGTGGATAAGCTTGTGTTGTGACGCCTTGGGCGGGTAGAAGGGACTCTATCCGTTCGGCGGGTCTGGGGCATGCGCCCGTGCGGTTATCCTTTCCACCTAGTTGGTGTTAAGCGCCCGACGGGGCGTGACACGGCGCGCCCTCGTTACCATCGTCGAGGCCGCGGAGACGGTGGAGGAGGCGATGAGGGTCGGAGAGAAAAAAAGGAGCGAAGGAAAAAAATGAGAGAGAAAGGAATAAGGGTATTTTGGTCAGTTTGTAAAAAATTCGGTTCGAATATGCAAAACCCAAAATAGTGGCCCACTTTTGCAAAATCGCAAAACTAGTGGATTTTTTTTGCAATTTGGCTAAAATTAAAATTTAAAAACCACATGCACAATTTACCATATTAATTATTACATAGTATCTTATTTTCTCATCGTACCTAATGTAATTCATCGGAGACCCAAATGAAGCCCAAATTTTGCCCACGAACGATTGAAATATTAGTTTAAATTGATCCGTGACCGGATGCAATAGTGGCCCATTAAAGATGGTTGTGGGCCGAGGCCTCGTTCGGCCCATAAAAGGCCTATAATCTCCTTCGACGGTGCGCTACCGAGGAGGGAGAGAGAGAAAGTAGAGAGAGAAAGTGTAGAGAGAGAAGAGCATCCTCGTCACCGTTCTTTTCTTCTCCCAGTAACATCCCGAAGAAACCCTCCTCCGACGACGACGACGAGCTCTTGCCCCCATCGCCCCACCCCGATCGAGGCTTTCGAAGGTTTCTAGGGTTTCTCCCGCCGCCGCCCATGGCGGACGCGGAGGCAGAGGTGGAGGCCGAGGTGGCGGCGCCCGGGGAGGTCCTCTATGAGATCCGCCGCCACACCTCTGAATCCCTCCTCTCCCCCAATCCCTCTCACCTCCAGGTTCCAATCCCTCTCTCTCTCTCCCTCCCTAATTTTTTTATGTCACTCACGATCTCATGCATTGCCTCAATCTTACCCGGATGATCAGACGCTCGAAGGATCGAGACGACGAGGCTTGCTCTCCTATCTCTCCCTTCAAGGTACCTTTCGATCTCCTCTTGTATGTTTGTAATAGAGTTCTCTTGTTATTATTATTATTATTTATTGTTGTTATTTTTATTCTTATTGATCTGTGCGTATGGTGACGAGGAAGGTGTAACGAGTCTTAAGGAGAAATGGAATTAGTATATTCGAGGGAGGACGCCGAATAGGAGGATGACGTCGCTCTTCGTCTCTCCCGACGGCGAGCATGTCGTCGTGGCTGCGGGAAATCGAATTATTATCTTGCGGAAGGAGGACGACTATAAAGCGCCATGCGGTGTCTTTATCAGTAAGTTCGATTTTTCTTTTGGACCAATTAGGGTTTATCGAAGATGATTATGCAAATTGTATTGATGCAAATTATATTCTAGCTTACTGATGAATTATCAGTAAGCTAGAATACAACCACTGCCTTTTGAAAACTTCATCAGTATCCAGGCCGTACTGAGAGGCAAACTCCAAGGCCTCTTGGTACCTATTATCTTTAATCAAAACAGAATACATTTCCGAGATAGAAACCTCAGAAAATTCATCAATACAATTTTCATAATCATCTTCGACAAACCCTAATTGGTCAAAAAGACAAATCAAACTTACTAATATAGACACCACATGGCGTCTTATAGTCGTCCTCCTTCCACAAGATAGCAATACAGTTTCCCGCAACCATGGCGACATGCTCGCCGCCAGGAGAGACGAAGAGCGACGTCATCCTCCTATTTGGCGTCCTCCCCCGACTATACTCATTCCATTTCTCCTTAAAACTCGTTACACCTTTCTCATCACCACACGCATAGATCAAGAAGAATAAGAATAACAACAAGAAAATATAATAATAATAATAACAAAAGAACTTCATTACAAACATGCAAGAGGAGATTGAAAGGTACCTTGAAGGGAGAGATAGGAGAGCAAGCCTCGTCGTCTCGATCCTTCGGGCGTCTGATCATGTGGGAAAGATTGAGGCAATGCGTGAGATCGTGAGTGACATCAAAAATTAGGGAGGGAGAGAGAGAGAGGGATTGGAATCTGGAGGTGAGAGGGATTGGGGGAGAGGAGGGATTCGGAGGCGTGGCGGCGGATCTTGTAGAATACTGATTTTGTAGTTTGGATGTTGCGTAGCTTGCCGATTAATGTGTGAGCGCGAAGTTGGGATGAAGTGAATCCATTTTGGCGCGAAATTGACGAGAAAACGGATGAAATAGGCCACTTGTGCATAAAAAGGATTAATTTGCAAATAGAGTGTAAGGACTGAGATTTTTACTATCTAATTTAACTCTCCGTTGACGATGTTTATGTGTGTATTTTAATTACATAATCACTCGTCAAGTTCCGGGTGAAAACGAGTTGGAATAAAAGAGTTACGCGATTTTGAATATTCACTTAAGTGAATAGTAACTCTGGTTTTCCGGTAGGGCCAAATAATAGAGGTGGCCTCTGGAACATATCGGACTCCGTTCATAGTGGTCCAATAGCTCGTTTTCAACTGTCCGACTATTCTGGACTCGATGGCACTAACAGATTTTGGATCTGATGCACGGTTTTTGAGACAACTGGACTTTCTCAAAAAATTGGACTTTTATTCTTCGTTGTGTTCGCTATGCAAAGCTTACCGTAGCTCAGTTTTACATGTGAACCCTCGGATAGGGACCTATCATGCGAAAGGAAGTTGGTGTGGATGGACTTAGGTCGCGAGTTCGCTAATCGAGAGGATTTAAAAGCGATTATCGACCGTTAAGCAATTGATGTATAGATGAATCGGAAAGAGGATGAGTTCGTCGTGAACCAGCAACCAAATCGAACGAAACAAAATCGTAAGTTCGATAATTCGATAGTGCTGAACGCGATGGCGCTACCTGTTCGTAGATCCGACGGACGGATCTCCTGGAACTACATGATGTTCGTGATGGGGTCGAAGGTCGCAAAATGGTAATTTCGCTAAAGTCCCAATATTTTATGTATCAATCCGCGTGAAATCGAAAGTATGGGTGCGTTCGCGCGTATTTCACGCGCTGTGAGGGACCTAGGAGGGAAAGCTAAGTTTTTGTGGGCTTTCGTGCAAAAGAGCCAAGGTGTATAAAGGGTGATTTTAGGGTTTGCTTCATGAAACCCTAACCCTAACGCCTCCCCTTCACCCTCAGCCGACCCCTCACCTCCTGGCCGCTCCCTGCAGATTGCTGTCGCCGCCACCGACCTCCGGCATGCTGCTCCGTCGCCCCCGGCCGTCCCTGCGCACCGGTGCTGCCCCTGCAGCCTTGGCTGGGCCACCTTGGACCCGTGCGGGCTGGTGGTGACAGAGGGTCACCACCGCCGCCTCCCGAGACTAGCCGCCGACCTCCGTCGACCCTCCGGCACCACCGCATCCAACCTGGACCGGAGCCGTCACCGCCGGTCGCGTCGTACGCCACCGCGGTCGCGATCTGGCCTGAGGCTTGCGAGCTGCCGTACGAGCTTACGCGCCGCCGATGCAGCCTGGACCGACCTCCCCCTCCTCCCTCGTGACCCCGGAGGGATCCCCCGTCACCGTCCGGTGCCGCCCTGCCGCCGCCGCCGCCGCTGAGACCAACCCGAGCTCATCCCGGGTTCGTGCGGGCTAGGGCATCACCGCCCGCCGCAACCGCCGCCTCCCGCCGACGGCTGGTGCGAGCCCCGGCCGTCCCCAGCCGGCCGCACCTGCCTCCCACCGGCGCACCCGCCGTCGTCGCCGCCGTCGGCCGAAGTAACATCTTGCTCTCGGCTCAGCCCGAGCTGAACTTGAGTTTTGAACGGATCACTGTTCCGGCGACTCTGGCCATCTCCGACAATCTCGCTGGTGAGCACGGCCCTCCCGGTGTGCCATTTACCTCCGTGCTCACCTATTCCGCTATCTGCAGGGCTCGAAACAGCAAGTTCTCGTACGTCGCTCCCGGACCGCCTTTTCGGTTGAGGTTTTGGTTGATCCAGCATGCTCCTCGGCCGTTCTCTGTGTCCCGTATAGTGAGCACAGCCTTCGCCTCGTCGAGACCTAACAGGGTGTGTCTCGGCGGGCCTCGATGACGATTGGATCGAGGTAACGGCGCATAACATTATTATGTTGCATGTTATTAATGCTATTAGATGCATGTTTAGGGGCTGTTATGCGATTTAATCGCTGTGGGCAGCGTGTGCACGCTATGCGTGACCTGTGGACTGATTGTCCAAGGTCCGCTGCCCTTCGTTCCTCCGAAAAAGAGTTTTCGGAGCGTTTTCCGACGAAATCCGTCGGCGGAACGCGGTTTCGGTTCGGAGTTCATCCGACACTATTTGAATGCGTTTGGGTTTGCCGCTGAGCCTTGTTGGCTAGTTGTCGGGGACGTCTCGTGTGTTCGGAGACGTCCGGTGAGCGGCGGTGGGTTCCGGTGTCGAAATCGTCACTTCCGGGAACCCGGATCAGAACGATGGTCCGATACTAATTAATATGATGTTTGAGCTTATGTTCGCTGTCGGAACATACAAATGACTGTGTTCCGGGTCAGCGGTTGACTCATGGAGTGAGTCGGTGCCTTTTGAAACTGTTTGTGGGTCCCGGGGACATCCCTGTGCGATTTCGGGACTTTCGATGATTTACGGAGATCGGTTTTGGGAAACCGAGTCTCGGGATTTGTGGGTTGTGTGTTTGTGTCTTGTTTGAGTCATTTGTGATTTGTCCCTGAATCGGTGCACCTGTGGTAGGTCCGGTTGATTCGCAGCGCGTTCCGGATTCCGACGCGATCATTACAGGTGGGTACTTCGATCCGAAGTTGGTCTAGTGGTGCATGCTCGGTGACGTTCCTTCTACCCCTTCCTTTTCGTTTCCTTATATGAGTATATGTGATGAGTTGAGCCGGCACCTTGTGATCTCTACTTGCATTCTTTACTTGTTCTATCAGTAGAGTAGATATGATTATATCCGTATCTGAGATGATGTTCTCGTGACCTTCTTGGTCGGTTTCTTGACACGGTTGTCTGATTACCTATACGGTCGGTATACCCAGAGGGGTGGATTATTGGCTGGTTGCCAACGTTTATTGGTCATACTTGCATCGATCTCCATTACTCTTGCGCATTTCGCGAACACCAGCGGTTGATCCCCGCAAGAGGGTGTTCTTTTCCGGAAAAGTGGTCGTACGTCCGACCCGTGAGCTCAGTGGGGCACTTATATGCTGGCAGAGTAGGAGTGGCATGGGCCTGAGGTCTGCGGACCGTTATGACATGTTTAGATTGGGTATATTTGTTGTATTCATTTGTTGATGCATTACATTTACAGTAGCAGTAGTATATTTGTTTCGTTCTCTACTTACTTGCATTGCTACTGTATTATCTTCCTTTCAGTTTTCTGTCTGCCAGTGTGTGCCCGGCCTTCGTCGGCTTGCGGTACCCACTGGGAGGGAGAGACATGTTTACATGTTCTCATCCCCCCCACCACTATTTTTCAGGTGACTTGGGAGGTGGGAGTCGGGACGGTGCGTGAGGCGCGGTGGACGATCGATCTTTCGGTCCCGACTAGTATAGTTGGTTTAGCTCCTTCCCCTGTACTTTCATGCACTTAGACTTATTATGGTTCAGTGGATATTGTTTTCTTAACACCGTATGAATATTTTAATAAATGAATTGGAATGGTTTTATTGGATATGCAAATGATTTCTCCTACCCTTCGAGGTAGTTTGTTTTTAAATAAAAAGGCTTTTCAAGTGATCTTTGTTCTTTTGGCTACTATTGTATTCAAATAATTGTGTATGTGGACTGGTGAATGAAAGTGTGATTGTGATCCTGTTGTATGTCGTTGGTACGCCGTGCAAATACAGGAGAGACTTCGTCCGTGTAGACAGAGGTGCCTGTATTTGTGGCGGGTCTGTACGCCGTGCGGGCTAGGCTTTTAAAAAAAAAAAATGACCCATTTTCCGCAATCAACTAGCCCGGGGCGTGACAGATTAAGATGGTATCAGAGCATGAACAATCACAACTACATTCACAACCTATCTAACTGAACCACTGGTTAGGATGACCCTAGGAAGACCTAAGGTTTATAAGCACGTGAGAGCACGGGATTGTGGGATTGAGTCTCGGTAAGTTGGTCGAGTTTTATTAACTCGAGGTTTATTGTTGTTTTGTTATCCCGTGTTTGTTTTGCAGTTGCGGTGCAGACTTGTGTCTCTACTGGGAGTGGTGGCGGATTACCGGACAGATATCGAGTGGTAGGGTGATGTGCACCTGGTAAAACCACTCGGAAAAGATGTTGATATTGAGGATCCAGGCAGTGGCATCTGCTAGGCCTTCGCTGACGGCTGAGCCGTGATTTCCTGGCCCCACCTTCCATGTAGAGCACGAGGTCCACCATGAGTATCTCTATGGAGACGATACAGTGTGCGGTTACAGTCGCGACAGTTGATGGAGCTGTGTGTGTACAGCTCGAGGATTAAAGTGCAATCGCTTGGGCAATTGCAGTGTGGATATTATTTCCTCAGGCTTTGTGAGTATGGATTTAATGCCTACTCCTCTCTATTTAGAGCTCATGTACGATTACAGGCATCTCTGTGGAGATGATGATTTGTGTAGCTTTGACCACGAGTATTGCGTGAGCTGCTGGTGTGCGGCCCGAGGTTTGTTCGCCGACCGCTCGTGCGGTTGCGGTATGAGTGGAGTTTCTTTAGATTTTGCAGGTAGGACCTTGGCGCCTACCCTACTTCTCGTTTCTCTAATGGTAGCATAAGCCATGGAGAGAGCAGCGAACTGAGGTTTTGGATAGTCGAGGTAAGTTGGTGATAGCTTACGAGCGAGGTTTTCCTCTTTTTCGGATAAGTTGTTGGCTTGACCCCGATCTTTGATTGGATGGAGTGTGTCGAGGTTGTTATAGAGCTCCTTATTGAGCTTCAGGCAAGATATTAGATTCCGTGTGAGTATATATGATCAGGAATTCGCCTGACTCATGAAACTAAAGGATGTTCGTGATGCGAAGCGAGTTTAGAAAATATTTCTCGCTTAAGTGATGTTTGAATATCCTGTTAGTGGATTTGTCAGTGCAGCTGTTTTGATTTTTCGTGATCTTTACGCCTATTGGCGTAAGCCAGGATTGGATATGACTTAGCTTCCATGTCAAGTTTTGTGGAGTACGCGTAGTGAGGCAATCCCAACACCTAAATCAGTGTGGTATGGGATGGCAGGTGATTTATGTATGCTTATGGCATAGAGGATGATGCTCTATAGGATAATTGGAAAACCCTAAGGGTAAGTTGTGGTGTTGAATAAAGCTCGAAAAATGGAGCTGTTGATCGCATTCAGCTTATGCAGTTGGTGACTCTATGTCGCGAATAGTTCCTATTCCTGTTGTTGGAGCCATAGAACTCCTAGGGAGTTGGCTCGATGGCTAGTCCAATCTCGAATATCGACTTCCGTAGTCGATATTTATTAGTGTCGTGGTGCACTCTGGTGCAGCATTATGAGATCGAATGATTTCGTGCTGGTGTCACTTCTCCAACGTGGCGTTGGAGATGGATCTACGGTACTTCGCCTCCCTTTTGATAAATGCGTTGGCTGCAGACAACGTATTGTCAAAAGTTAGGACGAATTGCCCTACCCCTCTTTTGGGAGTATTTGGATTGGGTTAATGTGTTTCCCTTGTAGATGACCTCTATAGGTTGTCTCGTGCGAGGGATAGAGTCGTGGTCATCTCCGACCACGCAGTGTATTCTGAGTTAGCCCTTGGCAAGGTTATGTAAAGTGATGAGTTAACCTCACCAATGGTATGTACTTCAGTATTGGTCTGGTTGTATACTAGCCAGTAGCCAGGTCTCGCATAGTTAGGGACGAGTTAGATAATGCGCTCTTAGTTGCAATCTATATTGAATTGCTAGAAGATGTGAACTATGCTGGGCACGTGGATTGAGCCTAGCCTTTGGCTCAGAAGTAGATGCAGGTGCTTGAATGCTAGGTACATGACGTAGTTAAACACGGATAATTATGAGAGTGGATTGCTCCTCTGGTCACTTGATGATTGATGCACCTGGGTCTCGTTGAGATAGGCATCGGATGTGGTATGGAACATTAAATCGCTGGTCCCATGTGGATTTCAGCGACCGGGTTTCGTGGAGACAGATGTTGAGCATCACTGATGGCTTTGATGACTAGTTGCGATTGGCAACCCTATTTTTACCAAGTAGAGGACACACGTGGATTTTTATGTTGAACCGCATGTACCTGTAGCCGGCTTACTTGTCGAGCTCAACTAGTTGTGTAAGCCTTAGACTTTTTTGTCTAGGCGGACAGTTTGGTCTTGGACCATGGAATGTCGAATACCGTAAGTGAGTTTTCAATGCTAAGGGTTTGACTTTGATCTGTTTGTATCTCAGACTGGTGGGAAACTGTAGTCTCCAAGATGAGCGTTATTGACGCAGGTTTTGAGACAACGATATAGTTTCGCTCGTGGTGAGCAGGTTGACGTTGTTGGTTAGTCGGAGTGTATTGTTTCGGTCCACGAAAATATACTCCAGACTCATTGTGTTGAGGGACCTTCCTGTGTTAACCTTTGACGTAGTTGAGTTAGTTACTGCAACGTGGACCAGTGTTGGGTGGACCTAGAGTTTCTGAGTGAAGAGTTATTGATGTTCCAGTTTTGGGCAGTAATGGGATCGGATTGTCCTGGAAGCAGGACTGTTTTATCCGCAGATTATTGAATGGTGGTGATCCCGATGGTTTTGATCCGTGGAGTTTGTGAGGGTATGTTTTTCCCTTACCTCGCTTGAATGGAACTACACCTTCACCATCCCTTACTTTGAAGATCAATCATTCTAGATTCGAGGAAGTGCAATTGATCAATACCCAAGGGTGATGTTCGAATTTGATTATGGTGGGAATGTAGTCAAGTTTCGGGGACGAAACTTCTTTTAAGGAGGGGATGATGTAAGGACTGAGATTTTTACTATCTAATTTAACTCTCCGTTGACGATGTTTTTGTGTGTATTTTAATTACATAATCACTCGTCAAGTTTCGGGTGAAAACGAGTTGGAATAAAAGAGTTACGCGATTTTGAATATTCACTTAAGTGAATAGTAACTCTGGTTTTCTGGTAGGGCCAAATAATAGAGGTGGCCTCTGGAACATATCGGACTCCGTTCATAGTGGTCCAATAGCTCGTTTTCAACTGTCTGACTATTCTGGACTCGATGGCACTAACAAATTTTGGATCTGACGCACAGTTTTTGAGACAACTGGACTTTGTCGAAAAATTGGACTTTTTTTCTTCGTTGTGTTCGCTATGCAAAGCTTACCGTAGCTCAGTTTTACGTGTGAACCCTCGGATAGGGACCTATCATGCGAAAGGAAGTTGGTGTGGATGGACTTAGGTCGCGAGTTCGCTAATCGAGAGGATTTAAAAGCGATTATCGACCGTTAAGCAATTGATGTATAGATGAATCGGAAAGAGGATGAGTTCGTCGTGAACCGGCAACCAAATCGAACGAAACAAAATCGTAAGTTCGATAATTCGATAGTGCTGAACGCGATGGCGCTACCTGTTCGTAGATCCGACGGACGGATCTCCTTGAACTACATGATGTTCGTGATGGGGTCGAAGGTCGCAAAATGGTAATTTCGCTAAAGTCCCAATATTTTATGTATCAATCCGCGTGAAATCGAAAGTATGGGTGCGTTCGCGCGTATTTCACACGCTGTGAGGGACCTAGGAGGGAAAGCTGAGTTTTTGTGGGCTTTCGTGCAAAAGAGCCAAGGTGTATAAAGGGTGATTTTAGGGTTTGCTTCATGAAACCCTAACCCTAACGCCTCCCCTTCACCCTCAGCCGACCCCTCACCTCCTGGCCGCTCCCTGCGGATTGCTGCCGCCGCCACCGACCTCCGGCATGTTGCTCCGTCGCCCCCGGCCGTCCCTGCGCACCGGTGCTGCCCCTGCAGCCTTGGCTGGGCCACCTTGGACCCGTGCGGGCTGGTGGTGACAGAGGGTCACCACCGCCGCCTCCCGAGACTAGCCGCCGACCTCCGTCGACCCTCCGGCACCACCGCATCCAACCTGGACCGGAGCCGTCGCCGCCGGTCGCGTCGTACGCCACCGCGGCCGCGATCTGGCCTGAGGCTTGCGAGCTGTCGTACGAGCTTACGCGCCGCCGATGCAGCCTGGACCGACCTCCCCCTCCTCCCTCGTGACCCCGGAGGGATCCCCCGTCACCGTCCGATGCCGCCCTGCCGCCGCCGCCGCCGCTGAGACCAACCCGAGCTCAGCCCGGGTTCGTGCGGGCTAGGGCATCACCGCCCGCCGCAACCGCCGCCTCCCGCCGACGGCTGGTGCGAGCCCCGGCCGTCCCCAGCCGGCCGCACCTGCCTCCCACCGGCGCACCCGCCGTCGTCGCCGCCGTCGGCCGAAGTAACATCTTGCTCTCGGCTCAGCCCGAGCTGAACTTGAGTTTTGGCCGCATCACTGTTCCGGCGACTCTGGCCATCTCCGACAATCTCGCTGGTGAACACGGCCCTCCCGGTGTGCCATTTACCTCCGTGCTCACCTATTCCGCTATCTGCAGGGCTCGAAACAGCAAGTTCTCGTACGTCGCTCCCGGACCGCCTTTTCGGTTGAGGTTTTGGTTGATCCAGCATGCTCCTCGGCCGTTCTCTGTGTCCCGTATAGTGAGCACAGCCTTCGCCTCGTCGAGACCTAACAGGGTGTGTCTCGGCGGGCCTCGATGACGATTGGATCGAGGTAACGGCGCATAACATTATTATGTTGCATGTTATTAATGCTATTAGATGCATGTTTAGGGGCTGTTATGCAATTTAATTGCTGTGGGCAGCGTGTGCACGCTATGCGTGACCTGTGGACTGATTGTCCAAGGTCCGCTGCCCTTCGTTCCTCCGAAAAAGAGTTTTCGGAGCGTTTTCCGACGAAATCCGTCGGCGGAACGCGGTTTCGGTTCGGAGTTCATCCGACACTATTTGAATGCGTTTGGGTTTGCCGCTGAGCCTTGTTGGCTGGTTGTCGGGGACGTCTCGTGTGTTCGGAGACGTCCGGTGAGCGGCGGTGGGTTCCGGTGTCGAAATCGTCACTTCCGGGAACCCGGATCGGAACGATGGTCCGATACTAATTAATATGATGTTTGAACTTATGTTCGCTGTCGGAACATACAAATGACTGTGTTCCGGGTCAGCGGTTGACTCATGGAGTGAGTCGGTGCCTTTCGAAACTGTTTGTGGGTCCCGGGGACATCCCGGTGCGATTTCGGGACTTTCGATGATTTACGGAGATCGGTTTTGGGAAACCGAGTCTCGGGATTTGTGGGTTGTGTGTTTGTGTCTTGTTTGAGTCATTTGTGATTTGTCCCTGACTCAGTGCACCTGTGGTAGGTCCGGTTGATTCGCAGCGCATTCCGGATTCCGACGCGATCATTACAGGTGGGTACTTCGATCCGAAGTTGGTCTAGTGGTGCATGCTCGGTGACGTTCCTTCTACCCCTTCCTTTTCGTTTCCTTATATGAGTATATGTGATGAGTTGAGCCGGCACCTTGTGATCTCTACTTGCATTCTTTACTTGTTCTATCAGTAGAGTAGATATGATTATATCTGTATCTGAGATGATGTTCTCGTGACCTTCTTGGTCGGTTTCTTGACACGGTTGTCTGATGACCTATACGGTCGGTATACCCAGAGGGGTGGATTATTGGCTGGTTGCCAAAGTTTATTGGTCATACTTGCATCGATCGCCATTACTCTTGCGCATTTCGCGAACACCAGCGGTTGATCCCCGCAAGAGGGTGTTCTTTTCCGGAAAAGTGGTCGTACGTCCGACCCGTGAGCTCAGTGGGACACTTATATGCTGGCAGAGTAGGAGTGTGTCACGCCCCGGATTACTCGTTTCCCCGGGCTCGCCAACAGATCCGCCGTATACATAGATTTTTCTATGTATACGAAGCGATAGCTAACCTGTAAACAAACATACAAGCCACTACAAGAGATATATAGAGCTGCAATAAAACATACTAATAACAAAAGCCACCTGTACATATAGAGTCCAAAATACAACAGGTCCACCACAACCAAAATAGGTACAAATCCACACTATATGTACATGGCACAACCCAAAAAGAAACTATCTCCAGTAGGGTCCTCCTCTAGGAACAACAGGGGCATGTAGGGATCTAGCTCGCGACTCCCTTACCTCGATCTGCGAAAACAGGCGCAGCAGCCGCAACAGAAGAAGGCTCTGCAAAAAGGTGGCAACAAAGGGTGTGAGAACTACTATCAAAAGAAGTAGTCCTCAGTGGGTACCGATACCGACCTCAACGGTCCACCCACTAAGTCTACGAGACTAACAGTATAGCTGGTAGGTAAAGAACAACAAAGTAAGCTGGAATAAACTCTACAGCTATCATGCCACTACCCTACCACTATCCAAGTCAACTCTCAAGTAAGCATCACCAAAGTGAGAAATCATCCCTGACCCAATCTATCGGAACCGCCCAAACGGGCTCGTCCAGCCAACTGCCTAGCCACACCGCACACTACCAAAAAGGGTAGCCGGTCCAAAACAGATCCACAATCTGTAGCGACAACAACGCAAAAGAGGCCTCACTCCGGAGCGGCACTCGGGGGAGCTACCCAGCCGAGTTAGTACGCGTATCTCTGTCGAGCACAAACAGGCTCCGGCAGGCTATAGTCAAAGAACAAAGGGGTCAAAAGGGGTCAAAGACTCTAAGCTCACGTGCCCTCAGCACAACCAGAAGCTAAAACAAGAGTCTGGGTCCACCGTCAACCCCGACGGCACCCGGTAATACAGAACAGTCTAACCCTGCTGTAAATACAAGCTCGGCATCCCAGCACGAGCGTAAACTCGTCCTATAACGAACTAAGTATCCACCTCGCACTAACAGCGGTGATACAAGAACAGAAACGGCTTCTAGAGCTAAATCTGATAACAGTTCGAAAAGTGACGGTTGTATGTTCGCGAGTTTTCTCCTAAGTCAATTCCCAGTTCAGCATGTAAAGTCATGTCAATAAATTATCAATTTATGCTCCAAATTCAGATTTCATATAAACACATGCAAATTCACGAATTCGAGCTACTAACATAATTAAACAGATAATAAAACAGCATGCTGCACTCTCTACACTTAGGAGGAAATCCGGCGATTTCGATAACATCAACCCACCTCGAAAGCTATCCAACAACGGCTAGGAGTCGAGTGGAAGGCCTCCAAGCAACACCGGCCGAAATCGAGCTCAAATCGGCAACCACGAGATTCGGACCCACCTGCTCACTGTTCTGGGCGCCCAGAACATCAGCCCAGAACTGCAGCCTGGCAGCACAACCCACATGTGATCAACATGCGATAAAATCTAAATCCTAAGTCCAAATGCCTAAACACTGAATCAGGTCAACATCTGGACCCTCCTGCATATGGATCCAGAAGTTCCAGCACTTAAGCAAAACTCAAAAACAGCAAGAATTCAAGGATTCCAACGATTCTAGCTCATAGAAAGGGGTCACAAACCTCTCAAAAATAGTGATGGAACAATCCAAAACCTCTCCAAAGGTCCTCACAAAGATCTGGATCTAAAAATCCAAGAATTTCCATCAATGACCCAAAAATTCAGCACTTAAGCAATTACTCAAAATCTGAGCTAGAACTCACCTTTGAATCCTCAATTCAAGTGGGAAGGACCTCCAAACCAGCAAGGAAAGTGGAAGGATCAATCTTCACTTCGTAATTCCAGCTCCCAAGAGATTGGATCCAAAAGATCAAAGGAAAAACCCAAGTTTCAGCTCAAGAACACAAAAAACATCAACTGTAGCTTACATACCTGTCCAAATTGTAATTGGAAAGATTCCACTTCTTCCTCTGCGAGTCCTCTATCCAACAAACTAAGTTTCGTTGGATTTGGATACTCCTACACTGCACACGGGCACGAACACTCCAGGTCGACGTTGCAGTTTCAGCAGGAAACCAAGATCATCAATGGAGGAAGATGAAATTGGGAGAGAAGAGAGGGTTTCCCCTTGCAAGCTCCGAGTTCACCTTGAAGAGGGGAGAAAAGAGCCTCATGGGAGGTCGTCCATTGCTTATATAGACAAGGGATAAAGGTGCAGTGAGCCTCAAGAACAGAATACATCTAACCTGTACTCAGCAGGAAATTCCCAGATTCGGGCGCCCGAAACTCATGAAGTGGGCGCCCAGTTCTTCAGCCTGCATCAACTCGACCATCGGACTCTCCGCCGCGGTCCGGTGCGCCCAAACCTGGTCCGGCGGATCTCACCAACCGATCAACACGTGTCGAGCCGTTCGATACTAACGAGGTAGGATTTCCGGACTCACTTTCCGGGCGCCCGAAACATGGATCCGAAATGACTTAGTAATTTTTCAGAAATGAGCGCTGCACAACTGGACGCCCAAAACAAGGCTTCTGGGCGCCCTAAAGTTCAAAAGCCCAAAACTTCAGTTTTGGCTTACTTCGGCGCTCCGAGTCCGTTTTCGCGTCTATTTGACGCCGAAACGACTCCGACTTGTCTCGACCTTCTCCAGAAGCGTCGGACAGTCTAGAATACTACAGTCATTCCGTCAGTTAGGCCCCAGGGGTACTACATCCTTCCCCCCTACGGAAAGTTTCGTCCTCGAAACTCAAACTCATACCTCAAGAAGACGGCTCGAAAAGGTAGGGATAGGATTCCCGCATCACCGTCTCCGGCTCCCAAGTCGCCTCACGCTCCTCGTGATTACTCCACTGCACTTTCACGTACGGTATGACTCGGTTGCGCAATTCTTTCGTCTCGCGAGCAAGAATCCGCACCGGTCGCTCCTCGTACTGCAGGTCCTCAGCCAACTCAAGTGGGGTGAAGTCAATCACGTGGGAGGGGTCGAACACATATCTCCTCAGGGCCGAGACATGAAACACATCATGGACTCCAGAAAGTCGCGGTGGTAGGGCAATCCTGTACGCTACCGGCCCCACTCGCTCTAACACCTCGAACGGGCCAACAAACCGTGGACTGAGCTTTCCACGAACTCCAAAACAGCGAATTCCTCTGGACGGCGAGACTTTCAGAAACACATGATCTCCAATCTGGAACTCCAAGTCTCGTCTCCTAGTATCCGCATAGCTCCTCTGTCGACTCTGGGCGGTCTCAAGACGTCGTCGAACCATCTTGACCTTCTCTTCCGCTTCCAATAGGATATCGGGACCCAAGGTCTTCCTCTCACCCACATCGCTCCAATGCAAGGGCGAACGACACCTGCGTCCATACAATGCCTCAAACGGCGCCATCTGGATGCTCGCTTGATAGCTATTGTTGTACGCAAACTCAACCAGTCCTAAGTGTCGATGCCACCCTCCACCAAAGTCTAGGACACATGCCCTCAACATGTCCTCCAGGGTCTGAATGGTCCGCTCAGACTGACTATCTGTCTGTGGATGAAAAGCCGTGCTAAACCGTAGCTGAGTACCCAGTGCTGTCTGTAGACTCCTCCAAAACTGTGAGACGAATCGTGTGTCTCGATCAGACACAATCGAGGTAGGCACTACATGCAGTCTCACTATCTCGTCCAAGTATAACTGAGCGAGTCTGTCCCTGGACCAAGTAGTCTGCACTGGTAAGAAGTGGGCAGACTTGGTCAGTCTGTCCACTATCACCCAAATAGCGTCAAAACCAGCCTGCGACCTCGGTAATCCCACGACAAAGTCCATGGCGATCTGGTCCCACTTCCACTCGGGTATTGGGAGACTCTGAAGCTTGCCAGCAGGTACTCGGTGCTCCGCCTTTACCTGTTGACAAGTCAAACACTGAGCCACAAATCTCCCAATATGGCGCTTCATTCCATTCCACCAGAAGTGTGCCTTCAAGTCCTTATACATCTTGGTTCCACCGGGGTGAACCGTATAAGGTGAGTAATGAGCCTCTCTCAAAATCTCCTCTCGGATCTCTGAATCCACAGGCACACACAGTCGGTCCCTGTACCGCAGTACTCCCGAACTGTCAACACCAAAATCCCCCGTCTGCCCACTGGCAATCTGATCTCGAATCCTCATCAAGTAGGGGTCCACACTCTGTTTCTCTCAGATCCTATCCAACAGAGTGGGTTGCAAAACCAAAGACATAAGTTTTGCAGTAACCCCAGGGGATACCACCTCAAGCTCAAGCCGCCTCAACTCCTCAAGTAACGGCGCCTGCTGAGTGAACATCATACTAAGGCTCTGCACTGATCTCCTGCTCAACGCATCTGCCACTACATTCGCCTTGCCGAGATGATACTGGATGGTAATATCATAATCCTTCAACAGTTCCAACCACCGGCGTTGCCTCAGATTCAATTCCTTCTGAGTGAACAGATACTTGAGACTTTTGTGATCTGTGAAAATCTCACAGTGCTCACCATACAGATAGTGCCGCCACAGCTTCAGTGCAAACACTATAGCTGCCAGCTCCAAATCATGCGTAGGATAATTCTTCTCATAATCCTTCAATTGCCGGGAGGCATAGGCAATTACCCTACCATGCTGCATCAACACACAACCCAAGCCACTGTGTGATGCATCACTATAAATCACAAATCCTTCCCCCATAACTGGAAGGGTAAGGATGGGAGCAGACATCAGTCTCTCCTTCAGCTCCTCAAAGCTACGCTGGCACTCAGCACTCCAAACAAATCTAATCCCCTTCCTCGTCAGACGAGTGAGGGGTGTGGAGAGCTTCGCAAAGCCTTCCACAAATCGACGGTAATATCCAGCTAACCCGAGGAAACTCCTCACCTCGGTAACCGTCGTCGGCCTGGGCCAATCCCGCACAGTCTCAATCTTCTGCGGGTCCACCGCTACTCCAGTGGCCGAAATCACATGGCCCAAGAAAGCTACCTCTCGAAGCCAGAACTCGCACTTCTTCAGCTTAGCATACAACTTCTTCTCTCTCAGAAGTTGCAGCACAACCCTCAGGTGCTCCTCATGCTCAGCATCGCTCCGAGAGTAGATCAAGATGTCATCAATAAACACCACCACAAACCGGTCCAAGAACGGCTTAAACACTCGATTCATCAAATCCATAAACGCGGTAGGGGCATTAGTCAATCCAAACGGCATCACCGTAAACTCATAATGCCCGTACCGGGTCCTAAAAGCCGTCTTAGGAATATCCTCGGCCTTCACCTTCAATTGGTGGTAACCAGACTGCAAGTCAATCTTCGAGAAGACACAAGATCCTTGCAGCTGATCAAACAGATCATCAATGCGCGGCAAAGGATACCTGTTCTTGGTGGTCACTTTATTCAACTCTCGATAATCCACACAAAGTCTAAGTGAACCATCCTTCTTCTTCACGAATAACACCGGCGCTCCCCAAGGCGATACACTGGGTCGTACAAACCCTTTATCCATCAAATCCTGAAGCTGCGCCTTAAGCTCTCTCAGCTCAGCCGGTGCCATTCGGTAGGGTGTCTTTGAGATTGGCGCGGTTCCTAGGACTACGTCAATCACAAACTCGACCTCCCTGTCAGGTGGCATCTCAGTCAACTCCGGGGGAAACACGTCCGGGAACTCGCGGACTACAGAGATGTCCTCGAGCTCCGGTGCCACTGCAGATACCTCCACAACAGTCGCCAGAAATGCGGTACATCCTCGACTCATCATCTGTCTCGCTCGTGCCGACGAAATCCACGTCGCAAACAACGTGCTCCTGCAGCCTCGATACACGTACTCCTCCTGGCCTGGCTCGCAAAACGTCACGGTCCTCTCGCCACAGTCGATCGTCGCGAAGTAGCGCGTCAGCCAATCCATGCCGAGCACTACATCAAAATCCTGCAATCGCCCCAAGACCAACAGGTCTGCGGGCATCACCCAAGGTCCAAGCTGCACTGGGCAAGCTTGACAACAATCCTCCACACGCAAAACGTGCTCGGGAATCTGCACCTCTCGTGCACAAGGTAACGGCCCTATCACTAGCCCATGCAAGGATGCAAATGCTCGACCAACAAAAGAATGTGATGCACCGGTATCAAATAATGCACGAGCTCTAATGCCAGAAATTAAAATGATACCTGCCACCACATGATCCGCCGCCGTGGAGTCCTCCAGTTGAGCCGCAAAGACTCTGCCGCTCTGCGCCTGCTGCCGCCGCTCACCCAGGCGTGGTACAGAAGCCCGATCCATCTGGCTGTGACTCGGTGGAGCTCCATAGGCCTGCTGATGAACTGGGAGTGCCGATGCGATCGATGGTACAGGCGACGCTGCTCGGGGACAAGCTGCCCGTAGATGTCCGGACTGACCACACCCAAAACACCGGCCCTCACGCTGCTCGCACTGTCTAGGCCAATGTGGTCCTCCTCAGATGACACATCTCGGTGGTGCTCCCCTCTGCTGCCGTCCCTGCTGACGGGATCCACCAGACCTCTGTCGCCCCGAAAACCCACGACCCTGAGAACGTGATCGTGGAGGTCTCGACGGGCGTCTGCCGCTGGTCTGTCCCCCGTCCTCCGGAGTCGGGCGCTTCCTATCCAAACCCTGACTCAGAGTGGCCGTCCGCTCACTCGCCGTCAAGGCTCCTCGCTCCACCCATAGCGCCTGCTCGATCGACGCGTCCAAGGTCTGCATGCGCCTGAACTAAGACAAATATCTCATGTCTCAATCCTCGCTCGAACAAATAAACTCTGTGAGCCTCATCTCTCGCAGCAAAAGGAACACAGTTCAGGAGTCTGGTAAACTCCCGGGTATACTCCTGCACTGTGCGATCTCCCTGGAGTAGACTCTTCAAATCCTCCTCGAGTTTCTGCTTCACGCTGTTAGGGAAATAGGACCCATACAGCATCCCGCAGAACTCGGTCCAACTCAAATGCAGCGCATCCAGCGACCTGCTCGATCTCGTCCTCGTCCACCAGATGCGTGCATCACCTGTCAGGCATTGAACTGCCAAGTGAACTCGCTCCCGCTCTGGCACGAAGAGATCCTCGAATAACTTCTCCATCTCGCCTACCCAGGCCTCCACCACCCATGGCTCGGTGTGGCTACCATCGAAACGGGGTGGATCAAACTGACAAAAACGAGCCAGTCTCTCGGTCATCTGCTCCTGCTCAGCCTCCGACATCTGTCCACCAAACCGGGAAGTGTCGCCAACCGGTGCGGCCGGAACTGCCGCTGCTGGGGGTACGGCTGCAGCTGGAACGTCAGCTGGAACAGCAGGAGGTGGCTCCTGCGACTCCGTCGCTCTAGGTGCAGCACTCCACGTGTGAGTAATGGTATCACACATCCTCCGCAAAAGTGCACTCTGCTGCCTAGCTGACTCGGCTAGCGCATTCAACTGCTCACACACATCAGGGGGTGCACTAGGTCCCGCCTGCTCAGGCACCACAGAAGGCGCGGGGGTAGCCCGCGTCGGGGGTCGACCTCGGTGTCGGGGAGGCGCCATGCTCACCTGCGCAACACACAGATCAGTCAACAACCACAAAACAACTCAAGACCCAATCAAGCGAAAGTCCAGAAGGTCGTCTCTTTTCCCTCGCTACTTGACGTCGTCTGCAGCCAACGCAAGTTCGCGACAGGAAAGGACACACGCCTTCGATCACTCCCTCCACTTAAGGATGAGTTCAACAGTCAAATCGATGACTTTCGCGGCAAGTCACGTCTCTCACGTCTTGCATTCCTAGGGTCTGCCATAGCGTAGGGTTTACTAAGTCCCAACGACCTATTCCTAAGCTCTGATACCACTTAATCTGTCACGCCCCGGATTACTCGTTTCCCCGGGCTCGCCAACAGATCCGCCGTATACATAGATTTTTCTATGTATACGAAGCGATAGCTAACCTGTAAACAAACATACAAGCCACTACAAGAGATATATAGAGCTGCAATAAAACATACTAATAACAAAAGCCACCTGTACATATAGAGTCCAAAATACAACAGGTCCACCACAACCAAAATAGGTACAAATCCACACTATATGTACATGGCACAACCCAAAAAGAAACTATCTCCAGTAGGGTCCTCCTCTAGGAACAACAGGGGCATGTAGGGATCTAGCTCGCGACTCCCTTACCTCGATCTGCGGAAACAGGCGCAGCAGCCGCAACAGAAGAAGGCTCTGCAAAAAGGTGGCAACAAAGGGTGTGAGAACTACTATCAAAAGAAGTAGTCCTCAGTGGGTACCGATACCGACCTCAACGGTCCACCCACTAAGTCTATGAGACTAACAGTATAGCTGGTAGGTAAAGAACAACAAAGTAAGCTGGAATAAACTCTACAGCTATCATGCCACTACCCTACCACTATCTAAGTCAACTCTCAAGTAAGCATCACCAAAGTGAGAAATCATCCCTGACCCAATCTATCGGAACCGCCCAAACGGGCTCGTCCAGCCAACTGCCTAGCCACACCGCACACTACCAAAAAGGGTAGCCGGTCCAAAACAGATCCACAATCTGTAGCGACAACAACGCAAAAGAGGCCTCACTCCGGAGCGGCACTCGGGGGAGCTACCCAGCCGAGTTAGTACGCGTATCTCTGTCGAGCACAAACAGGCTCCGGCAGGCTATAGTCAAAGAACAAAGGGTCAAAAGGGGTCAAAGACTCTAAGCTCACGTGCCCTCAGCACAACCAGAAGCTAAAACAAGAGTCTGGGTCCACCGTCAACCCCGACGGCACCCGGTAATACAGAACAGTCTAACCCTGCTGTAAATACAAGCTCGGCATCCCAGCACGAGCGTAAACTCGTCCTATAACGAACTAAGTATCCACCTCGCACTAACAGCGGTGATAAGCGCCCTGTAGTCTTTTGCTGCGAGCTCGGGGCGTGACAGATCTCATAAAGGACCTCCTCGGGCGCCGCCATCTCAGCCTTCGCCTCTACCTCCGCCTCCTCCATTGGCGGCGGCGGGAGAAACCCTAGAAACTTCGAAAGCCTCGATTGGGGTGGGGCGATGGAGGCGAGAGCTCGTCGTCGTCGGAGGAGGAGGGTTTCTTCGGGATGTTACTGGGAGAAGAAGAGAACGGTGACAAGGATGCTGCTCTCTCTCTCAACACTTTCTCTCTCTACTTTCTCTCTCTCTCCCTCCTCTGTAGCACACCGTCGAAGGAGATTATGGGCCTTTTATGGGCCGAACGAAGCCTCAGCCCACAACCATCTTTAATGGGCCACTATTGGTTCCGAACACGGATCAATTTAAACTAATATTTCAATCATTCGTGGGCAAAATTTGGGCTTCATTTGGGACTCCAATGAAATTACTTTAGGTACGGTGAGAAAATAAGATAATATGTAATAATTAATAAGGTAAATTGTGCATGTGTTTTTAAATTTTAATTTTGGCCAATTTGCATAAAAAATCTACTAGTTTTGCGATTTTGCAAAAGTGGGCCACTATTTTGGGTTTTGTAGATTTGGGCCGGATTTTCAACAAACTGACCAAAATACCCTTATTCCTTTCTCTCTCTCTTTTTTTTTCCTTCGTTCCTTTTTTTTCTCTCCGACCCTCATCGCCTCCTCCGCCGTCTCCGCGGCCTCGGCGACGGTAACGAGGGCGCGCCGCCTCCTCTTCCTCCGCCTCTGCCTCCGTCTCCGTTGGCGCGGAGAAGGAGAATGAGAACTCAGAGCTGGCCAGAGTGAGGGCGAAGCGGACGGAGGCGATGAGGTCGTTGCCGAGAAAGTGCTCGCCGCCCCGTGAGGGTGAGGAAAAAAGACGCGCCTATCTTCCAGGAGCGAACAAAGATACGGAGGGTAAAAAAATAAATAAAAATTTAAAAAAATAAAGAAAATTTTTTTTCTCTTTGAAAGACCATTATATATCATTGCTGTTACCGAAAAGTCTAAGAATCAGAAAAAAAGAAGAAAAAGATAAGGTTGAACTGTTAAAATAAAATTACACTATTTTATAAAAAAAAATTGCACTGTTTAATATGAACGTTGCACTCTTTGAGATAAAAATTACACTCTTTGAAATAAAAGTTGCACTACTTCGACAAAAATTACACTGTTTCAGAGAAAATTGCAATATTCTCCGACCCTCATCGCATCTTCTTCTTCTTCTTCTTCTTTTTCCTCTTCTCTTGCCCCCCTCCTCCCCCTCCCCCTCTGACCCCCATCCTCACCAACGCGAGCCTCTCTACCCTGCACGCCGCATCGGAGCCCCGAAACACGGAAACGACCTCATCTCCTCTGTCCGCTCCGCCCTCACTCAGGCCAGCTCTGAGTTCTCCTTCTCCTTCTCCTTCTCCGGCGCCAATGAAGACGGAGGCAGAGGCGGAGGAAGAGGAGGCGGCACGCCCTCGTTACCGTCTCCGAGGACGCGGAGACGATGGAATAGGCGATGAGGTTCAGAGAGAAAAAAAGGAACGAAGGAAAACAAAAGAAGAGAAAGAAAGGAATAAGGGTATTTTGGTCAGTTTGTTGAAAATCCGGCCTTTGAATCTTGTAGCACACTGAACTTTAGCAAATTGCGGAGTTCTAGTGAGAGAATAGTGGCTTATACTATTCTGGAGTTTTGGGTTGTTTTTGGTGAGCTTGGGAGTGTTTTCGGAACTTAGAAAGTACGAAAACGAACTCCGGAAGTCAAAATCTGCAAAAGTGCAGATTTTGCATTGCATACCGGTATCTGGTTTTGGGATACCGGAATCCAGTGAGAACTGGTTTTGCGCAGCCCTCGGGTTCTGCGGAATCCGACAGCTGATACCGGAATAGGCTGGCATACCGGTACTGATGTAGGCATACCGGTACTGAAGTGTTTTGTACCGGTACTGTGAGTTGCATACCGGTATTCTGTCTCGTGGCCTTTTTGGTTGATGCTCGGGTTTTGCAATTTTTGTGCAGTATACCGGTATGCCTATGCGTATACCGGTACACAGTGCTGCAGAGTGCATTTTGTGCAGTTTTGCAATTTTGGCTTTTTGAGGGGCCTAAGTGGATTTTGTGCTTTGGGTTAAGTAACCCTTCACCCCTCTCATGTTGCCATTGCTGCTGAGGTTTGGAGGAGATGAGTAAGTCTCTCTCCCTCTCTCTCTCTCTAGATTTTCTTGCTCCCAAACCCTAGAAACTTGGTTTTGATCTCTTCTCCCTCCATTTTCTTCATGGAGGAGTGCTTCTAGGCTTTGTGGGGAGCTCGGGATGGATGAGAGGAGCTTGTTGGTGGGCTTAGCTTCAACCCTAGCATGTTTGAGCTTGGTTGGGAGCTTGATTTGAGGTTAGTAAACCCTTTTACAATCTCTATTTGTGATTTTGCTTGAGATTTGCATTAAAACCTAGTTTCATGAAAACTAGGGTTTTATTTAGGATTTCGTGATTGTGAGCTCTTGAGGTTGAATTGATGGGTGTAGAATATTGTTGTAGGTTGGATTTGAAGATCCTTAACCTCAATTTGGACTTAGAACAAGTTCTACTTGCTCAAGATATTTTTCACCCATTTACCTCATAGATTTTGGTAGTTTTTGAATTTGTTCGTTCGAAACTTGTAACCCCTTGGAAAATTATCTTAGGGTATGTGAAGCTCGGGGGACAACTTCGTTTTGAAGTACTGCAAGGTTTCGACGGTTATCCGGTGGGTCTGACCTCACCGAAATGGGTGAACTCCCCCTATGTCTCATATTTTATTATAGGATTGAATTGATGCATAATTGTGCTAATTATGACATGGTAGAAATGGTAAAAAAACATGATATATACATGTTACATGTGAAAAGTGGCATACTCTATATAGTAGAGTGTTATGAGGATGATAAGCACGCTAGAGTACTTATACTAGTATTGTGATTACGCATTCATGAAATGCTATTTAAGATATGCATGCTAGAAAGGAGTGTCATATGAGACACTACTTGGTTGATGGATTAGTGAATTCTCTTTGCATACTATAGTATGCTTGCTATAGAGAAAAGAATGGATATGACAAATGCAAAACAAGTATGTTGCACCTCATCTAGGTGAGCAACTATGACGAGCATTGTTGACATTGGGCTCGACCTTTTGGTCGTTGAACGATTCCATGTTTAAGACATGAGGAAAGGGATTCTCTTTGTATTTGATAATTGTAATGGGCTAAGCATGTGTTTACTTGATTAAATGAAATGAATACTTGCATGATGACTATTATACTCTAGATAGTAGAGGTTGATGTAGCTCATGCATGTCATGGATTATGATCTTGTTGGCATCGTAGAATGCATTGTTATGGCATTTGTATAATGCATGAATTGTGGCATTAGAATAATGCATGAATTGTGGCATTAGAATAATGCATGGATTGTGGCATTTGTAGAATGCATTGAAAATAGCATTAGTATAATGCATTGAAAATAGCATTAGTATAATGCATTGAGTATGGCTTTGGTCATAGCATATGATAGTAACCCGTTGGGGTCATGAATGAGACTTAGGTCCATTCCTATTGGTAGAGTGAGATGTAACCATTTGCATGTTAGAGACATGTTACATATTGGTAGAATTATACCCACAAGTGAATTGAGAACAAGTGTGAATTATGTGTCATGATTCCGACCCTCGAGTCAATGTAGTGATTCCATGTTTTAGACATGATGATTGATATGTGTTGCCGTTGGATATGATGCTTATGATCAGCGCTTGTTTGCCCTTGTGCTCATTCGCACATGCTTGTGAGGGTCGCTCCCTACAAGCCGGCACTCCGGAGTTAGCCTTGCGACGTTTGATCGCCCGTGCAGGATTGGGCGCCGAAGTGGATCGCCGTTGGGGGAGTGTCTCATTCTAGCGAGAGAATGCTGACTACCACGGGACCATTAGGCATGGCACAAGCCGGGACGTTACCTCGTGTAAGTCCCCTCGTGGATTGGGTAAAAGCTAAACTAGACATAGTATATCATTGTTATTGATGCATATACATGTAGTGTATGGTTATAGTAGTGAGTTGTATATTGTGGCATTACTTAGCTTGACACTATTGGGATGCATTCATTGTAGTTGGACATATTAGTTAGTCGCTACATACATTGGCATCCATAGTAGCATTAGGACTATACTCACATTGGTTTGGTATAGTAGCATGAATATATGATGTTAATAAATAAAATAGGTTTTCCTTAACTATTGATTATAGCATAAAGGACATGCATGTAAGTTATGGTGGAGACATAATTGTGCATATGATTGTAAGGAATCAAGTACATGTAAATTTGAGGTAATGGACCTACCTACGCATGTAGTGGTAGGAAGCATATTTTTTGTTGAAATGATATAATCATTTGGAGGCATGATAGTAGTAGAATTATATGTTTAATATTTAATACTTTATGCCTTATGTTTCAGCTTATACTATCTTGCCTCAGTTGACCTAGCGGTGAAATTCGCCACTCTCGGCGGCTTACCCACTGGGAACTATTGTTTAATAGTTCTCACCCCCATGGTTGTTGGATTTTTGTTTCAGAGCCTTCCGCAGCGGGAGAGGCTTGGGATCGTGGCGAGAGATTAGCAGCTAGCTAGAGCCGCGACGATGATATTTTAGATGGACCCTTGATGCCTTTCTTCTATCTTGTATGAAAGGTGTATAGTTGTATTTAGTTGAGTTATCTCCTGATTAAGATGTAATGTTAAGTGAATCTTATTGTACATCTTGTGGTTTTTGATAGACCAGATTTTTAGTAGTGGTTGTTACTCGCTCTGATCACCTCGTTTAGGATGTATTCCTTCTCTTTTTTATTGTTGTTGTAGACGCCTTGTGTACATTGTGTGTTGTTTTGGTGTACACGGCGGGTCTGTGCACGTGCCTGGTAGGCTCCCACTAGGGCCCGGGGCGTGACAAATCTGCAAAAAAAAAACCCAAAATACAAAATCGCAAAACTAGTGGATTTTTTATGCAAATTGGCCAAAATTAAAATTTAAAAACCACATGCACAATTTACATTATTAATTATTACATATTATCTTATTTTCTCACCGTACCTAAAGTAATTCCATCGGAGTCCCAAATGAAGCCCAAATTTCGCCCACGAATTATTGAAATATTAGTTTAAATTGATCCGTGCCCGGATCCAATAGTGGCCCATTAAAGATGGTTGTGGGCCGAGGCGTCGCTTGACCTGTAAAAGGCCCATAATCTCCTTCGACGATGCCCTACAGAGGAAGGAGAGAGAGAAAGTAGAGAGAGAAAGTGTAGAGAGAGGAGCATCCTCGTCACCGTTCTCTTCTTCTCCCAGTAACATCCCGAAGAAACCCTCCTCCTCGGACGACAACGAGCTCCCGCACCCATCGCCCTACCCCGATCGAGGCTTTCGAAGGTTTCTAGGGTTTCTCCCGTCGCCGCCCATGGCGGAGGCGGAGGCAGAGGCGGAGGCCGAGGTGGCGGCGCCCGAGGAGGTCCTCTATGAGATCTGCCGCCACGCCTCTGAATCCCTCCTCTCCCCCAATCCCTCTCACCTCCAGGTTCCAATCCCCCCCTCTCTCTCTCTCCCTCCTCAATTTTTGATGTCACTCACGATCTCACTCATTGCCTCGATCTTTCCCGCATGATCGGACGCTCAAAGGATCGAGACGACAAGGCTTACTCTCCTATCTCTTCCTTCAAGGTACCTTTCGATCTCCTCTTGCATGTTTGTAATGGAGTTCTCTTGTTATTATTTTTATTATTTTGTATTGTTGTTATTCTTATTCTTATTGATTTATGCGTGTGGTGTCACGCCCCGCGCCCACAACGAAAGCACTTATCGGGCACGTGCACCAGACCCGCCGAACGAACATAGTTTCTCCTGTCCGCCCCAAGCGTCACAAGCATGTATACACAAGATATTCCAAACAGGAATCGTATACATGGATTGCATAAGAAAAGCATCACAAAATATAAAGTAAACATTACTTCTATTACATCTTTTCCTTTCAAACACATACATGGTTTTTTTTTTCTTTCCAAGATACAACCCAAAATGAGATTTACATTTTCTCTTTTCATTACATTGTTCCAAAATGGGATACAACTAGGCAACACAACAACCAAAACGGAAGGACGCTATCTACTCAGCTACGCCCTTTTCCCTCTCCGCCGCGTCCGGCTCAGATGGACCTAAAAAATATAGGATTGAGAATAATAAACATAGTTCCTAGTGGGTGCGGCCACCCAAGGAAAAAGCTCGACCCACCAGGTCCAAAGGAGGCAAAATAAGCATGGGTTAGTTCAATATAATCATATAAGGAGTAACAAGCTTATGCCTTAATTATGATCATGCAACCTACTGGTGTGACGTAAAGTATATTTACTCACTAGGTTTCACATTCTAGTCATGTCACCCGACTCACTCGTGAGTCAATCAAAAGCGGAGCACCACTATCCTCATAGCACAGAGCGGAGCACCGCCATCCTTGCATCATAGAGCGGAGTACCGCCATCCTTATATCATTGAGCGGAGCACCGCCATCCTTGTAGCATAAAGCGGAGCACCGCCATCCTCATGGCATCGGGTGACGAAATTGTCGACCACCCCCAGCCATCGAGTCGTTAGGAGTTCCGGAATTCCTTTTTTCAAGGTCACAAGGGTCCATTACCTTTGCCCTATATTGTCAACCTTTCTAGGTTCATATCATTTTGTTCAAGTGGTAAGCCGTCCACTATGTTGTCCCAACCTATGTTCCGATGGCACTATGTTCTCTATGTTCATGCGTTGAGTTCTCTAATGACCCTAGAGAAAATCAACCTACTATATAGTCCACAACATAGGTTCACAACCAAACATGCATGCATTTATGTATCTCATGAAATTAGCACCCTAATTACATGTATTACATACAAGCACATCTACTCATGCATAGGTAGTGAAAGTTTACTAATACAATTAACGTATGCTCATACATGCATCTTTTGACAATAACTACCATGCATCCATTTATCACTTAGTCTAGTTATTAATCTCTAGACACGAAAGGTGACCAAGTCACTTCAGTGCACACAACCCACCTTTGCTCTTTAGCACACTCCTAATTGCTTGTTGTCACTTGCAATTAGGCCTTACACTTGGGCTTCAAGCTTTTATCCCAAGTTCTCTTGCCCTAACACAAGCAAATCAGTTCGTTACCATTTTCGAACCCTAAAACAATTTTACCTCTAGAAATCATGTTGTCCCCCATGACTCCCAATCTCTTAATTAGGGTTTTAAAGGGTTAAACAATTTTTAAACCCCTCAAATCCAAAAATCCTCTTTTGACCTAGGGTTTTTCAAAATTCATGGCAAAACCCAAATCCATTTGCTAATCTCTACAATTTGTAGACTATATTAGTCTAGGGTTTGATAAAAATCCAATTAGAAGGTTTAAATCCAAAATCCTAGCCTTAAATCCCAAGAAACCTCACCTTAGCCACAAGCTTCCCACTTCTTCTTGCTCAAGAAGAAGGCTCTCCACCTCCAAATCCCTCCTCCAAGCTTAATCCTCCAAGCTTTTAGTGTTGGAGAAGCTCCAATAGAGAGAGAGGAAGAAGAGAGTGAGAGAGAAGAGAAGATAATAGGTTATCTTGTGTCCAAATGAGGAGAGAGTGGCTGGGTCCCACTTATATAGGGTGTTGTAATAATTGCAACCAACCCCCCCACCTTTCACTCCTAACAGGCAGCCAAAACTAGCATTTCGCAGCATTGCGTACCGGTACTCGAACCCTCGTACCTGTACACGGGCACTTAGTTCTGGTACCCAATTTTCGGTTCCCTCAGAACCCGTACGTTGGATTCTCAGCTTTTCTATTGCATTCCGGTACTCGACTTATCAGTACTGGTACATAGCGTTCCAGTTCCGGTACTCAGGCTCGGTTCCCCCAGAACCCGAGAGCATGTTCTTTTCCATTTTGTATAGCATAACGGTACCCAGATTCCAGTACCGGTACTCCAGTACCGGTACTCAGTACAGAATCTGCAACTTTGACAGATTCGACATTTCAGAGTCCGTTTTTGCACCCAATTTGCGCTGAAAATACTCGAATATTTTTCAAACCTCACCGAAACTATTTAGGTAGCCTTCCAGGCTTCTTTCCACCAGAACTCCACAATTTGTAGAAGTTCGGTGCACTACATGTGGTGACGAGGAAGGTGTAACGAGTCTTAAGGGGAAATAGAATGAGTATAGTCGAAGGATGACGTCACTCTTCGTCTCTCTCCCGACGGCGAGCATGTCGTCGTGGCTGTGGGAAAATTGTTATCTTGCGGAAGGAGGACGATTGTAAGGCGCCATGCGGTGTCTTTATCAGTAAGTTCGATTTGTCTTTTTGACCAATTAGGGTTTGTCGAAGATGATTATGCAAATTGTATTGATGAATTTTCTGAGGTTTCTATCTCGGAAATGTATTCTGTTTTGATTAACGATAATAGGTACCAAGAGGCCTTAGAATTTGCCTCTCAGTACGGCCTGGATACTGATGAAGTCTTCAAAAGGCAGTGGTTGTATTCTAGCTTACTGATAATTCATCAGTAAGCTAGAATACAATTTGCATCAATACAATTTGCATAATCATCTTCGACAAACCCTTATTGGTCAAAAAGACAAATCGAATTTACTAATAAAGACACCGCATGGCGCCTTATAGTCGTCCTCCTTCCGCAAGATAACAATCCGGTTTTCCGCAGCTACGGCGACATGCTCGCCGTCGGGAGAGATGAAGAGCGACGTCATCCTCCTATTCGGCGTCCTCCCCTGACTATACTCATTCCATTTCTCCTTAAGACTCGTTACACCTTCCTCGTCACCACACGCATAGATCAATAAGAATAAGAATAACAACAATAAAAAATAATAATAATAATAACAAGAGAACTCCATAACAAACATGCAAAAAGATATCAAAAGATACCTTGAAGAGAGAGATAGGAGAGCAAGCCCCGTCGTCTCGATCCTTCGAGCTTCTGATCATGCGAGAAAGATCGAGGCAATGCGTGAGATCGTGAGTAACATCAAAAATTGGGGAGGGAGAGAGAGAGAAGGATTGGAACCTGGAGGTGAGAGGGATTGGGGGAGAGGAGGGATTCAGAGGCGTGGCGGCGGATCTCATAGAGGACCTCCCCGGACGCCACCACCTCGGTCTCCGCCTCTGACTCTGCCTCCGCCATAGGCGGCGGTGGGAGAAACCCAAGAAACCTTCGAAACCCTAGATCAGGGTGGGGCGATGGGGGCGAGAGCTCATCGGAGGAGGAGGACGAGGGTTTCTTCGGGGTGTTACTGTGAGAAGAAGAGGATGGTGACGATGATGCTCCTCTCTCTCTACACTTTCTCTCTCTACTTTCTCTATCTCCTCCGTAGCAGCACCGTCGAAGGAGAATATGGGCTCTTTATGGGCCGAACCAAGCGTCAGCCCACTACCATTTTTAATGGGCTATTAATATGCCTGGCCCATAAATATGGTCTAAATTGTTTGGAAACGGATCAATTTAAATAATATTCAAAATACACACTAATCATTGGCCCACGAAATTTAGGCTTTGTTTGGGACTTCGATAATATTACTTTACATGCGGTGAGAAAATAAGATAATATGTAATGATTAATAAAGTAAATTGCACATTTGTTTCTTAAATTTAAATTTATCATAATTTTTTTCAAACTTTTAAAATTATTACAATCAAGTTTTATAACCAAATTTAGTTGACTAAATATTGATGATATATCGCTAATATAGAGGTGATATATTAGTGTTGTGATTAATAATGTCCTAGTAACTAAATTGGATTGTAAAACTTGATTATAATAATTCTGAAAGTTCGAACTAGAAATCATAATAAATTGAAATTTGAGAACCAAAGTATCATGTGCCTCATAGTTTGAGGATTGAACGTTCAATTTATCCTAAATTGATATCACGTTATGCCTATTCGCAGTGAGTGGATTACGATTTTTCTTTTCTTTTTGGGGTCCAAGCAGTCCGACCGAAAAACTGAAAATTATATTTCTTTTTGCCCCAACTTTTTTTATTTTGCTTACTAATACTAGATGAACCTCAATACCAAACAGACGTTTAAGGAGCAGGACTTAGATTGGATTTACTAAATTATATTTTAAAAAATATGGTAAGATAAATAATAGAGGTTGTTTGTTTTTAATACATAATTAGTGGCATATATGTAGTAGCCTTAATAAAATAAATTGTCCATACAATCCAAAACGGAAGAGATTTTAATTTCTCTTTATTTTTTTCACTCTCTTTATTTAAGTGGGCAATAGCCTTTGTGACGTAGTACTAACCTTTTTAGATAGAAATTAGAGGGTCTACATTTCACGATTTTTTCAAAATTTTTTGCACAGTAAAAAATCTCATCGTTCAAAATGAAAAAAATAAAATTTCTCATCGTTCAAAATGAAAAAAAAAAAAGGATAGTACCTTAAAAGAGCAAGCTTATTAAAAAATTCGACCATTTGACCATGTCAATTATACGAACACTAACACATTCAATGTGGTTACGTGGGCACCGGCACATTCAATGTGGTTACGTGGGCACCGGCGTTCACATTTCACAGAGCAGGGATTAAGGAGAAAATTTGAACCCACCAACCAAAACAAGAAAAACTCAACAACACCTAGCCACTGAACATACTGAGAATTGCAATTTGGTTCGCGAAACTTTCACAAAAATAGATTATATTTCATATCCTCAACTACGCTCATCATTGGCGACGAACGGAGTATATAAACTATCAAACAATGTAGATTCCAGGGATGGAATTGTAAAAATTTCGGTTAAAGTTTTGGACTACTCTACCGATGTTAAATATATCGTGAACCAAATTGCAATTTGCCAAGAGTAAAGGACTAACTGGCAAAGAGAACACCGCCGAAAAGAGAACTCCATTATATATACTAAAGAGGTTAATAGCTCCATAAGTTAGAATCTCTAACCATCCAAAATAAGTCACCTTTGAAGGTTAACATGAGACAAGATCCAAAACAAAAAGACAATTTGACGACGACGCCGATTACTAACAGCGAGAACAAAGCGTCGGTTCCTGCATACTAATTTCCCCATGCTCACACTTTTCTGATTAGCAAAAAGAGCCTCTGATCCAGCTCGAAATTTCCCGCATTAGAAGGATCGCCTTTTAGCATCATCAGGAGGCCCCCAAATGATGCGTACATCTCCCTAGAAAAAAAAAAAAAAAAAGAGGAAAAAGAAAAGGATTTAATATTAGCTCTTTCATTAAAAAGGGAGATCAATCGATGATGAAGAGAGAGGTATTAGCTCAAAATTACCATATAAGAAGATAAAATCATGTAATTGTTATCTTTCAACAAAGTTTCGTTATGCTAACAGAGACCGTAGTAATAGTTTTTTCAAGCTGAAAAAATTTAGATTCCTGAATTCCTGAACAAACAATTTGATTCACTAGGAAATGAAAAGTAAAAAAGAAAAAGGATTAGGAGCTTAAATTTATATTACGAAACAATAGCATCAAACAAAAAGGATTAGGAGCTACTGTTTCTGTTCAATAAATGTTAGAACGGTTTATCATATAACCTTTCCCCCCATAAAAGAATTAGATATTTAAGATCATATTTTAAAACTACCTAACAATTCCCGAGTAAACAATGTAACATTAAGTGGGTTAAGTTCTAAAGGGATAATGTTGAGGAGGTTAGAGGTAAGTTTTATATGTCCAAGAGGCAGAGCGTAAAGTCTGCAATTTTTAGGGGGTTTGCTGCAATTTAGTCTACAAATTTCGTATAAGAAAAGAACAGGAATCATCATCCAGAGGGGTGGTAGGAAAAAACAAAAACTGCAGCGACATGTAAATATGAACTGATACTATCCTTGTCAAGTGTCGACTTAACAGTTGCCCACATCAAATGTCTTTTGTCATAACTAGCAACTACAAAATAAAATACAATCTCTCCCTAGGTTGGGTGAATTTTGGTTTTGCTGGGGAAGGAGGGAGTGCAGGAACAAGTGTACGGTATAGGAAAACCACATTCGAAGTACAAATATTTTCTGTTCCTACATCACTCGATGTAACAAATGAGCCTAATAGAAAATCTAGAATGTGAAACATTTAAAACGAAAGATCTAGCAGTTGTCAAATGACAATAGTTTAGAAGTCAGATAACAGCTTATGTAAATTGTAGTGTGCAGGTTCCTACATTCGTATGATAACATAAGAAAATGCATAAATAGTTAGGAATCAAGTTATTATGTATATAGAAGAGTAATCTGAATAACATCATGAACCCTAAAACTCTGCAACAGAAAAAACACTTCTAGAGAGACAATGATTTCACAACTGGTGTTTACCCATGACCGATAAATTAGAAAGAAAAAGTAATAATAGATGCAATACATCTCAAGCATTCCACAGACATACCATAGCCGATATTTGACAGGAAGCCTAACATGGTAAGGAAATAACATTTACATTAATGTAGATGATGCAGTGTTGACTTAATGATCAGGCAAAAGACTTACACTTTTGCATTTTTCCCACTGGAACTGTCTTCAGAGATCTTATACAACTTCCCGTGCATAACATACTCAAATTTGTCTGCAAGAGACTTTCTATTTCCCTGCCCCAAAAAAAGAAAAAGAAAAAAAAAGACTACTCAGATTAGATTGCAATGCCAAACAATTTTCAATGTATGGACCAAGTGAATGACAATGTTTCTGAATCAAATTTCCATGCCAACTGATTTCAAGGATCTAACCTATTTTCATTCACCATGAGAAAGAGGTTACGAAAGAAAGGGTAGAGACATGAATAAGAAAGTGTCAAAATACATCAGCACAGACATGAGGGAAAAAAAAAACTACTGATTTTAAAATTAATGCTTGTTTTGGCTTCTCTAACAGATGCTCTACAGTAGAAAGCAGAAACCTCTAGAAACAAGGCCTTTGGTGAGCTTTTGCTATGGCGGGAAGCTAAATAAAATAGTTTTTTTTTTAATATCTGCTTCTGCAATTACAGAAAATTCCAGAAATACAGAAATACCCCCTGCAGAGTTGGCATTTGCATGCAAGCTTTTTGAAAACCTTGCTTATTTGAATGAATGCCTATATCTTTAGTTCTTCCATACATACCCTAGAAGGGTATGCACGCAACAAACAAGGTTTTTGAGGGCACACATGTGAACACAAACTTTACAAGGGTGTTTGTGCAATTTCGCAAATTTGCAAAGGTATGCATGCAAAAAAAAAAAAAAAAAATGATTTCGGTCCCCAAAGAAAAAGCTCCAATTTAACGCTTTTGTATATGCTGCACTGTGACCTCCAGAGAGAATTTTAATGAAAAAGCTATTAGGGCGTCTTCGAGCAGTTATATTCAAAAAAATACTTCTCTACAAAATATGCCAAACAGTACCTCAGATTGAACGTCACAATTTCATAATGAGATAAAGAGAATTAATGAGTAAATTACAATACTTGCACAAAGTAGCCACTGTCGGGAGTTCCATCCAGATTTAAAGTTGGAGCCAAGACCATAGTAAATTTATCACCAACATGCATTGGATAAATCTCTGTGTTAATATCTAGTTGCATGAACATATCAAACTGCTCGCTCCGCGCTTCGATGCGTGAAACTGTACAAAACACAGAGGAGCAGACATAATATAAAAGGGAAAAAAGAAAAAAAGGAACCATTGGAGCTGATGATGACAACAACCGTAAGCAATAGACATTGACAAGAAATATAACTTCTTAGAAGTAAGAAGTCCTTTCAGATAATAATAATGCTTCTGTAGTGGAAAGGATATTCCTATTGCTTCAAAAACAGCTCCATTAGATGTAAGATAATGTGAAGTTGTAGTGGGGTTACAATATAATCAAAGCTTGTCGGAGATAAAAAGTGTTTAACAGTATCTATAACCATTAATCACTTGAATAAAAGATAGAATTAGAAAAAAATAAATAAATAAATTGGAAAGTTAAGAGGGAAAAGGTCCCGCCTAGCAGCTAGTATAGAATTTGGATCAAGTGTTTGTTAAGTTCTAAAAGAACTTTGCAGGTTGCTCACATGGATGATAGTTCATAGAGGCACCCATCAACCTCCTTTCCCTTATGAGCTTATACCATGCGTAAGACACGCCTAGCTATTCGAATTATGACAATAAAGCAACTTTGCGGATCGTCTAAAAATACAATTACCAAAGGCGATATTCTCCCCATTAATTAGCTCAGGAGACCCTTTTCCAGCTTCAAAATGTCCTTATAGGAATCTAAGTTTTAACTTTTTAAGGGTTGATGTTAGTACAATAGTTACTAGATGACATCAATTTGCTTCAAACTCTTACAATACACAACAGGTTACTACCGACCAACGCTGATTTGTTTCCAATTCAACCATTATCTGTCTTATCAGCATTCTAGATCAACTGAAAAGACTGAAGCTTCGAAACGGCGGGTAAAACAAATGAATTCATCAAAAACAGATTTTGATAAGATTTTTTGCAAAACCTTTGCGCTATTTTCAAATTTGCAGTTTCAAGCAACTAATAATAGCATGTTCATCAAATTTACGATCAAAAGAGAGTTTTAAACCTTTATCGAACTTTTTCCCATCAGGATCCAATCTCATCAGAACGAAGATGTCCTCGAAAAGAAGCTCAACCATATTTCCTTCCGATTACCTAGTAATCTGATGCAAGAAACAAAGAATCCGAGTCACAATTTGAATCAAAACAAATGAGAAAATATCAAAGAAACAGTAATCGAATCCTGTTAACAACTTCTCATTGCAGGCGGGAGCAACAAGCTCTAAATCATGGTTCCTCCTCCTTGGTGTGTATGATCACTATCCATCTACTAGGGTTTACTGGGGCGATGTTTCACCCACTCCCCATACACACATACACAAGGAGAGAGAGAGAGAGAGAGAGAGAGAGAGAGAGAGAGAGAGAGAGAGAGAGAGAGAGAGAGAGAGAAACCCTAAGAGAGAGAGAGAGAGAGAGAGAGAGAAACCCTAAGAGAGAGAGAGAGAGAGAGAAACCCTAAGAGAGAGAGAGAGAGAGAAACCCTAAGAGAGAGAGAGAGAGAGAGAGAAACCCTAAGAGAGAGAGAGAGAGAGAGAGAGAGAGAGAGAACCAGTGGGAAAGGGTCGGCGCTCGCGGGGTGCGTCGCGTCGTCTTGGCAGCGAAGAAGAGAAGGGGTCGAGCAGGGGTGGACAACGAAGCGCACAGCGCACTTCGATGTTTCCTTCATGTATAGGGATAATATCTAATAAGTCCTTCCAAACCTTAAAAATATCTTATTACCCCCTAAAGGACCAAAATATTTTTATTGAATTTTAAAAAAAGGGTAATTACATACAGGTCCCCGCAAACATGGTGAATTACAGATATATCCCTGCAAAGTTCAACTTTCATAAGTTATCCCTGCAAAAGTCCTAATATTTGCAGATATGTCCCTACCGTTAGGATATAATAGAGAAATTTAGTTAACCGCAGTTAAAATGCTTAACTATGATTAGTTAATAAGGTGAATTGACAATTTTACCCCTCTCCCTCTTCCTCTTCCTCTTCCTCTTCCTCTTTTGCTTGATCGGGAACGGCGCAGGCGGCGGCCTTGACGTGGCGGGCTTGACGCGGACGATAACCTTGACGCCGGAGAGGTGGAACTCGGCCATCGAGGCTGGGGAGTCGAGGTCGGAGTGGTCGTCATCGTCGTTGCCGGCGAGGGAGAAGATGCGGTGGGTGATCGCGGCGGAGAAGGAGGAGCCGCGGTCGCGGAGGAAGCGGCTGATGGAGGGCACGTCGATGGCGGAAGGGGAGATCGACGCCGACCTCGCCATCCCCGGCAGCGCCTCCGGCTGAGGTACGTGCGGTGGCGGCCGGACAACGGCCTCCACCGCCTTCTTCTTCTTCTTCGTATCCTCCTTTTGGAGGGACATATTTGCGAGGGCAAAAATATCATTTCACGAACCTACTGTTAAAAAATAAACAGTTCTCTAACGGGATTAAACCAGAGGGACATATCTGTAAACATTAGCACTTTTGCAGGAACAACTTATGAAAGTTGAACTTTGCAGGGATATATCTGTAATTCACCATATTTGCAGGGACATGTATGCAATTAACCCTTTAAAAAAATTCTTCAAATATTCCCATTTTCTCGGGTTTTACTATTACTAATAGGATTCAGTTTTAAAAGAGTATTTTGATAATTTCATAATAAATTTAAAAATTTTGAGTAGTAGTAAAAGATATTCTATACTATCTATAGTATAGAAGCTCCTGTGGTAAAGTGTTTTTAACCATTTGATGTTTTTTGAGATTCGTGCAAGCCAGTGGGAGATTAAATGGGGGCTCTCTCTAACGTTCGTTAAGAGAAAAAATCCAAGAGAGAGAATCCCAATCCCCACTCACTTTTCTCTTCTCATCTCTCTCTCTCTCTTCATTGAATTAAAAATTTTATATTTTATTGTAATTTTTTAAAAATTTTATTAAAAAAAAGAGTTATGAGTACATGCATCTTTTAAAAAATTTACAAGAAACTTGTATTTCCTTTTTTCCTATGTATTTCTTTAAATTTTTATTAAAAAAAATTCTACAAGATTGGGTTTGGAGGGATTCGGGGAGCAGTGTCGAGCGGCACTACCCGCGGATTTGGACGGTGGTACCGTGGGGGGCGGTGGTACCGACGGTACCCGCGGATTTGGACGGAGTGGGGGGAGGGAGAGAGAGAGAGAGAGAGAGAGAGAGAGAGAGAGAGAGAGAGAGAGAGAGAGAGAGATGGTGAAACGTGTTGGACTTTTTTACAAAATAACCCTCTAAAATTTGGTAATTTGCAAAAAAATTCGGCCCAAATTATATTTGGAAAATTAACCCTCCTTTCGCCACGTAGGCGCCAGGGTGGAGTTTTCCTTTAAAGACGGTGAATCGTTTACCGTCTTTAGTAAGGCGGTGAACGATTCACCGCCTTCCTAATTTTTCACAATAGCGATGAATCATTCACCGTCTTTCGCTTATTTACTGTTTCTATCTATATTCCATATATAATCCTAACAATTACATAAAAATTCAATAAATCACATATAATCTTAACAACCTGAAAATCCTAATAATCTATCCATATAATTTTATATAATCTTAACCGCCTGAAAATCCTAATAATCTATCCATACAATTTCATATAATCTTAACAATCTGAAAATCCTAATAATCTATCCATGTAATTTCATATAATCTTAACAACCTGAAAAATCCTAATAATCTATTCATTCAATCCTAACAATCAAATAAAAATTCTAATAATCCACATATAATCCTATTTTATTTCTTATATAATCCATGCACAATTTTAACTATGAATGCGGCGAGCAGTGAACGATTCACCGCCTTTAAAAGATATGGGGGAATGCGGTGAACGATTCACCGCGTTTAGAAAAAAATCCCACGTGGCTCCTACGTGGCGAAGGGAGGGTTAGTTTGCTAAATATAAATTTGACAGAATTATTTTGCAAATTATAAAATTTTATAAGATTATTTTGTAAAAAAGTCCTGGGGTGTTCGGTTCTGGAGAAAAGGAAAAGAAAGAGAGATAGAGATAGAGAGAGAGAGAGAGATGAGAAGAAAGAGAGAGAGATGAGAAGAGAAAAGTCAGTTGGGATTGGAATTCTCTCTCTTGCTTTTTTTTCTGTTAACGGACGTTAGAGTGTCCCATTTAATCCCCTACTAGCTTGCACGAATCTCAAAAAGCATCCAATGGTTAAAAATACTATAGCACAGTTCTATACTATTCTATACTATAAATAGTATAGAAGCCCAACTCTCTCTCTCTCTATATATATAGAGTCCGGCTGGTATACTATCAGTAGCACTGAGGCCTCCGTACTACCAAGTTGTTTTCAATGATGCGGCTTCTAAATCTACGATCGGCTCCGTTAGACTTGATCTATACTATTGAAAGTATTTGAAAACTAAATTTCATAATTTTTCGACATCATTTACCTATCAAACGAGTAGTCTAAAAAATGAACGGCTGAAAATAAAAATCTCATAAAAAATGATGTTAAAAGACTTGAATTTAAGATCAAATGTATTGATCTTACTCTAAATAGTGAAAAAAAAGTCCTATAAAAATTTCATCACATTTGGATTATTTTACACCGTTAAATTCACAAACGCATCACATCGACCATTAAAATTATCAATTTTGAGACCTTTTGATCACTAGCCAAATAATATTGAAAAATTATGAAATTTAGTTTCCAAATACTTTCAATAGTGTAGATCACATCTAGCGGAGCCGATCGTCGATTTAGAAGCCACATCATCGAAAATAACTTGGTAGCACGGAAGCCTCCGTGCTACCGAGATACCAGCCTAACTCTATATATATATATATATATATATATATATATATATATATATATATAGAGTTGAGCTAGAATACTATCGATAGCAAACGGGCACTTTTGCCACCCATTTGTTTTCGATGATGGAGCTTCCAAATCGACGATCGGCACCTTTGAACATGATCTAGAACATTTAAAATATCTAGAAACTAAATTTCATGCTTTTTCGACATCATTGGCCTAATGATAAAAGGGTTTCAAATTTTGTAATTTTAATGGTCGATATGAGACGTTTTTTTGTTTAACGGTGTAAAAATATCCAAATCAATTGAATTTTTGTTAGAAAATTCTTTAAACTATTTAAAACAAGATCTATACTCTTGATCTTGATTACAAAACTCCTATCATCACTTTTTAAAAGATATTTATTTTCAACCATTCATTTTTGTGTCCACTTGATGGACAAGAAAATTATATCGAAAAAACATGAAATTTAATTTCTAGATACTTTAAATGCTCTAGATCATGTTCAACGGTACCGATCGTCGATTTG
The DNA here is from genome assembly GCA_016920855.1 of Puya raimondii. Classification (NCBI taxonomy): domain Eukaryota; kingdom Viridiplantae; phylum Streptophyta; class Magnoliopsida; order Poales; family Bromeliaceae; genus Puya; species Puya raimondii. The sequence goes on from JABWPP010000050.1 coordinate 127,122,562, forward strand.
GAAGCTCCATCATCGAAAACAAATAGGTAGCAAAAATACTCGTTTGCTATCGATAATATTCTAACTCAACTCTATATATATATATATATAGCTCAATTATAGAAAATCTCCTTATAAATATTTACTTTTTCATTTTTTTTCCTAACTTTTAAAAATCTACATTTTACCTCCTCAACATTTCAAATTATTGCATTTAGCCCCCCTTCATCAAGACTCCATCACTATTCCATTCATTTTTTATAATTTTATACCGAAAATACCCTTCAAAATGACAGATATATCAAATATATTAAAAAAAAAAATTTATAGAAGTAAGGACAATTTGGTTATTTTGAGATCACCACCCGAACTGCGAAAACAATATATAACCGCTCGAGCGATCTGTTTCCTTCGCCATATTGAAAGTTCCCGTAGCGATCTACAATTACAGCTACGTTCGAGTGGGTTCTAGAACCTTTTTTTTTCCCTCTATGTAAAATGCCTCAGCAATACAAGTAAATATGTTATATACAAAAAAAGAAAAGTTTTGATCTTATTTTCCACTTTTATCGGGAAGGGCTAACAAGGCAGATTGCAACAGGGTTACCAATGTACTCCGCAAACTGGAAACTGTATAACTTATGGAAGAGAATGAATAATCCGCCCCGACAAGACCAAGCTCGGCATCTCCTTCTCGCTGTACCTGGACAACCTGTCCATCCAAATACCTTCTCAGACTCGCCCCGACTACATCTACGAGACCGAGCGATGTATGCGTGTGCATCCACCTCGAAACAACAGCCCCGGCTAATAGATGTTGCCCTCCGCAGATCAATTCCGATACAAAATAAGGCAATAGAAGCGTCGCAAATAGTAATGAATCGTTCCCCTTTTCTCGGTTTTGCTCCCCCTTCGATTTCACAAGCAGATCGTTCTGGCAAATCCTAGCGAGATTGCCGACTAAATAGCATATAGAGGAGAATACCTTGCGATAGGCTGGTTCATTAGCAATTTTACCGACAATTCCTGATGATAATATAAGCGCTAAAAGCTCGTAATCTTTTGTATGTGATTCGTTGGAAATGGTTCCTTCTCTCATTTTATTCTCAACTAACTGTAAACACTGAAACCGGAGCACTTCGTATGGGAGAAGCAGTAATAGTTTCAGAGCCATGAAGCAGTCCACTTCAACCACAATTTGATACAAAGAGCGTGCTTCATCTTCATCCAATAGTATTATGGGTTTCGATGATGATTGATCGAGCAGATTTACTACAGTTCGTAGCTCATGAAGCCCCACGAGTCTTTTCATTATCTCCATCCAGCAACTGTGGAGGGGATGTACAGAAACAGGACCATCTTGCTTCTTTACCACGCTTCCCAGATCTTCTGGAAGGGTTTCCCAGCCTTCATCCCACTCGTCGCTGCTCCAGTTGTTTAAGTCTTTCGGTGATTCATGAGTCTGATCTTGATCTTCTTCTTTGTTCAAGAATAACTGCTCCCATTCTTCTAAAACAGCTTGCAAGACATTGAGATCCTCTACAGAAGAAGCACTTTCCGAGAAGTGCAAGAAGCAGGAAACTGCTGATTCAACAGTTGACAAATTCTCGGGGGTTATTTCGATATGAGGAGAAATTGCGGCAACCAACTGAGTTGACTTTAGGGCAACTAGGGTACTCGTGATACTGCTAGGAGCATCGGCTCTCTCAGTAGTAACATCATTACTCGTGAAGGGCTCATCCCACGATTCCCACGGTTCAACTTGTGAAGTAAGTCTGGGCGGTAGGGTTTTCAGGTTTTTCCCTGTTATACATTGCAACAATTGGAGAGCATAAACCCTAAATTGGCTCTCTAAATGCATGTCCTCGGAGAAGTTACTCACCTTCTCCCAAACTATAGATCTGATGATTTTAAGATCTTCAGTATAGTTTCCCATAAATTTGCTCAAAGATGACAATAGATTATGCAAATTATTGCTCTCATTCAAGCCCTCAATTAGACCTGATAGCAACGCGTCCGCTGAACTGCTATAGAGCTGTAAAAGATTCGTAGAATCAGCAGTTTTAAAACTTTTGTGGTCTGAATGTCCTTCTGTTCCGTAATACGCTTCAGCTATCGTTTCAAAAGGACAACACGCTAAAATCATGGATTTGCAAAAAAATGAAATATCTGGAACCAAGCCATTAATTAGGCCAAATTTGATGTAATTGGAGACGGTATCCCAACCTTGGTTTACTGAGATCTCATCATTAATCACCAACATTTTAAACGATTTCAAACATCGCAACAGCCGGTTTGTCTCGAAAGGGCTTAGTTTCTCAGCGACATCATCAACAAGCTTTACCCAAAATCCCACTAGAACAACCAAAGAGTCCTTCCATGCGATTTCATGTGGTAGGCTCCGTGAGAAATTGAACGGAAAACATAGGGTGCAGTATCTCCCGATAATATACGAAATATCTGTTTCTGGAAGGGCTTGAATATATTTCTTGCAACTGTCATAAGTTTGCTCAATTTCTCCTATCAATTCTTGCAATTCATCAGGATTTATACTAGTTGATCGCGCTTCATTTCGGCCTTCTAAAGAAGCCAACAATGCTAAAATGTAATGTTTAGAAACACCCTCTTTTGATATAAGACCCTTCGCTTGCGAATCATCATAGAGATTAACCAGGGATTGGACAATATCTGCAAGGGCTTCCACAGTAGATTCACGGATATTTTTACAAATTTCTTCATTAAGATGCTCAAAATTCAAATCATCTAAGCCAGCAACATTTTTGAAGTTTAATCCATCAATAAAAGAGGCTCTTTGGCATTCTTGTTCCAGAACTTTGTAATACTCAAACGGCTCTACGATGTAAGAATGTCCTTGGTCGAGATATTTCATATATTCTGGGTCTTCTGTCCACTTTAAACGTGAGTAACAAGCCGAGAGGAGGTTATAAACATAGGAAAGCCGTCGCTTGTTATGCCCATCAATTTGCGGATAGACATCTGAATAGATCATGTCGATGACCTTACTAGCATATCTAACTATGTCCTCTCTGAAATCTGAGATTTCGGCCAGAATATCGCGATTTTCCCAGTGTTCAGAAACTAGGGCACAACCAAAAAACCGCAGCAGAACCTACAAGAATACGTCTACGTGAGATGAAAGCATTAAAAAATATTGTCTAAAACAGGGGGAGATGGCTAGGTGAGGGACCAATAGAGTAGAGTTCTTTCTAAATATGAAAAAAAAAAAAAAAAAAAAATTCTAGGCATTTGGTAGAAGATTTAAAAAGGGAAAGTACAATGGAAAAAAGAAGAAGAAGGGAGTAAAAAGGGAAAGTACAATGGAAAAAAAGAAGAAGAGGGAGGGGGGGAGAGAGAGAGACCTCATTTCGTTGCAAGCCATAGGTATCTGCTAGCTTCACAGCTTCCTTGAGAATGTGTTTCTTCTCCAGCTTGACTGAGTCGACAAAGGAGAAAACAACCTTCTTAATATAATCGATGTCCCCGGTTAGAAAACGAGCAGTTTCTATTCCAGGTATTATTTGCTTGAGTGCTCTTGCTTGATCAGCAAGCTGTTTCTGCTCCTCCAGTTTTGCTTTCCACTCTCTCCAGAAAGTACTTTGCACCTTGTCGATCTGGCGCAAGTCATCTGATTGTAGACAAAAAAAATTAAAAACAATATGAATTACAGAACTTTATAAATCAAAACAAAGTATGTCAGTATCCTTTGGATAAGGGATTAAGAATATAAAAATCCTTCATCTTAGTAGGCATATTCTTATAGCTTAAGGAGTATGCACACAGCTGTAATTATTAATTGACATTTTAAATATTGAAAAAGAAAGGGGATTTTGCAAATAGATACATCTCTCTGAAAAATCAGCTATTTACAATATACCTTTATAAATCTGAATGAAATCTGAACTTTCATTCTTAACAATCAAAAATGCAGCTTTTACCAAAAATACCATAATCCTAAGTTGGGCAATTGCTAATTCTTAAAGAAAATTGGTTTTCTCTTGGAAGAAAAGTTTTTAAAGCAGGATATGTTTGTCAGTAGAAAGGAATATATACATAACAAATTAAGTTTTTGAAAAGATAAAAGAAAATTTCAGAGGGATGTATATATAATATACGAGTTCCTTGGGGTATATATGTGAATATCTCTTACAAACATATCATTATCACCTGAAGCAAACGAAGCAACTTTCTCATGAAATTTGTGGAATAAAAGTTTCCTCCTCTGATCAGGACTAGGGCATTCCTTCTGAGCATTATTCAGTGAACTATACACCATCCCTACATTCATGATGCTGTACATTTCTTGATAGCCTCCTCTTCTTTTGAGCTCCTCCTCTATTAGTTCGACGCCATTGAAAGGATCTACGAGATTCAGCAGAAATGAGCACCCAAGAACATCGTCCTCTTCAGTGACAGGTGGCTCCATTATAGACTTTGCAAGAGACGCAATCAGATCATCCTTTGGGGTAACTCCATTTCCGACCAACCAGTAAATGATACTATTTATAGCTTGCATTTTTATAGAAATGCAATGGTTCCTAGAGGGAAACTTGGCACTAGAAATATCTTTTTCCTTACTGAAATCTTCGCTCTCACACAACTCCAGAAGCCAAGGAAGTTCTAATGCAGCAAAGGACAAAAGTTTCTTATTTTCTTCCAAAAGAGACTCCCAACTCTTCCCTTCTTCATACGGTAAGTCCGTGCAAATTTTGGAAAGTGTTTCCTTTATGATGCTAAAGAGATCTTCATCATTCTTTCCACTCTTGGAATAACTATCTCTTAGGTCAAATATACCTTGAGCGCTATGAACAGGAAGGGGAATAATTGAAGAGTTCTGAACAGAGAAATTCGGAGGGTTTGTTTCACTTGAAATCATCAACTTCTCAAAGTTATCACGAACATCAAACTCCTTCCAAGCATTTAATAACTCCCCAATTGATTCCTCATCGCAGTGGCTCAAAGCAAACCCCAAAAGTTGCTTCCTTGAACTGGTGTCCATATTGTCAAGGTGTGGTCCCCTAGCAATTGCAGCACATAAATCCCAAACGAGCCCATGGCCTTTCTTTGCTAAAATTAGGCAGAGATCAAAAGCCAATTGGAGATCACCAGCAACCGCGGCTTCTCTTGCAATGGCTTCTTCTACAGCAGCTATATCGTCGTTTGATCTCAATCCGAGAAGATTGGCTATTTCGATAAGCTCCTCTACATTGAGATATGCACCAGTTTGGCTTGTGATAGCCATCTTGATGATTTCCATGGGGTTTTGTATTTGTTTAAATTGCATAGGGAGGAGAGTCACCCCCAAATTAGGAAGTCTAATTGTGAGAGCATCGATAATATCAGATTCTGCTTGACCATTTCTGCTATTCGGAAGAAGACTTAAACACTCCTTAGCCTTCCAAATCTGCAAAGTTTACAATTAGACATTCATTAGCCTATTTGTCAATTATTAATTAGTTGGATAGGCCAAAAAAATTAAAAAAACCATAGAATCTTTGATTGTAAGCAATTAGATTCTCTGTATATACCATATAACTTCCTGCTACCAGACCAGTACTGAAGAATGAAAGAAATAACTCTCATCTTTAACCATGCATGCAACTATAGGATAAAGTATTAAATACAGGAACTTGTGAGGAGAAATTGAATACACTATTTATGTGTCTTAACATCCTAAATGCCAAGTTGTACGATGGTAACTCCTGCCAGATGCAGATTTTCTCTACTAATGATAAAATAGAAATTTGAGTCAGTAGAATTGTGAAGCAGTGTGTCAGCAATACCGACTTTTTTACAATCCACAGTGGGGATAATTTATCATATACTGAGAAAAACAAATTTGAGATAACATTACCTTTTTACACACTTGTAGACACCTTCTTACAAATGTCACTTGAGTAAAGATAGAAGATGAATTGTACACAAATATTTGCGATACACAAGAAAGATAAGCCTATTGCAAGATGAGAAAATGAAAATATTATATATCTATTCACTACTTCCCATAGCTGCTTCCTCCCCTCCTCTTTCAAGATTTAGGAGAATAATGGATCTCATCGCTTATGATGATAATGTATATTAAGAATGAAACTAGGCCACACTTAGGAGGACAGATCATGGTCAAATCCAATGCTCAAGCATCTATATTAACGATTCATGCCATTGGATTTGATCAAGAGTATTTGAAGTTGCTAGAAACCATATTCAATGGGTTATGGATTCTTTGTAGATATGCATCAAGTGGAGACAAACATGAACATTGAAAATTGAATAATGTTCATGAAAAATGTAGGAATTCCTCAACTGAAAATCCGAACCATTATTCTAGATATAGACATCTTAAAATAATCATTTTTAACTATTAAACTAATGAGCACCTTAAATCAGTTATTAAAATTGACAATTTTGAGACAGCTTTGATGAAGAAAAAAGCATTCAAAAACCATGATATTTGGTTTCTAGTAATTTTACATACTAGATCATTTCAAGCACCGTGAATTGCCTTATCAATGTTTGAACATCAAGTTTGAACCACTTAGGCCCAAAGTCATTTGAGTGTGCATGTACCATGTTCGATATATGGATATTTCGAGAAGCACGAATCATCTTATCGATGTTTGAACATCAAATTTGAACCAAGTTTAGATGTATATTTACCATATTTAATATAAGAGATACCTTTTTTACTTGCATGGACTGTGTTAAGACAGCCATAATATCCTTTTCAAAATTACAGGTCATCAATAGCAGATAGACTCCAATTATAGAATAGTATATTCAAACTGCAAAAAGCTACAGAATAGGCAACACTTGCATAAAGAAGGTAATGCCAAGTACTTACTTCATTGGAAGACAAGCTCGAAGCCGAGAAGAAATACTCCCTTGCTGCTTGAATAACAAGATTCTCAGCCTTCTCTGAACCCAAAGTTACTGAACTTGTTCCTCTAAGGTAGTTCCTTGCAAGTGAAAATTTACCGGCTTTTAAAAGTCCTCTTACAAATTCTGTCAACATATATTCTGAATCAAGAAAAGGAAATGCTTTCTCCCGAAAAGACTGCATATCTCGCCACAAGGTAGCCCAATCACTATCTGATCTGCCAGGCTGACGGCGGCCAAATTTTGACAGAATGAGACGAAGAAGTTGCTTCACACTCTTCTCGTCTGATTGGGCATCAAGAAAGAAACTCATTGGTTTTGGAACCTGCATAAGTAGAATGAGAAATGAGGAGATCCATTATTCAGCAGCATGCAGGCAAGAATGAGGCACAGGAGTAACCCATAAGACAGCTGGAAGAAACAAGAACAAAGCATATTTGGAAGCGCAAATAAGTAACATAGCTACCTGGTTTTACCAACAACAAAAAAAAAAAAAAAAAAGAGGTTATGATATCAGACAAGTGATACTTGGGCACAACTACTTTATCGAGTTAGTGGCATATTAGCAAACTAAAGATAATATCTCACCAAAAAATTATCGAATCAGGAAAAGCTTAGAAAAGTTGCACTTGTCCAAGACATAGGAATATAGGATATATAGAGAATATTTTGAGACAATCTCCAAAACCTGCTATTCCTCACTTCATCCCTAGTTATCCTTGTGATCATCAAAGCCATCCTTTTGTCACTAAAATTATCAAGATAATCATTACAGTTGTTCTTGTCATCTAAAAACAAACTGTAATAACGATTTTGTACTTTAACCAACTTCAGAAAAGAAAAGAAAAGGAAAAAAACCCTCATACCACGTGCTTAATTGGGTATTGGCATATTGCAACAGTGCACATTGCCTATCACGGCATACAATTCCTTTTTTGCCTAGATTCTAGATGAGAGAAAGGTAATACTTTTAAATTTTGATTAAAAAATTTGTCCATGTCTCTACAGCATAGTTAAGCCAAGTAGCCAAATAAGAAAATAAAATAAAAGCTCAATACAAATCATGAATAGTAAAAAGTAGACTCAGAACAAAATAGAAGTTTGAAAGCGTTTTTATAATGCCATAAGAATATGTGCAGACCTGATAATATGCCAGCATCCTTCCCACTTCTACATGGCCTTCTGCAACCTTTATCCTCTTCTCCAGCATATCAATGTTTAGCTCACCATCAAGCTGGTTAGAAAATACCGTGGAATTTTCAATTTTTGAAAATTTGAAGGTTCCAAGATGCTGTGTTTCATAACTAGAGCTGAAACCTTCACTTAAACCAGCTGATCTCCCCCTCACTGCGTCATGAAGTTTTAACAAAATGGATTCCATAATACTCCACTGATCTGTTGAAGAACATACATATAAACAATGAACTACAGCTTCTACCATTTCTATCTGATCTTTAAACATACCATCCACTGGTGAATCCCCACATCCATTTTCAATAACTGCCAAGCAAATGGCTAGCTGATTTTCTGATGCAACGTCCTTCAACCACCTGACCATATATGATTCTTCTTCTTTATCTGCCCGATTTCGCATAAATGGGATAGCCCTTTCCCTTAACCTTTGAGTTAGCGTGTCTTCTTTGACTCCCTTGAGCATAATTTTGAACTTCTCATACTCAGGCAGCTGTTCCCAGGCAGCAAGACTCGTGCTAAAATCATCATCTTGATGGCCTGAATAGATTAGCCACTGTAAGCATGAGATATCTTCAAGAAACTGCTGCAAGTCTCCTATACCCTTGCGACATGCAATATCCACTAATGCCAGGCTATTGTCCAACTGCCCACTTAAGTTGTCAATATCCCTTGCTCTCTTCTTGTACCATTCAGTAAGTTCAATATCTGAAGGCCAGATAAAGCCTCTGGAAAGTTTCAATATAATTTCTGTTCTAAGTTGTTGACCTTTTTCAAATTCACTTGGCAATTTTTCTATGAAGGAAACCATTTTTTTGCATTCAACCCAATCCCCATCTCTTAAAGCAACAGTGGTAGGAGGAGAGTTTCCAGGAAGGAACTGGCTATAAGATTGAACAGGAACTGTCTCAGGGACAGAGGAAAGGATCTGTAAAACATTAGGAGAAAGAGTGTAGGGGTGACGCTTGAAGAGCAGATTAAGTGCACCAACTTTCCCACTTCCAGCTAGAACTATGGCAGTTTCAGTCAGGGATGCAGAGCGGAACTTCTTGTATTCTTCAGGGGAGAACCTACAAAAGGCAGTATCAACTTTAGAAAAAAGGAGGAAGCAAGCTCTCTACGGCAATTGGTGTTTAGAATTTTTAGATAATTGAATTGTTGTGACCGTGCTTTTCATGATTGCATGAAGTGCAGCAAGCTTGAATGAAGGCAACGAAGAAAAGAATCTTATAAGCATCACCACACAGTTAGTCGTGTAGGGGCGCCAGAGTACAGAGAAAAATTCTAAGTTGATATGCCCAATTAAAGGATCAGGCAAATACTTTAACTTGCAAAATTTACAAAAACAACTTCATTAGTAGGAAAGAAACATAATATTTTTGGGCTTTTTTTGCAAATGGCCCCCTGGAAAAATTTTATTTTAAAAATAGCCCCGACAAATTTATAATTGCAAAAATGGCCCTACCCTTGCCACACAAGCGCCACGCGGGCCGATGGGCGCCGGGTTGGCACGTTGAACACGGTGAACCATTCACCGTGTTCAAACACGGTGAATGGTTCACCGTGTTCAGTTACTTATACAGCCCCAAAAAAATAGTATAGATCAATCCGCGCGAATAATAAAAGAAACACGGTGAACCATTCACCGTGTTTCACCGTGTTCAACTTGCCACCCCACCTCCCAGCCCGCCCGCGTGGCGCCTGCGTGGCGCCTACGTGGCAGGAGTAGGGTCATTTTTGCAATTATAAATTTTTTGAGGCTATTTTTAAAATAAAATTTTTCCAGGGGGCCATTTGCAAAAAAAGCCCAATATTTTTCTATTGCACTAGGAAAAACTTCATAGATTGTTATAGTGAGACATCTGCAGAGTACTATTCAAAAAATCTTCAGATTTTGAGCTTCCAATAATATGATACTATGCACCAAGAAATGCACGAAAATAGTTATGTACCTTCCCATGTTAATCCCCACAAATGTCTCTAACATGTCTCTGCATCGCAATAACCGAAGCCTGTAAACTCGCATATCCCATGCTAAGCTATGGTTGATGTCATCTGAGTCTGAAATTTTATACTGGTCAGTAATACGAAGTCCAAAAGAAATCAAAGCCCTTAAAGCATGCTCAGTAGATCCTACTCTGTTAACACATTCTGACAATACAAAGTCCAAATCTTTAATTTTTGATAGATAGGAGTCGATCTCATAAATCCCCAAGCTAGAATACAACCACTGCGCTTTGAAGACTTCATCAGTATCCAGGCCATACCGAGAGGCAAACTCCAAGGCCTCTTCGTACCTATTATCGTTAATCAAAACAGAATACATTTCCGAGATAGAAACCTCAGAAAATGATAATAAACTCCACGATGATACATCATTATCTAACAGATTGCTGTCTACATGCTCCGTAGTAGATATATTTTCCTTGAGTAGCCCAGATTCCATGATCAAAGCAAATCCTTGGTGACGCTTCACTCTTTCGATAATTGGCTTACACAACATTGAATCGTTTACTGAAACCTTCGTGTTCTTAACAATATTGTACATACTAATGCTACCACTCTTGTTTGCCAAGATTAGAATATGATTTGTCCACCAACTTATGTCAATAATATCAGTCAAGTATTTCTCAGGAGACGAATGAGCAGAAAGAGCATACTGCTCGAAATCAAGTTTAAAGATATTTACAAAACCAGCCAAATCGAGCGTAGCCACATACTGGCCATGCGGTGATATTGCGACTTTCGGAGATGAGAGGAGGGTTACATGGTCTTTTGGAGAAGAAAATAAGCCTTTACATGCAGAGCTTCCGGCTACAAGATTTATCTCTGAAGTTGCATCCATACGCAATACATATATACAGAAAACTCCTGAAAGGCGACAAGAAATAGTTAAAAATATGTTGTCATTGTGGGCTGTGGACATAGCCACATGAACAGAATGATATACCTCTCCATCTAGTCAACTTAGTAAGAATCTTTATAATAATGAAGAGAATGTTAAAATAAATAGTAGTAGAATGGGAAAAGTAAGAAACAAATGGAGTTAGAATAAGAGTGCATGAATGTACCTGAATGGTCTTCAGAGCTCGATGAAACATAAGAATCACCAACTAGAACAACTAAAGAGTGATCTCGATCAAAGTCGAGGCATGCCACACTTTTAGGCCACTGTACACTCATCGTTGAGTTATTAGTTGCAGCCGGAACCAAATAGGCACTTCCAATGGGCTCTTGATTCACATCAAACTGATGAACTGAACCATCACTCGTAAAAATGCAGAAACCACAACTGTGAAAGTTTTAACAACTCTCAGCATTACTATGGGGAAAAAAAAAATGTTTGCTCAACCTTTAAAATGAGGCCAATAAGGCATTCAATAAGTGAAGACATAAAACTTACAAAGAAAACTTTTTTAATTCATCCAGCCCAATCAGGCCAATGATAGGTGCAGGCAGCTTTAACTGCTTCCTAGTTCTCCTTGCTATTTCATCTCCGTTTGCTTTGATAAAGTAAAGGGTACTTAAGTCATCGACAACACCAAGAATTCCCTGAGGTTCCAACCAAGCTCCACTTGTAAAAATGGTCAATCGGTCATTATCTGACGTAAGAAGAGAAAAAGAGAAAAATGCATTGATATCTTAGCCACAATAGTATGACAGTTGAACACAAAAAAATGCAATCTAATAAAAAGCAATGAACAGGATAAATCCAAGAGTCACATCAACTAGAATACACGTTGAGACTATGTCAGCACTCGGCAACAGCGTAACTGCTGTTAGAACATTGTTACCTACATCCATTGAAAGTCCTTGCACAACTTTGCTAGTCCCGAATATCATGCCAATAAATTGAAGAATCACCTTTCTAGATGGACTTTAGAATTACATGCTTTCTAGATGGACTTTAGAATTACATAAGCTACACTCAAAAAGATTATACCTGCATTTAGCTACTAGCAGGTCAGATTAGCCTAAAATAGTGAACAATATTATGCTCCCACAAAACTACAAACAATAGATACTATAATTTCCAACAAGACTAATTTAAATCTTAAACACATAAATTAAACAATTTAATTTCCTAAAACATCCAGCTTGTTTTCCGATACCTAAGTTTCTAAGCTACTCTTTGCATGACAGTGAGATTTATTTTACTTTGCTAACATTCGATACATGAAATAAATCCAAATTCATCAATACAATTTGCATAATCATCTTCAACAAACCCTAACTGGTCAAAAAGACAAATCGAACTTACTGATAAAGACACCGCATGGCGCCTTATAGTCGTCCTCCTTCCGCAAGATAACAATCTGGTTTCCCGCAGCCACGGCGACATGCTCGCCGTCGGGAGAGACGAAGAGCGACGTCGTCCTCCTATTCGGCGTCCTCCCACAACTATACTCATTCCATTTCTCCTTAAGACTCGTTACACCTTCCGCATCACCACACACATAGATCAATAAGAATAAGAATAACAACAATAAAATAAAAAATAATAACAAGAGAACTCCATTACAAACATGCAAGAGGAGATCGAAAGGTACCTTGAAGGGAGAAATAGGAGAGCAAGCCTCGTCTTCTCGATCCTTCGAGCGTCTGATCATGCAGGGCAGATCAAGGCAATGCGTGAGATCGTAGAATGAGATCAAAAATTAGGGAGAAAGAAGTAAGAGGGAGGGATTGGAACCTGGTGGTGAGAGGGATTAGGGGAGAGAAGGGAACTGGAGGCATGGCGGCGGATCTTGTAGAGGACCTCGCCGGGCGCCGCCACCTCGATCTCCGCCTCTGCCTCTGCCTCCGCCATGGGCGGCAGCGGGAGAAAACCCTAGAAACCTTCGAAAGCCTCGATCGGGTTGGGGCGATGGGGGCGAGAGATCGTCGGAGGAGGAGGAGGGTTTCTTCGGGATGTTACTGGGAGAAGAAGAGAATGGTGACGAGGATGCTACTCTCTCACAACTACTCTTTGTCGAAAGAGAAATCACATGATTTTATCTTCTTATATGGTAATTCTGAGCTAATATTTATCTCTCTTCACTATATACTACACATTCTTCAATTCTTCAACTTGCTAGATACGGGTTTGTACATCGTATTATTTAGAGTATCATGAGTAAAATTTTGGGCGGTGTTCATACTGCTATTGCTTGATCTTCCTTCTTATTGAAATAGCTAGCATTAATATTTCCCCCCTTCTTTATTTTTATTTATTTCAGGGAGATATATGCATCATTTGGGGGCCTCCTGATGATGCTAAACTAGTTAAGAACCCGCGCTTCGCAGCGGGCAACGGGCAAACGCTATTAAAATTTATTATTATATTTATATATCTCTCATTGCAAGTAAAGCTTTTGAAGTTATAACATATAAAATGATGGTATAACTAATATGAAGAATAGAAAAACTACAAGTAAATTACATATTATTAGACTCGCATATTGATTCAAAAAGTATATAATATATAGGTAAATTATTGAAAATTTTCTCAAAGGTATTTTATTGAACAACAGCTTTAATTGTACTTTGAAATACTATAAAAAAAATATAACTATGTATCCTAATTAAATTTAACAAATTAGTAATTTAAAAATATAAAACCAGTTGTTGCTGATACCTCCTTCTCGGTTCCTTCTTCCATAACCCGAGCTCGGAAAAGGAAGAGATAAGAGGGCCCGTGAGATACCACTCTTGAAGAGCTAGAATTCTAACCTTGTGTCAGGACCTACGGGCCAAGGGAGAATCTCATAAAAAATCCGGTAGATCCAAGATCGAATTTGGGAAAACAGAAATAAAATTCAAATGTGTATCCAGTCTAGGGCAGGCTCCACGATTTCCAATAAGATTATCAAATAAAGGAGATTAGAATGAATGAGAAAGATAGTGAATTTTGTTTTTTCATTGAAAGTTTGTTTTTATGAGTTTTTGAGAACCATTTTAATTTGAATGATTCCTCGATTCAAACGGTTCTCAAAAACTCGAGATGTATCTAATTACAATTCTAGGTTATAAGAATGGGAAAACAAAGTATACATTTTTTTTGTATAAGTGGTGGAACAATTCCTTACAGGCTTGAAATTCACTGCTGGATGATCTTTCGTCAACTGTGTCTTCTTCTGCATGCAAATCAAAACCTTAAAATTAGTAGTAAAAAAATTACATAATTTAAAAAAAGCAAAGAACAAAAATTATTTACAAATGGACTAACAGTTTAGATTGAGATGATTTAATGTCTTTTGAATTCACTACCTATATCTAGAGATAAAAAGACAATATAGAAAAATCAAAAATAAAAAAGAATAACCAAATAAATTTATCTTTTTATTTTAAAAAAAAGTCATATTTGACTTTTAAACCATCCAAACAAAGATGTAAGAATGGAAGCTATGTATTGGAATAACAGCAAACAGTGTATGAAAAGGCGCGCCTGAGGCGCGCGCCTCAGCTCCTAGGCGCGAGGCGCGGACCTCAGCGCCTCAGCAATAGCGAGGCGAGGCGCTATTGCTGAGGCGCGCGCCTAGGCCCTGAGGCGCGCGCCTCAGGCGAGGCGCGAGGCGCGGGTGAGGCGCGCGCCTCGCAATATTTGAATATAATAGGATATTGGATTCTAAGTTTCGGGTTATTGGGTTTAGGGTTTAAATTTTGTGGTTTAACCCGATAAGAAACCTGAAAAAACCCTAACTAAACCGGTAAACCTCTCCTTTCACTCTGTCGCTCTCTCCTCTCCTCTCGCATCGCCCTCACCTTTCACTCTGTCGCTCTCTCCTCTTCTCTCGCATCGCCCTCTCCCCCTCTCTGTCCGTGGGCAGCCGGCAGCCAGGAAGCATCCTCGCCCCTCGGCCATCCAACAAGCAGCGGCAGCAAGAGCAGCGGCAGCAAATAGGAGCAGCGACACTGCGGTAGCAAAAGCAGGAGCAGCGGCACTGCGGCACACCGGCAGCAAAAGCAGGAGCAGCAGCAATCAAGTAAGTATTGCCTCTATACTACAATATTTTTCTTTTGAATCTGTTTTTTAGTTAATTTTTTAAGAATTTGATGTATTTATAAGATTTTTCTTTTTTCCCCCATATGTTTTTACTTTTTTTTTTGTTTCAACTGCATACTTCTTAAGAATGTTGTAACTTTTTTGTTTTGATTGCATAATTGTTGATTTATTGTTAATTTGTTATGTATTTCATTGCTGATTTATTGTAGATTTGATTGAATGGATCAAGAAGCATATAGAAAGGATCCTGCATGGAAATATGCACGTTTAAAGGATCCCAACAACAGAAATGACTTAATCTGTAATTTTTGTGAAAAAATTACAAGAGGAGGCATTTATAGGGCCAAACAACATATTATTGGTGGCTTTCGAAATGCAAAAGGATGCCCAAGATGTCCGCCTCATGTCCGAGAGGAAATTAAGGAGTTTATGTCTAAGAAAGAAGCGGCAAAGGAGAGAAATCCTTTGATGGCTGATTTTGATGAAGTAGAGGGCTTAGGTGATGAGGACGATGAAGATGATACTGAAGAATTTAAATCTCTTGGAAAAAGATGCCGAAGTAGTGGGAGTGTTGGAAGTAGTAAGTCAGTAGCTAAAAAACGTAGTCAAAAGGGTCCTATAGATGTATATTTCGCTCGTGATGCAGAGAAGGTGGTTCGAGAAAGAAAGGAAGGAAAGCTAAAACAAACCACAATAAATAATGCATGTAAAAAGGAGTTGAGAGAGAAAGCTTTGTAGAGACTTCGCCCGATGGATGTATGATGCTGGAATACCTTTTAACGCCGTTAATTATGATAGTTTTCAAGTAGCAATTGAGTCCATTGGGCAATATGGTTGTGGAATGAAACCACCGTCCGCTTATGAGTTACGAGTTCCTTTTTTGAAGAAGGAGGTTGAGAGGACAAGAAATGCTTTGAAGTCTCATGAAGAGGAATGGGCGAGGACCGGTTGCTCTTTAATGTCAGATGCATGGAAGGATAGGAGAGAAAGACCTTTAATAAATTTTCTTGTGAACTCTCCTATGGGTACGGTGTTTCTTGGATCTTTTGATGCTTCTAATTATGTTAAAAATGGAGAAAAAATGTTTGAATTATTGGATAATATGATCGAGGCTATTGGGGAAGTAAATATTGTTCAAGTTGTTACTGATAGTGAATCGGCTAATGTACTAGCCGGTAAGATTTCTACCTTTTAGTTTTTAACTTTTCTTTTTAATACTTTGTGTGTAATATTTGCATAACTAATAGCTATATTCTTTCTGGCATTCAATTGATTTCAGGGAGATTGTTAGAAGCCAAGAGACCAAATTTGTTTTGGACTCCATGTGCTGCCCATTGCATTGATTTGATGCTGGAGGATATTGGAAAGATGCCGGTAGTACAAAGAACCATAAAAAGAGCCGTGACTTTGAATAGCTATATTTATAATAGCACAGGTGTGGTGAATATGATGAGACGTTTCACGGGCCAAAAGGAGTTGCTTAGGCCGGGCATAACAAGATTTGCCACTGCTTTTCTCACTCTTCAACGCCTACATCGTCAGAAACTTAACTTGAGGAAGATGTTTACATCTGAAGATTGGACCAAGAGCAAGTGGGCAAAACAATAATCGGGCAAAAGAATTGCAACCATAGTAATGATGCCCACGTTTTGGACCAACATAATATATATCCTTAAAGTTTTCGGTCCACTTGTTCGTGTTCTAAGATTAGTTGATGGTGAGAAGCGACCTTCAATGGGATACATCTATGAGGCCATGGATAGAGCAAAGGAAGCCATTGCAAAATCATTCAATGAGAAGGAGGATAAATATAATGAAGTTTTCAAAATAATTGATAAGAGGTGGGGATGTCAACTCCATCGCCCATTGCATGCCGCTGGTTTTTATTTGAATCCCGCATATTTTTACTCCAATCCAAATATTGAGCAAGATGAAGAGGTTATGTCGGGGCTATACAAGACGTTGCAACGATTGGTTCCAAGTATTGAGGAACAAGATAAAATAAGTGACCAATTAAGCACATATCGTAGAGCATCCGGTCTTTTTGGACATGACTTAGCAATCCGACATAGAAATTCGAAGTCACCAGGTATACTATTATTTGCATATTATTAGTTTTCCTAATTCTTAATTTCTAAATTCTAATTTCTAAATTCTAATAGAATTATAGAAACCAAAATTTAATAATTAATTTATTATTTTATTCTATGAATCTATGTCAACAGCTGAGTGGTGGAGATCTTACGGATCTTCTACACCGAACTTACAAAAATTTGCTGTTCGAATTCTTAGTCTCACTTGTAGTGCATCTGGGTGTGAACGAAATTGGAGTGTGTTTGAACACGTAAGTTGTAACATGAATGCCATCCTATGCATCCTATTTAAGTTCATATGATTTATTGTCTTATAACTGCAAATAATATGCTTATTCATTGATTTCATTTTTTTTTCTTTTTGCAGCTTCATAGCAAAAAAAGAAATAGACTTGCGCAACAACGCTTGAATGATTTGGTATATGTTAAATATAATAGAGCACTCATGCGTCGGTACAATTTGCGTGATACCATTGATCCCATCGTACTAAATGATGTTGATGATAGCAATCAATAGTTGACTGGAGTGATGGATAGCGATGGAGAGGGCGATAATGAGATAGGACTTGTTTGGGAAGACGATACTTTGACATGGGGTGATGTGGCTAGAGCTGCTGGGGTTAATGAGCCTAGCCATCATACACGATTTACATTGTCAATGAAAGGCCTTGAAAAAGGAAAAGGAATTGAAAAGGGAAAGGAAATAAAAAAAGAAAAGGGAATTAAAAAAGGAAAGGATAAGTTGTCATCATCTCGACTATCTTTATCCATCGATGAAGACATTGAAGAGCCAGATTGGGTTGATTTTGAAGATACAGAAGAAGAAGAAGATATTGGGAATGAAAAATCTGAAGAAGAAGATTATGACGACGCAAGCGAAGAGGATGAGGATGAGGATGACACTTGAAGAATGAGTGAATGACCAAATGAAAACATTGGCACCACAATCACTTTTTGAGTTTTAAGTTGAAAGTTGAACTATTTTTTTTATTTTGAGAACCTATATGCATGTGTTTGTTTTTACTTTTTGATAGTTAGTTTACTTTTGTTTGGTTATTTTGGGGTTTCTTTAATGTTAGAACATCAAATTAAATTAGATTAGTAAATGTGCGCCTCGCCTTCTTGAGGCGCGCGCCTCGCAGTGCGCCTCGCGCCTAGGCTCCAGGAGAGTCTTGCGCCTTTTTGCGCCTCGCGCCTTTTCAAACACTGACAGCAAAGCAAAATGAATAGAAAAAAAGAAAATGTAGACAAAGTAATCTAAAATAGAATTGATGACAAAACTATGAATAGCTTGCTGGTCCCTTACATCAAAATATCCTAAAGATTACTAAGAATAAATATACCAAGAATAAATACATCTGACATTAAAATGTTGTATTTCTTCATTAGTGTGCAGATGCCTTTCATATTAAAGCTCATCAATTTGGCCTCGTTGTTTGGGAACTTCTAGAGCACACACAACATATGTCTTGAACAAAATAAAAATAATGCATAGTCAACTGCTCTACTTTTGCCCGCTCCCAAAAGACAAACAGCCAAAGAAACAACCAAATACAAACAATGTAAGAGTGACCCCTGGCTTCACAAATTTTTCTAAGGTTTTCATTGGTCTGATAGTTGTTGGCATCCAGATGCAAGCTTAGTATTCCGAGCTCTACAAATACAAAATAGAGTGGTCTATGATAAACTAAGTGGCTTTTAAAGTATTAGTACCTTCAATTAAAGAATACAACTACGGGGCCTTTGGATGTATTTGCAAAACCAATACTAACCTCAAATTTTAAAAAAAATGGAACTTAGCTTGTGATTGCGAAGTCAAATTTTGCCATCTGAGCATTCAAGGCCCTTTTCTATAGCTATATGTATGTAGATACAAAGCATCTTAATAGGACCTACCAAGTATAAAGCAGAAATCAAAAGTTTGAGTATAAGCGATACTTTCCACTATTGTATGCACTCAATTGGCTATCAAAATTGGTACAAAAGGAAAAGCCATTAGTTATACTCATGCATTTGGAGAATTGCTACCTCAAAGGAGATATATACCTATAGTGGAATGGCTCATATATGAACTAAAAGCATCAATATCATAGAGTTGAGTACATCAATCCCAATCATGCATATAACCTCGTAAAAGAAACCATACACGCCTTATATCAAACTACTAAAATGAATGTAGAGCTGAAATTTATAATAATAATATAAGCCTTATATCATACTATCCTAAAATTAGCAGTCAGGTATTTCTACTTATGAAAAAAGAAAAGTTAATCATAATAGTAAATCAAAACCCAACAAAACTCATCAAAAATATTTAACACAAAATAGTACAGATTCATCCTCATAACCTATTAACATCAAAACATAGAAAATAATCTCTAAAATTAGAAGATCTGATCCTTTCAACTAAGCAAGAGAGAGAGAGGGAGGTCTCCAAACAATTATATAAACCAAGTTTTAAGGGTAATCAGATGAAGACTAAACAGATGACAAAGATACCATCAATAGAATTCTTCATCAAACATGTGAAGAGCAAGAAGCCAAGAATGGGCATTTCATCCAACATGTGAATAGTAATACAACACTCATAAAAGTCAGACAAAAATTTAGGCCGCATGCTTGAATGGGCAATTTATCGAACACATGAAGAGCAAGAATTGGCATAGTAGCAAAAGGTATTGAAGAAATGAGCACACAACAGATGATTAAAGAGAAAGGTTAAGAGCATGTCCAAAAGAGAGAGCTGACAAAATATGAAGACAAAGATAAGGGTAAAAAAATACAGGAAATAAAAAAGGAGGGCGGAACAGGAGAAGGGGAAAAAATGAAAAAAAAAAAAAGTTCAAAATCTTAAATAGTTAAACATTAGACCCAATTGAATAGAAAGAAATATAACAATCACACATTGCACCTAAGAATTTGAAAATTCTATCTTCCAAGCTCAAACTTGATGAACTTCAATTATGAATCTGCACCATAAATCACTGCACTTCATGTACTCAGAACAATACATATGGAAAACAATAAATAGTATAATCGCCAATAAAAGATCAGCAGAGGCGTAGAATAAGACTCAATTTTTGCCCATCAATCAGACATGAAACACTCCAATATCAGGACTCCATGATCCAGGTCTACCTTTTTCCTTTTTTTTTCTTTTTCTTTGTAAAGCTTTTCTGAAAAGATTTCAAAAGCAAAGAATCCAAATCTCCAAAAACTCAGAAGAAGGGAAAAAATTTGCAACTTTATCTTCTTTTCCAAAGTAAAGAGCCCATAATCACCAACTAAAATCATCACACAAATCATTCAGATAAGTAACACATTTAATTAAACACCAAAGATGTAAACTTCATATTTAACAGTGTAAAAAAAAACCACCTTTATCCTATTTCCACCACATTCTCTAGGTATTTCTCTTCATTTCAGGCAGACTAAAATCACAATAAAAATGTGGATGAATCGCACATCAGAGAGAGAGCGAGAGAGAGAGAGGAAAACCCCGAAACCTGAAAAACCCTGATCGGAGAGGTAGAGAGCGCGGAGCAGGGGGATTTGTGGGCGGCAGCCGCGGGACCTCCAGGATTGCGAGGTCGGCAAGATGTGATGGGAGCGGCACAGGATTTCCGGCGATATTTGCAGCAGGTTCCGCGGGATTCGAAGGCACGGCCAGCGGTATCTGCGGGATCGCGAGATCAGCAAGATGCGACGGGCGGCAGCGCTAATCGCGCGCGCGCGAGAGAGAGAGAGAAAGAGGGCGGAAGGGTTGATTTTGCCTGAGAGTGAAGAGAGGGAGAGAGAGAGAGAGAGAGATGTACCAGACAGAGAGGGGGGGAAGACAACATAAGGGACGTAGCTACCGAAATTGAGGAGGTGCGTTCCGGTGGACTTTTTTATAAGATGACCCTCCAAAAATTTGTATTTTGCGAAATGACCCTCTCAAAATTTTATTTGAAAAATTAACCCTCTTCTCGGGACTTTTTTATAAAATAACCCTCCAAAAATATAAATTTTGCGAAATAACCATCTCAAATTTTTTTTTGGAAAACTAACCATCTTCTCGCCACGCGGGCGCCAGGGTAGATATTTCACCTAAAGACGGTAAATTGTTCACCGCCTTCAGTAAGGCGGTGAACGAGTCACCGCCTTTCTCATATACAAACTGAAGGCGGTGAATAGTTCACCGCCTTACTGAAGGCGGTGAACTATTCACCGCCTTCAGTGCTAACCCCCCAATTTGATTTCTCCAAGTGCCAAGCGTTCCCGGAGTGGGGTGACCTAGAGAAGACGGTGAACGGTTCACCGTCTTCATTAGGTATACCCGCACGAGCGACAGCTCTTTTCTTCTCTCTCGTGCTTTCGGTCTCTCTCTCTCTCTCTCTCTCTCTCTCTCTTCTCTCTGCCCCTCCCTCTCCAGGAGCCCTCGCCGGTCGCCGTCGCCCCCCGCATCCGCCGCCCCTGCCAACCTCCCTCAGCAACCCATATTGCAGGTAGCTCCATTGCTACCTGCTGGATTTTCTCAAAATCCTGATTTGCAATTTTTAGCTAATTAAGTTAGGTTTATAATTTAATTTTATTACTCCATAGCATTGTTAGTATTGTAGGTAATGTCGGCATTGTTGGCATTTTTTGCATTGTGGCAATAGGTTAGACTTGTAAAAACTAGGTTTAGAATGGTGAACCATTTACCATTTGCTAATTTTATAATTGGTGTAAAAACTAGGTTTAGAATGGTTAACCCTTTTTTCTGTTGGGAGTAGTAGCAGTGGTCCTGATCATATGCAACTTTTATTAATTTTTTCTATTATATTCACTAAATATTTTTAGAGGAGATTTGAAAGTTTTTTTCTGTGTAGTTAAAATGGCTAGTCGTCGGATGTCTCTAAGTGTTCATTGGGATTGACAGTTAGTTACGGATGGAAATGGTCCCCAATATGTCGGCGGTCGAAAAAAATTGATCGTAATTCGTTCAGATACAACATATGCTAATTTTGAGACGAGAATGTATCGTTTAGCAAATTGTAGTAGAGAAGAATGTCATCTCAAATTCACAATTCGATGCCCTACGGGAGCGAATGAATATATAGCTCACGAAATAGTAGATGATGAATCATTGGAGGGATTAATTGGATTGTTTGAACATTATGGACCGATATATCGAGAAAGATTTATATCCGTCGGAGACACAATATCAGTCGCAAGGCTATTACACAAGACTGCTTCATAATGAGATCAATGTGGATTTTTTGGATAATCCAATTGGTGACCGCGAAGTTGGTAACGAACCACGGTCGGGATGACACAGTAAGTGAAATCTCTACATGTCGGTGAATATTTTCTTTAATTATTAAATATTTTGATAAATTTAAAGTATAAATATTGCAGACAGAGTCAGTCTCCACGAGCGCAACCTCGACCTCACGTGCACAACCCTCGACGTCACGTGCGCCACCCTCGACCTCACGTGCGCAACCCTCCACCTCACGTGCGCAACCTTGGACCTCACGTGAGGAACCCACAATATTTCATGCACTACCGACGAACTCCGGTGCAGAACCTAACATATCTAATATACAATTGGAACCTTATGATTGGGGGTAAAGACAAATATGATTTTTTTAAAATTAATAGTATATGAAAATGTACCTAATATAATAAAGATTCGGGACCCATTGCAGGCTATTTACGTCTGATGATTGGAATGAAGTTCCTAATATTGTCGATGAAGGTGATGATAATGACAGTAATCAGGAGAATGCACCCATTCATAATGATGATCATTATACCAGTGAGGACGACGATGTAGCTGCTGACGTTGAAGATGATCACGATGGTGGCTTAAATTGCTTTGCGAATGCCATTTACAGTGTGAACGACGACCCGCATGTAAACAACGAATATGTTGACAATCCTGACGAGGAACTTGATTTTATTGACCATCCGGATCAATTTCCTACATATAACAATTGGATAAATCAGTATGTTGTCAATTCGACTGAGTTCGATCTTAGACGGACCATTACCGGTCTACCTAGCATTGACGGGACTTGGCTTCGTCGAATATTTTATGATAAGTCATCTTTAGTGGACGCTCTCGATCGATGGCACATTGATCACAATGTTCAGATGAAGGTTTTGAAATTCACCAAAACGACATATACAGTAAAATGCACGGTTGCGGGATGTCCTTGGAGATTGCACGCTTCGGTGCCTAAAGATGCAACATATTTTTTAGTTAAGACATATGCAGGTAAACACACTTGTGTTATTCCAATGCTAAATGCGGCGCGCCGTAATTGTACTTCAAATCTCATTTGTCAAGTGATTCTCCCGTTAATGAAGGCAAGACTTAATATGACGCCAAAAGAAATACAGGAAACGGTGCGATCCACTTTGCATGTTGACATAAACTATTGGAAGGCATGGCTAGCAAGGAGCAAAGCATTACAGATTATTTATGGGAGCAGTCATACACAGACTTGCCTCGGTATCTTACTATGGTCCAGAGTAGTAATCCTGGTACTCTATGGCGCCTTGAACATAGATGGCCATCAGATGGAATATCTCGGTTTGATCGTATTTTTTGGTCATTTGGTCCTTCTATTCGTGGATTCGCACACTGTCGGCCGGTAGTGAGCATTGATGGCACTCACTTGTATGGCAAATACGAGGGCCATGCATTGATAGCGACGGCTGTAGATGCAAATGATAGCATTTTTCGTTTAGCATTTGTAATTTGTGAAGGAGAAAATAGTGGAAGTTGGCGTTGGTTTTTACAGAACTTGCTTCATTATGTTACACGCAATCGACAGATTTGTTTTATATCTGATCGATTTAGTGGCTTAAAGGAAATAATGGCTGAAATATATCCTACGCGACAGGGGCATGCACACCGGTGGTGTCTTCGACATATGAAAGCAAATATGAATAAGCGTTTTAAGAATGAATCGTTATTGGACAAATTCTATGCCATTGGTAGTGCTCCTACAGCGGTAGGATATTATAAACGTAAAGAATAGTTACTTGCGTTGGATCAGGATGCTTGGAAGTGGGTGGATGATCTCGAAGAATACAAAGAGTATTGGGCGTGGGCATTTGATGGAACACGACGCTTCGGGTTGATGACCACTAATATGTCAGAAAGTTTAAATGGGGTCCTTAAGGGAATTCGCGCTTTGCTTATCACGGCATTTGTCGCGGGGACATTTTACAAACTTAATAGTTATTTCTTGGAGCGTCGTGAAGATGGTGAAAGTATGACGGGCACGTTAGCACCGAGAATATAAAGTCGGATTACAATGAATATGGAGACGGCGCGGGGACACATTGTCTTTCAATTTGGGGCTGTTGAGTTTGAGGTCCAAACTGGAGATTTCGATTACAAGGTTTTCCTGAATGGACCAGATGCGGATTGTGATTGCGGCGAATTCCACCTAACTGGAATACCTTGCTCGCATCTGTTAGCAGTTTGCAGTACTTTGCAAAGAAGAATAGACTTTCATAATTTTTGTTCCCGTTGGTATACCATTGAATGTTATCGCGAGACATACGCACCACATTTCCATCATGTTCCGGATAGGCGACACTGGCCACGACCCCAGGGCCCACCAATTGTACCACCTCCCGTGAGAAGGAAGAAAGGTCGGCCACGATCAACTCGTATTCGCAATATAATGGACGAAACCGCAGAGCGACGAACAAAATGTAGCATTTGTAAACAGGATGGCCATTATAGAAACACCTGTCCACAAAATACAGAGAGAGCACAACAAGGACGTCGACGTACGACTTGTTACCTAACTTAATATTAATTGTAAATCTTTTCATATTTAACGCGCTTTCTGCTAATATGTTACTAATTAGCAGTGCTTTAAAATTACAGATGGCAGATCTAGAGGACGCGGGACCGGTTGATTCGTCCGTCCTGACGGAGCAGCATCTCCATAGGTCTGGATTTATCAGGACTGAGGTGAGAGGCATAAAATGGAAGTGAAAGTTATTATAGTATTAATAAATAGAAATGTTGATCTAACTAATTTTTTTTTACTGTAGGGGTATCGTGCTATTCAGTTCACAGAGCATGGCCGTAAGTTAAACCAGTGGGAACTTGATCATCCAGCGGTGCTCGATCTTCTACGACAGGCTGGATTCTACTATATTTCACGACTTAGGCGCGTGCAGCTGGATCAGGCTTTATTAGGAGCTATGGTCGAGAGATGGAGACGGGAGACACAGACTTTTCACTTCCGCCACGATGAGATGACGATTACACTTCAGGATCTCGATCAAAAAGTTGTTAAATTAGCATTATGCTCTGCGCCTGCTGCCGCCGCTCACCCAGGCGTGGTACAGAAGCCCGATCCATCTGGCTGTGACTCGGTGGAGCTCCATAGGCCTGCTGATGAACTGGGAGTGCCGATGCGATCGATGGTACAGGCGACGCTGCTCGGGGACAAGCTGCCCGTAGATGTCCGGACTGACCACACCCAAAACACCGGCCCTCACGCTGCTCGCACTGTCTAGGCCAATGTGGTCCTCCACAGATGACACATCTCGGTGGTGCTCCCCTCTGCTGCCGTCCCTGCTGACGGGATCCACCAGACCTCTGTCGCCCCGAAAACCCACGACCCTGAGAACGTGATCGTGGAGGTCTCGGCGGGCGTCTGCCGCTGGTCTGTCCCCCGTCCTCCGGAGTCGGGCACTTCCTATCCAAACCCTGACTCAGAGTGGCCGTCCGCTCACTCGCCGTCAAGGCTCCTCGCTCCACCCATAGCGCCTGCTCGATCGACGCGTCCAAGGTCTGCAACCTCTGCGCCTGAACTAAGACAAATATCTCATGTCTCAATCCTCGCTCGAACAAATAAACTCTGTGAGCCTCATCTCTCGCAGCAAAAGGAACACAGTTCAGGAGTCTGGTAAACTCCCGGGTATACTCCTGCACTGTGCGATCTCCCTAGAGTAGACTCTTCAAATCCTCCTCGAGTTTCTGCTTCACGCTGTTAGGGAAATAGGACCCATACAGCATCCCGCAGAACTCGGTCCAACTCAAATGCAGCGCATCCAGCGACCTGCTCGATCTCGTCCTCGTCCACCAGATGCGTGCATCACCTGTCAGGCATTGAACTGCCAAGTGAACTCGCTCCCGCTCTGGCACGAAGAGATCCTCGAATAACTTCTCCATCTCGCCTACCCAGGCCTCCACCACCCATGGCTCGGTGTGGCTACCATCGAAACGGGGTGGATCAAACTGACAAAAACGAGCCAGTCTCTCGGTCATCCGCTCCTGCTCAGCCTCCGACATCTGTCCGCCAAACCGGGAAGTGTCGCCAACCGGTGCGGCCGGAACTGCCGCTGCTGGGGGTACGGCTGCAGCTGGAACGTCAGCTGGAACAGCAGGAGGTGGCTCCTGCGACTCCGTCGCTCTAGGTGCAGCACTCCACGTGTGAGTAATGGTATCACACATCCTCCGCAAAAGTGCACTCTGCTGCCTAGCTGACTCGGCTAGCGCATTCAACTGCTCACACACATCAGGGGGTGCACTAGGTCCCGCCTGCTCAGGCACCACAGAAGGCGCGGGGGTAGCCCGCGTCGGGGGTCGACCTCGGTGTCGGGGGGAGGCGCCATGCTCACCTGCGCAACACACAGATCAGTCAACAACCACAAAACAACTCAAGACCCAATCAAGCGAAAGTCCAGAAGGTCGTCTCTTTTCCCTCGCTACTTGACGTCGTCTGCAGCCAACGCAAGTTCGCGACAGGAAAGGACACACGCCTTCGATCACTCCCTCCACTTAAGGATGAGTTCAACAGTCAAATCGATGACTTTCGCGGCAAGTCACGTCTCTCACGTCTTGCATTCCTAGGGTCTGCCATAGCGTAGGGTTTACTAAGTCCCAACGACCTATTCCTAAGCTCTGATACCACTTAATCTGTCACGCCCCGGATTACTCGTTTCCCCGGGCTCGCCAACAGATCCGCCGTATACATAGATTTTTCTATGTATACGAAGCGATAGCTAACCTGTAAACAAACATACAAGCCACTACAAGAGATATATAGAGCTGCAATAAAACATACTAATAACAAAAGCCACCTGTACATATAGAGTCCAAAATACAACAGGTCCACCACAACCAAAATAGGTACAAATCCACACTATATGTACATGGCACAACCCAAAAAGAAACTATCTCCAGTAGGGTCCTCCTCTAGGAACAACAGGGGCATGTAGGGATCTAGCTCGCGACTCCCTTACCTCGATCTGCGGAAACAGGCGCAGCAGCCGCAACAGAAGAAGGCTCTGCAAAAAGGTGGCAACAAAGGGTGTGAGAACTACTATCAAAAGAAGTAGTCCTCAGTGGGTACCGATACCGACCTCAACGGTCCACCCACTAAGTCTACGAGACTAACAGTATAGCTGGTAGGTAAAGAACAACAAAGTAAGCTGGAATAAACTCTACAGCTATCATGCCACTACCCTACCACTATCTAAGTCAACTCTCAAGTAAGCATCACCAAAGTGAGAAATCATCCCTGACCCAATCTATCGGAACCGCCCAAACAGGCTCGTCCAGCCAACTGCCTAGCCACACCGCACACTACCAAAAAGGGTAGCCGGTCCAAAACAGATCCACAATCTGTAGCGACAACAACGCAAAAGAGGCCTCACTCCGGAGCGGCACTCGGGGGAGCTACCCAGCCGAGTTAGTACGCGTATCTCTGTCGAGCACAAACAGGCTCCGGCAGGCTATAGTCAAAGAACAAAGGGGTCAAAAGGGGTCAAAGACTCTAAGCTCACGTGCCCTCAGCACAACCAGAAGCTAAAACAAGAGTCTGGGTCCACCGTCAACCCCGACGGCACCCGGTAATACAGAACAGTCTAACCCTGCTGTAAATACAAGCTCGGCATCCCAGCACGAGCGTAAACTCGTCCTATAACGAACTAAGTATCCACCTCGCACTAACAGCGGTGATAAGCGCCCTGTAGTCTTTTGCTGCGAGCTCGGGGCGTGACAGATCTCATAAAGGACCTCCTCGGGCGCCGCCATCTCAGCCTTCGCCTCTACCTCCGCCTCCTCCATTGGCGGCGGCGGGAGAAACCCTAGAAACTTCGAAAGCCTCGATTGGGGTGGGGCGATGGAGGCGAGAGCTCGTCGTCGTCGTCGGAGGAGGGTTTCTTCGGGATGTTACTGGGAGAAGAAGAGAACGGTGACAAGGATGCTGCTCTCTCTCTCAACACTTTCTCTCTCTACTTTCTCTCTCTCTCCCTCCTCTGTAGTGCACCGTCGAAGGAGATTATGGGCCTTTTATGGGCCGAACGAAGCCTCAGCCCACAACCATCTTTAATGGGCCACTATTGGTTCCGAACACGGATCAATTTAAACTAATATTTCAATCATTCGTGGGCAAAATTTGGGCTTCATTTGGGACTCCAATGAAATTACTTTAGGTACGGTGAGAAAATAAGATAATATGTAATAATTAATAAGGTAAATTGTGCATGTGTTTTTAAATTTTAATTTTGGCCAATTTGCATAAAAAATCTACTAGTTTTGCGATTTTGCAAAAGTGGGCCACTATTTTGGGTTTTGTA
Source organism: Puya raimondii (assembly GCA_016920855.1). Taxonomy (NCBI): domain Eukaryota; kingdom Viridiplantae; phylum Streptophyta; class Magnoliopsida; order Poales; family Bromeliaceae; genus Puya; species Puya raimondii. Next base: position 127,151,293 of record JABWPP010000050.1, read on the forward strand.
GATTTGGGCCGGATTTTCAACAAACTGACCAAAATACCCTTATTCCTTTCTCTCTCTTTTTTTTTCCTTCGTTCCTTTTTTTCTCTCCGACCCTCATCGCCTCCTCCGCCGTCTCCGCGGCCTCGGCGACGGTAACGAGGGCGCGCCGCCTCCTCTTCCTCCGCCTCTGCCTCCGTCTCCGTTGGCGCGGAGAAGGAGAATGAGAACTCAGAGCTGGCCAGAGTGAGGGCGAAGCGGACGGAGGCGATGAGGTCGTTGCCGAAAAAGTGCTCGCCGCCCCGTGAGGGTGAGGAAAAAAGACGCGCCTATCTTCCAGGAGCGAACAAAGATACGGAGGGTAAAAAAATAAATAAAAATTTAAAAAAATAAAGAAATTTTTTTTTCTCTTTGAAAGACCATTATATATCATTGCTGTTACCGAAAAGTCTAAGAATAAAAAAAAAAGAAGAAAAATATAAGGTTGAACTGTTAAAATAAAATTACACTATTTTATAAAAAAAAATTGCACTGTTTAATATGAATTTTGCACTCTTTGAGATAAAAATTACACTCTTTGAAATAAAAGTTGCACTACTTCGACAAAAATTACACTGTTTCAGAGAAAATTGCAATATTCTCCGACCCTCATCGCATCTTCTTCTTCTTCTTCTTCTTTTTCCTCTTCTCTTGCCCCCCTCCTCCCCCTCCCCCTCTGACCCCCATCCTCACCAACGCGAGCCTCTCTACCCTGCACGCCGCATCGGAGCCCCGAAACACGGAAACGACCTCATCTCCTCTGTCCGCTCCGCCCTCACTCAGGCCAGCTCTGAGTTCTCCTTCTCCTTCTCCTTCTCCTTCTCCTTCTCCTTCTCCGGCGCCAACGAAGACGGAGGCAGAGGCGGAGGAAGAGGAGGCGGCACGCCCTCGTTACCGTCTCCGAGGATGCGGAGACGATGGAATAGGCGATGAGGTTCAGAGAGAAAAAAAGGAACGAAGGAAAACAAAAGAAGAGAAAGAAAGGAATAAGGGTATTTTGGTCAGTTTGTTGAAAATCCGGCCTTTGAATCTTGTAGCACACTGAACTTTAGCAAATTGCGGAGTTCTAGTGAGAGAATAGTGGCTTATACTATTCTGGAGTTTTGGGTTGTTTTTGGTGAGCTTGGGAGTGTTTTCGGAACTTAGAAAGTACGAAAACGAACTCCGGAAGTCAAAATCTGCAAAAGTGCAGATTTTGCATTGCATACCGGTATCTGGTTTTGGGATACCGGAATCCAGTGAGAACTGGTTTTGCGCAGCCCTCGGGTTCTGCGGAATCCGACAGCTGATACCGGAATAGGCTGGCATACCGGTACTGATGTAGGCATACCGGTACTGAAGTGTTTTGTACCGGTACTGTGAGTTGCATACCGGTATTCTGTCTCGTGGCCTTTTTGGTTGATGCTCGGGTTTTGCAATTTTTGTGCAGTATACCGGTATGCCTATGCGTATACCGGTACACAGTGCTGCAGAGTGCATTTTGTGCAGTTTTGCAATTTTGGCTTTTTGAGGGGCCTAAGTGGATTTTGTGCTTTGGGTTAAGTAACCCTTCACCCCTCTCATGTTGCCATTGCTGCTGAGGTTTGGAGGAGATGAGTAAGTCTCTCTCCCTCTCTCTCTCTCTAGATTTTCTTGCTCCCAAACCCTAGAAACTTGGTTTTGATCTCTTCTCCCTCCATTTTCTTCATGGAGGAGTGCTTCTAGGCTTTGTGGGGAGCTCGGGATGGATGAGAGGAGCTTGTTGGTGGGCTTAGCTTCAACCCTAGCATGTTTGAGCTTGGTTGGGAGCTTGATTTGAGGTTAGTAAACCCTTTTACAATCTCTATTTGTGATTTTGCTTGAGATTTGCATTAAAACCTAGTTTCATGAAAACTAGGGTTTTATTTAGGATTTCGTGATTGTGAGCTCTTGAGGTTGAATTGATGGGTGTAGAATATTGTTGTAGGTTGGATTTGAAGATCCTTAACCTCAATTTGGACTTAGAACAAGTTCTACTTGCTCAAGATATTTTTCACCCATTTACCTCATAGATTTTGGTAGTTTTTGAATTTGTTCGTTCGAAACTTGTAACCCCTTGGAAAATTATCTTAGGGTATGTGAAGCTCGGGGGACAACTTCGTTTTGAAGTACTGCGAGGTTTCGACGGTTATCCGGTGGGTCTGACCTCACCGAAATGGGTGAACTCCCCCTATGTCTCATATTTTATTATAGGATTGAATTGATGCATAATTGTGCTAATTATGACATGGTAGAAATGGTAAAAAAACATGATATATACATGTTACATGTGAAAAGTGGCATACTCTATATAGTAGAGTGTTATGAGGATGATAAGCACGCTAGAGTACTTATACTAGTATTGTGATTACGCATTCATGAAATGCTATTTAAGATATGCATGCTAGAAAGGAGTGTCATATGAGACACTACTTGGTTGATGGATTAGTGAATTCTCTTTGCATACTATAGTATGCTTGCTATAGAGAAAAGAATGGATATGACAAATGCAAAACAAGTATGTTGCACCTCATCTAGGTGAGCAACTATGACGAGCATTGTTGACATTGGGCTCGACCTTTTGGTCGTTGAACGATTCCATGTTTAAGACATGAGTAAAGGGATTCTCTTTGTATTTGATAATTGTAATGGGCTAAGCATGTGTTTACTTGATTAAATGAAATGAATACTTGCATGATGACTATTATACTCTAGATAGTAGAGGTTGATGTAGCTCATGCATGTCATGGATTATGATCTTGTTGGCATCGTAGAATGCATTGTTATGGCATTTGTATAATGCATGAATTGTGGCATTAGAATAATGCATGAATTGTGGCATTAGAATAATGCATGGATTGTGGCATTTGTAGAATGCATTGAAAATAGCATTAGTATAATGCATTGAAAATAGCATTAGTATAATGCATTGAGTATGGCTTTGGTCATAGCATATGATAGTAACCCGTTGGGGTCATGAATGAGACTTAGGTCCATTCCTATTGGTAGAGTGAGATGTAACCATTTGCATGTTAGAGACATGTTACATATTGGTAGAATTATACCCACAAGTGAATTGAGAACAAGTGTGAATTATGTGTCATGATTCCGACCCTCGAGTCAATGTAGTGATTCCATGTTTTAGACATGATGATTGATATGTGTTGCCGTTGGATATGATGCTTATGATCAGCGCTTGTTTGCCCTTGTGCTCATTCGCACATGCTTGTGAGGGTCGCTCCCTACAAGCCGGCACTCCGGAGTTAGCCTTGCGACGTTTGATCGCCCGTGCAGGATTGGGCGCCGAAGTGGATCGCCGTTGGGGGAGTGTCTCATTCTAGCGAGAGAATGCTGACTACCACGGGACCATTAGGCATGGCACAAGCCGGGACGTTACCTCGTGTAAGTCCCCTCGTGGATTGGGTAAAAGCTAAGTAAACTAGACATAGTATATCATTGTTATTGATGCATATACATGTAGTGTATGGATATAGTAGTGAGTTGTATATTGTGGCATTACTTAGCTTGACACTATTGGGATGCATTCATTGTAGTTGGACATATTAGTTAGTCGCTACATACATTGGCATCCATAGTAGCATTAGGACTATACTCACATTGGTTTGGTATAGTAGCATGAATATATGATGTTAATAAATAAAATAGGTTTTCCTTAACTATTGATTATAGCATAAAGGACATGCATGTAAGTTATGGTGGAGACATAATTGTGCATATGATTGTAAGGAATCAAGTACATGTAAATTTGAGGTAATGGACCTACCTACGCATGTAGTGGTAGGAAGCATATTTTTTGTTGAAATGATATAATCATTTGGAGGCATGATAGTAGTAGAATTATATGTTTAATATTTAATACTTTATGCCTTATGTTTCAGCTTATACTATCTTGCCTCAGTTGACCGCGGTGAAATTCGCCACTCTCGGCGGCTTACCCACTGGGAACTATTGTTTAATAGTTCTCACCCCCATGGTTGTTGGATTTTTGTTTCAGAGCCTTCCGCAGCGGGAGAGGCTTGGGATCGTGGCGAGAGATTAGCAGCTAGCTAGAGCCGCGACGATGATATTTTAGATGGACCCTTGATGCCTTTCTTCTATCTTGTATAAAAGGTGTATAGTTGTATTTAGTTGAGTTATCTCCTGATTAAGATGTAATGTTAAGTGAATCTTATTGTACATCTTGTGGTTTTTGATAGACCAGATTTTTAGTAGTGGTTGTTACTCGCTCTGATCACCTCGTTTAGGATGTATTCCTTCTCTTTTTGATTGTTGTTGTAGACGCCTTGTGTACATTGTGTGTTGTTTTGGTGTACACGGCGGGTCTGTGCACGTGCCTGGTAGGCTCCCACTAGGGCCCGGGGCGTGACAAATCTGCAAAAAAAAAACCCAAAATACAAAATCGCAAAACTAGTGGACTTTTTATGCAAATTGGCCAAAATTAAAATTTAAAAACCACATGCACAATTTACATTATTAATTATTACATATTATCTTATTTTCTCACCGTACCTAAAGTAATTCCATCGGAGTCCCAAATGAAGCCCAAATTTCGCCCACGAATTATTGAAATATTAGTTTAAATTGATCCGTGCCCGGATCCAATAGTGGCCCATTAAAGATGGTTGTGGGCCGAGGCGTCGCTTGACCTGTAAAAGGCCCATAATCTCCTTCGACGATGCCCTACAGAGGAAGGAGAGAGAGAAAGTAGAGAGAGAAAGTGTAGAGAGAGGAGCATCCTCGTCACCGTTCTCTTCTTCTCCCAGTAACATCCCGAAGAAACCCTCCTCCTCGGACGACAACGAGCTCCCGCACCCATCGCCCTACCCCGATCGAGGTCGAAGGTTTCTAGGGTTTCTCCCGTCGCCGCCCATGGCGGAGGCGGAGGCAGAGGCGGAGGCCGAGGTGGCGGCGCCCGAGGAGGTCCTCTATGAGATCTGCCGCCACGCCTCTGAATCCCTCCTCTCCCCCAATCCCTCTCACCTCCAGGTTCCAATCCCCCTCTCTCTCTCTCTCCCTCCTCAATTTTTGATGTCACTCACGATCTCACTCATTGCCTCGATCTTTCCCGCATGATCGGACGCTCAAAGGATCGAGACGACAAGGCTTACTCTCCTATCTCTTCCTTCAAGGTACCTTTCGATCTCCTCTTGCATGTTTGTAATGGAGTTCTCTTGTTATTATTTTTATTATTTTGTATTGTTGTTATTCTTATTCTTATTGATCTATGCGTGTGGTGTCACGCCCCGCGCCCACAACGAAAGCACTTATCGGGCACGTGCACCAGACCCGCCGAACGAACATAGTTTCTCCTGTCCGCCCCAAGCGTCACAAGCATGTATACACAAGATATTCCAAACAGGAATCGTATACATGGATTGCATAAGAAAAGCATCACAAAATATAAAGTAAACATTACTTCTATTACATCTTTTCCTTTCAAACACATACATGGTTTTTTTTTTCTTTCCAAGATACAACCCAAAATGAGATTTACATTTTCTCTTTTCATTACATTGTTCCAAAATGGGATACAACTAGGCAACACAACAACCAAAACGGAAGGACGCTATCTACTCAGCTACGCCTTTTTCCCTCTCCGCCGCGTCCGGCTCAGATGGACCTAAAAAATATAGGATTGAGAATAATAAACATAGTTCCTAGTGGGTGCGGCCACCCAAGAAAAAAGCTCGACCCACCAGGTCCAAAGGAGGCAAAATAAGCATGGGTTAGTTCAATATAATCATATAAGGAGTAACAAGCTTATGCCTTAATTATGATCATGCAACCTACTGGTGTGACGTAAAGTATATTTACTCACTAGGTTTCACATTCTAGTCATGTCACCCGACTCACTCGTGAGTCAATCAAAAGCGGAGCACCACTATCCTCATAGCACAGAGCGGAGCACCGCCATCCTTGCATCATAGAGCGGAGTACCGCCATCCTTATATCATTGAGCGGAGCACCGCCATCCTTGTAGCATAAAGCGGAGCACCGCCATCCTCATGGCATCGGGTGACGAAATTGTCGACCACCCCCAGCCATCGAGTCGTTAGGAGTTCCGGAATTCCTTTTTTCAAGGTCACAAGGGTCCATTACCTTTGCCCTATATTGTCAACCTTTCTAGGTTCATATCATTTTGTTCAAGTGGTAAGCCGTCCACTATGTTGTCCCAACCTATGTTCCGATGGCACTATGTTCTCTATGTTCATGCGTTGAGTTCTCTAATGACCCTAGAGAAAATCAACCTACTATATAGTCCACAACATAGGTTCACAACCAAACATGCATGCATTTATGTATCTCATGAAATTAGCACCCTAATTACATGTATTACATACAAGCACATCTACTCATGCATAGGTAGTGAAAGTTTACTAATACAATTAACGTATGCTCATACATGCATCTTTTGACCAATAACTACCATGCATCCATTTATCACTTAGTCTAGTTATTAATCTCTAGACACGAAAGGTGACCAAGTCACTTCAGTGCACACAACCCACCTTTGCTCTTTAGCACACTCCTAATTGCTTGTTGTCACTTGCAATTAGGCCTTACACTTGGGCTTCAAGCTTTTATCCCAAGTTCTCTTGCCCTAACACAAGCAAATCAGTTCGTTACCATTTTCGAACCCTAAAACAATTTTACCTCTAGAAATCATGTTGTCCCCCATGACTCCCAATCTCTTAATTAGGGTTTTAAAGGGTTAAACAATTTTTAAACCCCTCAAATCCAAAAATCCTCTTTTGACCTAGGGTTTTTCAAAATTCATGGCAAAACCCAAATCCATTTGCTAATCTCTACAATTTGTAGACTATATTAGTCTAGGGTTTGATAAAAATCCAATTAGAAGGTTTAAATCCAAAATCCTAGCCTTAAATCCCAAGAAACCTCACCTTAGCCACAAGCTTCCCACTTCTTCTTGCTCAAGAAGAAGGCTCTCCACCTCCAAATCCCTCCTCCAAGCTTAATCCTCCAAGCTTTTAGTGTTGGAGAAGCTCCAATAGAGAGAGAGGAAGAAGAGAGTGAGAGAGAAGAGAAGATAATAGGTTATCTTGTGTCCAAATGAGGAGAGAGTGGCTGGGTCCCACTTATATAGGGTGTTGTAATAATTGCAACCAACCCCCCCACCTTTCACTCCTAACAGGCAGCCAAAACTAGCATTTCGCAGCATTGCGTACCGGTACTCGAACCCTCGTACCTGTACACGGGCACTTAGTTCTGGTACCCAATTTTCGGTTCCCTCAGAACCCGTACGTTGGATTCTCAGCTTTTCTATTGCATTCCGGTACTCGACTTATCAGTACTGGTACATAGCGTTCCAGTTCCGGTACTCAGGCTCGGTTCCCCCAGAACCCGAGAGCATGTTCTTTTCCATTTTGTATAGCATAACGGTACCCAGATTCCAGTACCGGTACTCCAGTACCGGTACTCAGTACAGAATCTGCAACTTTGACAGATTCGACATTTCAGAGTCCGTTTTTGCACCCAATTTGCGCTGAAAATACTCGAATATTTTTCAAACCTCACCGAAACTATTTAGGTAGCCTTCCAGGCTTCTTTCCACCAGAACTCCACAATTTGTAGAAGTTCGGTGCACTACATGTGGTGACGAGGAAGGTGTAACGAGTCTTAAGGGGAAATAGAATGAGTATAGTCGAAGGATGACGTCACTCTTCGTCTCTCTCCCGACGGCGAGCATGTCGTCGTGGCTGTGGGAAAATTGTTATCTTGCGGAAGGAGGACGATTGTAAGGCGCCATGCGGTGTCTTTATCAGTAAGTTCGATTTGTCTTTTTGACCAATTAGGGTTTGTCGAAGATGATTATGCAAATTGTATTGATGAATTTTCTGAGGTTTTCTATCTCGGAAATGTATTCTGTTTTGATTAACGATAATAGGTACCAAGAGGCCTTAGAATTTGCCTCTCAGTACGGCCTGGATACTGATGAAGTCTTCAAAAGGCAGTGGTTGTATTCTAGCTTACTGATAATTCATCAGTAAGCTAGAATACAATTTGCATCAATACAATTTGCATAATCATCTTCGACAAACCCTTATTGGTCAAAAAGACAAATCGAATTTACTAATAAAGACACCGCATGGCGCCTTATAGTCGTCCTCCTTCCGCAAGATAACAATCCGGTTTTCCGCAGCTACGGCGACATGCTCGCCGTCGGGAGAGATGAAGAGCGACGTCATCCTCCTATTCGGCGTCCTCCCCTGACTATACTCATTCCATTTCTCCTTAAGACTCGTTACACCTTCCTCGTCACCACACGCATAGATCAATAAGAATAAGAATAACAACAATAAAAAATAATAATAATAATAACAAGAGAACTCCATAACAAACATGCAAAAAGATATCAAAAGATACCTTGAAGAGAGAGATAGGAGAGCAAGCCCCGTCGTCTCGATCCTTCGAGCTTCTGATCATGCGAGAAAGATCGAGGCAATGCGTGAGATCGTGAGTAACATCAAAAATTGGGGAGGGAGAGAGAGAGAAGGATTGGAACCTGGAGGTGAGAGGGATTGGGGGAGAGGAGGGATTCAGAGGCGTGGCGGCGGATCTCATAGAGGACCTCCCCGGACGCCACCACCTCGGTCTCCGCCTCTGACTCTGCCTCCGCCATAGGCGGCGGTGGGAGAAACCCAAGAAACCTTCGAAACCCTAGATCAGGGTGGGGCGATGGGGGCGAGAGCTCATCGGAGGAGGAGGACGAGGGTTTCTTCGGGGTGTTACTGTGAGAAGAAGAGGATGGTGACGATGATGCTCCTCTCTCTCTACACTTTCTCTCTCTACTTTCTCTATCTCCTCCGTAGCAGCACCGTCGAAGGAGAATATGGGCTCTTTATGGGCCGAACCAAGCGTCAGCCCACTACCATTTTTAATGGGCTATTAATATGCCTGGCCCATAAATATGGTCTAAATTGTTTGGAAACGGATCAATTTAAATAATATTCAAAATACACACTAATCATTGGCCCACGAAATTTAGGCTTTGTTTGGGACTTCGATAATATTACTTTACATGCGGTGAGAAAATAAGATAATATGTAATGATTAATAAAGTAAATTGCACATTTGTTTCTTAAATTTAAATTTATCATAATTTTTTTCAAACTTTTAAAATTATTACAATCAAGTTTTATAACCAAATTTAGTTGACTAAATATTGATGATATATCGCTAATATAGAGGTGATATATTAGTGTTGTGATTAATAATGTCCTAGTAACTAAATTGGATTGTAAAACTTGATTATAATAATTCTGAAAGTTCGAACTAGAAATCATAATAAATTGAAATTTGAGAACCAAAGTATCATGTGCCTCATAGTTTGAGGATTGAACGTTCAATTTATCCTAAATTGATATCACGTTATGCCTATTCGCAGTGAGTGGATTACGATTTTTCTTTTCTTTTTGGGGTCCAAGCAGTCCGACCGAAAAACTGAAAATTATATTTCTTTTTGCCCCAACTTTTTTTATTTTGCTTACTAATACTAGATGAACCTCAATACCAAACAGACGTTTAAGGAGCAGGACTTAGATTGGATTTACTAAATTATATTTTAAAAAATATGGTAAGATAAATAATAGAGGTTGTTTGTTTTTAATACATAATTAGTGGCATATATGTAGTAGCCTTAATAAAATAAATTGTCCATACAATCCAAAACGGAAGAGATTTTAATTTCTCTTTATTTTTTTCACTCTCTTTATTTAAGTGGGCAATAGCCTTTGTGACGTAGTACTAACCTTTTTAGATAGAAATTAGAGGGTCTACATTTCACGATTTTTTCGAAATTTTTTGCACAGTAAAAAATCTCATCGTTCAAAATGAAAAGAATAAAATTTCTCATCGTTCAAAATGAAAAAAAAAAAAGGATAGTACCTTAAAAGAGCAAGCGTATTAAAAAATTCGACCATTTGACCATGTCAATTATACGAACACTAACACATTCAATGTGGTTACGTGGGCACCGGCACATTCAATGTGGTTACGTGGGCACCGGCGTTCACATTTCACAGAGCAGGGATTAAGGAGAAAATTTGAACCCACCAACCAAAACAAGAAAAACTCAACAACACCTAGCCACTGAACATACTGAGAATTGCAATTTGGTTCGCGAAACTTTCACAAAAATAGATTATATTTCATATCCTCAACTACGCTCATCATTGGCGACGAACGGAGTATATAAACTATCAAACAATGTAGATTCCAGGGATGGAATTGTAAAAATTTCGGTTAAAGTTTTGGACTACTCTACCGATGTTAAATATATCGTGAACCAAATTGCAATTTGCCAAGAGTAAAGGACTAACTGGCAAAGAGAACACCGCCGAAAAGAGAACTCCATTATATATACTAAAGAGGTTAATAGCTCCATAAGTTAGAATCTCTAACCATCCAAAATAAGTCACCTTTGAAGGTTAACATGAGACAAGATCCAAAACAAAAAGACAATTTGACGACGACGCCGATTACTAACAGCGAGAACAAAGCGTCGGTTCCTGCATACTAATTTCTCCATGCTCACACTTTTCTGATTAGCAAAAAGAGCCTCTGATCCAGCTCGAAATTTCCCGCATTAGAAGGATCGCCTTTTAGCATCATCAGGAGGCCCCCAAATGATGCGTACATCTCCCTAGAAAAAAAAAAAAAAAGAGGAAAAAGAAAAGGATTTAATATTAGCTCTTTCATTAAAAAGGGAGATCAATCGATGATGAAGAGAGAGGTATTAGCTCAAAATTACCATATAAGAAGATAAAATCATGTAATTGTTATCTTTCAACAAAGTTTCGTTATGCTAACAGAGACCGTAGTAATAGTTTTTTCAAGCTGAAAAAATTTAGATTCCTGAATTCCTGAACAAACAATTTGATTCACTAGGAAATGAAAAGTAAAAAAGAAAAAGGATTAGGAGCTTAAATTTATATTACGAAACAATGGCATCAAACAAAAAGGATTAGGAGCTACTGTTTCTGTTCAATAAATGTTAGAACGGTTTATCATATAACCTTTCCCCCCATAAAAGAATTAGATATTTAAGATCATATTTTCAAACTACCTAACAATTCCCGAGTAAACAATGTAACATTAAGTGGGTTAAGTTCTAAAGGGATAACGTTGAGGAGGTTAGAGGTAAGTTTTATATGTCCAAGAGGCAGAGCGTAAAGTCTGCAATTTTCAGGGGGTTTGCTGCAATTTAGTCTACAAATTTCGTATAAGAAAAGAACAGGAATCATCATCCAGAGGGGTGGTAGGAAAAAACAAAAACTGCAGCGACATGTAAATATGAACTGATACTATCCTTGTCAAGTGTCGACTTAACAGTTGCCCACATCAAATGTCTTTTGTCATAACTAGCAACTACAAAATAAAATACAATCTCTCCCTAGGTTGGGTGAATTTTGGTTTTGCTGGGGAAGGAGGGAGTGCAGGAACAAGTGTACGGTATAGGAAAACCACATTCGAAGTACAAATATTTTCTGTTCCTACATCACTCGATGTAACAAATGAGCCTAATAGAAAATCTAGAATGTGAAACATTTAAAACGAAAGATCTAGCAGTTGTCAAATGACAATAGTTTAGAAGTCAGATAACAGCTTATGTAAATTGTAGTGTGCAGGTTCCTACATTCGTATGATAACATAAGAAAATGCATAAATAGTTAGGAATCAAGTTATTATGTATATAGAAGAGTAATCTGAATAACATCATGAACCCTAAAACTCTACAACAGAAAAAACACTTCTAGAGAGACAATGATTTCACAACTGGTGTTTACCCATGACCGATAAATTAGAAAGAAAAAGTAATAATATATGCAATACATCTCAAGCATTCCACAGACATACCATAGCCGATATTTGACAGGAAGCCTAACATGGTAAGGAAATAACATTTACATTAATGTAGATGATGCAGTGTTGACTTAATGATCAGGCAAAAGACTTACACTTTTGCATTTTTCCCACTGGAACTGTCTTCAGAGATCTTATACAACTTCCCGTGCATAACATACTCAAATTTGTCTGCAAGAGACTTTCTATTTCCCTGCCCCAAAAAAAGAAAAAGAAAAAAAAAGACTACTCAGATTAGATTGCAATGCCAAACAATTTTCAATGTATGGACCAAGTGAATGACAATGTTTCTGAATCAAATTTCCATGCCAACTGATTTCAAGGATCTAACCTATTTTCATTCACCATGAGAAAGAGGTTACGAAAGAAAGGGTAGAGACATGAATAAGAAAGTGTCAAAATACATCAGCACAGACATGAGGGAAAAAAAAAACTACTGATTTTAAAATTAATGCTTGTTTTGGCTTCTCTAACAGATGCTCTACAGTAGAAAGCAGAAACCTCTAGAAACAAGGCCTTTGGTGAGCTTTTGCTATGGCGGGAAGCTAAATAAAATAGTTTTTTTTTAATATCTGCTTCTGCAATTACAGAAAATTCCAGAAATACAGAAATACCCCCTGCAGAGTTGGCATTTGCATGCAAGCTTTTTGAAAACCTTGCTTATTTGAATGAATGCCTATATCTTTAGTTCTTCCATACATACCCTAGAAGGGTATGCACGCAACAAACAAGGTTTTTGAGGGCACACATGTGAACACAAACTTTACAAGGGTGTTTGTGCAATTTCGCAAATTTGCAAAGGTATGCATGCAAAAAAAAAAAAAAAAAATGATTTCGGTCCCCAAAGAAAAAGCTCCAATTTAACGCTTTTGTATATGCTGCACTGTGACCTCCAGAGAGAATTTTAATGAAAAAGCTATTAGGGCGTCTTCGAGCAGTTATATTCAAAAAAATACTTCTCTACAAAATATGCCAAACAGTACCTCAGATTGAACGTCACAATTTCATAATGAGATAAAGAGAATTAATGAGTAAATTACAATACTTGCACAAAGTAGCCGCTGTCGGGAGTTCCATCCAGATTTAAAGTTGGAGCCAAGACCATAGTAAATTTATCACCAACATGCATTGGATAAATCTCTGTGTTAATATCTAGTTGCATGAACATATCAAACTGCTCGCTCCGCGCTTCGATGCGTGAAACTGTACAAAACACAGAGGAGCAGACATAATATAAAAGGGAAAAAGAAAAAAGGAACCATTGGAGCTGATGACAACAACCGTAAGCAATAGACATTGACAAGAAATATAACTTCTTAGAAGTAAGAAGTCCTTTCAGATAATAATAATGCTTCTGTAGTGGAAAGGATATTCCTATTGCTTCAAAAACAGCTCCATTAGATGTAAGATAATGTGAAGTTGTAGTGGGGTTACAATATAATCAAAGCTTGTCGGAGATAAAAAGTGTTTAACAGTATCTATAACCATTAATCACTTGAATAAAAGATAGAATTAGAAAAAAATAAATAAATAAATTGGAAAGTTAAGAGGGAAAAGGTCCCGCCTAGCAGCTAGTATAGAATTTGGATCAAGTGTTTGTTAAGTTCTAAAAGAACTTTGCAGGTTGCTCACATGGATGATAGTTCATAGAGGCACCCATCAACCTCCTTTCACTGTTTATATTTCAAAGGCGGTGAATAGGCGATGAATGATTCACCGCCTTTAGTGCAAACAGAACACATAAGTAGTTTTTAGCAACAAATTCTACAAGTTTGAAGCAAGAAATTTTACGAGAACAAATTTTTCAACAAGAAACACAACAAGACAAGTAGAACAACAAGATACAACCAATAGCATAGGAATATTAATAAAAACACAGAAAGATATACAAATGTGAACTAAATAAAGAGGCAGTAATATTATACAATGTGTTCGATCTAAATCATATAAATGTCAGTCTCTCGATCTTCCTCTCCCTCGACGTCCTCGGCCACGTCCGCATGCACGTCCACGTCCACGTCTACGGCCACGATCAACATCGAGCTCAGCAGGAGGTACGTCATCAAGTGGCTCGATACCGGCTATTTGATCGAGATCCTGAAGTGTAATCGTCATCTCACCGTGGCAGAAGTGAAAAGTCTGTGTCTCCCGTCTCCATCTCTCGACCATAGCTCCTAATAAAGCCTGATCCAGCTACACGCGCCTAAGTCGTGAAATATAGTAGAATCCAGCCTGTTGTAGAAGATCGAGCACCGCCGGATGATCAAGTTCCCACTGGTTTAACTTACGGCCATGCTCTGTGAACTAAACAGCACGATACCCCTACAGTAAAAAAAAATTAGTTAGATCAACATTTCTATTTATTAATATTATAATAACTTTCACTTCCATTTTATGCCTCTCACCTCAGTCCCGATAAATCCAGACCTATGGAGATGCTGCTCCGTCAGGACGGACGAATCAACCGGTCCCGCGTCCTCTAGATCTGCCATCTGCAATTTTAAAGCACTACTAATTAGTAACATATTAGCAGAAAGCGCGTTAAATATGAAAAGATTTACAATTACTATTAAGTTAGGTAACAAGTCATACGTCGACGTCCTTGTTGTGCTCTCTCTGTATTTTGTGGACATGTGTTTCTATAATGGCCATCCTGTTTACAAATGCTACATTTTGTTCGTCGCCCTGCGGTTTCGTCCATTATATTGCGAATACGAGTTGATCGTGGCCGACCTTTCTTCCTTCTCATGGGAGGTGGTACAATTGGTAGGCCCTGGGGTCGTGGCCAGTGTCGTCTATCTGGAACATGATGGAAATGTGGTGCGTATGTCTCGCGATAACATTCAATGGTATACCAAAGGGAACAAAAATTATGAAAGTCTATTCTTCTTTGCGAAGTACTGCAAACTGCTAACAGATGTGAGCAAGGTATTCCAGTTAGGTGGAATTCGCCGCAATCACAATCTGCATCTGGTCCATTCAGGAAAACCTTGTAATCGAAATCTCCAGTTTGGACCTCAAACTCAACAGCCCCAAATCGAAAGATAATGTGTCCCTGCGCCGTCTCCATATTCATTGTAATCCGACTTTGTATTCTCGGTGCTAACGTGCCCGTCATACTTTCACCATCTTCACGACGCTCCAAGAAATAACTATTAAGTTTGTAAAATGTCCCCGCGACAAATGCCGTGATAGGCAAAGCGCGAATTCCCTTAAGGACCCCATTTAAACTTTCTGACATATTAGTGGTCATCAACCCGAAGCGTCGTGCTCCATCAAATGCCCACGCCCAATACTCTTTGTATTCTTCGAGATCATCCACCCACTTCCAAGCATCCTGATCCAACGCAAGTAACTCTTCTTTATGTTTATAATATTCTACCGCTGTTGGAGCACTACCAATGGCATAGAATTTGTCCAATAACGATTCATTCTTAAAACGCTTATTCATATTTGCTTTCATATGTCGAAGACACCACCGGTGTGCATGCCCCTGTCGCGTAGGATATATCTCAGCCACTATTTCCTTTAAGCCACTAAATCGATCAGATATAAAACAAATATGTCGATTGCGTGTAACATAATGATGCAAGTTCTGTAAAAACCAACGCCAACTTCCACCATTTTCTCCTTCGCAAATTGCAAATGCTAAAGGAAAAATGCTATCATTTGCATCTACAGCCGTCGCTATCAATGCATGGCCCTCGTATTTGCCATACAAGTGAGTGCCATCAATGCTCACTACTGGCCGACAGTGTGCGAATCCACGAGTAGAAGGACCAAATGACCAAAAAATACGACCAAACCGAGATATTCCGTCTGATGGCCATCTATGTTCAAGGCGCCATAGAGTACCAGGATTACTACTCTGGACCATAGTAAGATACCGAGGCAAGTCTGTGTATGACTGCTCCCAGCTCTCATAAATAATCTGTAATGCTTTGCTCCTTGCTAGCCATGCCTTCCAATAGTTTATGTCAACATGCAAAGTGGATCGCACCGTTTCCTGTATTTATTTTGGCATCATATTAAGTCTTGCCTTCATTAACGGAAGAATCACTTGACAAATGAGATTTGAAGTACAATTACGGCGCGCCGCATTTAGCATTGGAATAACACAAGTGTGTTTACCTGCATATGTCTTAACTATAAAATATGTTGCATCTTTAGGCACCGAAGCGTGCAATCTCCAAGGACATCTCGCAACCGTGCATTTTACTGTATATGTTGTTTTGGTGGATTTCAAAATCTTCATATGAACATTGTGATCAATTGCCATCGATCTAGAGCGTCCACTAAAGATGACTTATCATAAAATATTCGACGAAGCAAAGTTCCGTCAATGCTAGGTAGACCGGTATTGGTCCGTCTAAGATCGAACTCAGTCGAATTCACAACATACTGATTTATCCAATTGTTATCTGTAGGAAATTGATCCGGATGGTCAATAAAATCAAGTTCCTCGTCAGGATTGTCAACATATTCGTTGTTTACATGCGGGTCGTCGTTCACACTATAAATGGCATTCGCAAGGCAATTTAAGCCACCATCGTGATCATCTTCAACGTTAGCAGCTACATCATTCCAATCGTCGTCCTCACTGGTATAATGATCATCATTATGAATGGGTGCATCCTCCTGATTCCTGTCATTATCATTTCCTTCATCGACAATCTTAGGAACTTCATTCCAATCATCAGACGTAAATAGCCTGTAATGGGTCCCGAATCTTTATTATATTAGGTACATTTTCATATACTATTAATTTAAAAAAATCAAATTTGTCTTTACCCCCAATCAAAAGGTTCCAATTGTATATTTGTGAGATCTTGGATTTTTGGAAGTTTTGGATTTGGGGATTTTGATGTTTAACTTTGATTTTTTTTCTCTCTCTCTCTCTCTCTCTCTCTCTTTTGGTGCATATATATATATATATATATATATATATATATATATATATATATATATATATATATATATATATATATATATAAAATCCAGCTACTATCCTTTTAGGAGGATGGGAGTTTTCGTCCTCCTAAGTTTTCTACCGTTCGGATGAAAAGATGTGCGGCTAGGATGAGAGTGGTTACGGTTAGGTTGATAGTGGGCCCCTAGGGTTGAGTGGGTGGTTGGTTGAATAGTATAATCTAACGGTTGAAAATGATTAAAAGTTAGATCTAACAACCAAAAATTTGTTAGGACAAAGGCTTCTATCCTCTTAAGAGGATAGTAGCCGGACTCTATATATATATATATATATATATGTATATATGTATGGTTTTGTATGTTTTGCTTGTTGGAGGGGAAAGGGGATGGGTTTCGTCGTGAATCGGCGATTGTTTCTGGTGATCCAAAATCGCGAGTTCGATGATCCGGCAGTGCTGATCGCGATGGCGTGATCCGTTCGTGAATCCGACCATCGGATCGCGAGATATCGCGAGATCATCGCCATGGGGTCGAAAGTCCGATTTTGGTCTTTTCACGAAAAGGTCTACATTTTATGTATCGTTTCGCGTGAAATCGGACGTGGAGGGGCATCGACGCGTTTTACACGCGCTGTGAGGGACCGGGATGAATTACTAGGTCTTTGTGGGTTTTTATGCAATTGTACTTATATGTGAAGCTATATATATGTGTATTTAGCTTGGATAAAAAACCCAAACCCTAGTTTTGGCTGCCCTAGCCCTCAGCCGATCTCCCCTCCTCTTCCTGTTTCTTCCCTGTGCACCGCCGCCGCCGCCGACCACCCCTGGCCGGCAGCAGCTCCGGCCAACCCTCTCTCCCTCACTTCTTTCCTTCCTTCTCCCTCGTCTTCTTCTTCCTGCCTTGGCCGAGGACCACCCTAGGGCTCCCTGTGCCCTAGGATCTTCCTCTGCGGCCGTGCCCTGTCGACCAGAGACCTCCTCGGCCATCGTCGCCATCGCCGCGTGCCGCCGCGCCACCAGGATCCTGCTGCTGCTGCTGGAGTTGTGCGGGCAGGAGATCCTGGACCCGAGCCACCGCCACCTCCAGCCGTCGAAGCAGCCTCCGCCCATCCTCCGGAGGACCGCCGCCGCCGACCCGTGCCTCCCCGGCCGCCCCCGTGCCGCCGGAGCGCCGCCGCGGCCGCTCGTTTTGCCGCTCGGGCTGCTGCTTCAGCCGCGACCGAGGCCGTCGCACGGCCGCCGCCGCCGCCGCTTATTTCTGTCGCGGTCGCCCCCTACCCGACGTCCGGCGACCTCCCCTTGCCGGTGCTCGCCTTCCCGGCCGCTGCCGTCGTCGTCTGACGCCGTTAGGCCGTGCCCTAGCCGTGCCCTAGCCTACCCGAGAGCAGGCCGCCGCAGCCGCCGCCGCACCCCGTCGCCGCACCCCGTCGCCGTCTGAGGTGAGCTTTACCTTCCCTGTGTCCCCCGCACCTGAGCCGTGGCCGTGCGCGTGCCGCCGTGCCGCCGGCAGCCGGCCGGAGCTTGCTTGCTCCGGCCAGGCTTGGGTTAGACCATCTTGGAGCGTTGCGCAATGCGCCGAGCTTCTGGCTGCCTCCCGATCTTCGGAGAGGTGAGCACGATGATCGCGGCGATGCGCTGATCACTGTGCTCACCTCGGTTGACTGTTTCGATGCTCCGCTTTGCTGTTTCGGCGTTGTCGATCCCTTTTAGTGTATGTGGTTGCTATTTTTGTGAGTCGTTTGAGCCAGCGACTGTCTTTGTCACTGTGGGGCTGTGAGCACGGCCTCCGTTGCATCGTTCCCTGTCCGCTGGTGCTCGCGAAAGGTCGCGCAGACGAGCGGAGTGCTCTATCAGCCTTCTTTATCCTTATGTTTATATATATGTTGCATGTTTGGGCTTGTTTGTTGTTTGTGGCAGCGCGGAGACACTGTGGGCAGCAAGGGCTGTACCCTTGAGGCCCAGTGGACTGGTTGTCTAGGCTTGTAGCCCCTTCGCGGAAATCGGGTTTGATTTCCGGAGCATTTTCCGACGAAAAAGTCGGCGGAACGCACGCTTCGATCGTGGGACCCACTGTGGCACCAACGCCGGTTGTGATCACGACCACGACGACGACAGCAACTACGTCGCCTGTTCCGAGCGAGGATGCCGATCTTGTGTTTGGTGATAGTGGCTACATCCGAGCGCGTTTGGTTGAGTTTCGGAAGTTTGATCCGCCCAAGTTCGCGGGCAAGAAAGATGATGGACGCACTGTGGAGCAATGGGTCGCGCAGTTAGAGAAGCTCTTTCGCCACCTCGGCATCGATGAGCAGGACAAGGTTTCATTGGCCATACACTGTTTGGATGACGAGGCCTACTGTTGGTGGTTGAACCTCCTGAAGACCCGGTTCGATACGGTCTACCCGTCTTGGAAGGAGTTTCGGGAGCTCATCTTCAACCACTACTGTCAGGAGGAGACGCGTGCCAAGCATGACCAGTCCGAGAGGAACGCGAACCGGAAGCGTTCCTACCCGTGTACCTGTGGTGGCTCCTTCTCCGAGAAGAAACCGAGTAAGCTTCAACGCAGCCAGTCAGCCAGGAGCGCTCCAATTGGGAGCCAGTGGCAGGAAGATCCCAGCTGCGTCATCTGTGGGCAGGGTCACCGGCCGTACGCCTGCCCCCAGCGCCGTGACCACTGTTTCCGTTGCGGCCAGAAAGGACATATACGACATTAGTGTACTATGAGACCAGCGCAGAGCACAGCTTCCTCTCCAGCCACTCAACGATCGAACCACAGGGATTCGCCACCAGCTGCTGCAGCTTCGTCTGGACGTCCCTCGGCTTCGCGCCAGCTGGAAGGGACACACCAGGCACCGGGTGGATGTGTTTTCAACATGTCTCACCCTGGGGGAGACGCCACCGAAGATGTTGTTGCAGGAGCGCTTGGTGGAGGAGTGTCGTCGATTTGAGCTGGAGTCTTCGGTTGCGAGAGTGATACCCGCAGTGGTTTGAAGTCGATGTGTGAGTAAGTTTCGGGGACGAAACTTCTTGTAAAGTGGGAGTGATGTGAGATCTTGGATTTTTAGAAGTTTTGGATTTGGGGATTTTGATGTTTAACTTTGATTTTTTTTCTCTCTCTCTCTCTCTCTTTTGGTGCATATATATATATATATGTATATATGTATGGTTTTGTATGTTTTGCTTGTTGGAGGGGAAAGGGGATGGGTTTCGTCGCGAATCGGCGATCGTTTCTGGTGATCTAAAATCGCGAGTTCGATGATCCGACAGTGCTAATCGCGATGGCGTGATCCGTTCGTGAATCCGACCATCGGATCGCGTGATATCGCGAGATCATCGCCGTGGGGTTGAAAGTCCGATTTTGGTCTTTTCGCGAAAAGGTCTACATTTTATGTATCGTTTCACGTGAAATCGGACGTGGAGGGGCGTCGACGCGTTTTACACGCGCTGTGAGGGACCCGGGATGAATTACTAGGTCTTTATGGGTTTTTATGCAATTGTACATATATGTGAAGCTATATATATGTGTATTTAGCTTGGATAAAAAACCCTAACCCTAATTTTGGCTGCCCTAGCCCTCAGCCGATCTCCCCTCCTCTTTCTGTTTCTTCCCTGTGCGCCGCCGCCGCCGCCGACCACCCCTGGCCGGCAGCAGCTCCGGCCAACCCTCTCTCCCGCACTTCTTTCCTTCCTTCTCCCTCTTCTTCTTCTTCCTGCCTTGGCCGAGGACCACCCTAGGGCTCCCTGTGCCCTAGGATCTTCCTCTGCGGCCGTGCCCTGTCGACCGGAGACCTCCCCGGCCATCGCCGCCGTCGCCGCGCGCCGCCGCGCCATCAGGATCCTGCTGCTGCTGCTGGAGTTGTGCAGGCAGGAGATCCTGGACCCGAGCCGCCGCCACCTCCCGCCATCGAAGCAGCCTCCGGCCATCCTCCGGAGGACCGCCGCCGCCGACCCGTGCCTCCCCGGCCACCCCCGTGCCGCCGGAGCGCCCGCCGCGGCCGCTCGTTCCGCCGCTCGCTCG
Source organism: Puya raimondii (assembly GCA_016920855.1). Lineage (NCBI taxonomy): Eukaryota > Viridiplantae > Streptophyta > Magnoliopsida > Poales > Bromeliaceae > Puya > Puya raimondii. Next base: position 127,172,152 of record JABWPP010000050.1, read on the forward strand.
GGCTGCTGCTGCAGCCGCGACCGAGGCCGTCGCGCCGCCGCCGCCGCCTCCGCTTATTTCTGTCGCGGTCGCCCCCTACCCGACGTCCGGCGACCTCCCCTTGCCGGTGCTCACCTCCCCGGCCGCTGCCGTCGTCGTCCGACGCCGTTCGGCCGTGCCCTAGCCGTGCCCGAGCCTACCCTAGAGCAGGCTTTCCCCGAGCGCCGCCGCCGCCGCACCCCGTCGCCGTCCGAGGTGAGCTTTACCTTCCCCGTGTCCCCCGCACCCGAGCTGTGGCCGTGCGCGCGCCACCGTGCAGCCGGCAGCCGGCCGGAGCTTGCTTGCTCCGGCCAGGCTCGGGTTAGACCATCTTGGAGCGTTGCGCAATGCGCCGAGCTTCTGGCTGCCTCTCGATCTTCGGGGAGGTGAGCACGATGATCGCGGCGATGCGCTGATCACTGTGCTCACCTCAGTTGACTATTTCGATGCTCCGCTTTGCTGTTTCGACGTTGTCGAGCCCTTTTAGTGTATGTGGTTGCTGTTTTTGTGAGCCGTTTGAGCCCGCGACTATCTTTGTCATTGTGGGGCTGTGAGCACGGCCTCCGTTGCGTCATTCCCTGTCCGCTGGTGCTCGCGAAGGGTCACGCAGACGAGCGGAGTGCTCTATCGGCCTTCTTTATGCTTATGTTTATATATATGTTGCATGTTAAGGCTTGTTTGTTGTTTGTGGCAGCACGGAGACGCTGTGGGCAGCAAGGGCTGTACCCTTGAGGCCTAGTGGACTGGTTGTCCAGGCTTGTAGCCCCTTCACGAAAATCGGGTTCGTTTTCCGAAGCGTTTTTCGACGAAATAGTCGGCGGAACGCACGCTTCGGTCGTGGGACCCACTGGTTGGTTTCATCGGCATCTTTCGGAAACCTGGAAAGCCGATTCTGGGTGCGTTTGTGTTCGTGGCACCCCGGACTTGTGCCCGCTGTCCAATCATCTTGTTTGGTGTGTTTGTGGACAGCGGAGGACTTGGTTTGTTTGTTAACACCTCTCTGAGGCTTGGTTTGGGTTCGGGATCGTCCCGGTGGGTTTCCGAACGATCAGACGGTTTCGGGTTGTGAGATTTTGCATGTTAGTGTCGAATCTGTGGGTTTTGACCCTGTTAGTACCTCGTAGGCCCCGTCGACATCCTTGTGAGCCGTCGGTGCTAGGCTCTTCCGTACTTTCAGGTGGGTACTTCGATCCGGAGTCGGTTCAGTGGACTACGGTGATACCTTTCTATCCCTTCTCTTGCATTTCGTTATTGGTTCACTTGACTCCTGTTGACTCTACTTATGTATGCTTGCCTTAGTAAAGTAGTTGTTGTTTGCATGGTTATTGAGATAGTGTTGATTGCATGGTTATTGAGACGACCTTGTTGGTCGGTGGTGATCGCCTGTAGTTCCGAGCGATCCTCGTATTTTAGTTTATCAGTTGATTCACGGCTCGTTGTCGTTCTGTGGATTGAGCATTCGCATCGATCGTCACAGCTCTTCTAGCACTTCACGTACGCCAACGGTCTGATCCACCGCTCGGGTCGTCTTTTCTGGAAAAGGGTCGTGTGCATCAGACCCGTGAGCCTCTTGGCATGTGCATCTGCGGAGGTTATGTGCCGATAGTCGGTTATGGGGCCGATAGTTGAGCAGTTGGGTGACAGCGTCAGGGGTCCGTCCCTGTGATTGGGTATGATTGTGGTTGTTTTATAGTTGATGCATACGTTATTTGTTGGCAGTAGGTTAGTCATTCATATTTGGTTATATTGTGCTAACATGTGCTACTGTTCTTGTTTACCCATCTTTTGTTGACCCTCGTGCCGGTGTGTACACCTCGCCTTCGTCGGCTTGCGGTACCCACTTGGAGGGGAGACATGTTTATCATGTTCTCACCCCCCGCCATCGTTGTTTTTTTCAAGTGAGCCGGGTGGTGGTAGTCGGGACGTGGTGAGACGCGATAGTTAGCTGCATTAGAGGTCCCGACTAGTGCTTGCGTCAGATTGGTTTACCCTGACCCTATCTCCTTTAGTAGACATGATGATGGTTCAGTTACGTTGATTGTTTGATTATCTATCTGTTGGATATCTATGTTTTATTGTGATCTAGTGTGGATTGTTGTCTTATCGGATTATCGCTTTATCGTGGATTTCTACCCCTCGTGGTAGCCGGATTTCAAAATAAGGTTTCCGTGTGGGAAACAGTTTTCAAAGAGATTTCTTATCGATCAGTTTTGGTTTATCAAAAGAGAGTCCTCGTGTGGGGAACAGATTTCAAAAGGATATTTGAATGATTGAGATTATAGTTTCAAAATAAAGCTTCTTGAGTGAGAAGCACTTTTATAGAATAATTGTTGTATTGTGCATCACATTATCCTTCGCCTAAGGATTTTCTTAGATTCCTGCAGGCGTTAAGGATGGCTAGCTGTATGAGTTTGAATGTGTTTCTGGTGAATGAATGATGTTTGGGATCCTGTGATGTATAGTTTGTACGCCGTGCAAATACAGGGGAGACTCTGTCCGTGTGGACAGAGGGACCTGTATTTGTGGCGGGTCTGTACGTCGTGCGGGCTAAGCTTTAAAAAAAAGTGGTACGCTTTCTGCATCTAAAACTGGCCCGAGGCGTGACAATATTAGATATGTTAGGTTCTGCACCGGAGTTCGTCGGTACTGCATGAAATATCGTGGGTTCCTCACGTGAGGTCCAAGGTTGCGCACGTGAGGTCGAGGGTTGCGCACGTGACGTAGAGGGTTGCGCACGTGAAGTCGAGGGTTGCGCACGTGACGTAGAGGGTTGCGCACGTGACGTCGAGGGTTGTGCACGTGGAGACTGACTCTGTCTGCAGTATTTATAATTTAGATTTATCATAATATATAATAAATAAAGAAAATATTCATCGAAATCTAGAGATTTCACTTACTGTGTCATCCTGATGCCTGGTTCGTTACCAACTTCGTGGTCACCAATTGGATTATCCGAAAAACCCACATCGATATCATTATGAAGCAGTCTTGTGTAATAGCCTTGCGACTGATATTGGTCCGACGGATATAAATCTTTCTCGATATATATCGACACACATCCATAATGTTCAAACAATCCAATTAATCCCTCCAATGATTCATCATCTACTATTTCGTGAGCTATATATTCATTCGCTCCCGTAGGGCATCAAATTGTGAATTTGAGATGACATTCTTCTCTGCTACAATTCGCTAAACGATACATTCTCGTCTCAAAATTAGTATATGTCGTATCTGAACGAATCGCGATCAATTTCTTTCGACCGTCGACATATTGGGGACCATTTCCATCCGTAACTAACTGTCCATCCCAATGAACACTTAGAGACATCCGACGACTAGCCATTTTAACTACACAAAAAAAAACTTTCAAATCTCCTCTAAAAATATTTAGTGAATATAATAGAAAAAATTAATAAAGGTTGCATCTGATCAGGACTACTGCTACTACTCCCAATAGAAAAAAAGGGTTAACCATTCTAAACCTAGTTTTTACACCAATTATAAAATTAGCAAATGGTGAATGATTCACCATTCTAAACCTAGTTTTTACAAGTCTAACCTATTGCCACAATGCCAAAAATGCCAACAATGCCAACAATACCTACAATACTAACAATGCCATGGAGCAGGTAGCCAACAATAGCTAATTGAGTAATAAAATTAAATATAAACCAAACTTAATTAGCTAAAAACTGGTTATGATAACTTTCAGAAAATCCAGCAGGTAGCAATGGAGCTACATGCAATGTGGGTTGCTGAGGGACGTTGGCAGGGGCGGCGGATGCGGGGGGCGACGGCGACCGGCGGGGGCGACGGCGGCAGGGCCGGCGGCGACCGGCGAGGGCTCCTGGAGAGGGAGGGGCAGAGAGAAGAGAGAGAGAGAGAGAGAGAGAGAGAGAGAGAGAGAGAGAGAGAGAGAGAGAGAGACCGAAAGCACGAGAGAGAAGGAAAGAGCTGTCGCTCGTGCGGGTATACCTAATGAAGACGGTGAACCGTTCACCGTCTTCACTAAGGCGGTGAACCTTCTCTAGGTCACCCCACTCCGAGGAACACTTGGCACTTGGAGAAATCAAATTGGGGGGGTTAGCACTGAAGGCGGTGAATGATTCACCGTCTTAGTGAAGGCGGTGAACCATTCACCGCCTTCAGTTTGTATATAAGAAAGGCGGTGAATCGTTCACCGCCTTACGGAAGACGGTGTACGATTTACCGTCTTTAGATAAAAAGGTGAATCATTCACCGCCTTCAGTTTGTATATAAGAAAGGCGGTGAATCGTTCACCGCCTTACGGAAGACGGTGTACGATTTACCGTCTTTAGATAAAAAATCCACCCTGGCGCCCGCGTGGCGAGAAGATGGTTAGTTTTCCAAATAAAATTTTGAGAGGGTCATTTCGCAAAATACAAATTTTTGGAGGGTCATTTTATAAAAAAGTCCCGTTCCGGTTAAGGGTTCGCTTTTAATGTAATTGTATTGTATTGTATAGATGGATGGATGGAAGATATACAGATATACATATTATATAGATAAAAGGGGATCCATCTAATACAACAAATTTCGAACTAGATCAGAAGCTCTTTTTGCTAATTAGGAAAGTGTGAGCATGAAAAAATTATTATACAGAAACTGACGCTTTATTCTCGTCATAAGCAATCGGCATCCTCGTCAAATTGTCTTTATATTTTGGATCTCGTCTATGTAAGCTTCAAACACTGACTTATTTTGGATGGTTAGAGATTCTAACTTAATAGTTAAGGGCCCGCGCGATGCGACGGGAAGGTAATATTATAGTTCTTTTTTAGAACATATATATTTTTATATATGCATAATTGTATGAGTACATAAAGTCAAATACAACTTAGCAGTATCAAAAGTAATTAATAAATGCAACTCGAAAGAGCAATAAGAAAATTGGAAGCAAGTACAACCAAGACAACCAACCAAACAGAAAACCAATAGATTCGGAAGCAAAGCAATGCAAAAAAAAAAAAAAAAAACAAAGGCAGTAATATATGTAAGAAAACTTGCAATCTGAGACACTCGCGATAGAAACTGTGCCCTCATAGCAATTTTGGAAGCAAGCACAAATTACAGTCGAAATACCAATCTTTTGAGATGATGATACAAATATTTAACTTGATTGCTCGAAGCTAGTTGTTCTTATTTATCTAAATTAAAATTAAAATTAAATTAAAATTTTGAATGCAAATTCAAATATCAGAATCAAAATAAAAAAAATTTAAGTTTGAAATCAAAATTTTGATTCAATTTAAAATTCAAATTTAAATTTTAAATTCAAATTATAATTTAAAATTCTAATTTCTAATTAGTTTTGATTTAAATATTAATTCCAGATTTAAATTTAAAATTTTGAATCTTTATTTTGGGAACTTTAAACCCTAACCCTAAACCCTAAAGTTAAAAACATGCATAGTTTAGGGATCAAAATTGACATGAAAAGGAACACTAATAGGCGATGATATGATAATTTTCTTAATTCTAAAATCTCTTTTTCATAGGTGTTATTTTATTGCGATGACATTAAGAGGTTTGGAAATTTGATTGCAAAACAAAAGATTGGAGACCAAAATAAAAAGTAGTGAAAAGATTGGGCACTAATATGCAATTAGCCCTTAAAACAAATTGAGTGGGCGCCACAATCTCCCCAAAATAATGGGAGGCCTTCTTTAGTGTTCACAATTCATGATTATATAAAGATGAGGACTAAAGTGAAAAATATGCAAAATTTATGAATCAAAATTGACATGCAGAAGAAAGCTAAATAAGCGATGACATGATAATTTCATTAATTCTAAAATCTCTTTTAACAGCTGCCATTTTATCGCGTGAAATTAAGATGTTTGACGATGACATGATAATTGCGTTAATTCTAATATCTCTTTTCATAGCTGCTATTTTATTGCGATGACATTAAGAGGTTTGGAAACTTGATTGTAAAAAAAAAAAGATTAGAGACCAAAATAAAAAGTAGTGAAAAGATTGGGGACTAATATGCAATTAGCCCTTAAAACAAATTGAGTGGGCCCCACAACCTCCCCAAAATAATGGGATGTTAGGGTTCACAATTCATGATTATACTAGTTAAGAACCCGCGCTTCGCGGCAGGCGGAAAAATCTACAATAAATATAAATTCGTAAATATTAATGGACAAAAGCATAATACTTCCATAAATATTTGTAATATTAAAAGCTACTTCAAGACGAAATACATAATAAAATAATTGTTCATATGTTAATCACTTCAAGACATAACAAAACAGTTGTCCATATGTTAATGGCATTGTATTGACAAAGTGCATCCTATTAAAAGTTCCAAAAAGATGCATCAGGAGCGAAAAAAGCAGTAAAATTCACAGGAAAAGATCTATGTTTAAAATCCAACGGCCTAAAGAACAATGTTTAAAAAAAAACGTAAGCAAAAAAAGCAGAGGATATAAGGCTCAGCTTTTGCCCATCAATTAAACATGAAACACTCCAAGTTGGCAGGGAAAAAGAACAGCAAGTAATGAATTTAGCATGTAAGGCTCATACTCTACTCCCCCTCGCAAGAAAGAATTATGTTGGTCATCACGTTGAACCAAAACCTGAAGCAGCATCACAAAGGCAGGAAGCGATTGCCCTAAGACCATTCGACACCCCACTTTCTCGGCCCTCACATTGAAACATAGTCGGTAGTATCGGAAAGGGTGTAGCGATTGCTCCAAGGCCATTCATTCTGCATTACAAAGTAATCATAAAACAACAAGGCATGTAGCGACAGTAAAGAAGGAAATATCAGGGAGCTCTCTGTATCATCATTGCCTTACATCAAAAAGCGAAAGTACCCGGGTCCAACAGACGAAAATAGATAGAAAAGAATACCCTGCACAGTGAGTAGAAAACCGACTAAAGCAAAAGCGGAAGTCTATACGGAAGCAATGAAATCAAGTTTAACAAACTAATATACACACAACAACAGTGAGAACTTCAAATACAAAGGAACAACGATTTAACCAGAGGTGAAATTCTATAGAAATAGCAGTAAGCAACAAAGTTATTTTAACAATTGAAGAGAATAGCAAGTAATAAAAATCAGCAGAAAATAAAGAAAATACAAGCAATGAAAATCAACTTTAACAGACTGGCCAGGGCACAACGACAGCAAGAACTTCAAATGAGAAGAAAACCAATCCAGAAAAAGAGAAATTCTGTACAGATAACAGTATACAATATAGGTATTAAAAAAAAAATCAAAAGAGTAGTAAGCAGTGCAAATAAAATGTAATTAATTGATCAAAACAAAATGATAGACAACACTTCAAATAAGAATTCCCAGATTAACAGCAAGAGCCTGAAAAATGGTGTGGTCCTTTCAACTAAGCAAGAGACAGGGGGAGGTCTCCAAACAATTATAGAAACTAAGTTTTGAGAGTTATTGGATGAAGAATTAAATAGATGACACAAAACATTGATATGATCAATAGTATTCTTCATCAAACGTGTGAAGAGCAAGAAACCAAGAATGGGCATTTCATCTAGCATGTGAATAGTAATACAATGCTCACCAAAGTCGGACAAAAATTTAGGCCGATACTTGAATGGGCAATTTATCGAACACATGAAGGGCAAGAATTGGCATAGTAGCAAAAGGTATTGAAGAAATGAGCATACAACAGATGATTAAAGAGAAAGGTTAAGAGTATTTCCAAAAGAGAGAGGTAACAAAATATGAAGAAAAAGATAATAGTAAAACAAGAAAAAAAGAAAATAGAAAGGGAGGACTGAACAGGAGAAGGGAAAAAAACTGAAAAAAAAAGTTAAAAACTTTAAATAGTCAAACATCCGACCCAATTTAATAGATAGAAATATAATAATCATACATTGCACCTAAGAATTTGAAAAAAAAAGCAATCTTCCAAGCTCAAACTGTCACGCCCCGCCGGGCCTTTAACACCAACTAGGTGGAAAGGATAACCGTACGGGCGCATGCCCCAGACCAGCCGAACGGATAGAGCCTCTTCTACCCGCCCAAGGCGTCACAACACAAGCTTATCCACGAGGTTCCAACTAGGAACGGAGTACAAGAGTTGCACAAGAAAAGCATCAACATAAAGAAGTTCTACTTCTATTACATCATATTGCACATTTATACATGCCCAAAATTTTCTTTTCATTCCATACACCATGTTCCAAAACTATGGAATATATAAGTTTCATACATGTAATGGAAATCCCCTATACTATCAAAGTCCAAGACTAGGGGTACAACTCTATGTATCACCAAAATGGAAGGGCCGCTATCCAGAGAGCCAAACCCTTGCCTCGTTCCGCCGCCTCAATCGCGGAAGGACCTGAAAAATATGGGGTGAGAACTATAAACATAGTTTCCAGTGGGTAAGGCCACCCAAGAGAGAAGCTCGACCCACCAGGTCCAAAGAAACACCATATGCATAAATTAGATCACAAATAACTATGCAACACTTATTTACATGCTTGTAAATAAACATAAAGGATGCAACCAAATGAAATATAACTTATCATTCTCTCCTAGGTTCATCCTATATTTCACATTGACTAAGTTCAATTACTTATCATTTACTTATGATTTCGGAATCGCCGTCTCACCATAAGGGTTCCAACATTCAAGGAGTGAACTCGTCACCTCCTAGTTCGAGTAGCGAACTCGTCGCATACTCGGGATAGCAAAATCGTCGCATACCCCATCTCAACACCGCCATCACATGGCATGGGTAGCGAACTCGTCGCATACCTGGGATAGCAACCTCGTCGCACATCCCATCTCGACACCGCCAACTCATGGCGTGGTAGCGAAATCGTCGCATACCCGGGATAGCAAAATCGTCGCACATCCCGTGTCAACACCGCCAACTCATGGCATGGTAGCGAAATCGTCGCCTACCCGGGATAGCAAAATCGTCGCACATCCCGTTTCAACACCGCCAACTCATGGCGTGGTAGCGAAATCGTCGCATACCCGGGATAGCAAAATCGTCGCACATCCCGTGTCAACACCGCCAACTCATGGCATGGTAGCGAAATCGTCGCCTACCCGGGATAGCAAAATCGTCGCACATCCCGTTTCAACACCGCCAACTCGTGGCATGGTAGCGAAATCGTCGCCTACCCGGGATAGCAAAATCGTCGCACATCCCGTTGTTCACATTTTTCACTTGCCAACCTAAGTCTCATGACCTTAGGTTCAAGTCACTAAGTCTCACCTATGTTCAATAACACTAGGTTTACTTTCTCATTCTCAACCTAGGTTCAATGACACTAGGTTTCATTCTCATATGTTCCAATCTATGTTCAATAACACTAGGTTCTATTCTCACATGTTCCAACCTATATTCAATAACACTAGGTTCAATCATACATGCAACCATGCAACAAGTATAGATAATTGAATTATACTTGAATTCTATATCATGCAATAGGAGCTCATTGCTCTACCTATCATGATTTTATCTTTGCCAACATGCAAGTTCTAGGGTTCACAACACATACAATTTTATTTTTAAATGGATATTTACCCTAGACATGGAAGTGACCTAATCACTTTGGTAAACACAAACGCACCTTAAGAGCTTCCAAATTCGTGTATTCTTCAAGCCCCTAAGTGTCCAAGCCTTGAGTTCTTGCTTCAACCCAAGCTTCTACAAGAAAATAGTTCGTTACTCGTTACGAACCCATAATTCAACTCAATACTCGAAATCAAGCATTCTAACATGATTTCCTATGCCTCAATTGCAATTCCCGAAGGTCCAAATATTTTTAGAACCTCCCAAGGCAAAAATCCTCATTTAACCTAGGTTTCACATGCATGCATGTAGAACCACAAAATTTCTTGGCCAATCTCCACATTTTGTGTTTTAGATTGCCTAGGGTTCCCAAAAACCTCATTTCAAAGGATTAAATCCAAGGTTTGAACCTAAAACGTGCGGAACTAACCTTAATCACAAGTTCCCCAAGCTTCTTCTTACACCAAGAAGCTTCTTTTCTCCTTTGGAAGCTTTTTCCAAGATCAATCCACCATTTTCTCCAAATTTTGGAGAGATCTCTAGAGAGAGAAAGTGAAGGAAAGGGAGAGGGAATGAGAGGAAAGTGAAGAAGGAATGAGGGGAGAGACCTCAGCCCCCCCACATAACCCATTCACTGCGAAATTACCAAAATACCCCTCACTGGGCATTCTGCCTCAGCCAGGTCCGGACCTTGCAAGTGGGGTCCGGACCCCGCACTGATAACTGACCAGCGCGCAGGCCGGGTCCGGACCTTGGTGTCCGGGTCCGGAACCCGTACGCACCCCAACTCGGAAACCAGCTCGGGTCCGGACCGTAACATCCGGGTCCGGACCGTGGTTGCCCGAGGTCTTCATTGTCCGGACCCCAGCTTCCAGGGTCCGGACCCCGTGAGCAGTTTTGCTCCAGTTGGTCCCTTTTTCGAAATTTTTTGATTTCCGGGTTTCCACTCGCACCCATAATGTTCCGAAACCTTCGGAACCCGATTCCACACCAGCCATTATCGGCTTCCATCGAACTTTATCAAATTTAGTAAAGTTCGATACAACGCACCGAAATTCAGAGTGCTACATTCCTCCTCCCTTAAAGAGAGTTTCGGCCGCGAAACTAAATCATACCTCAGCTGGACTCAGCGAAGAGGTAAGAAAACCGCTCCTTCATTGAGCTTTCCAATTCCCACGTAGCTTCTCGCTCACCGTGATTTGTCCATTGTACTTTTACATAAGGAATTTTACGGTTCCTCAAATTTTTCACCTCGCGATCCATGATACACAAGGAAAATTCCTCATAAGTCATATCCTCATGAAGCTCTATAGGCACATACTCGAGGACGTGCGCCGGATCATACATATACTTGCGGAGCGTCGATACATGGAACACATTGTGTATCTCCGCAAGTTTCGGCGGCAAAGCTAGCCGATATGCCACGGATCCCACACGCTCCAAAACCTCATAAGGTCCAATGTAACGGGGACTCAACTTACCCCGAACACCAAATCGTTTCACCCCTCTCATGGGTGACACTTTCAAGAAGACGCGGTCTCCTACCGCGAATTTCAAATCTCGTCGACGTCGATCCGCATAACTCTTTTGTCTAGATTGCGCCGTCGATAAGCGTTCGCGTGCCAAGCCGACCTTTTCCTCCGCTTCACGCAACACACCGGTCCTAAGACCCTTCTCTCGCCGATTTCGCTCCAATGAATAGGAGAGCGGCATTTTCTTCCATATAAGGCTTCAAACGGTGCCATACCGATGCTAGATTGATAGCTATTATTATAAGCGAACTCAGCCATCGGCAAATGTGTAGGCCATGCACCCTTGAAGTCCAACACGCACGCTCGCAGCATATCCTCCAAAATCTGAATTGTTCTTTTCGATTGACCGTCAGTTTGAGGATGAAATGCTGAACTGAAATCGAGCCGTGTACCTAAAGCTTCTTGCAAGATTTTCCAAAAATGCGATGTAAAACGGGGATCTCGATCTGAGACTATCGAGGTCGGGACCCCGTGCAACCGCATAATCTCGTCCAGGTAGACTTGTGCTAACTTGTCTCCCGACCAAGTGGTGTGGATTGGCAAAAAGTGTGCCGACTTTGACAAACGATCCACCACCACCCAAATCGCGTCGTGGCCACCTTGTGATCGAGGTAAACCCACAACGAAGTCCATTGCTATGTTCTCCCACTTTTAAACTAGAATGGGCAACCCTTGCAATTTTCCCGCCGGAAAGCGACGCTCGGCCTTCACCTGTTGGCATACTAAGCATTGTGCCACAAAGCGTCCAACATCAAGTTTCATCCTCGGCCACCAATAATGCAATTTGAGATCCTTGTACATTTTGGTGCCGCCCGGGTGAATCGCGTAGGGAGAAGTGTGAGCTTCTTTCAAGATCTCCCCACGAATATCCTCGATTTTTGGCACGCACAATCGATTTCGGAATCGAATTGCGCCCTTCGAGTCTACATGAAAATCACCGGCGCGCCCGCTCTCGATAGTACTCCACACCTTTTGGAGTTCCGGATCACCGGATTGCTTTTCTTTTATTTGCTCCAACAAAGTTGGCCAAATCTCGAGATTCATAAGTCTAGCGGGGACGCCCGGGGCCACGACTTCCAAGTCAAACCGGCCCATTTCCTTGATCAACGGCATTTGTCCCGTCATCTCAATTGCGAAGTTCTCCACGGATTTTCTACTGAGCGCATCGGCCACCACATTGGCTCTACCGGGGTGGTACAAGATGGTTAAGTCGTAATCCTTTATAAACTCCAACCATCTCCGCTGCCTCAAATTCAACTCCTTTTGAGTGAATAAGTACTTTAAGCTTTTATGATCCGTGTAAACCTCACAATGTTCCCCGTATAAATAGTGTCTCCACAATTTAAGCGCGAAGATCACCGCTGCAAGCTCTAAGTCGTGGGTGGGATAATTTTGCTCATAGCTCTTTAGCTGTCGAGAGGTATATGCTATTACTTGTCCTCTTTGCATAAGCACACACCCAAGACCACGCCGTGATGCATCACTATACACCACAAAGCCCTCCCCCGCAATCGGCAAGGCGAGAACCGGAGCCGAAGTCAACCTTTCCTTTAGCTTCTTAAAGCTTTGGTCGCATTCCTCGCTCCAAACATATTTGGCTCCCTTGCGAGTAAGACGCGTTAGTGGACCGGAGATTTTTGAAAATCCCTCCACGAACCGCCGATAGTACCCTGCAAGACCCAAAAAGCTTCGTATTTCCGTGACATTGGTCGGGCGAGGCCAATCCTTGATTGCCTCAACTTTCATAGAGTCCACCGATACTCCTTCCGCGGAGATCACATGACCCAAGAAAGCGACCTCACGAATCCAAAATTCGCACTTTTTCATCTTGGCGAACAACTTGTTCTCTCGAAGAACTTGAAGCACAATCCTTAGGTGCTCTTTATGTTCCTCTTCACTCCGAGAGTAGACAAGAATATCATCTATGAACACAACCACAAATTGATCCAATAGTGGTTTGAACACACGGTTCATTAAATCCATGAACGCTGCCGGGGCATTGGTAAGCCCGAAAGGCATAACCGTGAATTCATAGTGTCCATACCGCGTCCTAAATGCGGTCTTATGCACATCCTCCGGTTTGATCTTCAATTGGTGATAACCGGATTGCAAATCAATCTTTGAATACACCCGAGACCCCTTGCAACTGATCGAACAAGTCATCAATTCGGGGTAACGGGTACTTATTCTTGACGGTCACTTTATTCAACTCGCGGTAATCTACACATAACCACAGCGAACCGTCCTTTCTCCGCACAAATAGAACAGTGGCTCCCCAAGGTGACACACTTGGCTTTACGAAACCCTTGTCCATTAAATCTTGCAATTGTGCTTTCAATTCCTTCAGTTCCGTGGGTGCCATCCTGTACGGGGCCTTAAAAATCGGCGCCGTACCCGGGAGCAAATCGATCACGAATTCTATTTCCCGGTCCGGTGGCATTCCGGGCAACTCCGTCGGATTACATCCGGGAACTCTTGGACTATAGGAATGTCCTCGAGCCCCAACACTTCTTTTCGGTCATCCACTACCGTCACCAAGTAGGCAATGCAACCACTAGCAATAAGCTTCCTTGCTTGCGACGTGGACACCATTGACGCAAAGAGCGAACTCTTGCAACCACGGTACACAAACTCTTTGTGCCCGGGTTCTAAACCTCACTATCCGGCTCTCACAATCAATAGTAGCGTGATATTTCGAGAGCCAATCTATTCCTAGGATTAAGTCATACTCATTCATTCGACTTAACACCAGCAAATCAGCTGGCATGATCCAGTTTTCAACCCTCACTGGACAACCTACACACGCGTGATGTACACAAAAGGTGTGTTCAGGTACTTGCACCGTTCTTGCATGTGTGGCATCTACAATTTCTATTCCGTGTGTAATAGCAAATGATCGAGCAATGAATGAATACGATGCACCAGTATCAAACAAAGCTCTACATCGAATGCCTTTAATTAACACAATACCTGCCACGACATCATCCTGGGCAGAAGGCTCCTCCACCTGTGAGGCGAATATCCGTCCACTGGGCGCTGGTCGCTGGCCCTCCACTGGTCTCGGCGGCTGAGTACGGCCTATCGACATCGCCGCGGGTGGGATGCCCGCAAGCTGCCTCGGTGGTGCAAACGCCGATGCCGACGACGGTGCTCGGCCATCATCCATCGGGCAATTGTACCGCATGTGACCCGGCTGTCCGCACTTGTAGCACCGGCCCTCACGATAATCACATTGCTGAGGGCCGTGGGGGCCGCTACAAATCGGGCACTGGGTTGAGGGTCGGTTCCGCCGGAACCCTCGCGATGGGTTTTGCGACTGCGAGTGCTTCGGGGGCCACTTAGAGCTAGATTGCCCACCCGAGCCACTCGCCGGTCGTTTCTTTCCTTTTTCCTTATCCTTCTCCTTCTCTCTTTCCCAAGATTCGCGCTCCTCGCGCGCGCAAGCATTCCCGTGCTCTACCCAAAGAGCACGGTCCAAGACCTCCGCAAAGGTCTTTAGCTTGAGGGCGTGAACCGCCCGAAAGATCTCCGGTCGAAGTCCGCGCACGAAACAATTGACCTTGTCCAACTCTCCGCGGACAACGTGCGGTACGCAATTGATGATGTACGAGAACTCCCTCTCGTACTCGCGCACGGTGCGGTTCCCTTGCTTCAACTTCCGAAACCTTTCTTGAAGTTTCCTTTTCTCGCTATCGGGGAAGTAGGAGGCAAATACCATACCCCGAAACTCCTCCCACGTCGGTGGCGGAAGGCTAGGGAGTCGATCACGCCGGACTCCCTTCCACCACACCTTCGCCGATCGCTCCAAACAATAAGTGGCGAGGTGCACTTTGTCCCTCTCCAAGGTATATAGATCCTCGAAGAGTGTCTCCATAGCATCGATCCATGTCTCTACATCCCATGGATCCACGTTCTCCCCGTTGAAGATAGGCGGGTTGAACTTTTTAAACCTCATGAGAGCCGCAAGTGCGCGCTCTCGCTCCGTATCCTCCATCTCGCAGTCGGGCATAGGAGTACCCGATCCACCGGCTACAATCGGTGCTGCCGGCGGCGCCACAGCCGGCGCCGATGTCACCTCCTCGGCCGGTGCCGAAGCAGAGGCCGGAGGTACTCCCAACCTCTCCTCCCTAATCGCAGCCGCTTGCTGCGCCATCTCGTCTTGGAGCTTTTTAATTTGCTCCTCCCTGCTGTCGCCTGCATGGCCTCCTGTCGCCTGCGCCCATAACCAACCTTCGGTCAACTACGCCCATCAACTCGGTCAACTCATTACGAAGACCCGAGTCTCTCACCCCCGAGTTGTTCGGGGGAGCCGCGCTCGATTCTCCGAGCCCAGCCCTCGTAGGAGGAGGCCGTCCACGTACCATTTTTCTCCTGAAAACACAACGACTTTGGTCATTTCATGACCTTCAAAGTCATTCGCAACACTATACTTCACGAAAATAAACGTGAACCCAATCTAGGCGAAAGTCACACAAAGGGTCCCTTATTCCCCTCACTTGGTTTCATGTTGTCGGCCGCCAACACGAACGAACACACACTTGGGCGAAGAATAAGACACACCTCGAATCTACCTCTATTTCCAACTAGAGGCATAAGAACATAACCCAATCACTTATCTTTCGCCACATCAAAGATCTCGTCACTCTCACGAGCCTACACTCCTAGGGTCTTTTCCATCCTAGGGGTTTTCTTAGGTCCACCTAGACCGTTTCTATGCTCTGATACCACCTCAGTCTGTCACGCCCCGCCGGGCCTTTAACACCAACTAGGTGGAAAGGATAACACGCACGGGCGCATGCCCCAGACCCCCGAACGGAACGGATAGAGCCTCTTCTACCCGCCCAAGGCGTCACAACACAAGCTTATCCACGAGGTTCCAACTAGGAACGGAGTACAAGAGTTGCACAAGGAAAGCATCAACACAAAGAAGTTCTACTTCTATTACATCACATTGCACATTTATACATGCCCAAATTTTTCTTTTCATTTCATACACCATGTTCCAAAACTATGGAATACATAAGTTTCATACATGTAATGGAAATCCCCTATACTATCAAAGTCCAAGACTAGGGGTACAACTCTATGTATCACCAAAATAGAAGGGCCGCTATCTAGAGAGCCAAACCCTTGCCTCGCTCTGCCGCCTCACTCGCGGAAGGACCTGAAAAATGTGGGGTGAGAACTATAAACATAGTTCCCAGTGGGTAAGGCCACCCAAGAGAGAAGCTCGACCCACCAGGTCCAAAGAAACACCATATGCATAAGTTAGATCACAAATAACTATGCAACACTTATTTACATGCTTGTAAATAAACATAAAGGATGCAACCAAATGAAATATAACTTATCATTCTCTCCTAGGTTCATCCTATATTTCACATTGACTAAGTTCAATTACTTATCATTTACTTATGATTTCGGAATCGCCGTCTCACCATAAGGGTTCCAACATTCAAGGAGTGAACTCGTCACCTCCTAGTTCGAGTAGCGAACTCGTCGCATACTCGGGATAGCAAAATCGTCGCATACCCCATCTCAACACCGCCATCACATGGCATGGGTAGCGAACTCGTCGCATACCCGGGATAGCAACCTCGTCGCACATCCCATCTCGACACCGCCAACTCATGGCGTGGTAGCGAAATCGTCGCATACCCGGGATAGCAAAATCGTCGCACATCCCGTGTCAACACCGCCAACTCATGGCATGGTAGCGAAATCGTTGCCTACCCGGGATAGCAAAATCGTCGCACATCCCGTTTCAACACCGCCAACTCGTGGCATGGTAGCGAAATCGTCACCTACCCGGGATAGCAAAATCGTCGCACATCCCATTGTTCACATTTTTCACTTGCCAACCTAAGTCTCATGACCTTAGGTTCAAGTCACTAAGTCTCATCTATGTTCAATAACATTAGGTTTACTTTCTCATTCTCAACCTAGGTTCAATGACACTAGGTTTCATTCTCATATGTTCCAACCTATGTTCAATAACACTAGGTTCTATTCTCACATGTTCCAACCTATGTTCAATAACACTAGGTTCAATCATACATGCAACCATGCAACAAGTATAGATAATTGAATTATACTTGAATTCTATATCATGCAATAGGAGCTCATTGCTCTACCTATCATGATTTTACCTTTGCCAACATGCAAGTTCTAGGGTTCACAACACATACCATTTTATTTTTAAATTGATATTTACCCTAGACATGGAAGTGACCTAATCACTTCGGTAAACACAAACCCACCTTAAGAGCTTCCAAATTCTTGTATTCTTTAAGCCCCTAAGTGTCCAAGCTTTGAGTTCTTGCTTCAACTCAAGCTTCTACAAGAAAACGGTTCGTTACTCGTTACGAACCCATAATTCAACTCAATACTCGAAATCAAGCATTCTAACATGATTTCCTATGCCTCAATTGCAATTCCCGAAGGTCCAAATAATTTTAGAACCTCCCAAGGCAAAAACCCTCATTTAACCTAGGTTTCACATGCATGCATGTAGAACCACAAAATTTCTTGGCCAATCTCCACATTTTGTGTTTTAGATTGCCTAAGGTTCCCAAAAACCTCATTTCAAAGGATTAAATCCAAGGTTTGAACCCAAAACGTGAGGAACTAACCTTAATCACGAGTTCCCCAAGCTTCTTCTCGCACCAAAAAACTTCTTTTCTCCTTTGGAAGCCTTTTCCAAGATCAATCCACAATTTTCTCCTAGTTTTGGAGAGATCTCTAGAGAGAGAAAGTGAAGGAGAGGGAGAGGGAATGAGAGAAAAGTGAAGAAGGAATGAGGGAAGAGACCTCAGCCCCCCTACATAACCCATTCACTGCGAAATTACCAAAATACCCCTCACTGGGCATTCTGCCTCAGCCGGGTCCGGACCTTGCAAGTGGGGTCCGGACCCCGCACTGATAACTGACCAGCGCGTAGGCCGGGTCCGGACCTTGGTGTCCGGGTCCGGAACCCGTACGCACCCCAACTCGGAAACCAGCTCGGGTCCGGACCGTAACATCCGGGTCCAGACCGTGGCTGCCCGAGGACTTCATTGTCCGGACCCCAGCTTCCAGGGTCCGGACCCCGTGAGCAGTTTTGCTCCAGTTGGTCCCTTTTTCGAAATTTTTCGATTTTCGGGTTTCCACTCGCACCCATAATGTTCCGAAACCTTCGGAACCCGATTCCACACCAGCCATTATCGGCTTCCATCGAACTTTATCAAATTTAGTAAAGTTCGATACAACGCACCGAAATTCAGAGTGCTACACAAACTTAATGAACTTCAATTATCAACCTACACCATAAATCCTGGACTTCATGTACTCAAACAACACATATAGAAAACAACAAATAGTATAATCGCAAAGAAAAGATTAGCAGAGGCATAGAATAAGGCTCACCTTTTGCCAATCAATTAGACATGAAACACTCCAATATCAGTACTCTATTATCCAGGTCTAACTTTTTCTCTTTTTTTTAGTACTCTGATATCAGTACTCTATTTTTCTCTTTTTAAAGGCTTTCCTTTGAAAAGATTTCAAAAGTAAAGAATCCAGATCTCCAAAAACTCAGAAGAAGGAAAAAAAATTACAATTTTATCCGCTTTTCCAAAGTGAAGAGTCCATAATTACCAACTAAAATCATCACACAAATCGTTCAGGTAAGTAACACATGTAATCACAAACCAAAGATGCAAACTTCATATTTAACAATGAAAAAAAAAATCCCACCTTTATCCTATTGCCACCACATTTTTTAGGTATTTCTCTTTATTTCAGGCACACGAAAATCACTATAAAAATGTGGATGGTTCGCACATCATAGAGGGGGGAGAGAGAGAGAGAGAGAGAGAGAGAGGAAAACCCCGAATCTGAAAAATCCCAATCAGAGAGATAGAAAGCATGGAGCAGCGACATTTGTGGCAGCACCCGCCGGACCTCTAGGATGTGAGGTCGGCGAGATCTGATGGGAGCGGCACACGATTTCCAGCGATATATATATATATATATATATATATATATATAGAGAGAGAGAGAGAGGAAAACCCCAAAACCTGAAATGGAGCAGCGAGATTTGTGGGCAGCAGCCGCCGGGCCTCTAGGATTGCAAGATCAGCGAGATTTGATGGGACCGGCAAGCAGCGGCACTCGGTGGCAAAACCTGCGGGATTCACGGGATTTGCGGCGACCAAATCACGGGATACAGGTTTCGCGGCGGGAAACCTTTGTTTGATGCAGGTTTCGCGGGATTTACAGGCACGGCCAACGGGATCTGCGAAATCGCGAGATCAGCAAGATGCGACAGGCGGTGGCGCTTGGCGGCGCTAATCACGCACGCGAGAGAGAGGGAGAGAGAGAAAGGGTTGATTTTGCCTGAGAGTGAAGAGAGAGAGAGTTGTACGGAAGAGAAAGAGAGAGAGAGAGAGGGAATACTGCATTAGGGACTGGTTGAGCGGACCCACGCCTCAGAGAGTAGAGGGGCCACTGTATTGAAGAGGGAGGCCCACATCCGAAATCAAGGAGAGGCCTTCAAAACGTTAAGGGTTCATCCTTTTATGTAATTGTATAGATAAAGATGAGGACTAAAGTGAAAAACATGCAAAATTTATGGATCAAAATTGACATGCAAAAGAAAGCTAGATAAGCGATGGCATGATAATTTCGTTAATTCTAAAATCTCTTTTAACAGCTGCCATTTTTTCGCGATGAAATTAAGATGTTTGGAAACTTAATTGCAAAAAAAAAAAAAATAGAGACCAAAATAAAAATAGTGAAAAAGTTGGAGACCAACGTGGAATTAATTTTTAAAAATTTTTTAAGTGGGCCTCACAATCCCCCCCTAAATAGGGGAGGCCTCTAAAGGGCGATGAAATTAAGATGTTTGGAAACTTAATTGCAAAATAAAAATTAGGGACCAAAATAAAAATAGTAAAAAAGTTGGAGACGAATGCGCAATTATTTTTTTAAAAAAAGTTTAGGTGGGCCCCGCAACTCCCCAAATAAGGGGAGGCTCCAAAGGGGTTGGGGATTCATGTTTACTAGTGAAAGGGCCCGCGCTTTGCAGCGAGTAAAAATCATAGAAGTAATTAATAATAAAAAAATATCAAATATTCTCTGTATATCTCACTTGCTACACCCACCAAACTCAATAAATTTCCAAAGCATATTATCTAGGGACTATACAGTTAACTCCAAGAAGGATTATTAAGTCTAAAGGACAGTGTCCAAATTTATAAATTTTGATTTTTCAAATGCTATAGAACATATTAATACAAAGTGCATGAAACGTACTCATATTTGATGATCAATGTGTTGAAATTTAATATCAAGACAATAATATGCCATATATAATTTAAAAAAAATCTATATCTATGTAGTACACTGAATTTCAGTGCATCGTACTGAACTTCTACAAATTGTAGAGTTCTAGTGAGAAAATGGCATAAGAGGCTATATGTGAGGCTTTGGCCAAGTTCGGGACTGTGCGAAGTGTTTTCGGCGCAATTGAGGCGCGAAAATGGACTTCGAGAAGTTAAAACTGCGAACTTGGGAAGTCTACACTGGATTCCGGTATGTGAACTCCAATACCGGAATTGGAGCTTGGTATACCGGTATGTGAAATGGTATACCGGAATGCCATGTTGAAACCGAGAAAGCCAGCTCTCGGGTTTGCGGGATTTTTCGGGGTATACCGGTATGTGGAATGGTATACCGGTATACGATGGTCGAAACAGTGAACCTAGCTCTCGGGTTCTGCGGAATCCCTGAGGTATACCGGAATCAGCACCCGTATACCGGTATGCAAATGCACATACCGGTATACAATGTCCAGATTTTTGGCTGGTTGTTGTGTTGTTTGTGGAGAGGGGCATTTTGGTCTTTTCACATGCGTGGGGGTATTAGAAAGGCTGGGAACACTCCCCTTCCTCAGAGATCATCTTCTCCACTTCTCCTCTCCATCTCTCCCACTTTCTCTCTCTAGAGATCTCTCCAAAACTTGGAGAAAAGGTGGATTGATCTTGGAAAAAGCTTCCAAAGGAGAAAAGAAGCTTCTTGGTGCAAGAAGGAGCTTGGGGATTTCGTGATTAAGGTTAGTACCTCACGTTTTGGGTTCAAACCTTGGATTGAATCCTTTGAAATGAGGTTTTTGGGAACCCTTGGCAACCTAAACCACAAATGGTGGATGTTTGGCCATGAAATCTAGGGTTTGGCTTGCATGCATGCAAACCCTAGGTAGAATGAGGGCTTTTGCAATGTGAGGTTCTAAAAATATTTGGACCTTCGATAATTGCAATTGAGGCTTAGGAAATCATGTTGGAGCACTTGATTTCATATATTGAGTTGATTTTAGGGTTCGTAACGAGTAACGAACCGTTTTCTTGTAGAAGCTTGGGTTGAAGCAAGAACTCTAGGCTTGGACACTTAGGAGCTTGAAGAATACCAAGATTTGAAAGCTCTTGAGGTGGGTTTGTGTTTACCGAAGTGATTAGGTCACTTCCATGTCTAGGGTAATTATCCATTTAAAAATAAAATGGTATGTGTTGAGAACCCTAGCATTTTGCATGTTGGCAAAGGTAAAATCATGATAGGTAGAACAATGAACTCCTATTGCATGATGGATATTTCAAGTACAATTCGATTATTGATACTTGTTGCATGGTTGCATGTGAGATTTAAACCTAGTGTCATTGAACATAGGTTGGAACGTGTGAGATTTAAACCTAGTGTCATTGAACATAGGTTGGAACGTGTGAGATTTAAACCTAGTGTCATTGAACATAGGTCGGAACGTGTGAGATTTAAACCTAGTGTCATTGAACATAGGTCGGAACGTGTGAGATTTAAACCTAGTGTCATTGAACATAGGTTGGAACGTGTGAGATTTAAACCTAGTGTCATTGAACATAGGTTGGACATGTGATTGGAACCTAGAGTCATGGAACCTAGGTTGGCAATGAGAAAGTAAGCCTAGTGTTACCAAACATAGGCGAGACTTAGTGACTTGAACCTAAGATCATGAGATTTAGGTTGGCAAGTAATGTGAAGAATGGGATGTGCGACGATTTTGCTATCCCGGGTATGCGATTCGCTACCATGCCACGAGTTGGCGGTGCCGACATGGGATAGGCGACGATTTCGCGATCCCGGGTAGGCGACGATTTCGCTACCGCGCCACGTGTTGGCGGTGTCGAGGGGGATGTGCGACGATTTTGCCATCCCGGGTATGCGACGATTTCGCTACCATGCCATATGATGGCGGTGTTGAGACGGGGTATGCGACGATTTCGCTATCCCGAGTATGCGACGATTTCGCTACTCGAACTAGGAGGTGACAAGCTCACTCCTTGAATGTTGGAACAAATATGGTGAGACGGCGATTCCGAAACCATAAGTAAACGACAAGTAAAAGAACTTGGTCATTGTGAGACATAGGATGAACCTAGGAGAGAATGATAGATTATATTTCATTTGGTTGCATCCTTTATGTTTATTTACTAAGCATGTAAATAATTGTTGCATAGTTATATATGATCTAACTTATGCATATGGTGTTTCTTTGGACCTGGTGGGTCGAGCTTCTCTCTTGGGTGGCCTTACCCACTGGGAACTATGTTTATAGTTCTCACCCCCCATTTTCCAGGTCCTTCCGCGAGTGAGGCGGCGGAGCGAGGCAAGGGTTTGGCTCTTTAGATAGCGGCCCTTTAATTTTGGTGATGCATAGAGTTGTACCCCTATTTTGGACTATGATAGCATAGAGGATTTTCATTCTTGTATGAATGTTGTATATTCCATAGTTTTGGAACATGATGTATGGAATGAAAGTGAAAGAAAAGAAAAATTTGGACATGTATATTGTGCCTTGTGATGTAATAGAAGTAGAAGAACTTCTTTATGTTGATGCTTTCCTTGTGCAACTCTTGTACTCCGTTCCTAGTTGGAACATTGTGGATAAGCTTGTGTTGTGACGCCTTGGGCGGGTAGAAAGGACTCTATCCGTTCGGCGGGTCTGGGGGGCATGCGCCCGTGAGGTTATCCTTTCCACCTAGTTGGTGTTAAAGGGCCGGCGGGGCGTGACAGACTGAGGTGGTATCAGAGCATAGAAACGGTCTAGGTTGACCTAAGAAACCCTAGGATGGAAATGACCTAGGAGTGTAGGCTCGTGAGTGACGAGATCTTTGATGTGGCGAAAGATAAGTGATTGGGTTATGTCCTTATACCTCTAGTTGGAAATAGAGGTAGATTCGAGGTGTGTCTTATTCTTCACAAAGTGTGTTCATGTTGGCGGCCGACAACATGAAAACCAAGTGAGGGGAATAAGGACCCTTGTGTGACTTTCGCCTAGATTGGGTTCACGTTTATTTTCGTGAAATGTTATGTCGCAAATGACTTTGAATGTCATGAAATGACCAAAGTCATTGTGTTTTCAGGATAATGGTACGTGGACGGCCTCCTAAGAGGGCTGGGCTCGGAGGATCGAGCGCGGCTCCCGAACAACTCGAGGAGGGCGAGAACTCGGCTCTTCGCAATGAGTTGACCGAGCTAATGGGCGTGGTTCGGCAACAGGCCGAAGCCATGCAGCGACAGGAGGAGCAAATTAAAAGGCTCCAAGACGAGATGGCGCGGCAGACGGCTGCGACTAGGGAGGAGAGATCGGGAGTACCTCCGGCCTCTGCTTCGGCACCGGCCGAGGAGGTGACACCGGCGCCAGCCGTGGTGCCACCCGCGCCACCGGCTGTGGCCGAGGGGTCGGGTGCCCCTATGCCCGACTCCGAGATGGAGGATACGGAGCGAGAGCGCGCGCTTGCGGCGCTAATGAGGTTAAAAAAGTTCAACCCGCCTATCTTTAGCGGGGAGAACGTGGATCCGTGGGATGTAGAGACATGGATCGACGCTATCGAGACGCTCTTCGAGGACCTTTATACCTTGGAGAGGGACAAGGTGCACCTCGCCGTTCATTGTCTAGAGCGGTCGGCGAAGGTGTGGTGGAAGGGGGTCCGACGTGATCGACTCTCTAGCCTTCCGCCACCATCGTGGGAAGAGTTTCGGGGTATGGTGTTCGCCACCTATTTCCCCGATAGCGAGAAAAGGAAGCTTCAAGAAAGGTTCCGCAAGTTGAAGCAGGGGAACCGCTCGGTGCGCGAGTACGAGAGGGAGTTCTCGTACATCATTAATTGCGTGCCGCACGTTGTCCGCGGAGAGTTGGACAAGGTCGATTGTTTCGTGCGCGGACTTCGACCGGATATCTTTCGGGCGGTGCACGCCCTTAAGCTACGGACCTTTGCGGAGGTCTTGGACCGTGCTCTTTGGGTGGAGCACGGGAATGCATGTGCGCGCGAGGAGCGCGAATCGTGGGAGAAAGAAAAAGATAAAGAGAAGGGAAAGAAGCGACCGGCGGGTGGCTCGGGGGGGCAATCTAGCTCTAAGCGGCCCCCGAAGCACTCGCAGCCGCAAAATCAATCCCGAGGGTCCCGACGGAACCGACCCTCAACCCCATGCCCGATTTGTAGCGGCCCCCACGGCCCTCAGCAATGTGACTATCGTGAGGGCCGGTGCTACAAATGCGGACAGCAAGGGCATATGCGGTACAACTGCCCGATGGATGATGGCCGAGCACCGTCGTCGGCATCGGCGTTTGCGCCACCGAGGCAGCTTGCGGGCATTCCACCCGCGGCGATGTCGGCGGGCCGTGCACAGCCGCCGAGACCATTGGAGGGCCAGCGGCCAGCACCCAGTGGACGAGTATTCGCCTCTCAGGTGGAGGAGCCTGCTACCCAGGAGGACGTCGTGGCAGGTATTGTGTTAATTAAAGGCATTCGATGTAGAGCTTTGTTTGATACTGGTGCATCGCATTCATTCATTGCTCGATCATTTGCTATTGCACATGGAATAGAAATCATAGATGCCACACATGCAAGAACGGTGCAAGTACCTGAACACACTTTTTGCGTACATCACGCGTGTGTAGATTGCCCCGTGAGGGTTGAAAATTGGATCATGCCAGCTGATTTGCTGGTATTAAATCGAATGAGTGAATATGATTTGATCCTAGGAATGGATTGGCTCTCTAAGTATCATGCTACTATCGATTGTGAGAGCCGGATAGTGAAGTTTAAAGAACCCGGGCACAAAGAGTTTGTGTACCGTGGGTGTAAGAGTTCGCTCTTTGCTTCAATGGTGTCCACGTCGCAAGCAAGAAAGCTCATCGCTAGTGGTTGCATTGCCTACTTGGCGACGGTAGTGGATGACCGTAAGGAAGTGTTGGGGCTCGAGGACATTCCTATAGTCCAAGAGTTCCCGGATGTGTTTCCGACGGAGTTGCCCGGAATGCCACCGGATCGGGAAATAAAATTTGTGGTAGATTTGCTCCCGGGTACGGCGCCGATCTCTAAGGCCCCGTACAGGATGGCACCCGCGGAGTTGAAGGAATTAAAAGCACAATTACAAGATTTATTGGACAAGGGTTTCGTAAAGCCAAGTGTGTCACCTTGGGGAGCCCCTGTTCTATTTGTGAGGAAAAAGGACGGTTCGCTGCGGTTGTGTGTGGATTACCGCGAGTTGAACAAAGTGACCGTCAAGAATAAGTACCCGTTACCCCGAATTGATGACTTGTTCGATCAGTTGCAAGGGTCTCGGGTGTACTCAAAGATTGATTTGCAATCCGGTTATCACCAATTGAAGATCAAACCGGAGGATGTGCATAAGACCGCGTTTAGGACGCGGTATGGACATTATGAATTCACGGTTATGCCTTTTGGGCTTACCAATGCCCCGGCAGCGTTCATGGATTTAATGAACCGTGTGTTCAAACCACTATTGGATCAATTTGTGGTTGTGTTCATAGATGATATTCTTGTCTACTCTCGGAGTGAAGAGGAACATAGGGAGCACCTGAGGATTGTGCTTCAAGTTCTTCGAGAGAACAAGTTGTTCGCCAAATTGAAAAAGTGCGAATTTTGGATCCGTGAGGTCGCTTTTTTGGGTCACGTAATTTCCGCAGGAGGAGTATCGGTGGACCCTATGAAAGTTGAGGCAGTCAAGGATTGGCCTCGCCCGACCAATGTCACGGAGGTGCGAAGCTTTTTGGGTCTTGCGGGATACTATCGGCGGTTCGTGGAGGGATTTTCAAAAAATCTCCGGTCCACTAACGCGTCTTACCCGCAAGGGAGCCAAATATATTTGGAGCGAGGAATGCGACCAAAGCTTTAAAGAGCTAAAGGAAAGGTTGACTTCGGCTCCGGTACTCGCCTTGCCGATTGCGGGGGAGGGTTATGTGGTGTATAGTGATGCATCACGTCGTGGTCTTGGGTGTGTGCTTATGCAAAGAGGACAAGTAATAGCATATGCCTCTCGACAGCTAAAGAGCTATGAGCAAAATTACCCCACCCACGACTTAGAACTTGCGGCGGTGGTCTTCGCACTTAAGTTGTGGAGACACTACTTGTACGGGGAACATTGTGAGGTTTACACGGATCACAAAAGCTTAAAGTATTTATTCACTCAGAAGGAGTTGAACTTGAGGCAGCGGAGATGGTTGGAGTTGATAAAAGATTACGACTTGACCATCTTGTACCACCCCGGTAGAGCCAATGTGGTGGCCGATGCGCTCAGTAGGAAATCCGTGGAGAACTTCGCGATTGAGATGACGGGACAAATGCCGTTAATCAAGGAAATGGGCCGGTTTGACTTGGAAGTCGTGGCCCCGGGCGTCCCCGCTAAACTTATGAGTCTCGAGGTGTGGCCGACCTTGTTGGAGCAAATAAAAGAAAAGCAATCCGGTGATCCGGAGCTCCAAAAGGTGCGGGGTACTATCGAGAGCGGGCGCGCCGGTGATTATCATGTAGATTCGAAGGGCGCAATTCGATTTCGAAATCGATTGTGCGTGCCGAAAGTTGAGGACATTCGTAGGGAGATCTTGAAAAGCTCACGCTTCTCCCTATGCGATTCACCCAGGCGGCACCAAAATGTACAAGGATCTCAAACTACATTATTGGTGGCCGGGGATGAAACTTGATGTGGGACGCTTTGTGGCACAATGCTTAGTATGCCAACAAGTAAAGGCCGAGCGTCGCTTTCCGGCGGGAAAATTGCAAGGATTGCCCATTCCAGTTTGAAAGTGGGAAAATATCGCGATGGATTTTGTTGTGGGCTTACCTCGATCGCTAGGTGGCCACGATGCGATATGGGTGGTGGTGGATCGTTTGTCAAAGTCGGCACACTTTTTGCCAATCCACACCACTTGGTCGGGAGACAAGTTAGCCCAAGTCTACCTGGACGAGATTGTGCGGTTGCACGGGGTTCCGACCTCGATAGTTTCAGATCGAGATCCCCGTTTCACCTCGCATTTTTGGAAAAGCTTGCAAGAAGCTTTGGGTACACGGCTCGATTTCAGTTCAGCATTTCATCCTCAAACTGACGGTCAATCGGAAAGGACAATTCAGATTTTGGAGGATATGCTACGAGCGTGTGTGTTGGACTTCAAAGGTGCGTGGCCTACTCATTTGCCGATGGCTGAATTTGCTTACAATAATAGCTATCAAGCTAGCATCGGTATGGCACCTTTTGAGGTTTTGTATGGAAGAAAATGCCGCTCTCCTATTCATTGGAGTGAAGTCGGCGAGAGAAGGGTCTTAGGACCGGACGTGTTGCGTGAAGCGGAGGAAAAGGTCCGCTTGGCACGCGAACGCTTATCGACGGCGCAATCTAGACAAAAGAGTTATGCGGATCGGCGTCGACGAGATTTGGAGTTCGCGGTAGGAGACCGCGTCTTCTTGAAAGTATCACCCATGAGAGGGGTGAAGCGATTTGGTATTCGGGGTAAGTTGAGTCCCCGTTACATTGGACCTTATGAGTTTTTGGAACGTGTGGGATCCGTGGCATATCGGCTAGCCTTGCCGCCGAAACTTGCGGGGATACACAATGTGTTTCATGTATCGACCCTCCGCAAGTACGTGTATGATCCGGCGCACGTCCTCGAGTATGTGCCTATGGAGCTTCATGAGGATATGACTTATGAGAAATTTTCCTTGTGTATCATGGATCGCGAGGTGAAAAGTTTGAGGAACCGTGAAATTCCTTATGTAAAGGTACAATGGACGAATCACGGTGAGCGCGAGGCTACATGGAAATTGGAAAGCTCGATGAAAGAGCGGTTTCCTTACCTCTTCGCTGAGTCCAGCTGAGGTATGATTTTAGTTTCGCGGCCGAAACTCTCTTTAAGGGGGGTGGAATGTAGTACACTGAATTTCAGTGCATCGTACTGAACTTCTACAAATTGTAGAGTTCTAGTGAGAAAATGGCATAAGAGGCTATATGTGAGGCTTTGGCCAAGTTCGGGACTGTGCGAAGTGTTTTCGGCGCAATTGAGGCGCGAAAATGGACTTCGAGAAGTTAAAAACTGCGAACTTGGGAAGTCTGCACTGGATTCCGGTATGTGAACTCCAATACCGGAATTGGAGCTTGGTATACCGGTATGTGAAATGGTATACCGGAATGCCATGTTGAAACCGAGAAACCCAGCTCTCGGGTTTGCGGGATTTTTCGGGGTATACCGGTATGTGAAATGGTATACCGGTATACGATGGTCGAAACAGTGAACCTAGCTCTCGGGTTCTGCGGAATCCCTGAGGTATACCGGAATCAGCACCCGTATACCGGTATGCAAATGCACATACCGGTATACAATGTCCAGATTTTTGGCTGGTTGTTGTGTTGTTTGTGGAGAGGGGCATTTTGGTCTTTTCACATGCGTGGGGGTATTAGAAAGGCTGGGAACACTCCCCTTTCTCAGAGATCATCTTCTCCACTTCTCCTCTCCATCTCTCCCACTTTCTCTCTCTAGAGATCTCTCCAAAACTTGGAGAAAAGGTGGATTGATCTTGGAAAAAGCTTCCAAAGGAGAAAAGAAGCTTCTTGGTGCAAGAAGGAGCTTGGGGATTTCGTGATTAAGGTTAGTACCTCACGTTTTGGGTTCAAACCTTGGATTTAATCCTTTGAAATGAGGTTTTTGGGAACCCTTGGCAACCTAAACCACAAATGGTGGATGTTTGGCCATGAAATCTAGGGTTTGGCTTGCATGCATGCAAACCCTAGGTAGAATGAGGGCTTTTGCAATGTGAGGTTCTAAAAATATTTGGACCTTCGATAATTGCAATTGAGGCTTAGGAAATCATGTTGGAGCACTTGATTTCATATATTGAGTTGATTTTAGGGTTCGTAACGAGTAACGAACCGTTTTCTTGTAGAAGCTTGGGTTGAAGCAAGAACTCTAGGCTTGGACACTTAGGAGCTTGAAGAATACCAAGATTTGAAAGCTCTTGAGGTGGGTTTGTGTTTACCGAAGTGATTAGGTCACTTCCATGTCTAGGGTAATTATCCATTTAAAAATAAAATGGTATGTGTTGAGAACCCTAGCATTTTGCATGTTGGCAAAGGTAAAATCATGATAGGTAGAACAATGAACTCCTATTGCATGATGGATATTTCAAGTACAATTCGATTATTGATACTTGTTGCATGGTTGCATGTGAGATTTAAACCTAGTGTCATTGAACATAGGTTGGAACGTGTGAGATTTAAACCTAGTGTCATTGAACATAGGTTGGAACGTGTGAGATTTAAACCTAGTGTCATTGAACATAGGTTGAGCATGTGAGATTGAAACCTAGTGTTGTTGAACATAGGTTGGAACGTGTGAGATTGAAACCTAGTGTTGTTGAACATAGGTTGGAACGTGTGAGATTGAAACCTAGTGTCATTGAACATAGGTTGGACATGTGATTGGAACCTAGAGTCATGGAACCTAGGTTGGCAATGAGTAAGTAAGCCTAGTGTTATCAAACATAGGCGAGACTTAGTGACTTGAACCTAAGATCATGAGATTTAGGTTGGCAAGTAATGTGAAGAATGGGATGTGCGACGATTTTGCTATCCCGGGTATGCGACGATTTCGCTACCATGCCACGAGTTGGCGGTGCCGACATGGGATAGGCGACGATTTCGCGATCCCGGGTAGGCGACGATTTCGCTACCGCGCCACGTGTTGGCGGTGTCGAGGGGGATGTGCGACGATTTTGCCATCCCGGGTATGCGACGATTTCGCTACCATGCCATATGATGGCGGTGTTGAGACGGGGTATGCGACGATTTCGCTATCCCGAGTATGCGACGATTTCGCTACTCGAACTAGGAGGTGACAAGCTCACTCCTTGAATGTTGGAACAAATATGGTGAGACGGCGATTCCGAAACCATAAGTAAACGACAAGTAAAAGAACTTGGTCATTGTGAGACATAGGATGAACCTAGGAGAGAATGATAGATTATATTTCATTTGGTTGCATCCTTTTTTTTGGACCTGGTGGGTCGAGCTTCTCTCTTGGGTGGCCTTACCCACTGGGAACTATGTTTATAGTTCTCACCCCCCATTTTCCAGGTCCTTCCGCGAGTGAGGCGGCGGAGCGAGGCAAGGGTTTGGCTCTTTAGATAGCGGCCCTTTCATTTTGGTGATGCATAGAGTTGTACCCCTATTTTGGACTATGATAGCATAGGGGATTTTCATTCTTGTATGAATGTTGTATATTCCATAGTTTTGGAACATGATGTATGGAATGAAAGTGAAAGAAAAGAAAAATTTGGACATGTATATTGTGCCTTGTGATGTAATAGAAGTAGAACTTCTTTATGTTGATGCTTTCCTTGTGCAACTCTTGTACTCCGTTCCTAGTTGGAACATTGTGGATAAGCTTGTGTTGTGACGCCTTGGGCGGGTAGAAAGGACTCTATCCGTTCGGCGGGTCTGGGGCATGCGCCCGTGAGGTTATCCTTTCCACCTAGTTGGTGTTAAAGGGCCGGCGGGGCGTGACAATCTATATATAACAGTTATATATTATAAAACCTACGTTGATTTCCTGGAAATAATATACTTTGATGTACTTTTAAACAGAAGAGACTTCCAATGAGGTTAAATTTGCTATATTGATTTCCTGCTACATGTTTTTTTTCTTAATCTCTTTTAAGTAATATTCCAAGTATTGTATTAACTTCTTTTTGGTATTCAAATACAAAAGAGGTTAGCTAAAAACAACAATTTAACACAACGAACATTGTCAACAACATATTCACCCACTAATTACATAATAACATTTTTTTTTCCCACATTACATTATAAAGACGGATAACAATACAATCACCAAGGAGAAACAATATGAGAGAACACGTAGATAGACGGTGTAATGCAAGTCTAGACAATAAACCACCCTAAAACATAGTGAATAGGTCGATAAAAACTACAAACAAAAGAACCCAACTAAGTTAGCATTCACCGAAATAGAGAAAAAGATTAGATCTTATAATAACCGGGAGGTGCTTCCGGATCTTCCTCGGTTGTTGCCGTTGTTTCTACATCACCCAATATTGCCGTTTCGGTAGTTGATTCTACATCCATCAAACCACTGCTAGGTTGATTAATCAATGCGCAGTACCTAGCAATGCTATCCTTAATTTTCTTCAATTTGGCAACAATTTATTCTTTTTCCTCAATTAAAATGTTATAGGTCTTCTTAAGAAGATCAAAGTCCACGTTAAGCGTCTCGTACTCATCTTGAAGTTCTATATGCTCATCAGAAATACGTTCATGTAACTCCTTATAAATTATCTTTTCATCATAATTAACATCCTTAACTTCAAAGCCAAGTTCAGCACAAAGCCTTTTGATAGCAACCTGCGCAGCATCCTCCTCAGATCGTTCAGAGTCTGAAAACAATGACCCCCAACATGTAATTATTTCCATAAATTGACTACTCTTAGGAACCTCCACATCAACATAAGAATGGAGTTATCCGTCCACAACCACAGTAATTCCATATCTAGGAGGAGGTAAGGAAAATTGAGCGCATGTATTGCGAAGTAAATGGCGAAAGTTGAAGTCGACATTAACCGTTGATGCCATCTATATACTCAAACGAATGCTGTCGAAGAATACACATAGGGCTTTTGTTTTTGTTTTTACACTTGTTTTACTTAAAACGCATATTCTGTTAAATAACAAAGGATAATGAAAATATTAAAAAGCTATAAAATTCTAAGAAAATAAAACTCAAACCAAATGCAATGGAAAAAACAATATCTAATACATTAATATTTTCATGTAACCACAAAAATATTTAAAATCAAAGCAAATATGAGAACATAGACATTAGGGCTTACCAAAGATCCAAAAGAAGGCAACACCAAACAGGAGATCAATCTACCTAGTAGATCGTCGATGGATTCCTGAGAAAAAAAAAAAAATTATCAAAAAAATAAAAATATGTGTACACAGTGAAGTGAAAAAAATATATAGTATTTACCGTTGAGAAAATATTGTTACAAAAAATAGGGTGGAATGAAAGAAAATGCACATGTTATTATATAGGCATCTCCGTCTTCTCCTTCTCGGTCACTTTCCGCCTCTCCATCTTCTCCTAACTTAAATCCCGTATAAAAAATGGCAACCATGGAAGAAGGAAAGTCACACAGAAAGGGCCAAAAGAAGTGTAACGGCCGAAGGAGATGAATCTCTTCTCCTTCTCGCTCACCTTCCGCCTTTTCATCTCCTTCCTTCTTAAATTTCACACAGAAAACGGCAGCATGGAAGATGGAATGCCGTCCATGAAGGGCCAAGGAAGGGAACAGATGGATTTTGGAAGAAGAAAGGCCGGTTTGGTTTAATTATTAAAGAAAGGAAGGAAAAGGTATCAAATGCTGGTCCAGTTAAAAAAAAAAAGAGCCGATTCGGTTTAATTAATGGAAGAAACAAACAAGACAACAAAGGTTGGTTCGGTTCTAAAAAAAGGCTGGTTCATTCCAAATGTTAAAAAAAGGCATCAAATGCTGGTCCGGTTAAAAAAAAACTGAGCTGGTTCGGTTTAATTAACGGAAGAAAGAAAAAAGACAACAAAGGTTGGTTCGATTCAAAAAAAAGGTCGGTTCATTACAAGTGTTCAAAAAAAAGGCATCAAATGCTCGTCCGATTAAAAAAAAAAAAAACTGAGATGGTTCAGTTAATTAATAGAAGAAACAAAAAAGACACCAAAGGTTGGTTCGGTTCAAAAAAAATAAATAGAAGAGATGGATGGTTCGGTTCAAATAAGAAATACCGGCTCGGTTCAAATAGAGAAAAAAAGCTAGAAAATTCCCAAAATAAAGAGAATGTGCCACATCACCTAAAATATGGGGAATTAATATATAGTTTATAGATTTATAGATTATTGATTCGGTTCAAAAAGTTAAAAGAGAAATTTGGTTTAAAGATGAAAATATATAGAGCAATTGGTTCGGTTCAGTCCAATTATTGGCTCGGTCCAAACAATTAAATGAGAAATTTGCTTTAGATATGGAAATATATAGAGCAATTGATTTGGTTCAGTCCAATGAAGCGACCCGGCTCGGTTCAAGCTCAAATAGAGGGAAACTATTTTCAGTTTAATCAAAGAATGGCAGAATTATTTGGAGGACTTGAGCCGGTTCAAGGTGGCACCCAACAATCTGGTTTGGAGGACTTGAGACGGTTCAAGCAAAGAATGGTGGAGCCCACACTTAACAAAAAAAGGGAATGTTGCCATGTGGCAAGTTGTTAAGAGAAATAATGTCACGCCCCGTCGGGCCTTTAACACCAACTAGGTGGAAAGGATAACCGCACGGGCACATGCCCCAGACCCGCCGAACGGATAGTCTCCTCTACCCGCCCAAGGCGCCACAACACAAGCATATCCACGATGTTCCAACTAGGAACGGAGTACAAGAGTTGCACAAGGAAAGCATCAACATAATGAAGTTCTACTTCTATTACATCACATTTGCACATTTATACATGTCCAATTTTTTCTTTTCTTTCATTTCTATTCCATACATCAAGTTCCAAAACTATGGAATTTATAAGTTGCATACATTTAATAAAAACCCCTATGCTATCATTATCCAAAACTAGGGGTACAACTCTATGTAACGCCAAAATGGAAGGGCCGCTATCTACAGAGCCAAACCCTTGCCTCGCTCCGCCGCCTCACTCGCGGAAGGACCTGAAAAACGTGGGGTGAGAACTATAAACATAGTTCCCAGTGGGTAAGGCCACCCAAGAGAGAAGCTCGACCCACCAGGTCCAAAGAAACACCATAAGCATAAGTTAGATCACGAATAACTATGCAAACACATATTTACATGCTTGTAAATAAACATAAAGGATGCAACCAATTAAAATGTCAACTTTCATTTTCTCCTAGGTTCATCCTATATTTCATATTGACCAAGTTCAACTACTTGTCATTTATTTATGGTATCGGAGTCGCCGCATCACCATATTGGTTCTCAACCAAAACGGAATCGCCGCAAGCGTTGGGCACCGGTGTCACGCCCCGGGCTAGTTTTAGAAGAGGAAATACGTGCCAATTTTTTTTTTTTTTTGAAGCCTTGCCCGCACCACGTATAGACCCGCCACAAATACAGGGTCCACTGTACACACGGACAGAGCCTCCCCTGTATCTGCACGACGTACACAACATACAACAGGATCACAACTACCATTCATTCATCACACAAACCACAACAACACAATAAGATTCATACAGCTAACAGTCCTTAAACCTGTATGAATCTAAGCAAGTCCTTAGGCGAAGGATGATGCGATGCACAAACAACAGATCATTCTAGAAAACTGCTCCTTACCCAGAAACTTTATTTTGAAATCCTAATCTCAAACATTTAAAGATTCTTTGAAAACCGTTCTCCACACGAGAACTCTCTTTTGAAATCCAAAAGCCGATCAATCGAAAACGGTTTGAAAACTGCTTCCCACACGGAAACCTTTATCTGAAAACGCTACCACGAGGGGTAGAAATCCAAGGTATGCAATATAAAGCGTTAAATAGAAAACAACATAGAAGGCTAGTAAGCACCATCATCCGAAAAGTCTAAGCATGCAATCCATGTAAAGGCTAAACCAAATCCACGAGAGCTAAACATGCAAGACAAAACATCCAAAATGTAACTGTACCAAAACCACAACATGCTAGACAAAACAACCAAAGTGTAACTGAACCACATCCATAACTAACTGATAAAGGATAAGGGTGATAACCAAATCTGGAGAGAGAAGCCTCACAGGTCGGGACCTCTAGTACCACTAACTAGGCGTGCCTCGCTGCGTCCCGACTCTCACCACCCTGCTCACCTGAAAACAACAACGATGGCGGGAGGTGAGAACATGTAAACATGTCTCCCCTCCCAGTGGGTACCGCAAGCCGACGAAGGCGAGGATTACACACCGGCACGAGGGTCAACAAACAGATAGATAGGTAAACAGTAGCACCACAAGTATGAGGCTAATATACAACTGAACAACTATGATACTGCAAGTAAGGTAATCATATGCATCAATAGTGATAACCACAAAGTATACCCAATCATAGCCACCGGGACGTATCCCTGATAATGTCACAACCTGCTCAACTCTCGGCACGAAACCTGCAAAACGCACTGCGTCGAGGCTCACGGGTCGACTTATACGCGCGACCCTTTTCCGGAAAAGAAGCCCAAGACGGTGGATCAGACCGCTGGCATACGTGAGGTGCTAGAAGAGCTGTGACGATCGATGCGTATGCTCAATCCACAAAACGGCAACGAGCCGTGAAGCAACTGATAAGCCAATATACGAGGATCGCTCGGAACAACAGGCGATCAACACCGACCAACGAGGTCGTCTCAATAATCATGCAACCGACAACTACTCTACTAAGGCAAGCACACATATGTAGAGTCAACAGGAGTCAAGTGAACTAATAACGAAATGCAAGAGAAGGGATAGAAAGGTATCACCGTAGTCCACTGAACCAACTCCGGATCGAAGTACCCACCTGTAGGAATGATCGAGCCTAACACCGACGGCTCTCGGGAACCACGACAGGACCTACGAAAGACTCACAGGGTCAAGGTCCACCAAGTCGACACTAAACACATAGCTCTCACATCCCGAAATCGACGGATTGTCCGGAAAACCCACCGGGACTATCCCGAAACCACACTAAGCCCCAGAGGGGTACCAACAGCCAAACCAAGTCCTCCGCTGTCCCCAAACACACAAAACAAGGTGGCGGGACAGCGAGCACAAGCTCAGGGTGCCACGAACACAACGCACCCAAAACGGCTTTCCGGGTTCCCGAAAAATGCCGATTTGGCACCGGAACCCTTCGTCACTCATCCGCTGTCCTCGAAACTTCGGGACAGCGATGAGGAACAGCCAACGAGGCTAAACGACGAAGCCAAGTCACTCGCAAAACCAGCAAGTGAGTCGCACGACTAAAACACGCGTTTTGCCGATTATTTCATCGGAAAACGCACCGAAATATAAATCCGGTTCTCCGCGAAGGGCGAAGGGGTTGGACAACCAGTCCACAGGGCCTCAAGGGTCATGCCCTTGCTGCCCGCAGCGTCGCAACGCTGCCACAATCACCAAAGTCCTCAAACAAGCAACATAACATACATAAACAAGCATAATTAAGGCCGTTCGAGCACTCCGTTCGTCCGCACGACCTTCCGCAAGCACCAGCGGATAGGTAACGACGTAACAGAGGCCGTGCTCACAGCCCCACTGCGACAGGACCAGTCGCTGGCTCAAACAACCCATAAAAATAGCTCTACATGCGATAACATTGCTCGACAAAGGCCAAACAGCGAAACGGCCCACCCAAACAGAAAACTAAGGTGAGCATGATGATCAGCGCGTCGCTGCGATCATCGTGCTCACCTTCCTGAGCTTCGGGAGGCAATAGAGAGCAAGAGGGCAAGCATGCGGCCAAAACCATGCCAAAAAGCACCCTGGCCGGAGCAACTAGCTCCGACCGGCTGCCGGCCGACATGCACGGCGCGCGGCGGCCAGGGTTGGATACGGGGGAGGTGAGGAAGATGATGCTCACCTCAACCGGCGGCAGGAAGCGTGTGAGATTTTGAATTTTGGAAATTTGGAATCTGTGTTCCTCTCCCCTGATACTGTGTTTTTGATCTGTATACGTATATATATACGGGTATTTATATATATATATATATATATATATATATATATATATATATATATATATATATATGTATATAAGTGTCATTTATATGTATTTTAGTTGCTTTTGAGTTTTATCGCGGAGAGTGAACAGCTTAACGGCACGATCCGGAGTCCGAATCTGACGATCCAAAATGGTAGATTCGATGTCTCGGCAGTACTGAACGCGACGGCGCGAACCGTTTTGACATGCGACGGACGGATTAAGAGATCTTCCATCTTCTTCGCCGAGAGATTGAATTGTACATTTTTGGTTTTCGCGATCTGGACCCTGTTTCTCGCACCGTTTTGCGTGAGTTTGCTTGTGGAGGGGTGTTTGGGCATTTTGTGCTTGCTGTGAGGGATCCAGAGGTATTTTGCTGTGTGTGAGGGGTGTTTTTGCAATTATGCATTGGTGTTATAGGTGTGGTTGTGTGTGTGTGAGAGTGTTGTTGGAAACCTCTCTCTCTCTCTCACCCCCAGCCTCCCCTGAGGTGAGCCCCAGCTCCCCCAGCCTCTCAGCAACCTCCCCAAGCTCGGCCGGCCGCCGCCGGCCATCCCCTGGCCGGCGCAACCCCGGCCACCTCTCTCCTCTCCTTTTCTTCTTCTTCTCATTCTTCTTCTTCCTCTTCTCCTTCCCTGCGGTGTGCACCCAGGGGGAACCCATGCATGGGCTTCCCTTGAGGTGGCACGACCGTCGGTGACCTGCCCCGCCTCCGGGAGCCGCCGCCGTGGGCCGCCGAGCTGCTGCAGCTACTGCTAGGACAGCTGCGGGCCGAGGCTGGTGGGCCAAAGCCGCCGCCGCCTCCCGACGCCTGGGAGGGTGAGCACCGTCACCCTCAGGTCCTCCGGCGCCGCCCCCTGCTTCCTCGGCCGTCGCCGTGCCGTCAGAGCGCCGCCGCCGCCACCGCCGCAGCTGGCTGCTGCTGGGAATGCGGGCAGTGGGCTCAAGATCTGAGCCGTCGCCGCCTCCCGCCGCCGCAGCGACCTCCCGCCGGCATCAAGAGGACTGCCGCAGCCGTCGCCTCCTTCCCCGGCCGCCCCCGTGTCGCCGGTGCGCCGCCACGCCGCCTGCGGCTCTTGCTCGCTGCTTGCGGGTAGGAGCAGCTGGAGGCCGCGCCCCGCCGCCTCCCGCCGCGTCGGAGGGTGCGCTCCGCCACCCTCGGGACAGCCGCCGCCGGTCCTTTCCTTCCCGGCCGTCGCCGTGCTGCCGGAGCGCCGCCGCAGCCGCCGCGGTTGCCGCCTGTGCTCCTAGGGCACCCACGGCTGTGAGCTTCCGGCCGCCGCCGCCGTTGCCCGGAGTTGTAGCGGTCGCCCCTTCCCCGTCGTTCGGCGGGCCCCTCTTGCCGGTGCTCGCATCGCCGCCGGCTGCCGCCGCCGAGCCTTCCCGGAGCTAGGGCTCTTCCCCGTGCCGCCGCCGCCGCACCCCGTCACCGTCTGAGGTGAGCGCTGTCCTCCTTGGGTCCCCCGCATCCTTTCCTGGCCGCCGCTGGCCGTGCATGCCGGCCGGCAGCCGGCCGGAGCTGGTTGCTCCGGCCGGGGTCCCTTTTTGCTTTGTTTTGTCCGAGCTTTGGTATTTGAGCTTCCCGATGCCTCCCGAAGTCCGGGAAGGTGAGCACGATGATCGCGGCGACGCGCTGATCATCATGCTCACCTTAGAATTGGTTTTGGTTGAGCCGTTTCGCTGTTCGACCGATGTCGAGCTATGTCATCGCATGTGCATGCTGTCTTTATGCAATTTCTGGGCTTGCGACTAGTCCTGTCACAGTGGGGCTGTGAGCATGGTCTCCGTGACATCGTTACCTATCCGCTGGTGCTTGCGGAAGGTCGTGCGGATGTACGGATTGCTCGAATGGCCTTGTTTATCGCTTGTATGTTTGTATTTGTGGCTTGTTTTGGGATTTTGGTGATTGTGACAGCGTTGCGACGCTGCGGGCAGCAAGGGCATGACCCTTGAGACCCTGTGGACTGGTTGTCCAACCCCTTCGCCCTTCGCGGAGTTTCGGATTCATTTCCTATGCGTTTTTCGATGAATTAATCGGCGAAACGCGTGTTTTTAGTTGTGCGACTCACTCGCTGTTTTTGCAAGTGACTTGGCTTCGCCGTTTAGCCTCGTTGGCTGTTCCTCATCGCTGTCCAAAAGTTCCGAGGACAGCGGATGAGTGACGGGGGGTTCGGGTGCCAATTCGGCATTTTTGGGAACCCGGGAAGCCTTTTTCGGGTGCGTTTGTGGTCGTGGCACCCCGAGCTTGTGCTCGCTGTCCCGTCACTTGGTTTTGTGTGTTCGGGGACAGCGAGGGACTTGGTTGGCTTTAGGTACCCCCTCTGGGGCTTTGTGTGGTTTCGGGATCGTCCCGGTGGGTTTTTCCGGGCAATCCGTCGGTTCGGGATGTGTGAGCTCTGTGTTTAGCGTCGACTTGGTGGACCTTGACCCTGTGAGTCTTTCGTAGGTCCTGTCGTGTTTCCCGAGAGCCGTCGGTGTTAGGCTTGATCTTACCTACAGGTGGGTACTTCGATCCGGAGTCGGTTCAGTGGACTACGGTGATACCTTTCTATCATTTCTCTTGCATTACAGTTATTAGTTCACTTGACTCCCTTTGACTCTACTTATGTGTGCTTGGATAGTAGAGTAGTTGTGGTTTGCATGTTTATTGAGACGACCTAGTTGGTCGGTAGTGATCGCCTGTTGTTTCGTGCGATCCTCGTTGTGGTTTATCAGTTGCTTCACGGCTCGTTGCCGTTCTGTGGATTGAGCATTCGCATCGATCGTCACAGCTCTTCTAGCACTTCACGTACACCGCAGTCTGATCCACCGTTTGGGGGTGTTCTTTTCCGGAAAAGGGTCGTGGATTTCGACCGACCCGTGAGCCTTGATGCAGTGCGTCCAGAAGGTTTATGTGCCGAGAGATGAGCAGTGTGACAGTGCCAGGGATCCGTCCCGGTGGCTTTGGATTGGGTATACTTTGTGGTTATCTCCATTGATGCATATACTAGTTGCTTACAGTAGCATAGTTGTTCAGTTGTATGTCAGCCTCATACTTACTCGTGCTACTGTATACCATATCTATCTTTTGTTGACCCTCGTGCCGGTGTGTACACCTCGCCTTCGTCGGCTTGCGGTACCCACTGGGAGGGGAGACATTGTTTACATGTTCTCACCCCCGCCCTCGTTGTTGTTTTCAGGTGAGCAGGGTGGTGAGAGTCGGGACGCAGCGAGGCATGCCTAAATAGTAGCTCTAGAGGTTCCGACTTGTGAGGCTACTTCCCCAGATTTGGTTATTACCCATATCATCTACTAGTTAGTTATGGATATGGTTCAGTTACACTGTGGTTGTTTTATCTAGCATGATATGTTTTGGTACAGTTACATGTTGGATGATTGTATTGCATGCTTAGATCTCGTGGTTTTGGATTTAGTATCCATGTGAGGATTGCATGCTTAGACTTTTGGATGTAGATTTATTCAGATCTATCATTATGGCTTTATATCGCGCATCTTGGTTTTTCTACCCCTCGTGGTAGCGTTTTCAAATAAAGATTTCCGTGTGGGAAACAGTTTTCAAATGAATTTCCGATCGATCGACTTTTGAGATTTCAAAAGAGAGTTCTCGTGTGGAGAACAGTTTTCAAATGATTCTTCAATGTTTGAGATTAGGGTTTCAAAATAAAGCTTCTGTGTAAGGAACATTTTTCTAGAATGATCTGTTGTATGCATAGTTAGTTAATTCGGATTCGGCAAAAATACGGTTCGGATATAATTCGGATAAAATTCGTTTTCTAATTTTTAAATTCGTTGAAAAATACGGCTAAAAAACGGATTTGTCAATTATTCGGATACGTGATTTATACGGATATTATACGTTCACCAATTAAAAATTCGGGATAAAAAATTCGGCTATTAAATTAAATTCTTTTCTCTCAAAATTTATGCTATTAGCACAAATACTCATAATTCTTAAGAATATAAGAATAAAGAGCTACAAAATTAAGCTAATTAAATAAAAAAAATAGCAATGCATATTTTTGAAAAAACGAATAAAACCTTTTTGATCCAGTGATTTTTTTTTTTTGGGAGGGGGGGGCGAAAGTTTGGGAAATCGGAACGTTTTTTTTTTTTTTCTGTTGTGGGTGAGGCTAACGCCAACGTGAGAAATGGGTTTTGGTTTTTTCTTTTTTTTCTGTTTTGGGCGATCCGCGGCCCGCGGCCCACGAGCAGCGGCCCACCAGCCGCGAGCGCCGATTTTTTGGGCGAATGATTCGGCAATCCCGAATTATTCGCGAATAATTATTTTTGACCAAAAAATCGCGTTTTTTCCTGAATTTTTGGAAAAAATACGGATACGGGCGTTTTATTCGATTTTTCAAAAATTCGCGAATAATTCGCGAATAATTCGCGAATTAACTAACAGAGGTTGTATGTGCATTGCATCATCCTTCGCCTAAGGACTTGCTTAGATTCATACAGGTTTAAGGACTGTTAGCTGTATGAATCTCTTGTGTTGTTGTGTTGTTGTGATGAATGAATGGTGGTTGTGATCCTGTTGTATGTTGTGGACGCCGTGCAAATACAGGGGAGGCTCTGTCCGTGTGTACAGTGGACCATGTATTTGTGGCGGGTCTGTACGTGGCGCGGGCTAGGCTTTCAAAAAAAAAAATTGGCACGTTTTTCCGCATCTAGAACTAGCCCGGGGCGTGACAAAGCGGCGGCGGCGGCGCGGGGAGAAGAAGTGCTCTCGGGTGGCTAGGGCACGGCGGCGCCGGCAATAAACGGCGACGGCGGCCAGCGGCGACGCGAGCACCGGCAAGAGGAGGTCGCCGGACGTCGGGTGGCCGGTGACCGCGACAACAAAACCCGGCGGTGGCGGCGGCGGAGGGTGCTCGGCCGCGGCTGCCCTAGCGGCCCAG
The DNA here is from genome assembly GCA_016920855.1 of Puya raimondii. Lineage (NCBI taxonomy): Eukaryota > Viridiplantae > Streptophyta > Magnoliopsida > Poales > Bromeliaceae > Puya > Puya raimondii. Next base: position 127,214,213 of record JABWPP010000050.1, read on the forward strand.
GCTGAGCCCCGCGGCGGCTGCGGCGGCGCACCGACGGCACGGGGGTGGCCGGGGAGGAAAGCGACGGCGCCGGAGATCCTCCCGGAGCTGGCCGGAGGGTGCTGCGCCGGCGGGAGGCGGCGGGGGCTCGGGTCCAAACACCTCGGCCCGCAGCTGCCCTAGCAGCAGCTGGCAGCAGCTCGGCGGCGGCTCCCGGCGGCTCCCGGCGGCGGGACTGGTCGCCGGCAGTCGTGCCACCTCAGGGGGACCCGAGGCGTGGGTTTACCCTGGGTGCCCACTGCAGGGAAAGAGAAGAAGAAGAAGAAGAAGGAGAAGAAGAAGAAAAGGGAGAGTGAGAGGGTGGTAAGCTGAGCTGAAGTTGAGCTTCGTTCCCAGAGCCTGCTGCAAGCTCCTCCAGAACTGAGATACGAAGCGAGAATCCCGATCAGAGACGATCGACACTGGCACTCCATGTAGCCTGACGATCTCATCCAAGTAGAGCTGCGCCAGTCGATCCCGAGACCAAGTCGTGTGCACCGGCAGGAAGTGAGCTGCTTTCGTCAATCGGTCCACAATAACCCAGATCGCATCATGACCTCGCTGAGAACGAGGTAACCCGGTGACGAAATCCATGGTAATCTGCTCCCACTTCCATACAAGTACAGGCAACGGTTGAAGCTTCCCGGCTGGTCGCTGATGCTCAGCCTTCACCTGCTGACAAAGCAAACACTGAGCCACATGCTGAGCCACGTCCATCTTCATGCCAGGCCACCAGAAACTCTGCTTCAGGTCGCGGTACATCTTCATCCCTCCAGGATGAACGGTGTAAGGCGACCGGTGTGCCTCAGTCAAAAAATCTCTCGCCTCAAATCCCGATCATTGGGCACACACCTCCGTCCTCGAAAGCGAAGAGAACTATCTGCATGGATCGTGAAGTCACCATCTCTGCCCTGCTCGGCCTCTGCTCGCACTCTCTGCAAGTGCGGGTCCATCAGCTGTCCACTGGAAATCCGGTCAGACAAGGTGGGCTGCACCACCAAAGTCAACAGCTGTGCGGTAGCTCCAAAAGGTAGAATCTCCAACTCTAGTCGATGAAACTCCTCCACCAATCGCTCCTGGTCGGTGATCATGAGAGACAGCTCCGCCGAAGGCTGCTTCCGGCTCAAGGCGTCCGCCACGACGTTCGCCTTGCCCGGATGGTACTGGATGGAGATGTCGTAATCCTTCAAAAGCTCAAGTCACCGTCTCTGTCTGAGGTTCAGCTCCTTCTGGGTGAAGAGGTACTTCAGACTCTGATGATCCGTGAACATCTTGCAATGCGCTCCATACAGGTAGTGTCTCCAAAGCTTGAGAGCGAACACTACAGCTGCTAGCTCGAGATCGTGCGTCAGATGGTTCTTCTTGTAGTCCATCAACTGGCGCGAAGCATACGCGACGACCTTCTCCTGCTGCATGAGCACGCACCCCAATCCTATTCGAGACGCATCGCAGTAGACCACTAAAATCCTCACCAGGCTGCGGCAATGCTAAGATAGGGGCACGAGTCAATCTATCCTTCAGCTCCTGGAAGCTCATCTGACAAGCGGGAGTCCACAGAAACTTCTCGCCCTTCCTCGTCAGCTTGCTCAAAGGGGCGGCGATCTTAGAGAAACCCTCAACAAAACGCCGGTAATAACTTGCCAAGCCAAGGAAGCTCCTAATCTCCGTCACAGAAGTCGGAACAGGCCAATCCACCACAGAGTCCACCTTCCTTGGGTCCACCGTAATACCAGACTGCGTCACGATGTTACCCAAGAAAGAAACTTTCCGAAGCCTAAACTCACACTTCTTGAGCTTAGCGTAAAGCTTATGCTCTCGAAGCATCAGGAGGACTCGCCGAAGGTGATCCTAATGCTCCACGTCGTTCCTCGAATAGATCAGTATGTCGTCAAAGAAGACCACGACAAACTGATCCAAGAACTGCCGGAAAACCCTGTTCATCAAATCCATGAAAGCTGCCGGGGCGTTCGTCAAACCGAACGGCATCACCGTGAACTCGTAATGCCCATAACGAGTCCGGAAGGCCGTCTTCGCAACGTCCTCGGCCTTGATCCTCAGCTGAGCCTTCAGCTCCTTCAACTCAGCGAACGCCATGCGATAGGGGGCCTTCGAAAACGGGGTAGAGCCCGGAACCAAATTAATGAAGAAATCAATCTCACGGTCAGGAGGCATCCCGGGTAGCTCGGCAGGAAAGACATCGGGGAAGTCTCGAGCCACCGGAATATCCTCCAGAGCCGGTACAGCTCGAAGAAAAACACGTCTACCGAAGCCAGGTAAGCTGTGACGAAAACCTTGTACGCAAACACACGCACAGAGACCTCGGAGCCAACAACCAGGCTCCCGACATACGATCACCAAGACACCAAAACTCTTGGTAAAAACGAGATCGCCACACAAAACAAACCTTTTTAGCTGGGTAAGGCACAGCTACCGAGCCAATAGGCATTCAGACTCAACCTGGAGTCAAACCATCCGCAGTGATGGCAAATCAACTGCGCAAAACCATCCAAGGATCAGCTCAAGGCTCACTACGTGATCAGGGATGACCACCACACAACTTTCCCACAAGACGACCTAGAGATTGTCTTGCAAGAGAAAGCACCGGCCCTAACCCGACAGTCCCAAATGGGATAGGGTATTTCATCCTAACTTTTGACACTACGTCGTCTGCAGCCAACGTACTTATCAAAAGAAAAATGAAATATCCGAAGATCAAATGCCAACAACAAGTTGGCAACACCACAAAGGTACCAGGCCAACTCAACTCAACAGCTGGACCAAATTCACGAAAGAATCACCGAATTAACGGGAAAAAGCAAACCGTCCCACAAAACAAGGTCTGCCCTGAGCCAACTCCCTAAGAGTCTTCGGCTTCCAACAAACCGACGACTACACGCGACGTAGGGTCGCCAACCACACGAACCAAAGCGAAGGAAAAACAATTCCCAGCGTCGTCTAACCAACGTCAAACGCGGTGAGATCTCCAACAACAACCTGGAAGATCTCGCGACAACACGAAAGCCTACAAATACCACCAGAAATCCCATAACATACCAATTTAGGCGTTAGGATAGCCGCATACGATGTAGGCACCAATAAAAACCTGACACCGAATAGTGTCCACTCAGTCTAGTACACGTCAATTTGACGTAAGAACTAGCTAAAGGTCGAAAGACCAACACTGACGATTCCACCAGCAATACGTCAGTGGGGTAGGCTTCACCGCCCTACCCAACAAAACAGAGAAGGTAACACCAAAGTTGCGGTCGAAACCGCTCAAAGCACCGTCTCCGAAGAGACGCTCGCAGTGGCCCTCGTGCTCTACACAAAAAGTGGGGCCAGGGCGAGAATAGCCCAAACGACAACACAGATCCACCAAGTGACGCCACCTAGCTCGATAGGGCCACCACTTGCCAACGAGTGGTTACGTAAGAAAAAACACACCCTGCCACTTGGTATATGCCTGGTATTCCACCACCACTTCAAAAAGAAGCACGAGTCTGCGAACAAGGGCGGATCAAACCTCAGGAAATCCGCCAATTGCGCTCGGATGTGGCCACCACACCCAATCACGGGGTCGGCGTCCACACGCGAAACAGCCGACGTAGTCGCTGCCGTCGTCGCGGTCGTGGCCACAAACGGCGTGGGTGCCACATGAGGGTCTGCAGTCATCGGGGCACTCGACGGAGGAGGAGGAGGGGCTGGAGCGGCAGTTGCCGTAGCCTGCTACTGCAAAAACTGTCGGAACATGCCGGAGAGGGCCGTCAGTTGACCCCTCACCTCTAGCAACAGGGTACGGTCAACAGCAGGCTGCTCGCCTCCTGCCGGTTCCTCGCTCGAACCAGCCGCAGTAGCCCGAGTCTGAACACCAGCAGACGGCTCCGCAGGCGCACGCCTACCACCACGACCAGGACGGGGAGGTTTACCACGACCACGAGCCATCTGCAAAACATAGAAACTGCGCAAGAGAAAGGGGTCGGCAACTCCCACAAAACACAAGCCGAAAACAAACCCCTCGAACTCGCGCACCTATACATCTTAGGTCTTCCTATGGGTCAGCCTAACCAATGGTTCAGTTACAAATTTAGTGAATGAATGAGTGTTTGTACCCTTTACTCTCTGATACCATCTCAATCTGTCACGCCCCGGGCTAGTTTTAGAAGCGGAAATACGTGCCAATTTTTTTTTTTTTTTTTGAAAGCCTAGCCCGCGCCACGTATAGACCCGCCACAAATACAAGGTCCACTATACACACGGACAGAGCCTCCCCTGTAACTGCACGGCGTACACAACATACAATAGGATCACAACTACCATTCATTCATCACACAAACCACAACAACACAATAAGATTCATACAGCTAACAGTCCTTAAACCTGTATGAATCTAAGCAAGTCCTTAGGCGAAGGATGATGCGATGCACAAACAACAGATCATTCTAGAAAATTGCTCCTTACCCAGAAGCTTTATTTTGAAATCCTAATCTCAAACATTTAAAGATCCTTTGAAAACCGTTCTCCACACGAGAACTCTATTTTGAAATCCAAAAGCCGATCAATCGAAAACGGTTCGAAAACTGCTTCCCACACGGAAACCTTTATCTGAAACGCTACCACGAGGGGTAGAAATCCAAGGTATGCAATATAAAGCGTTAAATAGAAAACAACATAGAAGGCTAGTAAGCACCATCATCCGAAAAGTCTAAGCATGCAATCCATGTAAAGGCTAAACCAAATCCACGAGAGCTAAACATGCAAGACAAAACATCCAAAATGTAACTGTACCAAAACCACAACATGCTAGACAAAACAACCACAGTGTAACTGAACAACATCCATAACTAACTGATAAAGGATAAGGGTGCTAACCAAATCTGGAGAGAGAAGCCTCATAGGTCGGGACCTCTAGTACCACTAACTAGGCGTGCCTCGCTGCGTCCCGACTCTCACCACCATGCTCACCTGAAAACAACAACGATGGCGGGGGGTGAGAACATGTAAACATGTCTCCCCTCCCAGTGGGTACCGCAAGCCGACGAAGGCGAGGTGTACACACCGGCACGAGGGTCAACAAACAGATAGATAGGTAAACAGTAGCACCACAAGTATGAGGCTAACATACAACTGAACAACTATGCTACTGCAAGTAAGGTAATCATATGCATCAATAGTGATAACCACAAAGTATACCCAATCATAGCCACCGGGACGTATCCCTGATAATGTCACAACCTGCTCAACTCTCGGCACGAAACCTGCAAAACGCACTGCGTCGAGGCTCACGGGTCGACTTATACGCGCGACCCTTTTCCAAAAAAGAAGGCCAAGACGGTGGATCAGACCGCTGGCATACGTGAGGTGCTAGAAGAGCTGTGACGATAGACGCGTATTCTCAATCCACAGAACGGCAACGAGCCGTGAAGCAACTGATAAGCCAATATATGAGTATCGCTCGGAACAATAGGCGATCAACACCGACCAACGAGGTCGTCTCAATAATCATGCAACCAACAACTACGACAGGACCTACGAAAGACTCACAGGGTCAAGGTCCACCAAGTCGACACTAAACACATAGCTCTCACATCCCGAATCGACGGATCGTCCGGAAAACCCACCGGGACGATCCCGAAACCACACTAAGCCCCAGAGGGGTACCAACAGCCAAACCAAGTCCTCCGCTGTCCCCAAACACACAAAACAAGGTGGCAGGACAGCGAGCACGTGCCACGAACACAACGCACCCAAAACGGCTTTCCGGGTTCCCGAAAAATGCCGATTTGGCACCGGAACCCTTCGTCACTCATCCGTTGTCCTCGAAACTTCGGGACAGCGATGAGGAACAGCCAACGAGGCCGCACGACTAAAACACGCATTTTGCCGATTATTTCATCGGAAAACGCACCGAAAATAAATCCGGATCTCCGCGAAGGGCGAAGGGGTTGGACAACCAGTCCACAGGGCCTCAAGGGTCATGCCCTTGCTGCCCGCAGCGTCGCAACGCTGCCACAATCACCAAAGTCCTCAAACAAGCAACATAACATACATAAACAAGCATAATTAAGGCCGTTCGAGCACTCCGTTCGTCCGCACGACCTTCCGCAAGCACCAGCAGATAGGTAACGACGTAATAGAGGCCGTGCTCACAGCCCCACTGCGACAGGACCAGTCGCTGGCTCAAACAACCCATAAAAATAGCCCTACATGCGATAATATTGCTCGACAAAGGCCAAACAGCGAAACGGCTCACCCAAACAGAAAACTAAGGTGAGCATGATGATCAGCGCGTCGCTGCGATCATCGTGCTCACCTTCTCGAGCTTCGGGAGGCAACAGAGAGCAAGAGGGTAAGCATGCGGCCAAAACCATGCCAAAAAGCACCCTGGCCGGAGCAACTAGCTCCGGCCGGCTGCCGGCCGACATGCACGGCGCGCGGCGGCCAGGGTTGGATGCGGGGGAGGTGAGGAAGAGGATGCTCACCTCAACCGGCAGCAGGAAGCGGCGGCGGTGGCAGCGGCGCGGGGAGAAGAAGTGCTCTCGGGTGGCTAGGGCACGGCGGTGCCGGCAACAAACGGCGACGACTGCCGGCGGCGACGCGAGCACCGGCAAGAGGAGGTCGCCGGACGTCGGGTGGCCGGTGACCGCGACAACAAAACCCGGCGGCGGCGGCGGCGGAGGGTGCTCGGCCGCGGCTGCCCTAGCGGCCCAGGCTGAGCCCGCGGCGGCTGCGGCGGCGCACCGGCGGCACGGGGGCGGCCGGGGAGGAAAGCGATGGCGCCGAAGATCCTCCCGGAGCTGGCCGGAGGGTGCTGCGCCGGCGGGAGGCGGCGGGGACTCAGGTCCAACCACCTCGGCCCGCAGCTGCCCTAGCAGCAGCTGGTAGCAGCTCGGCGGCGGCTCCCGGCGGCTCCCGGCGGCTCCCGGCGGCGGGGCTGGTCACCGGCAGTCGTGCCACCTCAGGGGGACCCGAGGCGTGGGTTTACCCTGGGTGCCCACTGCAGGGAAAGAGAAGAAGAAGAAGAAGAAGGAGAAGAAGAAGAAAAGGGAGAGGGAGAGGTTTGCCGGAGTTTGCGCCGGCCAGGGGTGGTCGGCGACGGCCGGCGGCGCTCGGTGAGAGGGCAATGGTGCTGAGGAGGTGGGTGGCTCAGTGCTGGGAGCTGAGGGAGGAGAGAAGAAGTGGGGAGCTCACTCTCTCTCCACTCACACACACACACAACACATATACACACAACACAATTACAAATAAACCCCTCAAAACAACAGAAATAACCCCTGAGCCCCTCACAGCATGTACAAAATGCCCAGACACCCCTCCACATTCGATCTCACGCAAAACGGTGCGTGAAACAGGGTCCAATTCGCGAAACGATCAAAATGCAAAACGACCTCTCAGCGAAGATCTCGCGATATCTCATGATCTGACCGTCGCATGTCGGAACGAATTGCGCCATCGCGTTCAGCACTACCGAGACATCGAATCTACCATTTTGGATTGTCAGAAACGGACTCCGAATTGCACCATAAACCATCCTCTCTTCTCCAACAAAATTCAAAATCCATAAAAATACAAAAAAATACAATTTATATACATATATATATACACACCTATACATGTATATATACAAATACAGATCCAAAAACACTGTAGAGGGAGAGGAACACAGAATTCAAATTCAAAATAAAATTTACAAATTTGAATTCTCACAACCGGGCAATGGAATCGCCATCCCCATCATGGTCCCAACTTCCAAGGAGTGAAATCGTCATCTCCTTGCTCGGGTAGCGAAATCGTCGCATACCCGGGATAGCGAAATCGTCGCGTACCCCATTCCATCACCGCCATCACGTGGCACGGGTAGCGAAATCGTCGCGTACCCGGGATAGCGAAATCGTCGCGTATCCCAATCCATCACCGCCATCACATGGCATGGGTAGCGAAATAGTCGTGTACCCAGGATAGCGAAATCGTCGCATATCTGAATCCGTCACCGCCAACACGTGGCACGGGTAGCGAAATCGTCGCGTACCCGGGATAGCGAAATCGTCGCGTACACCAATGTTCACATTTCACACTTGCCAACCTAAGTTCAATGGCCCTAGGTTCAAGTCACCAAGTCTCACCTATGTTCAATGACACTAGGTTTACTTTACATTCTCAACCTAGGTTCCATGACACTAGGTTCCAATCTCATGTTCCAACCTATGTTCAATGACACTAGGTTCCAATCTCGTGTTCCAACCTATGTTCAATGACACTAGGTTCTAATTCATACATGCATTCACATAACAAGTATAAATAATAAGGATATACTTGAATTCATTAACATGCAAGATGAGCCCATGGCTCAATTTATCATGATTCTCATTTTGCCAACGTGCAAATTCTAGGGTTACACACTATCACACCATTTTATTTTCAAATGGTTATTTACCCTGGACATGGAAGTGACCTAATCACTTCGGTAAACACAAACCCACCTCAAGAGCTTCCAATTTCTTGAATTCTTTGAGCTCCTAAGTCTTCAAGCCTAGAGTTCTTGCCTCAACCCAAGCTTCTACAAGAAAATGGTTCGTTACTCATTATGAACCCATAAATCAACTCGATGCTAGATATCAATTATTCTAACATGATTTCCTATGCCTCAATTGCAATTTTCGAAGGTCCAAATATTTTTAGAACCTCCCATGGCAAAAACCCTCATTTCACCTAGGTTTCACATGCATGCATGTAGAACCCCGAAATTTCTTGGCCAATCTCCACGTTTTGTGGTTTAGATTGCCTAGGGTTTCCAAAAACCTCAAAATACTAGATCAATTCCAAAGTTTGAACCCAAATCATGAGGAACTCACCTTAGCCACGAGTTCCCCAAGCTCCTACTTGCACCAAGAAGCCTCTTCTTCACTTTGGTAATCTTTTCCAAGCTCAATCCACTCTTTTCTCCAAGCTTTGGAGAAATCTCTAGAGAGAGAAAGTGAGAGAGATGGAGAGGAGAAGTAGAGGAGGAAGAGGACTGAGAAGGGAAGGGTGTCCCTGCCTTTCTAACACCCCCTCGAGTGTGAAAAGACCTATTTGCCCCCCTCACACATCAACACTACAGCCAGCCAAAGCTGGCATTTCGCAACACTGCATTCCGGTACCCACTCTGGCGTACCGGAATACGGGTGTTAGTTCCGATATGCCACGAGGAATTCCAACCGAGAGCTGGATTTCCAGATTCTGCCCTCGCATTCCGGTATGTCACACTCCATACCGGAACTAATCGCTTCAGTACCTGTATGGACACATCCATACCGGAATCCACTGCAGACTTCACAAGTTTGGCAGTTTTGACTTTTCGACGTCCGTTTTCGCGCCTCGTTTGCGCCGAAAACACTCGTACAAGCCCCAAACTTGGCCGAAGCCACTCACATAGCCTCTCATGCCACTTTCCCACCGGAACTCCACAATTTGTAGAAGTTCGGTACGACACACTGAAGTTCAGTGTACTACAAATAATCTTTTAGATATGGAAATATATAGAGCAGTAGATTCGGTCCGGTCCAATGAAGCGACCCGGCTCAGTTTAAGCACAAATAGAGGGAAACTATTTTTAGTTTAATCAAAGAATGGCAGAATTATTTAGAGAACTTGAGCCGGTTCAAGGTGGCACCCAACAATCTAGTTTGGATGACTTGAGCCAGTTCAAGCAAAGAATGTTGGAGCCCACACTTAACAAAGAAAGAGAATGTTGCCATGTGGCAAGTTGTTAAGAGAAATAATATATAGTAATAGAATAGATTTTAAAAAAAATTTAAGTGGGCCTCACAATCCCCCTAAATAAAGGGAGGCCTCTAAAGGGCGATGAAATTAAGATGTTTGCAAACTTAATTGTAAAAGAAAAATTAGGGACCAAAAGAAAATTAGTAAAAAAGTTGGAGGCCAATGCGCAATTATTTTTTTTAAAAAAATTTAAGTGGGCCCCGTAACCCCCCAAACAAGGGAGGCCTCCAAAGGGTTTGGGGATTCATGTTTATTAAGATTAAGATATTTTTTTAAAAAAAAATTAGGTGGGCCCCGCAACCCCCCAAATAAGGGGAGGCCTCCAAAGGGGTTGGGGATTCATGTTTATATTATTAAGATAAGATGTTGCTACTAACCTCTTCCTTATTATATATAACTTGTGAAGGTATCCGCGCATTGCGGCAGGTCCATTCAGTAAAAATAATAAATAATAAAAGAAAGTAAAAAAGTACAAAATAAATAATAAAAAGAGTTAGAGAATAGAAAAGAATACAGATAAAAGAAACTGAAGAAGAAGCCGCAGCTGCTGCAGAAAAAGAATGAGAATAAACATATAAGGAGGATTGAAAAAAATAAAGAAAAAACTATACGAATAATAAATTATATTTATATTAGCAGTAAAAATTGAGAATTAAAATGTCATATAACTCATAGTTTGAGTCAGAAAATATAATTAATTAAAGTTTGATGATTAAAGCGGCATATGCCTTATAGTTTGAGCAAAAAAATATAATACAATAAATTTGAGGACTAAAGTATCATGCCTTTTATAATTTGGGACCAAAAGTATAATTTACCTTTTTATATTTTAATTTTATTACAGACGAACATAAAGTTGAGCACTAATAAATTTTGTTTTATTAGTAATTTATTCGAGGAAAGAATATATTAAACTATCTAATAAAATTTAGAATTTCTAATTGTTAAAATTAAAAGGTCGACCAATCATATTTTGAATATTTGATAAGATTTTAAATGTAAAATTAATAGCTATTTGATATTAAAATCAAAGTAAAAACATAATTTTTTTTTTCTAAATTATGAACTATTTTGAATCAGCTATCCAACTTTTAAAAATTTTATTTTTATTATCTAACCTTTTTATATGTTAGATTTGAGTCAGTCAATAATTTTTTGACTTTAAAATTTGAATGCATCGTTTAGCTTTACAGATCTAATTAGATATACTTCATTAATTCTCGCAAGTAAATTTATTTTAATAAGTATTAACTTAAACTCCATCAATCTTTTTTATTTTATTTTATGATATATATCTAAGTGATCAATATTATAAAATAAAAATTTATATTTAATTAATATAATTTAAATTATTTATAATTATGGATGAAAAATTATATATTTTAATTTTTTATAATGAATTAAAAGATGTCCAATTCTCTCCACGTCAATAAGTGGAGAGTGAGAACAATTAAAATGAAAAAAAAAAGCACCCAACCCCACCCCCATGCAGCTGGAGCCCGCACCCATCCCCACCACCTACCCCTCCCGCTCGCCCTCCTGCTCCCCTTTTCTGGCCACGTGTCCGAAAACAACTATGAATTCATTATATAAAATAAAATAGAGGAAGTTCTCTTCTCGTCGGTGTTCTCTTTGCCGGTTAGTCCCTAACTCTTGGCAAATTGCAATTTGGTTCACGATATTTAACTTCGGTAGATTAGTCCTAAACTTCAACTGAACTTTTTTCAATTCCATCCCTGAATCTACGCTATTTGCTAGTTTACATGCTTCGCTCGTCGCTAATGACGGGCGTAGTTGAGGATATGAAATATAATCTATTTTTGTGAAAGTTCCACGAACCATATTGCAATTATCAGAAGTTCAGTGGCTAATTGTTGTTGATTTTTTTTTGGTTTGGTTGTTGGGTTCAAATTTTCTCCTTAATCCCTACTCTATGAAAATGTGAATGCCGGTGCCCACATAACCACAATGAATGTGTGAGTATTTGTATAAATAATTACTATCAAGTTCTACAATCCAATTTAGTTGATTACATTGATGTAAAAGTAATATAGCATTTTAACTAATGGCACATTATTAATCACAACACTAATATATCACACTAATACATCACCTCTATTTAGCGATATATCATCAATATTCAGTTAATTAAATTGGCTTATAGAACTTAATTGTAATAATTTTAACAGTTTGAACAAAAAATTATAAAATTTAAAGGTCAATTTGCATAAAAAATCCACTAGTTTTGTGATTTTGCAAAAGTGGGCAACAATTTTGGGTTTTGCAGATTCGGGCCAGATTTTTAACAAATTGACCAAAATACCGTTATTCCTCTCTCTCTCTCTCTCTCTCTCTCTCTCTCTCTCTCTCTCTCTCTCTCTACCTTCGTTCGTTTTTTCTCTTTGACCATCATCGCCTCCTCCACCGCCTCCGCGGCCCTCGGCGATGATAACGAGGGCGCCGCCGCCTCCTTTTCCTCTGCCTCCGCCTCTACCGGCGCAGAGAAGGAGAAAGAGAACTCGAAGTGGGCCCGGGTGAGGGCGGAGCTGTCACGCCCCGCCGTGCCTTAACACCAAGTAGGTGGAAGGACAAACCGCACGAGCGCGTGCCCCAGACCCGCCGAACGGACAGAGTCTCCCCTACCCGCCCAAGGCGTCACAACACAAGCATTTCCACGATGTTCCAACTAGGAACGGAGTACAAGAGTTGCACAAGGAAAGCATCAACATAAAGAAGTTTCACTTCTATTACAACACATTTGCACATTTATACATGCCAAATTTTTTTTTTCCTTCATTCCTATTTCATACATCAAGTTCCAAAACTATGAATTTACAAGTTTTATACATTTAATAAAAACCCCTATTCTATCATCGTCCAAAATACGGGGTACAACTATCATAACACCAAGATGGAAGGGCCGCTATCTACTAAGCCAAACCCTTGCCTCGCTCCGCCGCCTCACTCGCGGAAGGACCTGAAAAACGTGGGGTGAGAACTATAAACATAGTTCCCAGTGGGTAAGGCCACCCAAGAGAGAAGCTCGACCCACCAGGTCCAAAGAAACACCATAAACATAAGTTAGATTTCAATTAACTATGCATACAAAAATTTACATGCTTGTAAATAAACATAAATGATGCAACCAAATAAAATGACAACTTTTATTTTGTAGTACACCGAACTTTTACAAATTATGGAGTTTCGGTGGAAAGATAACATGCGGCGCCATATGTGAGGCTCCGGCCAAGTTAGGAACTTGTGCGAAGTGTTTCGGCGCAAATGAGGCGCGAAAACGGACTTCGAAAAGCTAGAACTGCTGAATTTGAGAAATCTGCAGTGGGATTCCGGTATGTGGAAGTTCATACCGGAATTGGAGTGCGTATACCGGTATGCGATGTGAGATACCGGTATACAGTGGCAGAATCCGAAAATCCAGCTCTCGGGTTCTGCGGAATTCCTCGTGGTATACCGGTACGCCAACCCGTATACTGGTACGCCAACCCGTATACCGGAATACAGTGTGCAGAATGCTGATTTCGAAGGGTAAATTGGTAATTTCACTGAGGAGAGGCTTACTTAAAGGGGAACCCTTCCCCTTTCTCCTCAGGGAACACACACATAGAGAGAGGGTGAGAAGCTCTTCTCCCTCTCTTCACTTCTTCTCCTTCTCCTCCGAATTGAAGATCTTGGTGGAGATCAAGCTTGGGAAGCTTGGAGGAGTGAAGATCGAGCTCGTGCATGCATGGTGGCTTGGTGAGCTCGCGGATCCGAGGTAAGTCCTTGGATTTGGTAGTTAGGGTTTCGGATTTAAGACTAAGAAATGAGGTTTTGGAGACCCTTGGCTAATCTAGACTACAAATTGTAGAGATTAGCAAGAGATTTTGGGTTTTGCCATGAGTTTTGGAAAACCCTAGGTTGAAAGAGGGATTTTCTTGTGGAGGGTTTTAAAAATGTTTTAACCCTTTAGAACCCTAGTTTGGGTTTAGTAGAACATGTGGGACAACTCCATTTCGAATGATTTGGAGAGATGAGATCGTTATGAGTTCGACTCGGATTAACGAATCCTTCATGTGTGTTAGGTCTAGGAGCTTGAAGACCAAGCTTGAGGCCAAGAGGAAAAGAGCCCGATTGCAAGTGTCTACGAGCAATCGGAAGAGTGTGAGGTGGGTTTGTGTTTACCGAAGTGATTAGGTCACTTCCATGTTGAAAGAGTAAAGTATAATTATTTTACTTGATGCATGTAATGGTAGGTTAATTGGCAAATAGTATATGTGTATGAATGAGTAGATCATATGATGTTAATACCATTAACTACCATGGATTGGGATTGTAGGCATGTGGAACACATTGTTACAAATGGACATGTGTATGCCTAGATGTAAACATAGCGGGGAGCTAGTTTCTCTACATGATAGAGAATTTGACATGGTCCAAAATGGGCTAGAGGTCATGTGAATGGAAAATCCTAGATATGGACAACTAGGATAAGAACGAACTATAATGTGCGTGTTGGCATAGAATTATATATCAAATGATTTGAGCCATGGGCTCACTTTGCATGAAAAGAATCTAAGTATTTTATAACAATGTATATTTATACTTGAGAGATGATGCATGCATGTTAAACCTAGTGTTACTAAACATAGGTGGAATGTGTAATGAACCTAGTGTCATTGAACATAGGTTGGAATGTATGCGAACCTAGAGTTATTGAACCTAGGTTGAGGCACATAGTGATGGGGAGATCACTTAAACAAGACTATTGAACCTAGTGTCATTGAACATAGGTTGGACAAGAGAATTGAACCTAGTGTTATCGAACATAGGTTGGACATGAATTGGAACCTAGAGTCATGGACCTAGGTTGAGAATGAGAAAGTAAACCTAGTGTTATTGAACCTAGGTGAGACTTAGTGACTTGAACCTAAGATCATGAGATTTAGGTTGGCAAGTAAGTAATGTGAATACCGGGTAGGCGACGATTTCGCTACCATGCCACGAGTTGGCGGTGCCGACACGGGATAGGCGACGATTTCGCGATCCCGGGTATGCGACGATTTCGCTACCGCGCCATGAGTTGGCGGTGTCGAGGGGGGATGTGCGACGATTTTGCTATCCCGGGTAGGCGACGATTTCGCTACCATGCCACGAGTTGGCGGTGCCGACACGGGATAGGCGACGATTTCGCGATCCCGGGTATGCGACGATTTCGCTATCTCGCCATGAGTTGGCGGTGTCGAGAGGGGATGTGCGACGAGGTTGCTATCCCGGGTATGCGACGAGGTTGCTATCCCGGGTATGCGACGAGTTCGCTACCTATGCCATGTGATGGCGGTGTTGAGACGGGGTATGCGACGATTTCGCTATCCCGAGTATGCGACGAGTTCGCTGCTCGAATTAGGAGGTGACGAGTTCACTCCTTGGATGTTGGAATACTTATGGTGAGACGGCGATTCCGAAACCATAAGTAAATGACAAGTAAATGAACTTAGTCAATGTGAGACATAGGATGAACCTAGGAGAGAATGATAAATTATATTTCATTTGGTTGCATCCTTTGTGTTTATTTGCAAGCATATAAATAATTGTTGCATAGTTATATATGACTCAAGAGTGAGTCGGTGAAGGTTTGACTAAATAAGTAAATCTTAGCTGGGCTGCGGTCCAAGAAGGTATGACTCAAGAGTGAGTCGGTGAAGGTTTGACCAAATGAGTAAACCTTAGTTGGGCGGTGGCCCAAGGATGTTGACTCTAGAGTGAGTCGGTTAAGGTTTAACTAAAGTAAGTAAACCTTAGGAGGGTGGTAACCCGTTAATATTGAACTCGTGGGCAAGTCGAGTACGGCTTAGCTAAGGTAAATGAACCTTAGGAGCAGATTGGTTATGAAATGGATAGTGGAATAGCAGTTAAAATTATATTGCATGGATTTCATTATCGCATTTGTTGAAGCATAGCATGTTTACTTTCATATATTGTAAAGTTATATGCTTAATGGTTATGTATATGTACTAACCCATGCTCGTATGCTTCCTTTGGACCTGGTGGGTCGAGCTCCTCTCTTGGGTGGCCTTACCCACTGGGAACTATTTTTTATAGTTCTCATCCCACTATTTTTCAGGTCCTCACGTGAGCGGCGCGGCGGCGCGAGGGAAGGGCGTAACTCAATAGTTAGCGTCCTACCACTGTGACCAGAATAGAAGTGCCCTTTTACTGCGTAGTATAGGGGTGTTCGAGCGTATGGAAATGTAATAATAAATTGATTGTATTTGGAAAGATTGAACAAAGACACAAAAAAAACAAATGTAACATATGGTTGTATTGCGAATGCTTGTAATAGCATAGTAGTTTATGGTGCTTTCCTTATGCAATCTTTGTATGAATCTGTTCCTGTTTGGAACCTCTTGAATTATACTGGTTGTGACGCCTTGGACGTACAGGGGAAACTCTGTCCGTTCGGCGGATCTGGGTCATGTGCCCGTGCGTTTTCCTTCCACCTATTTGGTGCTAAGGCACGGCGGGGCGTGACAGATTGAGGTGGTATCAGAGCGTAGAAACGGTCTAGGTGGACCTAAGAAATCCTAGGATGGAAAAGACCCTAGGAGTGTAAACTCGTGAGAGACGAGGACTTGTGATGTGCGGCGAAAGGGTAATCGATTGGGTCGTGTATTGATTATGCCTCTAATAGGATGTTAGAGGTAGATTTAAGGCGTGGTTTATTCTCAGCTAAGTGTGTTCATGTTGGCGCGCGACAACATGAACCCAAGGGATGAGAATAGGCGCCCTTACGTGACTTTCGCCTAAATTGTGTCCGTAATTTACATCGTGTTTGTACTTGGCCAAAAAGGGTCGAGGATATTGATGGAAGTTGTCGTGTTTTAGGATACGATGGCGTCACGTGGGCGATCTCCGACGAGATCAACACGGGATGGACCTAGTGGGGTCCCTGTGCGATCTGGGGCAAGTGGAGACCCGGAGCTTCGTGAACAGTTGGCCACACTCGTTGGAGTGGTACAACAACAAGCTGAGATGGCACAGCGACAGCAGGAGGCTGCCGTGCGCCAGGAGGAACGAATCAGGAGACTCCATGAGACCGTGGAGCGATTAGCACGTCGTGTACCACCAGGAGCCGCAGCGGGTACCTCACAAATAGATGTTGGTGCCTGGGCCCCTGATTCTGTGGAATTAGAAGCGGAGAGGGAGCGGGCTTTAGCTGCCCTCATGACGTTCAAGGAATTCAATCCGCTTACCTTCGACGGGGAAGAAATGGACCCGTGGACCGTAGAAACGTGGATCAATTCTATGGAGTCCCTGTTTGAGGATTTGTACACCTTGGAGCGAGACAAGGTGCATTTTGCCGCACACTGCTTGCAAGGGTCGGCAAAGGCGTGGTGGAAGGGGGTCCGGCGAGACCGACCTTCTAGTCTCCCTCCAGTGACTTGGGAAGAATTTCGAGGACTGGTGTTCTCTGCCTACTTTCCTGATAGTGAGAAGAGAAAGCTTCAAGGAAAAATTCAGGAAGCTGAAGCAGGGTGATCGCTCGGTGAGAGAGTACGAGAGAGAGTTCTCTCGCATTGTAAATTGTATCCCTTATGTGACACGGGATGACAAGGATAAAGCCGATTGTTTCGTGCGAGGACTTCGGCCTGAGATTTTTAAGGTTGTACATCCCTTCAAACTGCAAACCTTTGTCGAGGTGCTGGACCGGGCCCTGTGGGTGGAACAGGGCAATGCATTCGTGCAAGAGGAGCGCGAGTGTTATGACAAGGAAATAGAGATGGGACGATCATCGAGTAAATCTGGTGGACAGTCGAGTTCCAGACGAGTCTCGACACGTTCGCGTCAACGATCCCGTGCCCCGGGGACCTACCATACTCGGTCCTCGGCGAGTTGTGTTATTTGTGGGGGCCATCATCACCCACCACAGTGTGACCAGTGGGAGGACAAGTGCTTCAGATGTGGGCAACCGGGCCATACGCGGGATGAGTGCCTGCAGGAAGATAGCCGAGCCCTGACACTTGCTACGGCCTCTTCTGTTCCAAGACAGTTTGCGGGTGGACCACCTGCAGTAAGGTCTAATGAGCATGCATTGATGTTGAGGCAACCTGAGGGTTCGCGTCGGGCGCCAAGTGGCCTTGGGTATGCGACTCAGGTGATGGAATCTATTGCTGTCGACGGCGTCGTAGCAGGTATGTTTTGATTTCTGAAAACATATGTAGAGCATAATGTGACACTGGAGCACTACATGCAATTGTGTGGTCTGTTACTACGACACAAGAGTAATTGTAGCCAGGATCAAGGTTATGGGTAAGGATAGATACCCAGCTATGCTCGTGTCGTGGAGGCACATGTGTTGCCGCTGGAGCGGCTAGAGATTCTGATGATACCGGCAAATTGCGGGTGTTGCGTCTAGTTGACGGCTTGAGGCAACAATAGTCGTAGGCGAGCTGACTCTCGATGTTAGGGCAATGTGAGTAGCCAATTGCAAGAATCGAGTTGTGACGTTGAGAACCTGTTAATAGTTCGCAGATTCCGAACCATTGTATAGTGGATCGATGACGGTTGTGAAGTTGATAAGGTAATCGCCAAGAGTGGCGAGTGAGCCTTGTTATACCTCCAATTGAGGTAGATTGTGATGCTCGCAATGCGAGTGAGCATAAGCGTGGTAGCTTAGTGCTGGTGGATAACGCGAACAAATGTAGTAGCGTGGAACGCTCGAGTGTAAGTACTCGTAGAATATTAGTTCCTGGTTAGCCGAGAGGGTTGGTTGGCTGTAACACTTGGGCATTACCAAGTGTGAAGGAGGCCAAGAACCGCTTGAGAGCTAGTGGCTCGCACTGGGTGCTTAGGAGCCGGTAGAGACTGTTGTCGCTTGGTATAGCGTGCGAGACACGTGTAGCGACGGTATTCGGGTATTGCTTAGGGACGATCCGTGCCCGGACCATTGTGGACTATGGAGCTTGGGGGCCTTAGGGACAGGCGCAGTCAGCTGTGTGTGACAGCAGCCCGAGACCTGAGGGTAGGGCAGAGATTTATGGTCGGGGCGGTAGTCCAAGCGATGACCCGGGGGCATGGAATGCCACTTGTGAAACCATATGAATGGTAGTACACCGAGAGTGTGGATGTGACCCAACTCTAGGACTTAGTAGAGGTTTGGGGTCTTGGTTACTCCTGGATGGAGTATTGCGCAAAGTCCTAAGTGAGGACTCTGCCGAGGAACGATTGGATTTACGTTTGCGAGCAAAGATGTTACGCGACATTGGGACAGATTTAGGCAGTAGGCCTACGTGAGAGCTTTGGTCTGTGGACCATTTGTTGTAAACCGAGATAAGCGGTTTGACCGATGGCTCTAAGAGTATAAGAGCATTAGTCGTGTGTAAGAGAATTATGATTGTGACCTGAGGAACAGACGCTCGGTCATACCTTTCACCTGATTGACGAAGTCACCAATTGCCAAGTCTGGCATTGTCGGTGAAGTGAAATTGAGATTACGAACAAAGTGTTCGAGCGAAAACATCGCGAAGATGATGTGATGTTGACCTAGTAAGGAAGGGCAACGAGACATATTCCTTATGCAATATCGGGAATATAAGACCCGTGGACTATGGAATGTACTCCTGAGTGAGCAGGAACCAGAGAACGTGAGGAACGAATGATACCCTCATCTAATTGGTAAATAGATTTGAGGTGTGATCTTAGTTTCGCGGACGAAACTCCTTTTAAGGAGGGAGGAATGTAGTACACCGAACTTTTACAAATTATAGAGTTTCGGTGGAAAGATAACATGCGGCGCCATATGTGAGGCTCCGGCCAAGTTAGGAACTTGTGCGAAGTGTTTCGGCGCAAATGAGGCGCGAAAACGGAGTTCGGAAAGCTAGAACTGCTGAATTTGAGAAATCTGCAGTGGGATTTCGGTATGTGGAAGTTCATACCGGAATTGGAGTGCGTATACCGGTATGCGATGTGAGATACCGGTATACAGTGGCAGAATCCGAAAATCCAGCTCTCGGGTTCTGCGGAATTCCTCGTGGTATACCGGTACGCTAACCCGTATACCGGTACGCCAACCCGTATACCGGAATACAGTGTGCAGAATGCTGATTTCGAAGGGTAAATTGGTAATTTCACTGAGGGGAGGCTTACTTAAAGGGGAACCCTTCCCCTTTCTCCTCAGGGAACACACACATAGAGAGAGGGTGAGAAGCTCTTCTCCCTTTCTTCACTTCTTCTCCTTCTCCTCCGAATTGAAGATCTTGGTGGAGATCAAGCTTGGGAAGCTTGGAGGAGTGAAGATCGAGCTCGTGCATGCATGGTGGCTTGGTGAGCTCGCGGATCCGAGGTAAGTCCTTGGATTTGGTAGTTAGGGTTTCGGATTTAAGACTAAGAAATGAGGTTTTGGAGACCCTTGGCTAATCTAGACTACAAATTGTAGAGATTAGC
The DNA here is from genome assembly GCA_016920855.1 of Puya raimondii. Taxonomy (NCBI): domain Eukaryota; kingdom Viridiplantae; phylum Streptophyta; class Magnoliopsida; order Poales; family Bromeliaceae; genus Puya; species Puya raimondii. The sequence continues at coordinate 127,234,430 of JABWPP010000050.1, forward strand.
AAGAGATTTTGGGTTTTGCCATGAGTTTTGGAAAACCCTAGGTTGAAAGAGGGATTTTCTTGTGGAGGGTTTTAAAAATATTTTAACCCTTTAGAACCCTAGTTTGGGGTTAGTAGAACATGTGGGACAACTCCATTTCGAATGATTTGGAGAGATGAGATCGTTATGAGTTCGACTCGGATTAACGAATCCTTCATGTGTGTTAGGTCTAGGAGCTTGAAGACCAAGCTTGAGGCCAAGAGGAAAAGAGCCCGATTGCAAGTGTCTACGAGCAATCGGAAGAGTGTGAGGTGGGTTTGTGTTTACCGAAGTGATTAGGTCACTTCCATGTTGAAAGAGTAAAGTATAATTATTTTACTTGATGCATGTAATGGTAGGTTAATTGGCAAATGGTATATGTGTATGAATGAGTAGATCATATGATGTTAATACCATTAACTACCACGGATTGGGATTGTAGGCATGTGGAACACATTGTTACAAATGGACATGTGTATGCCTAGATGTAAACATAGCGGGGAGCTAGTTTCTCTACATGATAGAGAATTTGACATGGTCCAAAATGGGCTAGAGGTCATGTGAATGGAAAATCCTAGATATGGACAACTAGGATAAGAACGAACTATAATGTGCGTGTTGGCATAGAATTATATATCAAATGATTTGAGCCATGGGCTCACTTTGCATGAAAAGAATCTAAGTATTTTATAACAATGTATATTTATACTTGAGAGATGATGCATGCATGTTAAACCTAGTGTTACTAAACATAGGTGGAATGTGTAATGAACCTAGTGTCATTGAACATAGGTTGGAATGTATGCGAACCTAGAGTTATTGAACCTAGGTTGAGGCACATAGTGATGGGGAGATCACTTAAACAAGACTATTGAACCTAGTGTCATTGAACATAGGTTGGACAAGAGAATTGAACCTAGTGTTATCGAACATAGGTTGGACATGAATTGGAACCTAGAGTCATGGACCTAGGTTGAGAATGAGAAAGTAAACCTAGTGTTATTGAACCTAGGTGAGACTTAGTGACTTGAACCTAAGATCATGAGATTTAGGTTGGCAAGTAAGTAATGTGAATACCGGGTAGGCGACGATTTCGCTACCATGCCACGAGTTGGCGGTGCCGACACGGGATAGGCGACGATTTCGCGATCCCGGGTATGCGACGATTTCGCTACCGCGCCATGAGTTGGCGGTGTCGAGGGGGGATGTGCGACGATTTTGCTATCCCGGGTAGGCGACGATTTCGCTACCATGCCACGAGTTGGCGGTGCCGACACGGGATAGGCGACGATTTCGCGATCCCGGGTATGCGACGATTTCGCTACCTCGCCATGAGTTGGCGGTGTCGAGAGAGGATGTGCGACGAGGTTGCTATCCCGGGTATGCGACGAGTTCGTTACCTATGCCATGTGATGGCGGTGTTGAGACGGGGTATGCGACGATTTCGCTATCCCGAGTATGCAACGAGTTCGCTGCTCGAATTAGGAGGTGACGAGTTCACTCCTTGGATGTTGGAATACTTATGGTGAGACGGCGATTCCGAAACCATAAGTAAATGACAAGTAAATGAACTTAGTCAATGTGAGACATAGGATGAACCTAGGAGAGAATGATAAATTATATTTCATTTGGTTGCATCCTTTGTTTTTATTTGCAAGTATATAAATAATTGTTGCATAGTTATATATGACTCAAGAGTGAGTCGGTGAAGGTTTGACTAAATAAGTAAACCTTAGCTGGGCTGCGGTCCAAGAATGTATGACTCGAGAGTGAGTCGGTGAAGGTTTGACCAAATGAGTAAACCTTAGTTGGGCGGTGGCCCAAGGATGTTGACTCTAGAGTGAGTCGGTTAAGGTTTAACTAAAGTAAGTAAACCTTAGGAGGGTGGTAACCCGTTAATATTGAACTCGAGGGCAAGTCGAGTACGGCTTAGCTAAGGTAAATGAACCTTAGGAGCAGATTGGTTATGAAATGGATAGTGGAATAGCAGTTAAAATTATATTGCATGGATTTCATTATCGCATTTGTTGAAGCATAGCATGTTTACTTTCATATATTGTAAAGTTATATGCTTAATGGTTATGTATATGTACTAACCCATGCTCGTATGCTTCCTTTGGACCTGGTGGGTCGAGCTCCTCTCTTGGGTGGCCTTACCCACTGGGAACTATTTTATATAGTTCTCATCCCACTATTTTTCAGGTCCTCACGTGAGCGGCGCGGCGGCGCGAGGGAAGGGCGTAACTCAATAGTTAGCGTCCTACCACTATGACCAGAATAGAAGTGCCCTTTTACTGCGTAGTATAGGGGTGTTCGAGCGTATGGATATGTAATAATAAATTGATTGTATTTGGAAAGATTGAACAAAGACAAAAAAAAAACAAATGTAACATATGGTTGTATTGCGAATGCTTGTAATAGCATAGTAGTTTATGATGCTTTCCTTATGCAATCTTTGTATGAATTCTGTTCCTGTTTGGAACCTCTTGAATTATACTGGTTGTGACGCCTTGGACGTACAGGGGAAACTCTGTCCGTTCGGCGGATCTGGGTCATGTGCCCGTGCGTTTTCCTTCCACCTATTTGGTGCTAAGGCACGGCGGTGCGTGACATATTTTCTCCTAGGTTCATCCTATATCTCACATTGTCCAAGTTCAACTACTTTTTATTTATTTATGGTGTCGGAATCGCCGCATCACCAATTTGGTTTTCAACCAAAGAGGAATCGCCGCAAGTATTGGGCACCGGGCAATGGAATCGCCATCCCCATCATGGTCCCAACCTCCAAGGAGTGAAATCGTCATCTCCTTATTCGGGTAGCGGAATCGCCGCATACCCGGGATAGCGAAATCATCGCATACCCCAATGTTTTCACTTTACACAATATAGTGTTGGGCACCGGGCAATGGAATCGCCATCCCCATCATGGTCCCAACCTCCAATGAGTGAAATCGTCATCTCTTTATTCGGGTAGCGAAATCGCCGCATACCCGGGATAGTGTGAGAATTCAAATTTTAAATTTTTTTATTGTGAAATTTGAATTCTGTGTTCCTCTCCTCTTTTACTGTGTTTTTGATCTGTATTTGTATATATATACATGTATAGGTATATATATATATATATGTATATATATTGTATTATTTTAGTATTTCGTTGTTTTATGTTTTTGGTTGCGGAGAGAGAACGGCTTATGGCGCAAATCGGAGTCCGTTTCTGACGATCCAAAATGGTAGATTCGATGTCTCGGCAGTGCTGAACGCGATGGCATGATCCGTTCTGACATGCGACGGACGGATCGAGAGATATCGCATGTTCTTCGCTGAGAGGTCGTATTGTATATTTTATTGTCACTACTACAAAATTGTTATTTAGCGACATATTTATATGTTGCTAAAAGTTCATGATATGCCACTAAAACATTTAGTGGTATTTATTTTCTTGTGTTGCCTATGCCAATGTTGTCGATTCTATTAGCGACATTTCTGCAAAATGCTGCTTTTGTGGATCTATTAGCAACAATAACAAAATGCTGCTTACGTAGATTAATTAGCAACAAAAACAGAATGTTGCTAATAGATAGTATTTAGAGACATTTGATAAATGCCGCTAAAAGAGGCAGACTTTAAAGACAACATATGCAGCATTACCATTTTTTTATATTTAATGCATAATTAGCAAATTCACTATCTCGTATATATAGCAACATTTCCTTTTCACAACCACAATCAAGTCATTAATATCAAAATAATATATACAATTTTAACCAAACCAAGAAGCAATCAATATTTCAACAAATAAATTAATTATATAAGAATTTTAATGCATTCATTTATCAACAAGGTATTACAAAACACCGGTTCCTAATTTATGTACAAAGCAATGAAAAAAAAAAAAACCAAGTGTATCTGAATGCAAAAGCGATGAAGTCTCATACACAAATATGATCATTAAAAAAATAAGAGAAAAATCAAGTAGCTCTGCCTCCTTTTAATTCTAAGGTCTCCAAACTTATATTCATAGTAGAAGCAAATTCGCAATCTCACCCGTGCTTAACCTGTAGAAAAAACCAACAAAGAATTAACATAATATATAATTTGCTCTATTTTGTAAATAGTTAATAAAGTCTATATTATATTACCATAAGCAATAAAAAGGTCCATAGTATGCGGCTACTAATCAAAACTTTTGAAAAGTGATGTTTCTTGCATTTAATCAAAAGATCTCTTGTATTAAGTGTCTCTGCTACTTGTATAACCAAATACCATGGAATCCAACAAATTGAAATCTTTTAGGCATTTCATCAAACACCTATTGGACTACTTACACATCACTAGCATTCAAACAATATCTGATCATGTTATTGTAAAATATAACATTCTCATAGATGTTTTGCCTCTAAAACCTTCCAAACTATTATTTGCACAAACATATAAAGAGGAATAGCTAGTGTTATTATAATTAGTAAGAAATTGATTACCTTTAATATGGGCACCAGATATTGGCAAGCTTTACCCTTTTCCATATTCAAAAACTATTAAGTCAACAGCACAGCCACTTTTCAACTGATGGATCGAGCATGGATCTAGCAGCACTAGTGGAGGATGCAAATGCAGTGGTTGTGTTTGTGCTGCCAAAGAGATAGGGCGGGCGACTATGTGGGGGAATTGCTTTAAATGCTCTAATTCGCAGCTTTTCAAATTGTAGGGATGAAAGTTGATATGCTGGTGGTGAAGATAGCATGGTGGCAAAGAGGACTAAAGCGGATGCTTATCGTAGCAGCAGCGGGAGGGATGCTGTGGATAGGCAATCTTCCACACTCTATCTCGTTGCTTGATAGGCCACCAAGAGCACATATATGGAGAAGGAGAAAGGTTTGGTTTCAAATTTGGATTTTGTTGGAGTGATATGATGATTCAGGAGAGAAGAGCGTGAATTTCAAAAATAGTGCGCGGGAAAAGAGAAATTGAGCGAGAATGCTCATTTGAATAAAATGGACGTTTTGTGGCATATAGCAATGTATGCCACTAATTAGTTATCATTCAGCAACACTTTCTTCAAAATGATGGTAAAGAAAGTAACATTTAATATTATCTGCCTCTAATTTATTATATTTAGCAACACAAGTGCTAAATGTCACTACATAGTTACATTCAGCGACAATTAAATAGTAACGTTACTAAATATTAGAAATAGTGTTATTCAACTAAATGTTGCTAATTTTATGCTGCTAAATCATTAAATTGTTGTAGTGTGTTTCGCGATCTGGACCCTGTTTCACGCACCGTTTCGCGTGAGTTAGAATGTGGAGGGGTGTCTGGGCATTTGGTTCCTGCTGTGAGGGACTCAAGGGTTAATTCTTTTGTTTTGAGGGCCTTTTGCATTTTTTACATGTGTGTATATGTGTGTGTGTGTGTGTGAGTGGAGAGAGAGTGAGTTCTCTCTTCTTCTCTCCTCCCTCAGCTCCCAGCACAGGGCCACCCACCTCCTCAGCTCCCCTGCCCTCTCCCTGAGCGCCGCCGATCGCCGCCGACCTTCCCTGGCCGGCGGGGAACTCCGGCAACCTCACTCTCTCCCTTTTCTCTTCTTTTCCTTTTTCTTCTTCTTCTTCTCCTTCCTGCAGTGTGCATCCAGGGTGAACCCACACCTCGGTTCCCCCTGAGGTGGCACGACTGCCGGCGACCTGCCCCACCGCCAGGAGCTGCTGCCGAGCGCCGCCGAGCAGCAGCAGTGGCTGCTAGGGCAGCTGCGGGCCGAGGAAGTTGGCCCCGAGTCGCCGCCGCCTCCCGCCGGCGCAGCACCCTCCGGCTAGCTCCGGGAGAACCTCCGGCGTCGTCGCCTTCCTCCCCGGCCGACCCCGTGCTGCCGGAGCGTCGCCGCGGGCTCAGCCTGGGCTGCTAGGGAAGCCGCGGCCGAGCGCCCTGTGCCAGCGCCGCCGCCGTTCGTTGCCGGCGCCGCCGTGCCTTAGCAACCCGAGAGCTCTTCTTCTCCCCGCGTCGCCGCCGCCGCTTTCTGCCGCCGGTTGAGGTGAGCATCCTCTTCCTCACCTCCCCCGCATCCAACCCTGGCCTCCGCGCGCCGTGCATGTCGGCCGGCAGCCGGCCGGAGCTAGTTGCTTCGGCCAGGGTGTAGTTTTGGCTATTTTGGGCCGCATGCATGTTTCTGGCCTTCCTGTTGCCTCCCGAAGCTCGGGAAGGTAAGCACGATGATCGCGGCGACGCGCTGATCACCATGCTCACCTTAGTTTTCTGTTTGGGTGAGCCGTTTCGCTGTTCGGCCTTTGTCGAGCAATTTTATCGCATGTTGACACTATTTTTATGGGTTTTCTATGCTTGTGACTGGTCCTGTCGCAGTGGGGCTGTGAGCACGGCCTCCGTTACGTCGTTACCTATCCGCTGGTGCTTGCGGAAGGTCGTGCGGACGAACGGAGTGCTCGAACGGCCTTAATTATGCTTGTTTATGTATATTATGTTGCTTGTTTGAGGACTTTGGTGATTGTGCCAGCATTACGACGCTGCGGGCAGCAAGGGCATGACCCTTGAGGCCCTGTGGACTGGTTGTCCAGCCCCTTCGCCCTTCGCGGAGATCCGGATTGATTTCCGGTGCGTTTTCCGATGAAATAATCGACGAAACGCGTGTTTTTAGTCGTGCGACTCACTTGCTGGTTTTGTGAGTGACTTGGCTTCATCGTTTAGCCTCGTTGGCTGTTCCTCATTGCTGTCCCGAAGTTCCGAGGACAGCGGATGAGTGACGAAGGGTTTCGGTGCCAAATCGGCATTTTTCGGGAACCCGGGAAGCTGTTTCGGGTGCGTTTGTGTTCGTGGCACCCCGAGATTGTGTTCGTTGTCCCGCCACCTTGTTTCGGTGTGTTTGGGGACAGCGGAGGACTTGGTTTGGCTGTTGGTACCCCTCTGGGGGCTTAGTGTGGTTTCGGGATCGTCCCGGTGGGTTTCCGGACGATCCGTCGGTTTCGGGATGTGAGCGCTATGTGTTTAGTGTCGCCTTGGTGGACCTTGACCCTGTGAGTCTTTCGTAGGTCCTGTCTTGGTTCTCGAGAGCCGTTGGTGTTAGGCTCTATCGTTTCGACAGGTGGGTACTTCGATCCGGAGTCGGTTCAGTGGACTACGGTGATACCTTTCTATCCCTTCTCTTGCATTTAGTTATTGGTTCACTTGACTCCCGTTGACTCTACTTATGTGTGCTTGGATAGTAGAGTAGTTGTGGTTTGCATGATTCTTGAGACGACCTAGTTGGTCGGTGTTGATCGCCTGTTGTTCCGAGCGATCCTCGTCTATTGGCTTATCAGTTGCTTCACGGCTCGTTGCCGTTCTGTGGATTGAGCATTCGCATCGATCGTCACAGCTCTTCTAGCACTTCACGTACGCTAGTGATCTGATCCACCGCCTGGGGGTGTTCTTTTCCGGAAAAGGGTCGCGTGCATCAGACCCGTGAGCCTCTTAGCACGTACATCTGCGGAGGTTATGTGCCGATGGTTGAGCATGTGGTGGCATTGCCAGTGCCAGTGGTCTGCGGTGCGGATCCCTGTGGCCTGGTGGTGATTGGGTATACTTTGTGGCTATCTCCGTTGATGCATATGATTACCTTACTTATAGTAGCATAGTTGTTCAGTTGTATGTCAGCTCATACTTATTTGTGCTACTGTTTACCCTATCTATCTCTTTGTTGACCCTCGTGCCGGTGTGTACACCTCACCTTCGTCGGCTTGCGGTACCCACTGGGAGGGGAGACATGTTTACATGTTCTCACCCCCCGCCATCATTGTTGTTTTCAGGTGAGCAGGGTGGTGAGAGTTGGGACGCAGTGAGGCACGCCTAGTTAGTGGTACTAGAGGTCCCGACCTGTGAGGCTTCTCTCTCCAGATTTCGTTATCACCCTTATCCTTTATCAGTTAGTTATGGATGTGGTTCAGTTACACTGTGGTTGTTCTGTCTTACATGCTTAGATCTTGTGGATTTGGTTTAGTATTCATGAGTGGATTGCATGCTTAGACTTTTGGATGACCTTGCTGTTAGATCTTTTATTATGGCTTTATATTTCATACCTTGGATTTCTACCCCTCGTGGTAGCGTTTTCAGTTAAAGGTTTCTGTGTGGGAAATAGTTTTCAAACCGTTTTCGATTGATCGGCTTTTGGGATTTCAAAAGAGAGTTCTCATGTGGAGAACGGTTTTCAAAGGATCTTTAAATGTTTGAAATTAGGGTTTCAAAATAATGCTTCTGGGTAAGGAGCAGTTTCTAGAATGATTTGTTGTTTGTGCATCGAATCATCCTTCGCCTAAGGACTCGCTTAGATTCATACAGGTTTAAGGACTGTTAGCTGTATGAATCTTATTGTGTTGTTGTGGTTTGTGTGATGAATGAATGGTGGTTGTGATCCTGTTGTATGTTGTGTACGCCGTGCAAATACAGGGGAGGCTCTGTCCGTGTGTACAGTGGACCCTGTATTTGTGGCGGGTCTGTACGTGGCGCGGGCTAGGCTTTCAAAAAAAAAATTGGCACGTATTTCCGCTTCTAAAACTAGCCCGGGGCGTGACAGATAGCGAAATCGTCGCATACCCCAATTCATCTCCGCCATCACGTGGCTCGGGTAGCGAAATCGTCGCATACCCGGGGTAGCGAAATCATCGCATACCCCAATGTTCACATTTCACACTTGCCAACCTAAGTTCAATGGCCCTAGGTTCAAGTCACCAAGTCTCACCTATGTTCAATGACACTAGGTTTACTTTACATTCTCAACCTAGGTTCCATGACACTAGGTTCCAATTTCATGTTCCAACCTATGTTCAATGACACTAGGTTCCAATCTCATGTTCCAACCTATGTTCAATGACACTAGGTTCCAATCTCATGTTCCAACCTATGTTCAATAACACTAGGTTCCATTTGCACTTTTCAACCTATGTCCCACAACACTAGGTTTACTTTACATATATGCAATCACATAGCAAGTATAACTAATAATGAAATACTTGAATTCATTAACATGCAAGATGAGCCCATGGCCCAATTCATCATGATTCTCATTTTGCCAACATGCAAATTCTAGGGTTACATACTTTTACACCATTTTAATTTCAAATGGTTATTTACCCTAAACATGGAAGTGATCTAATCACTTCGGTAAACACAAACCCACCTCAAGAGCTCCCAAGTCTTGAATTCCTTGAGCTCCTAGGTCACTAAGCCTTGAGTTCTTGCTTCAACCCAAGCTTCTACAAGAAAATGGTTCGTTACTCATTACGAACCCATAAATCAACTCGATACTTGAAATCAATTGTTCTAACATGATTTCCTATGCCTCAATTGCAATTCCCGAAGGTCCAAATATTTTTGGAACCTTCCATGGCAAAAGCCCTCATTTCACCTAGGTTTCACATGCATGCATGTGGAACCCCGAAATTTCTTGACAAATCTCCACATTTTGTGGATTAGATTGCCTAGGGTCTCCAAAAACCTCAAAATGCTAGATAAATTCTAAGGTTTGAACTCAAATCATGAGGAACTCACCTTAACCACGAGTTCCCCAAGCTTCTTCTTGCACCAAGAAGCTTCTTCTCCACTTTGGAAACCTTTTCCAAGCTCAATCCACCTTTTTCTCCAAGCTTTGGAGAGATCTCTAGAGAGAGAAAGTGAGGGAGAGGGAGAGGAGAAGTAGAGGAGGAAGAAAATGAGAAGGGGAAGGTGTCTCAGCCTTTCATACACCCCCACTCATGTGAAAAGACCAAACTACCCCCCTCACATATCACTACACACAGCTAGCCAAAGCTGGCATCTCGCAGCTCTGCATTCCGGTATGCGCACTGGTATACCGGAATACGGGCGTTTATTCCGGTATCAACTGGCAATTCCGCAAAGCCCGAGAGCTGGGTTTCCAGATTTCCCGCTGCATTCCGGTATCTCACAATCCATACCGGAACTAATTACATCCATTCCGGAATCAACACATCCAAACCGGAATCAAGTGAGTTTATTCCGGTTTCAACACTTGATTCCGCAGAACCCGAGAGCTGGATTTTTAGCTCAACCACACCATTCCGGTATCAACACATACATACCGGAATGTGCCGCAGAATTCTGTAGTTTGGCATACTTGACTTTTTTCGAAGTCCGTTTTCGCGCCTCACTTGCGCCGAAAATACTTGTACAAGTCCCAAACTTTGCCGAAGCCACTCACATAGCCTCTCATGCCACTTTCCACCAGAACTCCATAATTTGTAGAAGTTCGGTACAACACACTGAAGTTCAGTGTTCTACATTCCTCCCCCCCTTAAAGAGAGTTTCGGCCGCGAAACTAAAATCGTACCTCAGCTAGAATTAGCGAAGAGGTAGGAAAATCGCTCCTTCATCGAGCATTCCAGTTCCCACGTAGCTTCGCGCTCGTCATGATTCGTCTATTGCACCTTTACATAAGGAATTTCACGATTCCTCAATTTCTTCACCTCGCGCTCCATGATACAGAAGGAAAATTTCTCATAGGTCATATCCTCATGAAGCTCAATTGGTACATACTCGAGGACATGCGCCGGATCATACACATACTTGCGGAGCGTCGATACATGAAACACATTGTGTATCCCCGCAAGTTTTGGCGGTAGGGCAAGCCGATACGCCAAAGATCCCACGCGCTCTAAAACCTCATAGGGCCCAATGTAGCGGGGACTCAACTTACCCCGTACACCAAATCGCTTTACCCCTCTCATGGGCGACACTTTCAAGAATACGCTGTCGTCCACCGCGAACTCCAAGTCCCGACGGCGCCTATCCGCATAGCTCTTTTGCCTTGATTGCGCCGTAGATAAGCGTTCACGTGCCAAGCGGACCTTTTCTTCCGCTTCACGCAACACATCCGGTCCTAAGACCCTTCTTTCGCCGACCTCGCTCCAATGAATAGGAGAACGACATTTTCTTCCATACAAAGCCTCAAACGGTGCCATACCGATGCTAGATTGATAGCTATTATTATAAGCGAACTTAGCCATCGGTAAATAAGTAGGCCATGCACCCTTGAAGTCCAACACACACGCTCGCAGCATATCCTCAAAAAATCTGAATTGTCCTCTTCGATTGACCGTCAGTTTGAGGATGAAATGCTGAACTGAAGTCGAGACGTGTACCTAAAGCTTCTTGCAAGCTTTTCCAAAAATACGATGTGAAACGGGGATTTCGATCTGAAACTATCGAGGTCGGGACCCCGTGCAACCGCATAATCTCGTCCAGGTAGACTTGTGCTAGTTTGTCTCCCGACCAAGTGGTGTGGATTGACAAAAAGTGTGCCGACTTTGTCAAACAATCCACCACCAACCAAATCGCGTCGTGGCCACCTTGCGATCGAGGTAGACCCACAACAAAGTCCATTGCTATATTCTCCCACTTCCAAACTGGAATGGGCAACCCTTGCAATTTTCCTGCTGGAAAGCGACGCTCGGCCTTCACCTGTTGGCATACTAAACATTGTGCCACGAAGCGTCCAACATCAAGCTTCATTCCCGGCCACCAATAATGCATTTTAAGGTCCTTATACATTTTGGTGCCGCCCGGATGAATCGCATAGGGAGAAGTGTGAGCTTCTTTCAAAATCTCCCCACGAATCTCCTCGACGTTAGGCACGCACAACCGATTTCGGAATCGGATGGTGCCCATCGAATCCACGTGAAAGTCACTGGCGCGCCCGCTCTCGATAGCACTCCGCACCTTTTGGAGTTCCGGATCTCCTGATTGCTTTTCTTTTATTTGCTCCAACAAGGTCGGCCAAACCTCGAGATTCATGAGTGTTGCGGGGACGCCCGGGGCCATGACTTCCAAGTCAAACCGGCCCATTTTCTTGATCATCGGTAATGCCAGACTCGGCAGTCGGTGACTCCACCAATTAGGTGAGCGGTATGACCGAGCCTTCGCTCGTTTGGTCACTACCTACAGTCCTCCTGTCCATAACCTACGCTCTCTTACTATCAGAGCCATTGACTAAATCGCTTACTTCCGTTTATCATGGATGGTCCGTAGACCGAAATTCTTACGTAGGCCTACAGCCTAAAATTCGTCTCGTCGTTGCGTAACGTCTCTCGTTCGCATGTACAGATCCAAATCATCACTTAGCGGAGTCCTCACTTGGAACTTCGCACACACACTCCCGCCAGGAGCAACCAAGACCCCGAAGGGTGTACTATCGTTCACACTGTCTCACATGTGGCATTCCACGTTCTCGGGTCATCACTTGGACTATCGCCCCGACCATAACTCTCTGCCCTACCCTCAGGTCTCGGGCTGCTGTCACACACAGCTGACTGCGCCTGTCCATACGGCCCCAGGCTCCACAGTCCACACATGGTCCGGGCACGGATCGTCCCCAAGCAACACCCGCCACCGCCGTCACACACGACTAACACGCTCTACCGAGCGACACATATCTCTTTCGGCTCCTAAGCACCTAGTGCGAGCCACCAGCCCTTCGAGCGGTCTTTGGCCTCCTTCACACTTAATAATGCTCAAGTGCTACTGCCAACAACCCTCTCGGCTGAACAAAATCCTGTACTTCACCCATATCTATACTTGAGCGTCCTACGCTACTATGCTTTTCCATGCAAAACACAGGCACTAGGCAATCTTGCCTAACGTGATGCATCACTATACACCACATAACCCTCCCCCGCAATTGGCAAGGCGAGTACCGGAGCCGAAGTCAACCTTTCCTTTAGCTCCTTAAAGCTTTGGTCGCATTCCTCGCTCCAAATATATTTGGCTCCCTTGCGGGTAAGACGCGTTAGTGGACCGGAGATTTTTGAAAATCCCTCCACGAACCGCCGATAGTACCCCGCAAGACCCAAAAAGCTTCGTACTTCCGTGACATTGGTCGGGCGAGGCCAATCCTTGACTGCCTCAACTTTCATAGGGTCCACCGATACTCCTCCTGCGGAAATTACGTGACCCAAGAAAGCGACCTCACGGATCCAAAATTCGCACTTTTTCAATTTGGCGAACAACTTGTTCTCTCGAAGAACTTGAAGCACAATCCTCAGGTGCTCCCTATGTTCCTCTTCACTCCGAGAGTAGACAAGAATATCATCTATGAACACAACCACAAATTGATCCAATAGTGGTTTGAACACAAGGTTCATTAAATCCATGAACGCTGCCGGGGCATTGGTAAGCCCAAAAGGCATAACCGTGAATTCATAATGTCCATACCGCGTCCTAAACGCGGTCTTATGCACATCCTCCAGTTTGATCTTCAATTGGTGATAACCGGATTGCAAATCAATCTTTGAATACACCCGAGACCCTTGAAACTGATCGAACAAGTCATCAATTCGTGGTAACGGGTACTTATTCTTGACGGTCACTTTGTTCAACTCGCGGTAATCCACACACAACCGCAGTGAACCGTCCTTTTTCCTCACAAATAGAACAGGGGCTCCCCAAGGTGACACACTTGGCTGGCCCACCTGGCCACGAAGAGAGCACCCGCCTCCACACCAAGGGCGTCATCGGGTACATGCGGACTCCACCGCTCACACATCATAATAGTTGATGACGATTTGACGTCCCTCTTTCATCCTGCTAAAGATCCACATTCTCGAGATCAATTTCTCTTTGAACACCTTGATTGTCCTCTTACATTAGACTTGCCACTCTTAGTAGCTTCTTTTACCGTCCCAACGGTCTCCCCGTCTCTTGCCCTTATCAAGGTGCGATCCGCATTCTCATAAAATTTCTTGAGGTCGGCTGCCAACTGGATCGACCAATCCTCTAGTCGCTTAATCCTCTCGTCTGCCGGCGTAAAGCCTCAACTTGGAGTAACATTGAAAATATCTGCCGCTCCACCATGCTCTCTGTAATCGCTAGCTGTTCTCTCAACTTTAGGATCTCACCAAATTCGGAGGATGCAGGGTTCCCGTCTCGGCTGCCTCGGCCGCTATCAAGTGTGTCATCCACAACTCAAGCTGCAACAAACACAACACGCGCAGGTAAAACACCCCACGCCAACGCATTCCCACACAAAACTATAACCCCAATCATGCGAAAGTAATGAAGTGGACTTCAACTATTCCCCGATGTCACGTTGTCGGCCGCCAACGTGACCCTCCAAGGGTATAGAAGTGGTTCACTCCGATCTTACTCCAACACTTTTGGAGCTTTAGAAATGACCCAATCATAATACTTTCGCCAATATGTCACAAGACATCCCGTCTCTCACGTTCCTATTCCTTATAGTCCAACCTGCCTAAGGTTTACTAGGTCCACTAAGACTCAACCCTAGGCTCTGATACCAAAATAATCTGTCACGCCCCGGGCCCTAGTGGGAGCCTACCAGGCACGTGCACAGACCCGCCGTTTACACCAAAATAACTCACAATGTACACAAGGCGTCTACAACAACAACAATCAAGTAGTAGAAGGAATACATCCTAAACAAGGTGATCAGAGCGAGAACATAATTCTACAACTATAACAAGTTGACATAAAGCCACAATCTCAAGATATACAATAAAATTATACATCTTATGAGCTAACAGATCAACCAACTAACACAACTATACACCTTTCATACAAAATAAAAGAAAGGCATCAAGGGTCCATCTAAAACATCATCGTCGAGGCTCTAGCTAGCTGCTAACCCCTCGCCACGATCCCAAGCCTCTCCCGCTGCGGAAGGCTCTGAAACAAAAACCCAACAACCATGGGGGTGAGAACTATTAAACAATAGTTTCCAGTGGGTAAGCCGCCGAGAGTGGCGAAATACACCGCTAGGTCAACTGAGGCAAAGATAGTATAAGTTGAAACATAAGGCATAAAGCAATAAGTGCTAAATAAGTAATTCTACTACTATCATGCCTCCAAAAGATTATATCATTTCAACAAAAATATGATTTCTACCACTACATGCATAGGTAAGTCCTTTACCAAAATATATATATACTTGGTTCCTTACAATCATATGCACAATTATGTCTTCCACCATAACCTACATGCATGTCCATTTATGGTATAAACATTAGTTAAGGAAAACCTCTTTTTCATTAACATCATACATTCCTGCCACTATACTAAACCAATGTGAGTATAGGCCTAATACTACTATGGATGCCAATGTATGTAGTGACTAACAAATATGTCCAACTACAATGAATGCATCCCAATGGTGTCAAGCTAAGTATTGCCACAATATGCGACTCACTACTATGTCCATACACTACATGTATATGCATCAAACAACCGTGATGTACTATGTCCGGTTTACTTAGCTTTTACCCAATCCACGAGGGGACTTACACAAGGTAACATCCCGGCTTGTGCCATGCCTAATGGTCCCGTGGTAGTCAACATTGCTCCGCAGACAATGAGACACTCCCCCACGGCGATCCACTTCGGCGCCCAATCCTGCACGGACGATCAAACGTCGCAAAGGCTAACTCCGGAGTGCCGGCTTGTAGGGAGCGACCCTCACAAGCATGTGCGAATGAGCACAGGGGCAAACAAGCGCTGATCATAAGCATCGTATCCAAGGCCAAGACATCTCAATCATCATGTCTAAAACATGGAATCACAACATCGACTCGAGGGTCGGAATCATGACACATAAGTCACACTTGTTCTCAATTCACTTGTGGGTATATTTCTAACAATATGTAACATGTCTCTAACATGCAAGTGGTTACATCTCACTCTACCAATAGGAATGGACCTACGTCTCATTCTTGACCCCAACGGGTTACTATCATATGCTATAACCAAAGCCATACTCAATGCATTGTACTAATGCTATTTTCGATGCATTCTACAAATGCCATAATCCATGCATTATTCTAATGCCATAATTTATGCATTCTACAATGCTATAACCCATGCATTATTCTAATGCCATAATTCATGCATTCTACAATGCTATAACCCATGCATTATTCTAATGCCATAATTCATGCATTCTACAATGCTATAACAATGCATTCTACGATGCCAACAAGACCATAATCCATGACATGCATGAGCTACATAAACCTCTACTACATAGAGTATAAAAGTCATCATGCAAGTATTTATTTCTTATTATCAAAGTGATGGTATGCAATTACCACTTACATTACCGATAAGAAAACTCTTACCTCATGTCTTAAACATGGAATACCAATCAACGACCCGAGGGTCTAGCACTATGTCATAAGGTCAACCTTGTTGTTCTTCTAAGTGAAGTGTAACATACTTAGCCTCTCACTATGTCAAGAACACGCCGGGTGTCATGTTTTCTTCTACCCATGGTAAGTATGTCATATATCATGCTCATTTCTACCAATAACCGATATGCTAAGTGTCCCCAAGTCCACTTTCCATCAAGTACTTCACATGTTGTTTTAATCATTCCAACATGCATTTCTATGTTATCATAATTTGAAATGCCATCTTACCACAACTTTCCATAATATGCCATGCATAAACTCAATCATGAACTCTACTACATAGAGCATGCAAATCTCATATATGCTATACATATATCATGATTCCAAATTTCTATCATGTCATAATAAGCATGAGTATGCATCAATTCAACTCTAAAATATTAGAGAAGACATAGGGGGAGTTCACCCATTTCGGTGAGGTCAGACCCACCGGATATCCATCGAGACCTCGTAGTACTTCAAAACGAAGTTGTCCCCCGAGCTTCACATACCCTAAGATAATTTTTCAAGGGGTTAGGGGCTTCGAACAAGCTCACCATGAAATTCACCAAAATTCATGAAGAAAATAGGTGAATAATACCTTAATCCAAGAAAAGCTTGTGCAAACTCCAAATCAACACATTGGAGCTTCAAATCCAACCTACAAGAGTGTTCTACACTCATCAATTTAGCCCCAAGAGCTCACAATCAAGAAACCCTAACAATAACCCTAGTTTTCATGAAACTAGGTTTTCCCTCTAAATTCTAGCAATAACACAAATAGAGGTTGTAAAAGGATTTACTAACCTCAAATCAAGCTCCCAACCATACTCAAACATGCTAGGGTTGAAGCTAAGCCCACCAACAAGCTCCTCTCATCCATCCCGAGCTTCCCTCAAAGCCAAGAAGCAGCTCCATGGAGAAAATGGAGAGAAAAGAGAGATTAAAACCTCAAATCAAGTGTTTGGGAGCAAGAAAACCAAGAGAGAAAGGAAGAGAACTCACCTCCTTCTTCTCTCAAGCCTCAGCAGCAAGAACAACAAGAGAGGGTTGAGGAGATATATTACATGATGTAACAATATCCCCTAAGGCCCCTCAAAACTAAGAAATTATAAAACTGCACGAAATCTGATTCTGCAGCACTGCGTACCGGTATACGAATTGGCGTACCGGTACTAATTAAATCAGTACCCGTATCCCAAAATTAGTACCCGAATGTAATACAAATTCTGCACCTTTTGCAGAATTTGATCTTCGGAGTCCGTTTTCGGCCTTTTTAAGCCACGAAAATACCTCAAAACACACCAAACTCAACCCAAATCTCCAGAATAGCATAAGGCACTATTCTCTCACTAGAAGTCCGCAATTTGCTAAAGTTCAGTGTGCTACAAGGTACGTGAGAGACAGGATGTCTTGTGACATATTGGCGAAAGTATTATGATTGAGTCATTTCTAAAGCTCCAAAAGTGTTGGAGTTAGATCGGGGTGAACCACTTCTATACCCTTGGAGGGTCACGTTGGCGGCCGACAACGTGACATAGGGGAATAGTTGAAGTCCACTTCATTACTTTCGCATGATTAAGGTTATAGTTTTGTGTGGGGATGCGATGGCGTGGGGTGTTCACTTGCGCATGTTATGCTTGTTGCAGCTTGAGTGGTGAACGACACACTCGAAAGCGGCCGAGGCAGCCGAGGCGGGAATTCTGCATCCTCCGGATTTGGTGAGACCTTAAAGTTGAGAGAACAACTGGCAATTACAGCGAGCACGGTGGAGCGGCGATCAATTATGACGTTACTCCAAGTTGAGGCTTTGTGCTGGCAGACAAGAGGATTAAGCGACTGGAGGACTTGTTAATCCAGTTGGCAGCCGACCTCAAGAAAACTCTATGAGAATGTGGATCACACCCTGATAAGGGTGAGAGACGTGGAGATCGTTGGGACGGCAAAAGCAGCTACTAAGAGTGGCAAGTCTAATGTAAGAGGACAATCAAGGTGATCAAAGAGAAATTGATCTCGAGAAGGTGGATCTTCAGCAGGATGAAAGAGGGACGTCAAATCGTCATCAACTATTATGATGAATGAGCGGTGGAGTCCGCATGTACCCGATGATGCCCTTGGAGTGGAGGCGGGTGCTCTCTTCGTGGCCAGGTGGGCCATTCCCAGTTGGGGTGTCTGAGGAGAACAGTGTCGACAATATTGGTATCGACTTCGCGCGTGTGACGCCCCAACTTCCCAGGGGGTCACCCATCCTAGGACTACTCCCGTCCTAGCACGCTTAACTCTCTCAACCTCTTCGGCCTTGCCACCGCCGAAAATGCTTAAGCCGGGTTGAGAGTTTAGCCCTATTATATCTCATATATAGTACTAATCTGGGGTCTCACAATCTCCCCCCCTTTAAGCCCTGACGTCCTCGTCAGGCTCAGACTCACAAGTACCAGGCGATGTGAGACGTCTCGCTAGCCTGTCATTCAGACCCGGCTCAGCCGAGACCCATCTCACACTTCCGGCTGGTAATTGGCTCTGATACCAACTGTGACGCCCCAACTTCCCAGGGGGTCACCCATCCTAGGACTACTCCCGTCCTAGCACGCTTAACTCTCTCAACCTCTTCGGCCTTGCCACCGCCGAAAATGCTTAAGCCGGGTTGAGAGTTTAGCCCTATTATATCTCATATATAGTACTAATCTGGGGTCTCACAATCTCCCCCCCTTTAAGCCCTGACGTCCTCGTCAGGCTCAGACTCACAAGTACCAGGCGATGTGAGACGTCTCGCTAGCCTGTCATTCAGACCCGGCTCAGCCGAGACCCATCTCACACTTCCGGCTGGTAATTGGCTCTGATACCAACTGTGACGCCCCAACTTCCCAGGGGGTCACCCATCCTAGGACTACTCCCGTCCTAGCACGCTTAACTCTCTCAACCTCTTCGGCCTTGCCACCGCCGAAAATGCTTAAGCCGGGTTGAGAGTTTAGCCCTATTATATCTCATATATAGTACTAATCTGGGGTCTCACAAAGGGGGGGAGATTGTGAGACCCCAGATTAGTCCTATATATGAGATATAATAGGGCTAAACTCTCAACCCGGCTTAAGCATTTTCAGCGGTGGCTAGGCCGAAGAGGTTGAGAGAGTTAAGCGTGCTAGGACGGGAGTAGGCCTAGGATGGGTGACCCCCTGGGAAGTTGGGGCGTCACAGTTGGTATCAGAGCCAATTACCAGCCGGAAGTGTGAGATGAGTCTCGGTTGAGCCTGGTGTGCAGCAGGGAGAGCGAGGCTCTCGAGCTGTTGACTGTTGTGGTTGGAGCGCGGCTCACCACAAAGTCGGTTTAGGCTAGCGAGACGAGTCTCACACCGCCTGGTACTTGTGAGTCTGAGCCTGACGAGGACGTCAGGGCTTAAAGGGGGGGAGATTGTGAGACCCCAGATTAGTCCTATATATGAGATATAATATGGCTAAACTCTCAACCCGGCTTAAGCATTTTCGGCGGTGGCTAGGCCGAAGAGGTTGAGAGAGTTAAGCGTGCTAGGACGGGAGTAGTCCTAGGATGGGTGACCCCCTGGGAAGTTGGGGCGTCACAGCGCGGCTGGCATCGGATGAATGCGTGCCTGTATGACAGGCGGAGGATGATGCAGCAACGATGGAGGTTGTCGTAGTTCGTGGCACTGGAGCTAGTTTGTGGTTTGTTATGATTGTAGTTTTGGATCGGCTGTTTGCCGAATGCATGGCAGGGAACTTATTCCTTGATGCTTGCAGAATGAGTTGGTCCTGATTGCTTAGACTTGGGAGTACTATTTTTGTACTCCATTAGGATTGGATGTTTTGTACACCAACGAAGCGATTGGCTTTGTTTGGCTGAGAGCGTATGGTTCTGATTTGAACTTGGGCTGGCTCTTCGGGTATCAGATTGCCGATGATTGAGTGAGCCAAGCTGTAGTGTCTTGGGAACCAGGACACGAAATAGTGTTTTCAGAGGGCGTGAAAGTTTGCTATTTGCGATGATTGTTTCACCCGCCCAAGCCTAGTTGTTGGCTGAGTGGGCACGTGGCCTTTAGGCAAGCATCCTTGGTGAGAGTTGAGAATCCTCAAAAGTGAGGATGTCTCTTGTGAGGGAGTTGCTTGTGCAATCCCGATTGAGTGGTGAAAACCGAGGGCTTGGTCTGGAGACCTCTTTTGCCTAGTATTTTCTCTTGTGGAGCATCGATCTCATTTGTTTTGAGTGGACGGGTCCTTTCGACTGTGGGTCGACTATCGTGAACTCGGTAAGGTCACGATCAAGGATATGTACTCGTAGCCGAGATTTGATGATCTGTTTGATCGGCTCCATGAATTCTGGATTTACTCGAGGGTAGTTGCAATCTGAGTACTACTCTCGTTGGATTGAGTTTGAGTTTGGACCGAGGGTAACTTGTGCACTCGGTGTAGACATTACGAAATTGTTGTGATATCATTCGAGCTGTTGATGCTCTTGTGTGTTGTATTCTCTGACCCTTGAGGGTATTTTTGTTGTTGTATGTGCCGACACTTTGGAAGCCATGAAGTGATGGAGATCATGAAGATTCCTTTGAATGAGGACTACAAGTGCTTCAAGTTGAAGACGTGCTAATTCGGTTGTGAGGACTTGCATCCCTTGGCAGGTGATGCCAAAGTGGATATGATTGGAGATCTCAAGGGATCAAGCCATCCATAGTTGATTTGGACAAGCGGATGTAATCGAAGTTCAAACTTCCTAGTTTGATTGGATGTTATGGATAATTGTGGGGAGATTACTAAGTTGCCTACTCCCTTCACTTGACTCACACATAAAGGGATTAAATCTTTTGGAAAGATATGTGTGAGAGAAGTTTCTTGGAATCGTTGGTGTGGTTGACAACCGCCAACCTTGGTTACCCCAAAGGCGGGTTATGTGCTTTGTAGTTATGTTTCTCTCCGCGGACTGAGTTGTGCTTTGGTGTGAAATAGAAAGGTAGGGCTGACCTTTCAGCAATTGAGGGAATGCAAGAGGAATCGCCAATTTGTGAATTGGTATTGGCCGCCATAGCGTTTACTTGAAAACTATGGCAATTTTATGTATAGTTAGTGGTGTGAACTGCACCCAGATCTGAATGTTTGAGATGTCTCTTCACTCAGGAAAATGAGTTGAAGCAGTAAAGACAGGTTAGAGGTTGGTGTACTAGAGATATCAATGAGATGGGTAACATGAATTGATATCTATCCTTTGGATCGGATCACGAAAGTTAGCCTTGATCCCGACTTGTAAATGGTGCAATCAAAGGTACATAGACCAGATGGGTCGTACCAGTGCGAGGGATGAAATGACACTGGAAAGTTATGATGTAATGTTGGATGTAACAATAAGTGAAGGATGAGCGTCGTTTTCCCAACGACAAGTTGCATGGACTACCTACCCTCGTATATTAGAGGAGGATTACCGGAGGCTTCGGAATTGGATTGTCTCGCTTCCAAGCTAGATGTGATGATTGTTGGGAGATTGTGAATAGGAGTAGCTATTCACCTGGGTTGGATTGAGGAAATTTCGCGCAAGTATACCCTGGTAAATTGTGCGACTGCGTAGAGCGCCTAGCTCTAGGAATTTGAGTCAAATGGGTGATTCTCGGTGAGAGATAGGGTTTTGCACATGAATCAGATGATCTGATTGTGATACTTGGCTAAGAAAATCCAAGAGTTGTGCGTATGAGGAATCTAAGCCCTAGATTAATTGGATTGTTCGAGACCCTGAGGCGAATGGGCCAAGTGGCGTATTGACTTGTTTTACCTCAGACCTGTTGGAGGTAAATGGTGTGTTTCAGCTAGCGATGTTCCAAGTAAGTGTTCGAATCCTACCCCGATGGTGGATGTCGCTTCGTTAAAGCTACATGAAGATCTAAACTTCAAAGAGCAGTTGTTGTGGATTGGACTTGTGGAATGTAGGAATTTGAAATTATCACTATTCCTACTACAAGGCGCTTTGGAGCAACATCTTGGATACGATGCATTGTGAGAGCTGGAGGCTTCACTGCGAGGGCGATGTTCTTATCTCCTTCGGTTTTGCTGTTTGTGTGTTGGTTGTTGATCCGTAGTTTCACGGACGAAACTCCTTTTAGGAGGGGAGAATGTAGTACACTGAACTTTAGCAAATTGCGGAGTTCTAGTGAGAGAATAGTGCCTTATACTATTCTGGAGTTTTGGGTTGAGTTTGGTGAGCTTTGAGGTGTTTTCGTGGCTTAAAAAGGGCGAAAACGGACTCCGGTGATCAAATTCTACAAAAGGTGCAGAATTTGTACTGCATTCGGGTACTGATTTTGGCATACGGGTACTGATTTAATTAGTACCAGTACGCCAATTCGTGTACCGGTACGCAGTGCTGCAGAATCAGAATTCGTGCAGTTTTGCAATTTTGGCTTTTTGAGGGGTCTAAGTGGATTTTGTTGCACGAGATTAAGTATCCCTTCACCCCTCTCATGTTGCTGTGTTGGCTGAGGCTTGGGAGATGAAGGAGGTAGGTTTCTCTCTCTCTCTCTCTAGATTTTCTTGCTCCCAAACCCTAGAAACTTGGTTTTGATCTCTTCTTTCTCCATTTTCTTCATGGAGGAGTGCTTCTAGGCTTTGTAGGGAGCTCGGGATGGATGAGGAGAGCTTGTTGGTGGATGGATCTCCAACCCTAGTCTCTTTTTGCTTGGTTTAGAGCTCTTATGAGGTGTGTGGCCATCTTACAACTCCTCTAATTGTGTTTATTACTTGGATTTTGGATGTAAACCTAGTTTCATGAAAACTAGGGTTTTAATTAGGGTTTCTTGATTGTGAGCTCTTGGGGTTGAATTGATGGGTGTAGAATGTTGTTGTAGGTTGGATTTGAAGATCCCTAACCTTGATTTGGGCTTGGAACAAGTTCTACTTGCTCAAAGGTATTTTCCACCCACTTACCTCATGAACTTTGGTAGTTTTCGAATTTGTTCGTTCGAAATTCGTAACCCCCTAGAATTGGTCTTTAGAGTGCTGGAAATCGAGGGGACAACTTCGTTTTGAAGTACTGCGAGGTCTCGATGATTATCCGGTGGGTCTGATCTCACCGAAATGGGTGAACTCCCCCTATGTCTCCTCTAATGTTTTAGAGTTGAATTGTTGCATATTCATGCTTATTATGACATGATAGAAATATTGGGATCATGATATATGTATAGCATATATGAGAATTGCATGCTCTATGTAGTAGAGTTCATGATTGCGTTTATACATGGCAGAGTATGGAAAGTCGTGGCAAGATGACATTTCAAATTATGATAACGTAGAAATGCTTGTTGGAATGATTAAGCAACATATGAAGTAATGGATGGAAAGTGGACTTGGGGACACTTAGCATTTCGGGTATTGGTAGAAATGAGCATGATATATGACATAGTGAGAGGCTAAGTATGTTACACTTCACTTAGAAGAACAACAAGGTTGGCCTTATGACTTAGTGCTAGACCCTCGGGTCATTGATTGGTATTCCATGTTTAAGACATGAGATATGAGTTTTCTTGTCGGTAAGGTAAGTGGTAATTGCATACCATCACTTTGATAATAAGAAATAAATACTTGCATGATGACTTTTATACTCTATGTAGTAGAGGTTTGTGTAGCTCATGCATGTCATGGATTATGGTTTTGTTGGCATCGTAGAATGCATTGTTGTGGCATTTGTAGAATGCATGGATCATGGCATTAGAATAATGCATCGATTGTGGCATTTGTAGAATGCATCGAAAATAGCATTAGTATAATGCATTGAGTATGACTAAGTCATGGCATGTGATAGTAACCCGTTGGGGTCATGAATGAGACTTAGGTCCATTCCTATTGGTAGAGTGAGATGTATCCACTTGCATGTTAGAGACGTGTTACATATTGGTAGAAATATACCCACATGTGAATTGAGAACAAGTGTGACTTATGCATTATGATTCCGACTCTCGAGTCGATGTTGTGATTCCATGTTTTAGACATGATGAACGTATTTCCTATGCTGTTGATTATGCTTGTTAATGCCATTGTGCTCATTCGCACATGCTTGTGAGGGTCGCTCCCTACAAGCCGGCACTCCGGAGTGGGCCTTTCGCGACGTTTGATCGCCTATGTGCAGGTTATATGGGCGCCGAAGTGGATTGCCGTGGGGGAGGCTCATTCTAGTGAGAGAATGTTGACTACCACGGGGCCATTAGGCACGGCACAAGCCGAGACTTGAAAAGTCATTTATGGTAGGAAATATTGTGAGGAATGTTACATTCGACATCATAAGTAATTGATGCATATAGATGTAGCATATGGACATAGTAGTAGATTGTGGCATTACATGTAGTGAGACATTGACATGACTTGGCACATTTATGGTTAGTGAACATAACATACATATAGTTGGAAACAAGTCACATAGTTCATACATGTAGTGGAAAGTCGGTTATACATTTCATACTTGTAGTTGGAGACAAGTCATATGTGTAATAGTAAACTTGACATATAGCGAGTTTATGACATTAGAACATGTGTGGTTGATCATGGCATATTTACACGTATATGAGTACAATGTTTACATGCTTTGTAACATGAACATGTTTATAACTTGATGTTAGAGGTATAGTAGAGTAGAACTTTTATATGTTAATCATGCTTTATTACTAATCCTACTTTTGCCTCAGTTGACCTAGCGGTGTAATTCGCCACTCTCGGCGGCTTACCCACTGGGAACTATTGTCTAATAGTTCTCACCCCCATGGTTGTTGAGTTTTTATTTCAGAGCCTTCCGCAGCGGGAGAGGCTTGGGATCGTGGCGAGGGGTTAGCAGCTAGCTAGAGCCGCGACGATGATGTTTTAGATGGACCCTTGATACCTTTCTTGTATTTTGAATGAAAGGTGTATAGTTGTTCCTAGAGAGTGATCTCCTAGTGTTGTTAAGATGTACTTTAAGTAAATTTTATTGTATATCTTGAGATTATAGTTGTGTTAAACTTGTTTTAGTTGTAGAATTATGTTCTCGCTCTGATCACCTTGTTTAGGATGTATTCCTTCTACTACTTGATTGTTGTTGTTGTAGACGCCTTGTGTACATTGTGTGTTATTTTGGTGTACACGACGGGTCTGTGCACGTGCCTGGTAGGCTCCCACTAGGGCCCGGGGCGTGACACGGAGATAGTGAAAGAGGCGATGAGGGTCGGAGAGAAAAAAAGGAACAAAGGAAAAAAAAAAAAGAGAGAGAGAAAGGAATAAAGGCATTTTCGTCAATTTGTTGAAAATCCGACTTGAATTTGTAAAATCCAAAATAGTGGGCCCACTTTTGCGAACTCGCAAAACTAGCGAATTTTTTATGCAAATTGGCCAAAATTAAAATTTAAAAACCACATACACAATTTACCTTATTAATTATTACATGCTATCTTATTTTCTCACCGTACCTACAGTAATTTCATCCCACGAATGATTGAAATATTAGTTTAAATTGATTCGTGTCCGGATTCAATAGTGGCCCATTAAAGATGGTTGTGGGTCGAGGCCTCGTTCGGCCCACAAAAGGCCTATAATCTCCTTCGACGGTACGCTACCGAGGAGAAAGAGAGAGAGAAAGTAGAGAGAGAAAGTGTAGAGAGAGAGGAGCATTCCCATCATCGTTCTCTTCTTTTTCCTGTAACATCCCGAAAAAACCCTCCTCCTCCTCCTCCTCCTCCTCCGACAAGCTCTCTCCCCTATCACCCCACCCCGATCGAGGCTTTCGAAGGTTTCTAGGGTTTCTCCCGTCGTTGCCCATGGCGGAGGCCAAGGTAAAGGCAGAAGCCAAGGTGGCGGCGCCCGAGGAGGTCCTCTATGAGATCCGCCACCACGCCTTCGAATCCTTCCTCTCCCCCAATTGTCACGCCACGGGGTTTTTTTTGAAAATCCTTTTTAGGAAAGTTAGCGGATAATGTGTGAATTTTTTTTTTTGAACAACTTTGAGAACACCCCGGGGACGTGCACAGATCCGCCACATGGACAAAGGATCCCCTGTATAGACGGACAGGGTCTCCTTTGTACGTGCACGGCATAGCACCATAGTACAAGGTCGAGCACAACATATAACCACAAAAAATAAATATCAGAGATCCTTAAACAATAATTCATATACACCATTTAAGTATGAAGGGTAATAGCTAAACTAATCTAGCAGCAGGATAAGAACCATCAATAACGGATAATTCTGGGCACAACTATCTAGCACCGTCCTCACGCATCGTTTTGACCCTCACCGCCCGCGTCACCTGAAAAATGGTGGTGGGTGAGAACATGTAAACATGTCTCCCCTCCTAGTGGGTACCGCAAGCCGATGAAGGCGAGGAGTACTCACCGGCAAAGGAAGAGATAACCAAAGCAATGAACACATATCGTAAGGTCAGTAGCAATGAGATAAGAACAGGCAATAAATACGAAAATATCACTACTGAGCAGAAAATAATGACTAGACATAATAATCAGGTATGTTGAAATAGTAGCAATAATGGCCAGAAAGGAACTGCAACTGTCAATCAATATATATAACTATTCGCTACTGTAACGAACAACAGAGTATACCAATGCATCAAATGGGGGAATAGTACCAATAACCAAACCAACTGCCCTATAGGTCGAATGACCTCAGGCTAAACCATGTTCTGCTCGCCCACCTGGCATATAACCCTACCAGGCACCTTGTAGGGCTCACGGGTCGAAAGTACGACTACTTTTCCGAAAAAGAACACCCTCTTGCGGTGGATCAGACCGCTGGTGTACGTGAAAAATGCTCACGAGCTGTGGCAATCGATATAATATGCTCAATGGCCAACAACGGCAACTAGCCGAAAGAGTAATCCACAAGTGTCCAACCGAATCAGGTCTACTGTTCCCAAAGAAAATGTCACCATGTACGGGATACGAAGGATCATCATGCAACGGATATACAATATCACTATGTAATGAATACAAATGGCACCATGCCACTGATCTATAATGTCTATATATTCAAGTCACCATGTACGAGATACGAAAGATCATCATGCAACAAACATATATCATTATGTGACGAATACGAATGTCATCATGTCATCGTAGTCAAATCATGTTATGTACGAACAGCGAGTGTCACCGATCACTAGGTCAATAAATGTCATATTATCTACCATGATCATGCCCAAAACAGAAGTTCCACCGACTACGAGATCAACAAACGACAAAATACAAAATAGACGGCTACGAGTGTCACTAACTCTAAATTCAACTAATGTCAAATTTACAACGAGTATCACCAGCTACAAAGTCCACTAATGTCAAGGTCATCTACTATGAACATACCATGGATGACTCAATCATCAGGAACACCGCTCTACTACTAGATCATGACCAAATAAAATAAGAGTAAGTGTAGAGCGACTAACTACGAAGTCAAGTGATGTACGAAAGCTCAACCAACAACAAGTAAATGAAAAGATAGAGCAAGAATAGAGATCACCGAGCAGGCACCACTTTACCGACTTCGGATCGAAGTACCCACCTCTACCGAAGAGTGAAACCGGGTCGTCAACATCTGTAGATGTCACCCGCCACAGTCCGGACCTATGCAAAGTCCCATCCAAAGCCGTAATTATCTCAAACCCGCTAATTATAGAAGCTTATGATTCTAAAATAATTCAAACAAATGAACAATCGGATTTCCGGGTTTCGCCTAACGGTCACCAAAATATCGCCCGATCGTCACGCCGATTCATCGGAATGCCACCCCGACTCATGGGGTGTTCTGAATTGAGCCCGACACCTAACCTACTATGTCTGCTATCCCAATATATCAATTTAATGCCATTGGGGCAGCAGCACCGATAGTGCGTCAAAACGAAAAGCCGAGATCCCGAAAATCACCGGTTTAGCCCCTAGGGTGCCCATTTCGGCACCGGGACCACCCGCAGCCCTCACGCTGTGACCAGAGGTGTCCACCCACACATCGGCGCTCAACAATTCAGCCACAACTCTGCTGCGAACAGCAGCGACAAATCCCAAACACAATCGTATCCGAAAACGTCCAAAAATTACGTTCTTGGGCTTGTTTAAGCCCCGAAGTGTGCCGAGGTATTCTGGAATTAATCCAAACTCACATACTATCCCAGAACACTTGATTTTGAGTGTTGGGACAGCCGCATGATGTTTGGTGCAAGTGCGATTGGTTTGAAGCATTTTATGTGGTGATCAGCATCCCGATCCTTGTCGTTTTGGTTCCGGAAACCCCCGATCTGCAAATCGTCAATCCGTAAGTCCTGAAGACTCGCCGACAGCAGACCACAAGGCTCCACTATTGCTGCAAACAGCAGCGACACGAGCCCCACGAACGAAGCCTGAGACAAGGCTCCAACGACACCAAAAATGTCGTTACATGCACCGATTGTCCCGATATTCGAACCATGAGGTTCTCGGGCTTCGAAAATCATACAAAAACACTCTAAACCAGAACCCATGCTGCCCAGAGAAGCCACGATGCAAAAGCATCGCTGCGACGTAATATCGAACACCTAGAGCGCAACCAATAACACATAAGAGCAAGGTTAGTGAGTTACTGCTACTCCAGCGACATCAGAACCCTGTGAAAGCAGGATCCACACGCTATTGCTATGCTAAACACCGTGCTCACCGTCCCAATAGGAAGCTAGGCACCGAGGGCGGCGAAACCGCAACTTGAACCTCGTTCACAAGCTTGCTAGAGCTGAGCCATTCAGATCTGCCAAGTCGGACCAGAAACATCAAAACCCAGGTAAGCCCCACTACACAAATGGTCAACAAATGGTCGTTCTCACCTTATCCACGCTCCTCGACGAAAGGATCTGCCAGACACGAAGATCGGGCTCTAGGAGAAGCGAACCTGAGGCTGCCAGACTGAATCTTCGCGATGGCGCTCTCTGGCAGTCCACGGCCACGAACGATGGCCAGAGAAGACTGCAGAGGGTCGAAGGAGATTTATGGGAGGAGTTGATGGCGACCAAAAGCGGCGACGGCGGCACCAAGGACGCCGCGGCCTAACTAGAGCAAGGTCGGGCTCGGGCCTTGCTCTCGCAGGAAAGGCTGCTGGGGGTCGTCAGGTGACATCGGCGACGATGTCAGAGGACCGAGGAAGGACCTCAAAGCTTGCTGGTTCCCAAAGCAACAAGAAGAAGGGCTTCGGTTAGGAGGCAAGTGAGAGCGAGAGGGTTTTCATCTCTCTCGCCGGCGATCCGACGGCCGGAAAAGATGGCCGGCGGCTCAGGGGCGCGGGGTGGCTGTGGAGGAGGTGGCTGCGGCAAAGGGAAAGGTTGAGGAGAGGTAGGGTTAGCGTTAAAAGAGGTGCAAACCCTAATCCCAACATGTATATATGCATGCATGAACATAGTTAGTTAATTCGGATTCGGCAAAAAATCGGTACGAATATAATACGGATAAAATTCGTCTCTTAATTTTTAAATTCATTGAAAAATTCGGCTTAAAAAACAGATTCAATAATTATTATACAATATGGCATATAAACAATCAAATAAGAAATAGATTAAAATAGCGAATAATTAATTATAAAATATATAAATATTTTTTTTGGGGGCGAATGAACAAAAAACTCATAGTTAAATATAAAATATAAAATAATCTATATTTAAACATAAAAATTATAAGTTTTTTATTCAAATTTTCAATAATCCGGGAATAATTCGCGAATAGTTCGCGAATAATTTGTGAATAATTCGGCTGGCTCCAAAAATTCGCGAATAATTCCGTATTTTTGCAAAAAATTTGTAAACAGACCATTTAATTCGGATTTTCAATAATTCGCGAATAATTTGCGAATTATTCGCGAATTAACTAACTATGTGCATGAAAGGCCGAATTGCATATAAGTTCTCCATCCTTCAAATTTTCTTAATGAGTCCCCCACATCAGGTGTAAAACAGGGGAAACACCCTCCACAAGGAATTTCATCGAATTCCGCGCATAAAATATTGGGTAATAAATGTCCAATCTGCGATAAAAGCCATTTTTCTCAAAAACCGTGCGTCGAATACAAAATCTGTTAGCGCCATTGGCTCCAAAATAGTCGGAACATGAAAAACGAGCTATTGGATTGCCTGATTCGGAGTCCGATTCGCGCTTGAAGCCAACTACCCTCAATGGCCTCTCACGGAAACGCGAGTTACTATTCACTTAAGTGAGTAATAAAAATCGCATAACAGCCTTATTTAAAATCATTTTTCCGCTGAAATTTTGGCGAGCAATTTTTGAATTAAAATACACACAAAAGCATCATTAACGGAGTATTTTATTACACCGAAAATTTATGGCCTCTCGCGGAAACGCGAGTTACTATTCACTTAAGTGAGTAATAAAAATCGCGTAACAGCCTTATTTTAAATCATTTTCCGCTGAAATTTGGCGAACGATTTTTGAATTAAAATACACACAAAAGCATCGTTAACGGAGTATTTTATTACACCGAAAATTTCAGTCCTCACACCAATCCCTCTCATTACTAGGTTTCAATCCCTCTCTCTGTCCCTCCCTCCCCAATTTTTGATGTCACTCATGATCTCACACATTGCCTCGATCTTTCCCACATGATTAAACGCTCGAAGGATTGAGACGACAAGGCTTGCTCTCCTATCTCTCCCTTCAAGATATCTTTCGATCTCTTCTTGCACGTTTGTAATGGAGTTCTCTTGTTATTACTTATATTATTATTTTATTATTATTATTCTTATTCTTATTGATCAATGAGTGTGGTGACGAGGAAGGTGTAACGAGTCTTAAAGAGAAATAGAATTAGTATAGTAGGAGAAGGACGTCGAATAGGAGGATGACGTCGCTCTTTGTCTCTCCCGACAGCGAGCATGTCGCCGTAACTACGAGAAACCGAATTGCTATCTTGCAGAAGGAGGATGACTATAAGGCGTCATGTGGTGTCTTTTTATTAGTAAGTCCGATTTGTCTTTTTGACTAATTAGGGCTTGTCGAAGATGATTATGCAAATTGTATTGATGAATTTTTTAAGGTTTCTATCTCGAAAATGTACTTTGTTTTGATAAACGATTATAGTTATCAAGAGGCCTTGGAGTTCGCCTCTCAGTACGACCTGGATACTGATGAAGTCTTCAAAAGGCAGTGGTTATATTCTAGCTTGCTGATAATTCATCAGTAAGAAAGAATACAATTTTCATCAATACAATTTGTATAATCATCTTTGACAAACCCTAATTGATCAAAAAGACAAATTGAACTTATTGATAAAGACACCACATGGCACCTTATAGTCGTCCTCCTTCCACAAGATAACAATCCAGTTTTTCGCAACCATGGCGACATGCTCGCTGTCGGGAGAGACGAAGAGTGACTTCATCTTCCTATTCGGCGTCCTCCCCCGACTATACTCATTTCATTTCTCCTTAAGACTCATTATAGCTTCCTCGTCATCACACGCACATATCAATAAGAATAAGAATAATAACAATAAAAAATGATAATAATAATAACAAGAGAACTCCATTACAAATATGCAAGAGGAGATCAAAAGGTACCTTGAAGGGAGAGATAGGAGAGCAAGCCTTGTCATCTCGATCCTTCGAGCGTCTGATCATGCAGGAAAGATCGAGGCAATGCGTGAGATCGTGAGTGACATCAAAAATTGGGGAAGGAGAGAGAAAGAGTGATTGGAACCTAGAGGTAAGAGGGATTAGGGGAGAGGAGGGATTTGGAAGCATGGCGGCGGATCTTATAGAGGACCTCCCTGGGCACCTTCACCTTGGCTTCCACCTCTCCCTCTGCCTTCGCCATGGGCAGCGGCCGGAGAAACCCAAGAAATGTTTGGAAGCCTCAATCGGGGTGTTACTGGGAGAAGAAGAGAATGGTGACGAGGATGCTCCTCTTTCTATCTTTCTCTCTCTACTTTCTCTCTCTTTCCCTCCTCTGTAGCGCACTGTCGAAGGAGATTATGGGCCTTTTATAGGCTAGACGAGGTCTAGGCCCACAACCATCTTTAATGGGCCACTATTGGATCCGGGCGCGAAAACATTTAAACTAATATTTCAATCATTTGTCGGCAAAATTTGGGCTTCATTTGGGACACCGATGGAATTACTTTAGGTCGGTAAGAAAATAAGATAATATGTAATAATTAATAAGATAAATTGTGCATGTGGTTTTTAAATTCTAATTTTGGCTAATTTGCATAAAAAATTCATTAGTTTTGCGATTTTGCAAAAGTAGCTACTATTTGGAGTTTTGCAGATTTGGGCCAGATTTTTAACAAACTGACCAAAGTACCATTATTCCTTTCTCTCTTTTTTTTCCCTTGTTTCTTTTTTCTCTTTGACCCTCGTCGCCTCTTCTATTGTCTCTGTGGCCTCAGCGACGGTAACGAGGGCGCGCCGCCTCTTCCTCCTCTTCCTCCGCCTGTGCCTCCGTCAAGGGAAGATGTCACGCCCCGGGCCCTAGCGGAAGCCCACCGGGCGCATGCACAGACCCGCCATGTACACCAAGCACCCCCGGTGCACACAAGGCGTCTACAACAAACAACTAAATAAAGTAATAGGAAAACATCCTAAACATGGTGATCAGAGCAAGTAGATAAATCTACTACAAAATCAAGTCTAATACAATCACAAGATTTACAATAAGATTACACATCATGAATGCTAAAAGATCACCCAACTAGATACAGCTATACACCTTTCACTCAAAACAAAAAAAAAGGCATCACGGGTCCATCTATAGAACCGTCATAGAGGCTCTAGCTAGTCGCTAATCCCTTGCCACGATCCCTAGCCTCTCCCGCTGTGGAAGGCTCTGAAACAAAAACCAACAACAAATGGGGGTGAGAACTATTAAACAATAGTTCCCAGTGGGTAAGCCGCCGAGAGCGGCGAAATACACCACTAGGTCAACTGAGGCAAAAGTAGAGTAAACTAAAATTAAATCATGATTAGAAATAAAGCTCCTAATACTACTGTGCCTCCAAGTATTATGCCACAAATTATGTGTCCACTTATGTTCCAAGTAGCATGCTATATGTCGTGCAAGAATTCTACACTATCATATGATTGAATAACCAATTATGTTCCAAGTAGCATGTTATATGTCATGCAAGAATTGTACACTATCATATGATTGAATAACCAATTACGTTCCAAGTAGCATGTTATATGTCATGCAAGAATTCTACACTATCGTATGATTGAATATGCAATGTCGACCATTCATGTTCATATATCATGATCTATTTAGTTGTAATGTCAAATATTACTTTTATCACGATTTTCCTACCATAAGGGACTTCCCAAAGGTAAAGTCCCGGCTTGTGCCGTGCCTAATAGCCACGTGGTAGTCAACATTCTCACGCTAAGAATGAGCCTCGCCCACAGCAATCCACTTTCGCACCCAATCCCGCACGGGCGAGCATGATGTCGCAAAAGGCCAACTCCGGAGTGCCGGCTTGTAGGGAGCGACCCTCACAAGCTTGTGCGAATGAGCACAATGGCAAGCAAGCACAGTCAATAGCATAGGAAATTCGTTCATCATGTCTAAAATATGGAATCACAATATCGACTCGAGGGTCGAAGCTACAACATATATATCATATATATTTCGTTCTCAATTACTTGTTGGTATGTCTCTACCAATATGCAACATGTCTCAAGCATGTGGAAGTTTACATCTCATTTATACTAATAAGGATGGTTCTATGTCTCATTCATGACCCCCAACGGTTTAGAAACGTATACTATTTCCACTATAGTATGAAGAGAACCACTAATGCCACATTCAACAAATTACAAGGATGTCCCCAAGATCATAGTTCATGTCATGTACATGCCTTACTATGTAAACCTCCACTATATGGAGTATAAAAGTCATGATGCAACAATTACTCGTCATTAACTACGTGATTATATGCATTTGCTATTTATATAATCAAATGTGTAGAAATCTCTTTCATCATGTCTAAAACATGGAACTTTATTCAACGACCTAGAGGTCAAGTACAATGTCACAATGCCAATATTAATTGTTCATGTAAATCATGTAAGATGCTTAATTCCACATTTTGTCGAGGACAACTACATGTCATGCTCATCTGAGTAGTATATATCATACTTAGTCTCACACCCTGTCAGGAACATGTACTATGTCATGTTTACTTCTAGCAATAGCATGTACGTTACTTGTCATGCATGAAACCCATAATCCACTAGCCATATAGTACCCCATATGAAGTTCCACTCATCTCTAACATGCATTTCTATATTTGCATAAGAGGAAGTGTCATTACAACACAACTATTCATAATACACTATGCATGTCGTCACCATAGCCCTCACTACATAGGGTATGCAAAGTCTCATGTATGACACATATATATCATGTATCCAAAAATTCTATCATGTCATAACTAGCATGAATATGCACCAATTTAAGCCTTAAAGCATTAAAGAAGACATAGGGAGTTCACCCATTTCGGTGAGGTCAGACCCACCGGAAACCCTTCGAAACCTTGTCGTTCCTTCACGCGAAGTTGCCCCCTCGACTTCTAGCACCCTAAGGAGAAATTCTAGGGGGTTAAAAGTTTCGAACGAACTCACCACAAACCTCACCATAAATTATGAGAAAAATGGATAGAAATTACCTTTGAGCAAGTAGAACATGTCCAAAGTCCAAATCAAAGCTAGAAAGCTTCAAATCCAACCTAAAGCATCACTCTACACCCATCAATTCAACCCCAAGAGCTCATAAAAGAGAAACTCTAAAATAAATCCTAGTTTCACCAATACTAGGTTTTCTTCCGAAAACCAAGCAAAACTCACATATAGAGGTTGCAAGAGAGCCACTCACCACAACAAGAGCTTTAATCCTAGCTACAAGGTGCTAGGGTTGAAGATTAATCCACAAACAAGCTCCCTTCTTCACTCCCGAGTTCCCCTCAAGGCCCAAATAGCAAGCTTCAAGGCAAAAGATGGAAAAGAGGAGATCAAACCCAAGAATCTAGGGTTTGGGAGCAAGAAATCCAAGAGAGAGAGAGAGAGAAAACCCACCTACACCTCTCTCTAAGCTCAGCACAAAGAGGGCAAGTGAGGGAGATGAGGGTTTAATCTACATGATGTAACAATTGCCCTTAAGTCTCTCAAAAACTCGAAAATAGCAAACTGCTCGAAATCTGGATCTGCAGCACTGCGTACCGGTACACGGGTTGGGGTACCGGTACTCAACAGTTTCGGTACCTCAGAACCAATTCTGCAAAACCCGAACATCGAAATCTTCAATTTGTACTGCGTTCCGGTACCTCAAAAATTAGTACCGGAACTAACTAAATCAGTACCCGTACCCCAAAGCCAGTACCTATACCCAATACAAATTCTGCACCTTTTGTAGAATTTGATCTTCGGAGTCCGTTTTCGCACTTTTTAAGCCTCGAAAATACCTCAAAGCTCTCCAAACTCAATCAAAACCTTCGATATAGTATAAAGTACTTTTTCTCTCACTAGAACTTCGCAATTTGCTAAAGTTCAGTGTGCTACAGAAGAGGAAAAAAAAAAAAGAAGCAAAAGATGAGACGATGAGGGTCGGAGAATAGTACAATTTTTTTGAAACAGTGTAATTTTTATCGAAGTTGTGCAACTTTTATTTCAAAGAGTGTATTTTCATCTCAAAGAGTGCAACGTTCATATTAAAAAGTACAATTTTTTTGTAAACTAGTGTAATTTTATTTTAACAGTCAACCTTAATCTTTTTTTCTCTTTTTTTTATTCTTAAACTTTTCGGGAGCAACAACGATATATAATGATCTTTCAAAGAGTAAATTTTTTTTTTTTGAAAATTTTATTTATTTATTTTTTACCCTCTACATCTTTGTTCGCTCATGTAAGATGGACGCCTCTTTTTTCTTCACCCTCTCGGGCGGCGAGCACTTTCTTGGCAACGACCTCATCGTCTCTATCTACTCCGCCTTTACTCGGGCCAGCTCTGAGTTCTCCTTCTCCTTCTCCGGCGCCAACAAAGGCAGAGGCAGAGGCAGAGGCGGAGGAAGAGTATGCGGCGCGCCCTCATTACCGTTGCCGAGGCAGCTGAGACGATGGAGGAGGCGATGAGGGTCAGAGAGAAAAAGGGACCGAAGGAAAAAAAGAAGAGAGAGAAAGGAATAAGGGTATTTTGGTCAGTTTATTGAAACTCCGATCCGAATCTGCAAAACTCAAAATAGTTGCCAACTTTTGCAAAATCGCAAAAGTAGTGGATTTTTTTTGCAAATTGGCTAAAATTAAAATTTAAAAACCACATGCACAATTACTTTATTAATTATTACGTTTATCTTATTTTCTTACCGTACCTAAAGTAATTCCATCGGTGTCCCAAATGAAGTCCAAATTCGCTCACGAATGGTTGAAATATTAGTTTAAATTAATCCGCGCCCGGATCCAATAGTGGCCCATTAGAGATGATTGTGGGCCGAGGCCTCGTCTGGCGCATAATCTCCTTCGACGGTACGCTACAGAGGAGGGAAAGAGAGAGAAAGTAGAAAGAGAAAGTATAGAAAGAGGAGCATCCTCGTCACCGTTCTCTTCTTTTCCCAGTAACATCCCGAAGATACCCTCCTCCTCATCTGACGATGAGCACTCGCCCCCATCGCCCCACCCCGATTGAGGCTTCTAAAGGTTTCTAGGGTTTCTCCGGCTGCTGCCCATGGCGAAGGCAGAGGCAGAGGTGGAGGACGAGGTGGCGGTGCCCGGGGAGGTCATCTATGAGATCCGCCGCCATGCTTCCAAATCCTTCCACTCCCCCAATCCTTCTTATCTTTAGGTTCCAATCCCTCTCTCTCTCCCTCCCTAATTTTTGATGTCACTCATGATCTCACGCATTGCCTCGATCTTTCTCGCATGATCAGACGCTCGAAGGATCGAGACGACGAGACTTGCTCTTCTATCTGTAGTACACTGAATTTCAGTGCATCGTACTGAACTTCTACAAATTGTAGAGTTCTAGTGAGAAAATGGCATAAGAGGCTATGTGTGAGGCTTCGACCAAGTTTAGGACTTATGCGAAGTGTTTTCGGCGCAAAAGAGGCGTGAAAACGGACCTCGATAAGTTAAAACTGCAGAATTGGTAAAGTCTGCACTGGATTCCGGTATGTGAACTCCAATACCGGAATTGGAGCTTGGTATACCGGTATGTGAGGAGGGTATACCGGAATGCCAGGAGAAACCGAGAAACCCAACTCTCGGGTTTGCGGGATTCCTTGAGGGTATACCGGTATGCGAAAATGGGATACCGGTATGTGATGTTCGAAACAGTGAGCCTTGCTCTCGGGTTTTGCGGAATCCCTGAGGTATACCGGAATGTGTACCCGTATACCGGTATGCAAAATGCACATACCGGTATACAATGCCCAGAGTGGGCTGGGTGTTGTGTTTTGATTGGAGAAGGGCATTTAGGTCTTTTCACATGCCATGGGGTATTTGAAAGGCAGGGAACACTCCCCCTTTCACAGGACCTTCTTCTCCACACTCCCCTCCCTCTCCTCTCACTTTCTCTCTCTAGAGATCTCTCCAAAAGCTTGGAGAAGTGGTGGATTGATCTTGGAAAAGGCTTCCAAAGGAGAAAAGAAGCTTCTTGGTGCAAGAAGGAGCTTGGGGATTTCGTGATTAAGGTTAGTACCTCACGTTTTGGGTTCAAACCTTGGATTTAATCCTTTGAAATGAGGTTTTTGGGAACCCTTGGCAACCTAAACCACAAATGGTGGTTGTTTGGCCACGAAATCTAGGGTTTGGCTTGCATGCATGCAAACCCTAGGTAGAATGAGGGCTTTTGCAATGAAGGGTTCTAAAAATATTTGGACCTTCGATAATTGCAATTGAGGCATAGGAAATCATGTGAGAACACTTGATTTCGTATTTTGAGATTGATTTAGGGTTCGTAATGAGTAACGAACCTTTTTCTTGTTGAAGCTTGGGTTGAAGCAAGAACTCCAAGCTTGGACACTTAGGAGCTTGAAGAACACAAGATTTGGAAGCTCTTGAGGTGGGTTTTATAGTTACCGAAGTGATTAGGTCACTTCCATGTCTAGGGTAATTATCCATTTAAGAACAAAATGGTATATGTATGTGAACCCTAGGACTTGCATGTTGGCAATGGTAGAAATCATGATGGGTAGAACAATGAACTCCTATTGCATGATATGAATATTCAAGTATAATTCAATTATCTATACTTGTTTTATGGTTGTATGTGAGAATCTAACCTAGTGTTGTTGAACATAGGTTGGAATATGTATGATTAAACCTAGTGTCATTGAACATAGGTTGGAACAAGTGACATTTAACCTAGTGTCATTGAACATAGGTTGGAATGTGTGAGAACTTAACCTAGTGTCATTGAACATAGGTTGGAACAAGTGACATTTAACCTAGTGTCATTGAACATAGGTTGGAATGTGTGAGAACTTAACCTAATGTTATTGAATATAGGTTGGAACATGTGAGATGTAAACCTAGTGTCATTGAACATAGGTTGGACATGTGATTGGAACCTAGAGTCATGGAACCTAGGTTGGTAAACGAGAAAGTAAGCCTAGTGTTATCAAACATAGGCGAGGCTTAGTGACTTGAACCTAAGATCATGAGATTTAGGTTGGCAAGTGAGAAATGTGAACGACGGGATGTGTGACGATTTTTGCTATCCCGGGTAGGCGACGATTTCGCTACCATGCCATGAGTTGGCCATATTGAGACGGGATGTGTGACGATTTTGCTATCCCGGGTATGCGACGATTTCGCTACCATGCCACCCACGAGTTGGCGGTGCCGACATGGATGTGCGACGATTTTGCTATCCCGGGTGTGCGACGATTTCGCTACCGCGCCATGGATTGGCGCCATGGATTGGCGGTGTCGAAGGGGGTATGCGACGATTTCGCTATCCCGAGTATGCGACGATTTCGCTACTCGAATAGGAGGTGACGATTTCACTCCTCGAATGT
Source organism: Puya raimondii (assembly GCA_016920855.1). Taxonomy (NCBI): domain Eukaryota; kingdom Viridiplantae; phylum Streptophyta; class Magnoliopsida; order Poales; family Bromeliaceae; genus Puya; species Puya raimondii. The sequence continues at coordinate 127,273,613 of JABWPP010000050.1, forward strand.
TGAAACAACTATGGTGCGACGGCCATTCCGCAACCATAAGTAAATGATAAGTAAAAGAACTTAGTCAATGTGGAATATAGGATGAACCTAGGAGAGAATGATAAATTATGTTTCATTTTGGTTGCATCCTTTATGTTTATTTACTAAGCATGTAAATAATTGTTGCATAGTTATATATGATCTAACTTATGCATGTGGTGTTTCTTTGGACCTGGTGGGTCGAGCTTCTCTCTTGGGTGGCCTTACCCACTGGGAACTATGTTTATAGTTCTCACCCCCCATTTTCCCAGGTCTTTCCGCGAGTGAGGCGGCGGAGCGAGGCAAGGGTTTGGCTTTGTAGATAGCGACCCTTCCATTTTGGTGATACATAGAGTTGTACCCCGAGCTTTGGACTATGATAGCATAGGGGATTTGTATTACATGTATAAACTTTGTATATTCCATATTTTGGAACATGTTGTATGGAATGAAAAGAAAAAGTTAGCATGTATAATTGTGGAATGTGATGTAATAGAAGTAGAACTTCTTTATGTTGATGCTTTCCTTGTACAACTCTTGTACTCCGTTCCTAGTTGGAACATTGTGGATAAGCTTGTGTTGTGACGCCTTGGGCGGGTAGAAAGGACTCTATCCGTTCGGCGGGTCTGGGGCATGCGCCCGTGCGGTTATCCTTTCCACCTAGTTGGTGTAAAAGGGCCGGCGGGGCGTGACAGATTGAGGTGGTATCAGAGCATAGAAACGGTCTAGGTTGACCTAAGAAACCCTAGGATGGAAATGACCTAGGAGTGTAGGCTCGTGAGTGACGAGATCTTTGATGTGGCGAATGATAAGTGATTGGGTTATGTCCTTATGCCTCTAGTTGGAAATAGAGGTAGATTCGAGGTGTGTCTTATTCTTCACCAAGTGTGTTCATGTTGGCGGCCGACAACATGAAAACCAAGTGAGGGGAATAAGGACCCTTGTGTGACTTTCGCCTAGATTGGGTTCACGTTTATTTTCGTGAAATATTATGTCGCAAATGACTTTGAATGTCATGAAATGACCAAAGTCCTTGTGTTTTCAGGATAATGGTACGTGGACGGCCTCCTAAGAGTGCTGGGCCCGGAGGATCGGGCGCGGCTCCCGAACAACTCGGGGAGGGCGAGAACTCGGCTCTTCGTAATGAGTTGACCGAGTTGATGGGCGTGGTTCGGCAACAGGCCGAAGCCATGCAACGACAAGAGGAGCAAATTAAAAGGCTCCAAGACGAGATGGCGCGGCAGACGGCTGCGACTAGGGAGGAGAGAACGGGAGTACCCCCGGCCTCTGCTTCGGCACCGGCCGAGGAGGTGACACCGGCGCCAGCCGTGGTGCCACCTGCGCCACCGGCTGTGGCCGAGGGATCGGGTGCCCCTATACCCGATTCCGACATGGAGGATACGGAGCGAGAGCGCGCGCGCTTGCGGCTCTAATGAGGTTCAAAAAGTTCAACCCGCCTATCTTTAGCGGGGAGAACGTAGATCCGTGGGACGTAGAAACATGGATCGACGCTATCGAGACGCTCTTCGAGGACCTTTATACCTTGGAGAGGGACAAGGTGCACCTCGCCGTTCATTGTCTAGAGCGGTCGGCGAAGGTGTGGTGGAAAGGGGTTCGGCGTGATCGACTCCCTAGCCTTCCACCACCGTCATGGGAGGAGTTTCGGGGCATGGTGTTCGCCACCTACTTCCCCGATAGTGAGAAAAGAAAGCTACAGGAGAGATTCCGCAAGTTAAAACAGGGGAACCGCTCGGTACGCGAGTACGAGAGGGAGTTCTCGTACATCATTAATTGCGTGCCGCACGTTGTTCGCGGGGAGCTAGACAAGGTTGATTGCTTCGTGCGCGGACTTCGACCGGATATCTTTCGGGCGGTGCACGCCCTTAAGTTGCGGACCTTCGCGGAGGTCTTGGACCGTGCTCTTTGGGTGGAGCACGGGAATGCTTGTGCGCGCGAGGAGCGCGATTCTTGGGAGAAAGAGAAAGAAAAAAAAAAAAGGGAAGAAGCGACCGGCGGGTGGCTCGGGTGGGCAATCTAGCTCTAAGCGGCCCCCGAAGCACTCGCAATCCCAAAATCAGCCTCGAGGGTCCCGACGGAACCGACCCCCGACCCCGTGCCCGATTTGTAGCGGCCCCCACGCCCCTCAGCAGTGTGAACATCGTGAGGGCCGGTGCTACAAGTGCGGACAGCAAGGGCACCTGCGGTACAACTGTCCGATGGATGATGGCCGAGCACCGTCATCGGCATCGGCATTTGCGCCACCGAGGCAGCTTGCGGGCATCCCACCCGCGGCGATGTCAGCGGGCCGTGCACAGCCGCCGAGACCATTGGAGGGCCAGCGGCCAGCACCCAGTGGACGAGTATTCGCCTCGCAGGTGGAGGAGCCTGCTACTCAGGAGGACGTCGTGGCAGGTATCGTGTTAATTAAAGGCATTCGATGTAGAGCTTTGTTTGATACTGGTGCATCGCATTCATTCATTGCTCGATCATTTGCTATAGCACATGGAATAGAAATCATAGATGCCACACATGCAAAAACGGTGCAAGTGCCTGAACACACTTTTTGTATACATCATGTGTGTATGGATTGCCCCGTGAGGATAGAAAATTGGATCATGCCAGCTGACTTGCTGGTATTAAATCGAATGAATGAATATGATTTGATCCTAGGAATGGATTGGCTCTCTAAGTATCACGCTACTATAGATTGTGAGAGTCGGATAGTGAAGTTTAAAGAGCCCGGGCACAAAGAGTTTGTGTACCGTGGGTGTAGGAGCTCACTCTTTGCTTCGATGGTGTCCACGTCGCAAGCAAGAAAACTTATTGCTAGTGGTTGCATTGCCTACTTGGCGACGGTAGTGGATGACCGTAAGGAAGTGTTGGGGCTCGAGGACATTCCTATAGTCCAAGAGTTCCCGGATGTGTTTCCGACGGAGTTGCCCGGAATGCCACTGGATCGGGAAATAGAATTTGTGGTAGATTTGCTCCCGGGTACGGCGCTGATCTCTAAGGCCCCGTACAGGATGGCACCCGCAGAGTTAAAGGAATTAAAAGCACAATTGCAAGATTTGATGGACAAGGGTTTCGTGAAACCAAGTGTGTCACCTTGGGGAGCCCCTGTTCTATTTGTGCGGAAAAAGGACGGTTCGCTGCGGTTATGTGTGGATTACCGCGAGTTGAACAAAGTGACCGTCAAGAATAAGTACCCGTTACCCCGAATTGATGACTTGTTCGATCAGTTGCAAGGGTCTCGGGTATATTCAAAGATTGATTTACAATCCGGTTATCATCAATTGAAGATCAAACCGGAGGATGTGCATAAGACCGCGTTTAGGACGCGGTATGGACATTATGAATTCACGGTTATGCCTTTTGGGCTTACCAATGCCCCGGCAGCGTTCATGGATTTAATGAACCGTGTGTTCAAACCACTATTGGATCAATTTGTGGTTGTGTTCATAGATGATATTCTTGTCTACTCTCGGAGTGAAGAGGAACATAAAGAGCACTTGAGGATTGTGCTTCAAGTCCTTCGAGAGAACAAATTATTCGCCAAATTGAAAAAGTGCGAATTTTGGATCCGTGAGGTCGCTTTCTTGGGTCACGTAATTTCCGCAGGAGGAGTAGCTGTGGACCCTATGAAAGTAGAGGCAGTCAAGGATTGGCCTCGCCCGACCAATGTCACGGAAGTACGAAGCTTTTTGGGTCTTGCGGGGTACTATCGGCGGTTCGTGGAGGGATTTTCAAAAATCTCCGGTCCACTAACGCGTCTTACCCGCAAGGGAGCCAAATATATTTGGAGCGAGGAATGCGACCAAAGCTTTAAGGAGCTAAAGGAAAGGTTGACTTCGGCTCCGGTACTCGCCTTGCCGATTGCGGGGGAGGGTTTTGTGGTGTATAGTGATGCATCACATCGTGGTCTTGGGTGTGTGCTTATGCAAAGAGGACAAGTAATAGCATATGCCTCTCGACAGCTGAAGAGCTATGAGCAGAATTATCCCACCCACGATTTAGAGCTTGCGGCGGTGGTCTTCGCACTTAAGTTGTGGAGACACTATTTATACGGTGAGCATTGTGAGGTCTACACGGATCACAAAAGTTTAAAATATTTGTTCACTCAAAAGGAGTTGAATTTGAGGCAGCGGAGGTGGTTGGAGTTGATAAAAGACTACGACTTAACCATCTTGTACCACCCCGGTAGAGCCAATGTGGTGGCCGATGCGCTCAGTAGGAAATCCGTGGAGAACTTTGCAATTGAGATGACGGGACAAATGCCGTTAATCAAGGAAATGGGCCGGTTTGACTTGGAAGTCGTGGCCCCGGGCGTCCCCGCTAAACTTATGAGTCTCGAAGTGTGGCCGACCTTGTTGGAGCAAATAAAGGAAAAGCAATCCGGTGATCCGGAGCTCCAAAAGGTGCGGAGTACTATCGAGAGCGGGCATGCCGGTGATTATCATGTAGATTCGAGGGGCGCAATTCGATTTCGAAATCGATTGTGCGTGCCGAAGGTTGAGGACATTCGTAGGGAGATCTTGAAAGAAGCTCACACTTCTCCCTATGCGATTCACCCGGGCGGCACCAAAATGTATAAGGATCTCAAATTGCATTATTGGTGGCCGGGGATGAAACTTGATGTTGGACGCTTTGTGGCACAATGCTTAGTATGCCAACAAGTAAAGGCCGAGCGTCGCTTTCCGGCGGGAAAATTGCAAGGATTGCAAGGATTGCCCATTCCAGTTTGGAAATGGGAAAATATCGCGATGGACTTTGTCGTGGGCTTACCTCGATCGCTAGTGTGGCCACGATGCGATATGGGTGGTGGTGGATCGTTTGTCAAAGTCGGCACACTTTTTGCCAATCCACACCACTTGGTCGGGGGACAAGTTGGCGCAAGTCTACCTCGACGAGATTGTGCGGTTGCACGGGGTTCCGACCTCGATAGTTTCAGATCGAGACCCCCGTTTTACATCGCACTTTTGGAAAAGCTTGCAAGAAGCTTTGGGTACACGGCTCGATTTCAGTTCAGCATTTCATCCTCAAACCGACGGTCAATCGGAAAGGACAATTCAGATTTTGGAGGATATGCTACGAGCGTGTGTGTTGGACTTCAAAGGTGCGTGGCCTACTCATTTGCCGATGGCTGAATTTGCTTACAATAATAGCTATCAAGCTAGCATCGGTATGGCACCTTTTGAGGTTTTGTATGGAAGAAAATGCCGCTCTCCTATTCATTGGAGTGAAGTCGGCGAGAGGAGGGTCTTAGGACCGGACGTGTTGCGTGAAGCGGAGGAAAAGGTCCGCTTGGCACGCGAACGCTTGTCGACGGCGCAATCTAGACAAAAGAGTTATGCCGATCGACGTCGACGAGATTTGGAGTTCGCGGTAGGAGACCGCGTCTTCTTGAAAGTGTCACCCATGAGAGGGGTGAAGCGATTTGGTGTTCGGGGTAAGTTGAGTCCCCGTTACATTGGACCTTATGAGGTTTTGGAGCGTGTGGGATCCGTGGCATATCGGCTAGCTTTGCCGCCAAAACTTGCGGGGGTACACAATGTGTTCCATGTATCGACCCTCCGCAAGTATGTGTATGATCCGGCGCACGTCCTCGAGTATGTACCTATGGAACTTCATGAGGATATGACTTATGAGGAGTTCCCCTTGTGCATCGTGGATCACGAGGTGAAAAGTTTGAGGAACCGTGAAATCCCTTATGTGAAAGTACAATGGACAAATCACGGTGAGCGCGAGGCTACATGGGAATTGGAAAGCTCAATGAAAGAGCGGTTTCCTTACCTCTTCGCTGAGTCCAGCTGAGGTATGATTTTAGTTTCGCGGCCGAAACTCTCTTTAAGGGGGGTGGAATGTAGTACACTGAATTTCAGTGCATCGTACTGAACTTCTACAAATTGTAGAGTTCTAGTGAGAAAATGGCATAAGAGGCTATGTGTGAGGCTTCGACCAAGTTTAGGACTTATGCGAAGTGTTTTCGGCGCAAAAGAGGCGTGAAAACGGACCTCGATAAGTTAAAACTGCAGAATTGGTAAAGTCTGCACTGGATTCCGGTATGTGAACTCCAATACCGGAATTGGAGCTTGGTATACCGGTATGTGAGGAGGGTATACCGGAATGCCAGGAGAAACCGAGAAACCCAACTCTCGGGTTTGCGGGATTCCTTGAGGGTATACCGGTATGCGAAAATGGGATACCGGTATGTGATGTTCGAAACAGTGAGCCTTGCTCTCGGGTTTTGCGGAATCCCTGAGGTATACCGGAATGTGTACCCGTATATCGGTATGCAAATGCACACATACCGGTATACAATGCCCAGAGTGGGCTGGGTGTTGTGTTTTGATTGGAGAAGGGCATTTAGGTCTTTTCACATGCCATGGGGTATTTGAAAGGCAGGGAACACTCCCCCTTTCACAGGACCTTCTTCTCCACACTCCCCTCCCTCTCCTCTCACTTTCTCTCTCTAGAGATCTCTCCAAAAGCTTGGAGAAGTGGTGGATTGATCTTGGAAAAGGCTTCCAAAGGAGAAAAGAAGCTTCTTGGTGCAAGAAGGAGCTTGGGGATTTCGTGATTAAGGTTAGTACCTCACGTTTTGGGTTCAAACCTTGGATTTAATCCTTTGAAATGAGGTTTTTTGGGAACCCTTGGCAACCTAAACCACAAATGGTGGTTGTTTGGCCACGAAATCTAGGGTTTGGCTTGCATGCATGCAAACCCTAGGTAGAATGAGGGCTTTTGCAATGAAGGGTTCTAAAAATATTTGGACCTTCGATAATTGCAATTGAGGCATAGGAAATCATGTGAGAACACTTGATTTCGTATTTTGAGATGGATTTAGGGTTCGTAATGAGTAACGAACCTTTTTCTTGTTGAAGCTTGGGTTGAAGCAAGAACTCCAAGCTTGGACACTTAGGAGCTTGAAGAACACAAGATTTGGAAGCTCTTGAGGTGGGTTTTATGGTTACCGAAGTGATTAGGTCACTTCCATGTCTAGGGTAATTATCCATTTAAGAACAAAATGGTATATGTATGTGAACCCTAGGACTTGCATGTTGGCAATGGTAGAAATCATGATGGGTAGAACAATGAACTCCTATTGCATGATATGAATATTCAAGTATAATTCAATTATCTATACTTGTTTTATGGTTGTATGTGATAATCTAACCTAGTGTTGTTGAACATAGGTTGGAATATGTATGATTAAACCTAGTGTCATTGAACATAGGTTGGAACAAGTGACATTTAACCTAGTGTCATTGAACATAGGTTGGAATGTGTGAGAACTTAACCTAGTGTCATTGAACATAGGTTGGAACAAGTGACATTTAACCTAGTGTCATTGAACATAGGTTGGAATGTGTGAGAACTTAACCTAATGTTATTGAATATAGGTTGGAACATGTGAGATGTAAACCTAGTGTCATTGAACATAGGTTGGACATGTGATTGGAACCTAGAGTCATGGAACCTAGGTTGGTAAACGAGAAAGTAAGCCTAGTGTTATCAAACATAGGCGAGGCTTAGTGACTTGAACCTAAGATCATGAGATTTAGGTTGGCAAGTGAGAAATGTGAACGACGGGATGTGTGACGATTTTTGCTATCCCGGGTAGGCGACGATTTCGCTACCATGCCATGAGTTGGCCATATTGAGACGGGATGTGTGACGATTTTGCTATCCCGGGTATGCGACGATTTCGCTACCATGCCACGAGTTGGCGGTGCCGACATGGATGTGCGACGATTTTGCTATCCCGGGTGTGCGACGATTTCGCTACCGCGCCATGGATTGGCGGTGTCGAAGGGGGTATGCGACGATTTCGCTATCCCGAGTATGCGACGATTTCGCTACTCGAATAGGAGGTGACGATTTCACTCCTCGAATGTTGAAACAACTATGGTGCGACGGCCATTCCGCAACCATAAGTAAATGATAAGTAAAAGAACTTAGTCAATGTGGAATATAGGATGAACCTAGGAGAGAATGATAAATTATGTTTCATTTTGGTTGCATCCTTTATGTTTATTTACTAAGCATGTAAATAATTGTTGCATAGTTATATATGATCTAACTTATGCATGTGGTGTTTCTTTGGACCTGGTGGGTCGAGCTTCTCTCTTGGGTGGCCTTACCCACTGGGAACTATGTTTATAGTTCTCACCCCCCATTTTCCCAGGTCTTTCCGCGAGTGAGGCGGCGGAGCGAGGCAAGGGTTTGGCTTTATAGATAGCGACCCTTCCATTTTGGTGATACATAGAGTTGTACCCCGAGCTTTGGACTATGATAGCATAGGGGATTTGTATTACATGTATAAACTTTGTATATTCCATATTTTGGAACATGTTGTATGGAATGAAAAGAAAAAGTTAGCATGTATAATTGTGGAATGTGATGTAATAGAAGTAGAACTTCTTTATGTTGATGCTTTCCTTGTACAACTCTTGTACTCCGTTCCTAGTTGGAACATTGTGGATAAGCTTGTGTTGTGACGCCTTGGGCGGGTAGAAAGGACTCTATCCGTTCGGCGGGTCTGGGGCATGCGCCCGTGCGGTTATCCTTTCCACCTAGTTGGTGTAAAAGGGCCGGCGGGGCGTGACACTATCTCTCTCTTTAAGGTACCTTTTGATCTCCTCTTGCATTTTATAATGGAGTTCTCTTGTTATTATTATTATTATCATTTTTTATTGTTGTTATTCTTATTCTTATTGATCTATGTGTGTGGTGATAAGGAAGGTGTAATGAGTATTAAGGAGAAATGGAATGAGTATAGTCGGGGGAGGACGCCGAATAGGAGGATGATGTCACTCTTCTTCTCTCTCGACGGCGAGCATGTCGCCGTGGCTCCAAAAAATCGGATTGTTATCTTACAGAAGGAGGGCGACTATAAGGCGCCATGCGGTGTCTTTATCAATAAGTTCGATTTATCTTTTTGACCAATCAGGGTTTGTCGAAGATGAATTATCAGGTTTTGTCGATTTATCTCTTTGACCAATAACTTCGATTTATTTTTTTGACCAATAACTTCGATTTATCTTTTTGACCAATTAGGGTTTGTCGATTTATTATGCACATTATATTGATGAAAATTGTATTCTACCTTACTGATGAATTATCAGTAAGCTAGAATACAACCACTGCCTTTTAAAGACTTTATCAGTATCCATGCCGTACTGAGAGGCAAACTCCAAGGCCTCTTGGTACCTATTATCGTTAATCAAAACAAAATACATTTTACGAGATAGAAACCTCAGAAAATTCATCAATACAATTTGCATAATCATTTTTGACAAGCCCTAATTGGTCAAAAAGATAAATCGAACTTACTAATAAAAAAACACCGCATGGCGCCTTATAGTTATCCTCCTTTCGCAAGATAATAATCTAGTTTCCCGCAGCTACAGCAACATGCTTGCTGTCGGGAGAGACGAAGAGCGACGTCATCCTCCTATTCGGCGTCCACCTATAATAAGATCAATAATGGCCTATTAAAGATGGTCGTGGGCCGAGGCCTTGTTCGGCCCGTAAAAGGCACATAATCATCTTTAACGGTGCACTATAAAGGAGGGAAAGAGCGAAAGTAGAGAGAGAAAGTGTAGAGAGAGGAGCAACCTAGTCACCGTTCTCTTCTTCTCCCAGTAACATCCCGTAGAAACCCTCATCCTCCTCCGACGACGAGCTCTCGCCCCTATCGCCCCACCCTGATTGAGGCTTTCGAAGGTTTCTAGGGATTCTCCTATCGCCGCCCATAGTGGAGGCAGAGGCAGAGGCGGAAACTGAGGTGGCGGCGCCCGGGGAGGTCCTCTATGAGATCCGCCATCACGCCTCCGAATCCCTCCTCTCCTCCAATCCCTCTTACCTCGAGGTTCCAATCCCTCTCTCTCTATCTCTCCCCAATTTTTGATGTCACTCACAATCTCACGCATTGTCTCGATCTTTCCCACTTGATCAGACGCTTGAAAGATCGAGACGACGAGGCTTACTCTCCTATCTCTCCCTTCAAGGTATCTTTCGATCTCCTCTTCCACGTATGTAATGGAGTTCTCTTTTACTACTTATATTATTTTTTATTGCTGTTATTCTTATTCTTATTGATCTATGCTTGTGGTGATGAGAAAGGTGTGACGAGTCTTAAGGAAAAATAGAATGAGCATAGTCGGGGGAGGGCGCCGAATAGGAGGATGACGTCGCTCTTCGTCTCTCCTGAACGACAAGCATGTCGCTGTGGCTGCGGAGAACCGGATTGTTATCTTGCAGAAAGAGGACGACTATAATGCGCCATGCGGTGTCTTTATCAGTAAGTTCGATTTGTCTTTTTAACCAATTATGGTTTATCGAAGATGATTATGAAAATTGTATTGGTGCAAATTGTATTCGAGCTTACTGATGAATTATCAATAAGCTAGAATAGAACGACTGCCTTTTGAAGACTTCATCAGTATCCAGACCGTACTGAGAGGCAAACTCTAAGGCCGCTTGGTACCTATTATCGTTAATCAAAATATAATATATTTCTGAGCTAGAAACCTCCTTCTAGTTGCCTTACTGATAATTCGTCAGTAAGCTAGAATATAATTTGCATCAATAAAATTTGCATAATCATCTTCGACAAACCCTAATTGGTCAAAAAGACAAATCGAACTTACTGATAAAGACACCGTATGGCGCCTTGTAGTTATCATCCTTCCGCAAGATAATAATTCGGTTTTACACAGCCGTGGCAACATGCTCGCCGTCGGGATAGACGAAGAGCGACATCATCCTCCTACTCGGCATCCTCCGCTGACTATACTCATTCCATTTCTCTTTAGGACTCGTTACACTTTCCTCGTCACCACATGCATTGATCAATAAGAATAACAAGAACAATAATAAAAAAATAATAATAATAACAAGAGACCTCCATAACAAACATGCAAGAGGAGATCGAAAGGTACCTTGAAGGGAGAGATAGGAGAGCAAACCTCATTATCTCGATCTTTCGAGCGTCAGATCATGCAGGTAAGATCGAGGCAATGCGGGAGATCGTGAGTGACATCAAAAATTGGGGAGGGAGAAGGAGAGAGAGATTGGAACCTGGAGGTGAGAGGGATTGGGGGTAAAGAGGGATTAAAAGGCGTGGCGGCGGATCTCATAGGGAACCTCCTCGGGCGCCGCTATCTCGCCCTCCGCCTCTGCCTTTGCCTCCGCCATGGGCGGCGGCATGAGAAACCCAGGAAACCTTCGAATCCCTAGATCCGAGTGGGGTGATGTGGGCGAGAGCTCGTCGAAGGAGGACGACGAGGGTTTCTTCGGGATGTTACTGTAAGAAGAAGAGGATGGTGACGATGATGCGCCTCTCTCTACACTTTCTCACTCTACTTTCTCTATCTCCTCCATAGCAGCACCGTCGAAGGACATTATGGGCCCTTTATGAGCCGAACCAAGCGTCGGCCCACGACTATATTTAATGGCCTATTAATAGGCCTAGCCCATAACCATGGTCTAAATTGTTTGAGAACGGATCAATTTAAATAATATTCAAAATACCCCACTAATCATTGGCCTGCAAAATTTAGGCTTTTTGGGACTTCAATGATATTAATTTACATATGGTGAGAAAATAAGATAATATATAATGATTAATAAAGTAAATTGCACATTTGTTTCTTAAATTTAAATTTATTATATATTTTTTGAACTTTTAAAATTATTACAATCAAGTTTTATAACCAAATTTAGTTGATTAAATATTGATGATATATCGCTAATATAGAGGTGATGTATTATTGTTGTGATTAATAATGTCCTATTAACTAAATTGGATTGGAGAACTTGATTATAATAATTCTGAAAGTTCGAACCAAAAATCATTATAAATTGAAATTTGAGAACCAAAGTGTCATGTGCCTCATAGTTTGAGGATCGAATGTTCAATTTACCCTAAATTGATATCACGTTATGCCTATCGCAGTGAGTGGATTACTATTTTTTTTATTTTTGGGGTCCAAGCAGTCTGACCTAAAAACTGAGCATCATATTTCTTTTTGCCCCAACTTTTTTATTTTGCCTACTAATACTAGATGAACCTCAATACCAAACAGACGTTTAAGGAGTAGGATTTAGATTGGATTTGCTAAATTATATTTTAAAAAATGTGGTAAGATAAATAATAGAGGTTTTGTTTGTTTTTAAATACATAATTAGTGGCATATATGTAGTAGCCTTAATTAAATGAATTGTCCACAGAACCCAATATAGAAGAGATTTTAGTTTCTCTTTATTTTTTTGCACTCTCTTTATTTAAGTGGGCAATAGCCATTGTGATGTAGTAATATCCTTTTTAGATAGAAATTAGACGGTCTACATTTCACGAATTTTTTGCCTAGTAAAAAAATCTCATTGTTCAAAATTAAAAAAAGGACAGTACCTTAAAAGAGCAAGCTTATTAAAAATTTTGACCATTTGACAATGTCAATTATACGAACACTAACACATTCAATGTGGTTACGTGGGCACCGATGTTCACATTTCACAGAGTAAGGATTTAGGAGAAAATTTGAACCGACCAACAAAACCAAGAAAAATCAATAATAACTAGCCAATGAACTTACTGAGAATTGCAATTTAATTCGCGGAACTTTCACAAAAATAGATTGTATTTAATATCCTCAACTACGCTCGTCATTGGCGACGAACGGAGCATGTAATCTATCAAACAATGTAGATTCCAGGGATGGAATTGTAAAAATTTCGGTTGAAGTTTTGGACTAATTTACCGACGTTAAATATATCGTGAACCAAATTGCAAGTTGCCAAGAGTCAGGGACTAACTGGCAAAGAGAACACCGACGAAAAGATAGCTCCATTATATATACTAAAGATGAGGTTAATACCTCTATTAGTTAGAATCTCTAACTATCCAAAATAAGTCCCCGTTTGAAGGTTACATGAGACAAGACCCAAAACACAAAGACAATTTGACGACGACGCCGATTACTAATGTCAAGAATAAAGCGTCGGTTCCTGCATATTAATTTTTTCATGCTCACACTTTCCTGATTAGCAAAAAGAGCCTCTGATCCAGCTTGAAATTTGCCGCATTAGAAGGATCGCCTTTTAGCATCATCAAGACGCCCCCAAATGATGCGTATATCGCACTGGGAAAAAAAGAGGAAAAAGAAAAGGATTTAATGTTAGCTCTTTCATTAGCAAGGGAGATCAATCGATAGTGAAGAGAGATGTATTAGCTCAAAATTACCATATAAGAAGATAAAATTATGTAATTGCTATCTTTCAACAAAGTTTTATTGTGCTAACAGAGACTATAGTGATAGTTTTTTCAAGCTGAAAAAATTTAGATTCCTGAATTTCTGAACAAATAATTTGATTCATTAGGAAATGAAAAGTAAAAAGAAAAAGGATTAGAAGCTTAAATTTATATTATGAAACAATGGCATCAAACAAAAAGGATTAGGAGCAACTGTTTTTGTTCAATAAATGTTATAATGGTTTATCATATAACCTTTTTCCCCGTAAAAGAATTAGGTATTTAAGATCATATTTTCAAACTACCTAACAATTCCCGAATAAACAATGTAACATTAAGTGGGTTAAGTTCCAAAGGTATAACGTTGAGGAGGTTAGAGGTAAGTTTTATATGTCCGAGAGGCAGAGTGTAAAGTCTGCAATTTTCAGGGGGTTTGCTGCAATTTAGCCTACAAATTTTGTATAAGAAAAGCATAGGAATCATCATCTAGAGGGGTGGTAGGAAAAAAATAAAAACTGCAGCGACATATAAATACGAACTGATACTACCCTAGTCAAGTGTCGACTTAACAGTTGCCTACATCAAATGTCTTTTGTTATAGCTAGCAACTATAAAATAAAATACAATCTCTCCCTAAGTTTGGTGAATTTTGGTTTTGCTGGGGAAGGAGGGAGTGCAGGAACAGGTGTACGGTATAGGAAAACCACATTCGAAGTACAGATATTTTCTGTTCCTACATCACTCGATGTAACAAATGAGCCTAATAGAAAATCTAGAGTGTGAAACATTTAAAACGAAAGATCTAGTAGTTGTCAAATGACAATAATTTATAAGTCAGATAACAGCTTATGTAAATTCTAGAGTGCAAGTTCCTACGTTCGCATGATAACGTAAGAAAATGCATAAATAGTTAGGAATCAAGTTATTCTGTATATAGAAGAGTTACATCATGAACCCTAAAACTCTATAATAGAAAAAACACTTCTAGTGAGATGATGATTTCACAAATGGTGTTTACCCATGACCGATAAATTAGAAAGAAAAAGTAATAATAGATGCAATACATCTCAAGCATTTTATAGACACATTATAGCCGATATTTGACAGGAAGCCTAACATGGTAAGGAAATAACATTTACATTAATATAGATGATGCAGTGTTGAATTAATGATCAGGTAAAAGACTTACACTTTTGCATCAGTACAATTTGCATAATCATCTTCGACAAACCCTAATTAGTCAAAAAGACAAATCAAACTTACTGATAAAGACACCGCATGGCATCTTATAGTTGTCCTCCTTCCGCAAGATAACAATTCGATTTTCCGCAGCCATGGTGACATGCTCGCCATTGGGAGAGACGAAGAGCGGCATCATCCTCCTATTCGGCGTCCTCCCCAGACTATACTCATTTCATTTCTCCTTAAGACTCGTTACATCTTTCTCGTCACCATACACAGATCAATAGGAAATAAGAATAATAACAATAAAAAATAATAATAATAACAAGAGAACTCTATTACAAACATGGAAGAGGAGATCAAAAGGTATCATGAAGGAAGAGATAAGAGAGCAAGCCTTGTCGTCTCGATCCTTCGAGCATCTGATCACACAGGAAAGATCGAGGCAATGCGTAAGATGGTGAGTGACGTCAAAATTAGGGAGGGACAGAGATAGAGAGAGAGAGGGATTGGAACCTGGAGGTGGGAGGGATTGGGGGAGAGAAGGGATTCGGAGGCGGGGCGGCGGATCTCAAAGAGGACCTCCCCGGACGTCGCCACCTTGGCCTCCACCTCTGCCATTGCCTTCGCCATGGGTAGCGGCGGGAGAAACCATAAGAACCTTCAAAGCCTCGATCAGGGTGGGGTGATGGGGGCCAGAGCTAGTGGTCGTCGGAGGAGAAGGGTTTATTCGGGACGTTACTGGGAGAAGAAGAGAACGGTGACGAGGATGCTCCTCTCTCTCTGCACTTTCTCCCTCTACTTTCTCTCTCCCTCCTCGGTAGCGTGCCATCGAAAGAGATTATGGGCCTTTTATGGGCCGAACGCGACCTCGGCCCACACCCATCATTAATAGGCCACTATTTGATCCGGGCACGGATCAATTTAAATTAATATTTCAATCATCGTGGGCGAAATTTGGACTTTATTTGGGATTTCGATGGAATTACTTTAGGTATGGTGAGAATATAAGATAATATGTAATAATTAACAAGGAAAATTGTGTATGTGGTTTCTAAATTTTAATTTTGGCCAATTTGAATAAAAAATCTACTAGTTTTGCCATTTTGCAAAAGTGGGCCACTATTTTGGGTTTTGCAGATTCGGGCTGGATTTTCAACAAACTAACCAAAATACCTTTATTCTATTTTTTCTCTTTTTTTTTCCTTCGTTGCTTACCCTCATCGCCTCTTTAACTGTCTTCGCAGCCTCGGCGACGGTAACGAGGGCGCGCTGCCTCCCCTTCCTTCGCCTCTGCCTCCATCTCTGTTGGTGTCGGAGAAGGAGAAGGAGAACTCGGAGCTGGCTCGAGTAAGGGCGGAGCGGACGGAGGCAATGAGGTCATTTTCGTGTTTTGGGGCTCCGATGCGGCGCGCAAGGTAGAGAGGCTTGCGTTGGTAAGGAGGGGGGTCAGAGAGAAAAGGGAAGGAGAGGGTCAATGGAAGAGGAAGAAGAAGAAGATGATGATGAAGTGATGAGGGTCGGAGAATAGTGTAATCTTCTTTGAAACAGTATAATTTTTGTCGAAAGAGTGCAACTTTTATTTCAAAGAGTGTAATTTTCATCTCAAAGAGTGCAACGTTCATGTTAAACAATGCAATTTTTTTGTAAAGCAGTATAATTTTATTTTAACAGTTCAACCTTAATTTTTTTTTTTCTGATACTTAAACTTTTAGGTAGCAACAACGTTATATAATGGTCTTTCAAAGAGAAAAAATTCTTTCTTAATTTTTATAAATTTTTATTTATTTTTTTACCTTCTACATCTCTTTGTTCGCTCTTGGAAGATGGGCGCGCCTTTTTTCTTCACCCTCACGGGTGGCGGGCACTTTCTCGGCAACAACCTTGTCGCCTCCGTCCGCTCCGCCCTCACTCGGGCCAGCTCCGAGTCCTCCTTCTCCTTCTCCGGCACCAATGGAGACGGAGACGGAGGCAGAGGCGGAGAAAGAGGAGGCAACGCGCCCTCGTTACCATCGCCGAGGCCGCGGAGACGGCGGAGGAGGTGAGAAGGGTCGGAGAAAAAAAAAAGAAAAGAAGAAACATAAGAGAGAGAAAAGAATAAAAAAATTTTGGTCAATTTGTTGAAAATCCGGTCCGAATCTGCTAAACCCAAAATAGTGGCCCACTTTTGCAAATCGTAAAACTAGTGGATTTTTTTTGCAAATTGGGCATATTAAAATTTAAAAACTACATGCACAATTTACCTTATTAATTATTACATATTATCTTATTTTCTAACTGTACCTAAAGTAATTTCATCGGAGTCCCAAATGAAGCCCAAATTTCACCCACGAATGATTGAAATATTAGTTTAAATTGATCCGTGCCCGGATCAAATAGTGGCCCATTAAAGATTGTTGTGGGCTGAGGGCCTCGTTTGGCCCATAAAAGGCCCATAATCTCCTTCGACAGTGCGCTACAAAGGAGGGGGAGAGAGAGAAAGTAGAGAGAGAAAGTGTAGAAAGAGAGGAGCATCCTCGTCACCGTACAATAATCTCTATGATGTGTATAATGCCTCAAAATATACAATATATCACTATATTTTGCCATGTCATTTATTCATGTTTATCCCAACTAGTCTCATCTCTAACCAATTGTTTGTTTGGTTTCATTTACATTATACACATCATAGAGAGTTGAGGGAGATCGGCATCTCTCCAATCTGTAGACACTTGGTGCCGAGAGAGATCAGCATCACTAAGCACAATTGAGAGTCGAGAGGATCGACATCCCCCTTGACAATATTAGGAGTCAAGAGGGATTAACATTTCCCAAATTTGATACTTCCAGAAGGTCGCATATTTTTTACCATTTCACCCTAAGTTCATGACTTTTAGAGTTATCCACATTATTAATTTATCATTCTTTTGTTCTCTAGCTCAAGTTTCGCCTAGAGTTCATATGCTACTATATTCACACCTTAGGTTTCACTTGGGTTAAATGCTGCACTTGTTTCACCTATATTCCAAGTTCACATTATATTAATATGCCACATACTGCATATTTTTCTTTTACCATAATAGAGTATTAGAAACCTTATTTTCCTAGGTCAAGTGCTCAAAAGTCCACCTTTTCACTATATCTCCCCTACCCTACACACTAAACCAACAAAGAGGGAGGGAGGGAGGGACCACTCAAGGTGCTCACAACGAACACGTAAGGAGGGTCCCTATTGCTTAAGCACCTCCAGCAGCAATGAGAGAAGGTGGTGGCCCACCCTCTAACTACCACTCCTCCCTCCCAACTGCCATTTCCCTCACTACATATATAAACTGACTGCAGCCGCCGCAACGTCCTGTAGCACCCAATCCACGCCGCCGACATCGCCGTCGTGCCCCACACAACCATGGCACACTGCCACATCTCCCACCCCCACCCCACACTGGCAGCCATTGTGAGACCCCAGATAAGTCCAATATATATGATATAATAGGGCTAAACTCTCAACCCGGCTTAAGCATTTTGGGTGGTGGCAAGGCCCAAGAGGTTGAGAGTGTTAAGCGTGTTAGGACGGGAGTAGTCCTAGGATGGGTGACCCCCTAGGAAGTTGGGGCGCCACAGTTGGTATAGAGCAAATTACCAGCCGGAAGTGTGAGATGAGTCTCGGTTGAGCCAGGTATAGTTATAGGTAGAGCATGGCTCCCCCGGTTTAGGCAAAAGTTATGGGTAGAGCGTGACTCCCCCAGTTTAGGCTAGCGAGATGAGTCTCACGCTATCTGGTACTTGTGAGTCTGAGCCTGACGAGGACGTCAGGGCTTAAAAGGGAGAAGATTGTGACACCCCAAGTAGTCCTATATAAAAGACATAATAAGGCTAACTCTCAACCCGGCTTAAGCATTTTGGGTGGTGGCAACGCCCAAGAGGTTGAGAGAGTTAAGCGTGCTAGGAGGGAGTAGTCATAGGATGGGTGACCCCCTGGGAAGTGGGGTGCCACAGCCACCATCACCGCCAACCCCCACCATCGTCGGAGAGGTAGGGGGAGGAGGGGGGGTCAAGGGAGGAGGAGGAAGAAGAAGATGAAGATGAAGCGATGAGGGTCGGAGAATAGTGCAATTTTCTCTGAAACAGTATAATTTTTGTCGAAGGTGTGCAACTTTTATTTCAAAGAGTGTAATTTTCATCTCAAAGAGTGCAACATTCATGTTAAAGAATGCAATTTTTTTTATAAAGCAGTATAATTTTATTTTAACAGTTCAACTTTAATCTTTTTTTTTTCTGATTCTTAAACTTTTCGGTAGCAGCAACATTATATAATGGTCTTTCAAAGAGAAAAAAAATTTTCTTTATTTTTAAAATTTTTTTTTATACCTTCTGCAACTTTGTTCGCTCTTGGAAGATGGGCGCGCCTTTTTTCTTCACCCTCACGGGCGGCGAGCACTTCCTCGGCAACGACCTTATCGCCTCCGTTCGCTCCGCCCTCACTCGGGCCAGCTCGGAGTCCTCCTTCTCCTTCTCCGGCACCAACGGAGACGGAGGCGGAGGCAGAGGCGGAGAAAGATGAGGCAGCGCGCCCTCGTTACCATCGCCGAGGCCACGGAGACGGCGGAGGAGGCGAGGAGGGTCGGAGAGAAGAAAAAAAAAAAAAAGAAGGAAAAAAGAAGAAGAGAGAGAAAAGAATAAGAAAATTTTGGTCAATTTGTTGAAAATTCGATCCAAATCTGCAAAACCCAAAATAGTGGCCCACTTTTGCAAATCGTAAAACTAGTGGATTTTTTTTGCAAATTGGGCATATTAAAATTTAAAAACTACATGCACAATTTACCTTTTTAATTATTACATATTATCTTATTTTCTGACCGTACCTAAAGTAATTTCATCGGAGTCCCAAATGAAGCCCAAATTTCGCCCACGAATGATTGAAATATTAGTCTAAATTGATCCGTGCCCGGATCAAATAGTGGCCCATTAAAGATGGTTGTGGGTCGAGGGCCTCATTCGGCCCATAAAAGGCCCATAATCTCCTCCGACAGTGCGCTACAAGGAGGGGGAGAGAGAGAAAGTAGAGAGAGAAAGTGTAGAAAGAGAGGAGCATCCTCGTCACCGTACAATAATCTCTATGATGTGTATAATGCCTCAAAATATACAATATATCACTATATTTTGCCATGTCATTTATTCATGTTTATCCCAACTAGTCTCATCTCTAACCAATTGTTTGTTTGGTTTCATTTACATTATACACATCATAGAGAGTTGAGGGAGATCGGCATCTCTCCAATCGGTAGACACTTGGTGCCGAGAGAGATCAGCATCACTAAACACAATTGAGAGTCGAGAGGATCGACATCCCCCTTGACAATATTAGGAGTCAAGAGGGATTAACATTTCCCAAATTTGATACTTCCAGAAGGTCGCATATTTTTTACCATTTCACCCTAAGTTCATGACTTTTAGAGTTATCCACATTATTAATTTATCATTCTTTTGTTCTCTAGCTCAAGTTTCGCCTAGAGTTCATATGCTACTATATTCACACCTTAGGTTTCACTTGGGTTAAATGCTGCACTTGTTTCACCAATATTCCAAGTTCACATTATATTAGTATGCCACATACTGCATATTTTTCTTTTACCATAATAGAGTATTAGAAACCTTATTTTCCTAGGTCAAGTGCTCAAAAGTCTACCTTTTCACTATATCTCCCCTGCCCCACACACTAAACCAACAAAGAGGGAGGGAGGGAGGGAGGGAGGGAGGGACCACTCAAGGTGCTCACAACAAAAACGTAAGGAGGGTCCCTATTGCTTAAGCACCTCCAGTAGCAATGATAGAGGGTGGTGGCCCACCCTCTAACTAACACTCCTCCCTCCCAACTGCCATTTCTCTCACTACATGTATAAACTGACTGCAGCCGCCGCAACGTCCTGTAGCACCCAATCTGCACCGCCGACATCGCCGCCGTGCCCCACACAACCATGGCACACTGCCACACCTCCTACCCCCACCCCACACTGGTAGCCACCATCATCGCCAACCCCTACCATCCACCGCACCCTCAACCCCCTCCCCGCCTCCCCCCAACACTACCAGCCACCACTCCCCTCCCTTCCTGCAGTACTCTGAACTTCGGTATGCTATACCGAACTTTACCAAATTGGATGAAGTTCAGAGAAAGCCGATAATGGCTTGTGTGGAATTGAGTTCCGAGAGTCTCGGAATGATTGGGAGCAAGTTAGAGTCCCGAAAACCAAAAATCAGAATTTTTGGAGAAGTCAAACTGAAGTTGTTGTGCTCTCGGGATCCGGATCAGAGATTCCGGATCCGGACCCAAGATTCCGAATCCAGATTCTTGAGGTACGAGTCCTGTGCCGAAGAGCAAAAGTCCAAATCTGGAAGACAGGATCCGGACCCGAGCTGCGTAAGAGCTGGGACCTGCGCTCGGATTCCGGACCCGGACATGGGATCCGGACCCGACTAGCGCTGAGAGCTGAGGTTGCTCTCGGGTTCCGAAGCCGGGCATGGGGTTTGGACCTGGCCTGCGCAATTGGCTGAGTATAGGTGGCTACGGATCCGGACCCCACTCGGGGGATCCGGACCCGATTGATGCAGAATGCCTGAAATATGGGCATTTTGGTCTTTTCACGTGTGGGACATATGAGGAAGGGCTGGGGACCCTTCTTCCTCATTCTCCCCTTCATTTCACACTTCTCCTCTCCCTCTCCTCACTTTCTCTCTCTAGAGAGCTCTCCAAAATTTGGAAAAAATGTGAATTTGATCTTGAAAAAGGATTCCAAGGTGGAAAAAGAGCTTCTTGGTGTAAGAAGAAGCTAGGGAGCTAGGGCTTTGAGGTGAGTTCTTGTGATTTAAGGCTTAAACCTTGGATTTAATTTTTGGTTTTGAGGTTTTTGGAAACCTTAGGCGATCTAGACCACAAATGGTGGGAATTGGCCAAAAAATTTTGGGTCTTTACATGCATGCATGCAAACCCTAGGGTAGAATTGGGGTTTTGCCATGGGAAGGTTCTAAAAATATTTGGACCTTCGGAAAATGCAATTGAGGCATAGGAAATCATGTGGGAACACTTGATTTCATCGAACGAAAAGGTTTTAGGGTTCGTAATGGGTAACGAACCATTTTTCTTGTGTTAGGGCAAGAAGTTTGGGTTGAGAAGAGAACTCAAAGCTAGGAGGCCCAACCACTCAAAGAATTCAACCAATAGAAATCTCTTGAGGTGGGTTTGTGTTGCACAGAAGTGATTAGGTCACTTCCATATCTAGGGTAAAATAACCAGTATAGTTGTATGAAACCCTAAAATTGTAATATGCATGTTGGCAAGTTTGTATGCTAAAAGTGATTTGAGCCATGGGCTCACCTTGCATGTAAGTGACTTCAAGTATTTCATGACTTTACATACTTGCGATGTGTTGCATAATTATGATGATATGAACCTAGTGTCATGGACGTAGGTTTGAAATGATGCATGTTGAACCTAGTGTGTTAAACATAGGTTGACAATGATGACATGAACCTAGTGTTGTTAAACGTAGGTGAACAATGATGACATAAACCTAGTGTGATGAAACATAGGTTTAAGGTGGAATGCCTGTAAATGATTAGTGGGATGCGGCGATTCCGCTACCCACAAACAAAGAGGTGGCGATTCCACTCTTTGAAGGTTGGGCCCATGAAAAAGTGATGGCGATTCCACTGCCCGGTGCCTAACCCTATGCGGCGAGTCCGCACTTGTTGGTGGAATGGATTGGTGGAGCGGCGATTCCGACACCAATGCCAAATGCATATGAAATGGATTGGTGGAGCGGCGATTCCGACACCAATACCAAATGTATGTGGAAAGGATTGGTGGAGCGGCGATTTCGACACCGATGCCAAATGTACGTGGAAAGGATTGGTGGAGCGGCGATTCTGACACCAATGCCTAAATGTATGTGGAATGAATTGGTGGAGCGGCGATTCCGACACCAATACCAAAAGAAAACACAAATGAATGTGAATGTTGGAATGTGGGATGAACCTAGGAGAAAATGTGAAAAATTTCATGATATAGGTGGCATCCATTCATGTTTAAATCAAGCATATAATTGTAGTATGCATTGTTAAGTAATGTTCTGACCTATGCTCGTGTTGTTTTCTTTGGACCTGGTGGGTTGAGCTTCTCCCTTGGGTGGCCTTACCCACTAGGAACTATATTTATAGTTCTCACCCCACGTTTTTCAGGTCCATCCGCGAGTGAGGCGGCGGAGCGAGGCAAGGGCTTGGCGTGATTAGATAGCGGCCCTTCCCATTTTGGCTTCATGTCTAGATACACCTCAAGTTTTGTACAATGAATAGTATAGGCGTTTGAAAGCAAGTATATTGTAAATTCCATATTTTGGAACTTGTTGTATGGAACAAAAGTAAAGAAAAAGAAAATTTTGGCATATGTAAATGTGATGTTGTGATGTAATAGAAGTAGAAACTTCTTTATTGTGATGCTTCCCTTGTGCAACTCGTGTACTCGGTCCTAGTTGGAACATTGTGTGAATGCATGTGTTGTGACGCCTTGGGCGGATAGGGAAAACTCTGTCCGCTCGGTGGGTCTGGCGCACGTGCCCGTGCGGGTTGTCCTTTCACCTAGTTGGTTTTAAGGCACGGTGGGGCGTGACAGACTAAGGTAGTATCAGAACGTAGAAATGGTCTAGATGGACCTAAGAGACCCTAGGATAGGAAGACCATAAGAACCTAGGCTCGTGAGTGACGAGAACTGTGGAATTGTGGCGAAAGTCAAGTTGATTGGGTCAAGTTGTGTAGACCTCTAATTGGGTATTAGAGGTGAATTCAAGGCGTGTTTTATTCTTCGCCGAGGGTGTTCATGTTGGCGGCCGACAACATGAAACCAAGTGAGGGGAATAAACACCCTTGTATAACTTTTGCCTAGATTGGGTTCACGTTTATTTTCGTGAAATGCTATATTGTGAATGACCTTCAATGTCATGTTGTTGACCAAGGTCGTTATGTTTTCAGGAAGAATGCTTGGAAAGGTCGGCGAAGGTGTGGTGGAAGGGGGTCAAGCGGGACCGACCCTCTAGCCTTCTGCCACCGACTTGGGATGAGTTTCGGGGTTTGGTATTTTCTGCCTATTTCCCCGATAGTGAGAAGAGGAAGCTACAGGAGAGGTTCCGAAAATTGAAACAAGGGAACCGCACCGTTCGTGAATACGAGCGGGAGTTCTCATACATCATCAACTGTGTCCCTCACGTCATCCGCGGCGAGTTGGACAAGGTCGATTGCTTCGTGCGTGGGCTTCGACCGGAGATCTTTAGGGCGGTTCACGCCTTCAAGTTGCAAACTTTTGCGGCGGTATTGGACCGGGCCCTATTGGTGGAACACTGGAATGCCATGGCTCGCGAGGAGCGCGAGTTATTTGAGAAGGAAAAGGAGAAAGAGAAAGACAAGGGAAAGAAACGCCCTTCGGGTGGCTCGGGTGGTCAGTCCAGTTCTAAGCGACCCCTGAAGCACCCGCAGTCGCAAGCCCGATACCGAGGGTCTCAGCCGAGTCAACCCTTGGGTAGATGCCCGATTTGTAGCGGCCCCCACAAACCCCACCAGTGTGACTATCGTGAGGGTCGGTGTTTCAAGTGCGGGCAGCCGGGACATATGCGGTTCGATTGCCCGCAGGGAGATGATCGAATACCGTCGATGGCGTCGATGTTTTCTTCACCGAGACAGCTTGCGGGCATCCCACCCGCGGCGATGTCTGCAGGCCGTGCACCACCGCCGAGACAGGCCGAAGGACAGCGACCGGCGCCGAGCGGCCGCGTGTTCGCCTCACAGGTGGAGGAGCCCACTGCCCCGGAGGACGTCGTGGCAGGTATTGTGCTAGTAAATGGCATTCGATGCAGAGCATTGTTTGATACTGGAGCATCGCATTCATTCATTAGTAGATCATTTGCTACTGCACATGGAATAGACATAGTAAAGGCCACGCATGAGAGAACGGTGCAAGTGCTAGAACACACTTTTTGTATTCACCATGCATGTTTGAATTGCCCGGTGCGAATTGGAGAATGGATTATGCCGGCGGACTTGCTGGTATTGAATCGAATGGTCGAGTATGACCTAATCTTGGGAATGGATTGGCTCTCTAAGTACTATACTACTATAGATTGTGAGAGCCGTGTGGTGACATTCCGAGAACCGGGTCATGAGGAACTCGTGTATCATGGGTGTAAGAGTTCACTCTTTGCCACAATAGTGTCCACGTCGCAAGTAAGAAAACTCATTGCTAGTGGTTGTGTTGCTTACTTGGCGACGGTGGTGGATGACCAAAAGGTGGTTCGGGGCTCGAGGATATTCATGTGGTCCGAGAGTTCGAGGATGTGTTTCCAGCGGAGTTTCCCGAAATGCCACCGGATCGGGAGTTAGAATTTATTATAGATCTACTCCCAAGAACGGCACCGATTTCTAAGGCTCCGTATAGGATGGCATCGGCTGAGTTAAGGAAATTAAAAGCTCAGTTACAAGATTTGCTGGATAAAGGCTTCATCAAACCAAGTGTATCACCTTGGGGAGCCCCGATGCTATTTGTTCGTAAGAAGGACGGATCACTGCGGTTGTGCGTGGACTACCGTGAGTTGAACAAGGTGACCGTCAAGAATAAATACCCGTTACCTCGTATTGATGACTTGTTCGATCAGTTACAGGGGTCTCGGGTGTACTCGAAGATAGATTTGCAGTCCGGCTATCATCAACTGAAGATTAAGTGTCACGCCCCGGGCCCTAGCGGAAGCCCACCAGGCACGTGCACAGACCCGCCGTGTACACCGAGCACCCCCCGATGCACACAAGGCGTCTACAACAACAACAAATGAAGTAGCAGGAGTACATCCTAAATGCGGTGATCAGAGCAAGTACATAATTCAACTACTAAATCCAGTATATCAGAAAACCACAATCTCAAGATATACAATAAGATTACACATCTTGAATGCTAAAAGATCACCCAATTGGATACAACTATACACCTTTCACTCAAAACAAAAGGAAAGGCATCAAGGGTCCATCTATAACATCATCGTAGAGGCTCTAGCTAGTCGCTAACCCCTCACCACGATCCCAAGCCTCTCCCGCTGCGGAAGGCTCTGAAACAAAAACCAACAACAAATGGGGGTGAGAACTATTAAACAATAGTTCCCAATGGGTAAGCCGCCGAGAGTGGCGAAATACACCACTAGGTCAACTGAGGCAACGATATATATATCTGCAAAATAAAGCATAAAGCAGTAAAGAATATGCAATTATTCTACTACTATCGTGCCTCCACATGTCAATGTCGTCTACTATGAATATGATTTTCTACTATCATATGCACAAGTACTTTATCCATACTAGTTTACATGCATGTCCATCTTTAAGCTATAACCACTAGCTAAAGGAAAAAAATCTTCCATTATCATCATATAGCCATGTCGCTATATTAATCATCATGTGTATAGTTTTACTACCACTATGGTTGCCAATACAAGTAGTGACTATCATGAATGTCCAACTACTATGAATGCATCCAAACGGTGTCAGGATAAATAATGCCACAAATTATGTGTTCACTTATGTTCCAAGTAGCATGCTATATGTCATGCAAGAATTCTACACTATCATATGATTGAATATGCAATGTCGACCATTCATGTTCATATACCATGATCTATTTAGTTGTAATGTCAAATATTACTTTTATCACAATTTTCCTACCATAGGGGACTTCACAAAGGTAAAGTCCCGGCTTGTGCTGTGCCTAATGGCCCCGTGGTAGTCAACATTCTCACGCTAAGAATGAGCCTCGCCCACAGCAATCCACTTCGGCGCCCAATCCCGCACGGGCGAGCATGATGTCGCAAAAGGCCAACTCCGGAGTGCCGGCTTGTAGGGAGCGACCCTCACAAGCTTATGCGAATGAGCACAATGGCAAGCAAGCATAGTCAACAGCATAGGAAATTCGTTCATCATGTCTAAAATATGGAATCACAACATCGACTCGAGAGTGAAATCTATAACACATATGCCATATGCTCTCACTTATTCGTTGGTATGTCTCTACCAATATGTAACATGTCTCTAACATGTGAATGTTTACATCTCACTTATACTAATAAGAATGGATCTATGTCTCATTCATGACCCCAACGGGTTACTATCATATACCATAACTAAAGCCATGTTCAATGCATTATACTGATGCTGTTTTCGATGCATTACACTAATGCCATTTTTGATGCATTTTACTAATGCCATTATCGATGCAATCTACTAATGCCATAATCAATGCATTATACTAATGCCAACAAAATCATAGTTCATGATGTGCATATGCCTTGCTACATAATCCTCCACTACATGGAGTATGGAAATCACCATGCATGTAATCTAACTCTCATTTAACTAAGCAATTACATGCTTTTGCCATTTACATAATCAAGTGTGTAGGGAACCCTTTCCTCATGTCTTAAATATGGAATTTCGATCAACGACCTAAAGGTCGAGTACAATGTCACAAAGCCAATCTTAGTTGCTCACCTAAATAAGGTGCAACACACTTAGCTCTGCATCTTGTGCAATATGTCATGTTCTTTCTTTTCTCTATAGCAAGCATACTACGATATGCGTAACTAAATTCAATCATCCACTAGTCATGTAGTGTCTCACATGATACCACTTATCTTTAACATGCATCTCATAATTCGCGAAGGAGGAACCTAACATCACAATACCATTGTATGTGTTCTAGTATGCATGTTAACCTCATAATCCTCTACTATATAGAGTATGCCAAATTTCACATGTAACATGAAGATGTCATGTGTTCACAATTTCTACCATGTCATAAATAGCATGAATATGCATCTAATCAATCCTATAACAAGATAGGAGACATAGAGGGAGTTCACCCATTTCGGTGAGGTCAGACCCACCGGATACCCATCGAAACTTGTTCGTTCCTTCAAACGAAGTTGTCCCCTAAGCTTCATATGCCCTAAGAAAATTTTCCAAGGGGTTAGGAGCTTCGAACAAGCTCACCACGAAATTCACCAAAAATCATGAGGAAAATAGGTGAAAATTATCTTCATCGAAGAAAAACTTGTGCAAACTCCAAATCATCACAATGGGGCTTCAAATCCAACCTACAAGAGTGTCCTACACTCATCAATTCAACCCCAAAAGCCTCCATAAGAAAAACCCCAAAACAAACCCTAGTTTTCAAGAAACTAGGTTTTCCAACAAAATCTCTACAAATCTCATACATAGAGATAGTTAGAAGGCTACAAACCTCATTTCAAGCTCCAAAACAAGCTACAAGGTACTAGGGTTGAAGCTAAGTCCACAAACAAGCCTCATTCTCCAATCCCGAGCTCCCCTCAAAGCCAAGAAGCAAGCCTCCAAGAAAAAAAATGGAGAAAAAGAGATCAAATCCATGCTTTAGAGGGTTTGGAGGAGAGAAAATCAAGAGAGAGAGAGGAAAGAAGCTCACCTTTCTCCTCCATGGTCTCAGCACAAAGGGCAACAATGAGAGGGTTGAGGGGATATATTACATGATGTAACAATATCCCCTAAGGCCCCTCAAAACTCAGAAATTACAAAACTGCACGAAATCTGGTTCTGCAGCACTGCGTACCGGTACACGGGTTGGGGTACCGGTACTCAACAGTTCCGGTACCTCAGAACCAATTCTGCAAAACCCGAACGATGAAATCTTCAATTTTGTACTGCGTTCTGGTACCTCAAAAATCAGTACCGGAACTAACTAAAACAGTACCCGTACCCCAAAGCCAGTACCTATACCCAATACAAATTCTGCACCTTTTATAGAATTTGATCTCTGGAGTCCGTTTTCGCGCTTAATAAGCCTCGAAAACACTCCCAAGCTCTCCAAACTCAATCAAAACCCCTCGAATAGTATAAAGCACTATTCTCTCACTAGAACTCCGCAATTTGCTAAAGTTCAGTGTGCTACATTCTCTCCTCCTAAAAAGGAGTTTCGTCCGCGAAACTACGGATCAACTATCCAACAACGGATCTGAAGGAGATAAGAACGTCGCCCTCGCAGTGAAGCCTCCAGCTCTCACATAACATTGCATCCAAGATGGTTGCTCCAAAGTACCATCGTAAGGGAACTATCATGATTCCGAACTTCTACACTCCACAAGTCAAGTCCATAACAACTGCTCCCTGAAGCTTAGATCTTCATGTAGTTCATGAAGTGACATCCACCATCGGGGTAGGATTAGAAACACTCTTTCGGAGCGTCGGTACTTGAAACACATCATATACCTCCAACAGGTTCGGAGGTAAGACAAGTCAATACGCTGCTAGGCCCATTCGCCTCAAGATCGCGAATAGTCCAATGAATCTAGGACTTAGATTCCTCATACATAGCTTCTAGATTCTCTTAGCCAGGTATTACATTCAGAACTTCTAATCTCAAGCTCGAAGTTCTATTTCTCACCAAGGATTATCTATTTAGCTCCTATTCCAAGATAGAGCTAGGCGCTCTATGAAGTCGTACAATTTCCCCAAGTTATACTTGTGCGAGTCTTTCCTCAACCAAACCGTGTGAATAGGGGTAATTGAGTTGATTTAGCAAACCTATTCACGAATACCCCAACTAACATCATGTCTAGCTTGGAAGCGAGACAATCCAATACTAGAATTTTCGGTGATCGTCCACTACTTTCATACGTGGGTAGACAGCCTTCGCAACTTGCTCGTAGGAAGTTGATACTCGGTATTCGCTTGTTGTTACATCAAACATCACCCCACAGCTCTCCAAGGTCATCTTCATTCCTGCCACTGGTATGACCCATCAAGCCGATGTACCCTTTCCAATGCTGCCCAAATGCATAGCATGAGGGGCTCAATGAGCTTCACTTAGAGTGTCTCCTCAATCCTATTATCCATAGGTACAAATTATCGGTTCCACAACCAAGGCATTTTCTGACTATCCACATGGAATTCATCAGTCGCTGCATTCTCGACCTTTGATTGCATCATCTACAAGTCTAGATCAAGTCTAACTTCCGTGATCCGATCCAAAGGAACAAGTATCATTTCACTGTCATCAACCTCATTGATATCTACAGTGTAACAACCTCTAACCTGTTTTCGCTGCTTCAAACTCCAATCTATGGAGGAAGAGGTATCTCAACTTTAAGGTCAGTGTATACTACACCCCACTCGCTATGAATAATATTGCCATAGTTTCCAGGCAAGGATTATGGCAGTCAATCTAAATCATAGGTTGGCGATTCTTCTCATATTCCTTCAATTGACGAAAGGTCAGTATTACTTTTCTATTTTGCATCGAAACACAATTCAGTCCACTGAGGGAAACATAACTACAAACTACAAAACCCACCTTCGGGGTAGGCAAGGTTGGCGGTTGTCAACCATGCCGACGATTCCAAGGAACTTCTCTCACACATATCATTCCAAAAGGCTTAGTTCCTTTATGTGTGAGTCAAGTGAGTAGAGTAGATAACTTAGCAAATCTCTCCACAATCTTTTATAATATCAAATCAAATTGAGTAGCGCAAATTTCAAGCACACTCGGCAATTCTGAACCAATCATTGATTTCTTAATTTCTCGGTTTCTTCTATCATATCCGCTTCTGACATCACATGTCAAAGAATGCTACTCCTCACAACTAACTCGACACTTCTTCAACTTGAAGCACTTGCAACACTTACTTCAAGGAATCTTCATGGTCTTCATCACTTCACGATCTCCAAAATGTCGTCGATGCACACAGGGACGAAGTCACCCAAAAGGGTCAAACATCACAACACATCAAGAGCATCAACCAGCTCGAACAACATCACGACAATTTCGTAATGTCCAAACCGAGTACGAAAAGTTACCCTCGGTGCAACCCCAAACTCAAACTGACGAGAGTAGTACTCAGATTGCAAACCAATCTCAAGTAAATCTAGAATCCATGGAGCTGATCAAACAGATCATCAGATCTCAACTACGGGTGCTTATCCTTGATCGTGACCTTGTTGAGTTCACGATAGTCGACACACAGTCGAAGTGACCCATCCACTCAAGACAAATGAGACCGATGCTCCACAAAATGGAATACTATGCATCAAGGAACCCTCACAAGCAAGTCCCGCAGTCAAGCCTTCAATTCTCACGACTCAGCCGGGATTGCATAAGCAACTCCCTCACAATAGAGATATCCTCAATTCTGAGGGTTCTCAACCATTCTCCCAAATGCCGGCCCAAGGGCCACCTGTCCACTCGGTCAACAACTTGGCTTGGGCGGGTGAAATAATTATCGCAGATAGCAAAATTTCACACCCTCTGAATACACTATTTCATGTCCAGGTTCCCAAGGCGCTACAGTTCGGCTCTTACAATCAGCGGTAACATGATACCTGATGAACCAGACTATGTCCAAACCAAAGCCACCACCCTCTCAGTCTAACAAAGCCAATCAATCTGTTGGCGCACAGGAACTTCCAATCCAAATGGAGCACAAAGACAGTACTCCCGAATATCCTCATAATCGGGACTAACTCATTCTACATGCAATAAAAAACAAATCCAATGCCATGCAACTCGGCAAACAGCCGATCCAGACATACAAGTAATGCAATCACTACAAACAAGGCGCTAGCTCCAATACCACAAACTGCGACAGCCTCCATCGTCACTACCTCATCCTCCGCCTGACATACAGGCATGCGTTCACCCGGTGCCAGCCGCGCGAAGTCGATACCGATATTGTCGACATTGTTCTCCCCGAACACTCAAACTGGGAATGACCCGCCTGGCCACGAAGAAAGCACTCGCCTCCACGTCGACGGCATTGTGGGGTACATGCGGACTCCACCACTTGCACATCGTAATGGTCGATGACGATTAAATGTCCTTCTTCCAGCCAAGGAACCACGTTCTCAAGATCAATTTCTCTTTGGATGCCTTGATAGTCCTCTTACATACGACTGGCCACGCTTAGTGGCTTCTCTTGCTGTCCCAACGGTCTCTCTGCCTTTCGCTACTGTAGAGGTGCGATATGTAGTCTCATGGAGTTTCTTGAGGTCGGCTGCCCGCTGGATCAACAAGTCCTCCAGCCGCTTAATTCCCTCGTCTTGTCGGCGTAAAGCCTCAACCTGGAGTAACATCGCAGATGTTTGCCGCTCCACCGTGCTCACTGTAATAACTAGCTGCTCTCTCAACTTCAGGATCTCACCAGATCCGAAGGATGCGAAATTTCCCGTATCGGCTGTCTTCGCCGCCATGGAGCGTGTCGTCGACATCTCAAGCCGTAACAAACATAACATGCGCAGGTGAAACACCCCACGCCAACGCATCCCCACACATAGCTACAACCCCAATCATGCGAAAGTAATGAAGTGGACTCCCACTATTCCCCGATGTCACGTTGTCGGCCGCCAACGTGACCCTCAAAGGGCATAGAAGTCGTTCACTCCGATCCAACTCCAACACTTTTGGAGCTAAAGACATGACCCAATCATGTTGCTTTCGCCAATATGTCACAAGAGATCCGTCTCTCCCGTTCCTATTCCTTATCGTCCAACCGGCCTAAGGTTTACTAGGTCCACTAAGACTCAACCCTAGGCTCTGATACCAACATAATCTGTCAAGCCCCAGGCCCTAGCGGAAACCCACCAGGCACGGGCACAGACCCGCCGTGTACACCGAGCACCCCCCGATGCACATAAGGCGTCTACAACAACAACAAATGAAGTAGCAGGAGTACATCCTAAATGCGGTGATCAGAGCAAGTACATAATTCAACTACTAAATCCAGTATTTCACAAAACCACAATCTCAAGATATACAATAAGATTACACATCTTGAATGCTAAAAGATCACCCAATTGGATACAACTATACACCT
Source organism: Puya raimondii (assembly GCA_016920855.1). Lineage (NCBI taxonomy): Eukaryota > Viridiplantae > Streptophyta > Magnoliopsida > Poales > Bromeliaceae > Puya > Puya raimondii. The sequence goes on from JABWPP010000050.1 coordinate 127,305,968, forward strand.
TTCACTCAAAACAAAAGGAAAGGCATCAAGGGTCCATCTATAACATCATCGTAGAGGCTCTAGCTAGTCGCTAACCCCTCACCACGATCCCAAGCCTCTCCCGCTGCGGAAGGCTCTGAAACAAAAACCAACAACAAATGGGGGTGAGAACTATTAAACAATAGTTCCCAGTGGGTAAGCCGCCGAGAGTGGCGAAATACACCACTAGGTCAACTGAGGCAACGATATATATATCTGCAAAATAAAGCATAAAGCAGTAAAGAATATGCAATTATTCTACTACTATCGTGCCTCCACATGTCAATGTCGTCTACTATGAATATGATTTTCTACTATCATATGCACAAGTACTTTATCCATACTAGTTTACATGCATGTCCATCTTTATGCTATAACCACTAGCTAAAGGAAAAAAATCTTCCATTATCATCATATTGCCATGTCACTATATTAATCATCATGTGTATAATTTTACTACCACTATGGTTGCCAATACAAGTAGTGACTATCATGAATGTCCAACTACTATGAATGCATCCAAACGGTGTCAGGGTAAATAATGCCACAAATTATGTGTTCACTTATGTTCCAAGTAGCATGTTATATGTCATTCAAGAATTCTACACTATCATATGATTGAATATGCAATGTCGACAATTCATGTTCATATACCATGATCTATTTAGTTGTAATGTCAAATATTACTTTTATCACGATTTTCCTACCATAGGGGACTTTCCAAAGGTAGAGTCCCGGCTTGTGTCGTGCCTAATGGCCCCGTGGTAGTCAACATTCTCACGTTAAGAATGAGCCACGCCCACAGCAATCCACTTCGGCTCCCAATCCCGCACGGGCGAGCATGATGTCGCAAAAGGCCAACTCCGGAGTGCCGGCTTGTATGGAGCGACCCTCACAAGCTTGTGCGGATGAGCACAATGGAAAGCAAGCATAGTCAACAACATAGAAAATTCGTTCATCATGTCTAAAATATGGAATCACAACATCGACTCGAGGGTCGGAATCTATAACACATATGTCATATGCTCTCACTTATTCGTTGGTATGTCTCTACCAATATGCAACATGTCTCTAACATGTGAATGTTTACATCTCACTTATACTAATAAGAATGGATCTATGTCTCATTTATGACCCCAACGGGTTACTATCATATACCATAACTAAAGCCATGTTCAATGCATTATACTAATGCTGTTTTCGATGCATTACACTAATGCCATTTTCGATGCATTTTACTAATGCCATTATCGATGCATTCTACTAATGCCATAATCAATGCATTATACTAATGCCAACAAAATCATAGTTCATGATGTGCATATGCCTTGCTACATAATCCTCCACTACATGGAGTATGAAAATCACCATGCAAGTAATCTAACTCTCATTTAACTAAGCAATTACATGTTTTTGCCATTTACATAATCAAGTGGGTAGGGAACCCTTTCCTCATGTCTTAAATATGGAATTTCGATCAACGACCTAAAGGTCGAGTACAATGTCACAAAGCCAATTTTAGTTGCTCACCTAAATGAGGTGCAACACATTTAGCTCTGCATCTTGTGCAATATGTCATGTTCTTCCTTTTCTCTATAGCAAGTATACTACGATATGCGTAACTAAATTCAATCATCCACTAGTCATGTAGTGTCTCACATGATACCACTTATCTTTAACATGCATCTCATAATTCGCGAAGGAGGAACCTAACATCACAATGCCATTGTATGTGTTCTAGCATGCATGTTAACCTCATAATCCTCTACTATATAGAGTATGCCAAATTCCACATGTAACATGAAGATGTCATGTGTTCACAATTTCTACCATGTCATAAATAGCATGAATATGCATCTAATCAATCCTATAACAAGATAGGAGACATAGGGGGAGTTCACCCATTTCGGTGAGGTCAGACCCACCGGATACCCATCGAAACTTGTTCGTTCCTTCAAACGAAGTTTTCCCCTAAGCTTCATATGCCCTAAGAAAATTTTCCAAGGGATTAGGAGCTTCGAACAAGCTCACCACGAAATTCACCAAAAATCATGAGGAAAATAGGTGAAAATTACCTTCATCCAAGAAAAACTTGTGCAAACTCCAAATCAACACAATGGGGCTTCAAATCCAACCTACAAGAGTGTCCTACACTCATCAATTCAACCCCAAAAGCCTCCATAAGAAAAACCCCAAAACAAACCCTAGTTTTCAAGAAACTAGGTTTTCCAACAAAATCTCTACAAATCTCATACATAGAGATAGCTAGAAGGCTACAAACCTCATTTCAAGCTCCAAACAAGCTACAAGGTACTAGGGTTGAAGCTAAGTCCACAAACAAGCCTCATTCTCCAATCCCGAGCTCCCCTCAAAGCCAAGAAGCAAGCCTCCAAGAAAAAAAATGGAGAAAAAGATATCAAATCCATGCTTTAGAGGGTTTGGAGGAGAGAAAATCAAGAGAGAGAGAGAGGAAAGAAGCTCACCTTTCTCCTCCATGGTCTCAGCACAAAGGGCAACAATGAGAGGGTTGAGGGGATATATTACATGATGTAACAATATCCCCTAAGGCCCCTCAAAACTCAGAAATTACAAAACTGCACGAAATCTGGTTCTGCAGCACTGCATACCGGTACACGGGTTGGGGTACCGGTACTCAACAGTTCCGGTACCTCAGAACCAATTCTGCAAAACCCGAACGATGAAATCTTCAATTTTGTACTGCGTTCCGGTACCTCAAAAATTAGTACCGGAACTAACTAAAACAGTACCCGTACCCCAAAGCCAGTACCTATACCCAATACAAATTAAGCACCTTTTGTAGAATTTGATCTCCGGAGTCCGTTTTCGCGCTTAATAAGCCTCGAAAACACTCCCAAGCTCTCCAAACTCAATCAAAACCCCTAGAATAGTATAAAGCACTATTCTCTCACAAGAACTCCGTAATTTGCTAAAGTTCAGTGTGCTACATTAAGCCAAAGGATGTGCATAAGACTGCGATGGACACTACGAAGTCACGGTTATTCCTTTCGGGCTTACGAATGCCCCGGCGGCATTCATGGATTTGATGAACCATGTTTTCAAACCACTATTGGACCAATTTGTGGTAGTGTTCATTGATGACATACTTGTTTATTCTCGAAGCGATGAAGAACATGAAGAGTATTTACGAATTGTGCTACAAATTCTTCGGAAGAACAAGTTGTTTGCGAAGTTGAAGAAGTGCGAATTTTAGATTCGCGAGGTCACTTTCTTGGGTCATGTCATTGGTCACTTTCTTGGGTCGTGTATTGGTGGACCCTAAGAAAGTTGAGGTAATTAAAGATTGGCCTCGACCGACCAATGTCACCAAAGTGAGAAGCTTCCTTGGTCTTACGGGGTATTATCGACGGTTCGTGGAGAGATTTTCAAAAAATTTCGGTCCACTAACCCGTCTTACTCACAAGGGAGCCAAGTTCCTGTGGAGCGATGAATGTGATCAAAGCTTCAAGGAACTAAAGGAAATGTTAACTACGGCTCCGGTTCTCGCCTTACCGATCGCTGGGGAGAGTTTCGTGGTGTATAGTGATGCATCACGGCATGGTCTTGGGTGCGTACTCATGCAACGTGGGCGAGTGATTGTTTATACTTCTTGTCAGCTGAAGAGCTATGAGCAGAATTACCCCACCCATGACTTGGAGTTTGCAGCGGTGGTTTTCGCACTCAATCTGTGGAGACAATATTTGTATGCAGAGCGTTGTGAGGTGTACACGGATCACAAGAGCTTGAAATACCTATTCACTCAAAAGGAGTTGAACTTGAGGCAGCGGAGATGGTTGGAGTTATTAAAAGATTATGATCTCACCATCTTGTACCACCCGGGTAGACACAACGTGGTGGCCGATGCGCTCAGTCGAAAATCCGTGGAGAATCTCGCAATGATGATGACGGCGCAGCCACAACTGATTAAGGAAATGTGGCGGTTTGACTTGGAGGTCGTGGCCCCGGACGTTCCCGCTACACTTATGAGCCTTGAAATACGGCCGACTTTGTTGGAGCGGATAAAGGAAAAGCAATCCTTTGATCCGAAGCTCCAAAAGGTGCGGAACAACATCGAGGGCGGGTGTGCCAATGACTTCCATTTGAACTCGGAGGGCACAATTCAATTTCGAAATCGTTTATGTGTGCCTAAGGACGAAGAGATCTGGGGGGAGATTTTGAAAGAAGCTCATACTTCCCCCTATGCGGTTCATCCAGGCGGCACCAAGATGTATAAAGATCTCAAAATGCATTAGGTGGCCGGGGATGAAGCAAGATGTTGGACGCTTCGTGGCACAATGCTTGGTGTGCCAACAAGTGAAGGCCGAGCGTCGCTTCCCGGCGAGAAAATTGCAAAGCCTGCCCATTCCGGTGTGGAAGTGGGAAGATATAGTGATGGATTTCATTGTGGGTCTACCTCGGTCACAAGGTGGCCACGATGCGATTTGGGTGGTGGTGGACCGATTGACGAAGTCGGCTCATTTCTTGCCGATCCACACCACTTGGTCGGGAGACAAGCTTGCACAAGTCTATTTGGATGAGATTGTGCGGTTGCACGGGGTTCCAACATCGATAGTATCGGATCGAGATTCCCGTTTTGCGTCTCATTTTTTGAAGAGCTTGCATGAAGCTTTGGGCACACGGCTCGATTTTAGCACTGCGTTTTATCCTCAAACGGACGGACAATCCGAAAGAACGATTCAAATCCTTGAGGACATGTTGCGAGCATGTGTATTAGATTTCAAGGGTGCTTGGCCCAGTTATCTACCGATGGCCGAGTTTGCTTACAACAATAGCTATCAAGCTAGCATCGGTATTGTAGTACCCCTGGGGCCTAACTGGCGAAATGACTGCAGTATCAGAGACTGGCCGACACTTCTGTAGAGTGTCGGGATGAGTCGGAGTCGTTTTGGTGCGAAATAGATGCGAAAACAGACTCGGAGCACAAAAAAAAGCCAAAACTGAAGTTCTGGCAGTTTAGGGCGCCCAGAAGTTGAGTTTAGGGCGCCCAGATTCTGAGTGTTGTTTTCTATATATACTGAGTCATTTCGGATCCAGTTTCGGGCGCCCAGAAGTGAATCCGGCAGTTCACCTCGTGAGTATCGAACGTGCTGACACGTGTGCGTGGTAGGTGAGCTCCGTCGAACCACGTTAGGGTGCACCAGACCGCCGAGCGGAGATCCCGAAGTGTTGGGTTAGTGCAGCCTGGAGGAAGTGGGCGCCCAGAAGTTGAGTTTAGGGCGCCCAGATTGTGGATTTTCAGCAAGGGACATGTTAGCAGCATATGTTCTTGAGGCTTAAGTTATCATATTCCTACTGTTATAAATAGATGGGGACGACCCCCCTGAAGCTCTTTTCCTCCCTTCTTCATGGTGAGCCCTGGAAAATTGCAGGAAACCCCTTCAATTCCTCTAAATTCCATCTTTTTTTTCCCATTGAAGGCTTGAGATTCCAGCAGATTTCCAGCGTCGACCTGTGGCGTTTCAGCTCGTGTGCGGTGTAGGAGTGTCCAAATTCCGTGAAACTTGGTTTTCTGGATTGTGGACTCGTAGAGGAAGTTGTGTAATCCTTACAACAGTAAATTAGATAGGTATGTTAACTTTAATTGCTATTTTACTGGACCCCTTGTGTTCTTGAGCTGAAATTTGGATTTTTTCTTGATTTTATAGATCCAAATCTTGTTGGAGCTGTATTTTTTATGTAAGGATTGGTTTTCCTACATCCCTTGCTGGATTGGAAGCTTTCCCCACCTGAATTAGAGATTGAAAAGGTGAGTTTTAGCTCAGATTTGGAGAACTAAGCTTAAATGCTGAATTTTTAGAAAATTGATGGATTTCCTTGGATTTTTGAATCCAGAATTTGATGGAGAGCTTATTAGAGGATTTGGTTTGATTCATCACTCTATTTGGGAGGTTTGTGACCCTACTTCACCGGTTGTTTAAGCTTGAATTCCCAGATTTGAGATAGAAGTGATGTTTTGCTAAGTTGCTGAAGTTCTGGATGTAGGTTCTGCGCATCCAGAAGTTGGGCCGAATCCTATTGGAGGCTTTTTGGTGATCGTTTCGAGCTCAATTTTTGTGAGGAACCTGGGGAATTGTTCTTTAATCTTTTGAGATGAGTTGGGTGAAGTTTCACTACATTTGGATTTGGAAATTTGGTTAAATTCTATTTTGAACTCGTATAGGTTGAAGCTGCCAGGCTGCAGTTCTGGGCTCAGGTTCTGGGCGCCCAGAAGTGCTACAGAGTGGATCTGAACCCTATTTTTCAGCTGGTTTGATTTCGATTGAGGCTGATTTTGTGCGGGGCTTCTCCTATCGACTTCTGACCGTTGTTGGACTAGCATTTAAGGTAGGTTAATGTCGACCGAAGTCTTCAGAATTCCTCCTAAGTTGTAGAGAATTTCAGCATGCTTATTTACATCATATTTTCATGTTAGTAGCTCAAATTCATGAATTTGCATGTTTTTATATGAAATCTGAATTTGGAGCATAATTTAATGATTTTAGACAAATATTACATGCTGAACTGGAATTTGACTTAGGAGAAAACTCGTTAAACCTACACCTGTCACTTTTCGAAATACTTATCAGATTTAGCTCCAGGAGCCGTTTTTATTAATGTATCGCCGCTGTTAGTGCGAGGTGGATACCTAGATCAGTGTAGGTCGAGTTTACGCTCGTGCTGAGATGCAGAGCTCATTGTTACAGCAGAGTTTAGGCTGTTCCGAACTTTCGGGTGTCGTCGGGGCTGACGGTGAACTCGGATTTCTTCTATTTGCATCAGATTGTGCCGTGGGGCATGTGAGCCTTGGTTGTTAGACCAATTTGACCCTTTTATCTCGATTTTAGCCTGTAGTGACCTGATTGAGCTATCAGATTTGCATATACACTCGGCTGGGTCGCGCCCACGAGTGCTACTCCGGAGTTTGACTTTTGTGCGTCGTAGTAGTCCCTATTGGGTGCTGCCCTACACCGAAAACCCTCGTGGGTGAAGTACGGTGCAGCTTAGGATACAGGCGGGACTGGTCTGTTGAGGTCCCTATAGACTCGGGTCAGTATGGGCGGTTTATTCATAATGAGAGATGCATTTACTTCTGTGATTGTTGTGCATAGTGGTACGGTAGTGGCATTACAGCTGTAGAGTTTATTTCAGCATACGTTTTTATTTCTTTACCTACCAGCTATACTGTTAGTCTCGTAGACTTAGTGGGTGGGTCGTTGGGGTCGGCGACGGTACCCACTGAGGACTACTTGGTTTTATAGTGGTTCTCACACCCATTGTTGTCACCTTTTTTTGCAGAGCCATCGATTGTTGCTGCTGCTACTACTCCTGCTGATCGAGATAAGGGAGTCGCGAGCTAGATCCCTGTTCACCCCGGTTATGTTTGTAGAGGAGGACCTCGTTGGAGATAGCTTCTTTTTGGGTCGTGGCCATGTACATATGGAGATTTTTCTTGTATTTGGAGATGGATTTGTACCTAGTACTTGTGGTTGGATACTGTTGTATTTTGGATTCTACTTGTACAATTGGCTTATATTATTAGTGTTATGTTCTTATTCCAGCTCTATATCTCTGTAGTGGCTTGTATGTTTTTACGGGTGGACTATCGCTTCGTATACGTGGAAAATTTTATATATACGGCGGATCTGTTGACGAGCCCGGAGAAACGAGCAATCCGGGGCGTGACAGATTAAGTTGGTATCAGAGCTTTGGAATAGGTCGTTGGGACTTAGTGAACCCTAGGCTTTGGCAGACCCTAGGAACGCAAGACGTGAGTGACGTGACTTGCTGCGAAAGTCATTGATTTGATTGTTGAAACTCCTCCTAGAGTGGAGGGAGTGACTGAAGGCCTGTGTCCTTTCCTGCCGCGAACTTGTGTCGGCTGCAGACGACATCAAGTAGTGGGGGAAAAGAGGCGACCTTCTAGACTTTCGTTTGATTAGGTCGAGAGTTGTTTATGATATGTAATTAATGTGTGTGCCTTGTTTCAGGTGGTCAGGATGCCTCCCCGACGCCGAGGTCGACCTTCGACGCGGTCCACTCCCACGTCTCCTGAGGTGCCCGAGCAAGCAGGACCTAGTGCACCCCCAGATTTGAGAGAGCAGTTGGCTACCCTAGCTGAGGCGTCTAGGCAGCAGGGTGCGCTATTGCAAAGGGTGTGTGATACTTTTACTCATCAGCCGAGTGCAGCACCGAGAGCGACAGAGTCGCAGGGGCCACCTTCTTCTACTCCAGTGGATGTTCCAGTTACAGCCGCACCCCCATCAGCGACAGTCCCGGTCGCGCCGATTGGCGATGCTTCCCGGTCAGGCGGACAAATGTCAGAGGCCGAGTAGGAGCGGATGACTGAGAGGCTGGCCCGTTTTTGCCGATTTGATCCGCCTCATTTTGATGGTAGCTGCACCGAGCCTTGGGTGGTGGAGGCATGGGTGTGTGAGATGGAGAAATTATTTGAGGATCTCTTTATACCAGAGCGGGAGCAGGTTCATTTGGTGGAGGAGGATGAGACAGAATAGGTCCTTGGATGCACTGCAGATGAGATAGGACGAGTTTCGAGGGATGCTCTACGGGTCCTATTTCCCAAGCAGCGTGAAGCAGAAACTCGAGGAGGACCTGAAGAATCTACTGCAGAGGGATCAGTCGGTTCAGGAGTATACCCGAGAGTTTACTAGACTTCTGAACTGTGTACCTTTTGCAACGAGGGACGAGGCCAATAAGGTATATTTGTTCGAGCGAGGTCTGAGGCAGGAGATCTTTACCTTGGTGCAGGCGCAGAGGTTGCAGACCTTGGATGCATCGATCGAGCATGCTTTATGGGTGGAGCGAGGAGAGACAGTGGTCAGGGAGCGGACGGCAGCACTTGGACCGAGTCCGGAGAGGAAACGCCCGGCTCCAGACGACGGGGGACAGACCAGAAGTAGGCGTCCACCGAGGCCTCCACGATCACGTTCCCAAGGTTGTGGATCTTCGGGGCGACAGAGGTCTGGTGGATCCCGTCAGCAGAGGCAGCAGCAGAGGGGAGCGCCGAGGTGTGCAATTTGCGGGGGACCTCATTGGCCTCGACAGTGTGCACAGAGAGAGGGCCGATGTTTCACATGTGGTCAACCAGGACACCTACGGGCAGCTTGTCCCCGAGCAGCATCGCTAGCACCATCGACAGCATCAGCGCCCCCAGTATATCAGCCGACTTATGGAGCTCCACCAACTCATAGCCAGGCAGACAGGACTTCGGCATGACGTCCAGCTGAGCGGTGACAGCAGACGCAGAGCGGCTGGGTATATGCAGCTCAGGTTGAGAACTCCACGGCAGCAGATCATGTGGTGGCAGGAATTATTTTAATTTCTGGCATTAGAGCTCGTGCATTATTTGATACCGGTGCATCACATTCATTTATTAGTCGAGCATTTGTATCACTGCATAGACTAGAGATAGGGCCGTTACCACATGCTCGAGAGGTGCAGATTTTTGATCATATTTTGCATGTAGCGGAGTGTTGTTGGGCTTGTCCAGTGTAGCTTGGGCCTTGGGTTATGCCCGCAGACCTGTTGGTTTTAGGGCGATTGTAGAATTTTGATGTAGTGCTCGGCATGGATTGGCTGGCGCGTTATTTTACGACGATCGACAGTGGCGCGAGGATAATGACGTTTCGCGAGCCAGGACAGGAGGAGTTTGTTTTTAGAGGCTGCAGGAGTACGCTATTCGCAACTTGAATTTCGTCGGCGAGAGTGAGACAGATGATGAGTCGAGGATGCACTGCTTTCCTTGCGACTGTCGCAGAGGTGCCTGCGGTGGCACCGGGACTCGAGGATATCCCTATAGTTTGCGAGTTTTCGGACGTGTTTCCCCTTGAGTTGACAGCTATTGCACCGGACAGGGAGATTGAGTTTGTGATTGACGTAGTTCCAGGAACTGTGCCAATCTCGAAGGCACCCTACCGAATGGCACCGGCGGAGCTGAGAGAGCTTAAGGCGCAACTTCAGGACTTGATGGATAAAGGGTTTGTGCGACCCAGCATGTCACCCTGGGGAGCGCCGGTGTTATTCGTGAAGAAGAAGGATGGTTCACTTAGACTTTGCGTGGATTATCGATAGTTGAATAAAGTGACCATCAAGAACAAGTATCCTTTACCACGCATTGATGATCTGTTTGATCAGCTGCAAGGATCTTGTGTCTTTTCGAAGATTGATCTGCAGTCCGGTTACCACCAATTGAAGGTGAAGGCCGAGGACATTCCCAAGACGGCTTTCAGGACACGGTACGGGCATTATGAGTTTTCAGTGATGCCGTTTGGATTGACTAATACTCCTGCCGTATTTATGGATTTGATGAATCGGGTTTTCAAGCCGTTCTTGGACAGGTTTGTGGTGGTATTTATTGATGATATCTTGATTTACTCCCGGAGTGATGTGGAGCATGAGGAGCACTTGAGAATTGTGCTGCAGCTTCTGAGGGAGAAGAAGTTGTATGCCAAGTTGAAGAAGTGCGAGTTTTGGCTTCGGGAGGTAGCTTTCTTGGGCCATATAGTTTCGGCCGCTGGAGTGGCAGTGGACCCGAAGAAGGTAGATGCTGTTCGGGTGGCCCAGACCGACGACGGTTACCGAGGTGAGGAGTTTCCTTGGATTGGCTGGATATTACCGTCGGTTTGTGGAGGGCTTTGCGAAGCTTTCCACACCCCTCACTCGTCTGACGAGGAAGGGGATCAGATTTGTTTGGAGTGAGATTTGCTAGAGGAGCTTCGAGGAGCTGAAGTAGAGGCTGATCACCACTCCTATCCTTGCCCTTCCAGTTATGGGGAAAGGATTTGTGATCTACAGTGATGCGTCGCACAGCAGGCTGGGTTGTTTTTTAATGCAGCATGGTAGGGTAATTGCTTATACTTCACGGCAACTGAAGAATTACGAGAAGAATTACCCTACGCATGACTTGGAGCTTGCAGCTGTGGTGTTCGCACTGAAGTTGTGGCGACATTACCTGTATGGTGAGCACTGTGAGATTTTTACAGACCACAAAAGTCTCAAGTATCTGTTCACCCAAAAGGAGTTGAACCTGAGGCAACGCCGGTGGTTGGAACTGTTGAAAGATTATGATATCAGCATCCAGTATCACCCCGGCAAGGCGAATGTGGTGGCAAATGCGTTGAGCAGGAAGTCAGTGCAGAGTCTTAGTATGATGATTACTCAGTAGGCGCCATTACTTGAGGAGTTGAGGCGGCTTGAGCTTGAGGTAGTATCCCCTGGGGTTACTGCAAGACTTATGTCTTTAGTTTTGCAGCCCATTCTGTTGGATAGGATCCGAGAGAAACAGAGTGCGGACCCCTATTTGATGAGGATTCGAGATCAGATTGTCATAAGACAGACATGGGACTTAAGTGTTGACAGTTCGGGAGTACTGCGATACAAGGACCGACTGTGTGTGCCTATGGACGCTGGGATCCGAGAGAAAATTTTGAGAGAGGCACACTACTCACCTTATACGGTTCACCCTGGTAGAACCAAGATGTATAAGGATTTAAAAGCACACTTTTGGTGGAATGGGATGAAGAGAGATATTAGGAGATTTGTGGCTCAGTGTCTGACTTGTCAACAGGTAAAGGCGGAGCATCGGGTACCTGCTGGCAAGCTACAGAGTCTCCCTATACCTTAGTGGAAATGGGATCAGATCACCATGGACTTCGTTGTGGGCTTACCGAAGACGCATGGTGGATTTGATGCCATTTGGGTGATAGTGGATAGACTGACCAAGTCTGCCCACTTCCTACCAGTGCAGACTACTTGGTCCAGGGATCGACTCGCTCAGTTGTATTTAGACGAGATAGTGAGATTGCATAGAGTGCCTATCTCGATTGTGTCGGATCGAGACCCGCGGTTTGTCTCACAGTTTTGGAGGAGCTTACAGACTGCATTGGGTACTCAGCTTCGATTTAGTACGGCATTTCACCCACAGACCGACGGTCAGTTCGAGTGGACCATTCAAACTCTGGAGGACATGTTGAGAGCATGTATCTTGGACTTTGGTGGAGGGTGGTATCGACACTTAGGACTGGTTTAGTTTGCGTACAACAACAGCTATCAAGCGAGCATCCAGATGGCTCCGTTTGAGGCGTTGTATGGACGCAAGTGCCGATCGCCTTTGCATTGGAGTGATGTGGGTGAAAGGAAGACTTTGGGACCCGATATTCTGCTGGAAGCAGAAGAAAAGGTCAAGATGGTTCGACGATGTCTTGAGACTGCTCAGAGCCGATAGAGGAGCTATGCCGACACCAGGAGACGGGACTTGGAGTTTCAGGTTGGAGATCATGTGTTCCTCAAAGTCTCGCCGTCCAGAGGGATACGCAGATTCGGAGTTCGTGGAAAGCTTAGTCCACGATTCATTGGCCCTTTCAAGGTTTTGGAGCGAGTTGGGCCAGTAGCGTACATGATTGCCCTACCACCACGACTTTTCGGGGTCCACGACGTGTTTCATGTCTCGGCTTTGAAGAGATATGTGTTCGATCCCTCCCACGTGATTGACTTCACTCTACTCGAGCTGACTGAGGACCTGAGGTACGAGGAGCGACCGATGCGGATTCTTGCTCGCGAGACGAAAGAATTGCGCAACCGGGTCATACCGTACGTTAAAGTGCAGTGGAGTAATCACGAGGAGCGTGAGGCGACTTGGGAGCCGGAGACAGTGATGCGGGAGTCCTACCCCTACCTGTTCGAGAGTTCTACTTGAGGTAAGAATTTAAGTTTCGAGGAAGAAACTTTTTGTAGGGAGGAAAGATGTAGTATCCCTGGGGCCTAACTGGCGAAATGACTACAGTATCAGAGACTGGCCGGCACTTCTGTAGAGTGTCGAGATGAGTCGGAGTCGTTTTGACGTGAAATAGACGCGAAACGGACTCGGAGCACAAAAATAAGCCAAAACTGAAGTTCTGGCAATTTAGGGCGCCCAGAAGTTGAGTTTAGGGCGCCCAGATTCTGACTGCTGTTTTATATATATACTGAGTCATTTCGGATCCAGTTTTGGGCGCCCAGAAGTGGATCCGGAAGTTCACCTCGTGAGTATCGAACATGCTGACACGTGTGCGTGGTAGGTGAGCTCCGTCAGACCACGTTAGGGTGCACCAGACCGCCGAGCGGAGATCCCGAAGTGTTGGGTTAGTGCAGCCTGGAGGAAGTGGGCGCCCAGAAGTTGAGTTTAGGGCGCCCAGATTGTGGATTTTCAGCAAGGGACATGTTAGCAGCATATGTTCTTGAGGCTTAAGTTATCCTATTCCTACTATTATAAATAGATGGGGACGACCCCCCTGAAGCTCTTTTCCTCCCTTCTTCATGGTGAGCCCTGGAAAATTGCAGGAAACCCCTCCAATTCCTCTAAATTCCATCTTTTTTTCCCATTGAAGGCTTGAGATTCCAACAGATTTCCAGCGTCGACCTGTGGCGTTTCAGCTCGTGTGCGGTGTAGGAGTGTCCAAATTCAGTGAAACTTAATTTTCTGGATTGTGGACTCGTATAGAAAGTTGTGGAATCCTTACAACAGCAAATTGGTTAGATTTGTGAACTTTAATTGCTGTTTTACTGGACTCCTTGAGTTCTTGAGCTGAAATTTAAATTTTTCCTTGATTTATGGATCCAAATCTTGTTGGAGCTGGATTTTTGATGTAAGGATTGGTTTTCCTACATCCCTTGCTCGATTGGAAGCTTTCCCCACCTGAATTAGAGATTGAAAAGGTGAGTTTTAGCTCAGATTTGGAGAACTAAGCTTAAATGCTGAATTTTTAGAAAATTGATGGATTTTCTTGGATTTTTTAATCCAGAATTTGATGGAGAACTTATTAGAGGATTTGGTTTGATTCATCACTCTATTTGGGAGGTTTGTGACCCTACTTCACCGGTTGTTTAAGCTTGAATTCCCAGATTTGAGCTAGAAGTGCTGTTTTGCTAAGTTGCTGAAGTTCTGGATGCGGGTTCTGGGCAACCAGAAGTTGGGCCGAATCCTGTTGGAGGCTTTTTGGTGATCGTTTTGAGCTCAATTTTGGTGAGGAACCTGGGGAATTGTTTTTTAATCTTTTGAGATGAGTTGGGTGAAGTTTCACTGCATTTGCACTTGAAAATTTGATTAAATTTTATTTTGAACTCGTATAGGTTGAAGCTGCCAGGCTGCAGTTCTGGGCTCAGATTCTGGGTGCCCAGAAGTGCTGCAGAGTGGATCTGAACCCTGTTTTTCAGCTGGTTTGATTTCGATTGAGGCTGATTTTGTGCGGGGCTTCTCCTATCAACTTCTGACCGTTGTTGGACTAGCGTTTAAGGTGGGTTAATGTCGACCGAAGTCTTCGAAATTCCTCCTAAGTTGTAGAGAATTTCAGCATACTTATTTACATCATATTTTCATGTTAGTAGCTCAAATTTATGAATTTGCATGTTTTTATATGAAATCTGAATTTGGAGCATAATTTAATGATTTTAGACAAATATTACATGCTGAACTGGAATTTGACTTAGGAGAAAACTCGTTAAACCTACACCTGTCACTTTTCGAAAAACTTATCAGATTTAGCTCCAGGAGCCGTTTTTATTGATGTATCGCCGCTGTTAGTGCGAGGTGAATACCTAGATCAGTGTAGGTCGAGTTTACGCTCGTGCTGAGATGCAGAGCTCATTGTTACAGTAGAGTTTAGGCTGTTCCGGACTTTCAGGTGCCGTCGGGGCTGACGGTGGAATCGGATTTCTTCTATTTGCATCAGATTGTGCCGTGGCGCATGTGAGCCTTCGTTGTTAGACCAATTTGACCCTTTTATCTTGATTTTAGCCTGTAGTTATCTGATTGAGCTGTCAGATTCGCATATACACTCGGCTCGGTCGCGCCCACGAGTGCAATTCCGGAGTTGGACTTTTGTGCGTCGCAGTAGTCCCTGTTGGGTGCTGCCCTACACCGAAAACCCTCGTGGGTGAAGTACGGTGCAGCTTAGGGTACAGGCGGGACTGGTCTGTTGAGGTCCATATAGACTCGGGTCAGTATGGGCGGTTTATTCATAATGAGAGATGTATTTACTTCTGTGATTGTTGTGCATAGTGGTAGGGTAGTGGCATTACAGCATACGTTTTTTATTTTTTTATCTACCAGCTATACTGTTAGTCTCGTAGACTTAGTGGGTGGGCCGTTGGGGTCGGCGACGGTACCCACTGAGGACTACTTGGTTTTATAGTAGTTCTCACACCCATTGTTGCCACCTTTTCTTGCAGAGCCATCGATTATTGTTGTTGCTACTACTCCTGCTGATCGAGGTAACGGAGTCGCGAGCTAGATCCCTGTTCACCCCGGTTATGTTTGTAGAGGAGGACCTCGTTGGAGATAGCTTCTTTTTGGGTCGTGGCCATGTACATATGGAGATTTTCCTTGTATTTGGAGATGGATTTGTACCTAGTACTTGTGGTTGGATACTGTTGTATTTTGGATTCTACTTGTATAGTTGGCTTATATTATTAGTGTTATGTTCTTATTCCAGCTCTATATCTCTGTAGTGGCTTGTATGTTTTTACAGGTGGACTATCGCTTCGTATACGTGAAAAATTCTATATATACGGCGGATCTGTTGACGAGTCCGGGGAAACGAGCAATCCGGGGCGTGACAGGTATGGCACCCTTTGAAGCTTTGTATGGAAGAAAGTGTCGGTCACCGATTCATTGGAGTGAAGTCGGTGAGAGGAGGGTCTTAGGGCCCGATGTATTACGTGAAGCGGAGGAGAAAGTCCGCTTGGCACGTGAACGATTAGCGACGGCGCAATTGAGGCAAAAGAGTTATGCAGATAAGCGCCGACGAGAGTTAGAATTCACGGTAGGAAACCGCGTATTCTTGAAGGTGTCACCCATGAGAGGGGTGAAACGCTTCGGTGTTCGGGGTAAATTGAGCCCCAGATATATTGGACCCTATGAGATCTTGGAGCGTGTGGGGACTTTGGCTTATCGGCTTGCCTTACCGCTGAAACTTGCGGGGATACATAATGTGTTTCATGTATCAGCACTCCGCAAATATATGCATGATCCTATGCACGTCCTCAAGTATGTACCGATTGAGCTCCAAGAGGACATGACTTATGAAGAATTTTCCTAGTGCATCTTGGATCGCGAGGAAAAAAAATTGCAGAATCGTTTCATTCCGTATGTGAAAGTACAATGGACGAACCACGAGGAGTGTGAAGCCACTAGGGAATTGGAAAGCTCGATGAAGGAGCATTTTTCCTACCTTTTCGCTGAGTCCAGCTGAGGTATGATTTTAGTTTTGCAGCCGAAACTCTTTTAAGGGGGGAGGAATGTAGTACTCTGAACTTCGGTGCGCTATACCGAACTTTACCAAATTGGATGAAGTTCGGAGAAAGCCGATAATGGCTAGTGTAGAATTGAGTTTCGAGAGTCTCGGAATGATTGGGAGCGAGTTAGAGTCCCGAAAACCAAAAATCAGAATTTTTGGAGAAGTCGAACTGGAGCTGTTGTGCTCTCGGGATCCAGACCCGAGATCCCGGATCCGGACTCTTGAGGTTCGAGTCTTGTGCCGAAGAGCAAAAGTCCGGACCCGGACGACAGGATCCAGACCCGAGCTGCGTAAGAGCTGGGACCTGCGCTCGGATTCCGGACCCGGACATGGAATCCGGTGTAGTATTCCGAAAAATTTAACTGTCGGAACGATTACAGTTTCGACGACTCGTCGACATTGCTAATGAGTGTGGGGACAAGCTGAAATTATTTTGATGTGAATTTGACATCTTAAACAAGGCAAAAATGGGAACTAAAGGCTGTTGGAACATGATAATAGCCTTAGTATGGCCTAGAGTGTAATTTAACTTCCTCCAACTACCACTAATTGGAATTTTGGAGGTATGTGACCAGCTGGGACTACTTCACCAACTCCCTCCTCTTCTTCTACCTCTGACTCCTCCCTTGTTTTCCTTATTTTTCTCTAGTTCTTCCCCCTCCCTGCGCATTTCCCCAGGCTGCTGCAGCTGCCAGGAGCAATGGTGCAACCAGCCAACTGCAGTAATTATACCAGCTGCAGGAAGGGATTGACAGTAGGATTGAGGAGTAGCTCACCTCCAACTCAGCAACTTCTTCCTCCCCCATCTCTACAAGACCTCACCTTGACTAGGGGAGCTTCAACCCAATAGCACGAGCTGCAACTGCAACTGTAGTAGCCGCAACTGCAGTGAGAATTGAAGCTGACAGCATTACGGCAAGGATTAGAGGGAGAGAGATTGTGTGTTTGAATGCTCACCCCCTCAAAATTGTTTATTGCTCTTGGTTATTTTGATGTGGAAGGACTTGGAAATATCTTAATTCAGCTAATTTAGGGGTTAACATGGTTTAATTAGATGAATTTTAACCCTCAAGTTGAACTTTTGCATTTATAGTGATTTCTTCTAACTCTTGGTCCAATTCTTCAAGCTGAATTGGGAGAGGCTAAATTGGAGTTGTGCTAAGGATTTCTTGATGAAGATGAACTTATGGGCTTATATTTCTACCTAGATTTCAGCAAAGTCCTCTTCAATTCCTCCAAACTCCCTCCTCATTCCTTGCTGGTTGGAATAGAAGCTAGAGCTCTAGCAGCTGGGTTAGCAGCAGCAATAACTCCAGCTTGATGCTTCATGGAATTTAATGCTTCTAATTTCTGTGGTGGTTCATTTAGTGGGTTCCTGAGCTGAAGGAGAGCTGGTGGACCAATTCTTGCACTTTACTTCCAGGTTAATAGCTTCCAATTGGAGTGAATTGGGTATTGAGCTGAAATTTGAATTTTAAATAGAGTTTTTTTGTGATTTTGGATCCGATTTCTTCTAACAGTAAGATTACATGATCTTGGCTAGTTATCCTTCTCATTTCCTAGATCTGAATCTGTCCCTACTGGACTTGCAGGTTAGCAATCTAAAATTCCAGCTTAATTGGATTAATTTTGATGTTATATGCTGAATTTTTGAAGTTGGAGGATTTTCTTGGATTTTTGGATCCAATTTATGGTAATTGGATTATTCCTGGATTAGAGTGGGTTTTACCCTCACTTCTTGTAGTTTTGGACTTGCTACTACAAATTTTCTAGATTATTAATTGATGTTTTCACCTCAATTGAAGCAAAATGTGAGTGGATGCTGATTTTCGGGCTGAATTGCATCAACTTTGGATTTGGTTAAAATCGGTTTGATTTTCTCCTAGGAGCTGAGCTTTGGAAGGGTTAGGAGTAATCTCAACTTCATCCTCTAATGGCTGGAACCTTGTTTGGAGTGATTTAGAGGCAAGTAAATTGAGAATTTAAGTTTTCATTGAAATCGAAAATCGAAAAATAGTTTTATGTGAAGCTAAATCCTTGAGCTCTATTTCATCTCTATGGTGAAATTTCACGATGAATTGTGGACATTTCTTGTGACTTATGAACCAGGGAACATCTTTGAACTATGCCCCACAGCCCCTCTCTGCTCTAGTTTTTGGTGGAACTCAAGAATTTCAGCTTAGGCTGCAATTTCAGCATCAATAGCAGCACTAGCAATGGCAGCTGGGCTTTGGGGAGGAATTGATGGAAATTGATGGTTCCAATTGAACAATTGGAGCATCCTCATGAATCACATGGTTGTAATGAGCTGGAGAACAAGCTTTTTAGCTGCATTGTCAAAGAAGTAGGCTTTAATTGAGGATTTCTAGCCAATCCAGACCTTTATGTTAGCTGAATTGGTGTTGCCCCCAGCTGAACTTTAAGCAGGGAGTTTGGAAATCTGCCCTCACTTTCCTTTTTATTTGGAGCTAGAGGAAAGTGCTTGTGAAGTTTCAGTTCGATCCATAGTCGGACTAGCGCTCCAGGTGGGTTAATGTTTACCAAAATCTTCGGAATTCCTCCTATGTTGTAGAGATTTCAGCACGCTTTAAATCGTATGGATTATCATGTTAGCAGCTCAAATTTATAGATTTGCATGCCGTAGTATGAAATCTGAATTTGGAATTTAAACTTAGAATTTTAGATCAATTTTACATGCTGAACTGGGACATGACTTAGGAGAAAATTTATTAAACCTACACCTGTCACTTTTCGAAAAACTTATCAGATTTAGCTTCAGGAACTGATTTTCCTTTTGTATCACTGCTGTTAGTGCGAAGTGGATACTGGAATTAGTGTAGGTTGAGATTACGCTCGAGTTAGGATGCCGAGCTCACTGTTACAACTATGTTTAGACTGTTCTGTACTGTCAGGTGCCGTCGGGGCTGACGGTGGACCCGGATCTCTACTTTTTATATCAGATTGTGTCGAGGGCACATGTGTCTTGGCTGTTAGACCAGTTTGATCTGTTATACTATTTATAACATGTGAGCTTATTTTTACAGCAAAGTTTAGATTATTCTGTACTATCGGATGCTGTCAGGATTGACAGTGGACCCAGATTTTTGCTTTTGTATCAGATTGTGCCATGGGCACGTGAACCTTGAGTGTTAGACCAGTTTGACCCTTTCATCTTGACTTTTGCCTGTAGTTACCTGATTGAGCTGTCAGATTCACATATACACTCGGCTGGATCGCGCCCATGAGTGCCACTCCGGAGTTGGACTTTTGTGCATCGCAGTAGTCCCTGTTGGGTACTGCCCTACACCGAAAACCCTCGTGGGTGAAGTACGGTGCAGCTTAGGATACAGGCGGGACTGGTCTGTTGAGGTCCCTATGGACTTGGGTCAGTGTGGGTTGTTCATTCTTAGCGAGAGATGCATATATTTTCGAGATATTATCGTGCATAGTGGTAGAGTAGTGGCATTATAGCTGTAGAGTCTTCCAGCATACCTTACTATTTCTTTACCTACCAGCTATATTGTTTGTCTCGTAGACTTAGTGGGTAGGCCGTTGAGGTCGGTGACAGTACCCACTGAGGATTACTCTATTTTACAGTAGTTCTCACACCCGCTGTTACCACTTTTCTTGCAGAGCCGTCGATTTTTGCTGCTGCTTCTGATCGAGATAAGGGAGCCGCGAGTTAGATCCCTGACTACCCCAGTCGTCTTGCTAGAGGAGAACCCCTGCTAGAGATAGTTTTATTTTGGTAGTGCTATGTACATACAGTGTTTTATCTATGGATATAGAGATGAGTTGTACCTTGTATGTCGGATGGATAGTGTTATATTTCTAGAGCTTGTATGTACAGGGGATCTTCTGTGTTTATATAAGTATATAGTTCAGTTTTAGCAGCATTGTACTTTCTTGTAGTTGTTCTTATCTGTTTGCAGGTTCAGCTATCGCTTCGTATACTCAGAAAATTTCTTTGAATACGGCGGATCTGTTGGCGAGCCCGAAAAATGTGGAAATCGGGGCGGGACAAATTAAGTTGGTATCAGAGTTTAGGAATAGGTCGTTGGTATTTAGAGAACCCTAGGCTCTGGCAGACCTTAGGAAAGTAAGACGTGACTTGCTGCGAAAGTCAGTAATTGAGTTGTTGAAACTCCTCCTAGAGTGAAGGAAGGAATTGAAGGAGCATGTCTTTTCCGCCAGCGAAATTATGTCGGCTGCAGCCGACATAATGTAGTGGAGGAAAAGAGGCAACCTTCTAGACTTTTGCTTGATTGGGTCGAGAGTTGCTTGGTATGTTGTAGCTGATGTGTGCTTTGTTGCAGGTGATCAAGATGCCGTCTAAGCATCGAGATTCACCATCGACGTGGGCCCCTTCTAACACCACCCGCACCACTGGAGTCGGATGGACCGAGTGGGGTACAAGAACTGCGGGTACAGTTAGTTAGGTTGACTGAGTCTTCACGGCAGCAGTGAGTGCTCCTATAGCAACTGTGCGAGTTGTGGACGCAGCAGGTTTTTGGATAGAGCACAGTACCCCTGGCCAGAGGGCAGATATTAGTCAAGGAGCGGGCGGCAGCATTGGAACAGAGTTAGGACAAGAAGCGCCCGACCTGTAGTACTCCAAACTTCGGTGTGTGATTCCGAACTTTACCAAATTGGATGAAGTTCGGAGAAAGCCGATAATGGCTAGTGTGGAATTGAGTTCCGAGAGTCTCGGAATGATTGTGTAGTACCCCTGGGGCCTAACTGACGAAATGACTGCAGTATCCTAGACTGTTCGACACTTCTGGAGAGTGTCGGGACGAGTCGGAGTCGTTTTGGCGCAAAATAGACGCGAAAACGGACTCGGAGCACCGAAGTAAGCCAAAACTGAAGTTTTGGACGTTTGGTACTTTAGGGCGCCCGGAAGTTAGGTTTTGGGTGCCCGGTTGTTGAGTGCTTGTTCTTTGAATTGCTGAGTCATTTCGGATCCAGTGTTAGGGCGCCCGTAAAGTGGGTCTGAATGTTACCTCGTGAATATCGATCCTTTTGACACGTGTGAGGTGGTAGGTGAGTTCCGCCGGACCACATTAGGGTACACCAGACCGCGAGGCGGAGAGTCCGAAGTGCTGATTGAGTGCAGGCTGGAAGAACTGGGCGCCCACTTCTTGGGTTTCGGGCGCCCGAATGTTGGATTTACAGCTTGGGACAGGTTAGCTGCATTTTGTTCTTGAGGCTCATTGTACCCTATCCCTATGTTTATAAAAGAGGGTGGACGACCCCCTGTGGCTTTTTTCTCCTCTCCTTCGTAGTGAACCCTCGATAATTGCATGGAACCCCTCCAATTCCTCCAAATTTCCATTTTTTCCTATTGAAGGCTTTGGATTCCTGCAGAACAGCAGCGTCGACCTGTGGTGTTTCTACTCGTGTGCAGTGTAGGAGTGTCCAAATCCACGAAACTTAGTTTGTTGGATTGTGGACTCGTAGAGGAAGGCGTGGGATCCTTCCAATTGCATTTTGGACAGGTATGTACACTGCAGTTGTTGTTTTACTGGACCTTGTGTGTTCTTAAACTGAAATTTGGGTTTTTTCTTTGATCGTATGGATCCAAATCTCTATGGAGCTGGATTTTTGAAGTGAGGATTGGTTTTCCCTCATCCCTTGCTGGTTTGGAGGTTCTTTCCACCTAGATTGAAAATTCAAATGTAGCACCTTGAATTTCGATGTGTTGTATCGAACTTTACTAAATTTGATAAAGTTCGATGGAAGCCGATAATGGCTGGTGTGGAATCGGGTTCCGAAGGTTTCGAAACATTATGGGTGCGAGTGGAAACCCGGAAATCAAAAAATTTCGAAAAAGGGACCAACTGGAGCAAAACTGCTCACGGGGTCCGGACCCTGGAAGCTGGGGTCCGGACAATGAAGTCCGCGGGCAGCCACGGTCAAGACCCGGATGTTATGGTTCGGACCCGAGCTGGTTTCCGAGTTGGGGTGCGTACGGGTTCCGGACCCGGACACCAAGGTCCGGACCCGGCCTGCGCGCTGGTCAGTTATCAGTGGGGGATCCGGACCCCACTTGCAAGGTCCGAACCCGGCTGAGGCAGAATGCCCAGTGAGGGGTATTTTGGTAATTTCACAGTGAATGGGTTATGTAGGGGGGCTGAGGTCTCTCCCCTCATTCCTTCTTCACTTTACTCTCATTCCCTCTCCCTCTCCCTCACTTTCTCTCTCTAGAGATCTCTCCAAAGCTTGGAGAAGTGGTGGATTGGAGCTTGGAAAAGGACTTCCAAGGTGCAAAGAAGCTTCTTGGTGCAATAAGAAGCTTGGGAGCTAGGGCTTTGAGGTGAGTTCTTGTGATTTAGGGTTTAAACCTTGGATTTAATCCTTCAAGATGAGGTTTTTGGAAACCCTAGGCAATCTCAACCACAAAAGGTGGAAGATTGGCCATGAAATCTAGGGTTTGGCTTGCATGCTTGCAAACCCTAGGTAGATTTGGGGCTTTTGTCATGGGAGATTCTAAAAATATTTGGACCTTCGGGAATTGCAATTGAGGCATAGGAAATCATGTTAGAACACTTGATTTCAAGTATTGAGTTGATTTAAGGGTTCGTAATGAGTAACGAACCGTTTTCTTGTAGAAGCTTGGGTTGAAGCAAGAACTCAAGGCTTGGACACTTAGGGGCTTGAAGAATACAAGAATTTGGAAGCTCTTAAGGTGGGTTTGTGTTTACCGAAGTGATTAGGTCACTTCCATGTCTAGGGTAAATATCCATTTAAAAATAAAATGGTATGTGTTGTGAACCCTAGAACTTGCATGTTGGCAAAGGTAAAATCATGATAGGTAGAGCAATGAGCTCCTAATATTGCATGATATAGAATTCAAGTATAATTCAATTATCTATACTTGTTGCATGGTTGCATGTATGATTAAACCTAGTGTTATTGAACATAGGTTGGAACATGTGAGAATAGAACCTAGTTTTATTGAACATAGGTTGGAACATGTGAGAATGAAATCTAGTGTCATTGAACCTAGGTTGAGAATGAGAAAGTAAACCTAGTGTTATTGAACATAGGTGAGACTTAGTGACTTGAACCTAAGGTCATGAGACTTAGGTTGGCAAGTGAAAAATGTGAACAACGGGATGTGCGACGATTTTGCTATCCCGGGTAGGCAACGATTTCGCTACCATGCCACGAGTTGGCGGTGTTGAAACGGGATGTGCGACGATTTTGCTATCCCGGGTAGGCGACGATTTCGCTACCATGCCATGAGTTGGCGATGTTGACACGGGATGTGCGACGATTTTGCTATCCCGGATATGCGACGATTTCGCTACCACGCCATGAGTTGGCGGTGTCGAGATGGGATGTGCGACGAGGTTGCTATCCCGGGTATGCGACGAGTTCGCTACCCATGCCATGTGATGGCGGTGTTGAGATGGGGTATGCGACGATTTTGCTATCCCGAGTATGCGACGAGTTCGCTACTCGAACTAGGAGGTGACGAGTTCACTCCTTGAATGTTGGAACCCTTATGGTAAGACGGCGATTCCGAAACCATAAGTAAATGACAAGTAATTGAACTTAGTCAATGTGAAATATAGGATGAACCTAGGAGAGAATGATAATTTATATTTCATTTGGTTGCATCCTTTATGTTTATTTACAAGCATGTAAATAATTGTTGCATAGTTATTTGTGATCTAACTTATGCATATGGTGTTTCTTTGGACCTGGTGGGTCGAGTTTCTCTCTTGGGTGGCCTTACCCACTGGGAACTATGTTTATAGTTCTCACCCCACGTTTTCCAGTTCCTTCCGCGAGTGAGGCGGTGGAGCGAGGCAAGGGTTTGGCTCTCTAGATAGCGGCCCTTCTATTTTGGTGATACATAGAGTTGTACCCCTAGTCTTGGACTTTGATAGTATAGGGGATTTCCATTACATATATGAAACTTATGTATTCCATAGTTTTGGAACATGGTGTATGGAATGAAAAGAAAGAAAAGAAAATTTTGGGCATGTATAAATGTGCAATGTGATGTAATAGAAGTAGAACTTCTTTATGTTGATGCTTTTCTTGTGCAACTCTTGTACTCCGTTCCTAGTTGGAACCTCGTGGATAAGCTTGTGTTGTGACGCCTTGGGCGGGTAGAAGAGGCTCTATCCGTTCGGCGGGTCTGGGGCATGCGCCCGTGCGGTTATCCTTTCCACCTAGTTGGTGTTAAAGGCCCGGCGGGGCGTGACAGACTGAGGTGGTATCAGAGAATAGAAACGGTCTAGGTGGACCTAAGAAAATCCTAGGATGGAAAAGTCCCTAGGAGTGTAGGCTCGTGAGTGACGAGATCTTTGATGTGGCGAAAGATAAGTGATTGGGTTATGTCCTTATGCCTCTAGTTGGAAATAGAGGTAGATTCGAGGTGTGTCTTATTCTTCGCCAAGTGTGTTCGTGTTGGCGGCCGACAACATGAAACCAAGTGAGGGGAATAAGGACCTTTGTGTGACTTTCGCCTAGATTGGGTTCACATTTATTTTCGTGAAGTATAGTGTTGCGAATGACTTTGAAGGTCATGAAATGACCAAAGTCGTTTTGTTTTTAGGAGAAAATGGTACGTGGACGGCCTCCTACGAGGGCTGGGCTCGGAGAATCGAGCGCGGCTCCCGAACAACTCGGGGAGGGTGAGAACTCGGGTCTTCGTAATGAGTTGACCGAGTTGATGGGCATAGTTCGGCGACAGGCCGAAGCCATGCAACGACAGGAGGAGCAGATTAAAAAGCTCCAAGACGAGATGGCGCAGCAAGCGACTGCGGTTAGGGAGGAGAGGTTGGGAGTACCTCCGGCCTCTGCTTCGGCACCGGCCAAGGAGGTGACACCGGCACCGGCTGTGGCGCCACCGGCATCACCGATTGTAGCCGGTGGGTCGGGTACTCCTATGCCCGACTCCGAGATAGAGGATGCGGAGCGAGAGCGCGCACTTGCGGCTCTCATGAGGTTTAAAAAGTTCAACCCGCCTATCTTCAACGGGGAGAACGTGGATCCATGGGATGTAGAGACATGGATCGATGCTATGAAGACACTCTTCGAGGATCTATATACCTTGGAGAGGGACAAAGTGCACCTCGCCGCTCATTGTTTAGAGCGATCGGAGAAGGTGTGGTGGAAAGGAGTCCGGCGTGATCGACTCCCTAGCCTTCCGCCACCGACGTGGGAGGAGTTTCGGGGTATGGTATTTGCCGCCTACTTCCCCGATAGCGAAAAAAGGAAACTTCAAGAAAGGTTCCGTAAGTTGAAGCAAAGGAACCGCACCGTGCGCGAGTACGAGAGGGAGTTCTCATACATTATTAATTGCGTACCGCACGTTGTCCGCGGAGAGTTGGACAAGGTCGACTGTTTCGTGCGCGGACTTCGACCGGAGATCTTTCGGGCGGTGCACGCCCTCAAGCTAAAGACCTTTGCGGAGGTCTTGGACCGTGCTCTTTGGGTAGAGCACGGGAATGCTTGCGCGCGCGAGGAGCGCGAATCTTGGGAAAGAGAGAAGGAGAAGGATAAGGAAAGAGGAAAGAAACGACCGGCGAGTGGCTCGGGTGGGCAATCTAGCTCTAAGCGGCCCCCGAAGCACTCGCAGTCGCAAAACCAATCGTGAGGGTTCCGGCGGAACCGACCCTCAACCCAGTGCCCGATTTGTAGCGGCCCCCACGGCCCTCAGCAATGTGATTATCGTGAGAGCCGGTGCTACAAGTGCGGACAGCCGGGACATATGCGATACAATTGCCCGATGGATGATGGCCGAGCACCGTCGTCGGCATCGGCATTTGCACCGCCGAGACAGCTTGCGGGCATCCCAACCGCGGCGATGTCGGTAGGCCGTACTCAGCCGCCGAGACCAGTGGAGGGCCAGCGACTAGCGCCCAGTGGACGGGTATTCGCCTCACAGGTGGAGGAGCCTTCTGCCCAGGATGATGTCGTGGCAAGTATTGTGTTAATTAAAGGCATTCGATGTAGAGCTTTGTTTGATACTGGTGCATCGCATTCATTCATTGCTCGATCATTTGCTATTGCACACGGAATAGAAATTGTAGATGCCACACATGCTAGAACTGTGCAAGTACCTGAACACACCTTTTGCGTACATCACGCGTGTGTAGACTGCCCCGTGAGGGTTGAAAACTGGATCATGCCAGCTGACTTGCTGGTGTTAAGTCGAATGAATGAGTATGACTTAATCCTAGGAATGGATTGGCTCTCGAAATATCACGCTACTATTGATTGTGAGAGCCGAATAGTGAGGTTTAAAGAACCCGGGCACAAAGAGTTTGTGTTTCCGTGGTTGCAAGAGTTCGCTCTTTGCGTCAATGGTGTCCACGTCGCAAGCAAGGAAGCTTATTGCTAGTGGTTGCATTGCCTACTTGGCGACGGTAGTGGATGACCGAAAAGAAGTGTTGGGGCTCGAGGACATTCCTATAGTCCAAGAGTTCCCGGATGTATTTCCGACGAAGTTGCCCGGAATGCCACCGGACCGGGAAATAGAATTCGTGATCGATTTGCTCCCGGGTACGGCGCCGATTTCTAAGGCCCCGTACAGGATGGCACCCACGGAACTGAAGGAATTGAAAGCATAATTGCAAGATTTAATGGACAAGGGTTTCGTAAAGCCAAGTGTGTCACCTTGGGGAGCCCCTGTTCTATTTGTGCGGAAAAAGGACGGTTCGCTGCGGTTATGTGTAGATTACCGCGAGTTGAATAAAGTGACCGTCAAGAATAAGTACCCGTTACCCCGAATTGATGACTTGTTCGATCAGTTGCAAGGGTCTCGGGTGTATTCAAAGATTGATTTGCAATCCGGTTATCACCAATTGAAGATCAAACCGGAGGATGTGCATAAGACCGCATTTAGGACGCGGTATGAACACTATGAATTTACGGTTATGCCTTTCGGGCTTACCAATGTCCCGGCAGCGTTCATGGATTTAATGAACCGTGTGTTCAAACCACTATTGGATCAATTTGTGGTTGTGTTCATAGATGATATTCTTGTCTACTCTCGGAGTGAAGAGGAACATAAAGAGCACCTAAGGATTGTGCTTCAAGTTCTTCGAGAGAACAAGTTGTTCGCCAAGATGAAAAAGTGCGAATTTTGGATTCGTGAGGTCGCTTTCTTGGGTCATGTGATCTCCGCGGAAGGAGTATCGGTGGACTTAATGAAAGTTGAGGCAATCAAGGATTGGCCTCGTCCGACCAATGTCACGGAAGTACGAAGCTTTTTGGGTCTTGCGGGGTACTATCGGCGGTTCGTGGAGGGATTTTTAAAAATCTCTGGTCCACTAACGCGTCTTACCCGCAAGGGAGCCAAATATGTTTGGAGCGAGGAATGCGACCAAAGCTTTAAGGAGCTAAAGGAAAGGTTGACTTCGGCTCCGGTTCTCGCCTTGCCGATTGCAGGGGAGGGCTTTGTGGTGTATAGTGATGCATCACGGCGTGGTCTTGGGTGTGTGCTTATGCAAAGAGGACAAGTAATAGCATATGCCTCTCGACAGCTAAAGAGCTATGAGCAAAATTATCCCACCCACGACTTAGAGCTTGCGGCGGTGGTCTTCGCACTTAAGTTGTGGAGACACTACTTGTACGGGGAACATTGTGAGGTGTACACGGATCATAAAAGCTTAAAGTACTTATTCACTCAAAAGGAGTTGAATTTGAGGCAGCGGAGATGGTTGGAGTTGATAAAGGATTACGACTTAACCATTTTGTACCACCCCGGTAGAGCCAATGTGGTGGCCGATGCGCTCAGTAGAAAATCCGTGGAGAACTTCGCAATTGAGATGACGGGACAAATGCCGTTAATCAAGAAAATGGGCCGGTTTGACTTGGAAGTCGTGGCCCCGGGCGTCCCCGCTAGACTTATGAATCTCGAGATTTGGCCAACTTTGTTGGAGCAAATAAAAGAAAAGCAATCCGGTGATCCGGAACTCCAAAAGGTGCGGAGTACTATCGAGAGCGGGCGAGCCGGTGATTTTCATGTAGACTCGAAGGGCGCAATTCGATTCCGAAATCGATTGTGCGTGCCAAAAGTCGAGGATATTCGTGGGGAGATCTTGAAAGAAGCTCACACTTCTCCCTATGCGATTCACCCGGGCGGCACCAAAATGTACAAGGATCTCAAATTGCATTATTGGTGGCCGGGGATGAAACTTGATGTTGGACGCTTTGTGGCACAATGCTTAGTATGCCAACAGGTGAAGGCCGAGCGTCGCTTTCCGGCGGGAAAATTACAAGGGTTGCCCATTCCAGTTTGGAAGTGGGAGAACATAGCAATGGACTTTGTTGTGGGTTTACCTCGATCACAAGGTGGCCACGACGCGATTTGGGTGGTGGTAGATCGTTTGTCAAAGTCGGCACACTTTTTGCCAATCCACACCACTTGGTCGGGAGACAAGTTAGCACAAGTCTACCTGGACGAGATTATGCGGTTGCACGGGGTCCCGACCTCGATAGTCTCAGATCGAGATCCCCGTTTTACATCGCATTTTTAGAAAAGCTTGCAAGAAGCTTTGGGTACACGGCTCGATTTCAGTTCAGCATTTCATCCTCAAACTGACGGTCAATCGGAAAGGACAATTCAGATTTTGGAGGATATGCTGCGAGCGTGTGTGATGGACTTCAAGGGTGCATGGCCTACACATTTGCCGATGGCTGAGTTCGCTTATAATAATAGCTATCAATCTAGCATCGGTATGGCACCATTTGAAGCCTTATATGGAAGAAAATGCCGCTCTCCTATTCATTGGAGCGAAGTCGGCGAGAGAAGGGTCTTAGGACCGGATGTGTTGCGTGAAGCGGAGGAAAAGGTCCGCTTGGCACGCGAACGCTTATCGACGGCGCAATCTAGACAAAAGAGTTATGCGGATCGACGTCGACGAGATTTGGAATTCGCGGTAGGAGACCGCGTCTTCTTGAAAGTGTCACCCATGAGAGGGGTGAAACGATTTGGTGTTCGGGGTAAGTTGAGTCCCCGTTACATTGGACCTTATGAGGTTTTGGAGCGTGTGGGATCCGTGGCACAATGTGTTTCATGTATCGACGCTCCGCAAGTACATGTATGATCCGGCGCACGTCCTCGAGTATGTGCCTATGGAGCTACATGAGGATATGACTTATGAGGAATTTCCCTTGTGTATCATGGATCGCGAGGTGAAAAGTTTGAGGAACCGTAAAATTCCTTATGTAAAGGTGAAATAGACAAATCACGGTGAGCGAGAAGCTACGTGGGAATTGGAAAGCTCAATGAAGGAGCGGTTTCCTTACCTCTTCGCTGAGTCCAGCTGAGGTATGATTTAGTTTCGCGGCCGAAACTCTCTTTAAGGGGGGTGGAATGTAGCACCTTGAATTTCGATGCGTTGTATCGAACTTTACTAAATTTGATAAAGTTCGATGGAAGCCGATAATGGCTGGTGTGGAATCGGGTTCCGAAGGTTTCGAAACATTATGGGTGCGAGTGGAAACCCGGAAATCGAAAAATTTCGAAAAAGGGACCAACTAGAGTAAAACTGCTCATGGGGTCCGGACCCTGGAAGCTGGGGTTCGGACAATGAAGTCCGCGGGCAGCCACGGTCAAGACCCGGATGTTACGGTTCGGACCCGAGCTGGTTTCTGAGTTGGGGTGCGTACGGGTTCCGGACCCGGACACCAAGGTCCGGACCCGGCCTGCGCGCTGGTCAGTTATCAGTGAGGGGTCCGGACCCCACTTGCAAGGTCCGGACCCGGCAGAGGCAGAATGCACAGTGAGGGGTATTTTGGTAATTTCGCAGTGAATGGGTTATGTAGGGAGGCTGAGGTCTCTCCCCTCATTCCTTCTTCACTTTCCTCTCATTCCCTCTCCCTCTCCCTCACTTTCTCTCTCTAGAGATCTCTCCAAAGCTTGGAGAAGTGGTGGATTGGAGCTTGGAAAAGGACTTCCAAGGTGCAAAGAAGCTTCTTGGTGCAAGAAGAAGCTTGGGAGCTAGGGCTTTGAGGTGAGTTCTTGTGATTTAGGGTTTAAACCTTGGATTTAATCCTTCAAGATGAGGTTTTTGGAAACCCTAGGCAATCTCAACCAAAAAAGGTGGAAGATTGGCCATGAAATCTAGGGTTTGGCTTGCATGCATGCAAACCCTAGGTAGATTTGGGGCTTTTGTCATGGGAGGTTCAAAAAAAATTTGGACCTTCGGGAATTGCAATTGAGGCATAGAAAATCATGTTAGAACACTTGATTTCAAGTATTGAGTTGATTTAAGGGTTCATAATGAGTAACGAACCGTTTTCTTGTAGAAGCTTGGGTTGAAGCAAGAACTCAAGGCTTGGACACTTAGGGGCTTGAAGAATACAAGAATTTGGAAGCTCTTAAGGTGGGTTTGTGTTTACCGAAGTGATTAGGTCACTTCCATGTCTAGGGTAAATATCCATTTAAAAATAAAATGGTATGTGTTGTGAAACCTAGAACTTGCAAGTTGGCAAAGGTAAAATCATGATAGGTAGAGCAATGAGCTCCTATTGCATGATATAGAATTCAAGTATAATTCAATTATCTATACTTGTTGCATGGTTGCATGTATGATTAAACCTAGTGTCATTGAACATAGGTTGGAACATGTGAGAATAGAACCTAGTGTTATTGAACATAGGTTGGAACATGTGAGAATGAAACATAGTGTCATTGAACCTAGGTTGAGAATGAGAAAGTAAACCTAGTGTTATTGAACATAGGTGAGACTTAGTGACTTGAACCTAAGGTCATGAGACTTAGGTTGGCAAGTGAAAAATGTGAACAACGGGATGTGCGACGATTTTGCTATCCCGGGTAGGCGACGATTTCGCTACCATGCCACGAGTTGGCGGTGTTGAAACGGGATGTGCGACGATTTTGCTATCACGGGTAGGCGACGATTTCGCTACCATGCCATGAGTTGGCGATGTTGACACGGGATGTGCGACGATTTTGCTATCTCGGGTATGCGACGATTTCGCTACCACGCCATGAGTTGGCGGTGTCGAGATGGGATGTGCGACAAGGTTGCTATCCCGGGTATGCGACGAGTTCGCTACCCATGCCATGTGATGGCGGTGTTGAGATAGGGTAGGCGACGATTTTGCTATCCCGAGTATGCGACGAGTTCGCTACTCGAACTAGGAGGTGACGAGTTCACTCCTTGAATGTTGGAACCCTTATGGTAAGACGGCGATTCCGAAACCATAAGTAAATGACAAGTAATTGAACTTAGTCAATGTGAAATATAGGATGAACCTAGGAGAGAATGATAATTTATATTTCATTTGGTTGCATCCTTTATGTTTATTTACAAGCATGTAATTAATTGTTGCATAGTTATTTGTGATCTAACTTATACATATGGTGTTTCTTTGGACCTGGTGGGTCGAGTTTCTCTCTTGGGTGGCCTTACCCACTGGGAACTATGTTTATAGTTCTCACCCCACATTTTCCAGGTCCTTCCGCGAGTGAGGCGGCGGAGCGAGGCAAGGGTTAGGCTCTCTAGATAGCGGCCCTTCCATTTTGGTGATACATAGAGTTGTACCACTAGTCTTGGACTTTGACAGTATAGGGGATTTCCATTACATGTATGAAACTTATGTATTCCATAGTTTTGGAACATGGTGTATGGAATGAAATGAAAGAAAAAAAAATTTTGGGCATGTATAAATGTGCAATGTGATGTAATAGAAGTAGAACTTCTTTATGTTGATGCTTTCCTTGTGCAACTCTTGTACTCCGTTCCTAGTTGGAACCTCGTGGATAAGCTTGTGCTGTGATGCCTTGGGCGGGTAGAAGAGGCTCTATCCGTTCGGCGGGTATGGGACATGCGCCCGTGCGGTTATCCTTTCCACCTAGTTGGTGTTAAAGGCCCGGCGGGGCATGACATCAAAGGTGAGTACTAGCTCAGATTTTGAGAATTAAGCTTAAGTGCTGAAATTGTTGTTCCTTGCTGGATTTCTTGGATTTTTTGAATCCAGATTTTTGTTAGAAGCTTTGGAGAAGATTTGGATTGTTCCATCACTATATTTGGGAGGTATGTGACCCTATCCCCTGGGCTAGACTTGTTGGAATTCCATGAATTAGGCTTGAGGGGCTGTTTACTTAGTTGCTGGAACTTCTGGATGCAGTTTTGGAGGATCCAGAAGTTGGGTCCGAATCAGTGCAAAGGCTTTTTGGAGATCGATTCGAACTCCGTTTTGGCTGAAATTTGGTGAGATTGTTCTTGAGCCCCTGCTGGTGAGTTGCGTAAATTTTCACTGCATTGGAACTTAGAATTTGAATTTTATCGCATGTTGAATCCCTGTTGGTCGTGCTACCAGGCTGCAGTTCTGGGCTGATGTTCTGGGCGCCCAGAACTTGAGCAGGGGGGTCCGAATCCTGTTTTGGCTGGTTTGAGCCCGGTTTCAGCTGGTTTTGTTTGGAGGCCTTCCACTCGACTCCTAACCTTTGTTGGATAGCTTTTGAGGTGGGTTGATGTTGCCGAAAGTTTCGGAATTCCTCCTAAGTTGTAGAGAGTGCAGCATGTTGTTTTATTATCAGATTTTTCATGTTAGTAGCTCGAATTCATTAATTTGCATGTGTTTATATGAAATCTGAATTTGGAGCATAAATTAATGATTTATAAACATAATTTACATGCTGAACTAGAATTTGACTTAGGAGAAAACTCGCGATCCTACAACCGTCACTTTTCGAAACTGTTATTAGATTTAGCTCTAGGAGCCGTTTCTGTTCTTGTATCACCGTTGTTAGTGCGAGGTGGATACTTAGATTATTGTAGGACGAGTTTACGCTCGTGCTGAGATGCCGAGCTTGTATATACAGCAGGGTTAGACTATTTTGTATTACCGGGTGCCGTCGGGGTTGACGGTGGACCCAGATTCTTGTTTTAGTATCTGTTTGTGCTGAGGGCACGTGAGCTTGGAGTCTGTGACCCATTCGACCCTTTTTATTTGATTATAGCCTGCCGGAGCCTGATTATGCTCGACAGAGATACGCTTTTTAACTCGGTTGGGTAGCTCCCCCGAGTGCCGCTCCGGAGTGAGGCCTCTCATGCGTTGATGTCGCTGCAGATTAGTGGTTATGATTCTTAGACCGGCTACCTTTTGGTAGTGTGCGGTGTGGCTAGGCTTTTGGCTGGACGAGCCTTTTTGGGCGGTTTCGTTAGATTGGGTCAGGAGTGACTATTCACATTAGTGATGCTTATACTTTGAGAGTATGACTTGGATAGTGGTAGGGTAGTGGCATTTCAGCTGTAGAGTTTATTCCAGCTTACTTTATTATTTTTTTACCTACCAGCTATACTGTTAGTCTCGTAGACTTAGTGGGTGGACCGTTGGGGTCGGTAGCGGTACCCACTGAGGACTACTTCTTTTAATAGTAGTTCTCACACCCATTGTTGCCACTTTTTCTTGCAGAGCCTTCGTCTGTTGCGGCTGCTGCTTCTGTTCCTGCGGATCGAGGTAAGGGAGTCGCGAGCTAGATCCCTACCATTCCCAGTTTTTCCTAGAGGAGGATCCTACTGGAGATAGTTTCTTTTTGAGTTGTGCCATGTTCATATAGTGTGGACTGGTTGTTCCTGCGAGAGGTGGACTTGTACCTATTTTTGGTTTCGGAGGAACTGTTGTATTTTGGATCCTATATGTACAGGTGGCTTTTGTTCTATTAGTATGATCTTAC
The DNA here is from genome assembly GCA_016920855.1 of Puya raimondii. NCBI lineage: Eukaryota > Viridiplantae > Streptophyta > Magnoliopsida > Poales > Bromeliaceae > Puya > Puya raimondii. The sequence continues at coordinate 127,339,970 of JABWPP010000050.1, forward strand.
TTCAGCTCTATATCTCTTGTAGTTGCTTGTATGCTTTGTTTACAGGTTAGCTATCGCTTCGTATACATAGAAAATTCTATGTATACGGCGGATCTGTTGGCGAGCCCGGGGAAACGTGTAATCCGGGGCGTGACAGATTGGGAGCGAGTTAGAGTCCCGAAAACCAAAAATCAGGATTTTTGGAGAAGTCGAACTGGAGCTAAAATGCTCTCGGGGTCCGGACCCGAGATCCCGGATCTGGACTCTTGAGGTTCGAGTCCTGTGCTACTAGAGCAAGAATCCGGACCCGGATATGGGGTCCGGACTCGAGTTGAGAATCCGAGCAGGGTTGCTCTCGGGTTCTGGACCCGGACCTGGGATCCAGACCCGATCTGCGCTGAGAGCTGAGTGAGCTCTCGGGTTCCGGACCGGGACGGTGGGGTTCGGACCCAGTCTGCGCAGATTGCTGAGTGTGGTTGGCTTCGGATCCGGACCCCACTCGCAAGGTCTGGACCCGAGCTGTGCAGAGTGCCTGAATTAGGGGCATTTCGGTAATTTTGCGAAGGGGGAGTTATGTATGAGGGCTGGGGACCCTTCTTCTTCATTTTTCTCTTCTTCCTCACTTCTCCTCTCCCTCTACCTCACTTTCTCTCTCTAGAGAGTTCTCCAAAACTTAGAGAAAAGGTGGATTTGATCTTGGAGAAGGACTCTAAGGTGGAAAAGAAGCTTCTTGGTGCAAGAAGGAGCTGTGGGAGTAAGGGTTTAAGGTGAGTTCTTGTGATTTAAGGCTTAAACCTTGGATTTAATCCTTGATTTTGAGGTTTTTGGAAACCCTAGGCAATCTAGACCACAAATGGTGGGGATTGGCCAAGAAATTTTGGGTTTAAGCTTGCATGCATGCAAACCCTAGGGTAGAATTAGGGTTTTGCCATGGGAAGGTTCTAAAAATATTTGGACCTTCGGGAATTGCAATTGAGGCATAGGAAATCATGTGGGAACACTTGATTTAGTCGAACGAAAAGGTTTTAAGGTTCGCAATGGGTAACGAACCATTTTTCTTGTGTTAGGACAAGAAGCTTGGGTTGAGGAGAGAACTCAAAGCTAGGAGGCCCAACCACTCAAAGAACTCAAGCATTTGGAAGCTCTTGAGGTGGGTTTGTGTTGCACCGAAGTGATTAGATCACTTTCATGTTTAGGGTAAATAATCATTGTAAATAAATGGTGTAGTTGTATGGAACCCTAGAAGTGATTTGTGCATGTTACCATGAATGCCTTGTTTAAGTGAATTGAGCCATGAGCTCACTTTGCATGTGAGTAGAATGATGTGTATCACACCTAACATCATGGGAGAACCTTTGCATGTGTAAACAACTTGTATGCCTAAGAGATAAAAAGGTAGTAGAACAAGTACATGCATGAATTATTGATATATTGGTATCATGTTTAAATAGAATGTGCCTTGCATGAGATAACTTGCACTAATTGTGTGTAGTTGTGGTTCTCTAGTGATAAACAGAGAAAATAAGTTGTAAACTTAGTAAACCTAGTGTCATTGAACATAGGTTGGACATTGTGATTTGAACCTAGTGTCATTGAACATAGGTTGGGCATGGCAACTAGAACCTAGGGCCATTGAACTTAGGTTGACAAGTGAGATACCTGAATAAGTGGAGGTACGCGGCGATTCCGCTACCCGGAGCGAAGAGATGGCGACTCCACTGTAGTACTCAGAAATTTTGAGATTTAGGGACTTGGGGGATTTCGGGCGCCCGGAAGAGGTGAAGTGGACGCCCGGAAGTTTCCGGACCCCGAGGACTTTGTGGATGATCCGGTTGTGGCCGACGGAGATCGGATCTGGATGCATGAACCGGACGCCCGGACGGAGGATCCGGTTTGAGCTGTTGACGTGGAGAGCCACGTGTCGCGACGCAGGACACGTGTCGATCGCCGGAGACACGCCGCCCCACCGCCTGCTGACCGCCGACCGACCGCTTGACCGCACGACGACACCTGTACGGCAGGATTTCCGGACGCCCGAAAGTTGGGAAGTGGGCGCCCGAAAGTGGGATTTTGGGAGCCTATAAATAGGCGAGTCCCTGGTTGTTTTAGCCTGTATTTTCCACTTTGTGACTTCGGTTCTAGAGAGAGAGAAAGTGGGTTTAGGGCCATGTGTTGGCATAGTTTGTAACCCTGCTTGCTCTCTTCTACTCTGCTGATCTGATCTGGTGTCGAGCCGTTATTCTGCTGGAGATAGCAGTTTCCTTGGAGGTTTTGACAGATCGGGGTGCTGCCGGAGTGCGTTATCTGGAGGGTTGGATCTGAGGATACTATTCTTTCCCCACCGTGGTTGGATTAGCTTTTCAGGTGGGTTGATGTTTGCCAGATTCAGTGGACTTCCTCCTACGTGTTTTATCTCATGTTAGCATAATATGATATGATGTTGTTTGGATTATGTTAGCATGATTGGATTATGATATGTGGATATTGGATTATGATATTGGGATTGTGATAGTATGCCATGCTAAGATTATATAGAGATGCCATGTTAGGGTGAGACTGATCTATAGACTGCATGGGCATGTTATGATCTTAGATGTGCTAATGATATGTATATGAGCATGCATTTCTTTGTATCCTTGTTGCATGATTGGACCTACACCTATCCTGTTGATTCCTTGTACCAGTTGTTGTGCATGTAGTGTAGGTGATCATGTTGTGGCTCGTGCTATGTTGTTGTACCTCCTCTTTGTGGTAGAGTTGAGAGCCTCCTCTTTGTGGTAGAGTTGAGATTGATTGTGAGCACTGGAGCATTGATTGTGCCGAGGGCACGTGGTTCTTTGTGAGAGCATGGATTGGGTCATACTTGTCGTTTATTCTTTGTGGTGCCGAGGGCACAGTGGATTGGGTCATACTTGTTGATTATCCTTTGTGGTGCCGAGGGCACAGTGGATTGGGTCTTACTTGTTGATTATTCTTTGAGGTGCCGAGGGCACATGATCCTTTGTTGACCCAGTCGTGTCGATCATATACCTGCGGGTGCTTGGCGTTACTATGGTTGTACTTTGCTCGGTTGGGTCGCTCCCACGAGTACCACTCTAGAGTTGGCATGTTCCGTACACAGGATTGTACGAGGAACTAGTGACAGATGGTGTTCCTGTCCTAGTTGGGCTCCCTATTGTGTTGAGCAGCTCCCTATTGTGTTGAGCGTGATCAGGCCGCAGGTATCGTGTTGTGAGGTATGGTATTGTATTGAGAGGTATTGTATGGCGAGAGCTAGGTACAGATGGGGTTCTTGTACTAGCTGGTTCGCAGGTATTGTATTGTGTATGTTAGTCCTCATTTGGTATATTCAGTTCATTGGTATTCATACTGACAGTTGAGCTTTGTGCATAGTAGTGGTAGTATATCTCCTACTCTTTTATTGCTCTATTCATATCTCTTGAGATTGAGGACTTAGTGGGCAGACCGCTGAGGCTGGTGGCGGTACCCACTGAGGACTACTTGATTGATAGTAGTTCTCACACCCATTGGTGACATCTTTTTGCAGAGTCTTCTTCCCCAGTCATGCATACTGAGCGCGGAAAGGAGACCGTCGGGTAGAGCTATTCCCCGGATATTTGGCTAGAGGTATACCCCATTTTGGATAGATGGTTGAGTCTGTACATACAGTGTGATTGTGACATCAGTGTTGTATATGAGAGTTATATGTGAGAGTTATGGATGATGTATGTACAGTGATCTTTTGATATATTATATAGCAGCTCTGTTGATACCTTTAGCTCTGTGTGTTTGATTGTGGATGTTGTTTCGCTTCGTATACATGGTAGAGATACTGTGTATGCGGCGGATCTGGTCATGCGCCTGGGAAGAGGTAACCCGGGGCGTGACATCCACTCTTTAAGAGGTTGGGACCATAAAGGGGATGGCGATTCCATTGCCCAGTGCCCAATCTTATGCGGCGATTCTGCAAGTGCTTGCGAAATGGGTTGGTGGGTGGCGATTCCAACACCAACGCCATGGCAAGGCGGCGATTCCGCACAAATTGTGAATTGGATTGGTGGAGCGGAGATCCCTGTGACGCCCCAGACTTCCCAGGGGTCACCCATCCTAGGACTACTCCCATCCTAGCACGCTTAACTCTCTCAACCTGTTGGGCCTTGCCACCATCCAAAATGCTTAAGCCGGGTTGAGAGTTTAGCCCTATTATATCTTTTATATAGGACTACCTGGGGTGTCACAATCTCCCCCCCTTTAAGCCCTGACGTTCTCGTCAGGCTCAGACTCACAAGTACCAGACGGTGTGAGACTCGTCTCGCTAGCCTAAACTGGGGGAGCCACGCTCTACCCATAACTGTTGCCTAAATCGGGGGAGCCATGCTCAACCTATAACTACACCTGGCTCAGACGAGACTCATCTCACACTTCCAGCTGGTAATTGGCTCTGATACCAACTGTGACGCCCCGGACTTCCCAGGGGTCACCCATCCTAGGACTACTCCCGTCCTAGCGCGCTTAACTCTCTCAACTTCTTGGGCCTTGCCACCACCCAAAATGCTTAAGCCGGTTTGAGAGTTTAGCCCTATTATATCTTTTATATAGGACTACCTGGGGTGTCACAATCCCGACACCAATGCCTAAGGAAAGAATGTAAATGATCGTGAATAATGTAATATGGGATGAACCTAGGAGAAAATGAGGAAGTTCATTATATAGGTTGCATCCATCCATCTATGAAAGGAAACATGTAATTGTAGTTATGCATGGTTATTTATATACTAACCTATACTTGTGTTGTTTTCTTTGGACCTGGTGGGTTGAGCTTCTTTCTTGGGTGTACCCACTGGGAACTATATTTATAGTTCTCACCCCCATATTTTTCAGGTCCATCGGCGAGCGACGCCACGGAGAGAGGAAAGGGCGTGGCATGAATAGATAGCGACCTTTCCATTTTGGTTTTTTGTATAGAGACATACCCCAAGTTTTGTACAACGAATAGTATAGGGGTTGAAAAGCAAGAAAAATGTAAATTTTATATTTTTGGAACTTGATGTACGGAATGCACACAATATATGTAAAGAGAAATTTGGCATGTAAATGTGAAGTTGTGATGTAATAGAAGTAGAACTTCATTATTTTGATGCTTTCCTTGTGCAACTCGTGTACTCGGTTCCTAGTTGGAACATTGCATGAATGCATGTGTTGTGACGCCTTGGGTGGATAGGGGGGGAAACTCTGTCTGTTCGGCGGGTCTGGCTCACGTGCCCGTGCGGGTTGTCCTTTCACCTAGTTGGTGTTAACGCACGGCGGGGCGTGACACGACCCCTGACGACGGGGGACAGACCAGTGGTAGACATCCGCCAAGGTCTCCACAGTCGCGTTCTAAGGGTCGTGGGTCCTCGGGCGACAGCGGTCTGGTAGATCCCGTCAGCATGGACAGCAGTAGGGGAGGTTGCAGAGATGTGTATTCTGTGAAAGAATACACTGGCCTCAACAGTGTGCGCAGAAAGAGGGCCGGTGTTTTGGATGTGGTCAACCAGGACATCTGCGATCAGCTTATCCTCGAGCGACGTCACCAGCACGTCACCAGCACTTTCTACAACGTCAGCCCCTTTAGTATCTCAGCAAATGTTTGGAGTTTCCTCAACACACAACCCGGTGGGTCAGGCCTTGCTACCTCGCCGGCAGGAACAGCAATAGTCTAGCAGATGTGTGATATGTGGGGGACCACATTGGCCGTGTCAGTGCGAGCAGAAGGAAGGCCGGTGTTTTCGTTGCGGACAGTCAGGGCATCTACGGTCGGCATGCCCGCAGGTTGCTCTTTCAGCACCGTCAATGAGGGAGACCCAGAATGTGACCCCTACTGCTCGCCCTCAAGTAGATCAGATGGTAGTGACTCGCTCGGTGGATCGTATGCAGCAGGTGCAGATAGCGCAAGTGGAAAACCCAGCGGCGATGCATCACGTGGAAATAGGCAACGATTAATTTTTGGCATTCCTGTTTATGCATTGCTAGTTACCGCATTTAATTATTAGTCGAGCATTTGCATCACTGCATAGACTAAAGATAGGGCCTTTATTACATGCACGAGAGGTGCAGATTCCTGGTCACATTTTGCACGTAGCCGAGTGTTGTCGGGCTTGTCCGGTGCAGTTGGGACCGTGAATTATGCCCACGGACCTGTTGGTCTTGTGGCAGTTGCAGGATTTTGATGTGGTGCTCGGCATGGATTGGATGGTACGCTACTTCGCGATGATCGATTGTGGAGCGAGGACGGTGATGTTTCGCGAGCCAGGCCAGGAGGAATTTATTTATAAAGGCTGCAGGAGTACGCTGTTCGCTACCTAGATCTCTTCAGTAAGGGCTAGGCAGATGATGAGTCGAGTATGCATTGCCTTTTTGGCGATTGTTGTATAGGTGCCTACGGCGACATCAGGACTTGAGGATATCCCTAGTTTTTAGATGTCTTTCCTCCTGAGTTGACGACTATATCGCCGAACAAGGAGATTGAGTTTGTGATTGACGTGGTCCCTGGAACCGCGCCAATCTCAAAGGCACCCTACAGAATAGCACCGGCTGACTGAGAGAGCTTAAGGTGTAACTTCAGTATTTGATTATAAAAAAAAAATTGTGAGACCCAGTGTGTCGCCTTGGGAATCGCCGGTATTATTCGTGAAGAAGAAAGATGGTTCACTCCAGCTTTGTATGGATTATCGAACCATCAAGAACAAGTATCCTTTGCTGCGCATCGATTATCTATTTGATCAGTTACAAGGATCTTGTATCTTCTCGAAGATTGATCTGTAATCGGGTTACCACCAGTTGAAGGCGAGGGCCGAGAACACTCCTAGGACGGCTTTCAGAATACGGTACGGGCATTATAAGTTTACAGTGATGTGTCACAGTGGTTTGGGTTGTGTATTGATGCAGTATAGTAGGATAATTGCTTATGTTTCACGGCAAATGAAGGAGTATGAGAAGAGTTACCTTATGTATGACTTAAAACTTGCCACTGTGGTATTTATACTGAAGTTGTGGCGTCACTATCTATATGGGAAGCGCTGTGAGATTTTCACCGATCATAAAAGTCTCAAGTATCTAATCACCTAGGAAGAGTTAAACCTGAGATGATCTGGTGGTTGGAGTTGCTAAAGGATTAAGATATCAGCATTCAGTATCACCCCGTTAAGACGAATGTGGTGGCAGATACATTGAGCAGAAAGTCAATGCAGCCTTAGCATGATGATCACTCAGCAAGCGCCATTATTAGGGGAGATGCGACGACTTGGACTTGAGGTGGTGTCCCCTGGGGCCACTGCGAGACTTATGTCGATAGTCTTGCAGCCCACTCTGTTGGACAGGATCAGGGAGAAACACAGTGTGAACCCCTATTTGATGAGGATGCGAGACCAGCTTGTAAGAGGTCAGATAGGGGACTTTGGTGAGGATAGTTCGGGAGTACTGGTACAGGGACCGATTGTGTGTGCCTATGAATTCGGAGACCTGAGAGGAGATTTTGAGAGAGGCTCACTACTCACTTTATACAGTTCATCCTGGTGGAATCAAAATGTATAAGAATTTGAAGGCGCACTTCTGGTGGAATGGAATGAAGAGAGATATTGAGAGATATGTGGCTCAGTACTTAACTTGTCAGCAAGTAAAAGCGGAGCATCAAGTACATGCTGGCAAGCTTCAGAATCTTCCAGTGCTAACGGCAATAGAGGGGCTATTCCGACATTAGGAGATGAGATTTGGATTTTCAGGTTGGAGATCATGTCTTCTTCAAAGTCTCGTCATCCAGAGGGATATACAGATTTAGAGTTCGTGGAAAGCTTACGCCACGATTCATTAGCCCCTTTGAGATTTTAGAACGAATTGGGCTCGTAACTTATCGGATTGCACTTCCACCATGGCTAGCTGGCATTCACGACGTCTTCCACGTCTCGACATTAAGGAGATATGTGTTCGATCCTTCGCACGTGATTGATTTCCCTCCCATGGAGTTGGAAGAGAATTGGAGATAGGAGGAGCGACCGATGCAGATTCTTAGTTAGAAGGTGAAAGAACTACGCAACCAAGTCATTTTATTTGTAAAAGTGTTGTGAAGCAATCACAAAGAACGTTAAGCAACTTGGGAGTAAAAGGTTGTGATGAGGGAATCTTACCCAACACATTTTGAGCTTCCTTTTTGAGGAATGAGTTTAAGTTTCGAGGACGAAACTTTTTGTAAAGGGGGAGGATGTAGTATTCCGAAAAATTTAACTGTCTGAACGATTACAGTTTCGACGACTCGTCGACATTGCTAATGAGTGTGGGGACAAGTTGAAATTGTTTTGATGCAAATTTGACATCTTAAAACAAGGCAAAAATGGGAACTAAAGGCTGTTGGAACATGATAATAGCCTTAGTATGGCCTAGAGTGTAATTTAACTTCCTCCAACTACCACTAATTGGAATTTTGGAGGTATGTGACCAGCTGGGACTACTTCACCAACTCCCTCCTCTTCTTCTACCTCTGACTCCGCCCTTGTTTTCCTTACTTTTCCCTGGTTCTTCCCCCTCCATGCGCATTTTCCCTGGTTGCTGCAGGTGCCAGGAGCAATGGTGCAACCAGCCAACTGCAGTAATTATACCAGCTGCAGGGAGGGATTGACAGTAGGATTGAGGAGTAGCTCACCTCCAACTCAGCAACTTCTTCCTCCTCCATCTCTACAAGACTTCACCTTGACTAGGGAAGCTTCAACACAATAGCAGGAGCTGCAACTGCAACTGTGGTAGCCGCAACAGCAGCGAGAATTGAAGCTGACAGCATTACGGCAGGGATTAGAGGGAGAGAGATTGGGTGTTTGAATGCTCACCCCCTCGAATTTGTTTATTGCTCTTGGTTATTTTAATGAGGAAGGACTTGGGAATATCTTAATTCAGCTGATTTAGGGGTTAACCTGGTTTAATTAGATGAACTTTAACACTTAAGCTGAACTTTTGCATTTATAGTGATTTCTTCTAACTCTTGGTCCAATTCTTCAAGCTGAATTGGGAGAGGCTAAATTGGAGTTGTGCTAAGGATTTCTTGATGAAGATGAACTTATGGGCTCATTATCTACCTAGATTTCAGCAAAGTCCTCTTCAATTCCTCCAAACTCCCTCCTCATTCCTTGCTGGTTGGACTAGAAGCTAGAGCTCTAGCAGCTGGGTTAGCAGCAGCAATAACTCCAGCTTGATGCTTCATGGAATTTAATGCTTCTAATTTCTATGGTGGTTCATTTAGTGGGTTCCTGAGCTGAAGGAGAGCTGGTGGACCAATTCTTGCACTTTACTTCCAGGTTAATAGCTTCCAATTGGAGTGAATTGGGTATTGAGCAGAAATTTGAATTTTAAATGGAGTTTTTTTTTGTGATTTTGGATCCGATTTCTTCTAACAGCAAGATTACATGATCTTGGCTAGTTATCCTTCCTCATTTCCTAGATCTGAATCTGTCCCTACTAGACTTGCAGGTTAGCAATCTAAAATTTCAGCTTAATTGGATTAATTTTGATGTTATATGCTGAATTTTTGAAGTTGGAGGATTTTCTTGGATTTTTGGATCCAATTTCTGGTAATTGGATTATTCCTGGATTAGAGTGGGTTTTACCCTCACTTCTTATAGTTTTGGACTTGCTACTATAGATTTTCCAGATTATTAATTGATGTTTTGACCTCAATTGAAGCAAAAATGTGAGTGGATGCTGATTTTCGGGTTGAATTGCATCAACTTTGGATTTGGTAAAAATCGGTTTGATTTTCTCCTAGGAGCTGAGCTTTGGAAGGGTTAGGAGTAATCTCAACTTCATCCTCTAATGGCTGGAACCTTGTTTGGAGTGATTTAGAGGCAAGTAAATTGAGAATTTCAATTTTCATTGAAATCGAAAACCGAAAAATAGTTTTTATGTGAAGCTAAATCCTTGAGCTCTATTTCATCTCTATGATGAAATTTCGTGATGAATTGTGGACATTTCTTGTGACTTAGAACCGGGGAACATCTTTGAACTATGCCCCATAGCCCCTCTCTTCTCTAGTTCTTGGTGGAACTCAAGAATTTCAGCTTAGGCTGCAATTTCAGCATCAACAGCAGCACTAGCAATGGCAGCTGTGCTTTGGGGAGGAATTGATGGAAATTGATGGTTCCAATTGAACAATTGGAGCATCCTCATGAATCACATGGTTGTAATGAGCTGGAGAACAAGCTTTTTAGCTGCATTGTCAAAGAAGTAGGCTTTAATTGAGGAGTTTCTAGCCAATCCAGACCTTTATGTTAGCTGAAATGATGTTGCCCCCAGCTGAACTTTAAGCAGGGAGTTTGGAAATCTGCCCTCACTTTCCTTTTTATTTGGAGCTAGAGGAAAGTGCTTGTGAAGTTTCAGTTTGATCCATAGTCGGACTAGCGCTCCAGGTAGGTTAATGTTTACCGAAATCTTCGGAATTCCTCCTAAGTTGTAGAGATTTCAGCACGCTTTAAATCGTATGGATTATCATGTTAGCAGCTCAAATTTATAGATTTGCATGCCGTAGTATGAAATCTGAATTTGGAATTTAAACTTAGAATTTTAGATCAATTTTACATGCTGAACTGGGACTTGACTTAGGAGAAAACTTATTAAACCTACACCTGTCACTTTTCGAAAAACTTATCAGATTTAGCTTCAGGAACTGATTTTCCTTTTGTATCACTGCTGTTAGTGCGAAGTGGATACTGGAATTAGTGTAGGTTGAGATTACGCTCGAGTTGTGTAGCACACTGAACTTTAGCAAATTGCTGAGTTCTAGTGAGAGAATAGTGGCTTATACTATTCTGTAGTTTTGGGTTGAGTTTGGTGGACTTGGGAGTGTTTTCGGGACTTTGGAAGTGCGAAAACGGACTCCGGAAGTCAAAATCTGCAAAAGTGCAGAAAAAGTGCAGATTTTGCATTGTATACCGGTATGTGGTTTTGGGATACCGGAATCCAGGGAAAAACTGGATTTTGCGCAGCTCTCGGGTTTTGCGGAATCCGGCCCTCGATACCGAAAAAGATGCAATGTATACCGGTACTGATGTTTGGTATACCGGTATACTGTTTCGTGGCCTTTTTGGCCGAGGCTCGGGTTTTGCAATTTTTGTGCAGTATACCGATATGCCTATGCGTATGTACACAGTGCTGCAGAGTGCATTTTGTGCAGTTTTACAATTTTGGCTTTTTGAGGGGCCTAAGTGGATTTTGTTGCTTTGGGTTAAGTACCCTTTCACCTTCATTCACAGCCATTGTTGGCTGAGGAGGATTTTGGAGTGGAGGTAGGTTTTCTCTCTCTCTCTCTAGATTTTCTTGCTCCCAAACCCTAGAAACTTGGTTTTGATCCCTTCTTCCTCCATTTTCTTCATGGAGGAGTGCTTCTAGGCTTTGTGGGGAGCTCGGGATGGATGAGAGGAACTTGTTGGTGGACTTAGCTTCAACCTAGCATGTTTGAGCTTGGTTGGGAGCTTGATTTGAGGTTAGTAAACCCTTTTACAACCTCTATTTGTGATTTTGCTTGAGATTTGCTAGAAAACCTAGTTTCATGAAAACTAGGGTTTGAATTAAGGTTTCGTGATTGGGAGCTCTTGAGGTGGAATTGATGGGTGTAGAATGTTGTTGTAGGTTGGATTTGAAGATCCCTAACCTCAATTTGAGACTTAAAACAAGTTCTACTTGCTCAAGGTATTTTTCACCAATTTACTTCATGAATTTTGGTAGTTTTCGAAATTGTTCGTTCGAAACTTGTAACCCCCTTGGAAATTATCTTAGGGTACGGGAAGGTCGGGGGACAACTTCGTTTTGAAGTACTGCGAGATTTCGATGGTTATCCGGTGGGTCTGACCTCACCGAAATGGGTGAACTCCCCCTATGTCTCCTATCTTGTTATAGGATTGATTATATGCATAATTATGATAATTATGACATGATGAAAGTTGTGATTGCATGGGGTATATATGTTGTATATGAAAAGTGCATATCCCATATAGTATGGCATCATGAGAATAAAATGCATGCTAGAGTATTTGCACTAGTAGTGTAATGATATATTTATGAAATGCTAATTAAGATATGCATGCTAGAAAGGAGTGTCATATGAGACACTACTTGGTTGATGGACTAGTGACTTCTCTTCGCATACTAAAGTATGTTTGTATAGAGAAAAGAGAAGATATGGCAAATGCAAGATAAGTTTGTTGCACCTCATTTAGGTGAGCAACTTTGACGGACATCGTTGACCTTGGGCTCGACCTTTTGGTCGTGGATTCCATGTTTAAGACATGAGGAAAGGGATTCTTTTTGTGTTGATAATTGTAATTAGCTAAATATGAATTTTACTTGGTTAAACGAATACTTGCGTGATGACTTTTATACTCTATGTAGTAGAGGTTAGTGTAGCTCATGCATGGCATGGATTATGGTCTAGTTGGCATCGTAGGATGCATTGTCATGGCATTCGTAGAATGCATGAATTGTAGCATTGGAATAATGCATGGATTATAGCATTTGTAGAATGCATCGGTTACTGCATTGAAATGTATTGGTTATAGCATTAGTACAATGCATTGGACATGGCATTAGAATAATGCATGGTTTATGAACTTAGTAAACTGATAGATGAATATTTACATATTAGAGACATGTGCATATTGGTAGGGACATACCAACGGACAATTTGAGAACAACATGAGATGGTTGACATTTAGCATATTGGCTATTGAATGTAATAAACATGATATGACATGTTTTGACATAGTGTGAGGTTAAGCATATTATATTTCACTTAGGTGAATAATTAGGTTGACATTATGACATAATGTTAGATCCTTGGACATTGGTGGGCTATTCCATATTTTAGACATGATGAATGTATTTTCTATGCTGTTGACTATGCTTGTTAATGCCATTGTGCTCATTCGCACATGCTTGTGAGGGTCGCTCCCTACAAGCCGGCACTCCGGAGTGGGCCTTTCACGACATTGATCGCCTATGTGCAGGTTATATGGGCGCCGAAGTTGATTGCCGTGGGGGAGGTTCATTCTAGCGAGAGAATGTTGACTACCACGGGGCCATTAGGCACGGCACAAGCCGAGACTTGAGAAGTCCTTTATGGTAGGAAATATTGTGAGGAATGTGACATTTGACACCATAATTAAATCAGTACATATAGATGTAACAGATGGGCATAGTAGTGGGTTGTGACCTTGTGGCATTACATGTAGTGAGACATTGACATGACTTGACATATTTGTGGTTAGTGAACATAACATACATATAGTTGGGAACAAGTCATATAGTTCATACATGTAGTGGGAAGTCGGTTATACATTTCATACTTGTAGTTGGAGATAAGTCATATGTGTAATAGTAAACTTGACATATAGTGAGTTTATGACATTAGAACATGTGTAGTGGATCATGGCATATTTACACGTTTATGAGTAGAATGTTTACATGCTTTGTAACATGTTCATGTAGATGATTTATTCATTTGGAGGCATGATAGTAGTAGATTTATCTGTTTAGCATTTAATATTTTATGCTTTATGTTTCAGTTATACTATCTTGCCTCAGTTGACCTAGCGGTGTAATTCGCCACTCTCGGCGGCTTACCCACTGAGAACTATTGATAATAGTTCTCACCCCCATTGTTGTTGGATTTTTGTTTCAGAGCCTTCCGCAGCAGGAGAGGCTTGGGATCGTGGCGAGGGGTTAGCAGCTAGCTAGAGCCTCTACGATGTTGTTATAGACATACCATGGATTCCTTTCATTGTATTTTAAGTGAAAGGTGTATAGATTTGTTGGTTGCTTGATCTATTAGTTGATAAGATGTATAAATTCTCTTGTATATCTCGAGATTTTAGTTGTGTTGATTTTGTTTTAGTTGTAGAACTATGTTCTCGCTCTGATCACCTTGTTTAGGATGTATTCCTTCTTCTACTTGATTGTTGTTATCATAGACGCCTTGTGTACATTGTGTTTTGTTTTGAGGTACACGGCGGGTCTGTGCACGTGCCTAGTAGGCTCTCACTAGGGCCCGGGGCATGACAAGTTGGGATGCCGAACTCACTGTTACAACTAAGTTTAGACTGTCAAGTGTCGTCGGGGCTGACGGTGGACCTGGATCTCTACTTTTTATATCAGATTGTGTCGAGGGCACGTGTGTCTTGGCTGTTAGACCAGTTTGATTTGTTATACTATTTATAACATGTGAGCTTATTTTTACAGCAGAGTTTAGATTATTCCGTACTGTCGGGTGCTGTCAAGATTGACAGTGGACCCAGATTTTTGATTTTGTATCAGATTGTGCCGTGGACACGTGAGCCTTGAGTGTTAGACCAGTTTGACCCTTTCATCTTGACTTTTGCCTGTAGTTACCTGATTGAGCTGTCAGATTTACATATACACTCGCCTGGGTCGCGCCCACGAGTGCCACTCCGGAGTTGGACTTTTGTGCATCGCAGTAGTCCCTGTTGGGTACTGCCCTACACCGAAAACCCTCGTGGGTAAAGTACGGTGCAGCTTAGGGTACATGCGAGACTGGTCTGTTGAGGTCCCTATGGACTTGTCAGTGTGGGCTGTTCATTCTTAGCGAGAGATGCATATATTTTCGAGATATTATCGTGCATAGTGGTAGAGTAGTGGCATTATAGCTGTAGAGTCTTCCAGCATACCTTACTATTTCTTTACTTACCAAGTTATACTGTTTGTCTCGTAGACTTAGTAGGTAGGCCGTTGGGGTCGGTGACGGTACCCACTGAGGACTACTCTATTTTACAGTAGTATCACACCCGATGTTACCACTTTTCTTGCAGAGCCGCCGATTTTCGCTGCTGCTTCTGATCGAGATAAGGGAGTCGCGAGTTAGATCCCTGACTACCCCGGTCGTCTTGCTAGAGAAGTACCCTTGCTAGAGATAGTTTTATTTTGGTAGTGCTATGTACATACAGTGTTTTATCTATGCATACAGAGATGAGTTGTACCTTGTATGTCGGATGGATAGTGTTATATTTCTAGAGCTTGTATGTACAGGGGATCTTATGTGTTTATATAAGTATATAGTTCAGTTTTAGCAGCTCTGTACTTTCTTGTAGTTGTTCTTATGTGTTTGCAGGTTCAGCTATCGCTTCATATACTCAGAAAATTATTTTGTATTCGGCGTATCTGTTGGCGAGCCCGAAAAATGTGGAAATCGGGGCGTGACATTCGGACCCGACTCGCGCTGAGAGCTGAGGTTGCTCTCGAGTCCCGTACCCGGCCTGCGCAATTGGCTGAGTATAGGTGGCTCCGGATCCGGACCCCACTCGGGGGGATCCGGACCCGACTGATGCAGAATGCCTGAAATAGAGGCATTTTGGTCTTTTCACGTGTGGGACATATGAGGAAGGGGTGGGGACCCTTCTTTCTCATTCTTCCCTTCATTTCACACTTCTCCTCTCCCTTTCTTCACTTTCTCTCTCTAGAGAGCTCTCCAAAGCTTGGAGAAAAGGTGAATTTGATCTTGGAAAAAGATTCCAAGGTGGAAAAGGAGCTTTTTGGTGTAAGAAGAAGCTAGGGAGCTAGGGCTTTGAGGTGAGTTCTTGTGATTTAAGGCCTAAACCTTGAATTTAATCTTTGGTTTTGAGATTTTTGGAAACCATAAGCAATCTACACCACAAATGGTAGGGATTGGCCAAAAAATTTTGGGTCTTTATATGCATGCATGCAAATTCTAGGGTAGAATTGGGGTTTTGCCATGGGAAGGTTCTAAAAATATTTGGACTTCGGGTATTGTAATTGAGGAATAGGAAATCATGTGGGAGCACTTGATTTCATCGAACGAAAAGGTTTTAGGGTTCGTAATGGGTAACGAACCATTTTTCTTGTGTTAGGGCAAGAAGCTTGGGTTAAGAAGAGAACTCAAAGCTAGGAGGCCCAACCACTCAAAGAATTCAACCAATAGGAATCTCTTGAGGTGGGTTTGTGTTGCACCGAAGTGATTATGTCACTTCCATGTCTAGGGTAAAATAACCATCATGATAAATGGTATAGTTGTATGGAACCCTAGAATTATAATATGCATGTTCTCAAGTTTGTATGCTAAAAGTGATTTGAGCCATGGGCTCACCTTGCATGTAAGTGACTTCAAGTATTTCATGACTTTACATACTTGAGATATGTTGCATAATTATGATGATATGAACCTAGTGTCATGGACGTAGGTTGGAAATAATGCATGTTGAACCTAGTGTTGTTAAACATAGGTTGACAATGATGACATGAACCTAGTGTTGTTAAACATAGGTGAACAATGATGACATAAACCTAGTGTGATGAAACATAGGTTTAAGGTGGAATGCATGTAAATGATTAGTGGGATGCGGCGATTCCACTACCCACGAACAAAGAGGTGGCGATTCCACTCTTTGAAGGTTGGGCCCATGAAAAGAGGATGGCGATTCCATTGCCCGGTGCCTAACCCTATGCGGCGAGTCCGCACTTATTGGTGGAATGGATTGGCGGAGCGGCGATTCCGACACCAATGCCAAATGTATGTGAAATGGATTGGTGGAGCGGAGATTCCGACACCAATGCCAAATGTATGTGGAAAGGATTGGTGGAGCGGCGATTCCGACACCAATGCCTAAATGTATGTGGAATGAATTGGTGGAGCGGCGATTCCGACACCAATGCCAAAAGAAAACACAAATGAATGTGAATGATGGAATGTGGGATGAACCTAGGAGAAAATGTGAAAAATTTCATGATATAGGTGGCATCTATTCACGTTTAAATCAAGCATGTAATTTTAGTATGCATGGTTAAGTAATGTTCTAACCTATGCTCGTATTGTTTTCTTTGGACCTGGTGGGTTGAGCTTCTCTCTTGGGTGGCCTTACCCACTGGGAACTATATTTATAGTTCTCACCCCACGTTTTTCAGGTCCATCCGCGAGTGAGGCGGCGGAGCGAGGCAAGGGCTTGGCGTGATTAGATAGCGGCCCTTCCCATTTTGGCTTCATGTCTAGATACACCCTAAGTTTTGTATAATGAATAGTATAGGAGTTTGAAAGCAAGTATATTGTAAATTCCATATTTTGGAACTTGTTGTATGAAACAAAAGTAAAGAAAAAGAAAATTTTGGCATATGTAAATGTGAAGTTGTGATGTAATAGAAGTAGAAACTTCTTTATTGTGATGCTTCCCTTGTGCAACTCGTGTACTCGGTTTCTAGTTCGAATATTGTGTGCATGCATGTGTTGTAACGCCTTGGGCGGATAGAAAAAACTCTGTCCGTTCGGCAAGTCTGGCGCACGTGCCCGTGTGGGTTGTCCTTTCACCTAGTTGGTGTTAAGGTATGGCGGGGCGTGACACCTCCCCTCCCCCAGCCCTAAGACTACCAACAAACATATAACATATGATTTTTAATAGAGAGGGAGCTACATGCACGTGCGAGGGATTTGGTCGGCAAGGTCGATGGGGAGGGCAAGGGTAGACGGCGACAGCGCACGTCAACGACGAACGACACAATGTGGAAGGGAAGAGAGAGATAGTACGGTGCAATGTGGGGTGGCAGAAGGATGGCGCCGAGGCTGACGTTGCATGGCGAAGGTGACGCTGCATAGCTTCGGCGGCGGCGACCGGGAGAGAGAGAGGAGAGAGAGAGAGAGAGAGAGAGAGAGAGAGAGAGAGAGTTAGCGTCGAGGCTGACGTCGCATGGCGAGGGTGACGCTGCACGGCTTTGGCGGTTGCAGCGATGGCGGTGGATCGGTGGTGGCAGCGACCGGGGAGCGCTAAGGGAGAGAGTGAGAGAGCGATAAGTGTGCACGTGCGCGAGCGAGAGAGAGAGAGAGAGAGAGCACGAAATGGTGCAGGGTCTTACGATGGTGAACCGTTCACCGTTGCTCCCATACTTAATGAGGGGGGGGGGGGGGGGGGGGGGGGGGGGGGGGGGGGGGGGGGGGGGGGGGGGGGGGGGGGGGGGGGGGGGGGGGGGGGGGGGGGGGCTCGTAGTAATACTAAAGGCGGTGGGCTAGTGAGGGGCAGGGGCGGGTTTCGTAGTAATACTAAAGGCGGTGAATGGTCCACCGCTTTCAAAAGGCGGTGAATCGTCCACCGCCTTCAGAAGGCGGTGAATCGTCCACCACCTTAGTAAGTATATTAGAAAGCGGTGAAGGTGACGTGATTCCAACGTGGCGAGAAGGGGGTTAGTTTGCCAAATTTATTTTGTATAGAGTTGTTTCCCTAAATACCAAATTATGCAGGGGTATTTTCGAAAAGAGTCCCGGAATGGACGCGTCGTCCATCCGCAGGCTCAGGTTTCATCGCAGCTGGCTTCTTCCCCGAGTAAATATAATAATAAATATATATATATAAAGAAAGAAAGCCCGTCCTCGTCTGCCCCCACCATTCCCCCATTCGACGACCGGCGTGAAATTTTCGAAGCCCTCGCCGAACAGACAGATCGAGATCGTGGAGAGAAGGATCGGAGGCGATGGTGAGCGCGTACTTCGTGTTCGGCGCGTGCGTCGACCAGGCGAGCGTCGGGGTGGTGGAGAAGTGGGGCCGCTTCCTCCGCCTCGCATCCCCCGGCCTCAACTTCTTTAACCCCTTCGCCGGGGAGTGCCTCGCCGGCGTTCTCTCCACCCGCGTCTGCTCCCTCGATGTCCGCGTCGAGACCAAGACCAAGGTTTCCTTCCTTACTCCCCCAACCCCCTTTCGTTGTTGATTGTGATCGATCTTTTTCCACGTCGTTGTTTTGTTATCATTTTGATTCTATATATGTATTGGACTGGATGAATGAGGCGACCTTTTTATACTATGCTTTCTTCGTCAATTATTTGTTATTGTAAATATTATTTTCCTTCAAAGAGGATTTTTTCTTTTTTTAGAAAAAAAAATGGATGAAATTTAAGGATTTAGGTGATTATCGGCATGAGCTATGCCTACGGTGCTGTAGCCGGCAAGGTATCTGCGAGATACAACCTCCATATTGACTGCATGGCTCAAAATCCTCTTTTTTTTTTTTTTTTTCTTTTTTCTCTTTTTTTTTTTTTTTCAAGAACTTAAGCGCGTGATTATATCTACAAAAGACTTTGGATAAAAAATACGCCAAGAGCAATTAGAATATATTGATGCCAATGAAAAAATATATATATATATATATTTTTGTACCAAAGTATGTTGTCAGTTTCGTGTCATTCGGTGGAACACATTGGCATGGCAATCACTGTGCTGTATTTGCCGACAAATGCTCAGCATGACCCTCTGCCTCAGCATTGAAATCCTTGAATGAGTGGGATGATTTTCTTTTCTTTCAAAACATTACTTACCCAAAGACAATATCTGCTTAATAAGTAATTTCTTTTTTGTCCACATAATCAAATATTTGTGTATAAGAAATGGGAGAAACAGGATTGTGGAACAAAAAAATTTGTGGGACTCATTCCGCTAGAGCGCACTCCTCCCAACAGTTGGATAGCACTTAGTCCTGCTTTGAGATTCATGATGAATGCTGTCGCACTCAGTCCTGCTTTGAGATTCATGATGAATGTCATCCAGCAGTTGGGAAGGGTTCATATCAAAGGGGATGCATCCCACAGAAATTTTGTTCCTGGTTTTTGGATCATTATTTTTGGTGGAGGCTTTGGACTTCGATGGTATTAGGTCTAAAATATTTGAATTAGGATTTTATTTTGAATCGAAATATATAACAGAATAAGGGGAACAAGAAATCCATGAGTGAAGAGAGATGATATGCTTATCTATTTATCCTTTAGCGGCATAGGTTTTTCTTATATATTACCACACCTAAAGCACTTCCGATATGCAGCTGAGGGCTATACATCGTACTCTATGGTGCACGTTCATTTAGAGGAAGTAATTGGGAAACATATTGACCTAAGGGAAACAAAATAACAGAAAGAAGAACATATAGATTGCGTTAGATCAACACAACATATTTGATTTGAATGATTACTTGATAAATTGGGCTTCTCAATTGGCAATGTAAAAACCTTTTTTATTTTTCATTTTATTTTATTTTTTATTATTTTTTTGCTAACTAGCAAAGTAAAGACACAAGGGAAATTGAACTTGAAGAAAAAGTATAGGAGCTAGACTTCATGTCACGCCTTGGGCGACAGCGGAAGCCTAACCTAGGCACGTGCACGGACCCACTGTGTGTACGAGTTTACCCCTGCACACATGAAGTGTCTACAGTCAATCAACCTCTAGCAAGATATGATAATTACAATAAAAGTTGGGTATCACAAGCATAATTAACCACAACTAGCTAAACTTAAAGTATTTAACATTTATAACCATACATCATCAACTCCACATGACTACATCCCAACATAAGTATAACTCCCAAGGGAAATATAAAACATTTATAACCATACATCATCAGCTCCACATGACTACATCCCAACATAAGTATAACTCCCAAGGGAAATATAACTCTAATACAAGTAAAATAAGATACAACTGTAATACATGTCTTCCAAAATGAACACATAAACTTGTCTAAGTTTAATAGTACATCAACATGTCCCAGCAACTCCCAAAACATGAAATAGGGACAACCTTTGTGTGCACCAAGTGGGCGGGACGGCTCTAGCTCTCAAGCAATACCCTTGCCGCATCCCGGGTCTCCCCCATGCTAGAAGGCTTTGAAAAAGATAACAATGGTTGTGAGAACTATATAAAATAGTCCCTAGTGGGTACCCGCCGTCTAGAGGGGTGCACTACACCACTAGGTCAACTAATGCATGATTAATAAGGAAAACTGGAAATAACAATAATTGGAATAAAGAAACTATAACCATGTACTGCTATCATGCTTCTATGCACATGAAGTAAAGGATATGTGCTCTCAACTATCAACTACGCATCAAGTTATATTATGATGTTCAAATGCCAATGTTTTACCCAATCTCTCAAGGACTTACACGTAGCACAGTACTACTCTACGTTGTGCCTCATGGATAGTGTTCGGCGCTCCACATACGAAGCTGTTCGTCCCACCTGTCGCCGAATCGGCGCTGAAAAAGCAAGGGCAATTGTAGTCACAATGGCTTACATCCGGAGGATCTTTGATTGTTGGGAGTGACCCTCACAAGCAAATGCTAGATGAGCATAGTTTGGCTCTTGCAAGCTATAGTCCGATGCGTAATGCTCAAGGTCATAATTCCCAAGTGCTTGACCTATAGTCACATAAGAGCTCTCAACTCTACTATTTTGTCTCAATATGTCATTTAGAAGTTAGGTGAACAAGTAATGTCATTAAATGTCCATATTTAGTGAAAGGTTTGTTTATCTTAACTTGACAACATGATATAGAAGCATGAAGTACCCAATGTTTAAGCATGCTCAAGACAATGTAACCAGAAGGCATACAATGTGAGATATACCACTAACATGCATATAATGTAAATGCCATGTTCTAGATATTCAATAAGAGTTTACAATGTCATGTTTAGCAAGGAATTGAAATCAATAGAGGACATAGGGGAGTTCACCAGTTTTGGTTAGGTCACACCTACCAAATAGTCGGCGATAACCCTTCGTTTCCCCAAATCAAGTTGTTTAGTCTTTTCTTCTAACCCTAAGAGATTTTTCTAGTGGTCGAAACCTCTAAAAGTTCACATATCAAATTTTTTCAAAATCATAAGAAAAAATAGGTAGAAAATTTCTTGAATTAAGAAATCCTTGTAGTTACTCCAAGTGAAGTTGTTGGGGCTTCAATTCCAACCTACAAGAGGGTTTCGAACCCATCAATTCCAACTAAAAGCTCCAAATTTGGAATCTCTAAATTTAACCTTAAATTGCCATAAATTAGAAAATCTCTCATTTGATCCCAAAACCTTCTAATTAGAGGTTCTACACTTGAATATTAACCTCAATCGAAGCTCTAATCCAAGCTCAAGGTACTAGGGTTTAGGATTAGTGATGCACGGTTTAGGGAGTTTAGGACTTTTTGAGAATTGCTTAAAAATACGGATTGAGTGATTTCTGAAAATCAAACTAAAAAGAAATAAACAACAAATCCGGTTCGAAAACTTAAATAAGAGATTGGTTAGGGAAAGATCACACCTTTGAGTTTCCGCAGGGTCGGATTCATCGTACGCATGCGGGCGAGTCGGTTTAACTTCTTTCGATCATCGAATCTTAGCCGTTTCGTTAGAATTTCTGAAGTGGTGGCAACACTAATCCTCGGGACTCGTTCCCGAGCCAGACTCACTCCGGTCGATGCTTTTGCGAAGGCAAGAAAAATTTACTAGGAATTCAATCACTCAATTCTCATTAACCAAAAGAATACCTTACAATAGAACCTTAGACCTTTATTTTTTAGAAAATAGGTTAAAATGACTAAGAATATGACTAAGAGTCCTAAAATGAAAATTAAACAAATTCTCATAGTAGAATTCAAAACAGAGTTCTAAAAAGGAATAAAATTCTAATCTAAAACTTCCAAATAAACTAAAACTTTCAAATAAAAATCCTAATCTAATAATATTTTTAAAATTAATCTACCGAATTTGAATCAGACTCATATTCAAGTCAGGCTTCACAGTACCCGGTCCATTGTCCATCCAAATATTTCGAATACGATTTCGACGACGAGTATAAGTCCGAAAAGGACCCGGTTCCCCATCAACTCTCCCCGACTTGGAAATATTCGACTCCGACGAATTGTGACTAGTGTATTCTTCATAGAGTTCAGGGTTGATCCTCTGAAGCTCCTCTTGTGTGAGCCACGTCGCGTCCTTATGAGGCCTGTACAACCATTTGACTAAGAATGTGCGATTCCCTCCATCTCGCATGGACACAATACGATCATTGAGTATCGTTTCGATTGCATCTTTCTATTTCTGCAAAGCAGGGCTAGAAAGATAAGGTGAAGGTGGAACAGAACTATCAAATGAAGAAAAATTTGAGTCATATATATTTTCATGCTAGGTTGTTAGGTCTTCAATAGTGAAAGTGGAGGTAATCCCTATGTCAGGTGGCAATTCCAAAGAATAGGCATTAGAACTGATTTTCTTTAGAATTTTAAACGGACCCATTCTCCGTGCATGCAATTTCTTAACGGCTCCTTTGGGAAGCCTTTTAGGTCTAATTCTCACCATAAACATATCTCCTTTAAATTTTTGTTTCTCCGGTGTTCATCAGCAAATTTCTTGTAGAATTATTCATCTCCAAATTTTATTATGCAATTCTTGTATATGTTGAGCGAAAGAGTCTGCATGTTCATTGCTTCGGTACCTTTAGGTAAATGTGCTAAATCAATAGGTTTTCATGGGTTGTATTTGGTAACAATTTTAAAAGGACTTGGTACCAGGTGTTCGGTTAACGGAGCTATTGTATGGAAATTCAGTTATAGGAAGTATAGTGTCCCAATAACTATTGTTTTAGCCAACTAAGCACCTTAATAGATCATCTAAACTTTGAATAACAACTTTAGTTTGTCTGTTAGTTTGGGGGTGGTACGCAGATAAAAATTGCAATTTTGTTTTCATTATTTTTCGAAGAGTTTTCCAAAAATAACTAACAAATCGGACATCTCTATCTGTAACTATTGTTTTGGGCACTCTATGCAACCTTACAACCTCAGCAAAGAACAAATGGCAATGTGAGAGCAAGGTTTAAAGTGCCGGCCGGCACGGGCCTGTGCCCGCCCGTGTCGTACCGTGCCCCCAAGAAGGGGGCACGGTACGGGGGGGTCTCGGACCCCCCCAAGTGCCGCGGCGTGCCGCGCGAGACAAAGCGGCACGCTGCTGCGTGCCGCGGGTGCCGTGCCGCTCGTGCGGGTTTTTTTTTTTTTTTTGCCTTTTTGTTTTTTTGTTTTTGCCTTTTTGTTTTTTGTTTTTGGTTTTTTGGTTTTTTTTTTCTTTTTATTTTGTTCTTTGGGGAACCAAGAAACATCCGGATACCCCACATCCTCCAAAATATTGCAAATCGAAGATCTACTTGTTAGGTAAGTCAAAAAAATTATAATTTAATTTTTTCGTTTATCAATATACGGACAAATTTTTAATTTACATATTCGATCCATACCGCGGCCCGAGCCCGCAGCCCACCACTGACATCCATTTTTTCTTCACAATTTATTTTTTCAAAATTTGTCGCACCGCGAAACTTTTGACGAATTAGGGGAACAAAATCGAACTCAGTAAACAAATTTTGAGGCACATCAAACATAAAAATTTATTTTTGCGCTAGAAGATTGAAAATACTGATAAAATTAAAAGCTAAATTAAATCAATTGATACTTAAATTTATTTAATTTATTTAAAATAAAATTTATTTCTTAATTTTTTTGATAGATCTACTAATTTTTTGAAAAATTAATTTAAAATAATTTTTTCAAATACTTTTAAAAATATTTTTTATATATTTTATAAAAGAAAGACTGTAATATGGTCAAAAGAAAGATGTCTTTGTATTTTTAAAATTCTAACCTGTAAAAATTTCTATTCTGCATCAGGTGTAGTTGTACTTTATATAAAAAAAAGCTTACAAGTATGTTAATTGATGAATATAGTAAGCTATACATAGCAAATATTCATAATTATTTGATTAAATCTTTCAAAATAATATTATAAGAGCTTATTGGAATAAAAAAAACTGAAATAAGTCCGTGCCAAAGCGTGCCAGTAGGAGGTCATGCGTATCCATCGGCACGCAAGCGTACCACGTGTCGGCACGGAAGCGTGCCCGTACCGTACCGTGCCAGGGACAGAGCGGCACGCCCCCATGCCACGGCACTTTAAACCTTGTGTGAGAGGTATCGAATGTTTTCCTACAGGGTAAAACAAGTACCATTTTAGAGAATCATTGACAACAACCATAAACAAATCATGCTTTCTAGCAGTCTTGGGGTAAACCTAAAACAAAGTCCATACTAAGGTCTCTAAGAATTGAGGGTATCTTAGGTATGTCAAAATTTCTCTAATGAGTAGCGCATACACAACTCCTATCCCTACTTCTCTATAAAATTTCTTTTTATTCCAAATGTGGAGAGGTTTGGTGGTTACGACTTTAGGTTCACTAGATGAACTCGATTCTTGGGTTCCTTTAGCCGTTCGTGATTAGTTCTTCAAGGTTCTAATGGAGGCCTTGCTGGTATTTAGGACGACCTTTTTTCCCTTTGTGAACGAAGTAATAAGTGTTTAGTCGACCATAGTGAGTGAAATTCATAACGTAAATCCAAGGTCTACCTAATAGGACGTGCAGCATCAATTGGGAGAGTGTCACACCAAATTTAGTCCTCGTATGTGGCGAAGTGAAGTGGAACTAAGCATCTTTATGTACCCAAGCTACTTTATAAGGAGTAGGGTGAGATTCAGGTTTCAAGTTCATTCTTTCGATGGCTGATTTGGAGACAACGTTCATGCAACTTCCTCCATCAACAATAACTTTGCAATTTTTATCTCTGCATTTTGTGTAAGTATGGAAAATTATGGTGCGTCTCCAATGGTCATCTGGTTTGAGTGTAGCTAGGACATATCGCATGACCTGTAAAAGGGCATTATCGCTCTCGTCATTCGTCTGCTTTAAATCTTCCTCGTCACTAGCAATCTCATCTACAACATGTTCAACCTCCTCTAGGCCCTCATTCGGTTGAATAACCATATTTCTCTTTGGACATTCATAGGAGTAGTGACCTATCTTATGACAGTTGAATCACCTACTGGATGTTTGATCATACTTTGGACGTTTGCTAGCTACTGACTTACCTTTATCATCGTGTCGGTTTGATGCACTAATAAACTTGGACATGTTTGATTTCGTGTTATTGGCCCTAGGATTCCTATTGGAGAATTTTCTAGCATATGCCTCCTCGGCTTGGGAAGGAAACCTCTTAGGTGGTCCCTTAAGGTACAACTCATATTCTAGTGCAAGTTGGAAGGCTTATTCAACACTACTGGCCCTATAGGGTGTAATTTCTCGCTGTAAGTCCTCATGTAACCTTTGACGAAATCTTGTAAGGGTCATCATCTCATCTTCTTGAACATCAACCCGAAGTTTCAATTCATCGAAACGAGCCATGTATTCGGCCACAGAAAGTGACCTTTGGCGTAAAAGAAAACAATTGCTCGTAAAGGCACTGCTTATAGGTTGGTGGTAGGTAGTTCTTAGTAAGCTTAGCTTTCATCTCTGCCCACAAAGTAATAAGATTTTGCCTTAACCACTCAAGTTGTCTCTTGACACCAATCCAGTATTGCCTGGCGGCACCGGTCAACTTCACCTTAGCAAACCTAACATGACGGTTATCAAATATGTCCATACCAATCAAAGTACTACTCCATATCAACTAACCAATCAGTGAAGGCTTTTGGATCAAGTTTTCCATCAAAAGAAGGGACGCCTACCTTAACCTTACGGGTTATGTCTGCAAATGTCGTCTACATCATGTCGCTCTTGGCCTATTTGACCATAGGCATGCAGTGGCGGTCTCCTGTGTGCATGTGGAATAAGTCTTACAATTTGGCTTGGCTCACTATTATAGGTTTCTCTATTTAGTGGTGTGTGCGTCCTAGACCCTTCTCCAATTTGTGATGTTCTCTGGACAGTATCATCCCCATTTTGGGCTTGATCTCTAGCTTGTTGATTTTCTAAAGTAGTTGTTCGAGTTTTAAGGTCTTGCACTTTGGCAGCTAGATTCGAAAGTCAGTATGAAGTGTTTCAAGTTTGCTTATTTTCTCCAAAAGCTGTTTTAGTATTAGAGTATTTGGGTCGTCTACAGATTCATCCCTAAACTTGGTTCTGGTTGTCATGATAAAACCTAGTCTCTGATACCAAATATGATGCAGGACGGTTAAGGGAGTTTAGAGGTTTTCGAGAGTTGCCTAAAAATACTGATCAAGCGATTCCTAGAGATCAAACTAAAAAGAAATAAACGATAAATCTGAAAATTCGAAAACTTAAATAAGAGATTGATTAGGGAAAGATAATACCTTTGAGTTTCCGTAGGGTCGGATCCGTCGTAAGCACGCGGGCGAGTCGGTTTAACTTCTTTCGATCGTCGGATCTTAGCCGCTTCATTAGAACTTACGAGGAATTCAAATCACTTAATTCTCATTAATCGAAAGCATACATTACAATAGAGTCTTGACCTTTATTTATTGAATATAAGTTAAAACGACTAAGAATACAACTAGGAGTCCTGAAAAGAAAATTAAACAATTTCTCATAGTGGAATTCAAAACAGAGTTCTAAAAAAGAATAAGATTTCGAAATCTAAATCCAAATAAACTAAAACTTTCAAATAAAAATCCTAATCTAATAAAACTTCCAAAATCAATCCACTGAATGTGAATCAGACTCATGTTCAAGTCAGGTTTCTAGTACCGGTCCATCATCCAACCAAATATTCCAAATACGGTCCTGATGATGAGTATAAGTTTGAAAAAGACCCAGTTCCCCCTCAAGCCTCATGCTCCAAGTCCAAACCTATGGTTGGTTGAAGCTCCTAGCAGAAAGAATAATGAAGAAGAAGAAGAAAATGAGTGAGGAAATTGAGAGAAAGAAGTGAAAAGGAAGAAGAAGATGGAGAGGAAAGGAAGAAGATGGAGAGGAAAGGAATACTTGACCTTTTTCTTGTAGAGGAAGAGTGAAGAGAAGAGAGAGGGGTGAAGGGCTACTAAATAGAGGCAACAAAATCCTTGCTGGCCCTCCAAACAAGAGAAATTGCAAGTTAGGCAATTTTAACTCTCGTAGAACTGATTACCGTTACCCAAACATTAGTACCGATACATCCCTAGTGTACTAGTACCCCAAGGAAGTTTGACAGAACCGGAACTTCGAATCTGCGAACTTTTCTATTGTGTAGTGTACCGTACTCCAACTTCAGTGTCGGTACACCAACTTCAGTACCGGTACTTCTGAGAAGTTCTGTAAAACCTGAGAGCTCTCCTAGCCAATCTCACTACCGAGTACTAGTACTCTATTTTTTCAGTACCAGTACGTGCAACAAACCTTCAGTTTTGCAGATTTTGCACTCCGAGCTCCGTTTTCGTGTGTTTACACGCCGAAAACACTGTAACATCTCTCAAAAACTATCAGAACTATCTAAATAGTATCAGATACTAATTTTCACCTGAACTCTGCTATTTTGCAAAAGTTTAGTGCACTACACTTTATAAGTTCCATGTTCACAAATTTTAGGATGCAAGTACAGCTGAACCTAGTCTGAAATGAGGCCTTTTAAGTTGATACTATTCTTTCATCATTGTTCTTACTTGCACATCCCAGTTACTGAATATTTCCATCTATTTTAATTCTTCTTTTCACGCATAGTTATTTGCTGGATGACTTCATTAGAAATGTTGTTTACTTGCCACAGGATAATGTGTTTGTTCAGCTTCTCTGCTCAATTCAGTATCGAATTGTCAAAGAAAATGCTGATGACGCATTCTATGAGTTGCAAAATCCCCAAGAACAAATTCAGGCATATGTATTTGATGGTAAATTCCTATGACTATTGATTGTGTCTAACTTCAGTAGTAGTGTCTTGTTTTTGACGATGATTGTTTTGTTCACAATTAGTGGTCCGGGCTCTTGTTCCGAGAATGAATCTGGATGAGCTCTTTGAGCAGAAAGGAGAAGTGGCAAAAGCTGTTCTTGAGGAACTTGAAAAGGTAGTTATGGACCTTTTGTTAGTGATATTTCCATGCACCAAGTTTTCCAGGAATTATGCTGAAATCCACATTTTACAATCTGCAATCTGCAAATTTGTTTTCTTTGCAAGTATATTCAGTGTTATACATCTATAATGATGGATCTAGGTATGGGCTTGTGATACAAAGGAATCCTTATATTCTCCATTTTTTAGGTTCTTTAACCTTGTAGGGTTTGGCTGCTTTATTATTTGTTGATGTTGGTTGTGTAGATGAGTCTTCTAATGTCCTAACCCATAAAGTATTTTTCCTACTTTATTTTGGAATTAAGATTACTTATTTTTTATCTTTGGTTTTTCATTCACTCAATCTATCCTTTTTTTCTGCAAAATTGTTACTAATAATTTGATAAAATCTGCTCTTGATATTGCTATTGAGTAGCAACCTCAATAACTTATCCATCGGCTAAGATTTTTTAAGTTAGTAATTAGATATGGTTGTTGTTTTTTTGCGTATGTTACTGGTTGCACTGTCAATATTTCTTTCTTCTGCCATTTGTTTGATGTTTCATCCAATGGAAAAAAAAATAAAATAATCAGGTGATGGGAGCATACGGCTATAACATTGAGCAGATACTCATAATTGATGTCATACCTGATCCCTCTGTGCGTAAAGCAATGAATGAGATAAATGCAGGTATTCTCCTTCATCTTGAGTCGATTAAATTTCAATTATAATGAATATTTGTCCTGTTAATTTCATCTTTACTAATTTATTTATAAGACACAAAATGCAATTCTGTTGTTTATCATGCTGATACACCATAAAGTTATACCACAATTGATTGCTTGGTATTTTCGGAATGTATTCACTAATTTATGTCTTTTAGGAAATCCTTTTAGATTATCGCTTGCTATGTTCCATTTGTGAATATATTGATTTTGATTTTAACTCTATGTGGCATAACCTAGATTATCAGGGTTGAAATTTGGATTTCATGCCATAAGGACAGCTCACCATCTTATACAATTCATGAAAGGGGGAACCCATAAAGTGTACGGCAGCTTCCTCCTTGCTTTAGGGGATGGTGGGGCCCACCCACTTTCCCCATTCCCCTATCTCTCTAAATACCATTTTAATTATTCCTATACCGAGTCTAAAAATTTTTTACATGAACCAAACCTTTTTTTTTTAATAATTAATATAACAAAATTAAAAATCTAATTTAATTAATGCAATCTATAATATATAAAAAGTCTAGATACAAAAATTAGTTGATTTCTACTTTTATAATAAAATTTTATAAATACAATGCAAAAAAATAATTATGCACCCAATGTATAAGACAATTTCTGTCTTACAACTTATTGCTTATTAGTGATGAGACATTTGAATATATATATATATATATATATATAGTTGAGCTGGAATGCTATTAGTAGCAAACGGGCTCCGTTGCCACCCATTTGTTTCCAATGATGGAGCCTCCAAATCGACGATCGGCACCGTTGAACATTTTTTAATACCACTTGAAGTATCAAGAAACCAAGTTTTATATTTTTTTCGACATCATTGACCTAATGATCAAAGGGTTTCAAAATTTGTGATTTTAATGGTCAATATGAGGCGTTTTCTTGTTTAACGGCGTAAAGATATTCAAATCAATTGAAGTTTGGTTAGAAAATTCTTTAAACTATTTAAAACAAGAGCTATACTCTTGATCTTGATTATAAGATTTCTATCATCACTTTTTAAAGGATATTCATTTTCAACAGTTCATTTTTGTGTCCACTCGATGGACAAGAGAATAATATCGAAAAAGTATGAAATTTGGTTTCTAGATACTTCAAGTAGTATAGATCATGTTCAACGGTGCCAATCATCGATTTCGAGGCTCCATCATCGAAAACAAATGGGTGGCAACGGAGCTCGTTTGCTACTGATAGCATTCGAGCCCGTTTTCTCTCTTACAACTTATTGCTTATTAGTGATGAGAAATTTGAATATATATATATATATATATATATATATATATATATATAGAACTAGGCTAGAATACTATTAATAGCACCAAGTCATTGGTGCTATTAAGTTCTCGGCCCTTGGATGAAGCGATGTATGGTTAGGATGATAGTGGTCCCCTAGGGTTGAGTGGATGGTTGGTTGGTTGAATAGTATGATCTAGCGGGTAGAAATAGTCAAAATGGTAGATCTAACGGTGGAAAATTTTAATAGCACCAAGTGCTTGGTGCTATTGATAGCATTGTAGCCGGACTCTCTCTCTCTCTCTATATATATACACCTTTTTTTATTTTTTTTTTGCTTACACCAAATCTAAAAATTTGTTGCATGAACCTAACCTATTTTTTAATAATTAATATAACAAAATTAAAATCTAATTTGATAAATGTTATCTATAATATATAAAAAGCCTAGATACAAAATAATTTCTACTTTTATAATAAAATTATCTTATATATCTTATACAATACATGAATTCGGAACCCATAACAGTACGACGAGCTCTCCTTGCTTGGAGCATCGGTAGGGCCCACCCACTTTCTCCACTCCCCTCTCTCTTTCAGAGAACCTTTTCTTTCTTTCTTTCTTTTTTTTGCCTGCACAATGTCTAAAAATTCTTGCATGAACCAAACCTATTTTTTAATAATTAATATGGCAAAATTAAAATCTAACCTGATAACTGCAATCTATAATATATAAAAAATCTAGATACAAAAATTATTGAATTTCCACTTTTATAATAAAATTTTATAAATACAGTGCAAAAAAATAGTTATACATCCGGTGTAAAAGGCAATTTCTCCCTTGTATGGTCATTGTTTTTTAATTTATTTGCATTAGTTTTTAACTCTATTTCTTTTTCACATATATTCTTAGAAAATAATTTTTATTACCAATAGCTCTTATTTTCTTACATTCTTTTGCTTCTTTTATTTTCTCAGCCAACTTTGTTTGATTTTTTAAATTTTATTACTTTTTATTTTTTATATGTATAGTTCTTTTAAATTATCTAATTATTAATCAGTCTTTATAAAACTTTATTACATATATATAGTATTTATATAAGAACTAGGCTACTATGCTATTAATAGCACCTAGTCATTGGTGCTATTAGGTTTTCGGCCCGTGGATGAAGGGATGTGCGGTTAGGATGATAGTGGTCCCCTTGGGTTGAGTGAGTGGTTGGTTGAATAGTATGATCTAGCGGGTGGAAATAGTCAAATGGGTAGATCCAACGGTGGAAAACTTGGTAGCACCAAACGTTTGGTGCTATTGATAGCATAGTAGCCGGACTCTTTATATAATATATATAGAGAGAGAAGAGCTAGAATACTATTGATAATGTGAGAATAGTATTTTCTATCAAAATTTTGACTGTTGGATGTCTAGGTACATACACCACATGCTTAAAACTCTTTCATAGATATATTAAAATCAATTCATTAAATATAATTTAAATTATTAGACTTTGTAAATCAGATATATTTAATTAAGTTTTGATATTTAAATATTAGTCATCTAATATAAGTTACGGTGTATAGAGTATAAACATACGCCAGGTGCATATAATAGTTTCTCCTTTCTCTAATCAATTTTAACAAGATAAATACATCCTTACCTATTCTTCAATTTGATATGTCCTCCAACTTAAATTTTTTACTTAAAAAATTTATTTATAGAACATCTATCAAAACTATTAAGTTTAATTGAATTTTTAAATAAAGTTATTTGAATAATTTAACCCTATAAATATTGAAAGTCAAGAAAATATTAATAAAAAAGTTATTTTTTATAATGTACATAAGACTGTTTTACAGTCTCTTTTATTTCTTTTGCTATAACTTTTTCAATCTTAAAATTTTAATAAATATGTACATCTTAATTGGTTGAAATACTACCTACCCGCCACGAAGCACGGGCCCTTAGCTAGTGTACATTGATTTTAATATGTAGCATAGCCTATAGGACTGGAGTTAAATTTTGGATTTTATGACACAAGGACATCTTGTTTAATTTATAGATGGAATCCTTTTATTTTTAGTGACTAATGTCATATATACTGGTTTTTTTTTGTCCCTTTTATTTGCAACTATTACTATTTTTTGTTTGTGGATTTATTTAGATGCGGGATATATACTATATATCATTTTCTTGTACGTGAATAGCGTCGAAGTACAAAGCACCTGTAAGCATGGAGTAATAAATAAAGAAAACTAACCCAAGATTTCATTTTTCTCCAAAAGACATTTAGTTGTTGACAAAAATATTAGTATTTCAAATTACATCCCATGAAAGTTTGATTACAAATTTCATTTACCACAATAAATCCCAAAATGTCTCTACACTAGGTGGTAGCTAGTTATGTCGCATCCTCACTCTAGGCCATGCTCCAACCCCCCTGCATCCTCACTCTAGGCCATGCTCCAACTCCCCTCGGTGTACTTGAAAAATAGTAGGTGAGAAACTGGCAAGTTGCACCGACCGGTGCAAAAGAATATGATAATGATAAGAATGAAAAGTGGGGTATAAGAGAAGGAAACTGCGAGTAAGCATGTACGAATAGAGCATAATATGTACTACAGATATGAATGTAACTATATCTGAATATCTGATGGCTTGTACGCAAAGTACTGCTATGCATCAATCAACTCATATGATTTTCAGTCTGTGAACCAATCCAACGCTTTAACCTTTCGGTCCCGGGCATGGCCTTAGCTTTTCAGTTCCAGACGGCTTATGCTCAGTAGCCCTAACTTTTTCAGTCCTGGGCCCAATGGTCAATCACGACCACTCTTCTAGAATAGTTCACCCTACCACATGGTTTGATCAAATACTCGTGGCGGTGACAGGAGATTATAGCACAAGTGTCAAATCATCATACCCTATGATCAACAATAACAATGACAGTAAAAGAGCTAAGTGTCAGATCCACAATCAACAACGACAGCTGCTCTGGCCAGTTAAAAAAAAAAAAAAAACTATCACCACTACTAGTCCCAATGTCATCACGAAGGTGCTCAAGTTTCATTGGCATGCTTTCTTCGGCAATAGAGACTACAACAAGTATGTAAAGAAACTAACATGCTTTCATGAACAGTATGTGTGTGAGGCTAGCACTAACTAGTTTACCGGG
The DNA here is from genome assembly GCA_016920855.1 of Puya raimondii. Taxonomy (NCBI): domain Eukaryota; kingdom Viridiplantae; phylum Streptophyta; class Magnoliopsida; order Poales; family Bromeliaceae; genus Puya; species Puya raimondii. Next base: position 127,373,731 of record JABWPP010000050.1, read on the forward strand.
ATTTCAGTAAACCTAGTTCGGATTGAGTGCCCATCTCAAAACGGATCTTATGGCCTATGGCTGGCTCGTGTGCGGGTCTTCGACCTTCGCTTGGTCCTAAGGAGAGCACATATAGGTCATGCATTGGACTAGGATGTGATTTTCGACTAAAAGAATTCACAAAACCCCTTTACTAATGTTTCAGGGGTGTTAGGTTCCGGAACCTGATTTTGAGGTTCCAGAACCATCCTTGGGTTCCGAACCAATGGTCATGTTCCGCAGAACATGAACCATCATCGCTTTACTCCTTTGAGCTAGTTCTGAAACTAAGTGACTAGGTTCCGGAATCAGGTCTCCCAGACCACACTTCTAACTGAATGCTAACTCTGCAAAATTCGCAGAGTCACGACGTAGATTCGATTAGAATCGACCCAGAACCTCTTGAGTCATTAAGAATGCACCAAAGCGAGGTGGAAGAAGCTCGCAAAGACAAAATCCCTAGATCAATTTCACAAAACGAGCTTGGTATACCGAGATGACGGTTATCACGAGGCGAGTTAGAAAAATCCCAAAAGGAATGCTTGAAAAAACCCAAAGGCAATGTGCCCTAGAACGAGCTTGAGCACTCATCTTGTTTGGCTTTAAAATCCTAGGGTTTTCGAACATGTTTTCGAAACCAAGTTGAGAAAACCAGCAAAACCCACAAACGACTTGAAATCTCCCATGACATCAAGGATCCATCATCTACTCGCGTAGGTTTGGGGTTCCTCCCAACAATGTAGCTCTATGGGGTTGAGATCTCCTCAAATCTCCCAAACTCAATCTTCCCAGTGAATGAGGTTGAGGAGGGAAAAGGAGGCTCACTGTCCTTCAAAAATGGTGGAAGAGAGTGGGAGTGATTGAGGGAGAGAGTGAGAAGCTCTTGGAGAGGAGAAAAGGAGGGGAGAAAAAAGAGTTAGGGTTGGCTTTAGGGGGGTATTTGTAGAGGAAGCAAAATAGTTGCAACTAAGCCCCTCACATATTCCCATCTAGTTTTTCCCCCAACACAGCTCACATAGAATCAACTGGGTATGTTTTGGATCATGATTTTCATGTTTCGGAACCTAAGCATGTTCCGGAACCTCCAAACTAGTTCTGCAAAAGCATAAAAGTTACTGCCACCTTGGTTCCTTGTCAAGTTCCGGAACCTCAGTTTCATTTTCCAGAACATAACACTGGGACTTGAAATTTTGGTATTACATCCTACGAGAATCAAACCCCTAGAAACCCTTAATCTATTAGTGTTTGTATTTTACTAGTTCCGTACGACTCCCAATTATGCACTTCGATTTATTTTGATGGAGAAGCTTCATCCAATACTATAGTGTAGAATAATCAAGAGACATTACAAAAGAATCTTTTCCTGAAAGTGGTGGAGACTTTTTATCTTCGACTTTGCTATGAGCAATTGCCAGGCATAATGCATAATCATCCTTACAAACAACACTAAGGATGGTTGCTGTTCGTTTATGATTATTATCGCAAACACCTTAGGTGTTCATTATCTGGCTGATTGTGAATTTCTAGGAATTAGAACACTGAAACTAGCAAGAATGCTATCTTTATGCGCTTGAAAGTTTTTGTTCTATTAACTGTTCCAGTCATCTCTAAACCGGTTCAGTTCTATTGGGCAACACCTTGCATTCTCAGTTTCTTATCTTCTTACAGCATGTCCTAAAAGTTGCCCCACCAGCACATTGATTCTTGGATATCAGTTGAGGTTTTGTGGCACTCAGGCTATGTAGTCTAATACCAATTGACAAACTAACTATCTAATCTGCATATTACAGTGTTACAGAATTTATATAAATGTGATGCGAAGATGCGTCCAAGGAAGTGGGGTGGAGCCTGGAGGAAAGTAGACGTTTGATCAAATTTTAAATAATTTGTAGCAATCACTAATCAATAAGCATATACGTGTTTATATAAAGTAAACTCATACATAATGATTAAGAAAGCGCATGAATACATGAAGAATCACAATTTGTTGGGAAACCCGTGAGAGAAGGATTAATACACTATTAATTATCAGGACTTGCAAGTGGTAGCCGCCTAGTTACCACAAATCAAGACTGATCAATTCTGATTACCTTTGTGATTCGACAACATCCTCTCAATTGTAGTCTCCTCCACGACGAAAGCTTGGCCCAACACAACACTCTTTTAAATCCACAAGGATAGGGCCCACAGGAAAATGGTTTAAATCTACATATACTTGGATCTGCTGAAGCCAATGGCAAACTGTCTAAATCAAGTTGGTTGGGAACTTTGGAGAGTTTCCAAGGTAACTTAAATGTCAATGGACTCTGCTGAGCATAGTCCCCTACCTTTCAAATGGCCAATTGGCATGGGGCATGTTGCAGCATGTCAATTTACGCATTCCATTGTAATCCCGGTTAGATTCAATCTGACCTCAATCAAAAGTAACCTACGTACGTCTAGAAGCTTGCCGAACTTAATAGAACATAACATGTCTCAGTCATAGTTTGGGAATGCGTTATCCAAAAACGCCCACTTTGAAACTTTGGAGGGCTTATTCTTAAAGGGCTTTAGAGCTGCCATCCAATGCTTTGCAATAATCGTGAGAACTGCCATTAGAGAAGTATTCGGCTTGATGCTTATCAGCTGCTGCTTCTCACCATCATTTTATAGCATTGAAGAGGGAAGCTGAAAGCGCTTTTAGATATTTTGTGCCCTTTACACCATGAAAACAGATGCATTTCGGTAATGGCTTTCCATATTAGGCCTAATTTTTAGATAAAGCAAGGAAATAAATAGTAAATATTAATTACTCACCTTGTCGTTATCTACGGGCATTGTCAAATGAAAAAGAAAAGTTAAATCATTCATCTATTAAAGGTATTTGAAAAAATAGTTGGTATTTAGTTTAATACATTGCCAGTTTGGTTGTGATCGTTTCTTTAATTTGCTATGTATTTGTAAATGACTGTATATTTTCTCCCATGAACGCAAACAAAAGTTCCTACGCTAATTCCATTTTCGGAGTTGTCGAAGAAGGTCATGAAGATGGGAAAGTTTTGGCTTGTATATATAACGGAATAACTAGAATCATTTCTTTCAAGGAACTGTAACTTCTGTCGCACATATTACATAAGAGTGGTTATTGTTACGTGCTGTTAGATACTCTCTGTATGTTCTACGCCTTTTTTTAAACTCTTTTCATCCTAATCCATTATCCAGCCCAAAGGCTTCAGCTCGCTAGTGTTTACAAGGGAGAAGCCGAGAAGATTCTTCTGGTGAAGAAAGCCGAAGCAGAAGCAGAGGCGAAGTATCTGGCCGGTGTTGGAGTGGCGAAGCAGCGCCAGGCCATAACCGACGGCCTGAGAGAGAACATCGTCAACTTCTCACACTCTGTGTCTGGAACGAGCGCCAAGGAGGTGATGGATCTGATAATGGTCACTCAGTACTTCGACACCCTCAAGGAGCTTGGCAACTCGTCACAGAATACCACCGTATTCATCCCCCACGGTCCCGGTCACGTGAGGGATGTCACCGAGCAAGTTCGGAATGGGATGATGGAGGCCTCCAGCACCAACTTGATCCATCAGTAGAGGGGTCTGACTCTTACCTTTTCTTTAGTGCTGAAGGCTTGTGGCCTTGCGGACACTGTTAAAGAAAGCTTTCTGATCCTCACGGTAATGTTGATATTTGTGAGGTCGATATGGATCAAGTGATCTACCAGTTTTTCTACTTGGTCATAGTTGCAAGGTGTATATATATGTTGTAATAAAGGGAAGTCCCTCTGGTTTACCAATAGTTTGAAGATTCTCTTTTCCTTCTTTTTTTATTAAAAAAAACTTGTTTTCTGTTTTCCAAGTTTGTCTTTGTTGTCTTGCACTAACCCTCATAGTTGTGTGAACCTGTTAAAGTTTGAATTAAGTTATTTGAAATTCTTATTTCTAAATGAGATTATATTATTGTTATTATCAACACCCTAATACTCAAAGTACTAGCAAATAATCCGCGCAACGCACGGACTAGTAATAATTAATTTATAATTTAATAGGCTGATTCAAATATTCTTATTTATTATTTTTTATATCAATCTAATTGAAAATTTTTAAGCGCCCTGCTCAATTACAAATTAAAGTAGAATCTATAAATAAATCTATATTAATTCTCGTAATCTTCAGTCCACGTGGCATGATTTGCTTAATTTGTGTTAGGGGGGGGCCATCTGTCATATATATATTTTTTCTTAATAATTATTGTGTGGGACCCATCTACTGATTTTGGGTTAATATTTAAAAAAATTTCGTGAACCATATATATACACTATGTATATACCTTTAAGCATGTAGGACCTATATGTCAGACCTTAATACTAATCTTTTGTGGACCATGTCATTATCTTCCTTCTCAACCGGTCCTTCGTGAACCAGATCTCTATTTCGAAAAAACGGATGCTCTTCTCAACCGGTTCGCCCGTTCGTTCTTCCTCTGCCGCCGCTTCGAAGGTCCTCTTCTATGGATGGAAACTAGGGCTAGATTCAACATCGACTTTCGTACCCTTCGCATCGTCTCCGTTTGAGCTGCTTCACACGGACGTTGTTCTTAAGCGGCTCGCCGGTTCCTTCTTCCTTTGTCGTCGCTTCGAAAGACGTTGTTCCTCTTCCATGGATGGAAAATATGGTAGATTCGACATCGATTTTGCTACCCTTCTTCGACGTCTCCACTGCCGCCGCTTCGATCCGATCGAATGATCTATTCTTGAGTGAAAAATGGTCTCGATTCATTGTTGCTGCGCCTTCCAACGCCACGTTGATCAATTTGCCAGTTCATTCCCTCCTTTGTCGGCGCTTCGGAAACCATCTTTGCTCTTCTATGGACGAGAAGTTGGGCACATGCGACATCGATCCTGGATCCCTTTGCATGTTCCAATTACTGCCGAAGTTCTTCTTGCATACTCTCGATGCCTATATAATGGTGATGCGCTTACTTTGCTTCCCATCATACGACATCTAGGCCTGTAAAAAGTAATCATCTTCTCAGAGCCAAAAAATTAAGGAAGATTATAGATTATAGATTTGTAAAATTGGTTTTCGTTTTTTTTTTTTGAACTCCATATTATTTAGTATTTATTCTACAATTCTTAAGTTAGTTTTCTTCTGTAAAAAGTAATTCTACATCCTCTTCTCAGAGCCAAAAAATTAAGGAACATTATAGATTTGTAAAATTGGTTGGTTTTCGTTTTTTTTTTGGAACTCCAGATTATTTAGTATCTATTGTATAGTTCTTAAGTTAGTTTTGTTCTGTAAAAAGTAATCCTACATCCTCTTCTCATAGCCAAAAAATTAAGGAAGATTATAGATTTGTAAAATTGGTTTTCGTTTTTTTTTTGAACTCCAGATTATTTAGTTTTTATTGTACAATTCTTAAGTTAGTTTTGTTCTCTTTGTTTCAGGTTGCTGAAGATAAGTTAATTTAAGATGTTTGGCTGAAATTGCTCGGATCTAAATCTGTAAGTTTTCATTTCATAAATCTTCTAGATTCTGGATAGATAGGCTTATTGTAAATATTTTTTTACTGTATGCAGTACTAAGAAATCCTTCCTTTGCCTCAGGAAACTGACTACATTCAGCTGGAATTATTCGGATCTGGATCTGTAAGTTCCCAGATTATAGTTCTTTTATGCTTATTGCATTTTTTACATTTGCTTATCGTGTGCATGTGTGCGAAAATAAAATTTTAATAGTATATTAAATAAATATATGATTTAGTCAAGCAGAGAGAATTGATTGAAATATCAATTACCAAAATAGGTGAAATCTATTCTTACAGTTTAATAGTTTTTTCCACGCAAATTTCATTTCATGGAAAAAAATGTTAATATTTAACATTTATTGTCGGATGTAATGAGTGATCCATAATTTATAAATTTAGGTGAGTTTTTGTGTTGGTTGCATATATTCCTTCAAGAGTAGTAAATTTTTATGTGAAAATTAGACTTCCACTCTATGGTAAACTTTACTGAATGCTTTGTATTACAATCTATGGCAATCAAAATAAGAAGCTTATGTGTCTTGATGTGACTTAATTTTTTTACATAGAAAATAGCAAAGTTTATTCACATTTGTAATCCACTTTTTTTTTTGTTTTTTTCAACACGCACAATTTCAGTAAAGTGATATTTAGATATTTCTGTTGTATATTTGTTTTTTTTTTCTCCTTACGGATTGTGTTTGTTTCTTATAGATTAAAAAATAATTGTAAACGTGTCTAATATATGGATTTAATTGAATGCGGCGTTATTTTGACGCCAAAAGTAATTAGTGAAGTGTACCACCCAAACTGATTGTGATCTTACTATTGGTCGTTGTAGATTAAAAAAAATTCAGCATATTATCCTAACAATGTAAATTATAAATTTGCAAGGTGAATGTCGTAAACCCATTGGACTTGCCGTCTCAGTGCACCGATGGAATCACCCGTTACTTTTGATATCAGTTTCTGCCGTCTGTTACGTAGTCTCTGTACAAAATTTTCACTTCCGCCTCCGAAGTATGGAATAACTTTAGGTTCAGAGGACCGGTTATGTTCATATGTGGATGTGGTGGTCCCTAGATGTAGTCGATTTATGGAGGTTATTACCTGTTGGGGTTCGCCGTCTATAGATTCGAATGAGACTGAGGAGGATGCGGCTAGGGTTACTGTCGAAACACTGAGCAAGGAGCTTAATTTTGAGATTAGAGATGTTAATTTCAAAGAAAGAAAGAAGGTTGAAAATCTATATGATTGCATTTCTCGAAAGTATGAAGATCTTCGTAATGAGTATGATATACTTAAGAAAGAACATGATGTTCTCAGGGAATTTTACTGTTCTTTAATGGATGAAAAGAATCCACTTCGTGCTAATTGGAATGGATTGAAGACACATCTTGATAGTTGTTGGAATCTATATAATCAATCTGGCACTGTTCCAATGGAGGCAGAACCATCAATTTTTGCCGAGGCATGTGCAACAATAGCTGGAGAGCGTGTAGTTACGAATGAAGCTCATACATCGCCTGCATGTTCTGTGCCTCCAAAAACAATGGCTACGTTGGAGTCTTCACCAGAGACTGAAGAAGATCCTGAGGCACCTCCTGGATACTATGGAAATTAGGAATATTATATATGTTTATGTCCTTTTGTTATACCTATTTGGACTTTAGTTTTTTTCCTTTTTTTTGGATCTGGTGATGTAAGTGTGCTTTCTGCACACATTTTGCTATATAATATCAAATAAATTATGCTTTGACAGAGTGTCTTTTTATTCCTTTTGTAAAACTTCTTACTTGGCGAGTAAACTATCTGCCGCTTTAAATGTTAGTGTGCAATTTACGGTTTATTGAGGTAAAATTAAATATTAGAAAAATAAACTAACTTAAAAACTAATATCAATATATATTGTTGATATTATATATATGTATATACATTTATCTATGTATATATGTATCAGATTTCCATTAGTTAAGCTTCACTTGCCATCTGTATTTGAGAAGTGCTTGCCTTTGTGGGATTTACTAGATCTATACTATCTTTGCGAATGAAGCTGGACTCGAGCATCACCTTCAACAGATCCTTATTGGAATGCATCTAATGAATTTCCTAAGCTACATGCCAATTTCTTAATGGATATAATAAGTTTCTTGAAACCTTTTGATTGCTAATGTATAAAGAAGATGACGGAAGATACAAAAGCAAACCAATTTTTTCCACGTAGGTCTAGAGGTTGATTAATATACTTCTTTAAGGCAGGATGAGAATAATTACAGAAAACAGTAAAATTGATTGTTTCCTTTAGCTCTTCGTTTGAAAATTTAAGTTTAAAAACAAAAAAAACTATGCAAAATATGATCCCAATTCTAACTTTTTTGCTATTAGTTTTGCTTCTTTTCCTTCTTTTGCTGTTGTTGTTATAGGACATATATGTGAGCTCTTTTCCTGCTGGACCTTTAGCATTTGTTTTTTATAGTTTGCATCTTCTAAACCCTTAAATGTCCTGCTTCTCTTTCTCATTCAAATTATTTTATATGATTTCTTCTTTTAGTACATGTAAACCTCTTTTCCTTTATACTTTGTCAAATGATTTGATTTTCTATTACATCTATTCATTAGAATATTGATTTTGTTTCTTTTAACGTTTTACACTACTCTAACAATCCTTCCTTTGTGCCCTCAATTATTTTGTTTCTTGATGCTGTGGTTAATTTGCTGTTGCTGCTACTAATTTTTTCAGTAAATCATTAGCTCTTCTTAATTTGCATACTTATCTCCAACTTCTTGGTTGCTTTATAAATTATTTTAAAGCCCTACAACTTTGTTGCAGGTTTTGCACTAGATTTGCTAATGTTGTTTTCCTGCAGCTGCACTGGCTTTGCTGCTGCTGTTTTCCTGCACCAGCTTTGATTCCCTTTCAGTTCCTTCCTGACGTTCTTCTTCGGTATGAATTATGACCAATCTTTTCTTCATAGTTGCTCCAACTCTCCTTTCCACAATTTATTTAAAAAAACATAGGACGATTTATAACTAGAAGGCAAAGTTTATAACTAGAAGTTAATTTCTATCATGCTGTTGCTTTTGGTCTTCTATTTTTTTTTTTCCTACTCCTACCGTTGCTCTGAAATGTAAAAAAATAATGTTGTGTACCTTTCGTATTCTTGCTTTTGATATTATCGATTCATATTATGCACCATATGCTGAATCTGAAGTGTGTTCTAAAGATGAAACTTATGTCTGCTTCTTTAAGTGGAATGCCAAATTCTATGTTTGAGGAGGAAAAAACATTCAAATTTTTTTATATGTAGAATATAATTTTAGTTGTTTTATGGTTTTTTGATCATACGCCAAAGCTGCGAGTTTCCTCAATTAGAGTTTTTTTCCATTCGATTGTGAAGCTGTAGAACTCCTTTAGACTGATATACAAACTTGACATTTCTTAAGTACATGCTCAAAGTTTGTGTGTAATGAAAGTGCATATTTCATCTTGGATAAGTCCCCCTTCAGAACAGATTGTATCTAGGCTATTATAACAATGCATACCCTCTTTTGTAGATGTAGCTTTCTCTTATTGAAAGCAATGAATGGTGTAGGCTCCACTCAATGAGTGACAAAATGTCTTATTTCTATTTCTTGATTTGATCTTTCTTATAAAGCATTTATAAGCGGTGGATGTACTGGCCTTCTATTCCTGAGTTCCAGGGTTATGTCTTGAACTACTAATAGGTTAATTTCTGCACCTTATGCGGAATCTGAATTTCTTTTTGTTGCTTAATAGGTGTTCTAATGGTAAAACTTAGGTATTATTCCTTAAGTGAGATGCTTGACAATACTGGTGCAAGTTATGCACCTTATGCTGAATCTGAATATCTCTTTGTTGATTCATAGGTGTTCTAATGGTAATACTTAGTTTTTTTTATATATATAAAATGCGAAATCCTGTGTTTACCAACCAAAAAAAGGTAAAAAAAAACCATTTCCCTGCTGCTTCTTTCGAAATATGTTCTGCCTGTGAGATTTATTTTGATAACATTATTCTACGAAATTTTGTTTCTTCCAATAGTGATTAACATGCATTTCCAAAGCTGTGTTATTTACGGTAATATTGTAAAGAAGTAAACTTCTCTGGTTGTTTCCTTCTCGATAATATTATTTTCAAAATTATTGTCTTTTGAAAAATTATATAGTTGTTCGTTTTTTCGAGAATTAGTGATTTATATTAGCCATATGTACTTACTTATTGCCATCTATTCAAGAGAACTATTAAGTTATTTTACTATGTTTTATGACTTCTATATTGTTCTTTAGATGGAAGAAAGCAATGAAGCAAGACATAAATTTACAAATGTAAAGTCAACGAGAGGAAAGGGATGAAACCTAGCGCCACCCTCCCTCGCAATCAGCGTCAACGCCGCTCGGCCCTCTATCCCTCTTTCTGCTCTGATTGTGGTTTGGCTTGAGCTCATGAGATTTCTACATTTAGGTATGTTTTATATATTTAAATGGCTTTCGCCTTCTCTTGCATGTATCAGATTGTTTTATCCTCTCAAATGTTTAGGTAAGTTTTCTTATTTAGTTGAAGAATCTCACTTGAAGAATATTTTTTGCCTTTGTTTACAGTCGTTTCGGGGTTTTTTTTCTGCAGTTTTGATGTGATATAGTCATCCATATTCTGAAGCAATTCTACCATCCATATTATGAAGAGTTTTTTCTACTGGAGCATCTGTATTCTGGAGCAATTCTACCATAAGGCCATAATCTACGTGGATCTAGCTTTGATTTCAAATTTCTTAAGCAATTCTAGCGTTTAGGCCATCATTTGTGTGAATTTTGACTTTTTAAAGTTTGCTTCTATTAAGTTTTTGTAATGCTTACATCTTCGATTTTCTTTTATTAATATACAAAAAATATCTTTCCGCTGCATCGCGCGGGTCCTACACTAGTATTAATGATAGCGCAATTTATGTACTAAATTATTGTATCTTTATGTATATTGAAGTCTTTCACGATCAAAATAAATTTCAACTGAGTAATACAAAAACAATAACTGAAATAATCTTTCACGATCAAAATAAATTTCAACTAAATAATATACAAACAATAACTGAAATAATTATAGCTTTTAAAAAATAAAATAATAATATGAATGGGCAAGATTATGGGTGTCAAATGGATCGGGCGGCCCGTCGGTCGGCCCGGCCCAGCACGCCCAACCCGCATCCAAATACGGGCCATGTCGGGCCACAATGCGTCTGGTCCAACCCTTTTTTTACTACAATATTTTTTTAGTTTTTTTAATTTTATTCTTCAAAAATTATTAAACTATTTTAAATTTTTAAATAATTTTTTAAAAAGGCATCTAAAACTTTTTTATTTAATAAAAAACTATAAATATATTTTAAAAAATCAATTGACAAAATTTTAAAAATAAAAAATATATTAAAATTTGTGAGTCCGTGGGCAACCTAGTTCGGGCCACAGGCGTGCTGGGCCATAACCCAAAAAAGGTGGCCTGACTCGGCCCGGACTTGAATCTGTGCCGGGCTGAGCCACCTTGTGGCCCGTTTCGGCATGAAAAATTTGGGCTAGCGGGGCCCAGATTACATCCCTCGGCAAAATCAACTTTTACATTTAAATTTATTAGACAGATAATTTCAAGAATTGCAATAAATATAATATTCTTAAATCAAACTATCGGACTAAAGCCTGTTCTCGAGAAAGAGAATAGTAGATTCAAATTCGTGTGAGTTCAAAGTATGCCTATCCGTTTCTGGAGAATTATGAAGGGGGGCATTACCCGTTAGTGAGTACAAATTAAACTTATGAGGGAACACACGAGCGTGTTTGCCGTCCAGGGTAGGATTCAGTAGAACGAGAGATCGGGAATGGCCCGGATTGCGCGGCGCAGGATAGGATTAAGTAGGGCAATAAATCGGGAATGCCCCGGATTGCATTGAGATAGGAGTTGACAAGAGGTATCCCGATCTTGCGTCTGGTGGCACAATACTAAGTTTGTGATCAAATTGCTAGTTCAGATCATATGTTCGATCCTATACAAAACATATGTACTTAATTGTCTTATTTGTAGTTTAAAATGCAAGCAAACAAACCAAACTAGATAGAAATGCACTATTTAAAAAAACATGCTTGATGCACGCGCCTAGGTGCCTAAGGTCATGGCGTAGACCGCTACGTTTAGGCAGCTCCTAGGCGGGCGACCTCACCTAGGTGTGTGCCTTGGGCTCTTAGATGCACACCTGGGCCGGGCCACAAGGCACAGGAAAGATGCGCTTCATGTACATGGAGCTTAATGGGCTCAGATCCATACTTACTAGGTCTAATGGGTTTAAAATATTTTTTAAAAATGTTAAAATATATAGACACCCTCTCAACTTTAATTTGTTTTGAAATTAACCCCCGGAACTTCTTTTTTATTTGATTTACGCCCCCTCAGCTTACAAACCATTTGATTCAGACCCTTCTATTAGCAATTTTAGGAATTTAATTAGAATCAAACACCTATGAGAGATGTACGTGAACACGAATTGCTTTAGCAAGAAAGAGGAAACCTCTTGATTTCATTGCAATTAATTCCCAATCATTAGAAGCAGTGCTAAAATTAACATAACCCCACATCAGCACCTGTGTGCGCTTTCTTGTGGAGGTCAATTTCGGTCCCCAAACTTTGCACGTTTTTTTCCTGAATTTCTTTTTTGGCACAGTTCACTTTGGTCCCAAAAAATAAACTCAAATTTTCGGATTCAAATTCTGAGTTAAAATTAAAATTTTAATTTTCAACTAATATTCTAAAACTAGAATTTCGAATTTGAATTTAAAGAAACAATTTTGATTTAAAACTGAATTAGATATTTGAATTGGAATTTGGATTTTGAATTTTGACTTTGAAATTGAATTTGAATTTTGATTTTGATATTTGAATTTCGATTCAAAATCTAATTTTAGATTTTAAATTTAAATTTATAATTTTTATTCAAAATCTGAATTATATTTTAAATTATGAATTCAAAATCAGAATTTAAATTTCAATTTGAAATCTTCAATTCAATATCTAAATGTGAATTTGAATTGATATTTCAAATCAAAATCTGACTTTGAATTCAAATGTAAATTCAAAATCTGAACTTAATCTTAAATTTGAATTACACTACAAATTTTGAATTCAAAATTAAATTTGAATATGAATTTGAAATTAAAATTTTGAATTCAAAATCTAAATGTGAATTTGAATTGATATTTTAAATCAAAATATGAATTCGAAACTAAAATTTGAATTCGAAATCTGAATTTGAATTTAAAATCAAATTCAAATGTTTTAGCTTAATTTTTAAATTTGAATTCAAAATATAATTTGAATTTGAGATTTGATTTCAAATCTAAAGTTTAATTTGAACTTCGGACTCAAATTAACATTTTGAATTTGAAATTCAAAATCAAAGTTAGAAATTGAATTTAGAATTCGAATTCAAAATGTGAATTTAATTTTGAAATTAAGTGCAAAATTTAATTTCAATTCGAAGAATTTAAATTTGAATTAAAAATTAAAATTAAAATTGTAAATTTGAACCCAAAATGAAATTTAAATTTAAAAGTAAAATTTGAATAAAAAATTTAAATTAAAATTTGAATGCAAAAATCTAGCTTTGAATTTAAAATTTAATTCAAAATTTAAATTTAAATTTAAAATTTGAATTTGAATTTAAATTTGAGTTTAAATTGTATATTTAGCTGGCGCTACACCAAACTTTCGTAGGGCAACAACGTTTTTAACGGACGATATCTAATTATAATGAAATAAAAAAAAAATTACGAACTTAAATGAAAAAAATTTCGGAACAAAGTAAAATAGTGGAAATAGTTGAGAACCCTAAACTACGATCGCCCATTCTCCGTGCAAAAATTTTATGGACATAGTATCCAAAGAAAGTAATTTGGGGACGCTCTGGATAGGCGCCGCGTGTGCGAGACATAATGTCCAAAGAAAGTAATTTGGAGATGCCATGGATGGGCGCCGCGTGGCACATGCGACACCCATCTTGAAGCTTTCCTTTGAGACAATCCCAACTTCGCACGAGCGGAAACGAAAAAGGAAAAAAATAAGATCACCATACGCCCTATTTTTTTAGAGAGAAAGAGAGAGAAGTAGAGGAAGAGAAAAGGGAGGGTGAGAAGAAGAAGCTGCTGAGGAAGAGAAAGGAAAGGGACAACACCCTCATCAGTGTAAGAACCTTTATTTTTTTATTATTATTTTAATTGTATTGACTTAGAAATTTTTTGCTAGATATGGAAAAGCAATCAAGTCTATATGAATTCACCAACCTGGAATTTGGGTCTTCTTCTTCTAAAAATTTGGTAAAAGCAACATCATATGGAGAAGAATTGATACATTCTAATAATGAATCCTCCGCATTCAATGCGCTAAATATTAGCGCCATGCCTGCTATATCAGCCGAAATAGTGATAAATATCTAAATTCAAAGGCTTAATTTGTCATTTATATATGATTTTTTTTTCTTTTTTATGTAATTATATTGATTAATATTGATTATTTTAGACTTATTTGCGAACTTGGTATCTTGTGGAAGATGAACCCAAAGTTGGTATGACTTTTACATCGGAAAAATAAGCTTATAATTTTTATAATGCATATGCAAGAAGAATTGGCTTTAGTATCAGGAAAAGCCATACCACTAGAAAAAATAAAATACTGTGCAAACTAGGTGGTTCGCATGTAGTAGGCAAGGAAAACGAGTAGACCACCCCACTCATGAAGCAAAAAGGCCACGAAGAATTGAGGGAGTTGATTGCCAAGCCCGCATTGAATTCAAAATTGATCGTAGTAATTTTTGGACTATAAAAAGAGTTATATTGGATCATAGTAATAAGTATACTAGTCCAAATAAAGTTCATATGTTACAGTCACAAAAAAAATTTTTACTTGCGCAAAGACAACTTATGAATCAAATGGGTAGAGCCGATATTAAACCAGCTCATGTTTTCAATTTCTTTGAAAAAGGGGTCAAGGGAGTTGAGAATGTTGGATTCCTTTGTATGGATTGTGATAACTACATTGGTGGACAACGAGCTAAATACTTATATGGCCAGGGTGCTCAAACTTTGTTAAAATATTTGCAAATGAGGCGTAAGAAGGATCCTTCTTTTTTCTATTCTATCCTAGTTTATGAACCAGGACAAATAGCTAACTTTTATTGGGCAGATGGACGTTCGATTGTTGATGTAGAGTGCAGCGAAAGTATTCGTTCGTACCTTTTTCGAAAGCGACTCGCGCTACAACGCGATAAGTCCCGGATCGTAGAACTTGATTCATGTGTCCTCGGATCGCCCACGAAGGTGTTCTAACGCTCCATATAGATCTTATAAGTCAGTGACATGGTGACATTTCCTTCGAAAATAGTAGACCCGATTTGGTCGGACATTTGTGGATTACTCTTTCGGCTATTTGCCGTTGTTGGCCTTTGAGCATATTGCATCGATTGCCATAGCTCGTGAGCATCTTCACGTACACCAGCAGTCTGATCCACCACAAGAAGGTATTCTTTTTCAAAAAAGTGGTCGTACTTCCGACCCGTGAGCCCTACGAGGTGCCTGTTAGGGTTATATGCCAGGGGGGCGAGCAGGACGTGGCTTAGCCTAAGGTCTTTAAACTAATATGGCAGTTGATTTGGTTGTTGGTGTTATTCATCTATTTGATGCATTGGTGTATCCTGTTATTCTTTACAGTAGCAGATAGTTATGTATTGATTGGTAGTTGTAGTTCTTTTCTAGTCATTATTGCTATTGTTCCAGTACATCTGCTGATTATGTCTGCTTGTCGATTTCTACTTTATCTTGCAGTAGTGGTTACATTCACATTTATTGCTAGTTGTTATTCCATTGCTACTGTATCTGATTTACCTGTTCACTACTGTTGATTATCTTTTCCGTCTGCCGGTGAGTGCAGTTTGCCTTCGGCGACTTGCGGTACCCACTGGGAGGGAGAGACATGTTTACATGTTCTCACCCCCCACCATTTTTTAGATGACAAGGGCGGTGAGCATCGGGACGGTGCGTGAGGACGATACTAGATAGCTGTGTTCCGGATTGGTCCTCAAAGATCTTTATATTTTAGTATTCAGTTCAGCTTTTCGTATCCGTTGGATTAGTTTAGTTCATTATCTATTAATGTTTAAATAACAATAGATGGATGTGGATTATTATTATTACGTGATTATCAGTTTTTCTCATCAGATTGTTTGTGTTCTGTGGTTGTATGTGTGGTTGACTTTGTATAAAGGTGCTACGCCGTGCATGTACCGGGGAGACTCTGTTCGTTTGAACAGGGGATCCTTTGTCCACGTGGCGGGTCTGTGCGTGTCCGCGGGGTGTTCTTAAAGGTGTTTAAAAAAAAAATTATGCGTTTTTCTGCTGACTTTTCCTAAAATAGATTTTAAAAGAACCCCAGGGCGTGACAGTTTTTTACTGTTATCCTAATATGGCTAGAATATATCTCTAATTAGCTTTTCAATTTAAAAGCGAGATTAAGTCTAATCCAATTAGACAACATAATAACCATCGGATCGAGGCCGATCATGGGCGCACCTGATTCGGTTTAACCGAATGCCAACAGTTGATTATGCATATTTCGGTGATCTCATTTCTTTTGACACCACATTCCAAACTAATAAATCCGACATGCTGTTTTCACCCCTTCCTGGACAATCATAAGCAAACAGTTATCTTCGGAGCGTCACTTTTGTGTGATGAAACAACTGAGTCCTTTATTTGGCTTTTCCAAGTTTTTCTATCTTTTATGTCTGGAAGAGAACCCATTACTATTTTCACTGATCAATCGGTGGCTATGGCTAAAGCAATCTCATCAATTCTTCTTAATACTTGCCATTGGTTATGTCTTTGGCATATATTCCAAAATGCCAACATGAACCTTGGCCACATTATCTCAAAGTTTCCGGAGTTCTCAAAAGTACTTAAAGATTGTGCCTATGAAGCTCGTTCAATTGAAAATTTTGTGCAGAGATGGGAAGACATCTTAAGAACCTATAATCTTGAAGAAAACGCATGGTTGCGAAAACTATATTGCCTTCGTGAGAAATGGGCCGAGGTGTTCTGCCGTGATTCCTTTTGTGCTAACATGTAGCACAAAAGTATGATACAAAGGAGCGGGAGTATTAATAGCCATTTGAAGCAATTCTTTCACAAAAACCTATCCCTTAGTGAGCCTTTGAAAGAATATGATCGAGCCTTGAAGTATTTTTGTGAGAAAGAATTATATGAAGATTATAAATCTAGACAAACTAAGTCAGTTCCCTTTTTGCATGTGCCTTTGTTGATACTGCAGCAAATGTCTACACAAGGACGCTATATAAAGAATTTGAGAATAATTGTAAAAAAAAGAATTTGCAAGTACTTGTTAACTATTAGGTTCTGATGGATTATCTAGTACTAAAAAGGTATGAATATTATCATCCGCACATGAGGTGGTTGTCATTTTGAACAAAGAAGATCATACTGTACAATGCACTTGTCGAAAAATTTGAGTACTATGGAATTTTATGTGTGCATGCCTTAAAGGTGTTGCATATTAACAATATTGTTGATCTCCCAAACTGCTACAGATTGAGAAGGTGGACTAAGTATGCAAAGGATGGAAGAGCTTTATGTGTGCCTCAATCTATGGTAGGTGATGATGCTTCAACCTATGCGCGGTTTTGCTACAAAGTCCTTTATGGTGTGGCCAAGCGCTCCGATTGTAAAGAAACTCTCATCTATTTGGAAAAAGGACTCAATGCATTAACACTAGGCATGGAGAAAATTTTGCATGAATCAAGTATAGGGAATGAAAAGAGTGATGATGCTTTCGATGCATCTATCGGACAAACTTGATACAATTCATAGCCATGTCACGGTAAAGCCTCCACCGCTACAAGAAGGGAAAAAAGAAAAGAGAATAGAAAAGGTAAAGATCAAAAGAGTATGATACTATACATCATTTTATTAATAAATTCTTATTGTATTTGCTTACTAACAAATTTTCTTGTTTCACATAGTAGATAATATATCTACGACAACAAGGAACAATGAGAGCAACAGTTGCATCTTCATTGGTTCTATCCACAGTTCTTATTTTAGTAGTATTATTATTATTCAGTTATCCAAACTAGTATAGTAACTTTTTCCTAAGATTATGATATAGGATTTTTTTTCTATTCAATGTGATGTTGAGCAACAACAACCTGTTAGAGAATTCACTGAACTTCTATGGTCAGCCTCGCAACCTACCTTGCATTATGACTTTGGGGAAGGTTCATTGCAAGCACCATGGACTTCCCGCAAACTTGATTTTGACACCATTTGATTATGGAATAATGTATTAATTATTTCTCTTTCTTTTTATTATACCATGCAGAGTGAAATAACCTCTATTTTTTGCTTCTTTTTTTTTAAAATTCTGCAATCTGTTTTCTTAGCCTTTTTATATTTTAGCTTGTTAAATTAATAATTTATATAATAATATTTTCCTTATGTAGTGTTCCGAAAAAATATTATTTTTTCGAAATGATTACAGTCCGTGATTTAGTCGACACGTCGAAAAAGTGTCAGGGCGAGTCGGATTTGAATTGGACGCGAAATTGACGTCGAAGTTAAATCCGAAATGCCAATTAACTCTCAGCTAGTACAGTTTTACTATAATGTGCCTAAAGCACATTGCACCAAAGTCCAACTACCCAAACTCAGGTTGTTGGACTTTAGTAGATGGCTGAGATTGGATACTTCTTCTCCTTCCCCCTTTTCATTTCCTTTTCCTTATTCTCTTCTCCTTTCCCCACTCCTTTCCCTCTCCTTGCTGCCTCTTCCCCTGCGCAGGATTCGAAGCTGCAATTAGCAGCTTGGCGAGACAACAGCAACACCTTGGATGAGAGGAAAGAGTTGGTAGCTTAAATTACTGAGTTGGTGAGTTGCATTCTTGCCTTCATCTTCCCCCTTTTTCTCCTTTTCTTGCTATCCTCTGGTCCCTCTCCCTCTCCCTACGCAACTGCACCAGGGTGCCTGTCACGCCTCGACACCGCCAATTTGCACAGTTTGGGCTCGCAACAAACCCGCCGAACGGACAGAGTTTTCTCTATCCGTCCAAGGCGTACCAAGGTTTATACATTGACATTCAACAAGAAAAATCAATACTACACATCATGCACGAGGGCACATCGTGAAGCGAGAGAATATAAGCTATCTATTACATTACTCAAACATTCACCACTTAGAACATTTACAAAATACATCCATGATTCATATCAACTTCATTCTTTACATCCAAAAACTTTCATTATAATACACCATAGACCAAAATGTAATACATGTCTTTAAGCTATACACAAGGAACGACCTAGCCTCGGTAGTCCACTATCTAGGGTGCGATGCCCTTGCCACGATCCTCAGCAACTCCGCTCACGCTAGGCTCTGCAAAAGAGGGGATAAGAACTAAAAGAAGTTCCCAGTGGGTTCGGCCGCCGACCTTGCCAATTTTTCCACTAGGTCAAATAAGGCATATAGATATATAAAGAGGTTAGATAATATGAAACAAGTGTGCAATATATAATTCTACCTCTACCCAAAGTATATCATGCAAATCCGATGCTAACCACTATGCCTTGCAATTATGATCATGACCAAGCTCTCACTACATGCATTATGAGTGGACTACTAACCACCTAGCAGTAACCTGTCCTTTTACCATAATTCTATTCACTATAGCAAGCCATGCGGGTAAGAGCCTTTCGCCCCGGAACCAACAGCCGTGACTGCTATAGTTCAACTCACAACAACAATCACGCGGAGAAGAGCCTTTCGCTCCAGAACCAACTGCCGCGACCGTCTGCCGGGGTTGCACCATCCCCTCCCCCGATTCATGTGACACTCCGAAGCTCACGGCTTGGGAGTAGCGATCTCCCCAAGCCCAATACAGACCATGTGTATGTGAGTATGATCTCATCCACCCACCGGTGGAGAATAACCAATGCAATGCTCAACAATGATATGGTAACACAACATCATGCCACGATGCAATGACCTAATGTCTCTTTAGTACTCAAAGTTCAACAACTCATGCCACTAGGTTCCAGCCCTATGATTCTCATAGCTCTTAGTGTTCCACCATTTTGTCAAGTCCACAATTAATTCACATTTACATCTAGGGTTCTCATGGCAATGTCAAATTCACATTTATATCTAGGGTTCTCATGGCAATGTCAAATTCACATTTATATCTAGGATTCTCATGGCAATGTCAAATTCATATACATAGGTCATCATGTCACATAATCATTCATTCCAATTAACATTCTAAAGCATGCTAATTTCTTAACCGAAGTTACATATAACCCTAAACATAATCCTCATTCAACACACTACATGACCAAAAATAACGACTTAGACATATGAAGAAACCCGACTATTTTGGGTAGCACCACCCACCTCGTATCGACGTCTAGTGTTATGAAAACCAAGCCCCGCAATTTGTTTTCGCTAATTTTGCTCAACCCAAAGCTAACGAACGGAAATCGGCACTTTCTCTTAATTGGACACCGTAGGCTCGTCGGAATCCCAACTCAAGTCATCCCCTCTCACGCCCCGCCGGGCCTTTAACACCAACTAGGTGGAAAGGATAACCGCACGGGCGCATGCCCCAGACCCGCCGAACGGATAGAGCCTCTTCTACCCGCCCAAGGCGTCACAACACAAGCTTATCCACGAGGTTCCAACTAGGAACGGAGTACAAGAGTTGCACAAGGAAAGCATCAACATAAAGAAGTTCTACTTCTATTACATCACATTGCACATTTATACATGCCCAAATTTTTCTTTTCTTTCTTTTCATTCCATACACCATGTTCCAAAACTATGGAATACATAAGTTTCATACATGTAATGGAAATCTCCTATACTATCAAAGTCCAAGACTAGGGGTACAACTCTATGTATCACCAAAATGGAAGGGCCGCTATCTAGAGAGCCAAACCCTTGTCTCGCTCCGCCGCCTCACTCGCGGAAGGACCTAGAAAACGTGGGGTGAGAACTATAAACATAGTTCCCAGTGGGTAAGGCCACCCAAGAGAGAAGCTCGACCCACCAGGTCCAAAGAAACACCATATGCATAAGTTAGATCACAAATAACTATGCAACACTTATTTACATGCTTGTAAATAAACATAAAGGATGCAACCAAATGAAATGTAAATTATCATTCTCTCCTAGGTTCATCCTATATTTCACATTGACTAAGTTCAATTACTTGTCATTTACTTATGGTTTCGGAATCGCCGTCTTACCATAAGAGTTCCAACATTCAAGGAGTGAACTCGTCACCTCCTAGTTCGAGTAGCGAACTCGTCGCATACTCGGGATAGCAAAATCGTCGCATACCCCATCTCAACACCGCCATCACATGGCATGGGTAGCGAACTCGTCGCATACCCGGGATAGCAACCTCGTCGCACATCCCATCTCGACACTGCCAACCCATGGCGTGGTAGCGAAATCGTCGCATACCCGGGATAGCAAAATCGTTGCACATCCCGTGTCAACACCGCCAACTCATGGCATGGTAGCGAAATCGTCGCCTACCCGGGATAGCAAAATCGTCGCACATCCCGTTTCAACACCGCCAACTCGTGGCATGGTAGCGAAATCGTCGCCTACCCGGGATAGCAAAATCGTCGCACATCCTGTTGTTCACATTTTTCACTTGTCAACCTAAGTCTCATGACCTTAGGTTCAAGTCACTAAGTCTCACCTATGTTCAATAACACTAGGTTTACTTTCTCATTCTCAACCTAGGTTCAATGACACTAGGTTTCATTCTCACATGTTCCAACCTATGTTCAATAACACTAGGTTCTATTCTCACATGTTCCAACCTATGTTCAATGACACTAGGTTCTATTCTCACATGTTCCAACCTATGTTCAATGACACTAGGTTCTATTCTCACATGTTCCAACCTATGTTCAATAACACTAGGTTCTATTCTCACATGTTCCAACCTATGTTCAATAACACTAGGTTCAATCATACATGCAACCATGCAACAAGTATAGATAATTGAATTATACTTGAATTCTATATCATGCAATAGGAGCTCATTGCTCTACCTATCATGATTTTACCTTTGCCAACATGCAAGTTCTAGGGTTCACAACACATACCATTTTATTTTTAAATGGATATTTACCCTAGACATGGAAGTGACCTAATCACTTCGGTAAACACAAACCCACCTCAAGAGCTTTCAAATTCTTGTATTCTTCAAGCCCCTAAGTGTCCAAGCCTTGAGTTCTTGCTTCAACCCAAGCTTCTACAAGAAAACGGTTCGTTACTCGTTACGAACCCTTAAATCAATTCAATACTTGAAATCAAGTGTTCTAACATGATTTCCTATGCCTCAATTGCAATTCCCGAAAGTCCAAATATTTTTAGAACCTCCCATGGCAAAAGCCCCAAATCTACCTGTCACGCCCCGGATTACTCGTTTCCCCGGGCTCGCCAACAGATCCGCCGTATACATAGATTTTTCTATGTATACGAAGCGATAGCTAACCTGTAAACAAACATACAAGCCACTACAAGAGATATATAGAGCTGCAAATAAACATACTAATAACAAAAGCCACCTGTACATATAGAGTCCAAAATACAACAGGTACACTACAACCAAAATAGGTACAAATCCACACTATATGTACATGGCACAATCCAAAAAGAAACTATCTCCAGTAGGGTCCTCCTCTAGGGACAACAGGGACAGGTAGGGATCTAGCTCGCGACTCCCTTACCTCGATCCGCGGAAACAGGCGCAGCAGCCGCAACAGAAGAAGGCTCTGCAAAAAGGTGGCAACAATGGGTGTGAGAACTACTATCAAAAGAAGTAGTCCTCAGTGGGTACCGATACCGACCTCAACGGTCCACCCACTAAGTCTACGAGACTAACAGTATAGCTGGTAGGTAAAGAACAACAAAGTAAGCTGGAATAACTCTACAGCTATCATGCCACTACCCTACCACTATCCCAGTCAACTCTCAAGTAAGCATCACCAAAGTGAGAAATCATCCCTGACCCAATATATCGGAACCGCCCAAACGGGCTCATCCAGCCAACTGCCTAGCCACACCGCACACTACCAAAAAGGATAGCCGGTCCAAAACAGATCCACAATCTGTAGCGACATCAACGCAAAAGAGGCCTCACTCCGGAGCGGCACTCGGGGGAGCTACCCAGCCGAGTTAGTACGCATATCTTTGTCGAGCACAAACAGGCTCCGGCAGGCTATAGTCAAAGAACAAAGGGGTCAAAAGGGGTCAAAGACTCTAAGCTCACGTGCCCTCAGCACAACCAGAAGCTAAAACCAGAGTCTGGGTCCACCGTCAACCCCGACGGCACCCGGTAATACAGAACAGTCTAACCCTGCTGTAAATACAAGCTCGGCATCCCAGCACGAGCGTAAACTCGTCCTATAACGAACTAAGTATCCACCTCGCACTAACAGCGGTGATACAAGAACAGAAACGGCTCCTAGAGCTAAATCTGATAACAGTTCGAAAAGTGACGGTTGTATGTTCGCGAGTTTTCTCCTAAGTCAATTCCCAGTTCAGCATGTAAAGTTATGTCGATAAATTATCAATTTATGCTCCAAATTCAGATTTCATATAAACACATGCAAATTCACGAATTCGAGCTACTAACATGATTAAACAGATAATAAAACAGCATGCTGCACTCTCTACAACTTAGGAGGAAATCCGGCGATTTCGGTAACATCAACCCACCTCGAAAGCTATCCAACAACGGCTAGGAGTCGAGTGGAAGGCCTCCAAGCAACACCGGCCGAAATCGAGCTCAAATCTGCAACCTCGAGATTCGGACCCACCTGCTCACTGTTCTGGGCGCCCAGAACATCAGCCCAGAACTGCAGCCTGGCAGCACGACCCACATGTATTCAACATGCGATAAAATCCAAATCCTAAGTCCAAATGCAGTGAAATTTGGCTCAACTCACCAGAAGAGGTTCAAGAACAAACCCTCCAAATTTCAGCCAAAACGGAGCTCGACTCGATGTCCAAAAAGCCTAAACACTGAATCAGATCAACATCTGGACCCTCCTGTACATGGATCCAGAAGTTCCAGCACTTAAGCAAATCTCAAAAACAGCAAGAATTCAGGGATTCCAACGAATCTAGCTCATAGAAAGAGGTTACAAACCTCACAAAAATAGTGATGGAACAATCCAAAACCTCTCCAAAGATCCTCACAAAGATCTGGATCTAAAAATCCAAGAAATTCCATCAATGACCCAAAAATTCAGCACTTAAGCAATTACTCAAAATCTGAGCTAGAACTCACCTTTGAATCCTCAATTCAGGTGGGAAGAACCTCCAAACCAGCAAGGAAAGTGGAAGGATCACTCTTCACTTCGAAAATCCAGCTCCCAAGAGATTGGATCCAAAGATCAAAGGAAAAACCCAAGTTCAGCTCAAGAACACAAGGGGTCCAGTAAAACATCAACTGTAGCTTACATACCTGTCCAAATCGCGATTGGAAGGATTCCACTTCTTCCTCTGCGAGTCTTCTATCCAACAAACCAAGTTTCGTTGGATTTGAACACACTTACACTGCACACGAGCACGAACACCACAGGTCAACGTTGCAGTTTCAGCAGGAAACCAAGATCATCAATGGAGGAAGATGAAATTGGGAGAGAAGAGAGGGTTTCCCTTGCAAGATCCGAGTTCACCTTGAAGAGGGGAGAAAAGAGCCTCAGGGGAGGTTGTCCACTTCTTTTATAGACCACTAGTTTCGGTGCAATGAGCCTCAAGAACAGAATTACAACTAACCTGTCTTCAGCAGAAAATCCACACATTCGGGCGCCCGAAACTCATGAAGTGGGCGCCCGGTTCTTCAGCCTGCACCAACTCGAGCATCGGACTCTCCGCCGCGGTCCGGTGTGCCCTAACCTGGTCCGGCGGATCTCACCAACCACCCAACACGTGTCAAGCAGATCGATACTCACGAGGTAGGATTTTCGGACTCACTTTCCGGGTGCCCGAAACATAGATCCGAAATGACTTAGCAGTTTTCAGAAATGAGCGCTGCACATCTGGGCGCCCAAAACAAGACTTCCGGGCGCCCTAAAGTTCAAAAGCCCAAAACTTCAGTTTTGGCGTGCTTCGGCGCTCCGGGTCCGTTTTCGCGTCTATTTGACGCCGAAACGACTCCGACTTGTCTCGACCTTCTCCAGAAGCGTCGAACAGTCTAGGATACTACAGTCATTCCGTCAGTTAGGCCCCAGGGGTACTACACTACCTAGGGTTTGCATGCATGCAAGCCAAACCCTAGATTTTATGGCCAATCTTTCACCATTTGTGGTTGAGATTGCCTAGAGTTTCTAAAAACCTCATCTTGAAGGATTAAATCCACGGTTTAAACCCTAATCACAAGAACTCACCTCAAAGCCCTAGCTCCCAAGCTTCTTCTTGCACCAAGAAGCTTCTTTGCACCTTGGAAGTCCTTTTTCCAAGCTCCAATCCACCATTTCTCCAAGCTTTGGAGAGATCTCTAGAGAGAGAAAGTGAGGGAGAGGGAGAGGGAATGAGAGGAAAGTGAAGAAGGAATGAGGGGAGAGACCTCAGCCCCCCCTACATAACCCATTCACTGCAAAATTACCAAAATACCCCTCACTGGGCATTCTGCCTCAGCCGGGTCCGGACCTTGCAAGTGGGGTCCGGACCCCGCACTGATAACTGACCAGCGCGCAGGCCGAGTCCGGACCTTGGTGTCCGGGTCCGGAACCCGTACGCACCCCAACTCGGAAACCAGCTCGGGTCCGGACCGTGACATCCGGGTCCGGACCGTGGCTGCCCACGGACTTCATTGTCCGGACCCCAGCTACCAGGGTCCGGACCCCGTGAGCAGTTTTGCTCCAGTTGGTCCCTTTTCCAAATTTTTTTAATTTCTGGGTTTCCACTCGCACCCACAATGTTCCGAAACCTTCGAAACCCAATTCCACACCAGCCATTATCGGCTTCCATCGAACTTTATCAAAATTTAGTAAAGTTCGATACAACGCACCGAAATTCAAGGTGCTACATTCCACCCCCCCTTAAAGAGAGTTTCGGCCGCGAAACTAGATTATACCTCAGCGGGACTCAGCGAAGAGGTAAGGAAACCGCTCCTTCATCGAGCTTTCCAATTTCCACGTAGCTTCGCGCTCACCGTGATTCGTCCATTGTACTTTTACATAAGGAATTTCATGGTTTCTCAAATTTTTCACCTCGCGATCCATGATACACAAGGGAAACTCCTCATAAGTCATATCCTAATGAAGCTCCATAGGTACATACTCGAGGACGTGCGCCGGATCATACATGTACTTGCGGAGCGTCGATACATGGAACACATTGTGTATCCCTGCAAGTTTCGGCGGCAAAGCTAGCCGATATGCCACGGATCCCACACGCTCCAAAACCTCATAAGGTCCAATGTAACGGGGACTCAACTTACCCCGAACACCAAGTCGTTTCACCTCTCTCATGGGTGACACTTTCAAGAAGACGCGGTCTCCTACCGCGAATTCCAAATCTCGTCGACGTCGATCCGCATAACTCTTTTGTCTAGATTGCGCCGTCGATAAGCGTTCGCGTGCCAAGCGGACCTTTTCCTCCGCTTCACGCAACACATCCGATCCTAAGACCCTTCTCTCGCCGACTTCGCTCCAATGAATAGGAGAGCGGCATTTTCTTCCATACAAGGCTTCAAACGGTGCCATACCGATGCTAGATTGATAGCTATTATTGTAAGCAAATTCAGCCATCGGCAAATGAGTAGGCCATGCACCCTTGAAGTCCAACACGCACGCTTGCAGCATATCCTCCAAAATCTGAATTGTCCTTTCCGATTGACCGTCAGTTTGAGGATGAAATGCTGAACTGAAATCGAGCCGTGTACCCAAAGCTTCTTGCAAGCTTTCCAAAAATGCGATGTAAAACGGGGATCTCGATCTGAGACTATCGAAGTCGGGACCCCGTGTAACCGCATAATCTCGTCCAGGTAGACTTGTGCTAACTTGTCTCCCGACCAAGTGGTGTGGATTGGCAAAAAGTGTGCCGACTTTGACAAACGATCCACCACCACCCAAATCGCGTCGTGGCCACCTTGTGATCGAGGTAAACCCACAACGAAGTCCATTGCTATGTTCTCCCACTTTCAAACTGGAATGGGCAACCCTTGCAATTTTCCCGCCGGAAAGCGACGCTCGGCCTTCATCTGTTGGCATACTAAGCATTGTGCCACAAAGCGTCCAACATCAAGTTTCATCCCCGGCCACCAATAATGCAATTTGAGATCCTTGTACATTTTGGTGCCGCCCGGGTGAATCGCATAGGGAGAAGTGTGAGCTTCTTTCAAGATCTCCCCACGAATATCCTCGACTTTTGGCACGCACAATCGATTTCAGAATCGAATTGCGCCATTCAAGTCTACATGAAAATCACCGGCGCGCCCGCTCTCGATAGTACTCCGCACCTTTTGGAGTTCCGGATCACCGGATTGCTTTTCTTTTATTTGCTCCAACAAAGTTGGCCAAATCTCGAGATTCATAAGTCTAGCGGGGACGCCCGGGGCCACGACTTCCAAGTCAAATCGGCCCATTTCCTTGATTAACGGCATTTGTCCCGTCATCTCAATTGCGAAGTTCTCCACGGATTTTCTACTGAGCGCATCGGCCACCACATTGGCTCTACCAGGGTGGTACAAGATGGTTAAGTCGTAATCCTTTATCAACTCCAACCATCTCCGCTGCCTCAAATTCAACTCCTTTTGAGTGAATAAGTACTTTAAGCTTTTATGATCCGTGTAAACCTCACAATGTTCCCCGTATAAATAGTGTCTCCACAATTTAAACGCGAAGATCACCGCTGCAAGCTCTAGGTTGTGGGTGGGGTAATTCTGCTCATAACTCTTCAGCTGTCGAGAGGCATATGCTATTACTTGTCCTCTTTGCATAAGCACACACCCAAGACCACGCCGTGATGCATCGCTATACACCACAAAGCCCTCCCCCACAATCGGCAAGGCGAGAACCGGAGCCGAAATCAACCTTTCCTTTAGCTCCTTAAAGCTTTGGTCGCATTCCTCACTCCAAACATATTTGGCTCCCTTGCGGGTAAGACGCGTTAGTGGACCGGAGATTTTTGAAAATCCCTCCACGAACCGCCGATAGTACCCCGCAAGACCCAAAAAGCTTCGTATTTCCGTGACATTGGTCGGGCGAGGCCAATCCTTGATTGCCTCAACTTTCATAGAGTCCACCGATACTCCTTCCGTGGAGATCACATGACCCAAGAAAGCGACCCCACGAATCCAAAATTCGCACTTCTTTAACTTGGCGAACAACTTGTTCTCTCGAAGAACTTGAAGCACAATCCTTAGGTGCTCTTTATGTTCCTTTTCACTCCGAGAGTAGACAAGAATATCATCTATGAACACAACCACAAATTGATCCAATAGTGGTTTGAACACACGATTCATTAAATCCATGAACGCTGCCGGGGCATTGGTAAGCCCGAAAGGCATAACCGTGAATTCATAGTGTCCATACCGCGTCCTAAATGCGGTCTTATGCACATCCTCCAGTTTGATCTTCAATTGGTGATAACCGGATTGCAAATCAATCTTTGAATACACCCGAGACCCTTGCAACTGATCGAACAAGTCATCAATTCGGGGTAACGGGTACTTATTCTTGACGGTCACTTTATTCAACTCGCGGTAATCTACACATAACCGCAGCGAACCGTCCTTTTTTCGCACAAATAGAACAGAGGCTCCCCAAGGTGACACACTTGGCTTTACGAAACCCTTGTCCATTAAATCTTGCAATTGTGCTTTCAATTCCTTCAGTTCCGCGGGTGCCATCCTGTACGGGGCCTTAGAAATCGGCGCCGTACCCGGGAGCAAATCGATCACGAATTCTATTTCCCGGTCCGGTGGCATTCCGGGCAACTCCGTCGGAAATACATCCGGGAACTCTTGGACTATAGGAATGTCCTCGAGCCCCAACACTTCTTTTCGGTCATCCACTACCGTCGCCAAGTAGGCAATGCAACCACTAGCAATAAGCTTCCTTGCTTGCGACGTGGACACCATTGACGCATAGAGCGAACTCCTGCAACCACGGTACACAAACTCTTTGTGCCCGGGTTCTTTAAACCTCACTGTCCGGCTCTCACAATCAATAGTGGCGTGATACCTCGAGAGCCAATCCATTCCTAGGATCAAATCATACTCGTTCATTCGATTTAACACCAGCAAGTCAGCTGGCATGATCCAGTTTTCAACCCTCACGGGGCAGTCTACACACGCGTGATGTACGCAAAAGGTGTGTTCAGGTACTTGCACAGTTCTAGCATGTGTGGCATCTACAATTTCTATTCCGTGTGCAATAGCAAATGATCGAGCAATGAATGAATGCGATGCACCAGTATCAAACAAAGCTCTACATCGAATGCCTTTAATTAACACAATACCTGCCACGACATCATCCTGGGCAGAAGGCTCCTCCACCTGTGAGGCGAATACCCGTCCACTGGGCGCTGGCCGCTGGCCCTCCACTGGTCTCGGTGGCTGAGTACAGCCTGCCGACATCGCCGCGGGTGGGATGCCCGCAAGCTGCCTCGGTGGTGCAAATGCCGATGCCGACGACGGTGCTCGGCCATCATCCATCGGGCAGTTGTACCGCATGTGACCCGACTGTCCGCACTTGTAGCACCGGCCCTCACGATAATCACATTACTGAGGGCCGTGGGGGCCGCTACAAATCGGGCACTGGGTTGAGGGTCGGTTCCGCCGGGACCCTCGCGATTGGTTTTGCGACTGCGAGTGCTTCGGGGGTCGCTTTGAGCTAGATTGCCCACCCGAGCCACCCGCCGGTCGCTTCTTTCCCTTTTCTTTTTCTTTTTCCCACGACTCGCGCTCCTCGCGCGCACATGCATTCCCGTGCTCCACCCAAAGAGCACGGTCCAAGACCTCCGCAAAGGTCTGTAGCTTAAGGGCGTGCACCGCCCGAAAGATCTCCGGTTGAAGTCTGCGCACGAAACTGTCGACCTTGTCCAACTCTCTGCGGACAACGTGCGGTACGCAATTAATAATGTACGAGAACTCCCTCTCGTACTCGCGCACGGTACGGTTCCCTTGCTTCAACTTACGGAACCTTTCTTGAAGTTTCCTTTATCGCTATCGGGGAAGTAGGCGGCGAACACCATACCCCGAAATTCCTCCCATGTCGGTGGCGGAAGGCTAGAGAGTCGATCAAGTCGGACTCCCTTCCACCACACCTTCGCCGATCGCTCCGAACAATGAGCGGCGAGGTGCACCTTGTCCCTCTCCAAGGTATACAAATCCTCGAAGAGCGTCTCCAACGCGTCGATCCACGTTTCCACGTCCCATGGATCCACGTTCTCCCCACTAAAGATAGGCGGGTTGAACTTCTTGAACCTCATGAGAGCCGCAAGTGCGCGCTCTCACTCCGCATCCTCCATCTCGGAGTCGGGCATAGGAGTACCCGACCCACCGGCTACAATCGGTGATGCCGGTGGCGCCACAGCCGGCGCCGGTGTCACCTCCTCGGCCGGTGCCGAAGCAGAGGCCGGAGGTACTCCCAACCTCTCCTCCCTAATCGCAGCCGCTTGCTGCGCCATCTCGTCTTGGAGCTTTTTAATCTGCTCATCCTGTCGTTGCATGGCTTCGGCCTGTCACCGAACCACGCCCATCAACTCGGTCAACTCATTACGAAGACCCGAATTCTCGCCCTCCCCGAGTTGTTCGGGAGCCGCTCTCGCTCTTCCGAGTCCAGCCCTCGTAGGAGGCCGTCCACGTACCATTATCTCCTGAAAACACAACGACTTTGGTCATTTCATGACCTTCAAAGTCATTCGCAACACTATACTTCACGAAAATAAACGTGAACCCAATCTAGGCGAAAGTCACACAAGGGTCCTTATTCCGCTCTTCCGAGTCCCGCCGGGCCTTTAACACCAACTAGGTGGAAAGGATAACCGCACGGGCGCATGCCCCAGACCCGCCGAATGGATAGAGCCTCTTCTACCCGCCCAAGGCGTCACAACACAAGCTTATCCACGAGGTTCCAACTAGGAACGGAGTACAAGAGTTGCACAAGGAAAGCATCAACATAAAGAAGTTCTACTTCTATTACATCACATTGCACATTTATACATGCCCAAAATTTTCTTTTCTTTCTTTTCATTCCATACACCATGTTCCAAAACTATGGAATACATAAGTTTCATACATGTAATGGAAATCCCCTATACTATCAAAGTCCAAGACTAGGGGTACAACTCTATGTATCACCAAAATGGAAGGGCCGCTATCTAGAGAGCCAAACCCTTGTCTCGCTCCGCCGCCTCACTCGCGGAAGGACCTGGAAAACGTGGGGTGAGAACTATAAACATAGTTCCCAGTGGGTAAGGCCACCCAAGAGAGAAGCTCGACTCACCAGGTCCAAAGAAACACCATATGCATAAGTTAGATCACAAATAACTATGCAACACTTATTTACATGCTTGTAAATAAACATAAAGGATGCAACCAAATGAAATGTAAATTATCATTCTCTCCTAGGTTCATCCTATATTTCACATTGACTAAGTTCAATTACTTGTCATTTACTTATGGTTTCGGAATCGACGTCTTACCATAAGGGTTCCAACATTCAAGGAGTGAACTCGTCACCTCCTAATTCGAGTAGCGAACTCGTCGCATACTCGGGATAGCAAAATCGTCGCATACCCCATCTCAACACCGCCATCATATGGCATTGGTAGCGAACTCGTCTCATACCCGGGATAGCAACCTCGTCGCACATCCCATCTCGACACCGCCAACCCATGGCGTGGTAGCGAAATCGTCGCATACCCGGGATAGCAAAATCGTCGCACATCCCGTGTCAACACCGCCAACTCATGGCATGGTAGCAAAATCGTCGCCTACCCGGGATAGCAAAATCGTCGCACATCCCGTTTCAACACCGCCAACTCGTGGCATGGTAGCGAAATCGTCGCCTACCCGGGATAGCAAAATCATCGCACATCCCATCTCGACACCGACAACTCATGGCGTGGTAGCGAAATCGTCGCATACCCGGGATAGCAAAATCGTCGCACATCCCGTGTCAACACCGCCAACTCATGGCATGGTAGCGAAATCGTCGCCTACCCGGGATAGCAAAATCGTCGCACATCCCGTTTCAACACCGCCAGCTCGTGGCATGGTAGCGAAATCGTCGCCTACCCGGGATAGCAAAATCGTCGCACATCCCGTGTCAACACCGCCAACTCATGGCATGGTAGCAAAATCGTCGCCTACCCGGGATAGCAAAATCGTCGCACATCCCGTTTCAACACCGCCAACTCGTGGCATGGTAGCGAAATCGTCGCCTACCCGGGATAGCAAAATCGTCGCACATCCCATCTCGACACCGCCAACTCATGGCGTGGTAGCGAAATCGTCGCATACCCGGGATAGCAAAATCGTCGCACATCCCTGTCAACACCGCCAACTCATGGCATGGTAGCGAAATCGTCGCCTACCCGGGATAGCAAAATCGTCGCACATCCCGTTTCAACACCGCCAACTCGTGGCATGGTAGCAAAATCGTCGCCTACCCGGGATAGCAAAATCGTCGCACATCCCGTTGTTCACATTTTTCACTTGCCAACCTAAGTCTCATGACCTTAGGTTCAAGTCACTAAGTCTCACCTATGTTCAATAATACTAGGTTTACTTTCTCATTCTCAACCTAGGTTCAATGACACTAGGTTTCATTCTCACATGTTCCAACCTATGTTCAATAACACTAGGTTCTATTCTCACATGTTCCAACCTATGTTCAATGACACTAGGTTCTATTCTCACATGTTCCAACCTATGTTCAATGACACTAGGTTCTATTCTCACATGTTCCAACCTATGTTCAATAACACTAGGTTCTATTCTCACATGTTCCAACCTATGTTCAATAACACTAGGTTCAATCATACATGCAACCATGCAACAAGTATAGATAATTGAATTATACTTGAATTCTATATCATGCAATAGGAGCTCATTGCTCTACCTATCATGATTTTACCTTTGCCAACATGCAAGTTCTAGGATTCACAACACATACCATTTTATTTTTAAATGGATATTTACCCTAGACATGGAAGTGACCTAATCACTTCGGTAAACACAAACCCACCTCAAGAGCTTTCAAATTCGTGTATTCTTCAAGCCCCTAAGTGTCCAAGCCTTGAGTTCTTGCTTCAACCCAAGCTTCTACAAGAAAACAATTCGTTACTCGTTACGAACCCTTAAATCAATTCAATACTTGAAATCAAGTGTTCTAACATGATTTTCTATGCCTCAATTGCAATTCCCGAAGGTCCAAATATTTTTAGAACCTCCCATGGCAAAAGCCCCAAATCTACCTAGGGTTTGCATGCATGCAAGCCAAACCCTAGATTTCATGGCCAATCTTCCACCATTTGTGGTTGAGATTGCCTAGGGTTTCCAAAAATCTCATCTTGAAGGATTATATCCAAGGTTTAAACCCTAAATCACAATAACTCACCTCAAAGCCCTAGCTCCCAAGCTTCTTCTTGCACCAAAAAGCTTCTTTGCACCTTGGAAGTCCTTTTTCCAAGCTCCAATCCACCACTTCTCCAAGCTTTGGAGAGATCTCTAGAGAGAGAAAGTGAGGGAGAGGGAGAGGGAATGAGAGGAAAGTGAAGAAGGAATGAGGGGAGAGACCTCAGCCCCCCCTACATAACCCATTCACTACAAAATTACCAAAATACCCCTCACTGGGCATTCTGCCTCAGCCGGGTCCGGACCTTGCAAGTGGGGTCCGGACCCCGCACTGATAACTGACCAGCGCGCAGGCCGGGTCCGGACCTTGGTGTCCGGGTCCGGAACCCATACGCACCCCAACTCGAAAACCAGCTCGGGTCCGGACCGTGACATTCGGGTCCGTACCGTGGCTGCCCGCGGACTTCATTGTCCGGACCCCAGCTCCCAGGGTCCGGACCCCGTGAGCAGTTTTGCTCCAGTTGGTCCCTTTTCCAAAAATTTTTAATTTCTGGGTTTCCACTCGCACCCACAATGTTCCAAAACCTTCGGAACCCAATTCCACACCAGCCATTATCGGCTTCCATCGAACTTTATCAAATTTAGTAAAGTTCGATACAACGCACCGAAATTCAAGGTGCTACATCCCCCGTGTCGATTTAACCTTCAATTAGGGAGACAATAGATCAATTTCACTAAGAACCTCATTTCTATAAAACCCCTAATTTTAATCCTAGGGTTTGCACCCTTGCAAGAACACCAAGAATTTATTGGGACTTCTTGTTTATCTAGGTTAGGATCTCATAGGGGTTCCCAAAATACCAATAAAAAGGATTTAAACCAAACCCTAACTCAAAAATCTCAAAACTCACCTTAAGGTTCTCTTCTCCTCAAGCTTCTCATTGCACAAGAGCTTGCTTCACCTCTAAGCAAGCCTCATCTCCTTGCACAAGAGCTTGCTTCCCCTCCAAGTAAGCTTCATCTCCTCCAATCTTCTTATTGGAGAGATTCTAAGGGGAGAGAGAGAGAAAGAGTGGTAGAGAGGAAGAGAATAGGTTTTATCTTATGTGTGTGGGAGAGAAATGAGAGAAAGAGAGAGTTTGGGCTTATTTATAAGCCCCCAAAGCTTATTACAACTTAGTCCCTCCATTTTATGAAAATTTCCACTCTAACCACTTTTTTTTTCCTCTCTTTTGCTCTAGAAACCTTGTTTCCACTCTAAACTCACTCCAACTTATTTCTAATTCATCCCGGGTCCATCTAAACTCCCTCAATAGCCTCAAACATCATCTCACCCATACTTTACCCAATTTGGCCAAAGTTCGGAGAAGTATATGATAATTTCGTACACTACATTCTCCCCCCCATAAAATAGTTTCGTCCTCGAAACTTAATACATACCTCAAATTGCGTCCACAAAAAGGTGAGGATATCGTTCCCGCATTTTACTTTCGAGCTCCCAAGTAGCTTCTCGTTCATCATGATTGCTCCACTGGACTTTAACATAGGGAATTACGCGATTCCGTAGTTCTTTCACTTCGGGAGCAAGTATACATAACGGGAACTCTTCATACGCCGTGTCCTCCTGTAGTTCCGGCGGCTCATAGCTGAGAACATGCGTAGGATTAGGGATATACTTGCGGAGTGTGGACACATGGAACACATTATGCACTCCCGCAAGCCTAGGTGGCAATGCAAGTCGATATGCGACGGGGCCAACTCGATCCAGGATTTCATACGGTCCAACATAGCCAGGGCTCAACTTTCCTCGCACTCCAAACCGCTTCGCACCTCGCATGGGGGAGACTTTCAAAAACACCCGGTCACCCGTCGCAAATTCGAGATCTCGACAACGGTTGTCAGCATAACCCTTTTGTCGAGATTGCGCTATCAACATTCTTTGCCGAGCAAGGCGCACCTTTTTCTCGGCTTCGCACAACACATCTGGGCCTAACACCACCCGTTCACCGACCTCACTCCAATGAATCGGAGATCGGCATTTTCTTCCGTACAAGGCTTCAATTGGCGCCATTCCTATACTCGCCTGATAGCTATTATTATAGGCAAACTCAGCCATCGGCAAATAAAGTGCCATCCTCCCTTGAAATCAAGGACGCATGCTCGAAGCATATCCTCAAGAATTTGTATCGTCCTCTCCGACTGACCATCACTTTGAGGATGAAAAGCAGTACTGAAGTCGAGCCGTGTGCCAAGAGCATCCTGCAAGCTCTTCCAAAACTGGGAGGTAAATCGAGGGTCTCGATCCCATATAATCGATACTGGAACCCCGTGAAGTCGGACAATCTCATCGAGATAAACTTGTGTCAACTTGTCACTCGACCACGTGGTATGGATCGGTATGAAATGAGCAGACTTCGTGAGACGATATACCACCACCCATATCACATCGTGACCACCTTGAGAACGAGGTAGTCCCACGACAAAATCCATCATCATATTTTTCCACTTCGACACGGGAACCGGCAAACTCTGAAGCTTTCCCGCTGGAAGTCGGTGCTCCGCCTTAACCTGTTGGCACACTAAGCACTGTGCCACAAAACGACCAATGTCTTTCTTCATCCCGAGCCACCAATAGTGCATTTTCAAATCCTTGTACATCTTAGTGCCACCCGGATGAATGCTGTAAGGGGTTTGATGTGCCTCCTGCATAATCTCCCCCCGCATTCTCTCGTCACTTGGCACACATAATCGGCCTCGAAACCGGATTGCGCCATCGGAACCTATACTAAAATCACCAACACGTCCACTCTCAATATCAGTCCGCACCTTTTGGAGACTCAAATCTTTCGACTGTTGCTCCTTGATTCTCTCCAACAAGGTCGGTTGCACTACCAAAGCCGCAAGAATAGTAGTAACATTCGGAGCCACAATCTCCAAACTTAGGCGCCGTATTTCCTCCTGTAATGGCGGCTGGCCCTTAATCAGCATTGCGAGGTTCTCGGCTGATTTTCTACTCAAAGCATCAGCAACTACGTTAGCTTTCCCCGGGTGGTATAGAATAGTGACATCTAGCAGCAGCTGCAGCCAAAAGTCCTGCTGGCAGTTGGAACTGCAGCTGCTGCCAGCAAGGTCTTAGTCCAGACAACCTCTTGGAGGAAGCTTTAACTTCGAAACTGGTACTATAGGGAAGTAAGGAAGAGTGTGGGAACTCATCGTTTACTTAGTGCCAGCTGGAATTGCAAGTTAGAGCATTGGTAAGTGAGTACTTTTGTAAGCATAAGCTGAAGTTTCAGTTTTGTTAGTTGACGGTAGTGTTCTTGTGAACCAGCTTGCATCTTTGACTTGTTAACTGTAAATTGGGGGCTTTGAGTAAATCAATTTTGAAATTGAAGGTTCATGACTTGAATTGGGATTGTTGGGGTGCTGTTCATCCCTTCATTGAGCTGGATTTGTAGGTTAATAGCTCTAAATTTGATGTTGAGCAAAGTGGTGCATAATGTTGATTTTTGGACTGAACTGGACCAACTTTGGATTTTGATAAAATTCGTTTGAATTTCTTCAAGGAGCCGAGCTTTGGAAGGGTTGAGATTGGTCTTGACTTCATCCACTAGTGGTTAAAATCTTATTTGGACCAATTTGGAGGTAAGATGAGTGAGAATCTCAGTTTTCATTGAGGTCCAAAATCGAAAAATAGTTTTTACATTGAAGCTGAATTCTTGACCTCTATTTCTTAATTGCGATAGAATTTCATGGTGAATTGTGAATTTTTCTTGTAGTGTGGAAACCATAGATCACTAATGGATTGCCCCCTATCCTCATCTTGCCCTGGATTTCCTTGTGGGTCAAGAAATTTGCAGCATCAAGGTGCAGTCCAGCAGCAGCTACAGCAGTGCATTCCAGCAGTGGCCACTGAACTTGAGGGTGAAAATGATGGATTTTGACACTTCAAACTGATAAATTGGAGCATGCTCTAGGACTATCTGGTTGTGAGGAGCTAGGGGAGCAAGTTATTTAGCCGAATTGTCGAGGAATTGAGCTTCAATTGAGGTAATTTTGGTCGTAATGCTAATTTTGAATGTTGAAGCCTCATCTTTGGGAATTGTGACTCCAATTTTCTTGTGAGTAATTTTTAGGAGATTATAGCTGATCCATGCCTAAATTCTAGCTGATTCAAAGTTGCTACAAGCTGAATTGTAAGGTACATTTGCTCCAAATAAAGTAAAGTTGATTCCGAAGTCGAATTCATAGGTAATATTGACTTTCGTTAGAAATTATATTCAGCTTTTTATTCCATTAAACCCAGCAAGAATTTTTGAAATTCGTCTTCACTTCCTTTTTAATTGGAGATAATGGAAGGTACTTGTAGAGTTTTAGTCTGATCCGTGGTCGGATTAGCGCACTAGGTGGGTTAATGTTTACCGAATTCATCGGAATTCCTCTTAAGTCTTATAGTAATTCAGCACATATATATATATATATATATATATGTATATATATATATATTGTAGGAATTCAAATTTTTGAATTTGAATCCTTTGTGTTTTCTCTCTCTCTACCTTGTATTTGTGTATATGTATAGGTATATATATATTTAGGTGTATATATATACGTATAAATATATGTATTTTATGTTGTTGTGGTTGTGTTGGAGGAGAGAGGATGGGTTGTGTCGCGATACGGCGATTGTTTCTGACAATCCAAAATAGCAGATTCGATGTCTCGGCAGTGCTGAACACGATGGCGCAATCCGTTTGCACATGCGACCGTCAGATCGTGAGATATCGCGAGATCATCGCCGAGAGGTCGTAATACGTGTTTTGATCGTTTCGCGAATTGGACCCTATTTCATGCACCGTTTTGCATGAAATCTTGTGTGGAGGGGTGTCTGTGCGTTTTACGCATGCTGTGAGGGACTCGGGACATATTTCCCTGGTTTCGAAGGCTTTTTCGCAATTTTACCACTTGTATATTAGTGTGTAGAGAGGAGAGATATCCATTTTTTTGTGTTTTTCTCCCTTAGCTCTCCCCCAGCTGGTGCCCACTCCCTCCACAGCTCCTTGCCCACCTCCCTGTGCGCCGCCGACCACCGCCGACCTCCCCTGGCCGGCGGGGAGCTCCGGCCATCTTCTCTCCACCTTCTCTCTCTCTTTTCTTTCTTCTTCTTCTTCTTCTTCTTCTTCTTCTTCTTCTTCTTCTTCTTCCCCTTACTGTGTGCACCCAGGGTGAACCCATGCCCAGGGTCTTCCCCTGAGGGTGCACAGCCTCCGGCGACCTTGCCCAGCCGTCCGGAGCCGCCGCCGCGAGCTGCTGCTGGAGCAGTGCGGGCAGTGGGCACTTGGCCCGAGCCGCCGGCGCAGCGACCTCCGGCCAGCCTCGGGAGGACCTCCGCCGCCGTCGCCTTCCTCCCCGGCCCCCCCCTGCCGCCGCCGCAGCCGCCGCTAAGGCTGCTAGGGCAGCCGCGGCCGAGCGCCTTGCGCCGCCGCCGCCGTCGCCTTTTCTTGTCGCGGTCACCTCCCACCCGACGTCCGGCGAGCCCCTCTATCCGGTGCTCGCCGTCCCGACCGCCGCCGCCGCCGTTCGTTGCTGGCGCCGCCGTGCCCTAGCCACCCGAGAGCTAGTGCTCTCCCCGCGCCGCCGCCGCCGCTTCCTACCGCCGGTTGAGGTGAGCTCCCCCTTCCTCACCTACCCCGCGTCCGACCCTAGCCGCCGCGCGCGCTGCATGTCGGCCGGCAGCCGGCCGGAGCAAGCTTGCTCCGGCCAGGCTTGTTTTTGCTCGGTTTGGGCCGCATGCATGGATTTGAGCCTTTGGCTGCCTCCTGAACCTCGGGAAGGTTAGCCCGATGATCGCGGCGACGCGCTGATCACCGTGCTCACCTCATTTTACTATTTTGGCGCGCCGCTTCGCTGTTTAGCCTTTGTCATGCTTTATTATCGCATGCTTCGCATGTTTTTGTGGATTGTTTGAGCCTGCGACTGTCCCTGTCGTAGAGGGGCTGTGAGCACGGCCTCCGTTGCGTCGTTCCCTATCCGCTGGTGTTTGCGGAGGGTCGTGCGGACGAACGGGGTGCTCTATCGGCCTTCTTTATGCTGATTTTAGTGTGTATGTTGCTTGTTTTAGGCTTTTGTGGATTGTGGCAGCGCGGAGATGCTGCGGGCAGCAAGGACTTGATCCTTGAGGCCCTGTGGACTAGTTGTCCATGCTCGTTTTGCCCTCGCGGAGATCCGGTGCGTTTTCCGATAAAATAGTCGGCGGAACGCGCGTTTTGGTCGTGCGACTCACTTGCTGGTTTCGTGAGCGACTTGGCTTTGTCGTTTAGCCTCGTTGGCTGTTCTTCATCGCTGTCCCGAAGTTTCGAGGGCAGCGGATGAGTGACGGAGGGTTCCGGTGCCAAATCGGCATTTTTCGGGAACCCGGAAAGCCGTTTTGGGATGCGTTGGTGTTCGTGGCATCCCGGCCTTGTGCCCGCTGTCCAACCACCTTGTTTGGTGTGGTTGTGGACAGCGGAACACTCGCGTGGTTTGTTGGTACCCCTCTGGGGCTTGGTTTGAGTTCGGGATCGTTCCGGCAGGTTTTCCGGACGATCCGACGGTTTCGGGTTGTGTGCTTTCGTTTGTTGTGTCGACTCGGTGGGTCTTGACCCTGTTGGTACCTCGTAGGTCCTGTCGATGTTCCCGTGAGCCGTTGGTGTTAGGCTCTATCGTTTTTGCAGGTGGGTACTTCGATCCGGAGTCGGTTCAGTGGACTAGCGGTGATACCTTTTTATCCCTTTCTCTTGCATGCTTGATTATTAGTTCACTAGACTCCTGTTTTCTCTCTACTTATGTGAGCTTGCCATTAGTAGAGTAGTGTGGATGTTGCATGACTTACTGATATGCTTTAAGAGCTGATTAGGTGATGGATGTGATGCACGACCCCGGGTGATGGATGCATAGCACGACCTAAGGGGGTGATGGATGCTGGACACGACCCATGAGGCACGGTGCAGGCTGGGCCCATACACCTTATAGGTCCCTGTGAGATTGGGTAAATAGTTACATTCGTATAACATAAACCGAATTGATGCATGGTGTATCTTGCATGATTATTGATGTGACCTGGTTGGTCAGTGGTGATCGCATGTTGTTCCGAGCGATCCTTGGACTTGGTCCCGTTGCTATTCTCGGCTAGTTGCCGTTCTGTGGTTTGAGCATATTGCATCGATCGTCACAGCTCTTCTAGCACTTCACGTACGCCAGCGGTCTGATCCACCGCTTGGGGTGTTCTTTTCCGGAAAAGGGTTGTGCGCTTCCAACCCGTGAGCCTCTCGACATGTGCATCTGCGGAGGTTATGTGCTTGTGAGTGAGCGGTTGTGACAGTGCCAGGGATCCGTCCCTGTGGCCTGGTGGTGATTGGGTTTCATTATCTATCTACAGTTGATGCATATACTATTTGCTTACAGTAGCGTAGTCGTTCATGTATGGTTCATTCTCATGCTTACTTATGCTACTGTTTTACCTATCTATCTATCTGTTGACCCTCGCGCCGGTGTGTACACCTCGCCTTCGTCGGCTTGCGGTACCCACTGGGAGGGGAGACATGTTTATCATGTTCTCACCCCCCGCCATCGTTGTTTTTTTCAGGTGAGCCGGGTGGTGGGAGTCGAGATGTTGTGAGACGCGACTAGATAGCTGCATTAGAGGTCCCGACCTGTGTTACCACCGTTTTGGTTGCTACCCTGACACTCTCCCTTTACCTAGTAGACCTATGGATATGGTTCAGTATTTTGTGTTGATTGCATGCGTAGATATTGTGGATGACTATGCTTAGTATATCGTTCTTATGGTTTAGTTATTGTCGAGTTATGTGATCTTCTGTGAATCGTGGATTTCTACCCTTCGTGGTAGCGATTTTCAAAGTGAGGTTTTCGTGTGGGAAACAGTTTTCAAACAGCTTTTAATCGATCGGCTTTTGGGATTTCAAAAGAGAGTTCTCGTGTGGAGAACGGTTTTCAAATGATCTTTAAATGGTTGAGATTAGGGTTTCAAATAAAGCTTCTGGGTGAGAAGCATTTTTATAGAATGATCTGTTGTTTGTGCATCGCATCATCCTTCGCCTAAGGACTTGTTTAGATACATGCAATTGTTAAGGACGGTTAGATGTATGCTTTGGTCTTTGTGATTGTTGTTTGTGTGATGAATGAATAGTAGTTGTGATCCTGTTTGTATCGTGTGTACGCCGTGCAAATACAGGGAAGACTCTGTCCGTGTAGACAGTGGGACCTGTATTTGTGGCGGGTCTGTACGTGGCGCGGGCTAGACTTTCAAAAAAAAAATGGCACGTATTTTCGCTTCTAAAACTAGCCCGGGGCGTGACATATATATATATATATGTACACATATATATATATATATATATATGTACACACACATATATATATATATATATGTGTACATATATATATATATATATATATATATATATATATATATGTACATATATATATAAATATAGAGTAGGGCTATTGTGCTCTTAATAGCACAATAGCCCTTGTGCTATAAACTTTTTAACCACCCATCAATTTTGATGGGTGGTTAGGATGAGAGAAATTTGAGAGAAATTGAATGTCTTAATTTCTCTTCTTTTTAGATTTCCCTCCAATTTCTCTCCTCTCTCTAATCTCAACCACCCATCAAAATTGATGGGTGGTTAAAAAGTTTATAGCACAAGGGCTATTGTGCTATTAAGAGCACAATAGCCCTACTCTATATATATATATATATGTATATATATACATATACATATATGTACATATATGTATATGTACATATATATATATATGTACATATATATATATATATATGTACATATATATGTACATATATGTATATGTACATATATATATGTACATATATATGTACATATATAATGTACATATATATGTACATATATATATATAGATATATATGTACATATATATATATGTACATATTTCCTCCCCGACAACAGGCCCGATGTGGTGCGTGAACCAGGTCCAGGATTCGGACTAGGAATTGCTATTTTCTCTGATGCAGTTTGCTCTATTCCCTGACCTGAATTAGACTTACCGTGACGTGGATAGGTCCGTTCAACCATCCATGTGTTCCGACGCTTTGGTGAGAGGTATGGCTTGCCTGGTAAGTCCATCAGTCCAAACAGTTGTCCATTCCCAATTTTTAGAATTTTCATATATGTACATATGTACATACATATGTACATACATATGTACATATGTATGTACATATGTACATACGTACATACATATGTACGTACATATGTACATACATATGTACGTATGTACATATGTACATACATATGTACATACATATGTACATATGTACATACATATGTACATACATATATATATATATATATATGTATATATATATGTACATATGTATGTACATATGTACATATGTACATATACATATGTACATATGTACATATGTATATATGTATGTACATATACATATGTACATATGTATACACATATGTACATATACATATGTACATATGTACATATGTATATATATATATATATATATATATAGAGAGAGAGAGAGAGCAGGACTACTGTGCTATTAAGAGCACAACAATTATACTTCTAAGTTTCTAACTAGCTATCAAGTTTGATGGGTGGTTAGGATGAGAGAGAAGAGATATTGGAAAGAAATTTAA
This sequence comes from Puya raimondii, assembly GCA_016920855.1. NCBI lineage: Eukaryota > Viridiplantae > Streptophyta > Magnoliopsida > Poales > Bromeliaceae > Puya > Puya raimondii. The sequence goes on from JABWPP010000050.1 coordinate 127,416,616, forward strand.
GAAAATAAGAAATTGAGACACTCAATTTCTCCTCAATTTCTATTTTCTCTCTCTTCCTAACTTGATGGGTGGTTAGGAACTTAGGAGCACAGGGACTGCTGTGCTCCTAATAGCACAGTAGCCCTACTCTATATATATATATATCCTGATTACCATCATTGTTTAGCTCAAATTCTAGATTTGCATGTTTAGAATGAGATTTGAATTTCGGAGAATATTAAACCTGTTTTTAAATGTTTAATTAATGCTGAATTGGGATTTGACTTAGGAGAAAATCTACACTTTTATTTGGTAATTGTCATCGTTAAGAATTAACTTCAATAGCTATTTTTACTTCTTTCTTGCCTCTGCTAGTGAGCTACGAGTACACAGATTAGTGTAGGTTGGATTTACGCTCGTGCTGAGATGCCGAGTGAATTTTTACAGTAGAGTTTAGGCTTATTTGCATAGTCAGGTACCGTCCGGACTGACAATGGTCCCAGAGCTTGGATTTTTATATTAGATTGCGCCGGGGGCACATGAGCTCCAGTTTTCTGATCTGATTGATCATGTGCATCGAATACAGTCTGTTTGAGCCAAATTGAGCTTGACAGAGATTACGCCTTTTCCTCGGTGGGGTCGCGCCCCTCGAATGCCACTCCGGAGCTTCACCATTAGTGTGTTGATGTTGCAACAGCCCTTTTGGGCGACCTACATAAGACCAGTTACCCCTGTGGGTAGTGCATAGTGGTAGGTTGGCGCAGGCTTGACCGACCTTGTAGCGGTCATTCAGATTTAGTTAGTGAGTCTTCTAGATAGATAGTTGGTGCATATATACAATGATAATATGATTTGAGCATTGGTAGTGTAGTAGCAAATTAGCTGTAGACTTCTTTCCAGCTTTACTACTTTTGCTCCTTTACTTACCCAGCTTTCCATTCATTTTTGTAGACTTAGTGGGTAGGCCGTTGGCGTTGGTGACGGTATCCACTGAGGATTACTTTATTTTATAGTAGTTTTCACGCCCGTTGTTACCCTTTTTTCTTGCAGAGCCTCCTATTCCAGCTGCCGCCACTGATCGAGGTAAGAAAGTCGCGAGCTATATCCCTGTCCACCCTGATTGCTGAGCTAGAGGAGTATCTTTTTGGAGATGGTTTTTAGTTTATAGTCATGTACATACAGATATATTTACTTTATAGTTCAGAGTTGTGTGAGAGGTGGTGTTGTACTTGTGGATTATACTTTTGTACACCTTGGATATTATGTATGTACAGTGGACTATACTTCTATTTTAGTAGCTCTTGTACTTGCTTGTCGTTGTTCTTGTATATTTTATAGGTACTACTATCGCTTTGTGTACACAGGGCTTCCTGTGTATACGACAGATCTGTTGGCGAGCCCGGGTTGGACCAAAACTCAGGGCGTGACACCTTATGTAGGTTCCACTGATATATATATATATATATATATATATATATATATATATATATATATATATATATATATATATATATATATATATATATATATATATATATATATATATTGTAGCACTCGGAATTTCGGTGCGTCGTGGCGAACTTTGCTAAATTTGATAAAGTTCGATGGAAGCCGATAATGGCTGGTGTGGAATTGGGTTCCGAAGGTTTCGGAACATTGTGGGTGCGATTGGAAACCCGAAAATCGAAAAATTATGAAAAATGGACCAAGTGGAGCAAAACTGCTCACGGGGTTCGGACCCTGGAAGCTGGGGTCCGGACAATGAAGTCCGCGGGCAGCTACGGTCCGGACCCGGATGTCACGGTCCGGACCCGAGCTGGCTTCCGAGTTGGGGTGCGTCAAGTTTGGAGAAGTGGAGGATTTGACCTTGGGAAAAGCTTTTAAGGTGGATTTGGAGCTTCTTGGTGCAAGAAGAAGCTTGGGAGTTAGGGCTTTGAGGTGAGTTCTTGTGATTTAGGGTTTAAACCTTGGATTTAATCCTTCAAGATGAGGTTTTTGGAAACCCTAGGCAATCTCAACCACAAATGGTGGAAGATTGGCCATGAAATCTAGGGTTTGGCTTGCATGCATGCAAACCCTAGGTAGATTTGGGGCTTTTGCCATGGGAGGTTCTAAAAATATTTGAACCTTCGGGAATTGCAATTGAGGCAAGGGAAATCATGTTAGAACGCTTGATTTCATGTATTGAGTTGATTATAGGGTTCGTAATGAGTAACGAACCATTTTCTTGTAAATGAAGCAAGAACTCAAGGCTTGGAGACCTAAGAGCTCAAAGAATACAAGAATTTGGAAGCTCTTAAGGTGGGTTTGTGTTTACCGAAGTGATTAGGTCACTTCCATGTCTAGGGTAAATATCTATTTAAAGATAAAATGATATGTATGGTGAACCCTAGGACTTGCATGTTGGCAAAGATGAAAATCATGATAGGTAGAGCCATGAGCTCCTATTGCATGTTATAGGATTCAAGTATATTTATATTATCTATACTTGTTGCATGGTTGCATGTATGATTGGAACCTAGTGTTATTGAACATAGGTTGGAACATGAGATTGGAATCTAGTGTTATTGAACATAGGTTGGAACATGTATGATTGGAACCTAGTGTTATTGAACATAGGTTGGACATGAGAATGGAACCTAGTGTTATTGAACATAGGTTGGACATGAGATTGGAACCTAGCGTTATGGAACCTAGGTTGAGAATGAGAAAGTAAACCTAATGTCATTGAACATAGGTGAGACTTAGTGACTTGAACCTAGGGTCATGAGACTTAGGTTGGCAAGTGTAAAATGTTGAGATGGGATGTGCGACGATTTTGCTATCCCGGGTATGCGACGATTTCGCTACCCGTGCCATGAGTTGGCGGTGTTGAGACGGGATGTGCGACGAGGTTGCTATCCCGGGTATGCGAAGAGTTTGCTACCTGTGCCATGTGATGGCGGTGTTGAAATGGGATGTGCAACGAGGTTGCTATCTCGGGTATGCGACGAGTTCGCTACCTGTGCCATGTGATGGCGGTGTTGAGATGGGGTATGCGACGATTTTGCTATCCCGGGTATGCGACAATTTCGCTACCCGAACTCGGAGGTGACAATTTCACTCCTTCGATGTTGGAACAATTATGGTGAGACGGCGATTCCGAAACCATAAGTAAATGACAAGTAGTTGAACTTGGTCAATGTGAAATATAGGATGAACCTAGGAGAGAATGAAAATTTACATTTCATTTGGTTGCATCCTTTGTGTTGATTTACAAGCATGTAAATATTTCTTGCATAGTTATTTGTGATCTAACTTATGCATATGGTGTTTCTTTGAACCTGGTGGGTCGAGCTTCTCTCTTGGGTGGCCTTACCCACTGGGAACTATGTTTATAGTTCTCACCCCACGTTTTTCAGGTCCTTTCGCGAGTGAGGCGGCGGAGCGAGGCAAGGGTTTGGCTCTCTAGATAGCGGCCCTTCTATTTTGGTGATACATAGAGTTGTACCCCTAGTCTTGGACATTGATAGTATAGGAGTTTTCATTATATGTATGTAACTCGTATATTCCATAGTTTTGGAACATGATGTATGGAATGAAAATAAAAGAAAAGAAAAATTTGGGCATGTATAAATGTGCAATGTGATGTAATAGAAGTAGAACTTCTTTATGTTGATGCTTTCCTTGTGCAACTCTTGTACTCCGTTCCTAGTTGGAACATCGTGGATATGCTTGTGTTGTGACGCCTTGGGCGGTAGAAGAGACTCTATCCGTTCGGCGGGTCTGGGGCACGCGCTCGTGCGGTTTGTCCTTCCACCTAGTTGGTGTTAAGGCACAGCGGGGCGTGACATATATATATATATATATATATATATATATATATCGGTGCAAATATAGATGAAACCACTGACAAATAGGAGGCTTTTGGTTTTCTCGTTTTGGTTTGAATTTGGTTTTTATACAAAAATCCAAGTCGCCTTTTTTTGGTAATGGGCAAAGTTACATATACTCTATTACTGTAAGTCTCTACTCTATTTTTGTTAGTCTCTAGAAATTAATTGTAATTATTGATTTTTGATGTTTTGATTTTTGTTAGTAAGGATGTAATGGCTAAAGGGGTGATTATTGTGTTCCTACAGTGAAAATTTTCAACTACATTTGTTCAGTGTTCATCAACTTAATGTATTGAGCTTTATTCTTGAGTTTATCTTGTCTTATGAAACTTATTCAATCTCATCAAGTTCTTTAGAAAGGTTTCAGTGACTAATTGATATGGGCATAGTTGCATATACTTTTTTTTTTGTAATTGAAATACTACCTAGATTAGATGAGAGTAGCAGTTAGGAAAGAATAATAGGTTTTTTTGATATTATGGAGCTCGCTATCTCGTGATTTATGAAAATATCAAATCTGAAATAGTTATAGTTCTATAATTTAGATTCTATTTCCATCTACTGCATATCGGTGACAGCATGCTTGGAATTGTTAAAAATGTTAAGATGATTAGTCTCAAACTAGATAGAAATAAGAATCCCTGCCTATAGGTAATGCAGAAGGTTTTGCTTTCAGGATGATAAGTAGCAACAAAAGCAATTGCAAATCTCTATTACCTATATTTGCATACTTAACAAATATTAGAAAGATCTCTTGGCTATTGTTATCTCACACAAGTTGGTTACCTGAGCAACTTATCAGAAAATCAAAATACAATTTTGTTCTTTTTTTCAATGTATTTTATCATTAATAGGGGTAAAAATGCTATTTTCCATTGCTGTCAACGGATTAAGCAGATAGAAAGGTTACTTGTGGAGAAAAAATTTAGTTCAATTAAGCACCTGAGAGTAGCTAATTAAGACTTTTGCATCTAGTGAATTTTGAGAGTAGATTTTGTTGGATATTCATCAATTCAACGAACCATACGAGAAAATTGATTTTCTTCACTTTTACGAACTGTCAGAATATGAATATTTAAACTAATTAAAATTTTCAATTGTAAATGTAGTTTAACTAAAATCCAACTTATTCCTAAAGCCAAATGGACAAGTTATAAATATATATGTGTGTGTGTGTGTGTATAAAAAAAAATATATCCACTGAGTTCATCTAGCACAAAAGGTGACTAAAAATTTCCAAGCCAGTAATTCCAAAACTCCCATGGGTGGGACTTCTATACGACTGTAGCAGCAGCGACAGCCGTGAGGTAAAAATTATGAGAATATAGCGGCATCGACTATGAGCGAGGGCGGTGCCAGTAGGAAGGTATGTTGAGTTGAAGGATTCGACAAAGGTGCTGTCACGCCCCGCCGTCCCTTCCCCAAATAGGTGGAAGAAGCCCCGCACGGGCGCGTGCACCAGACCCGCCGAACGGACATAGTTTTTCCTGTTCGCCCAAGATGTCACAATCAGTACAATTCAAGACATTCCAAACAGGAATAGAAATCATGCCCAGATTTTATAAGAAATGCATCATAAATATAAACAATTACGCTATTACAAGCATGCGTCTCATTTTCAAATTACACATTACATTTTTCTTTCATTCTTTCCAAATACAATCAGTTGATTGTTACAATATTTTCTTACTTTTCATTTCAATACCCCTATGCTACGTAGTAGAGGATACTTCTATCCTGGTCACAAGTGGTAAGGCGCTATCTACTGAGCTACGCCCTTTCCTCGCGCCGCCGCGCCGCTCACGTGTGGACCTGGAAATTATGGGGGTGAGAACTATAAACATAGTTTCCAGTAGGTACGGCCACCCAAGGGAAGAGCTCGACCCACCAGGTCCAAAGGAGGCAACATAAGCAAGTTATTCCAACATATAAATAAATATACCATATGCAACACTAAAACATCATGCTTATGCCTCAAATAAATGCGATAATGAAAATCATACAAGTAGATCTACCTTTTCTACTTTCTATTTCACTATCCATTTCTTATACCATCCGCTCCTAAAGTTTCTCTTACCTTAGCCAAGCTATACACCCGACTCACTTTTGAGTCAATCATCAGCGGACTACCGCTCATTGTCCAAGCCTGAGGGAGGGAAAACATGCCACATGCACCTCAGCCTTCAATCCACTCGACTATAGGTCATCTATCGGGCGAGAAATACCACATATACCCTCGACCATAAGTCGCTTACCAGGCGAGGAGAACCACAACATGCCCATAATCCTGTACTGCCGAGCGAGGAGAACCAACATACCCGCAGTTGTGTTTCACTTGCTGGGCGAGGAGAACCAACATACCCGCAAGTATGATTCACTTACCGGGTAAGGAGAACCAACATACCCGTAAGTATAAGTCTGGGAATTCCGGAATCCACTTTCCAAGTCTCAAGGGTTCATCACATACCCTATGTTGTCAACCTCTCTAGGTTCATAGTCACATGTCCAAGTGGTCATCCTACCACTATATTTTCCAACCTATGTTCAATGACACTAGGTTCAATGACATTCCAATCCAAGTGTTCATCCTACCACTATGTTTTCCAACCTACGTTCAATGACACTAGGTTCAATACCCAATCATATTCTTTCTTATCCTAGTTGTTCATACCTAGAATTCATGATTCATGACATATAGTCCGTGTTGAGTTCACTAATGTCCTTAGTGAAATTCAACCTTTGTTCAATGTCCACACCTAGACATATATATATATATATATATATATATATATATATCTCACATGCCTACTATTCTTGTCCAATGGTGGCTAATTTCTCTAGTAACATATGATTCACACATTCATATTTACCAATTAACCTACCATTACATGCATCAAGTAAACAAATATAAAATTTTACTCTTTGGCATGGAAGTGACCTAATCAATTTGAAGCACAACCCACCTTGTGGTACCCCCAATTGCTTGTAGACACTTGCAATTGGGCCAAACTCTTGGATCTCCAAGCTTGCTCCCAAACTTTTCTTGTCCTATACAAGAGATCTATTCGTTACCATTTTCGAACCCTTAAACGATTTTTTCTCTTGAAATCAAGTTGCCCCACTTGATATCCTAACTCTCAATTAGGGTTTTAAAGGGTTAAAATATTTTTAGAACCCTCTATAGAAAAATCTCTCTTTCAACCTAGGGTTTTTCAAAATTCATGGCAAAACCCAATTTTATTTACTAATCTCTACAATTTGTAGCCAAGATTAGCCTAGGGTTTGATAAAAATCTATTTTACAAGGTTTAAATTCAAAACCCTAACTTTAAATCCCAAAACTCACATTTGCCCAAAGCTTTTCCACCTCTTCTTGGTCAAGAAGAAAGCTCTCCACCTCCAAATCCCTTCTCCAAGCTTGATTTCCCAAGCTCCAAGAGTTGGAGAAAAATAAGAAGATGTGAGAATCCGAATTTTTTGGAATTTGGAATTCTCAGTGTTCCTCTCCCCCATTACTGTGTTTTTGCTCGGTATACGTATATAATACAGATATATATGTATATATAGGTATATAAGTGAGTTTTGGTGGAGTTTTTAAGTTTTCAGATTTTCGTCGCGGAGAGTGAACGGCTTAACGGCGCGATCCGGAGTTCGATGTTGGCAATCCAAAATACTAAGTTCGATGTCTCGGCAGTGCTGAACGCAATGGCGCAATCCGTGTCGGCGTGCGACGCACGGTTTGAAAGTTATTGCATCTTTATCGTAGATCGCTCGAAGGTTACGTTTTATGTTTTCGCGATCGAGTCCCCGTTTTCGCACCTTTTCGCGCGATTTCGAATCGCAGGGGCCTGGGAGGATTTTGTTGCCTTGGGAGGGAGATTGTGGCTGAGAGGGAGGGGTAGGTAGGGGGTTGGTGGAGGCTTTAATGGGATTTGACCCAACACACCCCTCTCTTTACTTAGTCAACACTCCACCCTCACTCTCTCTCTCCCTCTCCCTCACTCTTTCTCTTTTCCTCAGCCCCAGCCAGAGCCCGAGCTCCCCCTGCCCCTTTGGCCTCCTCCCCGAGCCTTGCCGGCCGCCGCCGGCCACCACCTGGCCGGAGCATCCCCGGCCACCCCTCTCTCCTTGTTTTCTCTTTTTCTTCTTCTTCTTCTTCTTCTTCTTCTTCTTCTTCTTCTTCTTCTCTGAGGTGAGCACCCAGGGGGAACCCATGCGTGAGCCCCTCCTGAGGTGACTGGGCTGCTGGCGCCGCCGGAGTGCCGCCGGAGCCGCCGCTGGGCTGCTGGAGCTGCTGCTGGAGGAGCTGCGGGCCGAGCATGGTGGGGCCGCGCCGCCGCCGCCGCCTCCCGACGCCGGAGAGGGTGAGCTTGGTCACCCTCGGGACCTCCGGCGCCGCCTCCTCCTTCCCCGGCCATCGCCATCGCCGTGCCGCCGGAGCGCCGCCGGAGCCGCCGCGGGCTCGGTGTAGCCAGCTAGGGCATCCGCAGCTTGGGTTGCTCCGCCGCCGCCACCCGCCGCCCTTTTTTGTCGCGGTCACCTCCCAACCGACGGCCGGCGACCTCCTCTTGCCGGTGCTCGCGTCGCCGCCGGCCGCCGTCGCCGTTTGTTGCCGGACCCGCCGTGCCCTGTCTCGGGTTGCCAACCCGAGAGAGGCTCGCAGGCTCGCTACCGCCCCCGCCGCCGCCGCCGGTTCCTGCCGCCTCCTGAGGTGAGCCCCCTCTTCCCTGTGACCCTCTAGACTGACAGTGGCCGCCGCCGGCCTTGCTTGCCGGCCGGCAGCCGGCCGGAGCTAGTTGCTCCGGCCGGGGTCTGGTTTTTGCTGTTGTTGGCCGCGCCGAGGATTTTGGAGCCCCTGGTGCTTCCCGAGGCCCGGGAAGGTGAGCATGAGGATCATGGCATCTCACTGATCATCATGCTCACCTCCATTTTGGTTTTGCTCGAGCCGCTTCGTCATTCGGCCTTTGTCGGGTCATTTTGGACCTTGGCGCCCTGTTTTTATGCAATTGCTGGGCCAGCGACTGTTCTCGTCGCAGTGGGGCTGTGAGCACGGTCACCGTGACATCGATACCTATCCGCTGATGCTTGCGAAAGGTCGTGCGGATGTACGGTTCGCTCACACGGCCTTAGTTATGCTTGCTTTTGTGCGCGCGCTCACTGTTTTTATGGGATTTCCCAGCTTGCGACTAGTCCTGTCACAGTGGGATTGTGAGCACGGTTTCCGTGACGTCGTTACCTATCCGCTGGTGCTTGCGGAAGGTCGAGCGGACGAACGGATTGCTCGAACGGCTTAATTTAGTGCTTGTATGTATGTGTATGTTGCTTGTTTGGGGACTTTGGCGTTTGTGACAGCGTAGCGACGCTGTGGGCAGCAAGGGTAAGGTCTTGGAGACCCTGTGGACTGCTTGTCCAACCCCCTCGCCCTTCGTGTGGTTTCGGACTTGTTTCCGACGCGTTTTTCGATGAAATAATCGACAAAACGCGCGTTTCTAGTGGTGCGACTCGCTCGCTGTTTTCACAAGCGACTTGGCTTCGTCATTCAGCCTTGTTGGCTGTTCCTCAACGCTGTCCCGAAGTTCCGGGGACAGCGGTTGAGCGACGAAGGGTTCCGGTGCCATTTCGGCATTTTTCGGGAACCCGGGAGGCCTTTTCGGGTGCGTTTTTGGTCGTGGCACCCCGAGCTTGCGCTCGCTGTCCCAGCACTTGGTTTTGTGTGTTTAGGGACAGCGAGGGACGTGTTCGACGTTCTAGTACCCCCCTCAGGGGCTTGGTATGGTTTCGGGATCGTCCCGGTGGGTTTCCCGGGCGATCCGCCGGTGTCGGGATGTGAGAGCTTTACGTTTAGCGTCGACTTGGTGGACCTTGACCGTGTGAGTCTTTCGTAGGTCCTGTCGCGGTTCCCGAGAGCCGTCGGTGTTAGATTGGATCTTACCTACAGGTGGGTGCTTCGATCCGGAGTCGGTTCAGTGGACTACGGTGATACCTTTCTATCCCTTCTTTGGCATTACAGTTTTTAGTTCACTTGACTCCCGTAGACTCTACTTATATGCGTGCTTGGATAGTAGAGTAGTTGTAGTTGCATGGTTCTTGAGACGACCCAGTTGGTCGGTAGTGATCGCATGTTGTTCCGAGCGATCCTAGTTGTAGTTGCATGGTTCTTGAGACGACCCAGTTGGTCGGTAGTGATCGCATGTTGTCCCGAGCGATCCTAGTTGTGGTTTTTTGCATGGTTCTTGAGACGACCCAGTTGGTCGGTGGTGATCGCCTGTTGTTCCGAGCGATCCTAGTTGTGGCTTATTGGTTGCTTCTCGGCTTGTTGCCGTTCTGTGGATTGAGCATTTGCATCGATCGTCACAGCTCTTCTAGCACTTCACGTACACCGCGGTCTGATCCACCGTTTGGAGGTGTTCTTTTCCGGAAAAGGGTCGTTGAGTTTGTGCCGACCCGTGAGCCTTGATGCAGTGCGTCCAGAAGGTTTATGTGCCTATAGATGAGCAGGTGACAGTGCATGGGATATGTCCCGGTGGTTTTAGATTGGGTTTACTTTGTGGTTTTCCCTTTGATGCATACTAGTTGCTTACAGTAGCATAGTTACTTCAGTTGAATGTTAGCCTCATACTTACTTGTGCTACTGTATACCATATCTATCTTTTGTTGACCCTCGTGCCGGTGTGTACACCTCGCCTTCGTCGGCTTGCGGTACCCACTGGGAGGGGAGACATGCGTGCATGTTCTCACCCCCCACCCCCATTGCAGGTTTCAGGTGAGCAGGGTGTGAGTGTCGGGACGCTGCGAGGCACGTCTAGATAGTAGCTCTAGAGGTTCCGACTCATGAGGCTACATCCCCAGATTTGGTTATCACCCTACTTTCGCCTATTAGATGTCATTTGTGGTTCAGTTATTCTTTGGGCTTACTATAGCATGCTTATGTGTTGTAGATCTACTCTTTATGATTGAGTGTGATGATAGCATGCTTGTACTGATTGGTTGTATTCGATCGTTTCTTTTGTCGAGCAGTTTTGGTTTTCTACCCCTCGTGGTAGCGTCGTAAAGCAAGGTTTCTGTGTGGGAAACGGTTTTCAAATGGATTTCTGATTGCTCGGTTTTGTGATTTCAAAAAGAGAGTTCTCGTGTGGAGAACAGTTTTCAAATGATTCTTGAATGTTTGAAATTAGGGTTTCAAATAAAGCTTCTGGGTAAGGAGCAGCTTTCTAGAATGTTTGTTGCTTGTGCATTGCATCATCCTTCGCTTAAGGACCTGCTTAGATTCATACAGGTTTAAGGACGGCTAGCTGTATGAATCTTTGGTATCGTTGTGCTGTTGGGATGAATGAATAGTGGTTGTGATCTTGATGTATGCTGTTGACGCCGTGCAAATACAGGGGAGGTTCTGTCCGTGTGTACAGTGGACCCTGTATTTGTGGCGGGTCTGTACGTGGCGCGGGCTAGGCTTTCAAAGAAAAAAAATTTAGCACGTTTTTCCGCATCCTGAACTAGCCCGGGGCGTGACAGAAGATGTAGAGAGTGAGAGAGAGGAGCTTCTCTCTCTCCTTTCTCTCCCTACGTGTGTGTGTGTGTGTGGGTTAACAGAGGAAAGGGGAGAACGCTCCCCTTTATATAGGCCCCCACCTTGAAATTACCAAAATACCCTCCAAAATTGCATTCTGCAGAACTGCGTACCGGTACTCGAATTGGCGTACCGGTACACGGGCATTTAGTATCGGTATCCGAAATCCAGTTCCTCAGAACCCGAACGTTGGATTCTCAAATTTTCTATTGCGTACCGGTACCCAGATTTCAGTACCGGTACACAGTTTTTCAGTACCGGTATTCAGGTTTAGTTCCTCAGACCCCGAGAGCTAGTTCCTCTCTATTTTGTATTGAGTACCCGTACTCAGATTCCAGTACCGGTACTCAATACAAAATCTGCAGCTTTAACAGATTTAACATTTCGGAGTCCGTTTTCGTGCCCGATTCCCGCCGAAAACACTCAAATACTCCCCAAACTTCGTCGGAACTATTTTAATAGATTTTTAAGCTACTTCCACTAGAACTCCACAATTGTAGAAGTTCGGTACACTACAGGCGTGGTGTCTCTTTTTATATAGTTTTAGGTTAGGGGATGGTGTTGTCCCTTTCGTTTCTCTTCCTCAGCAGCTTCTTCTTCTCACCCTCCCCTTCTCTTTCTCTACTTCTTTCTCTCCCTCTGTCTAAAAAACTAGGGCGTATGATGATCTTTTTTTTCGTTCCCACTCGTGCAAAGTTGGAATTGCCTCAAAGGAAAGCTTCGTGATGGGCGCTGCATGTGCCACACTGAGAGAATTCGAATTTTAGAAGTTTGAATTCTGTGTTCCTCTCCCCTTTTACTGTGTATTTGAGTTGTATGTGTATATATATACATGTATAGGCATATATATATGTATATATATAGTATATATATTGTATTTATATGTATATATATTGTTTATGTTTTGTTGCGGAGAGAGAACGGCTTAACGGCGCAATTCGGAGTCCGTTTCTGACGATCCAAAATGGTAGATTCGATGTCACGGCAGTGCTGAACGCGATGGCGTGATTTGTTTCGACATGCGACGGACGGGTTGAGAGATATCGCATGTTCTTCGCTGAGGGGTCGTAGTGTATATTTTATGGTTTCGCGATCTGGACCCTGTTTCACGCACCGTTTTGCGTGAGATTGTTTGTGGAGGGGTGTCTGGGCTTTTTGTTCCTGCTGTGAGGGACCTAGGGGCTAAATTCTATTTTGGAGGGGTGTTTTTGCAAAATACACATGTGTATATGTGTGTTGTGTGTGTGTGTGAGTGGAGGGTGTGAACCTCACTTCCCCTCTCTCCCTCAGCCTCCCCAGCAGTGAGCCCTCTCTTCCCCAGCTCCCCTGCCAGCTCCCCGTGCGCCGCCGACCGCCGCCGACCACCCCCTGGTCGGCGCAACCCCGGCCACCTTCCTCTCCCTTTTTTCTTCTCATTTTCCTTCTTCTTATTCTTCTTCTTCTTCTTCTTCTTCTCCTTCCCTGCGGTGTGCACCCAGGGGGAACCCACGCCTGAGCTCCACCTGAGGTGGCACGACTGTTGGAGTCGAGCCCTGCCGCCGGGAGCTGCCGCCGAGCTGCTGCCAGCTGCTGCTAGGGCAGCAGCAGGCCGAGGTTGCTGGACCCGAGCTGTCGCCACCATCCCCCGCCTTGGAGGGTGAGCACCACCACCCTCGGGACCTCCGGCGCCGCCCCTACCTCCCCGGCCGTCGCCGTGCAGCCAGAGCGCCGCCGCAGCCGCCGCGGGCTCGGCCTGGGTTACTAGGGCAGCCGCAGTCGAGCTCTCTCCGCCGCCGCCACCGCCGGTCTTCTTTGTCGCGGTCACCGGCAGGCCGACGTCCGGCGACCTCCTCTTGCCGGTGCTCGCGTCGCCGCCGGCCACCGGCGCCGTCCGTTGCCGCGCCGCCGTGCCGCCGTGCCCTAGCCAACCCGAGACCTCTGCTTCTTCCCGCGCCGCCGCCGCCGCTTCCTGCCGCCGGCTGAGGTGAGCCCCCTCTTCCTCACCTCCCCCGCATCCATCCCTGGCCGCCGCTGGAGCTTGTTGCTCCGGCCAGGGTCTCCTTTTGATGGTTTTTGGCCACGCGCTTGTGTTTTGGCTCCCTGTTGCCTCCTGAAGCCCGGGAAGGTGAGCACGATGATCGCGGCGATGCGCTGATCATCATGCTCACCTTAGATTTCGGTTTGGTTGAGCCGTTTTGCTGTTCGGCCGTTGTCGAGCTTTGTTATCGCTTGCCTTCACTATTTTTATAGGATTACTGTGCTTGTGACTGGTCCTGTCGCTGTGAGGCTGTTAGCACGGCCTCCGTTACGTCGTTACCTATCCACTGGTGCTTGCGGAAGGTCGTGCGGACGAACGGATTGCTCGAACGGCCTAAATTATTGCTTGTATGTATGTAATTGTTGCTTGTTTGTGGACTTACATGATTGTGGCAGCGCTGTGACGCTGCGGGCATGACCCTTGGGACCCTGTGGACTAGTTTTCCAACCCCTTCGCCCTTTGCGGAGATCCGGATTCATTTTCGACGCGCTTTTCGATGAAATAGTCGGCGAAACGCGTGGTTCTAGTCGTGCGACTCACTTGCTATTTTTGCAAGTGACTTGGCTTCGTCATTTAGCCTCGTTGGCTGTTCCTCATCGCTGTCCTGAAGTTCCGAGGATAGCGGATGAGTGACGAAGCGTTCCGGTGTCAAATCGGCACTTTTCGGGAACCCGGGAAGCCGTTTCGGGTGCGATTGTGTTCGTGGCACCCCGAGCTTGTGCTCTCTGTCATGTCACCTTGTTTTGGTGTGGTTGGGGACAGCGATGGACCTGGTTTGGCTGTTGGTACTCCTGTGGAGCTTAGTGTGGTTTCGGGATCGTCCCGGTAGGTTTTCCGGGCGATCCGTCGGTTTCGGGATGTGAGGGCTTTATGTTTGGTGTCGACTTGGTGGACCTTGACCCTGTGAGTATTTCGTAGGTCCTGCCGTGGTTCCCGAGAGCTGTCGGTGTTAGGCATAATCTTACCTACAGGTGGGTACTTCGATCCGGAGTCGGTTCAGTGGACTACGGTGATACCTTTCTATCCCTTCTCTTGCATTTCAGTTATTAGTTCACTTGACTCCCGTTGACTCTACTTATGTGTGCTTGGATAGTAGAGTAGTTGTGGTTTGCATGATTATTGAGACGACCCAGTTGGTCGGTAGTGATCGCCTATTGTTCCGAGCGATCCTCGTTGTGGTTTATCAGTTGCTTCACGGCTCGTTGCCATTCTGTGGATTGAGCATTCGCATCGATCGTCACAGCTCTTCTAGCACTTCACGTACACCAGCGGTCTGATCCACCGCCTGGGGGTGTTCTTTTCCGAAAAAGGGTCGTTGAGTTGTTCCGACCCGTGAGCCTTGATGCAGTGCGTCCAGAAGGTTTATGTGCCGAGAGATGAGCAGGTGACAGTGCCAGGGATACGTCCCGGTGGCTATGGATTGGGTTTACTTTGTGGTTATCTCCATTGATGCATATACTAGTTGTTTACAGTAGCATAGTTGTTCAGTTGTATGTCAGCCTCATACTTACTTATGCTACTGTTTACCTTATCTATCTTTTGTTGACCCTCGTGCCGGTGTGTACACCTCGCCTTCGTCGGCTTGCGGTACCCATTGGGAGGGGAGACATGTTTACATGTTCTCACCCCCCGCCCTCGTTGTTGTTTTCAGGTGAGCAGGGTGGTGAGAGTCGGGACGCAGCGAGGCACGCCTAGTTAGTGGTACTAGAGGTCCCGACCTGTGAGGCTTCCCTCTCCAGATTTGGTTATCACCCTTATCCTCTATCAGTTAGTTATGGATATGGTTCAGTTACACTGTGGTTGTTTTGTCTAGCATGCTATGATTTTGGTACAGTTATATTTTGGATGTGCTTTCTTGCATGCTTAGATATTGTGGATTTGGTTTAGTATTGATGTGTGGATGCTGATACTTTAGATCTATCATTGTTGCTTTATATCACACATCTTGGATTTCTACCCCTCATGGTAGCGTTTTCAAATAAATGTTTCCGTGTGGGAAATAGTTTTCAAATGAATTTTCGATCGATCGACTTTTGGGATTTCAAAAGAGAGTTCTCGTGTGGAGAACGGTTTTCAAATGATTCTTGAATGTTTGAGATTAGGGTTTCAAAATAAAGCTTCTGGGTAAGGAGCAATTTTCTAGAATGATCTGTTGTTTGTGCATCGCATCATCCTTCGCCTAAGGACTTGCTTAGATTCATACAGGTTTAAGGACTGTTAGCTGTATGAATCTTATTGAGCTGTTGTGTTGTTGTGATCCTGTTGTATGTTGTGTACGCCGTGCAAATACAGGAGAGGCTCTGTCCGTGTGTACAGTGGACCCTGTATTTATGGCGGGTCTGTACGTAGCGCGGGCTAGGCTTTTAAAAAAAATATATATTTGGCACGTATTTCCGCTTCTAAAATTAGCCTGGGGCGTGACACACACGGCGCCCATCCAGAGCGTCCCCAAATTACTTTCTTTGGACACTACGTCCATAAAATTTTTGCCCATCTCTGTTCGCTCCATCCCTCCTTCGTAACCTGCACTTCTCGGCTCCTCCCTTCCTCTGTCACCTTGCGCTCCTCGCCTCGTGCGCAGCTCCGCTCCTCCACAGTTTCGTTCCTCTACAGCTTCGTTCCTCTACAGCTTCGCTCCTCCCCTGCTGCCACCTTTCTCCAGAGAGGTGTTCATCTCTCTCTCCTGCTTATTATGTGGAATAGAACGGGTTTTAATTTGTTTTTCAAACAGTGCTTTATTCGTTCTTAAACTAGTGTTTTACTTAGTTTTGTAAAAAAATTTTTTTTAATAAAATAGGGTTAAACCCCATTTTAAATCTCTCTCTATTTTGTTTAATATAACAATACCCTATGTTCACTGTTTACTCTTTCTTGCATATTATGTGGGAATAGCCAAATATGATAGAGCATTATTATTATTATTATTATTATTATTTAAGTAAAGTAGATAGGATTATTTTAACTCTTTTTCTCTCTGCGCAGGGAAGGTAGCCTGAACTTTTAAGTTTTTATGCATATTACTTTTTGATGATTTTGTCACGCCCCGGGCTAGTTCTAGATGCGGAAAAGCGTGCCAAATTTTTTTTTTGAAAGCCTAGCCCGCGCCACGTACAGACCCGCCACAAATACAGGGTCCACTGTACACACGGACAGAGCCTCCCCTGTATTTGCACGGCGTCCACAACATACAACAGGATTACAACCACCATTCATTCATCACAACAACACAACAACACAAGAGATTCATACAGCTAACAGTCCTTAAACCTGTATGAATCTAAGCAAGTCCTTAGGCGAAGGATGATGCAATGCGCATACAACAGATCATTCTAGAAAACTGCTCCTTACACAGAAGCTTTATTTTGAAACCCTAATCTCAAACATTGAAGAATCATTTGAAAACTGTTCACCACACGAGAACTCTCTTTTGAAATCTCAAAAGTCGATCGATCGGAAATTCATTTGAAAACTGTTTTCCACACGGAAATCTTTATTTGAAAACGCTACCACGAGGGGTAGAAAACCAAGATGCGCGATATAAAGCCATAATGATAGATCTGAAAACATCTACATCCAAAAGTCTAAGCATGCAATCCTCACATGGATACTAAATCCAAAACCACGAAATCTAAGCATGCAATACAATCATCCAACATGTAACTGTACCAAAACATATCATGCTAGATAAAACAACCACAGTGTAACTGAACCATATCCATAACTAACTGGTAGATGATAGGGGTAATAACCAAATCTGGGGAAGTAGCCTCACAAGTCGGAACCTCTAGAGGTACTATCTAGGCGTGCCTCGCTGCGTCCCGACTCTCACCACCCTGCTCACCTGAAAACAACAACGAGGGCGGGGGGTGAGAACATGTAAACATGTCTCCCCTCCCAGTGGGTACCTGTCACGCCCCGGATTACTCGTTTCCCCGGGCTCGCCAACAGATCCGCCGTATACATAGATTTTTCTATGTATACGAAGCGATAGCTAACCTGTAAACAAACATACAAGCCACTACAAGAGATATATAGAGCTGAAATAAAACATACTAATAACAAAAGCCACCTGTACATATAGAGTCCAAAATACAACAGGTCCACCACAACCAAAATAGGTACAAAACCACACTATATGTACATGGCACAACCCAAAAAGAAACTATCTCCAGTAGGGTCCTCCTCTAGGAACAACAGGGACAGGTAGGGATCTAGCTTGCGACTCCCTTACCTCGATCTGCGGAAACAGGCGCAGCAGCCGCAACAGAAGAAGGCTCTGCAAAAAGGTGGCAACAAAGGGTGTGAGAACTACTATCAAAAGAAGTAGTCCTCAGTGGGTACCGATACCGACCTCAACGGTCCACCCACTAAGTCTACGAGACTAACAGTATAGCTGGTAGGTAAAGAACAACAAAGTAAGCTGGAATAAACTCTACAGCTATCATGCCACTACCCTACCACTATCCAAGTCAACTCTCAAGTAAGCACCACCAAAGTGAGAAATCATCCCTGACCCAATCTATTGGAACCGCCCAAACGGGCTCGTCCAGCCAACTGCCTAGCCACACCGCACACTACCGAAAAGGGTAGCCGGTCCAAAACAGATCCACAATCTGTAGCGACAACAACGCAAAAGAGGCCTCACTCCGGAGCGGCACTCGGGGAAGCTACCCAGCCGAGTTAGTACGCGTATCTCTGTCGAGCACAAACAGGCTCCGGCAGGCTATAGTCAAAGAACAAAGGGGTCAAAAGGGGTCAAAGACTCTAAGCTCACGTGCCCTCAGCACAACCAGAAGCTAAAATAAGAGTCTGGGTCCACCGTCAACCCCGACGGCACCCGGTAATACAGAACAGTCTAACCCTGCTGTAAATACAAGCTCGGCATCCCAGCACGAGCGTAAACTCGTCCTATAACGAACTAAGTATCCACCTCGCACTAACAGCGGTGATACAAGAACAGAAACGGCTCCTAGAGCTAAATCTGATAACAGTTCGAAAAGTGACGGTTGTATGTTCGCGAGTTTTCTCCTAAGTCAATTCCCAGTTCAGCATGTAAAGTCATGTCGATAAATTATCAATTTATGCTCCAAATTCAGATTTCATATAAACACATGCAAATTCACGAATTCGAGCTACTAACATGATTTAACAGATAATAAAACAGCATGCTGCACTCTCTATACTTAGGAGGAAATCCGGCGATTTCGGTAACATCAACCCACCTCGAAAGCTATCCAACAGCGGCTAGGAGTCGAGTGGAAGGCCTCCAAACAACGCTGGCCGAAATCGAGCTCAAATCTGCAACCTCGAGATTCGGACCCACCTGCGCACTGTTCTGGGCGCCCAGAACTGCAGCCTGGCAGCACAACCCACATGTGATCAACATGCGATAAAATCCAAATCCTAAGTCCAAATGCAGTGAAATTTGGCTCAACTCACTAGCAGAGGTTCAAGAACAAACCCTCCAAATTTCAGCCAAATCGGAGTTCTACTCGATGTCCAAAAGGTCCACACACTGAACCGGATTCACTTCTGGACCCTCCTGCACATGGATCCAGAAGTTCCAGCACTTAAGCAAAACGCAAACACAGCAAGAATTTAGGGATTCCAACGAATCTAGCTCATAGAAAGGGGTCACAAACCTCTCAAAAACAGTGATGGAACAAACCAAAACCTCTCCAAAGATCCTCACAAAGATCTGGATCTAAAAATCCAAGAATTTCCATCAATGACCCAAAAATTCAGCACTTAAGCAATTACTCAAAATCTGAGCTAGAACTCACCTTTGAATCCTCAATTCCCGTGGGAAGAACCTCCAAACCAGCAAGGAAAGTGGAAGGATCAATCTTCACTTCGTAATTCCAGCTCCCAAGAGATTGGATCCCAAGAACAAAGGAAAAACCCAAGTTTCAGCTCAAGAACACCAGGGGTCCAGTAAAACATCAACTGTAGCTTACATACCTGTCCAAATCGCGATTGGAAAGATTCCACTTCTTCCTCTGCGAGTCCTCTATCCAACAAACCAAGTTTCGTTGGATTTGGATACTCCTACACTGCACACGAGCACGAACATTCCAGATCGACGTTGCAGTTTCAGCAGGAAACCAAGTTCATCAATGGAGGAAGATGAAATTGGGAGAGAAGAGAGGGTTCCCTTGCCAGATCCGAGTTCACCTTGAAGAGGGGAGAAAAGAGCCTCAGGGGAGGTCGTCCATTGCTTTTAAAGACCACTAGATTCGGTGCAATGAGCCTCAAGAACAGAATTACACTAACCTGTCCTCAGCAGAAAACCACACTTCCGAGCGCCCGAAACTCATGAAGTGGGCGCCCGGTTCTTCAGCCTGCACCAACTCGACCATCGGACTCTCCGCCGCGGTCCGGTGCGCCCAAACCTGGTCCGGCGGATCACACCAACCGATCAACACGTGTCGAGCCGTTCGATACTCACGAGGCAGGATTTCCGGACTCACTTTCCGGGCGCCCGAAACATGGATCCGAAATGACTTAGTAATTTTCAGAAAAAGGGGCACTGAACAACTGGGCGCCCAAAACAGAGCATCCGGGCGCCCGAAACTCCAAAAGCCCAAAACTTCAGTTTTGGCTCGCTTCGGTGCTCCGAGTCCGTTTTCGCGTCTATTTGACGCCGAAACGACTCCGACTTGTCTCGACCTTCTCCAGAAGTGTCGGACAGTCTAAAAATACTACAGTCATTCCGTCAGTTAGGCCCCAGGGGTACTACATCCTTCCCCCCTACAAAAAGTTTCGTCCTCGAAACTCAAACTCAAACTCATACCTCAAGAAGACAGCTCGAAAAGGTAGGGATAGGATTCCCGCATCACCGTCTCCGGCTCCCAAGTCGCCTCACGCTCCTCGTGATTACTCCACTGCACTTTCACGTACGGTATGACTCGGTTGCGCAATTCTTTCGTCTCGCGAGCAAGAATCCGCACCGGTCGCTCCTCGTACTGCAGGTCCTCAGCCAACTCAAGTGGGGTGAAGTCAATCACGTGGGAGGGGTCGAACACATATCTCCTCAGAGCCGAGACATGAAACACATCATGGACTCCAGAGAGTCGCGGTGGTAGGGCAATCCTGTACGCTACCGGCCCCACTCGCTCTAACACCTCGAACGGGCCAACAAACCGTGGACTGAGCTTTCCACGAACTCCAAAACGGCGAATTCCTCTGGACGGCGAGACTTTCAGAAACACATGATCTCCAATCTGGAACTCCAAGTCTCGTCTCCTAGTATCCGCAT
This sequence comes from Puya raimondii, assembly GCA_016920855.1. Lineage (NCBI taxonomy): Eukaryota > Viridiplantae > Streptophyta > Magnoliopsida > Poales > Bromeliaceae > Puya > Puya raimondii. Next base: position 127,437,311 of record JABWPP010000050.1, read on the forward strand.
AGCTCCTCTGTCGACTCTGGGCGGTCTCAAGACGTCGTCGAACCATCTTGACCTTCTTCTCTTCCGCTTCCAATAGGATATCGGGACCCAAAGTCTTCCTCTCACCCACATCGCTCCAATGCAAGGGCGAACGACACCTGCGTCCATACAATGCCTCAAACGGAGCCATCTGGATGCTCGCTTGATAGCTATTGTTGTACGCAAACTCAACCAGTCCTAAGTGTCGATGCCACCCTCCACCAAAGTCTAGGACACATGCTCTCAACATGTCCTCTAGAGTCTGAATGGTCCGCTCAGACTGACCATATGTCTGTGGATGAAAAGCCGTGCTAAACCGCAGCTGAGTACCCAGTGCTGTCTGTAGACTCCTCCAAAACTGTGAGACGAATCATGTGTCTCGATCAGACACAATCGAGGTAGGCACTCCATGCAGTCTCACTATCTCGTCCAAGTATAACTGAGCGAGTCTGTCCCTGGACCAAATAGTCTGCACTGGTAAGAAGTGGGCAGACTTGGTCAGTCTGTCCACTATCACCCAAATAGCGTCAAAACCAGCCTGCGCCCTAGGTAATCCCACGACAAAGTCCATGGCGATCTGGTCCCACTTCCACTCGGGTATTGGGAGACTCTGAAGCTTGCCAGCAGGTACTCGGTGCTCTGCCTTTACCTGTTGACAAGTCAAACACTGAGCCACAAATCTCCCAATATGGCGCTTCATTCCATTCCACCAGAAGTGTGCCTTCAAGTCCTTATACATCTTGGTTCCACCGGGGTGAACCGTATAAGGTGAGTAATGAGCCTCTCTCAAAATCTCCTCTCGAATCTCAGAATCCATAGGCACACACAGTCGGTCCCTGTACCGCAGTACTCCCGAACTGTCAACACTAAAATCCCCTGTCTGCCCGCTGGCAATCTGCTCTCGAATCCTCATCAAGTAGGGGTCCACACTCTGTTTCTCTCGGATTCTATCCAACAGAGTGGGTTGCAAAACCAAAGACATAAGTTTTGCAATAACCCCAGGGGATACCACCTCAAGCTCAAGCCGCCTCAACTCCTCAAGTAACGGCGCCTGCTGAGTGATCATCATACTAAGGCTCTGCACTGATCTCCTGCTCAACGCATCTGCCACTACATTCGCCTTGCCGGGATGATACTGGATGGTAATATCATAATCCTTCAACAGTTCCAACCACCGGCGTTGCCTCAGATTCAATTCCTTCTGAGTGAACAGATACTTGAGACTTTTGTGATCTGTGAAAATCTCACAGTGCTCACCATACAGATAGTGCCGCCACAGCTTCAGTGCAAACACTACAGCTGCCAGCTCCAAATCATGCGTAGGATAATTCTTCTCATAATCCTTCAATTGCCGGGAGGCATAGGCAATTACCCTACCATGCTGCATCAACACACATCCCAAGCCACTGTGTGATGCATCACTATAAATCACAAATCCTTCCCCCATAACTGGAAGGGTAAGGATGGGAGCAGACATCAGTCTCTCCTTCAGCTCCTCAAAGCTACGCTGGCACTCAGCACTCCAAACAAATCTAATCCCCTTCCTCGTCAGACGAGTGAGGGGTGTGGAGAGCTTCGCAAAGCCTTCCACAAATCGACGGTAATAGCCAGCCAACCCGAGAAAACTCCTCACTTCAGTAACCGTCGTCGGTCTGGGCCAATCCCGCACAGTCTCAATCTTCTGCGGGTCCACCGCTACTCCAGTGGCCGAAATCACATGGCCCAAGAAAGCTACCTCTCGAAGCCAGAATTCGCACTTCTTCAGCTTAGCATACAACTTCTTCTCTCTCAGAAGTTGCAGCACCACCCTCAAGTGCTCCTCATGCTCAGCATCGCTCCGAGAGTAGATCAAGATGTCATCAATAAACACCACCACAAACCGGTCCAAGAACGGCTTAAACACCCGATTCATCAAATCCATAAACGCGGCAGGGGCATTAGTCAATCCAAACGGCATCACCGTAAACTCATAATGCCCGTACCGGGTCCTAAAAGTCGTCTTAGGAATATCCTCGGCCTTCACCTTCAATTGGTGGTAACCAGACTGCAAGTCAATCTTCGAGAATACACAAGATCCTTGCAGCTGATCAAACAGATCATCAATGCGCGGCAAAGGATACCTGTTCTTGATGGTCACTTTATTCAACTCTCGATAATCCACACAAAGTCTAAGTGAACCATCCTTCTTCTTCACGAATAACACCGGCGCCCCCCAAGGAGATACACTGGGTCTCACAAACCCTTTATCCATCAAATCCTGAAGCTGCGCCTTAAGCTCTCTCAGCTCAGCCGGTGCCATTCGGTAGGGTGTCTTTGAGATTGGCGCAGTTCCTAGGACTACGTCAATCATCAAACTCGACCTCCCTGTCAGGTGGCATCTCAGTCAACACCGGGGGGAAACACGTCCGGGAACTCGCGGACTACGGAGATGTCCTCGAGCTCCGGTGCCCCTGCAGATACCTCCACAACAGTCGCCAGAAATGCGATACATCCTCGACTCATCATCTGTCTCGCTCGTGCCGACGAAATCCACGTCGCAAACAACGTGCTCCTGCAGCCTCGATACACGTACTCCTCCTGGCCTGGCTCGCGAAACGTCACGGTCCTCTCGCCACAGTCGATCATCGCGAAGTAGCGCGTCAGCCAATCCATGCCGAGCACTACATCAAAATCCTGCAATCGCCCCAAGACCAACAGGTCTGCGGGCATCACCCAAGGTCCAAGCTGCACAGGGCAAGCTTGACAACAATCCTCCACACGCAAAACGTGCTCGGGAATCTGCACATCTCGTGCACAAGGTAACGGCCCTATCACTAGCCCATGCAAGGATGCAAATGCTCGACTAACAAAAGAATGTGATGCACCGGTATCAAATAATGCACGAGCTCTAATGCCAGAAATTAAAATGATACCTGCCACCACATGATCCGCCGCCGTGGAGTCCTCCAGTTGAGCTGCAAAGACTCTGCCGCTCTGCGCCTGCTGCCGTCGCTCGCCCAGGCGTGGTACAGAAGCCCGATCCATCTGGCTGTGACTCGGTGGAGCTCCATAGGCCTGCTGATGAACAGGGGGTGCCGATGCGATCGATGGTACAGGCGACGCTGCTCGGGGACAAGCTGCCCGCAGATGTCCGGACTGACCACACCCAAAACACCGGCCCTCTCGCTGCTCGCACTGCCTAGGCCAATGTGGTCCTCCGCAGATGACACATCTCGGTGCTGCCCTCTGCTGACGTCCCTGCTGACGGGATCCACCAGACCTCTGTCGCCCCGAAAACCCACGACCCTGAGAACGTGATCGTGGAGGTCTCGGCGGGTGTCTGCCGCTGGTCTGTCCCCCGTCCTCCGGAGTCGGGCGCTTCCTATCCAAACCCTGACTCAGAGTGGCCGTCCGCTCACTCGCCGTCAAGGCTCCTCGCTCCACCCATAGCGCCTGCTCGATCGACGCGTCCAAGGTCTGCAACCTCTGCGCCTGAACTAAGACAAATATCTCATGTCTCAATCCTCGCTCAAACAAATAAACTCTGTGAGCCTCATCTCTCGCAGCAAAAGGAACACAGTTCAGGAGTCTGGTAAACTCCCGGGTATACTCCTGCACTGTGCGATCTCCCTGGAGTAGACTCTTCAAATCCTCCTCGAGTTTCTGCTTCACGCTGTTAGGGAAATAGGACCCATACAGCATCCCGCAGAACTCGGTCCAACTCAAATGCAGCGCATCCAGCGACCTGCTCGATCTCGTCCTTGTCCACCAGATGCGTGCATCACCTGTCAGACAGTGAGCTGCCAAGTGAACCCGCTCCCGCTCTGGCACGAAGAGATCCTCGAATAACTTCTCCATCTCGCCTACCCAGGCCTCCACCACCCAAGGCTCGATGTGGCTACCATCAAAACGGGGTGGATCAAACCGACAAAAACGAGCCAGTCTCTCGGTCATCCGCTCCTGCTCAGCCTCCGACATCTGTCCACCAAACCGGGAAGTGTCGCCAACCGGTGCGACCGGAACTGCCGCTGCTGGGGGTACGGCTGCAGCTGGAACGTCCACTGGAACAGCAGGAGGTGGCTCCTGCGACTCCGTCGCTCTAGGTGCTGCACTCCACGTGTGAGTAATGGTATCACACATCCTCCGCAAAAGTGCACTCTGCTGCCTAGCTGACTCGGCTAGCGCATTCAACTGCTCACTCACATCAGGGGGGTGCACTAGGTCCCGCCTGCTCAGGCACCACAGAAGGCGCGGGGGTAGCCCGCGTTGGGGGTCGACCTCGGTGTCGGGGAGGTGCCATGCTCACCTGCGCAACACACAGATCAGTCAACAACCACAAAACAACTCAAGACCCAATCAAGCGAAAGTCCAGAAGGTCGTCTCTTTTACCTCGCTACTTGACGTCGTCTGCAGCCAACGCAAGTTCGCGACAGGAAAGGACACACGCCTTCGATCACTCCCTCCACTTAAGGATGAGTTCAACAGTCAAATCGATGACTTTCGCGGCAAGTCACGTCTCTCACGTCTTGCATTCCTAAGGTCTGCCATAGCCTAGGGTTTACTAAGTCCCAACGACCTATACCTAAGCTCTGATACCAACTTAATCTGTCACGCCCCGGATTACTCGTTTCCCCGGGCTCGCCAACAGATCCGCCGTATACATAGATTTTTCTATGTATACGAAGTGATAGCTAACCTGTAAACAAACATACAAGCCACTACAAGAGATATATAGAGCTGAAATAAAACATACTAATAACAAAAGCCACCTGTACATATAGAGTCCAAAATACAACAGGTCCACCACAACCAAAATAGGTACAAAACCACACTATATGTACATGGCACAACCCAAAAAGAAACTATCTCCAGTAGGGTCCTCCTCTAGGACAACAGGGGACAGGTAGGGATCTAACTCGCGACTCCCTTACCTCGATCTGCGGAAACAGGCGCAGCAGCCGCAACAGAAGAAGGCTCTGCAAAAAAGGTGGCAACAAAGGGTGTGAGAACTACTATCAAAAGAAGTAGTCCTCAGTGGGTACCGATACCGACCTCAACGGTCCACCCACTAAGTCTACGAGACTAACAGTATAGCTGGTAGGTAAAAGAACAACAAAGTAAGCTGGAATAAACTCTACAGCTGGCTCCAAACAACGCCGGCTGAAACCGGACTCGAATCTGCAACTTCAGGATTCGGACCCACCTGCGCACAGATCTGGGCGCCCAGAAAATCAGCCCAGAAATGCAGCCTGGCAGCACGACCCACATGCAATCAATATGCGATAAAATCCAATTCCTAAGTCCAAATGCAGTGAAATTTGGCTCAACTCACCAGCACAGGTTCAAGAACAAGCCCTCCAAAAATCAGCCAAATCGGAGATCGACTCGATGCCCAAAAGGTCCATGCACTGAACCGGATTCACTATTGGACCCTCCTGCACATGGATCCGAAAATTCCAGCACTTGAGCAAAACTCAAAAAAACAGCAAAATCTCAGGGATTCCAACGAATCTAGCTCATAGAAAGGGGTCACAAACCTCTCAAAAACAGTGATGGAGCTACCCAAAGCCTCTCCAAAGATCCTCACAAAGATCTGGATCTAAAAATCCAATAAATTCCATCAATGACCCAAAAAAAACAGCACTTAAGCAATTACTCCAAATCTGAGCTAGAACTCACCTTTGAATCCTCAATTCAGGTGAGAAGGGGCTCCAAACCAGCAAGGAAAGTGGAAGGATCAATCCACACTTCGAAAATCCAGCTCCCAAGAGATCGGATCCAAAGATCAAAGGAAAAACCCAAGTTTCAGCTCAAGAACACGAGGGGGTCCAGTAAAACAACAACTGTAGCTTACATACCTGTCCAAATCGCGATTGGAAGGATCCCACTTCTTCCTCTGCGAGTCCTCTATCCAGCAAACCAAGTTTCGTTGGATTTGGATACTCCTACACCGCACACGAGCCAAAACACTCCAGGTCGACGCTGCAGTTCCAGCAGGAAACCGAGATCATCAATGGAGGAAGATGAAATTGGGGGAGAGAGAGAGAGGGCTTCCCTTGCTAGATCCGAGTTCACCAAGAAGAGGGAAGAAAAGAGCCTCAGGAAAAGCCATCCACATCTTTTATAGACCTCTGGATTGGTGCAATGAGCCTCAAGAACAAAAACCACTATGCTGTCCCTCAGCAGAATTCTGCACATCCGGGCGCCCGAAACTCCAAAACTTCAGTTTTGGCTTATTTCGGCGCTCCGAGTCCGTTTTCGCGTCTATTTGACGTCGAAACGACTCCGACCTGTCTCGACCTTCTCCAGAAGTGTCGAACAGTCCAAGGTACTACAGTCATTCCGTCAGTTAGGCCCCAGGGGTACTACAGTAATCACCTTGTAATTCTTTAATCTTAGTGGATTGTTTTTTGCGTGTTGGTCCAGTGGGTTTTTCTCCAAAGTGGAGTTTCCCACGTAAATCTCGGTGTGCTGATTTTATTTTCCGCATTACTTTATCGCATTGAGATTTGTGATTTTTGTTTATACACCTATTCACCCCCCTCTAGGTGATTGATAGTATCTAAATAGATCCTAGGGCACCCCCTATTTTACAATTGGTATCAGAGCGGGATCTAGGCCATATCTTTCATAATGGGTGAAGGAGGTAATATATTTAGGCCACCTTTATTTGATGGAACCAACTACGCCTATTGGAAAGTCCGGATGAGAGCCTTCCTCATCGCAATTGATGAGCGAGTATGGCAAACCATTGAACTTGGATAGAAACATCCAACCGAAGTGGTTAATAACGTGACTGTACCTAAGCCACGGAATAAGTGGTCGAAGGATGAAATTGAGTTATCCTCTTTTAATGGTAAGGGAATAAATGCTTTATTTAATGCCCTAACTCAAACTGAGTTTTCACGCGTCTCGGCGTGTGAAACGGCAAAAGAGATTTGGGATACCCTACAAGTTACACATGAGGGTACAAGTCTAGTAAAAGTTCAAAAGCTCCAGATGCTTACGAGTCAATTCGATTCTATTCGAATGGAGGAGCATGAATCTTTTACTGATTATTTTACTAGACTTCAAGATATCATTAATACATGTGCTAACTTGGGAGAGAAGATTCCCGAATCTAAAGTCGTTAGAAAAATCCTTCGAACACTTCCGGAGCGCTTTAGGGCGAAAGTCGCGGCTATTGAAACGATCAATCATCCGGATGATATGAAAGTTGATGAATTAGTAGGTGCTTTACAAACTTATGAAATGACTTTTCCTACTAATCAATCTTCTTCCAAGTCTTTCTCTAAAAGTACAGGTGTTGCACTTAATTCAACAAAGGAGGAAGACGAGGATACCGAATCTGACGATGAAGTCTCTCTTGAAAACTTTGAACGTCAACTGGCACTTCTTACTAAGAAGTTTCGTCGGAAGTTTAGGAAGAACCACAACATTCAAGCTTCATCCTCCAATCGAAAGCCTTCTTCTAACGGATCTTCACATTCCAAATCCTCTAAAGAGAAGAAGCTTGGAAAATCGTCTAAGGAAAATGATGAGTTTGAGGGAGAAATCCGGTGCTACAAATGCCGAGGCTATGATCATATCGCCACGGATTGTCCCTCGAAGAAATCCTATGATAAGAAGGCCTTACAAGCTAAAACTTGGGATGATTCTACCTCAAATGACTCGAGTTCTAATGAAAAAGAAACCAATGATGCGATTGCATTTTCTTCACATGTTTCTCCTTCTCCCTCTACTTTTTGTTTATCATCTATTATTTCTAACCCCTTTGACTCTTCTTCTGTGCAAGATACATCGAGCGACAATGGCACAAGTGAGGGGGAGTCAGGTGATGAAAGTTTGGCCGAAGCCTATAATCAATTATTTGTGGAATCGAAAAAGATGGCTAAACTTAACAAGAAGCTAAGAAGACGTTTACTTGAGCTTGAAGGAGAAAATAATAAATTGAAAGAGTCATCTAAAGCTCTTGCGGAGGAAAGGGAACATATGTTGACTAACAATAAGATCCTCCAAGAGAAGCTAGACCAAGCGGAGGTATCGATCAAAACGAATCAAGAAAAGGTTGGGTTTCTCGAACTACAATACAAGGAAATCTTTGCTTCCAACCAAGTTTTGACCAAACTAGTCCATCAACTTAAATCCGATATTCAAAAATTCTCCTCCGGATCAAAGAAGCTTGATAACATGCTAGGACTTGGTCAAACGGACAAAATTGGAGTCGGATATGAAAGAACTCATGTTAAGAAGAGTGGAATTTCAGCATCTAAAACTCCATCCAAACTAAAGGAGAATGTATGCCATGAATGTGGGATTAAAGGACACATCAAAAGGTTTTGTCCTAGAAGTGGAAAGAAAATGGCATCATCAACAATCCGACAACTCCCGAGGAATCAAAATCAAATTCAAACGGGTCAAAATGCGAAGATCAACCTAATGTCTAAGCCACAACAAAAGAAAAATTCAAAGTGGAGACCAAGGGTTGAACCAAAGCCGAAGAAAATTGGGCTCAATTCTACTAAACCAAGTCAACCGAGAATCCTACAAGTTTGGGTTCGGAAAGGTGATATCTTTCCTTGTCTTAAGCATTAATATGTTTGAAATATTGCATTGATCCATATTTATTGCATATCTTACTCGATCATTGCTTTTCGATACTTGCTTTTGTTATTTTAATGCTTTAAGATTGTGTCGACTTGCGTTTTCTTTCTACATTAATTAGTGCCATGAAGCTAATTGATTCACATTCATTCACTCTCTTTTAATGTCACGTTAATTATCGATTTTACTCCATCTTTATTATCTTTGGAAATACTACATTGTGAGATTTCATAATATTATATTCATCAAATTTGGGTAATCATGTATAATCTCTAGAAACTTAATCTATCTCGGTTGTGTGTGTTGAATTTGATGGATAGTCATTCTCTTACAGACTCTAATTTGTCACATGTACTTTCAACTAAGAGATTGCTAATGTAAGGGGGAGTATTATAATATAAATATTGCTAATATGCTTGTAAGATGTGGAAAGAGTTACATCCTTTAAAGGAGTGTGAAAACTACCACCACATGGAGGAAAGAGCTACCACCCCGGTCGTCCGGTTAGTGTGTGCAGCTACCATATGAATTGAATTGCATATCCGGAAAAAAAAAAAATATATATATATATATATATATATAATTGCAAAAGCTTGCAATGGAAACTTGTTTACATTTTTTTTGGAGCTATAAGGTGGTCCTCATACAAGTAAGACGCTCAAAGAGCCACCCCCTTGTGATTAAAGTTTATCTCAAAATTTGAACGTTTGTGCGACAAGCAATTGTCTCTTTGATGAATTTCTTAAGTCATTTTCATAAACCGGTTACATCTTGATAGATATTAAGTCTTTAGACTATTTGTGATGACTTAATTTTGTTCTATATATGATTAATGAAATTTTACACTATTGTATTTGCATCGTGATAATTTTGGGTTAAAATGTTTAATTTTCGTGAAATTATCAAGGGATGAATATTCTATATGTGAATTTTTCATGAAAAAGGGCATAAACAGTGTTTTTCTCTCTGTATACCGGTACTGATAAGGAATACCGGTATACAATGGTTTTCTATTTTTCCAACCCGAGAACTGTTTTTTAAAAAATTTACATTGGATACCGGTACACGGTATCGCATACCGGTATGCGCCCTGCGGAATTGTTTTTATTTTTCGGTATATTGTTTTGAAAACTCACCAAATCTTTTTCAAACTCTCTCTTTCTCTCTCTAAGAGCCTTTCAACCGTGATTCTCCTCCAGATCTGTGATTTTTCACCTTGGATTTGTAAGTTTATCATCTCATTCTCGAAACCAAAATATTGTTAGTTAGGGGGTGCCCTAGGATCTATCTAGAGTATATCAATCACCTAGAGGGGGGTGAATAGGTGTATAAACAAAAATCACAAATCTCAATGCGATAAAGTAATGCGGAAAATAAAATCAGCACACCGAGATTTACGTGGAAAACTCCACCTTGGAGAAAAACCCACGGGACCAACACGCGAAGAAACAATCCACTAAGAGTAAAGAATTACAAGGTGATTACCGACTCCACGGACTTAACCTCTCCCTTCTCTTCAGCGGATCACGCGCACCAACGGGTTGTCCACGCCCCACGTCCGAATCTACGGACGCCACGCCTCGAATCCACGAGACGCCCAACTTCGAATCCACGAAGCCTTCAACACGTCGAATCCACGACGCTCACTCGAATCCACGAGCGCACTCCGTCCGGAGCAAGAACAATAAAGTTGATGATGGTTTATTGCTTAGAATATCATTAAAAATCTGTGGGAATAATCTCTAAGCAATTCTCAAATTGATTCTAAAAGAATATTAGAAATTAGGGCACCATGAATCAATTTGAGAGAAGCTTGATGTAGAAGATGAGGAAAACGGTTACCTACAAGCTTCTAGGGTTTCTAAAAGATAATCTATGCTTAACCATATTTTAGAGACACCCCCACATCTTATTTATAGGTTTAGAAGCAATCCGAAATAGATTAGGATTAAAAACAGATTTTAGAAAGGTTTAAAAGCAAACCGATTTCGACTAGGATTGAAAAATTGATTTTAAAAAGGTTTGGAATCAAATTAGGATTGCTAAAATGATTTTAAGAAATCTACCATCTTATTTAAAGGTTTGGGAGACATAGAATCAGAGTAGAATTAAAAAAATAGAATTTCGGAAAATCGCGACGAGTTGAGGTCCGGATCGCGGGTATGGGGTCCGGACCTTGATACTCTTCAGGCGTTTCATTGCCCGGACCGCAGCCATCAGGGTCCGGACCCGGTCTGCGAAACTGCCTGTCATGCTCACGGGTTCCGGACCTCAGCTTCCAGGGTCCGGACCCGGACAGCGAAACAGCAAGTATGCGTACGGGTTCCGGACCTCAGCTTCCACGGTCCGGACTCAGTCTGCGAACCAGCATAACCTGCTCACGGGTTCCGGACCTCATGTTCCAGGGTCCGGACCTTGTAGTATGAATTTTTCCGATTCGTTTATAAATCATTAAAAACCTATTCTAATGTCTTCCAAACACTTAAATTATATATATAAATCATCATCAAGATTATTTAAACTTACCAAGCATCGTGAATTCATACGTTGAGTCTTCGAGTCTTCAAACTTCGTCTCTTCTTCTTTGAACCTTCAAGACTCCGACTCACTTCACGAAATATGCCAATATAAAATCCGTAACAATCTCCCCCTTTGGCAATTTCGTGACAAAACCCAAAATTACATAAAACACTCACGATGCTTATTTCTCCAAAACAAATGAAATTCATTGCCATCACCAAAACAATGAACTTCTCGCGTGAAAGATCCAAATAAAATCCAAAATTATAATTTTATAACTCCTAAACAAACTCTATGACTTAGACAAACATGGAGTCTTGAAGTCTTGAAAGACCTGCAAAAATTTGCATTCTCCACGAACAAAGTTAGTAGAAAAAATATCAAAATCGCTCCCCTTTTGTTCATGCAATCTCTCCCCCTATGTTTATGCGTCTAAGTTATCATTTAACCTCTCTCCCCCTTTTTGTCAAAAATTGCCAAAAGAAAACATCCAAAAATAGAGAGAGTTGAAAGAAATTAAATAAAATACAAGTTCAAAACATTTTTTAATTTTGAAACCACTTGTGATAAAAACGTCAAACATTGTTAGTGCATGGGGAGTATAAGGTCACATTGACTTCTTTCAATCCCTATTAATTTCATAAGAATTAAGAATTTTACTACACAATCACCATAATGTTGATAAAATATTACACGATTTCTTAATTCATATAAACTTCAAAATCAAGTCATCAAAAATAATCTAAAGGCTCAAAAGCTATCAAGATGTAAACGGATTATGAAGATGACTTAAGGGATTCATCAAAGAGACAGAAATTGTCGCATAAACGTTCAAATTTGAGATAAAATCAATAGCACAGGGGGTGGCTCTTTGAGCATCTTTCATGTATGTGGACTACCTTATAACTCCAAAAAAATAAAATTTGTGATATTTTCCCCTTTTGCATACTTATGCACTTATATATATTTTTTTTTCGGATATGCAATTCAATTCATGTGGTAGCTGCACACACTAACCGGACAATCGGGGTGGTAGCTCTTTCCTCCATGTGGTGGTAGTTTTCACACTCCTTTAAGGATGTAACTCTTTCCACATCTTTCAAAGCATATGAGCATTTTATTTTATATAATAATAACTCCCCCTCGCTTATGCAATCTTTTAGTTGAAAGAACATGTGACAAATTTTAGTCCATAAGAGAATGACTATTCATCAAATTCAACACACACAACCGAGATAGGTTAAGCTCCTAGAGATTACACATGATTGCCTAAATTTGATGAATATAAGTATTAAGAATTCTCATAATAAATTATCTTCAAATATAATGAAAATAAAGTAAAACCGATAATTAATATGAGATTAATTAAGAGTGAATGAAAGTGAACCTATTGATGTTCAAAGCACTATTTAATGTTCTAATCATTCAAAGAATCTAAAAATCGTAACAATGAGAGCACCAAAACGTGTAATGCAATGAACAAAAGATATGCAATAGAAACCGATCAAAGCACTACATTAAGTCAAAACAAATTAAGACTTTAGAGAAGGAAAGATATCACCTTTCCGAACCCAAACTTGTCGGATTGTTGGTTGTCTTGATTTGTTGACATTGGGCACGGTTTGTTTTGACTTTTGATCAACCGTGGGTCTCACCACCGCATTCCGCTTTGGAGTATTTGAGTGTTGTGGCTTTGACTTTCGGTTGACCTTGGGTACTCGACCTTTTTGATGTTGCTTTTGAAACCGTGGGGGATGTCGAGTAATGGAATATGCCGATAGATGCTTAGAAGATGCCACTTGAGTTTTCTTGTTATGGCATGTCTTCTTGATATGTCCTTTCTTTCCGCATCTATGGCATACTTTCTCTTGCAAATGTGTTGAGACTTTTTGATGTTGCCTTTAAATGTTTTTACATCGTTTTTGTTGGGTTGAAGATTGATCTCTGTTTTTACTGAAATTTCTTGAGGGTTTATGCTTGAAATGAGTTTAGATACATGCAAGGTTTGTTTTAGTACACTTAGATCCGAGAATAACATGTTATTTATCTTAGATCTATGTTCTAAAGTATGTTTTTGGGGTATTTTTAGGTTTTTTGCTAGATTATCTTTGTTGATGAAATAAACCTCATGAAACTCATGGATATGATGTTTTGTTGCATGTCTTGATGATTAGTAAGCTCATTAGAAGTTAAATAATATTTTTATCTTGAGCTTCATTTTTGTGTGCTTTGTTGCATAGGAAAAATGGCTTTTTCCATCGTTCTTGTTATCGTGATGCTAATGGCTGCCGGTGGAAGCCGTGGTCGTGGTCGTGGCAAGAAACGTGTCACCAAAAGGACACGTCTTGAGGAAGACACTTCAAGCACCGAATCGGAGGGTTTGGAATATGCTCCGGAAGAGCAAACTGATCGCGACAAGGGAAAAGCTCCTGAGGGTTCCACTCGTAGGGGGAGAGCTCATTCTCCACCTCGTCGGAGCTCCGGTGGTCCGGTTATACGCGAACCAAGTTCAGCGGAGCGTCGTACAAAACGAGCTGCAGAAGCTGAAGTTGTTTCCTCCAAACGACAAAAGGCTTATGCAGGCAAGGCATGTCACGCAGAGCGCCATGTGAATTTCAGTGAGTTGTCACGTGAAGTTCCAGACTTCGCTCGCCTACTTCTACGAGCTCCGATCGAACCTGTCGGTCGCATCCCTGCTCGTGCCCCTTTTTGCGTGGAATTGATTCGAGAATTTTATCTGCTTGGGCACGTTACGCATGAAGACTCTGAGATAGGGAATTATCAGTTTGAGACTTTGGTCCGAGGCATTCATGTGGTGGTCACTCCTCACACAGTTGGAGAGATTTTTGGTTTAAATGTGAGTACCACGGGTTTACCGTATACTCAAGGGCATGTACAGCCGGCATCACATTGGGAAATCATGACAGATGCTCTTTGCAAACCGGGCACATATACAAACAGGTTGTTTGTGGAATCAAGGGAATTAAAGCCAGAGTATCACATTCTTTCTCTGATTGTCTGCTACAACATTGTGCCAACTGTTGGTACAAAACGCATCCGGTGGGATAGGTTGGTGCTGCTATATTTACTTGGTCATCCGGAGCAAGCATATGGCCTCAACATCAACATCCCGTTTCTGATGTGGCAGCGAATGGCGAATGTGATTCATGCTTCCGGACGTCGTGAGCTTCTTCCGTTTCCTATCTTGATCACTCGTATTCTGGAAGCACATGGAGTAGATACGTCTTGCAACAAGTATGACTATGGCTTAGGACCTATTGATGGAGTTACCTTGGCTAAGTCCGTCAGTACTTTGAAGATGTTTCAACAAGTTAAAGGATATTCTACGACTACTCCAAGTACCGCGCCCCGTCCTGCTGAGCGTGGTGGGTCATCTAGTTCAGGGGGAGCAGCTCCCGAGGTATCTCTTCATCATGAAGTACGGTCTTTCAAGAAGAGGGTTGAGCGGGGCTTCCGAGCACTAGAAGACAGACTTAAGAATTTGGAGGACGGCGTGAAGAAAATTCTGGACATTCTTGGTTGTCGCCATGATGACATTGCCGGTGGTGCAGTTCCAAGTACTTCACATCCACCTGCTCCTTCCTCTTTTGAGCAGCACCTCCCGGGCACTGAAGGTGAAGAAGACGACAATGGTGATGACGACAGTGACGACGGAGAGTGATGTTTTCTACTGCTTCTCACTTTTCCGTGTCATTATTCTATGTTTGTCTTAGTTATCTGCTTGCTTTAGATATTTTCTCTCTATTTTGGACTTGTCACTATGGACTAACTCTACTTGCTTAGTTGTTTTCATTGTTATCTCTTTCTATTTTTTGATTGGCAATTTTTGACAAAAAAGGGGAGAGAATCATATTAAGGGGGAGAGAGATTTAACGTTTTACCATACTAAGGGGGAGAGAACCATATAGAGGGGGAGAGATGAAGATGAAAATAGTGTGTCATACAAAGGGGGAGAGTTTGAGTTTTTAAAATTTTACTAACTTAACTTGCTTGTTTCTACCTATGTGTGTCTGAAGTTGTTTTTGCAGGATTTCTTTTAAGACTTCAAGACTCCAAGTCCTAAGTCATAGAGTTTGTCTTAGGAGGTTGAACCATTTGTAATTTTTGGTTTTATGTTTTGGATCATACACGCGTGAAGTTCATTGTTTTGGTTATGGCAATGAATTTCTTTTATTTTGGTTCGGGTAGAACTTGTATTTTAGGTTTTGTCACGAAATTGCCAAAGGGGGAGATTGTTACGGATTTTGTATTGGCATATTTCGTGAGTTGTTGAGTCGGAGTCTTGAAGGTCGAGTGCTACTTGAACATGTTGAAGAATCCGAGACTTCAAGCATAGTGTATCATCGACTCACATGTTGAATCACAACGTGAAGGTAAGTTTTATTGTTTATATGGTGATTCATAGTTAATTATGGTATTGGTATCATGTGTATGTTTAAAATCGGATTAAATGAGTTTTTAGGAACTTTAGATTCTTTGTTAAAACTCTTTTATTTGAATTCCGGAGTTTAAAGTTTTTCCGTTTTGAAAAAGTCAATTTTTACAAGTGTATTCCGGAATCCAATTTGAAGTTCCTCAAAACAGAATGTGAAAAACTGGTTTTTGAACTGTATACCGGTATGTGCATTTAGTACCGGTACTGATTCAAAGTATACCGGTACTGAAGTGATTAGTACCAGAATGCCTCTGCGTGAGTTTCTGATTCCGTCATGGCATTCCGGTATCTGCATACGTATACCGGTATACAGTGTCAGATTTGGTATGTTTCGTCTTAATCCGACTCTATTTGATTCCAACACCTATAAATAACCTATGGGGGTTCTCTTTGACATTGAACAACTCAGAATTCGTGAGAGAGAAACCCTAGAGGCTAGGATTTTCGTTCTAAACCTTTTTCCCAAAAAATAGCCTCCGAGGTCAATTCGAGATAGTTTTAATTTCTATTTCATATGTCGAATTGATCTCCTTCTTGCTTAGAACTTTTTCTTCTGGTTCTTAATGAAATTCTAAGCAAGGAATCACCAGTATAAACCTGAGTTCATGTTCCCATTGTTGTCGTGGATTCGACGTGTCAAAGACGGTTCGTGGATTCGGATCGTGAAGGCTTCGTGGATTCGAAGCGAGGCGTCTCGTGGATTCGAGGCGGCGTTCGTGGATTCGAACGTAAGGCGTGGGCAGCCGTTGGTGCGCGAGATCCGCTAAAGACGAAGGAGAGGTTAAGTCCGTGGAGTCGGTAATCACCTTGTAATTCTTTAATCTTAGTGGATTGTTTTTCGCGCGTTGGTCCCGTGGGTTTTTCTCCAAAGTGGAGTTTCCCACGTAAATCTCGGTGTGCTGATTTTATTTTCCGCATTACTTTATCGCATTGAGATTTGTGATTTTTGTTTATACACCTATTCACCCCCCTCTAGGTGATTGATAGTATCTAGATAGATCCTAGGGCACCCCCTATTTTACAGCTCTCGCTCCGCATCCTCCATCGCGGAGTCGGGCATAGGAGCACCCGACCCACCGGCTATAATCGGTGATGCCAGTGGCGCCACAGCCGGCGCCGGTGTCACCTCCTCCCTAACCGCAGCCGCCTGCTGCGCCATTTCGACCTGGAGCTTCTTAATTTGCTCCTCCTGTCGCTGCATGTCTTCGGCCTGTCGCCGAACCACGCCCATCAACTCGGTCAACTCATTACGAAGACCCGAGTTCTCGCCCTCCCCGAGTTGTTCGGGAGCCGCGCTCGATCCTCCGAGCCCAGCCCTCGTAGGAGGCCGTCCACGTACCATTATCTCCTGAAAACACAACGACTTTGGTCATTTCGTGACATTCAAAGTCGTTTGCGACACAACATTTCACGAAAAATAACGTGAACCCAATCTAGGCGAAAGTCACACAAAGGTTCTTATTCCCCTCACTTGGTTTCATGTTGTCGGCCGCCAACACGAACACTCTTTGTGAAGAATAAGACACACCTCGAATCTACCTCTATTTCCAACTAGAGGTATAAGGACATAACCCAATCACTTATCTTTCGCCACAATCAAAGATCTCGTCACTCACGAGCCTACACTCCTAGGGTCTTTTCCATCCTAGGGTTTCTTAGGTCCACCTAGACCGTTTCTACACTCTGATACCACCTCAGTCTGTCACGCCCCGTCGGGCCTTTAACACAAACTAGGTGGAAAGGATAACCGCACGGGCGCATGCCCCAGACCCGCCGAACGGATAGAGTCTTTTCTACCCGCCCAAGGCGTCACAACACATGCATATCCACGATGTTCCAACTAGGAACAGAGTACAAGAGTTGCACAAGGAAAGCATCAACATAAAGAAGTTCTACTTCTATTACATCACATTGCACATTTATACATGCCCAAATTTTTCTTTTCTTTCATTTTCATTCCATACATCATGTTCCAAAACTCTGGAATATACGAGTTACATACATGTAATGAAAATCCCCTATACTATCAAAGTCCAAGACTAGGGGTACAACTCTATGTATCACCAAAATGGAAGGGCCGCTATCTAGAGAGCCAAACCCTTGCCTCGCTCCGCCGCCTCACTCGCGGAAGGACCTAAAAAATGTGGGGTGAGAACTATAAACATAGTTCCCAGTGGGTAAGACCACCCAAGAGAGAAGCTCGACCCACCAGGTCCAAAGAAACACCATATGCATAAGTTAGATCACAAATAACTATGCAAAAAATATTTACATGCTTGTAAATCAACACAAAGGATGCAACCAAATGAAATGTAAATTTTCATTCTCTCCTAGGTTCATCCTATATTTCACATTGACCAAGTTCAACTACTTGTCATTTACTTATGGTTTCGGAATCGCCGTCTCACCATAATTGTTCCAACATCCAAGGAGTGAAATTGTCACCTCCGAGTTCGGGTAGTGAAATCGTCGTATACCCGGGATAGCAAAATCGTCGCATACCCCGTCTCAACACCGCCATCACATGGCACAGGTAGCGAACTCGTCGCATACCCGGGATAGCAACCTCGTTGCACATCCCATTTCAACACCGCCATCACATGCCACAGGTAGCGAACTCGTCGCATACCCGGGATAGCAACCTCGTCGCACATCCCATTCCAACACCGCCAACTCATGGCATGGGTAGCGAAATCGTCGCATACCCGGGATAGCAAAATCGTCGCACATCCCATCTCAACATTTTACACTTGCCAACCTAAGTCTCATGACCCTAGGTCCAAGTCACTAAGTCTCACCTATGTTCAATGACATTAGGTTTACTTTCTCATTCTCAACCTAGGTTCCATAACGCTAGGTTCCAATCTCATGTCCAACCTATGTTCAATAACACTAGGTTCCATTCTCATCTCCAACCTATGTTCAATAACACTAGGTTCCAATCATACATGTTCCAACCTATGTTCAATAACACTAGGTTCCAATCTCATGTTCCAACCTATGTTCAATAACACTAGGTTCCAATCATACATGCAACCATGCAACAAGTATAGATAATAGAAATATACTTGAATTCTATAACATGCAATAGGAGCTCATGGCTCTACCTATCATGATTTTCATCTTTGCCAACATGCAAGTCCTAGGGTTCACCATACATACCATTTTATCTTTAAATGGATATTTATCTTAGACATGAAAGTGACCTAATCACTTCGGTAAACACAAACCCACCTCAAGGGCTTCCGAATTCTTGTATTCTTTGAGCTCCTAGGTCTCCAAGCCTTGAGTTCTTGCTTCAACCCAAGCTCCTACAAGAAAATGGTTCGTTACTCATTACGAACCCTATAATCAACTCAATACATGAAATCAAGTGTTCTAACATGATTTCCCTTGCCTCAATTGCAATTCCTGAATGTTCAAATATTTTTAGAACCTCCCATGGCAAAAGCCCCAAATCTACCTAGGGTTTGCATGCATGCAAGCCAAACCCTAAATTTCATGGCCAATCTTCCACCATTTGTGGTTGAGATTGCTTTGGGTTTCCAAAAACCTCATCTTAAAGGATTAAATCCAAGGTTTAAACCCTAAATCACAAGAACTCACCTCAAAGCCCTAGCTCCCAAGCTTCTTCTTGCACCAAGAAGCTTCTTTGCACCTTGGAAGTCCTTTTCCAAGCTCCAATCCACCACTTCTCCAAGCTTTGGAGAGATCTCTAGAGAGAGAAAGTGAGGGAGAGGGAGAGGGAATGAGAGGAAAATGAAGAAGGAATGAGGGGAGAGACCTCAGCCCCCCCTACAAAACCCATTCACTGCGAAATTACCAAAATACCCCTCACTGGGCATTCTGCCTCAGCCGGGTCCGGACCTTGCAAGTGGGGTCCGGACCCCGCACAGGCGACAGTCCACCGCGCAGGCCGGGCCCGGACCTTGGTATCCGGGTCCGGAACCCGTACGCACCCCAACTCGGAAGCCAGCTCGGGTCCGGACCGTGACATCCGGGTCCGGACCGTAGCTGCCCGCGGACTTCATTGTCCGGACCCCAGCTTCCAGGGTCCGGACCCCGTGAGCAGTTTTGCTCCTCTTGGTCCCTTTTTCATAATTTTTCGATTTTCGGGTTTCCACTCGCACCCACAATGTTCCGAAACCTTCGGAACCCAATTCCACACCAGCCATTATCGGCTTCCATCGAACTTTATCAAATTTAGCAAAGTTCGCTACGACGCACCGAAATTCCGAGTGCTACACCATAACCATGCATCATTCTAATGCCATAACCATGCATTCTACAATGCCATAAGCATGCACCATTCTAATGCCATAACCATGCATTCTACAATGCCATAACCATTTACAATATCAAACGTATAGGAAACCCTTTTCATCATGTCTTAAACATGGAATTCCATTCAATGACCTAAAGGTCGAGTGCAAAGTCATAATGCCATTCTTAGTTGCTCACCTAAATGAGGTGCAACACATAATACTACTAGTATCTTGTCATTAATCTGTAATGTGTTACCATCTTTCCATTATCTACGGCAAGCACAATTAGTGCTATGCTAGACCAAGTCCAATATCCATCTAGTACCCCATATGTTGTTTTAATCATTCAAGCATGCATTTCTACACTTACATAAAGTAAAAATGCCATTCTATCATAACTATCCATAATGCACTATGCATATTCTCATTTATGATCCCTACTACATAGGGCATGTGATTCGCATATATAACACATATATATTATGCATTCCAAAATTTTCTCATGTCATATTTATCATGAATATGCACCATTTTAAGTCATTAAGCTAAATAGAAGACATAGGGGGGAGTTCACCTATTTCGGTGAGGTCAGACCCACCGGATACCCATCGAAACCTCATAGTTAATCAAAATGAAGTTGTCCCCCAAGCACCATATACCCTAAGAGAAATTTTCAAGGGGTAACAAGTTTCGAACGAACACATCTCAAAAATCACCATAATACATGAGGAAAATGGGTGAAAATTACCTTTGAGCAAGTAAAACTTGTCCAAAGTCCGAATCAAGGTTAGGAAGCTTCAATCCCAACCTAAAACATCATTCTACACCCATCAATTTAACCTCAAGAGCTCACAACAAGGAAACCCCAAATAAAACCCTAGTTTTCATAATCTAGGTTTTCATCCAAAATTCATGCTATTCTCACATGTAGAGGGGGTAAAGAAGCTACAAACCTCTACAAAAGCTCCAATCCAAGCTAAATGATGCTAGGGTTGGAGATCCATCCACAAACAAGCCTTCTCCAACCAATCCAAGCTCCCTCCAAGTCGAGCTAGCGAGCTTCGAAGCAAAGGAGGAAGGAAAAGAGATCAAACCCAAAGATCTCAAGGGTTGGAAGCAAGAAATCAAAAGAGAAATAGAGAAACCTTACCTTTCTCTTCTCTCTAACCTCAGCCCAAAATGGCTAAGGGAGGGGATGAGGGTTTATATTTACAAGTTGTAACAATTGCCCTTAAGCCCCTCAAAAACACGAAATTAGCAAACAACACAAAACTGATTCTGCTGCACTGCATACCGGCATACGAACTGACATACCGGTACCAGGCAATTCCGTTATCAAGGGTCTGATTCCGCAGAACCCAACAGGCCAATACACAGTATTCCGGTATCTCAAAAAGTTAGTACCGAAATAAATTAAATCTGTTCTGGTACCTTAAGCCCATACCGGAATACAATACAAAATCTGCACCTTTTGCAGATTTCGCTATCCGGAGTCCGTTTTCGCACTTTCTAAGTCCCGAAAACACTCCCAAGCACACCAAACTCAATCCAAATCTCCAGAATAGTAAAAAGCACTATTCTCTCACTAGAACTCCGCAATTTGCTAAAGTTCAGTGCGCTACACCCTCCCCTCCTAAAAAAGAGTTTCGTCCGCGAAACTACGGATCAACAATCAACAATCAAACAGCAAATCTGAAGGAGGTGAGAACATCGCCCTTGCAGAGAAGCCTCCAGCTCTCACATAGTTTCGCATCCAAGATGGTTGCTCCAAAGCATCTTCGTAAAGGAACGATTACCGTTCCAAGCTTCTACACTCCACAAGTCAAATCCACAACAAATGCTCCTTGAAGCTTAGATCTTCATGTTGCTCTAATAAAGCGACATCCACCATCGGGGTAGGATCAAAACACTTATTCGGAGCGTCGATAGCTGAAACACATCAAATACCTCCAACAGGTTCGGAGGTAAGGCAAACGCCACCAGGCTCATTCGCTCCCAGATCTCGAATTGTCCCAAGAATTTAGGACTTAGATTCCTCATACATATAACTCCTGGATTTCCTTAACCAGGAATTACATCCAAAACAGCTGATTCCATGCTTGAAATCCCATTCTCACCGAGGATTATCCATTTAGTTCAAATTCCAAAACGACAGAGCTAAGCGCTCTACGAAGTCGCACAATTCACCAAGGTATACTTGTGCGAATCTTTCCTCAACCCAAACCATGTGGATAGGAATAGATGAGCTGGCTTAGCAAACCTATTCACGATCTCCCAACTAACATCATGTCTAGCTTGAAAGCGAAATGATCCAATACCAAAATCTTCGGTAACATCCTCTACTTCAAGCGAGGGTAGACAGTCTTTGCAACTTGCTCTTAGGAAGTCGATGCTCGGTCTTCGCTTGTTGTTACCTCAAGTATTACACCACAATTCTCCAATGTCATCATCATTCCTGCCACTGGTGTGACCCATCTGGTCCGTGTACTCTTCAATACTGCCCAAATGCATAGCATGAGGGGCTCAAAGGGTTTCACTTAGAGTGTCTCCTTAATCCTGTTATCCACAGGTACAAATTGTCGGTTCCACAACCTAAGCATTTTCCGTCTATCCGCAAAGGATTCATCGGCCATTGCATTCTTGACCTTTAATTGCACCTTTTGCAAGTCTGGATCAAGGCTAGCTTCCGTGATCCGATCCAAAAGAACAGATATCACTTCACTATCACCAGTCTTATTGATATCTCTAGTGCACAATCTTTTTTCCACCCCATTTCCTTAAACAAAGGGGGTTAAGTGACGATCAACATCCTCAAGTTCTCTTTCAGTTTACAATAACTTCTAGCCTGTCTTCGCTGCTTCAACTCATTTCCTTGAGTGAAGAGACATCTTAAACTTTAAGATCTGTGTGTACCTCACACCACTTGCTATACATAATATTGCCATAGTTTTACAGGCAAGGGCTATGGCAGCCAATTCCAAATCATGAGTTGGCGATTCTTCTCGTATTCCCTCAATTGCTGAAAGGTCAGTACTACCTTTCCATTTTGCATCCAAATACAACTCAGTCCACTGAGAGGAACATAACTGCAAACTACATAACCCACCTTCGGGGTAGGCAAGGTTGGCGGTTGTCAAACAAGCCAACGATTTCCATAAAACTTCCCTCACGCACATCATTCCACAAGGCTTAGTTCCTTTATGTGTGAGTCAAGTGAAGGGAGTAGACAACTTAGCAATCATCCCACAATCATCCATAACATCCGATCAACTAAGAAGTTTGAACTTCGATTACATCCGTCCGTCTAAATCAATTATAGATTGCATGATTTCTTGGGACCTTCAATCACATCCGCTTTGACATCACTTGTCAAAGAATGCTAGTTCTCACAACCAAATCGACACTTCTTCAACTTGAAGCACTTGCAACCCTTACATCAAAGGATCTTCATGGTCTTCATCACCTCGCGATTTCCAGCATGTCGTCGATGCACACAGGGACGAAGACACCCAAAAAGGTCAAACATTACAACCATCAAGAGCATCAACTAGCTCGAACGACATCACGACAGTTTCGTAATGTCCAAACCGAGTACAAAAAGTCACCCTCGGTACAACCTCAAACTCGATCGAACAAGAGCAGTACTCAGATTGCAAACCAATCTCGAGCAAATCCAGAATCCATGGAGCTGATCAAACAGATCAACGGATCTCGGCTGCGGTTACTCACTCAAGATCGTGACCTTGCTGAGTTCACGATAGTCGACATATAGTCGAAGTAACCCAGCCACTCAAAATTAATGAGATCGGTGCTCCACAAGAGAAATACTAGGCAGAAAGATGTCTCAAGACCAAGCCTTCGATTCTCACGACTCAGCCGGAATTGCATAAGCAACTCCCTCACAAGAGATATCCTCACTTTTGAGGGTTCTCAACCATTCTCAAGAATGCTGGCCCAAGGGCCACGAGTCCACTCAGCCAACAACTAGGCTCGGGCGGGTGAAATAATTATCGCAAATAGCGAACTTTCGCACCCTCTGAAAATACTATTTCGTGTCCAGGTTCCCAAGGCACTACCGCTCGGCTCAAACAATCATCGGTACAAAAACCCGAGGAGCCAGCCCAAGTCCAATGCACAGCCATACTCTCTCAACTAAACAAAGCCAATCACTTCGTTGGCGCACAGAAACTTCCAAATCCAAATGGAGCACAAAGACAGTACTCCCAAAAATCCGCAAAATCGAGACTAACTCATTCTGCAAGCAACAAGGAATAAGTTCGCTGCCATACAACTCGGCAAACAGCCGATCTAGAAAACACAAGCAACGCATTCACAACAAATGATGCGCTAACTCCAATACCACGAACTGCGACAACCTCCATCGTCGCTACCTCATCCTCCACCTGACATACAGGCATGCGTTCGCCCGGTGCCGGCTACGCGATATCGATGCCGATATTGTCGACATTGTTCACCTCGAACACTCCGACTGAGAATGGCCCACCCGACCACGAAGAAAGCACTCGCCTCCACGTCGAGGGCATTATCGGATACATGCGGACTCCACCGCTCACACAGTGTGATGGTCGATGACGATTTGATGTCCTTCTTCCAGCTAAGGAACCACGTCTTCGAGATCAATTTTCCTTTGAATGCCTTGACAGTCCTCTTACATAAAACTTGCCACTCTTAGTGGCTTCTCTTGCTGTCCCAACGGTCTCCACGTCCTTCGCCACTATCAAAGCGCGATCTGTATTCTCGTGGAATTTCTTGAGGTCGGTTGCCTGCTGGATCAACAATTCCTCCAGCCGCTTAATTCCATTCGTCTTGTCGGCGCAAGGCCTCAACTTGGTGTAACATCGCAGATAACTGCTGCTCCACCGTGCTCGCTGTAATAGCTAGCTGCTCTCTAAACTTCAGGATCTCACCAGACCCAGAGGATGCAGAATTTCCCGTCTCGGTTGCCCTCGCCGCCAAAGAGCGCGTAGTCAACAACTCAAGCTGCAACAAACATAATAGGCGCAGGTGAAACACCCCATGCCAACGCATCCCCACACACAACTACAACCCCAATCATGCGAAAGTAATGAAGTGGACTTCCACTATTCCCCGATGTCACGTTGTCGGCCGCCAACGTGACCCTCCAAGGGTATAGAAGTCGTTCACTTTGATCCAACTCCAACACTTTTGGAGCTAAAGATATGACCCAATCGTGTTACTTTTGCCAATAAGTCACAAGAGATCCCGTCTCTCTCATTCCTATTCCTTATCGTCCAACCAGCCTAAGGTTCACTAGGTCCACTAAGACTCAACCCTAGGCTCCTATACCAAAATAACCTGTCACGCCTCGGGCCCTAGTGGGAGCCTACCAGGCACGTGCACAAACCCGCCGTGTACACCCAAAAGAAACCTCAATGCACACAAGGCGTCTACAACAACAACAAAGAAGTAGCGGAGTACAACCTACACAAGGTAATCAGAGCAAGTACATATTTCTACTGCAAGAACAAGTCTAACATAATCTCAAGATATACAATAACGTTCGCTTAAAGTACATCTTAAAACACTAGAAGATTACACAACAAGATACAACTATACACCTTTCATTCAAAACAAAAAGAAAGGCGCCAAGGGTCTATCTATAACATCATCGTAGAGGCTCTAGCTAGTTGCTAACCCCTCGCCACGATCCCTAGCCTCTCCCGCTGCGAAAGGCTCTGAAACAAAAGGCAACAACAAATGGGAATGAGAACTATTAAACAATAGTTCCCAGTGGGTAAGCCGCCGAGAGTGACGAAATACACCACTAGGTCAACTGAGGCAACGATAGTATAAGTGCAACATAAAGCATAAAGCAGTAAATGCTAAACAGTAAATCTACTACTATCGCCTCCTCGTGACAATATCATCTACATGAATATGATTTTAATACTATCACATGCACAAATATGTTATTCACAACCGTTTATAAGCTTGTTCATCATCATGCTATGAACACTAATAAAAGGAAATTTTTTCCTTATCATCTTGTATCCATGCCACTATACTAATTAATATGAGTATAGGTTTAATACTACTATGGTTGCCAATGCGAGTAGTGACTAACATGAATGTCCAACTACAATGAATGCAACCAAATGAGGTCAAGCTAAGTAATGCCACAAAATAACAACTCACTACTATATGTATATGCATCAACCAACTGTGATGTACTATGTCAAATTTTACTTAGTTTTTACCCAATCAACGAGAGGACTTACACATGGTAACGTCCCGGCTTGTGCCATGCCTAATGGCCCCGTGGTAGTCAACATCCTCACGCTAAGAATGAGCCTTCCCCACAGCAATCCACTTCGGCGCCCAATCCCTCACGGGCGATCAAACGTCATGGTTAACTCCGGAGTGCCGGCTTGTAGGGAGCGACCCTCACAAGCATGTGCGAATGAGCACAAGGGCAAGCAAGCGCAGATCATAAGCATCGTATCCAAGGCCAAGATGTCTCAATCATCATGTCTAAAACATGGAATCATAACATCGACTCGAGGATCGGAACTATAACACTTAGGCCATACACGTTCTCAAATTACTTGTTGGTAAGCCTCTACCAATATGCAACATGCCTCTAACATGCAAATGTTCACATCTCACTTTACTAATAAGAATGGATCTACATCTCATTCATGACCCCAACGGGTTACTACCATATGCTATCACCAAAATCATATTCAATGCATTATACCGATGCCATTTCAAATGCATTCTAGCGATACATTATTCTAATGCCATACCCAACGCATTCTACCATGCCATAACCATGCATCATTCTAATGCCATAACCATGTATTCTACAATGCCATAACCATGCACCATTCTAATGCCATAACCATGCATTCTACAATACCATAATCATTTACAACATCAAACGTATAGGAAACCCTTTTCATCATGTCTTAAACATGGAATTCCATTCAATGACCTAAAGGTCGTGTGCAAAGTCATAATGCCATTCTTAGTTGCTCACCTAAATGAGGTGCAACACATAATACTACTAGTATCTTGTCATTAAACTGTAATGTGTTACCATCTTTCCATTATCTACGGCAAGCACAATTAGTGCTATGCTAGACCAAGTCCAATATCCATCTAGTACCCCATATGTTGTTTTAATCATTCAAGCATGCATTTCTACACTTACATAAAGTGAAAATGCCATTTTATCATAACTATCCATAATACACTATGCATATTCTCATTTATGATCCCTACTACATAGGGCGTGCAATTCGCATATGTAACACATATATATTATGCATTCCAAAATTTTCTAGTGTCATATTTATCATGAATATGCACCATTTTAAGTCATTAAGCTAAATAGAAGACATAGGGGGAGTTCACCCATTTTGGTGAGGTCAGACCCACCGGATACCCATCGAAACCTCGCAGTTCATCAGAACGAAGTTGTCCCCCAAGCTTCATATACCCTAAGAGAAATTTTCAAGGGGTTATAAGTTTCGAACGAACACATCTCAAAAATCACCATAATACATGAGGAAAATGTGTGAAAATTACCTTTGAGAAAGTAAAACTTGTCCAAAGTCCGAATCAAGGTTAGGAAGCTTCAATCCCAACCTAAAACATCATTCTACACCCATCAATTTAACCTCAAGAGCTCACAACAAGGAAACCCCAAATAAAACCCTAGTTTTCATAATACTAAGTTTTAATCCAAAATTCATGCAATTCTCACATGTAGGGTAAAGAAGCTACAAACCTCTACAAAAGCTCCAATCCAAGCTAAATGATGCTAGGGTTGGAGATCCATCCACAAACAAGCCTTCTCCAACCAATCTAAGCTCCCTCCAAGTCGAGCTAGCGAGCTTCGAAGCAAAGGAGGAAGGAAAAGAGATCAAACCCAAAGATCTCAAGGGTTGGAAGTAAGAAATCAAGAGAGAAAGAGAAAAACCTTACTTTTCTCTTCTCTCTAACCTCAGCACAAAATGGCTAACGGAGGGGATGAGTGTAGTACCCCTGGGGCCTAACTGACGGAATGACTGCAGTATTCCAGACTGTTCGACGCTTCTAGAGAAGGTCAAGACAAGTCGGAGTCGTTTCGGCGTTAAATAGACGCGAAAACGGACTCGGAGCGCAGAAGTAAGCCAAAACTGAAGTTTTGGGTGTATGAACTATCGGGCGCCCGGAAGCCTTGTTTTGGGCGCCCAGATGTTGAATGCTCCTTTTCTGAAAACTGCTAAGCCATTCCAGATTCGGTATCGGGCGCCCGGAAAGTGGATCCGAAAATCCTACCTCGTGAGTATCGATCCGCTTGACACGTGTCGATTGGTTGGTGAAATCCGCCGGACCAGGTTAGGGCGCACCGGATCGCGGCGGAGAGTCCGATGCTCCAGTTTTGTGCAGGCTGAAGAACCGGGCGCCCACTTCTTGGGTTTCGGGCGCCCGATTGTGAGGTTTTCCTGCTGAGAAACAGGTTAGGGCATTTCTGTTCTTGAGGCTTATTGCACCGAAATCCTTTGTCTATAAGAGAAGTGGACGACCTCCCCTGAGGCTTTTTCTCCCCTCTTCATGGTGAAACTCGGATTTTGCAAGGAAGCCCTACATTTCCTCCCAATTTCCACCTTACTCCATTGAAGACCTTGGATTCCTGCTGGAACTGCATCGTCGACCTGTGGTGTTCTAGCTCGTGTGCAGTGTGAGAGTGTCCAAATCCTTAGAAACTTGGTTTGTTGGATAGAATACTCGTAGAGGAAGACGTGGAATCCTTTCAATCGCGATTTGGACAGGTATGTAAGCTACAGTTGATGTTTCACTGGACCCCTTGTGTTCTTGAGCTGAAACTTGGGTTTTTCCTTTGATCTTTTGGATCCAATCTCTTGGGAGCTGGAATTACGAAGTGAAGATTGGTCCTTCCTCATTCCTTACTGGTTTGGAGGTTCCCCACCTGAATTGAGGATTCAAAGGTGAGTTCTAGCTCAGATTTTGAGTATTTGCTTAAGTGCTGAATTTTTTGGTCATTGATGGAATTTCTTGGATTTTTGAATCCAGATCTTTGTGAGGATCTTTGGAGAGGTTTTGGATTGTTCCATCACTGTATTTGGGAGGTTTGTGACCCTTTTCCATGAGCTAGATTCGTTGGAATCCCTGAATTCTTGCTGTTTTTGAGATTTGCTTAAGTGCTGGAACTTCTGGATCCATATGCAGGAGGGTCCAGATGTGAATCCGGTTCAGTGTGTGGACCTTTTGGACATCGAGTCGAACTCCGTTTTGGCTGAAATTTGGAGGGTGTGTTCTTGCGCCCCTACTGGTGAGTTGAGCCAAATTTCACTGCATTTGGACTTAGAATTTAGATTTTATCGCATGTTGAATCCATGTTGGTCATGCTGCCAGGCTGCAGTTCTGGGCTGATGTTCTGGGCGCCCAGAACATTGAGCAGGTGGGTCCGAATCTCGAGGTTTCAGATTTGAGCTCGATTTCACCCGGTGTTGTTTGGAGGCCTTCCACTCGACTCCTAGCCGTTGTTGGATAGCTTTTGAGGTGGGTTAATGTTACCGAAATCGCCGGATTTCCTCCTAAGTTGTAGAGAGTGCAGCATGCTGTTTTATCATCTGTTAAATCATGTTAGTAGCTCGAATTCATGAATTTGCATGTATTATTATGAAATCTGAATTTGGAGCATAAATTGATAATTTATAGACATGACTTCACATGCTGAACTGGGAATTGACTTAGGAGAAAACTCGCGAACATACAACCGTCACTTTTCGAACTATTATCAGATTTAGCTCTAGGAGCCGTTTCTGTTCTTGTATCACCGCTTTTAGTGCGAGGTGGATACTTAGTTCGTTGTAGGACGAGTTTACGCTTGTGCTGGGATGCCGAGCTTGTATTTACAGCAGGGTTAGGCTGTTTTGTGTTTTCGGGTGCCGTCGGGGTTGACGGTGGACCCAGACTCTTGTTTTAGCTTCTGTTTATGCTGAGGGCACGTGAGCTTGGAGTCTTGACCCGTTTTGACCCCTTTCCATTTGATTATAGCTTGCCGGAGCCTGTTTGTGCTCGACAGAGATACGCTTTTAACTCGGTTGGGTAGCTCCCCCGAGTGCCGCTCCGGAGTGAGGCCTCTTTTGCGTTGATGTCGCTACAGATTAGTTAGATCTGGTATTTGGACCGGCTACCCCTTTTGGTAGTGTGCGGTGTGGCTAGGCAGTTGGCTGGACGAGCCCGTTTGGGCGGTTCCGTTAGATTGGGTCAGGGGTGACCTTTCACTTTGGTGATGCTTACTTGAGAGTTTGACTTGGATAGTGGTAGGGTAGTGGCATTACGACTATAGAGTTTATTCCAGCTTACTTTGTTGTTGTTTACCTACCAGCTATACTGTTAGTCTCGTAGACTTAGTGGGTGGACCATTGAGGTCGGTATTGGTACCCACTGAGGACTACTTCTTTTGATAGTAGTTCTCACACCCATTGTTGCCACTTTTTCTTGCAGAGCCTTCTTCTGTTGTGGCTGCTGCGCCTGTTTCTGCGGATCGAGGTAAGGGAGTCGCGAGCTAGATCCCTACCTGTCCCTGTTGTTCCTAGAGGAGGACCCTACTGGAGATAGTTTATTTTTGAGTTGAGCCATGTACATATACTGTGGACTTGTTCCTATTTTGGTTCTGGAGGGACTGTTGTATCTTGGATCCTATATGTACATGTGACTTTTGTTATTAGTATGTTTTATTTCAGCTTTATATCTCTTGTAGTTGCTTGTATGTTTGTTTACAGGTTAGCTATCGCTTCGTATACATAGAAAAATCTATGTATACGGCGGATCTGTTGGCGAGCCCGGGGAAACGAGAAATCCGGGGCGTGACAATGAGGGTTTATATTTACAAGTTGTAACAATTGCCCTTAAGCCCCTCAAAAACTTGAAATTAGCAAACATCACGAAACTGATTCTGCTGCACTGCGTACCGGTATACGAACAGACATACCGGTACCAGGCAATTCCGGTATCAAGGGTCTGATTCCGCAGAACCCGAGCGCTGGCCAAATAGGCCAATACACAGTATTCCGGTATCTCAAAAAGTCAGTACCGGAATAAATTAAATCTGTTCCGGTACCTTAAGCCCATACCGGAATACAATACAAAATCTGCACCTTTTGTAGATTTCGCTATCCGGAGTCCGTTTTCGCACTTTCTAAGTCCCGAAAACACTCCCAAGCACACCAAACTCAATCCAAATCTTCAGAATAGTATAAAGCACTATTCTCTCACTAGAAGTTCAGTGCGCTACATAACCGCCATAAGATAACATATCAATTGTATACATATGTGGTCTTAACTTATAATCATCACTAATTACTTTCATACATCATATGCATGAAAAATAATTTTCAAAATATATTTGTATATACTTTCACATTAGGGTTAAATCATACAGCCCCAAATCTAAGTCAATGGTAGGAATAATTTTTGTGGCGACACGAGGGTGTCTCTGATATTAAGATGTATATCTTTTTTTCTTTTTTTTTTTGAGAGAGAAAGGTAGCACGCTACCCGCTTCGTTTATTTCGTATAGAAATAAACTTGGTTGGAAATGTGAATCAACTAGGATTCGAACTCGAGATCTCGGGTACCAACCATCAAGCCCTTTGCCACTTGCGCTAAGGATATGTATATCTTAATATCATATCATTTATGATATTAGTATATATGTATCAAGATAATCTCGTGTGACACATAAAAATTACTATTCTAAACTAATTAGAAGAAGGGTTCGAATTTCAACCTGTGCTAATTACTGAAATTATTTCACGGTTGATATTGGATCTGAGCTTCTAGTCCTTTGAGCTGCACAAGTGTTCGGGCTCTATGATACACAAGGCTGCTCTGAAATTTGTGCTTCACACAATCATAGTGTAATCTCGAAACTCCTTTCGTGATCTCTTGTGTCAATATGGAGAAGAATTAATATTCAAAATTGTGCTAGCAATTTCAACAGCATTAACTATAATATAGAGACCAGTTATTATTGGAGGACCTCTCTCTTATGATTAAAAGAGAGCTTTATATGATTGGGAGAATTTTCTCTCTTCCTCTCACACTTCACTTTATGTGTTGTGATTATTGAGAGATATTATTCCCAACCTCTTTTATAGTCATAAGACCTATAAATGAGGCAAGAATAAACTCTCCTCGTTTAGTAGTGGCGAGAAACAAAGTGAAGGTAAAGAAAACCGCCGTCATAAATGAGAGAAGAGTAAACTCTTCTCATTTAGTAATGAAGCGAAAAGAGGAAGTGCGATAAAGAAATGCAAACTCTCCTCCACTTAATACGCCAGTTAATAACGAGAAAAGTTTTTCTTTCTTTAATAAATGCATGATGCATGTTTTTCTTTTACTCTCCCTCTCATCTTAATTAAAGAACCCGAAGGAAGAGAGGATCATAAGTTTTCTCTCTCGTTTGTTGCAATAAGTTCTTATGCTAAATCAAATTTAGTATTAGGTCACTCCATACAAATTTTATCCCTTTCCAATTAGAGTTTCGCTAACCACCTTAGCAAATAAATTTTTTCTTTGCTACTTTAGCAAAATGATCTCTATTAAATTCTCCAAGTACTAGATTACACGCAGCATTTATTGTGTGTGACCACATAGGTTCAATACTACCTGATAGTGAGATGTGACACTAAACTCCTTTAGTGTGACCATCAGAACTCCTTTCGATGGACCAAAACTTTTGGCTCTCCCAACTAAATGTGATTAATTATCTTAATCACTTCCGTGGGTCCCAAAATCCACGAGTGACACCTAGCAGTATATCGTGGCAATCTAAGTAGAATGAACAATGAACTGAACCTCTAGATGTAGTTTCTGTATGATTAAATCCTTCTATCACTTGTCCCAATTGAGCCGAAGTTATAGGTTACACGCAGCCTTTATTATGTGTGACCACATAGGTTCAATTCTACCTGATAGTGAGATGTGACACTAAACTCCTTTAGTGTTACCATCGGAACTCCTTTCGATGGACCAAAATATTTTTGGCTCTCCCAACTAAATGTGATTAATTATCTTAATCACTTCCGTGGGTCCCATAATCCACGAGTGACACCTAGCAGTGTATCGTGGCAATCCAAATAGAATGAATAATGAATTGAACCTCTAGATGTAGTTTTTGTATGATTAAATCCTTCTATCACTTGTCCCGATTGAGCCGAGGTTATGGATAACTGGTCAAACTCTATTACTCAATCATATGTCTTATCTGATTAACAACTGATATATGGAAACTCCTTTCTGTAAAATCACGCTGTCTTGGCCAAGGACTTTTATATTTTGTAAAACAGATAGCATAGGACAATTACCTCTTTACCGAGGGTGATAGATTCTATATTTACACACACCTCTCTCCACATATGACCCACTACAGCCAACATTTGTCGACTTTATCCCATGATTAAGGTATAGTCAAACTACAATAACCCACACACAAGGTAATCGTGGTGCCTCAGGTCAAAGGATCACTCACACCACTACAGAATGAAATAATTCACTGACGAGTGAGTAGACATCTATGTGTTGTTCGTAGTTAGTCACGCTCAGTGAAATTGTTCTTCAACATTCACCTCTATGCTTACTCTAGTGTCACCACACTAATGACTTGAGACTCGTCATCCCATAAGGGAAGCACAGTATACACTGATCCAACCGGATTTATCACAACCCTCGTGACAATTCTATGATCAGGAGCATTTAAAAATTTATTACAGAATAAGATATGTCTCAAATTTCTAATATCTTAGGAATATAATTTCTCTACTATTAATTCTATGGACAATTCATATATATATATGTATATATATGTATATATACATATATATGTATATATACATATATATTCATATATACATATATATACATATATACATATATATATATACATATATATATATATATGCATTTGGCAATAATATGAATAAAAAATGCCAGTTTATTAATTTTAAAGAAAAGTACACTGATATTAACTCTTTAAGTTGTGACACCGATTGGCTTATAAGGCATATAACTAAAAGTTCCAACACCCAAAAGTGAGTGCTTTGAGATAGCAAAGATGGTTGGATGACTTTTGGAGTGTTTCAGAACACTTTGGGGCTGAACCGGACCCCAAAACATGAAAATCGAGCAATATCGGGTGCGGATTGGTGTCACGCAGGTTGCTGCTGTTTGCAGCAGTGGTCAGACCTTATTGGCTGGTCACTCAGTGAGGTTTGACACCTCTAATCGTAGCAAGAATGCTGCAGGTGGTTCCGGTACTGAAATAGGCATCCCGGGAGCCAAATTGGAGATTTTCGGGGTTTCAATTCTCCGTTTTAGCGCACTTTTCATGCGACTGGCCCAATGGCATAAAATTAATGTTTTGGGGCAGCGGACGAGGTAGGCTAGGTATTTGGCTTGTTTTAGGATACCCCGTAGGCTGAGATGGTGTTTCGGCGAGCCGGTGCGACGATCGGGTGAGTTTTTGGTGACCGGTAATTGGAATCCGGAAACCCGATCGTACTTTCTATTTGAAATCGTGACTTTAGTCATGGTTTGGAGTAATTAGTAGATTTTGGACTAATTATGAGTTTTTGGACTTTATATAGTTCCGGGTGGTAGCTTAGGGCACCAGCAGAGGGTCGACGACTCGGCTCAGTTCTACGGTAGAGGTGGGTGCTTCGAGCTGGTAATCGGTGAGACAGTATTTACTCGGCTTCCTATTTCTTTTACTTCTTGAGTAAATTAATTTATGGCATTCATTCACTCTTTACTCTACATGTCAGCCTGTTATTTTTCCTACTAGCATATTATACTATTGTGCATGGTTAGTGATCTGGATACTTGGCATGTAGAGTAGGCTTATACTTCATGACTACTAGGGTGACCTTTTGATCAATGTGACATGGTTCTATGCATACTTATCATTTGACCCTTTGGTCCATTGTTTCGGCGTTTATATGCCAAGACATTTCGCTTTACGCCTCCGTTATCGGCGCCAATGCGCCAGGGCATTCGGCTTTATACTGAGGTTTGGCTGATTATTCCATTGATTTGCCACTGCACTTGGGAGTATTCACAGGCACCGAGTCGGTTTGGCCACCGATGCGGGGTGTACTTATCCCGGTAGGTCGTCCATCATAATGCATGGATCAGGTTCGATGCATTTAGGTGGCAGGCAGCGCCTGACGTCGATGGACCAATATGGCAGGCTACGGATTGGGTTTTGGCTTGAATTTTTCATCCTTGAGGCATATTAGTCAGATGGTTTCCTTTTAAAGTAGCGCCATTCAGTTATCTATTCAGTTCATATACATATTTTGCTACTGTAGGCATTATTTCCATCTGATCATATATAGCAAGTTATAGGTGGGATCTTGGTTTGGACTATTAGTCTTTGAGGCATGTTAGTTGGAAGGCATTTCTATTACGGTAGCGGCATTCTGGTTTATATTCTATTCTTATGATCATATATCATTGTCACGCCCCGGATTACTCGTTTTCCCGGGCTCGCCAACAAATCCGCCGTATATATAGAATTTTCTATATATACGAAGCGATAGCTAACCTGTAAACAAAGCATACAAGCAACTACAAGAGATATAGAGCTGAAAAAGATCATACTAATAGAACAAAAGCCACCTGTACATATAGGATCCAAAATACAACAGTTCCTCCAAAGCCAAAAATAGGTACAAGTCCACCTCAAAAGGAACAATCAGTCCACACTATATGTACATGGCACAACTCAAAAAGAAACTATCTCCAGTAGGGTCCTCCTCGAGAAAAAACAGGGAAAGGTAGGGATCTAGCTCGCGACTCCCTTACCTCGATCCGCAGGAACGGAAGCAGCAGCCGCAACAGACGAAGGCTCTGCAAGAAAAGGTGGCAACAAAGGGTGTGAGAACTACTATCAAAAGAAGTAGTCCTCAGTGGGTACCGCTATCGACCCCAACGGTACACCCACTAAGTCTACGAGGCTAACAGTATAGCTGGTCGGTAAAAAAATAATAAAGTAAGCTGGAATAAACTCAACAGCTGAAATGCCACTACCCTACCACTATCCAAGTCATACTCTCAAAGTATAAGCCACACAAAGTGAATAGTCACCCCTGACCCAATCTAACGGAACCGCCCAAACAGGCTCGTCCAGCCAAAAGCCTAGCCACACCGCACACTATGAAAAGGTAGCCGGTCCAAGAATCATAACCACTAATCTGCAGCGACATCAACGCATGAGAGGCCTCACTCCGGAGCGGCACTCGGGGGAGCTACCCAGCCGAGTTAAAAAGCGTATCTCTGTCGAGCACAATCAGGCTCCGGCAGGCTATAATCAAATAAAAAGGGTCGAATGGGTCAAAGACTCCAAGCTCACGTGCCCTCAACACAAACAGATACTAAAACAAGAATCTGGGTCCACCGTCAACCCCGACGGCACCCGATAATACAAAACAGCCTAACCCTGCTGTATATATAAGCTTGGCATCTCAGCACGAGCGTAAACTCGTCCTACAATAATCTAAGTATCCACCTCGCACTAATAGCGGTGATACAAGAACAGAAACGACTCCTAGAGCTAAATCTGATAACAGTTTCGAAAAGTGACGGTTGTAGTTCGCGAGTTTTCTCCTAAGTCAAATCCCACTTCAGCATGTAAAGCACGTTTATAAATTATTAATTTATGCTCCAAATTCAGATTTCATATAAACACATGCAAATTCATGAATTCGAGCTACTAACATGATCAATCAGATAATAAAACAACATGCTGCACTCTCTACAACTTAGGAGGAATTCCGAAGCTTTCGGCAACATCAACCCACCTCAAACGCTATCCAACAAAGGTTAGGAGTCGAGTGGAAGGCCTCCAAACAACACCAGCTGAAATCGGGCTCAAACCTGCCAAAATAGGATTCGGATCCCCCTGCTCAAGTTCTGGGCGCCCAGATCATCAGCCCAGAACTGCAGCCTGGCAGCACGACCAATATGGATTCAATATGAGATAAAATTTAAATCCTAAGTCCAAACGCAGTGAAAATTAACCCAACTCACCAGCAGGGGCTCAAGAACAATCCCTCCAAATTTCAGCCAAAACGGAGTTCGAATCGATTTTTAAAAAGCCTACGCACTGATTCGGACCCACTTCTGGACCCTCTAGCACTGCATCCAGAAGTTCCAGCAACTAAGTAAAAACACTTCTAGCATAAATCCTGGAGTTTCCAACAAATCTAGCCTAGGGAAAAGGGTCAAAAACCTCCCAAATACAGTGGTGGAACAATCCAAATCCTCTCCAAAGCTTCTAACAAAAATCTGGATTCAAAAATCCAAGAAATCCATCAAAGATCCAAAATTTCAGTACTTAAGCTAAATTCTCAAAATCTGAGCTAACACTCACCTTTGAAATCTTAATTCAGGTGGAAAGAACCTCCAAACCAGCAAGGGATGAGGTAAAACCCATCTTCACTTCGAGAATCCAACTCCAAAGAGATTTGGATCCATAAGATCAAAGGAAAACCCAAATTTCAGCTCAAGAACACAAGGGGTCCAGTAAAACAGCAACTGCAGCGTACATATCTGTCCAAAATATGATTGGAAGGATTCCACGCCTTCCTCTAGGAGTCCGCAATCCAACAAACCAAGCTTCGTGGGATTTGAACTCTCCTACACTGCACACGAGCAGAAACACCACAAGTCGACGCTGCTGTTCTGCAGGGATCCAAGGCCTTCAATGGAAAAAGATGGAAATTGGGAGATTTTAGGGGCTAAACTGCAAATATCCAGGGCTCACTGTGAAGAAGGGGAGAAAAAGCCTCAGGGGGGTCGTCCCCAAACTTTTATAGACATAGGGTTAGGGTACAATGAGCCTCAAGAGCAACTGCTGCTAACATGTCCCTCATCTGAATTCCCCACATTCGGGCGTCCGAAACCCAAGAAGTGGGCGCCCGGTTCTTCCAGCCTGCACTCGCCCAGCACTTTGGACTCTCCGCCCGCGGTCTGGTGTGCCCAAACATGGTCCGGCGGAACCCACCTACCACATCACACGTGTCAAGAGGGTCGATACTCACGAGGTAAACTTCCGGACTCACTTTCCGGGCGCCCGAATACTGGATCCGAAATGACTTAGCAAATCAAGGAATAAGCACTCAACAACTCGGCGCCCAAAACATAACTTCCGGGCGCCCTAATGTACCAAACACCCAAAACTTCAGTTTTGGCTTATTTCGGTGCTCCGAGTCCGTTTTCGCGTCTATTTGCGCCAAAACGACTCCGACTTGTCTCGACCCTCTCCAGAAGTGTCGAACAGTCTAGGATACTGCAGTCATTTCGTCAGTTAGGCCCCTGGGGTTCTACAATCATGCCACTACAGGTTTCTATTTTTTCCAGTTGACTACATATCTCGTTACATCTCGCTCATCTTATGTTTCCAGTGAGTATGGCTTGCCTTCGTGGCTCTGTCATACCCACTTAAAACCTCATGTTGATCATTTCTCACTCTATAGTTTTCCATAGGTGGCATGGGTAGAGAGGCAGATTAGGGTGCGGCGTGAGGTTCCTACTTAGCTAGTTGCCACTAGTGGTCCCCCGTACTTTCCTACTTCCATTATAGTTCATTATCTCTACCTTATTTTTATCACTAAATAATTAGATATTGGCGGTGGTTCAGTGAGACTTGGATGCTTGAGAATGAATACTTCATTTTGGCTATCTGAATGGTTATGGTTTTTGTGACATTTGGATACGTATGGCTTTACGGTTTATGGCTTTGGTTGTTGTGGATTTCATGGCAAAATAGCTTTCTATCCCTTGTGGTAGCGGTTTTTAAAAAGGTGATGTTTCCATGTGAGAAACTGCTTCCAAAATGATTTTCTTTTATCATATCCTTAAGTTTTCAAAATGATAGATAGAGGTCTCTTTCCCTTTTGTATTTTCATGGATGTATCTCGTTTTGGAACAATGTAATGAAAAAGGAAAAGAAAAGAAAAATGTATATATCATTTTGGATTGTAGTTAAAAAAACTTTGTTACGGATTTTAGATTGGCATATTTCGTGAAGTGAGTCGGAGTCTTGAAGGTTCAAAGAAGAAGAGACGAAGTTTGAAGACTCGAAGACTCAACGTATGAATTCACGATGCTTGGTAAGTTTAAATAATCTTGATGATGATTTATAATTATTTACAAGTGTTTGGAAGACTTTAGAATGGATTCAAAGTGTTTTAAATATAAAAATGAGTTTTCCAACTACGAGGTCCGGACCCTGGAACATGAGGTCCGGAACCCGTAAGCAGGTTATGCTGGTTCGCAGACCCGGTCCGGACCCTGGAAGCTGAGGTCCGGAACCCGTACGCCTCCCTAGCTGTCACGCAGGGAGGGTCCGGACCCTGAGGATGAGGTCCGGACCCTGAGGGCGGAGGTCCGGACCCTGAGGGCTGAGGTCCGGACCCCAGGCTGTTTCGCAGACCGGGTCCGGACCCTGATGGCTGAGGTCCGGACAATGAAACGCCTGGAGAGTGTCAAGGTCCGGACCCCATACCCGCGGTCCGGACCCCGACCCGTTGCGAAGTTTTGGAAAGTTATTTTTCAATCCTACTTTGATTCTAATGTCTCCCAAACATGTAAATAAGATGGTATATTCCTTAAAATATCTTTGCAATCCTAATTTGGTTCCAAACCTTTCTAAAATCAGTTTTTCAATCCT
This sequence comes from Puya raimondii, assembly GCA_016920855.1. Lineage (NCBI taxonomy): Eukaryota > Viridiplantae > Streptophyta > Magnoliopsida > Poales > Bromeliaceae > Puya > Puya raimondii. Next base: position 127,476,885 of record JABWPP010000050.1, read on the forward strand.
AGTCGAATTCGGTTTGCTTCCAAACCTTTCTAAAAACTGTTTTTTAATCCTAATCTATTTCGGATTGTTTCTAACCTATAAATATGGTGTGGGGGAGTCTCTAAAATATGGTGAATCACAGATTATCTTTTAGAAACCCTAGAAGCTTGTAGGTAACCGTTTTCCTCATCTTCTACATCAAGCTTCTCTCAAATTGATTCATGGTGCTCTAATTTCTAATATTCTTTTAGAATCAATTTGAGGATTGCTTAGAGATTATTCCCACAGATTTCTCATGTTATTCTAAGCAATAAACCATCACCAACGTTACATCATCAACGTTATTTGTTCTTGCTCGTGGATTCGAGTGGCGTCGTGGATTCGACGTGTTAAAGGCGGTTCGTGGATTCGGATCGTGAAGGCTTCGTGGATTCGGAGCGAGGCGTCTCGTGGATTCGAGACGTGGCTTCTGTGGATTCAGACGTGAGGCGTGGACGGCCGTGAGTGCGCGAGATCCGCTGAAGACGAAGGAGAGGTTAAGTCCGTGGAGTCGGTAATCACCTTGTAATCCTTTAATCTTAGTGGATTGTTTTTCGCGTGTTGGTCCCGTGGGTTTTTCTCCAAAGTGGAGTTTCCCACGTAAATCTCGGTGTGCTGATTTTATTTTCCGCATTACTTTATCGCATTGAGATTTGTGTTTTTTGTTTATACACCTATTCACCCCCCTCTAGGTGATTGATATACTCTAGATAGATCCTAGGGCACCCCCTATCTTACAATTGGTATCAGAGCGGGATCTAGGCCTTATCTATCTTAATGGGTGAAGGAGGTAACATCTTTAGGCCACCATATTTTGATGGAACCAATTACGCCTATTGGAAAGTCCGGATGAGAGCCTTCCTCATCGCAATTGATGAGCGTGTATGGCAAACCATAGAAGTCGGGTGGAAACATCCAACCGAAGTGGTTGATACCGCGACTGTACCTAAGCCACGGAATAAGTGGTCGAAGGATGAAATTGATTTATCATCTTTTAATGGTAAGGGTATTAATGCGTTATTTAATGCCTTATCTCAAACTGAGTTTACACGTGTCTCAGCGTGTGAAACGGCTAAAGAAATTTGGGATACTCTACGAGTTACACATGAGGGTACAAGTCTAGTAAAAGTACAAAAGCTTCAAATGCTTACGAGTCAATTTGATTCTATACGCATGGAGGAGCATGAATCGTTTATTGATTATTTTACTAGACTCCAAGATATCATTAATACATGTGCTAACTTGGGAGAGAAAATTCCGGATTCTAAAGTCGTTAGAAAAATCCTTCGAACACTTCCGGAGCGCTTTAGGGCGAAAGTCGCGGCTATTGAAACGATCAATCATCCGGATGATATGAAAGTAGATGAATTAGTAGGCGCTTTACAAACTTATGAAATGACTTTTCCTACTAATCAATCTTCTTCCAAGTCTTTCTCTAAAAGTACAGGTGTTGCACTTAATTCAACAAAGGAGGAAGACGAGGATACCGAATCCGACGAAGATATTTCGCTCGCCGACTTTGAACATCAATTGGAGCGTCTCACGAAGAAATTTCGTCGGAATTTCCGGAAGAACAAGTCAAATCGATCTACATCCAAATCTTCTTCTAAAGGATCTTCAAATTCTAAATTCTCTAAAGAGAAGAAGTTTGGAAAGTCTTCTAAAGAAAAGGATGAACTTGAAGGGGAGATCCGGTGTTACAAATGCCGTGGCTACGGTCACATCTCCACGGATTGTCCCACTAAAAAGTCTTATAAAAAGAAGGCTTTACAAGCTAGAACTTGGGACGATTCAACTTCTAATGAATCGAGTTCTAGTGAAGAAGAAACAAATGATGCAATTGCCTTTTCCTCACATGTTTCTCCTTCTCCTTCTGCTTTGTGCTTATCATCTATTATCGCTAACCCCTTTGATTCTTCCTCTGTGCATGAAACGTCGAGCGACGATGGCTCAAGTGAGGGGGAGTCGGATGATGAGGACTTAGCCGAGGCGTATAATCAACTACTCATCGAATCGAAGAAGATGGCTAAGCACAATAAGAAGTTGAGGAAGCATTTACTCGAGCTTGAAGATGAGAACAACAACTTGAAGAAGACATCTAAAGCTCTTGAGGAGGAAAAGGAAAACATATTGAAGAACAACAAAATCCTCCAAGAAAAGCTCAACCAATCGGAGATAACGATCAAATCGCATCAAGAAAAGGTTGGCTTTCTCGAACTACAATATAAGGAAATTCATGTCTCCAACCAAGTTTTGACCAAACAAGTCCATCTACTCAAGTCCGACATACTAAAATTCTCCTCCGGATCGAAAAAGCTCGATAGTATGCTCGGATTGGGTCAAACAAGTAAACTTGGACTTGGACATGAGCGACAACATGTTGAGAAGGTTAACAATTCAGCACATATAGTCTCAACAAAATTGAAGGATAAAGTATGTCATAGATGCGGAAAGAAAGGACATATCAAGAAGACATGCCATAAAAAGAAAACTCAAGTGGCATCTTCTAAACATCTATCGGCATCTTTCAACACTCGACAAGCCTCTCGGTTTCAAAAGCAATATCAAAAAGGTCGAGTACCCGAGGTCAACCGAAAGTCAAAGCCACAACACTCAAATACTACGAAGCGGAATGCGATGGTGAGACCAAAGGTTGATCAAAAGTCAAAACAAACCGTGCCCAACGTCAACAAACCAAGGCAACCAACAATCCGACAAGTTTTGGTTCGGAAAGGTGATATCTTTCCTTCTCTAAAGTCTTAATTTGTTTTGACTTAGTGTAGTGCTTTGATCGGTTTTTATTGCATATCTTTTGTTCATTGCATTACACGTTTTTGGTGCTTTCATTGTTACGATTTTTTAGATTTTTTTTGAATGATTAGAACATTAAATAGTGCATTGAATATCAATAGGTTCACTTTCATTCACTCTTAATTAATCTCATATTAATTATCGGTTTTACTTTATTTTCATTATATTTGAAGATAATTTATTATGAGAATTCTTCATACTTATATTCATCAAATTTAGGCAATCTTGTGTAATCTCTAGGAGCTTAACCTATCTCGGTTGTGTGTGTTGAATTTGATGGATAGTCATTCTCTTATGGACTAAAATTTGTCACATGTTCTTTCAACTAAGAGATTGCATAAGCGAGGGGGAGTTATTATGATATAAAATAAAATGCTCATATGCTTTGAAAGATGTGGAAAGAGTTGCATCCTTAAAGGAGTGCGAAAACTACCACCACGTGGAGGAAAGAGCTACCACCCCGGTCGTCCGGTTAGTGTGTGCAGCTACCACATGAGAATTGAATTGCATATCCGAAAAAAAATATATAAGTGCAAAAGCATGCAAAAGGAAAATGTCACAAAATTTTATTTTTTCGGTGTTATAAGGTGGTCCACATACATGAAAGATGCTCAAAGAGCCACCCCCTGTGCGATATTTGTTTTATCTCAAATTTGAATTTTTATGCAACAAATTTTCTGTCTCTTTGATGAATCCCTTAAGTCATCTTCATAATCCGTTACATCTTGATAGCTTTTGAGCCTTTAGATTATTTTTTATGACTTGATTTTGAAGTTTATATGAATTGAGAAATCGTGTAATGATTTATCTACATCATGATGATTGTGTAGTAAAATTCTTAATTCTTATGAAATTAATAGGGATTGAAAGAAGTCAATGTGAATTTATATTTCTCATGCTCTAACATTGCTTGAAATTTTATAACAAGTAGTTTCAAAATTGAAAAGCTTTCAACTTGTATTTTGATTGATTTCTCTCGAACTTCTCTCTATTTTTGGTGTTTCTCTTTTGGCAATTTTTGACAAAAAGGGGGAGAGAGGTAATACTAACTTAGACGCATAAACATAGGGGGAAAGATTGCATGAACAAAGGGGGAGCGATTTTGATACTTTTTCTACTAACTTTGTTCGTGGAGAATGAAAATATTTTGCAGGTCTCTCAAGACTTCAAGACTCCATGTTTGTCTAAGTTATAGAGTTTGTTTTAGGAGTTACTAAATTGTAATTTTATTTTTCATTTGGATCTTTCACGCGAGAAGTTCATTGTTTTGGTGATGGCAATGAATTTCATTTTTAGAGAGATGAGCATCGTGAGTGTTTTATGTATTTTTGTGTTTTGTCACGAAATTGCCAAAGGGGGAGATTGTTACGGATTTTAGATTGGCATATTTCGTGAAGTGAGTCGGAGTCTTGAAGGTTCAAAGAAGAAGAGACGAAGTTTGAAGACTCGAAGACTCAACGTATGAATTCACGATGCTTGGTAAGTTTAAATAATCTTGATGATGATTTATAATTATTTACAAGTGTTTGGAAGACTTTAGAATGGATTCAAAGTGTTTTAAATATAAAAATGAGTTTTCCAACTACGAGGTCCGGACCCTGGAACATGAGGTCCGGAACCCGTAAGCAGGTTATGCTGGTTCGCAGACCCGGTCCGGACCCTGGAAGCTGAGGTCCGGAACCCGTACGCCTCCCTAGCTGTCACGCAGGGAGGGTCCGGACCCTGAGGATGAGGTCCGGACCCTGAGGGCGGAGGTCCGGACCCTGAGGGCTGAGGTCCGGACCCCAGGCTGTTTCGCAGACCGGGTCCGGACCCTGATGGCTGAGGTCCGGACAATGAAACGCCTGGAGAGTGTCAAGGTCCGGACCCCATACCCGCGGTCCGGACCCCGACCCGTTGCGAAGTTTTGGAAAGTTATTTTTCAATCCTACTTTGATTCTAATGTCTCCCAAACATGTAAATAAGATGGTATATTCCTTAAAATATCTTTGCAATCCTAATTTGGTTCCAAACATTTCTAAAATCAGTTTTTCAATCCTAGTCGAATTCGGTTTGCTTCCAAACCTTTCTAAAAACTGTTTTTTAATCCTAATCTATTTCGGATTGTTTCTAACCTATAAATATGGTGTGGGGGAGTCTCTAAAATATGGTGAATCACAGATTATCTTTTAGAAACCCTAGAAGCTTGTAGGTAACCGTTTTCCTCATCTTCTACATCAAGCTTCTCTCAAATTGATTCATGGTGCTCTAATTTCTAATATTCTTTTAGAATCAATTTGAGGATTGCTTAGAGATTATTCCCACAGATTTCTCATGTTATTCTAAGCAATAAACCATCACCAACGTTACATCATCAACGTTATTTGTTCTTGCTCGTGGATTCGAGTGGCGTCGTGGATTCGACGTGTTAAAGGCGGTTCGTGGATTCGGATCGTGAAGGCTTCGTGGATTCGGAGCGAGGCGTCTCGTGGATTCGAGACGTGGCGTCTGTGGATTCAGACGTGAGGCGTGGACGGCCGTGAGTGCGCGAGATCCGCTGAAGACGAAGGAGAGGTTAAGTCCGTGGAGTCGGTAATCACCTTGTAATCCTTTAATCTTAGTGGATTGTTTTTCGCGTGTTGGTCCCGTGGGTTTTTCTCCAAAGTGGAGTTTCCCACGTAAATCTCGGTGTGCTGATTTTATTTTCCGCATTACTTTATCGCATTGAGATTTGTGTTTTTTGTTTATACACCTATTCACCCCCCTCTAGGTGATTGATATACTCTAGATAGATCCTAGGGCACCCCCTATCTTACAAACTTGTGTATGTAAATGAATGAAACAAATGATGTAAGAGAAGTAGTCTACTTTATATTATGTGGTACTTTTCTTATGCAATCTATGTATATAGTTCCTAGTTGGAATGTGTGGTATATGCAGTTTTGTGATGTCTTGGGCGGATAGAAAAAATTCTGTTCGTTTGGTGGGTCAGGTGCACGTGCCCCATAAGTACTTCCGTTGCGGGCTCGGGGCGTGATAGGTAATGTCTTGGTTTAGACTATCAGTCTTTGAGGCATGTTAGTTGGATGGCATTTCTATTACAGTTGTGGCATTCTGGTTTATATTCTGCTCTTATGGTCATATATCATGCTACTACAGGTTTCTATTGTTCCAGCTGACTACATATCTCGTTATATTTTGCTTATCTTATGTTTTCGGTGTGTATGGCTTGCCTTCGTGGCTCTCTCATACCCACTAAGAAACCTGAGGTTGGTTTCTCACCCCACGATTTTCCACAGGTGGCACAGGTTGGGAGGTAAATTAGGGTGCAGCGTGAAGGTTCCTACTTAGCTAGCTCGCATTAGTGTTCCCCCGTACTTTGCTACTTCCATTACGGTTCATTATCTCTACCTTACTTTTATCGCTAAATAATTAGATATTGGTGGTGGTTCAGTTAGACTTGAATGCTTGAGAATGAATGCTTTATTATGGCTATCTGATGGTTATGGTTTTTGTGGCATATGGATATGTATGGCTTTATGGTTTATGGCTTTAGTTTTTGTGGATTTCATGGCAAAATAGTTTTCTACCCCTCGTGATAGCCGATTTTTAAAAATGTGATGTTTCTGTGTGGGAAACGGCTTCAAAATGGTTTTTGTTATATCATATCCTTAGATTTTCAAAATAAAATTTTCGGATGGAAAACACTTTCAAAGGTTAGATGTGTTTTGATGATTGTTGAAATGTGCATTCGCATCATCGCGCCTAAGGAGTGTTTTAGCTGAATGTACAAGTCATGCATCATATTCATAAGGACGAGTTAGCTGTGTGTGCATACGCATTGTGCTTGAATGTGTGATGGTTGATGTGACTAGAAATTGTAGTTGTATGGTGTTGTAATAGGCCGGTATGCCGTGCAAATAAGGAGAGATTCTGTCCGTATGGATAGAGAAATCTCTATATTTGTGGCGGGTATGTACGTCCGGTGGGCAAGGCATGATGAAAAAAAGATATTAAAATTTTTTCGCAAACTCTGGTTTTCAAACGGCATCTCTTTCATAAAAAGCTTTACAAAAAGGGCCTCAGGGTGTGACATGAGAACTCTTATATTGTCATGCACAAATGATTGGGACAGAATGTCTTTGGACATTATGCATGAGACTACCGCTTGCAAGAACCAATTATGCTCATTTAGCACATTGTTCGGTAGGGTTGCTCCCTACAAGTACGGCGCTCTGGAGGTATTGTTATCGCGACACCGGCTCGCCTTTGCTTTTTAAGCGCTGATTGGGACGCCGTGGGGAAGGTACAACACCATGGTGGGGGTGCCTACCATGGGACCATGCACACGGTGCAGGATAGGACTATACCTTGAGTAAATCCTTAAGAGATTGGGTATAACATGGATACTTGAACATCAATAAAGAATTGATGCATACATGATAGTTGAGCTCATATAGTTGACACTTTACTTGCATAAAGCCATGGTAGTAGCTTTTGTTTATAGCTCTTTTATTTTAGTTATTATTATTTTCAGCAATTCTTATTATTCATGCCCTAGTTGACTGAGTGAAGTAGAACGCCCATCTCGGTGGTGGTACCCACTGGGAACTATATTTCATAGTTCTCACTTACATTGTTTGGTTGTTTTTCTTTTCAGAGCCCTCTAGCACGGGAGAGGCCCGGGATCGCAGCAAGGGCGTGACTAGTTGGTAGAGTCATCCCGCCGTTGGACTTCATAGAGGTTGCCCATTTTGTCTTTATTTGGGAGCTTGATAAGAGAGACATTGTATATATACATTTTAGACTAGTTTACTTGTATGTCGGAGCCATGTGATGTTGGAGATGTTTACTATTTTGGAGGTGTATTGTACTTAGAGTTAGATTCTATTTGAGAGTTATTTGATGTATGGATGTATGTTAAATGTTTTAGTTAGTTTAGCTTATGTTGTACGTTGGAAAAATTCTCTCTATTCTTTTAGTAAAATTGCCTTTTAAACAAACGTAATCAAACTTCTATTTTGAGAAGTCGCATGCAAGAATTAACAAGTAAATAAAGAAGATTGAATGAGGCATGTGAGTCGAGGCGTGCTATGCACTGTCCTAGAAGCGAGATTGCCTCTCCATGTGTGAGGCTCCGGCAATCACTCCTAGCGATACAACGATCATTGTCCACCCCTTCGGCACGTCTTCAGGGTGGTGCAACTCGAACCCAACGAGCTTTCAGAGATCCAGCACAGTATGAAGAAGATCAATAAAGCTCAGTCCAAAAGAATAAGAGGAAGAAGAAGCACTTAGTAAATCTCAGTTAACCCCCTTGCAACTGCAACCTCTCCTACATACATATAGGAGCCAAAATTAGGGTCCAACGGCTCTGTCTCGGGTAAGCCGTTGGACCTTACCGAGGTGCAAGATTCGGGACCTTACCGAGGTAAGGTAAGATCCGGGTAGTCGAAAGAGACCTTACCGAGGTAAGGTAATGATTAAGTTAAATCCGAAATCCCAAAATGCAAGATAAAAGAAAAGGTGAAGCGAACCGGGTAGTCAAGACCGCGTGCGCCGCCGCTTGCTCGACCCGGCTCGGCTCGTGTCGTACGTGCGTGCGTGTTTTGTGGAAAGCATCACTCTCATTATCTCCCAAGAAACTAGCTTGAGGATGATGGAGAATGAAAGGTGCAACAACTAGCCTTTAGTTTCCAATGTGGGACTAACCTCACATGTAGAAACTTAAGCACGGATCCTAGGCAACGACCATAGGATGTTGGGCTACCCAGGAAGCCTATGGACTAAAGTGAGGTTTTAAATCACTAAAATCAAATTAATACTAACATTCCCCCATATGATCTAAAACTTTAAATAAAAAAGTAAATAAAACTGAAATACAAAACAGCTCAAAAGAATGCTGGATCTCTTATACCACGTATTCGGCGAAGGTACCTTTCAGGTATGAACCTTCACTTAGTACTTGTCTATGTACATTCGAGGGCACAATGGTGAACTACGCCTTGAACCAAGGCCGGTGAATCGGATTTTCACAAACCGTATACATGGTACAGTTGTTTAGGTTCTAAGCGGGTGAGCGCTTTTATGGCCATGCGCCAATATCGCTTCATGTATGTTTTAGGAAATCGCCTTCTTCCCATAGCTGTGGCCTCATGACTCCACACACACAGTAGGTCCTCAAAAGGGTGTCTGCAAGGTCACACACTGACTAATGGGTCTCGGAACCATTCAGGGCTACTGCCCTTCCTATCCACTTGCAGATATGAGCACTATCGCCACAGGGGTGAGGATATAAAGTCAGTGTAGTGAACCGAAATTCGGGATACTATATTGAACTTCGGCCAAATTAGAGAAAGTATAGTTGAGGAGTGTGTTAGACATGTCTTGGAATGAGTTTCGAGGGTTTTGGAACAATGAGAAGTGGATTTGAGCTCTAAATAGCGAAGATGGGAATTTTTAGAAAATACGATTTTGGGCTGCTGGACCCTCAGGGTCCGGACACTGACTTGAGGATCCGGACCTTGAAACGGGTCCAGAGTTTCAAAGTCCGGACCTTGAGGGAGGGTCCGGACCTTAACTGCGAAAATCTGAAAAGTGCTTACGGGGTCCAGACCTTGGTTCCAGGATTCGGACCCTCCGCTCGCAGACTATGTTTTCAGGGGGTATTTTGGTAATTTCACTGGGGTTCTTTTAAGGGAAGACCCAGCCCCTTTCTCCCCCATTTTGCTAGGGTACAAACACACTCCCTCTCACTCTCTTCTCATCTCTCTCTAGAAATCTCTCCAAAACTTGGGGATTTGGAGTGATTGATCTTATATAAGGATTTGGAGGTGTGGAGCAAGCTTCTAGGACCAAGTAGAAGCTTGGAGAACTTGAGGCCAAAGTGAGTTCTTGGTATTTTGAGTTAGGGTTTTATATTTAAACCTTATAAATAATTTTTTATCAAATCCTAGACTAATCTAGGCTACAAATTGTAGAGATTAGCAAATGAAAATGGATTTTTCCATAATTTTTGGAAAACCCTAGATGAAATTGGAGTTTTTATGATTTAAAGGTTTAAAAATTATTTGAACATTTAAAACCCCAATTGAAGGGTAGGAAATCAAGTGGGACAACTTGATTTCTTGAAATAAAATAGTTTGAGTGTTCAAAAGAGGTAACAAACCATTTTCTTGTCTAGGGTATGGAAGCTTGGGAGCAAGCTTGTAGATCCAAGGGGAAAGCCTAATTGCAAGTGACTACAAGCAATTAGGAGCGTGTTGAGGTGGGTTGTGCTTTACCGACGTGACTTGGTCGCTTCTATGTCGAAAGATAAAGTATAAGATTATTTTAATTGATGCATGCATGTAATGGTAGGACATACGGTAAATACGAGGGTTGAATCATTAGTTACTAGATCAAATAACTACCATTGGATGAGAACATTAGGCATGTAGGATATATGTAGGTACATGTATGCCTAGACATGAATGGATGAGATAGGTTGATTGTCACTAAAGGCATTAGTGAACTCAACAAATGGACATTAGAAGACTTAGTGCCATTGAACATAGATCGAGAACCAAGTGAATTGGGTCGTCACTTGAACCTTGCTAGGGAATGTTGGCAAAGTGGGGGGTGTGAGTGTTGAACCCTTTAAACCATGAAAGAGATTCCGAGATCACTATAACCTGTGGCCGGGGGTACACAGAAGGCTACCCGATCCCAAGATGTGACTGTGTACCCTCAATCCTGCGGTCGGGGTGAATGGGATGTCACCCGATGCCGAGGCGGAGGAGGTACTCCACTATTTGGGGATAGTTGGCCGTAAGTGGGCGATACACTCGCCACCCAATGCCAAGACAAAGCGGCGATGCAGCTATAATGAATATGATCGTGGGTCAGAGACGGGCATTTAGCCTTTGATGTATTATGCATGTGACTAAAGCTTGCAGGGACCAAATGAGCTCAACTAGCAGCTGCTCATCGGGGGCGCTTCCCCAGGGCATTGCTCCTCCGGAGGTATAACCATGCGAGTGCGCTCGCTTTGCTACTTGAGTGCCAATTGGGTGATGGATGTGATGCACGAACCCAGGTCTTGGATGCATAGCACGACTGGGTGGGGTGATGAATGCTGGACACGATTCATGAAGCGCGGCGCAAGCTAGGGCCATACTCTATGTTGGTCCTCGAGAGATTTAGTGAACAGTTACATTGGGCCGTTGTAAACTTAACTTGATGCATTGTTGAAAGTAGAACATGTTTTTCCTTTCCACTTCTTGTAGCATATGTGAGCATAGTTCATATGCATGCAATGAACCTTGTATATCAATAGTATGACTACTTGTTGACTTGAAAGCTAAAGGGTGAGTGTGAGAGTCTTACCACCAAAGGGCTAAGTCATAGTATGGTGAGTTAAACCTAAAACTGGACATTGAGAATTGGGTAATGAAATAGTGAGTAAAACATAGTTTACATCACATGGTAGATTTCATTATCGCATATTTCATGAGGCATAAGCATCGTTGAGTTTCTTGCATGTAGTAGATATTTATATGCTCAGTTACTTATTTGTTATTTTACTCTATTATGCTTATGTTGCCTCCTTTGGACCTGGTGGGTCGAGCTTTTCTCTTGGGTGGGTCGTATGCACTGGGAACTATGTCTATAGTTCTCACTCCCATATTTTTCAGGTCCATCTGCGGGTGACGCAACGCTGTGAGGAAAGGGCGCAGAATCTTAGATAAAGGCCCTTCCGTTTTGGTTTTCATATTAGAAGTACCATTTTGGGACGATATGTTTAGATAAAAATGAAAGTGTAACTCCGTGTATTTTGGGTTATAAGTGGATGGATGATCAATGTAATATTGATGTGAATGGTTGCAATAGCATAGTTTTCTTTATTTCAGTTGGTATCCTCCTTATACAATCCATGTATTTTGTTCCTGTTTGGAATGTGTGATGTATACATGCTTGTGATGCCTTGGGCGGATAGAAAAAATTCTGTTCATTCGGCGGGTCTGATGCACGTGCTCGTGCAGAGCCTTCTCCATCTATTTGGAAAAGGGACGGCAGGGCATGATAGTCAATGCTTCTCACAACTACCTGTTCAATTTGTTTCTACCCATTGAACTTGCAACAAGTTGGGTTGTTGTCGCCGATAACTTCTATTGTGGGCTAAGCCCCATCCCCCTCGACGACTCTAGGATCACGGTCCTAGATTATCCCTTGGTAAGCTGGTCAGCTAAATTCTTCGCAGATCTCACAAACTCCAATACAATTACACTTTCCTTCATATTCTGTCGAATGAACTTATGTCTCACTTTCATGAATCTATTCTTCTTAGTCTCCACATTCTCTTGGGCACATTTATTAATTGCAGATCTACAATCACAATGAATACAGACTGGTGTTAAAGGTCGCTCCATCAGTGGCAAATCATAAAGAAACTCTCTAATCCACTTAGCCTCTACTACAGTAGAATCTAACACTATGAGTTCATATTCCATAGTACTTCAAGCAACCAAGGACTGTTTGGTTGACTTCTAAGAAACAGCTGCTCCTCCTAGGAAAAAAACAAATCTAGTAGTAGACTTCACATCAGTTGTCTCACTAATCCAATTGGCATCACTATATCCTTCCAATACTACAGGAAAACCACTGTAATGCAATCCATAAGACAAAGTGCCCTTCAGATATCTCAAAACTCTTTTTAAAGCATTCCAATGCTCTCTATTTGGTTTATGAGTATATCTTCTCAATCGGTTCATAGCATAAGCCAAATCAGGTCTTGTGTAGTTACCAGGTATCTTAAGGATCCTATAATCTGTGCATATTTATTTTGATTTATTGGATCTCCTCTATTCTTCTTAAGCTGCACACTAGGATTATAGGGTGTCAGTATCCAAACTTCTTTAATAATTGTTCACTGTAATGAGATTGATCATAACAATTTCATTTGATTTTCTAATGATTTTCATGTTGAGAATTACATCTGCTCGCACAAGATCTTTCATATCAAATATCTCGTTAAGTAATTTTTTCACATCATTTATCACATTCGTATTGGTACCAAAGATCAAAATATCATCAACATATAAACACAAAATCACTATTTGTCCATCATATTCCTTTGAATATACACATTCATCAGACATGTTCACATGAAAATTATTTGATACAACTAATAAATCAAATTTTAAGTGCCACTGCTTAGGAGCTTGCTTAAGTCCAGAAACTACAAAACCTTCAGGTTGCTTCATATAGATCTCTGTGAGAACTAAAATTTTCAGTGTAATACTCCGTTAATGATGTTTTTATGTGTATTTTAATTATAAAATCGCACGTCAAATTCCAGCGAAAAATTAATTAAAATAAAGCCGTTACGCGATTTTCAATTTTCACTTAAGTGAATAGTAATCGGCGTTTCGATTTGGAGCGTAAGCGTATTGGTGGCTTCGGGGGCGAATCGGGCATTGTTTCGAATAATCCAATAGGTCGTTTCTGATGGTCCGGCAGTGCCGGGAATCATGGTGAAGTTGAAATTCAGATTCGGAGAGCTGAGTATGGAGAACTGGGAGATTTTCGATAAATTGTCGATGTGCAACTTCGGAATTCGGGGGAAACACCTAATATTTTATGTGTGGAATCTAATGAAACTCCTTGTGGAGGGGGCTCTATGCGAAATACACCTTATGTGGGGGACTCACTAAGAAATCTAATTGTCGGGGGGAGTTATGCGCAATTTTCACATGAAATCATGCATAATATACATGGAGGCTAGGGTTTCATTTTGGAAAACCCTAACCCTAGCCGCCTCCTTCTCCTCTTCCCTGCCGCAGCCCCCTCTCCTCAGCAACCGCACCTCCCCTGGCCGCCGTCGGCCTTCTAGATCGTCGGAGCGCTGATTGGGAGAGGCCCGCACCTCTCATCTCTCTCTCTCCTTCTCCCTCGATCCCGGATCTAAACCGCACTCTCTCTCTCTCTCTCTCTCTCTCTCTCTCTCTTTCTCTCTCAGTTTGGAGATTTGAGGGTGTGGAGGATCCTCCTCGGCCCTCTTGCATCCTCCCCGACGCAGCCGTCGACCTCCCTCGGCCATCCCTGCCCGTTGGTGCAGGACTCGGGCTGATCTTGCCCGAGTTGGGCCTCAGCACTTGAGGCACGGCTTTGGCTGCATTTGGACACCGTCAAAGCCTACCTTGGGACTTCCCCAACCTGCAACAACCTCCCCAGACCCCCCGTCGCGTCCGTGGACAGCTGGAAGCCGCCGTTATGGAGTTTCAGCCCGGCAGTCTCATGTATCGCTTCGTCTTGGGCCAATCTGCATTCCTGGCAGATCTGAACCTCGTGGAGCATGGCTAAGGTGAGCACCATCCCCCGCTGGTCATTTACGTTGTGGGGCTCACCTGGATTCTTAATGTTTCGTGGCTGGTTAGCAGATCACGGCGATTTATCGCTCGCGGGCTGTGGCAAGGCGTTGATTGTGGTTTCGCTGTGCAGCGAGCGCGACTTTCGTGATGGGACTGGCGAGGGAGGAGTCCAGCACCTTGAGATTGTGAGGATCTCACCTTTGCTGAGTTTTCGAGGTCCCTGGAGCATCGGTAAGGCTCTAACCTCGCATTTGTTGTAATTATCGCCCGTTTGATGTTGTTTGTCGTGCGTTAAACGTTCGAATTGCGTCGCAGCGATGCTTTCACATCGTGGTTGCTGCGGGCAGCATGCATACTGGATTTTCGTGCTTTCGTTTGTTGTCCGATGCCCGTGAACCTCATGGTTAGAATATCGGGACAATCGGCGCAGGAAACGACATGTTTGAGTGTCGGTGGAGCCTTGTTTTAGGCTTTGGTTGCGGGGTTCGTGTTGCGGCTGGTCGCAGCAAGGGTGGAACCTCACGTGCTGCCCACGATGAGTCTTTAGGACTTGAGGATCGATGATTGTTGAATTGGGGATTTCCAGAGCCAAAACAGCAATGACCAGGGCCCCGATCGCGACATAAAACGCTTCAAACCAATCACACTTGCACCAAACAATGTGAGTCTGTCCCAACACTCAAAATTGAGTGTTCTGGGATAGCATGTGAGTTTGGAATTATTCCGGAATTCCTCGGCACACTTCGGGGCTTATACGAGCCCAAGAACGATATTTTCGGACGTTTTCAGATGCGATTTTGCATGGGGTTTGTCGCTGCTGTTCGCAGCAGAGTTGTGGCTGAGTTGTTGAGCGCCGGTGTGTGGTTGGACACCCTGGATCATAGTAAGAAGACCATGGTGCACTCTGGGACCAAATATGGCATCCCGGGAGTCAACCGGCTAGCTTTCGGACCCCGACTTTCTCCGTCTTAGCGCCCTTATTGTGCGGCTGTCCCAAGGGCATTAAAGTGGTGCTTTGGGACAGCGGGCAATGTAGGATAGCTGTGAGACTTACTTCAGGTCGCCCCGTGGGTTGGTGCTACATTCCATTGAATCGGTGTGGCTTTCGGACAATCTTTCGGTGACCGTCGGCCGTATACCGAGAGAATCCGATTGTCCAACGGTTAGAATCACGTCGAGTCTAAGGCATTATGTACTTTACATGTTTAAGCTAAGTACGGCTTTGTTTGGGACTATGCATAGGTCCAGGTGATAGCGGAAGGCAACTACAGGTGGTTGACGACCCGAGTACTTCGTACGGTAGAGGTGGGTGCTTCGAGCTGGTAGTTGGTGGGACTGTATCATCACTGTTCCCTATCTCTTACCTTTCTATATTTGTTACTTGTGTCTCTACATGTCGGCATTACTTTTGCACCATTCGTGTACTTGTGCATTCCTTACTTGCATAGTTATATGTGTTCATAGACATGTAGAGCAGGCGTATACATATTGACTATCAGCGGACCTTTCGGTCCAGGCAACACAGTGACTCTTTCGTCGTGTGTTTCGATCTGGTTGATCAGGATTCGGCGTCTATACGCCCTAGCATCTGGCTTCGGCCAAGGCACCGGCTTTCCGTCGGCTTTCGCATTGAGCATATCGCATGACTTAGTCACAGCACTTGGGTGTATTCATTGACACCAGGTCGGTTTGGCCACTGACCAGGAGTGTACTTATCCGGATGGGTCGTCCATGGGGCGCATGAATCAGGTCGGTGCAGGTTGTGACAGGCATTGTATGGACGCATTGATGGCTCCGTTTGAAGCATTGTATGGACGCAAATGTCGATCACCTCTGTTTTGGGATGATGTTGGTGAAAGGAAGACGTTGGGTCCAGACCTTTTGCTTGAAGCCGAAGAGAAGGTTAAAGTGATACGACGGCATATTGAGACGGCTCAGAGCAGGCAAAAGAGTTATTCTGATACTCGGAGGCGAGATCTGGAATTTCATGTTGGTGATCATGTTTTCTTGAAGGTCTCACCATCGAAGGGCATAAGGAGATTTGGGATTCGTTGAAAGCTTAGTCCGCGGTTTATTGGTCCTTTCGAGGTCTTGGAGAGAGTAGGACCCGTGGCATATCGGTTAGCCCTTCCGCCTCGATTAGCAGGAGTGCATGATGTGTTTCATGTATCTGTTTTGAGGAGATACATGCATGATCCTTCCCATGTGATAGATTTTTCCCCACTAGAGCTTACTGAGGATTTGCATTACGAGGAGCGACCGATACGAATTCTTGCTCGTGAGACGAGGAAATTGCGTAATCGGGTCATACCTTATGTTAAGGTACAGTGGGATTTTCATGATGACAGAAAGGCGACATGGGAGTTAGAGACTGTTATGCAGAGATCTTATCCCCACCTGTTTGCATCTTGAGGTGAGTGCTTTACTTTAGTTTCGAGGACGAAACTATTTAAGGAGGGGAGAATGTAATACTTGGCATTTCGACGAGTTTCTGGACTTGGAGGGGTTTCGGGCTTGAGACATTTCGGGCGCCCGGAAGTTGTGAAGTGGACGCCCGAATGATCCGGAACCAGTGGACATTTTGTATGGGTCCGGAAGTGGCCGACTGATTTGAGTTCTGGACGCAGGAACCAGACGCCCAGTTGTGGATCCGGATTGGCTTATGACGTGGAGAGCCACGTGTCGCGACGCAGGACACGTGTCGACCGCCGGAGACACGCCGCCCCACCGCCTGCCGACCGACGACCGACCGCTTGGCCGCCAGCTGACACCTGGATTGCAGGGTTTTCGGACGCCCGGGAGATGGATTCGGGCGCCCGAAAGTGGAATTTTGGGAGCCTATAAATAGGTGAGTCCCTGAGGGTTTCGGAGTTCATTTCCACTTCGTGACTTCGTTTCTAGAGAGAGAAAGTTGGGTTAAGGGCCATGTGTTGGCATTAGTTTGTGATCTAGCTTGCTCTCCTCTATTCTGTTGATCTGATCTGGTGCTGAGCTGTTGTTCTGTCGAAGTTAGCAGCCTCTTGGTGATATTCAGATCGGAGTGCTGCTGGAGCTTGATTAGCTTGGAGGGTTGGATCTGAGGATACTGTTTTCCCCACCGTGGTTGGATTAGCTCTTGAGGTGGGTTGATGTTTGCCAGATTCAGTAGACTTCCTCCTATGTGTTTACTCTCATGTTAGCATGATATGATAGTGTTGGATTATGTTAGCATGATATGATGATATTGGATTATGATAGTGTGATACTATTAGGATTATGATAGCATGACATGCTTAGATTATGTTAGATATGACCTGTTAGGTTGAGATTTGCATGTGCATGATATGCTAATGATATATATATGAGAATGCATAATTTTCTTGTATCCTTGTTGCATGATTTGACCTACACCTATCCTGTTGATATCCCTTGTACCAGTTGTTGTACATACTAGTGTAGGTGATCATGTTGAGGCTCGTGCTATGTTGTTGTACCTCCTCTTTCTGGTAGGGTTGAGATTGATTGTGAGCACTGGAGCATTGATTGGGTCATGTTGTTGACTATCCTTTGAGGTGCCGAGGGCATGTGATTCTTTATGAGATCAGTGGATTGGGTCATACTTGTTGATTATCCTTTGAGATGCCGAGGGCATGTGATTCTTTGTTGACCCAGTCGTGTCGATCATATACCTGTGGGTGCTTGGCGCTGATAAGAGTTTACTTTACTCGTTTGGGTCGCTCCCACGAGTACCGCTCCGGAGTTGGCATGTTCTGTACAGAGGGTTGTACGAGGGGCTAGGAACAGACGGGTTTTCTATACTAGCAGGCTCCCTGTAGGGTTGAGCATGATCAGGCCGCAGGTATCGTATTGTATTATGTTGTATGGCATTATGGATTCGTGATAGTCCTCATTTGGTATATTCAGTTCATTGGTATTCATACTGACAGTTGAGCTTTGTGCATAGTAGTGGTAGTATATCTCCTACTTTCTTTATTGCTCCATATATATCTTTTGAGATTGAGGACTTAGTGGGCAGACCGCTGAGGCTGGTGGCGGTACCCACTGAGGACTACTTGTTTGATAGTAGTTCTCACACCCGTTGTTGACACTTTTTTGCAGAGTCTTCTTCCCCAGTTGTGCATACTGAGCGCGGAAAGGAGACCGTCGGGTAGAGTTGATCCCTGGATACTTGGCTAGAGGTATACCCCATTTTGGTAGATGGTATGAGTCTGTACATACAGTGAGTTGGATATTATCAGTGATGTATATGAGAGTTATATATGAGAGTTATGGATGATGTATGTACAGTGATCTTTTGATTATATATATATAGCAGCTCTGTTGATACCTTTAGCTTCTTTGTGGATGTTGTTGTTTTCGCTTCGTATACACGGTAGAAATACTGTGTATGCGGCGGATCTTGTCATGCGCCTGGGAAGAGGTAACACGGGGCGTGACAGTGGCTCTGTCGTACCCACTGGGAAACCTCGTTGTGGTTTCTCACGCCATTTTTCCCCAGGTGGCGCTGGTGAGGAGGTAGATCATGGTGCATTGGGAGGGCGTACTGGCTAGATTGCATTAGCGGTCCCTACCTGGTTTATTTTCTTTTGCTGCATCTAGAAGTTTAAATAATTAAATGGTTCAGTTAGCTGATCGAATTGTGATTGCATGAATGACAATCTTGGACTTGTATGATTGTGGAGCTTTTGGTTATGCATGTACTGGGATTTTTTGACCTTTGTTACCTTTGTATTGTCGAATTGTACTATCTGGTTTTCTGCCCCTCGTGGTAGTTGGTTTTCAAAAGATTGAGTTCCGTATGGAAACAGTTTTCAAAAGATTTTTCAATGGTTTCATTTAATGCTTATTAGAGTTCAAAAACAAAGCTTCTGGGTGGGGATCACTTTTAAATAGGATGATTCTTGTATTGTGCATCGCATCATCCAGCGCTTAAGGAGTGCTTAGAGACATGCATCATTCCTAAGGATGGCTAGCTATGTGGAAATGCATCGCATTGATTGCTTGTGGATTTTGTGAATGTGGGTTGTAAGTTGTGATCCTGTATATGATGTGTAAAGTTGGAACACCGTGCAAATACAGGGGAGACTCTATCAGTGTGGACAGAGGAACCTGTATTTGTTGCGGGTCTGTGCGTCACGTGGGCCAGGCTTTTAAAAAAAAAATTTGGGCACGTTTTTTTTCGCAACTCTGATTTCTAAAACCGTATCTTTTATACAAAGGCTTTCCCTAAACAGGCCCCGGGGCATGACAGATTACGATGGTATCAGAGCATGAACAACTACAACTACATTCACAGGCTATCTAACTGAACCACATGTTTGGTTGACCTTAGGGAGACCTTAGGGCTGTACGCGCGTGAGAGCGCGGGGCATGCAGGATTTAATCACGAGGTTATCGAGTCTGTGTGTCTCGAGGTTTTGTTGTGCTTATTGCCCCGTGTTTGTGTGCTACAGGATATGGCGCGCACCTATTCTGGTGCTGGGAGTAGGGGCGGTGGTCAGGCAGGCTCTGAGCAGCAGGGTGACGACAGGCGCACCCAGATGCTTGAGGAGCAGTTGTTGGCCTTGTCAGGCCAGGTGGCTGCCCTCTCGGGGGTAGTTCAGCAGATGGCACATTAGCACGCTGCTTTTGCTATTGTCCCCACCCCATCTCCAACACAGGATGCGGGAGCCGCCGCGGGCTGGCCCGCAGGCACTACACAGTGGCGGCTACTACTTCACCGCTAGAGATCATCACGATAACCACGACGGAGGCAGTCGTTGGTGCTGTACCGGTGGCGATTGGGGTGCCCGGCACTACCACTGTATGCACCCTGACCTCTACTTCTGTGGGTGCTGGGAACCCGCAGATGGTGGAGCGAGCTAAGGCGAAGGCGAATTTGGCGGAGTTCAAGCGTTACGACCCACTTTCCTTTAGAGGCGAGGTCACGGACCCAGTGGTCGTGGAGGAGTTGGTTAGGTGATGTTTGAAAATCATATTGCAATCGCACTGGCTTGTGCAGTTGGCGGTGTCACGGGCAGTTGTCTGTTGTTGTTGGGACCATAGGACTCCTAGGGAGTTGGCTCAAAGGCTGGTCTAGTTTCAAAAATCGGCTTACAAAGTCGATGTTTTGAGGGTGTTACGGTGCACTTTGGTGCGATGGAGAGGTATCGGTTGGCTTGATATATGTGTCACGTCCCCAACTCATCGTTGGCGATGGATCTGCGGGTATTTTGCCTTCCTTTTGATGAGTACGTTGGCTGTAGACAATATAGTGTTGAAAGTTGGGACGAAATACCCTACCTCCTTTTTGGGAACTATCGGGATTGGGTCGATGTGTTTCCTTGCAAGACAATCTCTATAGATCGTTGTAGTACACTGAACTTTAGCAAATTACGGAGTTCTAGTGAGAGAATAGTGCCTTATGCTATTCTGGAGTTTTGGGTTGAGTTTGGTGAGCTTTGAGGTGTTTTCGTGGCTTAAAAAGGGCGAAAACGGACTCCGGAGAGCAAATTCTGCATAAAGTGCAGAATTTGTACTGCATTCGGGTACTGGAATTGGCATACCGGAATGCACTGCGTACCGGTACTGGAATTGGCATACCGGAATGTGATTGCGCAGCTTGCTGGCCGAGGCTCGGGTTTTGCAAATTTTGCACAGTATACCGGTATACACATGCGCATACCGGTATACAGTGCTGCAGAATGCGTTTTGTGCAGTTTTGCAATTTTGGCTTTGTGAGGGGCCTAGTTGGATTTTGTTACATTGGGTTAAGTACCCCTTCACCCCCCTCTTTGCTGTTTTGGGCTGAGGATGGAGGAGGAGTTGAGGTAGGGTTTTTCCTCTCTCTCTCTCTAGGATTTCTCTCCCTAACCCCCTAGATCTTGGATTTGATCTCTTCTTCCTCCATTTTCTTCATGGAGGAGTGCTTCTACGCTTTGTGGGGAGCTCGGGTTGGACGAGGAGAGCCGGTTGGTGGATGAATCTCCAACCCTAGCCTCTTTTTGCTTGGTTTGGAGCTCTTATGAGGTGAGTAATTATCTTACAACTCCTCTATTTGTGATTTTTGTTTGGATTTAGCTTGTAAACCTAGTTTCATGAGAATTAGGGTTTATTTTAGGGTTTCGTGATTGTGAGCCCTTGAGGTGGAATTGATGGGTGTAGAACGTTGTTGTAGGTTGGATTTGATGATCTCTAACCTCCAATGGGACTTAGAACAAGTTTTATTTGCTTAAGGTAAATTCCACCCATTTACCTCATTGATTTTGGTGGTTTTCGAAATTGCTTGTTCGATACCCCTAACCCCTTGGAAAATTATCTTAGGGTATGAGAAGCTCGGGGGACAACTTCGTTTCGAAGTACTGCGAGATTTCGACGGGTATCCGGTGGGTTTGACCTCACCGAAATGGGTGAACTCCCCCTATGTCTCCTATCTTGTTATAGGATTGATTAGATGCATAATTATGTTAATTATGGCATGATGATAATTGTGATTGCATGAGACATGCAAGTTGTTTATGAAAATGCATATTTCATATAGTATGGCATTGTGAGAATATTATGCATGCTAGAGTATTTGCACTATTAGTGTAATGATGCATTAGGAAATGCTAAGTAAAATATGCATGCTAGAGAGAAGTGTCATATGAGGCACTACTTGGGTAATGGTTTAGTACATTCTCTTTGCATACCTAAGTATATATGCTTGTATAGAGAAAGGAAGAATATGACAAGTGTTTGTTGCACCTCAACTAGGTGAGCAACTGTGACGGGCATTGTTGGCCTTGGACTCGACCTTTTGGTCGTGGTTTGATTCCATGTTTAAGAACATGAGGAATGAAATTCCATTTGCATTTGATAATTATAATTGGTTAAACACGAGTCCATGTGGTTAGTTAAATACTTGCATGGTAGCCTTATACTCTATGTAGTAGAGGTTGTTGTAGCTTATGCATGGCATGGATAGGGTTTGGTTGGCATTTGTAAAATGCATTGTCATGGCATTGTAGAATGCATGAATTGTAGCATTAGAATAATGCAGGATATATGGCATTAGCATAATGCATGATGTTGGCATTTGTAGAATGCAGGGTATATGGCATTAGAATAATGCATGATGTTGGCATTTGTCGAATGCAGGATATATGGCATTAGAATAATGCATGGTTTATGAACTTAGTAAACAATGAGATGAACGGTTACATGTTAGAGACATGGACATATTGGTAGGGACATACCATCGGACATTGAGAACAACATGATATTGTTGACATTTAGCGTCTTGGCTATTGAATGTAGTAAACATGACATGACGTGTTTTTGACATAGTGTGAGGTTAAACATTTGTATTTCACTTAGGTGAATAATTAGGTTGACATTTTGACATAATGTTAGATCCTTGGACATTGGTTGACTATTCCATGTTTTAGACATGATGAGCATATTTTCCTATGCTATTGACTATGCTTGTTATGCCATTGTGCTCATTCGCACATGCTTGTGAGGGTCGCTCCCTACAAGCCGGCAACTCCGGAGTGGGCCTTTCGCGATGTTGATCGCCTGTGTGCAGGTTATATGGGCGCCAAAGTGGATTGCCGTGGGGGAGGCTCATTCTAGCGAGAATGTTGACTACCACGGGGCCATTAGGCACGGCACAAGCCGGGACGTTACCATGTGTAAGTCCCTTGTGGATTGGGTAAAAGCTAAGTAAACTGGACATAGTACATTAGTTGCTTGATGCATATACATGTAGTGTATGGACTTAGTAGTGAGTCGCATATCGTGGCATTACTTAGCTTGACCTCTTTTGGATGCATGCAACATAGTTGGACAATTGTATTAGTCATTCTTGCATGGGCATCCGTAGTGGCATTATCCTATACTCATGATGTTTAGTATAGAAGCATGATATTATGATGATAAGAATAGAAAGATTCTTTTTAACCTATAAACATGGCATTAATTTGACATGCATGTAAACTGTGTAAATGAATGTTAAGCTTATGACAATAGAGCATATCCATGTTCATGTAGATGATTTAGTCATTGGAGGCATGATAGTTGTAGAACTATCTGTTAGCATTTAATATTTTTATACTTTATGTTTCAGTTTAAACTATCTTGCCTCAGTTGACCTAGCGGTGTAATTCGCCACTCTCGGCGGCTTACCCACTGGGAACTATTGAATAATAGTTCTCATCCCCCTGGGGTTTGTTGTTTTTATTTCAGAGCCTTCCGCAGCAGGAGAGGCTTGGGATCGCGGCGAGGGGTTAGCAGCTAGCTAGAGCCTCTACGGTGTTGTCGTTGTAGGCATACCATGTTGTCCTTTCATTGTATTTTATATGAAAGGTGTATAGATGTTTGGTTGATCTATTGTTGTTAAGATGTATAAATTCTTGTATATCTTGAGATTTTAGTTATGTGGATTTTGTTTTAGATGTAGAACTATGTTCTCGCTCTGATTACCTTGTTAGGATGTATTCTTTATCCTTCTTGATGGTTGTTAGCATAGACGCCTTGTGTACATTGTGTTGTTTGAGGTACACGGCAGGTCTGTGCACGTGCCTGGTAGGCTCCCACGAGGGCCCGGGGCGTGACAGATTATAGTGGTATCAGAGCCTAGGGTTGAGTCATAGTGGACCTAGTAAACCTTAGGCAGGTTGGACGATAAGGAATAGGAACGTGAGAGACGAGATCTCTTGTGACATATTGGCGAAAGTATTATGATTGGATCGTTTCTAAAGCTCCAAAGCTGTTGGAGTTAAATCGGAGTGAACCACTTCTATACCCTTGGAGGGTCACGTTGGCGGCCGACAACGTGACATCGGGGAATAGTGGGAGTCCACTTCATTACTTTCGCATGATTGGGGTTATAGTTTTGCGTGGGGATGCGTTGGCGTGGGGTGTTTCACCTGCGCATGTTTTGCTGTTGCAGCTTGAGTGGTGATCGACGCACTCGAAGGCGGCCGAGGCAGCCGAGGCGGGACTTCTGCATCCTCCGGGTTTGGTAGAACCCTGAAGTTGAGAGAACAACTGGTAAATTCAGCGAGTGTGGTGGAGCGGCGATCAATTATGATGATTACTCCAAGTTGAGGCTTTGCGCCGGCAGACGAGAGGATTAAGCAACTGGAGGATTTGTCAATCCAGTTGGCAGTCGACCTCAAGAAATGTTATGAGAATGCGGATCGTACCTTGGTAAGGGCAAGAGATGTGGAGACCGTTGGGACGGCAAAGGAAGCTACTATGAGTGGCAAGTCTGATGTAAGAGGACAATCAAGTGATCGAGGAGAAATTTGATCTCGAGAAGGTGGACAACAGGATGATAATGGGACGTCAAATCGTCATCGACTATTGTGACGTGTGAGCGGTGGAGCCGCGAGTGCCTGATGATGCCCTTGGAGTAGGGGCAAGTGCTCTCTTCGTGGCCAGGTGGGCCATTCCCAGTTGGAGTGTTGAGGAGATTAGTGTCGACAATATTGGGATCGACTTCGTGCGGTTTGCACCGGATGAATGCGTGTCTGTTTGACGGGCGGATGATGATGCAGCGACGATGGAGGTTGTCGCAGCTCGTAGTATTGGAGTTGTTTGTGGTCTGTTATGATTGTGGTTTTGGTTCGGCTGTTTGCCGAATGCTTGGCAGGGAACTCATTCCTTGGTGCTTGCTGTTTGAGTTGGTCCTGACTGTTTGGACTTGAAAGTACTGTTCTTGTACTCCGTTAGTTTTGGATGTTCCGGTGCGCCAACAAAGCGATTGGTTTTATGTGGCTAAGAGCGTATAGTTCTGATTTGAACTTGGGCAGGCTCTTCGGCTATTTGATTGCCGATGAGTGTGTGAGCCGAGAAGTAGTGCTTTGGGATCTTGGACACGAAATAGTGTTTTCCGAGGGCGTGAAAGTTCGCTAATTGCGATGCTTGTTTCACCTGCCCAAGCCTGGTTATTGGTTGAGTGAGCGCGTGGCCTTTAGGCCAGCATCCTGGGTGAGTGTTGAGAATCCTCAAAAGAGAGGATGTCTCTTGTGAGGGAGTTGCTTGTGCAATCCCGGTTGTGTTGTGAGAATTGAAGGCTTGGTCTGGAGACCTCTTTTGCCTAGTGTTTTCTCTTGTGGAGTGTAGATCTCGTTTGTTTTGAGCGGGTGAATCATTTCGACTGTGAGTCGACTATCGTGAACTCGGTAGGGTCACGATGAAGAATATGTACCCGTAGTGGAGATCGGTTGATCTGTTTGATCAAGCTCCATGAATTTCGATTTTACTCGAGGATAGTTGCAATCTAGTACTACTCTCGTTGGATTGAGTTTGAGTTTGGACCGGGGGTGACTTGTTCACTCGGTGTAGACATTACGAAATTATCGTGATGTCGTTTGAGCTGGCTGATGCTCTTGTGTGTTGTGATGTTTGGCCCTTTTGGGTATCTTGGTCCCTGTGCACATCGACTACGAGTTGGAAGTCGAGAGGTGATGAAGACCATGAAGATTCCTTTGGATGAGGATTGCAAGTGCTTCAAGTTGGAGACGTGCTGATTTGGTTGTGAGGACTAGCACCCCTTGGCAGTTGATGCCAAAGTGGTTATGAGTGGAGATCTCAAGGAAATCAACCACCCATAGTGAATTGGGACGAGCGGATGTGATTGAAGTTCAAACTTCCTAGTTTGATTTGATGTGATGGATAATTGTGGGGAGATTTTTCGAGTTGCCTACTCCCTTCGTTTGACTCACACATAAAGGGATTAAACTTTTTAGAAAGACATGTGTGAGAGAGGTTTCTTGGAATTGTTGGTGTGGTTGACTACCGCCAACCTTGGTGACCCCGAAGGCGGGCTATATGCCTTGTAGTCATGTTTCTCTCCACGGATTGAGTTGCGCTCTGGTGTGGAATAGAAAGGTAGTATTGACCTTTCAGCAAGTGAGAGAATGTAAGAGGATTTGCCAAATTGTGATTTGGAAAAGATTGCCATGGCATTTGCTTGAAAAATGTGGCAATTTTATGTGTGGTTATTGGTGTGAAGTACACCCAGACCTTAATGTTAGAGATATCTCTATACTCAGGGAAATGAGTTGAAACTGTGAAAACAAGTTAGAGGCTGGTGTTCTAGAGATATCGATGAAGTGAGTAATATGATGTGATATCTATCCTTTGGATCGGATCACGGGAGTTAGCCTTGATCCCGACTGGTAAATGATGCAATCGAGATCAAGAGTGTTGCGGCGGATGAATTTCTTGTGGGCTGTCAGAAAGTGTTTTGACGGTGGAACCGACAAGTTGCACCTGGGATAGCAGGATTTATGTGATAAGCTAAGTAAAGGCTATCTACTTTGTATAGATAGAGGATGATTACCGGAGGTTCCGGAATTGGATTGTCTCGCTTCTAAGCTAGACGTAATGATTGTCGAGAGGTTGTGAATAGGAGTAACTATTCACCTGAGTTGGATTGAGAAAATTTTGCACAAGTATACTTGGGCAATTTGTGTGATTGCATAGGGCGTCTAGCTCTATCATTTTGGAATTTGGACCATTGGATGACTCTCGGCGAGAGATGGAATTTTTGGACATCTGAATCTGATGATTGGATTGTGATACTTGGTTAAGAAAATCCAAGAGCTTATGTTTGAGGAATCTAAGTTTCAAATTCTTAGGATTATTGAGACCCTGAGGCAAATGGGCCTAGTGGCATGTCGAGTTGTTTCACTTCAGATCTGTCGAAGATATATGAAGTGTGTGGACGCTCCGAGCAAGTATTCGAATCCTATCCCGATGGTGGATGACGTTTCTGTATAGCTACATAAAGATCTAACTTCAAGGAGCATTGTTGTGGATTGGACTTTTGGATTGTAGGAATTCGGGATTGTCACTATTCCTACTACAAGATGGTTTGGAGAAACATCTTGGACGCGATGCATGGTGTGAGAGCTGGAGGCTTCACTGCGAGGACGATGTTCTTATCTCCTCTGATTTTGTTGTTTCTTTGTTGTTGTTGATCCGTAGTTTCGCGGACGAAACTCCTTTTTAGGAGGGGAGTATGTAGTACACTGAACTTTAGCAAATTACGGAGTTCTAGTGAGAGAATAGTGCCTTATGCTATTCTGGAGTTTTGGGTTGAGTTTGGTGAGCTTTGAGGTGTTTTCGTGGCTTAAAAAGGGCAAAAAGGACTCCGGAGAGCAAATTCTGCATAAAGTGCAGAATTTGTACTGCATTCGGGTACTGGAATTGGCATACCGGAATGCACTGCGTACCGGTACTGGAATTGGCATACCGGAATGTGATTGCGCAGCTTGCTGGCCGAGGCTCGGGTTTTGCAAATTTTGCACAGTATACCGGTATACACATGCGCATACCGGTATACAGTGCTGCAGAATGCGTTTTGTGCAGTTTTGCAATTTTGGCTTTGTGAGGGGCCTAGTTGGATTTTGTTACATTGGGTTAAGTACCCCTTCACCCCCCCCTCTTTGCTGTTTTGGGCTGAGGATGGAGGAGGAGTTGAGGTAGGGTTTTTCCTCTCTCTCTCTCTAGGATTTCTCTCCCTAACCCCCTAGATCTTGGATTTGATCTCTTCTTCCTCCATTTTCTTCATGGAGGAGTGCTTCTAAGCTTTGTGGGGAGCTCGGGTTGGACGAGGAGAGCCGGTTGGTGGATGAATCTCCAACCCTAGCCTCTTTTTGCTTGGTTTGGAGCTCTTATGAGGTGAGTAATTATCTTACAACTCCTCTATTTGTGATTTTTGCTTGGATTTAGCTTGTAAACCTAGTTTTATGAAAATTAGGGTTTATTTTAGGGTTTCGTGATTGTGAGCCCTTGAGGTGGAATTGATGGGTGTAGAACGTTGTTGTAGGTTGGATTTGATGATCTCTAACCTCCAATGGGACTTAGAACAAGTTTTATTTGCTTAAGGTAAATTCCACCCATTTACCTCATTGATTTTGGTGGTTTTCGAAATTGCTTGTTCGATACCCCTAACCCCTTGGAAAATTATCTTAGGGTATGAGAAGCTCGGGGGACAACTTCGTTTCGAAGTACTGCGAGGTTTCGACGGGTATCCGGTGGGTTTGACCTCACCGAAATGGGTGAACTCCCCCTATGTCTCCTATCTTGTTATAGGATTGATTATATGCATAATTATGTTAATTATGGCATGATGATAATTGTGATTGCATGAGACATGCAAGTTGTTTATGAAAATGCATATTTCATATAGTATGGCATTGTGAGAATATTATGCATGCTAGAGTATTTGCACTATTAGTGTAATGATGCATTAGGAAATGCTAAGTAAAATATGCATGCTAGAGAGAAGTGTCATATGAGGCACTACTTGGGTAATGGTTTAGTACATTCTCTTTGCATACCTAAGTATGCTTGTATAGAGAAAGGAAGAATATGACAAGTGTTTGTTGCACCTCAACTAGGTGAGCAACTGTGACGGGCATTGTTGGCCCTGGACTCGACCTTTTGGTCGTGGTTTGATTCCATGTTTAAGAACATGAGGAATGAAATTCCATTTGCATTTGATAATTATAATTGGTTAAACACGAGTCCATGTGGTTAGTTAAATACTTGCATGGTAGCCTTATACTCTATGTAGTAGAGGTTGTTGTAGCTTATGCATGGCATGGATAGGGTTTGGTTGGCATTTGTAAAATGCATTGTCATGGCATTGTAGAATGCATGAATTGTAGCATTAGAATAATGCAGGATATATGGCATTAGCATAATGCATGATGTTGGCATTTGTAGAATGCAGGATATATGGCATTAGAATAATGCATGATGTTGGCATTTGTAGAATGCAGGATATATGGCATTAGAATAATGCATGGTTTATGAACTTAGTAAACAATGAGATGAACGGTTACATGTTAGAGACATGGACATATTGGTAGGGACATACCATCGGACATTGAGAACAACATGATATTGTTGACATTTAGCGTCTTGGCTATTGAATGTAGTAAACATGACATGACGTGTTTTTGACATAGTGTGAGGTTAAACATTTGTATTTCACTTAGGTGAATAATTAGGTTGACATTTTGACATAATGTTAGATCCTTGGACATTGGTTGACTATTCCATGTTTTAGACATGATGAGCATATTTTCCTATGCTATTGACTATGCTTGTTATGCCATTGTGCTCATTCGCACATGCTTGTGAGGGTCGCTCCCTACAAGCCGGCAACTCCGGAGTGGGCCTTTCGCGATGTTGATCGCCTGTGTGCAGGTTATATGGGCGCCGAAGTGGATTGCCGTGGGGGAGGCTCATTCTAGAGAGAATGTTGACTACCACGGGGCCATTAGGCACGGCACAAGCCGGGACGTTACCATGTGTAAGTCCCTTGTGGATTGGGTAAAAGCTAAGTAAACTGGACATAGTACATTAGTTGCTTGATGCATATACATGTAGTGTATGGACTTAGTAGTGAGTCGCATATCGTGGCATTACTTAGCTTGACCTCTTTTGGATGCATGCAACATAGTTGGACAATTGTATTAGTCATTCTTGCATGGGCATCCGTAGTGGCATTATCCTATACTCATGATGTTTAGTATAGAAGCATGATATTATGATGATAAGAATAGAAAGATTCTTTTTAACCTATAAACATGGCATTAATTTGACATGCATGTAAACTGTGTAAATGAATGTTAAGCTTATGACAATAGAGCATATCCATGTTCATGTAGATGATTTAGTCATTGGAGGCATGATAGTTGTAGAACTATCTGTTAGCATTTAATATTTTTATACTTTATGTTTCAGTTTAAACTATCTTGCCTCAGTTGACCTAGCGGTGTAATTCGCCACTCTCGGCGGCTTACCCACTGGGAACTATTGAATAATAGTTCTCATCCCCCTGGGGTTTGTTGTTTTTATTTCAGAGCCTTCCGCAGCAGGAGAGGCTTGGGATCGCGGCGAGGGGTTAGCAGCTAGCTAGAGCCTCTACGGTGTTGTCGTTGTAGGCATACCATGTTGTCCTTTCATTGTATTTTATATGAAAGGTGTATAGATGTTTGGTTGATCTATTGTTGTTAAGATGTATAAATTCTTGTATATCTTGAGATTTTAGTTATGTGGATTTTGTTTTAGATGTAGAACTATGTTCTCGCTCTGATTACCTTGTTAGGATGTATTCTTTATCCTTCTTGATGGTTGTTAGCATAGACGCCTTGTGTACATTGTGTTGTTTGAGGTACACGGCAGGTCTGTGCACGTGCCTGGTAGGCTCCCACGAGGGCCCGGGGCGTGACACTCGTCTTGTGAGAAGGCTAGAGTCGTGGTCATCTCTGACCATGCGGTAAGACTTGGGTAATTCCCAGCGGTACCTATGCAGTTGATATATGAACACTACAAATGGTTTATGTTCTGATGTAGGCCTGGTTGAATACCATCCTAATAGTTGTGCCTTGCACAGCTAAGCGGTGTGATAGGTAACACAATCTCGGTCGCGTTACCGGAAAGTGTGAATCATGTTTGGTAAGTGGCCTGAGCATGGTTGTTGGCTCAAGAGTCGTTGCACGTGAAGGCGTACAAGGTATACGACATAGCTTATCATGAATACCATGGTAAGGAAATGCTATTTTTGGTCATTTGGTGACAGGTATGCCTGGGTCTTATTGATACCGGCATTTAGTGTTGCTGGGGACATCGATCGCTTGGGTTTCTTTGGGGATGGCAGCGACAGGGTCTCGTAGAGACAGATGTTGGGCATCACTGGTGGTTATGATTGCATGTTGCGATTGGCAACCCTATTCACCTAGTGACGAATATGTAAGGAATATATGTCGAATCGAATGTACCCGAACGGGCAATTAAGTGGGCTAAACTGTTGAGCTCAACTGGTAGTGGTAACCTTGGACCTACTGGGGCTAGCAGGATATTATCGACGAGTCGTCGAGGGGTTGTCTAAACTTACCTGAAAATGGGAGAAATTCCAATGGACGCCCGAGAGCCAATTGAGCTTCGAGGAGCTGAAGAATAAGTTGACATGCGCTCATGTGCTTGCGTTAGCGAGTTAAGGCGGGAACTTCGTCGTCTACTGTGATGCTTCACGGATAGGCCTAGGATGTGTGCTTATGCAAAACAATCGGGTCATTGCTTATTCGTCGCGGCAGCTCAAGGATTATGAACAGAATTACCCTACTCATGATCTTGAGCTTGCGGCTCTGGTATTCGCCCTGAAACTCTGGAGACATTACCTCTTTGGAGCCCACTGTGAGGTGTTCACGGATCACCAAAGCCTCAAGTACCCATTCACACAGATGGAGCTGAACCTTCGGCAGAGATAGTGGCTCGAGCTCCTAAAGGATTACGACATCTCCATTCAATACCACCCTGGGAAGGCGAATGTGGTAGCTGATGCGCTCAGCAGAAAGTCCACACACGGGGAGTTGTCGATGCTGATCACCGAGCAAGATCGTTTGGTGGAGGATTTCCGACGACTTGAGTTGGAGGTGGTGCCTCCCGGCACGGTGGCCCAGTTGTATACTTTGGTGGTGCAGCCCACCTTATTAGATAGGATCAAGGAGGGCCAACAGAGGGATCCGATCATTGCGACTCGTTGGGCACGGCGTTCTTCAGTGAAGGACGACGGTTTTCATGTCGCTGAAGATGATTTACTGCGTTATCGTGGGCACTTGTGTGTGCCCAATGATCCCGAGATGAAGAAGGACATTATGACCGAAGCCCATCGGTCTCCTTATTCGATTCATCCCGGCGGTACGAAAATGTATAGGGACTTGAAGCAGAACTCTGGTGGCCTGGGATGAAGGCGGACATCACGCAGTTCATGGCGAAGTGCCTGGTGTGTCAGCAGGTGAAAGCTGAACATCAGCGTCCGGCTGGAAAGCTATTTCCCCTTCCAGTGCCTGAGTGGAAGTGGGAGCAGATCAATATGGACTTTGTCACGGGCCTACCTCGATCACAGCGAGGACATGATGCGATTTGGGTTGTGGTGGATCGACTCACGAAATCAGCCCACTTTCTGCCGATCCACACGACTTGATCGCGAAACAAATTGGCACAGCTCTACATTGACGAGATCATCAGGTTACACAGCATACCAGTATCGATCACGTCGGATCGGGACACGCGGTTTGTGTCCCACTTCTGGAGGAGTCTTCATAAGGCCCTGGGGACGAAATTGAACTTCAGCTCAGCTTTTCATCCCCAGAGTGATGGACAGTCAGAGCGGGTTATTCAGATCCTTGAGAATATGCTCTGAGCATGCATGTTGGACTTTAGAGAAGGCTGGTTCAATTACTTACCCTTGGTGGAGTTCACCTATAACAACAGTTACCAGGCGAGTATCGGGATGGCGCCGTATGAGGCTTTGTACGGGCGTCGGTGCCATTCCCCGACCTTTTGGGACGACTTGGATGAATGCAAGGTTATCGGGCCAGACTTGGTGGAGAAGGCAGAGGCTAAAATTCGCATCGCGAGGCAGCGACTCTTGACAGCTCAGAGCCGACAAAAAAGTTACGCCGACCAGCGCAGGCGCGACTTGGAATTCCAGGTTGGGGAGCATGTGTTGCTCAAGGTTTCTCCAGCAAAGGGGATCAAACGGTTCGGGTTGCGTGGCAAGCTTAGCCCGTAGTTTATTGGACCATTTGAGATCCTGAAGCGCGTTGGTCTCGTAGCTTATGGGCTAGCACTCCTCCGAGCCTCGCCCAAGTCCACAATGTGTTTCATGTCTCTATATTTCGGAAGTACATTCACGACCCCTCCCACATGATTAGTCCTACGACGATTGAGCTTCGCGAGGATTTGAGCTTCGAGGAAGCTCCGGTGCGGATCTTAGCACGCGAGGAAAGGCAACTACGGAACCGGGGAATTCCATATGTGAAAGTATTATGGACAAATCACGAGGAGCGCGAAGCTACTTGGGAGTTAGAGTCGATAATGCGGGAGCGATATCCCGAGTTATTCACAGAGGAGATGTAAGCGAGTTTCGAGGACGAAACTCTTGTAAGGAGGGGATAATGTGAGGACTGAAATTTTT
Organism: Puya raimondii; assembly: GCA_016920855.1. Taxonomy (NCBI): domain Eukaryota; kingdom Viridiplantae; phylum Streptophyta; class Magnoliopsida; order Poales; family Bromeliaceae; genus Puya; species Puya raimondii. The sequence continues at coordinate 127,510,014 of JABWPP010000050.1, forward strand.
CGGTGTAATAAAATACTCCGTTAATGATATTTTTATGTGTCTTTTAATTGTAAAATCGCACGTCAAATTTTAGCAAAAAATTAAATAAAATAAAGCCGTTACGCGATTTTCAATTTTCACTTAAGTGAATAGACCGGCGATTCGATTTAGAGCGTAAGCGTATTGGTGGCTTCGGGGCCGAATCGGGCACCATTTCAAACAATTCAATAGGCCGTTTTCAATGGTCCGGTAGTGTCGGGAATCATGGTGAAGTCGAAATTCGGATTCGGCGAGCTGAGTGTGGAGAACTGGGAGATTTTCGATAAATTATCGATGTGCAACATCGGAATTCGGGGGAAACACCTAATATTTTATGTGTGGAATCTAATGAAACTCCTTGTGGAGGGGGCTCAATGCGAAATACACCTTATGTGGGGGACTCGCTAAGAAATCTAATTGTCGGGAGGAGTTCTGCGCAATTTTCACATGAAATCATGCATAATATGCATGGAGGCTAGGGTTTCGTTTTGGAAAACCCTAACCCTAGCCGCCTCATTCTCCTCTTCCCTGCCGCAGCCCTCTCTCCACAGCAGCCGCACCTCCCCTGGCCGTCGCCGGCCTTTTAGATCGCCGAAGCGCCGGTTGGGAGAGGCCGCACCTCTCATCTCTCTCTTCTTCTCCCTTGATCCCGGATCTGAACCGCACTCTCACTCTCTCTTTCACTCTCAGTTTGGAGATTTGAGGGTGTGGAGGACCCTCCTCGGCCCTCTTGCATCCTCCCTGACGCAGCCGTCGACCTCCCTCGGCCATCCCTGCCCGTGGGTACAGGACTCGGGCTGATCTTGCCTGAGTTGGGTCGCAGCACTTGAGGCACGGCTTTGGCTGCATTTGGACGCCGTCAAAGCCCCCCTTGGGACTTCCCCAACCTGTAGCAACCTCCCCAGACCCCCCGTCGCGTCCGTGGACAGTCGAAAGCCGCCATTGTGGAGTTTCAGCCCGGCAGTCCTGTGTATCGCTTCGTCTTGGACCGATCTGCGTTCCTGGCATATATGAACCTTGTGGAGCATGGCTAAGGTGAGCACCATCCCCCGCTGGTCATTTACGTCACGGGGCTCTCCTGGATTCTTAATGTTTCGTGGCTGGTTCGCAGTTCACGGGGATTTATCGCTCGCGGGCTGTGGCAAGGCGTTGATCGTGGTTTCGCTGCGCAGCGAGCGCGACTTCCGTGATGGGACTGGCGAGGGAGAAGTCCAGCACCTTGAGATTGTGAGGATCTCACCTTCGCTGAGTTTCCGAGGTCCCTGGAGCATCGGTAAGGCTCTAACCTCGCATTTGTTGTAATTATCGCCCGTTTGATGTTGTTTGTCGCGCGTTAAACATTCGGATTGCGTCAAGGTTTACTTACTCTAGTCAAACCTTCCCCGACTCACTCTTGAGTCAAATATCAGTGGATTACCGCCTATGTCCAGGCCTGAGGAGATGAACATGCCACATACACCTCAGCCTACAATCCACTCGGCAGGTGAGGGATATACCACAAACACCTCCGCTACTCAAATCACTGCCGAGCGAGGAGAACCACACATACCCGCAGTTATGAGTCACTTGTCGGGCGAGGAGGACCACACATACCCGCAAGTATAATCTGCTGCCGGGCGAGGAGAACCACACATACCCGCAGCCACAATCACTTGCCGGCGAGGAGAACCACACATACCTGCAAGTATCAGTCTAGGGATTCCGGAATCCATTCCAAAGTCTCAAGGGTTCATCTTTTACCCTATATTATCAACCTCTCTAGGTTTACATTCTCATGTCCAACTGGTCATCCTACCACTTATTTTCCAACCTATGTCCAATGACATTAGGTTCAATGTCCTGTTTAACTGATCTTCCTATCACTATGTCTCTCAACCTAGGTTCGACGACTCTAGGTTCACACGCATTACAAACCAAGTGGTCTTTCTACCACTATGTTATACAACCTAGGTTTACCCACTCTAGGTTCATTACCTCATCCAACCTATGTTTAATAACACTAGGTTTAATACCATCACATTCCAACCTATGTTCAATGACACTAGGTTTAATAACATCACATTCCAACCTATGTTCAATGACACTAGGTTTAATACCATCACATTCCAACCTATGTTCAATGACACTAGGTTTAACATTAATACATCACCTTTCAAGTATATATATATATATATATATATATATATATATTATGAAATACTCGAATTCTCTTACATGCGAGGTGAGCCCATGGCTCAAATCACTTGGATATACACCCAATGCCAACATGCACATTACAGTTCTTTCTTATCCTAGTTGTCCACACCTAGGATTTTTAACTTTACATAGCCTCTAGCCCTTGTTTAACCACATGTCAAGTTCTCTAGCATATAGAGAAAACTAGCTCACCGCTATGTCCACACCTAGGCATACACATGTCCATTTGTATCTATGTGTTCTACATGCCTATAGTTCCAATTCATGGTAGTTAATAGTATTAACATCATATGATCTACACATTCATATTTACCACTTACCAATTAACCTACCATTACATGCATCAAGTAAAATAAATTATACTTTACTCTTTGGCATGGAAGTGACCTAATCACTTCGGTAAACACAAACCCACCTCACACTCTTCCGATTGCTTGTACACACTTGCAATCAGGCTCTTTTTCCTTGGCCTCAAGCTTGGTCTTCAAGCTCCTTGCCCTAACACACATGAAGGATTCGTTAATCCGAGTCGAACTCATAACGATCTCATCTCTTGGAATCACTCAAACTCGAGTTGTCCCACATGTTCTACTAACCCCCAACTAGGGTTCTAAAGGGTTAAAACATTCTTAAAACCCTCCACAAGAAAATCCCTCTTTCAACCTAGGGTTTCCCAAAACTCATGGCAAAACCCAAAATCTCTTGCTAATCTCTACAATTTGTAGTTTAGATTAGCCAAGTGTCTCCAAAACTCATTTCTTAGCCCAAATTCGAAACCCTAACTACCAAATTCAAGGACTCACCTCGGATCCGCGAGCTCACCAAGCCACCATGCATGCACGAGCTCGATTCTCCACTCCTCCAAGCTTCCCAAGCTTGATCTCCAACAAGATCTCCAACTTTGGAGGAGAAGAAGAAGAAGAAGTAGTGAGAGAGAGGAGCTTCTCTCTCTCCCTCTCTCCCTCTCTCCCTGTGTGTGTGTGTGTGTTTTCAGAGGAGAAAGGGGAAGGGTTCCCCTTTATACAAGCCCCCCCCACTGAAATTACCAATTTACCCCTCGAAATCAGCATTCTGCATAACTGCGTTCCGGTACTCAGGTTGGCGTACCTGTATACGGGCCCGTTAATTTCGGTACCCACTCTGGCGTACCGATATACGGGTGTTAGTTCTGGTATGCCACGAGGAATTCCGCAAAACCCGAAAGCTGGATTTCTAGATTCTGCCATCGCATTCCGGTATGTCACACCCCATACCGGAACTAATCACTTCAGTACCGGTATGGACACATCCATACCGGAATCCACTGCAGGACTTCACAAGTTTGGCAGTTTTGACTTTTCGAAGTCCGTTTTCGCGCCTCATTTGCGCCGAAAACACTCGTATAAGTCCCAAACCTTGCCAAAACTATTTAGATAGTCCTATTTGGCTACATTCCACAAGAACTCCCCAATTTGTAGAAGTTCGGTGTACTTCATTCCTCCCTCCTTAAAAGAAGTTTCGTCCGCGAAACTAAGATCACGCCTCAAATCTATTTATCAACTAGATGAGGGTATCATTCTTTCGTCGCGTCCTCTCGTTCCTATTCACTCAGGAGTACACTCCATAATTCACGGGGTCTTATCTTCTCGACATTCCATAAGAAGTATGTCCCATTGCTTTTCCTTACCGGGTCAACATCACATCGTCTTCGCAAAGTTTCCGCTCGAACACTTTGTTCGTAAACCCGATTTCACTTCACCCACAATGCCAGACTTGGCAATTGGTGACTTCACCAATCAGGCGAAAGGTATGACCGAGCTTCTGCTTCTCAGGTCACTATCATAATTCTCTTGCACACGACCAATGCTCTCATACTCCCAGAGCCGTCGGTCAAACCGCTTGTCTTGGTTTATAACAGATGGTCCACAGACCAAAGCTCTCACGTAGGCCTACTACCTAAACCTGTCTCAACGTCGCATAACGTCTCTTGCTCGCAAACGTAAATCCATTCATTACCTGGCAGAGTCCTCACTCAGAACTTTGCGCACATACTCCAACCAGGAGTAACCAAGACCCCAAACCTCTACTGAATCCTAGAGTTGGGTCACATCTACACCCTCGGTGTACTATTGTTCACACTGTCTCAAATGTGGCATTCCATGTTTGCGGGTCATCGCTTGGACTACCGCCCCGACCATAAGTCTCTGCCCTACCCTCAGGTCTCGGGCTGCTGTCACACACAGCTGACTGCGCCTATCCATACGGCCCCAGGCTCCACAGTCCACACATGGTCCGGGCATGGATCGTCCCCAAGCAATACCCGATACCGTCGCTACACGTGTCCCACACGCTCTACCAAGCGACAATCGTCTCTATAGGCTCCTATGCACCCAGTGCGAGCCACTAGCTCTCAAGCGGTTCTTGGCCTCCTTCACACTTAGCAATGCCCAAGTGCTACTGCCAACAAACCCTCTTGGCTAACCAGAACCAATACTTCATGAGCACCTACACCCGAGCGTCCCGCTCATTCGCGCTAACCACAAGCACTAAGCTACCACGCTTATGCTCGCTCGCATTGCGAGTACCACAACCTACCTCAATTTGAGGTACAACAAGGCCCACTCGCCTAATCTTGGCGATTACCTTGTCAATTTCACAACCGTGGTTCCACTACCGTCATCGATCCATCGGAATAATGTCCGAAGTTTGCGAACCACTCGCATATCCTCAAGCGTCGTAACTCGACTCTCGCAATCGGCTACACACATTGCCTCAATTTTGAGGGTCAGTCCACCATTTCCATCCCTACCTGCTCCAGCAGGCGGATACACGCTTCCATGACATTCGCATGCCCGTATAGCGGCAATCGACCACATGATAATGCATGCAATGCTTTAGCATCAAATATGCCTCGCGCATAATTTTCACAAATAAATCATACCTGCTGCGACGCCGTCGGCAGCAGTAGGCTCCATCACCTGAGTCGCGTACCCATGGCCACTCGGCGCCCGACGCGAACCCTCAGGTTGTTCCGACATCGGCGTACGCTCTCTAGACCTTGCCGCAGGTGGCATACCCGTGGGCTGTCTCGGAGCAGAGAATGCTGTCGTAGCCGGTGGGGCTCGACTATCTCCCAAGGAATAGTCATACTTTGTGTGACCCGATTGTCCACATCGTATGCACCTTCCTTCTCGCTGCACGCACCGGCGTGCCCAATGGGGTCCGCCGCAAATAACGCATCCAGATGAGGATCGGGTGGTAGATGATTTCTGGGCTTGGGATTGTGATTGCGGTCGTTTCGGGCGCCGCTCGGAACTCGACTGTCCTCCCGAACCACCCGTTGATCGTTGTCTCCCTTTCTCGCCATAAACCTCGCACCCTTCATGCACAGTGACCAGGCCTTGTTCCACCCACAAGGCTCGATCCAGCACCTCAGCAAAGGTTTGCAGTTTGAAGGGATGCACAACCTTAAAAATCTCTGGCCGAAGTCCGCGCACAAAGCAATCGGCCTTATCCTTATCATCTCGCACCACGTAAGGGATGCAGTTGACAATGTGCGAGAATTCCCTTTCATATTCTCTCACTGTGCGGTCTACTTGCCTCATCTTCCTGAATCTTTCCTGAAGCTTTCTCTTTTCGCTATCAGGAAAATAGGCGGAGAATACTAGTCCCCAAAATTCCTCCCAAGTCACCGGAGGGAGACTAGAAGGTTGGTCTCGCCGGACTCCCTTCTACCACGCCTTTGCCGACCCTTGCAAGTAGTGTGCAGCAAAATGCACCTTGTCCCGCTCCAAGGTGTACAAGTCCTCAAACAGGGACTCCACAGAATCAATCCACGTTCCTACGGTCCACGGGTCCATTTCTTCCCCGTTGAAGGTAGGCGGATTGAATCCCTTGAACGTCATGAGGGCAGCTAAAGCCCGCTCCCTCTCCGCTTCCAATTTCGCAGAATCAGGGGCCCAGGCACCAGCATCTACTTGCGAGGTACCCGCTGCGGCTCCTGATGGTACACGACGTGCTATTTGCTCCACGATTTCATGGAGTCTCCTGATCCGCTCCTCCTGGCGCACGGCAGTCTCCTGTTGTCGCTGCGTCGACTCAGCTTGCTGTTGCACTACTCCAATGAGTGTGGCCAGCTGTTCATGAAGCTCCAGGTCTCCACTTGCCCCGGATGGCTCGCACTAGGCCCACCCCGTGTCGATCTCATTGAAGATCGCCTACGTGACGTCATCGTATCCTGAAACACGACAATTCGATCAATCCCTCGACCTTCTAGGCCAAGTACAACCATGATTCAAATTACGGACATAAATTAGGCGAAAGTTACATAAGGGCGCCTATTTTTATCCCTTGGGTTCATGTTGTCGCGCGCCAACATGAACACACTTAGCTGAGAATAAACCACGTCTTAAATCTACCTCTAACATCCTATTAGAGGCATAACCAATACACGACCCAATCGATTACACTTTCGCCACACATCACAAGTCCTCGTCTCTCACGAGCTTACACTCCTAGGGTCTTTTCCATCCTAGGATTTCTTAGGTCCACCTAGACCGTTTCTACGCTCTGATACCACCTTAATCTGTCACTCCCCGAGACCGCCAATTTGGTCGGTTCGGGCACGCACACAGACCCGCCAAACGGACAGAGTTTCTCTTCTACGTCCAAGGCGTCACAACCAGTACAATTCAAGAGGTTCCAAACAGGAATAAAATTTATACATAGATTGCATAAGGAAAGCATCATAAATTTCTATGCTATTACAAGCATTCACAATACGTCCACATATTATATTTTTGTGTCTTTGTTCTCTTTCCAAATACAACCAAATTGTTATTACATTCCTTTCATTTCATGATTTAGTTTCGCGACCGAAACTCTCTTTAAGGGGGGTGGAATGTAGCACCTTGAATTTCGGTGCGTTGTATCGAACTTTACTAAATTTGATAAAGTTCAATGGAAGCCGATAATGGCTGGTGTGGAATCAGGTTCCGAAGGTTTCGGAACATTTTGGGTACGAGTGGAAACCCGAAAATCAAAAAATTTTGAAAAAGGGACCAACTGGAGCAAAACTGCTCACGGGGTCCGGACCCTAGAAGCTGGGGTCCGGACAATGAAATCCGCAGGCAGCCACGGTCCGGACCCGGATGTTACGGTCTGGACCCGAGCTGGTTTCCGAGTTGGGGTGCGTACGGGTTCCGGACCCGGACACCAAGGTCCGGACCCGGCCTGCGCGCTCGTCACTTGTCAGTGCGGGGTCTGGACCCCACTTGCAAGGTCCGGATCCGGCTGAGGCAGAATGCCCAGTGAGGGGTATTTTGGTAATTTCGCAGTGAATAGGTTATGTAGGGGGGGCTGAGGTCTCTCCCCTCATTCCTTCTTCACTTTTCTCTCATTCCCTCTCCCCTCTCCCTCACTTTCTCTCTCTAGAGATCTCTCCAAAGCTTGGAGAAGTGGTGGATTAGAGCTTGGAAAAAGACTTCCAAGATGCAAAGAAGCTTCTTGGTGCAAGAAGAAGCTTGGGAGCTAGGGCTTTGAGGTGAGTTCTTGTGATTTAGGGTTTAAACCTTGGATTTAATCCTTCAAGATGAGGTTTTTGGAAACCCTAGGCAATCTCAACCACAAATGGTGGAAGATTGGCCATGAAATCTAGGGTTTGGCTTGCATGCATGCAAACCCTAGGTAGATTTTGGGCTTTTGTCATGAGAGGTTCTAAAAATATTTGGACCTTCGGGAGTTGCAATTGAGGCATAGGAAATTATGTTAGAACACTTGATTTCAAGTATTGAGTTGATTTAAGGGTTCGTAATGAGTAACGAACTATTTTCTTGTAGAAGCTTGGGTTGAAGCAAGAACTCAAGGCTTGGACACTTAGGGGCTTGAAGAATACAAGAATTTGAAAGCTCTTGAGGTGGGTTTGTGTTTACCGAAGTGATTAGGTCACTTCCATGTCTAGGATAAATATCCATTTAAAAATAAAATGGTATGTGTTGTGAACCCTAGAACTTGCATGTTGGCAAAGGTAAAATCATGATAGGTAGAGCAATGAGCTCCTATTGCATGATATAGAATTCAAGTATAATACAATTATCTATACTTGTTGCATGGTTGCATGTATGATTGAACCTAGTGTTATTGAACATAAGGTTGGAACATGTGAGAATAGGAACCTAGTGTCATTGAACATAGGTTGGAACATGTGAGAATAGAACCTAGTGTCATTGAACATAGGTTGGAACATGTGAGAATAGAACCTAGTGTCATTGAACATAGGTTGGAACATGTGAGAATAAAACCTAGTGTCATTGAACATAGGTTGGAACATGTGAGAATAGAACCTAGTGTTATTGAACATAGGTTGGAACATGTGAGAATGAAACCTAGTGTCATTGAACCTAGGTTGAGAATGAGAAAGTAAACCTAGTATTATTGAACATAGGTGAGACTTAGTGACTTGAACCTAAGGTCATGAGACTTAGGTTGGCAAGTGAAAAATGTGAACAACGGGATGTGCGACGATTTTGCTATCCCGGGTAGGCGACGATTTCGCTACCATGCCATGAGTTGGCGATGTTGACACGGGATGAGCGACGATTTTGCTATCCCGGGTATGCGATGATTTCGCTACCACGCCATGAGTTGGCGGTATCGAGATGGGATGTGCGACGAGGTTGCTATCCCGGGTATGCGACGAGTTCGCTACCCATGCCATGTGATGGCGGTGTTGAGATGGGGTATGCGACGATTTTGCTATCCCGAGTATGCGACGAGTTCGCTACTCGAACTAGGAGGTGACGAGTTCACTCCTTGAATGTTGGAACCCTTATGGTAAGACGGCGATTCCGAAACCATAAGTAAATGACAAGTAATTGAACTTAGTCAATGTAAAATATAGGATGAACCTAGGAGAGAATGATAATTTATATTTTATTTGGTTGCATCCTTTATGTTTATTTACAAGCATGTAAATAATTGTTGCATAGTTATTTGTGATCTAACTTATGCATATGGTGTTTCTTTCGACCTGGTGGGTCGAGCTTCTCTCTTGGGTGGCCTTACCCACTGGGAACTATGTTTATAGTTCTCACCCCACGTTTTCCAGGTCCTTCCGCGAGTGAGGCGGCGGAGCGAGGCAAGGGTTTGGCTCTCTAGATAGCGGCCCTTCTATTTTGGTGATACATAGAGTTGTACCCCTAGTCTTGGACTTTGATAGTATAGGGAATTTCCATTACATGTATGAAACTTATGTATTCCATAATTTTGGAACATGGTGTATGGAATGAAAAGAGAAATTTGGGCATGTATAAATGTGCAATGTGATGTAATAGAAGTAGAACTTTTTTATGTTGATGCTTTCCTTGTGCAACTCTTGTACTTCGTTCCTAGTTGGAACCTCGTGGATAAGCTTGTGTTGTGACGCCTTGGGCGGGTAGAAGAGACTCTATCCGTTCGGCGGGTCTGGGGCATGCGCCCATGCGGTTATCCTTTCCACCTAGTTGGTGTTAAAGGCCCGGCGGAGCGTGACAGGTTGTGTTGTGGCACCCCGAACTTGTGTTCGCTATCCAATCACCTTATATGGTGTGTTTGCGGACAGCGGAAGACTTAGGGGGTTTGTTGGTACCCCTTTGGACTTGGTTTGGGTTTGGAATTGTTCTGGCGGATTTTCCGGACGTTCCGACAGTTTCGGGTGTGTGAGCTTTATGTTTAGTGTCGACTCGGTGGACCTTGACCCTATGAGTCTTTCGTAGGTCCTGTCGACGTCCCTGAGAGCCGTCGGTGTTAGGCTCTTCCGTTCCTTCACGTACACCCGCGGTCTGATCCACCGCTTAGGGTGTTCTTTTCCGGAAAAGGGTCGTGGTTTCCGACCCGTGAGCCTCTTGTCATGTACATCTGCGGAGGTTAGGTGCCGGTGAGTGAGCATATTGTGACAGTGCCAGGGATCCATCCCTATGGCCTGGTGGTGATTGGGTTTCATTATTTATCTACAGTTGATGCATATACTATTTACTTGCAGTAGCGTAGTCATTCGTTTATTGTCATACTCATACTTACTTATGCTACTATTTTACCTACCTATCTATCTGTTGACCCTCTTGCCAGCGTGTACACCTCGCCTTCGTCGGCTTGCGGTACCCACTGGGAGGGGAGACATATTTATCATGTTCTCACCCCCCGCCATCATTTTTTTAGGTGAGCCGGGTAGTGGGAGTCGGGACGTGGTGAGACACGACTAGTTAGCTGCATTAGAGGTCCCGACCTGTGTTACCGCAGATTTGGTTATCACCCTGACTCTCTCTCTCTCTTTACTTAGTAGACTTATGTGATGGTTCAGTTACATTATGATTGCTTGTTTACTTATCTGCATGCTTGGATATTGTGGACGACCATGTTTTAGTATGTCATGTGGATTTTTGGGATATACCTGCGAGTTATCTATCTATCGTGGATTTCTACCTCTCGTGGTAGCTAATTTTTAAAATAAAGTTTCTGTGTGGGAAACAGGTTTCAAATGGCTTTTCGGTTGATCGGCTTTTGGTTTTCAAAAGAGAGTTCTCGTGTGGGGAACAGTTTTAAAAGGATATTTGAAATAATTGAAGTTAAGGTTTCAAAACAAAGCTTCCGGGTGGGGAGCACTTTTAATAGAATGTTCAGGTGTACTGTGCATTGCATCATCCTTCGCCTAAGGAGTGCTTAGATTCATGCAGGTGATAAGGATGGTTAGCTGTATATGATGGTTGTTGTGTGTGTGATGAATGAATGGTACTTGTGATCCTGTTATGTATAGTGGTACGCCGTGCAAATACAGGGGAGACTCTGTCCGTATGGACAGAGGGACCTGTATTTATAGCGGGTCTGTACGTCGTGCGGGTTAGGGCTTTCAAAAAAAAATTGACACGTTTTTCCGCAACTAAAACTAGCCCGGGGCGTGACACTTGATGTATAGTATTTAAAGTACCTAGAAAGTAAATGTCACGATTTTTTTGATATCATTTACCTAGTGATCAAAGGGGCCAAAATCAATAATTGTAATGGCTATGATTAGCCGTTTGCAAGTTAAACGATGTAAAAATATCCAAATCCCATAAAAATTTTGATAGAAAATTCTTTATTTATATCTATACTATATATAAAAGCAGATAAGAATTGACAGACAGAATCCTAGGTGGAATAAAAGAATATTTCAAACATATTATAAAAATAAATAAATAATTATAATTAACAAACTAAAAATAAATCAAAGCTAATCAAATCTATATACTATATATAAAAGCAGATAGGAATTGACAGACGGAATCCTAGATGGAATAAAAAAATATTCCATACATATTATAAAAATAAATAAATAATTATAATTAACAAACTAAAAACAAATCAAAGCTAATCAAATTTAGAAAATAAATTAATTAAAAAATAGACTCATGCCACCAATAACTATTTAAATTTAAAATACATATTTAGATTTCATTTTATAGAAAATTTATATTTAAATTTAAATTAATTAGAAAATGTGACGCGTATTTTGAATTTGGGTTTATTAACAGACCCACTTTTTAGCAGAAAAAAATTTTGGTTTATCTTTTTTCTTATGCAAACAAATAACGTAAATATTTTAAATTCAAAGTTGAAATTTAATTATACAATTTATATTTGAATTTATAAAATTTTTAATTAAAAATTAAAATTTGAGTTTAAGTGGATTAAACTTTTTTGGGATATCAAATTTGAATTAAAAATTAAAAACTTTAAGTAAAGTGGATCAAAATTAAATTTTAAATTTTAAATAAAATGTGAATTAGAATTTTGATACTTTTAGTTTAAAACACATACTTAAATTTTGGTTCGACAAAATTCAAAAAAATATATAAAAATATTAAATATATATTAAAAAATAGTAGAACTATATAATTATAATCTATAACAATTATTAAAATTTGAGTTAGGATATGATAGATATTTTCTAATAAAATAAATAGATGAATTTACTTTTTTTAAGTTTAAATTTTTATTATAAATTTTTAGATAAATATGATGCACAAATTTATATTGATTTGAGATAATTATTAAAAAATTGTTACCTGCATTTGTACGTACACGCGGAATAAAAAAGGAATAAAAGAATATACCCCACGACGGTTATGATCAATTTGTTAAAAAATATCTCAAATAAGAACGAATGGTTATGATCAATCTGTTAAAAAATAGCATTTATATCCATCTATAAATTCAATTCTACGAATGGTTATATTTAATTTGTTAAAAATATTTCAAATAAAAACGAACGATTATGATCAATTTGTTAAAAAATAGTATTTCTATCCATCTATTTTTATTAAAATTTAAATTTGAGTTTAAATCATGAATTAAATTTAAATTTTGATATCAAATTTGAATTAGCAATTAAAAAATTTTAAGGGTAAACTTCAAATACCACCCCTGTGTTTTCATGTTTTCTCACTTTAGTACCCTGTGGTTTAAAGTGTATTATTTTAGTACCATGTGATTTTATTTTTTTCTTTCCGTCAGCATTTTCGTTAACTCTCTGTTGAATTATATATAAAAAACTTTAGAAACCCCACCTGTGGTTTACCGAATTTTTATTTTAGTATCATGTGATTTTAACTTTGTCACTGATTTAACGAAAAAATTAACGTAGGGGATAACAAAAAGAGAAAAACGAAACCACAGGGTACTAAAGTGAGAAAGTGCGAAACCACAGAGTTAGTATTTAAAGTTTTTCCAAATTTTAATTATATAGTGGATCAAAATTAAATTTTAAATTTTGAAATAAATGTGAATTAAATTTTGATGCTTTTAGTTTAAAACACATACTTAAATTTTAGATTCATCAGAAATCGAGAAATATATAAAAATATTTAATGTATATAACAAAAAGAACAATATAGAATATTACAAAATGTTTTCTAATAAAATATAACATATAAATTTATAAAATATAATTTTTATTTTAAATTTTTAAATAAATATAATATACAAATTTATATTTATTTAAAATAAATTAAAATAATTGTTACATGCATTTGTACGTACACTCAACTAGTACTATATAAAACCAGTTCAATATTTTCGATCTAAAATTTTAGTATCATATTATCACTTTTTTGAGATTTTATTTCTAGCCGTTGATTTTGAGCACTTTCGATTACTAGGTAAATGATAATGAAAAATAAATTATCATTATTTTTTATGTAAACAACAAACATCTAATAATCAAATATATATCTGAATTTGGCTGGAATACTATTAATAGCACCAGGTCATTGGTGCTATTAGGTTTTCGGCCCTTGGATGAAAAAATATGCGGTTATGATGATAGTGGTCCCCGATTAGGTTGATAGTGGTCCCCAAGGGTTGAGTGAATGGTTGGTTGAATATTATGATCTAAAGGTTAGAAATGATGAAAGGGATAAATCTAACGGCAGAAAATTCGGTAGCATCAAGCGCTTGGTGCTATCGATACGATAGTATCACAGCCGGACTATATATGTCTTCCCATAAAAACTAAAGTATCATTATCTTTTTATGTAAACAATAAACATCTAACTAACAATCTATTACTCCAGTTATAGCAACTAACAATCAATCATCAAATAGAGATTCAATGCTTCTCATAAAAAGTTTATACAACTCGTTTATTTATATTTGTATATAAGTAATATAAAATAATTTTAGATAATTTAACTTTTGATTTAGTTTTGTACAAAAATAACAAATAAAAAACTGAACCGAATCCAAAAACTAAATTTTACTTAAATTAAAAATAAAGCTAAACAGAAAACAATTAAATCGAACCAAAACTCATAATGCGAGCTGGTTCAGTTTGGTCTTTGGTTCGTAATCAAACTAAGAAGACGAACTTTTAAAAAATAATTCTAACAACAAAATTAATTGGTCAAATGATTCTTTTAAAATTTTATTTGGTCAAACCTTTTTCCTGTCAACTCACTGTCATATTAGACAAAAATAAAAAAAGCAGTCAATCATTTATCGTCTTTAGAAAATGATAAATTATTCTCGTTTTTAAATTGTCATCTTTTTATTTGTATAGTAGAAAGGCGGTCAATCATTCACAATTTTTAAAAAGTGATGAATAATTTTCGTCTTCATATTGTTTTTCTTTTCATAGATTATAAGAATTTTGTGGATTGTGAGGATTTTTGTGAGATTGTTCGGATTGTGTATAGATAATTTGTTAAAATTATATGGATAGATTGTCAGAATATTTTGATTGTTGAGATTATATGTGATTCGTTGAAATTTTGATGATCGTTAGAATTCTATATAACGAAGAATTGTTTACAGTTTTTAAATTATTCTTCTATGCTAAAAATTTTTTGACTGAATAAAATTTAATAGAATTATTTAGTAAATTATAATTTTAAAAAATTTATTTGGAAAAGGAAGTCCTACCAGCACCTCGGAACTGACGTGCTCATCTTAAAAGATCTTACGAGGAGAGGGTGTTGGACTGCCACGTGTTCTTTTACTATGGTCTACAATGCAAAGTCAAAAATAATAAATGGATGCACTCTGAACTTTAGAAACTTGGCAAGAAATCTTGTAAACTTTTAATTTTGATATATGGTACTCCTAAATTTTATGAAATATTGTTGATCATATTTTGTTGATTATACTAGCTAGCTCAGTTGGCTGTGTTTGGTGATTGATATTCAAAATTCCAGAAAAATGAATAAAGTATCAAGATTGAAAAATGTAATAATTGTGTCTTTCTTTTTTTTTACTACTTTTTCATGTGTTAGAATTAAAAGAATCTATGTTATAGTATTTTAAAAATTTATAAGATCACGTGGAAAACATAAATCAAGAATGACATTCAATTAGTAACTTTCCATGAAAACATGTTTCATTATACTAATGAACTGCATAATAAAGTTTGGAAACACTAATTTTTTTTAAAAAAAATAAGTCCTAAATAAAAAAATTTTGACGACTAAAATTTTAAGATTATTTGTATTTTTTTTTGGGTAAAGAGTATAGATATTACCTGAATCATTGACCATTTTGGTTTGACGATCTAACCATTAAAATTTTAATTTTACTATTTAATTTTTCAATTTGTTTGATTTGAGTCAGTAAACAGCACTTTGACTTTAAAATTTGGATGTATCGTTTATCTTCACATATTTTATTACTATACTTATAATTTTTGCAGCTATAAATTCATCAAAGTAAGTAACTAGCTTAATTTTGAAGTCAAACTGCTATTGACTGATGCAAATCTAAGAAATTGAAAGATGAGATAGTAAAAATAAAAATTTGAAAGATTGTATAGCCAAATCAAAATGATCTTTAGTTCATGTGAGTTCTGCTCATTTTTACTGTATTTTTTTTCCCCAAAAGGTTGGTTGAAAAGTAAACTTGAAAACATAACTTGAAATAAAAGGTGTGACAAAGAAATTAGAAGAGCAAGATTACTTGTTCTCCTTGTCGGATCGTTGGCGCTAACCATTAATCTCAAAAGCTCGAGCTGTTAGAAATACGCAACTAATTCACTTAAAGGTACAGCCCACCCAGCCTCACGCCATTTCGAACATGACTCGGCTCAACATGGCCTCCCGCCACAAGGCAGGATGCTGGCCCATTTAAGCCAACAATCCCTCCTCCAGCACCTAGACACATTCGCAGCATGCGGAAATCGAACCACCCTCCAGCACCTAGACACATTCGCAGCATATGGAAATCGAACCAGTGACCACTGGCTCTGATACCACTTGTCGGATCGTTTGCGCTAACCATTAATCTCCAAAGCTCGAGCTGTTAAAATACGCAACCAATTCACTTAAAGCGTACAGATACAGCGCCCACGGGTCTCGATTGTGACTCGGCCCCACCAGCCTCACGCCACTTCGAACATGACTCGGCCCGTCCAGCCTCACGCCATTTCGAATATGACTCGGCCCAACATGACCTCCCGTCACAGGGCAGGATGCTGGCCCATTTAAGCCAACACTCCTGACTTTCTTTATAAAATAAAAATTCCGAACAATTAGACGTGTACCGTATGAAAATATTATTTGAGTTTACTAACACATCAACTAACTACTACAACAAAGTAACACTTTGGAGACCTCACCTATTATTCTTGATCGGAGGTAGCTCTGATGTTGTAACCGGTGGCCAATTAAAGCACGCCTTCGTACCAACCCCCCTTCACTCCTAATAAATCTCTTTCTCTAAACACGCGTACGTACAGAGCTAACAACAACCACCCCTCTCCTCCCACCTATCTCTTCCCACGCACCGCCCTTTGAATGCTTACCATCCTCTCCTATATATTTCTCCCCTTGATTCCCTCCTCTGAATATATATATACACACTCCCTCTCCTACACCTTCTTCAACATTCTTCGATCGCAATCTCTCTTCCCCCCTCTCTCTAATGGCTCCGGCAGGCAACGCAAAAGCTGTGTGCGTCATGGACACGTCCGCCCACTTCGGTTCAACGCTCGTCGAGAGGCTCCTTCGAAGAGGATATACGGTCCATGCCGCAGCATATGAACAAGGTTTAATTTCTACCTCTCTCTCTCTCTTCTTTAATTTCACGATACCGCACAAAAATTCACTCCTCAGGCGAAAACATATATATGTATATCTTTCACTTGATAATTTGGTAAGTGTACATATATACATTTGTTTGATGCTAGGCGGATTGGATAAATTGAAGAGCGAATCAATATCATGCGAGAATAAGCGGCTTAAAGTTTTTCGATCGGACCCTTTTGATTACCAAAGTATTGTGGAAGCTATGAAGGGGTGCTCGGGGCTATTTTATACGTTTGAGCCTCCTCAAGATCAGCCTAGCTATGATGTAAGTGTTTTTGTTTGCTCATGTACATATATTTTTATTTAATTCCTCTGCACCTTCCCCGAAGTGCTATTTGAAAAAAAAAATTATATATATATATACAGTAATGACATTTTTATTATAGAGCTGGGCTTGTAGATAAGATAAGTAAACATATTTGTAGACAAGATTAGCTTTATTTACTGGAATAGAATTTCATAAATTGAATAAAATTGTTTAATAAATTATTAGTTTTGATAGTTTAGTATAGTTGGAGATATTTTTTTTTTAATTTTAGATGTATTATTTTAGTTACAAATTACATAGATACGGAGAACTCGGATGGGATACGAAGACTAAACAAGCACGATCTGAAAAATACTCGGCTCGCCGTAGAATCCACCATGTCGAACTTGAGCACACTCACAACTACGTAGAATCCACCTATGCAATAGTTGAGCAACACTCTTTTCTTACAGTAAATCCACTTAAGAGATAGGAGTAAAATAAGAAGAAAATTTTCTTCTTAAATAAAAGAAGAAAACTCAACTCAACTTGTTTTTTTCATTATAAGATTATTACATATATATATATATATAGAGAGAGAGAGAGAGTGTGTGTGTGTCCCGCTATGGTGCTTTTAAAAGCACCAACACTTGGTGCTTGTAAGTTTTCCACCGTTAAAACTATCTCTTTGACCAATTTCATTCCTTAAATTATGCTATTCCACCAACCATTCACTCAACCCTAAGGAACTACTATTATTCTAATCCTACAAATCTTCATCTAAAGGCCGACAAGCACCAATAAATTCGTGTTTTTAAAAGCATAAGAGCTCAATTCTATACACACACACACACACTCAAAACACCTTTCAACTTTTCTATACATTAACTCATTCATAACTTTTATAGAAAAATTAAGGCTTCGTTAGCTTCGGATATAAGTAAGAACTGTTTATTCCAGGAATAGGTACACGTTTAGGTATAAGCAAGAACTAGACTAATTTTACATTTTGATGAAAATTAGGTTATTCCCGAGAATAAAAACATAGCATTTGGATAGATAAAATGGAATAAGAAGAATAGTGGATAGTTATAAATAGAAAATAATTATATTATCCATCTCATTTTATTTGAATTTAAAATTTTAATTCTATATTTATATTTTAAATTTTAAATTTTAACTTTTAAATTTTAAAATTCAAAATTAAAATTCATAATTTAAAATCTCATATTTTAAATTTCAAAATTTTAAATGTTAAATTTTAAAATTTAGATTTAAGATCAATTTTAAATTTGAAAAATGTAAAATATAAAATTAAAAAATTTAAAATTTAAAATTTACAATTTAGAAATTTAAAATTATAAACTTTAATTTTGAGATTAGAAATTATAAATTTATAAAATTTAAAATTTAAATTTTAATTTTTTAAAATTTAAATTTTAAAAATAAAAATAGTGATGGGAACAGCTATTTCCACCCCTATTCCCACCTAACCCTTAGCATTAGTGTTTGGGGAACAAAAGGGGGATAGAGGTTATCCCCCCTTGTTCCCCAATCAAACGGGGTGTAAAAGACACTTTTAGGAATTTATTCATAACTTTCATAAAAAAAATTAAAAGACATTTTTAGAAATATTAAAAGACACATATTATTTTTAATAATCATAATTATCTTTTTTTTTAGAAAAAAAAGACCCGTAAAAAAACTAAAAGGCAAATTAATAATTATTAAGTAATTAAATATTTTATTCATCAATCTCAAGAATGGTGTCAGATATTGACATATAAAAGTTATCTAATTTTAGACATATTACTTAAGTTAGAAAATAAATATAAGGAATGAGGCTACTATACTATCTATAGTACCGAGGCTCCGGTACTATAGTTACTTTTTCGATCTTAGGGTGTTCAAATCAATGATCCACACCGTTGAAATTGATCTAGAGTATGTGAAGTTCTTAGGAATAAAATTTTAGTTTTTTTCGATATCGTTTACTTAGTAAATAAATCATGTCAAAATGAACGGTGGAAATTGAATAATCCTTAAAATTTGAGTATAGAAGTTTCGAATTCAAGATCAAGGATGTTGACCTTCATCTATATAGTTTAAAGTATTTTCTATCAAAATTTGAATAAATTTAGATTCTTCTCCACCGTTAAACTACAAACTCGTCATAATAACCATTGAAATTTGACAATTTTGAAACGGTTTGATCACAAAGTAAACTACGTCGAAAAATTATAAAATTTTATTTCTAAGAACTTCAAATATCCTAGATCAGTTTCAACGGTGTGGATCGTTGATTTGAACACCTTAAGATCGAAAAAGCAACTATAATACCGGAGCCCCGATACTATATATATATATAGTAGAGTTACTATACTATTAGAAGCATAATGAGGTTGGTGCTTCCGCTTTTTCAACCATTGGATCAACCTCCTTGATCATTTTTGGCCCTTGGATTAATACTATTATCCTAGGGGGACTACTCAACCCTAGGGGGACCACTCATCTCTAGGGAGACCGCTATCATCCCAACTGTAGAATCCTTGATCTAAGGGCTAAAAAATCGGAAGCACCAACTCCTTTATGCTTCCGATAGCATAGTAGCTCTACACTATATATATATATATATACATACTGTGAGATGTAGAAGGATATAATATGCCAACTCATCTTAGTAAAATTTTAAAATCAAATCTGTTTAATTTTTAAACCTATTTAAAAGTATAAAAAAGAATAGAATAAATATTGACATGATTTTTAGTTAAGGGCATAATCGAGTCAGAGGATTTTATAATATAGCCTAGTATTGAATATAAATATTAAAAACATCATTATCTGATAGTTTAAGATATCGGAGAAAATTTGTTATTTCATATTATTTAGCACGGTATCAGAATAGGTGGTTCAAAAGTCGAGTTTCGCCAGACTCTTAATTTTATTTAATTTTCTCCATTTGATTCAAACCCATCTTTTTAGTCCATAAAAAAAAATCTTAAAATCCAAACATAAAAAATAAAATTAAATATAAATATTAAAAATATAGTTCTCTTCGATTTACCCACATTATTTAATAGCTAGTGCGCAATGGAATATGAAGTTTAAAGAGTTTGGAGATAGAGGGGGATGAGTATGTGTCGAGTTGGACTAATTAATGGCACAGTTATTCATGTTCTTTTCGGAACTACCTACATTGCCGGAACCTATGAATTAAATTCTTGCACATGGCCTTACAAAAAACAGCTAGATTTTCCACTCACATATTGACGCGCGTTGCAGGAATTCATGGTGGAGGTGGAGGTGCGGGCGGCGCACAACGTCCTGGAAGCGTGCGCGCAGACGGAGACGATGGAGAGGGTGGTGTTCACGTCGTCGGTGACGGCTGTCGTCTGGAAGGGGACGGAGAGCCGCCAACTGACGGCCGCGACGGCGGAGGTCGACGAGAGGGACTGGAGCGAGCCCAACTTCTGCCGAAAATTCAAGGTAACAAAAATAATTACTGGTTGCTACTCTTTCCGGTCAACCATAGCGTTCACGAGCTTCGACTTGATTCAATTCATCTAGACGTTAGGTTTATTGTTGGACCTCTGACTCAATCCATCTAGACGTTAGGTTTATTGTTGGACCTCTTACCGTTAGGTTTCTTATCGACCGCAGTCCCACTCAATTTATTAGTCTCCTGGGCTTATTGTCACGGGGCAAAAAGTTAGACTTATTTTAGCCCAATAATAAATAGCCAACAATTCCCTCCCCCCACCCCAACACTTGCACCTTGAATGCAGCATGTGGGAATCGAACCCTAGCCACTGACTCTGATATCACTTATAGGTCTTAAAGCTAACAAACTATTCCAAAAGCACGTGTTAATAGAAAGGGCGCACCCATCGCACTTGAGGATTCAACCAAACGCTCACGGGCTTCAACCTGACTCAACCTATTTGGATATTAGATTTATTATTAGGCCTCTTGCCATTAGGTCTCTTGTGGACCGCAGTCCCACTTAACTTATTAGGCTCACCCAACTCAACTTATTAATTTTCTGGACCTATTGTCATGGGGCAGAAAGTTGAACCTATTTTAACCCAATAATAAATAGCCAACAACTTCGATACCCATTTTAATCTTTGTAACATAGGTACCGGTAATCCACCTTTATAAAGTGACTTTTATATTTACTTTCGAAAACTAAATAATCGATAAAATATTATTTTTTTAGATTTCTATTTTCAGCGTTTCACTTTTGGCCAACCAAAGCAATTCTAATTTTTTAAGACATCAGACTATTTCCAACTATAAGATTATTTAATTTATACATTTGAATAATTAAATTCTTCTTTAAAAAAAGGTGCAAGTATGTTGGGAAAGAATATTAATCTTTATAATCAAGAAATCAAGTTAGTTGAATCTAGTGGTATTTCAGATAGTGATTAATTATAGTCTTTCATTTAATAGTATTAGATATATTTGTAGCCAAGTGCTAAAGTAAAACAAAAATCTAAGTTTGGGTCCACGTGGAGTCTCTTTCATCGTTAATTTTGTTAGTTAATTAGCACTATCATACTCCTACTTACTCTTCTAAAACTGTTCCCAGAAAAAGATAAAAGTACCCTCTCATTCTTAATTAGGTCTCTCAATTGTCAACGAAGTAGGGGAATCTACACATGTACAACATTATCTCCATTTAATCCTCACATTAAGTTTTCTAACCCGTTGTCTTTAACCAAGTGACTAGTTCAAAAATTAAATTGCTTTTTAACCCTGTCAGAGGAATGAAATAGAGCATTTCTTTTAGCCCCCTGAATGCCCTCCCAAATATGGTAGTAGTTCAACTGATAAATAGTATACATAGTCCCTAAACTTCGCTTCTGTTTCAATTGAATTATGGTGTCGAACGTTATTTGAATTTTTTGATCTGCAGATATGTGGCAAGTGATTTGACCAATAAACCTATCTAATAGATGATGCAACAGCAATTTGATAATTGATTGAGCTTCCATGTTATACCGTGGCTATTGCATTTCACCTATTCTGTCATTGCATTTATTATATCATCTTCAAGAAGTCATGTGGAGATTAAAACTGATAGATGATATGATAACTGAAGAGTTGGTTTAAGTTACTTCTCTTCTAAAAATGTTGGTTGGACTTTAACAGATGACTTGATTGAAATAAATAATTAATAATTAAAAATTTAATTGCAAAATTTTAAATATTGTAATTTAAATGGAAAATTTTAGTAAGTTTAGCTCTATCAACGATTTTATTAATAAGTTCAGCTGCTACTAGGAGTCTGGGCTTAGGCCCATTTTCTCTTTGTGCTATGATGGCCTGAAACTTTTGTCGAGGGGACCTCGAGTTCCTGTGTTGGCCCTTTTCTCATATTCGTCCGCTAGTTGGATTAATAAAGCCGCGCATCTTATTTTCTCCATTTCGCATAAAAATATTGTATGCCACATAAATGGCTGTTTTATATCCTCCTGCTGCATACTTTCTATCCAGCTCAATGAATATTACATACAAATATTTCTCTCTCCTAAAAATGGGAAAAAAAAAGTGAAATGCTTTAGTGAAATACAGTCAATCAAAACATTGGTCTTATACATTGTTAATAGGCTAAATTACAGAAAATTTTCCTGTCAAAATTTGATTTTTTACTTCCCCTCCTGTCATTTAAAAACCTACATTATGCCCCCCTAAAAAATAAAAAATATGCACTTTGCCCCCACCGTCAGTGTTCCGTTAGGACTCCGTTTATATTTTATTATTATATTTTTTTAATACCCAAAATATTCATGAAACCCTCTCCTCTCCCAGATGCCCCTTCTCCCTCCTCACCGACGCCGCTCGCCGCGTTGCTTCGCCCTCCTTTGCCTCCTCGTCGTCGCCCACCGCCCGTCCGATCCCACGCACGCCCTTACTCTTCTCCGCCGCCTCGCGCTCACCTTTGCCCACCTTTCCCTTCACACCCGCCCCAATCTACTCCCTACCGTCGTTAAAATGGATGGATGGCAATGATACAGGAGGAGCGAGAAGCAGCTGGAGGAAACGGAGTCGAATTTGGGGTTGAGGGAGGCGCGAATAATGGAGAAAAAAAATTATAGGGTTGCAGGATTGGGAAGAAGATGAACAGGACGGAGGGGCATTTTGGTCATTTTGCCATCAAAGTTAACACCGTACCCCCCTGTGTACATTTTTCATTTTTTAGGGGGGTAAAATTTAGGTTTTTAAATGACATGGGGGAAAGTGAAAAATCAAGTTTTGATAGAAAGTTTTCTGTAATTTAGCCTTGTTAATATGTTGGAAATTCTATATAGTACTTTTGGAGTGTGTGTATCAATCAATTAAATCCCTCCACATAGAACTACCAACGAATAATAAGCATATAAGAGCAATATCATGGAATACCCGTGGATTGTAGTGGTATTCATTTGAATAAAATTGTTCTTTCTTTCTTTTTTTTATTTTTTTCTTTTTTTTTTCAATTGATTAGACCTCGATTTTTTTTTTTTTTTTTGCAAACATAACTGTTCCGACCGAAAATTGATCTTACGGCCATGTGATATCCTGGAGACCTCTAGCCAACATGGCTAGAGCTAGCCAATATAACTTGGTTGTTTTTCCTTCTTACTTTCAAATTATAGAAATACCCCTCTCGTCGTGCTTAGTTCTACCCTTGTGTCCTTAGTTGTGGCACGCTCTGGCGAAGACGTTGTCAGAGAAGACGGCGTGGGCGCTAGCAATGGACCGGGGCGTGGACATGGTGTCAGTCAACGCTGGCATGGTGGTGGACCCCATGCTCTCCGCTGCCAACCCTTACCTCAAAGGCGCTGCCGAGATGTACGATGATGGCGTCCTTGTCACCGTCGCCATTGACTTCCTTGCTGATGCCCACATTGCTGTTTATGAGTCATCCTCTGCTTACGGTCGCTACCTCTGCTTTGACCGCTCCATTTGTCGCCCCGAAGACACCGTCAAGCTAGCCCAAATGCTTTCCCCCACCGCAGCCCTCCACCCTCCCCCAAGGTTGGTCCCCCTACTTTTTTTTTTTTTTCCCAGGAAAACTTCAATTTGCCCTCCTATGTTTTAGCATAATTTTACTTTATTGTTTCTTTTTTTAATATTTTTTCACTTTTACTTTAAGGACCTATATTTAATGTCAATCCTTCGCTCGGATGGGGAGAACATGAGTGGGAAAAAGATAATTTCTTTTATTGTTTAAATTAAGAAAGAAAAGAAGAAAAAATATCTTTCTCCATTCACTTCCTTTCTCTCCACTTTTGGAGAGGAAAAAAAAATGACCATAATGGAAAGTCATTTTCTCTCCGTTCCTCTCCGGTTCTCTTGTTTTCTCTTATTTTTCGATCAAAATGAAAGAAAGTTATTTTATCCTAACTTTCTTTTCCTTTCTTTCCTTTTCTCTACATCTAAAGAAAGAGTTTGTGAGAAACAAAAATATTATATATATAATCAACATACAGTAAATTAATATATTTTACCAATAATTAGGTGGCAAAGTTAAGCATTTTACTAGCTCATAATTTGCATTTAGTCATTATGCATGTGACTTAATATAGAGCAATGCTACTGGTACACTCCAAAGTGGGGTGTAAATTTTACGCTCATATCATTCAAGAGCCATTAATTTTTTACTTGTCACATTACTTTTTTTTATTTTTACTAAAAATCATGTTGTCTTTTATCAACCCTAGGATGAGGGGTGTAAGATCTACACCCCTCTTTTGGGGTGTACAAAGACATTTCCGCAAAATATATAACTTGATTATACTTATTATTGACAGTTTCGAATGTAGAAAAAAAGATAAAACTACAAAATAATAACTGGAACTTTTCTAATTACAAAGTAAAAATGCACTAAAACATGAGGGGTCAATTGAAGTTCACCCTTTTTCTTTTTAATTGTTCGTTTACATTTAAATGAACAAAATAGAAGATACATTTTAGGGAGAGGACGCCTTAGAAAAACTATTCTATAAAAGCTACTTCCTACTATAAGTTAAATCTGTAACCAGGTAAATTTAGATTAGTTACACAAACAACAATGAAATTAAAAAGCGAGGTGCATGGTTAAGATGGAAGTTGTGGAATTATTTATTAGTACGTCTTTCACCTAAGCGGAACTCAATTTTTTTCTTTTCTTTTTAATGATGTTTTTATGACTAAATTCTGATGTAGAGAAAAGTTAAAATTAACACGTACAATACATTGTGAAATAGAAATAAATTTAAGAAGTTTCTTAGTTTATGAACTAATCTTATATTTGATCGTTTTTTTATTTGGTAAATATGGCTAGTCTCAGTATTTTCTTTTTATGACAATTTGGCCCCTACATTTTCCACTTTGAATAATTTTGTTTTTATACTTTTATGTGTATTGCACTTTAAAATTTTAATTATTACTTTTTTTGATAAAATTACTTTTCATTTTTAAAAATAATTATTTATTTCATGATACATTAAAATAAGTAAACAGAGAATTTTGTTAATAAAAGTATGACTTTTTAATGAATGGCGATTAAATTGCCATAAAAATAAAAGTGTAGGATCTGACATGTTTAAGTTAAAAGTACAGAGATCAACTTGCAGCATCATAGTAGATAAGGTCTATCCATAAATATTTACTCTTCCTTTCTAGCAATTGATAATAGGTATTAGGATTTACTTCTTTTTTTTTGCTCTGAAAATAATAAAAATAACTTGAAAATTATTAGTTTGTTATTGCTAAAATTCTCACAAAAAAAAAAGAAAACTAATTTGTAATTTGTTTTTTTTCTTTTTAGTGATGAACCTAGGGTGATCCAGAAGAGGATTCAGAACAAGAAGCTGAGCAAGGTGATGGTGCAGTTTGGCAGCGGGAGACACGTGGACTTGGAGTAGATCGAGTGCCTCCAATTCTTAAGTGCAATTGGTAGTTGAGATTGTTGGTATTCTTCTTCAAAATAAAGAGTAGTTTGAGGGAGATAATATTAGATCATGATTCATATGTTGTAAATGCCAGGATGTTTCGTTGTATTTAATTGTATACCAAGGGAAATGATTAAATGCGATGTTTCTTTTTTGCACTTGGCATGTTTGACCAATTATCATATTAGCTATGTTTAACCAATTATCAGGTGGGTTCAGATCGGGTTGACATAACAAAATAGATAATCTGTAATATAAGCCATCGAATAATTATGTTAGTTTGACGTGCTAAGGTTATACAAATTGATTTGGTTTGATTCATGTCGACCTGATTCAAATTGGCTAGTACCAATTGATTTCCAATTCTATTCAAATCTACCCGTAGAGACTGAGGCCTACTAATGGAGTAGGCTTACAAATTAACCACTAGGGCATTGTCACGCCCTAGACTACAGCGGAAGCTCATAAGGACGTCAACAGATCAGCCGTATAAATAAAAATTTTCTGCACATACGAAGCGTCAATAAACACCTATCTCAATCAAAACAATCCTTGGAGTTCACAACTAAACAGAGATCCTAGGAGTCCACAACTAAACAACACAGGTATCAAAGTCTGTAAAATAGAACTGTACTAATATAACCACACTGTAAATATACATCAACTACCAAACACAAATACTCATACAATCCAAAATATAAATCATATATATAGGATACCTCTGGCACAACCAGTCCCAAAATAGACAGTGTGCTATATACACACAGCTCCAGCTCGGGTCCTCCTCTAACTCAGGTACATAGGTAGCAGACACTAACTAGCTCGCTACTCCCTTATCTCGATTAGATGCAGGCGCTGAGAACTCTAAAATAGAAAAATAATGAGGGAGGGAATGAGAACTACTGAACAATAGTCCTTAGTGGGAACAACCGCCAACCACGGCGACCTACACCACTAGGTCTAGAAGAGGCAAAAATAGTATTAACTGAGCAGGTAAAGAAACATAAGCTGAACTGAAAAGAAAGCTAACTATCATGCCTCTATTATAATACTGCTAATTGTAACTTTATACAGGTAAGTGAATAACTGTAAACTGTAAATATGCATCAAATGATGTAAATAGATAAGATCAGCCGTATAAATAAAAATTTTCTGCACATACGAAGCGTCAATAAACACCTATCTCAATCAAAACAATCCTTGGAGTTCACAACTAAACAGAGATCCTAGGAGTCCACAACTAAACAACACATGTATCAAAGTCTGTAAAATAGAACTGTACTAATATAACCACACTGTAAATATACATCAACTACCAAACACAAATACTCATACAATCCAAAATATAAATCATATATATAGGATACCTCTGGCACAACCAGTCCCAAAATAGACAGTGTGCTATATACACACAGCTCCAGCTCGGGTCCTCCTCTAACTCAGGTACATAGGTAGCAGACACTAACTAGCTCGCTACTCCCTTATCTCGATTAGATGCAGGCGCTGAGAACTCTAAAATAGAAAAATAATGAGGGAGGGAATGAGAACTACTGAACAATAGTCCTTAGTTGGAACAACCGCCAACCACGGCGACCTACACCACTAGGTCTAGAAGAGGCAAAAATAGTATTAACTGAGCAGGTAAAGAAACATAAGCTGAACTGAAAAGAAAGCTAACTATCATGCCTCTAATATAATACTGCTAATTGTAACTTTATACAGGTAAGTGAATAACTGTAAACTGTAAATATGCATCAAATGATGTAAATAGATAAGATCAGCCGTATAAATAAAAATTTTCTGCACATACGAAGCGTCAATAAACACCTATCTCAATCAAAACAATCCTTGGAGTTCACAACTAAACAGAGATCCTAGGAGTCCACAACTAAACAACACATGTATCAAAGTCTGTAAAATAGAACTGTACTAATATAACCACATTGTAAATATACATCAACTACCAAACACAAATACTCATACAATCCAAAATATAAATCATATATATAGGATACCTCTGGCACAACCAGTCCCAAAATAGACAGTGTGCTATATACACACAGCTCCAGCTCGGGTCCTCCTCTAACTCAGGTACATAGGTAGCAGACACTAACTAGCTCGCTACTCCCTTATCTCGATTAGATGCAGGCGCTGAGAACTCTAAAATAGAAAAATAATGAGGGAGGGAATGAGAACTACTGAACAATAGTCCTTAGTGGGAACAACCGCCAACCACGGCGACCTACACCACTAGGTCTAGAAGAGGCAAAAATAGTATTAACTGAGCAGGTAAAGAAACATAAGCTGAACTGAAAAGAAAGCTAACTATCATGCCTCTAATATAATACTGCTAATTGTAACTTTATACAGGTAAGTGAATAACTGTAAACTGTAAATATGCATCAAATGATGTAAATAGATAAGATCAGCCGTATAAATAAAAATTTTCTGCACATACGAAGCGTCAATAAACACCTATCTCAATCAAAACAATCCTTGGAGTTCACAACTAAACAGAGATCCTAGGAGTCCACAACTAAACAACACATGTATCAAAGTCTGTAAAATAGAACTGTACTAATATAACCACACTGTAAATATACATCAACTACCAAACACAAATACTCATACAATCCAAAATATAAATCATATATATAGGATACCTCTGGCACAACCAGTCCCAAAATAGACAGTGTGCTATATACACACAGCTCCAGCTCGGGTCCTCCTCTAACTCAGGTACATAGGTAGCAGACACTAACTAGCTCGCTACTCCCTTATCTCGATTAGATGCAGGCACTGAGAACTCTAAAATAGAAAAATAATGAGGGAGGGAATGAGAACTACTGAACAATAGTCCTTAGTGGGAACAACCGCCAACCACGGCGACCTACACCACTAGGTCTAGAAGAGGCAAAAATAGTATTAACTGAGCAGGTAAAGAAACATAAGCTGAACTGAAAAGTATCATGCCTCTAATATAATACTGCTAATTGTAACTTTATACAGGTAAGTGAATAACTGTAAACTGTAAATATGCATCAAATGATGTAAATAGATAACCAATGTCATATTTTCCAATCTCATCGACCAGCTCAATAGTTTGGTTAAGCCTGCGCCACTTCGTGTGCCCCCACCTATAGTAGTCCGCTCCACGCAGGCTATTGTCTGTCTGGCCCATGCCAATCGCTCAGCCGAACCTCCGGAGTGGCACTCGTGAGGCGCGACCCCATCGAGTATACGTATGTCACTGTCAAGCTCAATATGGCTCTGCAAGCTATAGTCATATGCAAATACCAAAAAGATCACAATAGTACTGTCTAGGTGCCCACTAGCACAATCTCAATATATCATATAAGGTCACAATATCCACTAATATGATAATCAATAATAGTTCACTATATAGTCAATTGTCAATATACAGGTTAATTCGTGAGACTCTACTACACCTATGTCTTTATTAATCACCATAGGAACATAGCATAATCAAGAATAACACAATCAGGTTGCTAATATCCCAATGCATAAGATATAAATGTTGCATAATACTAACATCTCTACAATCATATATAGCATAGCCTGGTCTCCATGGAGGTACCAAAATAGTACTACCATGCATGTATATCAACAAGGGATACTCAACAGGAAGTGTCCATAATACTACTATTATCATAGTTTCGCCTCAAGCATTCCTACATATAAACTATAAATAATAGACATAGAGAGTAGTCTAATGTATTTGGCAAATACAGACCCACCTATAAGTGCCGTCCCAAAGAAGTAGAGGAAGAAGAAACCACAACACTAATTCTGGCAAGCTCCCACCGTATCAACTCCGCAATCACTATGCAAAGAAAGTGAAGAAAGTCACGCATACAAATCCAAAATCGACTCCAAAGTCACCTTCGACATTAACTGTAGTGTTCCGAAAAAAATATTAAAAGAATATTTTTTCAGAATGTTTGTAGTCCGTAAATTAATCGACATGTCGGAAAAGTGTCGGGACAAGTCGGATTTGATTTAGACGCGAAATTGACATTGCAAATAACTCTGAAACAATATTTAACTTCACCTGGAACATGTTAGTGTGCTACTTAAACCATGGGTGTGCAATTTATCCAACCAACTGTTGGCTTAAATGGGCCAGCATCCTGCCCTGTGGCGGGAGGTCATGTTGGGCCGAGTCATGTTCGAAATGGCGTGAGGCTGGGTGGGCCGAGTCATGTTCGAAGTGGCGTGAGGCTGGTGGGGCCGAGTCACAATCGAGACCCGTGGGCGCTGTATCTGTACGCTTTAAGTGAATTGGTTGCGTATTTCTAACAGCTCGAGCTTTTGGGATTAATGGTTAGCGCCAACGATCCAACAAGTGGTATCAGAGCCAGTGGTCACGGGTTCGATTCCCGCATGCTGCGAATGTGTGCAGGTGCTGGGGGGAGGGATTGTTGGCTTAAATGGGCCAGCATCCTGCCCTGTGGCGGGAGGTCATGTTGGGCCGAGTCATGTTCGAAATGGCGTGAGGCTGGGTGGGCCGAGTCATGTTCGAAGTGGCGTGAGGCTGGTGGGGCCGAGTCACAATCGAGACCCGTGGGCGCTGTATCTGTACGCTTTAAGTGAATTGGTTGCGTATTTCTAACAGCTCGAGCTTTTGGGATTAATGGTTAGCGCCAACGATCCAACACCAACTACCCTTGATTGGGTTTTGGCATCTTGTGTTCAGCTAATCACTAGCTTCTCTTTCCTCCTAATCATCTTCTCCTTCTTCTCAATCTCTCTCCCCTCTTTTCCTCCTTCTCCTTGCTCCCTCCCTGCTGTCATTCCCTGCATAGGCTCTCAGCAATAGCACCAGCAGCATCAATGGCAGCAGCAGGTGTGCAGAGGGTGTAGTGGATTCTTGTGGAATTTTGGTGATTGTGGCTGTGAGGAGTTGTGGCCTGAAAGCTGGGTGAAAAGGGAGACCTAGAGGAATGGCCAATATCAGCTAATTTTTAGGTGAGTGTTTCATTTTGCTTGAGTTAAGGTTGGATTTTGGATTCACTCCAGCTGAAACTAATCACTTCTTCTCTTCTTTTCTTCTTCTCCTTTTTCCTTTCTTTTCCTTCTTCTACTCTTCTCACCCCTGCCAGGTCCCTCCCTGTGCATTGCCTTAGCCCAACTGCTGGCAACCAGCAGTGCACCAAGGTTCCAGCAGCTGCAGCTGAAGCCACTCTATAGAAATTCCCTGCAGCAGTGTGGCTAGTAGCTGCAGCAAGGCAACTCTAGCTTCTGTGGAACCCCAGCTGCATCTTGATTACACTCTCCTTCTTCCACTTCTCCATCCTTGTTGGAGTTCCAGATTGGAGGGACACCTGCAGCAACAGTTGCTGCCAGCCACAGCAGCAGCCAGCTGCAGCAAACTGTAGCTGCAGTAGTGCCACCAGTAGCAATTTCATTAGGTGATTCAGCCAGTAATTGCTCCAAATTCGAATTTTGGGTGACTGGGAGCTAGGAGAGAGTGGTGGAACTCAAGTTGCACCTTTTGCAATGCTGGAATTGAGGTTAGTATGATGAGAATTGAGGCAAATTGATGTTTGAGCTGAAATTTCAGCATTAGTAGACTTTTTGAGTTCTTTGTGATCCAATTCCTAAATATAAATTGTTGGCAGCAAAATTGGATTCATGATGGTGTTTAGTGGGAGAGAGAATCTTGTAGAGCAATTCTAGCAGCTCAAATTCAGGTTAGTTGACTTTTAATTTGCTTAATTTGAGTCGAATGTGAGATTCAAGCTGAAATTGAGAATTCTAGTGGATTTGTTGTGATTTTGGGATTCGATTCCTTCCAGCAGTAGAATTATTTTTGGATCTTGGCTGATTCTCTCTTTTCCTTAGCTAGTTTTGGAGCTATCCCTACTAGATTTTCAGGTTGGTAAATCACTTTTACTACTCCAATTGGATCTAGTAGTGTTAATGCTGAATTTTGGAAAATTTGACCCCATCCTTTGATCTTGACTCCAATTTCTCCTTGTGAATTAATTAGGGGATTCCAACTGGTCCACACCTAAATTGTAGCTGATTCAAAGTTGCTCTCAGCTGAATTGTAAGGTGCATGGCCCAGGGTTAAGTAAATTTGATTCTGAAGTCGAATTTACATGTATTCTTGACTTTCGTTAGGATTCTTATTCGGTTTTTGATTCCGCTAAATCCACGTAGGGATTTTTGGAATTGGACTTCACTTCTCTTTAATTGGAGCTGGGGGAAAGTGCTCGTGGAGTTTCAGTTTGATCCGTGATCGGATTAGCGTTCTAGGTGGGTTGAAGTTTACCGAGTCCAATGGAATTTCTCTTAAGTCTATTCGCAAATTTCAACATGTATATGTCTTGTTCATCATGAATGTTTAGCTCAAGTTTTAGATTTGCATATATAGTTATAAAATCTGAGTTTGGAGCATGTTAAACTTATTTTTAGATGATTAATTAATGCTGAATTGGGACTTAGGAGAAAACCTGCACTTTTACATGTTAATTGCCGTCGTTAGGAATTAACTTCCTTAACGATTTTTACTACTTTCTCGCCCCTATTAGTGAGTTGCGGATGTACAGATTAGTATAAATTGGATTTACGCTCGTACTGAGAAGCTGAGTGGATTTTTACAGTAGAGTTTACACTGATTCGCATAGTCGGGTGCCGTCAGGATTGACGGTAGACCCAGAGATCTTCGCCTTTTGCATCAGATTGTGCCGAGAGCACGTGAGCATTTAGTTTTTTGATCTGATTGATCGTTCGCGTTGACTATAGCCTGCATGAGCCAGATTTGTGCTCGACAGAGCACGCTAGGGGTGTCAACGAGCCGAACACGAGCGAGCTGGGGTCGGCTCGTTTCATAAACGAGCCGAACATGAGCTGACTCGTTTAAGTATCGAGCCAAAAAATTCGGCTCGTGTTCGGCTCGTTTATTAACGAGCCGAACACGAGCTGGCTCAGGAACAATAAGTTAAAATGATTATATCCATACAAAATAAATTTATGAGATCTTATCCATTAGACTTTGATCTAATGGTTGAAAATTTACATATAAATTGGCTTTTTATAATTGAGTTGGGCTTTAATTTAGGTTGGGCTAAAAATTAAAAAATAAAAATTTACATTTATATATAATTATTTATTTATATATATATAAATTATATAAATAATATAAATATTAAATATATATATTCGAGCTGTTATCGAGCCGAACACGAGCGAGCTGACCCCAGCTCGTGTTCGGCTCGTTTACTAAACGAGCGAGTCGATCTCGAGCTTATTTCGAGCCGAACACGAGCTGGCTTGTGAACAGCGAGCTGGATTGCCACCCCTAGAGTACGCAGATTTTTTCGGTGGGGTCGCACCCCTGTAGCACCACTCCGGAGCTTGGCCCTTTTTGTGCGTTAATGTCACAACAGCCTTTTGGGCGTCCTACATTGATTCGGCCACCCCCGAGGGTGGTGCGTAGTAGTAGGTTGGCACAAGCTAGACCGGCCTTATAGCGGTCTCTTTGAATTGAGTTAGTTGTCGTCAGTTCACTAAGTATTTGATGCATATACTACAGTGACGGTATGACTTTAGCATTAGTAGTGTAGTGGCATTATAGTTGTAGATTCTTTCCTACTTTACTACTTCTGCTCCTTTAATTACCTGTTCTACCTTTCAGTTTCGTAGACTTAGAAGGTAGGCCGTTGGCATCGGTCACTACAACAAATTCATGATTTAGCGGCATTTACTCTGCAGCATTTGTTTAAATCATGCTAATTAATATATTTAACAACATTACTTGATAATTGCCGCTAGATTTAATAATTTAGCAGTATTTTACTATTAATGTTGCAAAATAGGATAAATTAGCAGCATAAATTAATGAATGCCGCTGAAGTTTTCAGCATTTTATAAAAAATGATACTAAATGTAACAAAGTAGCAGCGCTTATTGCTAAATGACTTCACTAATCAATATATAATTATTAATATATCCCATTTTATACTTAGAATTTAAAATTTTGAAATTGAAGTTTAAAAAATTTAGAGTTTGAATTTTAAAAATTTGAAACTTATAATTTAAAATTTTAAAATTTTAAATTTTTTATTTTAAATTTTTTTAAATTCAAAAATTTCAATTTTAAATTTTAAATTTTAAATTTTTAAATTTTATCTTAAATTTAAAATTGCGAATTTTCAAACTTAAATTTTGATATTTGAAAATTAAAATTTTAAATTTAATATCTAAATTTAGAATTTAAAATTTAAAATTTAAAATTTAAAAATTTAAAACTTAAAATTAAAAATTTAAAAAATTCAAATATGTATAACTAACTGTCCCTAGAGCAAGTGGCAAAGGGCTTGGTGGTTGGTAGTCGAGGTCCTAAGTTCGAATCCTAGTTTATTCACATTTCCAACTAAGTTTATTTCTAAAAAAAAATAAACGAAACAAATAGCATGCTACCTTTCTCTTAAAAATTAAAATTAAAATTTAAAAAATATCTTAAAATTAGCATTTAACAGTCTTTTTAGCGGCATGTTCCTAATGACACCAATTGATTTACATTGGCGACATTCATTATAAATGCTGCTAATACTTTTAGCAACATTGGCATAGGCAGTATTTGGTGTCATATGCTGCTAAAACTTTTAGCGGCATTCATTGATCTTTTAGCAGCGTAAATAAAAGCTACTAATGGCTAATTTTCTAGTAGTGGGTGACGGTACCCACCGAAGACTATTTTGTTTTATAGTAGTTCTCACGCCCGTTGTTATCCCTTTTTCTTGCAAAGCCCTCTGTTCCCGTTGCTACCACTGGTCGATGTAGGGGAGTTGCGAGTTAGATCCCTACCTTTCAGCGAGTTACGCTAGTGGAGTACCTTTTGGAGACAGTTTTTTGTTATAGACATTATACATATAGATGTATATATTTTATATTTCAGAGTTGCGAGAAATAATGTTTGTACTTAGGAATTTCTCTATTGTACTCCCTGGATCATATATATATATATAGTGGACTATATTTTAGTTTTAGTAGTTCTTTATAGCTCTGTTATTTGCTTGTAGTTGCTCCTGTATACTTTACAGATACCTCTATCGCTTCGTGTGCACAGGGCTTTCTTTATATGCGACGGATCTGTTGGCGAGCCCCGGTTAGACTGAACTCCGCGGCGTGACATTAACTCTTTCTATCTCCCTCTCTCCCTCTCTCCCTCTCTCTCTGGTCGTGGCTGTGAAGAAAATGAGTGAAGAAGAGAGAAAATTAGCCCTCAGATACAAACAAAATGACCCTCAGCCAAACGCGGAGCACCCGGATCCACTTTTGGGCATCCGAAACCTGTGCTGAGTCATGTGTTTACTCACCTGCTTCACAATGCCTGTCATATCACTCACCAACTCACTTTCGAGCTTGCTACAGTAACTTTCGGGCGCCCGAAACGTGCACTCGAATCAGCCGAATACACCCCCAACACTAGGTGTCTACAACTAGGATCCGAAACAACCTAAGCCCAAATCCACACATTGAAGCAGCCGAATCCATAGTTTGGGCGTCCGAAATGGGTCCAAAATGCCTAATGTGCTGATTTTACTCTCCATAGTTCGTTTTCGCGTCAATTTCGTGCCAAAACAGCTCTAGCTCAGTCCAGCACTCTCAAGAAGTGCTGACTAACATCCCCCACTGCAACCTTGCCTATTAGCCAAGATCCAGTACACTACATCCTCCCTCCCTACAAAGAGTTTCGTCCTTAAAACTCAAAACTAAGCATACCTCAAATTAAGCCTCGAACAAGTAGTGGTAGGTCTACCTCATCTCCTCCTTGAGCTCTCAAGTCGCCTCGCGCTCCTCATGGTTGCTCTATAAGACCTTCACATAGGGAATAACTTAATTTCGCAATTCTTTCTACTCTCGTGCCAGAATCCAAACTGGTCGCTCCTCGTAGCTTAAATCCTTGCTTAACTCTAATGAAGCAAAATCAATCACATCCGAGGGATCAAAAATATATCTCCTCAAGGTCGAGACATGGAACACATCATGAAATCCTGCCAATCACGGTGGTAGAGCAATCCTATATGCAACTGGTCCAACC
The DNA here is from genome assembly GCA_016920855.1 of Puya raimondii. Taxonomy (NCBI): domain Eukaryota; kingdom Viridiplantae; phylum Streptophyta; class Magnoliopsida; order Poales; family Bromeliaceae; genus Puya; species Puya raimondii. The sequence goes on from JABWPP010000050.1 coordinate 127,546,035, forward strand.
CGCTCCAATATCTCAAATGGTCCAATAAAACGGTGGACTAAGTTTTCCACGCATTTCAAACCTCTTTATTCCTTTAGACGGCGAAACCTTTAAGAATATATGATCTCTAACCTGAAACTCTAGATCTCATCGTCGTGTAATAGCATAACTTTTTATCGACTTTGGGCAGTCACTAAATGTCATCGTGCAATTCTAACCTTTTCCTTGGTTTCTAATAGAATATCAAGACCCAAAGTCTTCCTTTCGCCCACTTCATTCCAATATAAAGATGATTGCACTTTCTTCTATATAATGTCTCAAATGGAGCCATTCTGATACTCGCCTGATAACTGTTATTATATGCAAACTCCGCCATTGGCAAGTGTCGATGCCATCCACCACCAAATTCAAGGACGCAAGCTCGCAACATATCTTCTAAGATCTGGATCGTCCTCTTTGACTGTCCATCAGCCTGTGGATGAAAAGCAATGCTGAACTGTAGCTGAGTCCCCAAGTCTGTTTGTAAACTCCTCCAGAAATGTGAAACAAATCTCGTATCTCTGTCTGAAATAATAGAAGTAGGAACTCCATGCAGTCTCACAATCTCATCCAAATATAACTGAACGAGTCTGTCTTTGGACCAAGTAGTCTGTACTGGTATAAAGTGAGTAGACTTGGTTAGTTTGTCCACGATCACCCATATTGCATCATGTCCACTCTGCGATCGTGGTAGTCCAATCACAAAATCCATGGTAACCATGTCCCACTTCGACACTGGAATAGAAAGATTTTGAAGCTTGCCAGCTGGTACCTGATGTTCAACATTTACCTGCTGACACGTCAAGCACTATGCCACAAATCTCCTAATATCTCTCTACATTCCAATCCACCAGTAATGTGCCTTCAAGTCCTTATACATTTTAGTCCCTCGAGGATGAATAGTATAAGGCGAACTATGAGCCTCCCTCAAGATCTCCTCACGAAGCTCCAAATCCATAGGCACACATATCCGATCCCGAAATCTTAGTACTCTTGAGGCATCAACACTGAACTACCCTGCTTGCCCAGTCTCTACCTCTGCTTGCACCCTCGTCAAAAATAAATCTGTACCCTGTTTCTCTTTAATCTTTTTCAATAGAGTGGGTTGCAAGACTATAGACAAAAGTCTCGCTGTAATCCCATGGGTACCACCTTAAGCCCAAGTCGCCTCATCTCCTCTAATAGCGGTGTTTGCCTTGTAATCGTCATACTCAAATTTTTCACTGATTTACGACTCAATGCATATGCTAATACATTGGCCTTACCGAGATGATACAATATCGTCACATCATAATCCTTTAATAATTCCAACCACTACTATTGCCTCAAGTTTAACTCTTTTTGGGTAACAAATTCATGAGACTTTTATGATCGTTGTAGATTTCGCAGTGCTCACCGTATAAGTAGTGACGCCATAACTTCAATGCAAACACAACAGCAGCTAACTCCAAATCATGAGTAGGGTAATTTTTTTCATATTCCTTTAATTGCCTTGAAGCATAAGCAATTATCCTACCATGCTGCATCACCACGCACGTCAAGCTACTGTGTGATGCATCACTATATATCATGAATCCTTTCCCCACAATTGGAAGGGCAAGGATAGGAGCTAACATCAGTCGACTCTTTAATTCCTCAAAGCTCCTTTAACATTCCTCACTCCAAATATACTTAGTTCCTTTACGTGTCAGGCATGTGAGGGGTGTTGAAAGTTTTACAAAACCTTCTATAATACGGTAGTAGCCTACTAATCCTAGAAAACTTCGCACCTCTATGACAGTAGTCGGTTTGGTAATGGCATCAATCTTCTTCGGGTCTACGGCAATACCAGTCACTGAAATAACGTGGCCCAAAAATGCAACTTTTCGAAGCCAAATCCACACTTTTTCAACTTGCAAACAACTTCTTTTCCCTCAAAATTTGTAGCACAAGCCTCAGATGTTCTTCATACTCTGCATCACTTTGGGAATATATCAAGATATCATCAATAAGCACTACAACAAACTGATCCAAATACGGCTTAATTATCCGATTCATCAAATTTATTAATGCTGCAGGGGTATTTGTCAATCCAAATGGCATCACTGTAAACTCATAATGCCCATACCGTGTCCTGAAAGCGGTGTTAGAAATATCCTCAGGTCTTACCTATAATTGATGATATCCTGATTGTAAATCAATCTTCGAAAATGCACAGGATCCCTGCAATTAATCAACAAATTATCAATACGCGGCAGAGGATATTTATTCTTGATGGTCACTTTATTCAACTCTCTGTAATCCACACATAATCTCAGTGACCTATCATTTTTCTTCACAAATAACACTAACGCTCCCCTAGGCGACACACTAGGTCTCACAAAACCTTTATCCATTAGATCTTACAGTTGTGCCTTCAATTTTCTCAGTTCATTCGGTGCCATTCGGTAGGGTACCTTTCAGATTGGCGTAGTTTCTGGAACTACGTCAATCACAAACTCTATTTCCCTTGTTGGCGGTATACTACTCAACTCAGGAGGGAACACATCTGGAAACTCTCGGACCACACGAATATTATCGAGTTTCAGTGCCACTACAAGTGTCTCAACTACAGTTGCCAAAAAGGCTACATATCCTTTCATCATCAACTATTTTGCCTTTGATGTAGAGATCATCATAGCAAACAGTGTACTCCTACATGTTACGGATTTTATATTGGCATATTTCGTGAAGTGAGTCGGAGTCTTGAAGGTTCAAAGAAGAAAAGATGAAGATTGAAGACACGAAGACTCACCGATTAAATTCACGATGCTTGGTAAGTTTAAATAATCTTGATGATGATTTATAAACATTTACAAGTGTTTGGAAGACATTAGAATGGATAAAAATTATTTTAAATTATAAAAATGAGTTTTCCAAATTCCAGGATCCGGACCCTGAGGTGAGGTCCGGATCCCGTACGCCTCCCTAGCTGTCACGCAGGGAGGGTCCGGACCCTGAGGATGAGGTCCGGACCCTGAGGGCGGAGGTCCGGACCCTGAGGGCTGAGGTCCGGACCCCAGAGTGTTTCGCAGAGCGGGTCCGGACCCTGTTGGCTGCGGTCCGGACAATGAAACGCGGAATTGTTTTCGGGTCCGGACCCTGCGATCCAAGGTCCGGACCCCGACCCGTCGCGAAGTTTTGGAAAGTTGTTTTTTCAATCCTACTCTAATTCTAATGTCCCCCAAACCTGTAAATAAGATAGGAGATTCCTTAAAATATCTTAGCAATCCTAATTTGGTTCCAAACCTTTCTAAAACTGTTTTTAATCCTAATCTATTTCGGATTGCTTCTAAACCTATAAATAAGTTGTGGGGGTGTCTCTAAAACGGGGTGAAGCATAGATTATCTTTTAGAAATCCTAGAAGCTTGTAGGTAACCGTTTTCTTCATCTTCTACATCAAGCTTCTCTCAAATTGATTCATGGTGCCCTAATTTCTAATATTCTTTTAGAATCAATTTGAGAATTGCTTAGAGACTATTCCCACAGATTTCAATGATATTCTAAGCAATAAACCATCATCAACTTTATTGTTCTTGCTCCGGATGGAGTGCGCTCGTGGATTCGAGTGAGCGTCGTGGATTCGACGTGTTGAAGGCTTCGTGAATTCGAAGTGAGGCGTCTCGTGGATTCGAGGCGTGGCGTTCGTGGATTCGGACGTGGGGCGTGGACAACCCGTTGGTGCGCGTGATCCGCTGAAGAGAAGGGAGAGGTTAAGTCCGTGGAGTCGGTAATCACCTTGTAATTCTTTACTCTTAGTGGATTGTTTTTTTCGCGTGTTGGTCCCGTGGGTTTTTCTCCAAGGTGGAGTTTCCCACGTAAATCTCGGTGTGCTGATTTTATTTTCCGCATTACTTTATTGCATTGAGATTTGTGATTTTTATTTATACACCTATTCACCCCCCTCAAGGTGATTGATATACTCTAGATAGATCCTAGGCTACCCCCTATCTTTCATTTGGTATCAGAGCGGGATCTAGGCTTTATCTTTCATAATGGGTGAAGGAGGTAATATATTTAGGCCACCTTCATTTGATGGAACCAACTACGCTTATTGGAAAGTCCGGATGAGAGCCTTCCTCATTGCAATTGATGAGCGAGTATGGCAAACCATTGAACTTGGATGGAAACATCCAACCGAAGTGGTTAATAACGCAACTGTACCTAAGCCACGGAATAAGTGGTCGAAGGATGAAATTGATTTATCCTCTTTTAATGGTAAGGGAATAAACGCTTTATTTAATGCCCTAACTCAAATCGAGTTTTCACGCGTCTCGGCATGTGAAACGGCAAAAGAGATTTGGGATACCCTACAAGTTACACATGAGGGTACAAGTCTAGTAAAAGTTCAAAAGCTCCAGATGCTTTCGAGTCAATTTGATTCTATTCGAATGGAGGAGCATGAATCTTTTATTGAGTATTTTGCTAGACTCCAAGATATCATTAATACATGTGCTAACTTGGGAGAGAAGATCCCCGAATCTAAGGTTGTTAGAAAAATCCTTCGAACACTTCCGGAGCGCTTTAGGGCGAAAGTCGCGGCTATTGAAACGATCAATCATCCGGATTATATGAAGTTGATGAATTAGTAGGCGCCTTACAAACTTATGAAATGACTTTTCCTACTAATGAATCTTCTTCCAAGTCTTCTTCTAAGAGTACATGTATTGCACTCAAATCTACGAAGGAGGAAGACGACGACTCGGATTCCGACGAAGATATTTCGCTCGCCGACTTTGAACATCAATTGGCGCGTCTCACGAAGAAATTTCGTCGAAATTTCCGGAAGAACAAGTCAAATCGATCTACATCCAAATCTTCTTCTAAAGGATCTTCACATTCTAAATTCTCTAAAGAGAAGAAGATTGTAAAGTCTTCTAAAGAAAAGGATGACTTTGAAGGGGAAATCCAATGCTACAAGTGTCGAGGCTACGGCCACATATCTACGGATTGTCCCACTAAAATATCCTATAAAAAAAAGGCGCTACAAGCTAGAACTTGGGATGACTCTACTTCCAATGATTCGAGTTCTAGTGAAGAAGAAACCAATGATGCTATTGCCTTATCTTCACACGTTTCTTCTTCTCCTTCTGCTTTTTGTTTATCATCTATTATTGCTAACCCTTTTGCTTCTTCCTCTGTGCATGGTACATCGAGCGATGATGGCGCGAGTGAGGAGGAGTCCGATGATGATGACTTAGCTGAGGCGTACAATCAACTACTAATTAAATCGAAGAAGATGACTAAGCACAACAAGAAGTTGAGGAAGCGACTTTTGGAGCTTGAGGATGACAAAAAGACATTGAGTACTTCAAATAAAGCTCTTGAGGAGGAAATGGAAAACATATTCAAGAACAACAAAATCCTCCAAGAGAAGCTAAACCAATCGGAGACTATGATCAAATCATATCAAGATAAGATTGGTTTTCTAGAGCAACAATACAAAGAAGTTCACACATCCAACCAAGTTTTGACCAAACAAGTCCATCAACTCAAGTCCGACATACAAAAATTCTCCTCCGGTTCAAAGAAACTTGATGATATGCTCGGATTGGGTCAAACAAGCAAACTTGGACTTGGATATGAGCGGACATTTATTGAGAAGGTAAAAAATTCTATTCCCAAAGTCTCAACAAGTGTAAAAGAGAAAGTATACCATAGATGCAGAAAGAAAGGACATATCAAGAAGACATGCCATAAAAAGAAAACTCAAGTGGCATCTTCTAAGCATCTATCGGCATCTTCCATTACTCGACATCCCCCACGGTTTCAAAAGCAACATCAAAAAGGTCGAGTACCCAAGGTCAACCGAAAGTCAAAGCCACAACACTCAAATACTCCAAAGCGGAATGCGGTGGTAAGACCCACGGTTGATCAAAAGTCAAAACAAACCGTGCCTAACGTCAACAAATCAAGACAACCAACAATCCGACAAGTTTGGATTCGGAAAGGTGATATCTTTCCTTCTCTAAAGTCTTAATTTGTTTTGACTTAGTGTAGTGCTTTGATCGGTTTCTATTGCATATCTTTTGTTTATTGCATTACACGTTTTGGTGCTTTCATTGTTACGATTTTTAGATTTTTTGAATGATTAGAACATTAAATAGTGCCTTGAACATCAATAGGTTCACTTTCATTCTCTCATAATTAATCTCATATTAATTATCGATTTTACTTTATTTTTATTATATTTGAAGATAATTTATTATGAGAATTCTTAATACTTATATTCATCAAATTTAGGCAATCATGTGTAATCTCTAGGAGCTTAACCTATCTCGGTTGTGTGTGTTGAATTTGATGAATAGTCATTCTCTTATGGACTAAAATTTGTCACATGTTCTTTCAACTAAGAGATTGCATAAGCGAGGGGGAGTTATTATTATATAAAATAAATGCTCATATGCTTTGAAAGATGTGGAAATAGTTACATCCTTAAAGGAGTGTGAAAACTACCACCACATGGAGGAAAGAGCTACCACCCCGGTTGTCCGGTTAGTGTGTGCAGCTACCACATGAGAATTGAATTGCATATCCGAAAAAAAAAAAAAATATATATATATATATATATATATAAGTGCAAAAGCATGCAAAAGGAAAAATGTCACAAATTTTATTTTTCGGAGTTATAAGGTGGTCCACATACATGAAAGATGCTCAAAGAGCCACCCCCTGTGCTATTGATTTTATCTCAAATTTGAACGTTTATGCAACACATTTTCTGTCTTTTTGATGAATCCCTTAAGTCATCTTCATAATCCGTTTACATCTTGATAGCTTTTGAGCCTTTATATTATTTTTGATGACTTGATTTTGAAGTTTATATGAGTTAAGAAATCGTGTAATATTTTATCTACATTATGGTGAGTGTGTAGTAAAATTCTTAATTCTTATGAAATTAATAGGGATTGAAAGAAGTCAATGTGAATTTATATTTCTCATGCACTAACATTGCTTGGAACTTTATCACAAGTGGTTTCAAAATTGAAAAAGCTTTAAACTTGTATTTTGATTGATTTCTCTCGAACTTCTCTCTATTTTTGGTGTTTTTTCTTTGGCAATTTTTGACAAAAAGGGGGAGAGAGGTAATGATGACTTAGACGCATAAACAAAGGGGGAGCGATTTTGATATTTTTTCTAATAATTTTGTTCGTGGAGAATGCAAATTTTTACAGGTCTTTCAAGACTTCAAGACTCCATGTTTGTCTAAGTCATAGAGTTTGTTTTAGGAGTTACTAAATTGTAATTTTAAATTTCATTTGGATCTTTCACGCGAGAAGTTCATTGTTTTGGTGATGGCAATGAGTTTCATTTTTTTTTGGAGAGATGAGCATCGTGAGTGTTTTATGTAATTTTGAGTTTTGTCACGAAATTGCCAAAGGGGGAGATTGTTACGGATTTTATATTGGCATATTTCGTGAAGTGAGTCGGAGTCTTGAAGGTTCAAAGAAGAAAAGATGAAGATTGAAGACACGAAGACTCACCGATTGAATTCACGATGCTTGGTAAGTTTAAATAATCTTGATGATGATTTATAAACATTTACAAGTGTTTGGAAGACATTAGAATGGATAAAAATTATTTTAAATTATAAAAATGAGTTTTCCAACTTCCAGGATCCGGACCCTGAGGTGAGGTCCGGATCCCGTACGCCTCCCTAGCTGTCACGCAGGGAGGGTCCGGACCCTGAGGATGAGGTCCGGACCCTGAGGGCTGAGGTCCGGACCCCAGAGTGTTTCGCAGAGCGGGTCCGGACCCTGTTGGCTGCGGTCCGGACAATGAAACGCGGAATTGTTTTCGGGTCCGGACCCTGCGATCCAAGGTCCGGACCCCGACCCGTCGCGAAGTTTTGGAAAGTTGTTTTTTCAATCCTACTCTAATTCTAATGTCCCCCAAACCTGTAAATAAGATAGGAGATTTCTTAAAATATCTTAGCAATCCTAATTTGGTTCCAAACCTTTCTAAAACTGTTTTTAATCCTAATCTATTTCGGATTGCTTCTTAACCTATAAATAAGTTGTGGGGGTGTCTCTAAAACGGGGTGAAGCATAGATTATCTTTTAAAAACCCTAGAAGCTTGTAGGTAACCGTTTTCTTCATCTTCTACATCAAGCTTCTCTCAAATTGATTCATGGTGCCCTAATTTCTAATATTTTTTTAGAATCAATTTGAGAATTGCTTAGAGACTATTCCCACATATCTTCAATGATATTCTAAGCAATAAACCATCATCAACTTTATTGTTCTTGCTCCGGATGGAGTGCGCTCGTGGATTCGAGTGAGCGTCGTGGATTCGACGTGTTGAAGGCTTCGTGAATTCGAAGTGAGGCGTCTCGTGGATTCGAGGCGTGGCGTTCGTGGATTCGGACGTGGGGCGTGGACAACCCGTTGGTGCGCGTGATCCGCTGAAGAGAAGGGAGAGGTTAAGTCCGTGGAGTCGGTAATCACCTTGTAATTCTTTACTCTTAGTGGATTATTTTTTCGCGTGTTGGTCCCATGGGTTTTTCTCCAAGGTGGAGTTTCCCACGTAAATCTCGGTGTGCTGATTTTATTTTCCGCATTACTTTATCGCATTGAGATTTGTGATTTTTATTTATACACCTATTCACCCCCCTCAAGGTGATTGATATACTCTAGATAGATCCTAGGCTACCCCCTATCTTTCACTACAGCCTCTATATACAACCTTCTTCTGACCAGGCTCGCGGAATATCACAGTCCTCTCTCCATAATCAATAGTCGTATAATAACGAGCAGGCCAATCCATCCCCAACACAGCGTCAAAATTCTACAACTGTTTTAAAACCAACAAGTCTGTAGGCGTAATCCACTACCTGAGCTGCACTGGACAAGACACACAACACTCCGCCACATATAATAGATAATCGGGAATCTGAACCTCCTATACATGTGATAATGTCTCTATCTCTAGTCCATGCAGGAATGCAAATACTCCACTCATAAAAGAATACGAGGCACCAGTATCAAACAAAGCTCTAGCTCAAATTTTTTAATCAAAATAAAACCTGCAATCACCTGGTCTACTGCTGATGCATCCTCCACCTGCGCCGCATGCAACCGTCCATTCGGCGCCTGAGCCTGTCTCTTAGCCGAGCGTGGGGCTGAAGCTCGATCTATAGGGGCATACACTGATAGGGCTCCTGACATCTGTCGTGGGGTAGAAGCTATAGATGGTGCTGGTGTGGCTGCTCGAGGAGATGATGACCACATATGCCTTCGCTAACCACAACGAAAACATTTGCCCTCTCACTGTGCACACATGTGAGGCGGATGTGGTCCCCACAAATCATGCATCTCCTCTGCTGTTGCTGCTCCTGCTGCTGCTGTTGAGCGTCGGAGTCCCCCAGACCTTCGTCCCGTAGAAGATCCACGACCTTGAGGACGAAATCGTGAATACCTCAGCGATCTTCTAGAGCTAGACTACTTTCCCTGACTCTCAGCAGGCCGCTTCTTCTCCTTCCCTTTCTCTATCATCTCAATCCCATTTGCTCCTTCATCACAGTCGCACCTCTCTCCACCCACAAAGCCATCTCTATCAACTCATCCAATGTCCGGAGGTGCTATCTGTACCAATGGATAACTCTCTGGTTGCATGCCCTTCTCAAATAGATAAACTTTGTGCTTCTCATCCCAAGCCACACATAGTATATAGTTCAAGAGACAAGTAAACTCCCTCACATACTCCTAAACTGATCGATCTTCCTGTCGAAGCTTCTTCAAATCATCCTCCAACTTCTATTTCACACTATCCGAGAAATATGCAACAAACAACATTCTCCGGAACTCTGTCCAAGTCACCGGAGGGGCATTCTCAAGCCAACTCGCCCTAGCCCTGCTCCACCAGGCACGCATCACCCTCAAGACAGTGTACAGCCAAATACATCTGATCTTTTTCTAGAATAAACAAATTCTCAAAGAGTCTCTCCATATCTCCAACCAATGCCTCCACTACCTAGGGCTCAACACTGCATCTATTAAACTAAGACAGGTCAAATCTCCTAAAATTTGCTAATCTAGCTCGAGCCCGCTCCTGCTCTGCCTCAAATATTATCTGGTTAGCTCTCGATACCTCCTTAACAGGCATCGATGTCATAGGAGTAGTATCAGCCAATGGTACTATAGTCGCTGGAGTATTTGCTGGGACAGTCGATGATGGTACCTGCTGCTTAGGGACTCACTGTGCATTACTCGTCTGCTGTGCAAGTAACTCACACAGCCTCCTCATCACTCCTGTCATCCCAGCCATCTGCTCTCTAAGCTCCCGCAACTCACTAGAGCCAGCCTAATCCCGTCCCTCAGGTTGTGCTGGGGTAGATCTCGTCGGTGGTCATGCTCGCGGTGGCATCGTAATCATCTGAAATCAAAACACACATTAGTCACACAAATCACACAATCGACCTAATCAAGCGAAAGTCTAAAAGGACACCCCTTTTGCTCTGCAATATTATGTTGTCTGCAGCCAACATAATTACCCAGCAGGAAAAGACACATGTTATTCGATTACTCTTTAACTCTCTCTAAAGAGTTTACAAAACCCAATCTGCCAACTTTCGCTACAAATTATGCCTCTCACGTCTTATTTCCTAGGTCTACCAATATCCTAGGATTTCCAAAGTCCAACTGACACACTTTTATGCTCTGATACCAACTTAATATGTCACCCCCTAGACTACAGCAGAAGCTCATAGGGAAGTCAACAGATCAGCTGGATGTACAAGAATTTCCTACACATACGAAGTGTCAAGAAACACCTGTCACAATCAAAACAATCCTAGGCGTCCACAACTAAATAGAGATCCTAGGAATCTACAACTAAACAACACAAGTATCAAAGTTTGTAAAATAAACTGTACCAATATAACCACACTGTACTACATCAACCACCACACACATATACTAATAAAGTTCAAAATAAAAATCATATACATAGAACACCTCTGGCACAACTAGTTCCAAAATGTACAGTGTGCTATATACACAACTCTAGCTCGGGTCCTCTTCTACTCAGGTACACGGGTAGCTGATGCTAACTAGCTCGCTATTTCCTTATCTCGATCAGATGCAGGCGCTGAGGACTCTAAATAGAAAAATAATAAAGGAGAGCGTGAGAACTACTGAACAATAGTCCCCAGTGGGTAACAACCGCCAACCACGACGACTTACACCACTAGGTCTAGAAGAGGCAAAAATAGTATAACTAAGCAGGTAAAGAAATATAAGCTAAACTAAAAAGAAAACTAACTATCATGCCTCTAATGTAATACTGCTAATTGTAACTTTAATCAAGTAAGTGAATAACTCCAAACTTAAATATGCATCCACTGATATAAATAGATAACCAGTGTCATATTTTCCAATCTCTGATCAACTCAATAGTCTGGTCAAGCCTGCATCGCCTCGTGTGCCCCCACCTATAGCGGTCCTCTCAACACAGGCTACTATATGCCTGACCCATGCCAATCGCTCAGCCGAACCTCCAGAGTGGCACTCGTGGGGCGCGATTACATTGAGTATAGCGTATGTCACTGTCAAGCTCAATATGGCTCTGCAGGCTATAATTATATGCAACAATAAAAAAGATCACAATAGTACTGTCCAGGTCCCTACTGGCACAATCTCAATATATCATAAGGTCACAATATCCACTAATCTGACAATCAATAATAGTTCACTATATAGTCAATTGTCAATATACATGTTAATTCGTGAGGCTCTACTACACCTATGTCTTTATTAATCATCATAGGAACATAACATAATCAAGAATAATACAATCAGGTTGCTAATATCCCAATGCATAAGATATAAATGTTGCATAATACTAATATCTCTACAATCATATGTAGCATAGCCTGGTCTTCATGGAGGTATCAAAATACTACTACCATGCATGTATATCAACAAGGGATACTCAACAAGAAGTGTCCATAATACTGCCCCAAGCATTTCTACATATAAACTACAAATAATAGACATAGAGAGTAGTCCAACGTATTTGGCAACTACAGACCCACCTAGAAGTGTTGTCCCAAAAAAGTTGAGGAAGAAGAAACCACAGCAGTAAATCCAGCAAGCTCCTACCATATCAATTGCGCAATCATTACGCGAAGAAATGAAGAAAGTCGTGCATACAAATCCAAAATCGACTCCAAAGTCACCTCTGGCATTAACTCTTTCTATCTCCCTCGCTCCCTCTCTCTTGGTCGTGGCTGTGAAGAAAATAAGTAAAGGAGAGAAAATTAGCCCTTAGATACAAACAAATGACCCTCAGCCAAACGTGGGTTTTCGGGCGCCCGAATTCACTTTCGGTCGCCCGTATTCACTTTCGGGCATCCGAAACTGGTGCTGAGTAACCTGTTTACTCACTTGCTTTACAACGTCTGCCACATCACTCACTAACTCACTTTTGGGCTTGCTACAGTAATATTCGGGCACCAGAAACATGCACCCGAATCACTCGAATACACCCCCAACTAGGGTCCGAAACAACCTGAGCCCAAATCCACACATTTGGGGGCCTGAATCCATACTTTCGGGTGTCCGAAATGGGTGCAAAATGCCCAATGTGCTGATTTCACTCTCCGGAGTCTGTTTTCACATCAATTTCGTGCCAAAATAGCTCCAGCTCAGTCCAGCACTCTACAGAGGTGCTGAGAGTGCTTACTAACATCTCTCACTGCAACCTTGCCTATTTACCAAGGTCCAGTACACTACAGGCATGGTGGTTAGGTACCAAGGTTCCAATCACAAGACCTGCAATCTAGTCTCGCTGTCTCAATAAGTGGCTTGATGGGCATATTTTGGGATTTAGAGTTAGCGTATGGGCATTCATAATAGCTTTAAGTAGTAAAGATGATAACAATAAAGTTATTATTTATTATAGCATTTGCAATAGTTTTAAGTAGTAAAGATGATAAGAAAAAAGTTACTACTAATGAGATTATGTACTTATTTCGGCATTTGAATAGTTTTAAGTAGCAAACATGATTAGAACAAAGTTATTACTGATGAGATGATGTATTGTACTACTCTAGATTTTGGAGCTTGTGTCATATTCGACTGCAACTCATTCAAGAAAGTTAGATTCTTGTGTCGTATTCCGAAATGGGGTTCTAGAGGTTTCGAAACATAACAATGGTATTGCGTGGCTGAGGGCTTAAGTACTGAGGAACCTGGATAGAGGTTTTCGAAGTAGGCCATCTTCCGAAAACATTTAATTCATGTTCTGGAACATGTAATTCATGTTCCGAAATGTGAGCAGCAGGCTGTGTGAGGGTCTGGAGGTGCGAAGCAAATTTTGGAGAAATGAGGCACATGGTGGATTTCGAATCGATGTCATAACTTCGTGAATTATGCGAAGTTGTCGCAGCTGGTTGTTCAGTCTGGGAGCCTAATCTAGAACCTGGAACCTTGGTTCCAGAACCAACCCAATGAAAAAAGGGTGGAAATAATTCTGGTTCTACAGAACTTGACCATGGATTCTAGAACTTATGGTTGGTTCTGGAATCTCAACATTAGTTCCAAAACCTGACATTTCAGAAACTCTAGCAATGAGTGGATTTGTTTGGTCGTAAATCATGTCCTAAGTATATTGGATAACTGAATGAGCTCCTTCTAGGTCCGAGCAAGGATCGAGGAGTCGTGAGCGTGCCATAGCTGCCGTGGTAGTTTTTTGTGGTGCATGCTTAATCCGAATTGGTTTAATGAAATTCGGTGACTTGGTTTTTCCCTCTCACCCATCCTCTTGGTTTATTGATAGGCTATGAAATTCATGCAATATTCTAACGATTGTATTCCTTTCGACGAGGACGTAGTTGCTTTCTTATCGTATTCTTACTAGTCTTACACTTCTATTGTCATGATTTACTTGCTTACTCACTTGCGATAGATATTTGTGATATCATGCTTAGTCGCATATACTTGTTATAGCCTTACTTACTATAGAAAGCATGCTAGTTGAACTCAAACGTAATCATGGTGGTACTATATAGTGGTAGTGAGGGTAGTATTAGTTTTGGCTCGAGCAGACGTCATTGTTACTTGGGGGCATAGTAGCTTGACAAGATGGCATGCTTAGCTATGACACCTGTTGCATACTCGTTGTTGTCGCTTTAGTACTTTGGACATAGAGAACATACTTTATAAGATTAATTGTTCATGTGGTGTCATGATGGACTTATCGCAGTAGCATCTCTAGTGCTTGTTAGAGCGGCTGTGGTTGATGGCTCTAATTGTAGTTTTGAATTTTCGGTTGACGTTGATGGCTGTAATTATAGTTTTGAATTTTATCTGCTTGTTTTGCTATTGACTATGGGGCACGAGACCACAGCTTGCAAAATATGATGTTAGCTATAGATACTTTGGGTGGTCACTTCTCTAAGGTCCTTTCCAAAATGTTTTGTGAATGTAGCAATTGGGTAACTAGTCATAGCTCTGTCCACAAGGTGGCAATTAGGTAGCCAGTTCTAGCTCTGTCCACAACGTGTCAACCAGATATCCAATCCCAACTCTATCCACAAAATGATGACAATAGGGTAACCAGACCTAGTTCTGTCCATAAAAGGGTGGCGATTAGATAGCCAGTCCCGGCTCTATCAACGACATGGCAACTGGGTAACTAGTCCCAGCTCTATCCATGTTGGTAAGTTTAAGCGGGTCCTCGAGAGGCCCAGGCAATGATCAAGGTAAACGAATGGCAAGCGAACTTGGTTGACATAAAATGGTACACTATCTTCGTTTTAGTAGTCGAGATTTTTTGACATTAGTAGTATCTTTACTCATTATTGGCACTATTCCCTAGTATCCTAGTATTATGTAGTACTTATTCTCATTTCTTTTCAGTTCATACCATAGTTAACAACAACGAGGCTGGTATGCAACCAAGCGAAGAATAGGGACATATACAAATTGCACTGGCGATAAGTCATCCGAATATACCGCCTAGGAATTACCTAAAGTTCATCCATATGAATAGAGACGACCTCACGCTACCCTCCCCATAAGACAACCAATTAAGGATTGACTTGCAGGGGACACATACAGACCCAATTTTGATATCCCCACACAGGATAGAGTATTTTGTCCCAACTTTCGGCACTATGTTGTCTGCAGCTAACGTACTTATCAAAAGGAAGGTGAAATACCCGTGGATTCATCGCCAACAAGTCGTTGGAGTCACGACACACATGAAAGCCAGACCGAAGAGTATAAAAGGAGTACTTCTCAACATTAGAAACCACGTACTCAAATACAATT
The DNA here is from genome assembly GCA_016920855.1 of Puya raimondii. Lineage (NCBI taxonomy): Eukaryota > Viridiplantae > Streptophyta > Magnoliopsida > Poales > Bromeliaceae > Puya > Puya raimondii. The sequence continues at coordinate 127,561,348 of JABWPP010000050.1, forward strand.
ATTCGATACCAGTCACCCAACACTTACGTCGGAGACCCTACATGCCCTCACTAACTCCTTAAATCACACCAATGCCTATTAGCACTCGATGCCTTAAAGATCATTGACTCTATAGTAGTAACTACAGCAATCGTCATACCATGAGCAACAACCGCAGGAGTATCCTCATCCACTCCCGCACCTTGCCTAAGTAATGAAACTTGGCAAGTACCAGCTGCAGCCTACTACCGTACGACCTGCTAGACAAGATCTGACAGTGCAATCACCTGGTCAACGAGCCGACGTAAGAAACCCACATCCCTTGGCTCCTTGGCACCAATGTGCTATACACCACTACTCTTTGTAGTAAACCTCATACACCTCATGACTTGAGGTACACAGCGGGGCTACCATCAAGTGAGGTTATAACTAACCCGACTCGACACACCGGGACTCAATCTCAAACCAACCCCACGCTCTCATGCGCCTAGGTGTCTTAGATCATCCTATGGGTCAACCTACACCTATGGTTGATTTATAATTGAAAATTGCTCTGATACTGCTGGGCTAGGAACCGTATGCGGGGCGAGACAGACCGGATCAAGGCATTGATCGGGTCAAGTTCCTCCTGAGGGTGTGAGTCGGTTCCTGATGTGACCCTCGAGTGCGCCACTGACGAGTCGAGCGATTTGGCTGAGGAGGGATCGGCTCAGCCGGGTTCTTCCACAGCTATTCACAAACTCGGCTGAATGAGCCGAGTGGCTTATATTTATCCGACAAAGGATAAAGTAGGGGTACAAGAGTTGTTACGGAGATAAATTCTAACCCTAACCCAACTCTACCAAGCTCTTAAGTATGGAGAATTAATAAGAAAATCTACTGCAACTAGCAAGGAAATCTACTAAACTAACTCCTAAGAAAGCTATAAATGCCAAAAAGAAAGGAAATGAAATTTGCTGTGGTCTCTTGCTCGTGTGAAGGACCCCTCTTACAGGCATTTTTTTTCTTATTTATAGTCCTGCCTGCTGTTATTGGGTTAATCTTATCGTGGAGGTTTATTCGGCCACGTTCCTGTTACATCGGGTTATGCTTCGGCCGATTTCTTGTTGGCCACGAACTCATTCCTCCAAGTCTTCAACCGCATCTCGCCCGAACCGCCTTTCCGTTTTAGGCGTGCGGTTTCCAGCTCCGGGTGTACCACGTGTCCCTTTATGTCTTGTGCCTGTCACTTTGCTCACGTGGCTCGGATTGCTCTACCGTGTGGCGTTATTTTTATGGCGCCAACAATGCCCCCCAAGCAGTCTCTCGAACAACTGTTTCGGGTAACTGACGTTGCTCTATTCAACGGCCAAGATCAAGTACTGCGGGTTTCAACGGTTGAGATCTGTCGTCCCTAGCGGTCATATCGCTTTTCCACCTGGCGGCCTCGATTAGCCTGCCTTTGGTCATGTCGTACTTGATTTCATCCTTTGACGGCTATGATTTCCCGCGCCTTTTCGTCTTAACTAGGGCATTAATTAGGGCATTTAATAGCTGTCTTCACCTCGTCATCCGACGGCTTCGTCTTCCTAGTGCCTTTTATCGAATTTTCCTCTTCGACTCTTTTCTTTCGACTTTTTCTTACTTTCGGAATCCTTTTTCCATGGCTCGGATTCCTCTTCTTCACTATTCTCCTAATGTCGACTTCTATCTTTTGAAGGCGTCCGCGGTTGACACTGCCCGCTTCGTTCTCGGCCCTTCCTTCGTGGGGCCTCCTGAGGACGACGTCTTTTGTTTTTCTGCAGAAGGGCTTCCTTTAATGGCAATACTGTTAAGCTTCATTCCTGGTCCTCCTCGAAGTCATAAGAGAAAAGCCTTCGTACCTGGCCTAGCATCTCAGACGCATACCTGGCTTGGTTGGACCGAGTCGAAGGAACTTTTGCTCCCTTGAGGCGTGAAGTCGGAATTTCCGACTACATTCAACTGTCGAGGACCCCTCCTCAAGCTGATAACCATCTTCTTGCTGCGGCTTTATATTTTTGGTCCTCTACTTCGAACATTTTTCTTTTCCGATCGGGGCCTTTCACCCCGACCCTCTTCGATGTGGCGGCGATTCTTGGTCTCCGCCCCCACGGCACCATACTGTCCATGGCGTATAACCCTAATGGCGTGACAGAGTTCGAGACCCTTCTGGACCCGAAAGCGGACCTAGCCTACACCAAATTTATGCGGCGGTTTGCGGGTCAAGCCTCCGATCCAGTCACCAGGAAAGAGCACACGGCTTTCCTTCTCTACTGGCTCTACCATAATTTTTTCTGCACCCGATTGAAGAAGATCAATCGGGACTTCGTCCCTATTGCCGTTGCACTGGCCTACGGCGAAAAGTTGGCCCTCGGCTCGTACTTCTTCTTATTTTTTTATCGAGAGATTTTCGAGTCGATCAAGTCGTTGCCGTCGAAGAGCAGCATGGTTATTGGTTTGGGCTGTGGCGTCTTGTGGTTCCTCCAGCTTTACCTGCAGCTTTATTTTCCTGTTTTATGTCGGACCCTACTCGATCAGGATACGACTCCTCATTTCGACACTTATGGGGTGGCCCTTGGCCGTCCAGAGCCTTTCACTTCAGGCCAGCTTACTGACTTTTCGATTTACTTCCGAATCTTCTATTTCAAGGACCATCGACACCACATCACCTGGGCCCCTTTCGGAGAGCGACTGACCGGCCCGTCTTGGTTGATCGCACGGTTCGAAGCTGTCCAGCACCAGATGGCCTCTTCCAATGCCAATGAACACTCTGAGGTCTGGTACTCTTTCCTGGCCCCGTGGGATTTCCATGTTGGCCTGAAGACCTGCTCCAAGCTGACGCCAAACATGGAGGTTTACTGCCCTCACTTTGTAGCGCGTTAGTTTGGTTTGGTCCAATCACTCCCGATTCCGCCCAAATTTTTCAGGGCCAATACCTCTCACTCTCGTCCCCCTACTAAAGGAGCAGCCGAAGTCAGATCGGCTCTCAGTTATAGGAAATCAGCTTAGGAACTTCTTCACTCCTGTAAGCTTTCGGCCGAATCGTACGGGATCGATAGAAGGGCTCTTCCGGCGCGCATGGGATAACTTTTGTGAGGGGGTGTTTGCCGTATCCCTAGCAAATCGCCTTCGCTGCTTCCATCACACAGAGGGTATTTCTTTTTCAACCCCTTTTTGTTTGCATCTCTTCTCTTTGATTCATTCTGCCTTCATATGCTTCAGCCAGCACTTCCAAAGGTAAAGAAGCCATGCCCGACTCCCCGGAGTGAGAGGATTCGAGCAAGGATTCCGACAAGAAGGCAGTTATTTTCCTTCGCCCCCTAGCGGTATATCTTTCTTCTTATGGTGCATCTGCTTTTACTATATTTTCGGCTCATTTTCTTTTGTTCTTCTCAACCGCTTCATACTTTTGATCCTCCAGTCCGGTCGACGAAAAAACGAACGACCGAAGCCACTTCTTCGGCTCCTCCACCACAGCAAAAACGGCAAAGATTGATTGTGAGCAGGCTTCGCTCTCAACCTGCCCCCACATCAGCCAGGGAACAACCACCCTTTGAGGTTGAGGAGCCGACCTCTGGTGTAGTACCTTCCTCTCAAACTCCTTCGGTCGCCACTCCTTCCATCGCGGTCAAGGAGGGACTCGAATCAGCCCTGACAATGACTTCTCCCGAGCAGGTCCCTATTGAGGAGAGCCCGCAGCAAGCTTCATCATTGGCCGAGGTAGGTCCTCAGCCCGTTTTGATTGATTCCCTTTCTACTCCTCACTCCCCAGCCGGAGCACCTCCACCGTCCTCACTACATGAACCGGTGGCCCAGGCAGCTGGAAGAGTTATTGACCTCTGGCAAGGCTTCGGTGGGAATTTCTAGTGCTGAGTTCACTTTGGAACTTAAGGCGGAGATTCTTCATCGAGATAGGCGAGCTCGCAGAGAAGCTCGTGAAAAAAAGAGACGGGAGGAAAAAAGAAAAGAGGAAGGATGAGGAAAAGAAGAAAGAAGAGGAGGAAACTAGGATGAGAGAGGGAATTGGCCCGGCTTCCACTGATGAACCTTTGATCGAAACCTCGGCTCCCGTTCTTGCACCAGCACCCGGCGATCCTACGTCCGTTGGTGGATCGAAGGATGCTTTGGCAATCTCTCTACAAGAGCTAGCCGTCTCGAGCCCCATATCCAACGAAGAGGAGGACTTACCAATTGCTGTATCAGCTGACACCCAGAGGAAATTGGATGAATGCTTGCAGCTATACAGCAGTGGTCTTCCTTCCTTAGCTCAAAGTCCGACTCGACTCGATCGGCTCGGGGCTTTTCTTAGTGACCTCCTGGATCAACCTGACTTATCTTCTTCGGGGGATGCTTTACAGAGGCTTTGTCCGCCACCTTTCTCCTTTCCTGGCTCGGCAACAAGCATTCTCTACCGAGTATGCCACCCTGAATGCCCATTTTTCATTGGTCGGCTCTTGTAAGGCAAAGGCCACTGAGTTGGCGGTCCCTTTAACCGACTTCAACAAGCAGAGCGGCGCCTTAAAAAAACCAAGAGCTGGCCCTTTGGCAGAGAGTTGCCCAACTCAGGGAGGAGCTTACCAAAGCAGAAAAGGCTCTGGCCTGCACATCACAGAAGCTTGATTCTCTCCAAATGCAGTACCGGGCCAAGAAGGATGAGGGAGCGGCAATCCATGACCAACTCTCCCGCCTTTACCAGATCTATCCGACCATGAAGTGGAGGAAGCATGCAGCCGACCAAGCTAAGTCCAACTTAGAAGCTGAATGGAACCAACTTAAGGATTTGTTGTTTTGATCTTTCAGCTTTTATATATTGGCTGTAACATATTTTGACCTTTATTTTATGACAATATTTTACTTGTCTTCCCATACGAAAGGGTAATATTCTTTCAAGTACTTTCCATTGATCGATTTGGTATTTTTCGATCCTTCTAGTATTTTTAGAAAGTATGTATTGCCTCTAGCAACTTTGTATACCTGAAATGGTCCTTCCTAATTCGGAGACCATTTTTCGTACAGCCGGCTTTTCCGGCCGATCGACAATATTAGCTTTAACTCTAAGTCCCCTACTTTGAAAGATTTAGCCCTGACCCTCTTGTTGTATGCGTTGCTCACTCGGCTTTGATATGCTTTCAAATGATCGAGTGCCAATAAACGAGTCTCGTCGATTTCATCTAAATTCTCATACATCAAGAGTTCTTATTCTTTAGGCAACAATCTTTTCTGTCCTTCGATTCTTAAGGAAGGGACCATCACTTCGGTTCGCATAGCAGCCTCATGACCATAGACCAGCCGAAAAGGCGTGACCCCTTTCCCTATCTTGACAGTTGTTCGGTACGCCCACAATACCTCCAAGATCTTCTCGTTCCACTTTCTCGGATGTTTTTCAATGTGCTGCTTCATTGTATTTATGATAACCTTATTTACTATTTCGGCCTGTCCATTGGCCGTGTGTAATAAGGTGATGAATATAGGAGCTTGATCTGCCTTGACTCCAAAAACCTCGAGAGCTGCTCCCCTGTGAACATCGTTTCTTGGTCGGTTGTAATCATTTCGGGAATCCCGAAACAATGAATGATGGAATCTTCCACGAATGTTATGATGTCCTTTTGAGTGGCCATTCTCGTAGGTTTTACTTCCACCCATTTGATAAAATAATTTACAGCCACTATCAGAAATCTGTGTCCAGCCGAGGAGTTCGGCTGAATTTCTCCAATCAAATTCATAGCCTAGCCACGGAATGGCCAAGGCTTAATAATCGCGTGTATCTTAGAGGCCGGCACCCTTTGCACCGGCCCGTGGAATTGGCACTCCTAACCCCTTTGGCATACCTTATGCAGTTTTCGTGCATGGTTCGCCAGTAGTATCCCAGATGTCGAATTGTCCACCTCAATCTTTTTTCGGCCAAATGTGCCCCACACAACCCCTCATGGACCTCACCCATGACTATTAGGGCTTCGTCGATTCCTAAATATTTTAGAAGCACTTCTTCAGCCGTTCTCCTATAAAGGTGTCCATTTAGTAGACAATAATCGAGTGCCTTCTTTTATAGTTGATAGCTGGCTTGTCTACTCGGATCGTTGAGAAAATTAACTAGAGGTGTTCTCCAATCATCCTGCACTCCGATAGGAGCGATCATCACCAATTCTCGTGTGTAAACCGATGGTTGCAACCTCTTGCCAACCTTGACCTGGCTCACCTTCTCAGCTCTTTATATCCTGAAGCCGACTGAGCCAACTCATTTGCTCGCCCATTTTCCTCTCTCGATAGGTGCACGAATTCCACCTCCACGGATCTATTAAGTAACTCCACCGTCTTACTCAAGTAGTCTTGCAGATTAGGGCTTTCGCATCGGTACTCTCTAACCACTTGCATTATCACTAACTGTGAGTCACCGATGACTGCTTATAGATCGTGCTCTTAACTCGTCTAAAATTTTGAGGCCAATTATTAAAGTCTCGTATTCGGCTTGGTTATTGGAGCAGTCAAAATTTAGTTCGAAGGAAAACTGAAAAATTTTACATTCGGGTGATCGTATGACTATTCCGGCTCCTGCCGAGTTGGATGTCCTGGACCTACCAAAGTAAAGCGTCCACGGCCAAAAACCAACTAAGTTTTGGCTCGGCTCTTCGACTTCGACATAGAGGTGACTGGCCAAAAAGTCAGCTATCGCCTAGCCTTTAACGGTCTTTGTCGGGACATAGTTGAGAGAGAATTCGAACAAAGATAACATCCAACGTCCTATTCTCCTCCTTAAAACTAGTTTCGACAACATATACTTTATAAGGTCGGTTTTGCAAACAACCGACACCTCGACAGGTAGAATATAGTATCTCAGCTTAGTGCAAGCATAGTATAATGCCAAACATAGCTTTTCAAATTGCCAAATAATGTCTTTCGGCATCTTGCAAACGTCGGCTGAGATAATAAATTGCTTGTTTCTCTTTTAAATCATTCTCTTGAGCTAACAGACACTCCAAGTTCTCCTCCGCAGCGCAGATATACAATTTCATCGGCTGTTCGTGTCGAGGAGGGATAAGCACCGGAGGTTTTACCAAATATCTTTTAATATTTTTAAAGGCCTCTTGGTGCTCCTTCGTCCATAAGAATTCTTCCTGATTCTTTAGTCGAAGCAATAGAGTAAATACCCCTATTCTTCCGGCTAGATTTGATATGAATCACCTCAAATAGTTTATTTTTTCTAGTAAGCTTTGTAATTCCTTTTTAATTTTGGGCGGCGGTAATTCTATAATCGCCTTTGCCTTATTATTATCTATCTCGATCCCTTTCTGATGAACCAAAAAATCGAGAAAATTTTCAGCCGACACCCCGAATGCGCATTCAGAGGATTCATTTTTAGATTGTATTTTCTCATGCGTTCGAAGGCTAATTTTAAATCACGATCTGGGATTTGGATTTTACTACGATATCGTTGATATAAACTTTCAAAATTTTACCGATCAGATTATGGAAGATAAAATTCATTGCCCGCTGGTAAGTGGCCCCAGCGGTCATTAATGCGAAGGGCATCACTATCTATTCAAAAGTCCCAATGGACCCCAAACATCTAAAAGTTATTTTTTATACATTTTCTTCGGCTATAAAAATCTAATTGTAGCCAACATGACCGTCCATGAAGGATAGGATTTCATGACCAGCTGCGGCATCTACTAGCATATCGGCTATAGGCATAGGGTATTCGTCCTTGGGCGTAACCGTGTTCAAGTTCCTAAAATCGACACAAATCCTAAATTTGTCGTTTTTCTTATGTACTGGAATAATGTTGGATACCCAGTCGACATAACGAGCTTCTCTAATAAAGCCGGCTCTCAAAAGGTTTTCAATTTCATCTTTTATTTGCATTATAATACTCGGCTCAAACCTACGAGCCGGCAGTTTATAAGGCCTAAATCCTTTTTTTATAAGGAGCATGTAGCACACTGAACTTTAGCAAATTGCGGAGTTCTAGTGAGAGAATAGTGCCTTATACTATTCTGAAGATTTGGGTTGAGTTTGGAGAGCTTTGAGGTATTTTTGTGGCTTAAAAAAGGCGAAAACGGACTTCGGAGATCAAATTCTACAAAAGGTGCAGAATTTGTATTGGATTCGGGTACTGGAATCTGGGTTCCGGAACAGATTCAATTAGTTCCAGTACTGATTCAATTATTATCGGAATGCAGTGCAACCGAAGCTGTTTCGTGCAGTTTTGTAATTTTAGCTTTTTGAGGGGTCTAAGTGGATTTTGTTGCACGGGATTAAGTACCTCTTCACCCCTCTCATGTTGCCATTGTTGGCTGAGGTTGGAGAAGAAGAAGAGGTGGATTTTCCTCTCTCTCTCTTGGATTTCTTGCTTCCAAACCCTAGATTTGTGGTTTGATCTCTCTTTTCTCCATTTTCTCCATGGAGCTTGCATCTTGGACCTTGGAGGAAGCTTGGATGTGAAGAGGAGAGCTTGATTGAGGATAGATCTCCAACCCTAACATCTTTGGGCTTTGATTATAGCTCTTTTAGAGGTGAGTAGCTCTCTTGCAACCTCTCTATGAGTATTGCTTGGATTTTTGGTAGAGGAAACCTAGTATGATGAAACTAGGGTTTTATTTGGAGCTTTTCTATTGTGAGCTCTTGGGGTTAAATTGATGAGTGTAGAACACTTTTGTAGGTTGGATTTGAAGCTCCAATGGGTCGATTTGGAGTTTGCACTAGTTTTGCTTGGATTAAGGTAATATTCACCTATTTTTCTTCATAATTTTGGTGAATTTCGTGGTGAGCTTGTTCGATACTTCTAACCCCTTGGAAAAATTTTTTAGGGCATGAGAAGCTTAGGGGACAACTTCGTTTTGAAGTACTACGAGATTTCGATGGGTATCCGGTGGGTCTGACCTCACCGAAATGGGTGAACTCCCCCTATGTCTCCTATTTTATTATAGGATTGATTAGATGCATAAATGTGCTAATTATGACATGGTAGAAATTGTGAACACATGACTTATGTATGTTGCATGTGAATTTTAGCACACTCTATATAGTAGAGGTTTATGAGAATGATATGCATGCTAGGGTCCACACAATGATGTTGTGACGATATATTCTCGTTATGCTATTTAAGATATGCATGTTAGAGATGGGTAGTATCATATGACACACTATATGACTAGTGAGGCTACTGGACTTGACCTAGCATGACGTTGGATGTGACATTGATTCATGTTGCCATAGATAGTGGAAAGAACATGACATATTGCATGTTAATGACAAGATGTGAAGCTATGAACGTTGCACCTTATCTAGGTGAGCAACTAAGATTGGCATTGTTGACATTAAGCCCGACCTTTAGGTCGTTGAATGATTCCATGTTTAAGACATGATGAAAGGGGTTTTCCTACTTATTTGATTATGTAAATGGCAAAAGCATAAAATTGCTTAATTAAATGAGAATAGAGTACTTGCATGATGATCCTTATACTCCATAAAGTGGAGGTTCAAATAGTATGACCTATGTATATTATGAATGATAACTTATCGACATTTGTAGAATGCATGGATCATGGCATTAGAATAATGCATGAGTTATAGCATTGTAGAATGCATGAATTATGGCATTAGAATAATGCATGAGTTATAGCATTGTAGAATGCATGAATTATGGCATTAGAATAATGCATGGATCATGGCATTAGAATAATGTATGGATTATAGCATTGTAAAATGCATGAATTATGGCATTAAAATAATGCATAGATTATGGCATTTGTAGAATGCATCGAAAATAGCATTAGTACAATGCATTTAGTATGACTTTGGTTATAGCATATGATAGTAACCCGTTGGGGTCATGAATGAGACGTAGGTCCATTCCTATTGGTAGAGTGAGATGTAACCACTTGCATGTTAAAGACATGTTATATATTGGTAGAAACATATCAACGTGAAATTTGAGAACAAGTATGGCATATATGTTATGATTCCGACCCTCGAGTCGATATTGTGATTCCATATTTTAGACATGATGATTGGGACTTGTTGGCCTTGGATACGATGCTTATGATCTGCGCTTGTTTGCCCTTGTGCTCATTCGCACATGCTTGTGAGAGACGCTCATTCTCAGCGTGGGGATGTTGACTACCACGGGGCCATTAGGCATGGCACAAGCCGGGACGTTACCTTGTGTAAGTTCCCTCGTTGATTGGATAAAAAACTAAGTAAACTGGACATAGTACATCACAGTTGGTTGATGCATATACATATAGTGTATGGATATAGTAGTGAGTTGTATTTTGTGACATTACTTAGCTTGATTTGGATGCATACATCATAGTTGGACGTTCATGTTAGTCACTAGTTGCATTGGCATCCATAGTGGCATTAAATCTATACTCATGATGATTAGTATAGTGACATGATTAATGGTGATAATAGAAAGTTTCCTTTCAACTAGTAGTCATGGCATTAACTGGACATGCATGTAAACTAGAGCAAAAGACACATTTGGGCATATGATAGTAGGAATCATATTCATATAGATGATATAGTCACTTGGAGGCATGATAGTAGTAGAAAAATTATTGTTTAGCATTTATTACTTTTATGCTTTATGTTTAGCTTATACTATCTTTGCCTTAGTTGACCTAGCGGTGTATTTCGCCACTCTCGGCGGCTTACCCATTGGGAACTATTGTTTAATAGTTCTCACCCCCATTGTTGTTGGGTTTTTGTTTCAGAGCCTTCCGCAACAGGAGAGGCTTTGTGACTTGAACCTAGGGCCATTGAACTTAGGTTGGCAAGTGTGAAATGTGAACATTGGGGTATGCGACGATTTCGCTACCCCAGTTATGCGACGATTTCGCTACCCGAGCCACATGATGGCGGAGACGAGTTGGGGTACGCGATGATTTCGCTATCCCGGGTATGCGGCGATTCCGCTACCCGAATAGTGAGATGACGATTTCACTCCTTGGAAGTTGGGACCACGATGGGGATGGCGATTCCATTGCCCGGTGCCCAACACTATATTGTGTAAAGAGAAAACATTGGGGTATGCGACGATTTCGCTATCCCGGGTATGCGGCGATTCCGCTACCCGAATAAGGAGATGACGATTTCACTCCTTGGAGGTTGGGACCGTGATGGGGATGGCGATTCCATTGCCCGGAGTCCAATACTTGCGGCGATTCCGCTTTGATTGAGAACCAAATTGGTGATGCGGCGATTCCGACACCATAAATAAATGAAAGGTAGTCGAACTTGGACAATGTGAGATATAGGATGAACCTAGGAGAAAATAAAAGTTGTCATTTTATTTGGTTGCATCCTTTATGTATATTTACAGGCATGTAAATATTTGTATGCATAGTTAATTGAAATCTAACTTATGCTTATGGTATTTTTTTGGACCTGGTGGGTCGAGCTTCTCTCTTGGGTGGCCTTATCCACTGGGAACTATGTTTATAGTTTTCACCCCACGTTTTTCAGGTCCTTCCGCGAGTGAGGCGGCGGAGCGAGGCAAGGGTTTAGCACTGTAGATAGCGGCCCTTCCATTTTGGTGTTATGTGTAGTTGTACCCCGAGTTTTGGACAATGGTAGCATAGGGGTTTTATTAAATGTATGCAACTTGTAATTCCATAGTTTTGGAACTTGATGTATGGAATAGGAATGAAGGAAAAGAAAAAATTGGGCATGTATTAATGTGCAAATGTGATGTAATAGAAGTAGAACTTCTTTATGTTGATGCTTTTCTTGTGCAACTCTTGTACTCCGTTCCTAGTTGGAACATCGTGGAAATGCTTGTGTTGTGACGCCTTGGGCGGATAGGGGAGACTCTGTCCGTTCGGCGGGTCTGGGGCATGCGCCCGTGCGGTTTATCCTTTCCACCTATTTGGTGTTAAAGGCCCGACGGGGCGTGACACCGGCACTCCGGAGTTGGCCTTGCGACAGTTATTTCGCCTGTGCGGGATTGGGCGCCGAAGTGGATTGCCGTGGGGGAGGCTCATTCTCAGCATGGGGATGTTGACTACCACGGGGCCATTAGGCATGGCACAAGCCGGGACGTTACCTTGTGTAAGTCCCCTTGTTGATTGGGTAAAAAACTAAGTAAACTGGACATAGTACATCACAGTTGGTTGATGCATATACATATAGTGTATGGACATAGTAGTGAGTTGTATTTTGTGACATTACTTAGCTTGACACCATTTGGATGCATACATCATAGTTGGACGTTCATGTTAGTCACTAGTTGCATTGGCATCCATAGTGGCATTAAATCTATACTCATGATGATTAGTATAGTGACATGATTAATGGTGATAATAGAAAGTTTCCTTTCAACTAGTAGTCATGGCATTAACTGGACATGCATGTAAACTAGAGCAAAAGACACATTTGGGCATATGATAGTAGGAATCATATTCATATAGATGATATAGTCACTTGGAGGCATGATAGTAGTAGAAAAATTATTGTTTAGCATTTATTACTTTATGCTTTATGTTTAGCTTATACTAACTTTGCCTCAGTTGACCTAGCGGTGTATTTCGCCACTCTCGGCGGCTTACCCACTGGGAACTATTGTTTAATAGTTCTCACCCCCATTGTTGTTGGATTTTTGTTTCAGAGCCTTCCGCAACAGGAGAGGCTTGGGATCGTGGCGAGGGGTTAGCAGCTAGCTAGAGCCTCTACGATGATGTTATAGATGTACCATGGTCACCTTTCTTTGTATTTTGAGCGAAAGGTGTATAGATGTTTCTAGTTGAGCGATCTCCTACTGTGGATGTGATGTACTTTAAAGCAGATTTTATTGTATATCTTAAGATTATAGGTTGTGACAACTTGTTTTAGTTGTAGAATTATGTTCTTACTCTGATCACCTTGTTTAGGATGTATTCCTTCTAATACTTGATTATTGTTGTTGTAGACGCCTTATGTACATTGTGAGTTATTTTAGTGTACACGGCGGGTCTGTGCACGTGCCTGGTAGGCTCCCACTAGGGCCCGGGGCGTGACAGAGCCTAAGTTCTACAATCTTTCAGCTCAGTCCTGACATTTCTTCGTAACTCCAGGCGAAGCAATCTTTGTATTTTCTTAGCAACTCGATCAGCTCCCCCTGTTGCTGTGTTGAAAGTCTTGCGCTAATGAAGGTCGGCCGTGTGTCCTCGTCCGACCCTTTATTCACCTCGATCAGTGGATCTTGAGTCTCTAACCTCTTCTCGTCGACCTTAATCGGTGATTTTTCTGTGAAACCTTTTTCGGCCTGGACTCCCAAGGCTGATTCTTCTTCTTTGTCTAGCCTGTCAGCCTCATCGGCCCTTTGAGTCGAACCATTTGCTTCGGTTTTCGCATCGGCAGTAACGGTCGATCCCTTGAAGCGGCCCACCCCTTCGGTCGGCTTTTCGTGCCGAAGCTTACTTAGAGCCTCGGCTCCTGACTCCTGACATTTCATTTTAACCAAATCGGTGGCTCTTCGGCGGTCGCTATTGCTTCTGCTTCTTTTTGGACCACCAGCTGTACTCCCTCCTCGGTGACCCAGATGAATAAAATCTGATATGGATCTGCCTCGGCCCAATTCATATGGCCGATACTTTCCATGTTCACATCCACCACCTGCGGCCTCCCTTCAGTCGCAATCTCGTCAACGCGCTCCCCGACCCACTGGAACAACTTCCCATGTAGAGTCGAGGGCACACACTCGTTGGCATGGATCCAATCACGCCCTAATAACAGATTGTAGTGGCTGCTAGCGTTCGCCACAGAGAAGGCCGTCCGGAGAGTCTTGGATCCACCTGTCAGTTCGGTTGTCAGTACCCCCCGCGGCTGCTGACCGCTTTTCGTAAAGTCGGTCATGGTTGTGTCAGTGGGCTTGAGCTCGTCTTCGCTCTTGCCCAGTTTCTTAAAAAATGACGTGGGCATAACATTCACCATAGCCACGCCGTCTATCTCAAACCTCTCTTTTATCTTCTTTGGATCTCGTGCTCTTCAACGGCTAGTCCACGCCCACGCTCGAAAGCACAAACGCCATGTTTCGAATCCACAACATGTCTACACTTCGAATCCACGAAGCTTTCAACATGCCGAATCCACGACGCCCACTCGAATCCACGAGTGCACTCCGTCCGGAGCAAGATAAATAAGATTGGTGATGATTTATTACTTAGATGATCATGAAAGAACCGTAGAAGATGTCTCTAAATAAATGTCAAATTGATTCTAGAAAAATATTAAAGATTTAGGGCACCAAGAATCAATTTGAGAGAAGTTTGTTGTAAATGATGAGAAAGATGGCTACCTACAAGCTTTTAGGGTTTCTAAAAGATAATCTATACTTTTCCACGTTTTAGAGACACCCCCACATCTTATTTATAGACTTGGAAGTAATTAGAATCAGAAAAAATCTGCGCCGGGTTCAGAGTCCAAACCTTCTATGTAGGGTCCGGACTTTGATACTTTCCAAATTATCAAAGTCCGGATCCTCCCTGTAAGGTCCGGATCCTGATAGTTTCAAGGTCCTGACCTTCTTTTCAGGGTCCTGACCTTGACAGGATCTTGACTTTGAAAATTTTCAGCTTTTAGTATTTATAATTTTTCTCAATTCTAAAGACTTCCAATGGCTTAAATATATTCATAGATCACCACTAACATTGTAAAAACTAACCGAGTATCATGAATTCAAATTTTGAGTATTCAAATCTTCAATCTTCGTCTTTTCTTCTTTGAACCTTCAAGACTTCAACTCACTTCACGAAATATGCCAACATAAAATCCATAGCAAACATCTCCTTTGGCAATTTCGTGACAAAACTCAAAATTATATAAAAATACTCACAATGCTCAACTCTCCAAAAAGAAAAATTGAAATTCATTACCATCACCAAAATAATGAACTTCTCGCGTGAAAGATCCAAATAAAATCAAAATTACAACTTTGTTACTCTTAAAACAAACTCTATGACTTAGACACAATTGGAGTCTTGAAGTTTTCAAAGACCTACAAAAATATTACTTTCTCCACGAACAAAGTTAGTAATAAAAATATTAAAATCTCTCCCCCTTTGTTTATGCGTCTAAGTTTTAATCCTAATTTGAAATTCAAAACTGTCACAATCTTTCTTTTCTTTATAAAATTTTCAATATCTTCACCTCTCTCCCCTTTTTTGTCAAAAATTGCCAAAAGAAAAGCACCAAACGTAGAGAGTTTAGAGAAAGATCTAATAAAAATACTGGAATGTAGTACACCGAAAACACAAGTTTAAAATATTTTCAATTTTGAAACCAACTTGATAAAATATCAAAATATGGTGATTGTATCGTGAAATCAATGTTAGTTCATGAACAACTTAACTTCACATGGTCTTCTTTTAATCCACATTAATTTTATAAAAATTAAAAATTTTACTACAAAAATACTAAAATGTAGATAAAATATTGTAAGCTTTCTTAATTCATATAAACTTCAAAATCAAGTCATCAAAAATAATCTAGAAGTCTAAAAACTATCAAGATGTAACGGATTATGAAGATGACTTATAGAGATTCACCAAATAACATAAATTCATTGTATAAACTTTTAAATTTGAGATAAGCAAATGATACACTAGGTGTGGCTCTTTTGAGCATCTTTTCAATATATATACCACCTTATAACTATCAAAATTTTTATATATGCACACTTTTTCAACTTCTTTGGTTATGTATTTAAGTTCCATATGGTAGCTTCACACATTTACCGGACGACTGGGGTGGTAGCTCTTTCCTACATATGATGGTAGTTTTCACACTCCCTTTGGGATGTAACTCTTTTCACATCTTTTATACCATTGAAGTGTTTCTCTCTTTTTTTTAAAAATTTATATATATATATATAACTCTCTCTCAAATTATGCAATCTCTTATTTGAAAGTAATTTGACAAGTGTTAGTCTATTAACAAATACCTATTCATCAAATTCAATACACACAACCGAGATATGTTAAGTGCCTAACGATCACACATGATTTCCTAAATTTGATGAATATAAGTCTTAAAAACTTTCATAATAAATTATCTTCATGAATAATGAAAATGAAGTAAAACCGATAATTAATATGAAATTAACTAGGAGTAAATTAAAGGAACCTATTGATGTTCAAAGCACTATTTAATGTAGCAATCATCCATTATGCTTTTAAAAACAGTAAACAAAAATCTAAAAATCGCAATAATGAAAGCACCTAAAAAAATGCAATGCAATGATCAAGGGAGATGTGAAATAAAAAACGACCAAAGCACTACACAAAGTCAAAACAAATTAAGACTTAAGATGAGGAAAGATATCACATTTCCATACCTAAACTTGTCGGATTGTTGGTTGTCTTGGTTTGTTGCAGTTGGGCACCGATCAATTTTGATTTTTGATCGACCGTTGGTCTCCACATCGCATTCGGCTTCTCAAGCACCGTTTGGTGTGGCTTTGACTTTTGGTTGAACCGGGGTACTCGACTCGATTGATGTTGCTTTTGAATTCGTGAAGGTCGTCGAGTGAATGTAGATGCCGATTGTTGTCTAGAAGATGTCACTTGAGTTTTCTTTCGGTTTCTAGGGCACGTCTTCTTAATATGACCTTTTATCCCGCATTTATGTCATACTTTATCCTTCACTTTTGTTGTGATTGTACATGTAGAACTTTTACTCCTCTCAACATATATCTGTTCAAATCCAACTCCAAGTTTATTTGTTTGACCCAATCTGAGCGTATCATTAAGTTTTTTTTATCCGGAGGAAAATTTTTGTATGTCGGATTTGAGTTGATGAACTTGTTTGGTCAAAACTTGGTTGGATGTATAGATTTCTTTATATTCTTTTTCCAGAAAACCAATCTTCTCTTAATGTGATTTGATCGTTGTCTCCGATTGGTCTAGCTTCTCTTTGAGGATCTTATTGTTCTTCAATATCGACTCCCGTTCATCCTCAAAGAGTTTTAGTTATTGTTCTCAAAGTTTTATTCTCATCCTCAAGTTCCAATAGACGCTTCCTCAACTTCTTATTGTGCTTAGCCATTTTTTTTTATTCCTTAAGAAGTTGTTGATACGTCTCTCCGAGATCTTCCTCATCCGACTCCTCTTCACCCTCATCACCATCGCTCGATGTTTTATGCAAAACAGATGAAGTAGAGTCAGAAATAATAGAAGATAAACAAACAGCAAAAGATGGAGGTAAAGAAGTATGAGTACATAAAGTAATAGCGTCATTCTTTTCCTCGTCACTTGAGGTCGATTCATCAGAAGTAGAATTGTCCCAAATTTTTGCTTGCAAAGCCTTCTTTTTATAAGTTTTCTTAGTGGGACAATCAGTAAAAATATGGCCATAGCCTTTACACTTGTAGCATTGGATTTTTCCTTCAAAATTATCTTTTTTCTTAGAAGGTTTTGCAAGTTTCTTATCTTTTGATGATTTTGAACTTGAAGATCTTTTTGAAGAAGTTTTGGATGTAGATCTATTTGTCCTGTTCTTCAAAAATTCTGACGAATTTTTTTCGTGAGAAGCGCCAATTGGTGTTCAAAGTCAGCAAGTGAAATTTCTTTATCGGAATCCGAGTCGTTATCTTCCTCCTTGATAGATTTGAGTGCAACACATATACTTCTAGAATAAGACTTAGAAGAAGATTGATTAGTAGAAAAAGTCATTTCATACGTTAGTAAAGCACCTACTAACTCCTCTATTTTCATCTTATTCGGATGACTGACAGTTTGAATGGCCGCTACCTTCGCCCTAAAGCGTTCCGGAAGAGTTCAAAGAATTTTTCTTACAACTTTAGATTCTGGGATCTTCTCCTCTAAATTCGCACATGTATTTATTATATCTTGAAGTCTAGTATAGTAATCAGTAAAAGATTCATGCTCCTTCATATAAATGGAATCAAATTGGCTTGTAAACATCTGGAGCTTTCGAATTTTTACTAGACTTGCTCCTTCATGTGTAACTAGTAATGTATCCCAAATCTCTTTCGTTGTTTCTGTGAGAATCCGAATTTTTGGAAATTTGAAATTCTGTGTTCCACTCCCCTTTTACTGTGTTTTTTATCAGTATACGTATATATATATATAGGTATTTATATATATATATGTAAGTGAGTTTTTGAGGATTTTAGAGTTTCGGATTTTCGTCGCGGAGAGTGAACGGCTTAACAGTGCGATCCGGAGTCCGATTTGGGCGATCCAAAATGGTGAATTCGATGTCTCGGCAGTGCTGAACGCAATGGCGCAAATCCGTGTCGGCGTGCGACGCACGGTTTGAAAGTTATTGCATCTTTATCGCAGATCGCTCGAAGGTTACGTTTTATGTTTTCGCGATCGAGTCCTCGTTTTCGCACCTTTTCACGCGATTTCGAATCGCAGGGGCCTGGGAGGATATTGTTACTTTGGGAGGGAGATTGTGGCTGAGAGGGAGGGGTAGGTGGGGGGTTGGTGGAGGCATTAATGGGACTAGACCCATCACCCCCTCTCTTTACTTCTTTTTCACTCCACCCCTCTCACTCCCACACTCTCTCACTCTCTCTTCTCCTCAGCCTGGGCCAGAGCACCAGCACCCCTCTGCCCCTTAGCCCTTCTCCTGTGCATCTCCGGCCGCCGCCGACCACCCAGCTGCCGGAGCTCCCCGGAACCCTCTCTCTCCCTCTTTTCTCCTTTTTTCTTCTTCTTCTTCTTCTCCTTCTCCTCCCCGAGGGTGTGCACCCTGGGGTTACCCACGCCGGAGCCCCATGAGGTGGCACGACCCCCCCTGCCGCCGCCGCCGTGTCGCCGGAGGGCCGCCGGGAGCTGCCTGAGCTGCTGCTGCTGCACTGCTGGAGCAGTCACTGAGGGCGAGGCTGGTGAGCCCGAGGCAGCGCCGCCTCCCGCAGCTCAGGAGGGTGAGCATCGTCACCCCCGTGAGCTCCGGCGCCGCCCCCTCCTTCCCCGGCCGTCGCCGTGCCGCCGGAGCGCCGCCGCAGCCGCCGCCAGCTCCTGAGGAGCCGCTAGGGCATCCTCTGCCGCACCTGCTCCACCGCCGCAACCCGTCGCCGTTCTTATCGCGGTCACCGGCCAGACGACGACCGGCGACCTCCTCTTGACGGTGCTCGCCTGCCGCCGGCCGCCGTCGCCGCCCGTTGCCACGCCGCCGTGCCCTAGCTTTACCCGAGAGCCGGGAGCTTCGCCGCGCCGCCGCCGCCGCCTCCCGCCGTCGACTAGGGTGAGCTCCCCCTTCCTTGCGACCCTCTCGGCCGACCCTGCCCGCCGCCGGCCTTGGTTGCCCGCCGGCAGCCGGCCGGAGCTAGTTGCTCCGGCCGGGGGGCTATTTTTGTGTTTCTTTGGCCGCGCCGAGGTACCCGGAGCCCCTGTTGCCCCCTGAGGTCCGGAGAGGTGAGCACGATGATCACGGCATCATGCTGATCATCATGCTCACCTCTGTTGGAACTTTGCTCAAGCCGTTTTGTCGTTCGGCTTTGTCGAGCTTCGTACCCTTAATTGCTCGCTATTTTTATGCAACTTTCCGGTCTGTGACTTGCCCTGTCGCAGTGAGGCTGTGAGCACGGCCTCCGTTGCGTCGTTGCCTATCCGCTGGTGCTTGCGGGAGGTTGAGCGGACGAGCGGAGCGCTCGAACGGCCTTAACTTTGATTGTTTAGCTTGTATGTCTTGCTGTTTTTATGCAATTTCCCGGCCCGCGACTTGTCCTGTCGCAGTGGGGCTGTGAGCACGGTCTCCGTGACGTTGATACCTATCCGCTGGTACTTGCGGAAGGTTGAGCGGACGAACGGTTTGCTCGATCGGCTCATTTTAGTGCTTGTATGTATGTTTATGTTGCTTGTTTTGGACTTGTGGCGTTTGCGACAGCGTAGCGACGCTGTGGGCAGCAAGGGTATGGTCTTTGGGACCCTGTGGACTGGTTGTCCAACCCCCTCGCCCTTCGTGGAGTTTCGGATTTGTTTCCGATGCGTTTTTCGACGAAATAATCGGCGAAACGCACGTTTCTAGTTGTGTGACTCGCTCGCTATTTTCGCGAGCGACTTGGCTTCATTGTTTAGCCTTGTTGGCTGTTCCTCATCGCTGTCCCGAAGTTTCGAGGACAGCGGATGAGTGATGTGGGGTTCCGGTGCCAAATCGGCACTTTTCGGGAACCCGGGAAGCCTTTACGGGTGCGTTTGATGTTTGTGGCACCCCGAGCTTGTGCTCGCTGTCCCGTCACTTGGTTTAGTGTGTTCGGGGACAGCGAGGGACCTTGTTGGCTGTTTGGTACCCCTCTGGGGCTTTGTGTGGTTTCGGGATCGTCCCGGTGGGTTTCCCGGGGGCGATCCGTCGGTTTCGGGATGTGAGAGCTTTGTGTTTAGCGTCGACTTGGTGGACCTTGACCCTGTGAGTCTTTCGTAGGTCCTGTCGCGGTTCCCGAGAGCCGTCGGTGTTAGATTGGATCTTACCTACAGGTGGGTACTTCGACCCGGAGTCGGTTCAGTGGACTACGGTGATACCTTTCTATCCCTTCCTTTGCTTTTCTGTTAGTAGTTCACTTGACTCCCGTAGACTCTACTCATATGCGTGCTTGGATAGTAGAGTAGTGTGGGTTGCATGTTCTTTGAGACGACCCAGTCGGTCGGTGGGGATCGCTTGTCATTCTGAGCGATCCTAGTGTGGTTTGCATGTTCTTGAGACGACCCAGTCGGTCGGTGGGGATCGCTTGTCAGTCTGAGCGATCCTAGTGTGGCTTGCATATTCCTTGAGACGACCCAGTTGGTCGGAGGTGATCGCCTGTTGTTCCGAGCGATCCTAGTTGTGGTTTATTGGTTGCTTCTCGGCTTGTTGCCGTTCTGTGGTTTGAGCATATGCATCGATCGTCACAGCTCTTCCCGCACTTCACGTACACCGCGGTCTGATCCACCGTTTAGAGGTGTTCTTTTCCGGAAAAGGGTCGTGAATTTCTACCGACCCGTGGCCCCGAGCATTGCGTCGGGATGGATGGTGCCGTTGGATTGAGCAGGGTGACAGTGCCAGGGCCACCCCCTGGTGGCTATAGATTGGGTTCACTTTGTGGTTATCCCCTTTGATGCATACTAGTTGTTTACAGTAGCATTGTTATTTCTGTTATAGGTTCAGCCTCATATTTACTTTTGCTACTGTTTACCATATCTATCTTTTGTTGACCCTCGTGCCGGTGTGTACACCTCGCCTTCGTCGGCTTGCGGTACCCACTGGGAGGGGAGACATGCGTGCATGTTCTCACCCCCCACCCCCTTTACAGGTTTCAGGTGAGCAGGGTGGTGAGTGTCGGGACGCTGCGAGGCACGCCTAGATAGTAGCTCTAGAGGTTCCGACTCGTGAGGCTACATCCCCAGATTTGGTTATTCCCCTACCTCTATTTGATAGATGTAATGTGTGGTTCAGTTACCCCGTTGTAAATTCTAGCATGCTTATGTTGTGGATTCATTCTATATGCTTGTGTGATGACTGCATGCTTGGACTAGTTGATTGTATCCTTGCTTTTCAATCGTTTCGTTATCTAGCATTTCGGTTTTCTACCCCTCGTGGTAGCGTCGTAAAACAAGGTTTCCGTGTGGGAAACGGTTTTCAAATGGATTTCTGATTGCTCGGTTTTGTGATTTCAAAAAGAGAGTTCTCGTGTGGAGAACAGTTTTCAAAGGCTTCTTCAATGATTGAGATTAGGGTTTCAAACTAAAGCTTCTGGGTAAGGAGCAGCTTTCTAGAATGATTGTTGCTTGTGCATTGCATCATCCTTCGCTTAAGGATTTGCTTAGATTCATACAGGTTAAGGACTGTTAGCTGTATGAATCTCTCGTTGTATTGATGTGCTGTTGGGATGAATGAATGGTGGTTGTGATCCTGTTGTTTGTTGTTGTTGGACGCCGTGCAAATACAGGGGAGGCTCTGTCCGTGTGTACAGTGGACCCTGTATTTGTGGCGGGTCTGTACGTGGCGCGGGCTAGGCTTTTCAAAAAAAAAAAAAAATTAGCACGTTTTTCCGCATCTTGAACTAGCCCGGGGCGTGACAGTTTCACACGCAGAAACTCGTGTGAACTCAGTTGGAAAAAGTGCGTTAAATAAGGCATTAATACCTTTCCTATTGTAAGAGGATGCTTCGATCTCATCCTTCGACCACAAAGTCCGAAGTTTAGGTACGGTCACATCACCGTTTAATTAGGTTGGATGTTTCCATCCGAATTCCACGGATTGCCATACTCGCTCATCACTTGCGATGAGGAAGGCTCTCATCCGGACTTTTCAATAAGTATAATTGATCCCATCAAATAGAGAGGCCTATTAGTGCTACCACCTTCACCCATTATGATAGAAAAATTTAGATCCCGCTCTGATACCAATTGTAAGTTATGGGGATCCCGAGGATCTATCTAGATCTATCAAATACCTAGAGAGGGAGTGAATAGGTTTGAAGGCCAAAAACACAAAACTCGATACAATAAAAATAAATACGAAAAATAAAATAGCACACCAAGATTTACGTAAAAAAACTCCAACTTGGAGTAAAAAAATCCACGGGACCAACACGCGATAACAATCCACTAAGAAATAAAAGATTACAAGGTGATTACCGACTCCACGAACTCAAACTTCTCTTTTATCTTCTTTGGATCTCATGCTCTTCGACGGCTAGTCCACGCCCACGCTCGAAAGCACGAACGCTATGTTTCGAATCCACGAAACGTCAACGCGTCGAATCCACGAAGCCTTCAACACGTCGAATCCACGATGCCCACTCAAATCCACGAGTGCACTCCGTCCGGAGCAAGATGAATAAGATTGGTGATGATTTATTACTTAGATGATCATGAAAGAACCATAGAAGATGTCTCTAAACAAATCTCAAATTGATTCTAGAAGAGCATTAAAGATTTAGGGCACCAAGAATCAATTTGAGAGAAGTTTATTGTAGATGATGAGAAAGATGGCTACCTACAAGCTTTTAGGGTTTTTAAAAGATAATCTATACTTTTTCACATTTTAGAGACACCCCCACATCTTATTTATAGACTTGGAAGTAATTAGAATCAGATTAGAATTGAAAAACTGACTTCAAAAAATCTGCGTCGGGTTTAGGGTCCGGACCTTCTATGCAGGGTCCGTACTTTGATACTTTCCAGAGTATCAAGGTTCAAATCCTCCCTGCAAGGTCCGAATCCTGATAGTTTCAAGGTCCTGACCTTCTTTTCAGGATCCTGACCTTGACAGGATCTTGACTTTGAAAAATTTCAGTTTTTAATATTTATAATATTTCTCAATTCTAATGACTTCCAATGGCTTAAATATATTCATAAATCACCACTAACATTATAAAAACTTATCGAGTATCATGAATTCAAAGTTTGAGTCTTCGAGTCATCAATTTTCGTCTTTTCTTCTTTGAACCTTCAAGACTCCAACTCACTTCACGAAATATGCCAATATAAAATCCATAATACCTCGAACTGGAGTTGGGCCACGGCCAACCCCTCCTTCATATTGGGGCTGCTCCTCAGCCTCTTCTGACTCTGTCTGGAACGAATATGGCAACGCGTATACTATGCCCATGTCAACCGAACTTTTTTCGGCTGCAACTCCTCTGGTTCTCTATTTTTTCTCATCGGACCCTCTTGCTACGTCGGCCGATGACTCACTCTCCGGCCTAACCTCTCTCTTCTTGGGTGGCCATTGCTCTTGTTTGATGATGGTCTCAAGAGAAGCAATTTTCTCCTCTAGCTCCTTGCGGGTAACCTTCTTCGTCGGCTCTACTGCAGGCGACTGCTCTACCTGGGATTTCTACCATGGCAAGGGATTTGAGCTACCTGCCTCATCGTCATTCTTCATTGGCCGAGGGGGCAACCGCTGCGCAGGCCGTTTCTACATGTTCGGCCTCATCCATTTTGCTTCTTTCCAGTGGTGTCTCATCTTGGGCTGCACCCTCGTTGCCGCCGTTTCTGTGTCTTCGTCAGCACCGGCCCATACCATCTGGCCGGTGCCCTAGTCGTGAACCACTGCTCGGCCGGCACGTTTGCCGGCGTCTTTACTATCCTGAGGTGCTCCCTCAAAATTTCTTTCCTTTCTCACGGTCTCGGCCATGGCTGAACACCGAGCTCATTCACTAGTCTCCGACCGAGAACCTCTATGTCTATCTCGGTCATTCCTTCAAATTTTGGTTCGGGTCTCGGCCGCGAGTGCTGGTGCCATGTGGGCCGATACCTCTGGTTTTTCTGCTGAGTGCTGAAAGTCTTGTGTAACCCTCTCGGCTAGTCCTTTCATCCGTTTGATAGTACTCGTTCAGGACCTTTCGGATCAGCAGGTCCTTCTAGTCCTTCCCATAGTTCACTTCTTCTTCAGAGTCGTTGGAGGCCTCCTACGAACACTAGTCCGGGTGACCGATGTCCTCGAGTAAGTCCTCCCATTCCTTAGAGAAGCTCATGAACTCCTTCCATTTTTCGTACGCCTTCTTCTCGCATACGATTGTTTCCTAATCTTGGCATGTCATTCGGCCTTGCACCTGATATAGAGTCGAAGCATTCTTCTTGTCTTAGCCACGTCCTCCTGAAATTTATCCTCCTGAAGTGGCTTCTTCCCCTTGACTTCCACCATATTAACCTGCGTAGGAAAGAGGTTTTGGTCAACTTCCATTTTATTCTTATTTTATTCTTGGTCGGCAAAAATCAGCCGACCTTTATTTATTTTCTTTTGTATCTGCCTTTTAAAAGAGTGCAATTATTAGTCCTGTTGCTCCATAAGTGGTGCCACTTGTAATACTTTCTTCTCTTTAACTCCTCTCTAGAGGGCAACGTTTGACCCTCTTGGAGCTTGATCCTTCCATCTTTATACAATCGATCGAATATCTAGTCAGTTTTGGCAATGTCAAACGAATAAGTGTACACCGCCATTCGTCTTTAGATTCGCTAGCCTTAGCTGGCTTAAGTAGCGCACACTTGTAAGGCTAGCGGTTCTTTACCATCTCCGCTGCATACACCTCAGCTTCATCAGCCGAGTCCTCGGTCCCGCTGGAGGTGTTCGGCTCCTTATGAGCCGATCCCTCTTTAAGGAAAGAGACGTTTTTCTCTTTCCCCTTGTTCCATTCTTTATTTCGGCTCCATCGCGGCCGATTATCGTCATTTTTCTTCCGGAATTGCTCATATTGGGCAACTCGAACGCCTAGATCAAACAGGTTCGAAAATTACTTATCTTCGAAATGGTCCTTTATTTTAAAATGCAGACCATTGAATGCCATTTTAGCGAACTCAGATTCCGGCATCCTTAAGAAGCACCGATTTTTGGTCGTTTTGAATGGTTCAAGTACTCTTCGACCGTTTCACCCGAATTCTGTCTGTATAAAGCCAAATCGGCCATTGATAATTCAGGTTCCGATCTGTAAAACTATTTTGTGAAACTTTTGCTCTAACTCGTCCCAATCTCGGACGAAATTGGCGGGTAAACTTGTGTACCATGTAAACGCCGTCTTAGTTAACGACGTGTTAAACAAGCGAAGTTTCAAGAATGGGTCAGAGGACGCTTTTCTACACTAGGCCGTGAACCGAGCAATATGTTCTACAATATTCTCGGTCTCTTCACCCGAGTATTTGTCAAACTTCAGCATCTTCCAATTTGCTGGATGCAGATGTTCCGCATCAATATTAGCTGGATACGGGGATCTAAATACAGGCTGCATCGCCGGCCTTGCCCCTACACCACACGTATTCCGAATTGCCTCTTCTATTTGAGCATACAACTTATTATTCCCCGCTGCCGGGGCGGGGGTCGGGGTCGAAATTCCGTTCGGCCCTAGAAGCGGCACTAGTTTTGTACTGTAAGGTTAAGTCCTTGCACTACGTTGGGGCCCTGTCCCCCAGCCCTCACGCCCATATTTTGGGCATGATAAGCAGACAAAGGAGGTGGAGGAGGTAAACCCCATGCAATTTCTGGCTGAGAGCCGACGTTTACATTCACCGGCTATAGGCAGCCTAAAAGGATGCTATTTGGGGTTGTGTCTGCGGGACGGTGCGACTGGGTTCTGTTACACCGGTGCGGTTAAGGGCCCTTGTGGCCCCCGTAAGGTTGCTCGTTCCAGGCCAACAACTGTCCGATGCGAGCTATATTTTCATTAGAGGCCGTGATGGCGGTCAGTACCGCGTCTAATGGAGCGGCACTCTTATGACTATTTTGATCCAATGTCTGCAGGATTCGGGTCATTTGCCCCAAAGCCTGAGTCAGGCTCGGCTCCTGATGAGCCGAGTGCTCACTATTTTCACCCCCAACCTGTAGCGCCACCTGGTGCTCATTTGCATTTTCTGCGCTACTAGCTTGGTCATTCCCTGAGGGCCTGGGGATGACCCTGTTTCGGAGGTTCATTGTGTTATCATCAGCCATAAGAGAAAGATTGGGATATACCTAAGCGTGTCCTACCGGGCATGCCAAAAGTTGCTGGGCTAGGAACCGAATGCGGGGCGAGACAGGCCGGATCAAGGCATTGACCGGGTCAAGTTCCTCCTGAGGGTGTGAGTCGGCTCCTGATGTGACCCTCGAGTGCGCCACTGACGAGTCAAGCGATTCGGCTAAGGAGGGATCGGCTCAGCCGGGTTCTTTCGTAGCTATTCACAAACTCGGCTGAATAAGCCGAGTGGCTTGTATTTATCGAAAAAAGGATAAAGTAGGGGTACAAGAGTTGTTACGGAGATAAATTCTAACCCTAACCCTACTCCACCACGCTCTTAACTACGGGGAATTAACAAAAATATCTACTGCAACTAACAAGAAACTCCTAAGAAAGCTGTAAATGCCAAAAAGAAAGGAATTAAAATTTGTTGTGGTCTCTTACTCGTGTGAAGGACCCCTCTTATAGGCGTGTTTTTCTTATTTATAGTCCCGCCTGCCGTTATTGGGTTAATCATGTCGTGGAGTTTATTCGATCACATCCCTATTTTATCAGATTATGCTTCGGCTGATTTCTTGTTGGCCACGAACCCATTCCTCCACGTCTTCAACCGCATCCCGCCCGAACCGCCTTTTCGTTTTAGGCGTGCGGCTTCCAGCTCCGGGTGTACCACGTGTCCCTTTATATCTTGTGCCTGTAATTTTGCTCACGTGGCTCGGATTGCTCTACCGTGTGGCGCTATTTTTATGGCGCCAACAGATACCATCTTAATCTGTCATATCCTGGGGCTCTTTTGTAAGTCCTTTTATCGAAAAATAGTAGAAAAGGTATAATTTTTTAAAAAAAACTGAAATCAAAGATGTCCCGAACCTTGTACAGACCCACCATATAGACAGAGTCTCCCCTGTACAAGCAAATAGAGTCTTTTCTATACATGCACGGCGTAAAAACTGAAGTACAACCTCAACCAATGCAATCAACCACAATAAGAATGACAATAACAACAACGAGGATGGATACAATAACAACTACACATAAAAACCAAAGCATATGGAGAACACCATAAATGCTAAACCATAACTATATATAGATGATAACTAAATAATAGAAGGAAGTTAAAGAAGAAGGTAGCAGGAACAGAAAGCTACAATAATAGGGACACATTCTATTTAACTGCGCCCTCACGCACCGTCCCGAACCTCACCTCCAATGCCACCTGTAAAAATAGTGGGGTGAGAAACATATAAATATGTTTCCCAATAGGGGCAACGCGCCGATGAGGGCAAGCCGCACGCACTGGTCAACAAGAGAGAGCTATAAGATGGTGTGACAGATATAAACAAATAGAACTAGTACAGTAGCAAAAGGTAAAGTAGGAAAGAAAATAAACAACTGCATAGCTGAAAAGATATCGCTACTATAACAAGACAAACAACCATACGTATGCGTCAAGCAGGCAAACCGTCCAATATCCAAACCCAATCCAAAATCGCCATGTGGTCCAGAGACCTCAGGTAAGGCAACACTCTGCTCACTCATCGGGCATATAAACTTCACTACAAAAGATACTGCATAAGGCTCACCGGTTGGAAGTATGACCATCTTTTCAGAAAATTAAAGAACACCGCCGCGGTGGCCAAACAGCTGGTGTACGGGAAATGCTCTATGATTTGTGGCGATTGATGCTATATGCTCCAGAAAAGAACACCGCTGTGGTGGCCAAATACTGGTGTACGTGAAATGCTCCATGAGCTGTGGCAATTGACGCTATATGCTCAATACCCAAATCATCGGCAGAGAGCCGAGAGAGATACATAGAATACCCACCGACCAATCAGATCATATAATCAAGTAACCGACCGAGTAGGTCAACCTCTATCATATAATCCAGTTCCCGATCGAGTAGATCAACAAGTGTTACATAATCAAGTAACCGACTAAGTACGTCAACAGGTGTCATATAATCAAGTAACTGACCGAGTAGGTCAGCAGGTATTATATAGTCAAGTAACCGACCAAATAGGTCAACAGGTGTCACAATAATCAAGTAACCGACTGAGTAGGTGAACCGGTATCATATAATCAAGTAACCGATCGAGTAGGTTAGCAAGTGTTATATAGTCAAGTAACCAGCTAAATAGGTCAACAGGTGTCACAATAATCAAGTAATCGACTAAGTAGGTCAAATAATGACTGTTCTACTACTCGGGAATAAATCGAAGATGTATAGTAGAGCAAATATGATGATAAACCAAGTGATGCAAGGATATACTCAACATAAATTATAGAGAGAATGGAGGATAAAGGAAGTAACAGAGTAGACACCACTTTACCGATTTCGGATCGAAGCACCCATCTATATAACGAATACTTGAATCCGTGACTCCGCCAGTGCCTCTAGGTGCCAACTGAACTTAGAGATAAACACCAAATGTCAATCCGCAAACTGACTTCCAGAACTAGACCAATCCCTAAGCCACTCTACCACTCTACAGAAGTCCAACTGGCTCCAAACATCGAATTGACCGCCAATAACATGAATTGATGCGATCAGAACATCGATTTTTTTAACCGATTTTCAAATCCAAGACCTCCAACTAACTCCTCGGAGCATCTCGAGACATGTCATAGATCTGCTTAGATCACCCACTGTCCCAAAATACACTAATATAAAGTTCGGATAATCGCACACGAGGTGTGTACCAACAGAGACCCCGACACCGAAACTATACCTTAACAAGTTTCAACGTACGCCAATTTTGGCATAGGAGACAGCGGAAGGTAGAAACACCCACGTTATTGGTTTCAACTAATAAGAACTCTCCAAGACACATCCCACAAGTTTCAATGTCCAAGTGCACAATCAGTGCACTAAAATTGTAGAGTTTCTGCTCGACAAGTCTCAAAGTTGT
Source organism: Puya raimondii (assembly GCA_016920855.1). Lineage (NCBI taxonomy): Eukaryota > Viridiplantae > Streptophyta > Magnoliopsida > Poales > Bromeliaceae > Puya > Puya raimondii. Next base: position 127,590,592 of record JABWPP010000050.1, read on the forward strand.
CGATTTCGGCAATAGGACAACACATGACCTGTATTCAGCCCAAGGATGGCTCCACAACCACATGACCAATACCAAAATGACCTAAAGTCATTTTATTCACTAATCGATATGATCGAGCAATCGGTTCCTTTTACCGATTCTTGATACCCAATGCAAATCGCGGAAATTCATTGAAAACACTTATGCAGCCCATGAAGTGTCCCAAATGATGCCATCCTCTGCCTTAGTCCAACCGCTTCCCCGAAACACAACAATTAGAGTGTCTAGGTAGCCACATGCATAAAATCTATTTCACGAATTTATAGCCAAAAACAATAGGTTACGATGGGTCTTCGAAAATGTTGATTTTGGTACCGAAATCCACTTCGACCATCATGTTGTCTCCAAACTCTCAAGACAATGGGAACCAACCAGCCACGAGGCTCAACGAAGTCTAAGAACTTCAACAGTTAAGTCTCTGTGGATTTCAAACCGAAAATGCAAATTAACGGATGATTTCGGCTAATTTCGGGATGAAATTCTAGTTCTAATTCCGAATTGATTTTCTATTTTGGACAACCAGTCTAGGGGTCATTTACGATAAATTTACGCTATCCAACACAGCCAATACTGCATAATTATGCAAAAGTTCCTAATAATGCGAATAATTATACAATTACTATACAAATTGGGGTTTATAGGCTTTTACCTACGATTTCGCGAGTTGGGAAGAGGCCAAGAGCACCCAGAGGTGGGCAACGTTGCTCTGAACACCGTGGTCACAGTCCGGAGCGTCAATGACAGCCGTCAATGAGATTGGGCCAACTTTTTCGTCGGAATGGAAGTCCACGAGATCTGCACGCTCGAGATACATTCATTTCAGCAACTAGAGGCAATACTGAGGTAAGCACAAGTATCGAGGAGGTCCAAGGGTTAACATACTCGCTCATCGAAGACTTTCAGGTGGCAGGAGGCAGCCGGCACAGTGTGCTCGGCCTAAGGGAGAACCGACCCTGCAGCAATGGACAACAATGGGACTTCAGCCTCCTGTGTGGCCAGGAGAGGCCGGTGCTGGCCAGGGGGGTCGTGGCCGGGGAGGCGGTGGCCAGCAGGAAGCGACGTGGCGAAGATCCCTCGGATATCGCCGCATTTGCTAAATCTCAAGCTCCGGCCAAGATTCGGGCTTGAGGTGGCTTTGGGGTACGGGGCAGCGCCAGAGGGAGGCGCCGGAGTCTCAAGAGGCCGGCAGCGGTGGCTGAAGACGGCGCTGCCACTAGAGAGCTCGGGGAGGACCAAAGTAGAGAGAGAGAGAGAGAGAGAGAGAGAGAGAGAGAGAGAGAGAGAGAGAGAGAGAGAGAGAAACTTGGCACGGCCGGGGCTCCATCAGCCGGAACTGGTCGCCGGAGGTCCGGGAGGCATTGACGACGGTAGGGGAGAAGTTGCTTGCAGCTGGGAATGAGGGGAGAGAAGGAGAGGAGAAGAGTTTAGAAACCCGAACATGCATTTATATTTCATTTGGCAAAAATGCGGTTTAGTCCATCAAAACTTAATATATATTACTTAGTCCTCTCTAGCACGCGCAATTCGCGTAATAGTACCTACTCGTAAAGTTTTGTGCGATTTGGTACATAAAATATCAAATTTTTGTACAAAAATATCCCCAATGTCTCAGTTCCCTCTCGCTATTTTTTGTTTTCAATCGCGCTTTTACCGCATAGAATCGAAAAACGGACCTTTATACGACTTTCGGCACTGTTAGACCTTGAGAGTGGTGATTTTATTCCACTAAAAACTATTTCGATTTGCAGAATTAGCCAAATTTCTGAATCTTATTCAATTTAAAAGCTCAGACTCTATAATACCATTTATCCTTACAAATTTAGTTAGCATGCTTTATATAATTCTCATAATTATAAATTTATTTAAATAACAAGTTATTTTAAAATTTAAAGTCAATGAACAGTTGACTGACGCAAGTCAAACAAATTGAAAAATTTGATAGTAAAATTAAAATTATAAAAATTTAGATAATCAATTTTAAAATAGTTTATTGTTAGGATAAATTTTGCATATTTTTACCTAATTATTTTTTTACAAGGAACCTGTGGAACCTGTGTCGCATGGAAGATGCTCTTCTTTAAAGTCGTTCATTTGTCCGGCGGATGGTTTTGGCCTCCCTGGATGACGTGGTGGACCGGGTCCATTTTAAGAGAGAGAAACCGTGCGGACTAATTCACCTCCCTCCCTCTCTCTCTCTCTCTCTCTCTCTCTCTCTCTGGTTGTTCGTTCCTCTTTCCCTTTCTTATTATTGCTCCACTCGAACAGATCCTCGGCCCTCTCATCCTCTCCCCCCCACCCCTCTCCTCAAATCACGCTCCCCAAAGAGAGCGAACGAGAGGGAGAAGAGAGAGGCGACCGGGATCTCCCTCGCCATGGCCGCCACCGATGGCTTCTCTGACAAGAACGTCGTCTTCAGGAAGCTCAAGGCCAAATCCGAGAACAAGGTAATCGCAATCGCCCTCTCCCTCTCGATTCCGTTAGGTTTTTGCTGGATCTGGCGCTGGATCTCCAGATCCGGTGGGGGATCTCCCGGATCTGGTTGGTTGGGTCGTGGATCGCTGTTCTCTAATTAGGGTTTCGGTTTTTGTTCGATGTGTTCGGGGTTTTCAGATGTGCTTCGATTGCAATGCGAGGAACCCGACGTGGGCGTCGGTGACATACGGGATCTTCCTCTGCATCGATTGCTCTGCAGTCCACCGCAGCCTCGGTGTGCATATCAGCTTCGTGAGGTAACTGATTCCTTCGTCATTTCTCGTTGAATTGAGAGAATTAGGTAGCTTTCGTACTTAATTTATGTTTTTGACGTTCACATCTGATTATTTGATCTCATCTCCTTGATTGGATAAAAATTATGGTGGGTCGCCGTTCAAAATGTATTACTTCTTAGAATATTTGATTGTTGGATCTGTCTATATGCTTGTCCGTGAACTAGTGATTGTTTATGTCGAAATCTGCCTATTGGTGTGCATGAATATTCGATATGGTATGACAATAGCTTAAGATGCATCAGCTACAGTAGTATGATTGCCACATGGATTGCACAAGTGCACATTTATTTGTTGGTAGACATGTGGTTTCATTTCAGCTGGATCTTACTAGTTAAGTTTGTTAACTGTGTTGGTATTATGATTACAAAGCTTACATTGAGAAATCATTTTGTAGTTCATGAAGAGTTGCTTAGTGTTTTGTAATAGTTAACTTGGTGATGTTGGTTGAGTCCTGGGACTTTGAGAAGGGGGGAAATTCTCATTTTCAAAGATCATGAGTGGTTATTCTGATTTGACATCTGTGAGTTGTAGTTCCAGCATGTTGCATCGATCTGTACATCTTGATGCTAGTTTACCTTAATGCAATGTATCGTGTGTTTTTTGAATGTCTGAATGCCACATCAAGTTTATGGTCTTTACTTCAAAATTAAAGCATAGAGGTTTATCAAAAGTTATAAAAAAAGATTATAAATAATGAAAACTTGGAATATCAAATCAATGCTGATCTGATCCCTTCTTGAAATAGAAAAAGAGATCCTGGACGTCCAACTTCCTCCATCATCAAAGTGGCACACAATTCATTTAAAGCTAGTCCAACTATGTATTGAACGCTAAGCATTTAGTATTCCCAGACTAGTGTTATAGGAGTCCAATCATAACCTAATTAGATGTGGACAGTCAATCCCTATTTATAGGATATCAATTAGGACGAAGAAATAAGAAAAGGTTCGCTTAATTTCAGGTTATATCCGTCTCTAAAATCATTTTCTCTAATGGTGCAACTCCTCATTTCTGAAGTATGATGGTCTAGGTGTATTACTTTGGAACAAACTGCTTTTGCTTCCTGAAATGTAGTTATATGGCGATGATCTTTCTGCTCACTCAAATGTGGATTGGAGATTCATTTGATATGGATAATCAGATTGAGATTGAGATTTATAGTTGGCAAAATCTCATTAACACTTCTGTTTCTATATGTATTGCTTCTTGAAACTTTTGCTTCCGACATATCTATACTGATTTGTGTTTTATACGCTGTGGCTGTACCATGCATTAATACACTCCGGAAGGGTATAACCATTCCTTGGATAGTTTAATCTAAAATATAATTTTAAACATTTATCTGATAACAATATCTTGTGCTTCGCAGGTCAACTAATTTAGATTCTTGGACTTCGGAGCAGCTTAAGATGATGGCTTTTGGAGGCAACAACCGAGCACATGTCTTCTTTAAACAGCATGGGTGGACGGATGGTGGCAAAATAGAGGCAAAGTATACATCAAGAGCTGCTGAGCTGTATAGGCAGATACTAGGTAAGGAAGTTGCTAAAAGCTCTCCGGATGATAACGGTTTGCCGTCATCGCCTGTTGCAACACCTCAGGTGTCAGATTGTGCCAATGGCCTCCCTGAGATTAAGCTTCCAGATGCTTCAAAAGAAAATATGAATAAGAAGCTTGAACCTGAGGTTGTTCGTTCGCCTAGAGCCCCTATTCATCCTACAATCAAGAAGCCCATTGGTGCAAAGAAGACTGGAGGGAAGACAGGGGGACTTGGTGTCCGGAAGCTTACTACAAAGGTTGATTCTCTCTTTATTGCTATAGATTGTTAACTAAGTGATGCTCATTGCAACTATATTATAATCATCATTAGGAATGGTGTCTCTGTAACCTCATATCTCTATCGTATGGTTCCAATCATGATACTCTGTTGGGAGAATTTATAGATTTTACCTGAACTATAAGGCATCTTAAAATTGCTATCTGAACTTAATAAACTTTACTTCTAATTTCAGAAAATTTAGCCATGTTCTATTGGAAGTGAAAAAAGTTGATGAATATTTTGTGAAGTAACAGAATATTTTGATAGGTTACAGAATATTCTCAAAAAAGTTAAAATTTCTGTTCAGTTCTTACGTAGGGGTAGCTAAATTAAATATATTATAAGGTTTGGTAGTGAAATCACAATTTCTGATGTTCAGGTTTGTATGGAAATAAGCCATATATTATGACTTAGCCGTAATGTCTATGTTTTAACATATGTAGTTTGATCTATAAGAAGGCTATTAATCATGTCTTTTATTTTTGTACTTAATGAACAACATTCTCTTTGTAGTTATATAGTCAACAACTGTGCCCTTATTATCCGGCTGAATATTTGTTTGATAAGATTTTTTGAACATGTTGAAGGAATGTATTAACCTTGGCTGTCATCACTTGCAGCCGAATGAAAGCCTTTATGACCAGAAGCCTGAAGAACCAGCACCTGCTTTACCATCCTTGGCTACTTCCACCACAACAACTGGCCTGTCCTTCCCTTCCCGATTTGAATATGTGGAGCCGTCGGCCGAGACCAGCTCTGGAGGAACTCAAGTGATTGGCCATGTTGCACCACCAAAATCTTCGAACTTCTTTCAAGAGTTCGGGATGGACGGTGGTTTTCAGAAGAAAACAAGCTCAGCTTCATCTAAAGTACAGGTAACGTCTTATTAGCTCATATGGGCATATTTTAATTTGATAAAATTTGATATAAGTCCGCTTCAACTTTGAGAATTATTGGAAGATTGACACTTTGTGTTTTTATTTCTTGAACAGATTATTTTTTTCCCCATTGTTTGTACCTCCTGGTTTCTTAACTTTGTAATGCTATCAAATCGGCAATTTTTATATCTAGTATGAAACTGTAATACATAATGTGTTTTATTATGAAGCGTATTGCTCTTTAGTGTTACTTATGATTTTGAGCATTGGCTTGTCTTTTCGCTTATTTGTTTTCTCTTGTTTTTTATTTAATAGTTTATTTTCTCCATTAGACATTTTGACAATACTATGGACAACACTCTCCGCCAATCTAGTTTTAGAGGCACTGTATTAAAGGCTTTATGTGTCTATGTAGTAACTTAGAATTGTCACTACGTTAAGATTATTTCAGCAATTCGTACCAGGAGATTTATCAGCTTAATTAATTTTTTGAAGCTTGGCATATTGTTGATGTGACTATATATATTTTGTAATAACCATGGATGTGAACGAGATATACTATATCAAGCTGGAAGACCTACAGTGTGACACATTTGGCACTGACCGATACAAATGGTGCTGAATCTGAACAACCCACTATTGCCATCATTTTCTTCATTCTTTTTATGGGTTTATTTTGTCCTTCATTTTATGGGATTGTCGGATCTTGTTTGATTTAGAGAAATCTACAAGCATAACCCTAATTTTTTCTGGCAATCCCATGTGAATCCTTTTAAGTTTTTCTTTCATTAAAGTCGTTGTTCACTATATATTGGGATCATAGATTATTTTGCTAACACTGTTACCTTTTGTCCCTCAGGACATTTTTACCCTCATATACTTTGTATGTATATCCTTGGCTTATAACTTTTGAAAAGCTCCTTACATCTATCTCACTTCTGGTGGTCATGGCAGCCATGGTTGGTCTTCATTTTGTTATTCCCGCTCTAACTTTGGTCAGACTTTTGGCTTTTATTGGTAAAACATATTTCATTCTGTTTGCAATAGTCCCAAACTGATTATGGTTTGTTTGTCCAAGAAGGCAAACTTCACTCCATTAAGTGGATCTTTCTTATAATTTTGTCATGGAGGATAAAACAAAATTAGTAATACGTTATTTATCCTGAAATTGATTGACTACCAATAGTTCTTTTGAAAGCCAAAAATGATTAATGACTTTTTTACCAATGAATCCTGAATCATAATTTAATCCTGAAATCCTAATATTCAAATGAATCAGATCTACTCTCGTCATATTCACTCCGTTGTTAAGGTCATTTAGTGTCCCTTTGTATTGGTAATCAGAGAGAAGGTTGGAGGAGGATAATATTATTCATCTATCTTTTTTTTTTGTTCTTTTTTTTCCTTTCCTTCTGTTGTCGTCTCATTAACACCAGTTATCATGATAGAACTTACCTTATTGGCTTGTGTGCTGCTAAATGCTGCTGTTTATTGCAGATATTGAATCTGTAAATTTACCAATTATTCAAAATTCTCGTTGTTTTGCAATCATATATGTGATTAGGAAGTAATATTTTATTAGCTATTTAAATCTTCGTTATCTCATTTGGTATATATTATGCATCTATTTTTTCTATTAAATGTTTAAGTGTTGATGTGATCTCTTAATGATTTCATTAATGCTTCTCAGGTACAGGAAGGCAATGAAGCAAGACAAAAGTTCACAAATGCCAAATCCATTTCATCAGCTCAATTTTTTGGTGATCAGAACAACGCTGATAAAGAGGCCCAAATCTCACTACAAAAGTTCACAGTATGCCACTTTTGCCATTTGCTACTGTTATCTGAATTAGTAATATTTCAAAGAAAAATTAGTTATGCTTACGATGTGTTACTCCAAATGTTATGCTAGTAACCAAGCAACACCATATAAACAGTATTCATATGTAGAGATCATTGCTCTAGTAGTTATAGTTGTTCATGTTATAAATGGATTGATTTGATTAGCTGTGGCTCTATGTTTGAATTATTCTTCGCTGTTAGGGTTCAACATCCATTTCAAGCGCTGATCTCTTTGGTCATGATATGGACGATCCTCGTCTTGACCTCACTGCTGCGGACCTCATCAATCGGCTTTCTTTCCAGGTACCCCTGTCGGCTCTTACTAACATATTATTCTCTGATAAAAAATTAGTGTTCTTATTATTTAAGAAAAAGAACCGAATAACGTTCACGAAATAGTGCTGGTCCAATCTAAGTGGATATATGGCATTTAGTTTGTTTTCTGGAAAGAGCCTAAAAAAGAAGAAGAGGGAAAAAAGAAAAGAAAACAAAAAAGAAAGGAACATAAGCAATTCCAAAGAAGGTCCTTTAGCTTCTTCCACTTATTTATCAATTTTGTGATGGTTTACTTGAGATGGTTCGGAAGTGTTTATGAGGTGATATTCAGTCTCTTCGTTTTCCATTTTTTTTTTTTCAGGCATCGCAGGATATATCCTCACTTAAGAACATAGCCGGAGAGACCGGTAAAAAGCTGACATCTTTAGCGTCGAGCCTCATCAACGATCTCCAAGACCGAATCCTCTGAGTGTAATGGTACATGGATGAGATAAGATTCTTATTTTTATAAATTGTCGGAAGGCAATCCTCTAAATCACGGTTCGTGATCAATATAAGAAAGCCCTGGAGATTGCTGCTTTAGCCTGCTGCGGTAATTTTTATTCCTATTTTCTTTTTCCGCTTAGAGATACATTACTTAAAGGTTGTGACTTTAGTGGTACATCATGGCCAACTTTGTTTAAACATATTGAACTGGGAACCATAGCAAAATGTTGTGTATTTTGATTATATTATAATTGTTTTACTATTATTGCATATCTCTCTGTGCCTTCTTAAGGATCGGTTTTTAAGTGATTAAATCAGTATTTGATTTCCTTGGATGGTTGAGACGATTGTTATTTCTAATTATCTTGTGTTATTTTTATTTCTATTCTGTTCCGTTATCACTTTTGATGCTGTGGATGAATTTTATAATTTTTTCCTCTGAACTTTGTTATATTCTTGATGCTATTGTAAAATTGTACGGCTTTTCCCTAGAAATAATTCATTGAGAAATGTTAAAGAAGAATTTTGCTTGGAATGTTATCAAGTATTTTGCTTCATAGTGTGTTTGGTTCTACGTAAAATTATGAAATAATTTTCGGTGAAAAAAAGTTTTTGGAGTTTGAAGAGTTTTATGTTATCTAGGAACTGTTTGGTAATTATAGGAATTAAAAATAAAGTTTTATATTTCGTTGTAATAAGTTGGTATAAAATTCTGAATATTTTGATATGTTTTACTTAGTTTTTCAGTATTTGAATAAAATGATGTATTTTTTACAAAAATTAGAAAAATGGCTATTTTTTTTAAAAGAAACTAGCTTTTAGCTTTTTCAAAAACTAGTTGTGGTCTTTTAAAGGTCATATTAAGTACTCATAATTTATCGAAAGCTTGTCAAGAAATGATAAGTCCTTAAGTGATTTGAATCAGTCAAACTAGCTGCTGTTGGAGGAGATTTTTTTTTTTTGATTTTAACAAAGACCTCCGACCTCTATATAATGTTTGAATTTTTTACTAGGGTGAGCATAAATTTTTTCTTATATATATTTTTTATGTATATTTCCTTCTGCGTGACACAAGATACGTCACTGTTGAGAAGCAGGTAATTATAATTATATTTTTACACACATTGGTAAAAAGTGCAAGTAATCGAACTATAAGAGCGATTTCAACATAGCGATAAAACTGCTAGTTGACAATTTTCGTCGAGTGCTATATATGGTTACACAACTTAGTTCCCACGACCTATCGCCCACCTCCCTATATTTCTACACACATTGGTAAAAAATGCAAGTAATCGAACTATATAAAGAGCGGTTTCATCATAGTGATAAAATTGCTAGTCAATATTTTCGTTAAATACTATATATGGTTACACCACTCAGTTCCCACGACCTATCGCTCACCTCCCTCCCCCCCCGCCCCCCGCAGTCCCAAAAAAAAACCCAAAAAAGATAAAAAATAATTAAAATAATTGGCTAAATTATAGAAAATCTTTTTATAAATATTCATCTTTTTTTCACTTTTCCTCTCTAACTTTCAGAAACCTATATTTTACTCTCTCGACATTTAAAGTTGTTGCATTTAACTCCCCCTCCGTCGGGTTCTATCACTACTCTGTCCATTTCTTTTAATTTATACCAAAAATGCACTTCAAAATTACAAAAATATATTAAAAAATTATTAATTTTTTTATAGAAAGAATAAGGATATTTTGATCATTTTGCCCTCTCTATCCACCCCGTATTCTAGTGAAAATATTTCTGAAATTTTAAGGAGGCAAAATGTAGATTTTTGAAAGTCAGAGAGGGAAAGTAAAAAAACAGATATTTATAGAAAATTTTCTGTAATTTAGCCAAAAAAGTTTCTTATTTTCAGGCATACTTGAAAATCTTACTTTTGCATTTAATTCAGTATTGAAAATGAATATTTTAAAAGTAATAACTTTTTCTTTACAAATTTCAAGACTATATTCGTGTTACGATGAGAGATGGAGCCCACTACACTTCATTACATTATACACCAACCCCACACACATGAACAAACCCTTCTCCTTTCGAAACATACCTTCAACAAATATCTTTAATACCGACCGTTTCTAGCGCAAGTGACAAAGGACTTGGTGGTTAGTATCCGAGGTCCCGAGTTCGAATCCTAGTTGATTCATATTTCTAGCTAAGTTTATTTCTAAAAAGAAATAAACGAAGCGGATAGCGTGCTACCTCTCTCTCCAAAAAAAAAAAAAAAAAAAAAAAAAAACAAATATCTTTAATTCCATGTGGGTTACCTCATTTATCCATCTCTTCAATGTATGCCTCTCTCTTTGTGTTATCATCTCCTTCTCTTCCATAGAATCCATTAATTTCATTAAGGAGAGGATATGGAAAGTTATGGCATACAAGAGAGTTTTGTAAGGCTAATTACGGCACACGTATAGAGAAGGAAGAGGAGGAGGAAAGGAGAGAGAGAGAGTTACCGGAAGCCATTCATGTGAGGAGAAGAGGCGACGAGGGTGGAGTGTTTGGAGAAGGGGGTGAGGGCGAAATGCGAAAGGTGTGAGCGTATGTGTCTAGTGACAAATGGAGAATTATTTTACACCATTTCGATCACTTTTTTTTTTTTTTCTTTTTTTTTCTCCAATTTTACTCTGGAAAGCCAACAGTACATAGTAATTTTTTAGCTTATTGGGCTATCCATGCAGGTTAACAAAAAAAAATGATTTGAAAAATAGAGCAAATTGGCCTATTACAGAGTATTGAGGGTTTCCCAAATGTGCAGTGTATTAGACATTGACAAATAGGCAAAATTGCAATGTGAGCTGATGGTCAGCATGTCTGTAAAGTGCTGAACTGAGTAGGAGCCATTTTGACTTGAAATGGACACGGAAACGAGCTCGAAAAGTTGAAATCTGCTGAAACTGAAGTTTTGAGCTTTTTCGGATGTAGGATCGGGTTTACGGCGCTTGAAAGTGGCGTGTTGGGAGTGGTAATTCTGGAGTACAGTTGTGGATGCCCGGAGGAGTCGTAGATCGACCCGGATGACGGAATCACTATTCACGCCATGATTTAGATGCCCGGGGTTACTGTAGCAACCCAGAAGTTGGTTGATAAGTTGATTTGACTCACACGGTGAGCACGTGACTGAGCAAACTGACTCACTGAGTTCCGGACGAAGGTTCGGGTGCCCGAAAATATCTGGGCGCAACTATGATGTATTCGGACCTCCCATTGCAGTTTGGGAGCACTTGAAAGCTTCCGGGTGCAAGATTTCGGATGCCCAAATGATGGTTTCCGCCCCCCGAAATTGGCTTTTGGGCAGAGGTTTGATTTTTCGAGATTTTGTGGGATTTTCTACTTTTGTGCTCCATCTATAAATAGCATAGGAAGGCTTATCCTAACCTCTTTTTACACCCTCATCCGGCTGAGCTTCTCTTTTTTTCTTCTTCCTCTTTCTTTCTTGATCAAGCTTGGAGCCCCGCTTGACGTGAGCTCCTTCCTCATTGGAGGCTGGCCTAAATGTGAGAGGAACTTGTAGGGTGGGGAGGAGGAAGAGAGGTGGACGTGATCATCTTCACCAGATTCTTGAGGTAGGATATGTTGGGTTTCATTGTTTATTCATATTTTAGTTGAGGTTGAACTTAACAGTAGGTTTATTGATGGTTTTAGGAGCTAAGTTTTTGGGGTTTCCCAGTTGATTTTGGTGCTGTGAGGAGGAGATTGTCGAGCGTGCTCTTTCTACTTTCTTTGGAATAGTTTATCCATGTGGGTTCCATGCTGCCGAACACGGCGGACTAATCTTTATGTCTTTTCTGCATGCTTGATTATTGCATTGTCTAATGGTTTTGTACAGCAATGGTAGTGTAAGGACACTTATATTAGCACGATTTTGTTATTTTGGCACCTTATCAGCATGGGGATTATTTGTAGATTTTGGTATTCCTACTATCTGAAATCATGTTTATATATATACTAATGATATATTATTGTATTCGAAAATTGGAAAAAAATGCCACGGGACAAGTTGGTAGTGATAGACAGTATGTGACTGTGTCAGAGGGCACCTTGACAGTTGATAGTGATCTTTTTGATCATTGCATTTGACGATAGCCAACAAAGTCATATTGAGCTTGACAGAGATATATGATACTCGGTGGGGTTGTGCCCCTTGAGTGCCCCTTGAGTGCCCCTCTGGAGGTCGGCTAATATAGATGTGATAGGCATCCTATGTGTTGACGGACCACCTGCGGGAGTGGGGACCGGGCAGTACGCGGGCGCCGGCTTGACCAGACTTATGAGTTGGTCATTATGATTGGATTATGCAGCATTATTTTATCTGGTATGATAGTTGATGCATAATATCTGATTTCCTACTTTTGTTGTTAGTATATAGGCATGGCAGTTATTCTTATTTTAGTGTAGTTTATGCTTTGTTATTCGCTCAGTTATTTACTATTTTTTGCTCTAATTGACCTAGTGGTATAGGTCGTCATTGTCGTTGATTGTACCCACTGGGGACTGCTGTTCAGTAGTTCTCACGCCCTCTTCTTATTATTTTTCTATTTTAAAGCCCTCAGCACCTGCTTCTAATTGAGGTAAAGTGTTAGCAAGCTAGATAGCATCTCCTACTAGTGTTGCTCAGACTAGAGGAGGAACCCCAGTAGATATTTATTTTTGTATAGCAGTTTGTATATGTATGAACTGACAAGGCTAGTAGGAGATGTATGTATATATTATTTTGGACTTGTTGGGAAGTATTATATACAATGTTGCTATGCTTCTGTAGTTATTCGTAGATTCTGATACTTGTTTTAGTTCTATACTCTCCTGTTGCATGTTGTTTTGTCACAGAGTTGTTTAGATGCTTCATAGGTGGGGGGTGTGTTCTCATGCATATGGCGGGTCTGTTGGCATACTTGGGGACTTCCTTTGTGACTCGGGGCGTGACAAAACGAACCTTAGTGTTGGAAAAAAGATAGTTTTTCAGCTATACTAGTTTGGTTTGTAGGAAAAGAAAACAATGGACGACAAACTATTATATATATATATATATATTATATGTTATTATATATATTATTATTATAAATTATATTTGAAAATTAAATATACCTTCATACTCTAATTCGTTTTCGATGATGGAGCTTTCGAATCAACGATGCATACTGCTAAACATGATCTAAAGTATTTGAAGTATTTAGAAATCGAATTTCATAGTTTTTCGAATGTATAATGAAGCCTATCAAGTAGGTATAAAATAAACGGTCAAAATCGAACGATATCCTAAAAATAGTGGATACGATTGTAAAATTCAATATCAGAGTTATTGATCTTGATCTATATGGTGAATAAAATTTTCTATTAAAAATTCAACCGATTCCGATTCTTTTACACCATTTACTCGAAAACATTCCATATCAGCCGTTAAAAATGTCAATTTTAAAGCCATTTGATCGTAAGATATAAGATGCTAAAAAATTATGAAATTCGGCTTCTAGAATGTTTAAATACTCTAAATTATGTTTAGTGATATGGATCGTTGATTTGGAACCTTTATCATCCAAAACGACTTGTGAGTAGAAAGACGATCATACTAATAATAGTATAATAGCTGGACTCTCTCTCTCTCTCTCTCTATATATATATATATATATATATATATAATAGCCAAACTCTCTCTAGTAAAGCTCTCTCTCTCTCTCTCTCTCTCTCTCTCTCTCTCTCTCTCTCTCTCTCTCTCTCTCTCTCTTTCTTTCTCTCTCTCTCTCTTTATATATATAGAGTCCGGCTACTATACTATCGATAGTACCAAGCGCTTGGTGCTATCGAGTTTTTAGTCGTTAGATCTACCCCTTTGACCTTTTTCACTCGTTAGATTATACTATTCAACCAACCATCCACTCAACCCTAGGGGACCACTATCATCCTAACCGGGGACCACTATCATCCTGACCGCACATTCTTTCATCCAAGGGCAGAAAACCTAATAGCACCTAGTGCTTGGTGCTATTAATAGTATAGTAGCCTAATTATATATATATATATATATATATATATATATATATATATATATATATATATATATATATATATAGAGAGAGAGAGCAGGGCTGCTGTGCTCTTAGGAGTACAGGCCTCTATGCGCCTAAGCCGTTTTCGGTGATGAAATTTTCGAATCGAAAATCGGCTCCGTTAGACTTGATCGAGCGTATTTGAAGTATTTAGAAAATAAATTTTGCGATTTTTCGATATCATTTACCTAGTGATCGAAAGAGTTTAAAATTAACGGCTGAAAATAAAAATCTCACAAAAAATAGTGATGTAACACTATAATTTTTTATCAGAGGTATTGATCTTGTTGTAGAGAGTATAAAGAATTTTCTATCAAAATTTTTTCTGATTTGGATACAAAATTTTATCTGATTTGGATACTTCTACACCGTTAAACTTAAAAACGGCAGACATCAACCATTTAAAAATTATTCATTTTGAACCTTTTCGATTGCTAGGTAAATGATATAAAAAAATCACAAAATTTATTTTTTAGATACTTCAAATATGCTAGATCAAGTCTAACAGAGTCGATTGTCGATTCGGAAATTCCATCATAGAAAACGGCTTAGGGGAGCACAACAGCCTTGCTCTCTTCTATATATATATATATATATATATATATAGAGAGAGAGAGAGAGAATTGAGCTCCTATGCTTTTAAATGTACCAAGTCATTGGTGCTTATAGGTTTTTGGCTCGTAGATTAAGAGATGTGCGGTTAGGATGATAGTGATCCCCTAGGATTGAGTGGGTGGTTGGTTGAATAGTATGGTCTAATGGGTGGAAATGGTCAACGGGGTAGATCTAATGGCGGAAAACTTACAAACACTAAGTGCTTGGTGCTTTTAATAGCACATAGTCGAACTCTCTCTCTCTCTCTCTCTCTTTCTCTCTCTCTATATATAGAACTAGGCTACTATACTATTAATAACACCCTAAGATTGAAAAAGCAACTATAGTACCGGAGCCCCGGTACTATAGATAGTATAGGAGACTAGCTCTATATATATATATATATATAGTCCGGCTACTATACTATCAATAGCACAAAACACTTGGTGCTATTAAGTTTTCCACCGTTAGATCTACTTCGTTAATCATTTCCACCCGTTAGATCATATTATTCAACCAACCACCCACTCAACCCTAGGGGACCACTATCATCCTAACCATACATCCCTTCATCTAAGGGCTAAAAACCTAATAGCACCAATGACTTGGTACTATTAATAGTATAGTAGCCTAATTATATATATATATATATATATATATATATATATATATATATATATATATATATATATATATATATATATATATATATATATAGTGTAGAACACTGAACTTCAGTGTGTTGTACCGAACTTCTACAAATTGTGGAGTTTTGGTGGAAAGTGGCATGAGAGGCTATGTGAGTGGCTTCGGCCAAGTTTGGGACTTATACAAGTATTTTCGGCGCAAGTGAGGCGCGAAAACGGACTTCGAAAAGTCAAGTATGCCAAACTGCAGAATTCTGCGGCACATTCCGGTATGTATGTGTTGATACCGGAATGGCGTGGTTGAGCTGAAAATCCAGCTCTCGGGTTCTGCGGAATCAAGTGTTGAAACTGAAATAAACTCACTTGACTCCGATATGGATGTGTTGATTCCGGAATGGATGTAATTAGTTCCGGTATGGATTGTGCGATACTGGAATGCAGTGAAAAATTTGGAAATCCAGCTCTCGGGCTTTGCGGAATTGCCTGTTGATACCGGAATAAACGCCCGTATTCCGGTATACCAGTGCGCATACCGGAATGCAAAGCTGCGAGATGCCAGCTTTGGCTGGCTGTGTGTAGTGATATGTGAGGGGGGTATTTTGGTCTTTTCACATGAGTGGGATTGTAAGAAAGGCTGAGACACCTTCCCCTTCTCATTTTCTTCCTCCTCTACTTCTCCTCTACTTCTCCCTCACTTTCTCTCTCTAGAGATCTCTCCAAAGCTTGGAGAAAATGGTGGATTGAGCTTGAAAAAAAGGTTTCCAAAGTGGAGAAGAAGCTTCTTGGTGCAAGAAGAAGCTTGGGGAACTCGTGGCTAAGGTGAGTTCCTCATGATTTGGGTTCAAACCTTAGAATTTATCTAGTATTTAATTTGAGGTTTTTGGAGATCCTAGGCAATCTAATCCACAAAACGTGGAGATTGGCAAAAAAATTTCGGGGTACTACATGCATGCATGTGAAACCTAGGTGAAATGAGGACTTTTGCCATGGAAGGTTCTAAAAATATTTGGACCTTCGAGAATTGCAATTGAGGCATAGGAAATCATGTTAGAACAATTGATTTCAAGTATCGAGTTGATTTATGGGTTCGTAATGAGTAACGAACCATTTTCTTGTAGAAGCTTGGGATGAAGCAAGAACTCAAGGCTTAGTGACCTAGGAGCTCAAGAAATTCAAGACTTGGGAGCTCTTGAGGTGGGTTTGTGTTTACCGAAGTGATTATGTCACTTCCATGTCTAGGATAAATAACCATTTAAAATTAAAATAGTGTGAAAGTATGTAACCCTAGAATTTACATGTTGTCAAAATGAGAATCATGATGAATTGAGCCATGGGCTCATCTTGCATGTTAATGAATTCAAGTATTTCATTATTAGTTATACTTGTTATGTGATTGCATATATGAATTAGAACCTAGTATTGTGGGACATAGGTTGAAAAGTGCAAATGGAACCTAGTGTCATTGAACATAGGTTGGAACATGAGATTGGAACCTAGTGTCATTGAACATAGGTTGGAACATGAGATTGGAATCTAGTGTCATTGAAGATAGGTTGGAACATGAAATTAGAACCTAGTGTCATGGAACCTAGGTTGAGAATGTAAAGTAAACCTAGTGTCATTGAACATAGGTGAGACTTGGTGACTTGAACCTAGGGCCATTGAACTTAGGTTGGCAAGTGTGAAATGTGAACATTGGGGTATGCGGCGATTTCGCTATCCCGGGTACGCGACGATTTCACTACCCGAGCCATATGATGGCGGAGACGAATTGGGGTATGCGACGATTTCGCTATCCCGGGTATGCAGCGATTCCGCTACTCAAATAAGGAGATGACGATTTCACTCCTTAGAGGTTGGGACTATGATGGGGATGTCGACTCCATTGCCCGATGCCCAACACTATATTGTGTAAAGTGAAAACATTGGGGTACGCGGCGATTTCGCTATCCCGGGTATGCGGCGATTCCGCTACCCGAATAAGGAGATAACGATTTCACTCCTTGGAGATTGGGACCATGATGAGGATGGCGATTCCATTGCCCGGTGCCCAACACTTGCGGCGATTCCGCTTTGGTTGAGAACCAAATTGGTGATGCGGCGATTCCGACACCATAAATAAATAAAAAGTAGTTGAACTTGGACAATGTGAGATATAGGATAAACCTAGGAGAAAATGAAACTTATCATTTTATTTGGTTGCATCCTTTATGTTTATTTACAAGCATGTAAATATTTGTATGCATAGTTAATTGAAATCTAACTTATGCTTATGGTGTTTCTTTGGACCTGGTGGGTCGATCTTCTCTCTTGGGTGGCCTTACCCACTGGGAACTATGTTTATAGTTCTCACCCCACGTTTTTCAGGTCTTTCCGCGAGTGAGGCGGCGGAGCGAGGCAAGGGTTTGGCTTTGTAGATAGCGGCCCTTCTATTTTGGTGTTGTGTAGTTGTACCCCGAGTTTTGGACAATGGTAGCATAGGAATTTATTAAATGTATACAACTTGTAATTCTATAGTTTTGGAACTTGATGTATGAAATAAAAATGAAGGAAGAAAAAAAAATTGGGCAAGTATAAATGTGCAAATGTGATGTAATAGAAGTAGAACTTCTTTATTTTGATGCTTTTCTTGTGCAACTCTTGTACTCCATTCCTAATTGGAACATCGTGGAAATGCTTGTGTTGTGACGCCTTGGGCGGATAGGGGAGACACTGTCCGTTCGGCGGGTCTGGGGCATGCGCCCGCGCGGTTTATCCTTTCCACCTAGTTGGTGTTAAAGGCCCGGCGGGGCGTAACAGACTAAGGTGGTATCAGACATAGAAACGGTCTAGATGGACCTAAGAAATCCTAGGATGGAAAAAGACCCTAAGAGTGCAGGTTCGTGAGTGACGAGATCTTTGATTGTGGCGAAAGATAAGTGATTGGGTTATGTCCTTATACCTCTAACTGGGAGTAGAGGTAGATTCGATGTGCGTCTTATTCTTCACCAAGGGAGTTCATATTGGCGGCCGACAACATGAAACCAAGTGAGGGGAATAAGAGCCCTTGTGTGACTTTCGCCTAGATTGGGTTCACGTTTATTTTTGTGAAATGTTATGTTGTAAATGACCTTGAATGTCTTAAAATGACCAAGGTCGTTGTGTTTTCAGGAGACAATGGTACGAGGAAGGCCTCCTACGAGGGCTGGGCTCGGGGGGTCGAGCGCGGCCCGCGAACAACTCGGGGAGGGCGAGGACACAGGTCTTCGCGAACAGTTGACCGAGTTGATGGGCGTGGTTCGGCGACAGGACGAATCCATGCAGCGACAGGAGGAGCAGATTAAAAAGCTCCAGGACGAGATGGCGCAGCGAGCGGCTGCGACTGGGGGAGAGAGACCGAGTGTACCTATGGTCTCTACTTCAGGTCTGGCAGTGGGTGTGGCAGCGGCGCCGACTATGGCGCCACCCGCACTACCGATTGCGGCTAATGGGTCGGGTGCCCTTATGCCCGATCCCGTGACGGGGGATGCAGAGCGGGAGCGCGCACTTGCGGCCCTCATGACGTTCAAGCGGTTCAACCCTCCGACATTCGACGGGGAGAACGTGGATCCATGGGTCGTGGAGACGTGGATCAATGCGTTGGAGACGCTCTTTGAGGATCTGTATACCTTGGAGAGAGACAAGGTACACCTTGCCGCTCATTGTTTGGAGCGATCGGCGAAGGTGTGGTGGAAGGGTCAAGCGTGATCGACTCTCTAGCCTTCCGCCACCTACTTGGGAGGAGTTTCGGGGTTTGGTGTTCGCCGCCTACTTCCCCGATAGTGAGAAAAGAAAGCTTCAGGAGAAGTTTCGAAAATTGAAGCAAGGAAATCGAACCGTGCGGGAGTACGAGAGGGAGTTCTCGTATATCATTAATTGTGTTTCGCACGTGGTCCGCGGAGAATTGGACAAAGTCGATTGCTTCGTGCGCGGGCTTCGACCGGAGATCTTTTGGGCGGTTCACGCCTTCAAGCTGCAGACCTTTACGGAGGTCTTGGATCGTGCTCTTTGGGTGGAGCACGAAAATACGTGTGCGCGCGAGGAGCGCGAATCTTGGGAGAGAGAGAAAGAGAAGGACAAAGAGAAAAGAAAGAAGCATCCGGCGGGTGGTTCAGGGGGTCAGTCTAGCTCCAAGCGGCCCCCGAAGCACCCACCGTCGCAGAATCGATCTCGAGGGTCTCAGCAGAATCGACCCTTGGGCCGGTGCTACAAGTGCGGACAGCCGGGACATATGCGGTTTGATTGCCCGATGGGTGATGACCGGGCACCATCGTCGGCATCGGCGTTCGCCTCACCGAGGCAGCTTGCGGGCATCCCACCCGCGGCGATGTCGGCAGGCCGTATTACGCCACCGAAACTAGTTGAGGGACAGCGGCCGGCGCCTAGTGGACGTGTGTTCGCCTCACAGGTGGAGGAGCCTTCTGCCTCGGATGACGTCGTGGCAGGTATTGTGTTGATTAATGGCATTCGATGTAGAGCTTTGTTTGATACCGGAGCATCGCATTCATTCATTGCTCGATCATTTGCTACTACACATGGAATAAAAAATTATAGAAGCCACACATGCGAGAACTGTGCAAGTGCCAGAACACACCTTTTGTGTACATCAAGCGTGTGTTAACTGTCCAGTGAGGATGAAAAACTAGATCATGCCAGCTGAATTGCTGGTACTGAATCGAATGAACGAGTATGACTTAATCCTGGGAATGGATTGGCTCTCTAAATATCACGCTACTATCGATTGTAAGAGTCGTATAGTAAAATTTCAAGAACCCGAACACGAGGAGTATTTGTACCGTGGGTGCAAGAGTTCGCTCTTTGCATCGTTGGTGTCCACGTCGCAAGCAAGAAAGCTCATTGCTAGCGGTTGCGTTGCTTACTTAGCGACGGTTGTGGATAACCGAAAGGAGGTGTTGGGGCTCGAGGACATCCCTGTGGTCCAAGAGTTCCCGGATGTGTTTCCGGCGGAGTTACCCGGAATGCCACCAGATCGGGAGGTTGAGTTTGTGATAGACCTACTCCTGGGGACAGCACCGGTATCTAAAGCTCCGTATAGAATGGCACCGGCGGAGCTAAAGGAATTGAAAGCACAACTACAAGATTTGTTGGACAAGGGTTTCGTAAAGCCAAGTGTGTCACCTTGGGGAGCCCCTGTCCTATTTGTGCGTAAGAAGGACGGTTCACTGCGGTTGTGTGTAGACTACCGTGAGTTGAACAAGGTGACCGTCAAGAATAAGTACCCGTTACCCCGTATCGATGACTTGTTTGATCAGTTGCAAGGGTTTCGGGTGTATTCAAAGATTGATTTGCAGTCCGGTTATCACCAATTGAAGATCAAACCGGAGGATGTGCATAAGACCGCGTTTAGGATGCGGTATGGACACTATGAGTTCATGGTTATGCCTTTCGGGCTTACGAATGCCCCGGCGGCGTTCATGGACTTAATGAACCGTGTATTTAAACCACTACTGGATCGATTTATGGTAGTGTTCATAGATGACATTCTTGTGTACTCTCGGAGTGACGAGGAACATAAAGAGCATCTAAGGATTGTGCTTCAAGTTCTTCGAGAGAACAAGTTGTTCGCCAAGTTAAAGAAGTGCGAATTTTGGATTCGTGAGGTCTCTTTCTTGGGTCATGTGATTTTCGAGGGCGGAGTATCGGTGGACCCTAAGAAAGTTGAGGCAATCAAGGATTGGCCTCGCCCGACCAATGCCACGGATGTGCGAAGCTTTTTGGGTCTTGCGGGGTACTATCGACGGTTCGTGGAGGGATTTTCAAAAATCTCTGGTCCACTAACGCGTCTTACCCGCAAGGGCACCAAATATATTTGGAGTGAGGAATGCGACCAAAGCTTTAAGGAGCTAAAGGAAAGGTTGACTTCGGCTCCGGTTCTCGCCTTGCCGGTTGCGGGGGAGAGCTTTGTGGTGTATAGTGATGCATCACGGCGCGGTCTTGGGTGTGTGCTTATGCAAAGAAGGCGGGTGATAGCATATGCCTCTCGTCAGTACCCTACCCACGACTTGGAACTTGCAGCGGTGGTCTTGGCACTTAAGCTGTGGAGACACTACTTGTACGGAGAGCATTGTGAGGTGTACATGGATCATAAAAGCTTAAAATATTTATTCACTCAAAAGGAGTTGAACTTGAGGCAACGGAGATGGTTGGAGTTGATAAAGGATTATGACTTAACCATTTTGTACCACCCCGGTAGAGCCAATGTGGTGGCCGATGCGCTCAGTCGAAAATCCGTGGAGAACTTCGCAATTAAGATGACGGGACAAATACCGTTGATCAAGGAAATGGATCGGTTTGACTTAGAAGTCGTAGCCCCGGGCGTCCCCGCAACACTCATGAATCTCGTGGTTTGGCCGACCTTGTTGGAGCAAATAAAAGAAAAGCAATCCGGAGATCCGGAACTCCAAAATGTGCGAAGTGCTATCGAGAGCGGGCACGCCGGTGACTTTCACGTGGATTCGAAGGGCGCCATCCGATTTCGAAATCGGTTGTGCGTGCCTAACGTCGAGGAGATTCGTGGGGAGATTTTGAAAGAAGCTCACACTTCTCCCTATGCGATTCATCTGGGCGGCACCAAAGTGTATAAGGACCTTAGAATGCATTATTGGTGACCGGGGATGAAGCTTGATGTTGGACGCTTCGTGGCACAATATTTAGTATGCCAACAGGTGAAGGCCGAGCGTCGCTTTCCAGCAGGAAAATTGTAAGGGTTGCCCATTTCAGTTTGGAAGTGGGAGAATATAGCAATGAACTTTGTTGTGGGTCTACCTCGATCGCAAGGTGGCCACGACGCGATTTGGGTGGTGGTGGATTGTTTGACAAAGTCGGCACACTTTTTGCCAATCCACACCACTTGGTCGGGAGACAAACTAGCACAAGTCTACCTGGACGAGATTATGCGGTTGCACGGGGTCCCGACCTCGATAGTTTCAGATCGAGATCCCCGTTTCACATCGCATTTTTGAAAAAGCTTGCAAGAAGCTTTGGGTACACGGCTCGATTTCAGTTCGGCATTTCATCCTCAAACTGACGGTCAATCGGAGAGGACAATTCAAATTTTGTAGGATATGCTGCGAGCGTATGTGTTGGACTTCAAGGGTGCATGGCCTACTTATTTACCGATGGCTGAATTCGCTTATAATAATAGCTATCAATCTAGCATCGGTATGGTACCATTTGAAGCCTTGTACGGAAGGAAATGCCGTTCTCCTATTCATTGGAGTGAGGTCGGCGAGAGAAGGGTCTTAGGACCGGATGTTTTGCATGAAGCGGAAGAAAAGGTCCGCTTGGCACGTGAACACTTATCTACAACGCAATCAAGGCAAAAGAGCTATACGGATCGGCGTCGACGAGATTTAAAATTCGCGGTAGGAGACCGCGTATTCTTGAAAGTGTCGTCCATGAGAGGGGTGAAGCGATTTGTTGTACGGGGTAAGTTGAGTCCCCGCTACATTGGGCCCTATGAGGTTTTACAGCGCGTGGGATCTTTGGCGTATCGGCTTGCCCTACCGCCAAAACTTGCGGGGATACACAATGTGTTTCATGTATCGACGCTCCACAAGTATGTGTATGATCCGGCGCACGTTCTCGAGTATGTGCCTATGAAGCTTCATGAGGATATGACTTACAAGAAATTTCCCTTGTGTATCATGGATCGCGAGGTGAAGAAATTGAGGAACCGTGAAATTCCTTATGTAAAGGTGCAATGGACGAATCATGACGAGCGCGAAGCTACATGGGAATTGGAATGCTCGATGAAGGGGCGATTTCCCTACCTTTTCGCTGTTCTAGCTGAGGTATGATTTTAGTTTTGCGGCCGAAACTCTTTTAGGGGGGAGGAATGTAGAACACTGAACTTCAGTGTGTTGAACCGAACTTCTACAAATTGTGATGTTCTGGTGGAAAGTGGCATGGGAGGCTATGTGAGTGGCTTCGGCCAAGTTTGAGACTTATACAAGTATTTTCGGCGCAAGTGAGGCACGAAAACGGACTTTGAAAAGTCAAGTATGCCAAACTACAGAATTCTGCGACGCATTCCGGTATGTATGTGTTGATACTGGAATGACGTGGTTGAGCTGAAAATCCAGCTCTTGGGTTCTGCGGAATCAAGTGTTGAAACCAGAATAAACTCACTTGATTCCGTTATGGATGTGTTGATTTCGGAATGGATGTAATTAGTTCCGGTATGGATTGTGCGATACCGGAATGCAGTGGGAAATTCGGAAATCCAGCTCTCGGGCTTTGCGGAATTGCCTGTTGATACCGGAATAAACGCCCGTATTCCGGTATACCAGTGCGCATACCGGAATGCAGAGCTGCGAGATGCCAGCTTTGGCTGGCTGTGTGTAGTGATATGTGAGGGGGTATTTTGGTCTTTTCACATGAGTGGGGTTGTATGAAAGGCCGAGACACCTTCCCCTTCTCATTTTCTTCCTCCTCTACTTCTCCTCTCCTTCTCCCTCACTTTCTCTCTAGAGATCTCTCCAAAGCTTGGAGAAAAGGGTGGATTGAGCTTGGAAAAGATTTCCAAAGTAGAGAAGAAGCTTCTTGGTGCAAGAAGAAGCTTGGGGAACTCGTGGCTAAGGTGAGTTCCTCATGATTTGGGTTCAAACCATAGAATTTATCTAGTATTTTGAGGTTTTTGGAGATCCTAGGCAATCTAATCCACAAAACGTGGAGATTGGCCAAGAAATTTCGGGGTTCTACATGCATGCATGTGAAACCTAGGTGAAATGAGGGCTTTTGCCATGGAAGGTTCTAAAAATATTTGGACCTTCGGGAATTACAATTGAGGCATAGGAAATCATGTTAGAACAATTGATTTCAAGTATCGAGTTGATTTATGGGTTCGTAATGAGTAACGAACCATTTTCTTGTAGAAGCTTGGGTTGAAGCAAGAATTCAAGGCTTAGTGACAAGGAATTCAAGACTTGGGAGCTCTTGAGGTGGGTTTGTGTTTACCGAAGTGATTATGTCACTTTCATGTCTAGGGTAAATAACCATTTAAAAATAAAATGGTGTGAAAGTATGTAACCCTAGAATTTGCATGTTGGCAAAATAAGAATCATGATGAATTGAGCCATGGGCTCATCTTGCATGTTAATGAATTCAAGTATTTTATTATTAGTTATACTTGTTTTGTGATTGCATATATGAATTAGAACCTAGTGTTGTGGGACATAGGTTGAAAAGTGCAAATGGAACCTAGTGTCATTGAACATAGGTTGGAACATGAGATTGGAACCTAGTGTCATTGAACATAGGTTCGAACATGAAATTAGAACCTAGTGTCATGGAACCTAGGTTGAGAATGTAAAGTAAACCTAGTGTCATTGAACATAGGTGAGACTTGGTGACTTGAACCTAGGGCCATTGAACTTAGGTTGGCAAGTGTGAAATGTGAACATTGGGGTATGCGGCGATTTCGCTACCCCGGGTACGCGACGATTTTGCTACCCGAGCCACGTGATGGCGGAGACGAATTTGGGTATGCGACGATTTCGCTATTCCGGGTATGCGGCGATTCCGCTACTCGAATAAGGAGATGACGATTTCACTCCTTGAAGGTTGGGACCATGATGGGGATGGCGACTCCATTGCCCGGTGCCCAACACTATATTGTGTAAAGTGAAAACATTGCGGTATGCGGCAATTTCGCTATCACGGGTATGCGGCGATTTCGCTACCCGAATAAGGAGATGACGATTTCACTCCTTGGAGATTGGGACCATGATGGGGATGGCGATTCCATTGCCCGGTGCCCGACACTTGCGGCGATTCCGCTTTGGTTGAGAACCAAATTGGTGATGCGACGATTCCGACACCATAAATAAATAAAAAGTAGTTGAACTTGGACAATGTGAGATATAGGATGAACCTAGGAGAAAATGAAAGTTATCATTTTATTTGGTTGCATCCTTTATGTTTATTTACAAGCATGTAAATATTTGTATGCATAGTTAATTGAAATCTAACTTATGCTTATGGTGTTTCTTTGGACCTGGTGGGTCGAGCTTCTCTCTTGGGTGGCCTTACCCACTGGGAACTATGTTTATAGTTCTCACCCCACGTTTTTCAGGTCTTTCCGCGAGTGAGGCGGCGGAGCGAGGCAAGGGTTTGGCTCTGTAGATAGCGGCCCTTCCATTTTGGTGTTATGTGTAGTTGTACCCCGAGTTTTGGACAATGGTAGCATAGGAGTTTTTATTAAATGTATACAACTTGTAATTTCATAGTTTTGGAACTTGATGTATGGAATAGAAATGAAGGAAAAAAAAAAATTGGGCATGTATAAATGTGCAAATGTGATGTAATAGAAGTAGAACTTCTTTATGTTGATGCTTTTCTTGTGCAACTATTGTACTCCGTTCCTAATTGGAACATCGTGGAAATGCTTGTGTTGTGACGCCTTGGGCGGATAGAGGAGACACTGTCCGTTCGGCGGGTCTGGGGCATGCGCCCGTGCGGTTTATCCTTTCCACCTAGTTAGTGTTAAAGGCCCGGCGGGGCGTGACATATAGCGTCCGGCTACTATGTTATCAAAAGCACGAAGCATTTGATGCTACCAAGTTTTCTACCGTTAGATCAACCCCTTTGACTATTTACACCCGTTAGATCATACTATTCAACCAACCACCCACTCAACCCTAGGCGACCACTATCATCCTAACCGCACATTCCTTAATCCAAGTGCCGAAAACTTAATAGCACCAATGACTTGGTACTATTAATAGTATAGTAGCCTAGTTCTATATATATATATATATATATATATATATATATATATATATAGTAGGGCTATTATGCTATTAGGAGTACATCAGCCCTTGTGCTCCTAACTTCCTAACCACCCATCAATTTTGATGGGTGGTTAGGGTGAGAGAGAGAAGAGAAATTGAGGAAAATTCAATGAGAAGAGAAATTGAGACACCCAATTTCTTCCCAATTTCTCTTCTCTCTCTCTCATCCTAACCACCCATCAAAATTGCTGGATGGTTAGGAAGTTAGGAGCACGAGGGTTGCTGTGTTCCTAATAGCATAGTAGGCATGCTCTATATATATATATATATACTGTAGAGTTACTGTACTTTCGCAAGTATAAAGGAGTTAGTGCTTTTGACTTTTTGGCCCTTGGATCAAGGATTGCAGGGTTGGAATGATAGTGGTCACCCCTAGGGTTGAGTGGTCACCCTAGGGTTTAATGGTCTCCCAAGGTAGGGCTGGCAAATGAGCGAGCCGGCTCGTGTTCGACTCGCGTTCGGCTCGATATTCGGCTCGCTCGAGCTCGACTCGAAATTTAATGAGCCGAGCTTGAACAGAAAAAAAAGCTCGAAATATATTTCAAGCCGAGCTTGAGCATTACTGGGTTTGCTCGAATTAGGCTCGAAAAGCTCGAATATATATATAGTATGGCTGCTATATTATTGATAGTATCAAACGCTTGGTGTTATCGAGTTTTCCGCCGTTAGATCTACCCCTTTGACCATTTCCGCCCGTTAGATCATATTATTTAACCAATCACTCACTCAACCCTAAAAAATCACTATCATCCTAACCGGGGACCACTATCATCCTAACCGCACATCACATCATCCAAGGGCCGAAAATCTAATAGCATCAAGTGCTCGGTACTATTATCTAATAGCCTAATTAGGCGACTATACTTTAATAGCCTAATACCCTAATTAGGCTATTAGATAATAGTACCGAGCACTTGATGCTATTAGATTTTCGGCCCTTGGATGAAGTGATGTGCGGTTAGGATGATAGTGGTCTCCTAGGGTTGAGTAGGTGGTTGGTTGAATAGGATGATCAAACAGATGGAAATGATCAAAGGGATAGATCTAACGGCGGAAAATTCGATAGCACAAAAGCACTTGGTACTATCGATAGTATAGTAGCCGGACTCTATATTAGTTATATATAATAATATATATTATATATTTTAATCATATGTGTATAGAGTTTAGGTTATTGGGTATATTTGTTGGCCCACAAAACCAAACCAACAAAATTCTACTCTAAGGGCATGTTTGGTTCACCTATTTTAGACTATGGAATCGGAATGGGATTCATTGATTCTAATGATTGTTGTTTGTTTTAAAGGAATCAGATTTCAACTCTCATTCCACTTTGGAATGGGAATGACTAAATCTATTGATGGTCCAATCCGGCCTTGAATACCGGATTGGCCCATTCCCAAGTAAACTACTAAAAATTCTCTTCCACCAACGCCTCCCATCCTCTCCCTTCATCACTTTCCTCTCTCTTAATCAAAACACCCTCTAAAAAATTCTAGATTTTCATTCCGATATCCATTCCATTAATGAACCAAACGTCTTGGGATGATTCGTCATTCCATTTCCCATTCCAAAGCAATCCAATTCCATTTTCCATTCCTATTCCAATCGCGAACCAAACATGCCCTAATTGCTCTCTCGCTCTCTCTTTCACTTGCTCGCAGTCGCTTCCCCTAATTTTTTTTTAAATATTATAATACCGCATTTCATGCATTCATTTTATATGTTGAATTATTGGACATTTTTTGTATTAAATTTTAGATAATGTTTTATAAAAATTAAACTATAGATTGCATGATGTTAAGAATTTCAAGCGGCTCGTCTAGGGCTCGAGCTCGCTCGACTCGAAGTTAGGCTTGCTCGAGCTCGGCTCGAATTAATTTCAAGCCGAGCTTGAGCCTAAATTTAGGCTCGAAATTAATTTCAAGCCAAGCTTGAGCTGAGGTAAGCTCGCTCGAGCTCGGCTCGTTTCCACCCCTATCCCAAGGGGAATAATATTAATCCAATGACTATAAATGGTCAAAGGGGTTGATTCAAGGGCTAAAAAGACGGAAGCACCAACTCTTTTATGCTTCCGGAAGCTCCATAGGTAGACTCTCTCTCTCTCTCTCTCTCTATATATATATATATATATATATATATATATATCTAGGCGTCACAGACACTGACACGGGAAACGGGACACGACTCGGACACAACGATTCGGCAACTTTCAAAAAATTAGGACACAGATATGGCATAGACACTGCTAGTAAAATATAATATTATTAATATAATAATAAATATTTATTATATATAAATTATTAATTTTGGCAAAATATTGTTATATTTTTCATACGAATGTAATTAGTTAGTAAATTTTTCATTGATAGTTCATATATTTTTTTTTAAAAAATTTCTACCATATATAATTTATTTATATTGCCCAAAAAATATGGATGCATTCTTCAAAAAGCTAAAATATTAATCATCTTACATTATATATGCATAAAAAAAGTAAAATAAAAATATGTATTTATATTTTTTAATTGTATGCGCTATGGATCGGTATTGAACGCGCATCCAAGGAGTGTCCACATCAGACAAGAGTCCGACATGGACACGCGCGTGTCCGACACGGACACGCGACGCTTATAGAGGTATCCGTGATACATTGTTATATATATTCGGCTAGGGTACTTCTTATAGCACCAAACACTTGTAAGAAGTTAGTGACACAAAAAGAAAATGCAGCAGAAAGATAATCCTATATTTTAAATTTTTCAAAAGTCAATTACATATCACATATGAAAATCGAAAATCAATAAATCAATATGGTGCCGGCGGATCATTCTTATGTTACTATGCAAAATTCGATTATTGCTCTGAGAATCTGATATAGCCGTGCATGTGCCCGGCCTCTATGCATATCCACACGGAATCGGCACATACTCAATCAATTTTTGTCTCATGAAGCGGATGAGTTGCGGACTATCTATACATGTTCCGCCAGTCGATAAAGAGTAGAGAAATTGACCGAAGAAGAACACGCACGCGAGAGAGAAATGGAGAAAAAATGATGTTATACGTATGTACATCAAAAGCCAACATATCTAATTTATTAAGGCGCCATGCAACTTCAATCCGCATGGCACAGTGCCGTTCGACTCTTTTTTTTTAAATTAACATCCATAGGTATACATCTCTCTCTCTCTCTATATCATCTTATTTAATAAAATCTTATCTAATAGAATTTTTTCTCTAATAAAAATTTATAATTAAATATTCATATTTATCCAACTAAATCAAATTTAATTAAAATCTTATCTCGTATTATGCTTATTTGATTATTCTCTAATCCAATTAGAAATAAATATTAATCTCTATATATTTAATTAGATCTTATCTAATTTTAATCTTATCCAATAAGATTACTTACTAAATATTTAAATCTTATTTAAATATCTTTTATGATTAAATATTATTCACTAATTCAATTAGAGATAAATTTAAATCTCATGCACAATTCTCAATCTAATTTACTTAATCAGCTTCTTCTTGTTTTCATCGCTTATACTAAACTCTTTAGTGATGGACCATACGATTCAGATGCACACAATTTTTAATGCGTGTGATCACATTGGTTCATTACCATTTGACAGTGGAGCTCAACTTCAAACTCTTTAATATTGAATTAGAACTCTTCTAATCGATAAATAAGAATAATTCAATCCGAATTATTCATATTCTCACACCATCTGTGAGTGACACGTAGCAGTATACGACGACAGTTCAGAATGGTGACGTGGGGTTGAAACTAGGCTTCTTAACATTGAAAAAAAAGGGGCCCGATACTTCCTTCAACTAGAGGAGCGAGTAGAGTTCTATAAGGGCCTTACTTAACTCCTTTTCCAATTCGCCGACGGACTTCAATATAAACGAAGTCTTAGCGGGGTGGGGCAAACCCGGAGCATCATCCACTCAAGCTCACGAGCAGACAGATGTCAGGGTTCCGGCGAGGGTGCAGCAAGCCCCCATGGTTCCCTAAGGCGAGGGTCCGTCCTCAGTACTGCGGGCAGGCAACAAAGCTTCGAGCAGGATGGCGGTTAGTCTTCCTCGGCTCTTTCGGGTGGGCGGCGGGAATAGCTCTTCTAGCATCAGCATGGATTGTCTTAACTTTTGGGCTGCATATAACATAACTATAGTGAAGTGCTAAACAAATTTTCTCTTCTTTAGCCCACTCGAGCGGCAGTGTTCATAGCATGCGGGGACCATTTCTCGCCGGAGGTGGCACATAGTGAATAATGAACTCTTCCACTTACATTTGCCGTGTGATTACTTTCTTCCAGCATACAACCGCATCCCTGGTAACTTTTTTACACCAAAGTCCCTCTGTTTTCGACAAATCAGGTTTCGACACATCTTGCAACTCATTTGTCGAAATCCTCTAGTCAAATGCGTCTTGTCATCGCAAGATGGGTGTCAATAGGGGGTGCAATAGTCATGATCTGAACAGAGAGAATTTCGGTCGCAATAAAGGCTTTTTGTGATTTAGCCTTAAAACTTTGTTTAGTATATATATGTTGATTGGTTTCGTTTGATCTCATATCAAAAGCCTTTCCACTCGAAAGGACATAGGCTTAGGTTCCTTATAATGTGAGGGCCGTAAAGTACCAACTACCAAATTACGTCAAAATTATCCAAGTTGCGTCAAAATTATCAAGCGAAGGACTAAATACTTACTGAAATAGTAAATTACCTAGGCCTCGTTAGACATTGAAATAAGTTATTCAAGAATTAAGTACTTATTTAGTACAATTTTCTTGTGCAAGTGAAAGGTGGGAGTTTAATTTTGCTTCTTGAATGACCTTGACATCCATGAATTGGTAGCATACTATATTTGATCCCTATGAGGTAATCTATCTTATTTCAATAATGATTTGAATGTCAAATATGATATTCTCTTTTAGACATTTAAAGAATTTTAGTGTGATAGTAAGCAAGAATTTTATCTTATTTCAAGAATTTTTGCTCGTTGAAAGGTCTATAAGTTGGTAGGATAGCATATTTCACATATGAGATAATTTATTTTATTTAAAAAGTAATTTGAAAATAAAAAATGGTAGATAATCTGTCAGATCCCGAGGCCCTTTTTGTAAATTTCATTTCGATGGAAAACATAATTTAACGAAAATTATTATTATTATTTTTAACTATAAACCTGCCCCAGACCCGCCATATGGACAAAATCTCCCTCTACAAATGGACAGCTCCCCTATACATGCCCGGCATATGAGTATAATTTACAATATTCAACCACACAGCCAACCACAACAACTATATTACATGCAATACAACTACGACAGAGTGATAGAGAGAGAAGTCTAAATAACTATAACATTTCCAAAAACCGAATAAAATTCATTTACCATGAGAAAAAAAAACCGATCAAAATCAAAAACTTCGAGGTTGCATCTCACACTATAAAGTCGTATCTATATCATGATATCGAAAAGCGATAAATAAAGTGTTCCGAATTTGTAAAAATTAAGATTTCGAAGATAAGACCAAAACTAGGACAGCTACCAGGATTCTGTCTACCACGATCTCACATAGGATCTCAACCTTTTGTAACGCCCCAAATAGTCCCACATCGGATGGGATACTGATTTCGATCGGTTTATATGAGACTCGCACGCTAGTACTAATAACCCGGCTTAAGCATTTTGGGCCAGTGGTTTGGGCCCGACGAGTTATTGTTGCTAGCGGGTCGGGTCGTTACAATTGGTATCAGAGACGAATACCGGCCGGAAATGTGAGAGCTAAGTGCTATGCGGGACAAAGTGCTACACCAACTGATTTGGTGGGAGCCA
This sequence comes from Puya raimondii, assembly GCA_016920855.1. Lineage (NCBI taxonomy): Eukaryota > Viridiplantae > Streptophyta > Magnoliopsida > Poales > Bromeliaceae > Puya > Puya raimondii. The sequence goes on from JABWPP010000050.1 coordinate 127,622,684, forward strand.
CCTCTTGAACCCGTAGGAGCCACCTCTAGAATCTCACATCGCCCGGTAATTCTGGTCCTGGTCCGTCTGTCTGTGATCTGGTTTGGACCCGACGAGGACGTCAGGGTCTAAACATGGGGAGTTTGTAACGCCCCAAATAGTCCCACATCGGATGGGATACTGATTTCGATCGGTTTATATGAGACTCGCACGCTAGTACTAATAACCCGGCTTAAGCATTTTGGGCCAGTGGTTTGGGTCCGACGAGTTATTGTTGCTAGCGGGTCGGGTCGTTACATTTACCACCCGCATCACCTGTTAAAAAATGGGGGTGAGAAACATATAAATATATTTTCCAGTAGGTAGAGGCAACGCATCGACAAGGGCAAGCCGCACTAACTAGTCAACAGAAAGAAAATGTAGGATAATGATACGATAACCATTACAGTACCATAAGAATGAACGATTAAGAAGTATGTTTGTTAAAGTAAGAAATGTTGCTACTATAATCAAATAAAGGTGCAAAGTATGCCATGCGTCAACTAGACGATTAGTCCAATAAATAATTCAATCCAGTCACTGTGTTGGTTTGTAGACCTTAGGCAAAAGCCACACCTGCATGAACCTGACTCACGGGTCACTCTCGACCTCTTTTCTAGGAATGAACATCGGTCATCGGTGGCCAAACCGAACTGATGTGCATGAATATGCATCGATGTCATGGCGGATCATACTGTATGCTCACATAACCAAACCACAACGAGAAGCCGCAAAGCACATGAAGAGCAATCAAGCAATCAAACCGCGGCAAAAAGTCGCAAAGCTCACAAGGAGCAATCGGTAATCGAACAACAGCAGAAAGCCGCGAAGCTCACGAGGAGCAATCTGCTGACCACGTAGGTTAAATCTCATGACAGTATCCAGCCGACCACAAGGTCAATCATATGTGATATCCATAACCGAGTGCAATCGATCATGAAGTCAAAGGCAACATATTAGATATGTCTTGAATTCTAGAACAGCAAGGTTTCCCAACCCTATCCCTATCTAGTATCCAGCTGACCACAAGGTCAATCATATGTGATATCCATAACTGAGTGCAATCGATCATGAAGTCAAAGGCAACATGTTAGATATGTCTTGAATTCTAGAACAGCAAGGTTTCATAACCCTATCCCGTTTTTGTTTTCTCATAAAGTTACGGATAAATTATGCCTAATTTTATTGAGATTATTCCTAATCTTAGTGGGTTTGTATTCCTAGTTGTATTAAGATTTAGCCACTATTATAAATATATTCTTTATTCCATTAATTTAGTGCGGCAGATGAAAGAGAGTATTAGTGTATTTTTAGGATTAGGATTTTGTGAGAGAGGCATATTTTGTATACCACTTTTATTATAATAAAGATCTCCACTGCGTCTTCGCTCATAGATGTACTCCAGTGGCCGAATCACATAAATATTGTATGCTTTATTTTTCTTCTCTCTTTCTCGATTCTCTTTTGGTATTTTCACATCCGACGAACTAGATATTCTTCGCTTTTGTTCTAACAAACTTCATCAGAGTCGTATTGTTCATTTGGGTGTTTAAGGCATCGAGGACATTTGAGATCGAGAAGTTTGATCGCTCCAGTAGTTTCGCTCTATGGCAAGTTGTCGTTCTGATGCAACAGAGGTTGCAAAAGGCACTATTAGAGATGAGAAGATTGGCACTTCAGAGAACCTCGCAGATTTTCTCATTAAGTCTTTTTCAGTGATCAAGTTCGAGTATTCCGTAAACTTAGTTCGTATGTGCAACAGCACTTCCGGAGCTTTTGGGGTTTTTGGTGGAGAAGACAGAGAATTCAAGCCAAGTGGAGATTGTTAGATATGTCTTGAATTTTAGAAGAACTAGGTTTCCTAACTCTATTTCGTTTTGATTATCTCATTAAGTTAAGTTTAGATTATGCCTCATCTTGTTGAGATTATTCCTAATCTTAATGAGTTTGTATTTCTAATTGTATTAGGATTTAGCCTCTATTATAAATATACCCTTTATTATATTAATTTGGTGCGGCAGATGAAAGGGAATATCTGTGTATTTTTGGGATTAGGGTTTTTTGAGAGAGGCATATTTTGTATACCACTTTGATTATAATGAAGATCTCCTCTGCGTCTTCGCCCGTGGATGTAGGCCAGTGGCCGAACCACGTAAATATTTGTATCCTTTATTTTTCTTCTCTCTCTTTCTCGATTCTCTTTTAGTATTTTCGCATCCGACGAACTAGATATGTGTGTCATCAAATCCTACTCTGCATATCATATGTCCAACAATGATAATGTCTATACATGATAATCAAAAAGTATATGAAGAGAAACTATAGTAAGCCGACATGTAGAGTAACTAAGTATGAAAAATACCATGATAACTGACGTAAGCCACTCTACCAATCAAGAATCATCCAACATCATATTAAAGCGATAATTAAAATCAAAAGATAGAGCAAGTAACATGAATTGTAGGAAAGTAGGTAAAACTGATCTATTCAACACTACAACATAGTGGTTGATTGCTGGCAGATATATGCTGGCAAGTCTAGTGAGTGCCAGAACATACACTAATTTTCTGGCAATTTTGTAAGGTGCCCATATTTTATTATCGCGCGATCCCAAAACCTCCCAATGTGCCAAGTTAAAAAAAAAAACAAAAATCTTCGCGCGGGCGAGCGCGGGAGCGCTAAGTTTTTTTTATTTATTTTTGGCGCGAGAAACTAAAACAGCCCACCCTAACCTTTTTCTCACCCCCTTTCTTCACAATCTGAAAACTCTTTCTCAGCCCTTTTTCTCATTATCTAAAAGGCCCTATTTTCCTCTTTCTCAGCCCCTTTCCTCATAATCTAAAAGCTCTATTTTCCTGCTTGCATCTCAAGCAGCGCGTTATCCACCTCGGCAGCGGAGGCCTGTTATCTATCTCGGCAGCAGCAATCACTTTGTGGAGTTCGTCAATCATCGCATGAAGGCTCGTCATCCACCTCGACAGTGCCGCCAGATTTGCTACCTCCTCGACCTCAAATTCCTCGCTTCGTTCACCACAACGTGAGAGCGCGATCCCTCTTGCAAATTTCATAGTGACCATATTCATAAAATTTGGGTAACAAATTTGCATTTGGATTGATGTATGGACAAGAAATTTGTTTAGGGCTTTTTCATTGTGGAATTTGCTGTGATTGGAGAAGGAGAGGGTTGGGATTTTTTTCTTTTAACGCAAAAATATAGAGGGATGCCCTCCTGTCACCTCGGCCACCTCAGCCTTTAGCTGCAGGATACGGTCAACACCAGGCTGCTCGCCTCCTGCCGGCTCCTCGCTCGAACCAGCCGCAGTAGCCCGAGTCTGAATACCAGCAGACGGCTCCGCAGGCGCACGCCCACCACCACGACCAGGACGGGGAGGTCTACCACGACCACGAGCCATCTGTAAAACACAGAAACCGCGTAAGAGAAAAGAGGGTCGGTAACACCCAAGAAGCAACAAGCCAAAAACAAACCCCCGAACTCCCAGTGGGTACCTCAAGCCGACGAAGGCGAGGGGTACACACCGGCGCGAGGGTCAACAGATAGATAGGTAAGTAAAACAGTAGCATAAGTAAGCATGAGAATGAACCATACATGAACGACTACGCTACTGTGAGCAAATAGCATATGCATCAACTGTAGATAGATAATGAAACCCAATCACCACCAGACCACATGGACGGATCCCTGGCACTGTCACAACTGCTCACTCACATGCATATAACCTCCGCAGATGCACATGACAAGAGGCTCACGGGTCAGAAACACACAACCCTTTTCCGGAAAAGAACACCCTAAGCGGTGGATCAAACCGCTGGTGTACGTGAAGTGCTAGAAGAGCTGTGACGATCGATGCAGAATGCTCAATCCACAGAACGGCAACAAGCCGAGAATAGCAACTGATAATACGGATAACAAGGATCGCTCGGAACAACAGGCGATCACCACCGACCAACCAGGTCATCACAATAAACCATGCAACCACACTACTCTACTAATGGCAAGCTCACAAAAGTAGAGGAAAGAGAGTCTAGTGAACTAATAATCAACATACGAGAGAAAGGGATAGAGAGGTATCACCGCTAGTCCACTGAACCGACTCCGGATCGAAGTACCCACCTGCAGAAACGAGAGAGCCTAACACGATGGCTCACGGGAACGTCGACAGGACCTACGAAAGACTCACAGGGTCAAGGTCCACCAAGTCGACACTAACATACATAAGCACACAACCCGCAACCGTCAGATCGTCCTGAAAACCCGTCGGGACGATTCCGAACCCAAACCAAGCCCCAGAGGGGTACCAATAAACCACGCGAGTGCTCCGCTGTCCACAACCACACCAAGCAAGGTGGTTGGACAGCGGGCACAAGGCCGGGATGCCACGAACACCAACGCATCCGAAACGGCTTTTCGTGTTCCCGAAAAATGCCGATTTGGCACCGGAACCCTTCGTCACTAATCCGCTGCCCACGAAACTTCAGGACAGCGAAGGAGAACAGGCAACAAGGCTATACGACGAAGCCAGGTTGCTCACGAAACCAGCAAGTGAGTTGCACGACCGAAACGCGCGTTCCGCCGACTATTTTATCGGAAAACGTATCGAAAATTAAACCGAATCTCCGCGAAGGGGCGAAGAGATTGGACAACCAGTCCACTGGGCCTCAAGGGTCATGCCCTTGCTGCCCGCAGCATCACAATGCTGCCACAAACACATAAAGCCCTAAAATATGCAACTATAAACCATAAAGAGGTAATAAAAGTAAAGTTGGAGCAATCCGCTCGTCCGCACAACCCTCCGCAAGCACCAGCGGATAGGGAACGACGCAACGGAGGCCGTGCTCACAGCCCCTCTGCGACAGGAATAGTCGCGGGCTCAAATAGTCCACAAAAACATTCAAAGCATGAAATATAGGGGCTCGACACAGTCGAGGCAGCAAATCGGGGCACCGTTGCTGTCAACTGAGGTGACCACGGTGATCAGCGCGTCGCCGCGATCATCGTGTTCACCTCCCGAAGATCGGGAGGCAGACAAAGGTCCAAATCCACGCATGCAGCTCCAAACAAGCAGGGACCAAGCCCGGCCGGAGCAAGTAAGCTTCGGTCGGCTGCCGACGGACATGCAGCGTGCGCGGCGGCTCAGGTCGGACGCCGGGAAGGTGGAGAAGAGGGGGATCACCTCAACCGGCGGCAGGAAGCGGTGGCGGCGGCGCAGGGAGAGCGACAGCTCTCGGGTCGGCTATCCGAAACTAGGGCACAGCTGCACCGGCGACGAACGGCGGCGGTCGGGACGGCGAGCACCGGCAAGAGGGGCTCGCCGGACGTCGGTTAGGGGGCGACCGCGACAGCACAGGGCGACGGCAGCGGGGGCCGGAAGCTTTCGGCCGTGGGTGCCCTAGGAGCCCTAGCGGCGACAGCGGCGTCTGCGGCGGCGCACCGGCGGTACGAGGGCGGCCGGGGAAGCAGGGGTCGGCGGCGGCGGTCCTCCGGAAGCCGGCAGGGGACCACCTCGTCGACGGGAGGCGGCGGCAGCAGAGATCCAAGTCTCTCTGCCCGCACCTCCAGCCGCAGCAACAGCAGCAGCGGCAGCAGCGGCAGCAGCGGCGCTCCACGGCGACGGCGGCACGGGAGCGGCCGGGGAAGGAGGCGACGGCGGCGGCGGTCCTACCGAGGCTGAGCGAGGGCTGCTGCGACGACGGGAGGCGGTGGCGGCTCGGATCAAGGACCCACTGCCCACACTCCTCCAGCAGCAGCACGCGGCGGCGCGGCGACGCTCGGCGGCGGCTCCAGTCGCCGGGGAGAGGCGCCGGGCATCGGGGCGCGGCCGAGGAGGACTAAGGCACGGGATCCCCCTCCCCTCTCCAGGAACACCCCAGCCAAGAGAGGAAGTAGGAGAAGAAGAAAAGAAGAAAAAAAAAGAGAGGGAGGAGGGAAACCACTGTTCCGGCCGGCCAGGGAGGCCGGCAGCAGCTCGGGGGAGAGGCAGGGGGAGGAGGAGGCTGTGGCTGAGGGGCTAGGGCACCTAAACAACAAGGTTTAGGGTTTTAATCCCACAACTCACATATATACTATTGCACAAATTACAAATAAACCCCCCGAAAATGAAGAATTCCAACCCGAGTCCCTCACAGCACGTATAAAATGCGCGGACACCCCTCCACGCACGATCTCACGCAAAACGGTACACAACTAAGGACCTTTTCGCGAAAAAATCAAAAAGCCATTTCGACCCCTCGGAGATGAACTCGCAATATCTCACAATCCGACGGTCGAATTCATGAACGGATCGCGCCATCGCGATCAGCACTGCCGAGACATCGAACCTACGATTTTGGATCTCCAAGAAAGGTCGCCGATTCGCGACACAAGCCATCCTCCTTTCACCTCCAACAACAAACACAACAAAAGATACATACAAAAAAATACATATATATACAAATATACTTATATATATATACATATATATATACACTAGTAGAGAGAGAGAGAGAAAACAAAACAAATTCAAATTCAAAAATTTGAATTCTTACATCAGTCCCAACATACAAAAAGTTTCGTCCCCAAAACATACTCACACACCATCCGCAAACAACTGCGGGTACCTCTCACGCATAACAGACTCTAGCTCCTAAGTAGTTTCGCGCTCCTTGTGATTCGCCCATTGAACATTCACATACGGAATGCTCCGGTTCCTCAACTGCTTCACCTTGTAAGCCAGAATCCTCAAAGGCACCTCATCGTAGCTGAGATCCTCCCTCAGCTGAACTGTCGTCGGGCTGATCACGTGAGAAGGGTCAGGAATGTACTTTCGAAGCATGGACACGTGGAAGACGTTGTGCACTCGAGCAAGACTAGGAGGAAGAGCCAACCGATAAGCCACCGGACCCACACGCTCAAGGATCTCGAACGGTCCCACGAATAGCGGACTAAGCTTGTTCCGCAATCCGTACCGCTTGATCCCTCGAGACGGCGACACCTTGAGCAGCACATGCTCACTGACATGAAACTCTAGGTCACTCGTCGCTGGTCCGCGTAGCTTTTCTGCCGGCTCTGCGCAGTCAGCAGCTGCCGCCTCGCACTGCGAATCCTGGCCTCTGCGTCCTCCAACAGGTCAGGCCCGATCACACGACGCTCACCGACGTCATCCCAACAGATCGGAGATCGACATCGACGTCCATACAGAGCCTCGTACGGTGCCATTCCAATGCTCGCTTGGAAGCTGTTGTTGTAGGCGAACTCCACCAAACAAAGGTACTTGAACCACCCCTCTCCATAGTCCATAACGCATGCTCGGAGCATATCCTCGAGAGTCTGAATGACTCGCTCCGACTGCCCATCACTCTAAGGGTGGAAAGCTGTGCTGAAATTGAGCTTTGTTCCCAGAGCCTCTGCAAGCTCCTCTAAAATTGTGATACGAAGCGAGTATCCCGATCCGAAACGATCGACACTGGCACCCCATGCAGCCTGACGATCTCATCCAAATAGAGCTGTGCCAGTCGGTCTCGAGACCAAGTCGTGTGTACCTGCAGGAAGTGAGCTGCTTTCGTCAGTCGATCCACAATAACCCCGATCACATCATGACCTCGCTGAGAACGAGGCAACCCGGTGACGAAATCTATAGTGATCTGCTCCCACTTCCATACTGGTACAGGTAACGGTTGAAGCTTCCCTGCTGGTCGCTGATGCTTAGCCTTCACTTGCTGACAAACCAGACACTGTGCCACATGCTGAGCTACGTCCATCTTCATGCCAGGCCACCAGAAACTCTGCTTCAGGTTGCGGTACATCTTCGTCCCTCCAGGATGAACGGTGTACGGCGACCGATGTGCCTCAGTCAAGATCTCCCGCCTCAAGTCCCGATCACTGGGCACACACCTCCATCCTCAAAAACGGAGGAAACCATCGGCGTGAATCGTGAAGTCTCCATCTTTACCTTGCTCAACCTCAGCTCGCACTTTCTGCAAGTGCGGGTCCGTCAGCTGTCCACTAGAAATTCGATCTGACAAGGTGGGCTGCACCACCATGGTTAACAGCTGTGCGGTAGCTCCAGAAGGTAGGATCTCCAACTCTAGTCGACGAAACTCCTCCACCAAGCGCTCCTGGTCGGTGATCATAAGAGACAGCTCCGCCGAAGGCTGCTTCCGGCTCAAGGCGTCCGCCACAACGTTCGCCTTGCCCGGATGGTACTGGATAGAGAGGTCATAATCCTTCAAAAGCTCAAGCCACCGTCTCTGTTTGAGGTTCAACTCCTTCTGAGTGAAGAGGTACTTTAGACTCTGATGATCCGTAAACACCTCGCAATGTGCTCCGTACAGGTAGTGTCTCCAAAGCTTGAGAGCAAACACCACCGCTGCTAGCTCGAGATCGTGCGTCGGATAGTTCTTCTCGTAGTCCTTCAGCTGGCGCGAAGCATATGCGATGACCTTCTCCTGCTGCATGAGCATGCACTCCAATCCTATTCGAGACACATCGCAGTAGACCACAAAGTCCTCACCAGGCTGCGACAATGCTAGGATAGGGGCACGAGTCAGTCTGTCCTTCAGCTCCTGAAAGCTCTTCTGACAAGCGGGATTCCACAGAAACCTCTCGCCCTTCCTCGTCAGCTTGCTCAAAGGGGCGGCGATCTTAGAGAAACCCTCAACGAATCGCCGGTAATAACCCGCCAAGCCGAGGAAGCTCCTGATCTCCGTCACAGAAGTCGGAACAGGCCAATCCACCACTGAGTCCACCTTCGGGTCCACCGCGATACCAGACTGCGTCACGATGTGGCCCAAGAAGGAGACTTCCCGAAGCCAGAACTCACACTTCTTGAGCTTAGCGTAAAGCTTATGCTCTCGAAGCGTCTGGAGGACTCATCGAAGATGATCCTCATGCTCCATGTCGCTCCTCGAATAAATCAGTATGTCGTCAATGAAGACCATGACAAACTGATCCAAGAACTGTCGGAAGACCCTGTTCATCATATCCATGAAAGCTGCCGGGGTGTTAGTCAATCGAACGGTATCACCGTGAACTCGTAATGCCCGTAACGAGTCCGGAAAGCCGTCTTCGCAACGTCCTCGGCCTTGATCTTGAGCTGATGGTAACCTGACTGCAAATCAATCTTCAAGAATACCGAGGCTCCCTGAAGCTGGTCGAAGAGATCGTCGATCCGCGGTAGAGGGTACTTGTTCTTCACCGTCACCTTGTTGAGCTCTCGGTAGTCAATGCACAAGCGCATACTACCGTCCTTTTTCTTGACGAAGAGGACCGGCGCTCCCCAAGGAGAAACACTCGGTCGGATGAAGCCCATATCCAGAAGATCCTCTAGCTGAGCCTTCAACTCCTTCAATTCGGCGAACGCCATGCGATAGGGGGCCTTCGAAATCGGAGTAGTGCCCGAAACCAAATCGATGAAGAAGGCAATCTCTCGGTCCGGAGGCATCCCGGGTAGCTCGGCAGGAAAGACATCGGGGAAATCTCGAGCCACCGAAATATCCTCCAGAGCCGGTACAGCTCGATGAATGACGTCTATCGAAGCCAGGTAAGCCGTACATCCACTGATCAACAAACTCCTAGCACTGGCAGACGAGATAGTCAATGCGAAGAAAGAACTCTTACAAGCACGATAGACGAATTCCTTCTAGCCCGGCTCCGCGAAAGTCATCGTCCTCTGCTCACAGTCGATGGTGGCGTGATGCTTGGTGAGCCAGTCCATCCCAAGCACCACATCGAACTCCTTCAGCGACAACAGGACCAGGTTCGCCGAGAATACCTGGTCGCCAAGCAACATCGGACAAGCCCTGATCCATCTCTCTGCTCCAAGGCCCTTATTGGGGGTCTGGATCCGAAGGGGTACAGGAAGCGGACTCGACTCCAGACCGTGCTCGCGTGCGAAAGAACGAGAAATGAAAGAATGCGATGCTCCAGTATCAAACAACGTCCTAGCACGAGAGCCGAAGAGGGAGGTTATACCTGCAACCACGATGTCTCCACCGGTGTCTCCCTCGGGGTGGGACATGTTGAAGACACGTCCACTCGATGCCTGGGGTGTCCCCTCCTGCTGGCGAGAAGTGGAGGGACGCCCAGACGAAGCTGCAGCTGCTGGTGGCGGGTTCCTCCGGTTCTGTCTCTAAGTGGCTGGAGAGGAAGCAGTACTCTGTGCTGGTCCCATCGTGCAGTGCTGTCGCATATGTCCCTTCTGGCCGCATCGAAAGCAGTGATCTCGGCGCTGGGGGCAGGCGTACGGCCGATGACCTTGCCCACAAATAACGCACGTCGGGTTCTCCTGCCACTAGCTCCCAGATGGAGCACTCCTGGCTGACTGGCTCAGCTGATGCTTCGGCGGCCTCTTCTTAGAGAAAGAGCCACCGCTGGAACTGGGGTAGGAACGCTTTCGGTCAGCGTTCCTCTCGAGCTGATCTCGCTCTGCGCGCGTCTCCTCCATCTCGTACTGAACCATCTGGGCGCGCTTGTAGTACTCATCGTACGTCATCACCCCATGGGAGGCGATCAAGAGGCGGATGCTCGGCCTCAATCCCCTCGCGAAGTGCCTTATGGTACTCATCTCGGGTAGCGAAGGGGATCAAGCCGATGATGTGGGAGAAGTCCCGCTCGTACTCCTCCACGGTGCGGTTTCCTTGCCTGAGATGCTCCAACTCACGCTCCAAGCTCTGCTTCGTGCTCTCTCGGAAGTAGTGGCTGAAAATAATCTCCTGAAACTCCTTCCACGAAGAATAGGCAGCGACGTAACGGGTCGTCAGGAGGTGCAACCACCAGTCGTAGGCCTTGTCATCCAGACAGTGGGTGGCCAACGGGACCTTGTCCTGCTCGTCGATGCAGAGGTCGCGAAAGAGCTTCTCAATCTGTGCGACCCAACGCTCCACAGTCCGTCCACCATCTTTCTTACCTGCGAACATGGGCGGATCGAACCTCCGGAATTTCGCCAATCGCGCTCGGATGTGGCCACCACCCCCAATCATGGGATCGGCGTCCACACACGGAACAGTCAACGTAGTCGCTGTCGTCGTTGCGGTCGTGGCCACAAATGGCGTGGGTGCCACATGAGGGTCTGCAGTCATCGGGGCACTCGGCGGAGGAGGAGGAGGGGCTGGAGCGGCAGTCGCCGTAGCCTGCTGCTGCAGGAACTGCTGGAACATGCTGGAGAGGGTCGTCAGCTGACCCCTCACCTCGGCCACCTCAGCCTCTAACTGCAGGATACAGTCAACACCAGGCTGCTCGCCTCCTGCCGGCTCCTCGCTCGAACCAGCCGCAGTAGCCCGAGTCTAAACACCAGCAGACGGCTCCGCAGGCGCACGCCCACCACCACGACCAGGACGGGGAGGTCTACCACGACCACGAGCCATCTGTAAAACACAGAAACCGCGTAAGAGAAAAGAGGGTCGGCAACACCCAAGAAGCAACAAGCCGAAAACAAACCCCCGAACTCGCGCACCTATACATCTTAGGTCTTCCTATGGGTCAACCTAACCAATGGTTCAGTTACAAATTTATGAATGAATGAGTGTTTGTAACCTTTACGCTCTGATACCGTCTTAATCTGTCACGCCCCGGGCTAGTTTTAGAAGCGAAAAAATGTGCCATTTTTTTTTTGAAGCCTAGCCCGCGCCACGTACAGACCCGTCACAAATACAGGTCCCACTGTCAACACGGACAGAGTCTCCCCTGTATTTGCACGGCGTACACACGATACAAAACAGGATCACAACCACCATTCATTTATCACACATACAACAAATCACAATATCCAATACATACAACTAACTGTCCTTAACAATTGTATGTATCTAAACAAGTCCTTAGGTGAAGGATGATGCGATGCACAAAACAACAGATCATTCTATAAAAATACTTCTTACCCAGAAACTTTATTTGAAACTCTAATCTCAATCATTTAAAGATCATTCTAAAACTGTTCTCCACACGAGAACTCTCTTTTGAAATCCAAAAGCTGATCGATCGAAAGCCGTTTGAAAACTGATTCCTACACGGAAACCTTATTTTGAAAACTGCTACCACGAGGGGTAGAAATCCACGATACATAGATTATCACATAGCTCGACAATAACCAAAACCACAAGAACGATATACTAAGCATAGTCATCCACAATATCTACGCATGCAATCAACACAAAATACTGAACCATATCCATAAGTCTACTAAGTAAGGGGAGAGTGTCAGGGTAGCAACCAAAACGGTGGTAACACAGGTCGGGACCTCTAATGCAGCTAACTAGTCGCGTCCCACAACGTCCCGACTCCCACCACCCGGCTCACCTGTAAAAAACAACGATGGCGGGGGGGGTGAGAACATGATAAACATGTCTCCCCTCCCAGTGGGTACCGCAAGCCGACGAAGGCGAGGTGTCACGCCCTGGGCTAGTTTTAGATGCGAAAAAACGTGCCAATTTTTTTTGAAAGCCTAGCCCGCGCCACGTACAGACCCGCCGCAAATACAGAGTCCACTGTACACACGGACAGAGCCTCCCCTGTATTTGCACGGCGTACACAACATACAACAGGATCACAACCACCATTCATTCATCACAACAACACAACAGCTCAATGAGATTCATACAGCTAACAGTCCTTAAACCTATATGAATCTAAGCAAGTCCTTAGGCGAAGGATGATGCGATGCACAAACAACAGATCATTCTAGAAAATTGCTCCTTACCCAGAAGTTTTATTTTGAAACCCTAATATCAAACATTTAAGAATCATTTGAAAATTGTTCTCTACACGAGAACTCACTTTTTAAATCCCAAAAGTCGATCGATCGAAAATCTATTTGAAAACTGTTTCCCACACGAAAACCTTTGTTTGAAAATGCTACCACGAGGGGTAGAAATCCAAGATACGTGATATAAAGCAACAATGATAGATCTAAAAGCATCGACATCCCAAAAAGTCTAAGCATGCAATAAAGCACATCCAAAATGTAACTGTAACAAAACCACAACATGGTAGACAAATCAACCACAGTGTAACTGAACTACATCCATAACTAGCTGATAAAGGATAAGGGTGATAACCAAATCTGGAGAGAAAAGCCTCACAGGTCGGGACCTCTAGTACCACTAACTAGGCATGCCTCGTTGCGTCCCGACTCTCACCACCCTGCTCACCTGAAAACAACAACGAGGGCGGGGGGTGAGAACATGTAAACATGTCTCCCCTCCCAGTGGGTACCGCAAGCCGACGAAGGCGAGGTGTACACACCGGCACGAGGGTCAACTAATAGATAGATAAGGTAAACAGTAGCACAAGTAAGTATGAGGCTGACATACAACTGAACAACTATGCTACTGTAAACAACTAGTATATGCATCAATGGAGATAACCACAAAGTAAACCCAATCCATAGCCACCGGGACGTATCCCTGGCACTGTCACACTGCTTATCTCTCGGCACATAAACCTTCTGGACGCACTGCATCAAGGCTCACGGGTCGGACCAAACTCAACGACCCTTTTCCGAAAAAGAACACCCCCAGGCGGTGGTCATGCCCTCCGCACGACCTTCCGCAAGCTCCAGCGGATAGGTAACGACGTAACAGAGGCCGTGCTCACAGCCCCACTGCGACAGGACCAGTCGCAAGCACATAAAATCCATAAAAATAGTGAAAGCAAGCGATAAAATTGCTCGACAAAGGCGGAACAGCGAAACGGCTCATTCAAACCGAAAACTAAGGTGAGCATGATGATCAGCGCATCGCTGCGATCATCGTGCTCACCTTCCCGAGCTTCGGGAGGCAACAGAGAGCAAGAACACAAGCATGCGGCCCAACCAAGTTAAAAACACACCCTGGCCGGAGCAACTAGCTCCGGCCGGCTGCCGGCCGATATGCACGACGCGCGACGGCCAGGGTCGAATGCGGAGGTGGTGAGGAAGAGGGTGCTCACCTCAACCGGCGGCAGAAAGCGGCGGCGGCGGCGTGGGGAGGAGAGGAACCCTCGGGTTGGCTAGGGCACGGCGGCGCCGGCAACAAACGGCGACGGCGGCCGGCGGCGACGTGAGCACTGGCAAGAGGAGGTCGCCGGAAGTCGGGTGGTCGGTGACCGCGACAAAGAAAATAGGCGGCGGCGGCGGCGGAGCGTGCTCGGCCACGGCTGCCCTAACAGCCCAGGTTGAGCCCGCGGCGGCTGCGGCGGCGCTCCGGCGGCACGGCGGCGGCCGGAGAGGAAGGTGACGGCGCCGGAGGTCTGGAGGGTGGCGGCGCGCACCCTCCAAGGCGGCGGGAGGCGGCGGCAGCTCGGGTCACCAACTCCCTGCCCGCAGCTACCCTAGCAGCAGCTGCAGCAGCTCGGCGGCGCACAACGGCGGCTCCCGGCGGTGGGGCAGGTCGCCGGCAGTTGTGCCACCTCCGGGGAAGCACAGGCGTGGGTTCACCCAGGGTGCACACTGCCGGGAAGGAGAAGAAGGAGAAGAAGAAGAAGAAGAAGAAGAAAAGGGAGAGAGGGAGTTGGCCGGGGATTGCGCAGGCCAAGGGTGGTCGACGGCGGCCAACGGAGCTCGGGGAGATGGCAGAGGAGCTGGGGAAGGTGGGTGGCACCTCTGGGAGCTGAGGGAGAAGAAGAAGGAAAGAGTTTACTCTCTCTCTCTCCACTCACACGCACACACAACATATACACACTTGTACATTTGCACAAAAGCCCCTCAAACAAAGAATATAACCTCAGGGTCCCTCACAGCAGGAACAAAATGTCTAGACACCCCTCCACATTCGAGCTCACGCGAAACGGTGCGAGAAACAGGGTCCAGATCGCGAAACAATAATTGTACAATTCGACCTCTCAGCGAAGAACTTGTGATATCTCTCGATCTGCCCGTCGCATGTCAAAACGGATCACACCATCGCGTTCAGCACTGCCGAGATATCGAATTTACTATTTTGGATCGTCAGAAACGGACTCCGAATTGCACCGTTAAGCCGTTCTCTCTCTGAAATCGAAAGATAGATAGGTAAGTAAAACAGTAGCATAAGTAAGCATGAGAATGAACCATACATGAACGACTACGCTACTGTGAGCAAATAGCATATGCATCAACTGTAGATAGATAATGAAACCCAATCACCACCAGGCCACAGGGACGGATCCCTGGCACTGTCACAACTGCTCACTCACATGCACATAACCTCCGCAGATGCACATGACAAGAGGCTCACGGGTGGAAACACACAACCCTTTTCCAAAAAAGAACACCCTAAGCGGTGGATCAGACCGCTGGTGTACGTGAAGTGCTAGAAGAGCTGTGACAATCGATGCAGAATGCACAATCCACAGAACGACAACAAGCCGAGAATAGCAACTGATAACACGGATAACAAGGATCGCTCGGAACAACAGGCGATCACCACCGACCAACCAGGTCCTCACAATAAACCATGCAACCACACTACTCTACTAATGGCAAACTCACAAAAGTAGAGGAAAGAGAGTCTAGTGAACTAATAATCAACATACGTGTAGTACCCCTGGGGCCTAACTGACGAAATGACTGCAGTATCCTAGACTGTTCGACACTTCTGGAGAGGGTCGAGACAAGTCGGAGTCGTTTTGGCGCAAAATAGACGTGAAAACGGACTCGGAGCACCGAAATAAGCCAAAACTGAAGTTTTGGACGTTTGGAACTTTAGGGCGCCCGGAAGTTAGGTTTTGGTCGCCCAGATGTTGAGTGCTCGTTTTTTGAATCGCTAAGTCATTTCGGATCCAGGTTTAGGGCGCCCGGAAAGTGAGTCCGAATGTTCCCCTTGTAAGTTAGGGGGGTGCCCTAGGATCTATCTAGATACTATCAATCACCTAGAGGGGGGTGAATAGGTGTATAACAAAAATCACAAATCTTAATGCGATAAAGTAATGCGGAAAATAAAATCAGCACACCGAGATTTACGTGGGAAACTCCACCTTGGAGAAAAACCCACGGGACCAACACGCGATAACAATCCACTAAGAATAAAAGATTACAAGGTGATTACCGACTCCACGGACTTAACCTCTCCTTTATCTTCTTTGGATCTCGCGCACACCACCGGGTTGTCCACGCTCCACGTTCGAATCCACGAACGCCACGCCTCGAATCCACGAGACGCCCAACTTCGAATCCACGAAGCCCTCAACACGTCGAATCCACGACGCCCACTCGAATCCACGAGCGCACTCCGTCCGGAGCAAGATCAACAAAATTGATGATGATTTATTGCTTAGAATATCATGAAAAAACTGTGGGAATAATCTCTAAGCAATCCTCAAATTGATTCTAAAAGAATATTGGGCATTGGGGCACCATGAATCAATTTGAGAGAAGCTTGATGTAGAAGATGAGGAAAACCGGTCACCTACAAGCTTCTAGGGTTTCTCAAAGATAATATGTGATTTTCCCCTTTTTGAGACACCCCCACATCCTATTTATATGGTTTGGAGACAAAGAATTAGGTTAGGGTTGAAAAACTGGACAATCAGGAAATTTCGTCGGGTCGGGGTCCGGACCGCGGGTATGGGGTCCGGACCCGGACACTGCTTAGGCGTTTCATTGTCCGGACCCCAGCCATCAGGGTCCGGACCCGATCTGCCAGTCTGCTTTGCAGACCTACGGGTTCCGGACCTCAACTTCTGGGGTCCGGACCCGGACTGCGTGACTGCTTTGCAGACCTACGGGTTCCGGACCTCAACCTTAGGGTCCGGACCTCGGAAGTTGGAAAACTTATTTTTTTTATTTTAAAACACTTTTTATCCATTCTAATGTCTTCCAAACACTTGTAAATGAATCTAAATCATCATCAAGATTATTTAAACTTACCAAGCATCGTGAATTCATACGTGGAGTCTTCGAGTCTTTGTTCTTCGTCTTTTCTTCTTCGAACCTTCAAGACTCCGACTCACTTCACGAAATATGCCAATATAAAATCCGTAACAATCTCCCCCTTTGGCAATTTCGTGACAAAAACACAAAAATACATAAAACACTCACGATGCTCATCTCTCTAAAAATAAAATTCATTGCCATCACCAAAACAATGAACTTCTCGCGTGAAAGATCCAAATGAAAAATAAAATTACAATTTAGTAACTCCTAAAACAAACTCTCTAACTTAGACAAACATGGAGTCTTGAAGTCTTGAGAGACCTGCAAAATATTTTCATTCTCCACGAACAAAGTTAGTAGAAAAAAGTATCAAAATCGCTCCCCCTTTGTTCATGCACTCTCTCCCCCTATGTTTATGCGTCTAAGTTATCATTACCATTTCCTCTCTCCCCCTTTTTGTCAAAAATTGCCAAAAGAGAAACACCAAAAATAGAGAGAAGTTCGAGAGAAATCAATCAAAATACAAGTTTAAAGCTTTTTCAATTTTGAAACAACTTGTGATAAAAATTTCAAGCAATGTTAGTACATGAGAAATATAAATTCACATTGACTTCTTTCAATCCCTATTAATTTCATAAGAATTAAGAACTTTACTACACACTCATCATAATGTAGACAAAATATTATCTGATTTCTTAATTCATATAAACTTCAAAAACAAGTCATCAATGATAATCTAAAGGCTCAAAAACTATCAAGATGTAAACGAATTATGAAGATGACTTAAGTGATTCATCAAAGAGACATAAAATTTGTCGCACAAACATTCAAATTTGAGATAAAACAAATAGCACAAGGGGTGGCTCTTTGAGCATCTTTCATGTATGTGGACCACCTTATAACTCCGAAAAATAAAAATTGTGACATTTTTCCTTTTGCATGCTTTTGCACTTATATATATTTTTTTTCGGATATGCAATTCAATTCTCATGTGGTAGCTTCACACACTAACCGGACGACCGGGGTGGTAGCTCTTTCCTCCATGTGGTGGTAGTTTTCACACTCCTTTTAAGGATGTAACTCTTTCCACATCTTTCAAAGCATATGAGCATTTTATAATAATAATTCCCCCTCGCTTATGCAATCTCTTATTTGAAAGAACATGTGACAAATTTTAGTCCATAAGAGAATGACTATTCATCAAATTCAACACACACAACCGAGATAGGTTAAGCTCCTAGAGATTACACATGATTGCCTAAATTTGATGAATATAAGTATTAAGAATTCTCATAATAGATTACCTTCAAATATAATGAAAATAAAGTAAAACCGATAATTATTATGAAATTCATTAAGAGTGAATGAAAGTGAACTTATTGATATTCAATGCACTATTTAATGTTCTAATCATTCAAAGAATCCAAAAAAAAATTGTAACAATGAAAGCACCAAAAACGTGTAATGCAATGAACAAAAGATATGCAATAAAAACCGATCAAAGCATTACTCTAAGTCAAAAACAAATTAAGGTTTAAGACAAGGAAAAATATCACCTTTCCGAACCCAAACTTGTCGGATTGTTGGTTGCCTTGGTTTGTTGACGTTGGGCACGGTTTGTTTTGACTTTTGATCAACCGTGGGTCTCACCATCGCATTCCGCTTTGGAGTATTTAAGTGTTGTGGCTTTGACTTTCGGTTGACCTCGGGTACTCGACCTTTTGGATGTTGCTTTTGAAACCGAGGAGGTTGTCGAGTGGTGGAAGATGCCGATAGATGCTTAGAAGATGCCACTTGAGTTTTCTTTTTATGGCATGTCTTCTTGATATGTCCTTTCTTTCCGCATCTATGACATATTTTATCCTTCAATTTCGTTGAGACTATATGTGCTGAATTTTTAACCTTCTCAACATGTTTTCGCTCATATCCAAGTCCAAGTTTACTTGTTTGACCCAATCCGAGCATACTATCAAGCTTTTTCGATCCGGAGGAGAATTTTAGTATGTCGGACTTGAGTTCATGGACTTGTTTAGTCAAGACTTGATTAGAAGTATGAATTTCCTTGACATGATGTTCTAGAAAACCAATCTTCTCTTGATGTGATTTAATCGTCGTCTCCGATTGGTCTAGATTCTCTTGGAGGATTTTGTTGTTCTTCAATATCGACTCCCTTTCCTCCTCAAGAGCTTTAGTTGTGGTCTTCAACATTTTATTTTCATTCTCAAGTTCCAATAGATGGTTCCTCAACTTCTTATTGTACTTAGCCATCTTCTTCGATTCCTTAAGAAGTTGTTGATACGCCACTAAAAGATTTTCCTCGTCCGACTCTTCTTCGCTCTCATCAAATAGAGGAGGCCGACTAATAGTACTACCTTTTTCACCCATAATGATAGATAAATCTAGATCCCGCTCTGATACCAATTGTAAGTTAGGGGGGTGCCCTAGGATCTATCTAGATACTATCAATCACCTAGAGGGGGGTGAATAGGTGTATAACAAAAATCACAAATCTCAATGCGATAAAGTAATGCGGAAAATAAAATCAGCACACCGAGATTTACGTGGGAAACTCCACCTTGGAGAAAAACCCACGGGACCAACACGCGATAACAATCCACTAAGAATAAAAGATTACAAGGTGATTACCGACTCCACGGACTTAACCTCTCCTTTATCTTCTTTGGATCTCGCGCACACCACCGGGTTGTCCACGCCCCACGTTCGAATCCACGAACGCCACGCCTCGAATCCACGAGACGCCCAACTTCGAATCCACGAAGCCCTCAACACGTCGAATCCACGACGCCCACTCGAATCCACGAGCGCACTCCGTCCGGAGCAAGATCAACAAAATTGATGATGATTTATTGCTTAGAATATCATGAAAAAACTGTGGGAATAATCTCTAAGCAATCCTCAAATTGATTCTAAAAGAATATTGGGCATTGGGGCACCATGAATCAATTTGAGAGAAGCTTGATGTAGAAGATGAGGAAAACCGGTCACCTACAAGCTTCTAGGGTTTCTCAAAGATAATATGTGATTTTCCCCTTTTTGAGACACCCCCACATCCTATTTATATGGTTTGGAGACAAAGAATTAGGTTAGGGTTGAAAAACTGGACAATCAGGAAATTTCGTCGGGTCGGGGTCCGGACCGCGGGTATGGGGTCCGGACCCGGACACTGCTTAGGCGTTTCATTGTCCGGACCCCAGCCATCAGGGTCCGGACCCGATCTGCCAGTCTGCTTTGCAGACCTACGGGTTCCGGACCTCAACTTCTGGGGTCCGGACCCGGACTGCGTGACTGCTTTGCAGACCTACGGGTTCCGGACCTCAACCTTAGGGTCCGGACCTCGGAAGTTGGAAAACTTATTTTTTTTATTTTAAAACACTTTTTATCCATTCTAATGTCTTCCAAACACTTGTAAATGAATCTAAATTATCATCAAGATTATTTAAACTTACCAAGCATCGTGAATTCATACGTGGAGTCTTCGAGTCTTTGTTCTTCGTCTTTTCTTCTTCGAACCTTCAAGACTCCGACTCACTTCACGAAATATGCCAATATAAAATCCGTAACACCCCTCGGGAATATCGATCCTTTTGACACGTGTGGGGTGGTAGGTGAGTTCTGCTGGACCATGTTAGGGCACACCAGACTGCGAGCGGAGATTCCGAGGTGCTGGTCGAGTGCTGCCTGGAAGAAGTGGGCGCCCGGTTCCTGGATTCTGGGCGCCCGAATGTTGGAATTTCAGCTGAGGGACAGGTTAGCAACAGTTGTTCTTGGGGCTTATTTTATCCAACCTATACCTCTATAAAAGATTAGGGACGACCCCCTGAGGCTTTTTTCTCCTATCCTTCATTGTGAACCCTGGATAATTGCAGGAAACATCCTTCAATTCCTCTAAATTGCATATCTTCCATTGAAGGCTTTGGATTCCTGCAGAACAGCAGCGTCGACCTGTGGCGTTTCTACTCGTGTGCAGTGTAGGAGTATCCAAATCCCACGAAACTTGGTTTGTTGGATTGTGGACTCGTAGAGGAAGTGTGGGATCCTTCCAATCACATTTTGGACAGGTATGTACTCTTCAGTTGTTGTTTTACTGGACCTCTTGTGTTCTTGAACTGAAATTTAGATTTTTCCTTTGATCTTATGGATCCAAATCTCTATGGAGCTGGATTTTTGAAGTGAGGATTGGTTTTCCCTCATCCCTTGCTGGTTTGGAGGTTCTTTCCACCTAGATTGAGAATTCAAAGGTGAGTACTAGCTCAGATTTTGAGAATTAAGCTTAAGTGCTGAAATTGTGGATCCTTGATGGATTTTTTGGATTTTTGAATCCAGATTTTTGTTAGAAGCTTTGGAGAAGATTTGGATTGATCCATCACTGTATTTGGGAGGTATGTGACCCTATTCCCTGGGCTAGACTTGTGGGAATTCTAGGAATTAAGGTAGAAGTGTTATTTACTTAGTTGCTGGAACTTCTGGATGCAGTTTCTGAGGGTCCAGAAGTTGGGTCCGAATCTGTGCTAAGGATTTTTGGAGATCGATTCGAACTCCGTTTTGGCTGAAATTTGGGGGGATTGTTCTTGAGCCCTTGCTGGTGAGTTGGGTAAATTTTCACTGCATTTGGACTTAGAATTTGGATTTTATCGCATGTTGAATCCCTGTTGGTCGTGCTGCCAGGCTGCAGTTCTGGGCTGATGTTCTGGGCGCCCAGAACTTGAGCAGGGGGATCCGAATCCTGTTTTGGCTGGTTTGAGCCCAGTTTCAGCTGGTTTTGTTTGGAGGCCTTCCACTCGACTCCTAGCCTTTGTTGGATAGCTTTTGAGGTGGGTTGATGTTGCCGAAAGCTTCGAAATTCCTCCTAAGTTGTAGAGAGTGCAGCATGTTGTGTTATTATCAGATTTTTCATGTTAGTAGCTCGAATTCATGAATTTGCATATGTTTATATGAAATCTGAATTTGGAGTATAAATTAATAATTTATAGACATGATTTTACATGCTGAACTGGGATTTGACTTAGGAGAAAACTGGCGAACCTACAACCGTCACTTTTCGAAAATGTTATCAGATTTTGCTCTAGGAGCCGTTTCTGTTCTTGTATCACCGCTGTTAGTGCGAGGTGGATACTTAGATTATTGTAGGACGAGTTTACGCTCGTGCTGAGATGCCGAGCTTGTGTTTACAGCAGGGTTAGGCTGTTTTGTATTACCGGGTGCCGTCGGGGTTGACGGTGGACCCAGATTCTTATTTTAGTATCTGTTTGTGCTGAGAGCACGTGAGCTTGGAGTCTTTGACCCATTTGACCCTTTTCTATTTAATTATAGCCTGCCGGAGCCTGATTGTGCTCGACAGAGATACGCTTATTAACTCGGTTGGGTAGCTCCCCCGAGTGCCGCTCCGGAGTGAGGCCTCTCATGCGTTGATGTCGCTGCAGATTAGTGGTTATGATTCTTGGACCGGCTACCTTTTGGTAGTGTGCGGTGTGGCTAAGCTTTTGGCTGGACGAGCCTTTTTGGGCGATTCCGTTAGATTGGGTCATGAGTGACTATTCACATTGTTGATGCTTATACTTTGAGAGTATGACTTGGATAGTGGTAGGGTAGTGGCATTTTAGCTGTAGAGTTTATTCCAGCTTATTTTATTATTTCTTTACCTACCAGCTATACTGTTAGTCTCGTAGACTTAGTGGGTGGACCGTTGGGGTCGGTAGCGGTACCCACTGAGGACTAATTCTTTTGATAGTAGTTCTCACACCCATTGTTGCCACTTTTTCTTGCAGAGCCTTCGTCTGTTGCGGCTGCTGCTTCTGTTCCTACGGATCAAGGTAAGGGAGTCGCGAGCTAGATCCCTACCATTCCCAAGTTTTTCTAGAGGAGGACCCTACTGGAGATAGTTTCATTTTGAGTTGTGCCATGTACATATAGTGTGGACTGGTTGTTTTTTTTGAGGTGGACTTGTACCTATTTTTGGTTTTGGAGGAACTGTTGTATTTTGGATCCTATATGTACAGGTGGCTTTTGTTCTATTAGTATGATCTTATTTCAGCTCTATATCTCTTGTAGTTGCTTTTATGCTTTGTTTACAGGTTAGCTATCGCTTCGTATACATAGAAAATTTTATGTATACGGCGAATCTGTTGGCGAGCCCGGGGGAACGAGTAATCCGGGGCGAGACAATACGAGAGAAAGGGATAGAGAGGTATCACCGCTAGTCCACTGAACCGACTCCGGATCGAAGTACCCACCTGCAAAAACGAGAGAGCCTAACACCGACGGCTCACGGGAACGTCGACAGGACCTACGAAAGAGTACACTGAACTTTTGCAAATTACGGAGTTCTAGTGTGAGAATAGTGGCTCGTGCTATTCTGGAGTTTTGGGTTGTGTTTGGTGAGCTTCGGAGTGTTTTCGGGACTTAAAAAGTACGAAAACGGACTCCGGGAGTCAAAATCTTTATTTGCAGATTTTGCAATCGCATACCGGTATCTGGTTTAAGGATACCGGAATCCAGTGAGAACTGGTTTGCGCAGCTCTCGGGTTCTGCGGAATCTGGCTGGAGATACCGGAATACACTGGCATTCCGGTATGTTCAATGCGCATACCGGTACTGGAGTGTTAGTACCGGTATGGGGAAGGCGCATACCGGAATCCCTTTGCGCAGACCGCTTGGCCGAGGCTCGGGTTTGCGGGATTTTGGTTGGATACCGGTATGCCCATGCGCATACCGGTATACAATGCTGCAGAATGCCATTTGTGCAGTTTTGTGATTTTGTTCTTTGGAAGGGCTTATGGGGATATTGTTACATCTCTATAACTTACCCCTTCACCCCTTCACAGCCATTGTTGGCTGAGGTTGGGAGGAGAGGAAGAAGGTAGGTCTCTCTCTCTCTCTCTCTAGGTTTTCTTGCTCCCAACCCCTTAGATCATGGTTTTGATCTCTTTTCTCTCCATTTTCTTCGTGGAGGAGTGCTCCTAGGCTTGGAGGGAGCTCGGGGCTGAGGAGAGAAGCTTGTTGGAGGATGGATCTTCAACCCTAGCTTGTGTGAGCTTGAGTGGAAGCTTGTTTTGAGGTTAGTAAACTCTTTTACAACCTCTATTTGTGTTTTTGCTTAAGATTTAGCTTGTAAACCTAGTTTCTTGAAATTAGGGTTTTAATTTGGGGTTTCTTGAATGAGAGTTCTTGAGGTGAAATTGATGGGTGTAAAACGTTGTTGTAGGTTGGATTTGATGATCTCTAACCTCAATTTGGACTTAGAACAAGTTTTACTTGCTCAAGGTATTTTTCACCCTTTTACCTCATAGATTTTGGTGGTTTTCGAATTTGTTTGTTCGAAACTTTTAACCCCTTGGAAAATATCTTAGGGTATGAGAAGCTCGAGGGATGACTTCGTTTCGAAGTACTGCGAGGTTTCGATGGGTATCCGGTGGGTTTGACCTCACCGAAATGGGTGAACTCCCCCTATGTCTCCTCTAATATTTAGAGTTGAATTGTTGCATAATCATGCTTATTTTGACATGATAGAAATATTGGGATCATGATATATGTATAGCACATATGAGAATTGCATACTCTATATGGTAGAGTTTATGTTATGATAGTTGTAATTGCATGAGACATATATATATTGTGTATGCAAAAGGCATAGTACATATAGAGTGGTATTATGAGAATAACATGCATGCTAGGGTGATTGTACAAATAGTGCATTGATGCATTGGAAATGCTAAGTAAGTTATGCATGTTAGAAAAGAGTGTCATAGAAGACATTATTTGGTTGTTGATCTAGTGGATCCTCTTCGCATACTAAAGTATGCTTGTATAGAGAAAGGAGAGATTATAGCACATGCAGGATAAGTTGTTGCACCTCTTTTAGGTGGGCAACTTTGACGGGCATCGTTGGCTTTGGCTCGACCTTTTGGTCGTGGATTGATTCCATGTTTAAGACATGAGGAAAGGGATTATATTTGCATAGATATTATAATTGATTAAACACTTGTTGTAGCTCATATTTAGCATGATTATGGACTTGTTTTGGCATCGTAGAATGCATTGTTATAGCACTGTAGTATGCATGATTTTGGCATTTGTAGAATGCATGATATGTAGCATTAGAAGAATGCAAGGATTATGAACTTGTAACCAAAGAGATGAACATTTACATGTTAGAGACATGGATACATTGGTAGGGACATACCATCAAACATTGAGAATAACATGATATTGTTGACATTTAGCATATTGGCTATTGGATGTAGTAAACATAAAATGACATGTTTTGACATAGAGAGGTTAAACATATGACTTTCACTTAGGTGAACAACAAGGTTGACATTATGATTTAGTGTTAGACCCTTGGACATCGGTTGACTATTCCATGTTAGAGACATGACGAACGTATTTCCTATGCTGTTGACTATGCTTGTATGCCATTGTGCTCATTCGCACACGCTTGTGAGGGTCGCTCCCTACAAGCAGGCAGCTCCGGAGTGGGCCTTTCGCGACGTCGATCGTTTATGTGCAGGTTATATGGGCGCCGAAGTGGATTGCCGTGGGGGAGGCTCATTCTAGCGAGAATGTTGACTACCACGGGGCCATTAGGCACGGCTCAAGCCAAGACTCAAAAAGTCTTTTATGGTAGGAAATATCGTGAGGAATGTGACAGTTGACACCCTAATTAATTGATGCATATACATGTAGTGTATGGACATAGTATAGGGTGGTGATATTGTGGCATTACATGTAGTGAACATAACTTTTATATTGTTGAGAACAAGTCACATAGTTCATACATGTAGTGGCAAAGTGAATATACATTACATACTTGTAATTAGAGACAAGTCATTATGTATTAGTAAACTTGACATATAGTAAGTTTATGACATTAGAATATGTGTAGTTGATCATAGCATTAATTTGACATGCATGTAAATCATGAAGTTAATTGTTGAGCATATGACAATAGAACATGTTCATGTTCATGTAGATGATTTAGTCATTGGAGGCAAGATAGGTGTAGAACTACCTGTTTAGCATTAAATATTATATGCTTTCTGCTTTATGTTTAAATTTTACTATCTTGCCTCAGTTGACCTAGCGGTGTAATTCGCCACTCTCGGCGGCTTACCCACTGGGAACTATTGATAATAGTTTCTCACCCCCATTGTTGTTGGGTTTTTCAGAGCCTTCCGCAGCAGGAGAGGCTTGGGATCGCAGCGAGGGGTTAGCAGCTAGCTAGAGCCTCTACGGTGTTATTATTGTAGGCATACCATGTTGTCCTTTCATTGTATTTATATGAAAGGTGTATAGATGTTGGTTGATCTATTGTCGATAAGATGTATAATGTTATTGTATATCTTGAGATTTTAGTTGTGTTGATTTTATTCTAGTTGTAGACATATGTTCTCGCTCTGATTACCTTGTTTAGGATGTATTCTTTATCCTTCTTGACGGTTGTTAGCATAGACGCCTTGTGTACATTGTGTTGTTTGAGGTACACGGCGGGTCTGTGCACGTGCCTGGTAGGCTCCCTCGAGGGCCCGGGGCGTGACAGATTATTGTGGTATCAGAGCCTAGGGTTGAGTCTTAGTGGACCTAGTAAACCTTAGGCAGGTTGGACGATAAGGAATAGGAACGTGAGAGACGGGATCTCTTGTGACATATTGGCGAAAGTATTATGATTGGGTCATTTCTAAAAGCTCCAAACTTGTTGGAGTTAGATCGGAGTGAACCACTTCTATACCCTTGGAGGGTCACGTTGGCGGCCGACAACGTGACATCGGGGAATAGTGGGAGTCCACTTCATTACTTTCGCGTGATTGGGGTTATAGTCTTGTGTGGGGATGCGTTGGCGTGGGGTGTTTTCCCTGCGCATGTTTTGCTTGTTGCAGCTTGAGTGGTGATCGACGCACTCGATGACGGCCGAGGCAGCCGAGACAAGATTTCTGCATCCTCCGGATTTGGTGAGATATTAAAGCTGAGAGAACAACTGGCAAATTCAGCGAGTACGGTGGAGCGGCAATCAATTTTGATGTTACTCCAAGTTGAGGCTTTGCGCCGGCAGACGAGAGGATTAAGCAACTGGAGAATTTTTCGATCCAGTTGGAAGCCAACCTCGGGTAATGTTATGAGAATGCGGATTATACCTTGATGAGGGCAAGCGACGGGGAGACCGTTGGGACGGCAAAGGAAGCTACTTAGAGTGGCAAGTTTGATGTATGAAGACGCTTAAGGTGTTCAAAGAGGAATTGACCTCGAGAAGGTGGACCCTTAGCAGGATAATTATGGAACGTCAAATCGTCATCGACTATTGTGACGTGTGAGCGGTGGAGCCGCGGGTACCCGATGATACTCTTGGAGTTGGGGCAAGTACTCTCTTCGTGGCCAGGTGGGTAATCCCCAATTGGAGTGTTTGAGGAGATTAGTGTCGACAATTTTGGGATCGATTACGGTCAGCTTCGAACGTGTGCATGCATGTTTGATGGGCGGATGGTGATGCAGCGACAATGGAGGTTGTCGCAGCTAGTAGCATTGGAGTTGTTTGTTGTTTGTTATGATTGTAGTTTTGGTTCGGCTGTTTGCCGAATGCATGGCAGGGGCTTGCAGAGGTGGTCCTGAGTGTTTGGGCTTGTGAGTACTGTTCCTGTACTCCGCTAGTTTTGGATGTTTTGTGCGCCAACGAAGCGATTGGCTTTATTTGGCTGAGAGTGTATGCCCTAATTTGAACTTGTGCTGGCTCTTCGGCTATCTGATTGCCGATGAGTGTGTGACGAGCTGTAGTGCTTTGGGATCTTGGACACAAAATAGGCTGAGGGCTTGGAGGTTCGCTAATTTTGTTTCACCTGCCCAAGCCTGGTTGTTGGCTGAGTGGACGCGTGGCCTTTGGGCCAGCACCTTTGGTGAGTGTTGAGAATCCTCACAAGCGAGGATGTCTCTTGTGAGGGAGTTGCTTGTGCAATCCCGGTTGTGTTGTGAGAATTGAAGGCTTGGTCTGGAGACCTCTTTTGCCTTGTGTTTCTCCTTGTGGAGTGTAGATCTCGTTTGTTTTATGTGGACGGGTCATTTCGACTGTGAGTCGACTATCGTGAACTCGGTAGGGTTACGATCCGGATATGCACCCGTAGTTGGGATCGGTTGATCTGTTTGATCAAGCTCCACAAATTCTGGTTTTCTGGTTTTCGAGGGTAGTGGCAATCTGAGTACTACTCTTGTTGAGTTGAGTTCGAGTTTGGGACCGAGGGTAACTTGTTTACTCGGTGTAGACATTACGAAATTGTCGTGATGTCGTTCGAGCTGTTGATGCTCTTGTGTGTTGTGATGTTTGGCCCTTTTGGGTATCTTGGTCCCTATGCGCATCGACGACGAGTTGGAAGTCGAGAGGCGATGAAGACCATGAAGATTCCTTGAACGAGGACTGCAAGTGTGCTTCAGATTGAAGGCGTGCTGATTTGGTTGTGAGGACTAGCGTCCCTTGGCAGTTGATGCCAAAGTGGTTATGATTGGAGATCTCAAGGAAATCAACCATCCATAGTGGATTGAGACAAGCGGATGTGATCGAAGTTCAAACTTCCTAGTTTGATTGGATGTTATGGATATTGGTGGAGAGATTACCTAGTTATCTACTCCCTTTTCTGGACTCACACATTAAGGGATTAAACATTTTGGGAAGATATGTGTGAGAGAAGTTTCTTGGAACCGTTGGTGTGGTCGATGACCGCCAACCTTGGTTACCCCGAAGGCGGGTTATGTGTTTGGTAGTTATGTTTTCTCTCTACGGATTGAGTTGCACTTTGGTGTAAAATAGAAAGGTAGGGTTAACCTTTCAGCAAGTGAGAGAATACAAGAGGATTTGCCAAATTGCGATTTGGAAAGATTGCCATGGCATCTATTTGGAAAACTATGGCAATTTTATGTATTGATAGTGGTGTGAAGTGCACCCAGATCTTATTGTTGGAGATGTCTCTTCACTCGGGAGAATGAGTTGAAGCTGTGAAAACAGGTTAGAGGCCGATGTACTAGGATTATCGATAAGGTGAGATAATTGAAGTGATATCTATCCCTTGGATCGGATCACAGGAGTTAGCCTTGATCCCGACTGGTAAATGGTGCAACCGAGATCATGAGTGTTGCGCGGATGAATTCCTGGTGGATTGTCAAAAAGTGTCTTGATGATGGAATTGACAAGTTGCACCTGTGATGGCAGGATTTATGTAATGTGCTATATGAAAGCTATCTACTGTATATGGATAGGGGACGATTACCGGAGGTCCGGAATTGGATTGTCTCGCTTTCGAGCTAGACGGGCTGATTGTTGAGAGATTGTGAATAGGAGTAACTATTCACTTGAGTTGGATTGAGGAAATTTTCGCACAAGTATACCTTGGTGAATTGTGCGACTGCTTAGAGCACCTGGCTCTACTGTTTTGGACTTTGAGTAAAACGGATGATTCCCGTTGAGAGATGTGATTTTGGTACTTGAATCAGAGGATCTGATGATGATGCTTGATTAAGGAAATCCAAAAGATTTATGTTTTGAGGAATCTAGGTTTTAGATTCTTGGGATTATTTGAGACCCTGAGGCAATTTGGCCTAGTGGCATGTGTAGTTATTCTACTTCAGATCTACTGAAGGTATTTGAAGTGTGTCGACGCTCTGAGCGAGTATTTGAATTCTTCCCCGATGGCGGATGACGTTTCTTTAGAGCTGCATGAAGATTTAACTTCAAGGAGCAGTGGTTGCGAATTGGACTTGTGGAATGTAGGAATTCGGGATTATCACTATTCCTACTACAAGATGCCTTGGAGCAACATCTTGGACGCGATGCATGGTGTGAGAGCTGCAGGCTTCACTGCGAGGATGATATTTTTATCTCCTCTGGTTATATTGTTTGTTGTTGTTGTTGATCCGTAGTTTCGCGGACGAAACTCCTTTTTAGGAGGGGAGTATGTAGTACACTGAACTTTTGCAAATTACGGAGTTCTAGTGTGAGAATAGTGGCTCGTGCTATTCTGGAGTTTTGGGTTGTGTTTGGTGAGCTTCGGAGTGTTTTCGGGACTTAAAAAGTGCGAAAACGGACTCCGGGAGTCAAAATCTGCAAAAGTGCAGATTTTGCAATCGCATACCGGTATCTGGTTTAAGGATACCGGAATCCAGTGAGAACTGGTTTGCGCAGCTCTCGGGTTCTGCGGAATCTGGCTGGAGATACCGGAATACACTGGCATTCCGGTATGTTCAATGCGCATACCGGTACTGGAGTGTTAGTACCGGTATGGGGAAGGCGCATACCGGAATCCCTTTGCGCAGACCGCTTGGCCGAGGCTCGGGTTTGCGGGATTTTGGTTGGATACCGGTATGCCCATGCGCATACCGGTATACAATGCTGCAGAATGCCATTTGTGCAGTTTTGTGATTTTGTTCTTTGGAAGGGCTTATGGGGATATTGTGTTACATCTCTATAACTTACCCCTTCACCCCTTCACAGCCATTGTTGGCTGAGGTTGGAGGAGAGGAAGAAGGTAGGTCTCTCTCTCTCTCTCTAGGTTTTCTTGCTCCCAACCCCTTAGATCATGGTTTTGATCTCTTTTCTCTCCATTTTCTTCGTGGAGGAGTGCTCCTAGGCTTGGAGGGAGCTCGGGGCTGAGGAGAGAAGCTTGTTGGAGGATGGATCTTCAACCCTAGCTTGTGTGAGCTTGAGTGGAAGCTTGTTTTGAGGTTAGTAAACTCTTTTACAACCTCTATTTGTGTTTTTGCTTAAGATTTAGCTTGTAAACCTAGTTTCTTGAAATTAGGGTTTTAATTTGGGGTTTCTTGAATGAGAGTTCTTGAGGTGAAATTGATGGGTGTAAAACGTTGTTGTAGGTTGGATTTGATGATCTCTAACCTCAATTTGGACTTAGAACAAGTTTTACTTGCTCAAGGTATTTTTCACCCTTTTACCTCATAGATTTTGGTGGTTTTCGAATTTGTTTGTTCGAAACTTTTAACCCCTTGGAAAATATCTTAGGGTATGAGAAGCTCGAGGGACGACTTCGTTTCGAAGTACTGCGAGGTTTCGATGGGTATCCGGTGGGTTTGACCTCACCGAAATGGGTGAACTCCCCCTATGTCTCCTCTAATATTTAGAGTTGAATTGTTGCATAATCATGCTTATTTTGACATGATAGAAATATTGGGATCATGATATATGTATAGCACATATGAGAATTGCATACTCTATATGGTAGAGTTTATGTTATGATAGTTGTAATTGCATGAGACATATATATATTGTGTATGCAAAAGGCATAGTACATATAGAGTGGTATTATGAGAATAACATGCATGCTAGGGTGATTGTACAAATAGTGCATTGATGCATTGGAAATGCTAAGTAAGTTATGCATGTTAGAAAAGAGTGTCATAGAAGACATTATTTGGTTGTTGATCTAGTGGATCCTCTCGCATACTAAAGTATGCTTGTATAGAGAAAGGAGAGATTATAGCACATGCAGGATAAGTTGTTGCACCTCTTTTAGGTGGGCAACTTTGACGGGCATCGTTGGCTTTGGCTCGACCTTTTGGTCGTGGATTGATTCCATGTTTAAGACGTGGATTGATTGCATTGATGTTTAATTGATTATGACACTTGCAAAGGGTTTCATATTATATTTGCATATTTAGCATGATTATGGACTTATTTTGATTAGAATGCATTGTTAAGCACATGCATGATTTTGGCATTTGTAGAATGCATGATATGTAGCATTAGAAGAATGCAAGGATTATGAACTTGTAACCAAAGAGATGAACATTTACATGTTAGAGACATGGATACATTGGTAGGGACATACCATCAAACATTGAGAATAACATGATATTGTTGACATTTAGCATATTGGCTATTGGATGTAGTAAACATAAAATGACATGTTTTGACATAGAGAGGTTAAACATATGACTTTCACTTAGGTGAACAACAAGGTTGACATTATGATTTAGTGTTAGACCCTTGGACATCGGTTGACTATTCCATGTTAGAGACATGACGAACGTATTTCCTATGCTGTTGACTATGCTTGTATGCCATTGTGCTCATTCGCACACGCTTGTGAGGGTCGCTCCCTACAAGCAGGCAGCTCCGGAGTGGGCCTTTCGCGACGTCGATCGTTTATGTGCAGGTTATATGGGCGCCGAAGTGGATTGCCGTGGGGGAGGCTCATTCTAGCGAGAATGTTGACTACCACGGGGCCATTAGGCACGGCTCAAGCCAAGACTCAAAAAGTCTTTTATGGTAGGAAATATCGTGAGGAATGTGACAGTTGACACCCTAATTAATTGATGCATATACATGTAGTGTATGGACATAGTATAGGGTGGTGATATTGTGGCATTACATGTAGTGAACATAACTTTTATATTGTTGAGAACAAGTCACATAGTTCATACATGTAGTGGCAAAAAGTGAATATACATTACATACTTGTAATTAGAGACAAGTCATTATGTATTAGTAAACTTGACATATAGTAAGTTTATGACATTAGAATATGTGTAGTTGATCATAGCATTAATTTGACATGCATGTAAATCATGAAGTTAATTGTTGAGCATATGACAATAGAACATGTTCATGTTCATGTAGATGATTTAGTCATTGGAGGCAAGATAGGTGTAGAACTACCTGTTTAGCATTAAATATTATATGCTTTCTGCTTTATGTTTAAATTTTACTATCTTGCCTCAGTTGACCTAGCGGTGTAATTCGCCACTCTCGGCGGCTTACCCACTGGGAACTATTGATAATAGTTCTCACCCCCATTGTTGTTGGGTTTTTCAGAGCCTTCCGCAGCAGGAGAGGCTTGGGATCGCAGCGAGGGGTTAGCAGCTAGCTAGAGCCTCTACGGTGTTATTATTGTAGGCATACCATGTTGTCCTTTCATTGTATTTATATGAAAGGTGTATAGATGTTGGTTGATCTATTGTCGATAAGATGTATAATGTTATTGTATATCTTGAGATTTTGATTTTATTCTAGTTGTAGACATACGTTCTCGCTCTGATTACCTTGTTTAGGATGTATTCTTTATCCTTCTTGACGGTTGTTAGCATAGACGCCTTGTGTACATTGTGTTGTTTGAGGTACACGGCGGGTCTGTGCACGTGCCTGGTAGGCTCCCTCGAGGGCCCGGGGCGTGACAAGAACAGCCAACAAGGCTATACGACGAAGCCAGGTCGCTCACGAAACCAGCAAGTGAGTCGCACGACCGAAACGCGCGTTCCGTCGACTATTTTATCGAAAAACGCACAGAAAATTAAACCGGATCTCCGCGAAGGGGCGAAGAGATTGAACAACCAGTCCACTGGGCCTCAAGGGTCATGCCCTTGCTGCCCGCAGCATCACAACGCTGCCACAAACACATAAAGCCCTAAAACATACAACTATACACCATAAAGAGGCAATAAAAGTAAAGTTGGAGCAATCCGCTCATCCGCACAACCCTCCGCAAGCACCAGCGGATAGGGAACGACGCAACAGAGGCCGTGCTCATAGCCCCTCTGCGACAGGAATAGTGCGGGCTCAAACGGTCCACAAAAACATTCAAAGCATGAAATATAGGGGCTCGACACAGTCGAGGCAGCAAACCGGGGCACCGTTGCTGTCAACTGAGGTGAGCACGGTGATCAGCGCATCGCCGCGATCATCGTGCTCACCTCCCAGAAGATTGGGAGGCAGACAAAGGTCCGGATCCACGCATGCAGCTCCAAACAAGCAGGGACCAAGCCCGGCCGGAGCAAGTAAGCTCCGGCCGGCTGCCGGCGGACATGCAGCGCGCGCGGCGGCTCAGGTCGGACGCGGGGAAGGTGGAGAAGAGGGGGCTAACCTCAAACGGCGGCAGGAAGCGGCGGCGGTGGCGCGGGGAGAGCGACAGCTCTCGGGTCGGCTACCCGAAACTAGGGCACGGCTGCACCGGCGACGAACGGCGGCGGCGGCGGTCGGGACGGCGAGCACCGGCAAGAGGGGCTCGCCGGACTTCGATTAGGGGGCGACCGTGACAGCACAGGGCGACGGCGGCGGCTGCGGCGGCGCACCGGCGGCACGGGGGCTGCCGGGGGGGAAGCAGGGGTCGGCGGCGGCGGTCCTCCGGAAGCCGGCAGGGGACCACCTCGTCGACGGGAGGCGGCGGCAGCAGAGATCCAAGTCTCTCTGCCCGCACCTCCAGCCGCAGCAACAGTAGCAGCAGCAGCAGCAGCGGCGCTCGGCGGCGACGGCGGCACGGGAGCGACCGGGGAAGGAGGCGACGGCGGCGGCAGTCCTCCCGAGGCCGACCGAGGGCTGCTGCGACGGCGGGAGGCGGCGGCGGCTCGGATCAAGGACCCACTGTCGGCACTCCTCCAACAGCAGCACGTGACGGCGCTCAGCGGCGGCTCCAGTCGTCGGGGAGAGGCGCCGGGCATCGGGGTGCGGCCGAGGAGGAGGACTAGGGCATGGGATCCCCCTCCCCTCTCCAGGAACACCCCAGCCAAGAGAGGAAGAAGGAGAAGAAGAAAAAAAGAAGAAAAAGAGAGGGATGAGGGAAACCACTATAACGGCCGGCCAGGGAGGCCGGCGGCGGCGGCAGCAGCTCGGGGGAGAGGCAGGGGGAGGAGGAGGCTGCGGCTGAGGGGCTAGGGCACCTAAACAACTAGCTTTAGGGTTTTAATCCCACAACTCACATATATACTATTGCATAAATTGCAAATAAACCCCCCGAAAATGAGGAATTCCAACCCGAGTCCCTCACAGCACGTGTAAAATGCGCGGACACCCCTCCACTCACGATCTCACGCAAAACGGTACACAACTAAGGACCTTTTCGCAAAAAGATCAAAAAGCCATTTCGACCCCTCGGCGATGAACTCGCAATATCTCACGATCCGACGGTCGGATTCACGAACGGATCGCGCCATCGCGATCAACACTGCCGAGACATCGAACCTACAATTTTGGATCTCTAGAAAAAGTCGCCGATTCGCGACACAAGCCATCCCCCTTTCACCTCCAACAACAAACACAACAAAAGATACATACAAGAAAATACATATATATACATATATACTTATATATATATACATATATATATATATACCAGTAGAGAGAGAGAGAGAAAACAAAACAAATTCAAATTCAAAAAATTGAATTCTTACACCTCCACTACTAATAATTTTTTGTTTATTTAAATCCGAATTAACTTTTAATTGTTTTAGTTTGAGTTTCTTTTTATAAATTAAATTAGGGATTCAATAAAATCTGTGGCTTTAATTGTTAATGAAATCTGCAATTTCAAGTTGAAAAAATGTGTTGGACATATAAATAAAATTCTGCATTTAAACAAAGCATATTTAATAATTAAAATTTCAAGTATTTTCATTAGAAAAAAGAGAATAATAGATAAGGGAGGATTTTCTTCTTTTTTTTGGCGAAAGGTAAAAGTCTATTTTATAATGGTCTATTGCTGGGATTTATCTTGTTGTGAGTTTTCTGATGTATTAATCTGAAATAGATATCAATTGAAATATGAGTTAAAGTAACAGGGGATGCATAAAATTATAAAACTATAAAATGCACGAAGTTGCAGATAAATTTAGAAACTTGCAAAGAGACTTTTAAGTATATAAGCATTTCTATTTATGTATGCATCATGCACAAAAGTGATATTTTTTGGAGAAAAGAAAAGAATTTTATTCACATATTGTTTTGTCGCACACTATATGCTAATATTGGCATGTTTTTGTACACTTTTCTAAAATTTTAAACCAAATTATATATTTAATAATCTCTTTCCTAATTTGTACTCTTACTGTAGATACTTGTGGATATTGGATCAGACAAACTAGATGACCTTACTCACTATCCTTGTTGATCGAAACCTACGGCCGCGAGAAGAGATGGGATAAAACCTGCAGCCACTTCACCAAATAGCAATTTTTTTCTAGGTTAGTGCTGTGATTTTAAATCATTGTGAGAAAAAATTTTAATATATTTTTTCAGCAATTTACGTTTTTAAATTAAATTTTGAGATGGCACCAATGCAAGACCATAGATGATTTTATGCATTACTACTGATTGTTGATGACTTTTGACTCCATCTCTGATGCTTTATTTTATGGTTGTTAACTTGGTATTGGAATTGTTTAATTATTGATTTTTTTATTACATGCTTAAGATTTGTGTTGCTATAAATTCTAGTTTTAGCTTTTTGTAACATGGATACTCTATTGCATATTTTAGTTTGTTTATTTTGTTGGGTAATGCAACTACATATCTATAATTATTTTATAGTTCTAATGTACATTTTGGGGTTGCCTCTAATCTCCTGTAAAATATAATAGTACATATTGTTCTTCTTTATTCCTCTGTTTTTCTCTTTTTGTTTTCATTTTTGTATATTTTTGACTTTTCTAATGAATATATAGGAACAGAGATGGGAAAAAATAAAATCTCTGTTACTATTAGCCTATTTCTGCACTGAAAAAAAAGAAGTCATCATGCACATCTATACTTTAGAATTTAATGTTGGCTAATTTTAGCTCGGCATTTGATCGTTCAATTTGATCAAGCTAGCTACTTACATATTTTATTCAATAACTATTCTTAAGTGAAGTGAAGACGAAGCTGAGAAACCAATAGATATGCAACAAATGTATATTCCGAACATAGGAACATGTACAATCAAACTACCAAGCTAAATCAACATCTACCAAATAGTCAACATACATAAGTTCAACGAAATACATATACTACTGTTCATAATTTAATTAGTCACATGTATTCTTTTAATAGATTTTTTTTCAGAAATTCCATGATCTCAAGGGTATAATTACCTAAGATAGTAAAAATTCGATATAGGTGAATTTTAATGTGCATTTAAATTTGGATAAATATTTTCAAGTAGTTATTTATTATTTATTATAATAGTAACTTGTTAAGTTTGTGCAGGTGTAACTCATTCTATTATTGTGACACAAAATCTAAAGTAGCTGTCAAAACATGGATAAGAGTTGGATAAATAAGTGGGGGTAATTCTAAATTTTTAGGCACTAATTTTTGGTAAGGAAGCATTTATTAGTTAACAGATCTAATCATTTAAACCAAATAAACTGTAGGACGAGTGATGATTACCAGCAAGGATTGGATCTATTTCTCAAATTTGCATTTGAAAATGCATCAAGAAATGAGATGATTCTATGCCCATGTAAAAAATGTACTAATTGCTTCTGGAGGGAATATGAAGTTATCTATGAACATTTGTTATGTGATGGATTTATGCAGAGCTATACAAAATAATTTTTTCATGGAGAAAACAATTTTGCTTCAAAACCTATTCATGAGGCTAATTTCGAAGACAAAGAAATGCAAGATGATGAAACTGATGAGATAATACACGATGCATTTTATTTTCCAACTTCCGACATGGAGTTGGGAAATTTAGAATTTGATAATACAACGGAGGAGCTAGATGAAGAGATAATTTTTTTTTTTTAGATTGGTAAAAGATGCTAATCAAGAGTTATATCCAGGTTGTAAGATATTTTCAAAACTCTCCTTTATTGTGCGTCTGTTGCAGATTAAATGTCAAGGAGGTTGCAGTAATAAGAGTTTTGACATGTTGCTAGAATTATTGAAATAAACGCTTCCAGAGGGAGAAACATTACCATGAAGTTTTTATAAGACTAATAAAATTATGAGGGACTTAGGTCTTGGGTATGAAAAGATTGATGCATGCTTAAACGATTGCATCTTATATAGAAAGGAGTTTGCCAATGCATCGTCATGCCATATATGCGGGTGCTTCAAGATGGAAAATAGTTGAAAACAAGACGAACAATAGAAAATCTAAAGCAAAACATAACCATAAGGTTCCAATGAAGGTCTTGCGGTACTTTCCATTAAAATCTAGGTTACAAAGGCTATTTATGTCATCAAAAACAGCATCAGAAATGAGATGGCATAATGAAGGGCGAACGAAAGATGGAGTATTAAGACATCCTGTAGATTCTCCAGCATGAAAAGATTTCGATCACAAGCACCAACAGTTTTCATTTGATCCGTGCAATGTAAGACTTGGTTTAGCAAGTGATGGTTTTAATCCATTTCGGACGATGAGCATTTCTCATAGCACATGGCCTGTTATTTTAATTCCATACAATTTAACCCCTTGGATATGTATGAAACAATCTAACCTCATTCTCTCATTACTTATTCCCGGTCCATCTGGTCCAGGGAATGATATAGATGTATACATGCAACCTTTAATTGATGAGTTAAAAGATTTATAGACCGATGGGGTTAAAACATATGACGTGTCATGTGGTCAAATATTTCAAATGCGTGCGGCAATATTGTGTACTATAAGTGATTTTTCGGGTTATGCATGCTTGTCTGGTTGGAGCACCAAATGCCATCTCGCTTGTCCTTATTGCAATAAGGACACTTGCTCTAAATATTTAATGCATGCGCGAAAATTATGTTATATGGGCCATCGTAGATTTCTCAAGAGAGGACACAAGTTTCGTCGAGATGCAATTTCTTTTGATGGTACATGTGAGTTGAGAGAAGCCCCACCTCTACTTCCAGGGCATGATTTGTTGGAGCAAGTGAAAGATATTAATATTGTATTTGGGAAACACAACAAAAAAACAAAGTCAAAGAAAAGTGGGCGAGCAAATGTGATGCAACCATCCTATAACTGGAAGAAACGAAGCATATTTTTTGATTTGCCATACTGGGATTCTCTTTTGGTGCGTCATAATCTAGTTGTTATGCATATTGTGAAAAATATTTATGATAATGTACTCTATACATTGATTAATTTTGAGGATAAATCGAAAGATAATTTTAAAGCTCGTCTTGACCTTCAAGAAATGGGCTTAAGGCACGATCTTCATCCAGTTATAGAGGTAAGCAAAACATATCTACCGCCAGCAAGCTTCTCGCTAAGTAGAGAGGAAAAAGATACTTTCTTCAAAGTATTGAAAGGAGTAAAGTTTCCGGATGGTTATGCAGCCAATATTTCAAATCGTACACGCATCAAAGAAAAGAAAATTTTAGGGCTTAAGAGCCACGATAGTTATGTGCTAATGCTACATCTGCTTCCATTAGTTATAAGAAAAATTTTGCCAAGATATGTTTGCTCACCACTAACAGAACTAAGCAACTTCTTTAGGGAATTGTGTGAGAATTCGAATTTTTAAAATTTTATTTTGAATTTGAATTCTGTATTTCCCTCCCTTTACTGTGTTTTTGTATCTGTATATGCATACATATATGTTTTGGTGTATATATATATGTATATAGATTGTATTTTTGTGTTTTTATTGGTTTTTGAATTTTGTTGGCGGAGAGAGGATGGTTTTTGACACAATTCAGAGTCCGTTTCAGATGATCCAAAATGGTAGATTCGATGTCTCGGCAGTGCTGAACGCGATGGCGTGATCTGTTTCGACATGCGACAAACGATCGAGAGATATCGCATGTTCTTCGCTGAGAGGTCGTATTGTACATTTTATTGTTTCGCGATCTGGACCCTGTTTCACGCACCGTTTCGCGTGAGTTCGAATGTGGAGGGGTGTCTGGGCATTTTGTACTTGCTGTGAGGGACCCAGGGGTTAATTGTACTGTTTGAGGGGCCTTTGTGCAATTGTGTTGTGTGAATATGTTTGTGTGTGTGTGTGTGAGCGGAGAAAGAGAGAGAGATCCACTTCTTCTCTTCTCCCTCAGCTCCCAGCACAGTGCCTTCCCCTTCCTCAGCTCCCCTGCCCTTTCCCCGAGCGCCGCCGACCGCCGCCGACCTCCCCTGGTCGGCGGGAACTCCGGCGACTCCCTCTCTCTCCCTTTTCTCTTCTTTTCATTCTTCTTCTTCTTCTTCTCCTTCCTTGTAGTGTGCACCCAGGGTGAACCCACGCCTCGGGTCCCCCTGAGGTGGCACGACCGCCGGCGACCAGCCCCGCCGCCGGGAGCCGCCGCCGAGCTGCTGCAGGCTGCTGGTAGGGCAGCTGCGGGTCGAGGGAGTTGGCCCCGAGCTGCCGCCCACCTCCCGCCGGCGCAGCACCCTCCGGCCAGCTCCGGGAGGACCTCCGGTGCCGTCGCCTTCCTCCCCGGCCGCCCCCGTGCCGCCGTAGCGCCGCCGCAGCCGCCGCGGGCTCAGCCTGGGCTGCTAGGGCAGCCGTGGCCGAGCGCCCTGCGCCGCCGTCGCTGCAGGTTTTTCTTGTCGCGGTCACCGACCAGCCGAGGTGTCACGCCCCGGGGCCCCAGCGGAAGCCCACCCGGGCGCATGCACAGACCCGCCGTGTACACAAACAACCAACATGCACACAAGGCGTCTAATAACAAGTATGAAAGAAAGGAATAAAACAAGTAATCCTAACATGATAATCAGAGCATACATACTAAACAAGTAAGGTCTCAAGGTAAAAGCATGAAATACTATAAAAGTAAAGTCACTACCAAAGTTTAGTACAACATAAACCCAAAAAGGGGCATAGGGTAGTCTCTACAAAAGTGGTCGATACAAAAACACCTCTCAAATAAAACATAAAAGAAAGGTGCGCCACCTAGTCGCTAGCACCCTCGCGATCTAGCTACTCGCAATACCCTTGCCGCGGTCCCTAGCCTCTCCCGCAGTGGATGGCTCTGAAATAAAACAACAAACCCCAGGGGGATGAGAACTATTATTCAATAGTTCCCAGTGGGTAAGCCGCCAAGAGGAGCGGAATACACCACTAGGTCAACTGAGGC
This sequence comes from Puya raimondii, assembly GCA_016920855.1. Taxonomy (NCBI): domain Eukaryota; kingdom Viridiplantae; phylum Streptophyta; class Magnoliopsida; order Poales; family Bromeliaceae; genus Puya; species Puya raimondii. The sequence goes on from JABWPP010000050.1 coordinate 127,663,277, forward strand.
AGAAGTAGGATTAGTATAAAAAATATGCATACATTTAAAATTCCACGCTACTATGCCTCTACCATAAGTTATAAACATGTGATATTCTAATCATGATCATGTTACAATGCAAGTAACTCCTCTACTCATGTACATGTGTAAATATGCAATATTCTAGCTACACATGTTCAAATGTCATAATCTCACTATATGCCATGTCATGTCCACTACCACATGCATCGTAGATACCCAATCCATAGAGGACGAGGTTGTCCCGCTTGTGCCGTGCCTAATGGCCCCGTGGTAGTCAACATTCTCTCGCTAGAATGAGACTCTCCCCCAACGGCGATCCACTTCGGCGCCCAAACCTGCACGGGCGACCAAGGTCGCAAGGCTAACTCCGGAGTGCCGGCTTGTAGGGAGCGACCCTCACAAGCATGTGCGAATGAGCACAAATAGCCAACAAGCATAATCAACTGCATAAGTGTCACGTTCATCATGTCTAAAAACATGGAATGCCAAGTAGTGACTAAGAGTCCAACACTATGTCATAATGTCCACTTGTTATTCACCTAAGTAATATGCAATATACTTAGTTTAACATTCTCAAAGGTTTGTCATATGCCATGACTAATGCTACTAAAAGCCAATATATATACATCATGATCAAATCTCATATGCTACTAAAAGCCAATATATATACATCATGATCAAATCTCATATGCTACTATACATCTAGTATCCCACAATATATCTCACTTATCCAACATGCATTTCTACATATAATAAGATGAAATGCTACAAAACCATTATCCAAGTTTAATCCATGCATGCTATCAACCCCTACAAGGTACATGCAATTCTCATGAATGACACCTATATGTCATGATTCCAACAATGTCATAATGCTACATTTAGCATGTAAATGCACAATCTTGAGTTTTTAATAAAACTGAAGACATAGAGGGATTTCACCCATTTCGGTGAGGTCAAACCCACCCGAAGCCCTTCGGAACCTCGCAGTATCCGAAAACAAAGTTGTCCCCTCGATTTCTAGCGCCCTAAAGGAGATCCCTATGGGGTTAGAACATCGAACAACCAAAATCGAAAAAAAAAAACGACATACAACAAAGGGGAAAAAGGGTGAAAATACCTTAGACCAAGAATTTCTTGTCCAAAGTCCAAAATAGAGTTAGGAGGCCTCAACTCCAACCTAACACAACATTCTACACCCATCAATTCCCATTCAAAATCCCGAAATTAAGAAACCCTAAAAAATAAACCCTAGGTTTCCCATAATGGGATTTCTCCAACAAAACCTCAATTAAACTACAAAAGAGGGTTCAAAAGAGGAAAACCCACCTCTTTAAAGCTCCAAACAAGATCCAAGGAAGCTAGGTTTGGAGATAAACCTCAAACAAACTCTTCTCTTCCTCCACTACGTCCACCAAGGACAAGCTAGCAAGCTTGAGAGCAAAAGAGAAGGAAAAGGAGATCAAACCCTAGGTTTAATCATCAAAAACCCAAGAAATCTAGAGAGAGAAAGAGAGAAGGACCTACCTCTTTTCTCCAAGTCCTCAGCTCAAATGCTGAGAAGGGGCTGTGAGGGGTTAAGTGTTATGATGTAACAATTGCCCTAACACCCCTCCAAAAGCCAACATTCGCAAAACAGCTCAAACAGCGTTTTTGGTTCTGTATACCGGTATGCGTATGGGCATACCGGTACCAGTCCAGAAACTCCGCAACCCGAGCCTCGGCCAAACAGGCCACGCGAAGGGATTCCGGTATGCGCATTGCCAGTACCGGTATGTCAACTCCAATACCGGTATGCGATATCACATACCGGAATGCCAGCCCATTCCGGTATTTCCAGCAGGATTCCGCAGAACCCGAGAGCTGCGAAATTCGGTTTATCACTGAATACCGGTATCCCAAGGGTGCATACCGGTATGCAATGCCAAAACCTGCAGTTTTGCAGATGTCGACTCCCGGAGTCCGTTTTCGCACTTCTCAAGTCCCGAAAACGCTCCCAAGGGTCCGAAACAAAACTAAAACCTCCAGATCAGTACGGGGTACTAATCTCACACTAGAACCTTGCAATTCGCTAAAGTTCAGTGTACTACATACACCCCTCCTAAAAAGGAGTTTCGTCCGCGAAACTAGAAGTCAAGTACCTTAGGATTCCATCTGAAAAAGATGGGGGTACCGCTCCAACAGCGAGCTCTCCTACTCCCAAGTTGCTTCGCGTTCGTCGTGGTTGCTCCAAAGCACCTTCACATAAGGGATTTCTCGATTCCTGAGTTTCTTCACCTCGCGAGCTAGAATCTTCGTCGGATATTCCTCGAAACTCAAATCTTCATGCAATTCCAACGGAGTGGAGTCCAACACATGAGTTGGATCAAAAACATACTTCCGGAGCAAAGACACGTGGAACACATTGTGTACTCCCGATAGATTCGGCGGTAAAGCGAGCCGATATGCTACCGGGCCTACCCGTTCCAACACTTCAAAGGGTCCAATAAAACGAGGACTAAGTTTTCCTCGAACACCAAATCTCTTAATCCCCTTCGTCGGCGATACTTTTAGGAAGACATGGTCTCCTACTTGGAACTCCAATTCCCGCCGACGCGTATCAGCATAACTCTTTTGACGACTTTGAGCTGAAATTAATCTTTGTCGAGCAATGCGAACCTTGTCCTCGGCTTCCTGTAGCACGTCGGGACCCAAAACTAGCTTCTCACCCACTTCACTCCAATGAAGTGGTGATCGACACTTCCTTCCATAAAGAGCTTCGAAAGGTGCCATCTTAATGCTTGCTTGATAACTATTGTTATAAGCAAACTCTGCCATAGGTAGGTGTTGATGCCAACCTCCTTGATAATCCATGATACAAGCTCGAAGCATGTCCTCCAAGATCTGAATGGTACGTTCAGATTGACCATCGCTTTGGGGGTGAAATGCCGTGCTGAAATCCAAACGAGTGCCCAAAGCGTCATGTAAACTCTTCCAAAAATGCGACACAAATCTAGTGTCTCTATCCGATACGATCGATGTAGGTACTCCATGAAGCCGCACCACTTCATCAAGATAGACTTGTGCAAGTCTCTCCCCTGCCCAAGTGGTGTGTATAGGGATAAAGTGTGCCGATTTAGTCAATCGATCCACTATCACCCACACTGCATCATGCCCGGCTTGAGAGCGAGGCAACCCTGACACAAAATCCATAGTAATACGCTCCCACTTCCAAACCGGTATCGGTAAACTCTGAAGTTTTCCCGCGGGGAGTCTATGTTCAGCTTTCACTTGTTGGCAAGTTAAACATCTAGCTACAAACTCGCCAACGTCCTTCTTCATTCCGGGCCACCAATAATGCAATTTCAAATCCTTGTACATCTTTGTGCCACCCGGATGCACGGTATAAGGCGCTCGGTGAGCTTCGGTCAATATCCTTTCCTTGATCTCCGCTTCTGCCGGTACACATAATCGATTTAGGAATCGTAGCATTCCTTGATCGTCCACAAGAAATCCACTAGCATGGCCTTCGCTGATTTTGGATCGAATCCTTTGCAATTCTGGGTCAAGAACTTGCTTCTCCTTAATCAAATCAAGTAAGGTAGGTTGCACTACCAAAGCCATTAACCTCGCGGGTGTGTCGGGGGCTACAACCTCCAAATTCAATCGTCGCAATTCCGCCAACAGCGGGGTTTGAGTAACAAGTAGCATCGCTAAATTTTCCATCGATTTGCGACTTAGAGCATCTGCCACCACGTTCGCTTTTCCCGGGTGGTAGAGAATAGTCAAATCATAGTCTTTAAGTAGCTCCAACCATCTTCGTTGCCTCAAATTTAAATCCTTCTGCGTGAACAGATATTTTAGGCTCTTATGGTCGGTGTAGACTTCACAACGCTCGCCATAAAGATAATGACGCCAAAGCTTCAAAGCGAACACCACGGCCGCTAATTCCAAATCGTGGGTTGGATAATTCTTTTCATAATCCTTAAGTTGACGGGAAGCATAAGCTATTACTTTTCCGTCCTGCATCAAAACACAACCCAAACCATTAAGTGAAGCATCACTATAAATCACATACCCTGCTCCCGCAACCGGCAAGGTCAAGATCGGGGCGGTGGTCAAGCGCTCCTTCAACTCCAAGAAGCTTCTATCACATAAGTCATTCCAAATGAACTTAGTTCCTTTATGTGTGAGTCGAGTGAGGGGCATAGATAATTTAGCGAATCCCTCGACAAACCTCCGGTAGTATCCGGCTAGACCAATAAAACTTCGAATCTCGGTCACATTCGTTGGTCTAGGCCAATCCTTGATCGCCTCAATCTTCTTAGGATCCACGGCTACACCGTCTCCCGATATCACATGCCCCAAAAAGGACACTTCGCGGAGCCAAAATTCACACTTCTTCAACTTAGCAAAAAGTTTCTTCTCCCGAAGTACTTGCAATACTTGCCTCAAATGATCTCTATGTTCCTCGTCGCTTCGAGAATACACTAAGATGTCGTCGATGAACACCACTACAAACCTGTCTAAGTAAGGCTTAAAGACACGGTTCATTAAATCCATAAAAGCTGCCGGGGCATTAGTAAGCCCAAACGGCATAACAGTAAACTCATAATGTCCATACCGTGTTCGAAAAGCCGTCAGGGGTACATCCTCAGCCTTGATCTTGAGTTGGTGATAACCAGATTGTAAATCGATCTTGGAATACACCAAAGATCCTTGCAGTTGATCGAACAAGTCGTCAATCCTCGGTAGTGGATACCTGTTCTTGATCGTAACCTTATTAAGCTCACGATAATCTACGCATAGGCGAAGAGATCCATCCTTCTTCTTTACAAATAAAACCGGCGCTCCCCAAGGTGATACACTCGGTCTAATGAAGCCCTTATCCAATAAGTCTTGCAACTGCGCTTTCAACTCCTTCAGCTCGGCAGGTGCCATCCTATAGGGTGCTTTTGAAATCGGGGTAGTCCCGGGAACGAGATCCACCACGAATTCAATTTCCCTATCCGGTGGCATACCTGGAAGATCCGCCGGAAACACATCAACAAACTCCCGCACAACGGGTATGTCCTCAATCCGCGGGGTGTCTCCATCCCTCAGAACAACGCTAGCTAAGTAAGCTACACAACCACTCCGAATCAAGTGCTTAGCCCGTGCAGAAGAGATAGTCATCGCGAACAGCGAACTCTTGCACGCATGAAACACAACTTCATCCTTTCCGGGTTCCCGAAAAGTCACAATCTGATCCTTGCAATCGATTGTGGCGTAGTATTTTGTGAGCCAATCCATGCCCAATACTACGTCAAACTCGCCCAGCTTCCGCAAAACTAACAGATCAATCGACATAATCCAATCCCCTATCCTAACAGGGCAACTAGGGCAAAACTCCCGAATGTCCAAAATGTGATCGGGAACAACAACATGTCCCGGATGCAAAGTAGGTACAATCTCGATGTCATGCAACTCGGCAAACAGCCGATCAATGAAAGAGTGAGATGCACCAGTGTCAAATAAAGCTCTAACTCTGATTCCATTAATTAAAATGATACCTGCGACGACCTCCTCGGCTGCTGTCGCCTCCACGGCCTGAGCCGCATACATACGCCCACTAGGCGCCTGTCGGGATCCCCCTCGATCTGCTGCTGCTGCTGAAAGGGCGGTCGCCCCGCTGAGTAGCGAGTAGTTGGGGTCCCACGACCCTGTCCCGGTGATGTCGGTGCTGATGCCGATGACGGGGCTGGGGAAGAACCTCTCGGACACTCCGAGCGAAAGTGGCCCTCCTGACCACACTGGTAGCACTTGCCCACTCGCTGCGGGCACTGTGGTGGAATGTGAGGACCACCACAAATGACGCAACGTGGCGGCTTCCGGTAATTCGGTGCCCCGCGCGGTGGAGCCGAGCTGCGCCCACCCGATTGACTCCTCGGGTGCTTCGGTGGTTTCTTGGAGTAACTCTTGCTGCCTCCCTCGCCCGCCGGCCTTTTACCCTTCAGTCGGTCCCAAGCTTCGATCTCTCCTCTCTCGCAATCTCCGCGCCCTTTTCCACCACTAAGGCGCGATTCACCACCTCCCGGTAGGTCTGCAACCCTGCCGCCTGCACCAATCTATAGATCGACGGTCGAAGGCCCGCCTCGAAGATACGAGCCTTATCCTCGTCATTCCTCACCACGTAGGGTACGCAGTGCAAAAGACGAGAAAACTCTGGTTCATACACCGTCACCGTCATGTCCCGCTGACGCAAGCTGCGCAAATCCCTCTCCATCTGCCTCTTGACACTTGGAGGAAAGTAGTTTGACAACAAAAGGTCCTTGAATCCGCTCCAAGTAATAGCCGCCAAATCAGTGTTCGGATCATCCCGAATATCCGCCCACCAACGATAAGCCGCGCCGTCAAGATGATACGTGGCCAACCATACCTTATACTGCTCCTCCACAAACGTATCATGAAAAAGCTTTTCCATGTGGAGAACCCACTTCTCCACCATCCAATGATCCGCTTTCTCGCCATCGAAGACTTGAGGGTTACATCTTCGAAACTCGTTCAAACGCTCCATCAATCTATCTCGCTCTGTCCCGACAACCATCAAAGGCAAAACCGTCCTCGCCGGCGATGCCCGCATCGAGGGTGTCATAACCGTCTCCTCCCTCAGCTCAGCACTGGGCACCACAGGTGTCGGCCCAGGGATAGGCGCCGATGTTCCCGCAGCCGCACCTCCAACTGGCGTAGATGGCGTAGGATCCTGAACAGTCCTGGTAGAAGCCTGCTGAAGTAATAACTCCTCCATCCTCTTCATCCTTGCCTCCTGTCGACGTGCGGCGTCGACTTGCTGTTGAGCCGCAGTCGCCTGCTGTGCCACCAGACCTGTCAACGCTGTCAACGCTGTCAACTGGTCTCTCAACTCACGGACCTCACTGGATCCGGAGGTAGCAGAGGTCTCCACTTCCTCTGCGTCGGCTGCCGCTGCCATCTCGGTCGATTGAGAACGAGTAGTCGGCATTACAAGCTACAATAACATAGAATGCGCAAGTTAGAAACTTACGCTAACGAAACCCCACTCAGATAATAAAGTCCCCAATCATGCGAAAGTAAATGAAGTGAGCTCCTAACTAACTCCCGATGTCACGTTGTCGGCCGCCAACGTGACCTCCTAAGAGTTAGGTGTCACACACTTCAATCAAACTCCAACTACTTGGAGAATAAGGACACAACCCAATTGTGTTACTTTCGCTAAAAACAATCTCGTCTCTCACGAGTCTAAGTCCTATAGTCCAACCTGCCTAAGGTTTTCTAGGTCCACAATGACTTAACCCTAGGCTCTGATACCACTATAATCTGTCACGCCCCGGGGCCCCAGCGGAAGCCCACCCGGGCGCATGCACAGACCCGCCGTGTACACAAACAACCAACATGCACACAAGGCGTCTAATAACAAGTATGAAAGAAAGGAATAAAACAAGTAATCCTAACATGATAATCAGAGCATACATACTAAACAAGTAAGGTCTCAAGGTAAAAGCATGAAATACTATAAAAGTAAAGTCACTACCAAAGTTTAGTACAACATAAACCCAAAAAGGGGCATAGGGTAGTCTCTACAAAAGTGGTCGATACAAAAACACCTCTCAAATAAAATAAAAGAAAGGTGCGCCACCTAGTCGCTAGCACCCTCGCGATCTAGCTACTCGCAATACCCTTGCCGCGGTCCCTAGCCTCTCCCGCAGTGGATGGCTCTGAAATAAAACAACAAACCCCAGGGGGATGAGAATTATTATTCAATAGTTCCCAGTGGGTAAGCCGCCAAGAGGAGCGGAATACACCACTAGGTCAACTGAGGCAGAAGTAGGATTAGTATAAAAATATGCATACATTTAAAATTCCACGCTACTATGCCTCTACCATAAGTTATAAACATGTGATATTCTAATCATGATCATGTTGCAATGCAAGTAACTCCTCTACTCATGTACATGTGTAAATATGCAATATTCTAGCTACACATGTTCAAATGTCATAATCTCACTATATGCCATGTCATGTCCACTACCACATGCATCGTAGATACCCAATCCATAGGGGACGAGGTTGTCCCGCTTTTGCCGTGCCTAATGGCCCCGTGGTAGTCAACATTCTCTCGCTAGAATGAGACTCTCCCCCAACGGCGATCCACTTCGGCGCCCAAACCTGCACGGGCGACCAAGGTCGCAAGGCTAACTCCGGAGTGCCGGCTTGTAGGGAGCGACCCTCACAAGCATGTGTGCGAATGAGCACAAATGGCCAACAAGCATAATCAACTGCATAAGTGTCACGTTCATCATGTCTAAAAACATGGAATGCCAAGTAGTGACTAAGAGTCCAACACTATGTCATAATGTCCACTTGTTATTCACCTAAGTAATATGCAATATACTTAGTTTAACATTCTCAAAGGTTTGTCATATGCCATGACTAATGCTACTAAAAGCCAATATATATACATCATGATCAAATCTCATATGCTACTAAAAGCCAATATATATATACATCATGATCAAATCTCATATGCTACTATACATCTAGTATCCCACAATATATCTCACTTATCCAACATGCATTTCTACATATAATAAGATGAAATGCTACAAAACCATTATCCAAGTTTAATCCATGCATGCTATCAACCCCTACAAGGTACATGCAATTCTCATGAATGACACCTATATGTCATGATTCCAACAATGTCATAATGCTACATTTAGCATGTAAATGCACAATCTTGAGTTTTTAATAAAACTGAAGACATAGAGGGATTTCACCCATTTCGGTGAGGTCAAACCCACCCGAAGCCCTTCGGAACCTCGCAGTATCCGAAAACAAAGTTGTCCCCTCGATTTCTAGCGCCCTAAAGGAGATCCCTATGGGGTTAGAACATCGAACAACCAAAATCGAAAAACGACGTACAACAAAGGGGGAAAAGGGTGAAAATACCTTAGACCAAGAATTTCTTGTCCAAAGTCCAAAATAGAGTTAGGAGGCCTCAACTCCAACCTAACACAACATTCTACACCCATCAATTCCCATTCAAAATCCCGAAATTAAGAAACCCTAAAAAATAAACCCTAGGTTTCCCATAATGGGATTTCTCCAACAAAACCTCAATTAAACTACAAAAGAGGGTTCAAAAGAGGAAAACCCACCTCTTTAAAGCTCCAAACAAGATCCAAGGAAGCTAGGTTTGGAGATAAACCTCAAACAAACTCTTCTCTTCCTCCACTACGTCCACCAAGGACAAGCTAGCAAGCTTGAGAGCAAAAGAGAAGGAAAAGGAGATCAAACCCTAGGTTTAATCATCAAAAACCCAAGAAATCTAGAGAGAGAAAGAGAGAAGGACCTACCTCTTTTCTCCAAGTCCTCAGCTCAAATGCTGAGAAGGGGCTGTGAGGGGTTAAGTGTTATGATGTAACAATTGCCCTAACACCCCTCCAAAAGCCAACATTCGCAAAACAGCTCAAACAGCATTTTTGGTTCTGTATACCGGTATGCGTATGGGCATACCGGTACCAGGCCAGAAACTCCGCAACCCGAGCCTCGGCCAAACAGGCCACGCGAAGGGATTCCGGTATGCGCATTGCCAGTACCGGTATGTCAACTCCAATACCGGTATGCGATATCACATACCGGAATGCCAGCCCATTCCGGTATTTCCAGCAGGATTCCGCAGAACCCGAGAGCTGCGAAATTCGGTTTATCACTGAATACCGGTATCCCAAGGGTGCATACCGGTATGCAATGCCAAAACCTGCAGTTTTGCAGATGTCGACTCCCGGAGTCCGTTTTCGCACTTCTCAAGTCCCGAAAACGCTCCCAAGGGTCCGAAACAAAACTAAAACCTCCAGATCAGTACGGGGTACTAATCTCACACTAGAACCTTGCAATTCGCTAAAGTTCAGTGTACTACACGAGGTCCGACGGGCCCCTCTTACCGGTGCTCGCCATCCCGACTGCCGGCGCCGCCGTTCGTTGCCGGCGCCGCTGTGCCCTAGCAACCCGAGAGCCCTCTCTCTCCCCGCGCCGCTGCCGCCGCTTTCTTGTAGCACTTTGAATTTCGGTGCGTTGCTTCGAACTTTACTAAAATTGGGGAAGTTCGGAAAGAGCCGGTAATGGCTAGTGTGGAATTGGGTTCCGAGGGTTTCGGAACATTTTGGGTGCGAGTGGAAACCCAGAAATCGAAGATTTCGAAGAAAAGGACCAACCGGAGCAAAACTGCTCACGGGGTCCGGACCCTGGAAGCTGGGGTCCGGACAATGAAGTCCGCGGGCAGCTGCGGTCCGGACCCGGGCAGCTACGGTCCGGACCCGAGCCGATGTCCGAGATGGGTAACGTACGGGTTCCGGACCCGGGACTTGAGGTCCGTACCCGAGCGGGTCTCCAAGTTGGGGTGCGTACGGGTTCCGGACCCGGACACCAAGGTCCGGACCCGGCCTGCGCACTGACCAGTCAACAGTGCGGGGTCCGGACCCCATTCGCAAGGTCCGGACCCGGACACCAAGGTCCGGACCCGGCCTGCGCACTGACCAGTCAACAGTGCGGGGTCCGGACCCCATTCGCAAGGTCCGGACCCGGCTAGTGCAGAATGCCCAGTGAGGGGTATTTTGGTAATTTTATGATGGAGGGGCTATATATTGGGGGTTGAGGCTTCTCCCCTCAATCCATCTTCATCTTCCTCACACTCCCTCTCCCTCACTTTCTCTCTCTAGAGATCTCTCCAAGGCTTGGAGAAGTGAAGGATTTGACCTTGGAAAAATCTTCTAAGGTGGATTTGGAGCTTCTTGGTGCAAGAAGAAGCTTGGGAGCTAAGGCTTTGAGGTGAGTTCTTGTGATATAGGGTTTAAACCTTGGATTCAATCCTTTAGCATGAGGTTTTTGGAGACCCTAGGCAATCTAAACCACAAAACGTGGAGATTGGCCAAGAGATTTTGTGGTTTCACATGCATGCATGTGAAACCTAAGTAGGTTTGGGGCTTTTGCAATGAGAGGTTCTAAAAATATTTGGACCTTCGGGGATTGCAATTGAGGCCTAGGAAATCATGTTGGAACACTTGATTTCACATGTTGAGTTGAATTTAGGGTTCGTAATGAGTAACGAACCGTTTTCTTGTAGAAGCTTGGGTTGAAGCAAGAACTCAAAGCTTGGACACTTAGGAGCTTGAAGAATACAAGAATTTGGAAGCTCTTGAGGTGGGTTTGTGTTTACCGAAGTGATTAGGTCACTTCCATGTCTAGGGTAAATATCCATTTAAAGATAAAATGGTATGTATTGTGAACCCTAGAATTTGCATGTTGGCAAAAGTAAAAATCATGTTAGGATGAATAATGAGATCCTATTGCATGAGGTATATTTCAAGTATAATTCAAATATTAATACTTGTTGTATGGTTGCATGTGTGGTTAAACCTAGTGTTATTAAACATAGGTTGGACATGAGATTAAACCTAGTGTTATTGAACATAGGTTGGACATGTGAGATGAAACCTAGTGTCATTGAACATAGGTTTGACATGAGATTGGAACCTAGAGTCATGGAACCTAGGTTGATAATGAGAAAGTAAGCCTAGTGTTATTGAACATAGGCGAGACTTAGTGACTTGAACCTAAGGTCATGAGACTTAGGTTGGCAAGTGAAAAACGTGAACAACGGGATGTGCGACGATTTTGCTATCCCGGGTAGGCGACGATTTCGCTACCATGCCATGAGTTGGCCGTATTGAGACGGGATGTGCGACGATTTTGCTACCCCGGGTAGGCGACGATTTCGCTACCATGCCATGAGTTGGCCGTATTGAGACGGGATGTGCGACGATTTTGCTATCCCGGGTAGGCGACGATTTCGCTACCATGCCATGAGTTGGCCGTACCGACACGGGATGTGCGACGAGTTTGCAATCCCGGGTAGGCGACGATTTCGCTACCTCGCCTTGAGTTGGCGGTGTCGAGAGGGGATGTGCGACGAGGTTGCTATCCCGGGTATGCGACGAGTTCGCTACCCATGCCATGTGGTGGCCGTGTTGAGATGGGGTATGCGACGATTTTGCTATCCCGAGTATGCGACGAGTTCGCTACTCGAACTAGGAGGTGACGAGTTCACTCCTTCGATGTTGGAACAATTATGGTGAGACGGCAATTTCGAAACCATAAGTAAATGACAAGTAAATGAACTTAGTCATTGTGAGACATAGGATGAACCTAGGAGAGAATGATAAATTATATTTCATTTGGTTGCATCCTTTACGTTTGTTTACAAGCATGTAAATAATTGTTGCATAGTTATATAAAATCTAACTTATGCATATGGTGTTTCTTTGGACCTGGTGGGTCGAGCTCCTCTCTTGGGTGGCCTTACCCACTGGGAACTATGTTTATAGTTCTCACCCCACATTTTCCAGGTCCTTCCGCGAGTGAGGCGGCGGAGCGAGGCAAGGGTTTGGCTCTCTAGATAGCGGCCCTTCCATTTTGGTTGTATGTAGAGTTGTACCCCTATTTTTGGAATATGATAGTATAGGGGATTTACATTCTTGTATGAATGTTGTATATTCCATAGTTTTGGAACATTATGTATGGAATGAAAGAAAAGAAAAATTTGTACATGTATATTGTGCCATGTGATGTAATAGAAGTAGAACTTCTTTATGTTGATGCTTTCCTTGTGCAACTCTTGTACTCCGTTCCTATTTGGAACATTGTGGATAAGCTTGTGTTGTGACGCCTTGGGCGGGTAGAAAGGACTCTATCCGTTCGGCGGGTCTGGGGCATGCGCCCGTGCGGTTATCCTTTCCACCTAGTTGGTGTTTAAGGCCCGGCGGGGCGTGACATTTCTGCCGCCGGTTGAGGTGAGCATCCCCTTCCTCACCTCCCCTGCATCCAACCCTGGCCGCCGCGCGGCTTGCATGTCGGCCGGTAGCCGGCCGGAGCTAGTTGCTCCGGCCAGGGTGAAGTTTTAGCTATTTTGGGCCGCATGCTTGGTTCTGGCCTCCCTGTTGCCTCCTGAAGCTCGGGAAGGTGAGCACGATGATCGCGGTGACGCGCTGATCACCATGCTCACCTTAGTTTCCTGTTTTGACGCGTCGCTTCGCTGTTTTTACTTGTCGAGCCTTTTTAATGCATGTTGTGGCTATTTTTATGGGTTGTTTGTGCTTGCGACTCTCCCTGTCGCAGTGGGGCTGTGAGCACGGCCTCCGTTACGTCGTTACCTATCCACTGGTGCTTGCGGAAGGTTGTGCGGACGAACGGAGTGCTCAAACGGTCTTCTTTATGCTTATTTATGTGTGATTGTTGCTTGTTTAGGGTTCTTTGTGATTGTGGCAGCATTGCGACACTGCGGGCAGCAAGGGCATGACCCTTGAGGCCCTGTGGACTAGTTGTCCAACCCCTTCGCCTTTCGCGGAGATCTGGATTTATTTTCGATGCGTTTTCCGATGAAATATCTGCGAAACGCGTGTTTTTAGTCGTGCGACTCACTTGCTGATTTCGCGAGTGACTTGGCTTCATCATTTAGCCTTGTTGGCTATTCCTCATCGCTGTCCCGAAGTTCTGAGGACAGAGGATGAGTGACGAAGGGTTCCGATGCCAAATCGGCATTTTTCGGGAACCCGAAAAGTCGTTTCTGGTGCGTTCGTGTTCGTGGCACCCCGAGCTTGTGCTCGCTGTCATGTCACCTTGTTTTGGTGTGTTTGGGGACAGCGGGGGACCTGGTTTGGTTTTTGGTACCCTTGTGGACCTTAGTGTGGTTTCGGGATCGTCCCGGTGGGTTTTCCGGACGATCCGTCGGTTTCGGGTTGTGAGCGCTTTGTGTTTAGTGTCGACTTGGTGGACCTTGACCCTGTGAGTCTTTCGTAGGTCCTATCGTGGTTCCTGAGAGCCGTCAGTGTTAGGCTCTATCGTTTCGACAGGTGGGTACTTCGATCCGGAGTCGGTTCAGTGGACTACGGTGATACCTTTCTATCCCTTCTCTTGCATTTCAGCTATTAGTTCATTTGACTCCTATTGACTCTACATTTGTGTCTTGCCTTAGTAGAGTAGTTGTTGGTTGCATGATTATTGAGACGACTGTCACGCCCCGGATTACTCGTTTCCCCGGGCTCGCCAACAGATCAGTCGTATACATAGAATTTTCTATGTATACGAAGTGATAGCTAACCTGTAAACAAGCATACAAGCAACTACAAGAGATATAGAGCGGAAATAAAAACATACTAAAAGAACAAAAGCCACCTGTACATATAGGATCCAAAATACAACAGTTCCTCCACAACCAAAATAGGTACAAGTCCACACTATATGTACATGGCACAACACAAAAAGAAACTATCTCCAGTAGGGTCCTCTTCTAGGAACAACAGGGACTGGTAGGGATCTAGCTCGCGACTCCCTTACCTCGATCCGCAGGGACAAGAGCAACAGCCGCAACAGACGAAGGCTCTGCAAGAAAAAGGTGACAACAATGGGTGTGAGAACTACTATCAAAAGAAGTAGTCCTCAATGGGTACCACTACCGACCTCAACGGTCCACCCACTAAGTCTACGAGACTAACAGTATAGCTGGTAGGTAAAGAACAACAAAGTAAGCTGGAATAAACTCTACAGCTGTAATGCCACTACCTTACCACTATCCAAGTCAACTCTCAAGTAAGCATCACCACAGTGAATAGTCACCCCTGAACCAATATAACGGAATCGCCCAAAAAGGCTCGTCCAGCCAACTGCCTAGCCACACCGCACACTACCAAAAAGGATAGTCGGTCCAAGTATCAGATCCAACTAATCTGCAGCGACATCAACGCATGAGAGGCCTCACTCCGGAGCGGCACTCGGGGAGCTACCCAACCGAGTTAAAAGCGTATCTCTGTCGAGCACAAACAGGCTCCGGCAGGCTATAATCAAATAGAAAGGGGTCGAATGGGTCAAAGACTCCAAGCTCACGTGCCCTCAGCACAAACAGAAGCTAAAATAAGAATCTGGGTCCACCGTCAATCCCCGACGGCACCCGATAATACAGACAGCCTAACCCTGCTGTAAATACAAGCTCGGCATCTCAGCACGAGCGTAAACTCGTCCTACAACAAATTAAGTATCCACCTCGCACTAACAGCGGTGATACAAGAACAGAAACGGCTCTTAAAGCTAAATCTGATAATAGTTCGAAAAGTGACGGTTGTATGTTCGCGAGTTTTCTCCTAAGTCAATTCCCAGTTCAGCACGTAAAGTCATGTCTATAAATTATCAATTTATGCTCCAAATTTAGATTTCATATAAACACATGCAAATTCATGAATTCGAGCTACTAACATGATCAAACAGATAATAAAACAGCATGCTGCACTCTCTACAACTTAGGAGAAAATCCTGCGATTTCGTTAATATTAACCCACCTCGAAAGCTATCCAACAAAGGCTAGGAGTCGAGTGGAAGGCCTCCAAACAACACCGGCTGAAATCGGGCTCAAAACTGCCAACTCAAGATTCGGACCCACCTGCTCAAGTTCTGGGCGCCCAGAACATCAGCCCAGAACTGCAGCCTGGCAGCACGACCAACATGTAATCAACATGCGATAAAATCCATATCCTAAGTCCAAATGCAGTGAAATTTAATCCAACTCACTAGCAGGGTTTCAAGAACAAACCCTCCAAATTTCAGCCAAAACGGAGATCGACTCGATGTCCAAAATGCCTATACACTGATTCGGACCCACATCTGGACCCTCCTGCACTGCATCCAGAAATTCCAGCAACTAAGAAAATAACACTTCTAGCATGAATTCTGGAATTCCAACGAATCTAGCCCATGGAAGTGGGTCACAAACCTCTCAAATACAGTGATGGAACAATCCAAATCCTCTCCAAGGCTTCTCACAAAAATTTGGATTAAAAAATCCAAGATATCCATCAAAGGTCCAAAAATTCAGCACTTAAGCTAACTACTCAAAATCTGAGCTAGAACTCACCTTTGAATCCTCAATTCAGGTGGAAAGAACCTCCAAACCAGCAAGGGATGAGGAAAGACCAATCTTCACTTTGAAAATCCAGCTCCCAAAAGATTTGGATCCATAAGATTAAAGGAAAACCCAAGTTTCAGCACAAGGGGTCCAGTAAAACAGCAACTGCAGCATACATACCTGTCCAAATTGTGATTGGAAGGATTCCACGTCTTCCTCTACGAGTCCACAATCCAACAAACCAAGTTTCGTGGGATTTGGACACTCCCATACTGCACACGAGCAGAAACACCACAGGTCGACGCTGCTGTTCTGCAGGGATCCATGGTTTTCAATGGAAAAAGATGGAATTTGGGAGGAATTGGAGGGGTTCCATGCAAAATCCAAAGTTCACCATGAAGAAGGGGAGAAAATGCCTCAGGGGAGTCGTCCCTAATCTTTTATAGACAAAGAGTTTCGGTGCAATGGACCTCAAGAACAAAATGCAACTAACCTGTTCCTCAGCAGAATTCCCCACATTCGGGCGCCCGAAACCCAAGAAGTGGGCGCCCGGTTCCTCCAGTCCAGCACTTTGGACTCTCCGCCCGCGATCCGGTGCGCCCTAACCTGGTCCGGCGGAGTTCACCAACCATCCTACACGTGTCAAACGAATCGATACTCACGAGGCCAATTTTCGGACTCACTTTTCGGGTGCCCGAACATGGATCCGAAATGACTTAGCAGTTCAGAGAACGAGCACTCAACATCTGGGCGCCCAAAACATAACTTTCGGGCGCCCTAAAGTTCCAAACGCCCAAAACTTCAGTTTCGGCTTACTTCGGTGCTCTGAGTCCGTTTTCGCGTCTATTTTGCGCCGAAACGACTCCGACTTGTCTCGATCCTCTCCAGAAGTGTCGAACAGTCTAGGATACTGCAGTCATTCCGTCAGTTAGGCCCCAGGGGTACTACAACGACCTCGTTGGTCGGTGTTGATCACCTGTTGTTCCGAGCGATCCTCGTATATTGGCTTATCAGTTGCTTCACGGCTCGTTGTCGTTATGTGGATTGAGCATACGCATCGATCGTCACAGCTCTTCTAGCACCTCACGCATGCCAACGGTCTGATCCACCGTCTGGGGGCATCTTTTCCGAAAAAGGGTCGCGCGTATAAGTCGACCCGTGAGCCTCGGCGCAGTGCGTTTTGCAGGTTTCGTGCCGAGAGTTGAGCAGGTTGTGACAGTATCAGGGATACGTCCCGGTGGCTTATGGATTGGGTATACTTTGTGGCTATCTCCGTTGATGCATATACTATTTGCTTACAGTAGCATAGTTGTTCAATTGTATGTCAGCCTCAAACTTATTTGTGCTACTGTTTACCTTATCTATCTATTTGTTGACCCTCGTGCCGGTGTGTACACCTCGCCTTCGTCGGCTTGCAATACCCACTGGGAGGGGAGACATGTTTACATGTTCTCACCCCCCCGCCATCGTTGTTGTTTTCAGGTGAGCAGGGTGGTGAGAGTCGGACGCAGCGAGGCACGCCTAGTTAGTGGTACTAGAGGTCCCGACCTGTGAGGGCTTCTCTCTCCAGATTTGGTTATCACCCTTATCCTTTATCAGTTAGTTATGGATGTGGTTCAGTTACACTGTGGTTGTTTTGTCTAGCATGTTGTGGTTTTGGTACAGTTACATTTTGGATGTTTTGTCTTGCATGTTTAGCCCTCGTGGATTTAGTTTAGCCTTTACATGGATTGCATGCTTAGACTTTTCGGATGATGGTGCTTACTAGCCTTCTATGTTGTTTTCTATTTAAGGCTTTATATTGCATACCTTGGATTTCTACCCCTCGTGGTAGCGTTTTTAGATAAAGGTTTCCGTGTGGGAAGCAGTTTTCAAACCGTTTTCGATTGATCGGCTTTTGGATTTCAAAAGAGAGTTCTCGTGTGGAGAACGATTTTCAAAGGATCTTTAAATGTTTGAGATTATGGTTTCAAAATAAAGCTTCTGGGTAAGGAGCAGTTTTCTAGAATTATCTGTTGTTTGTGCATCGCATCATCCTTCGCCTAAGGACTTGCTTAGATTCATACAGGTTTAAGGACTGTTAGCTGTATGAATCTTATTGTGTTGTTGTGGTTTGTGTGATGAATGAATGGTGGTTGTGATCCTGTTGTATGTTGTGTACGCCGTGCAAATACAGGGGAGGCTCTGTCCGTGTATACAGTGGACCCTATATTTGTGGCGGGTCTGTACGTGGCGCGGGCTAGGCTTTCAAAAAAAAAAAAATTGGCACGTATTTCCGCTTCTAAAACTAGCCCGGGGCGTGACAAATTGTGTTCAAAATTATTAAAAATAAAAGATATAGATCAACTGGAAGATCGAATTGCTTTGACATTATGCCATCTTGAGAGGATCTTCCCACCCACTTTTTTTGATATCATTGTGCATTTGGCAATTCATCTTGCTAACGAAGCAAAACTTGCTGGACCGGTGCAATACCGTTGGATGTTTCCAATTGAGAGGTCAGTTGTTGTTGTAATCAATTTTTTCAAATTTAATCAATAAACTAGTCTCTAATTTTTTGTGATTTTTATAACTTCGTATAAGTAGGTCACTATTGAAATTAAAGTGGAGTGTTCGAAATAGAAACCGTCCAGAGGGTTCGATTGCTGAAGGCTATTTGATTGAGGAAAGCTTGACATTTTGTTCACGTTACTTGCCAAATTTAATCGTCCAGTAAGAAATGATGACCGCTCTATAAGTCAAGTGAAGTCTTTTTTCTCATATCGTGGTCGTGCATTGGATGATGGTACGATTATTACACTAGACTACATAACAAAGGCACAAGCTCACTGATATGTGTTATTTAATTATGATCTTATCAGTCCTTATCTTAGGTAAGTAAATCAACTAACAAACTTTGATTTTTTTTAGGCCATATTATTTTTTTTATAATTAGTAGCATTTTCTTTTATATATGAAGAAAGCATCTTGACGAGATTAAAGTGCACAATTGTCGAGCACGAAGGCATGTTATAGAGCGTATGCATAATGAAACTTTTCATGAATGGTTTAGATCCTATGTGAGTGGAACCTTCATGATTTTACCTCCAACTTAATAAATTTCACTGCTTTATATAGAATGACTTTTCATTTTTCTATATATAGGTAAACAAGTTGATTAGGGAAGAAAATGAGGAGTTGTCAGAAGAAATCAAATGGATGGCAGCAGGTCCTCTTATGAATGCTAAGAGCTTTAAAGATTATGTCATAAATGGGTTTAGATTTCACACAAAAGATGTTGAAGAGAAAAGAAAAACACAAAATAGTGGTGTTGTAGTGGTCGCAAGTACCTCAAGTTTTTCTAGCGCAATGAATCAAAATCCTGCCAAAGGTGATGTCGCATACTATGGAGTTGTGAAAGAAATCATTAAGTTGAACTATAGCGGGAAAGCAAAAGTAGTGTTATTTCGATGTGACTGGGGAGATGCGCGTTCGGAAGGTAGAGGAATTAAAAAGGATGAATATGGATTCACACTTGTTAATTTCAACCAGTTATTATATAGAGGCAACCATTTGTCGAATGAACCCTTCGTATTAGCATCTCATGTTGAGCAAGTTTTCTACATCAGAGACCCTATAGATGAAGATTGGCATATCGTAATTGGTACGAAACCTAGGGACTATTTTTGTATGTCCAGGAAAGGTGATGATGATGAGGTGGAGATATACTATCCTACTGGCTTGGATGATAATCCGAATGCAAATAGCATTACAAGCAATGATTATGATATTGTGAATTGGATCAGAAGAGATGTACCTGGAACAACCATTAATTCACCTTTAGTTGTGAATGTTGCAAGTAATGCTGTGCATAGTGACCTGTAGAATACCGCTTTTCACAATTTAGACGATGCGTGGATTGCCGATTATTGTGTGAGCATGAAATTGTGATGAAGTGATTTCATTTTGGCGCGAAATTGACGCGAAAACGAGTGAAATGAGTCAATCGTGCATGAAATAGGACTAAATGGCAATTTTGAAAATTAGTGGCTTAAGATGCAAAAATGCCATGCTTAGTGGAATTCCACTAACTCTCCACTCATCCTCTCTCTCAGATTTTTCCATTTCCTGCAGAGAAACAGAAAGAGAAAGAAAGGAAAAGAAGAAAAGAGGAGAAAAGGAGAAGAAGTAAAAGAAGTAGAAGGAGAAGAAGAAGAAGGTAAATCATCTTCTCCTTTTCCCTTTTTCTTTTCCTTTTCTTCTTCTTTCCTCTTCCTTTCCTTTTCTTCTCCTTCTTTCCTTCTTCTTCTCCCCTCCCTGCTGCTGCTACTGCAGTTTTTACTACAGCAGCAGCAGCAACAGCAGCTGATTGCTGCTGCAGTTTTAGCAGCAGCAGCAGCAGCTGACTGCTGCAAGCTGCCCTGCAGCAGTAGCAAGCTGCTGCTGCTGCAGGGACAGCAGAGAAGAAGAAAAAAAAAGAAAAGAAGAAAAGAATGAAAGAAAAGAAGAAAGTAAAGAAAGAAGGAAAGGGAAAAAGATGGAAAGAAAGAATGAAAAAGAGAGAAATTAAGAAAGTAAAAGAAAATAGAGGGAGAATGAGGGATTGATCGGAAGAAATTGAGAGGATTAATAGAAATGAAAAAATCGGCAATTCGCTATGTCGAAACTTCAAATTGGCGCTTCCAGAGTGTCCCGATGTATAAAGTAAAGTCCCACGCACGTCTAATGAATCACGATTTAAGTTAATTAATGTTCAATTAGCGTAGTTCGCGCGCAATTTGAAAAGTAGACTTTTGATTGGACTTTTGTCGTTTTGACTAGTGTAGAGATTTTGGGCGAGTGTGAGTCAGGGGAAGAGCCCGTGAGCGACGACTTTCTTGTTCTAGCAGACGTACTACGTTGAGGTGGGTTCCGCGTTGCCGAAAACGGCGAATTTCTTCCTATGTCTATTTTAGCAGAATGTATACCTTTTTATGTAGAATTGCCACATGCTTGAATACATGTATATAGTTTAGCCCTATCAATCCTCAAACCTAGAGAATAGCTCTATTGATCTTCAAATCTAGAGATGTAAACTAGGACATGAAACTATCCGTTTTGGTGATTAAAGCATAATACATGAGATTGTTTCTTGCATGCATCGGTTATGTTATACTTTACAGAATCTCTTTTGGACATCTAGAATTATGTTGAGTTATGTGAGACCAACTCCTTTGGACATCTTTTACTGAATTGATCTTAGTCGTCGCTTCTTGAGATTTTAGACTATAGCTTGCAGATGCCACTTGAGTTTGATTATGTGCTATGTGCTATGTTACTCGGTAGGGGTCGCTCCCTCGAGTGCCACTCCGGATAGCTGGCTGGTGTTAGTTGAGACAGTAGCCTAGAGGTCGCTGTCATACTTATGGGAGTATGTCCACGCACTAGGCAGGCGCAGGCTTGACCGGACCTACGAGTCGGTCGTGGCGATTGGGTATCTTTATCGCAGAGCTTTACTAGCATGTATTATTGGAATTTTATCAATATGCTTTCATTATTCGTTCGCCCTTTATGTATCTTAAATAAGAATAGCACTTGCATTTACTTCCCTTTTACTCTATGCATGGAATACTTTTGTGCTTAGCCTAGTTGAATTAGTTCTACTCATTTAATAGTCCCCTTTAGTTATATTGCACCAGTCTTGCTCTATTTTATCTTTCCCTCATTATCGCACTTGCATTTATTTTTGCTCATTTAGACCTAGTGGGAAGGTCGTTGTCGTCGCCGACCGTACCCACTGGGAACTGCTTTTAGTAGTTCTCACTCCTTATGGTGGTTTTCTTTTTCTGAGACAGGTACTTCGTCCGCTGATCGAGGTAAGGGGCTCGCACCATAGATAGGCATTTTCACTAGCATGCTTGGCCTACAGCGAACTACCCGATAGAGAGCTACCCTTCACCACCTTTTGGACTGGCGGGGGGCCAGGGCCACGTTTTGTATATAGTTTTGGACTTAGCATTTCTATGTTATTTTGAATTTAGTACTTTCTTGATACTAGTGGTTGGTGTACTGTAGCTCAGCTTGTAGTATATAGTGCTCTGATACTCGTCTTTTATTTAGTAATTTTTCTTCATATTTGTTATGTGTCATGTGAAACATAGTTGTATGTCTTTTTGTATCTCTTGAAAACTGTTTACTTCTCTTGCCGCTTCGTTCGGACAGGGAAAACTCTGTCCGTTCGGCGGGTCTGTTAGCGTCCCGTAGTCTTCCGCTGCTAGCTCGGGGCGTGACCGATTTGGGTGGTATCAGAGCATAGGAATAGGTCGTGTGGACCTAGAAGCCTTAGCAATTGGAAAACCATAGGACCTAGGACGTGAGAGGTGTGACTTGTTTGGCGAAAGTCGATGAATTAGCATAAACTCTTTAAAAGGACCTAAAGAGTGACTGAGGGGACGTACCCTTCTTCCTGAATTAGTATGTTGGCTGCAGACAACATAATATGCCAGGAAATGGGGGAGTTCCGTCTGGACTTTTGCTTGGTTGGGTCGAGTTCCTTACAATAATGCTGCTAACCTCTCCTTTTATTTGTTTGTATTTTATAGGTGAGCGTTATGCCTCGACGAGGATGAGCTCTACTGCCGGCACCGGGTGGACGCTCCCGTGGGCGACCATCGACACGGGCCCACCCGGTACCGCCTGAGGCGTCGGATCAGGCAGGGCCCAGTGAGGGCCAGGGGTTGCAGGAGCAGTTGGCGAGGTTGGCGGAGACTACGCGGCGGCAGGGGGAGACGATTCAGAGGTTATTTGACGTGTGGGCTCAGCAGGCGGGTACTGCCCCACGTGTCCAGGAGCAACCTGTACCCCTGTCGACTGCTCAAACCACCGCACCGACCACTTCGACTCCTTCGATGGGGACTACTTCTACTCCACCGACTATGCAGACTGCGCCACCTGAGACTGCGCCACCTGAGACTGCTCCAGTGACACCTGGTACTACCCCTAATATAGCCGCAGCCGCGCAAGAGGTATCTAAGGCAGAGCAGGATAGGATCCGGATAAGATTGGCAGAGTTTAGGAGGTTCGACCCGCCTTATTTCCACGTGTCGAGCACTGACCCAGGGACCGTGGAGGTTTGGTTTCGGGGGATGGAGCAGTTATTCGAGGATCTATTTATTCCCGAGAGAGATCAGGTGCATCTAGCAGTTCATTGCCTTCAGGGAGATGCACGCGATTGGTGGACGAGGGCCCGGAGGACTAGACCTGAGGATGCACTACCAGTGACGTGGGCAGAGTTTCGGGGCATACTCTTTGATATGTACTTCCCTAGCAGTGCAAAGGAAAGATTGGAGGATGAATTAAAGAGGTTGCGTCAGGGGACTCGAACAGTGCAGGAGTATTATCGGGAGTTCACCCGTTTGTTGACGTGTGTGCCATTTGTTGCGCGGAACGATCGGCACAGGGCTGATATGTTCGAGAGGGGGTTGAGGCCCGAGTTACACCAGTTCGTGCAGATTCAGCACCTCCCGACATTGGAGGCATCTGTGGAGTTGGCGCTGTGTGCAGAGCGCGGTGAGGTAGTGATGCGAGAGAGAGTTGGAGTGGAACAGAGTGAAGACAGAAAGAGGTCTGCTGAGAGTGAGGCTGGGCCTTCCAGCTCAGGAAGACCGCTGAGGTATTCACGACCTCGTCCTCAGGGTCGTGGGTCCTTTGCGGGACAGAGGCCCGGTAGAGGCAGATTGTCAGGAGGAGCGAGGCAGCCGCGATAGCGACATGGTCAGAGACGGAGTGTGATTTGTGGAGGTCCGAACCAGCTACCCATGTGTCCTCAGCGGGACGGCCGATGCTACCGTTGCGGTCAGTCGGGACATATTTGGATCACTTGTCCACAAGGAGGCACATCTACCCCATCGACAGCTTCATTTTCGTCGACTACTCGACAGGCGACAGCGGCTCTACCTACTTTCCTCCCATCTGACTGAGCCCCGGCTTTGCGCCCCGTGGAGAGACAGCCGCCGGCGCCGAGTGGACGTGTTTATGCAGCACATGTTGGGGATGCATCTGCAGCAGATACGGTGGTGGCAGGTATTACTTTGATTTCTGGTACTCGAGCTCGCACTTTATTTGACACCGGTGCATCGCATTCTTTTGTGGGTCGCGCATTTGCATTGTTGCATGGGCTGGAGTTTGAGTCCTTAGCATGTTCACGTGAAGTGCAGATCCCTGACCACACATTGCATGTATATGAGTGTTGTTGGTCTTGCCCAGTTCGGTTAGGTCAGTGGATTATGCTCGCAGACTTTTTGGTCCTGAGGCAGCTACAGGATTTTGATGTTGTTTTGGGGATGGACTGGCTCACCCGTTATCATGCGACTATTGATTGTAGCACGAGGACGTTAGTTTTTCGTGAGCCAGGACAGGAGGAGTTCGTGTTTAGGGATTGTCAGAGTACCCTTTTTGCCATGATGATTTCTACTTCTCGGGCGAGACAGATGATGAGTCGGGGGTGTGTGGCCTATTTGGTGACCGTAGTGGAGACGTCTATAGCGGCACCGAGGCTCGAGGATATCCCAGTCGTTCGAGAGTTTCCAGATGTATTTACGCCAGAGTTACCGGGTATGCCGCCAGATCGGGAGATAGAGTTCGTGATTGACGTGGTACCAGGGACCGCGCCAATCTCCAAAGCACCCTACAGGATGGCACCGGCGGAGCTGCGAGAGTTGAAGGCCCAATTGGTGGATTTGATGGACAAAGGCTTTGTAAGATCGAGCGTCTCGCCCTGGGAAGCACCGGTTTTATTTGTGAAGAAGAAGGATGGTTCACTTCGCTTGTATGTTGACTATAGGGAGCTGAATAAAGTGACCATCAAGAATAAGTACCCGTTGCCGCGGATCGATGATCTTTTTGATCAGTTGCAAGGTGCCTGCGTCTTCTCCAAGATTGACCTGCAATCGGGATACCACCAATTGAAGATCAAGGCAAGATATACCGAAGACAGCCTTCAGGACGCGTTATGGGCACTATGAATTCACCGTAATGCCCTTTGGATTGACGAACGCCCCTACTGCATTCATGGACTTGATGAATAGGGTGTTTAAGCCCTTTCTGGACAAGTTCGTGGTAGTTTTCATCGACGATATCCTGATTTACTCTCGCAGTGATGCTGAGCACGAGGAGCATTTGAGACTTGTCTTGCAAATCTTGCGAGAAAAGAAGCTCTACGCGAAGTTGAAGAACTGTGAATTTTGGCTTCGAGAGGTAGCCTTTCTGGGCTATGTGATCTCAGCAGATGGTATAGCGGTGGACCCGAAGAAGATTGAGGCTATTCGGGATTGGCCCAGACCGACGACGGTTACAGAGATACGGAGTTTTCTTGGACTTGCCGGCTACTACCGTCGTTTTGTGGAAGGCTTTGCGAAGCGAGAGACTCTCACCTGGCAGAGGATAGGAGCAGCTCTTGTGGCTGGGCAGGCAGGAGAATACAGTGTTGACGCCTCAGGAATTCTTCGATTTCGCGATCGTTTGATAATACCTGGGGACGCAGCTCTCGTGAGGAGATCTTGGGGAAGCGCACTAACTCTCCTTATGCAGTTCCCTAGAGGAACGAAAATGTATCGGGATTGAAGGACACATTATTGTGGCCGGGTAATGAAGAGGAGGGATATTGGTAGGTATGTGGCGCAGATGGTTGACTTGTCAGCAAGTTAAGCAGAGCATCGACTTCATGCCTTCTGGCAAAACTCCAAAATCTCCTAATTCTGTTTGGAATTGGGAAATGATTACGATGGATTTTATGATTGGGTTACACGTTCACCAGGGCGGATAAATGATGATATTTGGGTAATAGTGGATAGATTGACAAAATCTGCACACTTTTACCCGTATCATAGTACGTGGTCCAGGGTAGAGACTCGCTCAGATATATATTGGTGGATAGTGAGACGCCATGGAGTACCGTCCTCGAATGTATCTGATAGGAGACCGAAATTTTATTTCACAACTTTTGGAGGGAGTTTACAGACAGCCTTGGGGACTCAGCTCCACTTCGCACTGCGTTTCACCCACAGAACGATGGCCTGTCCGAGAGGAACGATACAGATACTTGAGGAACATTGATGAGGGCTGGTGTTTCTTGATTTTGGGAGGTGGATGGTTATCGCACTTGGCATGAGCAGAGTTTGCATTTATAATAATAGTTATCAGTCGAGCATTTTAAGAATGGCTCCATTTGAAACATTGTATGGGCGCCGGTGTCGAACACACTATATTGGAGTGATGTGGGGGTGAAAGAAAGACGTTGGGCCCGGACATCTTGATGGAAACTGAGAAATGGTGAAGCTTGCGCGTCGACACCTCTTGACAGCCCAAAGCCGACAAAAGAAGCTATGCAGATACCCGACGCGAGACCTTGAGTTCCCGGTCATCCGGTCCTAAGACCCTTCTCTCGCCGACTTCGCTCCAATGAATAGGAGAGCGGCATTTTCTTCCATACAAGGCCTCAAACGGTGCCATACCGATGCTAGATTGGTAGCTATTATTGTAAGCAAATTCAGCCATCGGCAAATGAGTAGGCCATGCACCCTTGAAGTCCAACACACACGCTCGCAGCATATCCTCCAAAATCTGAATTGTCCTTTCCGATTGACCGTCAGTTTGAGGATGAAATGCTGAACTGAAATAGAGCCGTGTACCCAAAGCTTCTTGCAAGCTTTTCCAAAAATGCGATGTGAAACGGGGATCTCGATCTGAAACTATTGAGGTCGGGACCCCGTGCAACCGCATAATCTCGTCCAGGTAGAGTTGTGCTAACTTGTCTCCCGACCAAGTGGTGTGGATTGGCAAAAAGTGTGCCAACTTTGACAAACGATCCACCACCACCCAAATCGCGTCGTGGCCACCCAGCGATCGAGGTAGGCCCACAACGAAGTCCATTGCTATGTTCTCCCACTTCCGAACTGGAATGGGTAACCCTTGCAATTTTTCCGCCGGAAAGCGACGCTCGGCCTTCACCTGTTGGCATACTAAACATTGTGCCACGAAGCGTCCAACATCAAGTTTCATCCCCGGCCACCAATAATGCAATTTAAGATCCTTATACATTTTGGTGCCGCCCGGGTGAATCGCATAGGGAGAAGTATGAGCTTCTTTCAAGATCTCTCCACGAATGTTCTCAACTTTTGGAACGCACAATCGATTTCGGAATCGAATTGCGCCCTTCGAGTCTACATGAAACTCACCGGCGCGCCCGCTCTCGATAGCACCCCGTATCTTTTGGAGTTCCGGATCACCGGATTACTTTTCCTTTATTTGCTCCAACAAGGTTGGCCACACATCGAGATTCATGAGTCTAGCGGGGACGCCCGGGGCCACGATCTCCAAGTCAAACCGGCCCATTTCCTTGATCAACGGCATTTGTCCCGTCATCTCAATTGCGAAGTTCTCCACGGATTTTCTACTGAGCGCATTGGCCACCACATTGGCTCTACCGGGGTGGTACAAGATGGTTAAGTCGTAATCCTTTATCAACTCCAACCACCTCCGCTGCCTCAAATTCAACTCCTTTTGAGTGAATAAGTACTTTAAGCTTTTATGATCCGTGTAAACCTCACAATGCTCCCCGTATAAATAGTATCTCCACAACTTAAGTGCGAAGACCACCGCCGCAAGCTCTAAGTCGTGGGTGGGATAATTTTGCTCATAGCTCTTTAGCTGTCGAGAGGCATATGCTATTACTTGTCCTCTTTGCATAAGCACACACCCAAGACCACGCCGTGATACATCACTATACACCACAAAGCCCTCCCCCGCAATCGGCAAGGCGAGAACCGGAGTCGAAGTCAACCTTTCCTTTAGCTCCTTAAAGCTTTGGTCGCATTCCTCGCTCCAAACATATTTGGCTCCCTTGCGGGTAAGACGCGTTAGTGGACCGGAGATTTTTGAAAATCCCTCCACGAACCGCCGATAGTACCCCGCAAGACCCAAAAAGCTTCGTACTTCCGTGATATTGGTCGGACGAGGCCAATCCTTGATTGCCTCAACTTTCATAGAGTCCACCGATACTCCTTCTGCGGAGATCACATGACCCAAGAAAGCGACATCACGAATCCAAAATTCGCACTTCTTCAACTTGGCGAATAAATTGTTCTCTCGAAGAACTTGAAGCACAATCCTTAGGTGCTCATTATGTTCCTCTTCACTCCGAGAGTAGACAAGAATATCATCTATGAACACAACCACAAATTGATCCAATAGTGGTTTGAACACACGGTTCATTAAATCCATGAACGCCGCCGGGGCATTGGTAAGCCCGAAAGGCATAACCGTGAATTTATAATGTCCATACCGCGTCCTAAACGCGGTCTTATGCATATCCTCCGATTTAATATTCAATTGGTGATAACCGGATTGCAAATCAATCTTGGAATACACCCGAGACCCTTGCAACTGATCGAATAAGTCATCAATTCGGGGTAACGGATACTTATTCTTGACGGTCACTTTGTTCAACTCGCGGTAATCCACACATAACCGCAGCGAACCGTCCTTTTTCCGCACAAATAGAACAGGGGCTCCCCAAGGTGACACACTTGGCTTTACGAAACCCTTGTCCATCAAATCTTGTAATTATGCTTTCAATTCCCTTAGTTCCGCGGGTGCCATCCTGTACGGGGCCTTAGAAATCGGCGCCGTACCCAGGAGCAAATCAATCACGAATTCTATTTCCCGGTCCGGTGGCATTCCGGGTAACTCCATTGGATCCTCGCGATTGGTTCTGCGACTGCGAGTGCTTCGGGGGCCGCTTAGAGCTAGATTGCCACCCGAGCCACCTGCCGGTCGTTTCTTTCCTTTTTCCTTATCTTTTTCCTTCTCTCTTTCCCAAGATTCGCGCTCCTCGCGCGCACAAGCATTCCCGTGCTCCACCCAAAGAGCACGGTCCAAGACCTCCGCAAAGGTCTTTAGCTTGAGGGCGTGCACCGCCCGAAAGATCTCCGGTCGAAGTCCGCGCACGAAACAATCGACCTTGTCCAACTCTCCGCGGACGACGTGCGGTGTCACGCCCCGTCGGGCCTTTAACACCAACTAGGTGGAAAGGATAACCGCACGGGCGCATGCCCCAGACCCGCCGAACGGATAGAGCCTCTTCTACCCGCCCAAGGCATCACAACACAAGCTTATCCACAATGTTCCAACTAGGAACGGAGTACAAGAGTTGCACAAGGAAAGCATCAACATAAAGAAGCCCTACTTCTATTACATCACATTGCACATTTATACATGCCCAAATTTTTTCTTTCTTTCTTTTCATTCCATACACCATGTTCAAAAACTATGGAATACATAAGTTTCATACATGTAATGGAAATCTCCTATACTATCAAAGTCCAAGACTAGGGGTACAACTCTATGTATCACCAAAATGGAAGGGCCGCTATCTAGAGAGCCAAACCCTTGC
Organism: Puya raimondii; assembly: GCA_016920855.1. Taxonomy (NCBI): domain Eukaryota; kingdom Viridiplantae; phylum Streptophyta; class Magnoliopsida; order Poales; family Bromeliaceae; genus Puya; species Puya raimondii. Next base: position 127,692,643 of record JABWPP010000050.1, read on the forward strand.
CTCGCTCCGCCGCCTCACTCGCGGAAGGACCTGAAAAACGTGGGGTGAGAACTATAAACATAGTTCCCAGTGGGTAAGGCCACCCAAGAGAGAAGCTCGACCCACCAGGTCCAAAGAAACATCATATGCATAAGTTAGATCACAAATAACTATGCAACACTTATTTACATGCTTGTAAATAAACATAAAGGATGCAACCAAATGAAATGTAAATTATCATTCTCTCCTAGGTTCATCCTATACTTCACATTGACTAAGTTCAATTACTTGTCATTTACTTATGGTTTCGGAATCGCCGTCTCACCATAAGGGTTCCAACATTCAAGGAGTGAACTCGTCACCTCCTAGTTCGAGTAGCGAACTCGTCGCATACTCGGGATAGCAAAATCGTCGCATACCCCATCTCAACACCGCCATCACATGGCATGGGTAGCGAACTCGTCGCATACCCGGGATAGCAACCTCGTCGCACATCCCATTTCAACACCGCCATCACATGGCATGGGTAGCGAACTCGTCTCATACCCGGGATAGCAACCTCGTCGCACATCCCGTTTCAACACCGCCAACTCATGACATGGGTAGATAACTCGTCGCATACCCGGGATAGCAACCTCGTCGCACATCCCGTTTCAACACCGCCAACTCATGGCATGGTAGCGAAATCGTCGCATACCCGGGATAGCAAAATCGTCGCACATCCCGTTGTTCACATTTTACACTTGCCAACCTAAGTCTCATGACCTTAGGTTCAAGTCACTAAGTCTCACCTATGTTCAATAACACTAGGTTTACTTTCTCATTCTTAACCTAGGTTCCATGACTCTAGGTTCCAATCTCATGTCCAACCTATGTTCAATGACACTAGGTTCCATTCTCACATGCTCCAACCTATGTTCAATAACACTAGGTTCTATTCTCACATGTTCCAACCTATGTTCAATAACACTAGGTTCAATCATACATGCAACCATGCAACAAGTATAGATAATTGAATTATACTTGAATTCTATATCATGCAATAGGAGCTCATTGCTCTACCTATCATGATTTTTACCTTTGCCAACATGCAAGTTCTAGGGTTCACAACACATACCATTTTATCTTTAAATGGATATTTACCCTAGACATGGAAGTGACCTAATCACTTCGGTAAACACAAACCCACCTCAAGAGCTTCCAAATTCTTGTATTCTTCAAGCTCCTAAGTCTCCAAGCCTTGAGTTCTTGTTTCAACCCAAGCTTCTACAAGAAAACGGTTTGTTACTCGTTACGAACCCTTAATTCAACTCAATACACGAAATCAAGTGTTCTAACATGATTTCCAATGCCTCAATTGCAATTCTCGAAGGTCCAAATATTTTTAGAACCTCCCAAGGCAAAAACCCTCATTTAACCTAGGTTTCACATACATGCATGTAGAACCTCAAAATTTCTTGTCCAATCTCCACATTTTGTGTTTTAGATTGCCTAGAGTTCCCAAAAATCTCATAACAAAGGATAAAATCCAAGGTTTGAACCCAAAACGTGAGGAACTAACCTTAACCACGAGTTCCCCAAGCTTCTCCTTGCACCAAGAAGCTTTTTTTCTCCTTTAGAAGCCTTTTCCAAGATCAATCCACCCTTTTCTCCAAGTTTTGGAGAGATCTCTAGAGAGAGAAAGTGAAGGAGATGGAGAGGAGAATTGGAGAGGAAGACAATGAGAAGGGGAAAGGTCTCAGCCCTTCATACACCCCCAATACATGTGAAAAGACCATTTTGCCCCTCTCCACAAACAACACAACAACCAGCCCAAAACTGGATTTTCGTAACACTGTATACCGGTATGTACATGTGCATACCGGTATACGGGTGTTAGTTCCGGTATACCTCGAAGGATTCTGCAGAACCCGAGAGCTGGGTTTACTGTTTCGACCATCGCATTCCGGTATACCTCATCACATACCGGTATACGGTGACAGTTTCGGTATTCCCCGGAGAATTCCGCAAAACCCGAGAGCTGGGTTTTCGGTTTCAACCATGGCATTCCGGTATACCTCATCACATATCGGTACTAATCACTTCAGTGCCGGTATGGAGATCCACATACCGGAATCCAGTGCCGACTTCACAAGTTCAGCAGTTTTAACTTTTCGAAGTCCGTTTTCGCGCCTCGTTTGCGCCTGAAACACTTCACACAAGTCCCAAACTTGGCCGAAGCCTCACATATAGCCTCTCATGCTATTTTTCCACCGGAACTTCACAATTTGTATGCATAATAATCACAGGAGTAAAAGCAACTATCACTTTGAATAAACTGCCCAAACTGACCCGAGTCTATCGGGACCTCAACAGACCAGTCCCGCCTGTACCCTAAGCTGCACCGTACTTCACCCACGAGGATTTCCGGTGTAAAGCAGCACCCAACCGGGACTACTGCGACGCACAAAAGTCCAACTCCGGAGTGGCACTCGTGGGCGCGACCCAGCCGAGTGTATATGCGAATCTGATAGCTCAATCAGGTAACACAGGCTAAAATCGAAGCAAAAGGGGTCAAGTCAGTCTAACAACCAAGGCTCACGTGCCCACGGCACAATCTGATGCAACAAAAGAAATCTGAGTCCACCGTCGGCCCAGACGGCACCCGAAAGTACCAAACAGTCTAACCCTGCTGTATACATAAGCTCGGCATCTCAGCACGAGCGTAAACTCATCCTACAACAATCTAAGTATCCACCTCGCACTAACAGCGGCGATACATTAATAAAAACAGTTCCTGGAGCTAAATCTGATAAGTTTTTCGAAAAGTGACGATTGTAGGTTCACGAGTTTTCTCCTAAGTCAAATCCCAGTTCAGCATGTAAATCATGTCTAGCATCATTAAGTTATGCTCCAAATTCAGATTTTATGTGAGGACATGCAAATTCATGAATTCGAGCTACTAACATAAAAAGAACAGATAATAAAACAGCATGTTGCACTCTCTACAACTTAGGAGGAATTCTGAAGCTTTCGACAACATCAACCCACCTCAAACGCTATCCAACCACGGCTAGGAGTCGAGTAGAAAGCCCTCGCACGAAATCAGCCGAAGCTGAACTCAATTCAGCTGAGAAACAGGATTTGGATCCACGCTTAGGTTCTGGGCGCCCAGAACATCAGCCCAGAACTGCAGCCTGGCAGCACGACCAGCATGAGTTCAACTTGTGATAAAATCCAATTCCATAGTCCAAATGCAATGAAAATTCACCCAACTCACCAGGAGAGGCTCAAGAACAATCCCACCAATCCTCAACCAAAAGCGAGTTCGAATCGATCTCCAAAAAGGGCTCCAATCAGATTCGGATCCACCCGGGCACACAAAACTGCATCCAGAATTTCAGCAACTTAGCAATTAGCACTTCTAGCTTAATTCTGAGAATTCCAACAAGTATAGCCCAGGGAATAAGGTCACAAACCTCCCAAATACAGTGAGGGATCAATCCAAATCTTCTCCAAAGCTTCCAACACAAATCTGGATTCAAAAATCCAAGAAAATCATCAACTTCCACAAATTTCAGCACTTAAGTTTAAATCTCTAAATCTGAGCTAAAACTCACCTTTGAAATCTCAAATCCAGGTGGAAAAAACTTTCAAATCAGCAAGGGGTTAGGGAAAACCAGTCCTCACTTCAAAAATCCAGCTCCATAGAGATTTGGATCCATAAACCAAAGAAAACCCAAGTTCAGCTCAAGAACATAAGGGGTCCAGTAAAACGGCAACTGCAGCGTACATACCTGTCCGAATCGTGATTGGAAGGATCCCACACTTTTCTCTACGAGTCCACAATCCAACAAACCAAGTTTCACAGGATTTGGACACTCCTACACTGCACACGAGCTGAAACGACACAGGTCGATACTGGAATTCTGCTGAAATCCAAAGTCTTCAATAGAAAAGATGGAATTTGGAGGAGTTGGAGGGGTTTCCTGCAGTTTTTCAGAGTTCACCATGAAAGGGAAGCAAATGGGCTTCAGGGGGTTCGTCTTCCTCTATTTATAGCAGCAAAATCAGCTAACATAAGCCCCAAGAACTCATAATGTTAACTTGTCCCATGCTGAAAATTCAACATTCGGGCGCCCAAAACCCAAGAACTGGGCGCCTAGATCTTCTAGCCTGCACAAACCCAACACTTCGAGATCTCCGCTCGGCGGTTTGGTGCACCCTAACGTGGTCCGACGGAGCTCACCTACCACAGTACACGTGTCAGCACGTTCGATACTCACGAGGTGAACTTTCGGACTCACTTTCCGGGCGCCCTAATCTGGATCCGAAATGACTCGGTAAGATCACAAGACAAGCACTCAACAACTGGGCGCCCTAAACCCAACTTTCGGGCGCCCTAAACTGCCACAAATCCAAAACTTCAGTTTTGGCTTATTTCGGTGCTCCGAGTCCGTTTTCGCATCTATTTCGCGCCAAAACGACTCCGACTCGTCCCGACACTCTCCAGAAGTGTCGAACAGTCTAGAATACTGCAATCATTTCGTCAGTTAGGCCCCAGGGGTACTACACACAAGGAAGGGATCGGGGAGAGAGCTTATGATCAGCAACATCCTGCAGATTGGGATAACACAAACACCCAAACACCTTAACAAGTTGCAAGTCAGAGGAGACACCACTATACAAAATACCATAGGGCGATTTTCCATTTAAAACAGTAAGAGAAGGAGTGTGATTGACAAGAAAAACAGCAGTTTGAAGAGCATAAGCCCAAAAACGAAGAGGCATAGAAGCTTGAAGAAGCAAACTTCTTATGATGTTAGCTAAATGTCTATATTTCCTTTCTGCTACACCGTTTTGATGTGGAGTATGAGAGCAAGAAAACCTATGAATGATCCCGTTCTGAGAAAATAAAGTGGCAAATTTGTCATTCACATATTCTGTACCATTGTCAGATTGAAAAGTTTTTATTTTTCGTTGAAAAATATTTGCAACCATTGCTTTGTACTCTAAAAATTTCTCAAAAACCTTATGTTTAGATTTTAAAAAATAAAGCCAAGAATACCGAGAATAATCATCCACAAAGATTACATAATATTTATTGCCAGATACTGAAGCAACAGGAGACTGCCATACATCAGAATGAACAAGTTGAAAAGGAAAATCAGACTTTGATTCAGAAGAAGAAAAAGACTGTTTGATATGTTTTCCCATGTGACAGGCATTACAAATAGATAAGTTTATTTCAGAACTACTATCAGAAATGATGTTATTTGATTTAATAAACTTTGAAAGAACAGGTAAACCTAAACGTCTATGCCAAATATCTCCACTAAATCTAGATGTAGCAACAGAGTGAGTTGCCCGAACTACAGCATCTGAGAAGCTCCTTCCCCGTTCCCTTGTCCTTCACAATAAAACAGACGAGTCAAACTCAAAAGAGGAATTGTTATCGTGGCAAAATTGACGAACAGAAAGTAAGTTTCGTTTAATAGAAGGAACAACAAGAACATTCTTGAGAGCAAAAGAAGTAGAAGAAGTTTTCAGAACTGTTTCACCTGTTTGAGTAATATTCAACAAATTTTTATTACCAACTAAAAACTTATCTTGCCCAGTATAAGGTTTAGAAGATGAGAGAATACCAGGATTAGCAGTCATATGATTGGATGCTCCAGTGTCTGGGTACCAAACTTCCTCACCAGACTCATGAAGACTCATGGCAGCGAAAGTCTGTAGAATATCATTAGCAACAAAGGAATGATTGAAACGTTGTCTGCATTGAAGGGCAGAATGATTAAATTTTTCACAAATCTGACACTGTGTGCCAGATCGGGAAACAGTAGGCATAGTAGACTGTTGGTTATGACTCGGTTGAGAATAAGATTGAGGTTGTGGATATGCTCCATAAGATCCACGACCAGGATTAGAGTTATGTCTACCACGCTGTCCTCGGCCTCCATGGTATCTACCACCACGGCCTCCACGATTGTCTCGACCTCGATTTGCATAGAAGGCCTAACCGTCATTTGTGGAAGGGATAGGTGGAGTCGTCAAAATAGCACGACGTTGAACTTCAGTTTCTTCCTGCATAAGAAGTGGGCGGAGCTGTTCGAAGGTAGGTTTTGTCTGGTGTGTATTAAGAGCACTTACAAAACCTCTGTAGTCCTCTGGTAGCCCCAGAAGAACAGTCATGACCAAATTATGATCAGACTCAGGTTCACCAATTGCTTGAATTACATCACCTATCGACTTGACTTTTTGCATATAGTCAGTCATCTGCATTGATCCCTTTTTGATGTTCCGTAATTCAGATTTTAGAGAAAAGGCTGTAGAAGCAGTCTTATCAAGGAAGTAAGCCTCAATAATTTTTCACGCGTCACGAGCAGTTTTTGGTGAACTGGATATAACCATCTGTAAAATACTAAGAGACAGAGTAGCATTTATCCAGGATAATATAGTGGTGTCCGTCTTTTTCCAGGTTAATATTCAGGATTTGTAATTATTTTCTTATCAGCAACTTCAATAGCTTGAGGAGGAATAATATTTGTCCCGTTCACGTATGAAACAACATCAAAACTCTCTAAAACATTAAGAAAAACTTGTTTCCACACCAAATATGTAGATTCCGTGAGTTCTAATGGTACAAGAGTTTTGATATTAATGATTGGAAGAGTAGAGGACGAGGAAGAGATGTTTGCCACCAAAAGAGAAAGAATAAATCACAAGTTATCGATAGATGAAAGTAATATCACCAGAGTCAAGCAGGACCAAGCGGCACTAGGAGAAGAACCGAGCAGCAAAGAGGTCACAAAGAGGCTGAAATTACTGTAGCAGAAGTACTGTAGCGCCGGACTGTGGCAGAAGTACTGTAGCGCTGGTACTGTAGCGGCAGGATTGTAACGGGAGATGGAAGTCCAAGGATAAGGGGAGATAGAACACCAAAAAGAAAGGAACACCTATGGAAGAAGGTGAGACTTGTGGTGGATGGTGGCTATGGATCGAAATCCCCAAACTAGGGTTTCCGCTCTGATACCATGAAAGATGGGCAAAACAGCATGTGCCCTTAGGGTTTTATTGATGTGTATATATAATTACAAGAGAGGTATATATGGTAACCATCGTTACCATATAACCTTATAGTATATTTGGAATATACTATATAGGTTCCACTATATATGTAATATAATATATACATGCTAAATATATCCTAAGAGGATCCTCTGCAACTAGAACATCCGGGCATCTGTAACATCTTTCGGGCGCCCAAAACTATTATGAAACTTCAGTTTCAGTTGAATTCCTTTCCAAATTCTATTTTCGCGCCCGTTTTGCACCAAAACAAATCCAACTAGGCCCAAAAACCTCTAAACATCAATACTAAGACCCAACCATCAACTCAGGCTGCGACCTTGCAAATTTGCGAAGGTCCAATACATTACACTCTAGGTCTCTTGAATTGAGAAGTATTCTTTCCATGTTCAATATTAAACACATTTCCATCTAGATTAAAAGAATAGAGATTGTTAACTAAACTACCAGTAGCTATCAGTTCATTCTGCAAATAAATAAAACAACCGTCAGTTTTGAAAATAAAATGATAACTAGTTCGAGCTAAAGCTGTGACAGAAATCAAATTTCAAACGGCTAAAGGAGAATAACAACAATCCATTTATTCTAAAATGTGTCAAGATGGAAGTCTCAAAGAACAGCTCCCCACGGATAATACAGCACCCCTAGCTTCATTACCCACACACAAAGTCACCTCGCCGTCCTTCAATGTCCTACTTTACTTTAGATCCTGTAATGAATTACGAAAGTATAAGGTGCATGCAGAAACTAATACCCAAGAAGAAATAGAGCCAATCATATTGACCTCTACGATAAGCATTTGGTTTGTACCTTCAAAAGATTCGTCCCTTCAAAGGTTCGTCCTTTGGTTTCTCTCTAAGGGTAGTGAGATATTCTTTACAGTTTCTCTTCCAATACCCTTCTTTGCCACAATTTTAGAGAACCCGGGCACAAAGAGTTTGTGTACCGTGGGTGCAAGAGTTCGCTCTTTGCGTCAATGGTGTCCACGTCGCAAGCAAGAAAGCTCATTGCTAGTGGTTGCATCGCTTACTTAGCGACAGTAGTGGATGACCGAAAGGAAGTGTTGGGACTCGAGGACATTCCTATAGTCCAAGAGTTCCCGGATGTATTTCCGACGGAGTTGCCCGGAATGCCACCGGACCGGGAAATAGAATTTGTGATCGATTTGCTTCCGGGTACGACGCCGATTTCTAAGGCCCCGTACAGGATGGCACCCGCGGAGCTAAAGGAATTGAAAGCACAATTACAAGATTTGATGGACAAGGGTTTCGTAAAGCCAAGTGTGTCACCTTGGGGAGCCCATGTTCTATTTGTGCGGAAAAAGGACGGTTCGCTACGGTTATGTGTGGATTACCGCGAGTTGAACAAAGTGACCGTCAAGAATAAGTACCCGTTACCCCGAATTGATGACTTATTCGATCAGTTGCAAGGGTCTCGGATGTATTCCAAGATTGACTTGCAATCCGGTTATCACCAATTGAAGATTAAATCGGAGGATGTGCATAAGACCGCGTTTAGGACGCGGTATGGACACTATGAATTCACGGTTATGCCTTTCGGGCTTACCAATGCCCCGGCAGCGTTCATTGATTTAATGAACCGTGTGTTCAAACCACTATTGGATCAATTTGTGGTTGTGTTCATAGATGATATCCTTATTTACTCTCGGAGTGAAGAGGAACATAATGAGCACCTAAGGATTGTGCTTCAAGTTCTTCGAGAGAACAAGCTATTCGCCAAGTTGAAGAAGTGCGAATTTTGGATTCGTGAGGTCGCTTTCTTGGGTCATGTGATCTCCGCGGGAGGAGTATCGGTGGACCCTATGAAAGTTGAGGTAATCAAGGATTGACCTCGCTCGACCAATGTCACGGAAATACGAAGCTTTTTGGGTCTTGCGGGATACTATCGGCGGTTCGTGGAGGGGTTTTCAAAAATCTCCGGTCCACTAACGCGTCTTACCCGCAAGGGGGCCAAATATGTTTGGAGCGAGGAATGCGACCAAAGCTTTAAGGAGCTAAAAGAAAGGTTGACTTCGGCTCCGGTTCTCGCCTTGCCGATTGCGGGGGAGGGCTTTGTGGTGTATAGTGATGCATCATGGCGTGGTCTTGGGTGTGTGCATATGCAAAGAGGACAAGTGATAGCATATGCCTCTCGACAGCTGAAGAGCTATGAGCAGAATTACCCCACCCACGACCTAGAGCTTGCAGCTGTGGTCTTCGCACTTAAGTTGTGGAGACACTATTTGTACGGGGAACATTGTGAGGTGTACACGGATCACAAAAGCTTAAAGTACTTATTCACTCAAAAGGAGTTGAACTTGAGGCAGCGGAGGTGGTTGGAGTTGATAAAAGATTACGACTTAACCATCTTGTACCACCCCGGTAGAGCCAATGTGGTGGCCGATGCGCTTAGTAGAAAATCCGTGGAGAACTTCGCAATTGAGATGACGGGACAAATGCCGTTGATCAAGGAAATGGGCCAATTTGACTTGGAAGTCGTGGCCCCGGGCGTCCCCGCTAAACTCATGAATCTCGATGTGTGGCCGACCTTGTTGAGCAAATAAAAGAAAAGCAATCCGGTGATCCGGAACTCCAAAAGGTGCGGAGTGCTATCGAGAGTGGGCGCGTTGGTGATTTCCATGTGGACTCGAAGGGCGCCATTCGATTTCGAAATCGATTGTGCGTGCCTAAAGTCGAGGACGTTCGTAGGGAGATCTTGAAAGAAGCTCACACTTCTCCTTATGCGATTCACCCGGGCGGCACCAAAATGTATAAGGATCTTAAATTGCATTATTGGTGGCCGGGGATGAAACTTGATGTTGGACGCTTTGTGGCACAATATCTAGTATGCCAACAAGTGAAGGCCGAACGTCGCTTTCCAGCAAGAAAATTGCAAGGGTTACCCATTCCAGTTTGGAAGTGGGAGAACATAGCAATGGACTTCGTTGTGGGCCTACCTCGATCGCAAGGTGGCCACGACGCGATTTGGGTGGTGGTGGATCGTTTGTCAAAGTCGGCACACTTTTTGCCAATCCACACCACTTGGTCGGGAGACAAGTTAGCACAAGTCTACCTGGACGAGATTATGCGGTTGCACGGGGTCCCGACCTCGATAGTTTCAGATCGAGATCCCCGTTTTACATCGCATTTTTGGAAAAGCTTGCAGGAAGCTTTGGGTACACGGCTCGATTCAGTTCAACATTTCATCCTCAAACTGACGGTCAATCGGAAAGGACAATTCAGATTTTGGAGGATATGCTTCGAGCGTGCGTGTTGGACTTCAAGGGTGCATGGCCTACTCATTTACCGATGGCTGAATTTGCTTACAATAATAGGTATCAATCTAGTATCGGTATGGCACCGTTTGAGGCCTTGTATGGAAGGAAATGCCGCTCTCCTATCCATTGGAGCGAGGTCGGCGAGAGAAGGGTCTTAGGACCGGATGTGTTGCGTGAAGCGGAGGAAAAAGTCCGCTTGGCACGTGAACGCTTATCGACGGCGCAATCCAGGCAAAAGAGCTATGCGGATAGACGTCGACGAGATTTGGAATTCGCGGTAGGAGACCGCGTCTTCTTGAAAGTATCACCCATGAGAGGGGTGAAGCGATTTGGTGTTCGGGGTAAGTTGAGTCCCCGTTATATTGGACCTTATGAGGTTTTGGAGCGCGTGGGATCCGTGGCATATCGGCTAGCTTTGCCGCCAAAACTTGCGGGGATACACAATGTGTTCCATGTATCGACGCTCCGCAAGTACGTGTATGATCCGGCGCACGTCCTCGAGTATGTGCCGATGGAGCTTCATGAGGATATGACTTATGAGGAATTTCCCTTGTGTATCATGGATCGCGAGGTGAAAAATTTGAGGAACCGTGAAATTCCTTATGTAAAGGTGCAATGGACGAATCACGGTGAGCGCGAAGCTACGTGGGAATTGGAAAGCTCGATGAAGGAGCGGTTTCCTTACCTCTTCGCTGAGTCCAGCTGAGGTATGATTTAGTTTCGCGGCCGAAACTCTCTTTAAGGGGGGAGGAATGTAGTACACTGAATTTCAGTGCATCGTACCGAACTTCTACAAATTGTGGAGTTCCAGTGGGAAAATAGCATGTGAGGCTATATGTGAGGCTTCGGCCAAGTTTGGGACTTGTGCGAAGTGTTTTCGGCGCAAATGAGGCGCGAAAAACGGACTTCGAAAGGTTAAAACTGCTGAACTGTGAAGTCTGCAGTGGATTCTGGTATGTCGATCTCCATACCGGTACTGAAGTGATTAGTACCGGTATGTGATGTGGTATACCGAAATGCGGAGGCTGAAACCGAGAATCCAGCTCTCGGGTTCTGCGGAATTCTCCGGGGTATACCGGAACTAACACCCGTATACCGGTATGTTAATGTGAATACCGGTATACAGTGTTGCGAAATTTCAGTTTTGGCTGGTTGGAAGTGTTGTTTGTGGAGAGGGGCAAAAGAGTCTTTTCACACTCGAGGGAGTGTTAGAAAGGCAGGGAACACCCCCTTTCTCAGTCATCTTCCTCCTCTACTTCTCCTCTCCCTCTCCCTCACCCTCACTTTCTCTCTCTAAAGATCTCTCCAAAACTTGGAGAAAAGGGTGGATTGAGCTTGAAAAAGGCTTCCAAAGGAGAAAAGAAGCTTCTTGGTGCAAGAAGAAGCTTGGGAAACTCGTGGTTAAGGTTAGTTCTTCACGTTTTGGGTTCAAACCTTGGATTTAATCCTTTGTTATGAGGTTTTTGGGAACCCTAGGCAATCTAAACCACAAAATGTGGAGGTTGGCCAAGAAATTTTGAGGTTCTACATGCATGCATGTGAAACCTAGGTGAAATGAGGGTTTTTTGTCTTGGGAGGTTCTAAAAATATTTGAACCTTCGGAAATTGCAATTGAGGCATAGGAAATCATGTTAGAATACTTGATTTCATGTATTGAGTTGAATTAAGGGTTCGTAACGAGTAACGAACCGTTTTCTTGTAGAAGCTTGGGTTGAAGCAAGAATTCAAGGCTTGGACACTTAGGGGCTTGAAGAATACAAGAATTCGGAAGCTCTTGAGGTGGGTTTGTGTTTACCGAAGTGATTAGGTCACTTCCATGTCTAGGGTAAATATCCATTTAAAGATAAAATGGTATGTATGGTGAACCCTAGGACTTGCATGTTGGCAAAGATGAAAATCATGATAGGTAGAGCCATGAGCTCCTATTGCATGTTATAGAATTCAAGTATATTTATATTATCTATACTTGTTGCATGGTTGCATATATGATTGGAACCTAGTGTTATTGAACATAGGTTGGAACATGTATGATTGGAACCTAGTGTTATTGAACATAGGTTGGACATGAGATTGGAACATAGCGTTATGGAACCTAGGTTGAGAATGAGAAAGTAAACCTAATGTCATTGAACATAGGTGAGACTTAGTGACTTGAACCTAGGGTCATGAGACTTAGGTTGGCAAGTGTAAAATGTTGAGATGGGATGTGCGACGATTTTGCTATCCCGGGTATGCGACGATTTCGCTACCCATGCCATGAGTTGGCGGTGTTGGAATGGGATGTGCGACGAGTTTGCTATCCCGGGTATGCGACGATTTCGCTACCTGTGCCATGTGATGGCGGTGCTGAGACGGGATGTGCGACGAGGTTGCTATCCCGGGTATGCGACGAGTTCGCTACCCATGCCATGAGTTGGCGGTGTTGAGACGGGATGTGCGACGAGGTTGCTATCCCGGGTATGCGACGAGTTCGCTACCTGTGCCATGTGATGGCGGTGTTGAAATGGGATGTGCAACAAAGTTGCTATCCCGGGTATGTGACGAGTTCGCTACCTGTGCCATGTGATGGCGGTGTTGAGATGGGGTATGCGACAATTTTGCTATCCCGGGTATGCGACGATTTCGCTACCCGAACTTGGAGGTGACAATTTCACTCCTTGGATGTTGGAACAATTATGGTGAAACGGCGATTCCGAAACCATAAGTAAATGACAAGTAGTTGAACTTGGTCAATGTGAAATATAGGATGAACCTAGGAGAGAATGAAAATTTACATTTCATTTGGTTGCATCCTTTGTGTTGATTTACAAGCATGTAAATATTTCTTGCATAGTTATTTGTGATCTAACTTATGCATATGGTGTTTCTTTTGACCTGGTGAGTCGAGCTTCTCTCTTGGGTGGCCTTACCACTGGGAACTATGTTTATAGTTCTCAGCCCACGTTTTTCAGGTCCTTCCGCGAGTGAGGCGGCGGAGCGAGGCAAGGGTTTGGCTTTCTAGATAGCGGCCCTTCCATTTTGGTGATACATAGAGTTGTACCCCTAGTCTTGGACTTTGATAGTATAGGGAATTTTCATTGATTATATGAAACTTGTATATTCCATAATTTTGGAACATGATGTATGGAATGAAATTGAAAGAAAAGAAAATTTTGGACATGTATAAATGTGCTAATGTGATGTAATAGAAGTAGAACTTCTTTATGTTGATGCTTTTCTTGTGCAACTCTTGTACTCCGTTCCTAGTTGGAACCTTGTGGACATGCTTGTGTTGTGACGCCATGGGCGGGTAGAAGAGACTCTATCCGTTCGGCGGGTCTGGGGCATGCGCCCGTGCGGTTATCCTTTCCACCTAGTTGGTGTTAAAGGCCCGACGGGGCGTGACAGCTCAGCCCTGGCATTTCTTCATAGTTCCAAGCGAAGCAATCTTCGTATTCAATCAACAATTTGGTTAGCTCCTCCTGCTGTCAAGCCGATAATCTTGCACTGATAAAGGTCGGACGTCTATTCAAATATGATCCTAAATTCACTTCCCGTAGTGGATCCTGGGTGACTATCTTCTTCTCGCCGCTCTTGATAGGAGATTCTTCCATGGGATCTATTTCGGTTACAAAGATTTGGCTAGGTTCCGCCATTTCTTTAAGTGTACTGACTTTTGAACCGAATAACTTGTTTGGGCCTTCTTCATCGGCTATTCCAGTCGAGTCAAAATTCTCTATATTTTCATCAGCTTCTCCAGTCGGTTGACTGCTTGATCTCGGATCGGCCGATATGGCCGATTTGATAGCGTTCGGATCGACCGATATGGCCGATTTGATAAAGTAGCCGACCTCCGTAGTCGTCTTGTTTTGTTGAGGCTTTTTCACAGCCTCCGTTCCATATCTTTGACATTCTATTTTAGCCAATTTGGTGTCTCTTCGGCAGCCACCATTGTCGTTGCTTCTTGTAACAGTACCAGTCGTACTCCTTCTTCTGTCACCTGGACAAACGAAATCTGGTCTGGATCAATATCGGCCCAATCCACATGGCCGATATCCTCGACATTAATGTCTACCAATTGGGGCCGTCCCTCAGCCCTGATTTCTTCTGGCGATCTCCTATCCATTGAAACAATTTGCCGTGCAAAGTAGACGGCACACATTCACTTGCGTGAATCCAATCACGTCCGAGTAGCAAATTGTAGTGGCTATCAGCATCCACTACAAAGAAAGCCGTCCGTAGGGTTTTGGATCCTACGGTGAGCTCCGTGGTGAGTACCCTTCTTGGATGTTGATCGCTTCCTGTGAAATCGGTCATCGTCGTGTCGGTAGGCTTAAGATCGTCTTCACTTTTACCTAACTTTTTGAAGAAAGACGTAGGCATTATATTGACCATTGCACCTCCATCAATCATGACTCGGCCTACTAGCCGACCCTCGATCCAAGCCTTGATGATCAAAGGCCTGATAAATCTTGTTTGCAAAGCCGACGGTTTTTCAAACATTGCCGCATCGGTTTTTCAAACATTGCCGCATCGGCCCTTTTTACTTCTTCAAGTTGGAGTTGAGCCACTGTTAACTCTTCTCCGTCATGGACTAATTCTTCTATCTCAGTAGACTTTGCCCTGAACGAGTATGGCAGAGCATAAACCATATTCACTTCAGCCGAGTTTTCTTCGGCCGACTTCTCTAGAACTTTTTGGTTTTTCTCCTACGATTCTTTCGTGGTCTCGGCCGATGATTCACTTTCTGGTCGAGATTCTCTCTCCTTAGGAGGCCATCTCTCCCGCCTAATGATTGTTTCCAATGAGGCGATTTTGTCCTCCAGGGTCTTTCTACTAGTCCTCTTGATCGGCTCACTTGGTGCCGACCGTTCGACTTTAGACTTTAACCAAGACATGGATGTAGTACCTTCCGCTCCTTTGTCGTTCGACCGGGACACATAACTCCCAGCTTCGTAATCATTTCTCATGGGTTGAAATGAAGGCTGTGACTCGAGCCAAGGCCATATGTTCGGCCTCACCTCCTTTGTCGCATCCCAATTTTGTCTGGCTTCAGCCTGCATCCTTTGTTGCCGACGTTTCTGAATTTTTGTCAGCAACGGCCCATGCCATTTGGCCGGTGCTCTTGCCACGTGCCATTGGTCAATTGGTACGTTTGCAGATACTTTCACAGTCCTCAGATGGTCTCTGAGGATTTTTCTTCTCTCCCAAGGTCTCGGCCATGGTTGTATGCCGAGCTCATTTATCAATCTACGTCCGAGGAATTCTATATCGCCCTCGGTCATTCCTTCGAATTCAGGTTCTGATCTCGGCCTGGGCGGGTAGCGCCAATGTGGCCAAAATCTCAGATACCTCTGTTGTGAGCCGAATGGTCTTTCTTGAAAAGTCTTTCGGCTCGCCCCTTCTTCATTTCTATTTTGATAATAATCAGTGAGGACTTTCTTAATTAGAAGGTCTTTTTTTTGTTCTAGTTCTGGTTCTTCTTCAGAACCATTTGAGTCTTCTCCTGAGCAGTCGTCTGGGACCATCTCCGGCTCTGGCAACTCTTCCCATTCTTCAGGAAAAGCCATAAATTCTCTCCATTTTCCATAGAGTTTCCTCTCGCGGATAATCACTTTCCAGTCTTTACGCGTCATTTCGGCCTTGCATCGAACACAAAGCCGAAACTTCCTTCGGGTGATGGCGATTTCTTCATTCACCTTCTCATCGGCTGATGACTTTCCTTTCATGTCCACTATGTTTATCTGTGGAGGAAAAGGATTTTTATCAATTTCTATTTTTTTAATTTTTTGATCGGCAAATACCAGCCGACCCTCATTTATTTCTTTCTGAATTTGCCTTTTAAAAGGCTGTACATTCATTTGTTCTATGGCTCCAGGAATGGTGTCATTTGCAATACTTTCTTCTCTTTAATTCTTCTCCAGAAGGTATCGTTTGCCCTTCCTGGAGCTTAATTTTACCGTCTTTCAATAACCGATCAAAAATTATATCAGTCTTAGCTACGTCAAATGAATATGTATACGATGATATACGGGCTTTTGCTTCATTAGCTTTACCCGGCTTTAACAAAGCACATTTATATGGTTGATGGTTTTTCACCATCTCTGCTGCATAAATTTCGGCCTCATCAGCCAATGAACCTTCCTCACTTGGCGTGTCCGGCTCATCTTGAGCCGAGGACGTTTCTTCCAGGAAAGAAATATTTTTCTCCTTTCCCTTCCAATCCTTGTTACGGCTCCATCTCGGCCGATCATCACTGTTTCCTTTCCTGAATTGCTCGTATTGAGCAACCCGGACTCCCAGATCAAACAGATTTGGAAAATACCTATCTTCAAAATGATCTTTAATTTTAAAATGTAGACCATTGAATGTCATCTTTGCAAATTCTGATTCTGGCATTCTTACGAAGCATCGGCTCCTGGCCGTTTTGAATCGATTCAAATATTCTTCGACCGATTCACTCGGCCTTTGTCGATAAAGAGCTAGATCAGCAACCAACAATTCCGGCTCTGATCTATAAAATTGTTCGTGAAATTTTCTTTCCAACTCATCCCAGTCTCTGATTGAGTTGGCAGGTAGACTTGTATACAAAGTAAAAGCCGTTTTGGTCAACGGCGTATTAAATAAACGCAATTTTAGAAATGGATTGGCAGCGGCCTCTCTACATTGGGCCGTGAACCGTGCAACATGTTCGGCCATGTTTTCGGTCTCATCGTCGAAAAATTTATCAAATTTCAGTATTTTCCAATTTGCCGGATATAGATGATCCATATCTATGTTAGCCGAGTAAGGGGATCTAAATACAGGCCGCATTGCCGGCCTTACCCCTAATCCGAATGTATTTCGGATCGCCTTTTCTATTTGCATATACAGCTCATTATTATTTCCTTGATGGGGAGCTTGCGCTGGTGCCGGCAAAGGCGGCATCTGTCCAGGATTTTGTCCAATCGGTCCCCCGAAATTTTGTAATGCAGGGTTAATCCCCTGTGCTACGTTAGGGGTCTGCCCCCCGGGTCTGGCTCCTCCGTTTTGACGTTGATACGCCGGCAAAGGCAGAGGCGGCGGTAATCCCCATGCCATTTATGGCTGCTGACCGGCAGTAATATTTGTCGTTGCCGGTCTATAGGCGGCTTGAAACGGTGTTGCCTGAGGCTGTGTAATGGCCGGCGCAATAACAGGATTTTGCAACGCCGGGTACCCATGGGTCCTGGTAAGCCTGGGTATTGGTGGTCGTTTTAGGTTAAAAGCTGCCCTATTTGGGCAATATTTTCATTTGAGGTCGTGATGGCGGCCAACACTGCGTCAAGACGATTGGTACTCCGATGACTGTTTTGGTCTAAAACCTGTAAGACCCGAGTCATCTGTCCCAAAGCTTGAGCCAAACTTGGCTCTTGGTGATCTGATTGACCACTCGCTTCTACCTCTACCGGCAATACCGCTTGCTGTTCAAGCACATTCTCGGTATTGCTAGCCTGGTCATTCCCCGAATTTCGTGGAACGACTCGGTTACGAAGATTCATTGTATTATCATCAACCATATCTTAAATAAAGCAGTAATTTACCTTAAATTGGATGGTGTCCCACTGGGCGTGCCAAAAATTATTGTGCTCTATTTTTTCTGGACCGTTGACCGGGTCCGAACCCTCTCGATATATGTGCGAAAAGGTAAAACAGCTTCCTGAAATGACCCTCGAAGTTTGCGCCCTAGACTATATCAAACGATTCGGCTGACAAGGGATCGGATCAGCCGAGTTCAGATAACACACGAAATATTGGGTCGGCTGATGAGCCGAGCGAATGTGGACAAAAGGCAATACTTAGGTCGGCTGACGAGCCGAATGGAAATTTTATATGTATATGTAGAATCGGACTGTTTACAGGGAATACATCTATCCTAATCTACTCCTAGCAAAAACAGTAAATGCTGGAAAAGAAGATTACAGTTGGACTACTCCTAGAAAAAACAAGTAATAATGCAGGAATTGAAAATGGTCTTCTTGTTTCTCTGAGGAAAAAAGACCCCTTCCCTAGGCGTTTCCTGTTTATTTATAACATCCGCCTAAGGTCTTCAGTTATTCTCATGAGCGGCCAGTTCCTCTTTTCTTGGACCACTCATGGCCAATCTTAACTGCAAGCGGTTTTCAACAACCGTCTTTTAGTTTTTTGGTGCATGTTTCCAACACCCGGTTTACCTCTCTCTTGTAATTTTTTATACACCGGTCTCATATGGTCACACGATTTTCGAGGTGTCAACAGGGTGTTAAGTTTAAAAGGTTTCTCCCACTAAATTTATTGAATTTCCATACTCTCTAAGAGTATGTTTGGTTCCCCTAAAAAGTGCGAAAAAAAAATTTCCATGAAGTTTTCCATGAAAAACCATTTTTCCAAATTTTCGTCTATTTGGTTTTGAAGAGAACAAGCCTTTATGGAAAAAAAAAAAAATCATATTTTATGGAAATCTAGTGTTTCCGTCTTCCTAAGAAAATAATCTGAAATATGAAAATGCTAGTTTACTATGAAATATGGAAAAAAGATTTCCAAAAATACTTATTTTCCATCAAACCAAAGAGGCAAAAAATTGAGTTTCCATGAAAACTTTTCTTGAAAAACTTTTTTCACACTTTTTCGAGGAACCAATCAGCCCCCAAGTGGAAAGGCAAATATCCTAATCTGTTAGATTTCTTAGTGGTGATTGGGGTCTCACAAATTTCAACTTATCTCGCCGTATGGTTTCTTGGAAAGCCATAACTCAATGGGCGGGTAACACATTACCTCGACAAATCTTTATGGCGATCCAATCGTCCTTCAGCCTCTTAAGGTGTAGTACACTGAACTTTAGCAAATTGCGGAGTTCCAGTGAGAGAATAGTGGCTTATACTATTCTGGAGTTTTGGGTTGAGTTTGGTGAGCTTCGGAGTGTTTTCGGGACTTGAAAAGTGCGAAAACGGACTCCAGAAGTCGAAATCTGCAAAAGTGCAGATTTTGCATTGCATACCGGTATCTGGGTTAGGGATACCGGAATCCAGTGAAGACTGGTTGTGCGCAGCTCTCGGGTTCTGCGGAATCCAGCAGTTGATACCGGAATACGCTGGCATTCCGGTATGTGCAATGCGCATACCGATATTGGAGCGTTTTGTACCGGTATCTGGAGTTGGCATACCGGAATCCCTTCGCGTGGCCTGTTTGGCCGAGGCTCGGGTTTTGCAGAATTTGCACAATATACCGGTATACACATGCGCATACCGGTATACAATGCTGCAGAATGCATTTTGTGCAGTTTTGCAATTTTGGCTTTTTGAGGGGCCTAGTTGGATTTTGTGCAGTGGGTTAAGTAACCCTTCACCCCCTCATTTTGCTGTTATGGCTGAGGTTAGGGAGATGAAAGGTAAGGGTTTTCCCTCTCTCTCTCTCTAGATTTTCTTGCTCCCAACCTCTCTAGATCATGTTTTGATCTCTTTTTCCTCCATTTTCTCCATGGAGGAGTGCTCCTAGGCTTGGAGGGAGCTCGTGGCTTGTGAGATGAACTTGTTGGTGGATGAATCTCCAACCCTAGCCTCTTTTTGCTTGGTTTGGAGCTCTTATGAGGTGAGTAATTATCTTACAACTCCTCTATTTGTGATTTTGCTTTAGATTAGCTTAGAAACCTAGTTTCTTGGAAATTAGGGTTTCATTTGGGGTTTTGTGATTATGAACCCTTGAGGTGGAATTGATGGGTGTAGAATGTTGTTGTAGGTTAGATTGGAAGATCTCTAACCTCCAATGGGACATAGAACAAGTTTTACTTGCTCAAGGTATTTCCACCCATTTACCTCATTGATTTTTGGGTAGTTTTCGAATTGCTTGTTCGATACCCCTAACCCCTTGGAAAATTATCTTAGGGTATGAGAAGCTCGGGGGACAACTTCGTTTCGAAGTACTGCGAGGTTTCGACGGGTATCCGGTGGGTCTGACCTCACCGAAATGGGTGAACTCCCCCTATGTCTCTTATCTTGTTATAGGATTGATTCGATGCATAATTATAATAATTATGGCATGATGATAATTGTGATTGCATGAGACATGCAAGTTGTTTATGAAAAATGCATATTTCATGTAGTATGGCATTATGAGGATATTATGCATGGTAGGGTATTTGCACTATTAGGGCATGTTTGGTTCGCGATTGGAATAGGAATGGGAAATGGAATTGGATTGCTTTGGAATGGGAAATGGAATGACGAATCATCCCAAGACGTTTGGTTCATTAATGGAATGGGTATCGAAATGAAAATCTAGAATTTTTTAGAGGATGTTTTGATTAAGAGAGAGGAAAGTGATGAAGGGAGAGGAGGGGAGGTGTTGGTGGAAGAGAATTTTTAGTAGTTTACTTGGGAATGGGCCAATCCGGTATTCAAGGCCGGATTGGACCATCAATAGATTTAGTCATTCCGATTCCAAAGTGGAATGGGAGTTGGAATCCGATTCCTTTAAAGCAAACAACAATCATTGGAATCAATGAATCCCATTCCGATTCCATAGTCTAAAATAGGTGAACCAAACATGCCCTTAGTGTAATGATGCATTAGGAAATGCTAAGTATGTTATGCATGCTAGAGATGAGCATCATATGAGACACCACTTGAGTGGTGGACTAGTGAACTCTCTTAGCATACCAAAGTATGCCTGTATAGAGAAAGGAGAAAATATGGCAAATGCAATATAAGTATGTTTGTATAGAGAAAAGAGAGATTATGGCATATGTAGGATAAGTTGTTGCACCTCATTTAGGTGAGCAACTTTGACGGGCATCGTTGGCTTTGGCTCGACCTTTTGGTCGTGGAAATGATTCCATGTTTAAGACATGAGGAAAGGGAATTCTATTTGCATTTGATAATTATAATTGGTTGGACATGAGTCCATTTGGTTAATTAAACACTTGCATGATAGCTCTATACTCTATGTAGTAGAGGTTGTTGTAGCTTATGCATGGCATGGATAGGGTCTTGTTGGCATCGTAGAATGCATTGTCATGGCATTGTAGAATGCATGAATTGTAGCATTGGAATGATGCATGAACTATAGCATTTGTTGAATGCATCGGTTTTGGTATTGGTTATAGCATTAGTATAATGCATTGGACATGGCATTGGGATAGTGCATAGTTTATGAACTTAGTAAACAAAGATGGACATTTACATGTTAGAGACATGGACATATTGGTAGGGACTTACCAAAGGACAATTGGAGAACAACATGATATGGTTGACCTTTAGCATATTGGCTATTGAATGTAGTAAACATAATGTGACATATTTCGACATAGTGTGAGGTTGAACATATGACTTTTCACTTAGGTGAATAACTAGGTTGACATTATGACATAATGTTAGATCCTTGGATTTCGGTTGGCTATTCCATGTTAGAGACATGACGGACGTATTTCCTATGCTGTTGACTATGCTTGTTATGCCATTGTGCTCATTCGCACATGCTTGTGAGGGTCGCTCCCTACAAGCCGGCAACTCCGGAGTGGGCCTTTCGCGATGTTGATCGCCTGTGTGCAGGTTATATGGGCGCCGAAGTGGATTGCCGTGGGGGAGGCTCATTCTAGCGAGAATGTTGACTACCACGGGGCCATTAGGCACGGCACAAGCCGGGACGTTATCTTGTGTAAGTCCCTTGTGGATTGGGTAAAAGCTGAGTAAACTGGACATAGTACATTGGTTGCTTGATGCATATACATGTAGTGTATGGACTTAGTAGTGAGTCGCATATCGTGGCATTACTTAGCTTGACACTATTGGGATGCATTCATTTGTAGTTGGACATATTAGTTAGTCACTACATACATTGGCATCCATAGTAGCACTAGGCCTATACTCACATTGGTTAGTATAGTGGCTTGAATATACGAGGATAATATGAAAAGAGGTTCTTTTAACCATAATCATGGCATAAATTTGACATGCATGAAATTTGTGTAATTAAATGTTGAGCTTATGACAATAGAGCATATTCATGTTCATGTAGATGAGTTAGTCATTGGAGGCATGATAGTTGTAGAACTATCTGTTAGCATTTAATATTTTATGCTTTATGTTTCAGTTTAAACTATCTTGCCTCAGTTGACCTAGCGGTGTAATTCGCCACTCTCGGCGGCTTACCCACTGGGAACTATTGATAATAGTTCTCACCCCCATTGTTGTTGGATTTTTCAGAGCCTTCCGCAGCAGGAGAGGCTTGGGATCGTGGCGAGGGGTTAGCAGCTAGCTAGAGCCTCTACGGTGTGGTGGTTGTAGGCATACCATGGGTTTCCTTTCATTGTATTTTGAATGAAAGATGTATAGTTTTGTTGGTTGATTGATCTACTAGTTGATAAGATGTATAATTCTATTGTATATCTTGAGATTTTAGTTGTAGAACTATGTTCTCGCTCTGATCACCCTGTTTAGGATGTATTCTTTATCCTACTTGATTGTTGTTATTTTAGACGCCTTGTGTACTTTGTGTTTGCTTTGAGGTACACGGCGGGTCTGTGCACGTGCCTGGTAGGCTCCCACGAGTGCCCGGGGCGTGACATAAGGTTTTTACGCCTTATCGGACGGTTTCTTGGCACAACAACCTTATTTGATCTCTTAAGGTTTTTACGCCTCGTTGGATTGTCATTTGCGCAACAACCTCAGTCAAGTCAAATCCACCTCTCTTGCAAATATGGAACCGCCAAAAGACCATCACCAATCTGTTTCTTGAATCCGTTGGTAATCCCATATTGCAGCATCCCATGATAAGATGTTCATTCAGTTCAAACACAAGCAATCCCATGGAACCATGCGTAACTACTCAATGCCAAAACAATGTTACCATCCTATAATCGATGGAAGGCCACGATAGATGTCACGCCCCGGATTACCATGTTTCCCGGGCTCGCCAACAGACCCGCCGTATACACAGAAATTTTTCATGTATACGAAGCGATAGCTGAACCTGCAAAAAGATAAGTGCAACTACAAGAAGTATAGAACTGCTAAAACTAAAACATATATATAAAGAAAACCCACTGTATATACAAGTTTCCAAAATGCATATTTGTTGATCCAACATATAAGATACCACCTCATCACGGTATGCGTAAATATACACAATAGTATGTACATGGCAACTCTCAAAAGCTATCTCTAGCAGGGGTACTCCTCTAGCATGATGACCGGGGTAGATAGGGATCTAGCTCGCGACTCCCTTACCACGATCAGAAGCAGCAGCGGCAACCGGCGGCTCTGCAAGAAAAGTGGCAACAGCGGGTGTGAGAACTACTATAAAACAAAGTAGTCCCCAGTGGGTGCCGTCACCGACCCCAACGGCCTATCCACTAAGTCTACGAGCCTACAATATAGCTGGTAGGTAAAGAAACAGTAAGATAAGTTGGAATAAAACTCTACGGCTACTATGCCACTACCTAACCACTATGCACATCAAGATCTCTGAAAACATATGCATCACTAGCTAATAAAACAGCCCTCACTGACCCAATCCACAGGGACTGCGATACGCCCATCCCGCCTGTCTAAGCTACACCGTACACCACCCGGAGGGTAGCCGGTGGAGAGCAAAAGTCCAACCTGGACTACTACGACATCAACGCAAGATAGCCAGACTCCGGAGCGGCACTCGTGGGCGCGACCCAACCGAGTATGCAAGCGTGTCTCTGTCGAGCTCAATCAGGCTCATGCAGGCTATAAACAATGCAAATGGGTCAAACTGGTCTAACAACAAAGGCGCACGAGCCCTCGACACAATCTGTACTAAGAAATAAAGATCTGGGTCCACCGTCAACCCTGAAGGCATCCGACTATACGGAACAGTGCTTATATAGGCGAATCCATGGAGGGTCATCATTGACTAGTTTTCGAAATAGTCTTTTTTTTAGCTTATCCCAATTCATGCATGGTTCAAGATAATCTGCTTGGTTGGAGAACATAATAGATATAAATACGTATGAATATATGACCTAAAGTCGTAGGAGAGAAGATGAACGATATTACGGAATTGTAAAAAAAAAAAAATATATATATGTATTGATATACATATTGATATCGTTATATTGATATATTGATATCGTTGATATTGATCATATTGATATCCATTGCATATATTGATGATTGCATATATTGATTTGATTGCAGTTTACTGCATTTAGATTAGATGGATTACAAGATAAGTCAAGTCCTTTCTTCTGTTTCATTTGTGATTGTGGATTGGATGAAAAAACAGATGAACTCAAGGATATAGAAGAGTAAAGAACGAAGGATTGAATGAAAGAATGGTTGGAAAGAAAGAAATGCAATAACTAGAACCGTATGTATATGGATTTACAAAAACTTCATCATGGGTAGAAACTAAAAACGAGATATCGAAGTAGTTCTGACGAGTCAGTAATATTATCATTAGTTTTTAGTTACTTCGACCCAATAGATCTTAATGATCAAACTTAATGATAAAATTAAGTAATAATTCATTGGTTGATTGTATCATTAACCATTTCTTTTTCTTTTTTTTTTGTGCGAGGGACTTACCATGAATCCACTGATTTCTGCCGCTTCCGTTATTGCTGCTCTAAAGGGAGCGTTAGTGGCTTGCGAGAAGGTGGAGGGTATTGACCAAAAAGGCAAAGGCCCAGTCATGTCGCTCGCCTGATTGGTAGAGTCACCAACTCGCAGAGCCTATCGTTATCGCGGAGGTGGAATCGAAATTACGAACTGGGGGTTCGTATGGGCTCGTCATAAGAGTAACGTGATGTCAACCTGTGGAATGTGGAAGTAGAGCAACGTGCTCCGTGTGAGACGTTGGGATAGTAGAAGCCACATGTGAAATGGGGACTATGTCCCGGAATGGGTAAGTGCTCGAGGATGAGCCATGTCGTTGCGGAGCTGGAAAGCTATGTGTGGTAGGATCCACTCGTGATGAAAGAAAACACCAAATAGGAGTTGCTTGTGAGCAATACCAAAGAGTGGACCAAATTAGGCTCCAGATTAGATTGGTGGATGTGAAGAAAGAGTCGTACTGTATGACGTAGACTCTTTAATAGGCTAAATCGATGAAGCTCGTAAGGGATGTACTACACAGTGGAGTTAGTGAAGTTGCGCGTCAACGGGTATTGACGGCGCAAGCATGACAGGGAAAACCTGTGCAGACGGTGATGGGCAAATATGAAAGTTTGCGATAGATGATCGCATCATTGGATGTGCCACCCGTGAGTTGGGTGAATTAGTTTGGAGTGCGGAATAAAATAAAGTGCCCAGTATGATGGACCTGTTTGGTGTCCTCTGTTATGAGCCGCGTGAACTGCGGGAAGCTATGTCATGGGAGGAGTTCCCGATGTGTATTCTAGCTCCCGAGGAAAAGGAATTGCGGAATCGTGTGATTCCGTATGTTAAAGTCCAGTAGAGTAATCAGGACGTGATGCGAGAACACTACCCTCACCTCTTCTGTCGAGCTGAGGTATGAATTTGAGTTTCGCGGACGAAACTATATTTAAGAGGGTGAGAATGTAGTGAACCGAATTTTTGTATACCTCCCCGAGCTTAAGTCAAGTTGGATGAATTGTGGTTAAAAAGTGGATTTGATGAGTTCTATGTTGGGTTCCGAGAGCATCGGAACGATTAGAAGAAGTATCGATGAAACTTGGAAAAAGTTGGGAGGAAATGGAAGCTTTTGAGAAATGATTGTACCTCGAAATCTAATGGTTTTTATAAGTAAAAATTATAAATATCCAACTTTGAAAGTGTCCCATATGTGTAAGAGGAGTTTCGGTTGTGTTGGATTTGATTTGGAAAGAAAACGGAATGAAAATCGGAGTTTTGTAGTGAAAATGAGAAGAAAATAAAAAGACTGAAAACACTGTTCATCGTGTCCGGGTCCGGACCCCAAATCTGAGGTCCGGACCCCAGCTGCGAAAATGCTGAAATTGCGTACGGGTTCCGGACCTTGATGCAGGGTCCGGACCCTGCACTGTTTGGGGGTTATAAAAAGTGCCCCACAGCTCTCTCCTTTCATTTCCCTCACCCCACACGCATGAGAGAAGGGGGAAACCCTTCTCTCTTCCTCTCTAACACCTCTCTCTCCCTCTCTCTTGCAACCTCTCCACCAAAGAGGAGATTGGAGTTGGAGGAGATGAAGCTTGCTTGGTGGTGAAGCAAGCTCTCCAATGGTGGATCAAGCTTGGGGAGCTCGCGACCCGAGGTGAGTTCTTCGGACTAGGGTTTAGGGTTTGGATTAAATCCTTTAAAATTGGTGTATTGGATGTCTCTAGATGATTCTAGACTAGTTTAATCAAAGGATCACCATAATTTTTGGGTGTTCTTGAGGTTCTTGAAACCTAGGGCTTGGATTTGGGGCTTTTGTCCCTAAGAGGTTTTGAACCAAATTGATCTCATAAATCTTTAATTGAAGGATAAATCGACGCGTTGGGCAACTTGGATTGGAGTCCTTACGAGCCTACGGCGTTCTATTGGCAAAAATTGCCGTTTTGCCTTCGTTAGGCTTGGGTCGAGGCTTTTCGGCGGAGGTAAATCGCGAGACTTGGTTTCCCGGCCCTTGACGTTAAAACGAGGTGGGTGGTGCTATCCGAAATGGTTGGATTTCTCCCTATGTCTAAATCACTTTGTTGAGCATATATATATATGTATTGATTATGTATGATAGGGTTCAAGTATTTTCTTGTTATAGAAACTTGCATGCCTCCTATGATGTGTACGTGAATAATTGTGGTGATAACTTGGAACCTAGGATGCATGAATTTAGCGACATATGAACCCTAGTGACATGTTGAACTAGTAGAGGAAAACTAGTGGATTGGACATAGAAAGCAAGTAGTGGACATTGAAACAAGTGAGATACTAGATGTCATTGTGACGATTAAATGTGAAGTTGGGTCATTGCATGAATGTGAGGCCATAGTCCATGAAGCATTGCATAGTTGCTTGTGTCCACATAGTGTGGTGTTTGTTTATCCTATTGATGCACGCGACATGAGTTTAGTAGACTCTCGAGTATATGTTGGTTTGTTGCCGTAGTTGCACAGGATTTTGAGATGAGCATGTGAGGGATTGAAATAGATCCTCTGGACCATGCTAGGGATTGGTAGATCCCCTTGTGTTGTTACCCTGGTCAGTAGGGTGTCCTCGGGTTGAGAGGACTGGATCGCACTCACATTGTCTATTCGGCTTGTTGGTGTTCGCGCCACCACAAGCAGTGAGCTCCGGAGTCGTCACACCTATGGGTTGAGGGTTATCTCCCCAGCAGAAGGCCCTAGATGGTTGAGGGACTATCTCCCTGCGGGCCCTAGTATTGTGAGTTTGGCTTGACCTTCGGGTGAGCCGGTAAGATTGGGTCAAAGAGGAAAGAGACAAGTTGATTGACCATATTGTACCCTATGCTACTTCCATTGTTGCATCTTATGTAGAGAGTGAGCATAGTGAGATCACGGGTTGTGTGTGGGGTCGATCATGATATTCTTGTGAGTCGGGCTTGACTTTGTGTGAGCCGGTATGAAATGGTAAGCATCTTGAGCATGATAGCATTTATTGTTTACCTAGCTTCATTTTGTAAAGGCATAGTAGTGTTTATTCAGTTTATGCATAGTGTAGTTGTTGTACTACCTTCCTGTTCGTTTATCTACTTATGCCTTGTTAGACCTAGTGGAAAAATCGGCGAGGTCGGCGGCCGAACCCACTGGGAACTTCTTTTAGTTCTCACCCCCCTGTTGTTGCAGAGCCACCATTAGCGGAGCAGCACCGGACCGAGACGTGGGCGTCGCGCCCTAGATAGCAGGGTTACCAAGTGTAGGTCACCCGTGTACAGATAAAGATTGTAAATGCATGTTGTAAATAAATGTAAATGTAATTGAGAGCGAAGTTGTATATTTTGAGGAAAATGTATGTGATATCCGGTGGGGGGGGATTCTGAGGGGGTGGGTGGTTCTGAGGGGGGGGAGGGGTAGCGTGGGGTGGGTCGAGAGATGCGCTTGGCTCTGGTTGTGGGACCGGGGATGGGTTTTGGGGTCTGGGGGGTGTGGGGGGTATGTTGTCAGGGCTGGGGTAGGGGGGGGTGGTAGTATGTGTGGGGGGGTTTTGGTACGTTGGAGGTGTTGGGACGGTGTGGTTGGGGGTGGGTGGGGTGGTTTGTGAGGGGGCGATGGTGCTGAGAGGGGTGGGTGGGGGTGTTTGGGTGTGTTGTGGGGGGTGGGGTGAGAGGTGGTGCTGTCCCTATTACTTGCGACGAGTCGTACCTCCGAACTAGGAGGGTGACGGAGTCTGCATCATCCATGTGGAATTGTCGTGGGTAACACTATGGAGAAGACGGTCGATTCCGAAAACCATAATCGCTAATAAATGACAAGTAAAATGGGCTAAGTGTGGATTGTGGAGGAGCGATAGGATGAACCTTGGAGAGAATGGGGGGGTGTATTGTAGTACGCGTCTGGGTGGGGGTTTTTGGGGGGGGGTGTTGTGGGTGGTGGGGTGGGGGGTGGGGGGGGGGTTTTGGGGGTGGGGTGGGTTTTTGGGGGGGTGGGGGTGTCTTGGGGGGTGGGGGGCCGCATCTGGGGGGGGGGTGGGGTTGGGAGTGGGGGGGGGGTGGTGTGTCTGGGTGGGCGGTTGGGCGGTCTCTGGGGGGTTTCTGGTTGTGGGTGGTGTGGAGGTTGGGGGTTTAGCGGGGGAGTGGCGGGGTGGTGGGTGGGAGGCGTGGGGGTTGTGGAGGTGGGTGTGTGGGGTGTCGTGGGGGGGGTGATGGGGGGTGGGTGGTGGGGTCTGGGAAACGTTGTGTGGGGGGGGGGGTTTTCGAGGCTGGGGGGGCGGTGGGATGGGGAGGGTGGGTGGTGGGTGGAGGGTGTGAGGGTCAGTAGGAGTCGGGGGCGTTGCGGTGGCATGGGGGGGGTTGTGGGTGGGTGGGGGGGGTGGGGGGTGTGTTGTGGGGGGGGGGTGAGGTTGGTATCATTGGGGGGGTAAGGGGTTGTGGGTGGGGGGTGGCGGTGCAGTGGTGAGGGGGGGGTACTCTGGGGGTCGGGATTTTGGTGCATGGGAGGGTGGGCGGTGTGGATGGGGTGGGTGGGGTTCGGGGGTGGGTGGTTGGGGGGGGGTTTTGGGGGGGGGTGGGTTGTTGGGGTGGTGTTTGGGGGTGGGTGGGTGTGGTGGGGGGGGTTTTGGGGGGGGGTTGGGGGGGGGTGGGGGTGGTGGTGTGGGTGGGTGTGTTGAATTGACTTGTTGGTGTACGCCCGCGAGCAAACCACAGTCAGTGAGCTGCTCGTTCCAATCTCTGCAGCTCCTACTCCGGGCTGCATACGGAGCTTCATACTCCTTGCGCGAGCTTTCTCTTCTCACCCACACACACCGAATGCGACGCCCCTCGACTACCCAGCCACCCCCCGCAACTTGTAATCTGGTACACTCTCCTCACCCCGCTCCCCTGAACGAGTTCATTAGACTCTCGAAGTTCTATAGTGGGTTGTTGTCAGTTAGTTGCACAGGATTTTGTGATGAGCATGCGAGGGTCTTGAAATAGATCCCTCTGGACCATGCTAGAGATAGGTAAGATGCCACCGTGTGTTGTTAACCGCTGGTCAGTATGGTTGTCCTTCGGGTTGAGATAGTACCTGGATCGCACTCACACTGTCTGTTTCGTCTTGTTGGTGTTCGTGACAATCCACAGGCAAGTGAGTCTCCGGAGGTAGTCCACAGCTTATGAGTTGACGTGTTATCTCCCCAGCATGCCGGCCCTAGACGGTTGAGGGGACTAATCTCCCTGTGGGGCCCTAGTATTGTGAGTTTGGCTTGACCTTCTGGTGGAGCCAGGTAAGATTGGGTCAAAAGAGAAAAGAGACAGGTTTGATAGATCAAAATGTACCCTTATGCTACATTGCATTGTTTGTAACATCTTAGTGTAGAGGAGTGGAGCATAGTGAGATTCACTTAGTTAAGTGTGTGGGAACGATCATGAGATTCTTGTGAGTTTGGGCTTGGTCTTGAGAGAATTAGCCCCGATTGGGTCATGAATGAATTGGGTTTCAAGAGTGGGTGAGGGTGACACTGGTTGAACATATAGAATCATGCCATGTCAATTCCTTATTGTAAGGCATTGTAGTAGTCATTGGCTGCATGTTGTATGTTTAGTAGTGGTAGAACTACCACTATTCCGTTGCATATATATCGCATTGCTCTCTCCTTACTTATTACTATGCCTTATTAGACCTAGTGGGGGAAAAGTCGGCTAGGGTCGTCGGGCCGGAACCCACTGGGAACTTCTTTTAGTTCCTCACCCCATGTTGCTGCAGAGAGCACCATTAGCGGAGCGGCACCCGGACTGATGCAGTGGTCATCGCGCCCTAGATAGCAGGGTCACCAAGTTTTAGGTCACCCTATGTACAAGTCAAGGAATGTAAACAAATGAATGTAAATGTTATTTCAGAATGAAAAATGTAATGAGAGAGCGAAGTCGTTATTTGAGGCAAATGGCATGTGTTATGTAATATTTTGAGGAAAATGTAAGTAAATGTGAATGCTTCAAGTGTTGTAAAAAGCTAGGTGTTATATCTCTCGCTCATGTGATATGCCCTCGTGCAAATTCATGTATGTTGATTGTTTTCCATGCGCAAAAACTCTATGTACATGATGTGTTGAGCCTTGGCGGAAGGGAGGATCTGTCCGTTCGGCGATCTGTGCGCGCGCCGGGACCGACCAAAGTGGCGGTCGCGGGGCGTGTCAAGTAGCCAGGCTTTGCACAGAAGCTGGTGTAAATTCTTTGTGTTTATGCACCTTTTGCTAGGATTATTCTATGAGAGTATTGATTGCTTAGCTTCTGTTTAATTTGATGGTCCATCAAATGGATGTTAAGACAACTTTTCTGAATGGTGATTTAGATGAAGAGAATCTATATGAAGCAACCTTGAAAGTTTTGATAGTTTCTGGTTATGAGAACCAAAGTGGCAAATTGACTAGGATCTCTATATGGGACCTAAAGCAAAGCTCCTAAACAGTGGCACTGAAATTTGATTCATTAGTTTGTATCAAATAGCTTCATGTGAACATTGTCTGATGAATGTGTATTTCAACAGGAATATGATGGACAGTTGTAATTTTGTGTTTGTCTGTTGAGACATTTGATTTTTGCGTGGCCCCCCGGGATACAATAGATGTGATATATGATGTGAAGAAATTATTAATGAGAACTTTGATATGAAAGATCTTGGGCAAAGCAGAATGTGATCTTAACATGGAAGATCTTCTAGAAAATCAAATAAAATTATTATGAGCCAAATTCATTATAGTGAACAGTTTATTAAAGAAGTTGGGATATTTTGACTTTAGACCTGTAGTGACACCTTATGTCCTAGTGTACACCTTAAGAAGAATAGAGGAGATCCAATAGGTCAGGAATAGATATGCTCAGATTTAGGATCCTTAGGTGATACTAGTAGATTCACTAGACATGATTTGGCTTATGTGTGAATAGATTGAGAAGATATACCATATACCCAAATAGAGAGCATTGGAATGCTTTAGAAAGAGTTTTGAGATATATGAAGGGGACTGTGTCTTATTGGATTGCATTACAGTGGTTTTCCTGCAGTATTGGAAGGTATAGTGATGCCAATTGGATTAGTGATACACTGTTGTAAAGTCGACTACTGGATTTGTTTTTCTTCTAAGGAGGAGCAGCGGTTTCTTGGAAGTCTACCAAACAACTTGATGGTAGAAGTACTATGGGGAATCTGAACTTATAGCATTAGATACCACGGGGTAGCAGAGGCTAAGTGGATTAGGAAGAGTTCTTTATGATCTGCCACTGATGGAGCGACCTTTTAGCACCCCAGTGTGTATTTTTTTTTTTTTTCATTTTTGGGGGTTTGATTGTAGATCTGAATTGATAAATGTGCCCAAGAGATGTAGAGGATAAGATGAAATAGATTCATGAAAGTGAGACATAAGTCATTCGGCAGATTATGAAGGAAAAATATGATTGCATTTGGAATTTTGTGAGATCTGCAAGGATTTGGCTGATCAGCCTATTACCAAGTGATTATCTAGGGCTGGATCTAGAATCGTCGAGGGGGATGGGGCTAGCCCACAATAGAAAAAAGTTTTACCGGCGATGGCAACCCCAACCTGTTGCAGGTTCAATGGGTAGAAACAAGTCGAAAACTGGGGTATCTTTGAGGGAGCCACTGTTTTTTGTATCCTCATCCCTTATGGGGGACGACAGTTGGTATTTAAACTGCAAGTGGATAGGAAGGGCATATGCCCTGAATGGTTCCGAGACCCAGAGGCAGGGTTGTGGCCTTGCTGACCACCCCTTTGAGGACCTACTTTGTGTGTTGGAGTCGAGTCCGTGAGGCCGCGACTATGGAAGAGGGCGGTTCCTAAAACACACATATAAGCGATATTAGCGAATGGCCATATTAGCTCTCACCCGCTTAGAAACTAAAACGGTGTACCATGTGTGCGGTTTGTGGCATTCGGATACCGGCTTGGTTCAAGGCGTAGTCCACCATTTGTGCCTCGGATGGACATGACATGTACTAAGTGAGGGTTCAAACCCGAAAGGTTACCTTCGCCGAATACGTGGTATAAGAGATCCAGCATTTTTTATTTTGTTTTTTGTATTTCAGTTTTACTTACTTTCTTTATTTGAGTTTTAATCTTGTGGGGGAATGTTGTTTTAATTTTTCTAAAAGTGATTTAAACTTCAAATTCGCCCAGGGGCTTCCTGGGCAGCCAATCTCTATGGGCCTATGGCGTGGGCCGTGTGTGGTTTTCCACATGTTAAGGTTTAGTCCCTCATGGAAACCAAAGGCTTGTTGCTCATATTATATACTCCTTTGCTCCCTAGTTATTTACTTGGGCGAAAGTGAGAGTTATGCTCTCGACTTAAAACACGCACGCAGCAGTGCGTTGCGGGCGAGCGCGCAGTGAACCCGTCCACTTAT
Source organism: Puya raimondii (assembly GCA_016920855.1). NCBI lineage: Eukaryota > Viridiplantae > Streptophyta > Magnoliopsida > Poales > Bromeliaceae > Puya > Puya raimondii. The sequence goes on from JABWPP010000050.1 coordinate 127,725,903, forward strand.
TCTTTTATTTTTTTTTATTTTTTAGCTTTGCCTCGGGAAGGGATGAAATCCCTTACCAGATATTACCCGTGAAGGGGGTGGTTATCCTTGCTTTTGGGAAGTGGCTATCTCGAGAAGGTATGATATCCACTTGATTGGGAAGGAGATCAACAGGATCTGACCATCTCGGGAAGGACCACAGCTCTTCCCAAGATTTGAGCTGTTGGAGCTTACTTGTCCTCATCTATAAATAGATGAGGAGAGGTACACTTAAATCCATTCGGGGGGGCGGTGGTCGTTGTATCGTGGAGTGATTGCCGGAAGCCTCGCACGTGGAGGGACAATCTCGCTTCAGGACATGTGCTCTCGCACGCCTCGACTCAAAGCTCATCTAAACTCTTGCTTGCGGTTTTATTTTAAAATGAAGTTTAATGATTTTTGTTTGAAAATTGTTAAAAGGTTTTTACTAAAAGTTTTAGAAAGGAATTTTTTTTGACAACACTTTCATTGCTTCTTTCCTTTCTCTTTATCGTTTCTCTCCTCTCCTCCTTCTCTTCTCATTTTATACTTCTCGATCTTACTCCCCCTTCATTCCATTCTATTCATCTCTTCTTCCTGTGTCTCCTCAACTTTCTCTGGTTCTCTTTCATAAATAATAATGATCGATACAATGCTTGGCACATGAATGAATAAATTGCATGCTTTGTGCGAAGTCGAAAGTTCAAGAAAAATTTGAAACTTGGTTCGAGCTCATAGACTGTGTGGTACAACTTAGCCAAAAAAATTTGGCAATATTAATTAGATTTCCTTAATTACATCGCCCACGCATCAATTTTTCTTTAGTTTCGAAGCGTAAAGGATGGGGGAGGGATGATAGGCATTGTTATGAAACCTGCAACAACCATATTGGCATGACGTGTGACATGTTATTATCTCCTTTGTCGGAACTATTAGTCATCAGGGAAGTTCAAAACCAATCACGCCACAAAAGGATCATCCTTAATAATTATGGTAATTATTAAGTTTCTGGCGTCTTACTTTTAAGTAATTATTTTCTTCAATATATTTGTTAATAGTATAGCTTTTTTTAAGAATGCAATTAGGATGTTAATATCTAGAATTAATGCCATACAAAACAACAAACGCGGAAATGGAGGAAAAAGAAAAGAAGGAGAGAAAGGAACGAAGAGAAGACGAAAAAAGTTGCTTGTTTAATAGGTCCACCGTCCTTCATGATTGAGGTGAGAGAGACAGAGGGACGCGGATGTAGCCAAGATAGTGGCAAATTATGTGGCGCTAGTTCATTTGCCGAAGCGTATGTGCACTATTTCAAGTCTTTCTAAAGATCAATTAAACCATGGCTGTAGATAATCACGGTAGGTAGCACGATCTTAATTTCAAGGAGGATAGTACGTAGGTCTGCTTTTCATTTTTTTTTTTACTGTTTGGTAAGTTCTCCTCCGTTCTGACCGCCCTGTTTTTCCTTCCTTTTTTGAACATAAAACTTAGACTATATACCCCTTCCGCTCCGTTTGCGCATACTATTATTAGTTTTAAAATCTGGCCATGGTATGCCTTGGCCTCACCTTTTTGATTTCCATCCCGTTTTATATCACATGTCTTCGCACGCGTTTACTAACGACGAGTTCTTTAAACAAAAACAAAAGAATTGATATAAAAGAATTAATTAGAGGAATCAAAACTATCCACTAATATAAAGTACTGCTTTTAGGTCTATAAAAAGTTCTCAACCTCGACTTATTATTACTAATCGTTATGTGTAACTTTCATAACCAGTAGGGGCTGAGATTGTTTGTTTTCTTGAAACTTTGGTTTGTAGTGCCGGAATGTGGGAACTCCTCCCTGCCAAGGTTGGAATTCAGCGGATCGGCAGTAATCAAACAAGAATGCTTTCCGACGGCCTTGCCGGGTCAGCATACAAGTGCAGCAGGATTGTCCAACTTTGATGTCTTAGGAGGAAGGCGAATGATCAAACAAAGAATCAAGACAATTAATTGCGATGCTGGGTTCTGCTTTGGAACAATCAACAGAAGCGAGAATGGAAATGTATTCGGCCTTGCCGACAAACTGAGAATAGAAATAGAAGAAGCGAACGTTTGAGCGGGTGCTTTTGATCTCGCCATAGCGGAAGATGAGAGAGATTATACAGAAATAAAAGCCAGAGAGAGGCCGAGGCTGCTCGATTTGATAGGAAATAGAAATTCGCTACCGATAAGATCAGGTCGCTATCCAAAGTACTCAATGCTGCCAAGGAGTCTCGAAAGCGGAGGCTTGCGGCAACATATCAGGATTTGAATGCCCTGCAGATGAGATTGGAGTTCATAAAAGTGATGGAGGAAAGTCTTGCGAACAATTACTTGAGAGATAAACTCGAGCTAGTGTCATCTCAGCAGAAACTGGGGCAGGCAAAGAAGGGCTTCTATCCCTCGAGAAGGGGGATTTAAGCTAATGGCTGAAATGGATAATATAAGAGGTAGAAATCATAAAGAATTGCTGAAGAGAGAGAGCAGTGGCGAAGTCTGAAAGGAAAAGAGAGCCGATCTCCGGTCCCTCAAACTCAAATCTTCACATAGCCAAGTCTATAAAACTGACCTTGGGACGGCCTCAGCGAGAAGGGGCTGGAGCTTATTTGTCGCGAATCACTCTAGCAGCGCTGCAGCAACTTCGTCGGACGTTTGCTGTGGCTAAGCGAGAAGCGGAGCTGGACTTACCAGGAAGTATCTGCTGTAAGAGAAGGAGACTGCGACGATGTACTTGACCACTAAATTTTGTGAAGGAAAGACTCCGAGATGCGCGAAGGAACTCGAAGAAGGTAAGGAGTCGGAAGCTGGTGGCACTCGAACAGTTACAGATGCTGACGAAGAGTACAATACAATGAGAGAGAGAGCGATCGCGCCTCTTTTTTGTCGACGATAACTCTGTCCAGGTTTGAGTTTTACTATCTGATCAAAGCAAGAAGTGGGTCGGCCCAAGAAGTTGCTGACTAGAAGGTCGGCTGCAGCTTCGGGCTGCTCTTTTGGAGGCATGGATCGAAGCAATTCAAGCTGTGGAGAGGAGGAGGTGGGTGCACTCTCTGACTCGGAGAAAACAAGAAAAAATGAGACGGAAGAACAAGATGACAGAAAAGGAAGTGACGGCTTGAGAGAACATGGATCAGGAGGAAGAATAGCAGAGCATTGAAGCGAAGCTCGCAATAGCAATGCGAGGAAGGTCGATTACCTTAGGGCCGTGGCGGGTTTAGCGCTGTGCAGCCAAAGAAGATCTATTAGCTTAGTGGTGGTGGCGGCGAGCAGCAGCGGGAGAGTCAAGAACGGTAAGAAAGCAGAAGGTCATCGTCGCTTTTGCCTACGGACGGCCGCAAGCACCACCAGAACTCGCCAGCATTCGCATCCAGGAGAAAGAAGGTGGTGCACCAGGCTTGTGCTAATTTCTGGAGTCTGAGCGTCTCAGAAAGAACTTGGCAAGGACAATGTATTCTGGGTGCTTAATTTGGAAGTTACGAAATCTCCTTCGCAGTGGTGTTAGTGCGTGCAGCTGTGTAGTGCTCGATCGTTTCTTCCTTTACTACTTGTATAGGAGGGCCTGTTACCATGTTAGTTTGCTCCCACCTGAACTGAAACTGAAACCTTGAAACCTGAAACTGAGAGAGGAGGCTGAAACAAAAACTCTCGGGTTGAAAACTTGGTTCCGTTACCTAGCTTGTTTGATTTTATTTTAGTGCATTGTATTTCGTTGTAAAAATAAACTTCGGGTCGAATACTTGTTCAGCTTAATTAGCTTGGTATATTTTCACGGGACGTGACATTTCGGTGTGTAAATTAACTCCCGGCGGTGGGAAACCTTATTTCAGTTTAAGCTTGTTTGATTTTCAGGTAAAAATTAATGATTTTTCATGTAAATACCACTTCACAACATAATTTTTTTTTTTTTGTTATTTTTTAAAGCTGAGAAGAGAAGGGTGAGCCAAAAACAAAACATAGAGCAACGGGAAGGACAGACGTACGTAGTAGTGCTAGCTAGGATTGCATTTGGGCGAGCCGAACCGACATCGTCCGTTGATACAAGTAAAGTTGCCGTGGGACCTTCCTCATTCAGCCAGTGCACACCTGCGCGGTTGGCGCGAGAGCCTAATCGATCGTCTCACCCTTCGTGGCAAGGAAAAGAAGAAAGAGTTTCTTAATCCATAAGGGAATTATGATTAGAAGAGAAGAGTAGGAAAGAAACAGTGTGAAGAAGTTCTTAGTAGTAATAGAAAGTTAATCTAATACCCTAGTTGAATAAGAGGAGTACTGAGTATTAGATTTTGACAGAAAGGTGGAGATAGATATTGAATACAAATTAAAGAAGACAATACTTAGGTAAGATTTTGTCTAGTAAGTAATATATATGTGATGATCTATATAGATATAAGAGAAATTATCTAAACATTAGATTGATGGATATAGGATGTATACTCTAACCTTTTTAGGTGTTTCTCATATAAATTAAGTTTAGGTTACAATGTATTGAAGGGGAACCGGCCGTGGGGTTACACCTCAAATCTACACAGCACACGAGCGCAAGCGGAAAACAGGGATCTTCGTAGACGTAAGAGACGAGAACGATCGTTAGAAAAATAAAGCATGTACGAGGAGATAACAAGCAATAAAGATAAACAAGAGAAAAACAGATGAACACTAGAATTTGTACGTGGTTCGGTCCAATCATGATGTCGATTCCTACGCTCCACGGGCTATAGATCCTACCTCAATGCGGCATTTTCCGGTTCTTCATCCACCGGCAAAGTATTCGCTAACAACGGTACCGAAGGAAGTGATGGTGAAGGATATGGGATTGACAAGAACACTGTCTGCTAAAGTGAGCTAGCTCTCTATCGGTCTTTTCCTCTTCAATTTGGGTACTTGTTCATATGAAGTCATAGATCTACGAGTAAAGGCCAGATCTCAGACAATGAGGCTATAGACATATCGCTATACGATATTAAATTGTTTTACCAAGGGCGAGGTTTATATATTGTCCCGTAAGTTCTTGTGAAGGTCTAGGGTAGGGAGAAAATGATTGTCGCCCTTTCTTCATTCGCAAGTCGATGATCTATCTGTATGTCAGTCGCCATATATCCTGGCTTAAGGAATTCACCTTTTTAGAAATGTCCTGATTCAGGCCTCGTGCTCTTTTAAGTTGATCGTAGAGAAGATCCCTGAATCCTTTTTAGAATAAGGTTTCAGTTCCAATTAGCAGGTGCAAGAGTCTCATATAGTGCAGACTGCGAGTATGATATGGAGATTTACATTAAAATACCTAAATTTCTCTCCTCTCTGTAAAGGATATACTCGAGTCAACCAAGATGAAAATCTGTATAAGGATTGGACAGTTCCGGGGGACAGATACAGGCCCATCTCGCTGGCCAATTGTACCTCCTAGTGCGAGTATGAAATAGTCAGATGCATCAAGTGAATCGTTCTTATAGACGTCAGCCTGTCTTGTCAACGTATGTGCTGGTATTTTGGATCTCGGTATGAACACTTTTATCAGTGAGAGTAAGACCACTCCATTGCACTAAGGTCTCCATACAAGATGGATAGCGTAATGTTAAGCGATGGCTTCGTCCGACGAGGTGAAACGCGGAAACTTTGCCTAAGTCTAATGGTGGACTCTTTGCAGCTATGCTGAGTATTCACTCTCATCACCTCTTGGCGGTTCAAAGAAAATTCTGCGCCATAAAAACGCCTTGTCTAACGAAATTTAGCCTCCATGTGAACGCCATGTGCCACTGCTAGATACTCCAGCTCAGTATGAAAAAAGTATGAAGATTGCAGTTCGGACTATTAGCCTCAGACTCCCAGCAAAATAGCCAGCCTACCGCCCGATAGAGGACAATATAGCGCCGTAGTAGACTTTGCTGCTGATGGATCTAGTGCATGGGATGATGTATACGCTTGCAGTAGTGCCTACCAGTTGTACATTTGCTTGAATCCTGGTGCCCGCGGAAGGTGAGGGAAATTGGCAGTGCCCCGCAAAGAGACACTGGAGGGGATCCACGTGACTGGGATTCTAATGCATCATCAACCGTGGATATAGTGGCTCAGATAGGGACTGGACTGACTCACACTTGCTTGAGCAGATGTGGGGGTCCCGTACACACCATGGCAAACATAAGGCTCCTACTGCCGATGAATATTGGGCGGGGCGGGGATGGTCGGCCTTTTTTGTCCGGTAGCCGGTGGGGGGCTCTCGGGGGGCGGGTACTGTAAATGTGACTATGGAAAGGGCTGTTTTGGCAATGGCTTTGGCGTATCAGCATATCTGATAGCATCGCAGGACCTATCTCCATCATACACACCTCTTTGCCTGTGTAAGAATTTTAGTTGGGGAAAGCCAAAACTTACCTATTTTTTCTCACCCGCTAGTTACCTTTTCTCATCCCAAGTGATTTGGTTCTCGGCTCTCCTACGTCCTTCAATATCGAACTCACCGGGACAAATGGAGTCTTTCAGGGTAGATAGTCCCGGGCCTTTCCTGTGGCTATTTCCAAGCGCGTACTAACAAGGATCTCGACACAATTAATGCAAAATACAGTAACAGCTCTCCATCATTCTGTATCCACTGATGCACATATGAGTCCGCTTCTTTCAATGACCTAACGAAAACCCAACGACTTCACAAAATGAAGGATCATATCGCTTGTACCAAACAATCGGCAGCCTGTTTCAATCCGACATCAACAGTAATCTTTCTTAATGTGTTTTCTCTTTACTGTTTCAACGCTGGGATACTACGTCAGGTTTCTATCATACCGGACACAACCCAAATGACTGAACCTGAAAGTGAGTGATCAGACCACTAAGTTAGCTTCCATTGACGGCAAGATTTAGGTCTCTTCCTACTCAGCCATGTTTTCATCCGTGTGAACGACTGCCCGATTAAATCACATCGCATCTGCTCTTTATGCTTCTTGAACCGATCCACTTCCAATCACTGCGTAGAGTGTGGACTCCGACCAAAACGAACTCGCCATAGTGCTCAAAACGAACCACCATCTTTTTGCTTGAGAAGGATATCATTCGGAGGTTTTTCTGCTGCGCTTTTTTTCTAAGAGGCAACGAACGCTTCGAGTCCACCAGCTCTGCGATTTGGGCGTAAACTGTTCCCTCTTCCTCATTCCTTTGGTGCCATTATTCCCTTTGTCTTCATCTTACAAAACCCACGGCATTGAAGCCGATCGCACTCGCAGTTCCTCATTCGGCGCTTCTTCCTGAATTACGTTTTCGGCCCAATCTCATGTTCTCCGTCACGAGTGCCTCCATATCTCCTCCATTTCGGCGTCCATTGTCAGTTTCGGCATTTTTTCTGACTCGAAAAGCCATCCTTGCTACCACGAGTTAGCTACAGTATTAGCATTCCCGCAAATTTGCAACGATATGCGACTCAATATAGTTCAGACAGAATGAGGTAAACGAAGGTCATGCATGTGATCATGTAGAACGTGACGCAGAGAGTGTGCGCTAATCGCCTAGTTTAGGATAGCCGATTACAATAGTTCTCTAGACTCGGATTATAATTTTTCTTATTTTTCTACTCATTGGCGGTGACATCCAAGTCGGTGAACTCTAGTCAAAGACCTGCCTCTTCCTTCAATAAATGTAAGATTGCTCTGAGATTGAAAATCCATACCATCGCGTTATTCCCGAAAAGCTAGCTTCTAGAGTGAAAAACGCGATAGAACAGAATGCGCTTTTCATGTTTGTGTCCTGGTGCCCGTTGATAAGAGGTTATGAAAATTTAGTGTAGCTACGTCACGGATAAAAACGGACAAATGCCAAATTGCGTTCCGTGAGGCTAATCCGCACATGCGATCATCCTATTAAAAACTTGGATGGCTGGTGTGAAGACGATGCATATAGCAGGTGATGACGATGCCTTCCTATAAGGAGGCGGGGTCTTATCCTAGGATTTGGACCTCCGTGGATCCTTCGGCGTATCCACGCACATATGACGTCGCATGTAGAATAGGAACGAAGCATAGGATTTAGTCAATTTTATGTTGCCGCTCCAGGACTTCGTTCAGGAACGGCACAGGATCCAGTGATTATGTCGAGATTAAATTTTTAATTTGAAGAGTGTTTTTAATCATTTAACATTTTTAGAATATGGTACATAGTCCATACATCAGGTGCAGGCGATAACTCATGTGGATCCTAACGCGCTGTTTGTTGTCCTCTTATTTACATATGTCGGAGGAGACGTGTTACTATATGATGCTTCTTCTTGATCTGAAACAAGTCCCTAGCGAAATTAGTTATCACTACGCGTCTATTCCAAAATGTATATTAGTTACACTTGATTGAGTATTGCAAAATATATTATATGCTGTTTTTCTTTACGGTTTCTAATTTTGTGTACTTGGTAAATAGTACAAGCTTGTTTGTCAAAAAATCTTGAATGAACCACTAAATAATGAATGTTGTAACCAGTCTTTTACTTAAGATGCTCTGATAACAAAGAGCAATTGGAGTTCTATAGACCGCAGTATAAATATGATGGAAAAAGAAAAAAGGAAAATCAAATTAACTGTTTTCTATGTGAGTATTGGACTATCAAATATTTCTAGTGTCACGTTTGATCGATACTCAGGTGTATAGACGTTTTTTTGAATTTTCATATGTTGAAGCGTGTATGTTGGGCATAGACCTACAAGAGCGAGTCATCCAGTCTGCCAATATCTGTTGTTGCCAAGAGTGCCATATTGTTTGCTCTTACTAACTCCATTATGCGGACATTCCCTTCCGGCCTTTTTCCCTCCTTTTCCTTTGCAGGGGGGCGCGCCCCAATCCATTCTCTTTGTGCAAGCATCTGTTTAATCAAGACTGCTTGACATCTTCTAGTTGTCCTCATACGCGTTAATGTCAGTTGCGCATAATTTCTGTTTGTCCTTAAAAGGTGCCATTCCATCGAACCGTAATGTGGAACCTATGTTGCTAGCGTCGTTGTTACGCTGTCATTTTGTCTCAGCTTCTTGTAAACTTTTTTTGCCATCGTTTTACCGTCAACCCACGAATTACAAAGAAAGACCCCCACAAAATGCTCTGGGATAACCATGTGAAGGTGATTGGAAGGCCGGCCGTTGAGGGTTTACCGAGCAACCGTGCAGTAACGCCCGACACCGTGCTACAGTGAGAGCTAGGCTCAGAAAAAGAGACTGTGATCTTTGCGTAGATCGTAAGAGTGACGGAGAACGATCGTAGAAAAATAGAAGCGGGACGTGAGGGATAACAAAAGCAATAAAAAGAAAACAAGAGAAAAACAAGAACAACACAAGATTTCAACGTGGTTCGGCGGTAGCCCAATTTACCATGAGTCAAGTGAACGCCTATACCACGTCCACTGCGCAAAGTACCAACCTCATGCCTCTTAGAACGATTAATCCAAACGGCACCAAAAGTAACAAAGGAGAAAGATTGGATTACAAAGAAACTCTCGACTCTCTACGTTTTCCTCTTAAATGGATCTCTCTATGTCTATGACTCTATAATAGAGAAACTCTCTAACATTGCACGTCTCTCATCTCTGAACAGATTAACTATTCCTCTTATATCAATTCAGGGTTAAATTTCTTATCTAGTATGAAACGATCTTCGCTTTCAAATAACGAGTCCGGAATTCTTCATCTCTAGTAAACAATGAGGCTATCTTCTTAGAAATCTACTTGAAATCTAAAAATATTAAAGTGACATAGGGATTAATATAGCCCTACCCCTAAAATCCTGATTCTTAGACTAGATCTAGTATTCTCAAATAGTAGTGTAAACTCTAAATTTCCGACTCGGAACATGGCTTACATCATCCAACATGTCCGATACAATGTACTCGTATTATTTCCGAAGTATGAAATGTCCCCTTGCTTCAGGAATCTTTATTTAGTTATTGAGACTTGCCTTAGCTTAGGAATCCCTAGTCATTAAAAGTGATCCTAGTTTAAATTGTCCTACAAGTCTAAATAAATCTATTACTAAAATCTTTTAAATCAAGATTAGATCATCCAATTAGTATTTCAAAACGCCTAATTGGTACAATCGATCATTTACGGAATATGCTTTACCAAATCCAAAATACAATCAAATTCTCCCACTTAAAAGACCATGTGCCGGAACACCTAAAACTTTTAGATATATGGAAGTCTTGCCAAACAGATCCCACTATCCTCCATACACCTGTTTACTCCAGAAATTTTATTAACCGATTAGAAATAATCGAAACGCAATACCAAACTAGTCTCTTCTCACCTCATTTCACGTTTGCTTGAGATTTGCTAGTTAAAAATCTGCTTGGAATTTGTTGACTCGGTATTGTTAATTATTTTAGATTATTTACAGTTTCGCTATGATAAATGGGTCCACAAGTGATGAACAACCATCCACGACTACATTAATACAAAGAGAATAGTGCGATATTTAAGACTAAAACGTAGCAAATCGTTGCCGAGAGTGATACGCCGTTTTACTTCTGTACGTACTTCGCCAAGTGTATTTTTAAGACACTCTTTTTAGAACTATCTACAAATTTCTACATCTCCCACCACTTACACCCAGTTGCAACTTGCTCTCACATCGTCTACACCTACATCATAGAACTTCTTTCGAATGACCTAAAAAAGCCTTTTCTAATTCACAACCAATATTATAGAAGCCTATCCTAATAAGCATGTGCCAACCAGCTTCACTTTTTGCCATATAGGGGGGGGTGCATACTTGTACTTGCTTAAACATGCCGCGAATCATGTAGCGTCGACATGATGACGGCGCCTAACCGAACTAGATAGCTGTCGCCCTCCCAAGCTAATCTATAGCACAACCGCCGAATCCATCTCAAAGAAAAAAATAGCCTGTAATAAGCACTATTTCTCTTGACCTCTCTCTAATCAGTCATAATGCTAATCCCACCCGCTGCAAACAATTTCAAACAAATCACATAAAATCTTAACAAGGTTTTAAACATCTAAAATTCTATCCAGAATCATCCTAACAATCAAAGAGAACTTCTTATAATGCCAAATCGAATCCTAACACCCATCACTTTTATTCGAGATTTCTTGTATATGATATATCATTCCAACTTATTTATTAAAATAAGTTTCTATACATTACATACATTCTTACATATTCCAATAAATAATTCAAACCATAGATGCTCTTCCTCCATAACCCTCCTTTCAACTTTTTCAGCCATTAACAGCTAGAATCCTCAATAAATCTATGATTTTTTATTTACGGTACTCCAAAATAATCGTTATTATTCAAATGTAAATGCCAGTGTATAACAGTTCACCGCTTTATTCACGTACAGACAAATTCCATTTCCACAATACTTTACATAAAGGAGCTCCCTATTTCAATTATATGCCGCTAGAAGGGTCATTTAGCCATTTTATTACACAATGTTTTTCGGGTTATTGAGAAACAAGTCTAACATTATTACTGTTATACATCAATCGAACAAGATTTCCCCAAGCTATACCCCGTACAATTTTTAATGAAAAGAAATACCAAAAGTTCTTTTGATTTTGCAATTTCAGGCATTTCATTAAGCGCCGAGATTTCTACTTTATAAAGTTACATTTTTTACTCTTCCATCTACAAACATAACCATAGTTTATATCAAAATCAGTTTTAAGGGTTTTATGCATTTCAATGTAACTGACATTATTGAATGGATAAATTTAGTAATAATTGCCTTCAATTAAAATACTTTGGATTTTCGATGTTCACACCGGAAACTTACGATAAACACTTCATTTTGACCAAGCCTCGCGTAAGTACGTATTCAGTCTAACTAAATACCTCTATTTTTTGAATATTTTATATTTCAGCTCCGAAAAAAATCAATTTCCACATTTTAATTAATAATACAGATTTAACTTTAATAACTCAATTGTCTACTAACCCTTAGATTATTACATTTCACTAAAAACAATATTTAATTATTATTCAACTACCATTTATACAAGTAATTTTTTAATATATCAAAAATAACTATCTTAGATCCTAATTAATGTTATTTCAGACTTAATAAGCCAAAAATAATTTGTACTTTCTATTATTCGTTAAAATTTTTCACTTAATAACTTATTTATTCTTAAGCTTATTACTGGATAAAGATACAAGACAAATCAATTTTTTTACGCAATACATATTTCATAATAGCTATCATAAAAATAATAAGCCATTATCAAACCTCCATTTTAAATTTTTAAAAAATTTTTTTTAATATTTTTAAAAAAATTTTTTTATATAAATTATTTAAAAAAATTTTTAAAAAAATTTTATATTTTAAATTAAAAAAATTTTTTTTTTATTTTTAATAAATTATTTTTATTTTTTTTTATTTTTATTTTATAAATTTTAATTGGATTTTTTTTAATTTAAAATTTTTTTTTTTTATTTTTTTTTTTTTTTTATTTTTTTTTTTTTATTTTTTTTTTTTTTTATATTGTCATTTCCAACCTATGTTCATCAACACTAGGTTCCACATTATCATTTCCAACCTATGTTCAACAACACTAGGTTCTACATTGCATGTTTTCACAATTCAAGGTGCATAGAATCATAAATGAATTGAAATCACCTACATGCATGATAAGCCTATGGCTCAATTCGTTCAAATAAACATTCTTGCTAACATGCACCATACAATTCTAGGGTTTCATACAACTATGTCATTCACCATAATGGTTATTTTACCCTAGACATGTAAGTGACCTAATCACTTCGGTGCAACACAAACCCACCTCAAGAGCTTCCTAATCCTTGTGTTCTTTGAGCTCCTAGGTCACCAAGTCTTGAGTTCTTGCTTCAACCCAAGTTTCTACAAGAAAAATAGTTCGTTACTCATTACGAACCCTAATATCATTCCGTTTCATGAAATCAAGTGTTTTCACATGATTTCCAAGGCCTCAATTGCAAATCCCGAAGGTCTAAATATTTTTAGAACCTCCCATGGCACAAGCCCCAAATCTACCTAGGGTTTGCATGCATGCAAGTCAAACCCTAAATTTCATGACCAATCTTCCACCATTTGTGGTCAAGATTGCCTAGGATTTTCAAAAACCTCATAACAAAGGATTAAATCCAAGGTTTAAACCCTAAATCACAAGAACTCACCTCAACACCCAAGCTCCCTAGCTTCTCCTTGCACCAAGAAGCTCCAAATCCACCTTAGAAGCCTTTCCCAAGGTCAAATCCTTCACTTCTCCAAGCTTTGGAGAGATCTCTAGAGAGAGAAAGTGAGGGACAGGGAGAGGAAAGTGAGAAAGAGGAAGATAAATGAGGGAGAGGGCTTCAACCCTCATTACATAACTCCCCACCACGCGAAATTACCAAACTGCCCTTACTGGGCATTCTGCTTCAGCCGGGTCCGGATCCCACGAGCAGGGTCCAGATCCGGAGCCAGCTTCCACCCTGCAGACTACGCAGGCCGGGTCCGGACCCCATGTCCGGGTCCGGAACCCGTGAGCAACTCAGCTAAGAAAACAGGTCGGGTCCGGACCTGGGTGTCCGGGTCCGGACTCTAGCTGTTCCACAGGATTTTATTGTCCGGACCCCAAGTCTCGGGTCCGGACCCCGAGAGCAACTTAGCTCCAGTTTGGTTTTTCCAGAAATCCTAATTTTTGGTTTTCGGGGCTCTAACTCGCACCCAAACATTCCGAAATCCTCGGAACCCAATTCCATACTAGCCATTATCGGCTTTCTCCGAACTTCATTTCAATTCGGTAAGGTTCGGTATAGCGCACCGAAGTTCAGAGTACTACATTTTTAGACACAATTGAACATTTCAACACAATACCAATTATCTCTTAATTACAATGTATCACATCAAATATATTAGATTTAAAAGTATCAAAATAACCAATTTTAACTATAATAAAAACTGGCATAAAATATAAATATTGTACTCAATTGATTATACAACAAATAATAATAATAGTAATAATATAGTATTTGTATAAAAATATTAACTAATTATGAATTATTTTATAACTCAAAAAACAATTAAAATAGTAAAGAACATATCTCTCAAAAAACTACATTAAATTTTATAAAAAATTAAATAATTAATCAAAAATTAAAAATTAAAAATTATATTAAATCTCATAAAATTTTAAATAATTTATCAATATAAGAAAAATGAAAGACCGTGCATCGCACGGGTTAATTGCTAGTTTAAATTTAAAATATAAATATAAATTTAATTTAATTAAATATGACGTGGATTGCACGTGCACTATAACTAGTATCCATAAAACATAGGGGTGAAAACGGATCGGATATGGTCGGATATTTGATGAAACCATATTCGTATCCATATTTTTATTTCGGATACGGATTCAGATACGGATATGTGTCAGATACTAAATTTTTATTACCATATCCACTAAAAACGGATTCGGATATGGTCAGATATTTTTCGGATTCGAATATGGATCGGATATGTATCTGGATATTATTCGGATAATAATGCACATTAATATGCACATATACAATAAATAAGAAATACAAAAAATTACTTTGTTTTCCTACTTTATTTCCTAACTTTATTTCTTCACATATTAAATATGTAATTTTAATATTTAACTTATTATAAAATAAACGAATAACACAAAAAATCATCTTATTTTTTCATAATATGTATTAACTATCCCTCCGTATCTTGATTGGTAATAAATTAGAATAAAGAAGAGAGATCGACTATGGAGGAAAGGAATTTGGACGGGTTGAACGGGCAAAATTGAACCGGATGGATTAAAAAATATAAAAATATAAAAATAATAAAAATAAAAATACTAAAAGTTCGGATATCCATATCCCTATCCATTTTTTTCGGATATCCGAAAAAAATTAACTCTCTAAAATCATATGTATCCGTATCCGAAGGGATTCAGATATTTTATATTCGGATCCGGATATTATCAAATATGAAAACGAATATTTTCGGATAATATTTAATCCATTTTCACCCCTAATAAAACATACATTTTAAATATTTTTTATATATTAATTTGGCCTTTTTGCATAAAAAATCCACTAGTTTTGGGCTTTTGCAAAATTGGGTCGACTTTTTTGATTTTGCAGATTCGGTCCGAATTTTCAGCAAACTGACCAAAATATCCTTCTTAATTTTTCTCTCTCCTCTTTTTTTTTCTCTCGTTCTTTTTTTTCTCTCTCCGAAGAAGCAGCGGAGGCAGAGGCGGAAACAGCCCGCCTCGCCTCTGCCCCGCACGCCCTCGCCCTCGCCCTCGCCCTCGCCCTCGCCCCTGCACCCCCCGCCCTCCTCGCCTCCGACCCTGCTGAGGCCGCGCCGCGACCCTCCTTCTCCTCTACGGCACGGCGACGTCTAGGCGCAGGCTCTCATCCTCCATCGCGCGTCGGAACGTCGCGACGTCGTCGGAGGCGGCGAGCTCGCCTCCGACGACGTCGCGGTGGTTGCGATAAAGGGCAAGGAAGAGATCGTAACAAAAAATATATATATAAAAAGAAAAAATAAGAATAATAAAAAATAAAAATAAAAAATATTTTTTCCCTACAGGAAAGAACAAAAAATAGAGAAAAAGGAAGAAGATGATGAAATTGCACTGTTAAAATAAAATTACACTATTTAAAAAAAAAATTTGCACTGTTTTAATGAATGGTGCACTATTTAAGAGAGAAATTACACTCTTTTGGGATGAAATTTATATTCTTTAGGCAAAGTTGCACTATTTAGGAGAATTTTGCACCATTTCTTTCTCTTCCTCTTCTTCTTCCTTCTTCCTCCACTCTCCATCCTCACCCCTCCCCTCCCTCTCTCTCTCTCTCTCTCTCTCTCTCTCTCTCTCTCTCTCTCTTTCTCTCACTCTCCTCACACTCCTAAAAAATTTTGGGCCGGTGCGGTCGAAGCCGGAGGAGGAGGAGCGGCCGTAGTCGCGGGGGCCGAAGAGGTAGACGAGGAGGAGGGAGAGGGAGGCGTCGGCGGTGGCGGTGGCGCAGGGGGCTCAGGTGGCGCGCGGGGCGGTGGTGGGCGGGCGCAGGTGTAAGATCTTGAATTTTGAAAGTTAATTTTGATTTTGGTTGTTTCTCTCTCTCTCTCTCTCTCTAGTATATATATATATGGTGTATATATGTATATATATATGTGTGTATTGGTTGTTTTAGTGTGCTTGAGGCGAAGCGACGGCTTTTGTCGCGAATCGACGATCATTTTTGGAGATCCAAAATTGCAGGTTCGATGTTTCGGCAGTGCTGATTGCGATGGCGTGATCCGTTCGTGAATCCGACCGTCGGATCGTGAGATATCGTGAGATCATCGCCGAGATGTCGAAACTCAGATTTTGGTCTTTTCGCAAAAGGGTCCATATTTTATGTGCCAATTTGTGTGAGTTCGAGCGTAGAGGGGTGTCGATGCGTTTTACGCGTGCTGCGAGGGACCTGGGTTGAAATTCTGTGTTTTTGTGGGGTTTTGTGCAATTATACCTTAGAGTATATATTGCATGTTAGGGTTCTCAACCCTAACCCTAACCCTAACTCTCTCCTCTTGCGCCCTAGCCCCTCTGCCGACATCTTCTCCTCCTCGTGCATCTCCCCCGTGCGCCGCCGACCGGTCTTGGCCGGCCGCAGCTCCGGCCATCTTCTTCCTATCTCTTTTCTTCTCCTTCTCTCCTTCCTCTTCCTCCCATCTTGGCCCAGGAGCACCCAGGTGGGTCTCTTCTTTTGCGGACACCTCTTGAGTGGTGCCTCGACGCCGGCGGACCTCCCCCTGCCTTTGCCGCCGTCGTCGCACGCCGCTTGCACCCGCATGAGTCTTGAGGCTGTGCGGGCAGCGGGTTTTGATCCGTGCCGCCGCCGCCACCTCCCGTGCGCCGCCGCGGCTTTCCTCTGGCCTCGGGAGGACCTCCGCCGTCGTCACCGCCTTCCCCGGCCGCCCCCGTGTCGCCGGTGAACCGCCGCAGCCCCGCTCGGCTTCCTTGGGCAGTAGCGGCAGTAGCTGCCCAGCCGCCGCCGCCGCCGCCCTTTGTTGTCGCGGTCGCCTCCCTTCCGACGTCCGGCGACCCCCTCTTGCCGGTGCTCGCCTTCCCGGCCGCCGCCGCCGCCGTCCGTTGCCGTACGGGTGTGCCCTAGCCGCACCCGGAGCTGGGTTTCTCCCGTGCGCCGCCGCCGCCGCTTCCCGTCGCCGGCCGAGGTGAGCGTCGTACTCCCTGCCTCCGCCGCACCCGAACCGTGGCTGCGCGCGTGCTGCATGGATGCCGGCAGCCAGCCGGAGCTTGCTTGCTTCGGCCGAGCTCGAGCTTGGCTGTTTGGACCTGCTAGCGTAGCAACGGGGCCCTCGTCTCCTCCCGATTGTCGAGAAGGGGAGCACAATGACCGCATCGACTCGCTGGTCATCGTGCTCACCTCTAGTTTCGTTGGGAAGGCTCCGATTGGTCCATTCATTAGCGTCGAGCCCTAATATTTCATGTTTTTATTGGTTTCTTGGGTCGTTTGAGCCCGAGACTATTTTTGTCGCAGAGGGGCTGTGAGCATGGCCTCCGTTGCATCGTTTCCTATCCGCTGGTGCTCGCCGAGGGGTGTGCGGACGAGCGGACTGCTCTATCGACCTAGTTATTGCTTAATATTCGTATCTAGATGCTTGTTTAGGGCTTTTGTGTTGTTGTTGCAGCGCGGAGACGCTGCGGGCGGCAAGGGCTTGACCCTTGAGGCCCAGTGGACTGGTTGTCCAATCTCGTCGCGCCTTCGCGGAAATCCGGTTTGATTTCCGGTGCGTTTTCCGACGAAATAGTTGGCGAAACGCGCGTTTAGGTCGTGCGACTCACTTGCTGGTTTTGTGAGCGACCTAGATTCGTCGTAGAGCCTTGTTGGCTGTTCTCCTTCGCTGTCCCGAAGTTTCGAGGGCAGCGGATGAGCGACGGTGGGTTCCGGTGCCAAAATCGGCATCTATCGGGAACCCGGAAAGCCGTTTTCAGGCGCGTTGGTGCTTGTGGCACCCCAGTTGTGTGCTCGCTGTCCAACCACCTTCTTTGGTGTGTTTGGGGACAGCGGGTGGCTTGGTTTGTTTGTTGGTACCCCTCTGGGGCTTGGTTTGGGTCCGGGATTGTTCCGGCGGGTTTTTCGGACGTTCCGACGGGTTCGGGTTTGTGAGCTTCTGTGGTTGTTGTCGACTCGGTGAACCTTGACCCTGTGAGTCTTTCGTAGGTCCAGTCGACATCCCTGTGAGCCGTCGGTGTTAGGCTCTTCCATTCCTTCAGGTGGGTACTTCGATCCGGAGTCGGTACAGTGGACTAGCGGTGATACCTTTCTATCCCTTCTCTTGCTTGTTCGATTTTAAGTTCACTTGACTCCTCTTATCTCTACTTGTGTGAGCTTGCCATTAGTAGAGTAGTGTGATTGCATGGTTTGTTGAGACGACCTGGTTGGTCGGTGGTGATCGCCTGTTGTTCCGAGCGATCTTTGATATTCGTATTTCAGTTGCTATACTCGGCTTATTGCCGTTCTGTGGATTGAGCATATCGCATCGATCGTCACAGCTCTTCTAGCACTTCACGTACACCCACGGTCTAATCCACCGCTTAGGGTGTTCTTTTCCGGAAAAGGGTCGTGCGCTTCCGACCCGTGAGCCTCTTGTTATGTGCATCTGCGGAGGTTATGTGCCAGTGGTGGAGCATGTGGTGACAGTGCCAGCGATCCGTCCCTGTGGCCTGTGATGATTGGGTTTTATTGTTTATCTATCAGTTGATGCATATGCTATTTACTTGCAGTAGCGTAGCGGTTCTTTTGTTGTCATACTCATGCTTACTTATGCTACTGTTTACCTACCTATCTATCTGTTGACCCTCGTGCCGGTGTGTACACCTCGCCTTCGTCGGCTTGCGGTACCCACTGGGAGGGGAGACATGTTTATCATGTTCTCAGGCCCCGCCATCGTTATTTTTTTCAGGTGAGCCGGGTGGTAGGAGTCGGAACGTGGTGAGACGCGACTAGTTAGCTGCATTAGAGGTCCCGACCAGTGTTACCGCAGATTCGGTCTACCCTGACTCTCTCTCTCTCTCTTTTTAGTAGACTCTTGGTTATGGTTTAGTTACATTGCTTGCTTATCTATCTATGTGTTTGGATACTGTGACTCTGGATATTGTGGTTTATGATTTAGCTACTTACCTTTTGGGTTCTCGTGGTATCTGAGATTTGTTATCGTTATCGTGGATTTCTACCCCTCGTGGTAGCTGGTTTTTCAAAACAGAGTTCTCGTGTGGGGAACAATTTTTAAAGGATATTTGAGATGATTGGAATTAGGATTTCAAAACAGAGCTTCTGGGTGAGAAGCACTTTTGATAGAATGATTTGTTGTATTGTGCATTGCATCATCCTTCGCCTAAGGAGTGTTTAGAGGCATGCAGGTACATAAGGATGGCTAGCTGTATGTGGATACTCGTGTGATGCTTGTGTTTGGTTGGTGAATGAATGTTGTTTGTGATCCTGTATTGTTCGTGGTATGCCGTGCAAATACAGGGGATGCTCTGTCCGTGTAGACAGAGGGACCTGTATTTGTGGCGGGTCTGTACTCGCGCGGGTTAGTATTTAAAAAAAAAATTACACGTTTTTTCGCAACTAAAACTAGCCCGGGGCGTGACAGTTGTCATTGGGTTTATAAGAGACTTGGGCCACTAGTAGCAATAACTGGGCTTAAGCATTTTGGGTTGTTGATTGAGCCCAACGAGTTATTATTGCTAGTGGGCTGGGTCGTTACAGCAGGGGGCGCGGCAAGCGCAAGGGGCGCGGGCGGGGGCGGGGGCGCGGGGGGCGAAGGGGGCGCGGGCGCAGGGGGTGCGCTCGACCGGGCCCCCGCCCCCGCCCCCTGCACCCGCCCGGGCCCCCGCCCTAGCCACCGCCCCTTATGCCCGGGCCCCTGCCCCCGCCCCCGCCCCCTGCGCCCGCCCGGGCCCTCGCCCGCGCCCCCGGCGCCCCCTGCGCCCGCGCCCCCCTGCGCCTCCGCCGATGCCTCCCTCTCCCTCCTCCCCGTCTACCTCTTCGACCCCCGCGACTATGGCTGCTCCTCCTCCTCCGGCTTCGACCGCACCGGCCCAAATTTTTTTGGGAGTGTGAGGAGAGAGAGAGAGAGAGAGAGAGAGAGAGAGAGAGAGAGAGAGAGAGAGAGATGGGATGAGGATGGAGAGTGGAGGAAGAAGGAAGAAGAAGAGGAAGAGAAAGAAATGGTGCAAAATTCTCCTAAATAGTACAACTTTGCTTAAAGAGTGTAAATTTCATTCCAAAAGAGTGTAATTTCTCTCTTAAATAGTGCAACATTCATTAAAACAGTGTAAATTTTTTTTAAAATAATGTAATTTTATTTTAACAGTGTAATTTTATCATCTTCTTCCTTTTTCTCTATTTTTTATTCTTTTCTGTAGGGAAAAAATATTTTTTATTTTTATTTTTTGTTATTCTTATTTTTTCTTTTTATATATATATATATATATATATATATATATATATATATATATATATATATATATATATATATATATATATATATATATATATATATATATATTTGTTACGATCTCTCCCTTGCCCTTTATCGCAACCACCGCAACGTCGTCGGAGGCGAGCTCGCCGCCTCCGACGACGTCGCGGCGTTCCGACGCGCGGAGGGTCGCGGCGCGGCCTCAGCAGGATCGGAGGCGAGGAGGGCGGGGGGTGCAGGGGCGAGGGCGAGGGCGAGGGCGAGGGCGTGCGGGGCAAAGGCGAGGCGGCCTGTTTCCGCCTCCGTCCCGCTGCTTCTTCGGATAGAGAAAAAAAAAGAACAAGAAAAAAAAGAGGAGAGATAAAAAGTAAGAAGGGTATTTTGGTTAGTTTGCTGAAAATTCGGACTGAATCTGCAAAATCGAAAAAGTCGACCCAATTTTGCAAAAGTCTAAAATTAGTGGATTTTTTATGCAAAAAAGCCTATTAATTTCGAATACGAATTTTTGAATTTTTTTTAATGGGACAATTTTGGTTTAAGCTTTTTTTCTTTTCACCCAATTGGGCGGGGTATGAATTCGAATTTCCATTTCAAGGGAATCGCCTCTACGTAGCTAGATACATATAGATTGAGAGAGAGATTTGCGCTCCTCCACCCTTTCCTTCCCCCTCATTTCTCTCTCCTCTCTCTATCGCTCTCTCTCTCTCTCGGACAGGGGGAAATAGTGGGGAAACGGCGAGCGCCCCTCGTTCTCGAAACCCTAGAAGCACCTTCTCCTACGATCGAGGGGGGAGAGAGAGACACGATCGGATCTTGGATTCGCCTCCGCCACTTGGGAAAGAAGCCCCCGATCGGAGCGATAGGCATCGGATTCGGAATCCGTGTGATTGACCGATCCTTGGCGAGATCTAAGAGCCTTGTTGTTGATAGTTTCGATTTGATCCTCAGTGATTCCGAGTTTCTCCGGTGCTCGATCTCGGTTGGTTGGTTGATTGATTTTGCCACTTTAGGTTCGATTTTGTAAGCGGAGATTTAGGGCGTTTGGGAGGAAGAGCTTGGGCTAAGGGCGATGGAGAGCGCTCGGGATGCTCGCCGGCGTCGGATCTTGGAGCGGGGATCCAACCGCCTCGCGTTCATCACCGGCGAATCCCCATCCCTGCCGCCCAAGCCAGAAGACGAAGTAGAAAGCGGCCCCAAAACCCCCACCGGTATACTCACCGACCCCCCCCCTTTCCCTTTCTTTTCTCTTCAATATTTCTTGCCTAAATTTTACGATCGGATCAATCTGGAAGAAATTCTGGAGTCTTTGGGTACATTTGAGTATAGATCACCAAGGAAAACCTATGATAATGTTTTGACTTTTTATGATTTTTCACTTATTTTCATGTGATGCCATCTAATTTTAGTTACGAGTAGGAAGATAGTCCAACTCCTACAAAAATTTTGGAATTGAAATTTGTTATCTACACAATCAATTTATTTCAATCAACCATCCAACCTGCAGTTTAAGTTCTCTAACTGTTGGCAGCACGTGATTTTCTTGTGATTGAAAAAAGTACTTTCAAAAGTTGTTAATAGCATTGAAGCTTAAAGCATAGCATTTTTTTTTTTTTTTTTGAAGTTTGGGCGGTGATGGATAATTCGGTTCAAGTTCGAGTTGGGGTCCGACATGGTTTTTATTGTCACATGATAGTCACGTGTAAACTGTGTTGATTGAAACAAACTGATTGTTCGTATAGTAAATTTGAACTTTTTTAACTGTAGGTGGCGATTTCCTCTCTGCCAAAGTTCAATTGGATTCAAGACATTTTTCCCTTTGTAACTCCTTTTCTATGCTAGTACTGCTAACCTTGGGTTCTCCAATTAGTGAGACTCATGTTTTATGGAAGCTTTTCTAACAGTTCTAACACTTCCTCTCCTATGTTTTTTAAGGGGAAAAGGGAACTTCAGACCCATCTGAGCTTTCACTTAATTTCGAATCGCCACCTAAAGTTCAAAAAAATTATAATTTGCTACATGAACCGTTAATTAATTTCAATTAATCAAGGAACTTTTAAAAGTTTTCTAATAGAACTGAAGTTCAAAGTTCAAGTGGTGAACTGACGTTTAGGTGGAGGTGAGGCCGTCAATTTTTTGTTTTCATATATTCATATGAGGTGGTTGATTGAAACAAATTGGTTGATTCTTTAGTAAAATTTTTTACTTTTTACACTTCAGGTGGTGATTTGCAATCAGGCCAAAGTGCAGGTGGATTTGCGCCTTTCTTTCCATTGTTTTGTTTCTATCTTTGTATTGCTGATCAAAATGACTTTATTTTCACTACTGATTACATAATGCAGTAGAGTTATATGACTAGTAACTCTATAAAATTAGAATGCATAGTTGCAAGTACTACTGTCAGCCTTCGTTGAAAGCACTCTCTCTTTGACACATGCTTAGGTACATACTTATATTCATATGTAGAAGACTATATTTGAACATCATGTTGAGGAAACATCATTTGTTGTGTGATTGGGAAATAACATATTCAAACATTATAAAGGCCTGTTTGGATGTCGAAAAAGTTATTTAGTGATAACTTCTACGATATGAGGATCTTCTTTTGTGGTCTTCATCTAAGAGTTCAATTTTAGTCTCCTACAAGGTCCTGGCTGTCATGATTCCTTGGGATAATGCATTCTGCCTCCGAGATGATTTATATTGTCCTAGGAAAATAACTTGGAGGCCGAATATAATATTGCTATTGTAGGATTGAATAAATAAAGATATGTACTGAACAAGATGTTCATGCATCCAAACAGGCCCAAAGTGAACCAGAGAGTAGAATTTTGAGGTGGACATTTAGGCCATGTTTGTAAGTCAGAATAAGTTATCCAAGGATAACTTATTCGGTGCAAGAATTTTTTAGTGTGGTTGTAAGAAAGGAGTTTGATTCTCTCCTTGAAAGATCTTGATATGAATGATTTGGTATGATAGCATATCTCATCTACTAGGTAATTTATCTTATCCCAAAAAGGCTTGAAGACCGAATATAGTATCTACTTCTAGACTTTGATCATACTTCTTATTTACTAAATGTACAAACTTTTAAAGTAAATCATGAAGATATACCGAACAAGATATTCAATGCATCCAAACAGGGTCTTAGGGAACCGAGAAGAGAGAAAATGAGAATGGTTGTATTCGATAAACGTTTGCTGTTTCATTTATAAAGAATTGTTTGCATGAAAACCAGCTTAGGTTGTTTCATCATGTGGTATAAAGACCATGTAGTGCTTCAGGATTTATTTCATTTAGTTAGAAAGTGTTCAAAGAGGGAGGGGACATTTTTAGCTAGGAGTTAGAGGAAATTGTGAGAAAAGGCACTATAACCCTTAGGGCGCGTTTGGTTCACACTATGAAAGATTACTAGGAATAAAAAGATACCCAAGGATCTTATTCCTACTTAGAATTCAGCTACTATCCTTTTAGGAGGACGGAGGCCTTCGTCCTCCTAAGTCGTTTTAGACGAAAGGGATCCCGAACCGACGATCGGAACCATTAAAGTTGATCTAGAGTCTTTAAAGTGTCTAGAAAATAAATTTCATGAATTTTAAAAATTATTTACGTAGTGATCAAAGGATCACAAAATCGACAGTTTTTGCCGGCCTATATGAGCCGTTTGCTTGTTTAACGGTGTAGAACAATCCAAACAGTTTGAATTTTTGATAGAAAATTCTTTATGCTATTTAGATAACGTTTGATAACTCCGATCATGAATTGAAAAAGTCTGACATCTATTTTCACAAGATTATTCATTTTTAACCTTTCATTTTTCGACTCTTTAATGAACTTGATAACGAATTTTAAAATTTATAAAATTTAGTTTCTAGACGCTATAAATACTCTAGATCAACTTTAACGGTTCCGATCATCGATTTGGAATCCCTATCATCTGAAACGACTTAGGAGGACGAAGGCCTCCTTCCTCCTAAAAGGATAGTAGCTGGACTCTTCCTACTCATCCTATTACTAAGAATGCGTCATTCCGGTGTTTGGTTTGCACAGTCATATTGCTTAGTCATATTATTTAAGATTACGAAAAATATACAATTAATGTATTTGTTTCGTTAATTAATTTCAAATAATACTATAAAAAATTTCAACATCTTAGAAAAAATCGGATACGGTATTAATGATCAAATAGTAATGAACAAAATAGCCAGAGAGCTTAGTTTAGAGAGAGAAATTTGAGAGAAATTTGAGGTTAAAGGAAGAAAGAGTTGAGGTTATAAAGAGAGTTTTTTAGGTTAGAGATGTGAAAAGATAAAAAGAGAGGAAGATCTTAGCTTAAAGACAGGGATTTGTGGTTAGAGGGAGCGACGGAGTTGTGATTTTAAAAGGGGAGAGAGAGCATAATTAAAGAAATAAGAAGACAGATAGAGTCGAGGTTAGAGGGAGTGAGAGAGTTGAGATTTTTAAAAAAGAGGGAGAGAGAGAGCTTAGCTTAGAGAGAGAAAAAGAGTTAGAGTTTAGAGAGAGAAAGATAAGCTTAGAAAAAGATATGAGCAAGGATTTAAGTGCCCATCGGCACGGCCGTATCTACCGTGCCGTATCGTGCCAACAAAATATTGGCACGATACAGCCCCCGTGCTGATGGCACAGCTCAAAACCCTCTATTCTTTAAATTAGTAAGTAATTTTCTCAATAAAGTTCAAAAGATTTGATAAAAATACATAATAAACCGTTAGAATATTTTGTTACTAAAGAAAATAAATATTTCATGCTATTATGTGTTGGCACACATGAATTTTTTGTGATCGGCACGCATTGGCACGGCCCGGTACGCACCGTGCCGTACCGTGCCGGCAAGTTTTTGGCACGACCCCGTGCCACGACACTTAAATCCTTGGATATGAGTGTAGAGAGTAACGGAAAACAATACCAACTAATCGGTGGGTGGGGAGAAAGAAAAATATTAGACATATTATGATTACCCCAATCTATTAATATGAGGATACCCACCATTCCTCAAAGGAATGAGATTAGTACTTTGGGATGAATCCCATTCCCAAGTAAATCCAACATTACCAACTAGATTACTTAGTACATTTAGCCAAATACTGTCATATTTTTTTATTCCTATTAGATTACTGGGAATTTTAAAAAGATAGCGCGAACCAAACGCACCCTTAGTTTAACAAAATTCTTCTCTTTTCTAAAAGGATAAAGGAAAAGAAAATAATAACAACAACAACAACAGTGAATCTTGCCTAAAATAGAAGAAGATGATCCACGTAGTCTTTTCAAAATTGAAATGCTGGAAGATAGTCCATATAGTGAACACCAGAATTAACTGAGACTATAGGCTGATTGATATCTGTGAAGTTCAATTGTCTCAAACCATTGGTAGTACTAGAAATTAGTTTCTGATGGACCAGTTAGTACTTACAAAGTTATTTCATAAATAAGTTACAAATCATTGGTAATACTAGAAATTAGTTTCTGATGGACCAGTTAGCACTTATAAAGTTATTTCATAAATATGTTTTACTACTGTAACTATGCCCTGTCATTCAACTATTATTTCGGATGAAAATTGTATTGTGATGGGTTTCCTCTACTCAAATCCAAATTATAGCCTAATAAACAATGTGGATGGTACTCATTTACGTTTCCTGAAATTTGACAATCTGTGGTAAAGTTCTTTATGTTTTTCTTTAAATTTTCCACATCAGGCAGTTAGAAAAGGATTTGCTTTTCCGATTATTTTTAATTGATCACTTTCTTTACCCTACATTATCTTTCCACATCTCCTTTTTTGCCCTTGATCTCTCATCTATTCTTTTTTGTTCTCTTTCAATTTAGTGGTCTTCCTTTTCTTCCCTTAATATACATTGCATCATGATGATACATGCAGCGGAAATTCTAAATTTTGGTTCTCTACCGACATTGAAATGAAGGGGAAAAATAAGAAAAACCAGGCTTATTTTCGAAGGCTGTTTAATATGCCTCAGATTATTGTTGAATATTATTAGTGAAATAAGATTATTGCTAAGATTGGCTGGATTGTTTGCTACCTCATTGAACGGATGATTGGTCGTTGACTAGTAACTATTATAGGTATTGTTGAAGTGCCTGTTTGAGGCTTTAAGTAGAGCTCTTAGGGTCCATTTTGTTTCTATCTTATGTCTTGAAACAAAAAGAGTTGGGGCAAAATTATA
Source organism: Puya raimondii (assembly GCA_016920855.1). Lineage (NCBI taxonomy): Eukaryota > Viridiplantae > Streptophyta > Magnoliopsida > Poales > Bromeliaceae > Puya > Puya raimondii. Next base: position 127,752,587 of record JABWPP010000050.1, read on the forward strand.
TAGAAGTATGATTTTCGGTTTTCTAGTTAGGCTACAGAAATTATATCTTAATCAAATCATTGTGATCTACATAATATGATATTTTTCAGGGAAACAAATAGAATATTTTCCCATTGTGTTTTCTTACTGTACGTAAGTCATTATGCTTGCACAACGGAGACTTAGAAGAGACACTAATACCTTTTTTTGTTAAAATTATCCAATAGCTTCTCCCTGCTGCAGAAGCAGAAGGTTCAAATGGGCGCTTTTACTTTTGGAGCCCAAAAGCTCAATTTAGCTTTTTGGACAGAAAAAGCTCAAGTCTTTTCATTTGTTAAATATCTAGTGGCTACTATTTAGAGCAAAAAAGTTGTTCTAGAAGTCATGCCAAAGTAAGCACATGCACCTAATTCTTTAGTTGATTATGTTACTAGGTGGGAACTTGTGATACTGTGACCTGTCTATTGGTTATCCCAGGCAATCTTATTACTTTTTTGACTTGCATTTGTTTTTCAGACAAATTATCACAATTATGTCTTGATTTTTGACTCTCTCTATGGATTATTGATCCCTTTGCTATGTTACAGTTGCTTCGCTCAGTGAGAATGATACTCCTGTAATTGAGGCTGCCAAGCAATGGAAAAACAAGGAAGATGAAGCGAATCAAGGGGTTGTTGATACTGGAGATATCTCCGAGAAATCTGAGCCAACCAATCAAACCCCTAAACCTCATTTAAATGATGAAATCACGAAACATGGGATAAAAAATGATACCCCGACATTTGACGCCACTAACAGCTCTTCACTCAACATGCCGAACATCATCAATGACAAAGAAGTGTGTACCTCTTCAATGGCTCATAGCCAACCTGATCAACGATTTATTAGGCCAGCTCCTACATTCGCACATTCAAAGAATCACTCGATTTTCTCATCGAGTCGAATAAGCCGTTCCATTTCAGCTTCTGAAAACATCCGTTTGCTTTCGGCCGTCGCCATAGCCTTTTTAGTGATCTTGTCAAACCATCAGTATAACATCAGCGGTGGACTTTTAATAGGTATGATATGTTCTAGGCCGCTTTTACTCGTCTTACTCACTGATGCGACCATTGTTCTTTGTCGGTTGATGGTAATTAAAGGTAATGATCAAGAGGAGGAGAAAACAAGGGCTAGAAACAACGATTACGGTTTGGCAGATAACATCGGAAGAACCTTGGAGGTTGGGTTGGTTTTCCAAAAGGCTATGAAATCCATCTTTATGGATTGCATCGTATGTGCTGTTATAATGATCCTGTGGTCTTAGAGTTTAAGCTCTCTATCCTTATCCTTTTTTCCTTTTCTCTTTTGTAAATTTTGCGAGGTCTTAATTGTGAAGTTGGGATACTCTAGAGGTTGTAAACTTTCTCACTTACCTTTTTTGCTATTTTAACTATAAAGCGACATAGATTTGTTGTTTTCTCATCTCGTTACACGGTTTTGCTAACATTGCCCCTGCATGGTATGTGATTTACTAATTGAGCAATTGAAGTAGTCATTAAGTAAGCTGATACATTGAGTTCATTTTGCATTTCCACAAGCGAAGAACCTTAGTTGCGCATCCATTTCTATTTGGTTTTACTCAAGGAAAGCATGAATCAGTCGCTGTGCTAATTAACTAGAGTTAGGGGTGTAAAACGGGCCGGGCGGCACGCGGCCCGCCCGGCCCGGCACGGCCGCGGGCCGGGCTGCAGCACGGCACGGGTGCTGTAGCACCCGTGCCGGGCCGGCCCGGCCCGAGCTACGGGGCCGTGCTGGGCCGCGCCCCTGGGGCCCGACGGCCCGGCACGGCACGGCCCGATGCGGGCCTGGGCCGTGCCGGGCCGCGAAGAGGCGGGCCGCCCAGCACGGCACGGCCCGGTTGGGCCGTGCCAGCCGGGCCAGCACGGCCCGCACCCCGAGGCCCAAGGCAAGATGCCTTGGGCCTCGGGGTCTCAGCTCCTGGGGAGGCCTCCTCCCCAGGAGCTCTCCTCCCAAGGTCTGCTAGGCAGACCTTGGGAGGAGTGGTTTTGGTCCAATGGACCAAAGCATTTTGGTCCATTGGACCAAAACCCATCCCTTTTCTTTTTCTTTTTCTTTTTTTTTTAAATAATACAATTTTTTTTAAAAAATTTAAATATTTACTATATTATAACTATTTTTATAAATTTTTAATTATTTGATCAAAATATAAGTTTAAATAAAAATAATTTATTTTTTCTCTTTTTTAATTTTATAATAATTTTTTTTAAAAATTTAAAACAAATATCTTAAAGGGCCGGCCCGAAGCACGGTCCGGCCCGGCACGGCCCGTGCCTTCCGGGCCGAAGGGCCGTGCCGGGCCGGAGGCTAGGCGGCTTGGGCCCGGCACGGCACGGCCCGAAATTGAAACCGGGCCGGGCCGGGCCAACCCCTAGCCCGTTTGGGCCCGGAAAATGTGGGCCGTGCCGGCCCGGCACGGCCCACATTACACCCCTAACTAGAGTTAATTGATTAAGTCTCACCTTCATCCTTTACATCTCTTCAAAGATATCCAAAGCTTCATTAAAATAATAACCGTATTTGGTTACTGCACCTCTATGATCGCATTAATTGCATGCATCTTTATCCTTATATTGCATTTGTTTGAAGGTTTCAGCTGCAGTCACCACTGACTGCTATCGTACTCATAATGGTAGTTGGACTTTCTCTCTCTCTTTGAGCTTTCTTTATTTTAGATTTATAGCTTGGTATGTATTTCAACTGTAATTTGGCCTGGTAAGTCAATGAGCATTAAATTATTCATCTTTGAGTTTAGGTTAATTCACATTATGGTTAATTTGCCTTAAAGAATGCAACCGGTAAGCTAAAAACTTGGGTCAATTTCATTCGTACCCCTCTAAACTTCAAAAATATCGTAGATGCCTTCATAAATTTGTTTATATCATAAATATCCCTTCAAAACCTAACTATCTTTTAAATATACCCTTACCGTCACCTTCCGTCTGTTTATAAAACGCCAGTGTTTAGATTATTATAAATATGATCAAAATGTCCATTTTACTCTTAACTTCTAAAATCTTATACAAAAGTATTTTAGTACGATGATATTTATTTAAAAAAAATCAAAATACAAAGTAAAATATATTAATTTACTGCAGCGTGGTTTGTAAAATAAGATATTTTACTATAATTTGTAGAACATGCATTTTGCTATTTTATTTAACAATATTTTTATATGAAAAATTAAGATAGAAAATACAGAGCAATAAGTAAAACTTATTTTGTTGATGAAATTAAAATTTATGCAATTTTTTCTTTTCAAATAAAGTGAAACTTTTTTTGAAATTTGAAGGGCCAAAGTATCAAAATTTGTGCTAGTTCAAATAACTAAATTCACATCATAGCTATATATTTAGGTTATATTTTGAATAAACTATTTAACCTCATTTTAATGAGTCAGTTGATATTTTTTAAAAAAAATTGCTTGTTTTTTTTTTTCAAAATTTAATTTTTAGATTTTTTTTTAGCTTAATTTGTTAGGACTATGTATATATATTTTTAATTGATAAAAACTTATCTCTAAATGTAGATTATTTATAAAATTTTAAAAAGTGTTTATAAAATTATAAATAATTTGAAAATCAATTAATTATTTAAGATGGTAATGACAAGAGGGGTAAAGTTGGAATTTTGGTTGCCATTTATTCAAAATTGACGGTAAGTTAGTGCGAGGGTTACTTTTGAAATTTTTTCTATTTTAGAAGGTTATTTATGATATTTCAAGTTTTATAGGGGCATTTGTGATATTAGACACATTTGAAAGGGCATCGAGGAAATTTTTCCTAAAAACTTTGAAGAACATACACATGTAGCTGATTTTCATTAAAAGATTTTAGTAAAAATGTATAAAATTTACTTGAATTATAAACCATTTTGATTCGACTATGTACCCAACTTTTTAAAATTTCGATTTTAGTACCCGACCTTTTAATTTGTATGATTCAATTTGATAGTTCGTTACGTAAATTACATAACATATACTAACTAAACTAGTAAAGATAAACAACACATTTAAATTTTGAAGTAGAAAACATTACTAATTGACTAAAATCAAAAAATTAAAAGGTCAGATAGTAAAATTAAAATTGTTAAAGATTATGTAGTGGGATCCAAAAGGGTTTTAGTTGAGATAAGTTTTATATATTTTTACTAAAGATTTTAAATAAGTCATTTGATCACTCAAAAGTTCAACTGATTATACACTCCCAAATATTTGTATTAAATTTTTATATATTTGAATAAACCCAATGACTATTCTTCAAAAGATATGCATGCAGACGCTTGTCCATCATTGTATTGCCTATGACAGCTTATATATTTGTTTAGAAAAGTAAAGAGCTAAGTCAAGTACGTAAACATTAAACTCTAAACCCTAACCTTATACCACATTAACTTTGAATTGATCAGTTGATAAATGAAAAGTATAAATGAAAAAAGATGTACAGTACTGTATTTGATATACTTATGTCGTCGGTCTACGGTGTAGAGACGGTGTAACCCAAATCGGCAGCACCCATTTAGCAGAATAAAGCTAGTCATTGCGGGGTTTAATAGTATCTGTAATTCTTGTCTCTTCCTATGAAAAAGGAAATGCTTTGCTCTTCCAAGCTGTATATCCCTGAATCCTCGCCATTGCTGAACCGACACTTCAACAATTTTGACCAATTATCAGCGAAATAGATATGGTTCTCTTTCAGTTTAAGTATGCAGACATCTCCGGCGGAGAGCAGGATAGAGGAGCTAGTGCCCATGAACAGAGCGCAGCCATCCAGGCTTGTCAGTCGGATAATCTTGCAGCGTCCTTCTGCAGGATCCGATTCTACTTCAAGGATCTCAATATGCTTGGTGAGAGGAGTGCACGAATAGGGATAGTGCAATGCATACAGAAGTCTGCTGCCGTCATTGTGGGCAACCAGATCTTCAAAGATATCCAAAGCTTCGTTGAAATAATAACCGTATTTGGTTACTGCATATCATCGCATTAATTCCATGCAGCTTAATCCTTGTACGGCATTTGTCTGAAGGTTTCAGGTGCAGTCACCACTGAACGCTATCGCACTCATAATGGTAGTTGGACTCTCTCTCTCTCTCTCTCTCTCACTCATAATGGTAGTTGGACTCTCTCTCTCTCTCTCTCTTAGCTTTCTTTATTTAAGATTTATAACTTTGTATGTAGTTCACTATAATTTGGCCTAGTAAGTCAATGTGCTTTAAATTATTCATGTTTAGTTTAGGTTAAATCACATTATGGTTAATTTCCCTTAATGAATGCAACATGTAAGCTAGAAACTTTGAAGAACATATATATGTAGCTGATTTTCATTAAAAGATATTAGTAAAAATGTATAAAACTTAAACTATAAACCATTTTGATTCGCTTATGTGCCCAACCTTTCAAAATTTCAATTTTAGTACCCAACCTTTCAATTTGATTGATTTAAGTGATAATTCGATGATTCCTTTAATACAAAATTTAAATTAATTGCTTATTTTAATAATTTATAATTACGTAAATTATTTAATATATACTAACTAAACCAGTAAAAATAAATAACACATTCAAATTTTGAAGTAAAAAAATTACTGATAGAATAAAATAAAAAAAATTAAAAGATCGAATAGTGAAATTAAAATTGTTAAAGATTAAGTAATGAGATCCAAAAGGGTTTTAGTTGAGATAGTGATCAGATCACTCAAAAGTTTGATTGATTATACACTCCCAAATATTTGTATCAAATTTTCATATGTTTGTATCAATACAATGACTATTTCTAGAGATATGTATGCATGCACTTGTCCCTCATTGTATTGCCCATGGCAGCGTATAAATTTCTTTAGAAAAGTAAAAGAGCTAAGCCGAGTACATAAACCTTAAACTCAAAATCGTAACCCAACACCTCATTAACTTTGAATCGATCAGTAGATAAATGAAAAGTATAAGTGAAAAAAGATGAGCAGAGCAGCACTGTATTCGATATACTTATGTTGTTGGTCTACAGCATAGAAACGGTGTAACCCAAATCGACGGCACCCAGTTAGTAGAATAAAGCTTGTCATTGTGGGGTTTAATAGTGTCTATAACTCTTTTGTCTCTGTCTATGAAAAAGGAAATGCTTCGATCTTCCAAGTTGTAAATCCTTGAATCGTCGCCATTGCTGAAGCAGCACTTCAAAAAGTTCGACCAATTATCAGCGAAATAGGCATTGTTCTATTTCAGTTTAAGTCAGCAGACGTCTGCCGCGGAGAGTAGGATAGACGAGCCAGTGCCTATGAACATAGCGTAGTTATCCAGGCACGTCAGTCGGATAATCTTGCAATGTCCTTCTGCGGGATCCGATTCTACTTCAAGGATCTCAATATGCTTGGTGAGAGGATTGCGCATATAGGGATAGTGCAATTAATCTTACAGATGTCTGCTGCTGTCATCATTGTTGTTGTGCAAATCGTGGGCAACTGGCTTGCCGCCGATACTAGGTGAGAGAGCATCTGCGTCCAAGCTTCTGCTCTCCCCGATACCACGGTCGATCTCGATGAGGCGCTGTGGCGGCATGCGGCCGTTCCTAACACAGGCCAAGCTGAGGAGCCTTCCACAACAATCGAACGTGATATCGTAGAAGTAATAGTTCTCCGAATTTCGGTACAAGTGCCACTTGCGCTCCCCAACTCTGGTGAATATCAGCCTCTGCTCTACTGGGCGACCATGGTGTTAGTTATATGCCCAAAAGCCAATCTGGTGACACTAGCTTAAGGGTATTTATGTATTAATCATTTATAATTTATAATATGAGGGCATATATCCTATTTATGTCTATTGTATAGCAGTACAATATTGACGTGAATCGTTCATAGGGTCTTTGTTTAATAAGACATATTCCTAAGAGTTAGGAATTTGAGATATGTACTTTTCTGTACGAGACTCTTTAAATGCTCCTAGCCAAAGGAATATTACAGGGGCGGTGATATTCCGGATAGGCCGGTGTATGCTATGTTTCTAATTGAGGTGACGAATCTCAAGTCACTAGTGTAGGGACAATAGAACAAGCATACAGGTGCTTGTTAGAGAATAAGTACACTGAGCGTGACCATTTAGTTGAACAATCACATGGTTCCGTACTCGCCAGTGACAAGTTCATTGCTACAGTTGTGTGAAGTACTCCTCAGACCTGAGGCATCATAGTTGCTTCACGTATAGGTTGCTGTCGTTTGACAGTACTAATACTTAGACTCTAGACACGGGTCTATGTTCGGTACTGATTGGCTATAGTGATTTATACGGGAAGACATGTGAATGTGTAATAAGGAATCTAACACTCTCAATGATGAGGGAGAACGTCCTATGCGGTCTATCGGACTCGACTCGAAAAACCCCTGGCCAGAGTACATGATATGTGGAAAGAGTTTCCAACTGTATTACCATATTGAGTTGATTTCAGATATTCTAGTCATATGGTCGAATGATAAGGTTTGGCGAGTAACCATGACCTTAATTCGATTGGGATGTTGTATGTTGGAAGGAATTAATCACATGGTAACTGTAAGCGGTAAGGTTCATTCTTCATCACCATTCTGGATTGTCGTGATATACTGTTAGGTGTCACTCACGGACGGTGAGAGAGTATGAATGATTCGAATTGAATTGTTCTTATTTATCGATTAGAAGAGTTCTAATTAAATATCAAAGAGTTTGATGTTGAGCTCCACTGCCGAATGGTAATGAACCTATGCGGTCACACACATTAGGAATTGTGTGCATCCGAATCGTATGGATAAGAGTTATTCACTAAAGAGTTTAGTGTAAGCGATGAAGATAAGAGAAAGCTGCTTAATTAAATTAGATTTAATTATTCAACTCAGTTATTAATGATAGTCCTAATTAGATTAGGATCTTAGAATCAGTTTGAGAATTATGCGCGAGATTTAAATTTATCCCTAATTGGATTAGTGGATAATATTTAATCATAAAATATATTTAAATGAGATTTAAATATTTAGTAAGTAATCTTATTGGATAAGAATAAAATTAGATAAGATCTAATTAAATATGGAGAGATTAATATTTATCTCTAATTAGATTAGAGAATAATTAAATATTCATAATATCTTATGAGATAAGATTTTAACTAGATTTGATCTAATTGGATAAGTATGCATATTTAATTTTATTGAAGAGAGAAAATTTTATTAGATAAGATTTTTCTAAATAGGATTCTATATATATACATATATATATATATAGGTTTATATGTATACGAGGGTGTGAAAAAAAAAAAAGGTCGAGTCGTACGGCACAAGATGCCGTACGGATTGGAGGATTGGATGTACCTTAATTAAGGTGCCATGCATCTTAATTAACTAGATGCATGATGGCTTTGGTCAATATACATATAGAGATCAATCTCTCTCCGATTTGTCTCCCACACGCGTGTTTCTCTCTGATCAACTTCTCTATTCTTCATCGACAAGCGGATCATGAAGGGATTGCTAGCACCGTCCAGATGGTCCGTGACTCATCCGGTTCGTGAGACGAAGATCGAACGGATATGTGCCGATTCCGTGTGGATACGCGTAGAGACCGGGCACGTGCGCGGCTATATCGGAACCTCAGTTTGCCAAAGTCAGTTTCAACCGTACAGTAGATCAAGAGACTTTAACTGGTCCATGGTAAGATCTCTAAACATAAAGAGTTTTGTTTAGATTAAATTTTTGCATAATAACATGAGAATGATCCGCCAGCACTGGATTGATTTATTGGTTTTTGATTTTCATATGTGATATGTATTTAGCTTCCGAAAAATTTTAAAATGTAAAATTATTTTCCGCTGCGTTTTTTTTTCTTCTTTTGTGCCGGTTAATTTCTAACACATGGATGACGGCAATGGTGAAAGCAGTGTCGTCGGCAGGGTCAGAGAAGAGAATGACCTAGGAAAAGGCATTATTGGCATGACAGGCGGAGCAGCAGTAGGAGGCGAAGAAGCAGCAGAGAGGGTAGTTGGAGAGAGTGGTGATAGAAGGAAGAAGGATGTGCTGGCCAGTGAAGGGATTCAGGAGGGTGACCTTGAGTCCAGTGTCATCGATATTGGCAAGCCAGCCATACTGGGAGCCAACGCAGTACCTGCCGACGAGTTTGGGGACGTGAAATCAGTGTAAGCTGTTGTCAGGGAGGTTGAGGAAGGTGAAGAGGTCATTTCCTTTTTGGAGTTGCCGTCGCAGTCAGCACCGAGGAGGAGGTAGGCGCGCGGCGGGCCTGCAGCGGGATCTTCGGAACCGTAGAGAACCAAGAGCGGCAGACTTTCCGGAAGGTCAAAAAAGTCGACGTTTCTTAGCTTGCCGGCGATGCAGAACAGCGCATCGTACTTGAAGGGCAGCCTAGTCTCGACGGCCGGCAGCTCTACTAGAGGAAGAGGAGCACGACATCAGACTACGACGAGCATAAAACATAAATAATATATGCCAGCCGGAATGAGATCTAGATTTTTATGTATAAATATGCACCGGGCTTAAACTTAATTTGCATGGGAGTGAATCGAATCGTAGTAAGACAAAAATTCGAGAGGATAAATAAAGATAATTTAATGTTAGGAGCTATCCAGATATTATCTAAAATTAGACTATTTCACAAGTCTAATAGAATATGAATTCTCAAATTAAAAGTAGCAGAGGGTTAATTTCATAAAGATTCCTCTAAAAGTATCTAATAACAGATAAATTCATACAAAACTTAAATGATCAAATTTATTCCTGTGAGAATTCTCTGGTTTGCAAATATATCTCTCAAAAAGTTCTGATTCATTGTTAGTTTTTTGACGGATGGTGCGTAAAAGGACTATTTTGCCATTAAAAATTTGTCCCTGCAAAAATCTAATTTTTTTTTTTCTCTCCTCATCTTCACCGCAGTACGTGCAGCGTACCTCATTTTTGCCACGACTGAGGGCCTCACCTTCCGCCGTAGGTCTCGCCGTCGCTATTTGATACCTTTGCAATGAGCCATATGCAACTATCCTTTTTTAAAATGTTAAATTAAACTCAACTTTCAAGTTTGTTGGTTCGCATTTATCTAAAATGCAACATTGAATTCGTAACTTACAGTAAAAAGTTAAAATCTGAATATAAAAATGAACCCAACTTCAAATTCACAATGCTAATTGAAATTTGAATACGGACTTAAGTTGAATTGACAATATCAATTTAAATTATATTTGAATCGACTAGAAGTCAAATTAAACTTGTAAGTCGAATTAAACATGTAAGGTCAAGAAGTCGATGGTTGTCAGCAACGCATTGTGCTGAAGGGCATCCCAGTCTCGACGGTCAGCAGCTCTACTAGAGGAAGAGGAGGAGCACGACATTAGGATACGGCGAGCACAAAACATTAATACTACATGCCAGCAGGAGAGAGGTCTAGCTTTGTATGTATATATATGCACCGTGCTTAAACTTAGATAGCACGGATTCGAAAGGGTAAATAAAGATAATTTAATGTTGGGAGCAATCCGGATATTATCTAAAATTGGACTATTTCATAAGTCTAATAGAGTATGAAATTAAGAGTACCAAACCTTTTTAAAAGCGTTAATTTTGTAAAGCTCCCTGTAAAAGTATAAAATTATAGGTAAATTCGTACAAAACTTAAATGATAAGATTTATCACTTTGAAATTTTTTTGGTTTGCAAATTTATTCTTCCAAAAAGTTCTGTTTCGTTCATATATGTCCCAACTGTTTGATTCACCGCTAGGTTTTTAACCGATGGTGCGTAAAAGGACTATTTTGCCTTATAAATTTTGTCCCTATAAAACGCTATCTTTCTTTTTCTCTCTCTTCTTCGCCGTAGCACGTGCGACGTACCTCATTTCTGCCATGACCAAGGGCCTCGCCTTACGTGCCGCCGCCGCCGTAGGTCTCGCCGTCGCCATGGATAAAGAGGAGAGTGTGAGAAAGATGATAGGACTCAATATGTAACGACCCGGCCCACTTGCAATAATAACTGGTTGGGCCCAAACCATCGGCTCAAAATGCTTAAGCCCCGTTATTATTACTATTGTCTATGGTCTCTTATATACTCAATCACAACCTCATTCTCATCCCATGTGGGACTATTGGGGAGTTACAAACTCCTCCCGTTTACGCTTTGACGTCCTTATCAGCCCAATTACACACACAGCCCAAGATCATCAGGCGATGTGAGACTTGTCTTGCTAGCATTGTCATTCCGACCCTGACTTAGCCTGTCATTTTTCGATCCTACCCTAGCCTGTCATTTCGATTCTAGCTCAGCTGAGACTCATCTCACGCTTCTGGCTGGTGATTGGCTCTGATACCATACGTAACGACCTGACCTACTAGCAATAATAACTTGCTGAGCTCAAACCGCTGGCCCAAAATGCTTAAGCCTATTTATTATTACTATTGTCCACGGTCTCTTATATACTCAATCAAAACTCCATTCTCATCCCATGTGGGACTATTGGGGCGTCACACAATATTGGAATACTATATATATATATATATATATATATATATATATATATATATATATATATATATAGTAGGACTTGTGTCCTATTAGGAGCACGGAGGCCTCCGTGCTCCTAAGCCGTTTTCGATGATGGAACTTTCAAATCGACGATCTGTCACGCCCCGCCGGCCCTTAAACACCAACTAGGTGGAAAGGATAACCGCACGAGCGCATGCACCAGACCCGCCGAACGGATAGAGTCTTTCCTATCCGCCCAAGGCGTCACAACACAAGCTTATCCACAATGTTCCAACTAGGAACGGAGTACAAGAGTTGCACAAGGAAAGCATCAACATAAAGAAGTTCTACTTCTATTACATCACATGGCACAATATACATGTCCCAAATTTTTCTTTTCCATTCCATACCTTATGTTTCAAAACTATGGAATATACAATATTCATACAAGTATGTAAATCTCCTATACTATCATATTCCAAAAATAGGGGTACAACTCTACATACAACCAAAATGGGAGGGCCGCTATCTAAAGAGCCAAACCCTTGCCTCGCTCCGCCGCCTCACTCGCGGAAGGACCTGAAAAATGCGGGGTGAGAACTATAAACATAGTTCCCAGTGGGTAAGGCCACCCAAGAGAGAAGCTCGACCCACCAGGTCCAAAGAAACACCATATGCATAAGTTAGATCACATATAACTATGCAACAATTATTTACATGCTTGTAAATAAACATAAATGATGCAACCAAATGACATATAATTTATCATTCTCTCCTAGGTTCATCCTATGCCTCACATTGACTAAGTTCATTTACTTGTCATTTACTTATGGTTTCGGAATTGCCGTCTCACCATAATTGTTCCAACATCCAAGGAGTGACATTGTCACCTCCGAGTTCGAGTAGCGAAGTCGTCGCCTACTCGGGATAGCAAAATCGTCGCTCACCCCTTCTCAACACGGCCACCGCATGGCATGGGTAGCGAACTCGTCGCATACCCGGGATAGCAACCTCGTCGCACATCCCCCTCTCGACACCGCCAACTCAAGGCGAGGTAGCGAAATCGTCGCCTACCCGGGATTGCAAACTCGTCGCACATCCCGTGTCGGTACGGCCAACTCATGGCATGGTAGCGAAATCGTCGCCTACCCGGGATAGCAAAATCGTCGCACATCCCGTCTCAATACGGCCAACTCATGGCATGGTAGCGAAATCGTCGCCTACCCGGGATAGCAAAATCGTCGCACATCCCGTCTCAATACGGCCAACTCATGGCATGGTAGCGAAATCGTCGCCTACCCGGGATAGCGAAATCGTCGCACATCCCGTCGTTCACGTTTTTCACTTGCCAACCTAAGTCTCATGACCTTAGGTTCAAGTCACTAAGTCTTGCCTATGTTCAATAACACTAGGCTTACTTTCTCATTGTCAACCTAGGTTCCATGACTCTAGGTTCCAATCTCATGTCAAATCTATGTTCAATGACACTAGGTTTAATCCTCATGTCCAACCTATGTTCAATAACACTAGGTTTAGCCTCATGTTTAACCTATGTTCAATAACACTAGGTTTAACCATACATGCAACCATGCAACAAGTATTAATATTTGAATTATACTTGAAATATACATCACACAATAGGATCTCATTATTCATCCTATCATGATTTTTATCTTTGCCAACATGCAAATTCTAGGGTTCACAACACATACCATTTTATCTTTAAATGGATATTTACCCTAGACATGGAAGTGATCTAATCACTTCGGTAAACACAAACCCACCTCAAGAGCATGTGAAACCACAAACCCACCCCAAATCTACTTAGGTTTCACATGCATGCATGTGAAACCACAAAATCTCTTGGCCAATCTCCACGTTTTGTGGTTTAGATTGCCTAGGGTCTCCAAAAACCTCTTGCTAAAGGATTGAATCCAAGGTTTAAACCCCATATCACAAGAACTCACCTCAAAGTCCAAGCTCCCAAGCTTCTTCTTGCACCAAGAAGTTCCAAATCCACCTTAGAAGTTTTTCCCAAGGTCAAATCCTTCACTTCTCCAAGCCTTGGAGAGATCTCTAGAGAGAGAAAGTGAGGGAGAGGGAGAGGGAGTGTGAGGAAGATGGAGGAGTAATGAAGAGAGGGACCCCTGCCCTCTATATATAGCCTATCCCCCACGAAATTACTAAAATACCCCTCACTGGGCATTCTGCACCAGCCGGGTCCGGACCTTGCAGATGGGGTCCGGACCCCGCACTGATAACTGGCCAGTGCGCAGGCCGGGTCCGGACCTTGGCATTAGGGTCCGGAACCCGTACGCACCCCAACTTGGAGACCCGCTCGGGTCCGGACCTCAAGTCCCGGGTCCGGAACCCGTACGTTCCCCATCTCGGACATCGGCTCGGGTCCGGACCGTACTGCCCGGGTCCGGACCGCAGCTGCCCGCGGACTTCATTGTCCGGACCCCAGCTTCCAGGGTCCGGACCCCGTGAGCAGTTTTGCTCCGGTAGGTCATTTTCTTCGAAATCTTCGATTTCTGGGTTCCCACTCGCACCCATAATGTTCCGAAACCTTCGGAACCCAATTCCACACTAGCCATTACCGGCTCTCTCCGAACTTCATCAAATTTAGTAAAGTTCGAGACAACACACCGAAATTCAAAGTGCTACATTCCTCCCCCCTTAAAGAGAGTTTCGGCCGCGAAACTAAATCATACCTCAGCTGGACACAGCGAAGAGGTAAGGAAACCGCTCCTTCATCGAGCTTTCCAATTCCCACGTGGCCTCACGTTCACCGTGATTCGTCCACTGTACCTTTACATAAGGAATTTCACGGTTCCTCAAACTTTTCACCTCGCGATCCATGATACACAAGGGAAATTCCTCATAAGTCATATCCTCATGAAGCTCCATAGGCACATACTCGAGGACGTGCGCCGGATCATATACGTACTTACGGAGTGTCGATACATGGAACACATTATGTACCCCCGCAAGTTTTGGCGGCAAAGCTAGCCGGTACGCCACGGATCCCACACGATCCAAGACCTCATAAGGTCCGATGTAACGGGGACTCAACTTACCCCGAACACCAAATCGCTTCACCCCTCTCATGGGTGATACTTTCAAGAAGACGCGGTCTCCTACCGCGAATTCCAAATCTCGTCGACGTCGATCCGCATAACTCTTTTGTCGAGATTGCGCCGTCGATAAGCGTTCGCGTGCCAAGCGGACCTTTTCCTCCGCTTCACGCAACACGTCCGGTCCTAAGACCCTTCTCTCGCCGACTTCGCTCCAATGAATAGGAGAGCGGCATTTCCTTCCATACAAGGCCTCAAAAGGTGCCATTCCGATGCTAGATTGATAGCTATTATTGTAAGCAAATTCAGCCATCGGCAAATGAGTAGGCCATGCTCCTTTGAAGTCCAACACACACGCTCGCAGCATATCCTCCAAAATCTGAATTGTTCTTTCCGATTGACCGTCGGTCTGAGGATGAAATGCTGAACTGAAATCGAGCCGTGTACCCAAAGCTTCTTGCAAGCTTTTCCAAAAAAAACGGGGATCTCGATCTAAAACTATCGAGGTCGGGACCCCGTGCAACCGCACAATCTCGTCCAGGTAGACTTGCGCTAACTTGTCTCCCGACCAAGTGGTGTGGATTGGCAAAAAGTGTGCCGACTTTGACAAACGATCCACCACCACCCAAATCGCATCGTGGCCACCCAACGATCGAGGTAAGCCCACGACAAAATCCATCGCGATATTTTCCCACTTCCAAACCGGAATGGGCAATCCTTGCAATTTTCCTGCTGGAAAACGACGCTCGGCCTTCACCTGTTGGCACACTAAGCATTGTGCCACAAAGCGTCCCACATCAAGTTTTATCCCCGGCCACCAATAATGTAGTTTGAGATCCTTGTACATTTTGGTGCCGCCCGGGTGAATCGCATAGGGAGAAGTGTGAGCTTCTCTCAAGATCTCCCTACGAATTTCCTCAACTTTCGGCACGCACAATCGATTTCGAAATCGAATTGCGCCCATCGAATCTACATGATAATCACCGGCGCGCCCGCTCTCGATAGCACCCCGCACCTTTTGGAGTTCCGGATCACCGGATTGCTTTTCTTTTATTTGCTCCAACAAGGTCGGCCATATCTCGAGATTCATAAGTCTAGCGGGGACGCCCGGGGCCACGATCTCCAAGTCAAATCGGCCCATTTCCTTGATTAACGGCATTTGTCCCGTCATCTCAATTGCGAAGTTCTCCACGGACTTTCTACTGAGCGCATCGGCCACCACATTGGCTCTACCAGGGTGGTACAAGATGGTCAAGTCGTAATCTTTTATCAACTCCAACCACCTCCGCTGCCTCAAATTCAACTCCTTCTGAGTGAATAAGTACTTTAAACTTTTGTGATCCGTGTAAACCTCACAATGCTCCCCGTATAAGTAGTGTCTCCACAACTTGAGTGCGAAAACCACCGCCGCAAGCTCTAAGTCGTGGGTGGGGTAATTCTGCTCATAGCTCTTCAGCTGTCGAGAGACATATGCTATTACTTGTCCTCTTTGCATAAGCACACACCCAAGACCACGATGTGATGCATCACTATACACCACGAAACCCTCCCCCGCAATCGGCAAGGCGAGTACCGGAGCCGAAGTCAACCTTTCCTTTAGCTCCTTAAAGCTTTGGTCGCATTCCTCGCTCCAAACATATTTGGCTCCCTTGCGGGTAAGACGCGTTAGTGGACCGGAGATTTTTGAAAATCCCTCCACGAACCGCCGATAATACCCCGCAAGACCCAAAAAGCTTCGCACCTCCGTGACATTGGTCGGGCGAGACCAATCCTTGACTGCCTCTACTTTCATAGGGTCCACAGATACTCCTCCTGCGGAAATTATGTGACCCAAGAAAGCGACCTCACGGATCCAGAATTCGCACTTTTTCAATTTGGCGAATAACTTGTTCTCTCGAAGAACTTGAAGCACAATTCTTAGGTGCTCTTTATGTTCCTCTTCACTCCGAGAGTAGACAAGAATATCATCTATGAACACAACCACGAATTGATCCAATAGTGGTTTGAACACACGGTTCATTAAATCCATGAACGCTGCCGGGGCATTAGTAAGCCCGAAAGGCATAACCGTGAATTCATAATGTCCATACCGCATCCTAAATGCGGTCTTATGCACATCCTCCGGTTTGATCTTCAATTGGTGATAACCGGATTGCAAGTCAATCTTTGAATACACCCGAGACCCTTGTAACTGATCGAACAAGTCATCAATTCGGGGTAACTGGTACTTATTCTTGACGGTCACTTTATTCAACTCGCGGTAATCTACATATAACCGCAGCGAACCGTCCTTTTTCCGCACAAATAGAACAGGGGCTCCCCAAGGTGACACACTTGGCTTCACGAAACCCTTGTCCATCAAATCTTGCAATTGTGCTTTCAATTCCTTCAGTTCCACGGGTGCCATCCTGTACGGGGCCTTAGAGATCGGCGCCGTACCCGGGAGCAAATCGATCACAAATTCTATTTCCCGGTCCGGTGGCATTCCGGGCAACTCCGTCGGAAATACATCCGGGAACTCTTGGACTATAGGAACGTCCTCAAGTCCCAGCACTTCCTTCCGGTCATCCACTACCGTCGCCAAGTAGGCAATGCATCCCCTAGCAATAAGCTTCCTTGCTTGCGACGTGGACACCATCGACGCAAATAGCGAACTCTTACACCCACGGTACACAAACTCTTTGTGCCCGGGTTCTTTAAATTTCACTATCCGGCTCTCACAATCAATAGTGGCATGATACCTCGAGAGCCAATCCATTTCTAGGATCAAATCATATTCATTCATTCGATTTAATACCAGCAAATCAGCTGGCATGATCTAGTTTTCAACCCTCACAGGGCAATCCATACACACATGATGTATACAAAAAGTGTGTTCAGGTACTTGCACAGTTCTTGCATGCGTGGCATCTATAATTTCTATTCCGTGTGCAATAGCAAATGATCGAGCAATGAATGAATGCGATGCACCAGTATCAAACAAAGCTCTACATCGAATGCCTTTAATTATCACAATACCTGCCACGACGTCATCCTGGGCAGAAGGCTCCTCCACCTGAGAGGCGAATATCCGCCCACTGGGTGCTGGCCGCTGGCCCTCCACTGGTCTCGGCGGCTGTGCACGGCCTGCCGACATCGCTGCGGGTGGGATGCCCGCGAGCTGTCTCGGCGATGCAAATGCCGATGCCGACGACGGTGCTCGGCCATCATCCATCGGGCAATTGTACCGCATATGCCCTTGCTGTCCGCACTTGTAGCACCGGCCCTCACGATAGTCACACTGCTGAGGGTGGTGGGGGCCGCTACAAATCGGGCACTGGGTTGCGGGTCGATTCCGTCAGAACCCCCGCGATTGGTTTTGCGACTGCGAGTGCTTCGGGGGCCGCTTAGAGCTAGACTGCCCACCCGAGCCACCCGCCGGTCGCTTCTTTCCTTTCTCTTTTTCTCTCTCTTTTTCCCAAGACTCGTGCTCCTCGCGCGCACATGCATTCCCGTGCTCCACCCAAAGAGCACGGTCCAAGACCTCCGCAAAGGTCATAAGCTTAAGGGCGTGAACCGCCCGAAAGATCTTTGGTCGAAGCCCGCGCACGAAGCAATCGACCTTGTCCAACTCTCCGCGGACAACGTGCGGCACACAATTAATAATGTACGAGAACTCCCTCTCGTACTCGCGCACCGTACGGTTCCCTTGTTTCAACTTGCGAAACCTTTCTTGAAGTTTTCTTTTCTCGCTATCGGGGAAATAGGTGGCGAACACCATACCCCGAAACTCTTCCCATGACGGTGGCGGAAGGCTAGAGAGTCTATCCCGTCGGACTCCCTTCCACCACACCTTCGCCGATCGCTCCAAGCAATGAACGGCGAGATGCACTTTGTCCCTCTCCAAGGTATAGAGGTCCTCGAAGAGCGTCTCCATCGCGTCGATCCAGGTTTCCACATCCCATGGATCCACGTTCTCCCAGCTGAAGATAGGCGGGTTGAACTTCTTAAACCTCATGAGAGCCGCAAGTGCGCGCTCTCGCTCCGCATCCTCCATGTCGGAGTCAGGCATAGGAGTACCCGACCCACCGGCTACCATCGGTGATGCCGGTGGCGCCACAGCCGGTGCCGGTGTCACCTCCTCGGCCGGTATCGAAGCAGAGGCCGGAGGTACTCCCGACCTCTCCTCCCGAACCGCAGCCACTTGCTGCGCCATCTCGTCTTGGAGCTTTTTAATCTGCTCCTCTTGTCGTTGCATGGCTTCGGCCTCGCCGAACCACGCCCATCAACTCGGTCATCTCATCACGAAGACCCGAGTTCTCGCCCTCCCCGAGTTGTTCGGGAGCCGCGCTCGCTCTCCCGAGCCCAGCCCTCAAAGGAGGCCGTCCACGTACCATTATCCTGAAAACACAATGACTTTGGTCATTTCGTGACATTCAAAGTCGTTTGTAATATAACGTTTCACGAAAATAAACGTGAACCCAATCTAGGCGAAAGTCACACAAGGGTCCTTATTCCCCTCACTTGGTTTTCATGTTGTCGGCCGCCAACACGAACACACTTGGTGAAGAATAAGACACACCTCGAATCTACCTCTATTTTCAATTAGAGGCATAATGACATAACCCAATCACTTATCTTTCGCCATATCAAAGATCTCGTCACTCACGAGCCTACACTCCTAGGGTCATTTCCATCCTAGGGTTTCTTAGGTCAGCCTAGACCGTTTCTACGCTCTGATACCACCTCAGTCTGTCACGCCCCGCCGGCCCTTAAACACCAACTAGGTGGAAAGGATAACCGCACGAGCGCATGCACCAGACCCGCCGAACGGATAGAGTCTTTCCTATCCGCCCAAGGCGTCACAACACAAGCTTATCCACAATGTTCCAACTAGGAACGGAGTACAAGAGTTGCACAAGGAAAGCATCAACATAAAGAAGTTCTACTTCTATTACATCACATGGCACAATATACATGTCCAAAATTTTTCTTTTCCATTCCATACCTTATGTTCCAAAACTATGGAATATACAACATTCATACAAGTATGTAAATCCCCTATACTATCATATTCCAAAAATAGGGGTACAACTCTACATACAACCAAAATGGAAGGGCCGCTATCTAAAGAGCCAAACCCTTGCCTCGCTCCGCCGCCTCACTCGCGGAAGGACCTGAAAAATGTGGGGTGAGAACTATAAACATAGTTCCCAGTGGGTAAGGCCACCCAAGAGAGAAGCTCGACCAACAAGGTCCAAAGAAACACCATATGCATAAGTTAGATCACATATAACTATGCAACAATTATTTACATGCTTGTAAATAAACATAAAGGATGCAACCAAATGACATATAATTTATCATTCTCTCCTAGGTTCATCCTATGCCTCACATTGACTAAGTTCATTTACTTGTCATTTACTTATGGTTTCGGAATTGCCGTCTCACCATAATTGTTCCAACATCCAAGGAGTGACATTGTCACCTCCGAGTTCGAGTAGCGAAGTCGTCGCCTACTCGGGATAGCAAAATCGTCGCTCACCCCTTCTCAACACGGCCACCGCATGGCATGGGTAGCGAACTCGTCGCATACCCGGGATAGCAACCTCGTCGCACATCCCCTCTCGACACCGCCAACTCAAGGCGAGGTAGCGAAATCGTCGCCTACCTGGGATTGCAAACTCGTCGCACATCCCGTGTCGGTACGGCCAACTCATGGCATGGTAGCGAAATCGTCGCCTACCCGGGATAGCAAAATCGTCGCACATCCCGTCTCAATACGGCCAACTCATGGCATGGTAGCGAAATCGTCGCCTACCCGGGATAGCAAAATCGTCGCACATCCCGTCTCAATACGGCCAACTCATGGCATGGTAGCGAAATCGTCGCCTACCCGGGATAGCGAAATCGTCGCACATCCCATCGTTCACGTTTTTCACTTGCCAACCTAAGTCTCATGACCTTAGGTTCAAGTCACTAAGTCTTGCCTATGTTCAATAACACTAGGCTTACTTTCTCATTGTCAACCTAGGTTCCATGACTCTAGGTTCCAATCTCATGTAAAACCTATGTTCAATGACACTAGATTTAATCCTCATGTCCAACCTATGTTCAATAACACTAGGTTTAGCCTCATGTTTAACCTATGTTCAATAACACTAGGTTTAACCATACATGCAACCATGCAACAAGTATTAATATTTGAATTATACTTGAAATATACATCACGCAATAGGATCTCATTATTCATCCTATCATGATTTTTACCTTTGCCAACATGCAAATTCTAGGGTTCACAACACATACCATTTTATCTTTAAATTGATATTTACCCTAGACATGGAAGTGATCTAATCACTTCGGTAAACACAAACCCACCTCAAGAGCTTTCAAATCCTTGTGTTCTTCAGGCTCCTAAGTGTCCAAGCTTTGAGTTCTTGCTTCAACCCAAGCTTCTACAAGAAAACGGTTCGTTACTCGTTACGAACCCTAAATTCAACTCAATATGTGAAATCATGTGTTCCAACATGATTTCCTATGCCTCAATGGCAATTCCCGAAGGTCCAAATATTTTTAGAACCTCACATGGCAAAAGCCCCAAATCTACTTAGGTTTCACATGCATGCATGTGAAACCACAAAATCTCTTGGCCAATCTCCACGTTTTGTGGTTTAGATTGCCTAGGGTCTCCAAAAACCTCTTGCTAAAGGATTGAATCCAAGGTTTAAACCCCATATCACAAGAACTCACCTCAAAGTCCAAGCTCCCAAGCTTCTTCTTGCACCAAGAAGTTCCAAATCCACCTTAGAAGTTTTTCCCAAGGTCAAATCCTTCACTTCTCCAAGCCTTGGAGAGATCTCTAGAGAGAGAAAGTGAGGGAGAGGGAGAGGGAGTGTGAGGAAGATGGAGGAGTAATGAAGAGAGGGACCCCTGCCCTCTATATATAGCCTATCCCCCACGAAATTACTAAAATACCCCTCACTGGGCATTCTGCACCAGCCGGGTCCGGACCTTGCAGATGGGGTCCGGACCCCGCACTGATAACTGGCCAGTGCGCAGGCCGGGTCCGGACCTTGGCATCAGGGTCCCGAACCCGTACGCACCCCAACTTGGAGACCCGCTCGGGTCCGGACCTCAAGTCCTGGGTCCGGAACCCGTACGTTCCCCATCTCGGACATCGGCTCGGGTCCGGACCGTAGCTGCCCGGGTCCGGACCGCAGCTGCCCGCGGACTTCATTGTCCGGACCACAGCTTCCAGGGTCCGGACCCCGTGAGCAGTTTTGCTTCGGTAGGTCCTTTTCTTCGAAATCTTCGATTTCTGGGTTCCCACTCGCACCCATAATGTTCCGAAACCTTCGGAACCCAATTCCACACTAGCCATTACCGGCTCTCTCCGAACTTCATCAAATTTAGTAAAGTTCGAGACAACACACCGAAATTCAAAGTGCTACACGATCGGCTCCGTTAGACTTGATCTAGCATATTTGAAGTATCTAAAAAATAAAATTTTACGATTTTTCGATACCATTTACCTAATGATTGAAAGAGTTCAAAATCAACAATTTTTAGTGGTTGATGTGTGCATGTTTGCAATTTTAACGGTGTAGAAGTATTCAAATCAGATGAAATTTTGATAAATTTTTTTTTATACTATCTATAGCAAGATCAATATCTCTAATCGAAAGTTTTAGTGCTACATCATAACTTTTTGTAAGATTTTTATTTTTAGCCTTTCGTCCTTTAGGTATAGTTTTCCCACTGTAAAAAGAACTGGCAGATAAACGTTTTTCATCCCCATCCTCTATTGAATCAGTTTCTATCGAAGCTTACATTCTATAGTTAGGCCCTATTGCGATAGAGCTAATGACCCCAACCCCAGGCCTAAGACTAACTCTATAACTAGCTTTACGGGTCCCTACCTCTCTTCTATTTCAGTCCTTTCGATCGCTAGTTAAATGATATAAAAAACTACAAAATTTATTTTCTAGATACTTCAAATATACTAGATCAAGTCTAACGAAGCCGATCGTTGATTCAAAAGTTCCATCATCGAAAACGGCTTAGAAGCAGGGAGGCCTCCGTGCTCCTAATAGCATACTAGTCCTACTTTATATAGAGTACGTCTCCTATGCTTTTGAAAGTATAATGGCCTCCGTACTTGTAAATTATTTTCAATGATAGGATATCCGATTCGATGATCGGCTCCGTTAAGCATGATCTATACTATTAGAACTATTTAGAAATCAAATTTTATAATTTTTTGACATCATTTACCAAGTGATCAAAGGGTCTCAAAAATAACTATTTTAATGGCCGATGTGGTATGTTTGTAAGTTTAACGGTGTAGAACAATTCAAATTACATGAAACTTTAATAAAAAATTCTACTTAACATCAAGAGCAAGATCAATACTTCCGATTTGATATTTGATTCTTTTATCACTATTTTTTGTGAGATTTTTATTTTCAATTGTTCATTTTGAGGCTACTCGTTCATTAGGCAAACGAAATAAAAAAAATTATGAAATTTGGGGGGCTTGCAGTGAGATCTCCGGAAAGACAGAGAACCAGGCGCGGCAGACTCTCAGAAAGTTCAAGAAGTCGATGTTTGTTAGCTTGCCGAAAATGTAAAATAGAACATTGTGCTGAAGGGCAGCCCATTCTCGACGATCGGCAGCTCTGCTGGAGGAAGAGGAGGAGCACGACATCAGATTACGGAAGAAGAAAACATTGATATTACATGCCAGTTGGAACGAGATCTAGGTTTGTATGTATAGATATGCACCGCCTTAACGTAGATTGCGCGGGAGTGGATCAAATCGTAGTAAGACAAGGATTTGAGAGGATAAATAAAGATAATTTAATATTCAGAGTAATCCAGATATAATCGTCGTCATAGTCGGTGCCGAATAGGAGGTAGGGCACGCGGGGGGCCTGTAGCGGGAACTCCGGAACGACAGAGAACCAGGAGCGGCAGACTCTCCGGAAGGTGTCAGTTTGCTAGTTGTCAGTTTACCGGTTGTCAGTTTGCCGGGGATGCAGAACAGCGCATCGTGCTGAAGGGCAGTCCAGTCTCGACAACCGGCGGCTCTGCTGAGAAAGAGATGGAGCATGACATTGGACTACGGCAAGAAGAAAACATTGATACTACATGCCAGCAGGAACGAGATCTAGGTTTGTATGTATAGGTATGCATCGCCTTTAAACAGAGATTTCGCTGGAGTGGATCGAATCATAGGAAGAGAAGAATTTGAGAGAATAAATAAAGATAA
Organism: Puya raimondii; assembly: GCA_016920855.1. Taxonomy (NCBI): domain Eukaryota; kingdom Viridiplantae; phylum Streptophyta; class Magnoliopsida; order Poales; family Bromeliaceae; genus Puya; species Puya raimondii. The sequence goes on from JABWPP010000050.1 coordinate 127,776,424, forward strand.
TTTAATACTCGAAGCAATCTGGGTATAATCTAAAATTGGACAATTTCATAGGTCTTATAGAGCATGAATTCTCAAATTAAGAGTACTAGACCTTTTTAAAAGGGTTAATTTTATAAAGGTCTCTATAACAATATCAAATAACGGATAAATCCGTATAAAACTTAAATAGTCAGATTTATCCCTTCGAAAATTTTCTGGTTTGCAAATATATCCCTTCAAAAGTTCTGGTTCTTTCATATATGTCCCTGCCGTTCGATTTATCGTTAGTGTTTTAACATATGGTGTGTAAAAGGACTATTTTACCCTTAAAAATTCGTCCCTACAAAAGGCTATCTTTTCTTCCTCTTCTCGTCTTCATCGTGGCACGTGTGGTGTACCTCATTATTGCCACGATCGAGGGCCTTGCCTTCGACGTCGCCACCGCCGTAAGTCTCGCCGTTGCCATGGATAAAGAGGAGAGAGTGAGAAAGATGATAGGACTCTATATTGGAATACAAATTATATATAAAAGGAGTAAAAAAGTTATTTTATCCTTTAACTAACTGTGATTAGCTTTTTTAACTCATGGTTATCTAAATTTTTGGTATTAAAAGAATATATTTGCAGATGGGAGAACTTTTGGAAATATGATAACTTAAGTTTTGTAGGATAGACAAGCCAGTGCCCATGAACAGAGCGCAGCCATCCAAGCTCGTCAGCTAGATAATCTTGAAGTGTCCTTTTGCAGGATCCGATTCTACTTCAACGATCTCAATATGCTTGGTGAGAGGATTGCGCATGTAGGTATAGTGCAATGCACACAAAAGTCTATTACCGTCATCGTTGTTGAGGTGTGTATCGTGGGCAACCAGCTCGCCACCGATATTAGGTGAGCGAGCATCTACATCCAAACTCCTGCTCTCCGCGATACCAAGGTCGATCTCGATGAGGCGCTGTGGCGGCATGCGGTCATTCCTAACGCGGGCCAAGCTGAGGAGCCTTCCACGACAATCGAACATGATATCGCAGAAGTAATAGTTCTCCGAATTCCGGTTCAAGTGTTAGTCGCACTCTCCAACTCTGGTGAATATCAGCCTCTGCGCCATTGGGTAGCCGTGGATGACGGCGATGGTGAAGGCAGTGTCGTCTGTGGGATCGGAGGAGAGAACGACCTTGGTAAAGGCATTATTGGTGTGACAGGCAGAGCAGCAGTAGGAGGCAAAGACACAATAGTAAATGTTAAAATATTAAATTGAACTCAGTAGGACGCGAAGACGCAGTAGAAGGCGTGACAGGCGAAGACGTAGTAGGAGACAAAGATGCAGTAGGAGGCGAAGACGTAATAGGAGGCGAAGACGTAATAGGAGGCGATGCAATTATCCTTTTTTAAAATGTTAAATTGAACTCCACTTTCAAGTTTTATTTGCTCGCATTTATTTAAAATAGAACATTGAATTCGTAATTTGAAGTACAAAATTAAAATCTGAATATAAAAATGAACCCAACTTCAAATTCGCAATGCTAATTGAAATTTGAATACGAACTTAAGTTGAATTGACAATATCAATTGAAATCTCAATTTTTTTTGGAAGTCAAAATTAAACTTGTAAGTCGAATTCATATTTACATTGAAATCGAAATAAGCGATTAATTGAATCCCAAGAATCAAATTATGATTTTTGAAGTTAAATTCCAATGTGAATAAAACATTTGTTTTGATTTAAACTCAGAGATTTGATTTTTGAGTTTGAATTCAAATTTTGGATTTGAACTCAAACTACTTATCAAATTTTGAATTCAAATGATCAACTATATCTAGCGCAGTTGGCTAAGTACTTGATGGTTAAATGTGAGATTCCAAGTTAATTTCCTGTTGGTTACCATACTTGATTTTAATTGACTATCTAATTGTTAGTTTTTTTTTGTTCTGATAATCTAGATATCTTTTAGCTAATAAATAATGTTTTTCTTGATAATATAGATGCCTTTTAGCTAATAAATAAAATTATTTTTTATGAATAATAGTTATAATGTAGTACTCTAAATTTCGATGCGTTGTACCGAACTTTACCAAATTGGAGGAAGTTCGGAGAAAGCCGGTAATGGCTAATGTGAAATTGAGTTTCGAGGGTTTCGGAATGATCGGGAGTGAGTTAGAGTCCCGAAAATCAAAAATCAGAATTTTTGAAAAAAATTACCAAACTAGAGCTAAGTTGCTCTCGGGGTCCGGACCCGAGACTTGGGGTTCGGACAATGAAATCCTGTGGAACAGCTAGAGTCCGGACCCGGACACCCAGGTCCGGACCCGACCTGTTTTCTGAGCTGAGTTGCTCACGGGTTCCGAACCCGGCTGTGGGGTCCGGACCTGGCCTGCGTATCTGTGTGGGAGAATTAACCCCCGGGTCCGGACCCGACTTGCAAGGTCCGGACCCGGCTGATGCAGAATGTCTGAATCAAGGGCATTTTGGTAAATTTGCGAAGTGGGGTTATGTATAGGGGCTGAGGTCTCTCCCTCTTCATTTCTCCTTCACCTTCCTTATTTCCCCTCTCCCTCTCCTCACTTTCTCTCTCTAGAGATCTCTCCAAAGCTTGGAGAAAAGAAGGATTTGCTCTTGGAGAAGGATAAGGTGGATTTGGAGCTTCTTGGTGCAAGAAGAAGCTAGGGAGCTAGGGCTTTGAGGTGAGTTCTTATGATTTAGGGTTGAAACCTTGGATTTGATCATTGATTTTGAGGTTTTTAGAAACCCTAGGCAATCTAGACCACAAATGGTGGGGATTGGCCATGAGATTTGGGGTTCTTGCATGCATGCATGTAAGCCCTAGGTAGAATGAGGGCTTTTGCCTTAGGAGGTTATAAAAATATTTGGACCTTCGAAAATTTCAATTGAGGCATAGGAAATCATGTGGGAACACTTGATTTCGTCGAACGAAAGGATTTGAGGGTTCGTAATAGGTAACGAACCATTTTTGCTTATGTTAGGGCAAGAAGCTTGGGTTGAAGCAAGAACTCAAGGCTTGGGGGGCCAACCACTCAAGAAAATCAACCAATAGGAAGCTCTTAAGGTGGGTTTGTGTTGCACCGAAGTGATTAGGTCACTTCCATGTCTAGGATAAAATAACCATCATGATAATGGTATAGTTGTATGAAACCCTAGAATTGTAATGTGCATGTTGGCGAGAATGTTTGTTTAAATAATTTGAGTCATAGGCTCACCCATGTAAGTGAATTCAAGTATTTTATGAATTTACATACTTAGAGATGTGAAGCATGTGATGTGAAACCTAATATCAAGGAACATAGGTTGGAATGATGATATGAAACCTAGCATTGTTGAATGTAGGTTGAATGTTGACATGAATATGTAACTATGACGTCACAAACGACGTGTGACTAAGTGGGAGGCATGTGGCGATTCCGCTACCCACGTGTAATGATGGCGGTGATTCCGCTACTCGAAAATTGGGACCAAGATGGGGATGGCGATTCCATTGCCCGGTGCCCTACACTAAGCGGTAATTCCGTGATTAGTGAAAAATGGGTTGGTTACGCAGTGATTCTGGTACCAATGCCAATTGGAAGCGGCAACGCCGCAAACATTCGAAATGGGTTGGTGGAGCAGCGATTCTGACACCAATGCCAAGTACTCTAGAAAATGGGTTGGTGGAGCAGTGATTCTGACACCAATGCCAAGTATTCGAGAAATGGGTTGGTGGGCAGTGATTCCGACACCAAAGCCAGAGAATGACATAAAGGGAATTGTATGACGAAACCTGTGGGATGAACCTAGGAGAAAATGAAGGATATCATTTATATAGGTTGCATCCATTCATGTTTAAATTTAACATGTAATTGTAGTCATGCATAGTTAATTATGAACTAACCTATGCTTGTGTTGTTTTCTTTGGACCTGGTGGGTCGAGCTTCTCCCTTGGGTGGCCTTACCCACTGGGAACTATGTTTATAGTTCTCACCCCAATATTTTTCAGGTCCATCCGCGAGTGAGGCGGCGGAGCGAGACAAGGGCTTGGCGTGATTAGATAGCGGCCCTTCCCATTTTGGCTCATGTACCTAGATATACCGCCAACTTTTGGACAACGAATAGTATAGGGGTTATGTAAAACATGTAAATTGTAAACTCCATGTTTTGGAACTTATCGCATGGAATGTATGTAATGCAAAGAAAAAGTTGGCATGTATTAATGTGCAAATGTGATGTAATAGAAGTAGATGCTTCTTTATTTTGATGCTTCCCTTGTGCAACTCATGTACTCAGTTCCTGTTTGGAACATCGTATTGATGCATGTTTTGTGACGCTTTGGGTGGATAGGGAAAACTCTGTCCGTTCGGCGGGTCTGGCGCACGCGCCCGTGCGGGTTGTCCACCTAGTCGGTGTTATGGCACGGCGGGGCGTGACAGACTAAGGTGGTATCAGAGCCTAGAAACGGTCTAGGTGGACCTAGGAGACCCTAGGATGAAAAGACCGTAAGGACATAGGCTCGTGAGTGACGAGAATCGTGAATTGTGGCGAAAGTCGAATTGATTGGGTCAAGTTGAGCATGCCTCTAATTGGATGGTAGAGATTGATTCAAGGTGTAATCTATTCTCAGCCAAGGGTGTTCATGTTGACGGCCGACAACATGAAACCAAGTGAGGGGAATAGACGCCCTTGTGTAACTTTCGCCTAGATTGGGTTTACGTTTATTTTCTTATTGAATGTTATATATGATCGACCTTGAGGGTCATGGTGTTGACCAAGGTCGTTGTGTTTTCATGAGACAATGGTGCGTGATAAGCCTCCGACAAGGGCTAGGCCCGAGGAGTCAAGTGCGGCCCCCGAGCAATCCGGGGAGGGCGAGGACATGAGTCTTCGCGAGCAGTTGGCTGAGTTAATGGGCATTGTTCGGCGACAGGCCGAAATGATGCAAAGACAAGAGGAGCAGATCAAGCAGCTCCAGGATTCGAGGGCGCAGCAAGCGGCTGCGGCCGGTGGGGAACAACAGCGGGCACCCTCGGTCTCCGCTCAGGGTGCGACGGAGGGGGTGGCAGCGGCGCCGGCTGTGGCGCCACCCGCGCCACCGACGGTCGCTGCGGAGTCGGGTGCTCCTATGCCCGATTCCTCGGCGGCAGATGCGGAGAGGGAGCGTGCACTCACGGCCCTCATGACGTTTAAGAAGTTCAACCCGCCTACCTTCGACGGGGAGAACGTGGATCCATGGGTCGTGGAGACATGGATCGATTCAATGGAGACACTCTTCGAGGACCTGTATACCTTGGAGAGGGAAAAAGTCCACCTTGCCGCTCATTGTTTGGAGCGATCAGCGAAGGAGTGGTGGAAGGGGGTCAGGCGGGACCGACCCTCTAGCCTTCTGCCACCGACGTGGGACGAGTTTCAGGGTTTGGTGTTCTCCGCCTACTTCCCCGATAGTGAGAAGACGAAACTTCAGGAAAGGTTCCGAAAACTGAAGCAAGGAAGCCGCACCGTGCGGGAATACGAGAGGGAATTCTCGTATATCATCAACTGTGTTCCACACGTTGTTCGCGGGGAGTTGGATAAGGTCGATTGTTTTGTTCGAGGGCTTCGACCGGAGATCTTTAGGGCGGTCCACGCCTTTAAATTACAAACCTTTGTGGAGGTTTTGGACCGGGCCCTATGGGTAGAACACGGTAATGCCGTGGCTCGCGAGGAGCGCGAGTTGTTCGAAAAGGAGAAAGAGAAGGACAAAGGGAAGAAGCGCCCTTTGGGTGGTTCGGGTGGTCAATCGAGTTCAAAGCGACCCCCGAAGTACCCATAGTCGCAAACCCGGTCCCGGGGGTCTCAACCAAGTCGACCCCTGGGTAGGTGCCCAATTTGCAGTGGCCCCCACAAGCCAAATCAATGTGAGTACCGTGAGGGCTGGTGCTTCAAGTGCGGGCAGCCAGGATGTCACGCCTCGAGATCGCAGCGGGAGCCTACGGAGACGTCAACAGACCTGCCGAACGGATAGAGTTTTCTCTGTCCGAACGAAGCGGCAACAAAACAAAAGCAATAGTTCCCTGGCATTTCAAGAAAATCATCTACACAGTACCCATATCACAGAAATAACAAATGATATGTATCAGAGCACTATCTATGTGCTACACTGCTATACATTATGTACTACATCAAATAAAAATTCAACCTTAAACAAGATACAAGGAGGAAGGGGCCTAGCCCACACCAATACATAAATGTAGTACAAAGTGGCACTATAACTGGTGGTCTTCTAATGTACAGACATGCTGGTAGAGATAGCTATCTAGTATACGATCCTCCTCACCTCGATCAACCGTCGGTGTACGCACCCCTGAAAAAAAAACCCACAAAAGGGTGTGAGAACTACTGAACAGTAGTTCCCAGTGGATACGGTCGGCGATAACCACGACCTTCCTACTAGGTCTACCGAAGGCCAAACTAATGAAGGAACAGTAAAATCTGCAGTAACTCAATAACTGAATAAAGCTGATGTCAATCTACACAGGTAAAAGATCCGAACAAATGAAGATAAAGTACAGTAAATGACTACCTGGCTACGACCTGCATAGAGAAATATCAAGTAACAGTAAATGAATAACTGCATGTACTATAAATAGATCTCTATACCTGCTGTACTGAAAAGGAAATAAACTAAATAGTGTATGCATCAAGTAACTACAACAACAAACACTATAATCATACCCAATCGTAACGACCGACTCATACGTCCGGTCAAGCCTGCGCCCGCCTAGTGTCTCCCGCAGGTGCACCCTCGACCCCTAGGCTCTGCCCCATGGCACATACATATCACATATCTCAACCATACCAGCCAGCAATCCGGAGTGGCACTCGGGGGGAGCGACCCCTACCGAGTAACATAGCACATAACCATCATATACTATCAAGCTCAAAGTGGCATTGCAGGCTATGGTCTAGATTATGGTCAACAATGTCATAATGCCAAACCAATGTCCTCAGAGCGGTCATGAAGTAAACAATAGATCAACATCTCAACAACATGTGCATAACTCTCTCTATGTCAAGTAATTGTACACTACCGCCGCGCCACCCGGGCCTCTATCATAGATCTCATGGCATGTAAGAGAAAAATAGATAAAAGATGATATACATAGAGAGCTCACATAGGCAACTCACAAAGATGCACACATAGGGCGAGGAGTGTACAAGGTAGAACAGAAGATAGATGGCTCACATAAATCATGAACGATTGGTAACTCCTCAAGATGCACAAGATGTCTACTGGCCTCCTATGACCTAACTAAGAACAAGTAATATGTGATATGGCGAACAATCATTATGGCAAATTTGTGAAACAATAGAATGGTCAAGAGTCATATGAATCGACACAATGATCTCAACTCAATCAGAGAACATCCAAAAATCATGTCGCACAAATTCTCTAAGGTCTTAAGAAGCCTAGACCTCTATCATGTAACCCATGGCATGTACGATGCGTGAAAGAGACCATTTCATGTCTTATGTTCCAAGTACAATATACGGGTCACAACGGACAAGCTCATGTTTCATAATTCAAGTGATAACTCTCATGTACTTGGTTCAATTCTCATGTTCTTGGTTTAATTCTCAAAGTTAAATCATATAGAAGCTATACTTGTATCCAAGTATCATACATTTTGCTAAAATAGACATAGAGGAAAATTCGCCGTTTTCGGCGACTCGGAACCCACCTCGAACTGTTGTTGCAGTAGTGGCGAGCAATCAATCTTCAAGGTTCCTCAGCTCAAACTAGTAGGGAATGTACAACGAGAACTCCAAAATCAGCGAGGTACTGCCAAGGTAAATGCAAGAATTAGAATCCAATATTTCGGTAAGTCGATTAATGAATATGAGATTGTTGATAAGGGTAAAATTAATTTACCTTAAAATTCAGTAGTAACAATACCAAAATAACCAAAAGTGGTAAAAGGGTTCGGCGAAGATTCTGTAACATTCCGCCGGAAGAAATGGACGACAAACCCACTGTAGTCAATAATCACTTAAAATTACCTCACTTGCATTTAACATAAAATCAACTGCCGATTAAACTGACTAACCTGACATTAGTTGTAGGGACAGGTCCACACATTCCTCTTCCTTGTTAGAATATTAACACAAATTCAATTTGATGCCTACAACTCAAATTGGAGAAAAAGATAGAGAAATTAGAAAACAATCCACAAAAATTCGAACTTCGGCTAATTTCGATCAATAATCTCATTCCAATACAATTTAACTCCAATTGAAGTAAGGTGCAATTCGAAGGTACTACCATCCTCACTCTTATATCAACTTCCATTCGAAACTGAGGTGAAATGGGACATCATTAGAACCTCCAAAAGGATCGTGCAGCGGCTGCGAATCGACTTCATTAATTACTGACGCACCCATAACTGCATCTGCTGCTGCGCTTACAGCAGCCGCAGCAGCAATCACTGCTATTGGCGGCTGCAATAGCAACAGCAGCCGCCGCCCCTGCTGCTACTGGCTACAGCGATAACTGCAGCAGCCCCTGCCGCTGCGAGCGGCAGTAGTAGCAGCCTAAGCTTCTGCTCGCTGCAGCGGCAGCTGCAGCAGTCTTTACTGCTGCTGGCGGCAGCCTTTGCAGCTGCTGGCAGCAGTAGTAGCTTCTATATGATTTAACTTTGAAGATTGAAACTAACAACTTCCCAAAAGTGACAAATGCATAAGTGGGACTCAACGAAGCCCGATGGGTATTGAGCATTGGGCTTTGGCTGGGCCGCGTCTTAATTTTTTTTAAAAGATTAGGTACAAGTCCGACCCAAGGCCAATTTTTTTTTTTTTCTTTTCAGGCCCGACTTGGTCGTAGTATGACCCGACTCAAACCCGGCCCAATTCCACCCCTAAATACAATGACTCTTCTTTTTCTTTTTCCTGCCAAATTGGATGATTACAATTAATAAGTAGAACCAAGCTTCATCAAAATTCACTACTAAAATTATTTTTCCTTTTTATTTAGTTTATTTAATTTTTGTGATGTGTCGCATGGACTCTTTAACTACTAAATAGTAAGACTTAAAAAAATAAAATAAACGACAAAAAAAATATAAAAATTGCATAAAGATTGAGAAGCAACGATTATTAGATTTCATTTAGGATATATATTATATGTTAGCGCATATTCGCTAGCTCTGTAACATATATACATAAAAGGGTTACTTGCTTATATTAAAAATATTCTCGTTCCAATTTATTTTCAAATATACTTCTAGAGTTTGATTCTGTTAGTGAACTGTTAGCAACAACCGTTATCTCTGTGTAATTACTATTTTGCCCTTTCAAATATATCCTTTCACCATCACCAACTTTTGTTATTGCCCTTAGGGCGCGTTTGGTTCGCGTTATGTAGTATTACAGGTTATATCAACATACCCAGGTATTTGAGATTTCTGAACAGATTATTACCGATCCTGCATTACCGCGTTTGGTTTAATGCAGTAATATAATGCTGGATTACAGTGTATATAGAATTATTATGTTTGGTTTATTTTATAAAATTCAGTAATCCTCACAATAAAATGTAGGTTATTCCGAAATTGCCCTTGTAGTCGTATTTAATATTATTTTTTTAGTAAATTATAACTTAATATAAATTAATTCCATTAATAAGCAAATAATAATTTTTTTACTAAATTTTATTTTACAATAATTTAATAATTAAAATTAAAATTAAAATTTTAAAATTTTAAAATTTAAAATTTGAGTAAAAATATAAAATTTAATATTTTAATTTAAAATAAAAGATTTGAAGTTTAAAATTTTAAAAAATTTTAAATTTTAAATTTTAAATTTAAAAATTAAAATCTAAATTTAAAATCTAAAATCTAAATTTGAATTTGAAATTTAAAATTTAACATTTTAAAATTTAAAATTTAAAATTTAAAATTTAAAATTTAAAATTTAAAATTCAAAATTTGACAATTCAAAATTTTAAATTAAAATTTTAAAAATGATGTGTTGAAAGGGTTTGGGCGGTTGGAGGGGTAAACTTGTAATTTTACGTAACATGCAAGATATCATGTTTTCAGTAATCCGAGATACCCACCCCTTGTCAGGGACTTAATAAAATTGCTGGGCAATTTGAGTCCTTAGCCCAACTCCGTAGCGAAAACGGGTGGAAACGGGTTGACGGTGAGACCCGAATCCAGCCCGCTTTGGGAGTAGAAGAGTTACAAAAACTGCTGCCATAAAGCCTTCAAAAAACTGCCAAGCAAAGACCAAGGGTCATGATAACTCTTGAATTAACTTAGCATTTATGAGGGCTCTTTACTATGAGATAGTGGGTGAGTTATGGTAGCTTAATGGGTGAATTTATGTACTTTAATGGGTGAGTTTAGTGTAGGCTAGATTCAATGTATCTAGGTGCCTATAAATTGTGGGGTTGGCTAAGGCCAAGTAGGGAGGAGAATATGTATGTGTGAGTTGTAATCCTAATTTTCTAAGTAGTGGAGTACTTAGTTTTTTTGGGAACCTCTACTTCTCTCTCATTTCCCTTTTACAAATACTTAGTCGTAGGGCGCGAAGGTCCGGACTAGCAACAGGGAGCTAGGCTTGCCCATCTTCGAGCAGGAAGGCGGGCGCCGCACGGGCTTTGCGAGCGAAATCGCTAAGGCCGTGACAGTTGGTATCAGAGCCGGTTCGAGTAAGGAACCATGTCAACGTCCGATGCTGGAGTTATCGACGTTGAGGGCGACCCTCCAAGGCAGCCCTCCAAGCGGGGCAAGAGCAAGGAGCCGCGGGCTCTCACGAGGGATGCCGCACCGTTGGAGGACCGCCTTGCGCTGTTGGAGGACGTCATAGCAAAAATAGGTGAAAGGTACACCGAAATGGCTGAATCTTTTAACTCATTTAATGACGAAGTCCGCAGCATGGAGGAAAGCATCGCTACTGCGATGGAGATATTTCGAGGCGAACTCGAAAAGCTTCAAGGCAACATTACTCGTCGCGACGAGGAGCGAAAGAAGTTGGTTGAGGAACTTCTTCCTCGGGCCGACGAGATCGAGGACCTCAAAACGCGAGTAGCGATCCTTGAAAAAGCGGTGGCGCGTGGGCATGAACCGCAACGAGAGATTGCTTCGAAGGTACGTGTCCCTGAGCCTCAAAATTTCAGGGGAACGCACGATGAGAAGGACATCGACAACTTTTTGTGGAACATGGAGCGCTACATCAAGGCGCTGCGTGTGGACGACGAGGACGAGAAGGTCTAGATCGCATCGATGTACCTCACCGACGACGCTATGCTATGGTGGCGACGGCGTTCCGCAGAAGCCGCGAAGGGCCAATGCGAGTTGAAGTCTTGGGAGGACTTCGTGCACGAGCTTAAGGCGCAGTTCTACCCCGAGCACGTCGAATATCTTGCGCGGAGGCAACTTCCACGGCTCAAACAGCGGGGAACCTTGAGGGAGTATGTCCAGGAATACTCTAAACTCATGTTGGCGATCTCCAACATGGCCGATGAGGATCGGCTTTTCTTCTTCCTTGACGGTCTTCAGCCCTGGGCGAACAACGAGCTCGTGGCGCGAGATGTGAAGGACTTAAACTCCGCGGTCGCTTTGGCGGAGAAGTTGCCTGAGCGGGTGCGAACCGAGGGCGATAGGGGTGAACCATCGAAGGCGAGCGAGGCCAAAGGTGGGGGAGAGCACCGCGATCCAGGGGGCGCAAAGGGGCACAAGCCAAACCACGACGCGAGGAGGCAAAGGCAGAATTCTGCCCCGCCGCCTGCAATGATCTCGTGCTATGTGTGCGGCGAGAACCATTTGGCGCGGGACTGCCCAAACAGGAGCAACCACAAAGGTAAGCAGGTTACTGTAGTCCAAGCCGAGGAGGGCGAGGACGTGGTCGAGCTGCCGAGGATGGGCGCGCTAAGGCTTGTCAACGCAGTTCGCGGTCAACCTAGCGACGACAAGCTCCGCAGGAGGGAGCTCATGTTCGTCGATGTGATCCTCAACGGGAGGAGCACGCGGGCGATGATCGACACCGGCGCGACACACAATTTCGTCGCGGAGGCGGAGGCCAAGCGGTTGGGCCTCAAGCTCGAGAAGGATGCAAGTCGCATCAAGGCTGTCAACTCCGAGGCACGTCCAATCGCAGGAGTTGCAAAAGACGTGGAGATAGCCGTCGGCCCGTGGAGGGGCAAAGCTAATCTCACTGTTGGGCCGCTCGACGACTTCGGAGTGATCCTCGGGATGGACTTCCTTGTTTCGTCGAAGGCGGCGCCCATGCCACACTTGTGGGTGCTGAGCTTCCTGGACGAGTCAGCACCGTGCATGGTTCCGATGTGTCGGGGCGAGCCGACGACGGACCGTGAGCAGTCGGCGCGCGACGAGGGCGTCTGCGCGTTAAGTGGGGGAGAATGTCAGGGACTTAATGAAATTGCTGGGCAATTTGAGTCCTTGGCCCAACTCCGTAGCGAAAACGGGTTGACGGTGAGACCCGAATCCAGCCCGCTTTGGGAGTAGAAGAGTTACAAAAACTGCTGCCATAAAGCCTTCAAAAAACTGCCAAGCAAAGACCAAGGGTCATGATAACTCTTGAATTAACTTAGCATTTATGAGGGCTCTTTACTATGAGATAGTGGGTGAGTTATGGTAGCTTAATGGGTGAATTTATGTACTTTAATGGGTGAGTTTAGTGTAGGCTAGATTCAATGTATCTAGGTGCCTATAAATTGTGGTGTTGGCTAAGGCCAAGTAGGGAGGAGAATGTGTATGTGTGAGTTGTAATCCTAATTTTCTAAGTAGTGGAGTACTTAGTTTTTTTGGAAACCTCTACTTCTCTCTCATTTCCCTTTTGCAAATACTTAGTCGTAGGGCGCGAAGGTCAGGACTAGCAACATGGAGCTAGACTTGCCCATCTTCGAGCAGGAAGGCGGGCGCCGCACGGGCTTTGCGAGCGAAATCGCTAAGGCCGTGACACCCTGCTCGGTAATATTTTCGGTGTAATCTTGCACCATTTGTAATGCTGCATTACCGACCAGATTACAAATTGGATGAACCAAACACAATAATCTTGGCAGGATTGCCTATAATCCTGTCAGGATAACCCGAACCAAACGTACCCTTAAGTTAAGGGCAATAGGTATTTTGATTACTTTTCTTTAAAATATATCTTTCTACTGTCACCAACTTTTCTTATTTATCCTTAAGTCAAGGGAAAAAAGGTATTTCGATTTTTTTTAACTTAGATAGAAATTTAACCTGGGTCTAATACGAGATGATTTAATAGGTACTCACAATAGAAGTATTTTTGTATAACGAATAAATATACGAGGGGTATATTTGAAAAAAATAGAAATATAATAGATATTTCAGCAGTTTTGAGGAATATATTGATAATTATCCCAATATAAAACATATAATCCTTATACACCAGAATTGCTTAGTTTTATCTTTTTCAGAATCCTCGAATTCATCCACTCCACGCTTGCAACTAAATTATCCCCAATAAAAATGAAAAATCAATAAATAAAGAAACCTCTTGATCCCGTGCTGTGTCTCGTGCTCATACATACCATCCTTGCTTCAAATATGCTGTGTTCCTCATCCTCTAAAGGCGGCGGCCGTATTCACGGCACCCACGACTGGGCAACCCTTCAGAATGACGTGCTCTTCTGCACGCTGGCAAGCTTACTACCATCGATTACGTTACCTTCCGAGCAGTCTGTCGCTCCTGGCTCGCCGCCGTCCCGGAGATCCCCATGCAGGCGGCCCATGCCCCCTATCTCCTCCTCGGCCCCGACCGCAACGACGGCTATAAGAAAGAAACCAACCTCTTCACTTTCCTCAGCCTCCCCGACAACACACTGCACCGATTCTGCATCCCCAAACTCCGCAGCAAGCACTTCATCGGCTCCCAATACGGCTGGCTCGCCACCGTCAACCACCGGCAGCTCGAGCTCGCCCTCCTCAACCCTTTCACCGGCCAGGACATCCCTCTGCCCTCTATCACTACCTTCTCCGACCACCTCCCACGCCGCTCCATCTGCCCCTATGGCAGCTTCCTACCCGCCTATAGCTCCTTCCTTATCCTTCAAAACTGTTGCACCACCGCCGTCACCACGGTTGTTCTCTCTTCCGACACTGCCGACGGCACCACCTTCACCATCGCCGCCCTCCTCGTCCTCGTGCCGCGAAAGCTGATACTCACCAGAGCGAGGGAGGATAGGTGGAACTTCTACTAGAGTCAAGAGAACCTGAATTTCCATGATATCGTGTTTGATCACTACGGCAGGCTCCAGGGCATCGCGATGCACGTCACGGACTTCCGGCTGCAACTCATTGAGATCAACATTGGCTCCTGGGAGAGAAGTGTTGGATTATGTAAAGCCATGTTCCGAGTCGATTTCACGGTGAAGACGTTGAAGTTTTGAGGTTTCTGGATGTTGGGTACCGGTACTTGAAGTTTCAGTGCCGGTACTATTGAGTACCTCAGTAGTTCCTCAAAACCCGAGAGCTGGAAAAATTATTTTTGTACTGAGTACCGGTACGCGATTCTAAGTACCGGTATGCAGTATTCTGTTTTTGTATTGAGTACCGGTACGCGACTTTGAGTACCGGTACATAGTTCTGTGACGGGTTGGATATGCAGAATTTGACTCCGATTGGATCTAATCTTGTTCCAAAAGATTAGGGATGGTCCAGGATCACTTTAAAGAGGATTCCTAAGAGGATATCAACGACTAGATGTGAATCGAAGACTTGGATGGACGGCGGAGATCATCTCCTACTAGAATTGGGGTTTATGGTTATATTAACTCTTGTAATTAATCTTTTAGTTGATGAGCTTCATTGTAGATACTCTAGTTGAGAGGAAAACATGGAGAGCTCCTGAGAGAGAGAGTTTCTTGTAATCCAATCTACTCCTTGTACGTTTGTGCCGTGGATTAATCGAAGAGAGCATTGAGGTGGTCTTGCCCGTGGACGTAGGTCGACTCATGGTTGACCGAACCACGTAAATCTTGTGTTCTTGTAATCTCTTGTTTTCTTTATTGCTTTGTTATTCTCGTGCTTGTTTCTCTACGATCGTTCTCGTCTCTTATGTCTATGAAAGATCCTGTTTCCGCTGCGCACGTGTGCTGTGTGGGTTTGAGGTGTGCTCGGTAACCCCACGGTCGGTCCCTTCAGTTGGTATCAGAGTGTGTGGTTCTTTGTAGTTCGTTGACAGTGAAACGATGGCAGGAAAAGTTACAGCGACGAAGTATGAGGTTCCTCGGTTTGATGGAATGAACTTCGCGTTGTGGAAACTGAAGATGTAAGCAGTCTTGATTAAAGATGCTTGTAATACTTGGCATTTCGAGGAGTTTCTGGACTTGGAGGAATTCGGGCGCCCGGAACTTAGGAAGTGGACGCCCGAATGTTTCCGGAGCCAGTGGACGTTTCGGCTGGTCCGGAAGTGGCTGACGAGAATTGGATCTGGATGCAGGAACCGGACGCCCGAATTGTGGATCCGGATTGGGCTTGTGACATGGAGAGCCACGTGTCGTGTTGCTGGACACGTGTCGACCGTCGGAGACACACCGCCTGCCGACCACCGCCTGCCGACCACCGCCGACCGCTTGACCGCCAGCTGACACCTGGCGTTTTGGATTTCCGGACGCCCGGAAGTTGGATTCGGGCGCCCGAAAGTGGAGCTTTTGGAGCCTATAAATAGGTGAGTCCCTGGTTGTTTAGCTCACTTTCCCATTTCGTGATCCCTGTTTCTAGAGAGAGAAAGCTAGAGTAGGGCCATGTGTTGGCATTAGTTGTGATCTAGCTTGTTCTCCTCTACTGTGTTGTGCTGATCTGGTTCTTAGCTGTTGATCTGTTGGAGTTAGCAGTTCCTTGGAGATATATTCAGATCGGAGTACTGCACGAGCTTGCTTATCTTGGAGGGTTGGATCTGAGGATATTGTTATTCCCCACCGTAGTTGGATTAGCTCTTGAGGTGGGTTGATGTTTGCCAGATTCAGTGGACTTCCTCCTATGTGTTTACTCTCATGTTAGCATGATGTGAAAGTGTTGGATTATGTTAGCATGACATGCTGAGATTATGTTAGATATGACATGTTAGGTTGAGACTGATTTACTGCTTGCATGTGCATGATATGATCTTAGGTGAGATAATGATATATATAAGAGCATGCATGATTTTCTTATATCCTTGATGCATTATTTGACCTACACCTATTCTGTTGATATCCTTTGTACCAGTTGTTGTGCATACTAGTTTAGGTGATCATGTTGTGGCTCGTGCTATATTGTTTGTACCTCCTCCTTGTGGTAAAGTTGAGTTGATTGAGAGCACTGGAGCATTGATTGGGTCATACTTGTTGTTGATTATCCTTTGAGGTGCCGAGGGCACGTGATTCCTTGTTTGACCCAGTCTGTCGATCATATACCTGTGGGTGCTTGGCGCTGATACGTGTTGTGATACTATACTCGGTTGGGTCACTCCCACGAGTACCGCTCCGGAGTTGGTTTTCCGTACAGAGGGTTGTACGAGGTGTTTCTTTTATTCAGTACGGGGAGACATGCCTGTACTAGCTGGCTCCCTACGGGTAGAGCATGATCAGGCTGCAGGTATTGTATGGTACTGTATTGTATTATGGATTCATGATAGTCCTCATTTGATATATTCAGTTCATTGGTATTCATATTGACAGTTGAGCATTGTTCATAGTAGTGATAGTTTATCTCCTACTTTCTTTATTGCTCTATATATATCTCTTGAGATTGAGGACTTAGTGGGCAGACCGTTGAGGCTGGTGGCGGTACCCACTGAGGACTACTTGTTGATAGTAGTTCTCACACCCGTTGTTGACACCTTTTTGCAGAGTCTCCTTCTCCAGCAGTGCATTCTGAGCGTGGAAAGGAGACCGTCGGGTAGAGCTGTTCCCCGGACTTTTGCTAGAGCTATACCCCATTTTGGTGGATGATCCTATGAGTCTGTACATAAGTGAGATAGAGATTGTCTGAGATGTGTATTATGGTTATGGATGATGTATGTATGTACAGTGATCCTTTGATATATATATATAACAGCTCTGTTGATATCTTTAGCTCTTTGTGGTTGTTGTTGTTTTCGCTTCGTATACTTGGTAGAAATACTGGGTATGCGGCGGATCTGGTCATGTGCCTGGGAAAAGGTAACCCGGGGCGTGACAATGCTTGTGAGATCGCCCTGCAAGGAAAGGAGAAAAAGTCGGAAGGGATGACGGATAAGCTATTTGAAGAGAAAGACAAGATGGCTATGGAAAACCTATATTTAGCACTGGATGATGATTCGGTGCTATTCAATGTGGAGACCGAGACTACCGCAAAAGAGATTTGGGAAAAAATTGAAGAATCTTTATGAAGGAAAGTCATTGGTGAATAAAATCTTCTTGAGGCGACAATTGTACAATCTAAAGATGAAGGACGGGGCACCGGTACAAGAACATCTAAGTTCATTCAACTCTATTATGAGCAAGCTCGCGGCCCTAGACATTAGAATCGATGAAGAAGAAAAGACAAATATTTTACTTTGTTCGATGCCGGAATCTTGGGATAATTTGATTATGAACTTGAGCCATGTTGAAACCCTTAAGATGGAGTCGGTTGTTGCATCATTACTTATCGAGGAGATGAGGCGAAAGTCTAGCCAAGGAAGCTCTTCGGGGGACTCGCTATGATAGCATGGGGAAGACCCTTCGAGAGGGAGCGTGGTGATCGAGGGAGGTCAAGAACAAAGTCCAAGGGCAAAAAGAAAGTAAAGTGCTGGAATTGTGGAAAGTCGGGGTACGTGAAGAAGGATTGCCGGTCTAGGGGAGTTGATGGTAAATCCAATTCAAGCAACTTCCAAGGTAACGTAGCCGAAGCGGATGCTAAATCGGCTAGTTCGGAGGACGGAGATGCGTTGTCCGCATTAGATAGATTCGATCTTATTTATCATTGGATCTTGGATTCGGGGGCGTTGTTCCACATGACTCCCTATAGGGAGTGTTTTCATACTTACAAGCCATGGGATGGTGGAGTCATCTATTTCGGTGACAACACGGCATGTCCGGTGGTTGGAGTGGGAGACGTTCGGATCAAGATGTTTGATGGTGTTATTCGGACTATTTCTAATGTTCGGCATGTCCCTGCACTTCGAAAAAGTCTTCTATCTCTTAGAATGTTTTGCAAACAAGGGCTTAGGTTCGTCGGCGAGAAGGATCACTTGAAGGTATGTCAAGAATGTTTAGTGTTGATGAAAGGGGAGCAAATATGTGGCCTATATAGATTGGTGGGCGAGACTCAAGTGGGAGAAGCGGTTGTTGCAAGCGCAAATGTGGAGTCTCCGATAGTGTGGCATCGCCGTTTGGGACACATGAGCGAGCGCGGATTGTAGGTATTATCTAACCGTGAACTTCTTCCAGGTTACAAGTCCGCGCCATTGGATTTCTGTGAAGATTGCATCTACGGAAAGCAACGGAGGTTATCATTCTCTCTATCACATCAAAGAAGTAAGTCACATCTTGAGTTAATTCATTCGGATACTCGGGAGTTGCCCGATATTTCGTTGGGCGGGTTTTCCTATTTCGTTTCCTTTATTGATGATTATTCTCGGAAGGCTTGAGTGTATATCCTAAAGCGGAAGTCCGAGGTGTTTGAAACTTTTAAAAGGTTTAAAGCTCTTGTGGAGAATGAAAAGGATTTAAAAATTAAGTGCCTACGTTTTGATAACGGAGGAGAGTATTGTTCAAGAGAATTTGATGAGTTTTATAGTGAACATGGAATTAAGCAGCACCTCACGGTACCCGGTACACTACAACAAAACGGTGTAGCAGAGAGGTTAAATAGAACACTCATGGAGAGGGCCCGGAGCATGTTGAGTAATTCAAAACTCGACAAGAGATTTTGGGTGGAAGCTGTGAGCACGGCTTGTTATTTGATCAATCGAGCGCCGACAAAATCACTTGGTTTGGAAATTCCTGAAAAAGTCTGGAGCGGTAAGCCCGTTGACTACTCCTATCTTCGTGTCATTGGATGTGACTCTTATGCGTGGATACCGAAGGAGAAGAGGTCAAAAATTGGATAAGAACTCTCGGAGGTGTATATTTCTCGGCTACGCGGAAGGTGTTAAGGGGTATCGATTGTGGGACCCTACTACCCACAAGATTGTCGTAAACCGTGACGTTGTCTTCAACGAAGGGTCTTTTCAAGGCACCAAAGAAAAGCAAGATGATGATACTATGGTTCCAATTGAGCTCTTTGAAGCACGCGATGAGGTGCAAGTTGAGTAAGCACAACAAGACGACGAGATGGTTGACAATGAACCGGACTTGGAGTCTCCGCAATCATCCGAGGATACAAATTCACTGGTGGAGCCACCAGCAGATTTCGGGCGTCCTAGGAGAGTCATTAGACCTCCTGCGAGGTATGATGACTATATTACTTCATTTACTCCTTCTGCTAACCATATTAGTGCATATGTTGCTTTGGCGGAGGAAGATGAGCCAACTTCGTATAAGGAGGCTTGTGAGTCGACCGATGCCGGAAAGTGGCAATGCGCGATGGAGGAAGAAATGGAGGCACTTCGGAAGAACAGGACTTGGAAACTTGTTGATTTGCCGAAGGGAAGGAACGCGATTGGATGCCGATGGGTGTATAAGGTGAAGAAGGATGCGGATGGGAATGTGGAGAGATTTAGGGCGAGGTTGGTGGTGAAGGGTTATGCTCAGAAGCCGGAGATCGACTTCGATGAGATCTTCTCACCGGTGGTTCGTCTTACTACTATTCGGGTCGTTTTGGCGATCGCGGCGGTCATGGATTTGGAGCTCGAGCAAATGGATGTAAAAACGGCATTCTTGCATGGTGACCTGGAGGAGGAGATATATATGTCGCAACTGGAAGGCTTTGTCGAAAGAGGCAAGGAGCATTTGGTTTGTTGGTTGAACAAATCGTTGGACGGATTGAAACAGGCGCCAAGGTGTTGGTACAAGCGATTTGATTCCTTCATTGTGAGTTTGGATTTTGATAGGCTTGAGGCGGATCATTGTGCTTATTTCTGCGGATACGATGACGGGAGCTTCTGTATTTTGCTATTATATGTCGACGACATGGTGGTCGCGGGAAATAGCAAGGGTCAGATATCTACCCTGAAGACTCAGTTAGCCGGTGAGTTCGATATGAAGGACTTAGGAGTCGTGAATCAAATACTCGAAATGAAGGTACTACGGGAGAGAAAGAATAGGAAGGTTTGGCTTTCACAAAAGGGTTACGTGGAGAAGGTTCTGCGGGGCTTCAATATGCAGAACGCAAAGCCAGTTTCTACCCCATTTTCTATTTATTTAAAATTGTCGGTCGAGCAATCACCGGGTACGAAAGCGAAAAAGGCCGATATAGCTCGGGTACTATATTCATCAGCAGTAGGGAGCCTTATATTTGCCATGGTATGCACGAGACCTGATATTGCTCATGCAGTGGGTGCAGTAAGCCGGTACATGGCGAATCCAGGTTGTGAACATTGGAATGAAGTGAAGTGGATCCTCAGGTATTTAAGGGGCACTACGGATTTCTCACTCTATTATGGTTTTGTGGGTTTGGAGTGTGTCGGATATGTGGATTCAGATTTCGCAGGAGATAGAGACAGGAGAAAGTCTACCACGGGCTATGTTTTCTCTATGGACAGTGGTGCTATTAGCTGGGAGTCAAAGCTTCAGTCAGTGGTCGCTTTGTCGACGACGGAGGCGGAGTATATGGCGGTGACACATGCTTGTAAAGAGGCTATTTGGTTAAATAGGCTTCTAGGAGAATTGAAAGTAAAGCAAGATGTGGTGGGAGCGAATTGTGATAGTCAAAGTGCGATACACTTGGCGAAGAATCCGGCGTTTCACTCTTGGACGAAGCACATTGATATTCGCTATCACTTTGTAAGAGACGTGGTGGATGAAGGTCTTATCTCACTGTTGAAAGTTCATACTGATGCGAATCCAGTGGATATTTTGACGAAGCCGGTGACTCGAGAGAAGTTCAATTGGAGCATAACTTCTCTCGGTCTTGGAGCTACGTGAGGAGAGTGGGAGCTTGGCAAGACTACAAATTTGTGGTAATCTATGGTATTCGGCACATCTCTTTAAGTGGGAGAATTGTTGGATTATGTAAAGCCATGTTCCGAGTCGATTTCACGGTGAAGACGTTGAAGTTTTGAGGTTTCTGGATGTTGGCTACCGGTACTTGAAGTTTCAGTACCAGTACTATTGAGTACCTCAGCAGTTCCTCAAAATTCGAGAGCTGGAAAAACTGTTTTTGTACTGAGTACCGGTACGCGATTCTGAGTACCGGTATGCAATATTTTGTTTTTGTATTGAGTACCGGTACGCAACTTTGAGTACCGGTACACAATTCTGTGACGGGTTGGATATGCAGAATTTGACTCCGATTGGATCTAATCTTGTTCCAAAAGATTAGGGATGGTCCAGGATCACTTTAAAGAGGATTCCTAAGAGGATATCAACGACTAGATGTGAATCGGAAACTTGGATGGACGACGGAGATCGTTTCCTACTAGAATTAGGTTTTAGGGTTATATTAACTCTTGTATATAATCTTTTAGTTGATGAGCTTTATTGTAGATACCCTAGTTGAGAGGAAAACGTGGAGAGCTCCTGAGAGAGAGAGTTTCTTGTAATCCAATCTACTCCTTGTACGTTTGTGCCGTGGATTAATCGAAGAGAGCATTGAGGTGGTCTTGCCCGTGGACGTAGGTCGACTCATGGTTGGCCGAACCACGTAAATCTTGTGTTCTTGTGATCTTTTGTTTTCTTTATTACTTTATTATTCTCGTGCTTGTTTCTCTACGATCGTTCTCGTCTCTTACGTCTATGAAAGATCCTGTTTCCGCTGCGCTCGTGTGCTGTGTGGGTTTGAGGTGTGCTCGGTAACCCCACGGCCGGTCCCTTAAAGAAGAACTTCTGCCTTCGATAATCTTCCCACGGCGGCCTACCTGCTAGCTGACGGTGGCGGTCGCTTGCTGTACGTGGTGAGGAAATACAACTTCTTGAATTGTCGCACTGAGGGTGTCCATCTTCTAAACAGAATCGGACCACGCACAAGAACACCACAAGATGATGGAGCAGACGGGCCTGGACGGCCGCGCTTTGTTCGTGGGCACTTGCCCGTCTGTCCTGCTGTCTGTCGTCGACGTCCTTAGGCTAAAGCTGGAAGCGAATCATGTCTACTTCACTGATATCTGATGGATCTTGTTGGAGAAGGGCTTCGGCTATGGCTACGGCTACGGCAACGACTCGGGGATTTGCAACTTGGAAGATCAAACCATTTCTCTTCTCATAAAGAGAGACGAAAAAAGCATTGCAGACGAATTGAAAAGTTGCGGCGATGAAATTACATATTGCCATGATCCGGCACCCTTCAATTGGTTTCCGCTAATTTGGATTACACCGTCTCTGCGCGGTAGACTTGCAGCATAAGTATATTAGGGTACAATACTCAGTTTTTTCCAATTATGTTTATCACTTAATTAGCAAGTGATCGATCCATTTTAAGTTTGAGGCTACATATAAAAAATTTAAGTTCAATATGATTTATTGCTTAGAGTTTGGGTTCATAGTTTCTGATTTATGGACTAGCTCCTTTACTACTAACCCTACTTGTTCCGTAGTATGTTTAAGTTTGAGTTTGGCATGTATAACTAATTTTTTTTATATGGTTTAGGGTTTAAGATTTATGTATTAGTTCTTTTACAACATATCCTACATACCCTATGTACGTAGTAATATGTTTACATTCACATGGAGTTTGAGTCGATATATAAAAAATAATAATAATAAAGTGTAGCGTTCGAAACATAAAAGAGTTGGCATTTCCAACTTTTTATGTAGAATACTGAATTTGCCAATTAGACAAGGTTGTTGTGTAGGATGCTGGTCAGGGCGTACTAGCGGAGCTTGAGGGAAGCGAAAATATTTTGGCGCGAAATTGATGCGAAAACGAATGTAGAAAGTTGAATTTCCTTCTAAAGAGGACTAAACTGCAAATACCAAGTTCATTTGGGCTAAGTTGCAAATGTGCAAGTTAGTGGAATTCCACTAAGCCCCTCTCTTTGTCCTTATCTCTTTCTCCCCTCCCTCAACCTATTGCAAGAGAGAAAGAAAAAGAGAAGAAGAAAAAGAGAAAGGAGAAGAAGAAGAAGTAGAAGAAAAAAAAAAGAAGGCCTTTGAAAGTGATTCGATCCGACGTATCGATCGAAATCGTTTGATTTCGTTTTCTTTTTTCTTTCTTTCTTCTTTCTTCTCTTCTTTCTTCCTTTACTCTTCCTATCTCTCTCTCTCTCTCTCTCTCTCTCTCTCTCTCTCTCTCTCTCTCTCTCTCAGGGTTGCTGCTGCTACTAAGTGCACTGCTGCTAACTGCAGAGCAGGAGCAGTAGGCTACTGCTGCTGCTGAATTGCAGAGCAGTAGCAGGGCAACAGCAGTAGCTGCAGCTGTAGGGGGGCCAAAACACAAAGAGAAAAGAAGAAGAAAGAGAAAGAGAGAGGAAGAGAAAAAGAAATTGCTGCAGCTTCTAAAGAAGAAGAAAAAGAAAAAGAAAGAAATAGAAAGGAAGAGAGAGGGAGAGGAAGAGAGACGGAAACATAGTGAAATTTGGCGCAATTCGCGCCTCTAACGTTAAAATTGGTATTTGCAGGTTAGAAAGGGGAGTAGAGAAGTTCACAAAACACGTTGTGCTAATCGAATTAGAGGGTAATTGGCGTTCAATTGAGTCAAATCAGAGTTTATAAGAGAATTGGATGTTAGATGTTGATTCTTGAAACCTATAAGAATGTTTGTGACTTCATCAATTGTTTCTTACAAAGGAGCACCACCGGATCTCTGTCGCGCTCCTTTACTACCTTTGGTTAGCTTGGAGCTGCTTCCATTGGATTTCGAGGTAAATGAGCTAATTTACAGTGAAGTCTTGTATTCATGTACCAAATTGCCGAATTGATGACATTTAGTATTTCTTGCCTTGCTAGTACACTCGTTGACATCGGATTTTCCTTCCTAGATCTTTTGGAGACGTCAGCTGAGGAGTGCTACATTGATGGTTGATTCTAGTCGTTATTGGATGAGTGCTCCGAGGTGGGTTCCGAGTCGTCGAAAATGACGAATTTCCTTCTATGTCTACTTGCCCGCATATGCATATATATGGTTGTATATATTGATAAAGGGCTATGTTAGCATGAAACTGGGTGGAAGAATGGATTTCTAGCATGCGTACTCGTGATTGATGATTTATGCACTGTTTATATAGCCGTGACATATGTATCTATATCTATTGGGTCATAATTGCATAGTGAGTATGGATTTTTGTTTATTCGCATATTGATACGACTTGAGGGCAAACTGTGTGAATCATAAGTTGGATAGCAGTGATATAGGGGTTGTTAGCAATACTTCATATCAGACATTCTAGTAAGTCGTGGGAGGCCAGTTGACATTGTATGCATATTAGTGAGTCATCTATTACCCATATGTATTGTACATGCCATATATTACGTGATAGAGGCCATGGGTAGCGCAGCGGTAGTGTACAGATGTTTGGACATAGAGAGAGTATATGCATATTCTATTATGACATCTGACTTACTGTTTACTCTATGATTACGTTGAGGACATTGGATTGGGTATTTGTGATATTCTTGACCATCACATAGACCATAGCCTACAAAGCCACATTGAGTTTGACATAGTTACGTGCTATTAGACTCGGTAGGGGTTACTCCCCTTCGAGTGCCGCTCCGGACGCTGGCCAGTTATAGCAGAGATGTGTGCCCTTGGGATGACGACCCACCTGGCAGAGACTATGTGTTGACAGTGCACCTGCGGCAGAGCGATCCGGGTACTAGGCGGGCGCATGCCTTACTGGACGTACGAGTCGGTCGTTGCGATTGGGTACTATTACAGCATTTTTTTATTAGTCGTCGCATCGATGCATACACTAATCAGTTTCTTTCCTTTCCTTTCACTACATATACAAAGACATGATAGTTCAGCAGGTATATAGATCTGTTTATCTTATATTCAATTATTCATATACAGTAAAGTGATCAGTAAATACATTTACCTGTTCAGATCATAGCCTTTATTCATTTACTGTTACTTATAGTTCTCTCAGTTATATTCAGTTATTCCTTTAGTGTTTTTTAGTTCTTCCTGTCCAGCATATTTTATTGTTCTTTTACTATTTTGGCCTCCGGTAGACCTAGTGGGAAGGTCGTGGTTATCGTCGACCGTACCCACTGGAAACTACTGTTTAGTAGTTCTCACACCCTCTTGTGGTTTACTTTTCAGGGATATTTATACCGACGGCTGATCGAGGTAAGGGGGATCGCGTAGTAGATACCATCTCCTACCAGCATGCCTATACATTAGAGGACAACCAGCTAGAGAGCTACTCTGTACTACATGCCTGTACTAGCGAGGGTCATAGCTTATTACTTGTACTTTTCTTTTGGGGTTTGAGTTTTATCTGATGTAGTATATGATGTACAATGATTCAGCTGGTAGAGAGTGCTCTGATACATGTTGTTTGTTTATTTATTCTCACGCCGATGTGTCCACATTTTTTCGGGCTCGCCAACAGATCCGCCGTATACATAGGTATTTTTCGTGTATACGGAGCGATAGCTGAACCTGCAAACAATAAGTACAACTACAAGAGAGTACAGAGCTGCTAAAACAGAACTAAAAATATATAGATAAGGCCAACTGTACATACATGATCCCAAAATACACCCTTGTACAATCAACATACAAGATACTACATCATCTTATACTGTACTAGAAAACATCACTGTATGTACATGGCAACTCCAAAAAGTAACAAGCTCCAAAATAGGGTACTCCTCTAGCTCAATGACCGGGGTAGACAGGGATCTAGCTCGTGACTCCCTTACCTCGATCAGACGAAGCAACAACAACTATTGACGGCTCTGCAAGAAAAAGTGGCAACAATGTGTGTGAGAACTACTATAAAACAAAGTAGTCCTCAGTGGGTACCGTCATCGACTTCAATGGCCTACCTACTAAGTCTACGAGACTGACAATATAACTGGTAGGTAAAGAAATAATATGATAAGCTGGAAGAAACTCGACAGCCAAGATGCCACTACCCTACCACTAACCAAGTCATACTCTCAACATATATGCACTACTAACTAAAGGTAGTCACTCCTGACCTGATCCAAAGGGACCATCAAAAGGCCCGTCCAGCCGATGCCTAGCCACACCGTACACCACCCCGGGGGTAGCCGGTGCAAGGATCCTATCCAAACAGAATTGCAGCGACATCAACGCAAGAAAAGCCTCACTCCGGAGCGGCACTCGGGGGAGCTACCCAACCGAGTATGCAAGTGTATCTCTGTCGAGCTTAATCAGGCCCTAGCAAGCTATAATCAATGTAAATGGTCGAAGACTCGAAGCTCACGTGCCCTCGCACAATCTGACACAAGGAGCAAGAATCTGGGTCCACCATCAACCCCGACGGCACCTGACAGTACAGAACAGTCTAAACTCTACTGTAAAAATAGGCTCGGCACCTCAACACGAGCGCAATCTGAACCTACACTAGTCTAAGTATCCACGACGCACCAACAGCGGTGATACAATAGAGATCTCAGCTTCTGAAACTAAATCTGATAAGTTTTTCGAAAAGTGACATGTATAGGTTCTATGAGTTTTCTCCTAAGTCAAGTCCCAATTCAGCATGTAAAATTTACCTAAAATTATTAAATCATGCTCCAAATTCAAATTTCATATGAAAACATGCAAATCTACGAATTCGAGCCACTAACATGGTAATACAATATAAATAATGCATGCTAAAATTCTCTACAACTTAGGAGGGATTCCGAAGTATTCGTCCACATTAACCCACCTCAACGCAAGTCCAACAACGGCTAGAAGTCGATAGAAGTGCCCACGAACCAAATCAGCTTCAATCCCGTAGCAAAACTTGGGTTTCAAAGATTCGGACACACTTCTGGATGCCCAGAACCTGTATCCAGAACTGCAGCACTTCAGCAATTCCCTTCAATTGAGTCAAAACTTGGAATTCTCGCTTCTAGATCAAATGGAAGGGATCTAATACCTCCAAAGATGGGTGAAGAATCAATCCACAACAAGCTCTAAGCTCTCCATCAAAATCTGGATTCACAAATCCAAGAAATCCATCAAAACTCCAAAAACTGCATTATAAGCTCAATTCATCCAAAATTTGAGCTAAACTCACCTTTGAATCTGAAATTCTGGTGAGGAACAACTTCTAAACCAGTAGAGGTTGCAAGGAAACCAATTCCCACTTCAAAAAT
Source organism: Puya raimondii (assembly GCA_016920855.1). Classification (NCBI taxonomy): domain Eukaryota; kingdom Viridiplantae; phylum Streptophyta; class Magnoliopsida; order Poales; family Bromeliaceae; genus Puya; species Puya raimondii. The sequence goes on from JABWPP010000050.1 coordinate 127,803,739, forward strand.
TCAGCTCCGATAAGATTCGGATCCATAAAAACCAAAGAAACCTCAAATTCAGCTGAAAACATCAATTTTCTAAGAAATTCAGCAATTCAACCTTACAAACCTAGACTAAAAGCTGTTAGAAGGATCCCACACACTCTTCCTTGCGTCCACAATCCACGAAATCACTCCCCACAACAATTGGATGCTTCAACAATGCACACGAGCAAGTTCTTTCCCCGTTGCTGCTGGAATTCCTGCAGAATTCCTAATATTCCAATGGAAAAGATGGATTTGAGGAGGTTTGGAAAGGATTTGAGGGGAAAATTGAAGTTTTCTGTGAAGGAGAGGAGAAAAGAGTTCAAGGGGAACGTCCAATTACTTTTATTGATGTATAGGTTGGGTATAATGAGCCTCAAGAACAAATAGAATTAACCTGTACTCTGCTGTAATCCCAGGATTCGGGCACCCTAAACCCAGAACCGGGCGCCCAAAACCCCTTCTCCAGCAATTCAGGCTCACTCCATCGCGGTCTGGTGCTCCCTAAACTGGTCCGGCGAATCTCACCTACCACCAGCCACGTGTCAAAGCATTCGATATTCATGAGGTAAACTTTCGAGGCCACTTTCGGGCGCCCTAAACTGGATCTGAAATGACTTCAGTATTATGCACCACACTGAACTCCAGAACTGGGGGCCCTAAACCAACATTTGGGCGCTCGAATCTGCCAGAACTTCAGTTTTTGCTGAATTGAGTGTTCCGAGTCCGTTTTCGCGTCCATTTCGTGCTAAAACAACTTCAACTTGTCCCGACACTCTACAGATGTGTCGACCAGTCACTAATATTGTAGTCACTCCACCAGTAACCCTCAGGGGCACTATATTTATTCTTGTGATTGTGGAAACATTCACTTATGACCTCTTGGGTTATCTTGTCCTGTTCAGTTATGTTGACGCTTCGTTCGGACAGAAAAAACTCTGTCCGTTCGGTAGGTCTATTGACATCCCCATGGGCTTCCGCTGTAGACCGTGACATTTTAGCCTTTGGATCAAGGACTGTATGGTTGGGATGATAGTGGTACACCCTAGAGTTGAGTGGTCCCCCTAACGAAATAATATTAATTCAAGGATTAGAAATGATCAAAGGAGTTGATCCAAGGGTTAAAACTTGAAAGCACCAACTCCTTTATTCTTCCGGAAGCACCATGGTCGGATTCTAATAATAAATTGTTCAGGATTATAACTAACAATTTAATGTTTGAAAAATTCGATTTGTACACGAAATAGTGGGGTGAAAATCTTACATTTGGACTTTTGTTTACAATAATCATATAAAAATTTCTAATTTGTCAAATGAGTCTTTTAAAATTTTATTTGACCAATTAATCTTTCTTTTACCAACTCATGCGATATTGGACAAAAATAAGAAAGACGCTAAATCGTTTACCGTCTGCAATGATTTTTATAAGGTTGTTATGATTGTATGTGGATTATTAGAATATTTATTTTATTTTATATTGTGTATAGATTATAAGGATTTTTATGAGTTAGTTAGAATTGTATGTGGATTATTAGAATTTTTATTTTATTGTTAGAATTGTATAGATATGTTAGTTATGATATTTTCGGTTGTTAGGATTGTATATGATTTGTTGAAAGTTTTATATGGTTGTTAGGATTATATATGAAAAATAGAAAGAAACGGCTCTTCTTTTTATTAAGAAAAAAAAAAATAAATGACTCACTTTATTCTAAATTTCAATAAAGCTAGTAAATGATTGACGTCTTCTAATTATTCTTCCGTCTTGTCACTAAGTTGGAAAAAATAAAATTATTAGCTAAATAAAATTTTTACATGTCATTTGCCAAATTATAAATCTTTGAAGGGTTAAATTAAAAAATTCCTTACATCCACCCGTGCAAAAATTTAGAAATCTCTTTTGTACTTTTAATATAAAAAAAATGATTAGACTACTAAAAACAAAGATTTAAACCCAGATAGTATTGCTGTTATGATTTATAGCAGCTTATTTATATATTATGTATCCTATTCTTGTCTAGTTTAACTCTTTACTTCTATCACCAACCATCTCTAGTGCAAGTGACAAAGGAATTGGTGATTAATATCCGAGATCTCAAGTTTAAAGCCTAGTTACTTTATATTTTCAGCTGAGTTTATTTTTTTTTAAATGAACGAAATTAGTAGCATGCTACCTTTCTCTCTCTCAAAAAAAAAACTTTTTACTTCTACCGTCCGTCCCTAACAAATGGCAAAGGTGCTAAGTTTGAAAACCAGTTGCCTCACATTTTCAACTAAATTTAATTTTTATTCTCAAGCAGAAAAAAAGAGTAAGCCAAAGCAAAAAAAGGAATAAGTCCAAGTTTGAAGAATAATTGTTTCGTATTCCAGCTAAGTTTATTTTGTTTATTTATTCTCAAGCAAGAAAAGGAGTCACAAGCAAGAAAAGGAACGAGCAGTGAAAATCAAGTATAGTTATAAGAAACCGACGTTCGCGGTCTAAATTCCACACATAGCCTTCCCCCACTTACTCTAATTCTATCGAACCCTTTTAACCGTCTGTTACCCCAAAGTCATAGTATATAATTTTATATTTTATATCCCAACAATATAAATGATAAACTTATACATATATAATAATTCCAAATTATATATATATATATATATATATAATAATTTCAAATTATAATAATGAATGCATTAAACAGTCTACTTGTTTCGTTTATAGTTTTCAATTATGGTCGATGCTTGCTAGCTATTCCGATCGAAGATGTTCCAATACCTGCTCACGGCAACGAACCTTAAAGTTTTGCTTAAAGATTTCGAGTATGGGGAATCGAACTGACCCGGCCGCAATCGAGCTTCGTCGGAGCCGACGGCCAATTTGAATTCAGCTCGGATTTACCCCGCGGTCGATGCCGTGTGAAGTCCGATCGATCACTAGGGCTGCTGAAGCCTGGGTATAACACTTTGCATATTGTTTTCCCTGCTAGTTAGATCTTTTGATGGGTTTTGGCATCATTTTGTTTCTTGCTTGAAGTGAGTGGGACAATTAATTTGGACATGTTTTCAGTGTTATGGGTATTGCACGGTCGACCAGATGGACCCTACGGTCCACCGAAATAGTTAATTATCAGAGGACTGATTTCGCGACCCAATGGTCAAGGAATTTTCGAACAGTCAACTCTATAGGCTCAGCCGACCGAGTTGAATTCTAGGTCAACTAGAGAACAACTAGAGGCTATAGATAACTTCTTCCTTGACTTTTATCGCCCCCCATGCACTGATAAATTGTGAGTAGGATATTATTTTATTGAGTTAGCAATTTTATAAATTTTTTGGTCATTTAAATTGCAAGTTTTCATGATCATAGTAGTCACAAGATGGCTGTGATATTTGACATAGTCGTTCCATTAAATTGTCATTTTCTGTGAAATTTGCAAGATATATAGTAGCATGTTATCACCATATTGTATGTGTTGAGTCGGATATCAGTGTGGCATGTGTCAAATTAGGATGAACTTTGTGTCAATAGGCATACGACTGTGCCAAGATGAACATTTGTGGTGTGTTTGACTAGTATTGTGTGAGCCACCCCGCTTGGGTGTACCGATGAATTAGTGTGTTGGGATGAATTAATATTCTAATTACAGTAAACAACATATTGTAGCCCCTTGGGCAGTGGATATGATTTATAAGCGAGTATATCGGGCAGAGGTCCAAGGATTTATTGTATACTAGGCAGAGGCCCAAGGACTATGTGGATGCTAGGCAGAGGATCGAGAATTTATCAATATTTTAAAAAATTAGGTCAAACAGTGATCCAAAAAAAAGTTACTAGGTCAACGATCACTAGACCAGTGACGTCAGCATGACATCATAAATATTCAATTATATTTTTTAATCTTATTATATAGAAAATTGTACATATTATTATTATTATTATTATTATTATTATTATTATTATTATTATTATTATTCTAATATCATACTTAATAATAAAAAAACTAAATTTTAGACAAAATTAAATTAGATATAGTTTTCAAGTTTTACTTTTTGTAATACTAATCTGTGCCAATAGAAAATAAAATCAGTTAAGTTAATTTTTAAGCCGTTGGATTTTAGTATAGCTAGCATGATAAAAAAAAAAGCCTGGCTGGTTTGATAAAAATCGGATTGGTTCACTGATTCGGTGGTTGAACTGCCGATTGAAACGATTCAAAGTAGTTATTTAATTTACTCAGCTCAAACGGTTGAACCAAACCGCTTTATATACAGGTTTATAGTCAGACAAGTCGAACCGGCCGATTCGACTTGGTTTTTAAATCATTGGGATTTATAAGTCAGGAAAATAATCCACTGTTTATTAGCTACAGAGATGGAGGTCCAATAGAGGTCTGGTTTGTTGAGTGAAGAATAGGTTACGATGCATGCACGAAAGTGTGGACAAGTAACTTATTCCGACTGAGAGAGCAGCAATTGAGGAGAATTCCCGGCTGCCGGAAAGAGAAGCGAAAAAAGAGTCTTCCCGACTAGAAGTTCACCACTGAGGATGATTAACGTATGCCTGAGATGATTATCGAATATATTATAACGAGTGTGATATATTATAACCACATCACTTTTGAATAATATACGCCGTAAATGAGTACCGGGTACATTATGACGAGCTCTTTGATCGAGTGATAATACTGGTGTACTAAGATAGGTAGTATGGACAGAAGATTTTAGGTTAAACTGTTGACAAATTATTGATTAAAAGTGATGTAACATATTAATTATTGTCACATCATTAATCACAATACTTTCACATCAAATCTATGTTTTTAATTTACCAATATTTTAGCCAACCAAATTGCTTTGTGAGATCTGATTGCAATAATTCAAAAAGCTTGGGCCAGAAATTGTTGCAAATAAAAATTTGAGGACCAAAAGTGTAATTTACCTTTTTTTAACAATCTAACTACTCTTCTCTAAAAGGTTAAGTAGAAACTATGCAAATTTTTACGGTGTACTTTTTTCACTTTAGAACTCATTTGTTCTAATACACCATTACTCTAGTATAGAAATAATCCATTTTTAGACTATTTGTTAGCTATTGAATTTTCTATTGGAAAGTTAAAATCTACCCGTTATACTGTTTGAAATAAGAAAAATACATTAAAACTTAAACATTTGGCTTGATATTTCCCTACTTTAACTTGCAATGTTGAAAAAAAAAACATTTACTGTAGTGCACCGAACTTCAGCAAATTGCGAGTATCTAGTGAGAGAACCAACACTTGGTGTTGTTGGAGAGAGACTTTGGTAATATGGAAGAGGTATTAGAATGTTTTCGGATAAATTAGCATGAAAACGAGATTTTTGAGATAAGCCATACCTGAGCTTTTCTAGCCTCGGGATCCGGACCTTGGCTTGAGGATCCGGACTTTGATACTCTCTTTATTGTACCAAACATCAAAGTCCGGACCCTAGGAGAGGATCCGGACCTTGCGTGCGAAGTGCAGATTACCAGTTACAGGGTTCGAACCCTGAGGGGAGGATCCGGACCCTCTCTGCACAGAACGCTGGTTTGACCTACAGGGTCCGGACCTTACTGGAGGGTCCGGACCCTACACAGTCTGAGATTGTTTCATGGGGTGTGTGATTTCTCTCTTTTCAAGGGACCTAAGTGGATATTATGCAAGTGGGTTTTAACCCACTCACCTCCCTCTATTCCTCTCATTTGGTGTAATACTTGGCATTTTGAGAGGTTTCTGGGCTCGGGACATTTCGGGCGCCCGGATCTTGGGAAGTGGACGCTCGAATATTTTCGGAGCCGATGGTTGTTTCGGATGGGTCCGGAAGTTACTAACTTATTTCGGATCTGGGCGCAGGTTTCGGACGCCCGGATTGTGGATCCGGATTGGGCTTATGACGTGGATTTACATGTGTCGTGTTGTAGGACACGTGTCGACCGCCGGAGGAGCGCCGCCTCGCCGTTGCTGACTGTTGCCGGACCGCTTGGCCGCCAGCTGACACCTGGCTTACTGGATTTCCGAACGCCCGGAAGTTGGAACTCGGGCGCCCGAATGAGGAGATTTGGAGCCTATAAATAGGTGAGCCCCCTGATTGTTTGAGCCACATTTCCCACTTCGTGATTCCATTTTCTAGAGAGAGAGAAAGCTAGAGTAAGGGCCATGTGTTGGCATTAGTGATGATCTAGCTTGCTCTCTTCTACTGTATTGTTCTGATCTGATTCTGATCACTTATTCTGTTGAAGTTAGCAGTCTTTTGGGTGGTATATTCAGATTGGAGTACTGCTTGAGCTTGGTTTATTCTGGAGGGTTGGATCTGAGATTGTAATTGATTTCCACCGTGGTTGGATTAGCTTTTGAGGTGGGTTGATGTTTACCAGATTCAGTGGACTTCCTCCTATGTGCTATTCTCATGTTAGCATGACATGATATTGCTGAGATTATGTTAGATATGACATGTTAGGATTGAGACTGAATTACTGCTTGCATGTGTATGATATGATTATAGGTGAGATAGTGATACCTGATAGCAAGCATGATTTTCTTATATTCTTGATGCATGATTTGGCCTACACCTATCCTGATGTGTTGATATCCATTGTACCCGTTGTTGTGCATACTAGTGTAGGTGATCTTATTATGGCTCGTGCTATGTTGATTATACCTCCTCTTTGTGGTAGAGTTGAGTTGTTTGTGAGCACTTGAGCATTGATCAGTTGATTGGGTCATACTTCTTGATTATGCATTTGAGGTGCCGAAGGCACATGAGATTCTTCTATGAGTTCAGATTGACCCATCTTGTCGATCATATACCTGTGGGTGCTTGGCGATGATATATATTGTGATATTATACTCGGTTGGGTCGCTCCCACGAGTACCACTCCGGAGTTGGTTTATGTGTAGTACAGAGGGTTTATGCCCGTACTAGTTGGCTCCCTACGGGTAGAGCGTGATGTTCAGGCCGCAGGTATGGTATGATATTATGGATTTATGATAGTCCTCGTTTGTTATATTCATATCATTGATATTCATATTGACAGTTTGAGCATTGCGCATAGTAGTGGTAGTATATTTCCTACTTTCTTTATTGCTCTCTATATATCTTGAGATCAAGGACTTAGTGGGCAGACCGCTGACGCTGGTGGCGGTACCCACTGAGGACTACTTGTTTGATAGTAGTTCTCACACCCGTTGTTGACACCTTTTTGCAGAGTCTTCTTCTCCAGCAGTGCATTCTGAGCGTGAAAAGGAGATCGTCGGGTAGAACTGTTCCCCGGACATTGCTAGAGGTATACCCCATTTTGATAGATGATCCTATGAGTCTGTACATACAGTGATATGGAGATTGTCAGTGATGTATATTTTGGGTTGTGGATTGATGTATGTATGTACAGTGACTTAATATTTATATAGCTGCTCTGTTACTTTTGATACCTTTAGCTGTTAGTGGATGTTGTTTTCGCTTCGTATGCTCAGTTTTATTACTGTGTATACGGCGGGTCTGTTGATGTGCCTGGGTAATGGTATCCCGGGGCGTGACATTTGGAAGGTGAAAGAGAAAGGAAAAGGTGAGTTTCCTTCCCTTTCTCTTGGATTTCTCCTTATCCAAACCTCACTAGTCCTTGGATTCTTCTTCTTTTTCTTCATCTTCTCCATGGATGCATGTACCTAGGAGTTGGAGTGAAGCTTGAACTTGAAGAAGAGAGTTGTTCGAGGTCTTAATCTTCAACCCTAGCATTTCCAAGGTGGGATTGGAGCTTGTTAGAAGTTAGTAACTGTAGTACACTGGATTTTCCTATATATGCAAGTGTAAATAAAAATAGTTGTGAGATACTATTTTTATTGAATTTAGAGAAGTAAAAGATAAGTCAGAAACGACTTGTGCTGAAATTGAAATAAAAATATGTAATTTAGAATTTTCTGTAAAGAACGAGACTTATATTTTAGCTGAAAAATTCACAGTGTCAGAAAATTATGAAAATTTGACAATATGTTGAAATAAATTTTCTGAGGCTAGATTTAAAGTTTCATGTTATTCTGACACCCGAGCAGTGAAAACGGAACCTAACAGCGATCTGGTAAAGATTCTAGTCGGTAGAGCTTTCAGTAACCTAAAATGATTCAAAACTAAAAAGTTAAGATCACCTACTTCTGATTGACTTTAATTGAGTCTGACTGTCAAATTTGAGAGCAAACGGACACTCAGAAGGGCTCCAATTAGACATATCAAATCTGAATTGTACTAAACTACAATTTGTAATCGGTAGGGGGTTTTGTGAAATTGTTACAACACCCATTATATATGGGTCTTGGCTGAATACACCCACACACATGCACACTCTCTTTCTCTCATTCTCTCCCACACACCAAAAACACACATGAGAGCTTTTCTCTCTTTCTCTCAACCCTCTCCCCTAGCTCTCTCTCTCTAGTAATTTCTCCATTAAAGAAGAGATTTGGAGGAGATGAAGCCTACTTGGAGGTGAAGCAAGCTCTCTAATGGTGGATCAAGTTTGGAGAGCTAGGTGGCAAAGGTGAGATTTCATGGATTTGAGTTAGGGTTTGGATTAAATCCTTTAATCTTGATGTATTATGTATTGGAGATCTCTAGATAATTCTAAACTAGTTTAATCAAAGGATTTACCATGGATTTGAGGTTTTCTTCTAGAACAAGAAACCTAAATTGATCTCATAACTCTCTAATTGAAGGGTAGTTCGACGCGGGGGACAACTTTGTTTTGGATTACAACGAGGTTACGACGTTCAATTGGGAGATTTTGCCGAATTTCATCCGATAGGGTTGGGTCGAGCCGAATCGGCGTTGGAAATCAAATTGCTTAGAAATCCTAGCAATTGGTACTTAAACGAGGTGGGTGGTGCTCTCCGAAATGGTTGGATTTCTTCCTATGTCTATGTCACACCCTGGATTACTCGTTTCCCCGGCCTCGCCAACAGATCCGCCGTATACATAGAATTTTCTATGTATACGAAACGATAGCTAACCTGTAAACAAGCATACAAGCAACTACAAGAGATATAGAGCTGAAATAAGATCATACTAATAGAACAAAAGCCACATGTACATATAGGATCCAAAATACAACAGTTCCTCCAAAACCAAAATAGGTACAAGACCACCTCAAAAGGAACCACCAGACCACACTATATGTACATGGCACAACTCAAAAATAAAACTATCTCCAGTAGGGTCCTCCTCTAGGAACAACAGTGAATGGTAGGGATCTAGCTCGCGACTCCCTTACCTCGATCCGCAGGAACAGAAGTAGCAGCCGCAACAGGCGAAGGCTCTGCAAGAAAAGGTGGCAACAATGGGTGTGAGAACTACTATCAAAAGAAGTAGTCCTCAGTGGATACCGCTACCGACCTCAACGGTCCACCCACTAAGTCTACGAGACTAACAGTATAGCTGGTAGATAAAGAAACAACAAAGTAAGCTGGAATAAACTCTACAGCTGTAATGCCACTACCCTACCACTATCCAAGTCAAACTCTCAAGTATGCATCACCAAAGTGAAAAGTCACCCCTGACCCAATCTAACGGAACCGCCCAAAAAGGCTCGTCCAGCCAACAGCCTAGCCACACCGCACACTATCAAAAGGCAGCCGGTCCAAGTATCATATCCAACTAATCTGCAGCGACATCAACGCATGAGAGGCCTCACTCCGGAGCGGCACTCGGGGGAGCTACCGAACCGAGTTAGTAAGCGTATCTCTGTCGAGCACAATCAGGCTCCGGCAGGCTATAATCAAATAGAAAGGGGTCGAATGAGTCAAAGACTCCAAGCTCACGTGCCCTCAGCACAAATAGAAGCTAAAACAAGAATCTGGGTCCACCGTCTACCCCGACGGCACCCGGTAGTACAAAACAGTCTAACCCCACTGTAAATACAGGCTCGGTATCCCAGCACGAGAGTAAACTCGTCCTACAACAAACTAAGTATCTACCTCGCACTAACAGCGGTGATACAAGAACAGAAACGGCTCCTAGAGCTAAATCTGATAATAGTTCGAAAAGTGACGGTTGTAGGTTCACGAGTTTTCTCCTAAGTCAATTCCCAGTTCAGCATGTAAAGTCATGTCTATAAAATATTAATTTATGCTCCAAATTTAGATTTCATATAACACATGCAAATTCATGAATTCGAGCTACTAACAGATCAAACAGATAGTAAAACAACATGCTGCACTCTCTACAACTTAGGAGGAAATCCGGCGATTTCGGTAACATTAACTGTCACGCCCCGGGGCCCAAGCGGAAGCACACCCGGGCGCGTGCACAGACCCGCCGTGTACACAAGGCGCCCTTGTCACGCCCCGGATTACTCGTTTCCCCGGGCTCGCCAACAGATCCGCCGTATACATAGATTTTTCTATGTATACGAAGCGATAGCTAACCTGTAAACAAACATACAAGCCACTACAAGAGATATATAGAGCTGAAATAAAACAGACTAATAACAAAAGTCACCTGTACATATAGAGTCCAAAATACAACAGGTCCACCACAACCAAAATAGGTACAAATCCACAGTATATGTACATGGCACAACTCAAAATAAACTATCTCCAGTAGGGTCCTCCTCTAGGGACAACAGGGACAGGTAGGGATCTAGCTCGCGACTCCCTTACCTCGATCCGCAGAAACAGGCGCAGCAGCCGCAACAGAAGAAGGCTCTGCAAAAAGGTGGCAACAAAGGGGTGTGAGAACTACTATCAAAAGAAGTAGTTCTCAGTGGGTACCGATACCGACCTCTACGGTCCACCCACTAAGTCTACGAGACTAACAGTATAGCTGGTAGGTAAAGAACAACAAAGTAAGCTGGAATAAACTCTACAGCTATCATGCCACTACCCTACCACTATCCAAGTCAACTCTCAAGTAAGCACCACCAAAGTGAGAAATCATCCCTGACCCCATCTATCGGAACCGCCCAAACGGGCTCGTCCAGCCAACTGCCTAGCCACACCGCACATTACCAAATAGGGTAGCCGGTCCAAAACAGATCCACAATCTGTAGCGACAACAACGCAAAAGAGGCCTCACTCCGGAGCGGCACTCGGGGGAGCTACCCAGCCGAGTTAGTACGCGTATCTCTGTCGAGCACAAACAGGCTCCGGCAGGCTATAGTCAAAGAACAAAGGGTCAAAAGGGGTCAAAGACTCTAAGCTCACGTGCTCTCAGCACAACCAGAAGCTAAAACAAGAGTCTGGGTCCACCGTCAACCCCGACGGCACCCGGTAATACAGAACAGTCTAACCCTGCTGTAAATACAAGCTCGGCATCCCAGCACGAGCGTAACCTCGTCCTATAACGAACTAAGTATCCACCTCGCACTAACAGCGGTGATACAGGAACAGAAACGGCTCCTAGAGCTAAATCTGATAACAGTTCGAAAAGTGACGGTTGTATGTTCGCAAGTTTTCTCCTAAGTCAATTCCCAGTTCAGCATGTAAAGTCATGTCGATAAATTATCAATTTATGCTCCAAATTCAGATTTCATAAAAACACATGCAAATTCACGAATTCGAGCTACTAACATGATTTAACAGATAATAAAACAGCATGCTGCACTCTCTATACTTAGGAGGAAATCGGCGATTTCGGTAACATCAACCCACCTCGAAAGCTATCCAACAACGGCTAGGAGTCGAGAGGAAGGCCTCCAAGCAACACCGGCCGAAATCGAGCTCAAATCTGCAACCTCGAGATTCGGACCCACCTGCTCACTGTTCTGGGCGCCCAGAACATCAGCCCAGAACTGCAGCCTGGCAGCACAACCCACATGTGATCAACATGCGATAAAATCCAAATCCTAAGTCCAAATGCAGTAAAATTTGGCTCAACTCACCAGCAGAGGTTCAAGAACAAACCCTCCAAATTTCAGCCAAATCGGAGTTCGACTCGATGCCCAAAAAGCCTAAACACTGAATCAGGTCAACATCTGGACCCTCCTGCACATGGATCCAGAAGTTCCAGCACTTAAGCAAAACACAAACACAGCAAGAATTCAGGGATTCCAACGAATCTAGCTCATAGAAAAGGGTCACAAACCTCTCAAAAACAGTGATGGAACAATCCAAAACCTCTCCAAAGATCCTCACAAAGATCTGGATCTAAAAATCCAAGAGATTCCATCAATGACCAAAAAATTCAGCACTTAAGCAATTACTCAAAATCTGAGCTAGAACTCACCTTTGAATCCTCAATTCCAGTGGGAAGAACCTCCAAACCAGCAAGGAAAGTGGAAGGATCAATCTTCACTTCGTAATTCCAGCTCCCAAGAGATTGGATCCCAAGAACAAAGGAAAAACCCAAGTTTCAGCTCAAGAACACCAGGGGTCCAGTAAAACATCAACTGTAGCTTACATACCTGTCCAAATCGTGATTGGAAAGATTCTACTTCTTCCTCTGCGAGTCCTCTATCCAACAAACCAAGTTTCGTTGGATTTGGATACTCCTACACTGCACACGAGCACGAACACTCCAGGTCGACGTTGCAGTTTCAGCAGGAAACCAAGATCATCAATGGAGGAAGATGAAATTGGGAGAGAAGAGAGGGTTCCCTTGCAAGATCCGAGTTCACCTTGAAGAGGGGAGAAAAGAGCCTCAGGGGAGGTCGTCCATTGCTTTTATAGACCACTAATTTCGGTGCAATGAGCCTCAAGAACAGAATTACAACTAACCTGTCCTCAGCAGAAAACCACACTTCCGGGCGCCCGAAACTCATGAAGTGGGCGCCCGGTTCTGCAGCCTGCACCAACTCGACCATCGGACTCTCCGCCGCGGTCCGGTGCGCCCAAACCTGGTCCGGCGGATCTCACCAACCGATCAACACGTGTCGAGCCGTTCGATACTCACGAGGCAGGATTTCCGGACTCACTTTCCGGGCGCCCGAAACATGGATCCGAAATGACTTAGTAATTTTCAGTAAAGGGGCACTGAACAACTGGGCGCCCAAAACAGAGCATCCGGGCGCCCGAAACTCCAAAAGCCCAAAACTTCAGTTTTGGCTCGCTTCGGTGCTCCGAGTCCGTTTTCGCGTCTATATGACGCCGAAACGACTCCGACTTGTCTCGACCTTCTCCAGAAGTGTCGGACAGTCTAAAATACTACAGTCATTCCGTCAGTTAGGCCCCAGGGGTACTACATCCTTCCCCCCTACGAAAAGTTTCGTCCTCGAAACTCAAACTCAAACTCATACCTCAAGAAGACAGCTCGAAAAGGTAGGGATAGGATTCCCGCATCACCGTCTCCGGCTCCCAAGTCGCCTCACGCTCCTCGTGATTACTCCACTGCACTTTCACGTACGGTATGACTCGGTTGCGCAATTCTTTCGTCTCGCGAGCAAGAATCCGCACCGGTCGCTCCTCGTACTGCAGGTCCTCAGCCAACTCAAGTGGGGTGAAGTCAATCACGTGGGAGGGGTCGAACACATATCTCCTCAGAGCCGAGACATGAAACACATCATGGACTCCAGAGAGTCGCGGTGGTAGGGCAATCCTGTACGCTACCGGCCCCACTCGCTCTAACACCTCGAACGGGCCAACAAACCGTGGACTGAGCTTTCCACGAACTCCAAAACGGCGAATTCCTCTGGACGGCGAGACTTTCAGAAACACATGATCTCCAATCTGGAACTCCAAGTCTCGTCTCCTAGTATCCGCATAGCTCCTCTGTCGACTCTGGGCGGTCTCAAGACGTCGTCGAACCATCTTGACCTTCTCTTCCGCTTCCAATAGGATATCGGGACCCAAAGTCTTCCTCTCACCCACATCGCTCCAATGCAAGGGCGAACGACACCTGCGTCCATACAATGCCTCAAACAGAGCCATCTGGATGCTCGCTTGATAGCTATTGTTGTACGCAAACTCAACCAGTCCTAAGTGTCGATGCCACCCTCCACCAAAGTCTAGGACACATGCCCTCAACATGTCCTCCAGGGTCTGAATGGTCCGCTCAGACTGACCATCTGTCTGTGGATGAAAAGCCGTGCTGAACCGCAGCTGAGTACCCAGTGCTGTCTGTAGACTCCTCCAAAACTGTGAGACGAATCGTGTGTCTCGATCAGACACAATCGAGGTAGGCACTCCATGCAGTCTCACTATCTCGTCCAAGTATAACTGAGCGAGTCTGTCCCTGGACTAAGTAGTCTGCACTGGTAAGAAGTGGGCAGACTTGGTCAGTCTGTCCACTATCACCCAAATAGCGTCAAAACCAGCCTGCGCCCTCGGTAATCCCACGACAAAGTCCATGGCGATCTGGTCCCACTTCCACTCGGGTATTGGGAGACTCTGAAGCTTGCCAGCAGGTACTCGGTGCTCCGCCTTTACCTGTTGACAAGTCAAACACTGAGCCACAAATCTCCCAATATGGCGCTTCATTCCATTCCACCAGAAGTGTGCCTTCAAGTCCTTATACATCTTGGTTCCACCGGGGTGAACCGTATAAGGTGAGTAATGAGCCTCTCTTAAAATCTCCTCTCGGATCTCAGAATCCATAGGCACACACAGTCGGTCCCTGTACCGCAGTACTCCCGAACTGTCAACACTAAAATCCCCTGTCTGCCCGCTGCTAATCTGCTCTCGAATCCTCATCAAGTAGGGGTCCACACTCTGTTTCTCTCGGATCCTATCCAACAGAGTGGGTTGCAAAACCAAAGACATAAGTTTTGCAGTAACCCCAGGGGATACCACCTCAAGCTCAAGCCGCCTCAACTCCTCAAGTAACGGCGCCTGCTGAGTGATCATCATACTAAGGCTCTGCACTGATCTCCTGCTCAACGCATCTGCCACTACATTCGCCTTGCCGGGATGATACTGGATGGTAATATCATAATCCTTCAATAGTTCCAACCACCGGCGTTGCCTCAGATTCAAATCCTTCTGAGTGAACAGATACTTGAGACTTTTATGATCTGTGAAAATCTCACAGTGCTCACCAAACAGATAGTGCCGCCACAGCTTCAGTGCAAACACTACAGCTGCTAGCTCCAAATCATGCATAGGATAATTCTTCTCATAATCCTTCAATTGCCGGGAGGCATAGGCAATTACCCTACCATGCTGCATCAACACACATCCCAAGCCACTGTGTGATGCATCACTATAAATCACAAATCCTTCCCCCATAACTGGAAGGGTAAGGATGGGAGCAGACATCAGTCTCTCCTTCAGCTCCTCAAAGCTACGCTGGCACTCAGCACTCCAAACAAATCTAATCCCTTTCCTCGTCAGACGAGTGAGGGGTGTGGAGAGCTTCGCAAAGCCTTCCACAAATCGACGGTAATATCCAGCTAACCCGAGAAAACTCCTCACCTCGGTAACCGTCGTCGGTCTGGGCCAATCCCGCACAGTCTCAACCTTCTGCGGGTGTAGTACCCCTGGGGCCTAACTGACGGAATGACTGTAGTATTTTAGACTGTCCGACACTTCTGGAGAAGGTCGAGACAAGTCGGAGTCGTTTCGGCGTCAAATAGACGCGAAAACGGACTCGGAGCACCGAAGCGAGCCAAAACTGAGTTTTGGGCTTTTGAAGTTTCGGGCGCCCAGATGCTCTATTTTGGGCGCCCAGTTGTCCAGTGCCCCTTTTCTGAAAATTACTAAGTCATTTCGGATCCATGTTTCGGGCGCCCGGAAAGTGAGTCCGGAAATCCTGCCTCGTGAGTATCGAACGGCTCGACACGTGTTGATCGGTTGGTGTGATCCGCCGGACCAGGTTTGGGCGCACCGGACCGCGGCGGAGAGTCCGATGGCCGAGTTGGTGCAGGCTGAAGAACCGGGCGCCCACTTCTTGTGTTTCGGGCGCCCGGAAGTGTGGTTTTCTGCTGAGGACAGGTTAGTGTAATTCTGTTCTTGAGGCTCGTTGCACCAAATCTAATGGTCTATATAAGATGTGGACGACCTCCCCTGAGGCTCTTTTCTCCCCTCTTCAAGGTGAACTCGGAGCTTGCTAAGGGAAACCCTCTCTTCTCCCTCAATTTCATCTCCCTCCATTGATGAACTTGGTTTCCTGCTGAAACTGCAACGTCGACCTGGAGTGTTCGTGCTCGTGTGCAGTGTAGGAGTATCCAAATCCAACGAAACTTGGTTTGTTGGATAGAGGACTCGCAGAGGAAGAAGTGAAATCTTTCCAATCGTGATTTGAATAGGTATGTAAGCTACAGTTGTTGTTTTACTGGACCCCTTGTGTTCTTGAGCTGAAACTTGGGTTTTTCCTTTGTTCTTGGGATCCAATCTCTTGGGAGCTAGAATTACGAAGTGAAGATTGATCCTTCCACTTTTCTTGCTGGTTTGGAGGTCCTTCCCACTGGAATTGAGGATTCAAAGGTGAGTTCTAGCTCAGATTTTGAGTAATTGCTTAAGTGCTGAATTTTTGGGTCATTGATGGAAATTCTTGGATTTTTAGATCCAGATCTTTGTGAGGATCTTTGGAGAGGTTTTGGATTGTTCCATCACTGTTTTTGTGAGGTTTGTGACCCCTTTCTATGAGCTAGAATCGTTGGAATCCTTGAATTCTTGCTGTTTTTGAGTTTTGCTTAAGTGCTGGAACTTCTGGATCCATGTGCAGGAGGGTCCAGATGTTGACCTGATTCAGTGTTTAGGCTTTTTGGACATCGAGTCGAACTCCGATTTGGCTGAAATTTGGAGGGTTTGTTCTTGAACCTCTGCTGGTGAGTTGAGCCAAATTTCACTGCATTTGGACTTAGAATTTGGATTTTATCGCATGTTGATCACATGTGGGTTGTGCTGCCAGGCTGCAGTTCTGGGCTGATGTTCTGGGCGCCCAGAACAGTGCGCAGGTGGGTCCGAATCTCGAGGTTGCAGATTTGAGCTCGATTTCGGCCGGTGTTGTTTGGAGGCCTTCCACTCGACTCCTAGCCGCTGTTGGATAGCTTTCGAGGTGGGTTGATGTTACCGAAATCGCCGGATTTCCTCCTAAGTATAGAGAGTGCAGCATGCTGTTTTATTATCTGTTAAATCATGTTAGTAGCTCGAATTCGTGAATTTGCATGTATTTATATGAAATCTGAATTTGGAGCATAAATTGATAATTTATCGACATGACTTTACATGCTGAACTGGGAATTGACTTAGGAGAAAACTTGCGAACATACAACCGTCACTTTTCGAACTGTTATCAGATTTAGCTCTAGGAGCCGTTTCTGTTCCTGTATCACCGCTGTTAGTGCGAGGTGGATACTTAGTTCGTTATAGGACGAGTTTACGCTCGTGCTGGGGTGCCGAGCTTGTATTTACAGCAGGGTTAGACTGTTCTGTATTACCGGGTGCCGTCGGGGTTGACGGTGGACCCAGACTCTTGTTTTAGCTTCTGGTTGTGCTGAGGGCACGTGAGCTGAGAGTCTTTGACCCCTTTCGACCCTTTGTTCTTTGACTATAGCCTGCCGGAGCCTGTTTGTGCTCGACAGAGATACGCGTACTAACTCGGCTGGGTAGCTCCCCCGAGTGCCGCTCCGGAGTGAGGCCTCTTTTGCGTTGATGTCGCTACAGATTGTGGA
The DNA here is from genome assembly GCA_016920855.1 of Puya raimondii. Taxonomy (NCBI): domain Eukaryota; kingdom Viridiplantae; phylum Streptophyta; class Magnoliopsida; order Poales; family Bromeliaceae; genus Puya; species Puya raimondii. The sequence continues at coordinate 127,821,287 of JABWPP010000050.1, forward strand.
TCTGGTTTGGACCGGCTACCCTATTTGGTAGTGTGCGGTGTGGCTAGGCAGTTGGCTGGACGAGCCCGTTTGGGCGGTTCCGATAGATTGGGTCAGGGATGATTTCTCACTTTGGTGGTGCTTACTTGAGAGTTGACTTGGATAGTGGTAGGGTAGTGGCATGATAGCTGTTGAGTTTATTCCAGCTTACTTTGTTGTTCTTTACCTACCAGCTATACTGTTAGTCTCGTAGACTTAGTGGGTGGACCGTAGAGGTCGGTATCGGTACCCACTGAGGACTACTTCTTTTGATAGTAGTTCTCACACCCTTTGTTGCCACCTTTTTGCAGAGCCTTCTTCTGTTGCGGCTGCTGCGCCTGTTTCCGCGGATCGAGGTAAGGGAGTCGCGAGCTAGATCTCTACCTGTCCCTGTTGTTCCTAGAGGAGGACCCTACTGGAGATAGTTTCTTTTTGGAGTTGTGCCATGTACATATACTATGGTTTTGTACCTATTTTGGTTGTGGTGGACCTATTGTATTTTGGACTCTATATGTACAGGTGGCTTTTGTTATTAGTCTGTTTTATTTCAGCTCTATATATCTCTTATAGTGGCTTGTATGTTTGTTTACAGGTTAGCTATCGCTTCGTATACATAGACAAATCTATGTATACGGCGGATCTGTTGGCGAGCCCGGGGAAACGAGTAATCCGGGGCGTGACAGATTAAGTGGTATCAGAGCTTAGGAATAGGTCGTTGGGACTTAGTAAACCCTAGGCTATGGCAGACCTTAGGAATGCAAGACGTGAGAGACGTGACTTGCCGCGAAAGTCATCGATTTGACTGTTGAACTCATCCTTAAGTGGAGGGAGTGATCGAAGGCGTGTGTCCTTTCCTGTCGCGAACTTGCGTTGGCTGCAGACGACGTCAAGTAGCGAGGGAAAAGAGACGACCTTCTGGACTTTCGCATGATTGGGTCTTGAGTTGTTTTGTGGTTGTTGACTGATCTGTGTGTTGCGCAGGTGAGCATGGCACCTCCCCGACACCGAGGTCGACCCCCGACGCGGGCTACCCCCGTGCCTTCTGTGGTGCCCGAGCAGGCGGAACCTAGTGCACCCCCTGATGTGAGTGAGCAGTTGAATGCGCTAGCCGAGTCAGCTAGGCAGCAGAGTGCACTTTTGCGGAGGATGTGTGATACCATTACTCACACGTGGAGTGCAGCACCTAGAGCGACGGAGTCGCAGGAGCCACATCCTGCTGTTCCAGTGGACGTTCCAGCTGCAGCCGTACCCCCAGCAGCGGCAGTTCCGGCCGCACCGGTTGGCGACACTTCCCGGTTTGGTGGACAGATGTCGGAGGCTGAGCAAGAGCGGATGACCGAGAGACTGGCTCGTTTTTGTCGGTTTGATCCACCCCGTTTTGATGGTAGCCACATCGAGCCATGGGTGGTGGAGGCCTGGGTAGGCGAGATGGAGAAGTTATTCGAGGATCTCTTCGTGCCAGAGCGGGAGCGGGTTCACTTGGCAGTTCACTGCCTGACAGGTGATGCACGCATCTGGTGGACGAGGACGAGATCGAGCAGGTCGCTGGATGCGCTGCATTTGAGTTGGACCGAGTTCTGCGGGATGCTGTATGGGTCCTATTTCCCTAACAGCGTGAAGCAGAAACTCGAGGAGGATTTGAAGAGTCTACTCCAGGGAGATCGCACAGTGCAGGAGTATACCCGGGAGTTTACCAGACTCCTGAACTGTGTTCCTTTTGCTGCGAGAGATGAGGCTCACAGAGTTTATTTGTTTGAGCGAGGATTGAGACAGGAGATATTTGTCTTAGTTTAGGCGCAAAGGTTGCAGACCTTGGACGCGTCGATCGAGCAGGCGCTATGGGTGGAGCGAGGAGCCTTGACGGCGAGTGAGCGGACGGCCACTCTGAGTCAGGGTTGGGATAGGAAGCGCCCGACTCCGGAGGACGGGGGACAGACCAGCGGCAGACGCCCGCCGAGACCTCCACGATCACGTTCTCAGGGTCGTGGGTTTTCGGGGCGACAGAGGTCTGGTGGATCCCGTCAGCAGGGACGTCAGCAGAGGGCAGCACCGAGATGTGTCATCTGCGGAGGACCACATTGGCCTAGGCAGTGCGAGCAGCGAGAGGGCCGGTGTTTTGGGTGTGGTCAGTCCGGACATCTGCGGGCAGCTTGTCCCCGAGCAGCGTCGCCTGTACCATCGATCGCATCGGCACCCCCTGTTCATCAGCAGGCCTATGGAGCTCCACCGAGTCACAGCCAGATGGATCGGGCTTCTGTACCACGCCTGGGTGAGCGACGGCAGCAGGCGCAGAGCGGCAGAGTCTTTGCGGCTCAACTGGAGGACTCCACGGCGGCGGATCATGTGGTGGCAGGTATCATTTTAATTTCTGGCATTAGAGCTCGTGCATTATTTGATACCGGTGCATCACATTCTTTTGTTAGTCGAGCATTTGCATCCTTGCATGGGCTAGTGATAGGGCCGTTACCTTGTGCACGAAAGGTGCAGATTCCCGAGCACGTTTTGCGTGTGGAGGATTATTGTCAAGCTTGCCCTGTGCAGCTTGGACCTTGGGTGATGCCCGCAGACCTGTTGGTCTTGGGGCGATTGCAGGATTTTGATGTAGTGCTCGGCATGGATTGGCTGACGCGCTACTTCGCGATGATCGACTGTGGCGAGAGGACCGTGACGTTTCGCGAGCCAGGCCAGGAGGAGTACGTGTATCGAGGCTGCAGGAGCACGTTGTTTGCGACGTGGATTTCGTCGGCACGAGCGAGACAGATGATGAGTCGAGGATGTATCGCATTTCTGGCGACTGTTGTGGAGGTATCTGCAGGGGCACCGGAGCTCGAGGACATCTCCGTAGTCCGCGAGTTCCCGGACGTGTTTCCCCCGGTGTTGACTGAGATGCCACCAGACAGGGAGGTCGAGTTTGTGATTGACGTAGTTCCAGGAACTGCACCAATCTCAAAGACACCCTACCGAATGGCACCGGCTGAGCTGAGAGAGCTTAAGGCGCAGCTTCAGGATTTGATGGATAAAGGGTTTGTGAGACCCAGTGTATCTCCTTGGGGAGCGCCGGTGTTATTCGTGAAGAAGAAGGATGGTTCACTTAGACTTTGTGTGGATTATCGAGAGTTGAATAAAGTGACCATCAAGAACAGGTATCCTTTGCCGCGCATTGATGATCTGTTTGATCAGCTGCAAGGATCTTGTGTCTTCTCGAAGATTGACTTACAGTCTGGTTACCACCAATTGAAGGTGAAGGCCGAGGATATTCCCAAGACGGCTTTTAGGACCCGGTACGGGCATTATGAGTTTACGGTGATGCCGTTTGGATTGACTAATGCCCCTGCCGCGTTTATGGATTTGATGAACCGAGTGTTTAAGCCGTTCTTGGACCGGTTTGTAGTGGTGTTTATTGATGACATCTTGATCTACTCTCGGAGCGATGCTGAGCATGAGGAGCACTTGAGGCTTGTGCTGCAACTTTTGAGAGAGAAGAAGTTGTATGCTAAGCTGAAGAAGTGCGAGTTCTGGCTTCGAGAGGTAGCTTTCTTGGGCCATGTGATTTCGGCCACTGGAGTAGCGGTGGACCCGCAGAAGGTTGAGACTGTGCGGGATTGGCCCAGACCGACGACGGTTACCGAGGTGAGGAGTTTCCTCGGGTTAGCTGGATATTACCGTCGATTTGTGGAAGGCTTTGCGAAGCTCTCCACACCCCTCACTCGTTTGACGAGGAAGGGGATTAGATTTGTTTGGAGTGCTGAGTGCCAGCGTAGCTTTGAGGAGCTGAAGGAGAGACTGATGTCTGCTCCCATCCTTACCCTTCCAGTTATGGGGGAAGGATTTGTGATTTATAGTGATGAATCACACAGTGGCTTGGGATGTGTGTTGATGCAGCATGATAGGGTAATTGCCTATGCCTCCCGGCAATTGAAGGATTATGAGAAGAATTATCCTACGCATGATTTGGAGCTGGCAGCTGTAGTGTTTGCACTGAAGCTGTGGCGGCACTATCTGTATGGTGAGCACTGTGAGATTTTCACAGATCACAAAAGTCTCAAGTATCTGTTCACTCAGAAGGAATTGAATCTGAGGCAACGCCGGTGGTTGGAACTGTTGAAGGATTATGATATTACCATCCAGTATCATCCCGGCAAGGCGAATGTAGTGGCAGATGCGTTGAGCAGGAGATCAGTGCAGAGCCCTAGTATGATGATCACTCAGCAGGCGCCGTTACTTGAGGAGTTGAGGCGGCTTGAGCTTGAGGTGGTATCCCCTGGGGTTACTGCAAAACTTATGTCTTTGGTTTTGCAACCCACTCTGTTGGATAGGATCCGAGAGAAACAGAGTGTGGACCCCTACTTGATGAGGATTCGAGAGCAGATTGCCAGCGGGCAGACAGGGGATTTTAGTGTTGACAGTTCGGGAGTACTGCGGTACAGGGACCGACTGTGTGTGCCTATGGATTCTGAGATCCGAGAGGAGATTTTTTGAGAGAGGCTCATTACTCACCTTATACGGTTCACCCCGGTGGAACCAAGATGTATAAGGACTTGAAGGCACACTTCTGGTGGAATGGAATGAAGCGCCATATTGGGAGATTTGTGGCTCAGTGTTTGACTTGTCAACAGGTAAAGGCGGAGCACCGAGTACCTGCTGGCAAGCTTCAGAGTCTCCCAATACCCGAGTGGAAGTGGGACCAGATCGCCATGGACTTTGTCGTGGGATTACCGAGGGCGCAGGCTGGTTTTGACGCTATTTGGGTGATAGTGGACAGACTGACCAAGTCTGCCCACTTCTTACCAGTGCAGACTACTTGGTCCAGGGACAGACTCGCTCAGTTATACTTGGACGAGATAGTGAGACTGCATGGAGTGCCTACCTCGATTGTGTCTGATCGAGACACACGATTCGTCTCACAGTTTTGGAGGAGTCTACAGACAGCACTGGGTACTCAGCTGCGGTTCAGCACGGCTTTTCATCCACAGACAGATGGTCAGTCTGAGCGGACCATTCAGACCCTGGAGGACATGTTGAGGGCATGTGTCCTAGACTTTGGTGGAGGGTGGCATCGACACTTAGGACTGGTTGAGTTTGCGTACAACAATAACTATCAAGCGAGCATCCAGATGGCTCCGTTTGAGGCATTGTATGGACGCAGGTGTCGTTCGCCCTTGCATTGGAGCGATGTGGGTGAGAGGAAGACTTTGGGTCCCGATATCCTATTGGAAGCGGAAGAGAAGGTCAAGATGGTTCGACGACGTCTTGAGACCGCCCAGAGTCGACAGAGGAGCTATGCGGATACTAGGAGACGAGACTTGGAGTTCCAGATTGGAGATCATGTGTTTCTGAAAGTCTCGCCGTCCAGAGGAATTCGCCGTTTTGGAGTTCGTGGAAAGCTCAGTCCACGGTTTGTTGGCCCGTTCGAGGTGTTAGAGCGAGTGGGGCCGGTAGCGTACAGGATTGCCCTACCACCGCGACTCTCTGGAGTCCATGATGTGTTTCATGTCTCGGCTCTGAGGCGTTATGTGTTCGACCCCTCCCACGTGATTGACTTCACCCCACTTGAGTTGGCTGAGGACCTGCAGTACGAGGAGCGACCGGTGCGGATTCTTGCTCGCGAGACGAAAGAATTGCGCAACCGAGTCATACCGTACGTGAAAGTGCAGTGGAGTAATCACGAGGAGCGTGAGGCGACTTGGGAGCCGGAGACGGTGATGCGGGAATCCTATCCCTACCTTTTCGAGCTGTCTTCTTGAGGTATAAGTTTGAGTTTGAGTTTCGAGGACGAAACTTTCCGTAGGGGGGAAGGATGTAGTACCCCTGGGGCCTAACTGACGGAATGACTATAGTATTTTAGACTGTCCGACACTTCTGGAGAAGGTCGAGACAAGTCGGAGTCGTTTCGGCGTCAAATAGACGCGAAAACGGACTCGGAGCACCGAAGCGAGCCAAAACTGAGTTTTGGGCTTTTGAAGTTTCGGGCGCCCAGATGCTCTGTTTTGGGCGCCCAGTTGTCCAGTGCCCCTTTTCTGAAAATTACTAAGTCATTTCGGATCCATGTTTCGGGCGCCCGGAAAGTGAGTCCGGAAATCCTGCCTCGTGAGTATCGAACGGCTCGACACGTGTTGATCGGTTGGTGTGATCCGCCGGACCAGATTTGGGCGCACCGGACCGCGGCGGAGAGTCCGATGGCCGAGTTGGTGCAGGCTGAAGAACCGGGCGCCCACTTCTTGTGTTTCGGGTGCCCGGAAGTGTGGTTTTCTGCTGAGGACAGGTTAGTGTAATTCTGTTCTTGAGGCTCGTTGCACCAAATCTAATGGTCTATATAAGATGTGGACGACCTCCCCTGAGGCTCTTTTCTCCCCTCTTCAAGGTGAACTCGGAGCTTGCTAAGGGAAACCCTCTCTTCTCCCTCAATTTCATCTCCCTCCATTGATGAACTTGGTTTCCTGCTGAAACTGCAACGTCGACCTGGAGTGTTCGTGCTCGTGTGCAGTGTAGGTGTATCCAAATCCAACGAAACTTGGTTTGTTGGATAGAGGACGCGCAGAGGAAGAAGTGGAATCTTTCCAATCGTGATTTGGACAGGTATGTAAGCTACAGTTGTTGTTTTACTGGACCCCTTGTGTTCTTGAGCTGAAACTTGGGTTTTTCCTTTGTTCTTGGGATCCAATCTCTTGGGAGCTGGAATTACGAAGTGAAGATTGATCCTTCCACTTTCCTTGCTGGTTTGGAGGTCCTTCCCACTGGAATTGAGGATTCAAAGGTGAGTTCTAGCTCAGATTTTGAGTAATTGCTTAAGTGCTGAATTTTTGGGTCATTGATGGAAATTCTTGGATTTTTAGATCCAGATCTTTGTGAGGATCTTTGGAGAGGTTTTGGATTGTTCCATCACTATTTTTGTGAGATTTGTGACCCCTTTCTATGAGCTAGAATCGTTGGAATCCTTGAATTCTTGCTGTTTTTGAGTTTTGCTTAAGTGCTGGAACTTCTGGATCCATGTGCAGGAGGGTCCAGATGTTGACCTGATTCAGTGTTTAGGCTTTTTGGACATCGAGTCGAACTCCGATTTGGCTGAAATTTGGAGGGTTTGTTCTTGAACCTCTGCTGGTGAGTTGAGCCAAATTTCACTGCATTTGGACTTAGGATTTGGATTTTATCGCATGTTGATCACATGTGGGTTGTGCTGCCAGGCTGCAGTTCTGGGCTGATGTTCTGGGCGCCCAGAACAGTGCGCAGGTGGGTCCGAATCTCGAGGTTGCAGATTTGAGCTCGATTTCGGCCGGTGTTGTTTGGAGGCCTTCCACTCGACTCCTAGCCGCTGTTGGATAGCTTTCGAGGTGGGTTGATGTTACCGAAATCGCCGGATTTCCTCCTAAGTATAGAGAGTGCAGCATGCTGTTTTATTATCTGTTAAATCATGTTAGTAGCTCGAATTCGTGAATTTGCATGTGTTTATATGAAATCTGAATTTGGAGCATAAATTGATAATTTATCGACATGACTTTACATGCTGAACTGGGAATTGACTTAGGAGAAAACTTGCGAACATACAACCGTCACTTTTCGAACTGTTATCAGATTTAGCTCTAGGAGCCGTTTCTGTTCCTATATCACCGCTGTTAGTGCGAGGTGGATACTTAGTTCGTTATAGGACGAGTTTACGCTCGTGCTGGGGTGCCGAGCTTGTATTTACAGCAGGGTTAGACTGTTCTGTATTACCGGGTGCCGTCGGGGTTGACGGTGGACCCAGACTCTTGTTTTAGCTTCTGGTTGTGCTGAGGGCACGTGAGCTGAGAGTCTTTGACCCCTTTCGACCCTTTGTTCTTTGACTATAGCCTGCCGGAGCCTGTTTGTGCTCGACAGAGATACGCGTACTAACTCGGCTGGGTAGCTCCCCCGAGTGCCGCTCCGGAGTGAGGCCTCTTTTGCGTTGATGTCGCTACAGATTGTGGATCTGGTTTGGACCGGCTACCCTATTTGGTAGTGTGCGGTGTGGCTAGGCAGTTGGCTGGACGAGCCCGTTTGGGCGGTTCCGATAGATTGGGCCAGGGATGATTTCTCACTTTGGTGGTGCTTACTTGAGAGTTGACTTGGATAGTGGTAGGGTAGTGGCATGATAGCTGTTGAGTTTATTCCAGCTTACTTTGTTGTTCTTTACCTACCAGCTATACTGTTAGTCTCGTAGACTTAGTGGGTGGACCGTAGAGGTCGGTATCGGTACCCACTGAGGACTACTTCTTTTGATAGTAGTTCTCACACCCTTTGTTGCCACCTTTTTGCAGAGCCTTCTTCTGTTGCGGCTGCTGCGCCTGTTTCCGCGGATCGAGGTAAGGGAGTCGCGAGCTAGATCCCTACCTGTCCCTGTTGTTCCTAGAGGAGGACCCTACTGGAGATAGTTTCTTTTTGGAGTTGTGCCATGTACATATACTATGGTTTTGTACCTATTTTGGTTGTGGTGGACCTGTTGTATTTTGGACTCTATATGTACAGGTGGCTTTTGTTATTAGTCTGTTTTATTTCAGCTCTATATATCTCTTGTAGTGGCTTGTATGTTTGTTTACAGGTTAGCTATCGCTTCGTATACATAGACAAATCTATGTATACGGCGGATCTGTTGGTGAGCCCGGGGAAACGAGTAATCCGGGGCGTGACAGCGGATCCACCGCTACTCCAGTGGCCGAAATCACATGGCCCAAGAAAGCTACCTCTCGAAGCCAGAACTCGCACTTTTTCAGCTTAGCATACAACTTCTTCTCTCTCAGAAGTTGCAGCACAAGCCTCAAGTGCTCCTCATGCTCAGCATCGCTCCGAGAGTAGATCAAGATGTCATCAATAAACACCACTACAAACCGGTCCAAGAACGGCTTAAACACTCGATTCATCAAATCCATAAACGCGGCAGGGGCATTAGTCAATCCAAACGGCATCACCGTAAACTCATAATGCCCGTACCGGGTCCTAAAAGCCGTCTTAGGAATATCCTCGGCCTTCACCTTCAATTGGTGGTAACCAGACTGCAAGTCAATCTTCGAGAAGACACAAGATCCTTGCAGCTGATCAAATAGATCATCAATGCGCGGCAAAGGATACCTGTTCTTGATGGTCACTTTATTCAACTCTCGATAATCCACACAAAGTCTAAGTGAACCATCCTTCTTCTTCACGAATAACACCGGCGCTCCCCAAGGCGATACACTGGGTCTAACAAACCCTTTATCCATCAAATCCTGAAGCTGCGCCTTAAGCTCTCTCAGCTCAGCCGGTGCCATTCGGTAGGGTGTCTTTGAGATTGGCGCAGTTCCTAGGACTACGTCAATCACAAACTCGACCTACCTGTCAGGTGGCATCTCAGTCAACACCGGGGGAAACACGTCCGGGAACTCGCGGACTACGGAGATATCCTCGAGCTCCGGTGCCCCTGCAGATACCTCCACAACAGTCGCCAGAAATGCGATACATCCTCGACTCATCATCTGTCTCGCTCGTGCCGACGAAATCCACGTCGCAAACAACGTGCTCCTGCAGCCTCGATACACGTACTCCTCCTGGTCTGGCTCGCGAAACATCACGGTCCTCTCGCCACAGTCGATCGTCGCGAAGTAGCGCGTCAGCCAATCCATGCCGAGCACTACATCAAAATCCTGCAATCGCCCCAAGACCAACAGGTCTGCGGGCATCACCCAAGGTCCAAGCTGCACAGGGCAAGCTCGACAACAGTCCTCCACACGCAAAACGTGCTCGGGAATCTGCACCTCTCGTGCACAAGGTAACGGCCCTATCACTAGCCCATGCAAGGATGCAAATGATCGACTAACAAAAGAATGTGATGCACCGGTATCAAATAATGCACGAGCTCTAATGCCAGAAATTAAAATGATACCTGCCACCACATGATCCGCCGCCGTGGAGTCCTCCAGTTGAGCCGCAAAGACTCTGCCGCTCTGCGCCTGCTGCCGTCGCTCGCCCAGGCGTGGTACAGAAGCCCGATCCATCTGGCTGTGACTCGGTGGAGCTCCATAGGCCTGCTGATGAACTGGGAGTGCCGATGCGATCGATGGTACAGGCGACGCTGCTCGGGGACAAGCTGCCCGCAGATGTCCGGACTGACCACACCCAAAACACCGGCCCTCTCGCTGCTCGCACTGCCTAGGCCAATGTGGTCCTCCGCAGATGACACATCTCGGTGCTGCTCCCCTCTGCTGCCGTCCCTGCTGACGGGATCCACCAGACCTCTGTCGCCCCGAAAACCCACGACCCTGAGAACGTGATCGTGGAGGTCTCGGCGGGCGTCTGCCGCTGGTCTGGCCCCCGTCCTCCGGAGTCGGGCGCTTCCTATCCAAACCCTGACTCAGAGTGGCTGCCCGCTCACTCGCCGTCAAGGCTCCTCGCTCCACCCATAGCGCCTGCTCGATCGACGCGTCCAAGGTCTGCAACCTCTGCGCCTGAACTAAGACAAATATCTCATGTCTCAATCCTCGCTCAAATAAATAAACTCTGTGAGCCTCATCTCTCGCAGCAAAAGGAACACAGTTCAGGAGTCTGGTAAACTCCCGGGTATACTCCTGCACTGTGCGATCTCCCTGGAGTAGACTCTTCAAATCCTCCTCGAGTTTCTGCTTCACGCTGTTAGGGAAATAGGACCCATACAGCATCCCGCAGAACTCGGTCCAACTCAAATGCAGCGCATCTAGCGACCTGCTCGATCTCGTCCTCGTCCACCAGATGCGTGCATCACCTGTCAGGCAGTGAACTGCCAAGTGAACCCGCTCCCGCTCTGGCACGAAGAGATCCTCGAATAACTTCTCCATCTCGCCTACCCAGGCCTCCACCACCCATGGCTCGATGTGGCTACCATCAAAACGGGGTGGATCAAACCGACAAAAACGAGCCAGTCTCTCGGTCAACCGCTCCTGCTCAGCCTCCGACATCTGTCCACCTGACCGGGAAGTGTCGCCAACCGGTACGGCCGGAACTGCCGCTGCTGGGGGTACGGCTGCAGCTGGAACGTCCACTGGAACAGCAGGAGGTGGCTCCTGCGACTCCGTCGCTCTAGGTGTTGCACTCCACGTGTGAGTAATGGTATCACACATCCTCCGCAAAAGTGCACTCTGCTGCCTAGCTGACTCGGCTAGCGCATTCAACTGCTCACACACATCAGGGGGTGCACTAGGTCCCGCCTGCTCAGGCACCACAGAAGGCGCGGGGGTAGCCCGCGTCGGGGGTCGACCTCGGTGTCGGGGAGGTGCCATGCTCACCTGCGCAACACACAGATCAGTCAACAACCACAAAACAACTCAAGACCCAATCAAGCGAAAGTCCAGAAGGTCGTCTCTTTTCCCTCGCTGCTTGACGTCGTCTGCAGCCAACGCAAGTTTGCGACAGGAAAGGACACACGCCTTCGATCACTCCCTCCACTTAAGGATGAGTTCAACAGTCAAATCGATGACTTTCGCGGCAAGTCACGTCTCTCACGTCTTGCATTCCTAGGGTCTGCCATAGCCTAGGGTTTACTAAGTCCCAACGACCTATTCCTAAGCTCTGATACCACTTAATCCGTCACGCCCCGGATTACTCGTTTCCCCGGGCTCGCCAACAGATCCGCCGTATACATAGATTTTTCTATGTATACGAAGCGATAGCTAACCTGTAAACAAACATACAAGCCACTACATGAGATATATAGAGCTGAAATAAAACAGACTAATAACAAAAGCCACCTGTACATATAGAGTCCAAAATATAACAGGTCCACCACAACCAAAATAGGTACAAATCCACAGTATATGTACATGGCACAACTCAAAATAAACTATCTCCAGTAGGGTCCTCCTCTAGGGACAACAGGGACAGGTAGGGATCTAGCTCGCGACTCCCTTACCTCGATCCGCAGAAACAGGCGCAGCAGCCGCAACAGAAGAAGGCTCTGCAAAAAGGTGGTAACAAAGGGTGTGAGAACTACTATCAAAAGAAGTAGTCCTCAGTGGGTACCGATACCGATACCGACCTCTACGGTCCACCCACTAAGTCTACGAGACTAACAGTATAGCTGGTAGGTAAAGAACAACAAAGTAAGCTGGAATAAACTCTACAGCTATCATGCCACTACCCTACCACTATCCAAGTCAACTCTCAAGTAAGCACCACCAAAGTGAGAAATCATCCCTGACCCCATCTATCGGAACCGCCCAAACGGGCTCGTCCAGCCAACTGCCTAGCCACACCGCACACTACCAAATAGGGTAGCCGGTCCAAAACAGATCCACAATCTGTAGCGACAACAACGCAAAAGAGGCCTCACTCCGGAGCGGCACTCGGGGGAGCTACCCAGCCGAGTTAGTACGCGTATCTCTGTCGAGCACAAACAGGCTCCGGCAGGCTATAGTCAAAGAACAAAGGGTCAAAAGGGGTCAAAGACTCTAAGCTCACGTGCCCTCAGCACAACCAGAAGCTAAAACAAGAGTCTGGGTCCACCGTCAACCCCGACGGCACCCGGTAATACAGAACAGTCTAACCCTGCTATAAATACAAGCTCGGTATCCCAGCACGAGCGTAACCTCGTCCTATAACGAACTAAGTATCCACCTCGCACTAACAGCGGTGATACAGGAACAGAAACGGCTCCTAGAGCTAAATCTGATAACAGTTCGAAAAGTGACGGTTGTATGTTCGCAAGTTTTCTCCTAAGTCAATTCCCAGTTCAGCATTTAAAGTCATGTCGATAAATTATCAATTTATGCTCCAAATTCAGATTTCATAAAAACACATGCAAATTCACGAATTCGAGCTACTAACATGATTTAACAGATAATAAAACAGCATGCTGCACTCTCTATACTTAGGAGGAAATTCGGCGATTTCGGTAACATCAACCCACCTCGAAAGCTATCCAACAACGGCTAGGAGTCGAGAGGAAGGCCTCCAAGCAACACCGGCCCAAATCGAGCTCAAATCTGCAACCTCGAGATTCGGACCCACCTGCTCACTGTTCTGGGCGCCCAGAACATCAGCCCAGAACTGCAGCCTGGCAGCACAACCCATATGTGATCAACATGCGATAAAATCCAAATCCTAAGTCCAAATGCAGTGAAATTTGGCTCAACTCACCAGCAGAGGTTCAAGAACAAACCCTCCAAATTTCAGCCAAATCGGAGTTCGACTCGATGCCCAAAAAGCCTAAACATTGAATCAGGTCAACATCTGGACCCTCCTGCACATGGATCCAGAAGTTCCAGCACTTAAGCAAAACACAAACACAGCAAGAATTCAGGGATTCCAACGAATCTAGCTCATAGAAAGGGGTCACAAACCTCTCAAAAACAGTGATGGAACAATCCAAAACCTCTCCAAAGATCCTCACAAAGATCTGGATCTAAAAATCCAAGAGATTCCATCAATGACCCAAAAATTCAGCACTTAAGCAATTACTCAAAATCTGAGCTAGAACTCACCTTTGAATCCTCAATTCCAGTGGGAAGAACCTCCAAACCAGCAAGGAAAGTGGAAGGATCAATCTTCACTTCGTAATTCCAGCTCCCAAGAGATTGGATCCCAAGAACAAAGGAAAAACCCAAGTTTCAGCTCAAGAACACCAGGGGTCCAGTAAAACATCAACTGTAGCTTACATACCTGTCCAAATCGTGATTGGAAAGATTCTACTTCTTCCTCTGCGAATCCTCTATCCAACAAACCAAGTTTCGTTGGATTTGGATACTCCTACACTGCACACGAGCACGAACACTCCAGGTCGACGTTGCAGTTTCAGCAGGAAACCAAGATCATCAATGGAGGAAGATGAAATTGGGAGAGAAGAGAGGGTTCCCTTGCAAGATCCGAGTTCACCTTGAAGAGGGGAGAAAAGAGCCTCAGGGGAGGTCGTCCATTGCTTTTATAGACCACTAATTTCGGTGCAATGAGCCTCAAGAACAGAATTACAACTAACATGTCCTCAGCAGAAAACCACACTTCCGGGCGCCCGAAACTCATGAAGTGGGCGCCCGGTTCTGCAGCCTGCACCAACTCGACCATCGGACTCTCCGCCGCGGTCCGGTGCGCCCAAACCTGGTCCGGCGGATCTCACCAACCGATCAACACGTGTCGAGCCGTTCGATACTCACGAGGCAGGATTTCCGGACTCACTTTCCGGGCGCCCGAAACATGGATCCGAAATGACTTAGTAATTTTCAGAAAAGGGGGCACTGAACAACTGGGCGCCCAAAACAGAGCATCCGGGCGCCCGAAACTCCAAAAGCCCAAAACTTCAGTTTTGGCTCGCTTCGGTGCTCCGAGTCCGTTTTCGCGTCTATATGACGCCGAAACGACTCCGACTTGTCTCGACCTTCTCCAGAAGTGTCGGACAGTCTAAAATACTACAGTCATTCCGTCAGTTAGGCCCCAGGGGTACTACAGCCCTAGTGCACACAAGGCGTCAACAACAAGCATACAATGAAAGGAATAATAACAATCCTAACATGGTTATCAGAGCATAAACATACTAGATTTAAGAACAATAATCATGATAAGGTAGAGTATACATAAGGTGCACAAAGAAAAGGTACACAAATAAAGGTGATACAAAGTTTCACCAATAATACATCCACTACAAGGGTGAACTCTACCACTATAACCCAAAAGTACATACACCTTTCAACAACACAAAAGAAAGGTATCCACCTATGCGACTATCTCCCTCGGAAGCTAACTAGTCGCAATTTCCTTGCCTCGGTCCCTTGCCTCTCCCGCAGTGGAAGGCTCTGAAATAAAAACAACAAACCCCAGGGGGATGAGAACTATTATTCAATAGTTCCCAGTGGGTAAGCCGCCGAGAGGAGCGAAATATACCACTAGGTCAATTGAGGCAAAAGTAGGATTAGTATAAAAGTATGCTTACATTTAAAAGTTCTACACTACTATGCCTCCTCAGTCATAAAGTTATGAACATGTAAATATTCTATTCATGATTATGTTACAATGCATGTAAATCTTCTTCTCATGTATATGTGTAAATAAGCAATATTTTAGCTACACATGTTCTAATGTCATAATCTCACTATATGCCATGTCATGTCCACTATCACATGTAACATAGATACCCAATCCATAGGGGACGGTGCCGTCCCGCTTGTGCCGTGCCTAATGGTCCCGTGGTAGTCAGCATCCTCTCGCTAGAATGAGACTCTTCCCCAACGGCGATCCATTTCGGCGCCCAAACCTGCACGGGCGATCAAATGTCGCAAGGCTAACTCCGGAGTGCCGGCTTGTAGGAAGCGACCCTCACAAGCATGTGCGAATGAGCACAAATGGCAAACAAGCATAATCAACTGCATAAGTGTCACGTTCATCATGTCTATAACATGGAATGCCAAGTAGTGACCAAGAGTCCAACACTATGTTGTAATGTCCACTTGTTATACACCTAAGTAATATGCAACATACTTAGTTTAACATTCTCAAAAGTTTGTCATATACCATGACCAATGCTACTAAAAGCCAGTATGCAAGCATCATAAATGAACCTCATAGTCCACTATACATCTAGTATCCCACATGATGTTCCACTTATCCCAACATGCATTTCTACATATCATAAGATGAAATACTACTATACCAACACACAAATTTATTCCATGCATGTTATTAACCCCTACAAGGCACATGCAATTCTTTTATGAATGACACCTATATGTCATGATTCCAACAATGTCATAATGCTACATTTAGCATGTAAATGCATCAATTCGAGTTTTTAAACAAAACCGAAGACATAGGGGGATTTCACCCATTTCGGTGAGGTCAAACCCACCGGAACTCCTTCGAGACCTCGCAGTACGTCGAAGCAGAGTTGTCCCCTCGATTTCAAGCACCCTAAAGAAAATTCCTACGGGGTCACAAGTGTCGAACGAACACTTTCGAAAATCGTCAACATACAAGAGGAAAAAGGGTGGAATTTACCTTAGACCAAGAAATACTTGTCCAAATCCCAAATCGAAGTTAGGAAGCTTCAAATCCAACCTAACATAACATTCTACACCCAACAACTCCCATCCAAAAGCTTAGAATCAAGAAATCCCAAAATAAACCCTAGGTTCACCATTTTAAGGTTTCATCAACAATAATCCAAATAAACCACAAAAGAGAGTTTACAAAAGGGTCACTCACCTCTTAAGAGCTCCAATTCAAGCTAGAACAAGCTAGGGTTGGAGTTGATCCACCAACAAGCTCTCCTCAACACATCCAAGCCTTGCCCAATGCTCCTCTAGCAAGCAACAAGCAAAAGGAGAAGAGAAAAGAGATCGAAACCCAAGATCTCAAGGATTTGGGAGAGAAAATCTAAAGAGAGAGAGGGAAAGAACCTACCTCTTCTTCTCCAAGTCCTCAGCACAATGAGGGCTGTGAGGGGGTGTGAAGGGTTAAGTTACATGTTGTAACATTTGCCCTAACACCCCTCCAAAACCCAACATTTGCAAACTGCACAAATTGCAGTTTCTGCAATGTATTCCGGTATGCGTATGGGCATACCGGTATCAGGCCAGAAATTCTGCAAACCCGAGCCTCGGCCAATAGGCCACGAAATAGTATTCCGGTATACCGAACATCAGTACCGGTATACTTTGCATCTTTTCCGGTATTCAATGCCGGATTCCGCAAAACCCGAGAGCTGCGCAGAATCCAGTTTTCCACTGGATTCCGATATCCCAAAACCGAATACCGGTATACATTGTCAAAATTGCAATTTTTGCAGATTTTGACCTTCGGAGTCCGTTTTCACACTTTCAAGTCCCGAAAACACTCCCAAGCTCTCGAATTACAGTCACAACCTCCAGATTAGTACAAAATACTAATCTCACACTAGAACCTTGCGATTTGCTAAAGTTCAGTGTACTACATTAACCCACCTCGAAAGCTATCCAACAAAGGCTAGGAGTCGAGTGGAAGGCCTCCAAACAAAGCCAGCTGAAATCGGGCTCAAAACTGCAAACCCAGGATTCGGATCCTCCTGCTCAAGTTCTGGGCGCCCAGAACATCAGCCCAGAACTGCAGCCTTGCAGCACGACCAACATAGATTCAACATGCGACAAAATCCAAATCCGAAGTCCAAATGCAGTGAAAATTTACCCAACTCACCAGCAGGGGCTCAAGAACAAACCCTCCAAATTTCAGCCAATACGGAGTTTGAATCGATCTCCAAAAAGCCCTCGCACTGATTCGGACCCACTTTTGGACCCTCCAGCACTGCATCCAGAAATTCCAGCAACTAAGTACATAACACTTCTAGCATGAATTCTGGAATTCCAAGAAATCTAGCCTAGGGAAAAGGGTCACAAACCTCCCAAATACAGTGATGGAACAATCCAAATCCTCTCCAAAGCTTCTCACAAAAATCTGGATTCAAAAATCCAAGAAATCCATCAAAGGTCCAAAATTTCAGCACTTAAGCTAAATTCTCAAAATCTGAGCTAGCACTCACCTTTGAATTCACAATTCAGGTGGGAAGAACCTCCAAACCAGCAAGGGATGAGGGAAAAACCAAACTTCACTTCGAAAATCCAGCTCCAAAGAGATTTGGATCCATAAGATCAAAGGAAAACCCAAATTTCAGATCAAGAACACAAGGGGTCCAGTAAAACATCAACTGCAGCATACATACCTGTCCAAAATGCAATTGGAAGGATCCCACGCCTTCCTCTACGAGTCCACAATCCAAAAAACCAAATTTCGTGGGATTTGGACACTCCCACACTGCACATGAGCAGAAACACCACAGGTCGACGCTGCTGTTCTGCAGGGATCCAAGGTCTTCAATAGAAATAGATGGAATTTGGGAGATTTGAGGGGCTAAACTGCAAATATCCAGGGTTCACTTGTGAAGAAGGGGAGAAAAAGCCTCAGGGGGGTCGTCCCCAATCTTTTATAGACATAGAATTAGAGTAAAATGGACCTCAAGAACAAACTGCATCTAACCTGTTCCTCAGCAGAAATCCACACATTCGGGCGCCCGAAACCCAAGAAGTGGGCGCCCGGTTCTTCCAGCCTGCACAAGTTCAGCACTTCGGACTCTCCGCCCGCGGTCCGGTGCGCCCTAACCTGGTCCGGCGGAACCCACCTACCACTCTACACGTGTCAAACGAATCGATACTCACGAGGTAAACTTCCGGACTCACTTTTCGGGCGCCCAAACATGGATACGAAATGACTTAGCAGTTCAGAGAACGAGCACTCAACATCTGGGCGCCCAAAACATAACTTCTGGGTGCCCAAAAGTTTCAAACGCCCAAAACTTCAGTTTTGGCTTACTTCGGTGCTCCGAGTCCGTTTTCGCGTCTATTTTGCGCCGAAACGACTCCGACTTGTCTCGACCCTCTCCAGAAGTGTCGAACAGTCTAGGATACTGCAGTCATTCCGTCAGTTAGGCCCCAGGGGTACTACATCCTTCCCCCCTACGAAAAGTTTCGTCCTCGAAACATAAACTCATACCTCAAGAAGGAAGCTCGAACAGGTAGGGATAGGATTCCTGCATCACCGTCTCCGGCTCCCAAGTCGGCTCACGCTCCTCGTGATTACTCCACTACACTTTCATGTACGGTATGACCCAGTTGCGCAATTCTTTCGTCTCGCGAGCAAGAATCTGCACTGGTCGCTCCTCGTACCGCAGGTCCTCAGCCAACTCAAGTGGGGTGAAGTCAATCACGTGGGAGGGGTCGAACACATATCTCCTCAGGGCCGAGACATGAAACACATCGTGGACTCTGAAAAGTCACGGTGGTAGGGCAATCCTGTACGCTACCGGCCCCACTCGCTCTAACACCTCGAACGGGCCAATGAACCGTGGACTAAGCTTTCCACGAACTCCAAAACGGCGAATCCCTCTGGACGGCGAGACTTTCAGGAACACATGATCTCCAATCTGGAACTCCAAGTCTCGTCTCCTAGTGTCCGCATAGCTCCTCTGTCGACTCTGGGCGGTCTCAAAATGTCGTCGAACCATCTTGACCTTTTCTTCTGCTTCCAACAGGATGTCAGGACCCAAAGTCTTTCTCTCACCGCGTCACTCCAATGCAAGGGCGAACAACACTTGCGTCCATACAATGCCTCAAACGGAGCCATCTGGATGCTCGCTTGATAGCTATTGTTGTACGCAAACTCAACCAGTCCTAAGTGTCGATGCCACCCTCCACCAAAGTCTAGGACACATGCTCTCAACATGTCCTCCAGAGTCTGAATGGTCCGCTCAGACTGACCATCGGTCTGTGGATGAAAAGCCGTGCTAAACCGAAGCTGAGTACCCAGCGCTGTCTGAAGACTGCTCCAAAACTGCGAGACGAAACGTGTGTCTCGATCCGACACAATCGAGGTAGGCACTCCATGCAACCTCACTATCTCGTCCAAATATAACTGAGCAAGTCTGTCCCTGGACCAAGTAGTCTGCACTGGTAAGAAGTGGGCAGACTTGGTCAGTCTGTCCACTATCACCCAAATGGCGTTGAAACCAGCCTGCGTCCTCGGTAATCCCACGACAAAGTCCATGGCGATCTGGTCCCACTTCCACTCAGGTATTGGGAGACTCTGAAGCTTGCCAGCAGGTACTCGGTGCTCCGCCTTTACCTGTTGACAAGTCAAACACTGAGCCACAAATCTCCCAATATGTCGTTTCATTCCATTCCACCAGTAGTGTGCCTTTAAGTCCTTATACATCTTGGTTCCACCGGGGTGAACCGTATAAGGCGAGTAATGAGCCTCTCTCAAAATCTCCTCTCAGATCTCAGAATCCGTAGGCACACACAGTCGGTCCCTGTACCGCAGTACTCCCGAACTGTCAACACAAAAGTCCCATGTTTGCCCACTGGCAATCTGATCTCGAATCCTCATCAAATAGGGGTCCACACTCTGTTTCTCCCGGATCCTATCCAATAAAGTGGGCTGCAAGACCAAAGACATAAGTCTTGCAGTAGCCCCAGGGGACACCACCTCAAGCTCAAGCCGCCTCAACTCCTCAAGTAATGGTGCTTGCTGAGTGATCATCATACTAAGGCTCTGCACTGATCTCCTACTCAACGCATCTGCCACTACATTCGCCTTGCCGGGGTGATACTGGATGGTAATATCATAATCCTTCAACAACTCTAACCACCGGTGTTGCCTCAGGTTCAATTCCTTTTGAGTGAACAGATACTTGAGACTTTTATGATCCGTGAAAATCTCACAGTGCTCACCATACAAATAGTGCCGCCACAGCTTCAGTGCAAACACTACAGCTGCCAGCTCCAAATCATGCGTAGGATAATTCTTCTCGTAATCCTTCAATTGCCGAGAGCCATAGGCAATTACCCTACCATGCTGCATCAACACACATCCCAAGCCACTGTGTGATGCATCACTATAAATCACGAATCCTTCCCCCATAACTGGAAGGGTAAGGATGGGAGCAAACATCAGTCTCTCCTTCAGCTCCTCAAAGCTACGCTGGCACTCGGCACTCCAAACAAATCCGATCCCCTTCCTCGTCAGACGAGTGAGGGGTGTGGAGAGCTTCGCAAAGCCTTCCACAAACCGACGGTAATATCCAGCCAACCCGAGAAAACTCCTCACCTCGGTAACCGTCGTCGGTCTGGGCCAATCTCGAACAGTATCAACCTTCTGCGGGTCCACCGCCACTCCGGTGGCTGAAATCACATGACCCAAGAAAGCTACCTCTCGAAGCCAAAACTCGCACTTCTTCAACTTGGCATACAACTTCTTCTCCCTCAGAAGTTGCAGCACTATCCTCAAGTGCTCTTTATGCTCAGCATCACTCCGAGAGTAGATCAGGATATCATCAATAAACACCACCACAAATCGGTCCAAGAACGGCTTAAACACTCGATTCATCAAATCCATAAACGCGGCAGGGGCATTAGTTAAACCAAACGGCATCACCGTAAACTCATAATGCCCGTACCGGGTCCTAAAAGCCGTCTTGGGAATATCCTCGGCCTTCACCTTCAGTTGGTGGTAACCGGACTGCAAATCAACCTTCGAGAAGACACAAGATCCTTGCAGCTGATCAAACAGATCATCAATGCGCGGCAAAGGATACCTGTTCTTGATGGTCACTTTATTCAACTCTCGATAATCCACACAAAGTCTAAGTGAACCATCCTTCTTCTTCACGAATAACACCGGCGCTTCCCAAGGCGATACACTGGGTCTCACAAACCCTTTATCCATCAAATCCTGGAGCTGCGCCTTAAGCTCTCTCAGCTCAGCCGGTGCTATTCGGTAGGGTGCCTTTGAGATTGGCGCAGTTCCTGGGACTACGTCAATCACAAACTCGACCTCCCTGTCTGGTGGCATCGCAGTCAACTCAGGGGAAAACACGTCCGGAAACTCGCGGACTACAGAGATGTCCTCAAGTTCCGTTGCCACCGTAGGTACCTCTACAACAGTCGCCAGAAATGCAGTACATCCTCGACTCATCATCTGTCTCGCTCGTGCCGACGAAATCCACGTCGCGAACAAAGTGCTCCTGCAGCCTCTATACACGTACTCCTCCTGGCCTGGCTCGCGAAACGTCACGGTCCTCTCTCCGCAGTCGATCGTCGCGAAGTAGCACGCCAGCCAATCCATGCCGAGCACCACATCAAAATCCTGCAATCGCCCCAAGACCAATAGGTCTGCAGGCATCACCCAAGGTCCAAGCTGCACTGGGCAAGCTCGACAACACTCCTCCACAAGCAAAACGTGCTCGGGAATCTGCACCTCTCGTGCAAGTGGTAACGGTCCTAACACTAGCCCATGCAGTGATGCAAATGCTCGACTAAGAAAAGAATGTGATGCACCGGTATCAAATGCACGAGCTCTAATGACAGAAATTAAAATGATACCTGCCACCACATGATCTGCTGCCGTGGAGTCCTCAAGTTGAGCCGCAAAGACCCTGCCGCTCTGCGCCTGCTTTCGCCGCTCACCCAGGCGTGGTACAGAAGTCCGATCCGTCTGGCTATGAGTCGGTAGAGCTCCATAGGCCTGCTGATAAACTGGGGGTGCCGATGCTATCGATGGTACAGGCGACGCCGCTCGGGGACAAGCTGCCCGCAGATGTCCGGACTGACCACACCCAAAACACCGGTCCTCTCGCTGCTCGCACTGTCTAGGCCAATGTGGAACAAAGTGAAATACTAGGTATCATTGTGAGTCTAAACATAAGCCTAGTGATAGAAATATAGATTGGGTATCCTATTGTGTAAGTAGAAAATATGAACATTGTGTGTCGTGAGTGTACTTGTGGGTTGCTGCCGTAGTTGCACAGGATTTGAGATGAGCATGCGAGGGATTGAAATAGATCCTCTGGACCATACTAGGGATTGGTGGATTTTCGTATGTTGTTACCTTGGTCAGTAGGGTGTCCTCGGGATGAGAGGACTGGATCATACTCACATTGTCTGTTTGGCTTGTTGGTGTTCGCGCCACCATAAGCAGTGAGCTCCGAAGTCGTCACACATGGGTTAACGTATCTACCCAGCAGACGGCCCTAGATTGGTGATAGTCCCCGTGGGCCTTGGTATTGTGAGTTTGGCTTGACTTCGCGTGAGCCGAAAAGATTTGGTCATGAGGTAAAAGAGAAAGTCAGTTGAGTATAGTAGATCATATTTTTGGTTACCTTGTGAAGTCTTGTAGTAGCATCATATGACAGGTGACGAGTCGATTATGCCTCCTCTGTAGACAGTCTGCGTTGGGTTGAGCGGTCATCTCCCCAGTAGACGATCTAGAGGAGAGAGTTGGGCTTGACTTCGCGTGAGCCAGTATGATTGGGTTGAAAGGTAAAAATGGTAAGCATCTTGAGCATAATAGCATTTATTGTTTACCTAGTTTCATTTTGCAAAGGCATAGTAGTGTTTATTCCAGTTGTGCATAGTATAGTTGTTGTACTACTTTCTTGTTCGTTTATCTACTTATGTCTTGATAGACCTAGTGGGAAAATCGGCGAGGTCGGCGGCCGAACCCATTAGAAACTTCTTTTAGTTCTCACCCCCTATTATGTAGAGCCAACCATTTGCGGAGCGGCACCTGACCGAGGTGTGGGCGTTGCGCCCTAGATAGCAGGGTCACCAAGTGTAGGTCACCCGTGTACAAGTTAAAGAATGTAAAGCTTTATTTGAAATGGAAATGTAATTGGGAATGTAATTGTATTTTGAGGAATCATTCATATATTAATGTAAAGTGAAAAAATGCATGTAAAATGTGAATGTACCAATGTTGTAATAGTTAGGTTTACATTCTCGCTGTCACGCCCCGCCGTGCCTTATCACCAACTAGGTGAGAGGACAACCCGCACGAGCGCGTGCACCAGATCCGCCGAACGGACAGGATCTTTCCTATCCGCCCAAGGCGACACAACACATGCAGTCACAAGACGTTCCAAACAGGAACCGAGTACAAAGTTGCGCAAGAAAAATATCGGTGAAAGAAGATTCTACTTCTATTACATCACATAATCTC
Organism: Puya raimondii; assembly: GCA_016920855.1. Taxonomy (NCBI): domain Eukaryota; kingdom Viridiplantae; phylum Streptophyta; class Magnoliopsida; order Poales; family Bromeliaceae; genus Puya; species Puya raimondii. The sequence continues at coordinate 127,844,768 of JABWPP010000050.1, forward strand.
ACTTACATGCCAACTTTTTCTTTTCTTTACAAACATTCCATACAATAAGTTCCAAAATATGGAATTTATATTTAACATGCTTTACATAACCCCTATACTGTATTGTCCAAAAGTTGGGGTACATCTATACATGAGACCAAAAGGGAAGGGCCGCTATCTATTTACGCCAAACCCTTGCCTCGCTCCGCTGCCTTGCTCGCGGAAGGACCTGAAAATGGTGGGGTGAGAACTATAAACATAGTTCCCAGTGGATAAGGCCACCCAAGAGAGAAGCTGGACCCACCAGGTCCAAAGAAACAACTCAAGCATCGGTTAGTAAATACAAATAACCATGCATAATAAGTCTACAAACTTGAAAATAAACATGAACATATGCAACCTACTAAATGACATCTATCATTTTTCCTAGGTCCATCCCATAGTATGTAATTCATTTACATTTGTAATTTTTCATAGGCATTGGTGTCGGAATCGCCGCCCCACCAACCCAGTTTATCTTTTGTGCGGTGTTACCGCCTTGCTATGGCGTTGGGGTTGGCACCGCCACACCACCAACCCATCTTTGATTACCTTGGCATTGGTTTCGGAATCGCCGCTTCACCAACCCATTTTATTTATTTTGGCATTGGTTTCGGAATCGCCACTTCACCAACCCATTTTGTTTATTTTGGCATTGGTTTCGGAATCGCCACTTCACCAACCCATTTTGTTTATTTTGGCATTGGTTTCGGAATCGCCACTTCACCAACCCATTTTGTTTATTTTGACATTGGTTTCGGAATCGCCACTTCACCAACCCATTTCGTTTACATTTAATGTTTAGGAGGTCGTCCACGTACCATTATCTCCTGAAAATACAACGACTTTGGTCATTTCATGACATTCAAAGTCATTTACGACATAACATTTCACGAAAATACACGTGAACCCAATCTAGGCAAAAGTCACACGAGGGCTCTTATTCCCCTCAGTCGGTTTCGTGTTGTCGGCCGCCAACATGAACACTCTTGACGAAGAATAAGACACACCTCGAATCTACCTCTACTTCCAACTAGAGGCATGAATAACTTGACCCGATCAATTCAACTTTCGCCACAACATAAGGCCTCGTTACTCACGAGTCTACACTCCTAGGGTCTTTTCCATCCTAGGGTTTCTTAGGTCCACCCAGACCATTTCTACGCTCTGATACCACCTCAATCTGTCACGCCCCGCCGTGCCTTATCACCAACTATGTGAGAGGACAACCCGCACGAGCGCGTGCACCAGATCCGCCGAACGGACATGATCTTTCCTATCCGCCCAAGGCGACACAACACATGCAGTCACAAGACGTTCCAAACAGGAACCGAGTACAAAGTTGCGCAAGGAAAGCATCGGTGAAAGAAGATTCTACTTCTATTACATCACATAATCTCACTTACATGCCAACGTTTTCTTTTCTTTACAAACATTTCATACAATAAGTTCCAAAATATGGAATTTATATTTAACATGCTTTACATAACCCCTATACTGTATTGTCCAAAAGTTGGGGTACTTCTATACATGAGACCAAAAGGGAAGGGCCGCTATCTATTTACGCCAAATCCTTGCCTCGCTCCGCCGCCTCGCTCACGGAAGGACCTGAAAATGGTGGGGTGAGAACTATAAACATAGTTCCCAGTGGGTAAGGCCACCCAAGAGAGAAGCTGGACCCACCAGGTCCAAAGAAACAACTCAAGCATCGGTTAGTAAATACAAATAACCATGCATAATAAGTCTACAAACATGGAAATAAACATGAACAGATGCAACCTACTAAATGACATCTATCATTTTTCCTAGGTCCATCCCATAGTATGTAATTCATTTACATTTGTAATTTTTCATAGGCATTGGTGTCGGAATCGCCGCCCCACCAACCCAGTTTATCTTTTGTGCGGTGTTACCGCCTTGCTATGGCGTTGGGGTTGGCACCGCCACACCACCAACCCATCTTTGATTACCTTGGCAGGAATCACCACTTCACCAACCCATTTTGTTTATTTTGGCATTGGTTTCGGAATCGCCACTTCACCAACCCATTTTGTTTATTTTGGTATTGGTTTCGGAATCGCCACTTCACCAACCCATTTCGTTTACATTTAATGTATCTAACATATGCCCAATGACACTAGGTTCACGTCAAGTTCCAACCTATGTTCAACAACACTAGGTTCATATCAAGTTCCAACCTATGTTCATGTCACGCCCCGGGCCCTCGTGGGAGCCTACCAGGCACGTGCGCAGACCCGCCGTGTACCTCAAACAACATAATGTACACAAGGCGTCTATGCTAACAACCATCAAGAAGGATAAAGAATACATCCTAACAAGGTAATCAGAGCGAGAACATAGTTCTACATCTAAAACAAAATCCACATAACTAAAATTCCAAGATATACAATAGCATTATACATCTTTTTAACTAGTAGATCAATCAACAAATCTATACATCTTTCATTCAACATACAATGAAAGGAAAACCCATGGTATGCCTACAACAACACCGTAGAGGCTCTAGCTAGCTGCTAACCCCTCGCCGCGATCCCAAGCCTCTCCTGCTGCGGAAGGCTCTGAAAAACCCAACAACAATGGGGGGTGAGAACTATTATCAATAGTTCCCAGTGGGTAAGCCGCCGAGAGTGGCGAATTACACCGCTAGGTCAACTGAGGCAAGATAGTATAACTGAAACATAAAACAGAAAGCATATAACATTTAATGCTAAACAGGTAGTTCTACAACTATCTTGCCTCCAAAAACTAAATCATCTACATGAACATGAATATGTTCTATTGTCATAGCTCAACATTTAATCACATCATTTTACATGCATGTCAAATTAATGCCATGATTATGGTTGAAAGAATCTCTTTTCATAATATCATCGTATATTCATGCCACTATACTAACCAATATGAGTATAGGCCTAATGCTACTATGGATGCCAATGTATGTAGTGACTCACTACTATGTCCAACTACAAATGAATGCATCCCAATAGTGTCAAGCTAAGTAATGCCACGATATGCGACTCACTACTAAGTCCATACACTACATGTATATGCATCAAGCAACCAATGTACTATGTCCAATTTACTTAACTTTTACCCAATCCACGAGGGGACTTACACAAGGTAACATCCCGGCTTGTGCCATGCCTAATGGTCCCGTGGTAGTCAGCATTCTCTCGCAAGAATGAGACACTCCCCCAACGGCGATCCACTTCGGCGCTCAATCCCGCACGGGCGATCAAACATCGCAAGGCTAACTCCGGAGTGCCGGCTTGTAGGGAGCGACCCTCACAAGCATGTGCGAATGAGCACAAGGGCAAACAAGCGCTGATCATAAGCATCATATCCAAGGCCAAATACATCTCAATCATCATGTCTAAAACATGGAATCACAACATCGACTCGAGGGTCGGAATCATGACACATAAGTCACACTTGTTCTCAAATCACTTGTGGATATAATTCTACCAATATGTAACATGTCTCTAACATGCAAATGGTTACATTTCACTCTACCAATAGGAATGGACCTAAGTCTCATTCATGACCCCAACGGGTTACTATCATATGCTATAACCAAAGCCATGATCAATGCATTATACTAATGCTATTTTCGATGCATTCTACAATGCCAATATTTATGCATTCTACCAATGCCATACCCATGCATTATCTTAATGCTACATATCTTGCATTCTACAATGCTAACTAAATCATCATTCAAGATTTATATATGTCATACTACATGAACTTCCACTTTATGGAGTATAAGTCACCAAGCAAGTATTCATTTAACTAAACACACATGTTTAACCAATTGCCATTATCAAATACAAGGAGAATCCATTCCTCATGTCTTAAACATGGAATCGTTTCTCGACCAAAAGGTCGAGCCCAATGTCAACAATGCCCGCCATAGTTGCTCGCCTAGATGAGGTGCAACAAACTTGTTTTGCATTGTCATATTTTCTCTTTTCTCTATACAAGCATACTTTGGTATGCAAGAGAGTTCACTAGTCCACCACTCAAGTGGTGACTCATAAGATGCTCATCTCTAGCATGCATAACATACTTAGCATTTCCTAATGCATCATTACACTATTAATGCAAATACCCTAGCATGCATAATATCCTCATAATGCCATACTATATAAAATATGCATTTTCATAAATAACTTGCATGTCTCATGCAATCACAATTATCATTATGCCATAATTAACATAATTATGCATCTAATCAATCCTATAACAAGATAGGAGACATAGGGGGAGTTCACCCATTTCGGTGAGGTCAGACCCACCGGATACCCGTCGAAACCTCGCAGTACTTCGAAACGAAGTTGTCCCCCGAGCTTCTCATACCCTAAGATAATTTTCCAAGGGGTTAGGGGTATCGAACAAGCAATTTCGAAAACCACCAAGAACAATGGGGTAAATGGGTGGAATTTACCTTGAGCAAGTAAAACTTGTTCTAAGTCCCATTGGAGGTTAGAGATCATCAAATCCAACCTACAACAACATTCTACACCCATCAATTCCACCTCAAGGGTTCACAATCACGAAACCCCAAATCAAACCCTAATTTTCCAAGAAACTAGGTTTACATGCAATCTCAAGCAACAATCATAAATAGAGGTTGTAAAAGAGTTTACTAACCTCAAATCAAGCTTCCAACCAAGCTCACACAAGCTAGGGTTGAAGATCCATCCACCAACAAGCTCCATTCCTCAGCCCCGAGCTCCCTCCAAGCCTAGGAGCACTCCTCCACGAAGAAAATGGGGAGAAAAGAGATCAAAACCATGATCTAAGGGGTTGGGAGCAAGAAAACCTAGAGAGAGAGAGAGAGAGACCTACCTTCTTCCTCTCCTCCAACCTCAGCCAACAATGGCTGTGAAGGGGTGAAGGGGTAAGTTATAGAGATGTAACAATATCCCCATAAGCCCTTCCAAAGAACAAAATCACAAAACTGCACAAAAATGCATTCTGCAGCATTGTATACCGGTATGCGCATGGGCATACCGGTATCCAACCAAAAATTCCGCAACCCGAGCCTCGGCCAAGCGGTCTGCGCAAAGGGATTCCGGTATGCCTAGACCAGATACCGGTATACAGCGCATTCCGGTATCCGCTGCCGCATTCCGTAGAAGCCGAGAGCTGCGCACAACCAGTCTTCACTGGATTCCGGTATCCCCAAACCAGATACCGGTATGCGATTGCAAAATCTGCACTTTTGCAGATTTCGACTTCCAGAGTCCGTTTTCGCACTTTCTAAGTCCCGAAAACACTCCGAAGCTCGCCAAACTCAACTCAAAACTCCAGAATAGTATAAGTCACTATTCTCACACTAGAACTCCGCAATTTGCAAAAGTTCAGTGTACTACATACTCCCCTCCTAAAAAGGAGTTTCGTCCGCGAAACTACGGATCAACAACAACAAACAAACAGCAATCCAGAGGAGATAAGAACATCATCCTCGCAGTGAAGCCTCCAGCTCTCACACCAAGCGTCGCGTCCAAGACGTCGTTCCAAGGCATCTTGTAGTAGGAATAGTAATAATCCCGAATTCCTACATTCCATAAGTCCAATCCACATCAATGCTCCTTGAAGTTTAGACCTTCATGTAGTTCTAAAGAAACGTTATCCACCATCCGGGTGGACTTCAAATACTCGCTCAGAGCGTCCACACACATCATACACCTTCAGTAGATCTGAAGTAAAACAGCTCGACATGCCACTAGGCCCATTTGCCTAAGGGTCTCAAATAATCCTAAGAATCTAAACTTAGATTCTTCAGACATAAATCTCTTGGATTTCCTTAATCAAGCATCATCATCAGATCCTCTGATTCAAGTACCAAAATCACATCTCTCAACGGAAATCATCCGTTTTACTCAAAGTCCAAAGCAGTAGAGCCAGGCGCTCTAAGCAGTCGCACAATTCACCAAGGTATACTTGTGCGAAGATTTCCTCAATCCAACTCAGGTGAATAGTTACTCCTACTCACAATCTCTCAACAATCATCACGTCTAGCTTAGAAGCGAGACAATCCAATTCCGGAATCCCCGGTAATCGTCCTTTATCTATATAAAGTAGATAGCTTTCATATAGCACATTACATAGATCCTGCTATCACCGGTGCAACTTGTCAATTTCATCATCAAGACACTTTTTGACAATCTATTAGGAATCCATCCGCCGCAACATTCTTGATCTCAATTGCATCATTCACCAGTCGGGATCAAGGCTAACTTCCGTGATCCGATCCAAAGGATAGATATCACATCAATTATCTCATCTCATCGATAATCCTAGTACATCGGCCTCTAACCTGTTTTCATAGCTTCAACTCATTTCCTTGAGTATCGAGATATCTCCAACAATAAGGTCTGGGTGCACTCCACACCACTGACAATACATACAATTGCCACATTTTCAAGCAAATGCCATGGCAATCATTTCCAAATCACAATTTGGCAAATCCTCTTGCATTCTCTCACTTGCTGAAAGGTTAACCCTACTTTTCAATTTTACACCAAAGTGCAACTCAATCCATAGAGAGAAACACAACTACAAAACAAAAAGCCCACCTTCGGGGTAACCAAGGTTGGCGGTCATCGACCACACCAACGGTTCCAAGAAACTCCTCTCACACATATCTTCCCAAAAGGTTTAATCCCTTAATGTGTGAGTCCAGAAAAGGGAGTAGATAACTAGGTAATCTCTCCACCAATATCCATAACATCCAATCAAACTAAAAAGTTTGAACTTCGACCACATCCGCTTGTCTCAATCCACTATGGATGGTTGATTTCCTTGAGATCTCCAATCATAACCACTTTGGCATCAACTGCCAAGGGACGCTAGTCCTCACAACCAGATCAGCACGCCTTCCACTTGAAGCACTTGCAGTCCTCATTCAAGGAATCTTCATGGTCTTCATCGCCTCTCGACTTCCAACTCGTCGTCGATGCGCACAGGGACCAAGATACCCAAAAGGGCCAAACATCACAACACACAAGAGCATCAACAGCTCGAACGACATCACGACAATTTCGTAATGTCTACACCGAGCAAACAAGTTACCCTCGGTCCCAAACTCGAACTCGATCCAACGAGAGTAGCACTCAGATTGCAACTACCCTCGAGCAAAACTAAAAGAGCTTGATCGAACAGATCAACAGATCTCAGCTACGGGTACATATCCTTCATCGTGACCCTACCGAGTCCACGATAGTCGACTCACAGTCGAAATGACCCATCTGCTCAAACAAACGAGATCTACACTCCACAAGAGGAAATACTAGGCGAAAGAGGTCTCCAGACCAAGCCTTCAACTCTCACAACACAACCGGGATTGCACAAGCAACTCCCTCACAAGAGACATCCTCGCCTTTGAGGATTCTCAACACTCACCAAAGGTGCTGGCCTAAAGGCCACCCAGTCACTCAGCCAACAACCAGGCTTGGATAGGTGAAACAATCATCGCAATTAGCGAACCGCCTCCTGAAAACACTATTTTGTGTCCAGGTTCCCAAAGCACTGCAGCTCGGCTCACACACTCATCGGCAATCAAATAGCCGAAGAGCCAGCCCAAGTTCAAATTAGAACTATACGCTTTCAGCCAAATAAAGCCAATCACTTCGTTGGCGCACAAAACATCCAAAACTAACGGAGTACAAGAACAGTACTCTCAAGTCCAAACACTCAGGACCACTCAATCTGCAAGCATCAAGGGATAAGTTCCCTGCCAAGCATTCGGCAAACAGCCGATCCAAAGCCACAATCATAACAAACAACAAGATCCAATACTACGAGCTGCGACAACCTCCATTGTCGCTGCATCATCCTCTGCCTGTCAAATAGACATGCATTCACCCGGTGCCAACCGCACGAAGTCGATCTCAATATCGTCGACATTAAACTCCTCAAACACTCCAACTGGAAATGGCCCACCTGGCCACGAAGAGAGCACTAGCCTCAACTCCAAGAGTATCATCGGGTACATGCGGACTTCACCGCTCACACATCACAATGGTCGATGACGATTTGACGTCGTCCCATTAACATCCTGCCAAAGGTCCACCTTCTCGAGGTCAATCTCTCCTGGATCACTTGATTGTCCTCTTACAATAATCTTGCCACTCATAGTAGCTTCTTTTACCGTCCTAACGGTCTCCACATCTCTTGCCCTTATCAAGGTGCGATCCACATTTTCATAAAATTTCCTGAGGTCGACTGCCAACTGGATCGACAAATCCTCCAGTTGCTTAATCCTCTCGTCTGCCGGCGCAAAGCCTCAACTTGAAGTAGTCATCATGATTGATCGCCGCTCCACCACACTCGCTGAATTTACCAGTTGCTCTCCCAACTTCAGGGTCTCACCAAATCCGGAGGATGCAGAAGTCCCGTCTCGGCTGCCTCGGCCGCCATCAAAAGTGCGTCGATCACCACTCAAGCTGCAACAAGCAAAACATGCGCGGGTGAAACACCCCACGCCAACGCATCCCCACACAAAACTATAACCCCAATCACGCGAAAGTAATGAAGTGGACTCCCACTATTCCCCGATGTCACGTTGTCGGCCGCCAACGTGACCCTCCAAGGGTATAGAAGTGGTTCACTCCGATCTAACTCCAACAAGTTTGGAGCTTTTAGAAACGATCCAATCATAATACTTTCGCCAATAAGTCATAAGAGATCTCGTCTCTCACGTTCCTATTCCTTATCGTCCAACCTGCCTAAGGTTTACTAGGTCCACTAAGACTCAACCCTAGGCTCTGATACCACTATAATCTGTCACGCCCCGGGCCCTCGTGGGAGCCTACCAGGCACGTGCGCAGACCCGCCGTGTACCTCAAACAACATAATGTACACAAGGCGTCTATGCTAACAACCATCAAGAAGGATAAAGAATACATCCTAACAAGGTAATCAGAGCGAGAACATAGTTCTACATCTAAAACAAAATCCACATAACTAAAATTCCAAGATATACAATAGCATTATACATCTTTTTAACTAGTAGATCAATCAACAAATCTATACATCTTTCATTCAACATACAATGAAAGGAAAACCCATGGTATGCCTACAACAACACCGTAGAGGCTCTAGCTAGCTGCTAACCCCTCGCCGCGATCCCAAGCCTCTCCTGCTGCGGAAGGCTCTGAAAAACCCAACAACAATGGGGGTGAGAACTATTATCAATAGTTCCCAGTGGGTAAGCCGCCGAGAGTGGCGAATTACACCGCTAGGTCAACTGAGGCAAGATAGTATAACTGAAATATAAAACAGAAAGCATATAACATTTAATGCTAAACAGGTAGTTCTACAACTATCTTGCCTCCAAAAACTAAATCATCTACATGAACATGAATATGTTCTATTGTCATAGCTCAACATTTAATCACATCATTTTACATGCATGTCAAATTAATGCCATGATTATGGTTGAAAGAATCTCTTTTCATAATATCATCGTATATTCATGCCACTATACTAACCAATATGAGTATAGGCCTAATGCTACTATGGATGCCAATGTATGTAGTGACTCACTACTATGTCCAACTACAAATGAATGCATCCCAATAGTGTCAAGCTAAGTAATGCCACGATATGCGACTCACTACTAAGTCCATACACTACATGTATATGCATCAAGCAACCAATGTACTATGTCCAATTTACTTAGCTTTTACCCAATCCACGAGGGGACTTACACAAGGTAACATCCCGGCTTGTGCCATGCCTAATGGTCCCGTGGTAGTCAGCATTCTCTCGCAAGAATGAGACACTCCCCCAACGGCGATCCACTTCGGCGCTCAATCCCGCACGGGCGATCAAACATCGCAAGGCTAACTCCGGAGTGCCGGCTTGTAGGGAGCGACCCTCACAAGCATGTGCGAATGAGCACAAGGGCAAACAAGCGCTGATCATAAGCATCATATCCAAGGCCAAATACATCTCAATCATCATGTCTAAAACATGGAATCACAACATCGACTCGAGGGTCGGAATCATGACACATAAGTCACACTTGTTCTCAAATCACTTGTGGATATAATTCTACCAATATGTAACATGTCTCTAACATGCAAATGGTTACATTTCACTCTACCAATAGGAATGGACCTAAGTCTCATTCATGACCCCAACGGGTTACTATCATATGCTATAACCAAAGCCATGATCAATGCATTATACTAATGCTATTTTCGATGCATTCTACAATGCCAATATTTATGCATTCTACCAATGCCATACCCATGCATTATCTTAATGCTACATATCTTGCATTCTACAATGCTAACTAAATCATCATTCAAGATTTATATATGTCATACTACATGAACTTCCACTTTATGGAGTATAAGTCACCAAGCAAGTATTCATTTAACTAAACACACATGTTTAACCAATTGCCATTATCAAATACAAGAAGAATCCATTCCTCATGTCTTAAACATGGAATCGTTTCTCGACCAAAAGGTCGAGCCCAATGTCAACAATGCCCGCCATAGTTGCTCGCCTAGATGAGGTGCAACAAACTTGTTTTGCATTGTCATATTTTCTCTTTTCTCTATACAAGCATACTTTGGTATGCAAGAGAGTTCACTAGTCCACCACTCAAGTGGTGACTCATAAGATGCTCATCTCTAGCATGCATAACATACTTAGCATTTCCTAATGCATCATTACACTATTAATGCAAATACCCTAGCATGCATAATATCCTCATAATGCCATACTATATAAAATATGCATTTTCATAAATAACTTGCATGTCTCATGCAATCACAATTATCATTATGCCATAATTAACATAATTATGCATCTAATCAATCCTATAACAAGATAGGAGACATAGGGGGAGTTCACCCATTTCGGTGAGGTCAGACCCACCGGATACCCGTCGAAACCTCGCAGTACTTCGAAACGAAGTTGTCCCCCGAGCTTCTCATACCCTAAGATAATTTTCCAAGGGGTTAGGGGTATCGAACAAGCAATTTCGAAAACCACCAAGAACAATGGGGTAAATGGGTGGAATTTACCTTGAGCAAGTAAAACTTGTTCTAAGTCCCATTGGAGGTTAGAGATCATCAAATCCAACCTACAACAACATTCTACACCCATCAATTCCACCTCAAGGGTTCACAATCACGAAACCCCAAATCAAACCCTAATTTTCCAAGAAACTAGGTTTACATGCAATCTCAAGCAACAATCATAAATAGAGGTTGTAAAAGAGTTTACTAACCTCAAATCAAGCTTCCAACCAAGCTCACACAAGCTAGGGTTGAAGATCCATCCACCAACAAGCTCCATTCCTCAGCCCCGAGCTCCCTCCAAGCCTAGGAGCACTCCTCCACGAAGAAAATGGGGAGAAAAGAGATCAAAACCATGATCTAAGGGGTTGGGAGCAAGAAAACCTAGAGAGAGAGAGAGAGAGAGACCTACCTTCTTCCTCTCCTCCAACCTCAGCCAACAATGGCTGTGAAGGGGTGAAGGGGTAAGTTATAGAGATGTAACAATATCCCCATAAGCCCTTCCAAAGAACAAAATCACAAAACTGCACAAAAATGCATTCTGCAGCATTGTATACCGGTATGCGCATGGGCATACCGGTATCCAACCAAAAATTCCGCAACCCGAGCCTCGGCCAAGCGGTCTGCGCAAAGGGATTCCGGTATGCCTAGACCAGATACCGGTATACAGCGCATTCCGGTATCCGCTGCCGCATTCCGTAGAAGCCGAGAGCTGCGCACAACCAGTCTTCACTGGATTCCGGTATCCCCAAACCAGATACCGGTATGCGATTGCAAAATCTGCACTTTTGCAGATTTCGACTTCCAGAGTCCGTTTTCGCACTTTCTAAGTCCCGAAAACACTCCGAAGCTCGCCAAACTCAACTCAAAACTCCAGAATAGTATAAGTCACTATTCTCACACGAACGAGGATTGAAACCCCGTGATAGCGTTCTATTACGCCAACGAGTGCGAGCTTGCCATGAGTACATGCTCAGATTCGAACGAACGAGGATTGAAACCTGTGAGAGCATTCTATTACGCCAAAGAGTGCGAGCTTGCCACGAGTACATGCTCAGATTCGAACGAACGAGGATTGAAACCCGGTGATAGCGTACTATTACGCCAACGAGTGCGAGCTTGCCACGAGTACATGCTCAGATTCGAACGAACGAGGATTGAAACCCCGTGAGAGCGTTCTATTACGCCAAAGAGTGCGAGCTTGCCACGAGTACATGCTCAGATTCGAACGAACGAGGATTGAAACCCCGTGAGAGCGTTCTATTACGCCAAAGAGTGCGAGCTTGCCACGAGTAGATGCTCAGATTCGAACGAACGAGTGAAACCCCATGAGAGCGTTCTATTACGCCCAAAGAGTGCGAGCTTGCCACGAGTACATGCTCAGATTCGAACGAACGATTAAAACCCCATGAGAGCGTTCTATTACTCCAAAGAGTGCGAGCTTGCCACGAGTACATGCTCAGATTCGGACGAACGAGGATTGAAACCCATGAGAGCGTTCTATTACGCCCAAAGAGTGCGAGCTTGCCACGAGTACATGCTCAGATTCGAACGAACGAGGATTGAAACCCCGTGAGAGCGTTCTATTACGCCAAAGAGTGCGAGCTTGCCACGAGTTCATGTTCAGATTCGAACGAACGAGGATTGGAACCCCATGAGAGCGTTCTATTACGCCCAAAGAGTGCGAGCTTGCCACGAGTACATGCTCAGATTCGACGAACGAGGATTGAAACCCCATGAGAGCGTTTCTATTACGCCCAAAGAGTGCGAGCTTGCCACGAGTACATGCTCAGATTCGAACGAACGAGGATTGAAACCCCATGAGAGCGTTCTATTACGCCCAAAGAGTGCGAGCTTGCCACGAGTACATGCTCAGATTCGAACGAACGAGGATTGAAACCCCATGAGAGCGTTCTATTACGCCCAAAGAGTGCGAGCTTGCCACGAGTACATGCTCAGATTCGAACAAACGAGGATTGAAACCCCATGAGAGCGTTCTCTATTACGCCCAAAGAGTGCGAGCTTGCCACGAGTACATGCTCAGATTCGAACGAACGAGGATTGAAACCCCATGAGAGCGTTCTATTACGCCCAAAGAGTGCGAGCTTGCCACGAGTACATGCTCAGATTCGAACGAACAAGGATTGAAACCCCATGAGAGCGTTCTATTACGCCCAAAGAGTGCTAGCTTGCCACGAGTACATGCTCAGATTCGAACGAACGAGGATTGAAACCCCTGAGAGCGTTCTATTACGCCCAAAGAGTGCGAGCTTGCCACGAGTACATGCTCAGATTCGAACGAACTAGGATTGAAACCCCATGACAGAGTTCTATTACACTCAAAGAGTGCGAGCTTGCCACGAGTACATGCTCAGATTCGAACGAACGACGCTAGAAACCCCATGAGAGCGTTCTATTACGCCCAAAGAGTGCGAGCTTGCCACGAGTACATGCTCAGATTCGAACGAACGAGGATTGAAAGCCCCATGAGAGCGTTCTATTACGCCCAAAGTGTGCGAGTTTGGCACGAGTACATGCTCAGATTCGAACGAACGAGGATTGAAGGCCCATGAGAGCGTTCTTTTACGCCTAAAGAGTGCGAGCTTGCCACGAGTACATGCTTAGATTCGAACGAACCAGGATTGAACCCCCATGAGAGCGTTCTATGTACGCCCAAAGAGTGCGAGCTTGCCACGAGTACATGCTCAGATTCGAAGGTCTATCACCCTTCCTATAAAGTTTGAAATGCTACAAACGTAGACAAAATTTTATGTTATAAATACAGATACTTCTTATAATGCATTGTAAGGTGAGCCTTGGTTACATAGATACTACGTGGTGCTATCTACCCTGCATCAATGTCTAAAGTATATAAAAGATGGAGAGGAATACAAAATTGATTGTGATATTCGACCATTTGGAGTTCATAAAATTCGTTATGATGGTACAAGATACTTTATAGAATCAGAAGCTACGGACTAAAGGTATACTCGATCTAAAAGACAACCCCCAAGAAGAAGGAACCGGTAGACGGGATTAAAAAGGAGTCAACAGTCCCGCATTTTAGAAGCGACTTAGATAGTTCCGACCTTGATAAAGATAATTATGTTGGGCTATGAAGCTGCTTTCAAGTAATTTAAACACCCTTGAAGTCAAGAGACTGTCAGAAGATGAACATCACTTTAAAGCTTATGTCAATGCCAATAGAATAATTACAAAAGCTCCTGAGCTGGTAGAGGAACATTGGTGATTATCAGGGTTCCAGAAAAGTGTCACAAGCCTCTTTCTACAAAACAAGTTGTTATTGTGGATCATTTAAAAACTTTCTTCGTCCCACCAAAGATAGAGGAGATTGAAGGAGGGAGAATGGTGAAAAGAAGAATTCTTTTTTATAAATCAGACGGTCTAAAATCAGATGGTCTAAAACCTGCTAGCATCATCGAGTTAGAGGATTATGATGAAGACATATACGAAGATATAGAAATTTCAAATTATTTTTCAGCTAACTTGAAAAAATTGAAACACAAGTTAGGTTGCCCCTGAAGAAGATCTTGGGCCGCAAAAATTCTTTCAACAAATGTGGAATCCACCTCAAAGAAAATTCATATTTCCAAATAGAAAATCTAACAATACAAGTGGCTTAGAATATTACAGAAGTTCTGCCTATCAAGATATCCATACCTGCAATATGATCAATACGAATGAACACGTAAAGGATGATAAGGAAGTTATTGTTGAGCATTTGGTTGATAAACAAAAACCTTTTGAACTAAAAGATGCATCTCAAGAGGTTGAAGATGGGGGACAAGTAACTTTAGACGAGCTTCTTGAGATAAATCTGCAGATAGAAGAAGATCCAAGACCCACTTATATAAGTGCACTACTTCCAAAAGAAGAACAAAAGAAACTAAAGGCGTTGCTAATAGAATTTAAAGATTGCTTTGCATGGAGCTATAAAGAAATGTTATGCCTTAATCCGAAAGTGGTTGTTCATAAGTTAGCTATAGACCCTGAAGCTCACCTAGTCAAACAAGCTCCTAGGAGGGTAAGAGTGGATTTAGAGGAATAAATAATTACGGAAAACAAAAAGCTCATTGAGGCAGGCTTTATAAGGAAAAAAAAATATGCTAATTGGATCGCTAGCATTGTCCCGGTCAAGGAAAAGAATGGCTAAATTCGTATGTGCGTCGACTTTCGGGACTTAAAAAAAGCTTGCCCAAAAGATGACTTTCCATCACCAATAACTGAGCTAAGGGATAGTGATTTGCTCCACAAGGCAGTTGATTGCTCTACAAGATAGTTGAGGGCTATGTCGATGATTTGGTTGTGAAAACAAAAAACAAAGAAAATCACTTTCAAAATCTAAAGACTGTCTTCACCCAACTGAGTGAGTACCAGTTAAAAATAAACCTGCTCAAATGTGCATTCAGAGTCTTTTCCAGTAAATTTCTAGGCTTCATTGTTAGGCACCGGAGAGTAAAAATCAATCCTTCAAAAATCAAAGCTATTATAGAGATGCCTCCTCCAAAGAATTTAAAATAGCTTCGATCCTAACAAGAAAGATTAGCATACATCAAAAGATTTATTTCAAATCTCTCTGGTGTGGTCAATCCTTTTTCCAAACTAGTAAAAAAGGTTGCGCCATTTGTCTGGGATGCAGAATGCCAAGTAGCTTTCGAAGACATAAAAAGATACTTAATGAATCCGCCAGTACTTGCCGCTACAATACATGGCGGACCCTTGATATTATACATAGCAGTCCTCGACGGGTCACTGGGAGCACTTTTGGTGCAAAATAATAAAGAAGAAAAGGAACAAACTCTATATTGCCTCAGTAGGATGTTGGTGGGAGCAGAGAATTCATATTCATCGATAGAAAAGTACTGCTTAGTGCTCATATTTGTTGTCAAGAAACTAAGATATTATATGCTTGAGCACAAAATTTATTTAATGTTGAAAATCGATCCACTCAAATTCTTAGTGACAAGGCCTGTTTTAATTGGAAGGCTAGCAAAATGGATAGTGATTCTTTTGGAGTATGATATTACAGACATGCCAGAAAAGGCTATGAAGGGGCAAGCACTTGCTGATTTTCTAGTAGCGCATCCGGTACCTAATGACTCGCTGTTGGTATGTGATCTACCAGATGAAGAAATATTACTCATTAAAGACGTACAACCATGTTGAGAGATGTACTTCGATGGAGCATCCTCCGTCCAACCTCCATATAGCCCAAATATTCCGCAAATAAGAGCAGGGTTCGGTCTAATTTTTGTAACACCTGAAAGAGAAATCTTGCGATATTCTCTAGCACTTTCTGAATCTCGTACAAATAATGAAGCTGAATATAAAGCCTTAATTGCGGGATTGGAGATAGTCCTCTTCATGAATATACAAAAACTACACATCTATGGAGTCTCTCAGCTAATCATTAATCAGGTGATGGGCAAATACAAAGTCCACAATCCGAAATTAACCAAATATCAGAAAAAAGTACAAGAACTCATGAAGAAAATACCAAATGTCATGCTAGAAAGGGTATTCCGAACCGTAAACCGGAAGGTTGATGCCCTAGCTAGACTAGCTAAAGAGCTAACTAATCCTAATCTTGACAAAGTCTATGTGACCAATAAGAATAGAAAGATCCTATCATCTATAGACTTGAATTTTGAAAAAGAATAAAAAAAAATTCAGAAGGCAGTGCTAAAAGTTGAAGTCGAAGATGATTGGAGAGAACCCTTCACTAATTATTTCAGATACAATAAACTCCCTAAAGAGAAGCCAAAACAAGTTCAATTGAAAAAGAAGGCAATGCGGTATGCCTTCGTGAATGATACCCTCTGTCGAAGGTACTACAATCAGTTACGACTGAGATGCAATCGCTAGAAGAAATTAAACAGGTTATCCATGAAGTACATTCGGGGGTATACGGTGCACACCAATCCGGCCCAAAGATGCGCCTCAAAATTAAACATTTGGACTATTATTAGCTTACAGTGGTTCAAGATTGTATGGAATACGCTGCCATCAATGCCAAATCCATAGCGACTTCATCTATCAACATCTTTATCCTCTACACCCAACAATTGCCTCTTGGCTGTTCGACATGTGGGGAACAGACATTATAGGGCCAATTAATCCTCTTGCATCTCGGGGGCAGAGATTCATTCTTACCGCAACAGACTTTTCTCTAGATAGGCTGAGGCTATTCTGCTAATCGAAGTGAAAGCAGATAATATCATAAAATTCTTTGGAGAAAATATTCTGAACCGTTTCGGGGTTTGTAGTACCCCTGGGGCCTAACTGACGGAATGACTGTAGTATCCTAGACTGTTCGACGCTTCTGGAGAAGGTCGAGACAAGTCGGAGTCGTTTCGGCGTCAAATAGACGCGAAAACGGACTCGAAGCGCCGAAGCAAGCCAAAACTGAAGTTTTGGGCTTTTGAACTTTAGGGCGCCCGGAAGTCTTGTTTTGGGCGCCCAGATGTGCAGCGCTCATTTCTGAAAACTGCTAAGTCATTTCGGATCTATGTTTCGGGCGCCCGGAAAGTGAGTCCGGAAATCCTACCTCGTGAGTATCGATCTGCTTGACACGTGTTGGGTGGTTGGTGAGATCCGCCGGACCAGGTTAGGGCACACCGGACCGCGGCGGAGAGTCCGATGCTCGAGTTGGTGCAGGCTGAAGAACCGGGCGCCCACTTCATGAGTTTCGGGCGCCCGAATGTGTGGATTTTCTGCTGAGGACAGGTTAGTTGTAATTCTGTTCTTGAGGCTCATTGCACCGAAACTAGTGGTCTATAAAAGAAGTGGACGACCTCCCCTGAGGCTCTTTTCTCCTCTCTTCAAGGTAAACTGGGATCTTGCAAAGGAAACCCTCTCTTCTCTCCCAATTTCATCTTCCTCCATTGATGATTTTGGTTTCCTGCTGAAACTGCAACGTCGACCTGGGGTGTTTGTGCTCGTGTGCAGTGTAGGAGTGTCCAAATCCAACGAAACTTGGTTTGTTAGATAGAGGACTCGCAGAGGAAGAAGTGGAATCCTTCCAATCGCGATTTGGACAGGTATGTAAGCTACAGTTGTTGTTTCACTGGACTCCTTGTGTTCTTGAGCTGAAACTTGGGTTTTTCCTTTGATCTTTGGATCCAATCTCTTGGGAGCTGGATTTTCGAAGTGAAGAGTGATCCTTCCACTTTCCTTGCTGGTTTGGAGGTTCTTCCCACCTGAATTGAGGATTCAAAGGTGAGTTCTAGCTCAGATTTTGAGTAATTGCTTAAGTGCTGAATTTTTAGGTCATTGATGGAATTTCTTAGATTTTTAGATCCAGATCTTTGTGAGGATCTTTGGAGAGGTTTTGGATTGTTCCATCACTATTTTTGTGAGGTTTGTGACCTCTTTCAATGA
This sequence comes from Puya raimondii, assembly GCA_016920855.1. Lineage (NCBI taxonomy): Eukaryota > Viridiplantae > Streptophyta > Magnoliopsida > Poales > Bromeliaceae > Puya > Puya raimondii. The sequence goes on from JABWPP010000050.1 coordinate 127,863,253, forward strand.
GCTAGATTCGTTGGAATCCCTGAATTCTTGCTGTTTTTGAGATTTGCTTAAGTGCTGGAACTTCTGGATCCATGTGCAGGAGGGTCCAGATGTTGATCTGATTCAGTGTTTAGGCTTTTTGGACATCGAGTCGAGCTCCGTTTTGGCTGAAATTTGGAGGGTTTGTTCTTGAACCTCTGCTGGTGAGTTGAGCCAAATTTCACTGCATTTGGACTTAGGATTTGGATTTTATCGCATGTTGAATACATGTGGGTTGTGCTGCCAGGCTGCAGTTCTGGGCTGATGTTCTGGGCGCCCAGAACAGTGAGCAGGTGGGTCCGAATCTCGAGGTTGCAGATTTGAGCTCGATTTCGGCCGGTGTTGCTTGGAGGCCTTCCTCTCGACTCCTAGCCGTTGTTGGATAGCTTTCGAGGTGGGTTGATGTTACCGAAATCGCCGGTTTTCCTCCTAAGCTGTAAAGAGTGCAGCATGCTGTTTTATCCTCTGTTAAATCATGTTAGTAGCTCGAATTCATGAATTTGCATGTATTAATATGAAATATGAATTTGGAGCATAAATTGATAATTTATTGACATGACTTTACATGCTGAACTGGGAATTGACTTAGGAGAAAACTCGCGAACATACAACCGTCACTTTTCGAACTGTTATCAGATTTAGCTCTAGGAGCCGTTTCTGTTCTTGTATCACCGCTGTTAGTGCGAGGTGGATACTTAGTTCGTTATAGGACGAGTTTACGCTCGTGCTGGGATGCCGAGCTTGTATTTACAGCAGGGTTAGACTGTTCTGTATTACCGGGTGCCGTCGGGGTTGACGGTGGACCCAGACTCTTGTTTTAGCTTCTGGTTGTGCTGAGGGCACGTGAGCTTAGAGTCTTTGACCCCTTTTGACCCCTTTGTTCTTTGACTATAGCCTGCCGGAGCCTGTTTGTGCTCGACAGAGATACGCGTACTAACTCGGCTGGGTAGCTCCCCCGAGTGCCGCTCCGGAGTGAGGCCTCTTTTGCGTTGATGTCGCTACAGATTGTGGATCTGTTTTGGACCGGCTACCCTTTTTGGTAGTGTGCGGTGTGGCTAGGCAGTTGGCTGGACGAGCCCGTTTGGGCGGTTCCGATAGATAGGGTCAGGGATGATTTCTCACTTTGGTGATGCTTACTTGAGAGTTGACTGGGATAGTGGTAGGGTAGTGGCATGATAGCTGTAGAGTTTATTCCAGCTTACTTTGTTGTTCTTTACCTACCAGCTATACTGTTAGTCTCGTAGACTTAGTGGGTGGACCGTTGAGGTCGGTATCGGTACCCACTGAGGACTACTTCTTTTGATAGTAGTTCTCACACCCATTGTTGCCACTTTTTTTTGCAGAGCCTTCTTCTGTTGCGGCTGCTGCGCCTGCTTCCGCGGATCGAGGTAAGGGAGTCGCGAGCTAGATCCCTACCTGTCCATGTTGTCCCTAGAGGAGGACCCTACTGGAGATAGTTTCTTTTTGGGTTGTGCCATGTACATATAGTGTGGATTTGTACCTATTTTGGTTGTGGTGTACCTGTTGTATTTTGGACTCTATATGTACAGGTGGTTTTTGTTATTAGTATGTTTTATTGCAGCTCTATATATCTCTTGTAGTGGCTTGTATGTTTGTTTACAGGTTAGCTATCGCTTCGTATACATAGAAAAATCTATGTATACGGCGGATCTGTTGGCGAGCCCGGGGAAACGAGTAATCCGGGGCGTGACAGATTAAGTTGGTATCAGAGCTTAGGAATAGGTCGTTGGGACTTAGTAAACCCTAGGCTATGGCAGACCCTAGGAATGCAAGACGTGAGAGACGTGACTTGCCGCGAAAGTCATCGATTTGACTGTTGAACTCATCCTTAAGTGGAGGGAGTGATAGAAGGCGTGTGTCCTTTCCTGTCGCGAACTTGCGTTGGCTGCAGACGACGTCAAGCAGCGAGGGAAAAGAGACGACCTTCTGGACTTTCGCTTGATTGGGTCTTAAGTTGTTTTGTGGTTGTTGACTGATCTGTGTGTTGCGCAGGTGAGCATGGCGCCTCCCCGACACCGAGGTCGACCCCCCACGCGGGCTACCCCCGCGCCTTCTGTGGTGCCTGAGCAGGCGGGACCTAGTGCACCCCCTGATGTGTGTGAGCAGTTGACTGCGCTAGCCGAGTCAGCTAGGCAGCAGAGTGCACTTTTGCGGAGGATGTGTGATACCATTACTCACACGTGGAGTGCAGCACCTAGAGCGACGGAGTCGCAGGAGCCACCTCCTGCTGTTCCAGTGGATGTTCCAGCTGCAGCCGTACCCCCAGCAGCGGCAGTTCCGGCCGCACCGGTTGGCGACACTTCCCGGTCAGGTGGACAGATGTCGGAGGCTGAGCAGGAGCGGATGACCGAGAGACTGGCTCGTTTTTGTCGGTTTGATCCACCCCGTTTTGATGGTAGCCACACCGAGCCATGGGTGGTGGAGGCCTGGGTAGGCGAGATGGAGAAGTTATTCGAGGATCTCTTCGTGCCAGAGCGGGAGCGGGTTCACTTGGCAGTTCACTGCCTGACAGGTGATGCACACATCTGGTGGACGAGGACGAGATCGAGCAGGTCGCTGGATGCGCTGCATTTGAGTTGGACCGAGTTCTGCGGGATGCTGTATGGGTCCTATTTCCCTAACAGCGTGAAGCAGAAACTCGAGGAGGATTTGAAGAGTCTACTCCAGGGAGATCGCACAGTGCAGGAGTATACTCGGGAGTTTACCAGACTCCTGAACTGTGTTCCTTTTGCTGCGAGAGATGAGGCTCACAGAGTTTTTATTTGTTCGAGCGAGGATTGAGACATGAGATATTTGTCTTAGTTCAGGCGCAGAGGTTGCAGACCTTGGACGCGTCGATCGAGCAGGCGCTATGGGTGGAGCGAGGAGCCTTGACGGCGAGTGAGCGGGCAGCCCCTCTGAGTCAGGGTTTGGATAGGAAGCGCCCGACTCCGGAGGACGGAGGACATACCAGCGGCAGACGCCCGCCGAGACCTCCACGATCACGTTCTCAGGGTCGTGGGTTTTCGGGGCGACAGAGGTCTGGTGGATCCCGTCAGCAGGGACGGCAGCAGAGGGGAGCACCGAGATGTGTCATCTGCGGAGGACCACATTGGCCTAGGCAGTGCGAGCAGCGAGAGGGCCGGTGTTTTGGGTGTGGTCAGTCCGGACATCTGCGGGCAGCTTGTCCCCGAGCAGCGTCGCCTGTACCATCGATCGCATCGGCACCCCCAGTTCATCAGCAGGCCTATGGAGCTCCACCGAGTCACAGCCAGATGGATCGGGCTTCTGTACCACGCCTGGGTGAGCGGCGGCAGCAGGCGCAGAGCGGCAGAGTCTTTGTGGCTCAACTGGAGGACTCCACGGCGGCGGATCATGTGGTGGCAGGTATCATTTTAATTTCTGGCATTAGAGCTCGTGCATTATTTGATACCGGTGCATCACATTCTTTTGTTAGTCGAGCATTTGCATCCTTGCATGGGCTAGTGATAGGGCCGTTACCTTGTGCACGAGAGGTGCAGATTCCCGAGCACGTTTTGCGTGTGGAGGACTGTTGTCGAGCTTGCCCAGTGCAGCTTGGACCTTGGGTGATGCCCGCAGACCTGTTGGTCTTGGGGCGATTGTAGGATTTTGATGTGGTGCTCGGCATGGATTGGCTGACGCGCTACTTCGCGACGATCGACTGTGGCGAGAGGACCGTGACGTTTCGCGAGCCAGGCCAGGAGGAGTACGTGTATCGAGGCTGCAGGAGCACGTTGTTTGCGACGTGGATTTCGTCGGCACGAGCGAGACAGATGATGAGTCGAGGATGTACCGCATTTCTGGCGACTGTTGTGGAGGTATCTGCAGTGGCACCGGAGCTCGAGGACATCTCTGTAGTCCGCGAGTTTCCGGACGTGTTTCCCCCGGAGTTGACTGAGATGCCACCAGACAGGGAGGTCGAGTTTGTGATTGACGTAGTCCTAGGAACTGCGTCAATCTCAAAGACACCCTACCGAATGGCACCGGCTGAGCTGAGAGAGCTTAAGACGCAGCTTCAAGATTTGATGGATAAAGGGTTTGTGAGACCCAGTGTATCGCCTTGGGGAGCGCCGGTGTTATTCGTGAAGAAGAAGGATGGTTCACTTAGACTTTGTGTGGATTATCGAGAGTTGAATAAAGTGACCATCAAGAACAGGTATCCTTTGCCGCGCATTGATGATCTGTTTGATCAACTGCAAGGATCTTGTGTCTTCTCGAAGATTGACTTGCAGTCTGGTTACCACCAATTGAAGGTGAAGGCCGAGGATATTCCTAAGACGGCTTTTAGGACCCGGTACGGGCATTATGAGTTTACGGTGATGCCGTTTGGATTGACTAATGCCCCTGCCGCGTTTATGGATTTGATGAATCGAGTGTTTAAGCCGTTCTTAGAACGGTTTGTTGTCACACCCCAGATTACTCGTTTCCCCGGGCTCGCCAACAGATCCGCTGTATACATAGATATTTCTATGTATACGAAGCGATAGCTAACCTGTAACAAACATACAAGCCACTACAAGAGATATATAGAGCTGAAATAAAACATACTAATAACAAAAGCCACCTGTACATATAGGATCCAAAATACAACAGGACCTCCACCACCAAAATAAGAACAAATCCACACTATATGTACATGGCACAACTCAAAAAGAAACTATCTCCAGTAGGGTCCTCCTCTAGGAACAACAGGGACAGGTAGGGATCTAGCTCGCGACTCCCTACCTCGATCCGCAGGAACAAGAGCAGCAGCCGCAACCGACGAAGGCTCTGCAAGAAAAAGTGGCAACAATGGGTATGAGAACTACTATCAAAAGAAGTAGTCCTCAGTGGGTACCACTACCGACCTCAACGGTCCACCCACTAAGTCTACGAGACTAACAGTATAGCTGGTAGGTAAAGAACAACAAGATAAGCTGGAATAAACTCAACAGCTGAATGCCACTACCCTACCACTATCCCAGTCAAACTCTCAAGTAAGCATCACCAAAGTGAAAGGTCACCCCTGACCCAATCTAACGGAACCGCCCAAAAGGGCTCGTCCAGCCAACTCTCAAAGTAAAAGCATCCCCAACCAATAGGTAACCAGCACTGACCCAATCCACATGGACTGCAATACGCCCGTCCCGCCTGTCTAAGCAACACCGTACGCTACCTCAAAGGCACTGGGTGGAGAGCGAGAGACCCACCGGGACTAAGACGACATCAACGCAAGTAGCCAGGCTCCGGAGCGGCACTCATGGGCGCTACCCAAACGAGTATGCAAGCGTGTCTCTGTCGAGCTCAATCAGGCTCATACAGGCTAAGTCACTATAAATGGGTCAAGTCGGTCTAACAACCAAGGCTCACGTACCCTCAGTACAATCTGATACCAGAAAAGGGATCTGGGTCCACCGTCACCCCCGACGGCACCCGAAAACACAAAACAGCCTAACCCTGCTGTAAACACAAGCTCGGCATCCCAGCACAAGCGTAAACTCGTCCTATAACGAACTAAGTATCCACCTCGCACTAACAGCGGTGATACAAGAACAGAAACGGCTCCTAGAGCTAAATCTGATAACAGTTCGAAAAGTGACGGTTGTATGTTCGCGAGTTTTCTACTAAGTCAATTCCCAGTTCAGCATGTAAAGTCATGTCTATAAATTATCAATTTATACTCCAAATTCAGATTTCATAATAATACATGCAAATTCATGAATTCGAGCTACTAACATGATTTAACAGATGATAAAACAGCATGCTGCACTCTCTACAACTTAGGAGGAAATCCGGCGATTTCGGTAACATTAACCCACCTCAAAAGCTATCCAACAACGGCTAGGAGTCGAGTGGAAGGCCTCCAAACAACACCGGCTGAAATCGATCTCAAATCTGCAACCTCGAGATTCGGACCCACCTGCTCACTGTTCTGGGCGCCCAGAACATCAGCCCAGAACTGCAGCCTGGCAGCACAACCCACATGTATTCAACATGCGATAAAATCCAAATCCAAGTCCAAATGCAGTGAAATTTGGCTCAACTCACCAGCAGAGGTTCAAGAACACACCCTCCAAATTTCAGCCAAATCGGAGTTCGACTCGATGTCCAAAAGGTCCACACACTGAACCGGATTCACTTCTGGACCCTCCTGCACATGGATCCAGAAGTTCCAGCACTTAAGCAAACCTCAAAAACAGCAAGAATTCAGGGATTCCAACGAATCTAGCTCATGGAAAAGGGTCACAAACCTCTCAAATACAGTGATGGAACAAACCAAAACCTCTCCAAAGATCCTCACAAAGATAAGGAATGAGGAAGGACTAATCTTCACTTCGTAATTCCAGCTCCCAAGAGATTGGATCCAAAAGATCAAAGGAAAAACCCAAGTTTCAGCTTAAGAACACAAGGGATCCAATGAAACATCAACTGTAGCTTACATACCTGTCCAAATCGCGATTGGAAGGATTACACTTCTTCCTCTGCGAGTCCTCTATCCAACAAACCAAGTTTCGTTGGATTTGAACATTCCTACACAGCACACGAGCACAAACACCTCAGGTCGACGTTGCAGTTTCAGCAGGAAACCAAGATCATCAGGAAACCAAGAGAGAAGAGAGGGTTTCCCTTGCAAGATCCGAGTTCACCTTGAAGAGGGGAGAAAAGAGCCTCAGGGGAGGTCGTCCACTTCTCTTATAGACAAAGGATCTCGGTGCAATGGGCCTCAAGAACAGAAATGCTCTAACCTGTTTCTCAGCAGGAAATCCACATTCGGGCGCCCGAAACCCAAGAAGTGGGCGCCCAGTTCTTCAGCCAGCACAAGCCCAGAACATCGGACTCTCCGCCGCGGTCCGGTGCGCCCTAACCTGGTCCGGCGGATTTCACCAACCAATCGACACGTGTCAAGCGGATCGATACTCACGAGGTAGGATTTCCGGATCCACTTTCCGGGCGCCCGAAACATAGATCCGAAATGACTTAGCAGTTTCAGGAAACGAGCACTCAACATCTGGGCGCCCAAAACAAGACTTCCGGGCGCCCTAAAGTCCAAAAGCCCAAAACTTCAGTTTTGGCTTACTTCGGTGCTCCGAGTCCGTTTTCGCGTCTATTTGACGCCGAAACGACTCCGACTTGTCTCGACCTTCTCTAGAAGCGTCGAACAGTCTAGGATGCTACAGTCATTCCGTCAGTTAGGCCCCAGGGGTACTACATCCTTCCCCCCTACGGAAAGTTTCGTCCTCGAAACTCAAACTCATACCTCAAGAAGGCAGCTCGAAAAGGTAGGGATAGGATTCCCGCATCACCGTCTCCGGCTCCCAAGTCGCCTCACGCTCCTCGTGATTACTCCACTGCACTTTCACGTACGGTATGACTCGGTTGCGCAATTCTTTCGTCTCGCGAGCAAGAATCCGCACCGGTCGCTCATCGTACTGCAGGTCCTCTGCCATCTCAAGTGGGGTGAAGTCAATCACGTGGGAGGGGTCGAACACATAACTCCTCAGAGCCGAGACATGAAACACATCGTGGACTCCAGAGAGTCGCGGTGGTAGGGCGATCCTATATGCTACCGGCCCCACTCGTTCTAACACCTCGAACGGGCCAACAAACCGTGGACTGAGCTTTCCACGAACTCCAAAACGGCGAATTCCCCTGGACGGCGAGACTTTCAGAAACACATGATCTCCAATCTGGAACTCCAAGTCTCGTCTCCTAGTATCCGCATAGCTCCTCTGTCGACTCTGGGCGGTCTCAAGACGTCGTCGAACCATCTTGACCTTCTCTTCCGCTTCCAACAGGATATCGGGACCCAAAGTCTTCCTCTCACCCACATCGCTCCAATGCAAGGGCGAACGACACTTGCGTCCATACAATGCCTCAAACGGAGCCATCTGGATGCTCGCTTGATAGCTATTGTTGTACGCAAACTCAACCAGTCCTAAGTGTCGATGCCACCCTCCACCAAAGTCTAGGACACATGCCCTCAACATGTCCTCCAAAGTCTGAATGGTCCGCTCAGACTGACCATCTGTCTGTGGATGAAAAGCCGTGCTAAACCGCAGCTGAGTACCCAATGCTGTCTGTAGACTCCTCCAAAACTGTGAGACAAATCGGGTGTCTCGATCAGACACAATCGAGGTAGGCACTCCATGCAGTCTCACTATCTCGTCCAAATATAACTGAGCGAGTCTGTCCCTGGACCAAGTAGTCTGCACTGGTAAGAAGTGGGCAGACTTGGTCAGTCTGTCCACTATCACCCAAATAGCATCAAAACCAGCCTGCGTCCTCGGTAATCCCACGACAAAGTCCATGGCGATCTGGTCCCACTTCCACTCGGGTATTGGGAGACTCTGAAGCTTGCCAGCAGGTACTCGGTGCTCCGCCTTTACCTGTTGACAAGTCAAACACTGAGCCACAAATCTCCCAATATGGCGCTTCATTCCATTCCACCAGAAGTGTGCCTTCAAGTCCTTATACATCTTGGTTCCACCGGGGTGAACCGTATAAGGCGAGTAATGTGCCTCTCTCAAAATCTCCTCTCGGATCTCAGAATCCATAGGCACACACAGTCGGTCCCTGTACCGCAGTACTCCCGAACTGTCAACACCAAAATCCCCCGTCTGCCCACTGGCAATCTGATCTCGAATCCTAATCAAATAGGGGTCCGCACTCTGTTTCTCTCGGATCCTATCCAACAGAGTGGGTTGCAAAACCAAAGACATAAGTTTTGCAGTAACCCCAGGGGATACCACCTCAAGCTCAAGCCGCCTCAACTCCTCAAGTAATGGCGCCTGCTGAGTGATCATCATACTAAGGCTCTGCACTGATCTCCTGCTCAACGCATCTGCCACTACATTCGCCTTGCCGGGGTGATACAGGATGGTAACATCATAATCCTTCAGTTGCCGTGAGGCATAGGCAATTACCCTACCATGCTGCATCAACACACATCCCAAGCCTCTGTGTGATGCATCACTATAGATCACAAATCCTTCCCCCATAACTAGAAGGGTAAGGATGGGAGCAGACATCAGTCTCTCCTTCAGCTCCTCAAAGCTATGCTGGCACTCAGCACTCCAAACAAATCTAATCCCCTTCCTCGTCAGACGAGTGAGGGGTGTGGAGAGCTTTGCAAAGCCTTCCACAAATCGACGGTAATATCCAGCTAACCCGAGGAAACTCCTCACCTCGGTAACCGTCGTCGGTCTGGGCCAATCCCGCACAGTCTCAATCTTCTGCGGGTCCACCGCTACTCCAGTGGCCGAAATCACATGGCCCAAGAAAGCTACCTCTCGAAGCCAGAACTCGCACTTCTTCAGCTTAGCATACAACTTCTTCTCTCTCAGAAGTTGCAGCACAACCCTCAAGTGCTCCTCATGCTCAGCATCGCTCCGAGAGTAGATCAAGATGTCATCAATAAACACCACCACAAACCGGTCCAAGAACGGCTTAAACACTCGATTCATCAAATCCATAAACGCGGCAGGGGCATTAGTCAATCCAAACGGCATCACCGTAAACTCATAATGCCCGTACCGGGTCCTAAAAGCCGTCTTAGGAATATCCTCGGCCTTCACCTTCAATTGGTGGTAACCAGACTGCAAGTCAATCTTCGAGAAGACACACAAGATCCTTGCAGCTGATCAAACAGATCATCAATGCGCGGCAAAGGATACCTGTTCTTGATGGTCACTTTATTCAACTCTCGATAATCCACACAAAGTCTAAGTGAACCATCCTTCTTCTTCACGAATAACACCGGCGCTCCCCAAGGCGATACACTGGGTCTCACAAACCCTTTATCCATCAAATCCTGAAGCTGCGCCTTAAGCTCTCTCAGCTCAGCCGGTGCCATTCGGTAGGGTGTCTTTGAGATTGGCGCAGTTCCTAGGACTACATCAATCACAAACTCGACCTCCCTGTCTGGTGGCATCTCAGTCAACTCCGGGGGAAACACGTTCGGGAACTCGCGGACTATAGAGATGTCCTCGAGCTCCGGTGCCACTGCAGATACCTCCACAACAGTCGCCAAAAATGCGGTACATCCTCGACTCATCATCTGTCTCGCTCGTGCCGACGAAATCCACGTCGCAAACAACGTGCTCCTGCAGCCTCGATACACGTACTCCTCCTGGCCTGGCTCGCGAAACGTCACGGTCCTCTCGCCACAGTCGATCGTCGCGAAGTAGCGCGTCAGCCAATCCATGCCGAGCACCACATCAAAATCCTGCAATCGCCCCAAGACCAACAGGTCTGCGGGCATCACCCAAGGTCCAAGCTGCACTGGGCAAGCTCGACAACAGTCCTTCACACGCAAAACGTGCTCGGGAATCTGCACCTCTCGTGCACAAGGTAACGGCCCTATCACTAGCCCATGCAAGGATGCAAATGCTCCACTAACAAAAGAATGTGATGCACCGGTATCAAATAATGCACGAGCTCTAATGCCAGAAATTAAAATGATACCTGCCACCACATGATCCGCCGCCGTGGAGTCCTCCAGTTGAGCCGCGAAGACTCTACCGCTCTGTGCCTACTGTCGCCGCTCACCTGGACGGGGTATAGAAGCCCGATCCATCTGGCTATAAGTCGGTGAAGCTCCATAGGTCTGCAACTTCTGCTCCTGAACTAAGACAAATATCTCCTGTCTCAATCCTCGCTCGAACAAATAAACTCTGTGAGCCTCATCTCTCGCAGCAAAAGGAGCACAGTTAAGGAGTCTGGTAAACTCCCGGGTATACTCCTGCACTGTGCGATCTCCCTGCAGTAACTTCTTCAGATCCTCCTCGAGTTTCTGTTTCACGCTGTTAGGGAAATAGGACCCATACAGCATCCCGCAGAACTCGGCCCAACTCAATCGCAGCGCATCCAACGACCTGCTCGATCTCGTCCTCGTCCACCAGATGCGTGCATCACCTGTCAGGCAGTGAACTGCCAAGTGAACCCGCTCCCGCTCTGGCACGAAGAGATCCTCAAATAACTTCTCCATCTCGCCTACCCAGGCCTCCACCACCCATGGCTCGGCGTGGCTACCATCAAAACGGGGTGGATCAAATCGACAAAAACGAGCCAGTCTCTCGGTCATCCGCTCCTGCTCAGCCTCCGACATCTGTCCACCTGACCGGGAAGTGTCGCCAACCGGTGCGGCCGGAACTGCCGCTGCTGGGGGCACGGCTGCAGCTGGAACGTCAGCTGGAATAGCAGGAGGTGGCTCCTGCGACTCCGTCGCTCTAGGTGCTGCACTCCACGTGTGAGTAATGGTATCACACATCCTCCGCAAAAGTGCACTCTGCTGCCTAGCTGACTCGGCTAGCGCAGTCAACTGCTCACACACATCAGGGGGTGCACTAGGTCCCGCCTGCTCAGGCACCACAGAAGGCGCGGGGGTAGCCCGCGTCGGGGGTCGACCTCGGTGTCGGGGAGGCGTCATGCTCACCCGCGCAACACACAGATCAGTCAACACACAAACAACTCAAGACCCAATCATGCGAAAGTCCAGAAGGTCGTCTCTTTTCCCTCGCTGCTTGACGTCGTCTGCAGCCAACGCAAGTTCGCGACAGGAAAGGACACACGCCTTCGATCACTCCCTCCACTTAAGGATGAGTTCAACAGTCAAATCGATGACTTTCGCGGCAAGTCACGTCTCTCACGTCTTGCATTCCTAGGGTCTGCCATAGCCTAGGGTTTACTAAGTCCCAACGACCTATTCCTAAGCTCTGATACCAACTTAATCTGTCACGCCCCGGATTACTCGTTTCTCCGGGCTCGCCAACAGATCCGCCGTATACATAGATATTTCTATGTATACGAAGCGATAGCTAACCTGTAACAAACATACAAGCCACTACAAGAGATATATAGAGCTGAAATAAAACATACTAATAACAAAAGCCACCTGTACATATAGGATCCAAAATACAACAGGACGTCCACAACCAAAATAAGAACAAATCCACACTATATGTACATGGCACAACTCAAAAAGAAACTATCTCCAGTAGGGTCCTCCTCTAGGAACAACAGGGACAGGTAGGGATCTAGCTCGCGACTACCTTACCTCGATCCGTAGGAACAAGAGCAGCAGCCGCAACCGACGAAGGCTCTGCAAGAAAAAGTGGCAACAATGGGTGTGAGAACTACTATCAAAAGAAGTAGTCCTCAGTGGGTACCACTACCGACCTCAACGGTCCACCCACTAAGTCTACGAGACTAACAGTATAGCTGGTAGGTAAAGAACAACAAGATAAGCTGGAATAAACTCAACAGCTGAATGCCACTACCCTACCACTACCACTATCCCAGTCAAACTCTCAAGTAAGCATCACCAAAGTGAAAGGTCACCCCTGACCCAATCTAACGGAACCGCCCAAACGGGCTCGTCCAGCCAACTCTCAAAGTAAAAGCATCCCCAACCAATAGGTAACCAGCACTGACCCAATCCACAGGGACTGCAATACGCCCGTCCCGCCTGTCTAAGCAACATCGTACACTACCTCAAAGGCACTGGGTGGAGAGCGAGAGTCCCACCGGGACTAAGACGACATCAACGAAAGTAGCCAGGCTCCGGAGCGGCACTCATGGGCGCTACCCAAACGAGTATGCAAGCGTGTCTCTGTCGAGCTCAATCAGGCTCATACAGGCTAAGTCACTATAAATGGGTCAAGTCGGTCTAACAACCAAGGCTCACGTACCCTCAGTACAATCTGATACCAGAAAAGGGATCTGGGTCCACCGTCAGCCCCGACGGCACCCGAAAACACAAAACAGCCTAACCCTGCTGTAAACAAAAGCTCGGCATCCCAGCACAAGCGTAAACTCGTCCTATAACGAACTAAGTATCCACCTCGCACTAACAGCGGTGATACAAGAACAGAAACGGCTCCTAGAGCTAAATCTGATAACAGTTCGAAAAGTGACGGTTGTATGTTCGCGAGTTTTCTCCTAAGTCAATTCCCAGTTCATCATGTAAAGTAATGTCTATAAATTATCAATTTATACTCCAAATTCAGATTTCATAATAGTACATGCAAATTCATGAATTTGAGCTACTAACATGATTTAACAGATGATAAAACAGCATGCTGCACTCTCTACAACTTAGGAGGAAATCCGGCGATTTCGGTAACATTAACCCACCTCAAAAGCTATCCAACAACGGCTAGGAGACGAGTAGAAGGCCTCCAAACAACACCGGCTGAAATCGAGCTCAAATCTGCAACCTCGAGATTCGGACCCACCTGCTCACTGTTCTGGGCGCCCAGAACATCAGCCCAGAACTGCAACCTGGCAGCACAACCCACATGTATTCAACATGCGATAAAATCCAAATTCTAAGTTCAAATGTAGTGAAATTTGGCTCAACTCACCAGCAGAGGTTCAAGAACACACCCTCAAAATTTTAGCCAAATCGGAGTTCGACTCGATGTCCAAAAGGTCCACACACTGAACCGGATTCACTTCTGGACCCTCCTGCACATGGATCCAGAAGTTCCAGCACTTAAGCAAACCTCAAAAACAGCAAGAATTCATGGATTCCAACGAATCTAGCTCATGGAAAAGGGTCACAAACCTCTCAAATACAGTGATGGAACAAACCAAAACCTCTCCAAAGATCCTCACAAAGATCTGGATCTAAAAATCCAAGAAATTCCATCAATGACCCAAAAATTCAGTACTTAAGCAATTACTCAAAATCTGAGCTAGAACTCACCTTTGAATCCTCAATTCAGGTGGGAAGAACCTCCAAACCAGTAAGGAATGAGGAAGGACTAATCTTCACTTCGTAATTCCAGCTCCCAAGAGATTGGATCCAAAAGATCAAAGGAAAAACCCAAGTTTCAGCTCAAGAACACAAGGGGTCCAGTGAAACATCAACTGTAGCTTACATACCTGTCCAAATAGCGATTGGAAGGATTCCACTTCTTCCTCTGCGAGTCCTCTATCCAACAAACCACGTTTCGTTGGATTTAGACACTCCTACACTGCACACGAGCACGAACACCCCAGGTCGACGTTGCAGTTTCAGCAGGAAACCAAGATCATCAATGGAGGAAGATGAAATTGGGAGAGAAGAGAGGGTTTCCCTTCCAAGATCCGGGTTCACCTTGAAGAGGGGAGAAAAGAGCCTCAGGGGAGGTCGTCCACTTCTCTTATAGACAAAGGATCTCGGTGCAATGGGCCTCAAGAACAGAAATGCTCTAACCTGTTTCTCAGCAGGAAATCCACATTCGGGCGCCCGAAACCCAAGAAGTGGGCGCCCAGTTCTTCAGCCAGCACAAGCCCAAAACATCGGATTCTCCGCCGCGGTCCGGTGCGACCTAACCTAGTCCGGCGAATTTCACCAACCAATCGACACGTGTCAAGCGGATCGATACTCACGAGGTAGGATTTCCGGATCCACTTTCCGGGCGCCCGAAACATAGATCCGAAATGACTTAGCAGTTTCAGGAAACGAGCACTCAACATCTGGGCGCCCAAAACAAGACTTCCGGGCGCCCTAAAGTCCAAAAGCCCAAAACTTCAGTTTTGGCTTACTTCGGTGCTCCGAGTCCGTTTTCGCGTCTATTTGACGCCGAAACGACTCCGACTTGTCTCGACCTTCTCTAGAAGCGTCGAACAGTCTAGGATGCTACAGTCATTCCGTCAGTTAGGCCCCAGGGGTACTACATTTGTGGTGGTGTTTATTGATGACATCTTGATCTACTCTCGGAGCGATGCTGAGCATGAGGAGCACTTGAGGGTTGTGCTGCAACTTCTGAGAGAGAAGAAGTTGTATGCTAAGCTGAAGAAGTGCGAGTTCTGGCTTCGAGAGGTAGCTTTCTTGGGCCATGTGATTTCGGCCACTGGAGTAGCGGTGGACCCGCAGAAGGTTGAGACTGTGCGGGATTGGCCCAGACCGACGACGGTTACCGAGGTGAGGAGTTTCCTCGGGTTAGCTGGATATTACCGTCGATTTGTGGAAGGCTTTGCGAAGCTCTCCACACCCCTCACTCGTCTGACGAGGAAGGGGATTAGATTTGTTTGGAGTGCTGAGTGCCAGCGTAGCTTTGAGGAGCTGAAGGAGAGACTGATGTCTGCTCCCATCCTTACCCTTCCAGTTATGGGGGGGAAGGATTTGTGATTTATAGTGATGCATCACACAGTGGCTTGGGATGTGTGTTGATGCAGCATGGTAGGGTAATTGCCTATGCCTCTCGGCAATTGAAGGATTATGAGAAGAATTATCCTACGCATGATTTGGAGCTGGCAGCTGTAGTGTTTGCACTGAAGCTGTGGCGGCACTATCTGTATGGTGAGCACTGTGAGATTTTCACATATCACAAAAGTCTCAAGTATCTGTTCACTCAGAAGGAATTGAATCTGAGGCAACGCCGGTGGTTGGAACTGTTGAAGGATTATGATATTACCATCCAGTATCATCCCGGCAAGGCGAATGTAGTGGCAGATGCGTTGAGCAGGAGATCAGTGCAGAGCCTTAGTATGATGATCACTCAGCAGGCGCCGTTACTTGAGGAGTTGAGGCGGCTTGAGCTTGAGGTGGTATCCCCTGGGGTTACTGCAAAACTTATGTCTTTGGTTTTGCAACCCACTCTGTTGGATAGGATCCGAGAGAAACAGAGTGTAGACCCCTACTTGATGAGGATTCGAGATCAGATTGCCAGTGGGCAGACGGGGGATTTTGGTGTTGACAGTTCGGGAGTACTGCGGTACAGGGACCGACTGTGTGTGCCTATGGATTCTGAGATCCGAGAGGAGATTTTGAGAGAGGCACATTACTCGCCTTATACGGTTCACCCCGGTGGAACCAAGATGTATAAGGACTTGAAGGCACACTTCTGGTGGAATGGAATGAAGCGCCATATTGGGAGATTTGTGGCTCAGTGTTTGACTTGTCAACAGGTAAAGGCGGAGCACCGAGTACCTGCTAGCAAGCTTCAGAGTCTCCCAATACCCGAGTGGAAGTGGGACCAGATCGCCATGGACTTTGTCGTGGGATTACCGAGGACGCAGGCTGGTTTTGACGCTATTTGGGTGATAGTGGACAGACTGACCAAGTCTGCCCACTTCTTACCAGTGCAGACTACTTGGTCCAGGGACAGACTCGCTCAGTTATACTTGGACGAGATAGTGAGACTGCATGGAGTGCCTACCTCGATTGTGTCTGATCGAGACACACGATTCGTCTCACAGTTTTGGAGGAGTCTACAGACAGCACTAGGTACTCAGCTGCGGTTTAGCACGGCTTTTCATCCACAGACAGATGGTCAGTCTGAGCGGACCATTCAGACTCTGGAGGACATGTTGAGGGCATGTGTCCTAGACTTTGGTGGGGGGTGGCATCGACACTTAGGACTGGTTGAGTTTGCGTACAA
The DNA here is from genome assembly GCA_016920855.1 of Puya raimondii. Taxonomy (NCBI): domain Eukaryota; kingdom Viridiplantae; phylum Streptophyta; class Magnoliopsida; order Poales; family Bromeliaceae; genus Puya; species Puya raimondii. The sequence goes on from JABWPP010000050.1 coordinate 127,879,641, forward strand.
CAATAGCTATCAAGCGAGCATCCAGATGGCTCCGTTTGAGACATTGTATGGGCGCAAGTGTCGTTCGCCCTTGCATTGGAGCGATGTGGGTGAGAGGAGGACTTTGGGTCCCGATATCCTGTTGGAAGCGGAAGAGAAGGTCAAGATGGTTCGACGACGTCTTGAGACCGCCCAGAGTCGACAGAGGAGTTATGCGGATACTAGGAGACGAGACTTGGAGTTCCAGATTGGAGATCATGTGTTTCTGAAAGTCTCGCCGTCCAGAGGAATTCACCGTATTGGAATTCGTGGAAAGCTCAGTCCACGGTTTGTTGGCCCGTTCGAGGTGTTAGAGCGAGTGGGGCCGGTAGCGTACAAGAATGCCCTACCACCGCAACTTTCTGGAATCCATGATGTGTTTCATGTCTCGGCCCTGAGAAGATATGTGTTCGACCCCTCCCACGTGATTGACTTCACTCCACTCGAGTTGGCTGAGGACCTGCAGTACGAGGAGCGACCGGTGCGGATTCTTGCTCGCGAGACGAAAGAATTGCGCAACCGAGTCATACCGTACGTGAAAGTGCAGTGGAGTAATCACGAGGAGCGTGAGGCGACTTGGGAGCCGGAGACGGTGATGCAGGAATCCTATCCCTACCTTTTCGAGCTGTCTTCTTGAGGTATGAGTTTGAGTTTGAGTTTCGAGGACGAAACTTTCCGTAGGGGGGAAGGATGTAGTACCCCTGGGGCCTAACTGACGGAATGACTGTAGTATCCTAGACTGTTCGACGCTTCTGGAGAAGGTCGAGACAAGTCGGAGTCGTTTCTGCGTCAAATAGACGCGAAAACGGACTCGGAGCGCCGAAGCAAGCCAAAACTGAAGTTTTGGGCTTTTGAACTTTAGGGCGCCCGGAAGTCTTGTTTTGGGCGCCCAGATGTGCAGCGCTCATTTCTGAAAACTGCTAAGTCATTTCGGATCTATGTTTCGGGCGCCCGGAAAGTGAGTCCGGAAATCCTACCTCGTGAGTATCGATCTGCTTGACACGTGTTGGGTGGTTGGTGAGATCCGCCGGACCAGGTTAGGGCACACCGGACCGCGGCGGAGAGTCCGATGCTCGAGTTGGTGCAGGCTGAAGAACCGGGCGCCCACTTCATGAGTTTCGGGCGCCCGAATGTGTGGATTTTCTGCTGAGGACAGGTTAGTTGTAATTCTGTTCTTGAGGCTCATTGCACCGAAACTAGTGGTCTATAAAAGAAGTGGACGACCTCCCCTGAGGCTCTTTTCTCCCCTCTTCAAGGTGAACTCGGATCTTGCAAGGGAAACCCTCTCTTCTCTCCCAATTTCATCTTCCTCCATTGATGATCTTGGTTTCCTGCTGAAACTGTAACGTCGACCTGGGGTGTTCGTGCTCGTGTGCAGTGTAGGAGTGTCCAAATCCAACGAAACTTAGTTTGTTGGATAGAGGACTCGCAGAGGAAGAAGTGGAATCCTTTCAATCGCGATTTGGACAGGTATGTAAGCTACAGTTGATGTTTCGCTGGACCCCTTGTGTTCTTGAGCTGAAACTTGGGTTTTTCCTTTGATCTTTGGATCCAATCTCTTGGGAGCTGGATTTTCGAAGTGAAGAGTGATCCTTCCACTTTCCTTGCTGGTTTGGAGGTTCTTCCCACCTGAATTGAGGATTCAAAGGTGAGTTCTAGCTCAGATTTTGAGTAATTGCTTAAGTGCTGAATTTTTGGGTCATTGATGGAATTTCTTGGATTTTTAGATCCAGATCTTTGTGAGGATCTTTGGAGAGGTTTTGGATTGTTCCATCACTGTTTTTGTGAGGTTTGTGACCTCTTTCTATGAGCTAGATTCGTTGGAATCCCTGAATTCTTGCTGTTTTTGAGATTTGCTTAAGTGCTGGAACTTCTGGATCCATGTGCAGGAGGGTCCAGATGTTGATATGATTCAGTGTTTAGGCTTTTTGGACATCGAGTCGAGCTCCGTTTTGGCTGAAATTTGGAGGGTTTGTTCTTGAACCTCTGCTGGTGAGTTGAGCCAAATTTCACTGAATTTGGATTTAGGATTTGGATTTTATCGCATGTTGAATACATGTGGGTTGTGCTGCCAGGCTGCAGTTCTGGGCGCCCAGAACAGTGAGCAGGTGGGTCCGAATCTCGAGGTTGCAGATTTGAGCTCGATTTCGGCCGGTGTTGCTTGGAGGCCTTCCTCTCGACTCCTAGCCGTTGTTGGATAGCTTTCGAGGTGGGTTGATGTTACCGAAATCGCCGGTTTTCCTCCTAAGCTGTAAAGAGTGCAGCATGCTGTTTTATCCTCTATTAAATCATGTTAGTAGCTCGAATTCCTGAATTTGCATGTATTAATATGAAATCTGAATTTGGAGCATAAATTGATAATTTATTGACATGACTTTACATGCTGAACTGGGAATTGACTTAGGAGAAAACTCGCGAACATACAACCGTCACTTTTCGAACTGTTATCAGATTTAGCTCTAGGAGCCGTTTCTGTTCTTGTATCACCGCTGTTAGTGCGAGGTGGATACTTAGTTCGTTATAGGACGAGTTTACGCTCGTGCTGGGATGCCGAGCTTGTATTTACAGCAGGGTTAGACTGTTCTGTATTACCGGGTGCCGTCGGGGTTGACGGTGGACCCAGACTCTTGTTTTACCTTCTGGTTGTGCTGAGGACACGTGAGCTTAGAGTCTTTGACCCCTTTTGACCCCTTTGTTCTTTGACTATAGCCTGCCGGAGCCTGTTTGTTCTCGACAGAGATACGCGTACTAACTCGGCTGGGTAGCTCCCCCAGTGCCGCTCCGGAGTGAGGCCTCTTTTGCGTTGATGTCGCTACAGATTGTGGATCTGTTTTGGACCGGCTACCCTTTTTGGTAGTGTGCGGTGTGGCTAGGCAGTTGGCTGGACGAGCCCGTTTGGGCGGTTCCGATAGATTGGGTCAGGGATGATTTCTCACTTTGGTGATGCTTACTTGAGAGTTGACTGGAATAGTGGTAGGGTAGTGGCATGATAGCTGTAGAGTTTATTCCAGCTTACTTTGTTGTTCTTTACCTACCAGCTATACTGTTAGTCTCGTAGATTTAGTGGGTGGACCGTTGAGGTCGGTATCGGTACCCACTGAGGACTACTTCTTTTGATAGTAGTTCTCACACCCATTGTTGCCACTTTTTTTTGCAGAGCCTTCTTCTGTTGCGGCTGCTGCGCCTGTTTTCGCGGATCGAGGTAAGGGAGTCGCGAGCTAGATCCCTACCTGTCCTTGTTGTCCCTAGAGGAGGACCCTACTGGAGATAGTTTCTTTTTGGGTTGTGCCATGTACATATAGTGTGGATTTGTACCTATTTTGGTTGTGGTGTACCTGTTGTATTTTGGACTCTATATGTACAGGTGGCTTTTGTTATTAGTATGTTTTATTGCAGCTCTATATATCTCTTGTAGTGGCTTGTATGTTTGTTTACAGGTTAGCTATCGCTTCGTATACATAGAAAAATCTATGTATACGGCGGATCTGTTGGCGAGCCCGGGGAAACGAGTAATCCGGGGCGTGACAGGGTTCCTCGTTGAATTATCTCCGATAACGGTTCGGCTTCAAAAGTTTTAAGGTCAGCAGATTCTCTTCCTATCATAAGATCGATTGGCGAACTATAGTCTAAGGGCTAATGGTTTGGCCGAAGCTCTCAATAAAACGCTAGTCAAACTTCTGAAAAAAATTATCAGTAAAAATAAAAGGGAATTGCATAACAAGATTTCATATGCACTCTGGACTTAACGATCAATTTTAAAAACCTCTACTCAAGCCACACCTTATTCTTTGATTTTTTGGGACCAAAGCAGTGCTTCCTTTAGAAATAGAACTGCCGTCACTAAGGATAGCAGTTCAATACGAAATGACAAATGAAGAAAATACTCTCTTAAGACTCGACGAAATGGATTCCTTGGACGAAACACGACTGACTGTGCAATAAAACCTAAAACTTTACTAGTCTCAAAGGTCACGAGTTTACAACAAGCTGGCGCGGATCCGTACTTTTGAAGTCGGAGATCTAGTACTAGTCCATCAACGGCCTATGATAATAAACAGGCATGCTAGGGGCAAATTAGATCCAAATTGGGAAGGTTCCTATGTCGTAGAGAAAGTATATGAGGGAGGAGCTTATCAATTAATTGATACAAAAGGAGAAAAGCCGATGCCGCCCATCAGTGGCCAATTCTTGAAGAGATACTACCCATTAAGAAAAAAAGAAAGGAAAAAAGAAAAAAAAGAGAAAAAAATTTCGGCTATGAGAAAAACCTCACAGGCAAAAATAAAATCCCTGCTGTGAGAAAATTTGCCTTCAGTTCACAAGCAAAAATTAAGGGAAAGGATATCTAGCGAAAACCCTCACAGGCGTTAGTTCCCAATAAACTTAAAATCCACACTTATTTTGCCGATGATGAAATGCTAACTCACCCTTCGGGGTTAATTATGTGTAGCAATCTTGATATAACGGGTTGCTTCCAGAAGCCAAACAAATTCAACAAAATTCTTTCTTCTCCTGCCAACGTTGGAATGCTAACTTACCCTCCGGGGTCGGTTATGCGTAGCAATCTCGATATACCGAGTTACTTCCGGAGGCTAAACAAACTCAACAAAATTTATTTTTCCTGCTGATGATGGAATGCTAACTCACCTTTCAGGGTCAATTGGGCGCCGCAATCTCGATATACCGAATTGCTTCCGAAGGCCAAACAAATCCAACAAAACACATTCTCCAAAGCCATTCTTGCCAATAAAAAAAGGCTAACATACCCTTCGGGGTTAAGTATGCGAGCACATATCGGCAAATTGAGTTTCTCAAAAGCAAAAAAAAAAGGTTTGAAAAAAAACCTTGAAAAAAAGGGAGAACAAAAATGGGCCTGTGCAAAATAAAAATATATATAAATAAATATTTCACCTTTATGTGTTCTCGTAAGTGCTCGTAGCAAAACGTAGTGGACATTTTGTTTGGGTAAAGAATATATATAAATAAAAAAGTAAAAAAATATATTTGTAGAATAGGAATGTTCTTATTATTATTTTTTATTATCTGTAGAAATTATATTCCAAAAGAAAGAGAGAGGAAGTAAAAAAAAAAGGGGGAAATAAAAAAAAAGGTAAGAAAGACAAAAAAAATTGGATCTGTGTTGTTTCCTTAAAAAAAAGAAAAAAAGAAAGAAAGAAAGAAAGAAAAAAGGGAAAAAAAAAAATTGGAATGAAATAGGCAAAAAGAGAAGCCAACCTCCTTGTGATCCGTATAGAGAGGTGGGCCTTTTTTTTCCAGAAAAAGGTAATAAAAAAAGAGAAAGTAAGAAAAAAAGGAATAAATAAAAATTATAAAGAAATAAATAAAAAAATGCCTAAAAAAATTTAGATGATTTGATTGGCATCAAATGTCTTAAAAAAAATCTGTAGATGATGAAATTTCTTTATCTACTAGATTATTTCCCCAAATAAAATTTTGTGAACCCTATAAATTAAATTGTGGGTTTTACAAAAAAAGGGTTAGAGAAATAAAAAAAAATTCTGGAAGGGTAGAGAAGAAAGGGAAAAAAAAAAAGAAGAAATGAAGAAGAAGAAGAAGAAGAAGAAGAAGAAGATCCCAAAAAAAGGTGAAGAAAAAAAAAGAAATTTTTGTTTGTTTGTTTTCTTTTTCTCTATACACATCTCAGGGAGGGGGCATGTGCAACCCCCCCCCCGACGACGGCGACGACAACAGTTACAACGACGACGACAATAACCACAACGACGATACTCTTAAACCGACCAGACTTCCACGACAATTAAGGGTGACGCATGCATACAGACGGTGTAAATGCGATTCTTTTGTCGGTTTGATCAACACGACCATCTTCACGATAGGCTCGACCGATCAAATCCGGCATTGAATCGCTACTTTCACCATGCGTATGTATCTTTAACCCCCTATACCAAGCGGCCATCCTTGTGATAGGCTCGACGCGGTCAATCCTATCGATACGAATTGAACCATTCTCATTGGGTTGATCGAGAGGTCATCTTCACGATAGACTCGACACCATGAAACCCGCGTATTTGAACAAAAAATATTAAAATAAATAAAATAAAAAATAATGAAATAAAAACTAATAAATAATAAAAATAACAAACTGAGTGATACTTCGATTTGCCATCTTCGTGATAGGTACTGTTCAAACCATACGCCATCTTTGTAATAGGCACGGTTTGTAGTACCCCTGGGGCCTAACTGGCGAAATGACTGCAGTATCAGAGACTGGCCGACACTTCTGTAGAGTGTCGAGACCAGTCGGAGTCGTTTTGGCGTGAAATAGATGCGAAAACGGACTCGGAGCACCAAAATCAGCCAAAACTGAAGTTCTGCCAGTTTAGGTCGCCTAGAAGTTGGGTTTAGGGCGCCCAGATTCTGAGTGCTGTTTCTTTATATACTGAGTCATTTCGGATCCAGTTTCGGGCGCCCAGAAGTGGATCCGAAAGTTCACCTCGTGTGTATCGACCCTATCGACACGTGTACTGTGGTAGGTGAGGGTGGAGTATCCGAAGTTCCGGATTGGTGCCAGCTAGAGGAATCCGGGTGCCCAGTTCTCGGGTTTAGGGCGCCCGAATGTTGGATTTGCAGCTTTGGAGCAGGTTTGCAACTTTTGTTCTTGAGACTTATTTTACCTCATCTTTTCGGCTATAAAAGCTTGGGACGACCCCCTGAGACCCCTTTTCTTCCTCTTTCATGGTGAGCTCAGGATAATTGCTAGGAAACCCCTCTACTTCTCCCAAATTGCAACTTTTCTATTGGAAGGCTTAAGATTTCAGCAGATTTTCCAACATCGACCTGTGGCGTTTCAGCTCATGTGAGGTGTAGGAGTGTCTATATCCCATGAAACTTGGTTTGCTGGATTGTGGACTCATAGAGGAAGGTGTGAAATCCTCCCAATAGCAATTTGGATAGGTATATGAGCTTTAATTGCTGTTTTACTGGACCCCTCGTGTTCTTGAGCTGAAAATTGGACTTTTCTTTGTTTTACGGATCCAAATCTCAATGGAGCTGGTTTTTGAAGCGAGGATTGGTTTTTCCTATTTTCTTGCTGATTTGAAAGCTTTTCCCACCTGAATTCGAGATTTGAAAGGTGAGTTTTAGCTCATATTTTGAGATTTAAGCTTAAGTGCTGGAATTTGTGGATGTTTGATGATTTTTTGGATTTTTGAATCAAGATTTTGTTTGAGAACTCATTGGAGGATTTCGATAGACTCCTCACTGTATTTGGGGGGGTTTGTGACCCTACTTCACTGGTTTTACAAGCTAGAATTCTCAGATTGAGCTAGAGTAAGCAAATTGCTTAAGTGCTGAAAATCTGGGTGCTGGTTCTAAGCACCCAGAAGTGGATCCGAATTCTGTTGGAGGTTTTTTTGGTGATTGATTTGAGCTCAATTTTGGTGAGTAAGCTGGAAAATTGTTCTTTGACCTGTTGAGGTGAGTTGGGTGAAGTTTCACTACATTTGGGCTTAGGAATTGAATTATATTCCATATTGAACTCCTGTAGGTTGAAGCTGCCAGGCTGCTGTTCTGGGCTCAAGTTCTGGGCGCCAAGAAGTGGCCGCGGGAGGGTCCGAATTCTGGATTTCAGCTTGTTTGCGTTCAGCTGGGGCTGATTTCGTACGAGGGCTTTCCCATCGACTTCTTGACATCGTTGAACTCGCGTTTAAGGTGGGTTAATGTCGACCGAAGTCTTCGGAATCCCTCCTAAGTTGTAGAGAATTTCAGCATGCTTAATTACATCATATTTCCATGTTAGTAGCTCAAATTCATGATCTAGCATGTTTTTTTATATGAAATCTGAATTTGGAGCATAATTTAATGATTTTAGACAAGTATTACATGCTGAACTGAGATTTGACTTGGGAGAAAACTCGTTAAACCTACACCTGTCACTTTTCGAAAAACTTATCAGATTTAGCTCCAAGAGCCATTTTTATTAATGTATCGCCGCTATTAGTGCGAGGTGGATACCTAGATTAGTGTAGGTCGAGTTTACGCTCGTGCTGAGATGCAGAACTCATTATTACAGCAGAGTTTAGGCTGTTCCGGACTTTCGGGTGCCGTCGGGGCTGACGGTGGACTCAGATTTCTTCTGTTTGCATCAGATTGTGCCGTGGGCATGTGAGCCTTGGTTGTTAGACCAATTTGACCCTTTTATCTTGATTATAGCTTGTAGTTATCTGATTGAGCTGTCAGATTCGCATATACACTCGGTTGGGTCGCGCCCTCGAGTGCCACTCCGGAGTTGGACTTTTGTGCATCGCAGTATTCCTTGTTGGGTGCTGCCCTACACCGAAAACCCTCGTGGGTGAAGTACGGTGCAGCTTAGGGTACAGGCGGGACTGATCTGTTGAGGTCCCTATAGACTCGGGTCAGTATGGGCGGTCTATTCATAGTGAGAGGTTCATTTACTTCAGTGATTGTTGTGCATAGTGGCAGGGTAGTGGCATTACAGCTGTAGAGTTTATTCCAGCATGCATTTTTGTTTCTTTACCTACCAGCTATACTGTTAGTCTCGTAGACTTAGTGGGTGGGCCGTTGGGGTCGGTGACGGTACCCACTGAGGACTACTTGGTTTTATAGTAGTTCTCACACCCATTGTTGCCACCTTTTCTTGCAGAGCCATCGACTGTTGTTGCTGCTACTACTCCTTCTGATCGAGGTAAGGGAGTCGCGAGCTAGATCCCTGTTCACCCCGGTCATTTTTGTAGAGGAGGACCTCGTTGGAGATAGCTTCTTTTAGGGTCGTGGCCATGTACATATGGAGATTTTCCTTGTATTTGGATATGGATTTGTACCTAGTACCTGTGGTTGGATACATTTATATTTTGAATTCTACATGTACAGTTGGCTTATATTATTAGTGTTATGTTCTTTATTCCAGCTCTATATCTCTTGTAGTTGCTTGTATGTAATTTTTTTACAGGTTCAGCTATCGCTTCGTATACACGGAAAATTCGATGTATACGGCGGATCTGTTGGCGAGCCCGGGTAAACATGCAATCCGGGGCGTGACACGGTTCGACTCGATCAATTCGCCATCTTCGTGATAGGCACTGTTCGAGCCATATGCCATCTTCAATAGGCATGGTTCGACTCAATCGATTCGCCATCTTCGTGATAGGCACTGTTCGAACCATACGCCATCTTCGTGACAGACACAGTTCGACTCGATCAATTTGCCATCTTCGTGATAGGCACTGTTCGAATCATATGCCATCTTTGTGGTAGGCACGGTTCGACTCGATCGATTCGCCATCTTCTTGATAAGCACTGTTCGAACCATACGCCGTCTTCGTGATAGGCACGATTCGACTCGATCGATTTGCCATCTTTGTGATATGCACTATTCGAACCATACGCCATCTTCGTGATAGGCACGGTTCGACTCGATCCAATTGCCATCTTTATGATACACACATGTTCGATCCACGCGCCATCTTCGTGATGGGCACACTTTGATTCAAACCATATTATAAAGAATCTGTTTTGAACTTCATTATAAAGTGGTTCAACCTGAACTGGCTCATTGAATCTGGTTCAACCTAAATTGAACCGTTGAATATTCTAGCCGAACCAAACCAGGTAATAGGATGGTGCAATTTAAACCAAGCCATAAAGGATTCAAATTGAACCGAAGTGGGTTCAACCTAAACTAAATTATAGGAGGCTCGAACCAAGTCGAACCAAATTACGAGTTGATTCGACCTAAACCAAATCGGAATGGGGTAAACTTAAATTGAAATTAATTCAACCCAAACTGAACCACAAGCCGACTCGACTTAAATCAAACTGTAAAGGATCCAACTCGAACCAAACCGTAAGTTGGTTCAAAAGGCACTGAACTACAAAGGGCACTGAGCCAAACTATGAAAGTTCGGCCAAAATCAAACTAGACTGAACCAAACCACAGGGGTTCAACACAAACTTAATCCAAAGGGGTTCCAAGTCAAGCCGAATCATGCGAGCTCAACCTGAATCAAACTCAAATGGATCTTGAATCAAATCATAGGAGTTCGATCCAAACCGAATTGAACTATAAGAAGGACCAAGCTGAGCCGAGCTATAAAGACTCAACCCAAATCAAAGGGGTCTCGAATTAAATCATAAGGGTTCGACCTAAACCAAGTCTCAACGGCTTCTGAACCAAAGCGTAACGGTTCGACGCGAACCAAATTAAAAGGGGACAAATCAAGCAAACCAAACTCATTTTGATTAGACCGCCAATTTGTTAAACTGAGAAAATTAAATCAAGCTGTACTCAATGTGACCACCAAGTCATTAAACTGAGCAAAAATTAAATCAATCTCATTCTTGTAAGTTATGTCGTTCAAACTAAATAAATCAATTTCGACCGACCCCGATGTCATTAAACTGAGCAATTCAATTGCGATCGACCGCCAAGTCTATAAACTGAGCATTTTTATTCTACAAAATTCATGTACAGTAGGGCATACCCCTGCTTAAGTCATCTAGATAATAATTTATATTAATGAGATATTATCTTTATGCTTCGGTCTCTCTTATTATTAGTATTTATATTTAGTCTCTTAATCGAGGGTTTCTTAACACTACAAGTGTGGGATAATTAACAGCAGATTCTTGAGTCTACTAGAAGCCATGAACCTATAATCCTGATTTCAATTAAAATTTAAATAAATTCAGATCTATACCATGAATAACCACTCGCCGAAGAAAAGCCTGCGGCGGGCCGTTCGTGGCGGCACAACTTATCATTACATAGATTACTTATTTTTTTTTAATATCTCATCACTTCTATTTAATTCTTTAGGCTACTCTTACTCAAAATTTTTTTAATATTCACCATATTTTATGATTTTGTAAGCTTCTTTAATACTTATTTCATAATAAGTTACTAAATTTATTAAAATTTAATATATCTACTAGTGCAGAGACCAGCGCGATGCGGCGAGTTGATAATAAGTAAATTTTTAAAATTTTTGTGAGGTAAAAAATAATAGTAAAAATCAAAATTTTAAAAAAGTACATGGTACGGGACGTAACAAAATAGAGTAGCAAGTAAGCATATTTTACCATCGAGAAAATATTATCGCAAAAGATACTGGAAAGTTATTATACAAGAATGGAGATGAAACTAAATGGATAATCGTGGAAGGATCTTTAATACAACAGAGAAAAATGGCGAGTAGGGAATAGGAAATGACGATGCAGCGTTCTTACTTTTTTTCCCCCTCCCAAATATTTTTTTGTACTGCCCCTTTCTCTCTCCTTCTCACTCACCTTCTGCCTCTCCATCTTCTTCTTCCCACTCAGCTTCCGCCTCTCCATCTTCTCTCGATGTTTCAATAACCTAACCGCCTTCTCTTTCGTTTCAGCGACTTGAATCCCGCACAGGAAACGGCGACGAAGGAAGAAGGCACATCGTACTCCACTACTTAGAAATAGAAATTACATGCACTACTGATCTACTCTCTCTTGGCCTTAGCCAACCCACCTATTTATAGGCTCTAGGATACATTGAACTTACCTACTAACCAGACACAATTACTCATCCACTAAGCCCACTAACATTGTAATACTTGGAAATTTGAGGATTTTGAGGGTTTCTGGAGTCGACGAATTTCGGGCGCCCGGAAGTGAGGAAGTGGACGCCCGAATGTTTTCGGACCCAGAGGGCTTTTCGGATGATCCGGTTGTGGCTGACGAGTTTTGGATCTGGGCGCAGGTTTCGGACGCCCGGATGTGGATCCGGATTGAGCTGTTGACGTGGAGTGCCACGTGTCGCGACGCAGGACACGTGTCGACCGCCGGAGACACGCCGCCCCACCGCCTGCCGACCGCCGACCGACCGTTTGGCCGCCGGCTGACACCTGGATTGCTGGGTTTTCGGACGCCCGGAAGTTGGATTCGGGCGCCCGAATGTGGGATTTTGGGAGCCTATAAATAGGTGAGTCCCTGTGATATTGAGCTCATTTTTCCCCACTTCGTGACTTCGTTTCTAGAGAGAGAAAGTTAGGTTTAGGGCCATGTGTTGGCATTAGTTGTAACCTAGCTTGTTCTCCTCTACTCCGATTGATCTGATCTGGTGCTGAGCTGTTGTTCTGTCGGAGTTAGCAGCCTTTTGGTGATATTCAGATCGGAGTGCTGCTGGAGCTTGATTATTTTGGAGGGTTAGATCTGAGGATACTGTTTTCCCCACCGTGGTTGGATTAGCTCTTGAGGTGGGTTGATGTTTGTCAGATTCAGTGGACTTCCTCCTATGTGTTTACTCTCATGTTAGCATGATAGTGTTGGATTATGTTAGCATGATATGATGATATTAGATTATGATAGTGCGATATTATTGGGATTATGATAGCATGACATACTGAGATTATGTTAGATATGACCTGTTAGGTTGAGATTTGCATGTGCATGATATGCTAATGATATATATATGAGCTTACATGATTTTCTTGTATCCTTGTTGCATGATTTGGCCTACACCTATCATGTTGATATCCCTTGTACCAGTTGTTGTACATGTTAGTGTAGGTGATCATGTTGAGGCTCGTGCTATATTATGTACCTCCTCTTTGTGATAGAGTTGAGATTGATTGTGAGCACTGGAGCATTGATTGCGTCATGTTATTGACTATCCTTTGAGGTGCCGAGGGCACGTGATTCTTTTGAGATCATGGATTGGGCCATACTTGTTGATTATCCTTTGAGATGCCGAGGGCATGTGATTCTTTGTTGACCTAGTCGTGTCGATCATATACCTGCGGGTGCTTGGCGCTGATATGGTTGTACTATACTCGGTTGGGTCGCTCCCACGAGTACCGCTCCGGAGTTGGCATGTTCCGTACAGAGTGTTGTACGAAGGGCTAGTAACAGACGGGTTTCCTGTACTAGCTGGCTCCCTGTAGGTTGAGCATGATCAGGCCACAGGTATCGTATTGTATTATGTTGCATGGCATTATGGATTCGTGATAGTCCTCATTTGATATATTCAGTTCATTGGTTTTCATACTGACAGTTGAGCTTTGTGCATAGTAGTGGTAGTATATCTCCTACTTTCTTTATTGCTCCATATATATCTCTTGAGATTGAGGACTTAGTGGGCAGACCGCTGAGGCTGGTGGCGGTACCCACTGAGGACTACTTGTTTGATAGTAGTTCTCACACCCGTTGTTGAAACTTTTTTGCAGAGTCTTCTTCCCCAGTTGTGCATACTGAGCGCGGAAAGGAGACCGTCGGGTAGAGCTATTCCCCGGATACTTGGCTAGAGGTATACCCATTTTGATAGATGGTTGAGTCTGTAATACAGTGTGATTGAGATATCAGTATTGTATATGAGAGTTATATATGAGATTTATGGTTATGGATGATGTATGTACAGTGATCTTTTCATTATTTATATATAGCAGCTCTGTTGATACCTTTAGCTTCTTTGTGGATGTTGTTGTTTTCGCTTCGTATACACGGTAGAAATACTGTGTATGCGGCGGATCTTGTCATGCGCCTGGAAAGAGGTAACCCGGGGCGTGACGGATTAAGTTGGTATCAGAGCTTAGGAATAGGTCATGAGGGCCTAGGAAATCTAAGATAAACAGACCTAAGAATGACGAGAGAGACGTGATTGATCGCGAAAGTCAAAGATTGGGTTTTGAATCCTTCCTTGTGTAGGAAGAGTGATTGAGGGATTATGCCTTCTCTTATCATATGACTTATGTTGGCTGCAGACGACATAATAATCTGAGAAGAAAAGAAGTGTCCTTCTAGACTTCCGCTAAACTAGGTCGTGAGATTGTTTGTGGTCCTAATCGGGTATTCTGTTGCAGGTTATTACTATGCCTCCTCGACGACCGTCAACGCGAGCGCATCCGACGCCTTCGGATATGCCTGAGCAGACGGGACCTAGTGAACGGCCCGCTCTGCAGGAGCAGCTAGCAGATATAGCTGCAGTTGGAAGGCAGCAGAGTGCCTTGTTGCAGAAAATGTGTGATGCTTTCTCTACGCCTTGAGCTATGGAACCTCAGGCGGCGACTACTCCAACTACATCTCAACCCAGAGAAGGAAGTACTCAGCCCAGTCAAGTGCTTTCTGAAGAGGAGCAGGAGCGGATGGCGGATAGATTGGCTCGCTTCCGTAGGTTTGATCCACCCCGATTTAATGGTAGCAGTATAGAACCATGGGTGGTAGAAGCTTGGATATGTGAGATGGAGAAGTTATTCGAGGATCTCTTTGTGCCAGCACGGGAGCAGGTGTATATGGCAGTGCATTGTTTATCTGGTGATGCACATGTCTGGTGGAGGAGGACCCGTGATCATAGGTCCCTGAATCCTCTACAGATGTCTTGGAGTGAGTTTCGGGGGATTATGTATGGGGCGTATTTTCCCAGTAGCGTGAAGATGAAGATAGAGGAAGACTTGAAGAATTTGAAGCAAGGAAATCGTTCGGTGCAAGAGTATGCGAGGGAGTTTACAAGACTACTCAACTGTGTTCCTTCGGCGGCGAGGGATGAGATACAGAAGGTCTATCTGTATGAGAAGGGTTTGAGACCCGAGATCTTTCCATTTGTCCACTCGCAGAGACTTCAGACCTTGGATGCTACTATTGAGCAGTCTCTGTGGGTAGAGCGCGGGGCATTTGTGACGAGAGGGCAGCTTGTGGACCCAGCTCAGGGTCAGGAGAGGAAGCGCCCGGTACCTGATGATGGAGGGCAGTCGAGTAGCAGGCGACCGCCTAGACCTCCCCAGCGATCGCGTTTCTAGGGACGTGGATCTTCTAGTCGCCAGCAGTCTGGAGGATATCGCCAGCAGCGACAGCAGCAGCAGTCGAGGGGATCTCCCCGATGTGTGATTTGTGGAGGACCTCATTTTGCTTATCTCTGTTATAGACGAAAGGGCCGATGTTATGAGTGTGGACAGCCAGGACATATCAGGAGGGCTTGTCCCAGACTTGTAGCAGCTCCTTCTATGGCGTCTGTGCCTTTCTCCCCACCGCAGTATTCTGGAGCCTCCCCGGTATTTTCTCAGGAGCGATCTTCTATGCCACGACAGCCGGATCGACGCCAGCCACCGACGAGCGTTTGAGTTTATGCCGCTCAGATTGAGGATGCCTCGATAGCTGATCGAGTGGTGGCAGGTATAGTTTTGATTTGTGGCATTAGATCGCGTACTTTATTCGATACTGGTGCATCACATTCCTTTGTTAGTAGAGCATTTGCATTGCATCATGGTTTAGAGATAGGGTCGTTACCCCAGACACAGAAGGTGCGGGTACCCGACCATAGTTTGCAGGTGACGCAGGGTTGTTTAGGATGTCCTGTGCAAGTAGGGCCTTGGATCATGCCTGCTGATTTATTAGTATTGAGACAGTTGCAGGATTTTGATGTAATCCTTGGCATGGATTGGTTATCTCAATACTTTGCTACAATCGATTGTGGAACCAAGACGGTGATTTTTCGTGAGGCTGGACATAGGGAGTACATTTATGAAGGTTGTAGGAGTTCACTGTTCGCAGTGACGATCTCTTCTTCTAAGGCCAGACAGATGTTGAGTAGAGGTTGTATGGCCTATTTTGCAACAGTGACTGAGGTGCCCACTGTTGTACCAGGACTCGAGAATATTCCTATTGTCCGTGAGTTTTCGAATGTCTTTCCTTCTGAGTTATCCTCGATGCCTCCTGATAGGGAGATTGAATTCGTGATTGATGTGGTACCAGGAACTGCGCCAATCTCGAAGACACCCTATAGAATGGCACCAGCTGAATTGAGAGAGTTGAAGGCGCAGCTGCAGGATCTTATGGATAAAGGTTTTATCAGACCTAGTGTGTCGCCTTGGGGAGCGCCTGTGCTGTTTGTGAAGAAGAAGGATGGTTCACTTAGGTTGTGTGTGGATTATCGGGAATTGAACAAAGTGACCATCAAGAATAGATACCCCCTCCCACGTATCGATGATCTATTCGATCAATTGCAGGGAGCGTGTGTCTTTTCTAAGATTGATCTTCAGTCCGGTTACCACCAGTTGAAGGTGAAGGTCGAGAATATTTCTAAGACAGCTTTTAGAACTCCGTATGGGCATTATGAGTTCACAGTCATGCCTTTTGGTTTGACGAATGCCCCTGCTGCATTTATGGATATGATGAACCGAGTCTTTAAGTCTTTCTTGGACAAGTTTGTGGTAGTCTTTATCGATGATATTCTGATTTACTCCCGTAGTGATGCGGAACATGAGGAGCATCTGAGATTAGTGCTACAACTCTTGCAAGAAAAGAAGTTGTATGCAAAGCTGAAGAAGTGTGAGTTTTGGTTAAGAGAGGTAGCCTTTTTAGGCCATGTGATTTCAGCCTCGGGAGTAGCTGTTGATCCTAAGAAGATTGAGGCGATTCGTGATTGGCCTAGACCGACAACCATATCTGAGGTGCGGAGTTTTCTTGGCTTAGCCGGGTATTATCGACGATTTGTGGAGAGTTTTGCGAAGCTCTCTACGCCTCTTACTCGATTAACCAGAAAAGGGGTTAAGTATGTTTGGAGTAATGAGTGCCAAGAATGCTTTGATGAGCTTAAGCAGAGATTGATGACAGCCCCTATTCTTGCGCTGCCAGTGATGGGCGAGGGATTTGTTATCTATAGTGATGCTTCGCATAGTGGCTTGGGTTGCGTGTTGATGCAACATGGTAAAGTGATTGCATATGCTTCAAGACAACTAAAGGAATATGAGAAGAACTACCCCACTCATGATCTGGAGTTGGCGGCGGTAGTCTTTGCTCTGAAACTATGGCGCCACTATCTTTATGGAGAGCATTGTGAAGTGTATACTGATCACAAGAGCCTCAAGTATCTGTTTACACAGAAAGAGTTGAATCTACGGCAACGGAGATGGTTGGAATTATTGAAGGATTATGACATCTCTATTCTATATCATCCTGGCAAGGCTAATGTTGTTGCTGATGCTTTAAGTAGGAAGGCTGTAGCAACTTTGAGTTTGTGTATTACTCAACAGCCTGTCCTAATTGAAGAGATGCAGAGGTTGTCCCTTGAGGTGGTTACTTCTGGGATGACGGCGAGACTGATGACTCTGATCATTCAGCCCGCTCTGTTGGAGAGGATTCGAGAGAAACAGAGTGTAGACCCTTATCTGATAAAGGTTCGAGATCAACTGAGGAGTGGTGATCTTGAAGGTTTTTCTTATGATGATGCTGAGACTCTTTGTTATAGAGGACGACTGTGTGTACCAGCGAAGCTGGAGATTCGAGAGGAGATATTGAAGGAAGCACATTATTCTCCTTATTCTGTACATCCTGGAGGGACTAAGATGTATCAGGATCTGAAGACTCACTTCTGGTGGAATGGTATGAAGCGAGATATTGGTAGAGCTGTAGCTCAATGTTTGACATGTCAGCAAGTTAAGGCTGAACATCGAGTACCAGCTGGTAAGCTACAAAGTCTTCCAATACCTGAGTGGAAGTGGGATCATATCACTATAGATTTTGTCGTTGGACTGCCGAGGACTTCGAGCGGCTATGATACCATTTGGGTGATTGTTGATAGGCTGACGAAGTCTGCTCATTTCCTGCCTATGCAGATTACTTGGTCACGTGAGCGACTTGCGCAGCTCTATATGGATGAGATATTGAGATTGCATGGAGTGCCAATCTCAATAGTATCTGATAGAGACCCGAGGTTTGTTTCTCATTTCTGGAGAAGTCTACAGACAGCTTTGGGGACTCAGCTTCGATTTAGCACTGCATTTCATCCCCTGACTGATGGTCAGTCCGAGCGCACTATACAGACACTCGAGGATATGTTGAGAGCTTGTGTCTTAGATTTTGGTGGAGGTTGGGATCGACATCTGAGATTGGTAGAGTTTGCGTACAACAATAGCTATCAAGCGAGCATTAAGATGGCTCCGTTTGAAGCATTGTATAGACGCAAATGTCGATCGCCTTTGTTTTGGGATGATGTTGGTGAAAGGAAGACGTTGGGTCCAGACCTTTTGCTTGAAGCCGAAGAGAAGGTTAAAGTAATATGACGGCATATTGAGACGGCTCAGAGCAGGCAAAAAAGTTATTCTGACACTCGGAGGCGAGATCTGGAATTTCATGTTGGTGATCATGTATTCTTGAAGGTCTCACCATCAAAGGGCATACGGAGATTTGGGATTCGCGGAAAGCTTAGTCCGCGGTTTATTGGTCCTTTCGAGGTCTTGGAGAGAGTAGGACCCGTGGCATATCGGATAGCCCTTCCGCCTCGATTAGCAGGAGTGCATGATGTGTTTCATGTATCTGTTTTGAGGAGATACATGCATGATCCTTCCCATGTGATAGATTTTTCCCCACTAGAGCTTACTGAGGATTTGCAGTACGAGGAGCGACCGATACGAATTCTTGCTCGTGAGACGAGAGAATTGCGTAATCGGGTCATACCTTATGTCAAGGTACAGTGGGATTTTCATAATAGTAGAGAGGCTACCTGGGAATTGGAGATGGTTATGCAGAGATTTTATCCCCACCTGTTTACATCTTGAGGTGAGTGTTTACCTTAGTTTCGAGGACGAAACTATTTCAAGGAGGGGAGAATGTAATACTTGGAAATTTAAGGATTTTGAGGGTTTCTGGAGTCGACAGATTTTGGGCGCCTGGAAGTGAGGAAGTGGACGCCCGAATGTTTCCGGACCCAGAGGGCTTTTCGGATGATCCGGTTGTGGCTGACGAGTTTTGGATCTGGGCGTAGGTTTCGGACACCCTGATGTGGATCCGGATTGAGCTGTTGATGTGGAGTGCCACGTGTCACGACGCAGGACACGTGTCGATCGCCGGAGACAGGCCGCCCCACCGCCTGTCGACCGTCGACCGACCGTTTGGCCGCCGGCTGACACCTGGATTGCTGGGTTTTCGGACGCCCGGAAGTTGGATTCGGGCGCCCGAATGTGGGATTTTGGGAGCCTATAAATAGGTGAGTCCCTGTGATATTGAGCTCATTTTTCCCCACTTCGTGACTTCGTTTCTAGAGAGAGAAAGTTAGGTTTAGGGCCATGTGTTGGCATTAGTTGTAACCTAGCTTGTTCTCCTCTACTCCGATTGATCTGATCTGGTGCTGAGCTGTTATTCTGTCGGAGTTAGCAGCCTTTTGGTGATATTCAGATCGGAGTGCTGCTGGAGCTTGATTATTTTGGAGGGTTAGATCTGAGGATACTGTTTTCCCCAACGTGGTTGGATTAGCTCTTGAGGTGGGTTGATGTTTGCCAGATTCAGTGGACTTCCTCCTATGTGTTTACTCTCATGTTAGCATGATAGTGTTGGATTATGTTAGCATGATATAATGATATTGGATTATGATAGTGCGATATTATTGGGATTATGATAGCATGACATGCTGAGATTATGTTAGATATGACCTGTTAGGTTGAGATTTGCATGTGCATGATATGCTAATGATATATATATGAGCATGCATGATTTCCTTGTATCCTTGTTGCATGATTTGGCCTACACCTATCCTGTTGATATCCCTTGTACCAGTTGTTGTACATGTTAGTGTAGGTGATCATGTTGAGGCTCGTGCTATATTATTGTACCTCCTCTTTGTGGTAGAGTTGAGATTGATTGTGAGCACTGGAGCATTGATTGGGTCATGTTATTGACTATCCTTTGAGGTGCCGAGGGCACGAGATTCTTGTGAGATCATGGATTGGGTCATACTTGTTGATTATCCTTTGAGATGCCGAGGGCATGTGATTCTTTGTTGACCCAGTCGTGTCGATCATATACCTGCGGGTGCTTGGCGCTGATATGGTTGTACTATACTCGGTTGGGTCGCTCCCACGAGTACCGCTCCTGTAGTACACTGAATTTCAGTGCATCGTACTGAACTTCTACAAATTGTAGAGTTCTAATGAGAAAATGGCATAAGAGGCTATATGTGAGGCTTTGGCCAAGTTCGGGACTGTGCGAAGTGTTTTCGGCGCAATTGAGGCGCGAAAATGGACTTCGAGAAGTTAAAAACTGCGAACTTGGGAAGTCTGCACTGGATTCCGGTATGTGAACCCCAATACCGGAATTGGAGCTTGGTATACCGGTATGTGAAATGGTATACCAGAATGTCATGTTGAAACCGAGAAACCTAGCTCTCGGGTTTGCGGGATTTTTCGGGGTATACCGGTATGTGAAATGGTATACCGGAATTCCATGTTGAAACCGAGAAACCCAGCTCTCGGGTTTGCGGGATTTTTCGGGGTATACCGGTATGTGAAATGGTATACCGGTATATGTTGGTCTAAACAGTGAACCTAGCTCTCGGGTTCTGCGGAATCCCTGAGGTATACCGGAATCAGCACCCGTATACCGGTATGCAAATGCACATACCGGTATACAATGTCCAGATTTGGCTGGTTGTTGTGTTGTTTGTGAAGAGGGGCCTTTTGGTCTTTTCACATGCGTGGGGGTATTAGAAAGGCTGGGAACACCCCCCTTTCTCAGAAATCATCTTCTCCACTTCTCCTCTCCATCTCTCCCACTTTCTCTCTCTAGAGATCTCTCCAAAACTTGGAGAAAAGGTGGATTGATCTTGGAAAAAGCTTCCAAAGGAGAAAAGAAGCTTCTTGGTGCAAGAAGGAGCTTGGGATTTCGTGATTAAGGTTAGTACCTCACGTTTTGGGTTCAAACCTTAGATTTAATCCTTTGAAATGAGGTTTTTGGGAACCCTTGGCAACCTAAACCACAAATGGTGGGTGTTTGGCCATGAAATCTAGGATTTGGCTTGCATGCATGCAAACCCTAGGTAGAATGAGGGCTTTTGCAATGTGAGGTTCTAAAAATATTTGGACCTTCGATAATTGCAATTGAGGCATAGGAAATCATGTTGGAACACTTGATTTCACATATTGAGTTGATTTGAGGGTTCGTAACGAGTAACGAACCGTTTTCTTGTAGAAGCTTGGGTTGAAGCAAGAACTCTAGGCTTGGACACTTAGGAGCTTGAAGAATACTAAGATTTGAAAGCTCTTGAGGTGGGTTTGTGTTTACCGAAGTGATTAGGTCACTTCCATGTCTAGGGTAATTATCCATTTAAAAATAAAATGGTATGTGTTGAGAACCCTAGCATTTTGCATGTTGGCAAAGGTAAAATCATGATAGGTAGAACAATGAACTCCTATTGCATGATGTATATTTCAAGTACAATTCAATTATTGATACTTGTTGCATGGTTGCATGTGAGATTTAAACCTAGTGTTATTGAACATAGGTTGGAACATGTGAGATTTAAAACTAGTGTTATTGAACATAGGTTGGAACATGTAGATTGAAGCCTAGTGTCATTGAACATAGGTTGGACATGTGATTTGGAACCTAGAGTCATGGAACCTAGGTTGGCAATGAGAAAGTAAGCCTAGCGTTATCGGACATAGGCGAGACTTAGTGACTTGAACCTAAGATCATGAGATTTAGGTTGGCAAGTGAGAAATGTGAACAACGGGATGTGCGACGATTTTGCTATCCCGGGTAGGCGACGATTTCGCTACCATGCCATGAGTTGGCCGTATTGAGACGGGATGTGCGACGATTTTGCTATCCCGGGTATGCGACGATTTCGCTACCATGCCACGAGTTGGCGGTGCCGACATGGGATAGGCGACGATTTCGCGATCCCGGGTATGCGACGATTTCGCTACCGCGCCACGTGTTGGCGGTGTCGAGGGGGAGTTGTGCGACAAGGTCGCCATCCCGGGTATGCGACGATTTCGCTACCATGCCATGTGATGGCGGTGTTGAGACGGGGTATGCGACGATTTCGCTATCCCGAGTATGCGACGATTTCGCTACTCGAACTAGGAGGTGACAAGCTCACTCCTTGAATGTTGGAACAAATATAGTGAGACGGCGATTCCGAAACCATAAGTAAATGACAAGTAAAAGAACTTAGTCAATGTGGAACATAGGATGAACCTAGGAGAGAATGATAAATTATATTTCATTTGGTTGCATCCTTTATGTTTATTTACTAAGCATGTAAATAATTGTTGCATAGTTATATATGATCTAACTTATGCATGTGGTGTTTCTTTGGACCTGGTGGGTCGAGCTTCTCTCTTGGGTGGCCTTACCCACTGGGAACTATGTTTATAGTTCTCACCCCCCATTTTCCAGGTCCTTCCGCGAGTGAAGCGGCGGAGCGAGGCAAGGGTTTGGCTCTTTAGATAGCGGCCCTTCCATTTTGGTGATGCATAGAGTTGTACCCCTATTTTGGACTATGATAGCATAGGGGATTTTCATTCTTGTATGAATGTTGTATATTCCATAGTTTTGGAACATGATGTATGGAATGAAAGTGAAAGAAAAGAAAATTTTGGACATGTATATTGTGCCTTGTGATGTAATAGAAGTAGAACTTCTTTATGTTGATGCTTTCCTTGTGCAACTCTTGTACTCCGTTCCTAGTTGGAACATTGTGGATAAGCTTGTGTTGTGACGCCTTGGGCGGGTAGAAAGGACTCTATCCGTTCGGCGGGTCTGGGGCATGCGCCCGTGCGGTTATCCTTTCCACCTAGTTGGTGTTAAAGGACCGGCGGGGCGTGACAGCTCCAGAGTTGGCATGTTCTGTCACTACAACAAATATGGTTTGTTCCAGCAGTTTTTTTGCCAGCAATTAGGCTAACTGCTGCTAAAACTATATTATACCAGCACTTTTTATTTTTATTGTAGCACTTAATAAACCACTGGTATACATGGTGATAGTGTTTAATTTCATAAACAATATTGGGCCTTATTTTATTAACATATTCTATCAATTGGGCCAAAGCTGGGCCAACATTGGTGATAAGCATTATTATTAGGTAATGTGTGAACCTGAGCTTTCCCCTTTTTTCCAATCACCTCTCTCTCTCTCTCTCTCTCTCTCTCTCTCTCGCCACCGCCACGCACACACCCCCCCCCCCCCTCTCCATTTTTCAAATTGGAGATCACCACTCGAGCTTCTCTAGGAGATTTGGGGATATTGAGATTTCGAGAGATTTCGCTATCAATCCCGCTTCTCCTAGCGATTTCTCATCACGATCTACACAAAAATTGGTGTTCTCGAGCGATCTATCCAAAAATTGGTGATTTCCCGACTTTTTGCTGCTGAATCAAACGATCTATCCAAATCTGGTTCTCTGAGCTAGGGTTTCTCTAATTCCCCGTGATTCTATAGCGTGAGTTCCTAAATCACAATATTCCATATTTTTTTTCTATTATTTGGTGTTGATTCCTTGTGGTTTGATTTTGTTAAAGCATTTTGTTGCTATATTATAACTGTATAATCTGGTTTTAGATTTATTGTTTGAGTTTTTTCTTTAATTTCCATTTGCTAGATCTGTGAGAGAACCAGTGTGTATGTGTTTGTGATTAAACATATCTTTGAAGTTGCTAGGGTTTCCTAATTAGCTTTGCTTGTGGTGTGTATGTGTTTGTGGAATCTCTGTTTCAAGTAGAACTTTGTAAGAGCTCTGTATGAACAGTTGTTTTGTGCTGAATTTGTAAGAGCTCTGTATGAACTATAGTCTTCCTAACATTTTTCAAAATAATGTGTTTGTGGTCCTCAAAAGCTCTTCCAGGCTGATGACTCTCTCACTCTCCCTTCCTCTCCCTCTTTTAGTTCTCTAGCAACTCCTCACTAATTAGCTTCATACCACATAATTTATTCCATTATGTATGTAGCATCTCATTTACAGGCTAAAGCAGATGATGGATGTAGTCAAAACTGCAGCTTCT
The DNA here is from genome assembly GCA_016920855.1 of Puya raimondii. Taxonomy (NCBI): domain Eukaryota; kingdom Viridiplantae; phylum Streptophyta; class Magnoliopsida; order Poales; family Bromeliaceae; genus Puya; species Puya raimondii. The sequence continues at coordinate 127,903,395 of JABWPP010000050.1, forward strand.
TTTTTTAACTATAGATTGTGCACATTTGGTTCAAAATAGAAATCGGAATGGGAATGAGAATCGGAATGGATCGGAAATGGAAACGGAATGGTAAAATCTTCCAATATATTTGGTTTAGAATAACAATCGAAATGGGAATAGTTGATTTCTATTTTTATTGTTTGTTTGAGATAGAAAAAGAATTAGTTTTCAAAAAAATAATTAAAATAAAAATAAAATTAAAATATAAAATATAAAAAGAATTTAAAATTGAGTTCGCAACTGAAAACATAGAATCTATAATTTAAATTCTTTATGAAAATTAAATATTAAAAATTTATATCAAAAATTTGAAATGATGTCAAAATGTTAAATATATTTTTTAAAGAAATTTAAAATTTGAAATTAAGTGGATAATCCTTAATATAAAACTAAATTTTGATTTATTCAAATTCAAACTTATAAGTACAATTTAAATTTCAATTTGAATTCATAAAATTTAATCTAAATTTTGAAAAATTTAAATAAAAATTTAAATTTTAAATTAAATTTAGATTTAAATTTAAATTCATAAATTAGATTTGAAATGCTTGATTGAATTTTAATTTTTAATTCAAGTTCAAATTTTAATCTAAAATTGAAGTGATTAAGAAGTGAAATCCTTTAGTAGACATAGATGATGGCCTCTCCCAAGGAATCTGTATTTGGCAAAGACCTTCCTAATAACATACAAAAGTTTTACATCAAGCTCTAGTCCTACTCCATCTAGTAACATGACAGGACTGCACTCAATTTGACAGTAATAAAGAAATAGATAAGGTTTCTTTTATTTATTTATGCCACCATGAGAATGTGCATTGAAGTTCTCTCTACATGTCGATGCAATTATCATTCTGTCCAAAAAAATGTGTGCTTTCATTGCATAATATATTCACAGTTCAAATAAAGGATTGTGTCAAGTTGGAAAGATGTGCACCAGCTTTTATGCTTGGAAAACACTCCTTGGATCATAGTAAAATATGCTGCTAGTCCTTGAACTTTTTCTTTAGCTTTACTTTGGTTCTAGATGTATGTGCTCCTCTTCCAGGCTAATGGCTCTTTCTTTTTCTTAGTAACAACCATGGATTAAAGCTTTAAGTATCTTGCAGACATAGTCAATAATACTAGAATGAGTACTATTGTGTGGGGTTCTTTGGGTTAACTGGATCTTGCAGACATAGTTAATAATTTGATTATGTTTTGTATAGGCATTTGTTTTCAGCATGCAATCCCAGATGAAAAATAGCTTTTTTAAAGGTCTACATGCTAAACAACGTTGTAATTACCACCCAGTTTGGGGTTCAACTTCAATTGTTTAGGCTTTCGAATTTGCGCTTTCAGGTTATTTTTAGAAGTCTTTATATTTTTTATATTTTGAGTCATATTAACGAGCTGGTTATGATTATTTCTGGTCAGATTAGATTCAGAAATATTTTCAATTAAGAAATTTTCTTTTCTAATATGATTCTAATGTCAGCTGTATAAATATCGAGCCAAAAAATTCAATTTGTGTCGGCTCGTTTATAGTTTGGAATGATTTTGTCTACTTATTTTGAATAGGCATAGTCTCAGTTTCATGCTGTGCTGAAACTGAATAGTTAATAATACTTAATAGTGCTTCGTAAGCCCAAAAGTGTAACGGTGGAATAGGAAAATTAAAAATCAGAGTTCAAAATTAGGTTCCTCATCCACTTTCAAAGCCTAAGAAGTAACAACCATGGATTAAAACACGCTCTATCTTTGAATAAAAAATAAGGTTATTCGTAGTAGAGATTTTATATTTATAATACATATAAAAAAATCAATTATGAGGTGATGATAGTTGGATAGTTCCTTAGATTGTCTTTAGAAGAGGTTATAGCAATTGATCAGGTAGATTGCAGTAAAAGCCCTTCTTATCCACATAGAAGCATGCCCTGCTAACTACATTGTGGTGTTCTGGTTTTGGCAACCACTGCTTTTGTGTGGAAATTTCAAAGCAGGTGTTTTCTAGATTTGATGATGCAAAAGCATGCCCCTACTAAGTGCTAACTACAATGCAGGGAGAGAATTTATTACTGTTTACAACTAATATATTGTGAAGTAGAATAGGAATCTTGTTGCGAGGAGGAAACTCATTACCATCTTACTGGTATTGAGGTTTTTCTTTTCTAGATTAGAAAACTTGTTTTGTTCTTCAAGTATTGGTGATTTTCTGCATTGATTTGATTTCAAAGTGTTTTGAGATGATACTCATTTATTGATTGATTTCTGATGGCAAGAAATGTTTTCTATTAGCTAAGATTTTGAAGGTTTTATTCTGATTGTATGTCAGTGACTTTTCAAATCTAAAGGAACAATTTATTTCTTTCAAAGGCTATTATCAGGATCTTGAAATACTTTATGATTTAGTCCAGCAAAATGCAGCTTTTCGAAGTTACTTATCTTCTTAACTATGATTACATTGCTTGCGTGCTATAGGATTGTATTTAGAGCTTTGTCTGTGCGCTATTATTCATGCTCTAGTGAAATGAAATGAAATGAGTGTCTGAATTAGTCAATCGATATTCTAAATGTGGAGAGTATAATGGTTTGATTTATTTTTTGCTCTTCAAATGAGCCTAGAGTATTATTTTGTCGTGAGATCCAGAGCTGATAAGTAATTAATTATTTTTTAAATCATTTTCTAGGTTTGTGATAGCTACTAACAAAGTTGGTTTTTAGAACTAGTCTATTTTATTCAATTAGATTCCCGAATTCTTCTATTGTAGCAAGTTTATTGAGTAGCAGGTCCTTTAATAGATGAAATTCAATTTTCGATGCTTTCATGTTTTGCTATATGTTACTTATAATAGATTTCATGTTGGAATGAGCTTAATGCAGCTTGTATGTTTAAATTTTTTTGTTTCAGATTGAAGCAACAAGCAGGATTTGATGTTCGCATTTGAAGAACGTTTAGTTGGAGCTTTTCATTCTCCTTTTTCTTAGCTTTTCTAACATTTGGGGTTCAAAAACTTGTTTTGTTGCATTTTATCACTACTATAGATCATGATTGTACTATCTTTTCATTCTCCTTTTTCTTAGCTTTCTAACATTTGGAGTTCAAAAACTTATTTTGTTGCATTTTGTCATTGCTATAGATCATGATTGTACTATCTTATAGTTTTGTTACAACCATTTTTACTGTTTTGTTATAAACTTCTCTATTGCAATTTAGTAATATGACTCTTTCTTTTTTTTTTCGGATATCACATATTGTTAGTTTTACAGCAAATATCAAATGAAAAAAATTCTATTGTAATTTGTTGATATTAGCATTTTTTTTTCATATTAGTTTTAGATTGCCAGCGGTCAAAAACTGTCGGCATATGTGCTTTATGCCAGTGATTTTTTTGTAGTTTTAACGACGGTTTAAGAACTGTCGCTAGAGATCATCTTCTCCAATGGTTAGTAAAAGTGCTGGGAAAAGGTTATACCGGCAAGGATATTGTAACGGTCATCTGCACTTTTACCAGCAGTTTTGAAACCGCTGGAGCAAATATTACCAGCGGTTTTTGTATTCTTTACCAGCAGTTTTGACCGCTGGTACATGCCTATTTTTTTGTAGTGTGTACAGAGTGTTGTACGAAGGGCTAGGAACAGACAGGTTTCCTGTACTAGCTGGCTCCCTGTAGGGTTGAGCATGATCAGGCCACAGGTATCGTATTGTATTATGTTGCATGGCATTATGGATTCGTGATAGTCCTCATTTGATATATTCAGTTCATTGGTATTCATACTGACAGTTGAGCTTTGTGCATAGTAGTGGTAGTATATCTCCTACTTTCTTTATTGCTCCATATATATCTCTTGAGATTGAGGACTTAGTGGGCAGACCGCTGAGGCTGGTGGCGGTACCGACTGAGGACTACTTGTTTGATAGTAGTTCTCACACCCGTTGTTGAAACCTTTTTGCAAAGTCTTCTTCCCCAGTTGTGCATACTGAGCGCGGAAAGGAGACCGTCGGGTAGAGCTATTCCCCGGATACTTGGCTAGAGGTATACCCATTTGATAGATGGTTGAGTCTGTACATACAGTGTGATTGAGATATCAGTATTGTATATGAGAGTTATATATGAGATTTATGGTTATGGATGATGTATGTACAGTGATCTTTTGATTATTTATATATAGCAGCTCTGTTGATACCTTTAGCTTCTTTGTGGATGTTGTTGTTTTCGCTTCGTATACACGGTAGAAATACTGTGTATGCGGCGGATCTTGTCATGCTCCTGGGAAGAGGTAACCCGGGGCGTGACAAACATAAAGAAAATAGCCCTCATAATTATAAGATGAATCCCAAGGCAATGCCCTATGACCTTTGGATTTCCGCTAGCAGTTTTGTAGCCTTAATATTCAGCAGTTATATGACTTTTTGTCTCCCACAGCTGAAGAAGATGAAGAGAATCTCGGTCAAAGAACGGTTTAGGGTTTAGGCTAAAGAGAAGAACCGGGTTCACGTAGGCTGGTTCGGTTCAAACAAAGAAATAAATAAATAAAGCAACAGTTGAGCCAGTTTGATTCAAATAAGGAGAGAAAAATCGGGTTCAAACCGAGTATATAACAAACTAGGCTGGTTTGGTTCAAAGAAAGAATCGAAAGAAGAGGTGGGCCAGTTCAATGATGAACTGGTTCAACACAGAGTATATAACAAAGTAAGTCGGTTTGGTTTAAAGAAAGAATAGGAAGAAGAGGCAGTTCAAAGAAAGAATAGGCCGGTTCAATTCAAAGAAAGAATAGGAAAAAAAGGTGGGCTGGTTCGGCGAAGAACCGGATTCAACACAGAGTATATAACAAAGTAGGCTGGTTCGGTGCAACGAAAAAACTAGAAGAAGAGGCGGTTCTAAGAAAGAATAGGAAAAAAAGGTGGCCCGGTTCAGTGAAGAACCGAATTCAACCAGAGTATATAATAAAGTAGACGGTTCGGTTCAAATAAAGAATCGAAAGAAGAGATGGGCTGGTTCAGTGGGTTCAGTTCAAAGGAGGTGGAGCCCACAGTTCAAGTGAAGGAAAGAATGCTATGTGGCAAATTATTGGGGTTTAATATAATAGTATAGATATCCATTCTAGCCATGAAATTAATTTGATCTTTCATTTCTATAACCTATATTGACCATTAAATAGATTATTTAATTTCTTTAATATCTCATTATTTTTGTTTAATTTTTTAGGTTTACTTGAATTCTTTTAATATTCGCTATACCTTTAAGATTTTATAAATTTCTTCTAATAGCTATTTGAGTAAATCTTTTATTTTTCTCAATCCTTTTAATCAAGTTATATTAATATAATAATTAATAAAAAAAAACTTTATGTATGTCTATTAATGCTATTTTTTTAATTGGTTTTTTAATTATAAACTATTAAAATTATTAAGAAGGCACTATAAATAAAATCTGTCACGCCTTGCCGGGCCTTTAACACCAACTAGATGGAAAGGATAAACCGCACGGGCGCATGACCCAGACCCACCGAACGGACAGAGTTTTTCCTATCCGCCCAAAACATCACAACACCTGTATTCACGCATTATTCCAAACAGGAATAGAGTACAATAGTGCACAAGGAAGCATCAACATAAGAAATTTCTACTTCTATTACAACACATTTGCACAATTATACATGCCAAATTTTTCCTTTCATTCACTTCTATTCCATACATCAAGTTTCAAAGATATGGAATTTACAAGTTCTTTGCATTTACATAACCCCTATGCATTTAATGTCCAAAATTTGGGGTATATCTAAGTACATAGCCAAAAGAGAAAGGGGGCCGCTATCTACTATGCCAAACCCTTGTCTCGCTCCGCCGCCTCACTCGCGACCTGAAAAACGTGGGGTGGGAACTATAAACATAGTTCCCAGTGGGTAAGGCCACCCAAGAGAGAAGCTCGACCCACCAGGTCCAAAGAAACAACACAAGCATAGGTTAGATTATAATTAACTATGCATAGATATATTTACATGTTTGTAAATAAACATAATGGATGCAACCAAATAAATGACGACTTTCATTTTCTCCTATGTCCATCCCATACATTACATTACCCACGTTCATTCACTTTTCATTTTGTCATTGGTGTCGGAATCGCCGCTCCACCAATATGATTTCTCACATATGCGGAATCGCCGCCTTGCTATGGCATTGGTGTTGGAATCGCCACTCCACCAACCCACTGTCACGCCCCGGGCCCTAGTGAGAGCCTACCAGGCACGTGCACAGACCCGCCGTGTACCTCACAACAACACACAATGTACACAAGGCGTCTACAATAACAACAATCAAGCAGAAGAAGGAATACGTCCTAAACAAGGTGATCAGAGTGAGAACATAATTCTACAACTAAAATAAGATCAACACAACTAAAATCTTGAGATATACAAAAGAATTTATACATCTTATCAACTAATAGATCAATCAACCAATAAATCTATACACCTTTCACTCAAAATACAATGAAAGGATACCATGGTATGTCTATAACAATATCGTAGAGGTTCTAGCTAGCTGCTAACCCCTCACCACGATCCCAAGCCTCTCCTGCTGCGGGAAGCTCTGAAATAAAAACCCAATAACAATGGGGGTGAGAACTATTAAACAATAGTTCCCAGTGGGTAAGCCGCCGAGAGTGGCGAATTACACCGCTAGGTCAACTGAGGCAAGATAGTATAAGCCGAAACATAAAGCATAATACATTAAATGTTAAACAAATAGTTCTACAACTATCATGCCTCCAATAACTAAATCATCTACATGAACATGTTACAAAGTATGTAAACATTCTACTCATATATGTGTAAATATGCCATGATCAACTACACATATTCTAATATCATAAACTCACTATATGTCAAGTTTACTATTACACATATGACTTGTCTCCAACTACAAGTATGTTATGTATACCCGACTTCCCACTACATGTATGAACTATATGACTTGTTCCCAACTATATGTATGTTATGTTCACTAACTACAATTGTGCTAAGTCATGTAAATGTCTCACTACATGTAATGCCATAATCCACTACTATGTCCATCTGCTACATCTATATGCATCAATTACTTATGATGTCGAATGTAACATTCCTCACAATATTTCCTACCATAAAGGACTTTTCAAGTCTCGGCTAGTGCCGTGCCTAATGGCCCCATGGTAGTCAACATTCTCTCACTAGAATGAGCCTCCCCCATGGCAATCCACTTCGGCGCCCATATAACCTGCACATAAGCGATCAATGTCGCGAAAGGCTCACTCCGGAGTGCCGGCTTGTAGGGAGCGACCCTCACAAGCATGTGCGAATGAGCACAATGGCATTAACAAGCATAGTTACAGCATAGGAAATATGTTCATCATGTCTAAAACATGGAATAGCCCACCAATGTCCAAGGATCTAACATTATGTCATAATGTCAACCTAATTATTCACTTAAGTGAAATATAATATGCTTAACCTCATACTATGTCAAAACATGTCATATCATGTTTATTACATTCAATAGCTAATATGCTAAAATGTCAACAATATCATGTTGTTCTCAAATTGTCTGTTGGTATGTCCCTACCAATATGCCCATGTCTCTAACATGTAAATGTTTACCTCTCGGTTTACTAAGTTCATAAACCATGCATTATTCTAATGCCATGTCCAATGCATTATACTAATCCTATAACCAATACATTTCAATGCCATAACCGATGCATTCTATAATTGCTATAACAATGCATCCTACGATGCCAACAAGACCATATCCATGCCATGCATGAGCTACAACCACCTCTACTACATAGAGTATAAAAGTTATCATGCAAGTATTCATTTAGCCAAGAACTCATGTTTAACCAATTACAATTATCAAATACAAATAGAATCCCTTTCCTCATGTCTTAAACATGAAATCGTCCAACGACCAAAAGGTCGAGCTCAATGTCAACAATGCCCTTCATATTTGCTCACCTAGATGAGGTGCAACATACTTATCTTGCATTTGTCATATACTCCCTTTTCTCTATACAAGCATACTTTAGTATGCGAAGAGAATTCACTAGTCCATCAACCAAGTAGTGTCGCATAAGACACTCCTTTCTAGCATGCATACTTAATTAGCATTTCATAAATGCATCATCGCGCTACTAGTGCAATTACTCTAACATGCATGTTATTCTCATAATGCCATACTATATGAAAAATGCACTTTTCATATACAACATGTATACCCCATGCAATCACAACCCCTCATGTCATAATTATCATAATTATGCATCTAATCAATCCTATAACAAGATAGGAGACATAGGGGGAGTTCACCCATTTCGGTGAGGTCAGACCCATCGGATAACCGTCGAAACCTCGCAGTACTTCAAAACGAAGTTGTCCCCCGAGCTTCTCATACCCTAAGATAATTTTTCAAGGGGTTAGAAGTTTCGAACGAACAAATTCGAAAACTACCAAAATTCATGAGGTAAATGGGTGGAAAATATCTTGAGCAAGTAAAACTTGTTCTAAGTCCAAAATGAGGTTAGGGATCTTCAAATCCAACCTACAACAACATTCTACACCCATCAATTCAACCTCAAGAGCTCCCAATCACGAAACCCTAAATAAAACCCTAGTTTTCATGAAACTAGGTTTTCATGCAAATTTCAAACAAAATCACAATTAGAGGTTGTAAAAGAGTTTACTAACCTCAAATCAAGCTCCCAACCAAGCTCAAACATGCTAGGTTGAAGCTAAGCCCACCAAAAAGTTCCTCTCATTCATCCCGAGCTCCCCACAAAGCCTAGAAGCACTCCTCCATGAAGAAAATGGAGAGAGAAGAGATCAAAACCAAGTTTCTAGGGTTTGGGAGCAAGAAAATCTAGAGAGAGAGAGGGAAGGAACCTACCTCATCTCCTCCAAGTCCTCAGCAGCAAGGCAACATAAGAGGGGTGAAGGGTTACTTAACCCAAAGTAACAAAATCCACTTAGACCCCTCAAAAATCCAAAATTGCAAAATTGCACAAAATGCACTCTGCAGCACTGTGTACCGGTATACGCACATGCATACCGGTATACTGCACAAATTTTGCAAAACCCGAGCCTCGGCCAACAAGCCGCGCAACAGCATTCCGGTATGCAACTTCTCAGTACCGGTACAAAACACTTCAGTACCGGTATGCCAACATCAGTACCGGTACGCAGCTTATTCCGGTATCAGCTGCCGGATTCCGCAGAACCCGAGAGCTGCGCACAACCAGTTCTCACTGGATTCCGGTATCCCTAAACCAGATACCGGTATACAATGCAAAATCTGCACTTTTGCAGATTTTGACTTCCGGAGTCCGTTTTCGCACTTTTTAAGTCCCGAAAACACTCCGAAACTCACCAAACACAACCCAAAACTCCAGAATAGCATAAGTCACTATTCTCTCACTGGAACTCCGCAATTTGCTAAAGTTCAGTGTGAGACCCCAGATTAGTCCTATATATGAGATATAATAGGGCTAAACTCTCAACCCGGCTTAAGCATTTTCGGCGGTGGCAAGGCCGAAGAGGTTGAGAGAGTTAAGCGTGCTAGGACGGGAGTAGTCCTAGGATGGGTGACCCCCTGGGAAGTTGGGGCGTCACAGTTGGTATCAGAGCCAATTACCACGGAAGTGAAGTGTGAGATGGGTCTCGGCTGAGCCGGGTCTGAATGACAGGCTAGCGAGACGTCTCACATCGCCTGGTACTTGTGAGTCTGAGCCTGACGAGGACGTCAGGGCTTAAAGGGGGGGAGATTGTGAGACCCCAGATTAGTCCTATATATGAGATATAATAGGGCTAAACTCTCAACCCGGCTTAAGCATTTTCGGCGGTGGCAAGGCCGAAGAGGTTGAGAGAGTTAAGCGTGCTAGGACGGGAGTAGTCCTAGGATGGGTGACCCCCTGGGAAGTTGGGGCGTCACATTCAGTGTGCTACATACTCCCCTCCTAAAAAGGAGTTTCGTCCGCAAAACTACGGATCAACTATCACCAACAAACAGCAAAACCAAAGGAGATAAGAACATCGCCCTCGCGTGAAGCCTCCGGCTCTCACACAAAGCATCGCATCCAAGACATTGCTCCAAAGCATCTTGTAGTAGGAATAGTGATAATTCCAAATTCCTACATTCCACAAGTCCAATCCACAACAATTGTTCCTTGAAGTTTAGATCTTCATGTAGCTTTAACGAAACGATATCCACCATCGGGGTAGGATTCAAATACTTGCTCAGAGTGTCAAAACACATCGTATACCTTCAACAGATCTGAAGTAAAACAGCTCGACATGCCACTAGGCCCATTTGCCTCAGGGTCTCAAATAATCCAAAGAATCTGAAACTTCGATTTCTCACCGAGAATCATCCAATGGCCTAAATTCCAAAGCGATAGAGCTAAACGCGCTACGCAGTCGCACAATTTACCAAAGTGTACTTGCACAAAATTTCCTCAATCCAACTCAGGTGAATAGCTACTCCTATTCACAATCTCCCAACAATCATCATATCTAGCTTGGAAGCAAGACAATCCAATTCCGGAGCCTCCGGTAATCATCCTCTATCCATACAAAGTAGATAGCCTTTACTTAGCATATCACATGAGTCCTGCTATCACAGGTACAATTTGTCGGTTCCACCGTCAAGGCACTTTCTGACAGTCCGCTAGGAAATCATCTGCCGCAACACTCTTGATTTCGATTGAGCCATTTACCAGTCGGGATCAAGGCTAACTCTCGTGATCCGATCCAGAGGATAGATATCACATTCTGTTACCCATCTCATCGATATCTCTAGTACACCAGCCTCTAACCTATTTTCACAGCTTCAACTCATTTTCCTGAGTGAAGAGATATCTCCAACATTAAGATCTGGGTGCACTTCACACCACTATCTAAACATAAAATTGCCACAGTTTCCAAGTAAATGCTATGGCAGTCATTTCCAAATCACAAATTGGCGATTCCTCTTGTATTCTCTCAATTGCTGAAAGGTCAATACTACCTTTCTATTTCACACCAAAGTGCAACTCGGTCCGTGGAGAGAAACATAACTACAAAGCACATAACCTGCCTTTGGGGTAACCAAGGTTGGCGGTCGTCGACCACACCAACGGTTTCAAGAAACTTCTCTCACACATATCTCTCCAAAAGGTTTAATCCCTTAATGTGTGAGTCAAGTGAAAGGAGTAGGCAACTCAGTAATCTTCCCACAATTATCCATAACATCCAATCAAACTAGGAAGTTTGAACTTCGATTACATCCGCTTGTCCAAATCAACTATGGATGGCTTGATTCCTTGAGATCTCTAATCATATCCATTTTGGCATCAACTGCCAAGGGACGCTAGTCCTCACAACCGAATCAGCACGTCTTCAACTTGAAGCACTTGCAGTCCTCATTCAAAGGAATCTTCATGTCTTCATCGCCTCTCGACTTCCAACATGTCGTCGATGCGCACAGGGACAAAGACACCCAGAAGGGCCAAACATCACCACACACACAAGAGCATCAACAGCTCGAACGACATCACGACAATTTCGTAATGTCTACACCGAGTGAACAAGTTACCCTCGGTCCAAACTCAAACTCAATCCAACGAGAGTAGTACCCAGATTGCAACTACCCTCGAGTAAACCAGAATTCATGGAGCTTGATCAAACATATCAACAAATCTCAGCTACGGGTACATATTCTTGATCGTGACCTTACCGAGTTCACGATAATCGACCCACAGTCGAAAAGACCCGTCCACTCAAAACAAATGAGATTGATGCTCCACAAGAGAAAATACTAGGCAAAAGAGGTCTCCAGACCAAGCCTTCAATTCTCACAACTCAACCGGGATTGCACCAGCAACTCCCTCACAAGAGACATCCTCGCTTTTGAGGATTCTCAACTCTCACCAAGGGTGCTAGCCTAAAGGCCACGCGCCCACTCAGCCAACAACTAGGCTTGGGCGGGTGAAACAATCATCGCAAATAGCGAACATCCACGCCCTCTGAAAGCATTATTTCATGTCCAGATTCCCAAGATACTACAGCTCAGCTCACTCACTCATCGGCAATCTAATAACCGAAGAGCCAGCCCAAGTTCAAATCAGAACTATACGCTCTCAGCCAAACAAAGCCAATCGCTTCATTGGTGCACAGAAACATCCAATCCTAATGGAGTACAAGAACAGTACTTCCAAGTCCAAACAATCAGGACCACTCGATCTGCAAGCATCAAGGAATGAGTTCCCTGCCATGCATTCGGCAAACAGCCGATCCAAAGCTACAATCATAGCAAGCAACAACTAGCTCCAATACCAGAAGCTGCGAACAACCTTCGTCGTCGTTGCATCAACCTCCTCCTGTCAAACAGGCACGCATTCACCCACTACCAGCCGCGCGAAGTCGATCCCAATATTGTCGACACTATTCTCCTCAAACACTCCAACTGGGAATGGCCCACCTGGGCACGAAGAGAGCACCCGCCTCCATGTCGAAAGCATTGCGAAACACATGCGGATTCCATCGCTTGCACATCATAATAGTCGATAACGATTTGACGTCCCATTATCATCCTGCTAAAGATCCACCTTCTCGAGATCAATTTTTTCTTGAACACTTTGATTGTCCTCTTACATTAGACTTGCTACTCTTAGTAGCTTCTTTTGCCGTCCCCAACGGTCTCCACATCTCTCGCCCTTATCAAGGTACGATCCGCATTCTCTCAAAATTTCTTGAGGTCGGCTGCCTACTGGATCAACAAGTCCTCCAGTCGCTTAATCCTCACGTCTGCCGGCGCAAAGCCTCCACTTGGAGTAATCATCATAATTGATCATCGTTCCAACATGCTCGCAGCAATCGCTAGCTGTTCTCTCAACTTCAGGGTTTTACCAAATCCGAAGGATGCAGAAGTCCCGTCTCGACTGCCTCGGCCGCTATCGAGTGTGTCGTCCACAACTCAAGCTGCAACAAACATAACATGCGCAGGTAAAACATCCCACGCCAACGCATCCCCACACAAAACTATAACCCCAATCATGCGAAAGCAATGAAGTGTACTCCCACTATTCCCCGATGTCACGTTGTCGGCCGCCAACGTGACCCTCCAAAGGTATAGAAGTGGTTCACTCCGATCTAACTCCAACACCTTTGGAGCTTTAGAAATGACACAATCATAATACTTTCGCCAATATGTCACAAGAGATCCCGTCTCTCACGTTCCTATTCCTTATCGTCCAACCTGCCTAAGGTTTACTAGGTCCACTAAGACTCAACCCTAGGCTCTGATACCAAAATAATCTGTCACGCCCCGGGCCCTAGTGAGAGCCTACCAGGCATGTGCACAGACCCGCCGTGTACCTCACAACAACACACAATGTACACAAGGCGTCTACAATAACAACAATCAAGCAGAAGAAGGAATACGTCCTAAACAAGGTGATCAGAGCGAGAACATAATTCTACAACTAAAATAAGATCAACACAACTAAAATCTTGAGATATACAAAAGAATTTATACATCTTATCAACTAATAGATCAATCAACCAATAAATCTATACACCTTTCACTCAAAATACAATGAAAGGACACCATGGTATGTCTATAACAACATCGTAGAGGTTCTAGCTAGCTGCTAACCCCTCGCCACGATCCCAAGCCTCTCCTGCTGCGGGAAGCTCTGAAACAAAAACCCAACAACAATAGGGGTGAGAACTATTAAACAATAGTTCCCAGTGGGTAAGCCGCCGAGAGTGGCGAATTACACCGCTAGGTCAACTGAGGCAAGATAGTATAAGCCGAAACATAAAGCATAATACATTAAATGTTAAACAAATAGTTCTACAACTATCATGCCTCCAATGACTAAATCATCTACATGAACATGTTACAAAGTATGTAAACATTCTACTCATATATGTGTAAATATGACATGATCAACTACACATATTCTAATGTCATAAACTCACTATATGTCAAGTTTACTATTACACATATGACTTGTCTCCAACTACAAGTATGTTATGTATACCCGACTTCCCACTACATGTATGAACTATATGACTTGTTCCCAACTATATGTATGTTATGTTCACTAACTACAATTGTGCCAAGTCATGTAAATGTCTCACTACATGTAATGCCATAATCCACTACTATGTCCATCTGCTACATCTATATGCATCAATTACTTATGATGTCGAATGTAACATTCCTCACAATATTTCCTACCATAAAGGACTTTTTAAGTCTCGGCTTGTGCCGTGCCTAATGGCCCCGTGGTAGTCAACATTCTCTCACTAGAATGAGCCTCCCCCATGGCAATCCACTTCGGCGCCCATATAACCTGCACATAAGCGATCAATGTCGCGAAAGGCCCACTCCGGAGTGCCGGCTTGTAGGGAGCGACCCTCACAAGCATGTGCGAATGAGCACAATGGCATTAACAAGCATAGTCAACAGCATAGGAAATACGTTCATCATGTCTAAAATATGGAATAGCCCACCAATGTCCAAGGATCTAACATTATGTCATAATGTCAACCTAATTATTCACTTAAGTGAAATATAATATGCTTAACCTCATACTATGTCAAAACATGTCATATCATGTTTATTACATTCAATAGCTAATATGCTAAAATGTCAACAATATCATGTTGTTCTCAAATTGTCCGTTGGTATGTCCCTACCAATATGCCCATGTCTCTAACATGTAAATGTTTACCTCTCGGTTTACTAAGTTCATAAACCATGCATTATTCTAATGCCATGTCCAATGCATTATACTAATGCTATAACCAATACATTTCAATGCCATAACCGATGCATTCTATAATTGCTATAACAATGCATCCTACGATGCCAACAAGACCATATCCATGCCATGCATGAGCTACAACCACCTCTACTACATAGAGTATAAAAGTTATCATGCAAGTATTCATTTAGCCAAGAACTCATGTTTAACCAATTACAATTATCAAATACAAATAGAATCCCTTTCCTCATGTCTTAAACATGAAATCGTCCAACGACCAAAAGGTCGAGCTCAATGTCAACAATGCCCTTCATAGTTGCTCACCTAGATGAGGTGCAACATACTTATCTTGCATTTGTCATATACTCCATTTTCTCTATACAAGCATACTTTAGTATGCGAAGAGAATTCACTAGTCCATCAACCAAGTAGTGTCGCATAAGACACTCCTTTCTAGCATGCATACTTAATTAGCATTTCATAAATGCATCATCGCGCTACTAGTGTAATTACTCTAACATGCATGTTATTCTCATAATGCCATACTATATGGAAAATGCACTTTTCATATACAACATGTATATCCCATGCAATCACAACCCATCATGTCATAATTATCATAATTATGCATCTAATCAATCCTATAATAAGATAGGAGACATAGGGGGAGTTCACCCATTTCGGTGAGGTCAGACCCACCGGATAACCGTCGAAACCTCGCAGTACTTCAAAACGAAGTTGTCCCCCGAGCTTCTCATACCCTAAGATAATTTTCCAAGGGGTTACAAGTTTCGAACGAACAAATTCGAAAATTACCAAAATTCATGAGGTAAATGGGTGGAAAATACCTTGAGCAAGTAAAACTTGTTCTAAGTCCAAAATGAGGTTAGGGATCTTCAAATCCAACCTACAACAATATTCTACACCCATCAATTCAACCTCAAGAGCTCCCAATCACGAAACCCTAAATAAAACCCTAGTTTTTATGAAACTAGGTTTTCATGCAAATCTCAAGCAAAATCATAATTAGAGGTTGTAAAAGGGTTTACTAACCTCAAATCAAGCTCCCAACCAAGCTCAAACATGCTAGGTTGAAGCTAAGCCCACCAACAAGTTCCTCTCATTCATCCTGATCTCCCCACAAAGCCTAGAAGCACTCCTCCATGAAGAAAATGGAGAGAGAAGAGATCAAAACCAAGTTTCTAGGGTTTGGGAGCAAGAAAATCTAGAGAGAGAGAGGAAAGGAACCTATCTCATCTCCTCCAAGTCCTCAGCAGCAAGGCAACATGAGAGGGTGAAGGGTTACTTAACCCAAAGTAACAAAATCCACTTAGACCCCTCAAAAAGCCAAAATTGCAAAACTGCACAAAATGCACTCTACAGCACTGTGTACCGGTATACGCACATGCATACCTGTATAGTACTGCACAAATTTTGCAAAACCCGAGCCTCGGCCAACAAGCCGCGCAACAGCATTCCGGTATGCAACTTCTCAGTACCGGTACAAAACGCTTCAGTACCGGTATGCCAACATCAGTACCGGTACGCAGCTTATTCCGGTATCAGCTGCCGGATTCCGCATAACCCAAGAGCTGCGCACAACCAGTTCTCACTGGATTCCGGTATCCCTAAACCAGATACCGGTATACAATGCAAAATCTGCACTTTTACAGATTTTGACTTTCAGAGTCCGTTTTCGCACTTTGCAAGTCCCGAAAACACTCCGAAGCTCACCAAACACAACCCAAAACTCCAGAATAGCATAAGTCACTATTCTCTCACTGGAACTCCGCAATTTGCTAAAGTTCAGTGTGCTACACCCACTTAGCAAACTCTTGCGGAATCGTCGCCTTGCTATGGCATTGGTGTTGGAATCGCCACTCCACCAACCCACTTAGCAAACTCTTGCGGAATCGCCGCCTTGCTATGGCATTGGTGATGGAATCTCCACTCCACCAACCCACTTAGCAAACTCTTGCGGAATCGCCGCCTTGCTATGGCATTGGTGTTGGAATCGCCACTCCACCAACCCACTTAGCAAACTCTTGCGGAATCGCCGCTTAGTATTGGGCACCGGCAATGCAATCACCATTCCCAACATTGTCCCAACCACAAAAGAGTGGAATCGTCATCTCTTTGCTCGGGTAGCGGAATCGCCGCATACCCACATTTGTTCACATTTCACACTTGTTAACCTAAGTTCAGTGACCATAGGTTCAAGTCACCTTGTTTCACCTATGTTCAATGACACTAGGTTCACTTTACATTCACAACCTATGTTCCATGACACTAGGTTCACTTTACATTCACAACCTATGTTCCATGACACTAGGTTCACTTTACATTCACAACCTATGTTCCATAACACTAGGTTCCATTTACACATTTCAACCTATGTTCCATGACACTAGGTTTCATATCATACGTGCAACTACTTATCAAGTATAAGAAATAATGAAATACTTGAATTCACTAATCATGCAAGATGAGCCCATGGCTCAAATCACCATAATCATCGTTTTTGCCAACATGCATACATGCATTCTAGGGTTTCATACTTCTACATCATTTTAATTTCAATGGTTATTTATCCTAGACATGGAAGTGACCTAATCACTTCGGTAAACACAAACCTACCTCAGGAGCTTCCAAATTTTTGAATTCTTTGAGCTCCTAGATCTCCAAGCCTTGAGTTCTCGCTTCAACCCAAGCTTCTACAAGAAAATGGTTCGTTACTCATTACGAACCCTAATATCTTTCCGTTTTATGAAATCAAGTGTTCCCACATGATTTCCAAGGCCTCAATTGCAAATCCTGAAGGTCTAAATATTTTTAGAACCTTCCATGGCAAAAGCCTCAAATCTACCTAGGGTTTGCATGCATGCAAGCCAAACCCTAGATTTCATGGCCAATCTTCCACCATTTATGGTCAAGATTGCATAGGGTTTCCAAAAACTTCATAACAAAGGATTAAATCTAAGTTTTAAACCCTAAATCACAAGAACTCACCTCAACACCCAAGCTCCCTAGCTTCTTCTTGCACCAAGAAGCTCCTAATCCACCTTAGAAGCTTTTCCCAAGGTCAAATCCTTCACTTCTCCAAGCTTTGGAGAGATCTCTTGAGAGAAAAGTGAGGAAGAGGGAGAGGGAAAATGAGGAAGGTAAAGGAGAAATGAAGGGGGAGAGACCTCAGCCCCTATACATAACCCCACTTCGTAAATTTACCAAAATGCCCTTGATTCAGACATTCTGCATCAGCCGGGTCCGGACCTTGCAAGTCGGGTCTGGACCCGGGGAGTAATTCTCCCACACAGGTACGCAGGCCGGGTCCGGACCCCACAGCCGGGTCCGGAACCCGTGAGCAACTCAGCTCGGAAAACAGGTCGGGTCCGGACTCTAGCTATTCCACAGGACTTCATTGTTCGGACCCCAGGTCTCGGGTCCGGACCCCGAGAGCAATTTAGCTCCAGTTTGTTTTTTCTAAAAATTCTAATTTTTAGTTTTCAGGGCCCTAACTCGCACCCAAACGTTCCGAAACCCTCGGAACCCAATTCCACACTCGCCATTATAGGCTTTCTCCGAACTTCATCCAATTCGGTAAAGTTTGGTATAGCGCACCGAAATTCAGAGTACTACAAAATCTAACACAGTTCGCAAATAGATAATAAAGTTTAGCTGCCTATAAATTAATAACTAACTAATATTATTTAGTATCTTTAATCATATTTTAAAAAAGTTACATCTTTATAAAAACTTTAAAAAAATAATATTGAAAAATTCAAAATGTATTATTTTCTATAATTTTAAAAAAATAAGATAATTTTTTAATCCCGTGCGACTGCACGGATCATTTGCTAGTATATATATAATGCTAGAGCCTTAATTAGAGACGGATACAACATAACTAATTTAAGTCCCACGAGACTCAGATTAATGTTGCCTTGACCAATATTGTTGTTAAGCTGCCAACTTAATTGCTATAATTCAACTAGATCTTCCATGGTTGGTCAACCGACTTTAATTTGCCAACACATTATAAACGTACCGGCTCTCAATCCTAATCTATTTAGGCTTAATTTTGGTCAACATATTCCAAATCTAAATCTTGTCTTATTCTAATTAAATTAGGATTTAATTCCGATTGAGATAACTACAAATCTCAACCAAAATCTAGCAGAGGTTGTTAGTTAGCTATAGGGCAGTGATAACTGGTACGGAGAGCTAGCTACTCTTATTATTGTTAGAAAAGATATAATATTTTTTGTCTGAATTTGACCTTTTCCGTTATGGCAATAAATTAAAAAAAAAAAACCGAAACTCTGGCAATTATATCAAATAAATTCTGTTAGCTAATTAACCCAATAAAACAATCTAAAGGCCGGGCCAATACAAATCACCACCTAGCTTGTACGGTTTTCGGTTGACCATACTCCTCTTTCATTTTGAAATGCTTTATTAGCTAGCTCCTGTAAGTTACCTGTCCATCTCGTAGAGGCGCATAAATTAATCACGTACATTAGGCATTTGCACATCAGCATGCAAAAATATCGACGATCCATAAAACTTTTACTCTAGAGGCCAGCTCGCTCGTCTAGTACTTTTTTTTTCCCATTTCATGATCATCTGATTTCCTAGATCTTTGGAATAGCGGCGAAATGCAACAATTTTGTATCTGTCAAATTAATACTTAATTTGCTGGCACTACTAGATAAGTTATTCCTCGGGTAATCGATCCAGACAAGGGCATTAATTTCGAAGGTCATTCTTGTCTATATACTTTTGGAATTGCTGATTAATTAATTATTCTGAGAATTAAACAATTGTCGAGTATTCGAAAGAAAACTAAGAAGCTGAACAAGGTTAAGGTTAGCTTCCGGACCCCAAAAATTAGATGCTCCAATTTAAAAACTTCTATTTCTGATGTAGTTAATTAGAAGCACCTTCGTTTGTGATTTTTCTTTATTAAAACTCCAATTCAGTACGTAAGCTGTCGCTAGGGCAAAATGACCCACTGCAAAATTGATAAGGCCATCTCTATTAAAAAGTCACGTTCCCTAATAATAATATATATATATATATAATATATATATATATATATATTAAGAGTATTATTACGTACACGTCACCAACACATTTGATCGAGTATTTAACCGAAAAGAAAAAAAAAAAAAAAAAAAAGCATAAACGAATGCTTGAGATGGTACGTCCTAGCATGCATGTTAGCTGCAAGTCATAGTTTAGCTAGCTTTTTATACACTCCATTAATTGCTTCGTTTAATTAAATTCAAAAAAAAAGGGTCTAATTAGTCCTAACTTTTGATCAATTCAGTTCTCTATCGATTTCTTTTGTGGTCTTGTAAGGATTATCTATCATTATCAAATGAAGTTGCTTTCAATCTTTTCTGTTGCTTTACCTAGCTAATATATATAATAAGCCACATGTATATGAGATTTAAATATACTTACTTATAACTAAGCACCATGGTCGTCTTAAATTAATATTCTATGTTGAAAGTAGGTATTGTTAGTTGAACATTGTCACACGTACAAGGAAAATTAGTAATGCCATTTTTGGATGAATGAATATTTTATTCGGCATATATTCTTGATTTATTTGAAAAATATATAGTATTTGGAAAAGGAGATATGTGATCAAATGTCTAGAACGAATGCCATATATATTTCGCCTTTAACTATTATTTTGGAATAATATAAATTGCCTCACTGGTGGAATATGCTATCTAAAATATATATATATATATATGAATGTCAAGGCCTTAAAGGTTGATCATCAAGATTTGCCAATTTTCATGTTGAATAGAAATATTAAGAACGCCATCTCCAAGAGCTTAATTAAATTTTTTAAAAATAACAGTTAATTATTTCACATTCTTTAAATAAAATTTTAGAGCATGATGCCATAAATCCGAATCCCGTCGAACTCCGAGTTTTATTTTATTTTCTCTCAATTTAATTCATAACTGACTCAATTCCAGATGTGAGGGAGAGTGTTTAATTAATATATCATAAACTTACAACGACCACCATAAGTACTGGCAATGTACGGGCGGTAATTGTAGGCTATGTTGTGAGTAGTTTTCATTAATGCCGATCTAATTTAAATTATTTTCTCCTTAATTAATAGTGGCTTTATATATATGGTGCTAAGATTTTAATCTTTGGATTGATTTTTGCATGAAGTAAATACTACTTAATTTTAAAGCTCAAAAATGCAAACAATGCTAACTCCAAATCCAAAACCGAAACAATGAAAAACGGCGCGTAACTTCCTCATAAGACAATTAGCTAGATATGCATGTAAAAATGTTATATTTAAGATCATCTTTCATATACAAGGAGGCCTTTCACCGTGAATAATTGGTCAGAACAAACAATCCCACAGAACAACCTAATTTAAGCATGGCAATTAATCGTTGGTTGGGATGCGGACGTTGGAACGCTACATTTCAACGAAATCGATGGATACTGTTGAGCTTCCTCGTGGGGCAGCAACTATTAATTCCAAAAGCAATTACTTCAATATTCATTTTCTGTTAATATGAGTATTCCATATATAGCGCATTCAAAAAATCTTTCACGCAGTACGTCAACACTGATTAAAGGCACTGTGTTATTATTAACAAATCTTATTTTAATGTTCACAGATAAATTCAAAGAGCTGGTCGTTGTAATAAAAATGACTCTATTATTGTTGTTGCTTTGAAAATCTCTTATGTTGCAGTAATTTATGACTAATAAGTGGATGCAACCTATGTATCCGTAGTGTTTCATAGTGGAATTAATGATGGTGAGAGGAGCACCAATCTGTTCCTCTGGTTTTAAGGACAAATGTGCAGAGGCCCTTCAAACTTTAGCGTTTTTGTAAAACAAAATTCTAAACTTTTAATTTTGACAATTAGACCATCTAAATTTTATTAAATAATTCAATATCTCCCTATCGTCACCCCAATTTACTAAGTAAACAATTTTTTTTGTTGCTCGCATTGCATATTATCTAGTAAAGCTTATATATATATATATATATATATATATATATATATATATATAGAGAGAGAGAGAGAGAGAGAGAGAGAGAGAGAGAGAGAGAGAGAGAGAGAGAGAGAGCTAGGCCGGTAAACTATCGGTAGCACGGAGACCTCTGTGCGACCAAGTTGTTTTCAATGATGCAGCTTTCAAATCGACAATCGGCTCCGGTAGACTTAATCTACACTATTGAAAGTATTTGGAAACTAAATTTTATAATTTTTCGACATTATTTGGCTACTGATCAAAAGATCTCAAAATTGACAATTTTAATGATCGATGTGATGCGTTTGTGAATTTAATGGTGTAAAACAATTCAAATCTGATGAAATTTTTATAATTTTATTTTTTACTATTTAGATTAAGATCAGTATCTCTGATCTTAAATTCAAATCTTTTATCATCATTTTTTATGAGATTTTTATTTTCAGCCGTTCATTTTTAGACTACTCGTTTGATAGATAAATGATGTTGAAAAATTATGAAATTTAGTTTCCTGTAGATCAAATCTAACGGTGCCGATCATCGATTTGAAAGCTGCATCATTAAAAACAACTCGGTAGTACGGAGGCCTCCGTGCTACCGATAGTATACCAGCCGGACTCTATATATATATATATATAATATACTATTGATATTATATAAATAGTGTTTACTATTAACTTGTTCACTACTAGATTATTACTATTCCACCAACCGCCACTAAATCCTAGATATCAAATGATCAAAAAGTTGATAATAAACACGATTCCCATACTACCTATTAGATTATTACTATTTTAACAATCTCCACTAAATCCTAAATATCAAATGATCAAAAAGTTAATAGTAAACAGTATTCTCATACTATCTATTGGATTGTTACTATTAAATTTATGTGCAAGACAATAAAACAAAATGATTGTTCCATCAATACCTTACCTTAAAAGAGAGAGAGATTTATTAAACTATTTAATGAAAATTTAGAAGTATAATTGCCATAATTAAAAGTTTAGAATCATGATATATTTTTCCATTGAATTTTAGTGGAGAACCGACCGTCCCTAGCGCAAGTGGCAAAGGGCTTGGTGGTTGGTACCCGAGGTCTCGAGTTCGAATCCTAGTTGATTCACATTTCTAGCTAAGTTTATTTTTATAAGAAATAAACGAAGCGGGTAGCGTGCTATTTTTCTCTCAAAAAAAAAAAAAATTAGTGGAGAATATGATGATGCGTGGACCACATTAATTGTTAGGTGCGGGTAAAGGCGTTTGGTCCCCATTCGCCTCGTTAAATACAGCACTGTACCACTTAAAATGCCAAAAAAGATGAGGGGCAATATACTATTTTTTATTAATAGAGATCCATCTAATTAGAAATAGGGCCACATTCTAGAAAAACGATTTTTATATAACTAATTTTGGTTTGGAAAAATAATTTTGGTTAAAAGCTGTAGAGCGTTTGACTAACTTTAAGTAAAAAATAATTTTTCTGAAGTAATTTTGTAAAATTATTTAACAATTTTTTTTTGTTAAATCGGCCTTCAATTTAAAATAATTTAAATTTAAAATATAAAATTAAATTTCAAATTTTAAATTTAAATTTAAATTTAAAGTTTTAAATTTTAAATTTGCACAAAAATTTAAAATTTAATATTTGAATTTAAAATATAAATTTGACTTTTAAAATTTAAATTAAAATTTGAATCTAAAATTAAAATAAAAACGTAAAATTTGAGTCTTAAATCAGAATCAGATTTTAAAGAATAGATTTTAGCTACTTCTGATTTTGGATCTCGAAAATCAGAAAGCTGATTCTAAAAATCAGAATCAAATTTTGAAAGCGAGATTGTCAAACACTCTATTGAGCCGAAAATCACATTTGAGCCAAAACATACTTTTCAAAAGTTAGGCCAAATACCCACACAATTTAAAAATAATTATCTTCACCCGCTAACAGAAGAGGCGACAAACCTCTTCAAGGACAGGAGAATTGGACATCCGACATAGATACCATATTGTCAAAAAGATCAGTCAATATTTTGAGAATGCAAGATCACATTTTTCTGCGATCATTTTTGATCTAGACAGAGCTTCTATAGAAATATTACTTGATCAGAACTATTTTGAGGGAATACTAATTTTTTTCATTAAAAATCTATCTTGTAGTATTTTTCTTAAGAACTGAAAAAGCTTTAGGCCTTTTTGCATAAAAAATTCACTAGTTTTGGGCTTTCGCAAAATTGGGTCGCTATTTTCGATTTTGCAGATTCGGTCCGAATTTTCAACAAACTGACCAAAATACCTTTCTTACTTTTTCTCTCTCCTCTTTTTTTTCTCTCTCCTTTTTTTTCTCTCTCCTCTTTTTTTTTATGTCGCTCTTTTTTTTTCTCTCCGAGCGGAGGCGGAGGCGGAAATGGCCCGCCTCGCCTCTTCCCCTCACGCCCTCGCATGCGCACCCTCGCCCTCCTCGCCTCCCACCCCGCCGAGGCCGCGCTGCGCCGCGACTCCTCTTTTTTTTTTTACCTCTCCGACCCTCCTCCACACGCCGTCCCCGCCGCCGCCGCCGCCGCCGGCGACGAAGAAGTGTTTCTTGCGGCCGAGAAGCACGCCGGCGAGAGAGGGGAAAAAAATAGTTACACTCCGGCGGAGGCGGTGGGTCGTGATAAAAAAAAATTTGTAAAGAGAAAAAAAAAAGAAATAATAAAAAATAATATTTTTTCCTACAGGAAAGACCAAAAATCATAGAAGAAGGAAGAAAAAGATGAAATTGTACTGTTAAAATAATGTTACACTGTTTTAAAAAAATTTACACTATTTTAAATAACTTTGAGACATAAATTACACTCTTTGAGATGAAAATTATACTTTTTAGACTAAAATTATACTATTTGGATGAAAAATTATACCATTTCTTTTTCTCTTCTTCTTTCCCGTTGCACCATTTCTCCTCGTTGCACTATTTCATTACACTCTTTCTTTCCAACCAAACTCGGATCCAGTCACCTCCCTCTCCGGGCCGCGCGACGCGGGGCGGATCTCGAGGAAGCACTCGGAATCGGGGGAGGCGGGGAGGGGAGGAGGAGCACGACGACGAGGAGGAAGCCTTAAAGGAGGAGGACGAGGACGACGACGACGACGGGCGCAGGGGCGCAGCCGGCGGTGGCGCCGGGCGCGTGCGCAGCCTGCGGGGGCACCGGGCGCGGGCGCAGGGGGCGCAGGGAGCGGCCCCTGCGCCCACCCTGGGGGCGCGGATGCAAGGGGCGCAGGGGACGCGCCCCCTGCGCCCCTGCGCCCGCCCGGGCCCACGCCCCCGCCCGGGCCCGGGCCCCCGCCCGCTTTGCCGGGTGGGCGCAGGAGGCGTGGGCCCGGGCGGGCGCAGGGGCGCAGGGAGCGCGTCCCCTGCGCCCCCTGCGCTCCTCGCCTGCGCCCCCAGGGTGGGCGCAGGGGGCGCTCCCTACGCCCCCTGCGCCCGCGCCTGGCGACCCCGCCGGCTGCGCCCGCGCCCGGCGCCACCGCCGGCTGCACCCCTGCGCCCGCGCCCGCTTCCGCGCCCCTGCGCCCGCGCCCGTCGTCGTCCTCGTCCTCGTCCTCGTCCTCCTCCTTTGAGGCTTCCTCCTCGTCGTCGTCGTGCTCCTCCTCTCCGCCTCCCCCGATTCCGAGTGCTTCCTCGAGATCCGCCCCGCGCCGCGCGGCCCGGAGAGGGAGGTTACCAGATCCGAATTTGGTTGGGGAGAAAGAGTGCAAAGAAATAGTGCAACGAGGAGAAATGGTGCAAAGGGGAAGAAGAAGAGAAAAAGAAATGGTGTAATTTTCATCCAAATAGTGTAATTTTAGTCTAAAAAGTGTAATTTTCATCTCAAAGAGTGTAATTTCTGTCTCAAAGTTATTTAAAACAGTGTAAGTTTTTTTTTAAACAGTGCAACATTATTTTAACAGTGCAATTTCATCTTTTTCTTCCTTCTTCTATGATTTTTGGTCTTTTATGTAGGAAAAAATATTGTTTTTTATTATTATTATTTTTTCTTTACAATTTTTTTTTTGTCACGACCCACCGCTTTCGCCGTAGTGTAACTATTTTTTTTCCCTTCTCTCGCCGGCGTGCTTCTCGGCCGCAAGAAACACTTCTTCGTCGCCGGCGGCGGCGGCGGGGATGGCGTGTGGAGGAGGGTCGGAGAGGTTAAAAAAAAAAAAAGGAGTCGCGGCGCGGTGCGGCCTCGGCGGGGTAGGAGGCGAGGAGGGCGAGGGTGTGCGTGCGAGGGCGCGAGGGGGCCGTTTCCGCCTCCGCCTCCGCCTCCGCCGTTCGGAGAGAAAAAAAAAAGAGCGACAGAAAAAAAAAAAAGAGAAGAGAGAAAAAAAAGAGGAGAGAGAAAAAATAATAAAGATATTTTGGTCAGTTTGCTGAAAATTCGGACCGAATCTGTAAAATCAAAAATAGCGACCCAATTTTGCAAAAGCCCAAAACTAGTGGATTTTTTATGCAAAAAGGCCAAAGCTTTATAACTTAGAGCGACTTTTAAAACTCTGAAACCCATTTCAACTTTCTAGTTACAACAACAAATGATCAAAAATTTACATCTGTAGCTTTTCAGAGCAAAAATCCCTTCCACGAAGTACTTGAGGTAACGATGTGGCAACAGAACAATAGTGTTTTCTCTGGTCAAAGAGGCTTCATGACTCCAAAATGTATTCATATATCTAAACTTTTTATCAAGACAATTATTTATTTCACACCGACCGTCTCTAGCGCAAGTAGCAAAGGGCTTGGTGGTAGTACCCGAGGTTCCAGGTTCGAAGCCTAGTTGCTTCATGATATTTTCAGCCTCTTTTATTTTTTTTATTTCTAAAAAAAATAAACGAAGCGAATAGTGTGCTACCTTTCTCTCAAAAAAAATAATAATAATAATAATTCGTTATTTCACCCCATATAAAAAAACCTAAGTGGTACTATTAACGCTGGTATATTTCTAGCTTCCGCCCAAAATGTCATGATGGTCAAGTACGTGTAAAGGTTCACTTTGAACTGAAGTTGTGGAATGTTGATTTTGAAAACTAGCCTGTAAAGCCAAAATCATTATTCTGGCTTGATGTCAACCGCATTATCAACCCATCCTTCATTTTCCCATTGAAGAAAGAAATCAATCTCTTCAGATTGTGGATCTGTAAGCTGACAGCATTTATATAAATTGACAAAGATCCCTTTCATATTTTTGTTGATGATGATAGAGAAGGACAATTTAGAAAGCAACATAGTACCTAGCATTCATAAATCACAAATGGCTAAAATACAGAAAACCATTTCTAAACACACATTATAATCTTTTTATGCAGATGATGGAGCTATTCTTCCTCTTCCCTCCGAATTCAATCTGATTTATTTATGGTGATGATAGAATACTCTGGCTATGCAGGTACTCTTTCAATCGATGAAGAAAAACTTCCAAACTCTTCACTAGCAAAAAATATATTTTGACCCCAACTCATTATCTGTTATGTGGAAGCTTATAGAGGTGACTCACCAAACAACAGGAGTAGAGGCTAACGGGACAAACTACATAAATACTTATGTGGATAAAGTGATAAAAGAAACTAATCAAAAGATTTTTCACATTTTAGCCTTCTTTATGAAGGGCCGGCCGTGAGGTTATCGAGCACACCTCAAACTCAAACAGCACACGAACGCAGCGGAAACAGAATCTTTCGTAAACGTAAGAGACAAGAACGATCGTGAAAAAATAAGCACGAGGAAACAGAAGATCTCATCAAAGTCGATCCCCGGCTTCTAAGCATAACCCTTCACCACCAACCTTGCCTTGAATCTCTCCACATTCCATCCGCATCTTTTTTCACCTTAAACACCCACCGGCATCCAATCGCGTTCCTTCCCTTCGGCAAATCAACAAGTTCCCAAGTCCTGTTCTTTCGAAGTGACTCTATCTCCTCCTCCATTGCGCATTGCCACTTTCCGGCATCGGTCGACTCACAAGCCTCCTTATATGAAGTTGGCTCATCTTCCTCCGCCAACGCAACATATGCACTAACATAATTAGCATAAGGAGTAAATAAAGTGATATAGTCATCATACCTCGCAGGAGGTCTAATTACTCTCCTAGGACGCCCGGAATCCGCTGGTGGCTCCACTGGTGAATTTGTATTTTCTGATGATTGCGGAGACTCCAAGTCCGGTTCATTATCAACTACCTCGTCGTCCTGTTGTGCTTGCTCAACTTGCACCTCATCACGTGCTTCAAAGAGCTCAATTGGAACCATAGCATCATCATCTTGCTTTTTCTTGGTGCCTTGAAAGGACCCTTCATTGAAGACAACGTCATGGCTACGACAATCTTGTGGGTAGTAGGATCCCACAATAGATACCCCTTAACACCTTTCGCATAGCCGAGAAATATGCACCTCCGAAAGTTCTTATCCAATTTTGACCTCTTCTCCTTCGGTATCCACGCATAAGCGTCACATCCAAAGACACGAAGATAGGAGTAGTCAACGGGCTTGCCGCTCCAGACTTCTTCAGAAATTTTCAGATCAAGTGATTTTGTCGGCGCTCGATTGATCAAGTAGCAAGCCGTGCTTACGGCTTCCGCCCAAAATCTCTTGTTGAGTTTTGAAGTACTCAATATGCTTCGGGCCCTCTCCATGAGTGTTCTATTTAATCTCTCTGCTACACCATTTTGTTGCGGTGTACCGGGTACCGTGAGGTGCCTCTTAATTCCATGTTCACTACAAAACTGATCAAATTCTCTTGAACAATACTCCCCTCTGTTATCAGAATGTAGGCACTTAATTTTTAAACCCTTTTTATTTTCCACAAGGGCTTTAAACTTCTTAAAAGTTTCAAACACATCGGACTTCCGCTTTAGGATATACACCCAAGCCTTCCGAGAATAATCATCAATAAAGGAAACGAAATAAAAACACTCACCCAACGAAATATCGGGCGACTCCCAAGCATCCGAATGAATCAACTCGAGATGCGACTTACTTCTTTGATGTGATAGAGAGAATGATAACCTCCGTTGCTTCCCGTAGATGCAATCTTCACAGAAATCCAATGGCGCGGACTTGTAACCTGGAAGAAGTTCACGATTAGATAATACCTGCAATCTGCGCTCGCTCATGTGTCCCAAACGGCGATGCCACACCGCCGGAGACTCCACCTTCGCGCTTGCAACAACCGCTTCTCCCACTTGAGTCTCGCCCACCAATCTATATAGGCCACCTACTTGCTCTCCTTTCATCAACACCAAACATTCTTGACATACCTTCAAGTGATCTTTCTCGCCGTCGAATCTAAGCCCTTGTTTGCAAAACATTCCAAGTGATAAAAGACTTTTTCGAAGTGCAGGAACATATCGAATATTAGAAACCGTCCGAACAACACCATCAAACATCTTGATCCGAACGTCTCCCACTCCAACCACTGGACATGTCGTATTGTCACCCAAATAGATAACTCTACCATCCCATTGCTTGTAAGTATGAAACCACTCCCTATAGGGAGTCATGTGGAACGACGTTCCCGAATCTAAGATCCAATGATAAATAAGATCAGATCTATCCAATGCGGACAACGCATCTCCGTCCTCCAAACTAGCCGACTTAGCATCCGCTGCGGCTACATTACCTTGGAAGTTGCTTGAATCAGATTTACCATCAACTCTTTTAACCCGGCAATCCTTCTTCACGTGCCCCGACTTTGCACAATTCTAACACTTTATTTTTTTTTTGCCCTTGGACTTTGATCTTGACCTCCCTCGATCACCACCTTCCCTCTCGAAGGGTCTTCCCCGTGCTATCATAGCTTCCCCCGAAGAGCTTCCTTGGCTAGACTTTCACCTCATCTCCTCGGTAAGCAACGATGCAACAACCGACTCCGTATTAAGAAGGGTTTCAACATGCTCAAGATCATAATCAAATTGTCCCAAAATTCCGGCATCAAACAAAGTAAAATACTTGCCTTTTCTTCTTCATCGATTCTCACGACTAGGGCCGCAAGCTTGCTCATAATAAAGTTGAATGAACTTAGATGCTTTTGTACCGGTGCCCCGTCCTTCATCTTTAGATTGTACAATTACCGTCTCAAAAAGATTTTGTTCACCAATGACTTTCCTTCATAGAGATTTTTTAATTTATCCCAAATCCCTTTTGCTGTAGTCTTGGTCTCCACATTGAATAGCACCGAATTATTCAGCGCCAAATATAGGTTTGCCAAAGCCATCTTGTCTTTTTCTTCAAATAGCTTATCTGTCATCCCTTCCGGCTTTTTCTCTTTTCCTTGCAGGGCGATCTCACAAGCATCTTTAATCAAGACTGCTTGCATCTTAAGTTTCCACAACGCGAAATTCGTTCCATCAAACTAAGAAACCCCATACTTCGTCGCTGTAACTTTTCCCACCATCGTTTCACCGTCAACGAACTATAAAGAACCAAACGCTCTGATGCCAATTGAAGGGACAGGCCGTGGGGTTACCGAGCACACCTCAAACCCACACAGCACACGAGCGCAGCGGAAACAGGATCATTCGTAGACGTAAGAGACGAGAACGATCGTGAAAAAATAAGCACGAGGATAACAAAGCAATAAAGAAAATAAGAGAACACAAGAACACAAGATTTACGTGGTTCGGCCAACAATGAGTCGACCTTCGGCCAACAATGAGTCGACCTACGTCCACGGAAAAGACCACCTCAATGCGTTTTTCGATTAATCCACGCCACAAAAGTACGAGTAAGATTGGATTACAAGAAACTTTCTCTCATGAGCTCTCCACGTTTTTCTCTCAATTAGAGTGTCTACACTGAAGCTCATAATCTAAAAGATTAATTACAAGAGTTTATATAACCCTAAAATTTCAATTCTAGTAGGAAACGATCTCCGCCTTCCATCCGAGTCAGATTCATATCTAGCAGTTGATATCCTTTTAGGAATCCTATTAGGAATCCTCTTTAAAGTGGTCCTGTGCAATTCCTAATCTTTTGGAACAAAATTAGATCCAATTAGAGTCAAACTCTGCATATCAACTCGGAACATAGCTTTACATAATCCAACACTTTACTCCAAGAAACAACCATTTTCTCTAACAGCTAATTCTAAAGAGCAAGTCAATGGTTACTTTTATATTTATTTTAGGATAAATTGCATTGTTATCCCCTGAACTTTAGGCGGAGTTTCACTTTATCCCCAAACTCCTAAAATAGACATCTAACACCCTAAACTCTAATATTTTATTCATATTACCCCTTCCGTCAGTTTTTCGTCAAGCTCCGTTAATCGAAAACTGACGAAAGGGGTAACATGAATGAAATATTAGAGTTTAGAATATTAGATGTCCATTTTATGAGTTTGGGGGTAAAGTAAAACTCCACAAAAAGTTCAGGGGGTAACAGTGCAATTTAGTCCAAGATACATTATTTCATTAGAATAGGTTATTTATAGATTGACTACTGACACTCAAGTTAGTGATCATGCGAAATTTTAAATTTATATTTTTTTATTCTAACATAAATCATACCACAAATTACCCTACATTTTATCTTATAAAAGCAAAAAAAAAAAATGAATTAGAGTGGCTTAAAGATAAGAAAAGAGAGACACTAGTTAGCTAGCTACGATGCTCGAACACCCTACTCTCTCGGTGTACTCGCTAATGTGGTTGATTTACAATAAGTATCCTCACTCGAATATAGAGATTTTAATTCTCAGTTAATTCTCCGTAGTACTCATTTCTCGTCTTTATCTCTAGAAGCATTATTCTAGAAAATGCACTTACTCCCTATGAAATTATGCAACGTAATTTTATTATAGCCTAAAATCAAAATTTTATATTTCTTTTTAACCAATTAGAAATTTTGAATATAAAAATATAATATTATTTTATAATAAATTAATTTTTTTTAAATAAAATTAGTGCTGTTAGATTAAGAGATACTAAATATCATCTCATTCTTTAGATGCCGGCCGCACATCCTGCGTAAGCGATCTAATCCATTTGCTTTTTTTTTTTCTTTTTTTTTTTTAATATTTTTCTTGAAACTATCCCTTTAACATAATTAAATTTTTTTTTGTAAAATTTTTTTTTTCAATAACTAAATATTTCTGTTACTCTCTAAATTTTTGGTGGAGTTTCACTTTACCACCCAAACTCATAAAATGGACATCTAATACTCTAAAGTCTAATATTTCATTCATATTACCCCTTCCGTCAATTTTCGGTTAACGGAGCTTGACGGAAAACTAACGAAAGGGGTAACATAATTGAAATATTAAAGTTTAGAGTATTAGATGTCTATTTTACGAGTTTGAGAGGTAAAGTAAAACTCCGTCAAAAGTTTAGGAAGTAACAGTGCAATTTACCCTTTATTTTACCAAGTGTGTTTAGGCACTATCATTACAAACCCAGCGTAAGTTTGAAGTTCGACTTCCTCTATCTCTGAAATAGCTTATTTACTCCAACAAGCAGCAATTCAGTATTCGGCACGTACATATTTCAAGCTTCTACATAAGCATGAACTGCAACTGAGCTTCTAGGTCTGAAAAACAGAACATGCAACTCCAGATTTCTACTTCCACAACAGTGAAAAATGGAAATGATTTTAGTAAGCGTTAGTGACAGTTCTAATAATTATATTCCAACTATACTTCTTCAGAAACTCCATCCCGACCGAACAAGTGCTAGGGCTTCATTTTGGATCGAAGTGAGCTAACCTCATGTGATGGTGAAATGGAAAACAGAATGAACAAGCCTTCCCTACTTCATGGTTTCACTGCAAAAATAGCAACAATACTTGCTTACGGCTTGATGTGACAGGGACCAATGTGATTATCTCAACAAATGCATTAGCAGGAAAAGCACGTTCCGCACCACATGCAACGCTTCCTTTGTGACGCCTCGTTTTCAAGGAGGTCGTCCATCCTAAAACTACTTCAGTGCTAGCACGCTTAATCCTCTTAGTATCTTGAGCCTAACCATCACACAAAATGTTATAATCGGGCTAAACAGCCCTATTATATCTCATATATAGGACTATTCCAAATTTTAGAAGCGTTACTTTCCTCCCCTCTTTATGCCCTGATATTCTCGTCAGGCTCAAGCACACTCATACGCACCAGGCGATGTGAAACTTGTCTCGCTAGCCTTAGCTCTGACCTTATGGGGAGCCGCGCTTCACCCACAACGGTTGTCAACCGAGGAGCGACGCTCTACCCGTTGTATGACTCTAGCTCAGCCGAGACTCGTCTCACATTTCTGGTTGGTGATTGGCTTTAATACCAATTGTGACGCCCCGCTTCCCAGGGGTCACCAATCCTAGAACTACTCCAACCTAGCATGCTTAATAGTTAATCCTCTTAATCTCTTGGGCCTAGCCACCGCCCAAAATGCGACAGCCAGGTTAACAGATTTAGCTCTATTATATTTTATATATAGTACTATTACAAATTCTGGAAGTGTTACATTCTCAACTACCCCAAGATGAGGCCTAAGACCAATTTCGATGGTCACTACACAACCAACTAACAACAATATGATACAAAGGGGTGAGAGTTTGCAGGTAACCGAAATGATGTGAACTAACAAATAGCTGAAAGGTAATGACTTTTAGCTTAAGAGAATAGAATGAGAGGTTCAAGTGTTGTTGGAATTCAAATTTGCAACTTCATCCTTAATTCATTGCTCATAATGATTACTTCATGCCTTAATTCATTGTCCATCATTTACGATTCTCCAGTCCTTTTTGTTCATTCATTTTCAAATTCTAGTTTAAATATTTTTTAAGGATATTTGCTAGATCACGGCCTATCTTCTTGACTCCCAATGCCTATCTTCTTGACTCCAAGTTTGAAACTTTTGTGCAGGTAGATTCTATTTCCGCAAAGATTGGAATAGTTGTACCTATTCTATTGACCTCGTCATAGGCTCCAACAAATATCAAACTAGCTTCCTAATAACTGACTTGCGTATTCAAATTGACCATGGTTCCTAAATCTAGTTATATTTATAGACCCACTGTTCTACCTTAGTTGATAATAATTCGAAACTCGTCTTCATAAAATGTTACTCCTATCAAAACACCTGCGCATTGCTGCGCGACATCAATTTCTGGGTGGGCCCAATACAAAGCTGTGCAAAAATATATAATATACATAGGAATAGCCACTACAGTCATTTTGATATGGTGAAAATGCTTGATATAATATGACAAAACCTGGATGCACTATATGGCAAAACCTGAATGCATTTGGAAATGAACGGCATTTAACAATAGGTTAGAGCTTAAAACACTACAATTTTATTCCCAAAATAGAGAAAACATTGAATTTCTTCCACAAAGCTTTCTATGTATAGAGAACTTTAAATTTATGGCACTTCAACATCAAAATTTAGAGAAGTGGAAATAGTAATCAACAGCAGCATACTTTTGGCAATATTGTGGATGGAATAACAGTTCACGTACCTAGAAGCAAGTCCAACTGATTATACAATGGTTGCTGAAACAGATTAAGCAGTAGCTGCATGCAGCAATCTACAGGGAAAATAAAGTTAAATTATCTCTAACATCGAAGAATATTTTCTTCCAATGACCAAATCGAAAGGTAAAACACTAGTGATATACAGCCTGAATAAAAAGAAATATTCAACCAAAATGGACACAAAACATTAGAATACCAGCTCACCAAAATCAAACCTCTGGTAATGTATTTCCACCTCTACAATTAATAAATGATTAAGACGCAAGAACTCTTATAAATTGGAAAAATGGAAAATATCAAGTTGAAAATTGAAAAATCATATAAAATTAACCAACAAAGAGAATACAGTGTGCATGCAAAGCTTCTTCTTATGTATTTTTGCTGGTACTGAACTTCCACGGCATCCCTGTACCTGCAGCAACTCAACCTACGTCTTGTAAAGTCAAGTATTTTCCTCCTACGCATTACAAAAATAGCATATTTTTCAAAACTACCAACAAAAGGTAAGTTAAAAGATGATACATTAGTCTTTAGCTCCATGATAAGCGACCAAGTAACACCATCATATAGAGATATTGGCGGCGACTAATGTTGCTAACATATGAACCACCAACAAACCCTCCCTTCCCCTCCCCCTCCCCAAAAAGCCCCAAGTGCCTGCAAGCCTCCGCATTATATTCTGCTGCTGAAGTCATATGCATTTCATGCTGCCAAAGTGAAATGCAACAGGAATGGATTAGTCACCACTACATAGTTTTTGGTCGCCACCACGTCGTCCCTTTCCTTTTTCTGTGCATTTGCTACCAACAGTAACAACTCCATAATAACATGGAAAACAATAGTAACTGATCCCATAACTTAACATGACAAGTAATGATAACATTCAAAAAGGGAAGCTTTCTAAATTATTCCAACATGAAAGCAAAAATAACTTCCTAATCATTACAACTTACAAACAATCTATTGAATCCTTAAAAGGCCAAATAGAAAACATGAGAAAAAGGAACAAAATGCAAATTCTCCTATTTGAAACGCTGAACTTTTCATTCTAAATTCTCTGTGGCCAATAAAAAGACAACTTATCAAACAATTTAAATATAAAGTAATTGATTGTACTTGTTGATGGTAGCCTCAAAACCAGAAGGGCTGAACAAAGTAGTTATTTTTTAGGACAATGCTGCAGTAACTACTATTATTTGTTCTTCATTTAATAATTCTTGTGCTTAATATATTGACCATTTTAAAGGCAATTTTTTTACGTCATTCCACACCCACTTTAATTATACCCATTTTACAAGAGAAACTATACTACAATAAATATGGATAAATAAATGACAGGTACCCATACGAATGAATACAGTGCCTAGTAGACCTTAAGAAATGATTCCTTGTTTGTTTCCTATTCTTATGTTGCAGAAAAGATAGTGAGTAGGTAGGACTGTGAATAAGACCAGAGCTTATGAGGTATTCTCCTAATAAGCTGTTTAATTTCGTGTATAATGTATTTTTCTAATTCCCTTACAACAATGTTTCCTCTTCTCTTACCTACTAATTTCTGCAACTTAAATTTGGTCTAGACAAGATGTATCAAAGTTGGTTTTTTTCATCTGGGGCCTCCTGCTAAGCTCTTCCTAAACCAATGATCTGAGTTTCCAGTTAGAACTCAATATTCGTTTCTTACTATTGTCTGGATTGTTAAATTTATGGTCACTTAAATGTTCATAGCTAATTTAGGTCCAATCAAATATATGTTTGATAAACTAGAAATCAAATTAATAAGTCAAAATAGTATAATATCTCAAATTATAAATGTAGATAAGATGGATGCTGGTCCAGTTGTCATGCTTTACCTATGCATAAAAGTGTTCTAATTCAAGGCAATTGTAACTTGTAATGTAACAATGTTTGCATGTTAGTAGACGCCAAATAAACAATTTCTTAATTTGCTAGTTTAACAGGGTTTCATTTGAATTTTCCTACTACGAAGCTTTTCAAGTTTGACATGTTGCATATTTGTAAGGTAACACTATTCTAAGGTAGTGACAAAGTTCCTTTTGAATAGTTTGGATCAGTATCACTAGATGTTTTGAATCTTATCATCCTTAAATAATATGGAAAATGATGTTTCGGATTGTACTTAAACTGTGGGTGGGTTGTGATTCTCAAAACTTCATATAGTGTATGGGTTTCAATGATATGATTTTCTGGCTAGTATCTGGATATGCCCTTGTTGGTCAAGAAGCTAACCTGCTAAGCTAACATTTCTAGTAAAATAATTTTTGCTCAGGGTCTTTTATTATGTTCCATTTTGCTGGTTTAGGGTTGTAGATTGTTCCAACCTTCACTATCTCTACATATTTGATCTAACTATTGACAAGTTAGAAGTCAGTTGTGAACTAGTTATGAAGTTTAGATATTATGGTAACTTTTAAGTAGACAAGATTCGTCCTAACTTACGGGGCCGTACTGGATAATTTTAATTGGAAGTTGGTTCCACATCCTACTTCGTTGATCTTATTTTGTGCTGATGGGTCTATAAAGTTAAGCAAAAAGCTGATGGGTCCCTTGAAAGGTTTAAAGCCCGTTTGGTTGCTCAAGGTTATAAACAGCAGTAGGGCATTGACTTTGATGAGACTTTCTCTCCTATAGTCAAGCCCACTACCATTCGCATCATCATATCTGTAACTCTTTTCTATGGTCGGAACCTTCAACAACTAGATGTGCAAAAATCCTTTCTTCATGGCATTCTTTCTGAGGAGGTTTACATAAAGGCAACCACCATAATTTGTTCATCCATCATTTCCAAATCAAGTGTGTCGATTGAAGAAGGTTATCTATAGGCTCAAATAAGCACCATGGTTTCAACATTTTTCTTCATTTCTTTAAGAACTTGTCTTCTTTGGTAGTAAATTTGATCCCTCCTTGTTTGTTAGAAGATACTCCCGGAGTGTTCTTATTCTTTTTCACTATATTAATGACAATATTGTCATAGGAAGTTCTTCGACCTTGGTAGATTCTGCTTGTTTTTTCTCTCTTGTGGTTGTCTGGTTTTTGCTGAGAAGACAGGTTTATGATAAAAATATGATTTGACATTTTCATTACAGAATCCCAACAACCGCTACTGGGGAGGGTACTGCATTTTTCATAAATCAGTATTACAGCGGGTTATGGATTCTCAACAATTGATATCAGAGCCAAGTTGCGGATTCTCAACAATTGGTTTCAAAGCTCAAGGTTTTCGATTTGCAGGAGAGATTGACATCAGAGCGTAGGGTTACAGATCTCGGGAGAGATCAATGTCAGAGCACATATTTACCGATTCTAGCAAGAGATCAACATTAGAGGATGGTGTTACCGATCGCTGGAAGCGACCAATGTTAGAGCGCAATTTGATCTTGTTAAGCACATTGGACTTGAAGGATTGTAAGTTTTTCAACTTCAGGTGGAGCTATGAGATTTAGGGTTACAAAAGGAGTTTGCTATGAAGGATTTGGGTCCATTTTATTATTTTCTAAGGGTTGAGGTCACATAATCTATTATAGATCTATATCTGACTCAACAAAAATATGCTAAACAGTTGTTGGACCGCCATGGTCTCTTTTTTAGCAAGGTACTTGCTAGTCCTTTTTCCTCTAACACTCATTTGCCTGCTTATGAGGGAACCTTGCCAGATGACCTGTATGTTTATCATCAAATGCTTAGTGCTCTTCGATATCCAACCTTCACTCGACCAAATATTTCTTATTTTGTTAATCTCGTTGATTACTTCTACATCAACCATGCAAGCCTCATTGCAAGCTGCTAAGCAAATACTTTGTTATGTTTCTGAGATGTTACCATAAGGACTTCACTTCTCTGGGTGCTCTAACCCTTCTTTTATAGCCTATTCAGATGCATATTGTGCTAATTTGTCCTGATACGCGTCATTCTATGTCTGGTTTTTTGTGTTCTCTTTGGGCCTTATTTTCTTGGTCCGCGAAAAAGCAACCTACCATCTCTCGTTCGATCTCTAAAGCTGAGTATCGAGAAGTTGCTTCTACTTTTGCCGAGTTATTTGGATCCAACGAATTCTTCGTGCTCTTAGCGTTCCTATATGGCATTCCATTCGGATCTCTTGTAACAATCTGAGCACCACCAATCTACTGCAAATCCTCTTTAACACGCTCAGACTAAGCACATTGACATTAACCATCATTTTATTCGTGAGAAAGTTTAGTCTATAGACCTCCAGCTCTTTCACATCTCCTTTGACAAACAACTGGCTAGTTTCTTTACTAAATTATTAGTACCTACCGTTCTGCAATATGGCGAACCAATCTTCATATCCGACCACAGGATTCTCAGATTTTGCGGGGGGATGTTAGCATATATAATTGTGTATACTTTATGTACTATCATATATTATTAATTTAGTGAGTCACATGACTATTCTTGTACTTGTTTATAAATACTAATGAAAATCCTAGAGAAGTGCTCTTCTCGCCATGCTTTCAGTTACTAACATTAAGGCGACGAAAAGGGCTATGTATTAGGTGTGAATGTTAAAAGTGTTAATTGTATTATTGTGTTGTTTCCTATCACACTGATCTGTTGGGTAATGAAGAGAAGCTTCTTCCCCATAGCACTTGGCCTTCATGAATTAGTTTATTCACTAGAAAAGTGATTCATGCTATTTATGTTTTACCGCTTATAACTTTCTCTTTTAGCTGTTTGCTAAACGTTACTTTGTTCTCATTTTCTAGAGCAATGTTGTTTTCTTCTACTTTTGTGCTTTTACTTAATTATTTTGAAGAGCTTTCATAAATAGGTTGTTATGGCTTGTGACAACAAAAAGGCGCTTAAGTATCTGACTCATTAGACATGCAAAATTTTAGTATAATCTTATTTAATAATTTTTTTTTATTCCGAACAGTTTTTTGCTTCCTATGTTGATTACTAATTAAAGAATTAAAAATATACTGGCAGTTGTTTAATTTGGATAGAGCATTTCTCTTATTAAGTTTTATTAGTAACTTTTTGCACTTCTGTGTGGGGTAATTTGATGGATTGAACTCTTGACTTATTTGATAGTTGTTGGGACCTCCTGCTGCATTGACATTTTGAAGATCCAGCCTCTACTTTATGCTTTCTTTTACCCTGTCTAAAGTTTGGTCCGTATATCTTTACTCATACCCGATCCTAGGCTAATAAATTTAGCAATTACTTATTAATTGTACCAGTAGGAGTTATTGTTTTACTCTACATGCATAGTTGTTTCTTTCATTATATTATTCGAATTTAAAGTACAATTAAAGTTACTGGGTAGTGCTTAGTTTTTAATATATTACATTTATTTTAATCAAGTCTGTGAGTTTTACACTTTGGCATCTGTTCATGGATCCATAGCGAAGGCAAAATAAAACTTGGCTTCACAATTCATGGCTTATGTAATCTCGAATCCTGTAAAGTATTCTCTGATTGCTTTCATTCTGGTCTAGTTTTCAAATTACAGAGAAAAGACTTTGCACCATGATATTCGATTTTAGAAGAACCAACTCCTCCATTCTTCACCTTGATTGTGTTATTATTTTACATGTTATAATTGCCTAAAGCTCTAGTTGAGTGAGATTATCCAAAATATAATGTTAAAGATGATTAACTACAGTAGTGCCAACCAACCGCAGAGCACACATGCCTTAACTAGTGATCCAGATCAACCTAGTGCATGAATAATATTGTTATTTACAATTCCCCAGTATAAACCTCCACCTATAGAAGAATTTGCTTGTAAATGTTGAATAAAAAAAGAATAGACAATATGACGAAATAACACCAGATAAATATACAAGCTATAACCACTGGGGAACTCGTAAGCAACTCTAGAAAAAAAAGGAGCTGGAATACAGATGAAGTGATGTCTATTGAACAATGTTCCGAAAAATCTTATATTTGATATAACTGTAAGTTTTACAATAGGACACCAGCTATATTCCTATTTGTCCGATGGATCTGAAATTTTGGGCAGAAAGAAGCCAATAGGTTTTACTTGCAAAAATACCCTTTTGAGGATAAACTATGTTTATATTAATATAAGAGGACCAGCTAAACCCATTAATATACAATTTATTAAAAGGTCCGTAATTCTAGCACAATCACTAAATGATGTGTACTCGCCACTTTTATGATATAAATACATAATTCAAGATAAATATTTGGCAGATAAATTTATCGTTTCAATCCTAATGAAAATAGTTCAGGTGAGCCGTTACTAATTATCATAAACTAAAGGCACCCGAATGCTTGTGCTTAACACCATTTTCATTTACAAATTAACTGCTTCTGCAATTGCAACCTACCTATTTTACTTTTGGAAATAGTACCTCATCAGAATGGACTAAGATGGTTCACCTCTGCTAGAAACTGTTTATGCTTTCTATAGTCGAATCTTAACAGCTCCAACACTGACGAAACACAGCTCCTGCACAGCTTTTCATTGGCTTTTGGAACTGCACCTTTGCGGCCCTTGCTGCAAAATAAGCAACACACAGCGATTCATTTGATTGCGGTAAATGCTATAAAAAACAATACTTCAATTTGAAGCCAATAACAACTGGCTAGTAAGGATTTCAGAAAAAACCTTTTGCCTTCCTTTCCTGGTTATTGAAAGTCTGAAACACATTACAAAGAAGAGACATGATTGACACTAAAAGTTGCTTTCCTTCCATTCAAAACCGAATTGTTAATAAATGCCAGGAATAGACTTCTTTGGGAATGTCAAAGATCCTCTGCCACTAGTTCTATAATCAGAACTGAAGGAATATCCACAACCAGTCTGACATCTATGACAGCCGAACTTTCATGGAGTTTATTGGATAATATATATCGAAGAGTTCTTTATGCTAAAGTTCAAATCGAACAACTCCACTAAAAATTTCTGGTTCTTCAACTTGTCCTTCCCAGACAGTTTGCGAAAGATGCACAAACTATAGCTCACCCTCTGTATGAAACATCAGCCAAAAGAGTCGCTAAGCAGTGTCTCGCTATTGTTCAATTGAGGAGCAAAAATCGACCTTTCCTCACCATTAGCTTCTTAATCAACACAGAAGGTCTTCAGATCATGGATGTTGCAAAATGGGGAGGGATTATTGGATATCACCAGTAATCGCCACAAGAGCAAACCCCATTCTCAATATGGTGAAACCTATTAGTGTCCTTAATGATGATCTCTCTCTCAGTGATGGTAGAAATGAGCTTGGCAAAATGATGGCAATCTCCACAGATCCTGAGATTCATCGTTATCCTAATAGGCGTCTCTCGACTAGTATTAATTAAGACAAAGGCGATGGCCAATTTTTCACTATGCACAGTGAGATGACTCTCCTTGTCTTCCTCCTCAACATCATGAAGTGCGGACTCAGTCGCAGCAACATAACCCAATTCCTTCATCCTTCCTAACAAAACATCAAGTTTTCTATAAATCATTTTTGACTGCGGATGTGACTGAACACCAACATGAAACGTATGGACCTTACTCCCTAGCTCAACGTTACTACACCCTGGCACTTTCTTGATGCCTTTGTCGACCATGACACTCCTCACCGATGTAACTTCCTCCCATCTCCCTGCTCTAGCATAAATATTAGATAACAGGACATAATATCCAGATTGCTCGGGAACCAATTTGAACAACTGATCGGCGGCAAGCAACCCGATCTCCATATTAGAATGAACACGACAGGCACCCAATAGAGCTCCCCACACTCTCTCATTTGGTTGAATTGGCATCTTTGTGATGAAATCATAAGCTTCTTCGATGCAGCCGGCACGCCCTAGAAGGTCCACCATGCAAGCATAGTGCTCGATTCTCGGAACAATCCGATACTTATTGGTCATAGAGTGGAAGTAGCACCTTCCCTCTTCTAGAAGGCCGGCATGGCTACATGCAGCAAGAACCGAAACAAAGGCTATGGAATCGGGTTCTACACCCGATTCTTGCATATTTTCAAAAAGGGCAATAGCTTCTTTCCCACGCCCATGCATACCATATGCCGAGACGATTGAAGTCCATGACACGACATCATGCACGCGCATTCCGTCGAACACATCTCGTGCATCCTTCAGGCATCCACAGTTTGCGTACATATCCATCAGAGCGTTCTCGAGCACCATATTGGGGCACATCCCTTTTCTCTTAATGACTTCATGGATCCGCTTCCCTAATCCAAATGCCGAGAGCTGCCCGCAGGCGGGAAGCACGGTGGCTAGCGTCAAGGCATCGGGTTCCGCCCCGGCCTTCTCCATTTGCGTGAAGAGATCAACAGCGTCCTTAGCCATGGAGTTGTTGGAATAGATAGCGATCATGGCATTCCAGGCGATCGGACCCTTCGCAGGCATTTCATCAAACAGATATCGAACGAGGCCGATGTCCGCCGGCGCGGCGTCCGCCATAGCAGGGAGCACGCTCGCGAGAGTCCCCGCATCGGGCGTCGGCCCACGGAGCGCCGCCATCGCCCTGCACAGCGCGATCGAGCGGTCGAAGCGCCTCTCGCGCGTGAAGCCGGCGATCATGGCGTTCCAGGAGACGACGTCCCGGCGGGGCATCTCCGTGAAGACCTGGAAGGCGTGGTGGGAGCGGCCGCAGCGGGCGTACATGGTGACGAGAGCGTTCCCCACGAAGAGGT
This sequence comes from Puya raimondii, assembly GCA_016920855.1. NCBI lineage: Eukaryota > Viridiplantae > Streptophyta > Magnoliopsida > Poales > Bromeliaceae > Puya > Puya raimondii. Next base: position 127,946,345 of record JABWPP010000050.1, read on the forward strand.
TGGCGTCGAGGCCGAGGCGGGCGACGGCGGCGTGGAGCTGGCGGCCGGCGGGGAGGTCGGCGGCGTCGGAGCAGGCCTTGAGGGCGCAGGGGTAGGTGTAGTGGTCGGGGCCGGGGCCGGACATGGAGGAGAGGAGGAGGAGGGCGTCGCGCGGGCGGCGGTGGGAGACGTAGGAGCGGATCATGACGTTGAAGAAGACGGTGTTCCTGAGGGGCCCGGGAACGGAGTCGAAGAGGAGGCGCGCGCGGGACAGGTCGCCGCAGGAGGCGTAGGCGCGGATGAGCTTGACGAGGAGGGCGGGGTGGTCCCGAGAGAGGCCGGGGAGGGAGAGGAGGAGACGGGCGTGGAGGGAGCGGAGGGTGCGGAGAGAGGGAGGCGAGCGGCATCGGTCGAGGAGGTCGACGAGGACGGAGCTGCACTGCCCGCTGTGGGTGGATTTCGGCGGGAGGGGAGTTAGGGAGGATCTCATTAACGCCGCCGTTCGCTCCCCACGGATCGCCCATTGCTACGGAATCGTCGTCATTCCATTTCCAGCCATGCGCTGACAGAAGAGAAAGATAATCTCTCTCTTACGTTACCGCTCCACTTGCGTCTTACAAATTTGCGTTTCTTAATTATTATTAGGCCTTTTTGCATAAAAAATCCACTAGTTTTAGGTTTTTGCAAAATTGGGTCGCTATTTTCGATTTTGCAGATTCGGTCCAGATTTTCAGCAAATTGACCAAAATACCCTTCTTACTTTTTCTCTCTCCTCTCTTTTTTTCTCTCTCCTTTTTTTTTCTCTCTCCTCTTTTTTTTATGTCGCTCTTTTTTTTTCTCTCCGAACGGCGGAGGCGGAGGCGGAGGCGGAGGCGGAGGCGGAGGCGGAGGCGGAGGCGGAGGCGGAAACGGCCCGCCTCGCCTCTGCCCCTCACGCCCTCGCCCTCGCCCTCGCACGTGCACCCTCGCCCTCCTCGCCTCCCACCCAGCCGAGGCCGCGCCGCGCCGCGACTCCTTTTTTTTTTTTTTTACCTCTCCGACCCTCCTCCACACGCCGTCCCCGCCACCGCCACCGCCACCGCCGCCGGCGACGAAGAAGTGTTTCTTGCGGCCGAAAAGCACGCCGGCGAGAGAGGGGGAAAAAAATAGTTACACTCCGGCGAAGGCGGTGGGTAGTGACCAAAAAAAAATTGTAAAGAGAAAAAACAAAAAAAAATAATAAAAAATAATATTTTTTCTTACAGGAAAGACCAAAAATCATAGAAGAAGGAAGAAAAAGATGAAATTGCATTGTTAAAATAATGTTGCACTGTTTTTAAAAAAAATTTACACTTTTTAAATAACTTTGAGACAGAAATTACACTCTTTGAGATAAAAATTACACTTTTTAGACTAAAATTACACTATTTGGATGAAAATTACACTATTTTTTTTCTCTTCTTCTTCCTCGTTGCACCATTTCTCCTCGTTGCACTATTTCTTTGCACTCTTTCTCCCCAACCAAACTCGGATCCGGTTACCTCCCTCTCCGGACCGCGCGGCGCGGGGCGAATCTCGAGGAAGCACTCAGAATCGGGAGGAGGCGGAGAGGAGGAGCACGACGATGACGAGGAGGAAGCCTCAAAGGAGGAGGAGGAGGACGAGGACGACGACGGGCGCGGGCATATGGATTACATTTATCAAAGTAAATTTTAATTTTATTGCATTAATTATTAAAAAATAGGTTTATTTCATGCAATGAATTTTTAGGCTTAGTGCAGGCAAAAAAATATCAGAAAAGGTTTTGAGAGAGAGAGGGGAATGGAGAAAGTGGGCAAAACAAGGAAAGAGAAAGGGGGCCAGCGATCCGCCAAGCGCGGAGAGCACGTCGTATACTCTTTTTGGATTTTCGATTCATATATTGTATAAGACACTAATGTATTTCCACAAAATACATGGGTTCCAAGTCTCAATATTTAACATTTATTAGTGTCACGCCCCGGCACCGCCACTTTGGTCGGTTCGGGCACGCGCACAGACCGCCGAACGGACAGAATTTCCCCTGTCCGCCCAAGGCGTAAACAAAACAGGTACAATAAATTTTACCCAGGAAATACACCATAGCACAGTTTTGCACGAGGGCATATCACAAGAGCATTAATGTAAACTAACTATTACAACATTCCATTCATCCACATTTTACATACATTTTTCTCAAATTTACATCTTTCGCTCTCGAATACATTACATTCTACAACAGCTTTACATCCTTTTCTTTTACTTGTCATACACAAGGGTAATCTATACAGGATAACCTTGCTATCTAGGGCGCGACGCCCAAGCCTCGGTCCGGTGCTGCTCCGCTAATGGATGGCTCTGCAAAATAGTGGGATGAGAACTAAAAGAAGTTCCCAGTGGGTTCGGCCGCCGACCTCGCCGACTTTCCCACTAGGTCTAAATAAGGCATAAGTAGATACAATAGCTAAGCAGTAGTAAACAACTACACTATGCATAAGTAGAAATGAATACAACACTACTATACCTTTATAATAAGGAATGAATGTCATGGTCTAATATGTTCAACGGTGTCCCTCGCACACTCTTGACCCAATTCATTCTTGACCCAATCAGGGCTTCTCACAAGACCAAGCCCAACTCACAAAAATATCATGATTGACCCCACACACAACATGTAATCTCACTATGCTCACTCTCTACACAGGATGCAACACATGCATAGGGTACAAAACACAATATGGTCAATCAACCTGTTTCTTTCATCTTGGACCCAATCGCATCGGCTCACCCGTAGGTCAAGCCACAACTCACCACACCAAGTCACGTGGGGGAGAGGTCTTTCACTCCTGGCCAGCCACCATGACCGTCTGCCGGGGAGGGCTCCCGGGGCCCTTCACACCCGTGTTCGCGTGACACTCCGGAGCTCACGGCTTGGGAGTCGCGACCTCCACAAGCCAACAACAGACTATGCGAGTATGATCTGCCCTCCAAACTCGAGGACCTTCCACCTACCGGTGGGGAATAACCAATGTAATGTCATGCAATGCTCAACAATGGCAAGACATAATGTGCCATACTACAAATGCAATGACCCAATATCTCTTTGGCGCTCAAGGTTCAAACAACACATGCCAGTAGATTCATGCCACTAACCACGGTGACAACCACAACATCACGGGATCTCTTTCAATCCCTAGCATGGTCCAGAGGATATCTTTCAATCCCTCGCATGCTCTATAATATCAAAGCACTAGTTGTCACGCTACACATGCACTGACCCAATTTTCTCCACTCATACTAGAGATTCTACTCAAATATGTCGTGTGCATCAATCGAATGTACAAACATCACAACATGTGGACATAAGCAAATATGCAATGCTCATAATACATGGAACTATAACAAATAACACATTAGGCTTATGCAACGACCTAATCCACGTTCCATCACTAGGTTCACATTCACTATCACAATGACACTAGTGTTTCGCTTTGTTTCAATGTCCACACTTTATTTTCTATGTCCAATCCACTAGTTTCTCTACTAGTTCAATACTTCACTAGGGTTCACATAGCACTAGGTTTATGCGTCCTAAATTTTAAGTTTTCAATCATGATTATTCACAACTAATTTAGGAGGCATGCAAGTTTCTGAAATAAGAAATAATTGAACCCTATTACATGCAATTTCATACATATATACATATATGCTCAAAAAGTAGGATTTAGACATAGAAAGAAATTCAACCATTTCGGATAGCACCCCCCACCTCGTATCGACGTTTAGGGCCGGGAAACCAAGTTTCGCAATTTATCTCCGCCGAAAAGTCTCGACCCAAGCCTAACGAATCATATTCCGCAAAATCTCTCAATCGGACGCCAAACCTCGTCGTAGTCCAAAACGAAGTTGTCCACCGCGTCGAATTAACCTTCAATTAAGGTTTTACAAGATCAATTTAGATCAAAACCTCTTAGAGACAAAATTCTATTTTCTAAGCCTAGGGTTCAAGTTCTACATGAATACTCCAAATTTTATGATTAATCTTTCGATTAATTGGTTTAGAATACTACATCTCTTAACATCCATCCAATATTAAAAATCCACCAAAAAATTATATTCGAAATTATAATAATAAAATACTACCTCGCAATCGAAGTGCTGGAAAAATCCTACGCGCGCGGGGTTCAATCGGCTTGTCAAACGACCCAAAAAATCTTTCTATTTTCTTCTTCTTCTCTTTCTCTTCTTTTCCCTTCCTTCTCCTCTCTCCCTCTCTCTCTACGTACATGTTGGAGTGGATAAGAGAATGGAGTCCTTAACTTAGGGGCTAAGCAATGTAACAATTGCTTATAAGTCCAAAAGAATTAAGCATATAAATTTTAGTCCAATTCAGAATCTGATACTTTTTGTTTTAGACCTTCTGAATATTCGTTTGCGCCCAAATTTAACAGTCATGCTCGGTTTACGTTAATAAGAAGAACTGATCATCACTATCCAGTTTCGGACTATTTTTTGGTCACCGAAAGCTGTACCGACTAAAATCCCTAGCAGATTGCTGTTATATTTTATTTTCACTTTTCGGGTGTCGGAATGACACGAAACTTTTAATCTAGCCTCAGAAAAATAATTCTGACATATTCTGAAATTTTCATAATTTTCTGACATTGTGAATTTTCTGCTAAAAAATCAGCCCCGTTCCTTACAGAAAATTTCAAATCTCCTGTTTTCATTCCAATTTCAGCATAATTTATTTCCAACTTATTTTTACTTCTCTAAATCTAATAAAAATAGTATCCCACACTATTTTTCTTTTCCCTTACTTTTATATTAAAAAAAATCCGGTACACTACATTCCTCCCTCCTTAAAAGGAGTTTCGTCCGCGAAACTAAGATCACACCTCAATCTATTTATCAAATAGATGAGGGTATCATTTCATCATTTTATCACATAGAGACACGCGAGTCCACGGCTTCTCTGCCCAAGCCGAGATGCGAACAGTGATTTTTCGCACGTCATATGTTCTCAAACGGCTTATCACGAACCACAATCCACGCGAAAGGACCAAAATGCCCTATTTCAGGCATTCTGCACAGCTCAGGTCTGGATCCCACTACCAGGTCCAGACTCTTGCTTTTCCCAACCTCGCACAGTAACCCGGAAGTCCGGATCCCACTCCCGGGTCCGGAACCCGAGAGCATTCCAGCTCCAGTGAGACATCTCCAAAAATTCCAAATTTTGGTTTTCGGGTCTTTAACTCGCATCCACACATTCCGAAACTTTCGGAACTCAAATTCACACTAGCCATTATCGGCTTCCTCTGAACTTTATCAAATTTGGTAAAGTTCGGTATAGCGCACCGAAGTTTAGCATACTACATTTTTATTTTTGTAGTCCATATGCACACTCTCCTCCAAGTTCATAGTTCCATTGTGGAACTCATATTGGTCCGATCACCGATATCGCTTAAAAGTAATATCATCGATACATCGACCAATCACAAGTGGCCTTATCACTTGTGAATTCTTCGCCACAAATCAAGATGGTACATTTGGCACATCCTCAACTCCAGCTCACTTAGGAGCATAATCTTCAAATCCCTGCGTGGCTTCTACTTTTCCAACGCCTCACAAGAAGCATGTCGCTTCGCTTTCATCTGCCACGGGTTAACATCACGTCGTCCTCATGACGAGCTCACACGAACACTTCGTTCGTGAACTAGACTCCCTCTCACTGATACTGCTAAACTCGGCAGTTGGTGACATAGCATCAAGACGAATGGTATGACCGAGCCTACGCTCCTATGGTCACTACCCTCAATCCTCTGTCCACAACCAATGCTCTCCTACTACTAGAGCTATCGACTAAACCGCTTATCTCGGTTTGTCACAGATGGTCCACATACCAAAATTCTCACATAGGCCTATCGCCTAAATTCACATCTTAACGTCGCGTAACGTCTCTCGCTCGCCAACGCAGACTCAATCGTCACTCGGCGGAGTCCTCACTTAGGAACTCGTACAAATACTCCAACCAGGAGTAACCAAGATGCCAAACTACTACAAGTCCTCGGGTTGGGTCATATCTACACCCTCGGTGTACTATCGATCACACAACCTCACACGTGGCCTTCCACATTTTCGGGTCATGCTCGGACTACCGCCCCGACCATAAGTCTCTGCCCCACCCGTAGGTCTCGGGCCGCTGTCAACACAGCTGACTGCGCCTGACCATATGGCTCCGGGCTCTACAGTCCACACATGGTCTAGGCACGGATCGTCCCCGAGCAACACCCGGCACCGTCGCCTCACACGACACGCTCTACCGAGCAATCGGCTCCTAAGCACCTAGTGCGAGCCACCAGCCCTGCGAGCGGTCCATGGCACGCTTCACACTTACCAACGCTCAAGTGCTACTGCCAACGAACCCTCTCGGCTGAACGAATCTGTACTCTACTAATACGATAACCAGAGCGTTCTACGCTTCTATACGTTTTCGTGCTAACTACAAGCACTAAGCTACCTTGTTTATGCTTACTCACTACGTGAGTACCACTACCCACCTTAGTTTGAGGTACTACAAGGCCTACTCGTCAGAATTTAGCGACAGTCTTACCAATTCTACGACAGTGATTTTAACTCAACTGTCGATCCGCCAGAGCAATGTTCGAACTCTCAGAGTACAAAGATGTCTTTGAGCGTCATGACTCGGCTCTCGCAATTGATTATTCACATTGCCTTGAGAGTCGGTCCACCATTTCCATCCCTACCTCGAGCCCTATCCTCGGCTCATCACGAGCAACTCACTGGCACTATACCATCATCTACCCGCTTTGGCAGGCGATACATTTTCATGACACAAGCATGCCCCGGGTACTAAAAGCTACCCATACGTTTGGTCCCTATTATTTTTATCCTTGAATAGTAGCAAACGACCAGATGATAAATGCATGCTATGCTCTAGTGTCAAATCAACCTCTACATACGATTTCTTCAAGTAAACCATACCTGCCTCGACCAGGGTCGCATACCAATGGCCACTTGGTGCTCGTCGCAAACCCCACGGCTACCCATAAGGCCTAGTCCATCACCTCAGCAAAAGCTTGCAACTTGAGTGAGTGAATTTTCTTGAAGCTTTCTAGCTGAAATCCTCACTTGGAAGCAATTGGCCTCGTTCTTGTCATTCCGAACCATATACGGAATACAATTGACCATATAAGAGCATTCCCTCTTAAACTCTCTCACGGTGCGGTCTCCCTGCCGCAGCTCCCCGATGATACACGACGTGTTACTACAAGCACCCTTGCCGCAGCCACTCCACTCAGTCACATTAAGTGCACTGACTGGAGACACAAATGGCTCTTAACCAATTCAGGACACAGCCACTTGCCGCGCCAATATCTTATAGAGCTCTTTACTCCGCTTCCCCTGCTGCTGCACTACTCCTATGAGCACAGCGAATAATCCACGAAGTTCTACATCTCCGCTCGCCCCGGATTGCTCAGGGTCACGGCCTACCTTTCCAGTCCAGGCCTCATTAGAGGTCAACCAAGCGATACCATGGCCTTGGTCAAATCATCAACCTTGAGGGTCAAATACAAAACAGGGTTCCATACAATAAACCCAATTAGGCGAAAGTTACACAAAGGCGCCTATTCTCATCACTAGGTTTCATGTTGTGTGCACCCAACATGAACACACTCGGTTGAGAATAAACTACACTTTGAATCTACCTCTACATCCGTTTGGAGGCATCTAGAATACACGACCCAATCAATTCATCTTTCGCCACGTAACATAAGTCCTCGTCTCTCACGAGCCTAAGTCCTTAAGGCCATCAATCCTAAGGTCTCCTAGGTCCTCCTAGACTCATTCTTGCTCTGATACCACCTCAATCTGTCACACCCCGGCACCGCCACTTTGGTCGGTTCGGGCACGCGCACAGACCGCCGAACGGACAGAGTTTCCCCTGTCCGCCCAAGGCGTAAACAAAACAGGTACAATGAATTTTACCCAGGAAATACACCATAGCACAGTTTTGCACGAGGGCATATCACAAGAGCATTAATGTAAACTAACTATTACAACATTCCATTCATCCACATTTTACATACATTTTTCTCAAATTTACATCTTTCGCTCTCGAATACATTACATTCTACAACAGCTTTACATCCTTTTCTTTTACTTGTCATACACAAGGGTAATCTATACAGGATAACCTTGCTATCTAGGGCGCGACGCCCAAGCCTCGGTCCGGTGCTGCTCCGCTAATGGATGGCTCTGCAAAATAGTGGGATGAGAACTAAAAGAAGTTCCCAGTGGGTTCGGCCGCCGACCTCGCCGACTTTCCCACTAGGTCTAAATAAGGCATAAGTAGATACAATAGCTAAGCAGTAGTAAACAACTACACTATGCATAAGTAGAAATGAATACAACACTACTATGCCTTTATAATAAGGAATGAATGTCATGGTCTAATATGTTCAACGGTGTCCCTCGCACACTCTTGACCCAATTCATTCTTGACCCAATCAGGGCTTCTCACAAGACCAAGCCCAACTCACAAAAATATCATGATTGACCCCACACACAACATGTAATCTCACTATGCTCACTCTCTACACAGGATGCAACACATGCATAGGGTAAAAAACACAATATGGTCAATCAACCTGTCTCTTTCATCTTGGACCCAATCGCATCGGCTCACCCGTAGGTCAAGCCACAACTCACCACACCAAGTCACGTGGGGGAGAGGTCTTTCACTCCTAGCCAGCCACCATGACCGTCTGCCGGGGAGGGCTCCCGGGGCCCTTCACACCCGTGTTCGCGTGACACTCCGGAGCTCACGGCTTGGGAGTCGCGACCTCCACAAGCCAACAACAGACTATGCGAGTATGATCTGCCCTCCAAACTCGAGGACCTTCCACCTACCGGTGGGGAATAACCAATGTAATGTCATGCAATGCTCAACAATGGCAAGACACAATGTGCCATACTACAAATGCAATGACCCAATATCTCTTTGGCGCTCAAGGTTCAAACAACACATGCCAGTAGATTCATGCCACTAACCACGGTGACAACCACAACATCACGGGATCTCTTTCAATCCCTAGCATGGTCCAGAGGATATCTTTCAATCCCTCGCATGCTCTATAATATCAAAGCACTAGTTGTCACTGTAAAGACCGAGATTTTTACTATGCAATTTAACTCTTCGTTGACGATGTTTATGTGTGTATTATAATTACATAATCACTCGTCAAGTTTCGGGAGAAAATGATTTAAGATGAAAGAGTTACGCGATTTCGAAAGTTCACTTAAGTGAATAGTAACTCTGGTTTTCCGGATAAGCCGATGATTAGAGATGGCTTCCGGAGTGTATCGGACTCCGTTCATATTGGTCCAATAGCTCGTTTTCGACTGTCCGATTATTCTGGACTCGATGGCACTGACGGAATTTGGATCTGACACACGGTTTCTGAGAAAAGCCTACTTGATGGTTGAGGGACCAAATTGTAATCAAAGATGTGAACGGTAAAGGGGTCTATTAATCTACGAATCGGCAATCAAATCGAACGAAACAAAATCGTGAGTTCGATGCCTCGGCAGTGCTGATCGTGTTGGCACAATCCGTTCGAAAATCCGACGGACGGATCTCAAGATATAACGAATTTTCCGAGGAAGGGTCAAAAAGTCGTTGTTGGTATTTTAAGGAAATTGCTGATATTTTATGTACCAAATTGCACAACATTGGATCTGGAGGTACCTACGCGCAAAATACACGCGCTGCGAGGGACTCAACTGATAATCGTCGGCGTTAGAGGGCTAAGTTGAAATTCGTCAACTTGTATATATATGTGGTCTTAGGGTTTTCTCTACACAAACCCTAACCCTAGGCCTCTTCCTCCCTCCACAGCCACCCAGCCGACATCCCCACCTCCTGCTCCTCCCTTTGCGAGCAACTGCCGCCGCCGGCGACCCTTTTCCGGCCGGCAGAAGGTGCAACCCCGGAATCACCACCATTCTCCTCCCTCTGTCCATCTCTGCCAGGGACCAACCCGAGGGGAAACCACATCTTCGGGCTCCCTCCCTGCGGCGTCCCCGGACCTCCGACGAGCCGCTGGCCGGTCGTCGCCGTCCCCGCGCGCCGCCACGGCCGCCGCTGGCAGACTGCACCATCTCTGGTGCAGTTCTGGCCGAGAAGGGATAGATCACCTCCCCAAACGCCGCCGCCGCCCGGGACCACTCCGGCCACCCTCCTCCGGCCTCAGGCAACCCGCCGCCGCCGTCCCTGGGAGCTCCGGCCACCGCCGTGGCCGCTGGACCTGTGTGACCCGAGCCCAGACCCGAGCAGGCTCGATCTGCTCCAGCGCCGCCGCCGCCGCCTTCTGCCGCCGGCCAACCCAAGCCCCGGCCTCCCTGTACCTCCCGCACCCGTCGGCTGCCGACAGAACCGCCGCCGGAGCCGCCGCTTGCCGGGAGCAAGGCTCGACTGTTTTAGTGCTTCCGGGCTAGGGCATCATCACCTGCTCCTCCGGCCGCCTCCCGCCGCCGGCTACTGTGCGCGGCGACCTCCACCGGTCGTCCGCACCTGCCTACCGCCGGCGCGCCCGCCCGCCGTGCCGCCGCCGGCCGTGCCCTAGCTCCCCTGCCCGGTAAGCCTTTATTTGTTAAAACAGCACACTGCCTTGGGTTCGGCTCGCCGTTTCGGCAACCCGGGGCCACCCCGATGCCTCCAAATGTGAGCACGGTGATCTATGATCAGTGCCGATCATCGTGCTCACCTCCCGTTGGGTCAGCGAGTCGCTGATTTGCGGCGTAAACGTGGTTTATGGACTGCGCGCGTTGTTCGCTGAACTTTGCGTCGCTCCTACGCATTCCCCAGTGAACGGCTATGCTCCAAATCGTGAGCACGGCCTCCGGCACATCGAGACCTTGCAGCACATGCCTCGGCTGACCCCGAAGAACCCCGATTGGTCGTAACGAACCATTAAGTCCGAAAAATCACACAATTATTATGATTCTGTAAAAGATTGGGGACTTTTGTGCAATTTTGGACTTGGTGGCTGCTGTGGGCAGTGCATGTGGGTGCCGGGTGACCTCTGGACTAATTGCCCAAGGTCTGATGTCTCTCGCGGAAATCGAACGTCGATTTCCGGTGCGTTTTCCGACGAAATTCGTCGGCGGAACGTGGTTTTTCACTCGTAGACTTCGACACGACTCACATGCCTTGTGGGCTACCGCTGAGCCTTGTCGGCTGGTTATCTCAGTCGTCTCGCATATTCGGAGACTCCTGGAGAGCGGTAGTGGATTCCGGTGTCGAAATCGGCACTTCCGGAAATCCGGATCGGAACGATCATCCGTGAATGATCGTTTCGACGCTTGATGTTGTGCTTGCTGCCAAGACACCCAACGCATGTGTTTTGGGGCAGCGGTCGACTCACGTATCGAGTCGAGATATGTCGGGACTGTTCGTGTGTCCCGGGGACGTTCCGGTGCGATTTCGGAACTTCCGGTGTTGTTCTGAGATCGATTCGGGAAACTGAATCTCGAGTTTTGGGGATTGTGAGAGATGCATTTGTAGAGTCCTTTGGGACATGTCTCTGACTCGTGGACCTATCGTAGGTTCAGTTGATCGACGTCGCGTCCAGGCTTTCGACGCGAGTACGACAGGTGGGTGAGCCTACGGAGTAGTCGGTATCACTATTCCTTGTCCCTTCTTTGATATAGCTCTACATGTCGATTCCTTCTTTACAGCATTCGTTCATACTTACCTTACTTGCATAGTATATTTGTGGTCATGGACATGTAGAGCAGGATTATGCATTGATGATTTGTGGACTTCTTGTCCAGGCAGCACATCGACTCTCTTGTCGTGTGTTTCGATCTGTTGAGGCGTTCCTTTCGCCTGTGGCTTCGGCCAGGTATCGGCTTCTTGCCGACATGGATTTGATCTGTTGATCAGGATGAGGCGTTCCTTTCGCCTGTGGCTTCGGCCAGGTATCGGCTTCTTGCCGACATAGATTTGATCTGTTGATCAGGATGCGGCGTTCCTTTCGCCTGTGGCTTCGGCCAGATATCGGCTTCTTGCCGGCTTTTTCTTGAGCATAGCGCATGATCGGTCACTGCACAGCGTGTATTCATGACACCAGATCGGTTTGGCCACCGATCAAGAGTGTACTATCCGGATGAGTCGACCTGCGGGCGCATGAGTTAGATCGGGTGCAAGTAATGTGACAGGCAAGCCTGGGGTCTCGGACCAACTGGTAGGCAACTCTGATTGGGTATTTTGAGTTTTCATTCCATTGATGCATATGCAGCTTAGTTTTTCCTGTACAGTAGCGTTTTGATTATTTATTCTGTTCATACTGACACAGCTACTGTAGATCTCGGATTATATTGTTATCATATATTCTTTGGTTCTCGGTGATTTCGACCTGCCCCTGTGGCTCAGTTGTACCCACTGAGAAACCTCGTTGTGGTTTCTCACTCCCTGTTTTTCAGGTGGATCGTGCGAGGAGCCAGTTCGTGGTGCGATGTGAGGACGATCTAGCTAGCCAGCATTAGCAGTCCTTATCCGGTTATGTTTTTCTTATCTGCATTAGTAGTCAGATAGATATATAAATGGTTCAGTTGGATGATCAATATTGAATGCTTATAACTTGTATGAGATGATGACTTATTATGCATGAGATTGGGTTTTAGCTTCTATTATCAGCATTCGACTTGTGTTTTATCGTGTGGGTGTCTACCCTTCGTGGTAGCTGATTTTCAAAATGAAGTTCCGTGTGGGAACAGTTTTCAAAGGTTTTTCTTGGATTCTTCTAATGCTTATTAGAGTTTGAAAATAAAGCTTTCGAGTGGGAAGCACTTTTAATAGGATGCTTGTTGTACTGTGCATTGCATCATCCTTCGCTTAAGGAGTGCTTAAAAGCATGTAGGTATAGCTGAATGCAAATATACTCTATGTTGTATTGTATGGATTATCGTGAATATAAGTGTGATTGTGATCCTGTTGTATGTTGTCGGTACGCCGTGCAAATACAGGGGAGACTCTGTCCGTGTAGACAGAGGTGCCTGTATTTGTGGCGGGTCTGTTCACTGCGCGGGCTAGACATTCCAAAAAAAAAAATTGACTCGTTTTCCGCATTCAAACTAGCCCGGGGCGTGACAGATTAAGATGGTATCAGAGAGTGAACAATCACAATTAAATTCACAAGCTATCTAACTGAACCACTGGTTAGGATGACCCTAGGACGACCTAAGGTTGATAAGCACGTGAGAGCACGGGGTTGTGGGATTGAGTCCCGGTAAGTTGGTCGAGTTTTATTAACTCGAGGTCTTTTGTTGTTTCGTTACCCCCGTGTTTGTTTTGCAGTTGCGGTGCAGACTTGTGTCTCTACTAGGAGTGGTGGCGGATTACCAGACAGATATCGAGTGGTAGGGTGATGTGCACCTGGTAAAACCACTCGGAAAAGATGTTGATATTGAGGTTCCAGGCAGTGGCATCTGCTGGGCCTTAGCTGACGGCTGAGCCGTGATTTCTTGGCCCCACTTTTCATGTAGAGAACGAGGTCCACCGTGGGCATCTCTATGGAGATGATACTGTGTGCGGTTACCGCCACGACAGTTGATGGAACTGTATGAGTACAGCTTGAGCATTGAAGTACAATCGCTTGGGTGATTGCAGTGTGGATATTGTATCCTCAGACTCTGTGAGTATGTCTTTAGGGCCTACTCCTCCCTATTTAGAGCTCATATACGGTTGCATGCATCTCTGTGGAGATGACGATGCGGGCTTGACCGCAAGTATAGCATGGGTTGCAAATGCGCGGCCCGAGATTTGTTCACCGACCGCTTGTACGGTTACGGTGTGAGTAGGGTTTCTTTAGCCTTGGTGGGTAGAATCGTGGTGTTTACCCTACTATATTCTCTAATGGTGACGTATGTCACTGAGAGAGGAGCGAATCCAAGTATGGATAGTTGAAGTAAGGCTTGAAGATCGAGTTGATGATCGCATTTAGCTTATGCAGTTGGCGACTCTATGTCGCTGAAAGTTTTTATCCTTGTTGTTGGAGCCATAGGACTCCTAGAGAGTCGGCTTGATGGCTGGTCCAATCTCAAATATCGACTTCCGTGGTCGATATTTATTAATGTTGTGGTGCACTCTGGTGCAGCGTTCTGAGATTGGATGATTTCGTGCTGGTGTCACTTCTCCAACGTGGCGTTGGAGATGGATCTACGGTATTTCGCTTTTCTTTTGATAAATGCGTTGGCTGCAGACAACGTATTGTCAAAAGTCAGGACGAAATGTCCTATCCCTTTTGGGAGTATTTGGATTGGGATTTGTGTTTCCCGTGTAGATAACCTTTATGGATGATCTCATGCAAAGGTTAGAATCATGGTCACCTCCGACCACGCAGTATATTCTGGGTTAGCCCTAGACAAAGTTATGTAAAGTGATGAGTTACCTCACCAATGGTATGTACTTCGGTGATGGTCTGGTTGTATACGAACCAGTAGCCAGGTCTCGCGTAGTTAAAGGGACAATGCGCCCTCAATCGCAATTTATATTGCATTCCTAGAAGGTGTAAACTATGCTGGGCACATGGACTGAGCCTGGCCTTTGGCTCAGAAGTTGATGCAGGTGCTTGAATGCTAGGTACATGACGCGGTTAAACACGGATAATTATGAAAGTGGATTGCTCTTCTGGTCACTTGATGATTGATGTCTCTAGGTCTCGTTGAGACAAACATCGGATGTGGTCTGGAACATTGCATCGCTGGTCCCATGCGGATTTCAGCGACCGGGTTTCGTGGAGACAGATATTGAGCATCACAGATGGTTTTGATAGTGAGTAGCGATTCGCAACCCTGTTGCAGACACCCGTGGACCTATATGTCGAACCGCATATACCTGTAGCTGGCTCACTTGTAGAGCTCAACTAGTTGTGAGAGCCTCAGACCTGTTGGTCTAGGCGGATGATTTGGTCTTGAACCAAGGAATGTCGTAATATCACTAGTGGGTTTTTGAAGCTAAGGGTTTGATTTCGTTATGGTTGTATTTCAAACTGGTGGGAGACTGTAGTCTCCAAGTCGGACATTATTGACGCAGGTTTTGGGACAATGATATAGATTCGCTCATGGTGAGCAGGTTGATGTTGTTGGCAAGATGGAATGCGTCGTTTCGAACTCCGAAAACAGACTCCAGACTTATGGTATTGTCCCGGAATTTTTCCTGCATGAACATTTGACGTAGTTGAATCAGTTACTACTACGTGGACCAGATTTGGGTGGATCTTGAGTTTCTGAGTGAAGAATTATTGTCCCAGTTTTGGAAGAGTGTATAGCAAGCTTTGGGTTCGAAGCTGAACTTCAATACGGCTTTCCATCCCCAGAGAGATGGACAGCCTGAGCGAGTTATTCAGACTCTTGAGGATATGCTATGGGCGTCGATGTCGGTCCCCTATCAGTTTGGACGACATCGGAGAACGCCAGATGATTGGACCGGACTTGGTGGTGGATGCAGAGACAAAAAATTTTGCATCGCTAGAGAGCGATTATTGACTGTACAGAGTCGGCAAAAGAGTTATACGGACCATCGGCGTTGTGACCTGAAGTTTCAGGTTGGCGAGCATGTTCTGCTCAAGGTTTCATCGTCCAGAGGGATCAAATGGTTCAGTTTGAGGGGCAAGCTTAGCCCGAGATTTGTGGGACCGTTTGAGGTCTGGGAGCGCGTTGGTCCGGTGGCGTACAGATTGGCTCTACCTCCGTGTCTCGCCCAAGTACATGAATTCTTCCACGTGTCCATACTTCGAAAGTGTAGTTCTGATCCGTCCCATGTCAGCAGTCCGACGACTATTCAGCTTCGGGAGGATCTGACCTCCGATGAGTCTCCGACGCGGATATAGGCACGTGAGGAGTAACAACTACGGAACCAGAGCATTCCGTATGTTAAAGTTCAATAGGCTAATCTTGAAGAACGCGTAGCGTTATGGGAGCTTGAATCGATTATGCGGGAACGTTAGCCACATTTACTTGAGGGATAAATGTAATCAAGTTTCGGGGACGAAACTTCTTTTAAGGGGGGAATGATGTAAAGACCGAGATTTTTACTATGCAATTTAACTCTTCGTTGACGATGTTTATGTGTGTATTATAATTACATAATCACTCGTCAAGTTTCGGGAGAAAATGATATAAGATGAAAGAGTTACGCGATTTCGAAAGTTCACTTAAGTGAATAGTAACTCTGGTTTTCCGGATAAGCCGATGATTAGAGATGGCTTCCGGAGTGTATCGGACTCCGTTCATATTGGTCCAATAGCTCGTTTTCGACTGTCCGATTATTCTGGACTCGATGGCACTGACGGAATTTGGATCTGACACACGGTTTCTGAGAAAAGCCTACTTGATGGTTGAGGGACCAAATTGTAATCAAAGATGTGAACGGTAAAGGGGTCTATTAATCTACGAATCGGCAATCAAATCGAACGAAACAAAATCGTGAGTTCGATGCCTCGGCAGTGCTGATCGTGTTGGCACAATCCGTTCGAAAATCCGACGGACGGATCTCAAGATATAACGAATTTTCCGAGGAAGGATCAAAAAGTCGTTGTTGGTATTTTAAGGAAATTGCTGATATTTTATGTACCAAATTGCACAACATTGGATCTGGAGGTACCTACGCGCAAAATACACGCGCTGCGAGGGACTCAACTGATAATCGTCGGCGTTAGAGGGCTAAGTTGAAATTCGTCAACTTGTATATATATGTGGTCTTAGGGTTTTTTCTACACAAACCCTAACCCTAGGCCTCTTCCTCCCTCCACAGCCACCCAGCCGACATCCCCACCTCCTGCTCCTCCCTCTGCGAGCAACTGCCGCCGCCGGCGACCCTTTTCCGGCCGGCAGAAGGTGCAACCCCGGAATCACCACCATTCTCCTCCCTCTGTCCATCTCTGCCAGGGACCAACCCGAGGGGAAACCACATCTTCGGGCTCCCTCCCTGCGGCGTCCCCGGACCTCCGACGAGCCGCTGGCCGGTCGTCGCCGTCCCCGCGCGCCGCCACGGCCGCCGCTGGCAGACTGCACCATCTCTGGTGCAGTTCTGGCCGAGGAGGGATAGATCACCTCCCCAAACGCCGCCGCCGCCCGGGACCACTCCGGCCACCCTCCTCCGGCCTCAGGCAACCCGCCGCCGCCGTCCCTGGGAGCTCCGGCCACCGCCGTGGCCGCTGGACCTGTGTGACCCGAGCCCAGACCCGAAAAGGCTCGATCTGCTCCAGCGCCGCCGCCGCCGCCTTCTGCCGCCGGCCAACCCAAGCCCCGGCCTCCCTGTACCTCCCGCACCCGTCGGCTGCCGACAGAACCGCCGCCGGAGCCGCCGCTTGCCGGGAGCAAGGCTCGACTGTTTTAGTGCTTCCGGGCTAGGGCATCATCACCTGCTCCTCCGGCCGCCTCCCGCCGCCGGCTACTGTGCGCGGCGACCTCCACCGGTCGTCCGCACCTGCCTACCGCCGGCGCGCCCGCCGCCGTGCCGCCGCCGGCCGTGCCCTAGCTCCCCTGCCCGGTAAGCCTTTATTTGTTAAAACAGCACACTGCCTTGGGTTCGGCTCGCCGTTTCGGCAACCCGGGGCCACCCCGATGCCTCCAAATGTGAGCACGGTGATCTATGATCAGTGCCGATCATCGTGCTCACCTCCCGTTGGGTCAGCGAGTCGCTGATTTGCGGCGTAAACGTGGTTTATGGACTGCGCGCGTTGTTCGCTGAACTTTGCGTCGCTCCTACGCATTCCCCGGTGAACGGCTATGCTCCAAATCGTGAGCACGGCCTCCGGCACATCGAGACCTTGCAGCACATGCCTCGGCTGACCCCGAAGAACCCCGATTGGTCGTAACGAACCATTAAGTCCGAAAAATCACACAATTATTATGATTCTGTAAAAGATTGGGGACTTTTGTGCAATTTTGGACTTGGTGGCTGCTGTGGGCAGTGCATGTGGGTGCCGGGTGACCTCTGGACTAATTGCCCAAGGTCTGATGTCTCTCGCGGAAATCGAACGTCGATTTTCGGTGCGTTTTCCGACGAAATTCGTCGGCGGAACGTGGTTTTTCACTCGTAGACTTCGACACGACTCACATGCCTTGTTGGCTACCGCTGAGCCTTGTCGGCTGGTTATCTCAGTCGTCTCGCATATTCGGAGACTCCTGGAGAGCGGTAGTGGATTCCGGTGTCGAAATCGGCACTTCCGGAAATCCGGATCGGAACGATCATCCGTGAATGATCGTTTCGACGCTTGATGTTGTGCTTGCTGCCAAGACACCCAACGCATGTGTTTTGGGGCAGCGGTCGACTCACGTATCGAGTCGAGATATGTCGGGACTGTTCGTGTGTCCCGGGGACGTTCCGGTGCGATTTCGGAACTTCCGGTGTTGTTCTGAGATCGATTCTGGAAACTGAATCTCGAGTTTTGGGGATTGTGAGAGATGCATTTGTAGAGTCCTTTGGGACATGTCTCTGACTCGTGGACCTATCGTAGGTTCAGTTGATCGACGTCGCGTCCAGGCTTTCGACGCGAGTACGACAGGTGGGTGAGCCTACGGAGTAGTCGGTATTACTATTCCATGTCCCTTCTTTGATATAGCTCTACATGTCGATTCCTTCTTTACAGCATTCGTTCATACTTACCTTACTTGCATAGTATATTTGTGGTCATGGACATGTAGAGCAGGATCATACATTGATGATTTGTGGACTTCTTGTCCAGGCAGCACATCGACTCTCTTGTCGTGTGTTTCGATCTATTGAGGCGTTCCTTTCGCCTGTGGCTTCGGCCAGGTATCGGCTTCTTGCCGACATGGATTTGATCTGTGGATCAGGATGAGGCGTTCCTTTCGCCTGTGGCTTCGGCCAGGTATCGGCTTCTTGCCGAGATGGATTTGATCTGTTGATCAGGATGAGGCGTTCCTTTCGCCTGTGGCTTCGGCCAGATATCGGCTTCTTGCCGGCTTTTTCTTGAGCATAGCGCATGATCGGTCACTGCACAGCGTGTATTCATGACACCAGATCGGTTTGGCCACCGATCAAGAGTGTACTATCCGGATGAGAGTCCCTGCGGGCGCGCATGAGTTAGATCGGGTGCAAGTAATGTGACAGGCAAGCCTGGGGTCTCGGACCAACTGGCAGGCAACTCTGATTGGGTATTTTGAGTTTTCATTCCATTGATGCATATGCAGCTTAGTTTTTCCTGTACAGTAGCGTTTTGATTATTTATTCTGTTCATACTGACACAGCTACTGTAGATCTCGGATTATATTGTTATCATATATTCTTTGGTTCTCGGTGATTTCGACCTGCCCCTGTGGCTCAGTTGTACCCACTGAGAAACCTCGTTGTGGTTTCTCACTCCCTGTTTTTCAGGTGGATCGTGCGAGGAGCCAGTTCGTGGTGCGATGTGAGGACGATCTAGCTAGCCAGCATTAGCAGTCCTTATCCGGTTATGTTTTTCTTATCTGCATTAGTAGTCAGATAGATATATAAATGGTTCAGTTGGATGATCAATATTGAATGCTTATAACTTGTATGAGATGATGACTTATTATGCATGAGATTGGGTTTTAGCTTCTATTATCAGCATTCGACTTGTGTTTTATCGTGTGGGTGTCTACCCTTCGTGGTAGCTGATTTTCAAAATGAAGTTCCGTGTGGGAACAGTTTTCAAAGGTTTTTCTTGGATTCTTCTAATGCTTATTAGAGTTTGAAAATAAAGCTTTCGAGTGGGAAGCACTTTTAATAGGATGCTTGTTGTACTGTGCATTGCATCATCCTTCGCTTAAGGAGTGCTTAAAAGCATGTAGGTATAGCTGAATGCAAATATACTCTATGTTGTATTGTATGGATTATCGTGAATATAAGTGTGATTGTGATCCTGTTGTATGTTGTCGGTACGCCGTGCAAATACAGGGGAGACTCTGTCCGTGTAGACAGAGGTGCCTGTATTTGTGGCGGGTCTGTTCACTGCGCGGGCTAGACATTCCAAAAAAAAAAATTGACTCGTTTTCCGCATTCAAACTAGCCCGGGGCGTGACAGTCACGCTACACATGCACTGACCCAATTTTCTCCACTCATACTAGAGATTCTACTCAAATATGTCGTGTGCATCAATCGAATGTACAAACATCACAACATGTGGACATAAGCAAATATGCAATGCTCATAATACATGGAACTATAACAAATAACACATTAGGCTTATGCAACGACCTAATCCACGTTCCATCACTAGGTTCACATTCACTATCACAATGACACTAGTGTTTCGCTTTGTTTCAATGTCCACACTTTATTTTCTATGTCCAATCCACTAGTTTCTCTACTAGTTCAATACTTCACTAGGGTTCACATAGCACTAGGTTTATGCGTCCTAAATTTTAAGTTTTCAATCATGATTATTCACAACTAATTTAGGAGGCATGCAAGTTTCTGAAATAAGAAATAATTGAACCCTATTACATGCAATTTCATACATATATACATATATGCTCAAAAAGTAGGATTTAGACATAGAAAGAAATTCAACCATTTCGGATAGCACCCCCCACCTCGTATCGACGTTTAGGGCCGGGAAACCAAGTTTCGCAATTTATCTCCGCCGAAAAGTCTCGACCCAAGCCTAACGAATCATATTCCGCAAAATCTCTCAATCGGACGCCAAACCTCGTCGTAGTCCAAAACGAAGTTGTCCACCGCGTCGAATTAACCTTCAATTAAGGTTTTACAAGATCAGTTTAGATCAAAACCTCTTAGAGACAAAATTCTATTTTCTAAGCCTAGGGTTCAAGTTCTACATGAATACTCCAAATTTTATGATTAATCTTTCGATTAATTGGTTTAGAATACTACCTCTCTTAACATCCATCCAATATTAAAAATCCACCAAAAAATTCTATTCGAAATTATAATAATAAAATACTACCTCGCAATCGAAGTGCTGAAAAAATCCTACGCGCGCGGGGGTTCAATCGGCTCGTCAAACGACCCAAAAAATCTTTCTATTTTCTTCTTCTTCTCTTTCTCTTCTTTTCCCTTCCTTCTCCTCTCTCCCTCTCTCTCTACGTACATGTTGGAGTGGATAGGAGAATAGAGTCCTTAACTTAGGGGCTAAGCAATGTAACAATTGCTTATAAGTCCAAAAGAATTAAGCATATAAATTTTAGTCCAATTCAGAATCTGATACTTTTTGTTTTAGACCTTCTGAATATTTGTTTGCGCCCAAATTTAACAGTCATGCTCGGTTTACGTTAATAAGAAGAACTGATCATCACTATCCAGTTTCGGACTATTTTTTGGTCACCGAAAGCTGTACCGACTAAAATCCCTAGCAGATTGCTGTTATATTTTATTTTCACTTTTCGGGTGTCGGAATGACACGAAACTTTTAATCTAGCCTCAGAAAAATAATTCTGACATATTCTGAAATTTTCATAATTTTCTGACATTGTGAATTTTCTGCTAAAAAATCAGCCCCGTTCCTTACAGAAAATTCCAAATCTCCTGTTTTCATTTCAATTTCAGCATAATTTATTTCCAACTTATTTTTACTTCTCTAAGTCTAATAAAAATAGTATCCCACACTATTTTTCTTTTCCCTTACTTTTATATTAAAAAAAATCCGGTACACTACAATTAGGGACTTCATTATTTAACATAAATAACTATCAAGTATAGTAGCAAGACTTCATTATATGTTATTATTTAACATATCTAATAGTATGTGCATATGGGGCTGTCAACGAGCCGAACACAAGCTGGCTCGTTAAAATATCAAGCTGAAAAATTTAGCTCGTGTTCGGCTCGTTTATTAGCGAGCCGAACACAGACTAACTCACGAACAACAAGTTAAATTGTGAGCCCTACTATTAGATAATAAACAAGTCAAATACAAGCACGAACAACAAGTTAAATTGTGAGCCGTATTATTAGATAAAAATTTGGAGGAAAAGTAAAAGATTAGAATCTTAATCTAATAACTGAAATTCACAAAATATAAATCTCTTTGCATTTGGATTGACATAAAATCCAAATAGTAAAAATTTGTGTGTGTGTGCGCGTGTAGTCTGGCTACTATACTCGATCGCCTTCGTACTCATAAATCATTTTCAATGATAGAAATTCTGAATCAACGATCCATACCGTTAATGATTTAAAGCATTTGAAACTTTTAGAAATCAAATTTTATAATTTTTCGACATTATTTACCTACAATCAAAAGATCTCAATATTGATAACTTTTAACGGCCGTTATAGGATACTTGCTAGTTTAACAGTGCAAAAGAATCGAAATTGCTTGAATTTCTGATAAAAAATTCTATTCACTATCTAGATAAAATCAATAATTCAATCTTAAATTGAAGAATCCGATCATCCATTTTTAGGATGTCGTTCAATTTTAACCATTCATTTTATGCCCGCTTGATTCACTTTATTGTAATTTCGAAAAATTATAAAATTTATTTTATAAAAGTTTCAAATGCTCTAAATCATATTTAATGGTGTAGATCGTTGATTCGAAAGCTCCATCTCATTAAAAATAACTTATGAGTAGAAAGAGCTCTATATTGATAAGAGTACAGTAGCCCTACTATATATATAGGATTAAGCTTCTATACTTTTAAAAGTACCAAGTTATTGCTGCCTGTAAGTTTTCGGCCCTTGAATTAAAGAATGTGCGGTTAAGATAATAGTGGTCCCCTATGGTTGAGTGGGTGGTTGGTTGAATAGTATGATCTAACAGGTGAAAATAGTCAAAAGGATAGATCTAACTGCGAAAAACTTACAAGCACCAAGTGCTTGGTGCTTTTACAAGCACCATAGCCGAACTCATATATATATATATAGAGAGAGAGAGTACGTCTTCTGCGCTTTCGAAAGCACAGAGGCCTCCGTGCTTGTAAGTTATTTTTAATGATGGGACATCTAATTCGACGATCGGCTCTATTAAGTATGATCTTCGCTATTTGAACTATTTAGAAACCAAATTTTATAATTTTTCAATATTATTTACCAAGTGATCAAAGGGTCTAAAAAATGACTATTTTAACGGCTGATGTGGCACATTTGTAAGTTCAACGATGTAGAGGTCTCCGTGTTTTCGAAAGCGCAAGAGCCTAGGCTCCTGCGCTTTCGAAAGCATGAAGGTCTCCGTGCTTGTAAGTTGTTTTCGATGATGGGACATCCGATTCGACGATCAGCTCTGTTAGGCATGATCTACGCTGTTAGAACTATTTAGAAACCAAATTTCATAATTTTTTTATTTCGTTTACCAAGTGATCAAAGGGTGACTATTTTAACGACCGATGTGGCACGTTTGTAAGTTCAATAGTATAGAAGAATCCAAATTACCTGAAACTTTAATAAAAAAATTTATTAACATCAAGAGCAAGAAGAATACTTTCGATTTGAAATTTGAGTCTTTTGTCACTATTTTTTATGAGATTTTTATTTTCAGCCGTTCATTTTGAGGCTATTCATTCACTAGGCAAACGAAATCAAAAAATTATGAAATTTGGTTTCTAAATAGTTCTAATAGCGTAGATCATTCCTAATGGAGCCGATCGTCAAATCAGATGTCCTATCATTGAAAATAAATTACAAGCACGGAGGTCTCTGTGCTTTCGAAAGCGTAGGAGACGTACTCTATATATCTATTTTTATTATTATAAGCAAATAAGTTTGGTGGTTTCGTCTCACCCCTTCTTTGTCGGTAAGTGTGTATAATTATAATTATACCCTTCATTTCATTAATTATAAAAATTATTAATTTTGAAATTAAATTTTGAATGTATATTATAAATTGTTCAATTAATTATTAAAAAAATTAGTCAATATTAAAATTTCAAATATGTTGGGCTTTCAAATTTCTCACTTGATCCGAATTTAAATTTAAACATTAAGCTCAAGTAGATTAATTCCAATAGTACTACATCATAATAAAAGCAACAATAAAGCAAATATAAATCTATTTTTATTATTATAAGCAAATAAGTTTGGTGGTTTCGTCTCACCCCTTCTTTGTCGGTAAGTTTGTATAATTATAATTATACCCTTCATTTCATTAATTATAAAAATTATTAATTTTGAAATTAAATTTTGAATGTATATTATAGATTGTTCAATTAATTATTAAAAAAATTAGTCAATATTAAAATTTCAAATATGTTGGGCTTTCAAATTTCTCACTTGATCCGAATTTAAATTTAAATATTAAGCTCAAGTAGATTAATTCCAATAGTACTACATCATAATAAAAGCAACAATAAAGCAAATATAAACCAACCAAGAAATCAAACATCAATAATTTTGAAATTAAATTTTGAATGTATATTATAGATTGTTCAATTAATTATTATAAAAATTAGTCAATATTAAAATTTCGAATATGTTGGGCTTTCAAATTTCTCACTTGATCCGAATTTAAACTTAAACATTAAGCTAAAGTAGACTAATTCCTTATCTTATATTTAGAATTAAAAATTAGAATATGCACCTTTTTTAATTAAATAATAAATTCACATATGCACTTTTGAGCATATCTTTACTTTTTCACATGCAAACTCTCTAATTAATTATTATTTTATAAGTAACGGAAGAGAGAAAGTTGAAAAGCCTAGCTACTTTCACCTCTAAATGAAGAGTTTTTAAGATTTCTGATCATTTCTATATGCTCTTTTGAGCATTTATTTATTTCTTCACATGCACTATATTTACTTTAATTAATCATTCTTCTACAAGTAACGGAAGATGAAAAGTTGAAGAGCCTAACTACTTCCACCTCTAAATGAAGAGTTTTTAAGATTTCTTACATCCAATCTTTTCATCTTCCAAATAATCAGACATGACTACTACTTTATTGCTATCTTTTCATATTCTAAAATACGTTTTAGATTTTTCTTTTTATCTATTAGTTTCCACCACAAACAAAGTAATTGATGATTAATTTTTACAATTTTTTTATACTTTTAATAATTTTATTATTTCTTAAAAAAAGAAGCGGGGTTGCTATGGGAAAAAGAATTATAGTAAAAGATACTGTAGGTTTGAATCATAAGTTTTTTCTTTCTTATTTATTTTTATTTATTATTTATTAAGATGAATTATGAATTATTATATTATTATATTAAATTATATAGACTTCTATGGAGGCTTAGAACACATTTGAAAATATTTTACTCTCATACTGTAATTTAGTTTTTATTGTGTGAATTTAATAAGTCATTTCGTGTTTTATGTCTCTTTTTTATATATTTATTTGATATTTATATCTGATAGTTTTTTATAAAAATAATGATAATATCTACTGGTATCTATTTTTAAGATTACAGTGCTCTCTTTTTGTGAATGCATGTAGATTGTTCAGGCGGTTGATTGCATGGAAACATAATTAAAAAGATATATACAATACAATAATATTATATTATTGAATATATAACTATTAGAGAGAAAAAGTTCCATTAATATTATAATTTATGAATGAATTCAGTGTATAAAAATTCTATTTTACATAAAAAAATATTTGATCTTTTATTTTTGGTATTGATCTTTATTTTGAATCCATATATATATACACACATACAAACATACATACATACATACGTATATATATAATTCTTTATTTCAAATTTTGTTTACATTGAGTTGAACCATCCGAAATTCTTTAAATAAAAAAAAAAATAAAATTCATGTTTAAATTTATAATTTGAATATTATACGTCAAATTAGAATAGCGAAATTTAAGATTTAAAAATACACTTTGATCATCCAATATAAATTTATTAGATATATTATTAAAAAAATTATATTTTAACTATATAACTTTAATTTACGTGCAGCGCACGTGCATTGGCTAGTGTGTGTGTGTGTGTATATATATATATATATATATATATATATATATATATATATATATATATATATAGTTAGGCTAAAATACTCTTAAGAGTACGGAGCCCTCCGTACGCCCACGTCGTTTTCGATGTTGAGACTTCCAAATCGACGATCGACACCGTTATATTTGATCTAGATATTTGAAGTACCTAGAAAATAAATTTCGTAATTTTTCGATATCATTTGCCTGGTGATCGAAAGGGCTCAAAATTAATGGCTAAAAAAATCTCACAAAATGTGATAATATGACTCTAAAATTTTGGATCAAAGATATTGATCTTGTTTTATATAGTATAAAGAATTTTTTATCAAATTTTCACGTGATTTGGATATTTCTACACCGTTAAACTTGCAAACGGCTCACCACGACCGTTGAAATTATTGATTTTGAGCCCTTTCGATCACCTGGCAAATGATATCGAAAAATCGCGAAACTTATTTTCTAGATACTTCAAATACTCTAGATCAAGTCTAACGGAGCCGATCGTCAATTCGAAAGTCCCAACATCGAAAACGACGTGGGAATACGGAGGGCCCCGTACTCTTAAGAGTAGTCTAATCCAAGGGTTAAAAACTTAGAAGCACCAACTCTTTTATGCTTTCGGAAGCATCATAGTCGGACTGTATATATATATATATATATATATATATATATATATATAGCTAGGTTACTTTTGGAAGCATCAAGGTGTTGGTGCTATAATATTTTTCGCCATTGAATCAACCCTAGCAATTCTTGAATCATACATAATCCCACAAATGACCATCGTTGTTGACTTTTGATCTAATGACCAAAAGTGTAGATCCAAGGGCTAAATTTTTTTTTTTGATACTTTTAGAAGCATTACAGCTCAGTTATATATATATATGTATGTATGTATACAGAATGAGGTTACTATACTATCTATAGTACCGGAGCTCCGGTACTATAGTCTCATTTTCGATCTTAGGGTGTTCAAATCAACAATCCACGCTATTAAACATGATCAAGGGTATATAAAGTTCTTAGGAATAAAATTTTAATTTTTTTTGACTTTGTTTACTTACTAAGTAAATCATGCCAAATTGAACGGTAAAAAATGAACAATCTTTAAAATTTAAGGATAAGACTTTTGAATTCAAGATCAAAGATGCTGACCTTGATCTAGATAGTTTAAAGTAATGTGAATAAATTTAGATTCTTCTACACCGTTAAACTACAAACTCGCTATAATAGCCATTGAAAATTGATAATTTTAAAATGGTTTGATCATAAAGTAACTATGTCGAAAAAGTATAAAATTTTATTCCTAAAAACTTTAAATATCCTAGATCAGTTTTAATGGTGCGGATCGTTGATTTGAACACCGTAAGATCGAAAACGAGACTATAGTATTGGAGTCCTAATACTATAGATATTATAAAAGCCTATAGCTCTCTATATATATAGAACGAGACTACTATACTATCTATAGTACCGGAGTCCCGGTACTATAGTCTCGTTTTCGATATTAGGGTATACAAATTAACGATCCACACCATTAAATATGATTAGGGTATATGAAGTTCTTAGGAATAAAATTTTAATTTTTTTCGATATCGTTTACTTAGTAAGTAAATCATGTCAAAATGAATAGTGGAAATTGAATAATCTTTAAAATTTGAGGATAAGACTTGAATACAAGATCAAGAATGTTGACCTTGTTCTAGATAGTTTAAAGTACTTTTCATCAAAATTTGAATAAATTGAGATTCTTCTACACTGTTAAACTACAAACTCGCCACAGTAGCCTAGAAAATTGACAATTTTGAAATGGTTTGATCATAGTAAAGTATGTCAAAAAAATATATAATTTAATTTCTAAAAATTTCAAATACCCTATATCAGTTTTAATGGTGTAGATCGTTGATTTGAATATTCTAAGGTTGAATACGAGACTATAGTATTGGGAAGCCTAACTCTCTCTCTCTCTCTCTCTCTCTCTCTCTCTCTCTCTCTCTCTCTCTCTCTCTCTCTCTCTATGTATGTATATATATATGAGTCCGGCTACTATACTGTCACGCCCCGGATTACTCGTTTTTCCGGGCTCGCCAACAGATCCGCCGTATATGTAGAATTTTCTATATATACGAAGCGATAGCTAACCTGTAAACAAGGTATACAAGCAACTACAAGAGATATAGAGCTAAAATAAGATCATACTAATAGAACTAAAGCCACCTGTATATATAGAATCCAAAATACAACAGTTCCTCCAAAACCAAAAAAAAAGGTACATGTCCACCTCAAAAGGAACAACCAGTCCACACTATATGTACATGGCACAACTCAAAAAGAAACTATCTCCAGAAGGGTCCTCCTCTAGGTAACTAGGAAAGATAGGGATCTAACTCGCGACTCCCTTACCTCGATCCGCAGGAACGAAAGCAGCAGCCGCAACAGACGAAGGCTCTGCAAGAAAAGGTGGCAACAATGGGTGTGAGAACTACTATCAAAAGAAGTAGTCCTCAGTGGGTACCGCTACCGACCCCAACGGTACACCCACTAAGTCTACGAGACTAACAGTATAGATGGTAGGTAAAAAAATAATAAAGTAAGCTGGAATAAACTCAACAGCTGAAATGCCACTACCCTACCACTATCCAAGTCATACTCTCAAAGTATAAGCATCACAAATGTGAATAGTCACTCCTGACCCAAACTAACGGAACCGCCCAAACAGGCTCGTCCAGCCAAAAGCCTAGCCACACCGCACACTACCAAAAGGTAGCCGGTCCAAGAATCATAACCACTAATCTGCAGCGATATCAACGCATGAGAGGCCTCACTCCGGAGCGGCACTCGGAGCTACCCAACCGAGTTAAAAAGCGTATCTCTGTCGAGCACAATCAGGCTCCGGCAGGCTATAATCAAATAAAAAGGGTCGAATGGGTCAAAGACTCCAAGCTCACGTGCCCTCAGCACAAACAGATACTAAAACAAGAATCTGGGTCCACCGTCAACCCCGACGGCACCCGGTAATACAAAACAGCCTAACCCTGCTGTATATATAAGCTCGGCATCTCAGCACGAGCATAAACTCGTCCTACAATAATCTAAGTATCCACCTCGCACTAACAGCGGTGATACAAGAACAGAAACGGCTCCTAGAGCTAAATCTGATAACAGTTTCGAAAAGTGGCAGTTGTAGGTTCGCTAGTTTTCTCCTAAGTCAAATCCCAGTTCAGCATGTAGATCATGACTATAAATTATTAATTTATGCTCCAAATTCAGATTTCATATAAACACATGCAAATTCATGAATTCGAGCTACTAACATGATCGATCAGATAATAAAACAACATGCTGCACTCTCTACAACTTAGGAGGAATTCCGAAGCTTTCGGCAACATCAACCCACCTCAAACGCTATCCAACAAAGGTTAGGAGTCGAGTGGAAGGCCTCCAACAAAACCAGCTGAAATCGGGTTCAAACCTGCCAAAGATAGGAATCGGATCCCCCTGCTCAAGTTCTGGGCGCCCAGAACATCAGCCCAGAACTGCAGCCTGGCAGCACGATCAACATGGATTCAACATGCGATAAAATCCAAATTCTAAGTCCAAATGCAGTGAAAATTTACCCAACTCACCAGCAGGGGCTCAAGAACAATCCCTCCAAATTTCAGCCAAAATGGAGTTCGAATCGATCTCCAAAAAGCCTTTGCACTAATTCGGACCCACATCTGGACCCTCCAGAACTGCATCCAGAAGTTCCAGCAACTAAGCAAATAATACTTCTAGCATAAATTCTGGAATTCCAACAAATCTAGCCCAGGGAAAAAGGTCACAAACCTCCCAAATACAGTGATGGAACAACCCAAATCCTTTCCAAAGCTTCTAACAAAATCTGGATTCAAAAGATCCAAGAAATCCATCAATGATCCACAATTTCAGCACTTAAGCTAAATTTTTAAAATCTGAGCTAGTACTCACCTTTGAATTCTTAATTCAGGTGGAAAGAACCTCCAAACCAGCAAGGGATGAGGGAAAACCAATCTTCACTTCGAAAATCCAGCTCCAAGGAGATTTGGATCCATAAGATCAAAGGAAAACCCAAATTTCAGTTCAAGAACACAAGGGGTCCAGTAAAATAGCAACTGCAGCGTACATACCTGTCCAAAATGCGATAAGAAGGATCCCAAGGTTTCCTCTACGAGTCCACAATCCAACAAACCAAGTTTTGTGGGATTTGGACACTTCTACATTGCACACAAGCAGAAACGCCACAGGTCGACGCTGCTGTTCTGCAGGAATCCAAGGCTTTCAATGGAAAAGATGGAAATTGAGAGATTTGAGGGGCTAAACTGCAATTATCCAGGGTTCACTATGAAGCAGGGGAGAAAAAGCCTCAGGGGGGTCGTCCCCAAACTTTTATAAACATAGGGATAGGGTACAATGAGCCTCAAGAACAAAAATGCTGCTAACCTGTCCCAAGCTGTAATCCCAACATTCGGGCGCCCGAAACCCAAGAAGTGGGCGCCCGGTTCTTCAAGCCTGTACTCATCCAGCACTTCGGACTCTCTGCCCGCGGTCTGGTGTGCCCTAACATGGTCCGGCGGAACTCACCTACCACCTCACACGTGTCACACGAATCGATACTCACGAGGCAAACTTCCGGACTCACTTTTCGGGCGCCCGAATACTGGATCCGAAATGACTTAGCAAATCAAGTAATAAGCACTCAACAACTGAGCGCCCAAAATATAACTTCCGGGCGCCCTAAAGTACCAAACGCCCAAAACTTCAGTTTTGGCTATTTCGGTGCTCCAAGTCCGTTTTCGCGTATATTTTGCGTCAAAACGACTCCGACTTGTCTCGACCCTCTCCAGAAGTGTCGAACAATCTAGGATACTGCAGTCATTTCGACAGTTAGGCCCCTGGGGTACTACATCCTTCCCCCCTACGAAAAGTTTCCTCCTTGAACTTAAACTCATACCTCAAGTAGGAAGCTCGAAAAGGTAGGGATAGGATTCCCGCATCACCGTCTCCGGCTCCCAAGTCGCCTCACGCCCCTCGTGATTACTCCACTGCACTTTTGTAATACTTGGAAATTTGAGGATTTTGAGGGTTTCTGGAGTCGACGGATTTCGGGCGCCCGGAAGTGAGGAAGTGGATGCCCGAATGTTTCCGGACCCAGAGGGCTTTTCGGATGATCCGGTTGTGGCCGACGAGTTTTGGATCTGGGCGCAAGATTCGGACGCCCGGATGAGGATCCGGATTGAACTGTTGACGTGGAGAGCCACGTGTCGCGACGCAGGACACGTGTCGACCGCCGGAGGCACGCCGCCCCACCGCCTGCCGACCGCCGACCGACTGTTTGGCCGCCAGCTGACACCTGGCCTGCTGAGTTTCCGGACGCCCGGAACTTATGAAGTGGGCGCCCGAATGTGGGATTTTGGGAGCCTATAAATAGATGAGTCCCTGATGGTTTTTAGGCTCATTTCCACTTCGTGACTTCGGTTCTAGAGAGAGAAAGTTGGGTTTAGGGCCATGTGTTGGCATTAGTTGTAACCTAGCTTGTTCTCCTCTACTCTGATTGATCTGATCTAGTGCTAAGCTGTTGTTCTGTCGGAGTTAGCAGTCTTTTGGTGATATTCAGATCGGAGTGCTGCTGGAGCTTGATTAGCTTGGAGGGTTGGATCTGTGGATACTATTTTTCCCACCGTGGTTGGATTAGCTCTTGAGGTGGGTTGATGTTTGCCAGATTCAGTGGACTTCCTCCTATGTGTTTACTCTCATGTTAGCATGATAGTGTTGGATTATGTTAGCATGATATGATGATATTGGATTATGATAGCATGATGATATTGGATTATGATAGTGTGATTTATTGAGATTATGATAGCATGACATGCTGAGATTATGTTAGATATGACCTGTTAGGTTGAGAATTGCATGTGCATGATATACTAATGATATATATATGAGCATGCATGATTTTTTTGTATCCTTGTTGCATGATTTTGCCTACACCTATCCTGTTGATATCCCTTGTACCAATTGTTGTACATACTAGTGTAGGTGATCATGTTGAGGCTCGTGCTATGTTGTACCTCCTCTTTGTGGTAGAGTTGAGATTGATTGTGAGCACTGGAGCATTGATCGGGTCATGTTATTGACTATCCTTTGAGGTGCCGGGGGCACGTGATTCCTTGTGAGATCATGGATTGGGTCATACTTGTTGATTATCCTTTGAGATGCCGAGGGCATGTGATTCTTTGTTGACCCAGTCGTGTCGATCATATACCTGTGGGTGATTGGCGCTGATATGGTTATACTTTACTCGGTTGGGTCGCTCCCACGAGTACCACTCATGAGTTGGCATATTCTGTACAGAGTGTTGTTCGAAGGGCTAGGAACAGACGGGCTTCCTGTACTAGCTGGCTCCCTAGAGGGTTGAGCATGATCAGGCCGCAGGTATCGTATGGTATTATATGGTATGGTATTATGGATTGAGCTAGGTACAGACGGGGTTTCCTGTACTAGCTGGTTCGCAGGTATTATTGTGTATGATAGTCCTCATTTGGTATATTCAGTTCATTGGTATTCATATTGACAGTTGAGCTTTGTGCATAGTAGTGGTAGTATATCTCCTACTTTCTTTGTTGCTCCATATATATCTCTTGAGATTGAGGACTTAGTGGGCAGACCGCTGAGGCTGGTGGCGGTACCCACTGAGGACTACTTGTTTGATAGTAGTTCTCATACCCGTTGTTGACACCTTTTTGCAGAGTCTTCTTCCCCAGTTGTGCATACTGAGCGTGGAAAGGAGACCGTCGGGTAGAGCTATTCCCCGGATACTTGGCTAGAGGTATACCCATTGTGATAGATGGTTGAGTCTGTACATACAGTGAGTTGGTTATTATCAGTCATGTATACGAGAGTTATATATGAGAGTTATGTATGATGTATGTACAGTGATCTTTTGATTATATATATATAGCAGCTCTGTTGATACCTTTAGCTTCTTTGTGGATGTTGTTATTTTCGCTTCGTATACACGGTAGAAATACTGTGTATGCGGCGGATCTTGTCATGCGCCTGGGAAGAGGTAACCCGGGGCGTGACAGATTAAGTTGGTATCAGAGCTTAGGAATAGGTCATGAGGGCCTAGGAAACCTAAGATAAACAGACCTAAGAATGACGAGAGAGACGTGATTGATCGCGAAAGTCAAAGATTGGGTTTTGAATCCTTCCTTGTGTAGGAAGAGTGATTGAGGGATTATGCCTTCTCTTATCGGATGAATTATGTTGGCTGCAGACGACATAATAATCTGAGAAGAAAAGAAGTGATTGGGTCGTGAGATTGTTTGTGGTCCTAATCGGGTATTCTGTTGCAGGTTATTACTATGCTTCCTCGACGACCGTCGACACGAGCGCATCCGACGCCTTCGGATATCCCTGAGCAGACGGGACCTAGTGAACGGCCCGCTCTGCAGGAGCAGCTAGCAGACATAGCTGCAGTTGGAAGGCAACAAAGTGCCTTGTTGTAGAAAATGTGTGATGCTTTCTCTACGCCTCGAGCTATGGAACCTCAGGCGGCAACTACTCCAACTACATCTCAACCCAGAGAAGGAAGTACTCAGCCCAGTCAAGTGCTTTCTGAAGAGGAGCAGGAGAGGATGGCGGATAGATTGGCTCGCTTCTGTAGGTTTGATCCACCGCGATTCAATGGTAGTAGTATAGAGCCATGGGTGGTAGAAGCCTGGATTTGTGAGATGGAGAAGTTGTTCGAGGATCTCTTTGTGCCAGCACGGGAGCAGGTGCATATGGCAGTGCATTGTTTATCTGGTGATGCTCATGTCTGGTGGAGGAGGACCCGTGATCATAGGTCCCTGAACCCTCTACAGATGTCTTGGAGTGAGTTTCGGGGGATTATGTATGGGGCGTATTTTCCCAGTAGTGTGAAGATGAAGATAGAGGAAGACTTGAAGAATTTAAAGCAGGGGAATCGCTCGGTGCAGGAGTATGCGAGGGAGTTTACTAGATTGCTTAACTGTGTTCCTTCGGCAGCGAGAGATGAGATACAAAAGGTCTATCTGTATGAGAAGGGTTTGAGACCCGATATCTTTCCATTTGTCCACTCGCAGAGACTTCAGACTTTGGATGCTACTATCGAGCAGTCTCTGTGGGTAGAGCGAGGGGCATTTGTGACGAGAGGGCAGCTTGTGGACCCAGCTCAGGGTCAGGAAAGAAAGCGCCCGGTACCTGATGATGGAGGGCAATCAAGTAGCAGACGACCACCTAGACCTCCCCAGCGATCGCGTTTCCAGGGACGTGGATCTTCTAGTCGCCAGCAGTCTGGAGGATTTCGCCACCAGTCTGGAGGATATCGCCAGCAGCGACAGCAGCAGCAGTCGAGAGAATCTCCCCGATGTGTGATTTGTGGAGGACCTCATTTTGCTTATCTCTGTGATAGACGAGAGGGCCGATGTTATGAGTGTGGACAGCCAGGACACATCAGGAGGGCTTGTCCCAGACTTGTAGCAGCCCTTTCTATGGCATCCGTACCTTTTACTCCACCGCAGTATTCTGGAGCCTCCTCGGTATTTTCTCAGGAGCGATCTTCTATGCCACGACAGCAGGATCGACGCCAACCACCGGCGAGCGGACGAGTTTATGCCGCTCAGATTGAGGATGCCTCGATAGCTGATCGAGTGGTGGCAGGTATAGTTTTGATTTGTGGCATTAGATCGCGTACTTTATTCGATACTGGTGCATCGCATTCCTTTCTTAGTAGGGCATTTGCATTGCATCATGGTTTAGAGATCGGGTCGTTACCCCAGACACAGGAGGTGCGGGTACCCGACCATAACTTGCAAGTGACGCAGGGTTGTTTGGAATGTCCTGTGCAATTAGGGCCTTGGATCATGCCTGCCGATTTATTAGTATTGAGACAGTTGCAGGATTTTGATGTAATCCTAGGCATGGATTGGTTATCTCAATACTTTGCTACAATTGATTGTGGAACCAAGACGGTGATTTTTCGTGAGCCTGGACATGAGGAATTTATTTATGAAGGTTGTAAGAGTTCACTGTTCGCAGTGACGATTTCTTCTTCTAAGGCCAGACAGATGTTAAATAGAGGGTGTATGGCCTATTTTGCAACAGTGACTGAGGTGCCTACTGTTGTACCAGGACTCGAGGATATTCCTATTGTCCGTGAGTTTCCGGACGTATTTCCTTCTGAGTTATCCTCGATGCCTCCTGATAGGGAGATTGAATTCGTGATTGATGTGGTATCAGGAACCGCGCAAATCTCGAAGACACCCTATAGAATGGCACCAGCTGAGTTAAGAGAGTTGAAGGCGCAACTGCAGGATCTTATGGATAAGGGTTTTATCAGACCAAGTGTGTCGCCTTGGGGAGCGCCTGTGTTGTTTGTGAAGAAAAAGGATGGTTCACTTAGGTTGTGTGTGGATTATCGGGAATTGAACAAAGTGACCATCAAGAATAGATACCCCCTCCCACGTATCGATGATCTGTTCGATCAATTACAGGGAGCGTGTGTCTTTTCTAAGATTGATCTTCAGTCCGGTTACCACCAGTTGAAGGTGAAGGCCGAGGATATTTCTAAGACAGCTTTTAGAACTCGGTATGGGCATTATGAGTTTACAATCATGCCGTTTGGATTGACTAATGCCCCTGCTGCATTTATGGATATGATGAACCGAGTCTTTAAGTCTTTCTTGGACAAGTTTGTGGTAGCCTTCATCGATGATATTTTGATTTACTCCCGTAGTGATGCGGAGCATGAGGAGCATCTGAGACTAGTGCTACAACTCTTGCAAGAAAAGAAGTTGTATGCAAAGCTGAAAAAGTGTGAATTTTGGTTGAGAGAAGTAGCCTTTTTAGGCCACGTGATTTCAGCTTCGGGAGTAGCTGTTGATCCTAAGAAGATTGAGGCAATTCGTGATTGGCCTAGACCGACGACCATATCTGAAGTGCGGAGTTTTCTTGGTTTAGCCGGATATTATCGACGATTTGTGGAGAGTTTTGCGAAACTCTCTACGCCTCTTACTCGGTTAACCAGGAAAGGAGTTAAGTATGTTTGGAGTGATGAATGCCAAGAATGCTTTGATGAGCTTAAGCAGAGGTTGATGACAGCCCCTATTCTTGCACTACCAGTGATGAGCGAAGGATTTGTTATCTACAGTGATGCTTCGCATAGTGGCTTGGGTTGCGTGTTGATGCAACATGGTAAAGTGATTGCATATGCTTCAAGACAACTAAAGGAATATGAGAAGAACTACCCCACTCATGATCTGGAGTTGGCGGCGGTAGTCTTTGCTCTGAAGCTATGGCGCCACTATCTCTATGGAGAGCATTGTGAAGTGTATACAGATCACAAGAGCCTCAAGTATCTGTTTACACAGAAAGAGTTGAATCTACGGCAACGGAGATGGTTGGAATTATTGAAGGATTATGACATCTCTATCTTATACCATCCCAGTAAGGCGAACGTTGTTGCCGATGCTTTGAGTAGGAAGGCTGTGGCAACTTTGAGTTTGTGTATTACTCAACAGCCTGTCCTAGTGGAGGAGATACGGAGGTTGTCCCTTGAGGTGGTTACTTCTGGGATGACGACGAGACTGATGACTCTGATCATACAGCCCACTCTGTTAGATAGGATTCGAGAGAAACAGAGTGTAGATCCTTATCTGATGAAAGTTCAAGATCAACTGAGAAGTGGAGATCTTGAAGGCTTTTCTTATGATGATGCTGAGACTCTTCGTTATAGAGGACGACTGTGTGTACCAGCGAATCTGGAGATTCGAGAGGAGATATTGAAGGAAGCACATTATTCTCCTTATTCTGTACATCCTGGAGGGACTAAGATGTATCAGGATCTGAAGACTCACTTCTGGTGGAATGGTATGAAGCGGGATATTGGTAGAGCTGTAGCTCAATGTTTAACATGTCAGCAAGTTAAGGCTGAACATCGAGTACCAGCTGGTAAGCTACAGAGTCTTCCAATACCTGAGTGGAAGTGGGATCATATCACTATGGATTTTGTCGTAGGATTGCCGAGGACTTCGAGTGGCTATGATACTATTTGGGTGATTGTTGATAGACTGACGAAGTCTTCTCATTTCCTGCCTATGCAGATTTCTTGGTCACGTGAGCGACTTGCACAGCTTTATATGGATGAGATATTGAGATTGCATGGAGTGCTAATCTCAATAGTATCTGATATAGACCCAAGGTTTGTTTCTCATTTCTGGAAGAGTTTACAGACAGCTTTGGGGACTCAGCTTCGATTTAGCACTGCATTTCATCCCCAGACTGATGGTCAGTCCGAGCGCACTATACAGACACTCGAGGATATGTTGAGAGCTTGTGTCTTGGATTTTGGTGGAGGTTGGGATCGACATCTGAGATTGGTAGAGTTTGCGTACAACAATAGCTATCAAGCGAGCATTAAGATGGCTCCGTTTGAAGCATTGTATGGACGCAAATGTCGATCACCTCTGTTTTGGGATGACGTTGGTGAAAGAAAAACGTTGGGTCCAGACCTTTTGCTTGAAGCCGAGGAGAAGGTTAAAGTGATACGACGGCATATTGAGACGGCTCAGAGTAGGCAAAAGAGTTATTCTGATACTCGGAGGCGAGATATGGAATTCCAAGTTGGTGATCATGTTTTCTTGAAGGTCTCACCATCGAGGGGCATACGGAGATTTGGGATTCGCGGAAAGCTTAGTCCGTGATTTATTGGTCCTTTTGAGGTCTTAGAGAGAGTAGGACCCGTGGCATATCGGATAGCCCTTCCGCCTCGACTTGCAGGAGTGCACGATGTCTTTCATGTATCTGTTATGAGGAGATACATGCATGATCCTTCCCATGTGATAGATTTTTCTCCACTGGAGCTTACTGAGGATTTGCAGTACGAGGAGCGACCGATACGAATTCTTGCTCGTGAGACGAGGGAATTGCGTAATCGGGTCATACCTTATGTCAAGGTGCAGTGGGATTTTCATGATGATAGAGAGGCGACTTGGGAATTGGAGACGGTTATGCTGAGATCTTATCCCCACCTGTTTACATCTTGAGGTGAGTACTTTGCTTTAGTTTCGAGGACGAAACTATTTTAAGGAAGGGAGAATGTAATACTTGGAAATTTGAGGATTTTGAGGGTTTCTGGAGTCGACGGATTTCGGGCGCCTGGAAGTGAGGAAGTGGACGCCCGAATGTTTCCGGACCCAGAGGGCTTTTCGGATGATCCGGTTGTGGCCGACGAGTTTTGGATCTGGGCGCAAGATTCGGACGCCCGGTTGAGGATCCGGATTGAACTGTTGACGTGGAGAGCCACGTGTCGCGACGCAGGACACGTGTCGACCGCCGGAGGCACGCCGCCCCACCGCCTGCCGACCGCCGACCGACCGTTTGGCCGCAAGCTGACACCTGGCCTGCTGAGTTTCCGGACGCCCGGAACTTATGAAGTGGGCGCCCGAATGTGGGATTTTGGGAGCCTATAAATAGGTGAGTCCCTGATGGTTTTTAGGCTCATTTCCACTTCGTGACTTCGGTTCTAGAGAGAGAAAGTTGGGTTTAGGGCCATGTGTTGGCATTAGTTGTAACCTAGCTTGTTCTCCTCTACTCTGATTGATCTGATCTGGTGCTAAGCTGTTGTTTTGTCGGAGTTAGCAGTCTTTTGGTGATATTCAGATCGGAGTGCTGCTGGAGCTTGATTAGCTTGGAGGGTTGGATCTGTGGATACTGTTTTCCCCACCGTGGTTGGATTAGCTCTTGAGGTGGGTTGATGTTTGCCAGATTCAGTGGACTTCCTCCTATGTGTTTACTCTCATGTTAGCATGATAGTGTTGGATTATGTTAGCATGATATGATGATATTGGATTATGATAGCATGATGATATTGGATTATGATAGTGTGATATTATTGGGATTATGATAGCATGACATGCTGAGATTATGTTAGATATGACCTGTTAGGTTGAGAATTGCATGTGCATGATATGCTAATGATATATATATGAGCATGCATGATTTCTTTGTATCCTTGTTGAATGATTTGGCCTACACCTATCCTGTTGATATCGCTTGTACCAATTGTTGTACATACTAGTGTAGGTGATCATGTTGAGGCTCGTGCTATGTTGTACCTCCTCTTTGTGGTAGAGTTGAGATTGATTGTGAGCACTGGAGCATTGATCGGGTCATGTTATTGACTATCGTTTGAGGTGCCGAGGGCACGTGATTCCTTGTGAGATCATGGATTGGGTCATACTTGTTGATTATCCTTTGAGATGCCGAGAGCATGTGATTCTTTGTTGACCCAGTCGTGTCGATCATATACCTGTGGGTGCTTGGCGCTGATATGGTTATACTTTACTCGGTTGGGTCGCTCCCACGAGTACCACTCATGAGTTGGCATATTCCGTACAGAGTGTTGTATGAAGGGCTAGGAACAGACGGGCTTCCTGTACTAGCTGGCTCCCTGGAGGGTTGAGCATGATCAGGCCGCAGGTATCGTATGGTATTATATGGTATGGTATTATGGATTGAGCTAGGTACAGACGGGGTTTCCTGTACTAGCTGGTTCGCAGGTATTATTGTGTATGATAGTCCTCATTTTGTATATTCAGTTCATTGGTATTCATATTGACAGTTGAGCTTTGTGCATAGTAGTGGTAGTATATCTCCTACTTTCTTTGTTGCTCCATATATATCTCTTGAGATTGAGGACTTAGTGGGCAGACCGCTGAGGCTGGTGGCGGTACCCACTGAGGACTACTTGTTTGATAGTAGTTCTCACACCCGTTGTTGACACCTTTTTGCAGAGTCTTCTTCCCTAGTTGTGCATACTGAGCGCGGAAAGGAGACCGTCGGGTAGAGCTATTCCCCGGATACTTGGCTAGAGGTATACCCATTGTGATAGATGGTTGAGTCTGTACATACAGTGAGTTGGTTATTATCAGTCATGTATACGAGAGTTATATATGAGAGTTATGTATGATGTATGTACAGTGATCTTTTGATTATATATATACAGCAGCTCTGTTGATACCTTTAGCTTCTTTGTGGATGTTGTTATTTTCGTTTCGTATACACGGTAGAAATACTGTGTATGCGGCGGATCTTGTCATGCGCCTGGGAAGAGGTAACCCGGGGCGTGACAACTTTCACGTACGGTATGCTCCGGTTGCGCAATTCTTTCGTCTCGCGAGCAAGAATCCGCACCGGTCGCTCCTCGTACCGCAGGTCCTCAGCTAACTCAAGTGGGGTGAAGTCAATCACGTGGGAGGGGTCGAACACATATCTCCTCAGGGCCGAGACATGAAACACATCATGAACTCCGAAAAGTCGCGGTTGTCACGCCCCGGGTAACCTCTTCCCAGGCACATGACCAGATCCGCCGCATATACAGTATTTCTACCGAGTATACGAAGCGAAAACAATCATCTAACAACAGCTAAAGGTATCAAAAGTAACAGAGCTGCTATATAAATAATAAGTTCACTGTACATACATACATCAATCCACAACCAAAATATACATCACTGACAATCTCCATATCACTGTATGTACAGACTCATCAGATCATCTACCAAAACGGGGTAGACCTCTAGCCAAATGTCCGGGGAAACAGCTCTACCCGACGGTCTCCTTTCCGCGATCAGAATGCACAACCGGAGAAGAAGACTCTGCAAAAAGGTGTCAACAACGGGTGTGAGAACTACTATCAAACAAGTAGTCCTCAGTGGGTACCGCCGCCAGCGTCAGCGGTCTGCCCACTAAGTCCTCGATCTCAAGATATATAGATAGAGAGCAATAAAGAAAGTAGGAGATAAACTACCACTACTATGCACAATGCTCCTGAATAACAATAGCCTGATCATAACACATCCACGAGGACTATCAAGAATCCACAACATCATACATGCGGCCTGAACATCATGCTCTACCCGTAGGGAGCCAGCTAGTACATGCATGTCCCTCCGTACTGCATATAAACCAACTCGTACAACCCTCTGTACGAAAAACCAACTCCGGAGTGGTACTCGTGGGAGCGACCCAACCGAGTATAGTATCACAACACGTATTAGTGCCAAGCACCCACAGGTATATGATCGACAGACTGGGTCAAACTGATCTCACACAAGGAATAACGTGCCCTCGGCACCTCAAATGTAATAATAACAAGTATGACCCAATCAATGCTCCAGTGCTCACAATCAACTCAACTCTACCACAAAGAGGAGGTACGAACAACATAGCACGAGCCACAACAGATCACCTATACTAGTATGTACAACAATTGGTACAAGGGATATCAACAGGATAGGTGTAGGCTAGATCATGCATCAAAAATATAATGAAGTCATGCATGCTAATAAGGTATCACAACCTCATCTATATCATACATAGGTTTCAATGCTCCTTCGTTCGAATCTGAGCATGTACTCGTGGCAATCTCGCACTCATAGGGCGTAATAGAATGCTCTCATGGGGTTTCAATCCTCGTTCGTTCGAATCTGAGCATGTACTCGTGGCAAGCTTGCACTCTTAGGCGCTATAGAAAGCTCTCATGTGGTTCCAATCCACGTTCGTTCGAATCTGAGCATGTACTCGTGGCAAGCTCGCACTCTTTGGGAGTAATAGAACGCTCTCATGGGGTTTCAATCCTCGTTCGTTCGAATCTGAGCATGTACTCGTGGCAATCTCGCACTCTTAGGGCGTAATAGAACGCTCTCATGGGGTTTCAATCCTCGTTCGTTCGAATCTGAGCATGTACTCGTGGCAAGCTCGCACTCTTAGGGTGGAATAGAACGCTCTCATGGGGTTTCAATCCTCGTTCGTTCGAATCTGAGCATGTACTCGTGGCAAGCTCGCACTCTTAGGCGCAATAGAACGCTCTCATGGGGTTCCAATCCTCGTTCGTTCGAATCTGAGCATGTACTCGTGGCAAGCTCGCACTCTTTGGCGTAATAGAACGCTCTCACGGGGTTTCAATCCCTGTTCGTTCGAATCTGAGCATGTACTCGTGGCAAGCTCGCACTCTTTGGGCGTAATAGAATGCTCTCATGGGGTTTCAATCCTCGTTCGTTCGAATATGAGCATGTACTCGTGGCAAGCTCGCACTCTTAGGCGCAATAGAAAGCTCTCATAGGGTTCAAATACTCGTTCGTTCGAATCTGAGCATGTACTCGTGGCAAGCTCGCACTCTTTGGCGTAATAGAATGGTCTCACGGGGTTTCAATCCCCGTTCGTTCGAATCTGAGCATGTACTCGTGGCAAGCTCGCACTCTTTGGGCGTAATAGAACGCTCTCATGGGGTTTCAATCCTCGTTCGTTCGAATCTGAGCATGTACTCGTGGCAAGCTCGCACTCTTAGGCGCAATAGAAAGCTCTCATAGGGTTCCAATCCTCGTTCGTTAGAATCTGAGCATGTACTCGTTGCAAGCTCGCACTCTTAGGCGCAATAGAACGCTCTCATGGGTTTCAATCCTCGTTCGTTCGAATCTGAGCATGTACTTGTGGCATGCTCGTACTCTTTGGGAGTAATAGAACGCTCTCATGGGATTTCAATCCTCGTTCGTTCGAATATGAGCATGTACTCGTGGCAAGCTCGCACCCTTAGGCGCAATAGAAAGCTCTCATGGGGTTCCAATCCTCGTTCGTTCGAATCTGAGCATGTACTCGTGGCAAGCTCGCACTCTTTGGCGTAATAGAACGCTCTCACGGGGTTTCAATCCCCGTTCGTTCGAATCCGAGCATGTACTCCTGGCAAGCTCGCACTCTTTGGGCGTAATAGAATGCTCTCATGGGGTTTCAATCCTCGTTCGTTCGAATATGAGCATGTACTCGTGGCAAGCTCGCACTCTTAGGCGCAATAGAAAGCTCTCATAGGGTTCCAATCCTCGTTCATTCGAATCTGAGCATGTACTCGTGGCAAGCTCGCACTCTTTGGCGTAATAGAACGCTCTCACGGGGTTTCAATCCCCGTTCGTTCGAATCTGAGCATGTACTCGTGGCAAGCTCGCACTCTTTGGGCGTAATAGAACGCTCTCACGGGGTTTCAATCCTCGTTCGTTCGAATCTGAGCATGTACTCGTGGCAATCTCGCACTTTTAAGGCGTAATAGAATGCTCTCATGGGGTTTCAATCCTCGTTCGTTCGAATCTGAGCATGTACTCGTGGCAAGCTCGCACTCTTAGGCGCAATAGAATGCTCTCATGGGTTTCAATCCTCGTTCGTTCGAATCTGAGCATGTACTCGTGGCAAGCTCGCACTCTTTGGGCGTAATAGAACGCTCTCATGGAGTTTCAATGCTCGTTCGTTCGAATCTGAGCATGTACTCGTGGCAAGCTCGCACTCTTAGGCCCAATAGAAAGCTCTCATGGGGTTCCTATCCTCGTTCGTTCGAATCTGAGCATGTACTCGTGGTAAGCTCGCACTCTTTGCCGTAATAGAACGCTCTCACGGGGTTTCAATCCCTGTTCGTTCGAATCTGTGCATGTACTCGTTGCAAGCTCGCACTCTTTGGGCGTAATAGAACGCTCTCATGGGGTTTCAATCCTCGTTCGTTCGAATCAGAGCATGTACTCGTGGCAAGCTCGCACTCTTAGGCGCAATAGAAAGCTCTCATAGGGTTCCAATCCTCGTTCGTTCGAATCTGAGCATGTACTCGTGGCAAGCTCGCAATCTTTGGCGTAATAGAACGCTCTCACGGGGTTTCAATCCTCGTTCGTTCGAATCTGAGCATGTACTCGTGGCAATCTCGCACTTTTAGGGCGTAATAGAATGCTCTCACGGGATTTCAATCCTCGTTCGTTCGAATCTGAGCATGTACTCGTGACAAGCTCGGACTCTTAGGCGCAATAGAATGCTCTCATGGGTTTCAATCCTCGTTCGTTCGAATCTGAGCATGTACTCGTGGCAAGCTCGCACTCTTTGGGCGTAATAGAACGCTCTCATGGGGTTTCAATGCTCGTTCGTTCGAATCTGAGCATGTACTCGTGGCAAGCTCGCACTCTTAGGCGCAATAGAACGCTCTCATGGGTTTCAATCCTCGTTCGTTCGAATCTGAGCATGTACTCGTGGC
Source organism: Puya raimondii (assembly GCA_016920855.1). Taxonomy (NCBI): domain Eukaryota; kingdom Viridiplantae; phylum Streptophyta; class Magnoliopsida; order Poales; family Bromeliaceae; genus Puya; species Puya raimondii. The sequence goes on from JABWPP010000050.1 coordinate 127,990,356, forward strand.
AAGCTCGCACTCATAGGGCGTAATAGAATGCTCTCATGGGGTTTCAATCCTCGTTCGTTCGAATCTGAGCATGTACTCGTGGCAAGCTCGCACTCTTAGGCGCAATAGAAAGCTCTCATGGGGTTCCAATCCACGTTCGTTCGAATCTGAGCATGTACTCGTGGCAAGCTCGCACTCTTTGGGAGTAATAGAACGCTCTCATGGGGTTTCAATGCTCGTTCGTTCGAATCTGAGCATGTACTCGTGGCAATCTCGCACTCTTTGGGAGTAATAGAACGCTCTCATGGGGTTTCAATGCTCGTTCGTTCGAATCTGAGCATGTACTCGTGGCAAGCTCGCACTCTTAGGCGTAATAGAACGCTCTCATGGGGTTTCAATCCTCGTTCGTTCGAATCTGAGCATGTACTCGTGGCAAGCTCGCACTCTTAGGCGCAATAGAACGCTCTCTTGGGGTTTCAATCCTCGTTCGTTCGAATCTGAGCATGTACTCGTGGCAAGCTCGCACTCTTTGGCGTAATAGAACGCTCTCATGGGGTTTCAATCCTCGTTCGTTCGAATCTGAGCATGTACTCGTGGCAAGCTCGCACTCTTTGGGCGTAATAGAATGCTCTCATGGGGTTTCAATCCTCGTTCGTTCGAATATGAGCATGTACTCGTGGCAAGCTCGCACTCTTAGGCGCAATAGAAAGCTCTCATGGGTTTCAATCCTCGTTCGTTCGAATCTGAGCATGTACTCGTGGCAAGCTCGCACTCTTTGGCGTAATAGAACGCTCTCACGGGGTTTCAATCCCCGTTCGTTCGAATCTGAGCATGTACTCGTGGCAAGCTCGCACTCTTTGGGCGTAATAGAACGCTCTCATGGGGTTTCAATCCTCGTTCGTTCGAATCTGAGCATGTACTCGTGGCAAGCTCGCACTCTTAGGCGCAATAGAAAGCTCTCATGGGGTTCCAATCCTCGTTCGTTCGAATCTGAGCATGTACTCGTGGCAAGCTCGCACTCTTAGGCGCAATAGAACGCTCTCATGGGTTTCAATCCTCGTTCGTTCGAATCTGAGCATGTACTCGTGGCAAGCTCGTACTCTTTGGGCGTAATAGAACGCTCTCATGGGATTTCAATCCTCGTTCGTTCGAATATGAGCATGTACTCGTGGCAAGCTCGCACTCTTAGGCGCAATAGAAAGCTCTCATGGGGTTCCAATCCTCGTTCGTTCGAATCTGAGCATGTACTCGTGGCAAGCTCTCACTGTTTGGGCGTAATAGAACGCTCTCATGGGGTTTCAATCCAAGTTCGTTCGAATCTGAGCATGTACTCGTGGCAAGCTCGCACTCTTTGGGCGTAATAGAATGCTCTCATGGGGTTTCAATCCTCGTTCGTTCGAATATGAGCATGTACTCGTGGCAAGCTCGCACTCTTAGGCGCAATAGAACGCTCTCATGGGGTTTCAATCCTCGTTCGTTCGAATCTGAGCATGTACTCGTGGCAAGCTCGCACTCTTTGGGCGTAATAGAACGCTCTCATGGGGTTTCAATCCTCGTTCGTTCGAATCTGAGCATGTACTCGTGGCAAGCTCGCACTCTTTGGGCGTAATAGAACGCTCTCACGGGGTTTCAATCCACGTTCGTTCGAATCTGAGCATGTACTCGTGGCAAGCTCGCACTCTTAGGCGCAATAGAATGCTCTCACGGGGTTTCAATCCTCGTTCGTTCGAATCTGAGCATGTACTTGTGGCAAGCTCGCACTCTTAGGCGCAATAGAATGGTCTCATGGGTTTCAATCCTCGTTCGTTCGAATCTGAGTATGTACTCGTGGCAAGCTCGCACTCTTTGGGCGTAATAGAACGCTCTCATGGGGTTTCAATGCTCGTTCGTTCGAATCTGAGCATGTACTCGTGGCAAGCTCGCACTCTTAGGCGCAATAGAAAGCTCTCATGGGGTTCCAATCCTCGTTCGTTCGAATCTGAGCATGTACTCGTGGCAAGCTCGCACTCTTTGGCGTAATAGAACGCTCTCACGGGGTTTCAATCCTCGTTCGTTCGAATCTGAGCATGTACTCGTGGCTTTCTCGCACTCTTTGGGCGTAATAGAACGCTCTCATGGGGTTTCAATCCTCGTTCGTTCGAATATGAGCATGTACTCGTGGCAAGCTCGCACTCTTAGGCGCAATAGAAAGCTCTCATGGGGTTCCAATCCTCGTTCGTTCGAATCTGAGCATGTACTCGTGGCAAGCTCGCACTCTTTGGCGTAATAGAACGCTCTCACGGGGTTTCAATCCTCGTTCGTTCGAATCTGAGCATGTACTCGTGGCAAGCTCGCACTCTTAGGCGCAATAGAATGCTCTCATGGGTTTCAATCCTCGTTCGTTCGAATCTGAGCATGTACTCGTGGCAAGCTCGCACTCTTAGGCGCAATAGAATGCTCTCATGGGTTTCAATCCTCGTTCGTTCGAATCTGAGCATGTACTCGTGGCAAGCTCGCACTCTTTGGGCGTAATAGAACGCTCTCATGGGGTTTCAATACTCGTTCGTTCAAATCTGAGCATGTACTCGTGGCAAGCTCGCACTCTTAGGCGTAATAGAACGCTCTCAAGGGGTTTCAATCCTCGTTCGTTCGAATCTGAGCATGTACTCGTGGCAAGCTCGCACTCTTTGTGCGTAATAGAACGCTCTCATGGGGTTTCAATCCTCGTTCGTTCGAATCTGAGCATGTACTCGTGGCAAGCTCGCACTCTTTGGGCGTAATTGAACGTGCTCATGAGGTTTCAATGCTCCTTCGTTCGAATCTGAGCATGTACTCGTGGCAATCTCGCACTCATAGGGCGTAATAGAATGCTCTCATGGGGTTTCAATCCTCGTTCGTTCGAATCTGAGCATGTACTCGTGGCAAGCTCGCACTCTTAGGCGCTATAGAAAGCTCTCATGTGGTTCCAATCCACGTTCGTTCGAATCTGAGCATGTACTCGTGGCAAGCTCGCACTCTTTGGGCGTAATAGAACGCTCTCATGGGGTTTCAATGCTCGTTCGTTCGAATCTGAGCATGTACTCATGGCAATCTCGCACTCTTAGGGCGTAATAGAACGCTCTCATGGGGTTTCAATCCTTATTCGTTTGAATCTGAGCATGTACTCGTGGCAAGCTCGCACTCTTAGGGTGGAATAGAACGCTCTCATGGGGTTTCAATCCTCGTTCGTTCGAATCTGAGCATGTACTCGTGGCAAGCTCGCACTCTTAGGCGCAATAGAACGCTCTCATGGGGTTCCAATCCTCGTTCGTTCGAATCTGAGCATGTACTCGTGGCAAGCTCGCACTCTTTGGCGTAATAGAACGCTCTCACGGGGTTTCAATCCCCGTTCGTTCGAATCCGAGCTTGTACTCCTGGCAAGCTCGCACTCTTTGGGCGTAATAGAATGCTCTCATGGGGTTTCAATCCTCGTTCGTTCGAATATGAGCATGTACTCGTGGCAAGCTCGCACTCTTAGGCGCAATAGAAAGCTCTCATAGGGTTCCAATCCTCGTTCGTTCGAATCTGAGCATGTACTCGTGGCAAGCTCGCACTCTTTGGCGTAATAGAATGGTCTCACGGGGTTTCAATCCCCGTTCGTTCGAATCTGAGCATGTACTCGTGGCAAGCTCGCACTCTTTGGGCGTAATAGAACGCTCTCATGGGGTTTCAATCCTCGTTCGTTCGAATCTGAGCATGTACTCGTGGCAAGCTCGCACTCTTAGGCGCAATAGAAAGCTCTCATAGGGTTCCAATCCTCGTTCGTTTGAATCTGAGCATGTACTCGTGGCAAGCTCGCACTCTTAGGCGCAACAGAACGCTCTCACGGGGTTTCAATCCTCGTTCGTTCGAATCTGAGCATGTACTTGTGGCATGCTCGTACTCTTTGGGAGTAATAGAACGCTCTCATGGGATTTCAATCCTCGTTCGTTCGAATATGAGCATGTACTCGTGGCAAGCTCGCACCCTTAGGCGCAATAGAAAGCTCTCATGGGGTTCCAATCCTCGTTCGTTCGAATCTGAGCATGTACTCGTGGCAAGCTCGCACTCTTTGGCGTAATAGAACGCTCTCACGGGGTTTCAATCCCCGTTCGTTCGAATCCGAGCATGTACTCCTGGCAAGCTCGCACTCTTTGGGCGTAATAGAATGCTCTCATGGGGTTTCAATCCTCGTTCGTTCGAATATGAGCATGTACTCGTGGCAAGCTCGCACTCTTAGGCGCAATAGAAAGCTCTCATAGGGTTCCAATCCTCGTTCATTCGAATCTGAGCATGTACTCGTGGCAAGCTCGCACTCTTTGGCGTAATAGAACGCTCTCACGGGGTTTCAATCCCCGTTCGTTCGAATCTGAGCATGTACTTGTGGCAAGCTCGCACTCTTTGGGCGTAATAGAACGCTCTCACGGGGTTTCAATCCTCGTTCGTTCGAATCTGAGCATGTACTCGTGGCAATCTCGCACTTTTAAGGCGTAATAGAATGCTCTCACGGGGTTTCAATCCTCGTTCGTTCGAATCTGAGCATGTACTCGTGGCAAGCTCGGACTCTTAGGCGCAATAGAATGCTCTCATGGGTTTCAATCCTCGTTCGTTCGAATCTGAGCATGTACTCGTGGCAAGCTCGCACTCTTTGGGCGTAATAGAACGCTCTCATGGAGTTTCAATGCTCGTTCGTTCGAATCTGAGCATGTACTCGTGGCAAGCTCGCACTCTTAGGCGCAATAGAAAGCTCTCATAGGGTTCCAATCCTCGTTCGCTCGAATCTGAGCATGTACTCGTGGCAAGCTCGCTCTCTTTGGCGTAATAGAACGCTCTCACGGGGTTTCAATCCCTGTTCGTTCGAATCTGAGCATGTACTCCTGGCAAGCTCGCACTCTTTGGGCGTAATAGAACGCTCTCATGGGGTTTCAATCCTCGTTCGTTCGAATATGAGCATGTACTCGTGGCAAGCTCGCACTCTTAGGCGCAATAGAAAGCTCTCATAGGGTTCCAATCCTCGTTCGTTCGAATCTGAGCATGTACTCGTGGCAAGCTCGCAATCTTTGGCGTAATAGAACGCTCTCACGGGGTTTCAATCCTCGTTCGTTCGAATCTGAGCATGTACTCGTGGCAATCTCACACTTTTAGGGCGTAATAGAATGCTCTCACGGGATTTCAATCCTCGTTCGTTCGAATCTGTGCATGTACTCGTGACGAGCTCGGACTCTTAGGCGCAATAGAATGCTCTCATGGGTTTCAATCCTCGTTCGTTCGAATCTGAGCATGTACTCGTGGCAAGCTCGCACTCTTTGGGCGTAATAGAACGCTCTCATGGAGTTTCAATGCTCGTTCGTTCAAATCTGAGCATGTACTCGTGGCAAGCTCGCACTCTTAGGCGCAATAGAACGCTCTCATGGGTTTCAATCCTCGTTCGTTCGAATCTGAGCATGTACTCGTGGCAAGCTCGCACTCTTTGGGCGTTATAGAACGCTCTCATGGGGTTTCAATCCTCGTTCGTTCGAATCTGAGCATGTACTCGTGGCAAGCTCGCACTCTTTGGGCGTAATAGAACGCTCTCATGGGGTTTCAATGCTCGTTCGTTCGAATCTGAGCATGTACTCGTGGCAATCTCGCACTCTTAGGGCGTAATAGAACGCTCTCATGGGGTTTCAATCCTCGTTCGTTCGAATCTGAGCATGTACTCGTTACGAGCTCGGACTCTTAGGCGCAATAGAATGCTCTCATGGGTTTCAATCCTCGTTCGTTCGAATCTGAGCATGTACTCGTGGCAAGCTCGCACTCTTTGGGCGTAATAGAACGCTCTCATGGGGTTTCAATGCTCGTTCGTTCAAATCTGAGCATGTACTCGTGGCAAGCTCGCACTCTTAGGCGCAATAGAACGCTCTCATGGGGTTTCAATCCTCGTTCGTTCGAATCTGAGCATGTACTCGTGGCAAGCTCGCACTCTTTGGGCGTAATAGAACGCTCTCATGGGGTTTCAATCCTCGTTCGTTCAAATTTGAGCATGTACTCGTGGCAAGCTCGCACTCTTTGGGCGTAATAGAACGCTCTCATGGGGTTTCAATCCTCGTTTGTTCGAATCTGAGCATGTACTCGTGGCAAGCTCGCACTGTTTGGGCGTAATAGAACGCTCTCACAGGGTCTCAATGCTCGTTCGTTCGAATCTGAGCATATACTCGTGGCAAGCTCGCACTCTTAGGCGCAATAGAACGGTCTCATGTGTTTTAATCCTCGTTCGTTCGAATCTGAGCATGTACTCGTGGCAAGCTCGCACTCTTTGGGCGTAATAGAACGCTCTCATGGGGTTTCAATGCTCGTTCGCTCGAATCTGAGCATGTACTCGTGGCAATCGCGCACTCTTAGGGCGTAATAGAACGCTCTCATGGGGTTTCAATCCCTATTCGTTCGAATCTAAGCATGTACTCGTGGCAAGCTCGCACTCTTAGGGTGGAACAGAACGCTCTCATGGGGTTTCAATCCTCGTTCGTTCGAATCTGAGCATTTACTCGTGGCAAGCTCGCACTCTTAGGCGCAATAGAACGCTCTCATGGGGTTTCAATCCTCGTTCGTTCGAATTTGAGCATGTGCTCGTGGCAAGCTCGCACTCTTTGGGCGTAATAGAACGCTCTCATGGGGTTTCAATCCTCGTTCGTTCGAATTTGAGCATGTGCTCGTGGCAAGCTCGCACTCTTAGGGCGTAATAGAACGCTCTCATGGGGTTTCAATCATCGTTCATTCGAATTTGTACATGTACTCGTGGCAAGCTCGCACTCTTAGGACGTAATAGAACGCTCTCATGGGGTTTCAATCCTCGTTCGTTCGAATCAGAACATGTACTCATGGCTAGCTCGCACTCTTAGGCGCAATAGAAAGCTCTCAAGGGGTTCCAATCCTCGTTCGTTCGAATCTGAGCATGTACTCGTGGCAAGCTCGCACTCTTTGGGCGTAATAGAATGCTCTCATGGGGTTTCAATCCTCGTTCGTTCGAATCTGAGCATGTACTCGTGGCAAGTTCGCACTGTTTGGGCGTAATAGAATGCTCTCATGGGGTTTCAATGCTCGTTCGTTAGAATCTGAGCATGTACTCGTGGCAATCTCGCACTCTTAGGGCGTAATAGAACGCTCTCACGGGGTTTCAATCCTCGTTCGTTCGAATCTGAGCATATACTCGTGGCAAGCTCGCACTCTTAGAACGGTCTCATGGGGTTTCAATGCTCGTTCGTTCGAATCTGAGAATGTACTCGTGGCAATCTCGCACTCTTAGGGCGTAATAGAACGCTCTCACGGGGTTTCAATCCTCGTTCGTTCGAATCTGAGCATGTACTCGTGGCAAGCTCGCACTCTTTGGGCGTTATAGAACGCTGTCATGGGATTTCAATCCTCGTTCGTTCGAATCTGAGCATGTACTCGTGGCAAGCTCGCACTCTTTGGGAGTAATAGAAAGCTCTCCTGGGGTTTCAATGCTCGTTCGTTCGAATCTGAGCATGTACTCGTGGCAAGCTCGCACTCTTTGGGCGTAATAGAACGCTCTCATGGGGTTTCAATCCTTGTTCGTTCGAATCTGAGCATGTACTCGTGGCAAGCTCGCACTGTTTGGGCGTAATAGAACGCTCTCATGGGGTTTCAATGCTCGTTCGTTCGAATCTGAGCATGTACTCGTGGCAATCTCGCACTCTTAGGGCGTAATAGAACGCTCTCACGGGGTTTCAATCCTCGTTCGTTCGAATCTGAGCATATACTCGTGGCAAGCTCGCACTCTTAGGCGCAATAGAACGGTCTCATGGGTTTTAATCCCCGTTCGTTCGAATCTGAGCATGTACTCGTGGCAAGCTCGCACTCTTTGGGCGTAATTGAACGTGCTCATGAGGTTTCAATGCTCCTTCGTTCGAATCTGAGCATGTACTCGTCGCAATCTCGCACTCATAGGGCGTAATAGAATGCTCTCATGGGGTTTCAATCCTCGTTCGTTCGAATCTGAGCATGTACTCGTGGCAAGCTTGCACTCTTAGGCGCTATAGAAAGCTCTCATGTGGTTCCAATCCACGTTCGTTCGAATCTGAGCATGTACTCGTGGCAAGCTCGCACTCTTTGGGAGTAATAGAACGCTCTCATGGGGTTTCAATGCTCGTTCGTTCGAATCTGAGCATGTACTCGTGGCAATCTCGCACTCTTAGGGCGTAATTGAACGCTCTTATGGGGTTTCAATCCTTATTCGTTCGAATCTGAGCATGTACTCGTGGCAAGCTCGCACTCTTAGGGTGGAATAGAACGCTCTCATGGGGTTTCAATCCTCGTTCGTTCGAATCTGAGCATATACTCGTGGCAAGCTCGCACTCTTAGGCGCAATAGAACGCTCTCATGGGGTTTCAATCCTCGTTCGTTCGAATTCGAGCATGTGCTCGTGGCAAGCTCGCACTATTTGGGCGTAATAGAACGCTCTCATGGGGTTTCAATCCTCGTTCGTTCGAATTTGAGCATGTGCTCGTGGCAAGCTCGCACTCTTTGGGCGTAATAGAACGCTCTCATGGGGTTTCAATCCTCGTTCGTTCGAATATGAGCATTTACTCGTGGCAAGCTCGCACTCTTAGGCGCAATAGAACGCTCTCATGGGTTTCAATCCTCGTTCGTTCGAATCTGAGCCTGTACTCGTGGCAAGCTCGCACTCTTTGGGCGTAATAGAACGCTCTCATGGGGTTTCAATCCTCGTTCGTTCGAATCTGAGCATGTACTCATGGCAAGCTCGCACTCTTAGGCGCAATAGAAAGCTCTCATGGGGTTCCAATCCTCGTTCGTTCGAATCTGAGCATGTACTCGTGGCAAGCTCGCACTCTTTGGGCGTAATAGAACGCTCTCACGGGGTTTCAATCCCCGTTCGTTCGAATCTGAGCATGTACTCGTGGCAAGCTCGCACTCTTTGGGCGTAATAGAACGCTCTCATGGGGTTTCAATCCTCGTTCGTTCGAATCTGAGCATGTACTCGTGGCAAGCTCGCACTCTTAGGCGCAATAGAAAGCTCTCATGGGTTTCAATCCTCGTTCGTTCGAATCTGAGCATGTACTCGTGGCAAGCTCGCACTCTTTAGGCGTAATAGAACGCTCTCACGGGGTTTCAATCCTCGTTCGTTCGAATCTGAGCATGTACTCGTGGCAAGCTCGCACTCTTTGGGCGTAATAGAACGCTCTCATGGGGTTTCAATCCTCGTTCGTTCGAATCTGAGCATGTACTCGTGGCAAGCTCGCACTCTTTGGCGTAATAGAACGCTCTCACGGGGTTTCAATCCCCGTTCGTTCGAATCTGAGCATGTACTCGTGGCAAGCTCGCACTCTTTGGGCGTAATAGAACGCTCTCACGGGGTTTCAATCCTCGTTCGTTCGAATCTGAGCATGTACTCCTGGCAAGCTCGCACTCTTTGGGCGTAATAGAACGCTCTCATGGAGTTTCAATGCTCGTTCGTTCGTTCGAATCTGAGCATGTACTCGTGGCAATCTCGCACTCTCTCAGGGCGTAATAGAACGCTCTCATGGGGTTTCAATCCTCTCGTTCGTTCGAATCTGAGCATGTACTCGTGGCAAGCTCGCACTCTTAGGGCGTAATAGAACGCTCTCATGGGTTTTCAATCCTCGTTCGTTCGAATCTGAGCATGTACTCGTGGCAAGCTCGCACTCTTAGGCGCAATAGAACGCTCTCATGGGGTTTCAATCCTCGTTCGTTCGAATCTGAGCATGTACTCGTGGCAAGCTCGCACTCTTTGGGCGTAATAGAACGCTCTCATGGGGTTTCAATCCTCGTTCGTTCGAATCTGAGCATGTACTCGTGGCAAGCTCGCACTCTTTGGGCGTAATAGAACGCTCTCATGGGGTTTCAATCCTCGTTCGTTCGAATCTGAGCATGTACTCGTGGCAAGCTCGCACTCTTAGGCGCAATAGAACGCTCTCATAGGGTTTCAATCCTCGTTCGTTCGAATCTGAGCATGTACTCGTGGCAAGCTCGCACTCTTTGGGCGTAATAGAACGCTCTCATGGGGTTTCAATCCTCGTTCGTTCGAATCTGAGCTTGTACTCGTGGCAAGCTCGCACTCTTAGGCGCAATAGAAAGCTCTCATGGGGTTCCAATCCTCGTTCGTTCGAATCTGAGCATGTACTCGTGGCAAGCTCGCACTCTTTGGGCGTAATAGAACGCTCTCACGGGGTTTCAATCCCCGTTCGTTCGAATCCGAGCATGTACTCCTGGCAAGCTCGCACTCTTTGGGCGTAATAGAATGCTCTCATGGGGTTTCAATCCTCGTTCGTTCGAATATGAGCATGTACTCGTGGCAAGCTCGCACTCTTAGGCGCAATAGAAAGCTCTCATAGGGTTCCAATCCTCGTTCGTTCGAATCTGAGCATGTACTCGTGGCAAGCTCGCACTCTTTGGCGTAATAGAACGCTCTCACGGGGTTTCAATCCCCGTTCGTTCGAATCTGAGCATGTACTCGTGGCAAGCTCGCACTCTTTGGGCGTAATAGAACGCTCTCACTGGGGTTTCAATCCTCGTTCGTTCGAATCTGAGCATGTACTCGTGGCAAGCTCGCACTCTTTGGGCGTAATAGAACGCTCTCACGGGGTTTCAATCCTCGTTCGTTCGAATCTGAGCATGTACTCGTGGCAAGCTCGCACTCTTTGGGCGTAATAGAACGCTCTCATGGGTTTCAATCCTCGTTCGTTCGAATCTGAGCATGTACTCGTGGCAAGCTCGCACTCTTAGGCGCAATAGAAGGCTCTCATGGGTTTCAATCCTCGTTCGTTCGAATCTGAGCATGTACTCGTGGCAAGCTCGCACTCTTTGGCGTAATAGAACGCTCTCACGGGGTTTCAATCCTCGTTCGTTCGAATCTGAGCATGTACTCCTGGCAAGCTCGCACTCTTTGGGCGTAATAGAACGCTCTCACGGGGTTTCAATCCCCGTTCGTTCGAATCTGAGCATGTACTCGTGGCAAGCTCGCACTCTTTGGGCGTAATAGAACGCTCTCATGGGGTTTCAATCCTCGTTCGTTCGAATATGAGCATGTACTCGTGGCAAGCTCGCACTCTTAGGCGCAATAGAAAGCTCTCATAGGGTTCCAATCCTCGTTCGTTCGAATCTGAGCATGTACTCGTGGCAAGCTCGCACTCTTTGGCGTAATAGAACGCTCTCACGGGGTTTCAATCCTCGTTCGTTCGAATCTGAGCATGTACTCGTGGCAAGCTCGCACTCTTTGGGCGTAATAGAACGCTCTCACGGGGTTTCAATCCTCGTTCGTTCGAATCTGAGCATGTACTCGTGGCAAGCTCGCACTCTTTGGGCGTAATAGAACGCTCTCATGGGGTTTCAATCCTCGTTCGTTCGAATCTGAGCATGTACTCGTGGCAAGCTCGCACTCTTAGGCGTAATAGAATGCTCTCACGGGGTTTCAATCCTCGTTCGTTCGAATCTGAGCATGTACTCGTGGCAAGCTCGCACTCTTAGGCGCAATAGAACTCTCTCATGGGTTTCAATCCTCGTTCGTTCGAATCTGAGCATGTACTCGTGGCAAGCTCGCACTCTTTGGGCGTAATAGAACGCTCTCATGGGGTTTCAATGCTCTTTCGTTCGAATCTGAGCATGTACTCGTGGCAAGCTCGCACTCTTAGGCGCAATAGAAAGCTCTCATGGGGTTCCAATCCTCGTTCGTTCGAATCTGAGCATGTACTCGTGGCAAGCTCGCACTCTTTGGCGTAATAGAACGCTCTCACGGGGTTTCAATCCTCGTTCGTTCGAATCTGAGCATGTACTCGTGGCAAGCTCGCACTCTTTGGGCGTAATAGAACGCTCTCATGGGGTTTCAATCCTCGTTCGTTCGAATCTGAGCATGTACTCGTGGCAAGCTCGCACTCTTAGGCGTAATAGAAAGCTCTCATGGGGTTCCAATCCTCGTTCGTTCGAATCTGAGCATGTACTCGTGGCAAGCTCGCACTCTTTGGCGTAATAGAACGCTCTCACGGGGTTTCAATCCTCGTTCGTTCGAATCTGAGCATGTACTCGTGGCAAGCTCGCACTCTTTGGGCGTAATAGAACGCTCTCATGGGGTTTCAATGCTCGTTCATTCGAATCTGAGCATGTACTCGTGGCAATCTCGCACTTTTAGGGCGTAATAGAATGCTCTCACGGGATTTCAATCCTCGTTCGTTCGAATCTGAGCATGTACTCGTGGCAAGCTCGCACTCTTAGGCGCAATAGAATGCTCTCATGGGGTTTCAATCCTCGTTCGTTCGAATCTGAGCATGTACTCGTGGCAAGCTCGCACTCTTTGGGCGTAATAGAACGCTCTCATGGGGTTTCAATCCTCGTTCGTTCGAATCTGAGCATGTACTCGTGGCAAGCTCGCACTCTTAGGCGCAATAGAACGCTCTCATGGGGTTTCAATCCTCGTTCGTTCGAATCTGAGCATGTACTCGTGGCAAGCTCGCACTCTTTGGGCGTAATAGAACGCTCTCATGGGGTTTCAATCCTCGTTCGTTCGAATCTGAGCATGTACTCGTGGCAAGCTCGCACTCTTTGGGCGTAATAGAACGCTCTAATGGGGTTTCAATCCTCGTTCGTTCGAATCTGAGCTTGTACTCGTGGCAATCTCGCACTCTTTAGCGTAATAGAACGCTCTCACGTGGTTTCAATCCTCGTTCGTTCGAATCTTAGCATGTACTCGTGGCAAGCTCGCACTCTTAGGCGCAATAGAACGCTCTCATGGGGTTTCAATCCTCGTTCGTTCGAATCTGAGCATGCTACTCGTGGCAAGCTCGCACTCTTAGGGCGTAATAGAACGCTCTCATGGGGTTTCAATCCTCGTTCGTTCGAATCTGAGCATGTACTCGTGGCATGCTCGCACTCTTTGGGCGTAATAGAACGCTCTCATGGGGTTTCAATCCTCGTTCGTTCGAATCTGAGCATGTACTCGTGGCAAGCTCGCACTCTTTGGGCGTAATAGAACGCTCTCATGGGGTTTCAATCCTCGTTCGTTCGAATCTGAGCATGATTGTACTCGTGGCAAGCTCGCACTCTTTGGGCGTAATAGAAACGCTCTCATGGGGTTTCAATCCTCGTTCGTTCGAATCTGAGCATGTACTCGTGGCAAGCTCGCACTCTTTTGGGCGTAATAGAACGCTCTCTGGGGTTTCAATCCTCGTTCGTTCGAATCTGAGCATTGTACTCGTGGCAAGCTCGCACTCTTTGGCGTAATAGAACGCTCTCTCATGGGGTTTCAATCCTCGTTCGTTCGAATCTGAGCATGTACTCGTGGCAAGCTCGCACTCTTTAGGCGTAATAGAACGCTCTCATGGGGTTTTCAATCCTCGTTCGTGATCGAATCTGAGCATGTACTCGTGGCAAGCTCGCACTCTTTGGGCGTAATAGAACGCTCTCATGGGGTTTCAATCCTCGTTCGTTCGAATCTGAGCATGTACTCGTGGCAAGCTCGCACTCTTGGGCGTAATAGAACGCTCTCATGGGGTTTCAATCCTCGTTCGTTCGAATCTGAGCATGTACTCGTGGCAAGCTCGCACTCTTTAGGCGTAATAGAACGCTCTCTCATGGGGTTTCAATCCTCGTTCGTTCGAATCTGAGCATGTACTCGTGGCAAGCTCGCACTCTTTGGGCGTAATAGAACGCTCTCATGGGGTTTCAAACCTCGTTCGTTCTAATCTGAGCATGTACTCGTGGCAAGCTCGCACTCATAGGCGTAATAGAACGCTCTCATGGGGTTTCAATCCTCGTTCGTTCGTTTCGAATTCTGAGCATGTACTCGTAACTCCGTGGCAAGCTCGCACTCTTTGGCGTAATAGAACGCTCTCATGGGGTTTCAATCCTCGTTCGTCTATTTTCGAATCTGAGCATGGACTCGTGGCAAGCTCGCACTCATAGGCGTAATAGAACGCTCTCATGGGGTTTCAATCCTCGTTCGTTCGAATCTGAGCATGTACTCGTGGCAAGCTCGCACTCTTAGGCGTAATAGAACGTTCTCATGGGGTTTCAATCCTCGTTCGTTCGAATCTGAGCAATTACTCATGGCAAGCTCGCACTCTTTGGGCGTAATAGAACTCTCTCATGGGGTTTCAATCCTCGTTCGTTTCGAATCTGAGCATGTACTCGTGGCAAAGCTCGCACTCTTAGGCATAATAGAACGTTCTCATGGGTTTTCAATCCTCGCTTCGTTCGAATCTGAGCATGTACTCGTGGCAAGCTCGCACTCTTTGGGCGTAATAGAACGCTCTCATGGGGTTTCAATCCTCGTTCGTTCGAATCTGAGCATGTACTCGTGGCAAGCTCGCACTCTTTGGGGCGTAATAGAACGCTCTCATGGGGTTTCAATCCTCGTTCGTATCGAATCTGAGCATGTACTCGTGGCAAGCTCGCACTCTTTGGGCGTAATAGAACGCTCTCTCATGGGGTTTTCAATCCTCGTTCGTTCGAATCTGAGCATGTACTCGTGGCAAGCTCGCACACTCTTTGGGCGTAATAGAACGCTCTCATCATCGGGGTTTCAATCCCTCGTTCGTTTCGAATCTGAGCATGTACTCGTGGCAAGCTCGCACTCTTTGGGCGTAATAGAACGCTCTCATGGGGTTTCAATCCTCGTTCGTTCGAATCTGAGCATGTACTCGTGGCAAGCTCGCACTCTTAAGGCGTAATAGAACGCTCTCATGGGGTTTCAATCCTCGTTCGTTCGAATCTGAGCATGTACTCGTGGCAAGCTCGTGCACTCTTTAAAGCTCGCATCTCTTGTAATAGAACGCTCTCATGGGGTTTCAAATCAATCCTCGTTCGTTCGAATCTGAGCATACTCAGGCAACTCGTGGCAAGCTCGCACTCTTTGGGCGCTAATAGAACGCTCTCATGCTAATGGGGTTTCAATCCTCGTTCGTTCGATCGAATCTGAGCATGTACTCGTGGGCAAGCTCGCACTCTTTGGGCGTAAATAGAACGCTCTCATGGGGTTTCAATCCTCGTTCGTTCGAATCTGAGCATGTACTCGTGGCAAGCTCGCACTCTTTGGGCGTAATAGAACGCTCTCATGGGGTTTCAATCCTCGTCAAATCGTTCGAATCTGAGCATGTACTCGTGGCAAGCTCTCGCACTCTTGGGCGTAAATAGAACGCTCTCATGGGGTTTCAATCCCTCGTTCGAATCGAATCTGAGCATGTACTCGTGGCAAGCTCGCACTCTTTAGGCGTAATAATAGAACGCTCTCATGGGGTTTCAATCCTCGTTCGTTCGAATCTGAGCATGTACTCGTGGCAAGCTCGCACTCTTTAGGGCGTAATAGAAAGCTCTCATGGGGTTTCAATCCTCGTTCGTTCGAATCTGAGCATGTACTCGTGGCAAGCTCGCACTCTTTGGGCGTAATAGAAACGCTCTCATGGGGTTTCAATCCTCGTTCGATTTCGAATCTGAGCATGTACTCGTGGCAAGCTCGCACTCATTGGGCGTAATAGAACGCTCTCATGGGGTTTCTAGCGTCGTTCGTTCGAATCTGAGCATGTACTCGTGGCAAGCTCGCACTCTCTTTAGGCGTAATAGAACGCTCTCATGGGGTTTCAATCCTCGTTCGTTCGAATCTGAGCATGTACTCGTGGCAAGCTCGCACTCTTAGGCGTAATAGAACGCTCTCATGGGGTTTTCAATCCTCGTTCGTTCGAATCTGAGCATTTACTCGTGGCAAACTCGCACTCTAAGGCGTAATAGAACGCTCTCATGGGGTTTTAATCCTCGTTCGTTCGAATCTGAGCATGTACTCGTGGCAAGCTCGCACTCTTAGGCGTAATAGAACGCTCTCATGCGGTTTCAATCCTCGTTCGTTCGTTCGAATCTGAGCATGTACTCGTGGCAAGCTCGCACTCTTTGGGCGTAATAGAACGCTCTCATGGGGTTTCAATTCAATCCTCGTTCGTTCGAATCTGAGCATGTACTCGTGGCAAGCTCGCACTCTTTGGGCGTAATAGAACGCTCTCATGGGGTTTCAATCCTCGTTCGTTCGAATCTGAGCATGTACTCTGAGCAGTACTCGTGGCAAGCTCGCAACTCTTTGGGCGTAATAGAACGCTCTCATGGGGTTTCAATCCTCGTTCGTTCGAATCTGAGCATGTACTCGTGGCAAGCTCGCACTCTTGGGCGTAAATAGAACGCTCTCATGGGGTTTCAATCCTCGTTCGTTCGAATCTGAGCATGTGACTCGTGGCAAGCTCGCACTCTTTTGGGCGTAATAGAACGCTCTCATCATGGGTTTCAATATCCTCGTTCGTTCGAATCTGAGCATGTACTCGTGGCAAGCTCGCACTCTCTTTGGGCGTAATAGAACGCTCTCATGGGGTTTCAATCCTCGTTTCGTTCGAATCTGAGCATGTACTCGTGGCAAGCTCGCACTCTTAGGCGTAATAGAACGCTCTCATGGGGGTTTCAATCCTCGTTCGTTTCGAATCTGAGCATGTACTCGTGGCAAGCTCGCACTCTTTGGGCGTAATAGAACGCTCTCATGGGGTTTCAATCCTCGTTCGTTCGAATCTGAGCATGTACTCGTGGCAAGCTCGCACTCTTAGGCGTAATAATAGAACGCTCTCATGGGGTTTTCAATCCTCGTTCGTTCGAATCTGATCTGAGCATGTACTCGTGGCAAGCTCGCACTCTTGGGCGTAATAGAAACGCTCTCAATGTGGGGTTTCAATCTCTCGTTCGTTCGAATCTGAGCATGTACTCGTGGCAAGCTCGCACTCTTTGGCGTAATAGAACGCTCTCATGATGGGGTTTCAATCCTCGTTCGTTCGAATCTGAGCATGTACTCGTGGCAAGCTCGCACTCTACTAGGCGTAATAGAAACGCTCTCATGGGGTTTCAATCCCGTTCGTTCGTTCGATATCGAATCTGAGCATGAGCACTACTCGTGGCAAGCTCGCACTCTTGGGCGTAATAGAACGCTCTCATGGGGTTTCAATCCTCGTTCGTTGATCGAATCTGAGCATGTACTCGTGGCAAGCTCGCACTCTTTGGGCGTAATATAGAACGCTCTCATGGGGTTTCAATCCTCGTTCGTTCGTCGAATTCGAATCTGAGCATGTACTCGTGGCAAGCTCGCACTCTTTGGGCGTAATAGAACGCTCTCATGGGGTTTCAATCCTCGTTTCGTTCGAATCTGAGCATGTACTCGTGGCAAAGCACTCTTGCACTCTTTAATAGAACGGCGTATTTAAGCTCCTCGCTCATCGGGGTTTCTCTCGTTATCTCGAATCTGAGCATGTACTCGTGGCAAGCTCGCACTCTTTGGGCGTAATAGAACGCTCTCATGGGGTTTCAATCCTCGTTCGTCGTTCGAATCTGAGCATGTACTCGTGGCAAGCTCGCACTCTTTGGGCGTAATAGAACGCTCTCATGGGGTTTCAATCCTCGTTCTATCTCGTTCGTTCGAATCTGAGCATGTACTCGTGGCAAGCTCGCACTCTTTGGGCGTAATAGAACGCTCTCATGGGTTTCAATCCTCGTTCGTGTATCGAATCTGAGCATGTACTCGTGGCAAGCTCGCACTCTCTCTTTGGTCAATAATAGAAACGCAACTCGCACTCTCATGGGGTTTCAAAATCCTCGTTCGTATTTTCGAATCTGAGCATGTACTCGTGGCAAGCTCGCACTCTTTGGGCGTAAATAGAAACGCTCTCATGGGGTTTCAATCCTCGCTCGTTCGAATCTCGAATTCTTCGAAGCATCTGAGCATGTACTCGTGGCAAGCTCGCACTCTTAGGCGTAATAGAACGCTCTCATGGGGTTTCAATCCTCGTTCGTTCGAATCTGAGCGTGTACTCGTGGCAAGCTCGCATTCTTGGGGCGTAATAGAACGCTCTCATGGGATTTCAATCCTCGTTCGTTCGAATCTGAGCGTGTACTCATAGGCGTAATAGAACGCTCTCATGGGGTTTCAATTCTCGTTCGTTCGAATCTGAGCAATTGCTGGTGGCGAACTCGCACTCTTTGGGCGTAATAGAATGCTCTCATGGGGTTTCAATCCTCGTTCGTTCGAATCTGAGCATGTACTCGTGGCAAGCTCGCACTCTTTGGGCGTAATAGAACGCTCTCTCATGGGGTTTCAATCCTCGTTCGTTCGTAATCGAATCTGAGCATGTACTCGTGGCAAGCTCGCACTCTTTAGGGCGTAATAGAACGCTCTCACAGGGGTTTCAATCTCGTTTTTCGTTCGTTCGAATCTGAGCATGTACTCGTGGCAAGCTCGCACTCTTGGGCGTAATAGAACGAACTCTCATGGGGTTTCAATCCTCGTTCGTCGTTCGAATCTGAGCATGTACTCGTGGCGGCAAGCTCGCACTCTTTTAGGCGAACGCTAATAGAACGCTCTCATCTCATGGGGTGTTCAATCCTCAATCCTCGAAATTCGTTCGAATCTGAGCGTTCGAATCTGAGCATGTACTCGTGGCAAGCTCGCACTCTTTGGGCGTAATAGAAAACGCTCTCATGGGGTTTCAATCCTCGTTTCGTTCGAATCTGAGCATGTACTCGTGGCAAGCTCGCACTCTTTGGGCGTAATAGAACGCTCTCATGGGGTTTCAATCCTCGTTCGTTCGAATCTGTTCACTGGAATCTGAGCATGTACTCGTGGCAAAGCTCGCACTCTTTGGGCGTAATAGAACGCTCTCTCATGGGGTTTCAATCCTCGTTCGTTCGAATCTGAGCATGTACTCTCGTGGCAAGCTCGCACTCTTAGGGGCGCGTAATAGAACGCTCTCATGGGGGTTTCAATCTCTCGTCGTTCGTTCGAATCTGAGAGCATGTACTACGTGGCAAGCTCGCACTCTTTGGGCGTAATAGAACGCTCTCATGGGGTTGGGGTTTCAATCCTCGTTCGTTCGAATCTGAGCATGTACTCGTGGCAAGCTCGCACTCTTTGGGCGTAATAGAACGCTCTCATCATGGGGTTTCAATCCTCGTTCGTTCGAATCTGAGCATGTACTTCTCGTGGCAAGCTCGCACTCTTTGGGCGTAATAGAACGCTCTCATGGGGGTTTTTCAATCCTCGTTCGTTCGAATCTGAGCATGTACTCGTGGCAAGCTCGCACTCTTTGGGCGTAATAGAAAGCGCTCTCATGGGGTTTCAATCACTCTCGTTCGTTCGAATCTGAGCATGTACTCGTGGCAAGCTCGCACTCTTTGGGCGTAATAGAACGCTCTCATGGGGTTTCAATCCTCGTATTTCGTTCGAATCTGAGCATGTACTCGTGGCAAGCTCGCACTCTTAGGCGTAATAGAAACGCTCTCATGGGGTTTCAATCTCGTTCGTTCTCGAATCTGAGCATGTACTCGTGGCAAGCTCGCACTCTTAGGCGTAATAGAACGCTCTCATGGGGTTTCAATCCTCGTTCTCGTTCGTTCGAATCTGAGCATTTACTCGTGGCAAGCTCGCACTCTTTTGGGCGTAATAGAACGCTCTCAATGGGGTTTCAAATCCTCGTTTCGTTCGAATCTGAGCATGGACTCATCGTGGCAAGCTCGCACTCTTTGGGCGTAATAGACCGCTCTCATGGGGTTTCAATCCTCGTTCGTTCGAGTTCGAATATCTGAGCATGTACTTATCGTGGCAAGCTCGCACTCTTTGGCGTAATAGAACGCTCTCTCATGGGGTTTCAATCGCTCTCGTCCTCGTTCGTTCGAATCTGAGCATGTACTCGTGCAAGCTCTAGCAAGCTCGCACTCTTATGGGCGTAATAGAACGCTCTCATGGGGTTTCAATCCCGTGTTCGTTTCGTTCGAATCTGAGCATGTACTCGTGGCAAGCTCGCACTCTTTGGGCGTAATAGAACGCTCTCATGGGGTTTTCAATCCTCGTTCGTTCGAAATCTGAGCATGTAGTCCTCGTGGCAAGCTCGCACTCTTTAGGGCGTAATAGAACGCTCTCATGGGGTTTCAATCCTCGTCTCGTTCGTCGAATCTGAGCATGTACTCCGTGATGGGCAAGCTCGCACTCTTAGGCGCAGATAATAGAACGCTCTCATGGGGTTTTCAATCCTCTTCAATCGTTCGTTCGTTCGAAATCTGAGCATGTACTCGTGGCAAGCTCGCACTCTTTGGCGTAATAGAAACGCTCTCATGGGGTTCAATCCTCGTTCGTTCGAATCTGAGCATGTACTCGTGGCAAGCTCGCACTCTTAGGGCGTAATAGAACGCTCTCATGGGGTTCATCCAATCCTCGTTCGTTCGAATCGCCTTCTGAGCATCTACTGTCGTTAGCCATTCTCGTGGCAAGCATCGCTCTCTTTAGGCGTAATAGAAACTCTCTCTCATGGGTTTCAATCCTCGTTCTTCGATTCGAATCTGAGCATGTACTCGTGACAAGCTCGCACTCTTTGGGCGTAATAGAACGCTCTCATGGGTTTCAATCCTCGTTCGTTCGAATCTGAGCATGTACTCGTGGCAAGCTCGCACTCTTTGGGCGTAATAGAACGCTCTCATGGAGTTTCAATCCTCGTTCGTTCGAATCGATTGAGCATGTACTCGTGGCAAGCTCGCACTCTTTGGGCGTAATAGAACGCTCTCATTCAAGGGGTCTTCTAATCAATCCATCGTTCGAATTCGTTCGAATCTGAGCATGTACTCGTGGCAAGCTCGCACTCTTAGGCGTAATAGAACGCTCTCATGGGGTTTTCAATCCTCGTTCGTTCGAATCGAATCTGAGCATGTACTCGTGGCAAGCTCGCACTCTTAGGCGTAATAGAACGCTCTCATGGGTTTCAATCCTCGTTCGTTCGTTCGAATCTGAGCATGTACCTCGTGGCCAAGCTCGCACTCTTAGGCGTAATAGAACGCTCTCATGGGGTTTCGAAATCCTCGTTCGCATTCGTAATTTAAACATCGAATCTGAGCATGTACCTCTCGTGGCAAGCTCGCACTCTTATGGGCGTAATAGAACGCTCTCATGGGGTTTTCAATCCTCGTTCGTTCGACATCTGAGCATGTACTCGTGCAAGCTCGCACTCTTGGGCGTAATAGAACGCTCTCATGGGGTTCAATCCTCGTTCGTTCGAATCTGAGCATGTACTCGTGCAAGCTCGCACTCTTTGGCGTAATAGAACGCTCTCATGGCAGTTTCAATCCTCGTTCGATCGAAATCTGAGCATGTACTCGTGGCAAGCTCGCACTCTTTCAGGCGTAATAGAACGCTCTCATGGGGTTTCAATCCTCGTTCGTTCGATATCTGAGCATGTACTCGTGGCAAGCTCGCACTCTAGGGCGTAATAGAAACGCTCTCATGGGGCGTTTCAATCCTCGTTCGTTCGTTCGAAATCTGAGCATGTACTCGTGGCAAGCTCGCACTCTTTAGGCGTAATAGAAACGCTCTCATGGGGTTTCAATCCTCGTTCGTCCTCGAATCTGAGCATGTACTACCTCGTGGCAAGCTCGCACTCTTAGGGCGTAATAGAACGCTCTCATGGGGTTTCAATCCTCGTTCGTTCGAATCTGAGCATGTACTCGTGGCAAGCTCGCACTCTTAGGCGTAATAGAACGCTCTCATGGGGTTTCAATCCTCGTTCGTTCGAATCTGAGCATGTACTCGTGGCAAGCTCGCACTCTTTGGGCGTAATAGAACGCTCTCATGAGGTTTCAATCCTCGTTCGTTCGTTCGAATCTGAGCATGTACTCGTGGCAAGCCTCGCACTCTTTGGCGTAATAGATACGCTCTCATGGGGTTTCAAATCCTCGTTTCGTTCGAATCTGAGCATGTACTCGTGGCAAGCTCGCACTCTTAGGCGTAATAGAACGCTCTCATGGGGTTTCAATCCTCGTTCGTCGTTCGAATCTGAGCATGTACTCGTGGCAAGCTCGCACTCTTGGGCGTAATAGAACGCTCTCATGGGGTTTCAATCCTCGTTCGTTCGAATCTGAGCATGTACTTACTCGTGGCAAGCTCGCACTCTTAGGCGTAATAGAACGCTCTCATGGGTTTCAATCCTCGTTCGTATCGTTTCGAATCTGAGCATGAAATCGTTGCAAGCTCGCACTCTTAGGCGTAATAGAACGTTTCAATCCTCGTTCGTTCGAATATGAGCATGGACTCGTGGTAAGCTCGCACTCTTTGGGCGTAATAGAACGCTCTCATGGGGTTTCAATCCTCGTTCGTTCGAAATCTGAAGCATGTAACTCGTGGTAAGCTCGCACTCTTTGGGCGTAATCGAACGCTCTAATGGGGTTTCAATCCTCGTTCGTTCGAATCTGAGCATGAAATCGTTGCAAGCTCGCACTCTTAGGCGTAATAGAACGTTTCAATCCTCGTTCGTTTGAATCTGAGCATGTACTCGTGGCAAGCTCGCACTCTTAGGCGTAATAGAACGCTCTCATGGGGTTTCTATCCTCGTTCGTTCGAATCTGAGCTTGTACTCGTGGCAAGCTCGCACTCTTAGGCGTAATAGAACGCTCTCATGGGGTTTTCAATCCTCGTTCGTTCGAATCTGAGCATGTCACATGGACTCGTGGCAAGCTCGCACTCTTTAGGCGTAATAGAACGCTCTCATGGGGTTTCAATCCTCGTTCGTTTTCGAATCTGAGCATGTACTTCTCGTGGCAAGCTCGCACTCTTTAGGCGTAATAGAACGCTCTCATGGGGTTTCAATCCGGTCGTTCGTTCGAATCTGAGCATGTACTCGTGGCAAAGTCCTCGCACTCTTAGGCGTAATAGAACATGGCTCTCATGGGGTTTCAATCCTCGTTCGTTCGAATCTGAGCATGTACTACTCGTGGCAAGCTCGCACTCTTTGGGCATAATAGAACGCTCTCATGGGGTTTCAATCCTCGTTCGTTCGAATCAGAGCATGTACTCGTGGCAAGCTCGCACTCTTAGGGCGTAATAGAAACGCTCTCATGGGTTTCAATCTCATCCTCCGTTCGTTGTGTCGAATCTGAGCAGTACTCGTGGCAAGCTCGCACTCTTGGCGTAATAGAAAGCTCTCATGGGGTTTCAATCCTCGTTCGTGATCGAATCTGAGCATGTACTCGTGGCAAGCTCGCACTCTTAGGCGTAATAGAACGCTCTCATGGGGCTTCAATCCTCGTTCGTTCGAATCTGAGCATGTACTCGTGGCAATCTCGCACTCTTTGGGCGAATAGAACGCTCTCATGGGGCTTCAATCCTCGTTTCGTTCGAATCTGAGCATGTACTCGTGGCAAAGCTCGCACTCTTTAGCGTAATAGAACGCTTCTCTCATGGGGTTTTCAATCCTCGTTCGTTCGAATCTGAGCATGTACTCGTGGCAAGCTCGCACTCTTAGGCGTAATAGAACGCTCTCATGGGGTTTCAATCCTCGTTCGCTCGAATCTGAGCATGTACTCGTGGCAAGCTCGCACTCTTTGGGCGTAATAGAACGCTCTCATGGGGTTTCAATCCGCGTTCGTTCGAATCTGAAGCATGTACTCGTGGCAAGCTCGCACTCATTTTAGGCTAATAGAACGCTCTCTCATGGGGTTTCAATCCTCGTTCGTTCGAATCTGAGCATGTACTCGTGGCAAACCTCGCACTCTTTGGGCGTAATAAACGCTCTCTCATGGGGTTTCAATCCTCGTTTCGTTCGAATCTGAGCATGTACTCGTGGCAAGCTCGCACTCTTTGGGCGTAATAGAACGCTCTCATGGGGTTTCAATCCTCTTTTCGTTCGAATCTGAGCGCATGTACTCGTGGCAAGCTCGCACTCTTAGGCGTAATCTGACGCTCTCATGGGTTTTCAAATCCTCGTTCGTTCGAATCTGAGCATGTACTCGTGGCAAGCGTCGCACTCTTTGGGCGAATGGAACGCTCTCATGGGGTTTCAATCTCGTTCGTTCGTTCAAATCTGAGCATGTTACTCGTGGCAAGCTCGCACTCCTTAGGTGTAATAGAACGCTCTCATTGGGTTTCAATCCTCGTTCGTTCGAATCTGAGCATGTACTCGTGCAAAGCTCGCCACTCTTAGGGCGTAATAGCAATAACTCGCTCATGGGGTTTCAATCCTCGTTCGTTCGAATCTGAGGCATGTACTCGTGGCAACCTCTCGCACTCGTTTAGGCTGTAATAGAACGCTCTAATGGGGATTCAATCCTCAGTTCGTTTCTAATCTGAGCATGTACTGTGGAAAGCTCGCACTCTTAGGCGTAATAGAACGCTCTCATGGGGTTTCAATCCTCGTTCGTTCGAATCTGAGCATTAACTCGTGGCAAGCTCGCACTCTTAGGCGTAATAGAACGCTCATGGGGTTTCAATCCTCGTTCGTTCGAATCTGAGCATGTACTCGTGGCAAGCTCGCACTCTTAGGCGTAATAGAACGCTCTCATGGGGGTTCAATCCTCGTTCGTTCGAATCTGAGCATGTACTCGTGGCAAAGCTCACACTCTTTGGGGCGTAATAGAACGCTCTCATGGGGTTTTCAATCCTCGTTCGTTCGAATCTGAGCATGTACTCGTGGCAAGCTCGCACTCTTATGGCGTAATAGAACGCTCTCATGGGGTTTCAATCCTCGTCGTCGTTCGAATCTGAGCATGTACTCGTGGGCAAGCTCGCACATCTTTAGGCGTAATAGAACGCTCTCTAAATGGGGTTTCAAATCCCTCGAATTCGTCACGTACGAGTCGAATCTGAGCATGTACTCGTGGCAAGCTTCGCACTCTTAGGCGTGTAATAGAACGCTCTCATGGGGTTTCAAATCCTCGTTCGTTTGTTTCGAATCTGAGGCATGTACTCGTGGCAAGCTCGCACTCTTGGGCGTAAGTTAGAACGCTCTCAATGGGTTTCAATCCTCGTATTGTTCGAATCTGAGCATGTACTCGTGGCAAGCTCGCACTCTTTAGGCGTAATAGAACGCTCTCATGGGGTTTCAATCCCGTTCGTGTCGACATCGGGGTGGGCCAGCTGCACTCTTTAGGCGTAATAGAACGCTCTCATGGGGTTTCAATATCCTCGTCGTTCGAATCTGAGCATGTACTCGTGGCAAGCTCGCACTCTTATGGGCGTAATAGAACGCTCTCATGGGGTTTTCAATCCTGTTCGTTCGAATCTGAGCATGTACTCGTGGCAAGCTCGCACTCTTTGGGCGAAATAGAACGCTCTCATGGGTTTCAAATCCTCGTTCGATTCGAATCTGAGCATTTGAACTCGTGGCAAGCTCGTCACCCCGCTACTCTTAGGCGTAATAGGAACGCTATCATGGGGTTTCAAATCCATTGTATCGTTCGAATCTGAGCATATAACTCGTGGCAAGCTCGCACTCTTTCAGCATAATTGAACTCTCTATGGGGTTTCAATCCTCGTTCGTTCGAATCTGAGCATGTACTCGTGGCAAAGCTCGCACCTCTTTGGGCGTAATAGAACGCTCGTCATGGGGTTTCAATCCTCGTTCTTCGAATCTGAGCATGTACTCGTGGCAAACTCAGCGCACTCTTTGGCGTAATAGAACGCTCTCATGGGGTTTCAATCCTCGTTCTTTGTATCTCTTTTCGAATCTGAGCATGTACTCGTTGGCAAAGCTCGCATTCTATTGAGGCGTAATAGAACGCTCATTCATGGTGTTTCAATCCTCGTTCGCGTTCGAATTCTGAACATGTAATCGTGGCAAGCACGCCACTCTTAGGGCGTAATAGAACGCTCTCATGGAGGGGTTTCAGATCCTCGTTCGTTCGAATCTGAGCATGGTACTCGTGGCGAAGCTCGCACTCTTAAGAAGGCGCATAATAGTGAACGCTCTCATGGGGTTTCAATCCTCGTTCGTTCGAATCTGATCATGTACTCGTGGCAAGCTCGCACTCTTTGGGCGTAATAGAACGCTCTCATGGGGTTTCAATCCTCGTTCGTTCGAATCTGAGCATGTACTCGTGGCAAGCTCGCACTCTTTAGGCGTAATAGAACGCTCTCATGGGGTTTTCAATCCTCGTCGTCGGATTCGAATCTGAGCATGTACTCTAATTGGCAAAGCTCGCACTCTTAAGGGCGTAATAGAACGCTCTCATGGGGTTTCAATCATCGTTCGTCGTCGAATCTTCTGAGCATGTCTACTTCGTGACTAGCTCGCACTTACCTTTTGAGCATATTGGAACGCTCTCTCATGGTGTTTCAATGCCTCGTTCGTTCGAATCTGAGCATGTACTCGGGCAAAGCTCGCACTCTTAGGCGTAATAGAACGCTCTCATGGGGTTTCAATCCTCGTTCGTTTCGAATCTGAGCATGTACTCGTGGCAGAGCTCGCACTCATATGGGCGTTAATAGAAACGCTCTCATGGGGTTTCAATCGTTACGTTTCGAATCTGAAGCATTTGGGTATAGCTCCGTTTGGGCGTAATCGAACGCTTTTCATGAGGGTTTCAAGCCGCGTTCGTGTCGAAATCTGAGCATGTACTCGTAGGCAAGCTCGCACTCTTTTAGGCGTAATAGAACGCTCTCATGGGGTTTCAATCCTCGTTCTATTCGAATCTGAGCATGTACTCGTGGCAAGCTCGCACTCTTAGGCGTAATAGATGCGCTTCTCATGGGGTTTCAATCCTCGTTTCGTTCGAATCTGAACATTTACTACGTGGCAAGCTCGCACTCTTTTTGAGCGTAATAGAACGCTCTCATGGGGTTTCAATCCTCGTTTCGTATCGAATCTGAGCATGTACTTACGTGCAAGCTCGCACTCTTAGGCGTAATAGAACGCTCTCTTGGGGTTTCAATACCTCGGTTCGTTTCAAGAATCTGACAATGTACTCGTGGCAAGCTCGCACTCTTTATGGGCGTAATAGAACGCTCTCTCATGGGGTTTCAATCCTCGTTCGTTCGAATCTGAGCATCGTACTCGTGGCAAAGCTCGCACTCTCATTTGGGCGTAATAGAAAACGCTCTCATAGGGTTTCAAAATCCACGTTTCGTTCGAATCTGAGCATGTACTCGTGGCAAGGCTCGCACTCTTAGCGGCGTAATAAGAACGCTCTCATGTGGTCAATCTCATTCGATCGTTCGAATTCTGAGCATGTTACTCGTGGCAAGCTCGCACTCTTTGGGCGTAATAGAACGTCTCATGGGTTAGTTTCAAATCCTCGTTCTTTCGAATCTGAGCATGTACTCGTGGCAAGCATTCGCCCTCTTTGGGCGTAATAGAACGCTCTCTCATGGAGGGTTTCAATCACTCGTTCGTTTCGAATCTGAGCATGTCTCAAGTGTGCAAGCTCGCACTCTTAGGCGTAATAGAACGCTCTCATGGGGTTTCAATCCTCTCGTTACGTTCGAGATCTGAGCATGTACGTTCGTGGCAAGCTCGCACTCTTTAGGCGTAAAAGAACGCTCTTTATGAGGGTTTCGAAATCCGCTCTTCGTTCGAATCTGAGCATGTACTCGTGGCAACTCCCTCGCACTCTTAGGCGTAATAGAACTGCTCTCATGGGGATCATTCAAATCCTCGTTTCGTTCGAATCTGAGCATGTACTTCGTGGCGGGAAGCTCGCACTCGATTAGGCGTAATAGAACGCTCTCATATGGGTTTCAATCCTCGTTCGTTATCGAATCTGAGCATGTACTCGTGGCAAAGCTCGCACTCTTGGGCGTAATAGAACGCTCTCAGGGGGTTTCAATCCTCGTTTCGTTCGAATCTGAGCATGTAC
The DNA here is from genome assembly GCA_016920855.1 of Puya raimondii. NCBI lineage: Eukaryota > Viridiplantae > Streptophyta > Magnoliopsida > Poales > Bromeliaceae > Puya > Puya raimondii. The sequence goes on from JABWPP010000050.1 coordinate 128,017,980, forward strand.
TCGTGGCAAGCTCGCACTCTCTTTGGGCGTAATAGAACGCTCTCATGGGGTTTCAATCCTCGTTCGTTCGAATCTGAGCATGTACTCGTGGCAAGCTCGCACTCTTAGGGCAAGCTCGCACACTTTGGGCGTAATAGAACGCTCTCATGAGGTTTCAATGCTCGTTCGTTCGAATCTGAGCATGTACTCGTGGTAAGCTCGCACACTTTGGGCGTGATACAATGCTCTCATGGGGTTTCAATCCTCGTTCGTTCAAATATGAGCATGTACTCGTGGCAAGCTCGCACTCTTAGGCGCAATAGAAAGCTCTCTCGGGGTTCCAATCCTTGTTCGTACGAATCTGAGCATGTACTCGTGGCAAGCTCGCACTCTTTGAGCGTAATAGAACGCTCTCATGGGATTTCAATCCTCGTTCGTTCGAATCTGAGCATGTACTCGTGGCAAGCTCGCACTCTTAGGCGCAATAGAAAGCTCTCATGGGGTTCCAATCCTCGTTCGTTCGAATCTGAGCATGTACTCGTGGCAAGCTCGCACTCTTTGGGCATAATAGAACGCTCTCATGGGGTTTCAATCCTCGTTCGTTCGAATATGAGCATGTACTCGTGGCAAGCTCGCACTCTTAGGCGCAATAGAAAGCTCTCATGGGGTTCCAATCCTCGTTTGTTCGAATCTGAGCATGCACTCGTGGCAAGCTCGCACTCTTAAGCGCAATAGAAAGCTCTCATGGGGTTCCAATCCTCGTTCGTTCGAATCTGAGCATGTACTCGTGGCAAGCTCGCACTCTTTGGGCGTAATAGAACGCTCTCATGGGGTTTCAATCCTCGTTCGTTCGAATCTGAGCATGTACTCGTGGCAAGCTCGCACTCTTTGGGCGTAAAAGAACGCTCTCATGGGGTTTCAATGCTCGATCGTTCGAATCTGAGCATGTACTCGTGGCAATCTCGCACTCTTAGGGCGTAATAGAACGCTCTCATGGGGTTTCAATCCTCGTTCGTTCGAATCTAAGCATGTACTCGTGGCAAGCTCGCACTCTTAGGCGTAATAGAACGCTCTCATGGGGTTTCCATCCTCGTTCGTTCGAATCTGAGCATGTACTCGTTGAAAGTTAGGGGGGGTGCCCTAGGATCTATCTAGATACTATCAATCACCTAGAGGGGGGTGAATAGGTGTATAACAAAAATCACAAATCTCAATGCGATAAAGTAATGCGGAAAATAAAATCAGCACACCGAGATTTACGTGGGAAACTCCACCTTGGAGAAAAAACCCACGGGACCAACACGCGATAACAATCCACTAAGAATAAAAGATTACAAGGTGATTACCGACTCCACGGACTTAACCTCTCCTTTATCTTCTTTGGATCTCGCGCACACCACCGGGTTGTCCACGCCCCACGTTCGAATCCACGAACGCCACGCCTCGAATCCACGAGACGCCCAACTTCGAATCCACGAAGCCCTCAACACGTCGAATCCACGACGCCCACTCGAATCCACGAGCGCACTCCGTCCGGAGCAAGATCAACAAAATTGATGATGATTTATTGCTTAGAATATCATGAAAAAACTGTGGGAATAATCTCTAAGCAATCCTCAAATTGATTCTAAAAGAATATTGGGCATTAGGGCACCATGAATCAATTTGAGAGAAGCTTGATGTAGAAGATGAGGAAAACGGTCACCTACAAGCTTCTAGGGTTTCTCAAAGATAATATGTAATTTTCTACCCTTTAGAGACACCCCCACATCCTATTTATATGGTTTGGAGACAAAGAATTAGGTTAGGATTGAAAAACAGGACAATCAGGAAATTTCGTCGGGTCGGGGTCCGGACCGCGGGTATGGGGTCCGGACCCGGACACTGCTTAGGCGTTTCATTGTCCGGACCCCAGCCATCAGGGTCCGGACCCGATCTGCCAGTCTGCTTTGCAGACCTACGGGTTCCGGACCTCAACTTCTAGGGTCCGGACCCCGACCCTACGTTTCTGTCGGGTCCGGACCTCATCCTCAGGGTCCGGACCCTCCCTGCAAGACAACCAGGGAGGCGTACGGGTTCCGGACCTCATCCTTAGGGTCCGGACCTCGGAAGTTGGAAAACTTACGGGTTCCGGACCTTTTTTTTTATTTTAAAACACTTTTTATCCATTCTAATGTCTTCCAAACACTTGTAAATGAATCTAAATCATCATCAAGATTATTTAAACTTACCAAGCATCGTGAATTCATACGTGGAGTCTTCGAGTCTTTGTTCTTCGTCTTTTCTTCTTCGAACCTTCAAGACTCCGACTCACTTCACGAAATATGCCAATATAAAATCCGTAACAATCTCCCCCTTTGGCAATTTCGTGACAAAAACACAAAAATACATAAAACACTCACGATGCTCATCTCTCTAAAAATGAAATTCATTGCCATCACCAAAACAATGAACTTCTCGCGTGAAAGATCCAAATGAAAAATAAAATTACAATTTAGTAACTCCTAAAACAAACTCTCTAACTTAGACAAACATGGAGTCTTGAAGTCTTGAGAGACCTGCAAAATATTTTCATTCTCCACGAACAAAGTTAGTAGAAAAAGAAAAAGTATCAAAATCGCTCCCCCCCCTTTGTTCATGCACTCTCTCCCCCTATGTTTATGCGTCTAAGTTTATCATTACCATTTCCTCTCTCCCCCTTTTTGTCAAAAATTGCCAAAAGAGAAACACCAAAAATAGAGAGAAGTTCGAGAGAAATCAATCAAAATACAAGTTTAAAGCTTTTTCAATTTTGAAAAACAACTTGTGATAAAAATTTCAAGCAATGTTAGTACATGAGAAATATAAATTCACATTGACTTCTTTCAATCCCTATTAATTTCATAAGAATTAAGAACTTTACTACACACTCATCATAATGTAGACAAAATATTATCCGATTTCTTAATTCATATAAACTTCAAAAACAAGTCATCAATGATAATCTAAAGGCTCAAAAACTATCAAGATGTAAACGGATTATGAAGATGACTTAAGTGATTCATCAAAGAGACAGAAAATTTGTCGCACAAACATTCAAATTTGAGATAAAACAAATAGCACAAGGGGTGGCTCTTTGAGCATCTTTCATGTATGTGGACCACCTTATAACTCCGAAAAATAAAAATTGTGACATTTTTCCTTTTGCATGCTTTTGCACTTATATATATATATTTTTTTTTTTTTCGGATATGCAATTCAATTCTCATGTGGTAGCTTCACACACTAACCGGACGACCGGGGTGGTAGCTCTTTCCTCCATGTGGTGGTAGTTTTCACACTCCTTTTAAGGATGTAACTCTTTCCACATCTTTCAAAGCATATGAGCATTTTATAATAATAATCCCCCCTCGCTTATGCAATCTCTTATTTGAAAGAACATGTGACAAATTTTAGTCCATAAGAGAATGACTATTCATCAAATTCAACACACACAACCGAGATAGGTTAAGCTCCTAGAGATTACACATGATTGCCTAAATTTGATGAATATAAGTATTAAGAATTCTCATAATAGATTACCTTCAAATATAATGAAAATAAAGTAAAACCGATAATTATTATGAAATTCATTAAGAGTGAATGAAAGTGAACTTATTGATATTCAATGCACTATTTAATGTTCTAATCATTCAAAGAATCCAAAAAAAAATTGTAACAATGAAAGCACCAAAAACGTGTAATGCAATGAACAAAAGATATGCAATAAAAACCGATCAAAGCATTACTCTAAGTCAAAAACAAATTAAGGTTTAAGACAAGGAAAAATATCACCTTTCCGAACCCAAACTTGTCGGATTGTTGGTTGCCTTGGTTTGTTGACGTTGGGCACGGTTTGTTTTGACTTTTGATCAACCGTGGGTCTCACCATCGCATTCCGCTTTGGAGTATTTAAGTGTTGTGGCTTTGACTTTCGGTTGACCTCGGGTACTCGACCTTTTTGATATTGCTTTTGAAACCGAGGAGGTTGTCGAGTGTTGGAAGATGCCAATAGATGCTTAGAAGATGCCACTTGAGTTTCTTATTTTTTTTATGGCATGTCTTCTTGATATGTCCTTTCTTTCCGCATCTATGACATATTTTTTCTCTTTTACAATTTTGTTGAGACTTTGTGCTGAATTTTTAACCTTCTCAACAAATGTTTCCGCTCATATCCAAGTCCAAGTTTTACTTGTTTGACCCAATCCGAGCATACTATCAAGCTTCTTTGATCCGGAGGAGAATTTTTGTATGTCGGACTTGAGTTGATGGACTTGTTTGGTCAAAACTTGATTAGAAGTATGAATTTCCTTGTATTGTAGTTCTAGAAAAGCCAACCTTTTCTTGATGCGATTTGATCATTATCTCCGATTGGTTGAGCTTTTCTTGGAGGATTTTGTTGTTCTTCAATATGTTTTCCCTTTCCTCCGCAAGAGCTTTAGATGACTCCTTCAAGTTATTGTTTTCACTTTCAAGCTCCAACATTCGCCTCCTTAGCTTCTTGTTAAGCTTAGCCATCTTTTTCGATTCAATTAGAAGTTGGTTGTAGGCATCGGCTAAACCTTCATCATCCGACTCCCCCTCGCTAGTGCTAGTTATTTTCGCTCGATGTTTCATGCACAGAAGAAGAAGCAGAGGGGTTAGCAACAATTGATGATAAACAAAAAGTAGAAGGAGAAGAAGAAACGTGTGAAGATAGGGCAATGGCATCATTGGTTTCTTCTTCACTAGAACTCGATTCATTAGAAGTTGAATCGTCCCAAGTTCTAGCTTGTAAAGCCTTCTTTTTATAAGACTTTTTAGTGGGACAATCCGTGGAGATGTGACCGTAGCCACGGCATTTGTAACACCGGATCTCCCCTTCAAGTTCATCCTTTTCTTTAGAAGACTTTCCAAACTTCTTCTCTTTAGAGAATTTAGAATTTGAAGATCCTTTAGAAGAAGATTTGGATGTAGATCGATTTGACTTGTTCTTCCGGAAATTCCGACGAAATTTCTTCGTGAGACGCTCCAATTGATGTTCAAAATTGGCGAGCGAAATTTCTTCATCGGAATCCGAGTTGTCGTCGTCTTCCTCCTTCGTAGATTTGAGTGCAATACCTGTACTCTTAGAAGAAGACTTGGAAGAAGATTCATTAGTAGGAAAAGTCATTTCATATGTTTGTAAAGCGCCTACTAATTCTTCAACTTTCATCTCGTCCGGATGTTTTATAGTCTCAATGGCCGCAACCTTCGGACGAAATCTTTCGGGAAGAGTTCTCAAGATTTTTCTTACAACTTTAGATTCCGAGATTTTCTCTCCCAAATTTGCGCATGTATTGACTATGTCTTGAAGACGAGTATAGTACTCGGTAAAGGTCTCATGATCGTCCATGAAAATTGAATCAAATTTACTTGTAAGCATTTGAAGTTTTTGGACCTTTACCAAGCTAGTTCCCTCATGCGTAATTTGGAGAGTATCCCAAATCTCCTTAGCCGTTTCGTTTCACACGCCGAGACGCGTGAAAACTCGGTTTTGAGATAGAGCATTAAATAAGGCATTAATTCCTCTACCGTTGTAAGTAAGAAGATAAATCAATCTCTTCCTTACTCCATTTATTCCGAGGTTTGGTCTTGTCAACATTCTCTACCTTTTCGGTAGGATGTTTCCATCCAAATTCGATGGATTGCCAAACACGCTCGTCAATAGCAATTAGAAAAGCTCTCATGCGAACCTTCCAATATGCATAATTGGTTCCATCAAAAAACGGTGGCCTAAATATATTACCTCCTTCACCCATTATGAAAGATAAAGTCTAGAACCCGCTCTGATACCAATTGTAAGTTAGGGGGGTGCCCTAGGATCTATCTAGATACTATCAATCACCTAGAGGGGGGTGAATAGGTGTATAACAAAAATCACAAATCTCAATGCGATAAAGTAATGCGGAAAATAAAATCAGCACACCGAGATTTACGTGGGAAACTCCACCTTGGAGAAAAAAAACCCACGGGACCAACACGCGATAACAATCCACTAAGAATAAAAGATTACAAGGTGATTACCGACTCCACGGACTTAACCTCTCCTTTATCTTCTTTGGATCTCGCGCACACCACCGGGTTGTCCACGCCCCACGTTCGAATCCACGAACGCCACGCCTCGAATCCACGAGACGACCAACTTCGAATCCACGAAGCCCTCAACACGTCGAATCCACGACGCCCACTCGAATCCACGAGCGCACTCCGTCCGGAGCAAGATCAACAAAATTGATGATGGTTTATTGCTTAGAATATCATGAAAAATCTGTGGGAATTATCTCTAAGCAATCCTCAAATTGATTCTAAAAGAATATTGGGCATTAGGGCACCATGAATCAATTTGAGAGAAGCTTGATGTAGAAGATGAGGAAAACGGTCACCTACAAGCTTCTAGGGTTTCTCAAAGATAATATGTAATTTTCTACCCTTTAGAGACACCCCCACATCCTATTTATATGGTTTGGAGACAAAGAATTAGGTTAGGATTGAAAAACAGGACAATCAGGAAATTTCGTCGGGTCGGGGTCCGGACCGCGGGTATGGGGTCCGGACCTTGACACTCACCAGGCGTTTCATTGTCCGGACCTCAGCCATCAGGGTCCGGACCCGGTCTGCGAATCTGCTCATCAGACCTACGGGTTCCGGACCTCAGCTTCAGGGTCCGGACCTCCGCCCTCAGGGTCCGGACCTCATCCTCAGGGTCCGGACCCTCCCTGCAAGACAACCAGGGAGGCGTACGGGTTCCGGACCTCATCCTTAGGGTCCGGACCTCGGAAGTTGGAAAACTTATTTTTTTATTTTAAAACACTTTTTATCCATTCTAATGTCTTCCAAACACTTGTAAATGAATCTAAATCATCATCAAGATTATTTAAACTTACCAAGCATCGTGAATTCATACGTGGAGTCTTCGAGTCTTTGTTCTTCGTCTTTTCTTCTTCGAACCTTCAAGACTCCGACTCACTTCACGAAATATGCCAATATAAAATCCGTAACACAATAGAAAGCTCTCTCGGGGTTCCAATCCTTGTTCGTGCGAATCTGAGCATGTACTCGTGGCAAGCTCGCACTCTTTGGGCGTAATAGAACGCTCTCATGGGGTTTCAATCCTCGTTCGTTCGAATCTGAGCATGTACTCGTGGCAAGCTCGCACTCTTAGGCGCAATAGAAAGCTCTCATGGGGTTCCAATCCTCGTTCGTTCGAATCTGGGCATGTACTCGTGGCAAGCTCGCACTCTTTGGGCATAATAGAACGCTCTCATGGGGTTTGAATCCTCGTTCGTTCGAATATGAGCATGTACTCGTGGCAAGCTCGCACTCTTAGGCGCAATAGAAAGCTCTCATGGGGTTCCAATCCTCGTTTGTTCGAATCTGAGCATGTACTCGTGGCAAGCTCGCACTCTTAAGCGCAATAGAAAGCCCTCATGGGGTTCCAATCCTCGTTCGTTCGAATCTGAGCATGTACTCGTGGCAAGCTCGCACTCTTAGGCGCAATAGAAAGCTCCCATGGGGTTCCAATCCTCGTTCGTTCGAATCTGAGCATGTCCTCGTGGCAAGCTCGCACTCTTTGGGCGTAAAAGAACGCTCTCATGGGGTTTCAATGCTCGATCGTTCGAATCTGAGCATGTACTCGTGGCAATCTCGCACTCTTAGGGCGTAATAGAACGCTCTCATGGGGTTTCAATCCTCGTTCGTTCGAATCTGAGCATGTACTCGTGGCAAGCTCGCACTCTTAGGCGCAATAGAACGCTCTCATGGGGTTTCCATCGTCGTTCGTTCGAATCTGAGCATGTACTCGTGGCAAGCTCGCACTCTTTGGGCATAATAGAACGCTCTCATGGGGTTTGAATCCTCGTTCGTTCGAATATGTGCATGTACTCGTGGCAAGCTCGCACTCTTAGGCGCAATAGAAAGCTCTCATGGGGTTCCAATCCTCGTTTGTTCGAATCTGAGCATGTACTCGTGGCAAGCTCGCACTATTAAGCGCAATAGAAAGCCCTCATGGGGTTCCAATCCTCGTTCGTTCGAATCTGAGCATGTACTCGTGGCAAGCTCGCACTCTTTGGGCATAATAGAACGCTCTCATGGGGTTTTAATCCTCGTTCGTTCGAATTTGAGCATGTACTCGTGGCAAGCTCGCACTCTTAGGCGTAATAGAACGCTCTCATGGGGTTTCCATCCTCGTTCGTTCGTATCTGAGCATGTACTCGTGGCAAGCACGCACTCTTTGGCATAATAGAACGCTCTCACGGGGTTTCAATCCTCATTCGTTCGAATCTGGGCATGTACTCGTGGCAAGCTCGCACTCTTTGGGCGTAATAGAACGCTGTGATGGGATTTCAGTCCTCGTTCGTTCAAATCTGAGCGTGTACTCGTGGCAATCTCGCACTCTTAGGGCGTAATAGAAAGCTCTCATGGGGTTCCAATCCTCGTTCGTTCGAATCTGAGCATGTACTCGTGGCAAGCTCGCACACTTTGGGCGTAATAGAACGCTCTCATGGGGTTTCAATGCTCGTTCGTTCGAATCTGAGCATGTACTCGTGGCAAGCTCGCACACTTTGGGCGTGATAGAATGCTCTCATGGGGTTTCAATCCTCGTTCGTTCGAATATGAGCATGTACTCGTGGCAAGCTCGCACTCTTAGGCGCAATAGAAAGCTCTCTCGGGGTTCCAATCCTTGTTCGTGCGAATCTGAGCATGTACTCGTGGCAAGCTCGCACTCTTTGGGCGTAATAGAACGCTCTCATGGGGTTTCAATCCTCGTTCATTCGAATCTGAGCATGTACTCGTGGCAAGCTCGCACTCTTAGGCGCAATAGAAAGCTCTCATGGGGTTCCAATCCTCGTTCGTTCGAATCTGAGCATGTACTCGTGGCAAGCTCGCACTCTTTGGGCATAATAGAACGCTCTCATGGGGTTTGAATACTCGTTCGTAAGAATATGAGCATGTACTCGTGGCAAGCTCGCACTCTTAGGCGCAATAGAAAGCTCTCATGGGGTTCCAATCCTCGTTTGTTCGAATCTGAGCATGTACTCGTGGCAAGCTCGCACTCTTAAGCGCAATAGAAAGCCCTCATGGGGTTCCAATCCTCGTTCGTTCGAATCTGAGCATGTAATCGTGGCAAGCTCGCACTATTTGGGCGTAATAGAACGCCCTCATGGGGTTTCAATCCTCGTTCGTTCGAATATGAGCATGTACTCGTGGCAAGCTCGCACACTTTGGGCGTGATAGAATGCTCTCATGGGGTTTCAATCCTCGTTCGTTCGAATATGAGCATGTACTCGTGGCAAGCTCGCACTCTTAGGCGCAATAGAAAGCTCTCTCGGGGTTCCAATCCTCGTTCGTACGAATCTGAGCATGTACTCGTGGCAAGCTCGCACTCTTTGGGCGCAATAGAACGCTCTCATGGGGTTCCAATCCTCGTTCGTTCGAATCTGAGCATGTACTCGTGGCAAGCTCGCACACTTTGGGCATAATAGAACGCTCTCATGGGGTTTCAATCTTCGTTCGTTCGAATATGAGCATGTACTCGTGGCAAGCTCGCACTCTTAGGCGCAATAGAAAGCTCTCATAGGGTTCCAATCCTCGTTCGTTCGAATCTGAGCATGTACTCGTGGCAAGCTCGCACTCTTCGGCGCAATAGAAAGCTCTCATGGGGTTCCAATCCTCGTTCGTTCGAATCTGAGCATGTACTCGTGTCAAGCTCGCACACTTTGGGCGTAATAGAACGCTCTCATGGGGCTTCAATGCTCGTTCGTTCGAATTTGAGCTTGTACTCGTGGCAAGCTCGCACACTTTGGGCGTGATAGAATGCTCTCGTGGGGTTTCAATCCTCGTTTGTTCGAATATGTGCATGTACTCGTGGCAAGCTCGCACTGTTAGGCGCAATAGAAAGCTCTCATGGGGTTCCAATCCTCGTTCGTTCGAATCTGAGCATGTACTCGTGGCAAGCTCGCACTCTTTGGGCATAATAGAACGCTCTCTTGGGGTTTCAATCCTCGTTCGTTCGAATCTGAGCATGTACTCGTGGCAAGCTCGCACTCTTTGGGCGTAATAGAACGCTCTCATGGGGTTTTCCAATCCTCGTTCGTTCGAATATGAGCATGTACTCGTGGCAAGCTCGCACTCTTAGGCGCAATAGAAAGCTCTCATGGGGTTCCAATCCTCGTTCGTTCGAATCTGAGCATGTACTCGTGGCAAGCTCGCACTCTTTGGGCATAATAGAACGCTCTCAAGGGGTTTCAATCCTCGTTCGTTCGAATCTGAGCATGTACTCGTGGCAAGCTCGCACTCTTAGGCGCAATAGAAAGCTCTCATGGGGTTCCAATCCTCGTTCGTTCGAATCTGAGCATGTACTCGTGGCAAGCTCGCACTCTTAGGCGCAATAGAAAGCTCTCATGGGGTTCCAATCCTCGTTCGTTCGAATCTGAGCATGTACTCGTGGCAAGCTCGCACACTTTGGGCGTAATAGAACGCTCTCATGGGGTTTCAATCCTCGTTCGTTCGAATCTGAGCATGTACTCGTGGCAAGCTCGCACTCTTTGGGCGTAATAGAATGCTCTCATGGGGTTTCAATCCTCGTTCGTTCGAATATGAGCATGTACTCGTGGCAAGCTCGCACTCTTAGGCGCAATAGAAAGCTCTCATGGGGTTCCAATCCTCGTTCGTTCGAATCTGAGCATGTACTCGTGGCAAGCTCGCACTCTTTGGGCATAATAATAGAACGCTCTCATGGGGTTTCAATCCTCGTTCGTGCGAATCTAAGCATGTACTCGTGGCAATCTCGCACTCTTAGGGCGCAATAGAAAGCTCTCATGGGGTTCCAATCCTCGTTCGTTCGAATCTGAGCATGTACTCGTGGCAAGCTCGCACTCTTTGGGCGTAATAGAACGCTCTCATGGGGTTTCCAATACTCGTTCGTTCCAATCTGAGCATGTACTCATGGCAAGGTCGCACTCTTTGGGCGTAATAGAACGCTCTCATGGGGTTTTCAATCCTCGTTCGTTCGAATCTGAGCACCACTTCTCGGGTTTCGCACGTCTGAGCATGTACTCACGAAAGCAAGCTCGCACTCCACGAGGCGCAATAGAAACGCTCTCATGGGGTTTCAATCCTCGTTCGTTCAATCTCGTTCGAATCTGAGCATGTACTCGTGGCAAGCTCGCACTCTTTTGGCGTAATAGAACGCTCTCATGGGGTTTCCATCCTCGTTCGTTCCAATCTGAGCATGTACTCGTGGCAAGCTCGCACTCTTTGGGCGTAATAGGAAAACGCTCTCATGGGGTTTCAATCCTCTCGTTCGAATCTGAGCATTTCCCTTCGAATCTGAGCATCTCTTTGGGTAATAGAAAGCTCTTGGGCAAGCTCGAATCCTCTTTGGGCGAATATCTGAAAAGCATGTACTCGTGGCAAGCTTTCACTCTTCGGGGCCGGAATAGGCTCTCATGGGTTCCGGATCCTCGTTCGTCGAATCTGAGCATGTACTCGTGGCACCTCTCGCACTCTTTGGGCGTAATGCGAACTGCTCTCATGGGGTTTCAATCCTCGTTCGTTCGAATCTGAGCATGTGTACTCGTGGCAAGCTGCGCAACTCTCGTTCGAATCTTAGGGCGTGAATAGAATAGAACGCTCTCATGGGGTTTCAATCCTCGTTCGTTCGAATCTGAGCATGTACTCGTGGCAAGCTCGTCTTGGCAAACACTTAGAAATGCTCTCGGTTTCATCAAGATTTTTCGAAACTTAGCAAGCATCGTGCAATCGCACTCTTTGGGCGTCTTAGAAAGCTCTCATGTGTTTTCAATCCTCGTTCGTTCGAATCTGAGCATGTACTCGTGGCAAGCTCGCACTCTTTGGGCGTAACACAATAGAAACGCTCTCATGGGGTTTCAATCCTCGTTCGTTCGAATCTGAGCATGTACTCGTGGCAAGCTCGCACTCTTTGGGCGTAATAGAACGCTCTCATGGGGTTCAATCCTCGTTCGTTCGTTCGAATCTGAGCATGTACTCGTGGCAATCTCGCACTCTTTGGGCGCAATAGAAAGCTCTCATGGGGTTCCAATCCTCGTTCGTTCGAATCTGAGCATGTACTCGTGGCAAGCTCGCACTCTTTGGGCATAATAGAACGCTCTCATGGGGTTTCAATCCTCGTTCGTTCGAATCTGAGCATGTACTCGTGGCAAGCTCGCACTCTTAGGCGCAATAGAAAGCTCTCATGGGGTTCCAATCCTCGTTCGTTCGAATCTGAGCATGTACTCGTGGCAAGCTCGCACTCTTTGGCGTAATAGAACGCTCTCATGGGGTTTCAATCCTCGTTCGTTCGAATCTGAGCATGTACTCGTGGCAAGCTCGCACTCTTAGGCGCAATAGAAAGCTCTCATGGGGTTCCAATCCTCGTTCGTTCGAATCTGAGCATGTACTCGTGGCAAGCTCGCACTCTTTGGGCGTAAAAGAACGCTCTCATGGGGTTTCAATCCTCGTTCGTTCGAATCTGAGCATGTACTCGTGGCAAGCTCGCACTCTTAGGGCGTAATAGAACGCTCTCATGGGGTTTCAATCCTCGTTCGTTCGAATCTGAGCATGTACTCGTGGCAAGCTCGCACTCTTAGGCGCAATAGAACGCTCTCATCGGTTTCAATCCTCGTTCGTTCGAATCTGAGCATGTACTCGTGGCAAGCTCGCACTCTTTGGGCAATAATAGAACGCTCTCATGGGGTTTCAATCCTCGTTCGTTCGAATCTGAGCATGTACTCGTTGCAAGCTCGCACTCTTCGGGCGCAATAGAAAGCTCTCATGGGGTTCCAATCCTCGTTTGTTCGTTCGAATCTGAGCATGTACTCGTGGCAAGCTCGCACTCTTTGGGCGCAATAGAAACGCTCTCATGAGGTTTCAATCCTCGTTCGTTCGAATCTGAGCATGTACTCGTGGCAAGCTCGCACTCTTTGGGCATAAGAGAACGCTCTCATGAGGCAATCCTCGTTCGTTCGAATTTGAGCATGTACTCGTGGCAAGCTCGCACTCTTAGGCGTAATAGAACGCTCTCATGGGGTTTCAATCCTCGTTCGTTCGAATCTGAGCATGTACTCGTGGCAAGCTCGCACTCTTAGGCGTAATAGAACGCTCTCATGGGGTTTCAATCCTCGTTCGTTCGAATCTGAGCATGTACTCGTGGCAAGCTCGCACTCTTTGGGCGTAATAGAACGCTCTCATGGGGTTTCAATCCTCGTTCGTTCGAATCTGAGCATGTACTCGTGGCAAGCTCGCACTCTTAGGGCGTAATAGAATGCTCTCATGGGGTTTCAATCCTCGTTCGTTCGAATCTGAGCATGTACTCGTGGCAAGCTCGCACACTTTGGGCGTAATAGAACGCTCTCATGGGGTTTCAATCCTCGTTCGTTCGAATCTGAGCATGTACTCGTGGCAAGCTCGCACTCTTTGGGCGTAATAGAATGCTCTCATGGGGTCTCACTCCTCGTTCGTTCGAATCTGAGCATGTACTCGTGGCAAGCTCGCACTCTTAGGCGCAATAGAAAGCTCTCTCGGGGTTCCAATCCTCGTTCGTTCGAATCTGAGCATGTACTCGTGGCAAGCTCGCACTCTTTGGGCGTAATAGAACGCTCTCATGGGGTTTCAATCCTCGTTCATTCGAATCTGAGCATGTACTCGTGGCAAGCTCGCACTCTTAGGCGCAATAGAAAGCTCTCATGGGGTTCCAATCCTCGTTCGTTCGAATCTGGGCATGTACTCGTGGCAAGCTCGCACTCTTTGGGCATAATAGAACGCTCTCATGGGGGTTTCAATCCTCGTTCGTTCGAATCTGAGCATGTACTCGTGCAAGCAAGCTCGCACTCTTAGGCGCAATAGAAAGCTCTCATGGGGTTCCAATCCTCGTTTGTTCGAATCTGAGCATGTACTCGTGGCAAGCTCGCACTCTTAAGCGCAATAGAAAGCCCTCATGGGGTTCCAATCCTCGTTCGTTCGAATCTGAGCATATACTCGTGGCAAGCTCGCACTCTTTGGGCGTAATAGAACGCCCTCATGGGGTTTCAATGCTCGTTCGTTCGAATCTGAGCATGTACTCGTGGCAAGCCCGCACACTTTGTGCGTGATAGAATGCTCTCATGGGGTTTCAATCCTCGTTCGTTCGAATATGAGCATGTACTCGTGGCAAGCTCGCACTCTTAGGCGCAATAGAAAGCTCTCTCGGGGTTCCAATCCTCGTTCGTACGAATCTGAGCATGTACTCGTGGCAAGCTCGCACTCTTTGGGCGCAATAGAACGCTCTCATGGGGTTCCAATCCTCGTTCGTTCGAATCTGAGCATGTACTCGTGGCAAGCTCGCACACTTTGGGCATAATAGAACGCTCTCATGGGGTTTCAATCTTCGTTCGTTCGAATATGAGCATGTACTCGTGGCAAGCTCGCACTCTTAGGCGCAATAGAAAGCTCTCATAGGGTTCCAATCCTCGTTCGTTCGAATCTGAGCATGTACTCGTGGCAAGCTCGCACTCTTCGGCGCAATAGAAAGCTCTCATGGGGTTCCAATCCTCGTTCGTTCGAATCTGAGCATGTACTCGTGTCAAGCTCGCACACTTTGGGCGTAATAGAACGCTCTCATGGGGCTTCAATGCTCGTTCGTTCGAATTTGAGCTTGTACTCGTGGCAAGCTCGCACACTTTGGGCGTGATAGAATGCTCTCGTGGGGTTTCAATCCTCGTTTGTTCGAATATGTGCATGTACTCGTGGCAAGCTCGCACTGTTAGGCGCAATAAAAAGCTCTCTCGGGGTTCCAATCCTTGTTCGTACGAATGTGAGCATGTACTCGTGGCAAGCTCGCACTCTTTGGGCATAATAGAACGCTCTCTTGGGGTTTCAATCCTCGTTCGTTCGAATATGAGCATGTACTCGTGGCGAGCTCGCACTCTTAGGCGCAATAGAAAGCTCTCATGGGGTTCCAATCCTCGTTCGTTCGAATATGAGCATGTACTTGTGGCAAGCTCGCACTCTTAGGCGCAATCGAAAGCTCTCATGGGGTTCCAATCCTCGTTCGTTCGAATCTGAGCATGTACTCGTGGCAAGCTCGCACTCTTTGGGCATAATAGAATGCTCTCAAGGGGTTTGAATCCTCGTTCGTTCGAATAGGAGCATGTACTCGTGGCAAGCTCGCACTCTTAGGCGCAATAGAAAGCTCTCATGGGGTTCCAATCCTCGTTCGTTCGAATCTGAGCATGTACTCGTGGCAAGCTTGCACTCTTAGGCGCAATAGAAAGCTCTCATGGGGTTCCAATCCTCGTTCGTTCGAATCTGAGCATGTACTCGTGGCAAGCTCGCACACTTTGGGCGTAATAGAACGCTCTCATGGGGTTTCAATGCTCGTTCGTTCGAATCTGAGCATGTACTCGTGGCAAGCTCGCACACTTTGGGCGTGATAGAATGCTCTCGTGGGGTTTCAATCCTCGTTCGTTCGAATATGAGCATGTACTCGTGGCAAGCTCGCACTCTTAGGCGCAATAGAAAGCTCTCTCAGGGTTCCAATCCTTGTTCGTGCGAATCTGAGCATGTACTCGTGGCAAGCTCGCACTCTTTGGGCGTAATAGAATGCTCTCATGGGGTTTCAATCCTCGTTCGTTCGAATCCCAGCATGTACTCGTGGCAAGCTCGCACTCTTAGACGCAATAGAAAGCTCTCATGGGGTTCCAATCCTCGTTCGTTCGAATCTGAGCATGTACTCGTGGCAAGCTCGCACTCTTTGGGCATAATAGAACGCTCTCATGGGGTTTTAATCCTCGTTCGTTCGAATATGAGCATGTACTCGTGGCAAGCTCGCACTCTTAGGCGTAATAGAACGCTCTCATGGGGTTTCCATCCTCGTTCGTTCGAATCTGAGCATGTACTCGTGGCAAGCACGCACTCTTTGGCGTAATAGAATGCTCTCACGGGGTTTCAATCCTCATTCGTTCGAATCTGGGCATGTACTCGTGGCAAGCTCGCACTCATTGGGCGTAATAGAACGCTGTGATGGGATTTCAGTCCTTGTTCGTTCGAATCTGAGCGTGTACTCGTGGCAATCTCGCACTCTTAGGGCGTAATAGAAAGCTCTCATGGGGTTCCAATCCTCGTTCGTTTGAATCTGAGCATGTACTCGTGGCAAGCTCGCACACTTTGGGCGTAATAGAACGCTCTCATGGGGTTTCAATGCTCGTTCGTTCGAATATGAGCATGTACTCGTGGCAAGCTCGCACCCTTTGGGCGTGATAGAATGCTCTCATGGGGTTTCAATCCTCGTTCGTTCGAATATGAGCATGTACTCGTGGCAAGCTCGCACTCTTAGGCGCAATAGAAAGCTCTCTCGGGGTTCCAATCCTTGTTCGTGCGAATCTGAGCATGTACTCGTGGCAAGCTCGCACTCTTTGGGCGTAATAGAACGCTCTCATGGGGTTTCAATCCTCGTTCGTTCGAATCTGAGCATGTACTCGTGGCAAACTCGCACTCTTAGGCGCAATAGAAAGCTCTCATGGGGTTCCAATCCTCGTTCGTTCGAATCTGAGCATGTACTCGTGGCAAGCTCGCACTCTTTGGGCGTAAAAGAACGCTCTCATGGGGTTTCAATGCTCGATCGTTCGAATCTGAGCATGTACTCGTGGCAATCTCGCACTCTTAAGGCGTAATAGAACGCTCTCATGGGGTTTCAATCCTCGTTCGTTCGAATATGAGCATGTACTCGTGGCAAGATCGCACTCTTAGGCGCAATAGAAAGCTCAAATGGGGTTCCAATCCTCGTTCGTTCGAATCTGAGCATGTACTCGTGGCAAGCTCGCACTCTTTGGGCGTAAAAGAACGCTCTCATGGGGTTTCAATGCTCGATCGTTCGAATCTGAGCATGTACTCGTGGCAATCTCGCACTCTTAGGGCGTAATAGAACGCTCTCATGGGGTTTCAATCCTCGTTCGTTCGAATCTGAGCATGTACTCGTGGCAAGCTCGCACTCTTAGGCGTAATAGAACGCTCTCATGGGGTTTCCATCGTCGTTCGTTCGAATCTGAGCATGTACTCGTGGCAAGCTCGCACTCTTAGACGCAATAGAAAGCTCTCATGGGGTTCCAATCCTCGTTCGTTCGAATCTGAGCATGTACTCGTGGCAAGCTCGCACTCTTTGGGCATAATAGAACGCTCTCATGGGGTTTCAATCCTCGTTCGTTCGAATATGAGCATGTACTCGTGGCAAGCTCGCACTCTTAGGCGTAATAGAACGCTCTCATGGGGTTTCCATCCTCGTTCGTTCGAATCTGAGCATGTACTCGTGGCAAGCACGCACTCTTCGGCGTAATAGAACGCTCTCATGGGGTTTCAATCCTCGTTCGTTCGAATCTGAGCATGTACTCGTGGCAAGCTCGCACTCTTTGGGCGTAATAGAACGCTCTCATGGGGTTTCAATCCCTCGTTCGTTCGAATCTGAGCGTGTACTCGAGGCAATCTCGCACTCTTAGGGCGTAATAGAAAGCTCTCATGGGGTTCCAATCCTCGTTCGTTCGAATCTGAGCATGTACTCGTGGCAAGCTCGCACACTTTGGGCGTAATAGAACGCTCTCATGGGGTTTCAATCCTCGTTCGTTCGAATCTGAGCATGTACTCGTGGCAAGCTCGCACTCTTTGGGCGTAATAGAATGCTCTCATGGGGTTTCAATCCTCGTTCGTTCGAGTCTGAGCATGTACTCGTGGCAAGCTCGCACTCTTTGGGCGTAATAGAACGCTCTCATGGGGTTTCAATCCTCGTTCGTTCGAATCTGAGCATGTACTCGTGGCAAGCTCGCACTCTTTGGGCGCAATAGAACGCTCTCATGGGGTTCCAATCCTCGTTCGTTCGAATCTGAGCATGTACTCGTGGCAAGCTCGCACTCTTTGGGCGTAATAGAACGCTCTCATGGGGTTTCAATCCTCGTTCGTTCGAATCTGAGCATGTACTCGTGGCAAGCTCGCACTCTTTGGGCGTAATAGAACGCTCTCATGGGGTTTCAATCCTCGTTCGTTCGAATCTGAGCATGTACTCGTGGCAAGCTCGCACTCTTGGGCGCAATAGAAAGCTCTCATGGGGTTCCAATCCTCGTTCGTTCGAATCTGAGCATGTACTCGTGGCAAGCTCGCACACTTTGGGCGTAAATAGAACGCTCTCATGGGGTTTCAATCCTCGTTCGTTCGAATCTGAGCATGTACTCGTGGCAAGCTCGCACTCTTAGGGCGTAATAGAACGCTCTCATGGGGTTTCAATCCTCGTTCGTTCGAATCTGAGCATGTACTCGTGGCAAGCTCGCACTCTTTGGGCGTAATAGAACGCTCTCAAGGGGTTTCAGTCCTCGTTCGTTCGAATCTGAGCATGTACTCGTGACAAGCTCGCACTCTTGGGCGTAATAGAAAGCTCACACGGAGTTTCAATCCTCGTTCGTTCGAATCTGAGCATGTACTCGTGGCAAGCTCGCACTCTTAGGCGTAATAGAACGCTCTCATGGGGTTTCAATCCTCGTTCGTTCGAATCTGAGCATATACTCGTGGCAAGCTCGCACTCTTTGGGCGTAATAAAACGCTCTCATGGGGGTTTCAATCCTCGTTCGTTCGAATCTGAGCATGTACTCGTGGCAAGCTCGCACTCTTGGGCGTAATAGAACGCTCTCATGGGGTTTCAATCCTCGTTCGTTCGAATCTGAGCATGTACTCGTGGCAAGCTCGCACTCTTTGGGCGTAATAGAACGCTCTCATGGGGTTTCAATCGTCGTTCGTTCGAATCTGAGCATGTACTCGTGGCAAGCTCGCACTCTTAGGGCGTAATAGAACGCTCTCATGGGGGGTTTCAATCCTCGTTCGTTCGAATCTGAGCATGTACTCGTGGCAAGCTCGCACTCTTTGGGCGTAATAGAACGCTCTCATGGGGTTTCAATCCTCGTTCGTTCGAATATGAGCATGTACTCGTGATATGCTCGCACTCTTTGGGCGTAATAGAACGCTCTCATGGGGTTTCAATCCTCGTTCGTTCGAATCTGAGCATGTACTCGTGGCAAGCTCGCACTCTTTGGGCGTAATAGAACGCTCTCATGGGGTTTCAATCCTCGTTCGTTCGAATCTGAGCATGTACTAGTGGCAAGCTCGCACTCTTGGGCGTAATAGAACGCTCTCATGGGGTCAATCCTCGTTCGTTCGAATCTGAGCATGTACTCGTGGCAAGCTCGCACTCTTTGGGCGTAATAGAACGCTCTCATGGGGTTTCAATCCTCGTTCGTTCGAATCTGAGCATGTACTCGTGGCAAGCTCGCACTCTTAGGCGTAATAGAACGCTCTCATGGGGTTTCAATCCTCGTTCGTTCGAATCTGAGCATGTACTCGTGGCAAGCTCGCACTCTTTGGGCGTAATAGAACGCTCTCATGGGGGGTTTCAATCCTCGTTCGTTCGAATCTGAGCATGTACTCGTGGCAAGCTCGCACTCTTAGGCGTAATAGAACGCTCTCATGGGGTTTCAATCCTCGTTCGTTCGAATCTGAGCATGTACTCGTGGCAAGCTCGCACTCTTTGGGCGTAATAGAACGCTCTCATGAGGTTTCAATCCTCGTTCGTTCGAATCTGAGCATGTACTCGTGGCAAGCTCGCACTCTTTGGGCGTAATAGAACGCTCTCATGAGGTTTCAATCCTCGTTCGTTCGAATCTGAGCATGTACTCGTGGCAAGCTCGCACTCTTTGGGCGTAATAGAACGCTCTCATGGGGTTTCAATCCTCGTTCGTTCGAATCTGAGCATGTACTCGTGGCAAGCTCGCACTCTGGGGCGCTAATAGAACGCTCTCATGGGGTTTTCAATCCTCGTTCGTTCGAATCTGAGCATGTACTCGTGGCAAGCTCGCACTCTTTGGGCGTAATAGAACGCTCTCATGGGGTTTCAATCCTCGTTCGTTCGAATCTGAGCATGTACTCGTGGCAAGCTCGCACTCTTTAGGCGTAATAGAACGCTCTCATGGGGTTTCAATCCTCGTTCGTTCGAATCTGAGCATGTACTCGTGGCAAGCTCGCACTCTTTGGGCGTAATAGAATGCTCTCATGGGGTTTCAATCCTCGTTCGTTCGAATCTGAGCATGTACTCGTGGCAAGCTCGCACTCTTAGGGCAATAGAAAGCTCTCATGGGGTTCCAATCCTCGTTCGTTCGAATCTGAGCATGTACTCGTGGCAAGCTCGCACTCTTTGGGCGTAATAGAATGCTCTCATGGGGTTTCAATCCTCGTTCGTTCGAATCTGAGCTTGTACTCGTGGCAAGCTCGCACTCTTAGGGCGTAATAGAACGCTCTCATGGGGTTTCAATCCTCGTTCGTTCGAATCTGAGCATGTACTCGTGGCAAGCTCGCACTCTTAGGCGCAATAGAAAGCTCTCATGGGGTTTTCCAATCCTCGTTCGTTCGAATCTGAGCATGTACTCGTGGCAAGCTCGCACTCTTTGGGCGTAATAGAACGCTCTCATGGGGTTTCAATCCTCGTTCGTTCGAATCTGAGCATGTACTCGTGGCAAGCTCGCACTCTTTGGGCGTAATAGAATGCTCTCATGGGGTTTCAATCCTCGTTCGTTCGAATCTGAGCATGTACTCGTGGCAAGCTCGCACTCTTAGGCGCAATAGAAAGCTCTCTTGGGGTTCCAATCCTCGTTCGTTCGAATCTGAGCATGTACTCGTGGCAAGCTCGCACTCTTTGGGCGTAATAGAACGCTCTCATGGGGTTTCAATCCTCGTTCGTTCGAATCTGAGCATGTACTCGTGGCAAGCTCGCACTCTTAGGCGTAATAGAACGCTCTCATGGGGTTTCAATCCTCGTTCGTTCGAATCTGAGCATGTACTCGTGGCAAGCTCGCACTCTTTGGGCATAATAGAACGCTCTCATGGGGTTTTAATCCTCGTTCGTTCGAATATGAGCATGTACTCGTGGCAAGCTCGCACTCTTAGGCGCGTAATAGAAAGCTCTCATGGGGTTTCAATCCTCGTTCATTCGAATCTGAGCATGTACTCGTGGCAAGCTCGCACTCTTGGGCGCAATAGAAAGCTCTCATGGGGTTTCAATCCTCGTTCGTTCGAATCTGAGCATGTACTCGTGGCAAGCTCGCACTCTTTGGGCGTAATAGAACGCTCTCATGGGGTTTCAATCCTCGTTCGTTCGAATCTGAGCATGTACTCGTGGCAAGCTCGCACTCTTTAGGCGCAATAGAAAGCTCTCATGGGGTTCCAATCCTCGTTCGTTCGTTCGTTCGAATCTGAGCATGTACTCGTGGCAAGCTCACACTCTTTGGGCGTAATAGAACGCTCTCACGGGGTTTCAATCCTCGTTCCTTCGAATCTGAGCATGTACTCGTGGCAAGCTCGCACTCTTTAGGGCGTAATAGAACGCTCTCATGGGGTTTCAATCCTCGTTCGTTCGAATCTGAGCATGTACTCGTGGCAAGCTCGCACTCTTAGGGCGTAATAGAACGCTCTCTCATGGGGTTTCAATCCTCGTTCGTTCGTTCGAATCTGAGCATGTACTCGTGGCAAGCTCGCACTCTTTGGGCGTAAAAAACGCTCTCATGGGGTTTCAATCCTCGTTCGTTCGAATCTGAGCATGTACTCGTGGCAAGCTCGCACTCTTTGGGCGTAATAGAACGCTCTCATGGGGTTTCAATCCTCGTTCGTTCGAATCTGAGCATGTACTCGTGGCAAGCTCGCACTCTTTGGGCGTAATAGAACGCTCTTTGGGGTTTCAATCCTCGTTCGTTCGAATCTGAGCATGTACTCGTGGCAAGCTCGCACTCTTTGGGCGTAATAGAACGCTCTCATGGGGTTTCAATCCTCGTTCGTTCGAATCTGAGCATGTACTCGTGGCAAGCCCGCACTCTTTAGGCGTAATAGAACGCTCTCATGGGGTTTCAATCCTCGTTCGTTCGAATCTGAGCATGTACTCGTGGCAAGCTCGCACTCTTTGGGCGTAATAGAACGCTCTCATGGGGTTTCAATCCTCGTTCGTTCGAATCTGAGCATGTACTCGTGGCAAGCTCGCACTCTTTGGGCGTAATAGAACGCTCTCATAGGGTTTCAATCCTCGTTCGTTCGAATCTGAGCATGTACTCGTGGCAAGCTCGCACTCTTTGGGCGTAATAGAACGCTCTCATGGGGTTTCAATCCTCGTTCGTTCGAATCTGAGCATGTACTCGTGGCAAGCTCGCACTCTTAGGCGTAATAGAACGCTCTCATGGGGTTTCAATCCTCGTTCGTTCGAATCTGAGCATGTACTCGTGGCAAGCTCGCACTCTTTGGGCGTAATAGAACGCTCTCATGGGGTTTCAATCCTCGTTCGTTCGAATCTGAGCATGTACTCGTGGCAAGCTCGCACTCTTAGGCGTAATAGAACGCTCTCATGGGGTTTCAATCCTCGTTCGTTCGAATCTGAGCATGTACTCGTGGCAAGCTCGCACTCTTTGGGCGTAATAGAAACGCTCTCTTGGGGTTTCAATCCTTGTTCGTTCGAATCTGAGCATGTACTCGTGGCAATATCGCACTCTTAGGGCGTAATAGAACGCTCTCATGGGGTTTAAATCCTCGTTCGTTCGAATCTGAGCATGTACTCGTGGCAAGCTCGCACTCTTAGGCGCAATAGAAAGCTCTCATGGGGTTCCAATCCTCGTTCGTTCGAATCTGAGCATGTACTCGTGGCAAGCTCGCACTCTTTGGGCGTAATAGAACGCTCTCATGGGGTTTCAATCCTCGTTCGTTCGAATCTGAGCATGTACTCGTGGCAAGCTCGCACTCTTAGGCGCAATAGAAAGCTCTCATGGGGTTCCAATCCTCGTTCGTTCGAATCTGAGCATGTACTCGTGGCAAGCTCGCACTCTTAGGCGTAATAGAACGCTCTCATGGGGTTTCAATCCTCGTTCGTTCGAATCTGAGCGTGTACTCGTGGCAAACTCGCACTCTTTGGGCGTAATAGAACGCTCTCATGGGGTTTCAATCCTCGTTCGTTCGAATCTGAGCATGTACTCGTGGCAAGCTCGCACTCTTAGGCGCAATAGAAAGCTCTCATGGGGTTTCAATCCTCGTTCGTTCGAATCTGAGCATGTACTCGTGGCAAGCTCGCACTCTTTGGGCGTAATAGAACGCTCTCATGGGGTTTCAATCCTCGTTCGTTCGAATCTGAGCATGTACTCGTGGCAAGCTCGCACTCTTAGGCGCAATAGAACGCTCTCATGGGGTTTCAATCCTCGTTCGTTCGAATCTGAGCATGTACTCGTGGCAAGCTCGCACTCTTAGGGCGTAATAGAACGCTCTCATGGGGTTTCAATCCTCGTTTGTTCGTTCGAATCTGAGAATGTACTCGTGGCAAGCTCGCACTCTTTGGGCATAATAGAACGCTCTCATGGGGTTTCAATCCTCGTTCGTTCGAATCTGAGCATGTACTCGTGGCAAGCTCGCACTCTTTGGCGTAATAGAACGCTCTCATGGGGTTCCAATCCTCGTTCGTTCGAATCTGAGCATGTACTCGTGGCAAGCTCGCACTCTTTGGGCGTAATAGAACGCTCTCATGGGGTTTCAATCCTCGTTCGTTCGAATCTGAGCATGTACTCGTGGCAAGCTCGCACTCTTTGGGCGTAATAGAACGCTCTCATGGGGTTTCAATCCTCGTTCGTTCGAATCTGAGCATGTACTCGTGGCAATCTCGCACTCTTAGGGCGTAATAGAACGCTCTTTTGGGGTTTCAATCCTCGTTCGTTCGAATGTGAACATGTACTCGTGGCAAGCTCGCACTCTTTGGGCGTAATAGAACGCTCTCATGGGGTTTCAATCCTCTCGTTCGTTCGAATCTGAGCATGTACTCGTTGTAAGCTCGCACTCTTAGGCGTAATAGAACGCTCTCATGGGGTTTCCATCCTCGTTCGTTCGAATCTGAGCATGTACTCGTGGCAAGCATGCACTCTTTGGGCGTAATAGAACGCACTCATGGGGTTTCACTCCTCGTTCGTTCGAATCTGAGCATGTACTCGTGGCAAGCTCGCACTCTATGGGCGTAATAGAACGCTCTCATGGGGTTTCAATCCTCGTTCGTTCGAATCTGAGCATGTACTCGTGGCAAGCTCCCACTCTTTGGGCGTAATAGAACGCTCTAATGGGATTTCAATCCTCGTTCGTTCGAATCTGAGCATGTACTCGTGGCAAGCTCGCACTCTTAGGCGTAAGAGAACGCTCTCATGGGGTCAATCCTCGTTCGTTCGAATCTGAGCATGTACTCGTGGCCAGCTCGCACTCTTTGGGCGTAATGGAACGCTCTCATGGGGTTTCAATCCTCGTTCGTTCGAATCTGAGCATGTACTCGTGGCAAGCTCGCACTCTTAGGCGTAATAGAACGCTCTCATGGGGTTTCAATCCTCGTTCGTTCGAATCTCGAATCTGAGCATGTACTCGTGGCAAGCTCGCACTCTTTGGGCGTAATAGAACGCTCTCTCATGGGGTTTCAATCCTCGTTCGTTCGAATCTGAGCATGTACTCGTGGCAAGCTCGCACTCTTAGGGCGTAATAGAACGCTCTCATGGGGTTTCAATCCTCGTTCGTTCGAATCTGAGCATGTACTCGTGGCAAGCTCGCACTCTTTGGGCGTAATAGAAAGCTCTCATGGGGTTTCAATCCTCGTTCGTTCGAATCTGAGCATGTACTCATGGCATGTACTCTCGCACTCTTTGGGCGTAATAGAACGCTCTCATGGGGTTTCAATCCTCGTTCGTTCGAATCTGAGCGTGTACTCGTTGCAAGCTCGCACTCTTAGGCGCAATAGAAAGCTCTCATGGGGGTTCCAATCCTCGTTCTTTCGAATCTGAGCATGTACTCGTGGCAAGCTCGCACTCTTTGGGCGTAATAGAACGCTCTCATGGGGTTTCAATCCTCGTTCGTTCGAATCTGAGCATGTACTCGTGGCAAGCTCGCACTCTTAGGCGCAATAGAAAGCTCTCATGGGGTTTCAATCCTCGTTCGTTCGAATCTGAGCATGTACTCGTGGCAAGCTCGCACTCTTAGGCGCAATAGAAAGCTCTCATGGTTTCCAATCCTCGTTCGTTCGAATCTGAGCATGTACTCGTGGCAAGCTCGCACTCTTTGGGCGTAATAGAACGCTCTCATGGGGTTTCAATCCTCGTTCGTTCGAATCTGAGCATGTACTCGTGGCAAGCTCGCACTCTTAGGCGCAATAGAAAGCTCTCATGGGGTTCAAATCCTCGTTCGTTCGAATCTGAGCATGTACTCGTGGCAAGCTCGCACTCTTTGGGCGTAATAGAACGCTCTCATGGGGTTTCAATCCTCGTTCGTTCGAATCTGAGCATGTACTCGTGGCAAACTCGCAATCTTTAGGCGCAATAGAAAGCTCTCATGGGGTTCCAATCCTCGTTCGTTCGAATCTGAGCATGTACTCGTGGCAAGCTCGCACTCTTAGGCGCAATAGAAAGCTCTCATGGGGTTTCCAATCCTCGTTCGTTCGAATCTGAGCATGTACTCGTGGCAAGCTCGCACTCTTTGGGCGTAATAGAACGCTCTCATGGGGTTTCAATCCTCGTTCGTTCGAATATGAGCATGTACTCGTGGCAAGCTCGCACTCTTAGGCGCAATAGAAAGCTCTCATGGGGTTTCAATCCTCGTTCGTTCGAATCTGAGCATGTACTCGTGGAAATCTCGCACTCTTTGGGCGTAATAGAACGCTCTCATGGGGTTTCAATCCTCGTTCGTTCGAATCTGAGCATGTACTCGTGACAGGCTCGCACTCTTTGTGCGTAATAGAACGCTCTTATGGGGTTTCAATCCACGTTCGCTCGAATCTGAGAATGTTCTCGTGGCAATCTCGCACTCCTAGGGCGTAATAGAACGCACTTTTTGGGTTTCAATTCTCGTTCGTTCGAATCTGAGCATGTACTCGTGGCAAGCTCGCACTCGTTGGCATAATAGAACGCTATCACGGGGTTTCAATCCTCGTTCGTTCGAATCTGAGCATGTACTCGTGGCAAGCTCGCACTCTTAGGCGTAATAGAACGCTCTCATGGGGTTTCAATCCTCGTTCGTTCGAATCTGAGCATGTACTCGTGGCAAGCTCGCACTCTTTGGGCGTAATAGAACGAGCTCATGGGGTTTCAATCCTCGTTCGTTCGAATCTGAGCATGTACTCGTGGCAAGCTCGCACTCTTAGGCGTAATAGAACGCTCTCATGGGGTTTCAATCCTCGTTCGTTCGAATCTGAGCATGTACTCGTGGCAAGCTCGCACTCTTTGGGCGTAATAGAACGCTCTCATGGGGTTTCAATCCTCGTTCGTTCGAATCTGAGCATGTACTCGTGGCAACCTCGCACTCTTTGGGCGTAATAGAACGCTCTCATGGGGTTTCAATCCTCGTTCGTTCGAATCTGAGCATGTACTCGTGGCAAGCTCGCACTCTTTGGGCGTAATGGAACGCTCTCATGGGGTTTCAATCCTCGTTCGTTCGAATCTGAGCATGTACTCGTGGCAAGCTCGCACTCTTAGGCGTAATAGAACGCTCTCATGGGGTCAATCCTCGTTCGTTCGAATCTGAGCATGTACTCGTGGCCAGCTCGCACTCTTTGGGCGTAATAGAACGCTCTCATGGGTTTCAATCCTCGTTCGTTCGAATCTGAGCATGTACTCGTGGCAAGCTCGCACTCTTAGGCGCAATAGAAAGCTCTCTCATGGGATTTCAATCCTCGTTCGTTCGAATCTGAGCATGTACTCGTGGCAAGCTCGCACTCTTTGGGCGTAATAGAATGCTCTCATGGGGTTTCAATCCTCGTTCGTTCGAATCTGAGCTTGTACTCATGGCAATCTCGCACTCTTAGGGCGTAATAGAACGCTCTCATGGGGTTTCAAACCTCGTTCGTTCGAATCTGAGCATGTACTCGTGGCAAGCTCGCACTGTTAGGCGCAATAGAAAGCTCTCTC
Source organism: Puya raimondii (assembly GCA_016920855.1). Taxonomy (NCBI): domain Eukaryota; kingdom Viridiplantae; phylum Streptophyta; class Magnoliopsida; order Poales; family Bromeliaceae; genus Puya; species Puya raimondii. The sequence continues at coordinate 128,044,970 of JABWPP010000050.1, forward strand.
GGGGTTCCAATCCTTGTTCGTACGAATCTGAGCATGTACTCGTGGCAAGCTCGCACTCTTTGGGCATAATAGAACGCTCTCATGGGGTTTCAATCCTCGTTCGTTCGAATATGAGCATGTACTCGTGGCAAGCTCGCACTCTTAGGCGCAATAGAAAGCTCTCATGGGGTTCCAATCCTCGTTCGTTCGAATATGAGCATGTACTCGTGGCAAGCTCGCACTCTTAGGCGCAATAGAAAGCTCTCATGGGGTTCCAATCCTCGTTCGTTCGAATCTGAGCATGTACTCGTGGCAAGCTCGCACTCTTTGGGCATAATAGAACGCTCTCATGGGGTTTCCAATCCTCGTTCGTTCGAATATGAGCATGTACTCGTGGCAAGCTCGCACTCTTAGGCGCAATAGAAAGCTCTCTTGGGGTTCCAATCCTCGTTCGTTCGAATCTGAGCATGTACTCGTGGCAAGCTCGCACTCTTTGGGCATAATAGAACGCTCTCGTGGGGTTTCAATCATCGTTCGTTCGAATATGAGCATGTACTCGTGGCAAGCTCGCACTCTTAGGCGCAATAGAAAGCTCTCATGGGGTTCCAATCCTCGTTCGTTCGAATATGAGTATGTACTCGTGGCAAGCTCGCACTCTTAGGCGCAATAGAAAGCTCTCATGGGGTTCCAATCCTCGTTCGTTCGAATCTGAGCATGTACTCGTGGCATGCCCGCACACTTTGGGCATAACCGAACGCTCTCATGGGGTTTCAATCCTCGTTCGTTCGAATATGAGCATGTACTCGTGGCAAGCTCGCACTCTTAGGCGCAATAGAAAGCTCTCATAGGGTTCCAATCCTCATTCGTTCGAATCTGAGCATGTACTCATGGCAAGCTCGCACACTTAGGCGCAATAGAAAGCTCTCATGGGGTTCCAATCCTCGTTCGTTCGAATCTGAGCATTTACTCGTGTCAAGCTCGCACACTTTGGGCGTAATAGAACGCTCTCTTGGGGTTTCAATGCTCGTTCGTTCGAATCTGAGCGTGTACTCGTGGCAATCTCGCACTCTTAGGGCGTAATAGAACGCTCTTTTGGGGTTTCAATTCTCATTCGTTCGAATGTGAACATGTACTCGTGGCAAGCTCGCACTCTTTGAGCATAATAGAACGCTCTCATGGGGTTTCAATCCTCGTTCGTTCGAATCTGAGCATGTACTCGTTGTAAGCTCGCACTCTTAGGCGTAATAGAACGCACTCATGGGGTTTCCATCCTCGTTCGTTCGAATCTGAGCATGTACTCGTGGCAAGCACGCACTCTTTGGGCGTAATAGAACGAACTCATGGGGTTTCACTCCTCGTTCGTTCGAATCTGAGCATCGACTCGTGGCAAGCTCGCACTCTATGGGCGTAATAGCACGCTCTCATAGGGTTTCAATGCTCGTTCGTTCGAATGTGAACATGTACTCGTGGCAAGCTCGCACTCTTTGGGCGTAAAATCCTCGTTCGTTCGAATCTGAGCATGTACTCGTGACAACCTCGCACTCTTAGGCCTAATAGAACGCTCTCATGGGGTTTGAATCCTCGTTCGTTCGAATCTGAGCATGTACTCGTGGCAAGCTCGCACTCTTTGGGCGTAATGGAACACTCTCATGGGGTTTCAATCCTCGTTCGTTCGAATCTGAGCATGTAATCTTGGCAAGCTTGCACTCTTAGACGTAATAGAACGCTCTCATGGGATTTCTATCCTCGTTCGTTCGAATCTGAGCATGTACTTGTGGCAAGCTCGCACTCTTTGGGCGTAATAGAATGCTCTCATGAGGTTTCAATCCTCATTCGTTTGAATCTGAGCATGTACTCGTGGCAAGCTCGCACTCTTAGGCGCAATAGAAAGCTCTCACTGGGCTCCAATCCTCGTTCGTTCGAATCTGAGCATGTACTCGTGGCAAGCTCGCACTCTTTGGGCGTAATAGAATGCTCTCATGGGGTTTCAATCCTCGTTCGTTCGAATCTGAGCTTGTACTCATGGCAATCTCGCACTCTTAGGGCGTAATAGAACGCTCTCATGGGGTTTCAATACTCGTTCGTTCGAATCTGAGCATGTACTCGTGGCAAGCTCGCACTGTTAGGCGCAATAGAAAGCTCTCTCGGGGTTCCAATCCTTGTTCGTACGAATCTGAGCATGTACTCGTGGCAAGCTCGCAATCTTTGGGCATAATAGAACGCTCTCATGGGGTTTCAATCCTCGTTCGTTCGAATATGAGCATGTACTCGTGGCAAGCTCGCACTCTTAGGCGCAATAGAAAGCTCTCATGGGGTTCCAATCCTCGTTCGTTCGAATATGAGCATGTACTCGTGGCAAGCTCGCACTCTTAGGCGCAATAGAAAGCTCTCATGGGGTTCCAATCCTCGTTCGTTCGAATCTGAGCATGTACTCGTGGCAAGCTCGCACTCTTTGGGCATAATAGAACGCTCTCATGGGGTTTCCAATCCTCGTTCGTTCGAATATGAGCATGTACTCGTGGCAAGCTCGCACTCTTAGGCGCAATAGAAAGCTCTCTTGGGGTTCCAATCCTCGTTCGTTCGAATCTGAGCATGTACTCGTGGCAAGCTCGCACTCTTTGGGCATAATAGAACGCTCTCGTGGGGTTTCAATCATCGTTCGTTCGAATATGAGCATGTACTCGTGGCAAGCTCGCACTCTTAGGCGCAATAGAAAGCTCTCATGGGGTTCCAATCCTCGTTCGTTCGAATATGAGTATGTACTCGTGGCAAGCTCGCACTCTTAGGCGCAATAGAAAGCTCTCATGGGGTTCCAATCCTCGTTCGTTCGAATCTGAGCATGTACTCGTGGCATGCCCGCACACTTTGGGCATAACCGAACGCTCTCATGGGGTTTCAATCCTCGTTCGTTCGAATATGAGCATGTACTCATGGCAAGCTCGCACTCTTAGGCGCAATAGAAAGCTCTCATAGGGTTCCAATCCTCATTCGTTCGAATCTGAGCATGTACTCATGGCAAGCTCGCACTCTTAGGCGCAATAGAAAGCTCTCATGGGGTTCCAATCCTCGTTCGTTCGAATCTGAGCATGTACTCGTGTCAAGCTCGCACACTTTGGGCGTAATAGAACGCTCTCTTGGGGTTTCAATGCTCGTTCGTTCGAATCTGAGCGTGTACTCGTGGCAATCTCGCACTCTTAGGGCGTAATAGAATGCTCTTTTGGGGTTTCAATTCTCGTTCGTTCGAATGTGAACATGTACTCGTGGCAAGCTCGCACTCTTTGAGCATAATAGAACGCTCTCATGGGGTTTCAATCCTCGTTCGTTCGAATCTGAGCATGTACTCGTTGTAAGCTCGCACTCTTAGGCGTAATAGAACGCTCTCATGGGGTTTCCATCCTCGTTCGTTCGAATCTGAGCATGTACTCGTGGCAAGCATGCACTCTTTGGGCGTAATAGAACGCACTCATGGGGTTTCACTCCTCGTTCGTTCGAATCTGAGCATCGACTCGTGGCAAGCTCGCACTCTATGGGCGTAATAGCACGCTCTCATAGGGTTTCAATGCTCGTTCGTTCGAATGTGAACATGTACTCGTGGCAAGCTCGCACTCTTTGGGCGTAAAATCCTCGTTCGTTCGAATCTGAGCATGTACTCGTGACAACCTCGCACTCTTAGGCCTAATAGAACGCTCTAATGGGGTTTGAATCCTCGTTCGTTCGAATCTGATCATGTACTCGTGGCAAGCTCGCACTCTTTGGGCGTAATGGAACGCTCTCATGGGGTTTCAATCCTCGTTCGTTCGAATCTGAGCATGTAATCTTGGCAAGCTCGCACTCTTAGGCGTAATAGAACGCTCTCATGGGATTTCAATCCTCGTTCGTTCGAATCTGAGCATGTACTTGTGGCAAGCTCGCACTCTTTGGGCGTAATAGAATGCTCTCATGAGGTTTCAATCCTCGTTCGTTTGAATCTGAGCATGTACTCGTGGCAAGCTCGCACTCTTAGGCGCAATAGAAAGCTCTCACGGGGCTCCAATCCTCTTTCGTTCGAATCTGAGCATGTACTCGTGGCAAGGTCGCACTCTTTGGGCGTAATAGAATGCTCTCATGGGGTTTCAATCCTCGTTCGTTCGAATCTGAGCTTGTACTCATGGCAATCTCGCACTCTTAGGGCGTAATAGAACGCTCTCATGGGGTTTCAATCCTCGTTCGTTCGAATCTGAGCATGTACTCGTGGCAAGCTCGCACTGTTAGGCGCAATAGAAAGCTCTCTCGGGGTTCCAATCCTTGTTCGTACGAATCTGAGCATGTACTCGTGGCAAGCTCGCACTCTTTGGGCATAATAGAACGCTCTCATGGGGTTTCAATCCTCGTTCGTTCGAATATGAGCATGTACTCGTGGCAAGCTCGCACTCTTAGGCGCAATAGAAAGCTCTCATGGGGTTCCAATCCTCGTTCGTTCGAATATGAGCATGTACTCGTGGCAAGCTCGCACTCTTAGGCGCAATAGAAAGCTCTCATGGGGTTCCAATCCTCGTTCGTTCGAATCTGAGCATGTACTCGTGGCAAGCTCGCACTTTTTGGGCATAATAGAACGCTCTCATGGGGTTTCCAATCCTCGTTCGTTCGAATATGAGCATGTACTCGTGGCAAGCTCGCACTCTTAGGCGCAATAGAAAGCTCTCTTGGGGTTCCAATCCTCGTTCGTTCGAATCTGAGCATGTACTCGTGGCAAGCTCGCACTCTTTGGGCATAATAGAACGCTCTCGTGGGGTTTCAATCATCGTTTGTTCGAATATGAGCATGTACTCGTGGCAAGCTCGCACTCTTAGGCGCAATAGAAAGCTCTCATGGGGTTCCAATCCTCGTTCGTTCGAATATGAGTATGTACTCGTGGCAAGCTCGCACTCTTAGGCGCAATAGAAAGCTCTCATGGGGTTCCAATCCTCGTTCGTTCGAATCTGAGCATGTACTCGTGGCATTCCCGCACACTTTGGGCATAACCGAACGTTCTCATGGGGTTTCAATCCTCGTTCGTTCGAATATGAGCATGTACTCGTGGCAAGCTCGCACTCTTAGGCGTAATAGAAAGCTCTCATAGGGTTCCAATCCTCGTTCGTTCGAATCTGAGCATGTACTCATGGCAAGCTCGCACTCTTAGGCGCAATAGAAAGCTCTCATGGGGTTCCAATCCTCGTTCGTTCGAATCTGAGCATGTACTCGTGTCAAGCTCGCACACTTTGGGCATAATAGAACGCTCTCTTGGGGTTTCAATGCTCGTTCGTTCGAATCTGAGCATGTACTCGTGGCAAGCTCGCACACCTTGGGCGTGATAGAATGCTCTCATGGGGTTTCAATCCTCGTTCGTTCGAATATGAGCATGTACTCGTGGCAAGTTCGCACTGTTAGGCGCAATAAAAAGCTCTCTCGGGGTTCCAATCCTTGTTCGTACGAATCTGAGCATGTACTCGTGGTAAGCTCGCACTCTTTGGGCATAATAGAACGCTCTCATGGGGTTTCAATCCTCGTTCGTTCGAATATGAGCATGTACTCGTGGCGAGCTCACACTCTTAGGCGCAATAGAAAGCTCTCATGGGGTTCCAATCCTCGTTCGTTCGAATATGAGCATGTACTTGTGGCCAACTCGCACTCTTAGGCGCAATAGAAAGCTCTCATGGGGTTTCAATCCTCGTTCGTTCGAATCTGAGCATGTACTCGTGGCAAGCTCGCACTCTTTGGGCATAATAGAATGCTCTCATGGGGTTTCAATCCTCGTTCGTTCGAATATGAGCATGTACTCGTGGCAAGCTCGCACTCTTAGGCGCAATAGAAAGCTCTCACGGGGTTCCAATCCTCGTTCGTTCGAATCTGAGCATGTACTCATGGCAAGCTCGCACTCTTAGGCGCAATAGAAAGCTCTCATGGGGTTCCAATCCTCGTTCGTTCGAATCTGAGCATGTACTTGTGGCAAGCTCGCACTCTTTGGGCGTAATAGAACGATGTGATGGGATTTCAGTCCTCGTTCGTTCGAATCTGAGCGTGTACTCGTGGCAATCTCGCACTCTTAGGGCGTAATTGAATGCTCTTTTGGGGTTTCAATTCTCGTTCGTTCGAATGTGAACATGTACTCGTGTAGTACACTGAACTTTAGCAAATTGCAAGGTTCTAGTGTGAGATTAATACTTTGTGCTAATCTGGAAGTTCTGATTTTGTTTTGAGCTCTTGGGAGCGTTTTCGGGACTTGAGAAGTGCGAAAATGGACTCCGGTAGTCAAAATCTGTAAAAACTGCAGGTTTGACATTGCGTACCGGTATGTGATCTTGGGATACCGGGCCCTCGTGGGAGCCTACCAGGCACATGCACAGACCCGCCGTGTACCTCAAAGCAAACACAATGTACACAAGGCGTCTATAACAATAACAACAACAAGAATAAGGAATACATCCTAAACAAGGTGATCAGAGCAAGAACATAGTTCTACAACTAAAATAAATCCACACAACTAACATCTCAAGATATACAATAAAATTATACATCTTATCAACTAATAGATCAACCAATCAACAAAACTATACATCTTTCATTCAAAATACAATGAAAGGAACACAAGGTATGCCTACAACAACACCGTAGAGGCTCTAGCTAGCTGCTAACCCCTCGCCGCGATCCCAAGCCTCTCCTGCTGCGAAAGGCTCTGAAATAAAACCCAACAACAATGGGGGTGAGAACTATTATCAATAGTTCCCAGTGGGTAAGCCGCCGAGAGTGGCGAATTACACCGCTAGGTCAACTGAGGCAAGATAGTATAACTGAAACATAAAGCATAAAATATCTAATGCTAAACAGATAGTTCTACAACTATCCTGCCTCCAATGACTAAATCATCTACATGAACATGGATATGCTCTATTGTCATATGCTCTCAATCTAATTATACAAATTTCATGCATGTCAAATTAATACCATGATCAATCACATATGTTCTAATGTAATAAACTCACTATATGTCAAGTTTTATTATTACGCATATGTCTTCTCTCCAACAATAAGAACTCTATGTCCACTAATCACTAGTGTGCCAAGTCATGTCTCACTACATGCAATGCCACAAGGTCACCACCCAACACTATGTCCATACACTATATGTATATGCATCAATTAATTAGGGTGTCAAATGTCACAATTACGGTTAAAATAGCCTCTTACTATATGAATGTTCACCTTTGCATAAAACCATAACCATGTAGTCATAAAAGAATACAATAGAGGGATGTTCACTTGTGCCGAGCCTAATGGCTCCGTGGTAGTCAACACCTCACGCTTTGGTGAGCCTTACCCACGGCGGTTCCATTTCGGCGCTCTCTCTAACACACGGGCGCGAAATAACTGTCGCGAGGCCAACTCCGGAGTGCCGGCTTGTAGGGAGCGACCCTCACAAGCATGTGTAAACGAGCATAGTGGCTAACAAGCAACAATCAACCATAATAATAATACCATATGTTTAATTTCACATTATGTCAAAACATGTCATATTATGTTTTCTACATTCAATAGCCAATATGCTAAAGGTCAACCATATCATGTTGTTCTCCAATTGTCCTTTGGTATGTCTCTACCAATATGCCCATGTCTCTAACATGTAAATGTCCATCTCTTTGTTTACTAAATTCATAAATCATGCATTGTTCTAATGCCGTATATCATGCATTCTACCGATGCCAAAACTATGCATTATACTAATGCTGTAATCCATGCATTCTACAATGCTATAACAGTGCATTCTACGATGTCAACGAGTCCATAATCATGCCATGCATAAGCTACAACAACCTCTACTACATAGAGTATAGAGCTATCATGCAAGTGTTTAAATAACCCAATGGACTCTCGTTTAATCAATTATAATTATCAATGCAAATGGAATTTCATTCCTCATGTCTTAAAGACGGAATCATCTCCGCCCGAAGTCACAATGACCGTCAAAGTTGCTCACCTAGATGAGGTGCAACAACTTATCATGCAATTGCCATAACTTCTCTTTTCCCTATACGAGCATACTTTGGTATGCTAAGAGAGTTCACTAGTCCACCACTCAAGTAGTGTCTCATATGATGCTCATCTCTAGCATGCATAACATACTTAGCATTTCCTAATGCATCATTACACTAATAGTGCAAATACTCTAGCATGCATAATATTCTCATAATGCCATACTATATGAAATATGCATTTTTCATAAACAACTTGCACGTCTCATGCAATTACAACTTTCATAACATGAACTCTACCATATAGAGTATGCAATTCTCATATATGCTATACATATATCATGATCCCAATATTTCTATCATGTCAAAATAAGCATGATTATGCAACAATTCAACTCTAAAATATTAGAGGAGACATAGGGGGAGTTCACCCATTTCGGTGAGGTCAAACCCACCGGATACCCGTCGAAACCTCGCAGTACTTCGAAACGAAGTTGTCCCTCGAGTTTCTCATACCCTAAGATAATTTTCCAAGGGGTTAGGGGTATCGAACAAGCAATTTCGAAAACCACCAAAAACTATGAGGTAAAAGGGTGAAAATTATCTTGAGCAAGTAAAACTTGTTCTACGTCCAAATTGAGGTTAGAGATCTTCAAATCTAACCTACAACAACAATCTACACCCATCAAAACCACCTCAAGAGCTCTCATTCGAGAAACCCCAAATAAAACCCTAATTTTCTAAAAACTAGGTTTTCCATGCTAATCTCAAGCAAAAACACAAATAGAGGTTGTAAGAGAGTTTACTAACCTCAAATCAAGCATCCAACCGGGCTTACACAAGCTAGGGTTGAAGATCCATCCTCCAACAAGCTCTCCTCAAAGGCCACGAGCTCCCTCCAAGCCTAGGAGCACTCCTCCATGAAGAAAATGGAGGAAAAAGAGATCAAAATATGATCTAGAGAGGTTGGAGAAGAGAAAATCTAGAGAGAGAGAGAGGGAAAACCCTACCTTTATTCTCCCAAGCCTCAGCCAACAATGGCTGAGAAAGAGGGTGAAAGGGTACTTAACCCAATGCACAATATCCACTTAGGCCCCTCAAAAAGCCAAAATTGCCAAAACTGCACAATTGCACTCTGCAGCACCGTATACCGGTATGCGCATGTGTATACCGGTATACTATGCAATTTCTGCAAAACCCGAGCCTCGGCCAAACAGGCCACGCGAAGGGATTCCGATATGCGACTTCCCAGTACCGGTACTAAACGCTCCAATACCGGTACGCCAACTCCAGTACCGGTACGCAGTGCATTCCGGTACCCGCTGCCGCATTCCGCAGAACCCGAGAGCTGCGCACAACCAGTCTTCACTGGATTTCGGTATCCCTAACCCAGATACCGATATGCAATGCAAAATCTGTACTTTTGCAGATTTTGACTTCCGGAGTCCGTTTTCGCACTTTCTAAGTCCCGAAAACACTCCGAAGCTCACCCAACTCAACTCAAAACTCCAGAATAGTATAAGCCACTATTCTCTCACTAGAACTCCGCAATTTGCTAAAGTTCAGTGTACTACATACTCCCCTCCTAAAAAGGAGTTTCGTCCGCGAAACTACGGATCAACAACCATCAACAAACAGCAACCAAAGGAGATAAGAATATCGCCCTCGCAGTGAAGCCTCCAGCTCTCACACCATGCATCGCATCCAAGATGTTGTTCCCAAGCATCTTGTAGTAGGAATAGTGATGATTCCGAATTCCTACATTCCACAAGTCCAATCCAACAATATGCTCCTTGAAGTTTAGATCTTCATGCAGCTCTAAAGAAACGTCATCCACCATCGGGGACGAATTCAAATACTCGCTCGGAGCGTCCACACACTTCATATACCTTCAACAGAATCGAAGTAAAACAGCTCGACATGCCACCAAGCCCATTTGCCTCATGGTCTCAAATAATCCAAAGGATCTGAAACTTAGATTCCTCATACACAACGCTCTTGGATTTCCTTAGCCAAGTATCACTATTAGATCATCAGATTCAGATGTCCAAAATCCTATCTCTCACCGAGAATCATCCAATGGCTCAAATTCCAAAGCGGTAGAGCTAGTTGCTCTACGCAATCGCACAATTTACCAAGGTATACTTGTGCGAAAATTCATCAATCCAATCCAGGTGAATAGCTACTCCTATTCACAACCTCTCAACAATCATCACGTCTAGCTTAGGAACGAGACAATCCAATTCCGGAGACTCCGGCAATCCTCTATTCCTACCAAGTAGATAGCCTTCACATAGCATATCTCATAAATCTTGCTATCACAGGTACAACTTGTCGGTTCCACCGTCAAGACACTTTCTGACAGTCCACTAGGAATTTATCAGCTGCTGCACTCTTGATTCTCGACTGCACCATTTACCAGTCGGGATCAAAGCTAACTCCCGTGATCCGATCCAAAGGACAGATATCACATCATATCACTCATCTCATCGATGTCTCTAGTACATCAGTCTCTAACCTGTTTCACAACTTCAACTCATTCTCCTGAGTGAAGAGACATCTCCAACAATAAGATCTGGGTGCACTTCACACCACTAACAATGCATAAAATTGCCACATTTTCCAAGCAAATGCCATGGCAATCTTTTCCAATTCACAATTTGGCGACTCCTCTTGCATTCTCTCACTTGCTGAAAGGCCAACCTTACCTTTCCGTTCCACACCAGAGCGCAACTCAATCCGCGGAGAGAAACATAACTACAAAACACAAAGCCCACCTCCGGGGTAACCAAGGTTGGCGGTCGTCGACCATACCAACAGTTCCAAGAACTTCTCTCACACATATCCTTCCAAAAGGTCTAATCCTTTTATGTGGGAGTTAAAAGAAGGGAGTAGACAACTCAAAAATCTCCCCACAATTATCCATAACGTCCAATCAAACTAGGAAGTTTGAACTTCGATCACATCCGCTTGTCTCAATCCACTATGGATAGTTTGGTTTCCTTGAGATCTCCACTCATAACCACTTTGGCATCAACTGCCAAGGGACACTAGTCCTCACAACCAAATCAGCACGCCTCCAATCTGAAGCACTTGCAGTCCTCATTCAAAGGAATCTTCATGGTCTTCATCGCCTCTCGACTTCCAACTTGTCGTCGATGCGCACAGGGACCAAGACACCCAGAAGGGCCAAACACCACAACACACAAGAGCATCAACAGCTCGAGCGACATCACGACAATTTCGTAATGTCTACACCGAGTAAACAAGTTACCCTCGGTCCAAACTCAAACATCGATCCAACGAGAGTAGTACTCAGATTGCAACTACCCTCGAGTAAAACCAGAATTCATGGAGCTTGATCAAACAGATCAACAGATCTCATCTACGAGTGCATATCCTTGATCGTGACCCTACCGAGTTCACGATAGTCGACCCACAGTCGAAATGACCCGTCCACCCAAAACAAACGAGATCGATACTCCACAAGAGGAAACACTAGGCAAAAGAGGTCTCCAGACCAAGCCTTCAACTCTCACAACACAACCGGGATTGCACAAGCAACTCCCTCACAAGAGGCATCCTCGCTTTTGAGGATTCTCCACACTCACCAAAAGTGCTGGCCCAAAGGCCACGTGCTCACTCAGCCAATATCCAGGCTTGGGCAGGTGAAACGATCATCGCAATTAGCGAACCTCCAAGCCCCCAGAAAACACTATTTCGTGTCCAAGATCCCAAAGCACTACAGCTCGGCTCACAAACTCATCGGCAATCAGATAGCCGAAGAGCCAGCCCAAGTTCAAATTAGAACTATACGCTCTCAGCCACATAAAGCCAATCGCTTCGTTGGCGCACAACACATCCAAAGCTAACGGAGTACAAGAACAGTACTCTCAAGTCCAAACACTCAGGACCACTCAATTTGCAACGACAAGGAATGAGTTCCCTGCCATGCATTCGGCAAACAGCCGAACCAAAACCACAATCACAACAAACAACAAACAAACTCCAATACTACGAGCTGCGACAACCTCCATCGTCGCTGCGTCATCATCCGCCCGTCATACAGGCACACACATATCCAAAGCCGGCCGCGCGCGAAGTCGGTCCCAATATTGTCGACACCGTTCTCCTCAAACACTCCAACTGGGAATGGCCTACCTGGCCACGAGGAGAGTACTTGCCCCAACTCCAAGAGTATCATCGGGTACATGCGGACTCCACCGCTCACACGTCACAATAGTCGATGACGATTTGACGTCCCATTAACATCCTGCTAAAGGTCCACCTTCTCGAGATCAATTTCTCCTTGATCACTTGATTGTCCTCTTACGATAGACTCGCCACTCATAGTAGCTTCCTTTTGCCGTCCCAACGATCTCCGCGTCTCTCGCCCTTATCAAGGTACGATTCGCATTCTCACAACATTTCCTGAGGTCGACTGCCAACTGGATTAACAAATCCTCTAGTTGCTTAATCCTCTCGTCTGCCGGCACAAAGTCTCAACTTGGAGTAATCATCATAATTGATCGCCGCTCCACCACACTCGCTGAATTTATCAGTTGTTCTCTCAACTTCAGGGTCTCACCAAATCCGGAGGATGCAGAAATCCCGCCTCGGCCGCCTTCGAGTGCGTCGATCACCACTCAAGCTGCAACAAGCAAAACATGCGCAGGTGAAACACCCCACGCCAACGCATCCCCACACAAGACTATAACCCCAATCATGCGAAAGTAATGAAGTGGACTCCCACTATTCCCCGATGTCACGTTGTCGGCCGCCAACGTGACCCTCCAAGGGTATAGAAGTGGTTCACTCCGATCTAACTCCAACTCCTTTGGAGCTTTAGAAATGACCCAATCATAATACTTTCGCCAATAAGTCACAAGAGATACCGTCTCTCACGTTCCTATTCCTTATCGTCCAACCTGCCTAAGGTTTACTAGGTCCACTAAGACTCAACCCTAGGCTCTGATACCACTATAATCTGTCACGCCCCGGGCCCTCGTGGGAGCCTACCAGGCACGTGCACAGACCCGCCGTGTACCTCAAAGCAAACACAATGTACACAAGGCGTCTATAACAATAACAACAACAAGAATAAGGAATACATCCTAAACAAGGTGATCAGAGCAAGAATATAGTTCTACAACTAAAACAAATCCACACAACTAACATCTCAAGATATACAATAAAATTATACATCTTATCAACTAATAGATCAACCAATCAACAAAACTATACATCTTTCATTCAAAATACAATGAAAGGAACACAAGGTATGCCTACAACAACACCGTAGAGGCTCTAGCTAGCTGCTAACCCCTCGCCGCGATCCCAAGCCTCTCCTGCTGCGAAAGGCTCTGAAATAAAACCCAACAACAATGGGGGTGAGAACTATTATCAATAGTTCCCAGTGGGTAAGCCGCCGAGAGTGGCGAATTACACCGTTAGGTCAACTGAGGCAAGATAGTATAACTGAAACATAAAACATAAAATATCTAATGCTAAACAGATAGTTCTACAACTATCCTGCCTCCAATGACTAAATCATCTACATGAACATGGATATGCTCTATTGTCATATGCTCTCAATCTAATTATACAAATTTCATGCATGTCAAATTAATGCCATGATCAATCACATATGTTCTAATGTAATAAACTCACTATATGTCAAGTTTTATTATTACGCATATGTCTTGTCTCCAACAATAAGAACTCTATGTCCACTAATCACTAGTGTGCCAAGTCATGTCTCACTACATGCAATGCCACAAGGTCACCACCCAACACTATGTCCATACACTATATGTATATGCATCAATTAATTAGGGTGTCAAATGTCACAATTACGGTTAAAATAGCCTCTTACTATATGAATGTTCACCTTTGCATAAAACCATAACCATGTAGTCATAAAAGAATACAATAGAGGGATGTTCACTTGTGCCGAGCCTAATGGCTCCGTGGTAGTCAACACCTCACGCTTTGGTGAGCCTTACCCACGGCGGTTCCATTTCGGCGCTCTCTCTAACACACGGGCGAAATAACTGTCGCGAGGCCAACTCCGGAGTGCCGGCTTGTAGGGAGCGACCCTCACAAGCATGTGTAAACGAGAATAGTGGCTAACAAGCAACAATCAACCATAATAATAATACCATATGTTTAATTTCACATTATGTCAAAACATGTCATATTATGTTTTCTACATTCAATAGCCAATATGCTAAAGGTCAACCATATCATGTTGTTCTCCAATTGTCCTTTGGTATGTCTCTACCAATATGCCCATGTCTCTAACATGTAAATGTCCATCTCTTTGTTTACTAAATTCATAAATCATGCATTGTTCTAATGCCGTATATCATGCATTCTACCGATGCCAAAACTATGCATTATACTAATGCTGTAATCCATGCATTCTACAATGCTATAACAGTGCATTCTACGATGTCAACGAGTCCATAATCATGCCATGCATAAGCTACAACAACCTCTACTACATAGAGTATAGAGCTATCATGCAAGTGTTTAAATAACCCAATGGACTCTCGTTTAATCAATTATAATTATCAATGCAAATGGAATTTCATTCCTCATGTCTTAAAGACGGAATCATCTCCGCCCGAAGTCACAATGACCGTCAAAGTTGCTCACCTAGATGAGGTGCAACAACTTATCATGCAATTGCCATAACTTCTCTTTTCCCTATACGAGCATACTTTGGTATGCTAAGAGAGTTCACTAGTCCACCACTCAAGTAGTGTCTCATATGATGCTCATCTCTAGCATGCATAACATACTTAGCATTTTCTAATGCATCATTACACTAATAGTGCAAATACTCTAGCATGCATAATATTCTCATAATGCCATACTATATGAAATATGCATTTTTCATAAACAACTTGCACGTCTCATGCAATTACAACTTTCATAACATGAACTCTACCATATAGAGTATGCAATTCTCATATATGCTATACATATATCATGATCCCAATATTTCTATCATGTCAAAATAAGCATGATTATGCAACAATTCAACTCTAAAATATTAGAGGAGACATAGGGGGAGTTCACCCATTTCGGTGAGGTCAAACCCACCGGATACCCGTCGAAACCTCGCAGTACTTCGAAACGAAGTTGTCCCTCGAGTTTCTCATACCCTAAGATAATTTTCCAAGGGGTTAGGGGTATCGAACAAGCAATTTCGAAAACCACAAAAAACTATGAGGTAAAAGGGTGAAAATTACCTTGAGCAAGTAAAACTTGTTCTACGTCCAAATTGAGGTTAGAGATTTTCAAATCTAACCTACAACAACAATCTACACCCATCAAAACCACCTCAAGAGCTCTCATTCGAGAAACCCCAAATAAAACCCTAATTTTCTAGAAACTAGGTTTTCCATGCTAATCTCAAGCAAAAACACAAATAGAGGTTGTAAGAGAGTTTACTAACCTCAAATCAAGCATCCAACCGGGCTTACACAAGCTAGGGTTGAAGATCCATCCTCCAACAAGCTCTCCTCAAAGGCCACAAGCTCCCTCCAAGCCTAGGAGCACTCCTCCATGAAGAAAATGGAGGAAAAAGAGATCAAAATATGATCTAGAGAGGTTGGAGAAGAGAAAATCTAGAGAGAGAGAGAGGGAAAACCCTACCTTTCTTCTCCCAAGCCTCAGCCAATAATGGCTGAGAAAGAGGGTGCAAGGGTACTTAACCCAATGCACAATATCCACTTAGGCCCCTCAAAAAGCCAAAATTGCCAAAACTGCAAAATTGCACTCTGCAGCACCGTATACCGGTATGCGCATGTGTATACCGGTATACTATGCAATTTCTGCAAAACCCGAGCCTCGGCCAAACAGGCCACGCGAAGGGATTCCGGTATGCAACTTCCCAGTACCGGTACTAAACGCTCCAATACCGGTACGCCAACTCCAGTACCGGTACGCAGTGCATTCCGGTACCCGCTGCCGCATTCCGCAGAACCCGAGAGCTGCGCACAACCAGTCTTCACTGGATTCCGGTATCCTTAACCCAGATACCGGTATGCAATGCAAAATCTGCACTTTTGCAGATTTTGACTTCCGGAGTCCGTTTTCGCACTTTCTAAGTCCCGAAAACACTCCAAAGCTCACCCAACTCAACTCAAAACTCCAGAATAGTATAAGCCACTATTCTCTCACTAGAACTCCGCAATTTGCTAAAGTTCAGTGTACTACATCTTGGGTTCTGCGGAATCCCGTTGGCAATATCGGAATGGGCTGGCATTCCGGTATGTGCAGATCGCGTACCGGTATTGGAGTGATTAGTACCGGTACTGGCATCAGCGCGTACCGGAATCCCTTCGCGAGGCCTGTTTGGCCGAGGCTCGGGTTTGCGGGATTTCTGGCCAGATACCGGTATGCCCATACGCATACCGGTATACAGTGCCGAAATCCTGTTCTGAGCTGTTTTGTAAGTGTTGGCTTTTGGAGGGGTGTTAGGGCAATTGTTACAACATGTAACTTAACCCTTCACACCCCCCCCCCTCACAGCCATTTGTGCTGTGGACTTAGGAGAAAAAGGTAGGTTTTCTCCCTTTCTCTCTCTAGATACTTGGTTCCATGGTGAGGGAAACCTAGGGTTTGATCTCTTTTTCCTTTTCCTTTTCAATCAAGCTTGCTAGCTTGCTCTTGGAGGAACGTGGTGGAGAAGAGGTGTCACGCCCCGGGCCCTCGTGGGAGCCTACCAGGCACGTGCACAGACCCGCCGTGTACCTCAAAACAAAACACAATGTACACAAGGCGTCTATGCTAACAACAATCAAGTAGAATAAGGAATACATCCTAGACAAGGTGATCAGAGCGAGAACATAATTCTACAACTAAAACAAGATCAACACAACTAAAATCTCAAGGTATACAATAAAATTATACATCTTAACAATACTAGGAGATCACTCTCTAGAAAACAACTATACACCTTTCATACAAATACAATGAAAGGATACCATGGTATGCCTACAACAATATCGTAGAGGCTCTAGCTAGCTGCTAACCCCTCGCCACGATCCCAAGCCTCTCCTGCTGCGGAAGGCTCTGAAATAAAAACCCAACAACAATGGGGGTGAGAACTATTATCAATAGTTCCCAGTGGGTAAGCCGCCGAGAGTGGCGAATTACACCGCTAGGTCAACTGAGGCAAGATAGTAAAACTGAAACATAAAGCATAAAGCATAAAATGCTAAACAGGTAAATCTACTACTATCATGCCTCCAATGAATAAATCATCTACATGAACATGAATATGCTCTATCGTCATAAGCTCAACATTTAATTACACGGATTACATGCGTGTCAAATTAACGCCATGATCAATTACATATGATTTGATGTCATAAACTCACTATATGTCAAGTTTTACTATTACATGTATGACTTGTCACCAACTACAAGTATGAAATGTATAACCAATTTCCCACGACATGTATGAACCATATGACTTGTTCCCAACTATATGTATGTTATGTTCACTAATCGCTAGTGTGCCAAGTCATGTCAATGTCTCACTACATGTAATGCCACAAAGTCACCACCCAATACTACGTCCATCAGCTACATCTATATGTACCGATTAATTAGGGTGTCAAATGTCACATTCCTCACCATATTTCCTACCATAAAGGACTTTTCAAGTCTCGGCTTGTGCCGTGCCTAATGGCCCCGTGGTAGTCAACATTCTCGCTAGAATGAGCCTCCCCCACGGCAATCCACTTCGGCGCCCATATAACCTGCACACAGGCGATCATCGTCGCAAAAGGCCCACTCCGGAGTGCCGGCTTGTAGGGAGCGACCATCACAAGCATTCGCGAATGAGCACAATGGCATTAACAAGCATAGTCAACAGCATAAGAAATACGTTCATCATGTCTAAAACATGGAATAGCCCACCAATGTTTAAGGATCTAACATTATGTCATAATGTCAACCTAATTATTCACCTAAGTGAAATATAATATGCTTAACCTCATACTATGTCAAAACATGTCATATCATGTTTATTACATTCAATAGCCAATATGCTAAATGTCAATAATCTAATGTTGTTCTCAAATTATCCGTTGGTATGTCCCTACCAATATGCACATGTCTCTAACATGTAAAAGTTCATCTCTCAGTTTACTAAGTTCATAAACCATGCATTATTCTAATGCCACATATCATGCATTCTACAAATGCCAAAACCATGCATTATTCTAATGCCATGTATTATGCATTCTACAAATGCCAACAAGTCCATAAACCATGCCATGCATGAGCTACACTAACCTCTACTACATAGAGTATAAAAGCTATCATGCAAGTATTCCTTTAGCCAAGAACTCATATTTAACCAATTACAATTTTCAATACAAATAGAACCCCTTTCCTCATGTCTTAAACATGGAATCATTTCCACGACCAAAAGGTCGAGCCCAAAACCAACAATGCCAATCACAGTTGCTCACCTAGTTGAGGTGCAACATACATTTGTCATAGTCTCTCTTTTCTCTATACAAGCATACATATATTGCATTTGCCATATCTTCTCTTTTCTCTATACAAGCATACTTTAGCATGCTAAGAGAGTTCACTAAATCGACAACTAAGTAGTGTCTCATATGACACTTCTTTCTAGCATGCATATCTTAATTAGTATTTCCTAATGCATCAATGCACTATTAGTGCAAATACCCTAGCATGCATGTTATTCTCATAATGCCACACAATATGTACTATGCATTTTTTCATGCACAACATGTATGTCTCATGCAATCACAATTATAATCATGCCATAATTATCATAATTATGCATCTAATCAATCCTATAACAAGATAGGAGACATAGGGGGAGTTCACCCATTTCGGTGAGGTCAGACCCACCGGATAACCGTCGAAACCTCGCAGTACTTCAAAACGAAGTTGTCCCCCGAGCTTCACATACCCTAAGATAATTTTCCAAGGGGTTACAAGTTTCGAACGAACAAATTCGAAAACCACCAAAATCCATGAGGTAAATGGGTGAAAAATACATTGAGTAAGTAGAACTTGTTCTAGGTCCAAATTGAGGTTAGGGATCTTCAAATCCAACCTACAACAACATTCTACACCCATCAATTCAACCTCAAGAGCTCACAATCACGAAATCCTAAATAAAACCCTAGTTTTCATGAAACTAGGTTTTCATGCAAATCTCAAGCAAAAATCACAAATAGAGGTTGTAAAAGGGTTTACTAACCTCAAATCAAGCTCCCAACAAAGCTCAAACATGCTAGGGTTGAAGCTAAGCCCACCAACAAGCTCCTCTCATCCATCCCGAGCTCCCATCAAAGCCAAGAAGCAGCTCCATGAAGAAAATGGAGAAAAAGGAGAGATTAAAACCTCAAATCAAGTGTTTGGGAGCAAGAAAACCAAGAGAGAAAGGAAGAGAACTCACCTCCTTCTTCTCTCAAGCCTCAGCAACACTGGGCAACAAGAGAGGGTTGAGGGGATATATTACATGATGTAACAATATCCCCTAAGGCCCCTCAAAACTCAGAAATTGCAAAACTGCACGAAATCTGATTCTGCAGCACTGCGTACCGGTATACGAATTGGCATACCGGTACTAATTAAATCAGTACCCGTATGCCAAAATCAGTACCCGAATGCAGTACAAATTCTGCACCTTATGCAGAATTTGATTTTCGGAGTCCGTTTTCGCCATTTTTAAGCCACGAAAACACTCCCAAGTTCACCAAACTCAACCCAAAACTCCAGAATAGTATAAGGCACTATTCTCTCACTAGAACTCCGCAATTTGCTAAAGTTCAGTGTACTACATACTCCCCTCCTAAAAAGGAGTTTCGTCCGCGAAACTACGGATCAACAACCAACAACCAAACAGCAAAACCTGAGGAGATAAAAACATCGCCCCTATTATGCAAGGAATCATTGACTTACATCACGATATCTTTTTCTTCCTCATTCTGATTTTTGTGTCGTAGTGAAGCCTCCAGCTCTCACACCATGCATCGCGTCCAAGATGTTGCTCCAAAGCATCTTGTAGTAGGAATAGTGATAATTCCAAACTCCTACATTCCACAAGTCCAATCCACAACAATGCTCCTTGAAGTTTAGATCTTCATGTAGCTCTAATGAAACGACATCCACCATCGGGGTAGAATTCAAATACTCGCTCGGAGCGTCAACACACATCATATACCTTCAATAGATCTGAAGTAAAACAACTCGACATGCCACTAGGCCCATTTGCCTCAGGGTCTCAAATAATCCAAAGAATCTTAAACTTAGATTCCTCATACACAAAGCTCTTGGATTTCCTTAACGAAGTATCCCAATCAGATCATAAGATTCAGATGCCCAAACCTCTATCTCTCACCGATAATCGTCCAATGGTCCAAATTCCAAAATGATAGAGCTAGACGCCCTATGCAATCACACAAATTACCAAGGTATACTTGCGCGACATTTCTCAATTCAACTCAGGTGAATAGTTACTCATATTCACAATCTCTCAACCATCATCATATCTAGCTTGGAAGCGAAATAATCCAATTCCGGAGCCTCCGGTAATCATCCTCTATCCATACAAAGTAGATAGCCTTTACTTAGCATATCACATGAATCATGCTATCACAAGTACAACTTGTAGGTTCCACCGTCAAGGCACTTTCTGACAGTCCGCTAGGAAATCATCTGCCGCAGCACTCTTGATTTCGATTGCGCCATTTACCAGTCGGGATCAAGGCTAACTCCCGTGATCCGATCCAAAGGATAGATATCACATCATATTACTCATCTCATCGATATCTCTAGTACACCAGCCTCTAACCTGTTTTCACAGCTTCAACTCATTCTCCCGAGTGAAGAGACATCTCCAACTTTAAGATCTGGGTGCACTTCACACCACTATCCAAATATAAAATTGCCACAGTTTCCAAGTAAATGCTATGGCAGTCATTTCCAAATCACAATTTGGCGATTCCTCTTGTGTTCTCTCTATTGCGAAAGGTCAATACTACCTTTCCATTTCACACCAAAGTGCAACTCGGTCCGTGGAGAGAAATATAACTACCAAGTACATAACCCACCTTCGGGGTAATCAAGGTTGGCAGTTGTCAACCACACCAACGATTCCAAGAAACTTCTCTCACACATATCCTTCCAAAAGGTTTAATCCCTTTATGTGTGAGTCAAGTGAAGGGAGTAGGCAACTTAGTAATCTCCCCACAATTTTCCATAACATCCAATCAAACTAGGAAGTTTGAACTTCAATTACATCCGCTTGTCCAAATTAACTATGAATGGCTTGATTTCTTGAGATCTCCGATCATAACCACTTTGGCATCAACTGCCAAGGGATGCTAGTCCTCACAACCGAATTAGTACGTCTTCAACTTGAAGCACTTGTAGTCCTCATTCAAAGGAATCTTCATGGTCTTCATCGCCTCTCGACTTCCACAAGTTGTCGATGCGCACAGGGACAAAGACACCCAGAAGGGCCACACATCACAACACACAAGAGCATCAACCAGCTCGAACGACACCACGACAATTTCGTAAATGTCTACACCGAGTGAACAAGTCACCCTCGGTCCAAACTCAAACTCGACCCAACGAGAGTAGTACTCCGATTGCAACTACCCTCGAGTAAAACCAAAACCAATGGAGCTTGATCAAACAGATCAACAAATCTCGGCTACGGGCACGTATCTAGATCGTGACTTTACCGAGTTCACGATAGTCGACCCACAGTCGAAAAGACCCGTCCACATAAAAAAAACGAGATCGACGCTCCACAAGAGAATATACTAGGCAAAAGAGGTCTCCAGACCAAGCCTTCAATTCTCACAACTCAACCGGTATTGCACCAGCAACTCCCTCACAAGAGACATCCTCACTTTTGAGGATTCTCAACTCTTACCAAGGACACTGGCCTAAAGGCCACGCGTCCACACAGCCAACAACTAGGCTTGGGCGGGTGAAACAATCATCGCAAATAGCGAACCTTCACGCCCTCTGAAAATATTATTTCATGCCCAGAAACACAAGACACTACAGCTCGGCTCACACATTCATCGGCAATCGGCTAACCAAAGAGCCAACCCAAGTTCAAATCAGAATTAAACACTCTCAGCCAAACGAAGCCAATCGCTTCATTGGCGCACAGAAACATCCAATCCTAATGGAGTACAAGAACAGTACTACCGGGTCCAAGCAATCAGGACCAACTCATTCAGCAAGCATCCAGGAATAAGTTCCCTGCCATGCATTCGGCAAACAGCCGAGCCAGAACTACAATCATAACAGACAACAAACAAGCTCCAATACCAGAAGCTGCGACAACCTCCATCGTCGCTGCATCATCATCCGCCCGTCAAACAGGCACGCACACATCCAAAGCCGGCCGCGCGAAGTCGATCCCAATATTGTCGACACTGTTCTCCTCAAACACTCCAACTGGAAACGGTCCACCTGGCCACGAAGAAAGTACTTGCCCCAACTCCAAGAGTATCATCGGGCTCGCGGCTCCACCGCTCACACGTCACAATAGTCGATGACGATTTGACGTCCCATTAACGTCCTGCTAAAGGTCCACCTTCTCGAGATCAATTTTCTCCTTGATCACTTGATTGTCCTCTTACTATAGACTTGCCACTCTTAGTAGTTTCTTTTGCCGTCCCCGACGGTCTCCACGTCTCTTGCCCTTATCAAGGTACGATCTGCATTCTCATAATATTTCTTGAGGTCGACTGCCAACTGGATCGACAAATCCTTCAGTTGCTTAATCCTCTCGTCTGCCGGCGCAAAGCCTCAACTTGGAGTAACATCATAATTGATCGCTGCTCCACTGCAAGCTGAAATTGCCAGTTGTTCTCTCAACTTCAGGGTTTCATCAAATCCGGAGGATGCAGGGTTTCCGTCTCGGCTGCCTCGGCCACCATCGAGTGCGTCGATCACCACTCAAGCTGCAACAAGCATAACATGCGCAGGTAAAACACCCCACGCCAACGCATCCCCGCACAAAACTATAACCCCAATCATGCAAAAGTAATGAAGTGGACTCCCACTATTCCCCGATGTCACGTTGTCGGCCGCCAACGTGACCCTCCAAGGGTATAGAAGTGGTTCACTCCGATCTAACTCCAACACCTTTGGAGCTTTAGAAATGACACAATCATAATACTTTCGCCAATAAGTCACAAGAGATCCCGTCTCTCACGTTCCTATTCCTTATCGTCCAACCTGCCTAAGGTTTACTAGGTCCACTAAGACTCAACCATAGGCTCTGATACCACAATAATCTGTCACGCCCCGGGCCCTCGTGGGAGCCTACCAGGCACGTGCACAGACCCGCCGTGTACCTCAAAACAAAACACAATGTACACAAGGCGTCTATGCTAACAACAATCAAGTAGAATAAGGAATACATCCTAAACAAGGTGATCAGAGCGAGAACATAATTCTACAACTAAAACAAGATCAACACAACTAAAATCTCTAGGTATACAATAAAATTATACATCTTAACAATACTAGGAGACCACTCTCTAGAAAAACAACTATACACCTTTCATACAAATACAATGAAAGGATACCATGGTATGCCTACAACAATATCGTAGAGGCTCTAGCTAGCTGCTAACCCCTCGCCACGATCCCAAGCCTCTCCTGCTGCGGAAGGCTCTGAAATAAAAACCCAACAACAATGGGGGTGAGAACTATTATCAATAGTTCCCAGTGGGTAAGCCGCCGAGAGTGGCGAATTACACCGCTAGGTCAACTGAGGCAAGATAGTAAAACTGAAACATAAAGCATAAAGCATAAAATGCTAAACAGGTAAATCTACTACTATCATGCCTCCAATGAATAAATCATCTACATGAACATGAATATGCTCTATCGTCATAAGCTCAACATTTAATTACACGGATTACATGCGTGTCAAATTAACGCCATGATCAATTACATATGCTTTGATGTCATAAACTCACTATATGTCAAGTTTTACTATTACATGTATGACTTGTCTCCAACTACAAGTATGAAATGTATAACCAATTTCCCACGACATATATGAACCATATGACTTGTTCCCAACTATATGTATGTTATGTTCACTAACCGCTAGTGTGCCAAGTCATGTCAATGTCTCACTACATGTAATGCCACAAAGTCACCACCCAATACTACGTCCATCAGCTACATCTATATGTACCGATTAATTAGGGTGTCAAATGTCACATTCCTCACCATATTTCCTACCATAAAGGACTTTTCAAGTCTCGGCTTGTGCCGTGCCTAATAGCCCCGTGGTAGTCAACATTCTCGCTAGAATGAGCCTCCCCCACGGCAATCCACTTCGGCGCCCATATAACCTGCACACAGGCAATCATCGTCGCAAAAGGCCCACTCCGGAGTGCCGGCTTGTAGGGAGCGACCCTCACAAGCATGTGCGAATGAGCACAATGGCATTAACAAGCATAGTCAACAGCATAGGAAATACGTTCATCATGTCTAAAACATGGAATAGCCCACCAATGTCTAAGGATCTAACATTATGTCATAATGTCAACCTAATTATTCACCTAAGTGAAATATAATATGCTTAACCTCATACTATGTCAAAACATGTCATATCATGTTTATTACATTCAATAGCCAATATGCTAAATGTCAACAATCTCATGTTGTTCTCAAATTATCCGTTGGTATGTCCCTACCAGTATGCACATGTCTCTAACATGTAAAAGTTCATCTCTCAGTTTACTAAGTTCATAAACCATGCATTATTCTAATGCTACATATCATGCATTCTACAAATGCCAAAACCATGCATTATTCTAATGCCATATATTATGCATTCTACAAATGCCAACAAGTCCATAAACCATGCCATGCATGAGCTACACTAACCTCTACTACATAGAGTATAAAAGCTATCATGCAAGTATTCCTTTAGCCAAGAACTCATATTTAACCAATTACAATTTTCAATACAAATAGAACCCCTTTCCTCATGTCTTAAACATGGAATCATTTCCACGACCAAAAGGTCGAGCCCAAAACCAACAATGCCAATCACAGTTGCTCACCTAGTTGAGGTGCAACATACATTTGTCATAGTCTCTCTTTTCTCTATACAAGCATACATATATTGCATTTGCCATATCTTCTCTTTTCTCTATACAAGCATACTTTAGCATGCTAAGAGAGTTCACTAAATCGACAACTAAGTAGTGTCTCATATGACACTTCTTTCTAGCATGCATATCTTAATTAGCATTTCCTAATGCATTAATGCACTATTAGTGCAAATACCCTAGCATGCATGTTATTCTCATAATGCCACACAATATGTACTATGCATTTTTTCATGCACAACATGTATTTCTCATGCAATCACAATTATCATCATGCCATAATTATCATAATTATGCATCTAATCAATCCTATAACAAGATAGGAGACATAGGGGGAGTTCACCCATTTCGGTGAGGTCAGACCCACCGGATAACCGTCGAAACCTCGCAGTACTTCAAAACGAAGTTGTCCCCCGAGCTTCACATACCCTAAGATAATTTTCCAAGGGGTTACAAGTTTCGAACGAACAAATTCGAAAACCACCAAAATCCATGAGGTAAATGGGTGAAAAATACCTTGAGCAAGTAGAACTTGTTCTAGATCCAAATTGAGGTTAGGGATCTTCAAATCCAACCTACAACAACATTCTACACCCATCAATTCAACCTCAAGAGCTCACAATCACGAAATCCTAAATAAAACCCTAGTTTTCATGAAACTAGGTTTTCATGCAAATCTCAAGCAAAAATCACAAATAGAGGTTGTAAAAGGATTTACTAACCTCAAATCAAGCTCCCAACCAAGCTCAAACATGCTAGGGTTGAAGCTAAGCCCACCAACAAGCTCCTCTCATCCATCCCGAGCTCCCATCAAAGCCAAGAAGCAGCTCCATGAAGAAAATGGAGAAAAAGGAGAGATTAAAACCTCAAATCAAGTGTTTGGGAGCAAGAAAACCAAGAGAGAAAGGAAGAGAACTCACCTCCTTCTTCTCTCAAGCCTCAGCAACACTGGGCAACAAGAGAGGGTTGAGGGGATATATTACATGATGTAACAATATCCCCTAAGGCCCCTCAAAACTCAGAAATTGCAAAACTGCACGAAATCTGATTCTGCAGCACTGCGTACCGGTATACGAATTGGCATACCGGTACTAATTAAATCAGTACCCGTATGCCAAAATCAGTACCCGAATGCAGTACAAATTCTGCACCTTATGCAGAATTTGATTTTCGGAGTCCGTTTTCGCCATTTTTAAGCCACGAAAACACTCCCAAGTTCACCAAACTCAACCCAAAACTCCAGAATAGTATAAGGCACTATTCTCTCACTAGAACTCCGCAATTTGCTAAAGTTTAGTGTACTACAAGAGGAGAGCTTGTTTAAGGTTTATCTCCAACCCTAGCTTCCTTGGACCTAGTTTGGAGCTTTAAAGAGGTGAGTTTTCCTCTTTTTAACCCTCTTTTGGAGTTTAATTGGGTTTTTGTTGATGAAACCTTGTTATGGTAAACCTAGGATTTATTTTAAGGTTTCTTGATTCTAGGCTTTTGAATGGATTTGATGGGTGTAGAATGTTATATTAGGTTGGATTTGAAGCTTCCTAACTTCATTTTGGGTTTTGGACAAGAAATTCTTGGTCTAGGTAATTCCACCCTTTTTTCCCTTTTGTTATGACGTTTTTCGAAAATGTTCGTTCGATGTTTCTAACCCCATAGAAATCTTCTTTAGGTCGCTAGAAATCGAGGGGGCAACCTTGTTTTCGGATACTGCGAGGTTCCGAAGGGTCTACGGTGGGTTTGACCTCACCGAAATGGGTGAACTCCCCCTATGTCTTCATTGTAGCTTAAGAGCTTAAATTAGTGCATATTCATATTAATTATGACATGGTAGAATTTTAGAATGCATGATAACCATGTGCTATATATATGCAAATTGTATATCCTATGTAGTAGGAAGAGATCTAGTTCATGGCCTATTAGAAGTAGAAGGCGCTCCGGGATCCTTGCTGACCCTTATCCGGATAAATAGATTGCATGATTTTATGCATAGTGCATCATGAATGGCTATGGAAGTAGAATATTTCACTTATGTGCTTGTTGGGATACCTACTTAAATAAGTAGAGACATGTGTGACATTAGATGAACAATGGGTTTGGAAATACTCTTGACACTTAACTTGTTGGGCTAGTTATAGTGTATATATGACATATGACATGTTAAACCATAATGTGAAGTTGAACTTATGACATTCCACTTAGATGAACAACAAGAATGACATTACGACCTAGACTTGGACATTAGTTGGCATTCCATATTTTTAGACATGATGAGAAATACTATGTGGTTGATTGTTGCTTGTTTGCCACTATGCTCGTTTACACATGCTTGTGAGGGTCGCTCCCTACAAGCCGGCACTCCGGAGTTGGCCTTGCGACAGTTATTTCGCCCGTGTGTTAGAGAGAGCGCCGAAATGGAACCGCCGTGGGTAAGGCTCACCAAAGCGTGAGGTGTTGACTACCACGGAGCCATTAGGCTCGGCACAAGTGAACATCCCTTTATTGTACTCTTTATGACTACATATTTATAGTTATATGCAAAAGTGAACATTCATATAGTAAGAGGTGAAACATTGCATACTTACACATGTGCTTGGGTAGAATAGTTCATGTTTAGATGATCACATCTTGAGGCATAGTAGTATTAAATTTCAATTATAATTATGCTTATTTGTATCTAACCCTTACTTTGCCTCAGTTGACCTAGTGGTGTACTCCGCTCCTCTCGGCGGCTTACCCACTGGGAACTATTGAATAATAGTTCTCATCCCCCTGGGGTTTGTTGTTTTATTTCAGAGCCTTCCACTGCGGGAGAGGCTAGGGATCGCGGCAAGGGCATCGCGTCTAGCTAGTGCGTGAGTGAGCTAGCGACTAGGTGGAGCACCTTTCTTGTATTCTATTTGGAGGTGTTTTTGTATCGACCACTTTTGTCGAGAATACCCTATGTCCCGTTTTGGGTATTTTGTTGTATTAAACTTATGTAGTGGCTTTACTCTTTTATGGTATTTCATACTTTCACCTTGAGACCTTACTTGTTTAGTATGTATGCTCTGATTATCATGATAGGATTACTTGCTTTATTCCTTTCTTTCATGCTTGTTATAGACGCCTTGTGTGCATTTGGGTTACTTGTGTTGTAATACTTGAGATTTTAGGGTTTTTGGACTTGGCAGGATTCGGGCGCCCGGAAGAGAGGTTGTGGACGCCCGAATGTTCCGGACCCGTTGCACTTTGTGGACGACCCGGTTGTGGCTGACGAGCTTCGGATCTGGACGCATGATTCGGACGCCCGGACGAGGATCCGGTCTGAGCTGTTGACGTGGAGTGCCACGTGTCGCGACGCAGGACACGTGTCGACCGCCGGAGACACGCCGCCCCACCGCCTGCGACCGCCGACCGACCGTTTGTCCGCCAGCTGACACCTGGCATTGAGGATTCCGGACGCCCGGAACTCTTTGGGCGTAATAGAACGCTCTCACGGGGTTTCAATCCTCGTTCGTTCGAATCTGAGCATGTACTCGTGGCAAGCTCGCACTCTTTGGGCGTAATAGAACGCTCTCACGGGGTTTCACTCCTCGTTCGTTCGAATCTGAGCATGTACTCATGGCAAGCTCGCACTCTTTGGGCGTAATAGAACGCTCTCATGGGGGTTTCAATCCTCGTTCGTTTCGAATCTGAGCATGTACTCGTGGCAAGCTCGCACTCTTTGGGCGTAATAGAACGCTCTCACGGGGTTTTCTCCTCGTTCGTTCGAATCTGAGCATGTACTCGTGGCAAGCTCGCACTCTTTGGGCGTAATAGAACGCTCTCACGGGGTTTCAATCCTCCTCGTTCGTTCGAATCTGAGCATGTACTCGTGGCAAGCTCGCACTCTTTGGCGTAATAGAACGCTCTCATGGGGGTTTCAATCCTCGTTCGTTCGAATCTG
Source organism: Puya raimondii (assembly GCA_016920855.1). Lineage (NCBI taxonomy): Eukaryota > Viridiplantae > Streptophyta > Magnoliopsida > Poales > Bromeliaceae > Puya > Puya raimondii. The sequence goes on from JABWPP010000050.1 coordinate 128,074,030, forward strand.
AGCATGTACTCGTGGCAAGCTCAAGCGCACTCTTTGGCGTAATAGAACGCTCTCATGGGGAATTTCATCAATCCTCGTTCGAACATAGTTCGAATCTGAGCATGTACTCGTGGCAAGCTCGCACTCTCAAGGCGTAATAGAACGCTCTCTTATCGGGGTTTTCAATCCTCGTTCGTTCGAAACAAAACTATAGCTCACTCTTTCATTCAAAATACGATAAAGGAAACCTCATGGTATGCCTTTCAATCCTCGTTCGAGGCTCGAATCTGAGCATGTACTCGATGGCAAGCTCGCACTCTGCGGAAGGCGTGAAATAAAACGCTCTCAGGGGGGTTTGATCCTCGTTATTCGAATCTGAGCATGTACTCGTGGGCAAGCTCGCACTCTTTGTGGCGTAATAGAACGCTCTCACGGGGTTTCAACTGAGGCTCGTTCGTTCGAATCTGAGCATAAAAACTAAATGGCAAGCTCGCACTCTTTGGGCGTAATAGAAACCTCTACGGGGTTTCATCCTCTATTGTCGAATCTGAGCATTAACTCGTGGCAAGCTCGCATGGCAAATAGAACGCTCTCACGGGGTTTTCAATTCATCGTGTTCGTTCGAATCTGAGTCATAACTCACTATATGTCAAGCTTTACTATTGGCATAATAGAACGACTCACGGGGTCTCCGACTACAAGTATCGTAATGTATATCCAATTTTTCTACTACATGCAAATAGAACTATCTAACTTGTTCCCAACAATATCACGGGGTTTCAATCCTCGTTCGTTCGTTCACTACATGTAATCGTGGCAAAGCTCGCACCCTCTATGGGCGTAATAGAACGCTCATGTATATGCATCAATCCTCGTTAGGGTGTCAAATGTCACATGTACTCGTGGTTAAACTCCTGGGCTTTTCATAGAAAGCTTCATGGGGTATTTACACCATCGTTGTGTAATCAGCATGTACTAATGGCAAAGCGGGATGTTCACTTGTGCGTAGCCTAAACGCTCTCAGGGGGGTTTCAACACCTCGCTTTGGTTCGAATCTGAGCATGTACTCGTGGCAACACACTCGCACTCTTTGGGCTAGGCCAACTAGAACGCCGGCTTGTACGGGGTTTTCAACCCTCACAAGCATGTGTAAACTAGCATAGTGGCTCGTGGCAACAAATCAACCATAATAATAATATCATAAGTTTAATTTCACGTTATGTCAAAACATGTCATATTATGTTTACAACCTTCAATAGCCAAGATGCTAAATGTCAACAATATTCGTTCGAATCTGTTGTACTCAATGCAAGCTCGCACTCTATGGCGTAATAGAACATGCTCTAACGGGGTTGTTCATCTCTTTGTTTCGAATCATAAACCATGCATTACTCTAATGGCAAGCTCGCACTCTACTTGGGCTATAATAAAAACGCTCTCAACGGGGTTTCAATCACTCATGCATTATTCAATGCTACGAATCTGAGCATGTACTCAATGGCAAGCTCGCACTCTACGATGTAATAGAACGCTGCCATCACGGGGTTTCAACTCCTCTTCGTTCGTATAGAGCTATCATGCAAGTGTTCGTGGCATTAACCAAATGGACTCATGTCGCACTCTTTGGGCGTAATAGAACGCTCAAATGGGGTTTCCCTTTCCTCGTGTCTTAAACATGGAATCGTGGCAAGCTCGCACTCGATAGAAAGGTCGAGCCCAAAAGCCAACAATGCCCAAGCCACAAAGTTGTTCACCTAAAATGAGGTGCAAACGCACTCAACTTATCCTGCATTTCAATCCTCGTTCGTTCGAATCTGAGCATGTACATACAATATTGCATTTGGGCGTAATAGAACGCTCTCTCTGGGGTTTCTCTATACGTTCGTTCGAATCTGCAAGAGAGTTCACTAGTGGCAAGCTCGCACTCAAATGATGCTGGGCGTAATATAATATACCTCATTTCCGGGTTGCGTCAATTACTCGTTCGTTCAATACCCTAGAGCATGTATTCTCGTGGCAATGCCATACTATATTTGGGCGTAAACAAGAACGCTCTCGGGGTTCACAATCATCTGTTCATAATTCGAATCTGAGCATATTATGCATGGCAATCTCGCATCCTTTGGGCGATAGGAGACTCTAGGGGGAGTTTTCATTTCGGTGAGGTCGAAAACCCACCGGATACGTTCGTCGAAACCTCGCAGCACTTCGTAACGAAGCTCCCCGGCTTTCATACCCTAAGATAATTTTCCAAGGGGTTCGGGGCAATCGAACAAGCAATTTTCGAAAACCACCAAAAATCAATGGGGTAAATGGGTGGAATTTACCTTAAGCATGTACTCGTGGCAAGCTCGCACTCTTGGAGGTTAGACGCTCTCAACGGGTTTTTCACTACAACGTTCGTTCGAATCTGAGCATGTACTCGTGGCAAGCTCGCACTCTTTGGGCGTAAAACGCTCTAAACGGGGTTTCACCCTCGTTCGTTCGAATCTGAGCATGTACTCGTGGCAAGCTCGCACTCTTTGTGAGCGTTAATAGAACGCTCTCAAATGGGCTTCCACTCAAGCTTACACAATCCTCGTTCGTTCAATCTGAGCACGTACTCGTGGCAAGCTCCCACTCTTTGGGCGTAATAGAACGCTCAAAAGGGGAGAAAAGAGATCCTCGTTCGATTTCGAATCTGATTGTACTCGTTTGGGCAAGAAAATCTAGAGAGAGAGAGAGGAACGCTCCTACTCTCCTTCTCCTCCAAGCCTCCCACAAAAAACAACACAAGAGGGGGTGAATCTGGCTTAACTCAATGGCAACTCGCACTTTGGGCGTAAAGCCAAAACGCAAAACGGGGCACAAAATGCTCGTTCGCAGCACTGTATAGCATGTACTCGTGCGCAAGCTCGCACTCTTTGGGCGTAATAGAACTGCTCAAAATTGGGTTTCAATCCTCGTTCGCCAGCAAGCTCGAATCAATGTATTCCGGTATGGCAAGCTCGCACTCTTGGGGGCGTAATAGAACGCTCTCGGTACGGGGTTTCAGTACCTCGTTCGTACAAATTCTGACTTTGAGCATGTACTCGTGGCAAGCTCGCACCGTTTTGGCGTAAATAGAACGCTCTCACGGGGTTTCAACTCCTCGTTCGTTCGAATCTGAGCATCTACACGTGGCAAGCTCGCAATCTTTGGGTGTAATAGAACGCTCTCACGGGGTTTCATCCTCGTTCGTTCGAATCTGAGCATGTACTCGTGGCAAGCTCGCACTCTTAGGCGTAATAGAACGCTCTCACGGGGTTTCACTCCTCGTTCTTTCGAATCTGAGCATGTACTCGTGGCAAGCTCGCACTCTTAGGGCGTAATAGAACGCTCTCACGGGGTTTGAACCCTCGTTCGTTCGAATCTGAGCATGTACTCGTGGCAAGCTCGCACTCTTTGGGCGTAATAGAACGCTCTCACGGGGTTTCAATGCTCGTTCGTTCGAATCTGAGCATGTACTCGTGGCAAGCTCGCACTCTTTGGCGTAATAGAACGCTCTCACGGGGTATCAATCCTCGTTCGTTCGAATCTGAGCATGTACTCGTGGCAAGCTCGCACTCTTTGGCGTAATAGAACGCTCTCACGGGGTTTCAACCCTCGTTCGTTCGAATCTGAGCATGTACTCATGGCAAGCTCGCACTCTTAGGCGTAATAGAACGCTCTCACGGGGTTTCACTCCTCGTTCTTTCGAATCTGAGCATGTACTCGTGGCAAGCTCGCACTCTTTGGCGTAATAGAACGCTCTCACGGGGTTTCAATCCTCGTTCGTTCGAATCTGAGCATGTACTCATGGCAAGCTCGCACTCTTAGGCGTAATAGAACGCTCTCACGGGGTTTCACTCCTCGTTCTTTCGAATCTGAGCATGTACTCGTGGCAAGCTCGCACTCTTTGGGCGTAATAGAACGCTCTCATGGGGTTTCACTCCTCGTTCGTTCGAATCTGAGCATGTACTCGTGGCAAGCTCGCACTCTTTGGGCGTAATAGAACGCTCTCACGGGGTTTCACTCCTCGTTCGTTCGAATCTGAGCATCTACTCGTGGCAAGCTCGCACTCTTTGGGTGTAATAGAACGCTCTCACGGGGTTTCAATGCTCGTTCGTTCGAATCTGAGCATGTACTCGTGGCAAGCTCGCACTCTTTGGCGTAATAGAACGCTCTCACGGGGTTTCAATCCTCGTTCGTTCGAATCTGAGCATGTACTCATGGCAAGCTCGCACTCTTCTTAGGCGTAATAGAACGCTCTCACACGGGGTTTTAATCCTCGTTCGTTCGAATCTGAGCATGTACTCGTGGCAAGCTCGCACTCTTTGGGCGTAAATAGAACGCTCTCACGGGGTTTCACTCCTCGTTCGTTCGAATCTGAGCATGTACTCGTGGCAAGCTCGCACTCTTTGGGCGTAATAGAACGCTCTCACGGGGTTTCAATCCTCGTTCGTTCGAATCTGAGCATGTACTCGTGGCAAGCTCGCACACTTTGGGGCGTAATAGAACGCTCTCGGGGTTTCAATCCTCGTTCGTTCGAATCTGAGCATGTACTCGTGGCAAGCTCGCACTCTTTGGGCGTAATAGAACGCTCTCACGGGGTTTCAATCCTCGTTCGTTCGAATCTGAGCATGTACTCGTGGCAAGCTCGCACTCTTTGGCGTAATAGAAACGCTCTCACGGGGTTTTCTCAATCCTCGTTCGTTCGAATCTGAGCATGTACTCGTGGCAAGCTCGCACTCTTTGGGCGTAATAGAACGCTCTCATGGGGTTAATCCTCGTTCGTTCGAATCTGAGCATGTACTCGTGGCAAGCTCGCACTCTTTGGGCGTAATAGAACGCTCTCACGGGGTTTCACTCCTCGTTCGTTCGAATCTGAGCATGTACTCGTGGCAAGCTCGCACTCTCTTGGGGCGTAATAGAACGCTCTCACGGGGTTTCAATCCTCGTTCGTTCGAATCTGAGCATGTACTCGTGGCAAGCTCGCACTCTTTGGGCGTAATAGAACGCTCTCACGGGGTTTCAATCCTCGTTCGTTCGAATCTGAGCATGTACTCGTGGCAAGCTCGCACTCTTTGGGCGTAATAGAACGCTCTCACGGGGTTTCAATCCTCGTTCGTTCGAATCTGAGCATGTACTCGTGGCAAGCTCGCACTCTTTGGGCGTAATAGAACGCTCTCATGGGGTTTCAATCCTCGTTCGTTCGAATCTGAGCATGTACTCGTGGCAAGCTCGCACACTCTTTGGGCGTAATAGAACGCTCTTTTGGGGTTTCATCCTCGTTCGTTCGTTCGAATCTGAGCATGTACTCGTGGCAAGCTCGCACTCTTTGGGCGTAATAGAACGCTCTCATGGGGTTTCAATCCTCGTTCGTTCGAATCTGAGCATGTACTCGTGGCAAGCTCGCACTCTTTGGGCGTAATAGAACGCTCTCACGGGGTTTCAATCCTCGTTCGTTCGAATCTGAGCATGTACTCGTGGCAAGCTCGCACTCTTTGGCGTAATAGAACGCTCTCACGGGGTTTCAATCCTCGTTCGTTCGAATCTGAGCATGTACTCGTGGCAAGCTCGCACTCTTTGGCGTAATAGAACGCTCTCACGGGGTTTCAATCCTCGTTCGTTCGAATCTGAGCATGTACTCGTGGCAAGCTCGCACTCTTTGGGCGTAATAGAACGCTCTCATGGGGTTTCACTCCTCGTTCGTTCGAATCTGAGCATGTACTCGTGGCAAGCTCGCACTCTTTGGGCGTAATAGAACGCTCTCACGGGGTTTCTCTCCTCGTTCGTTCGAATCTGAGCATCTACACGTGGCAAGCTCGCACTCTTTGGGTGTAATAGAACGCTCTCACGGGGTTTCAATCCTCGTTCGTTCGAATCTGAGCATGTACTCGTGGCAAGCTCGCACTCTTTGGGCGTAATAGAACGCTCTCACGGGGTTTCAATCCTCGTTCGTTCGAATCTGAGCATGTACTCGTGGCAAGCTCGCACTCTTTGGCGTAATAGAACGCTCTCACGGGGTTTCAATCCTCGTTCGTTCGAATCTGAGCATGTACTCGTGGCAAGCTCGCACTCTTTGGGCGTAATAGAACGCTCTCATGGGGTTTCAATCCTCGTTCGTTCGAATCTGAGCATGTACTCGTGGCAAGCTCGCACTCTTGGGCGTAATAGAACGCTCTCACGGGGTTTCAATCCCTCGTTCGTTCGAATCAAATCTGAGCATGTACTCGTGGCAAGCTCGCACTCTTTGGGCGTAATAGAACGCTCTCACGGGGTTTCACTCCTCGTTCGTTCGAATCTGAGCATGTACTCGTGGCAAGCTCGCACTCTTTGGGCGTAATAGAACGCTCTCATGGGGTTTCACTCCTCGTTCGTTCGAATCTGAGCATGTACTCGTGGCAAGCTCGCACTCTTTGGGCGTAATAGAACGCTCTCATGGGGTTTCACTCCTCGTTCGTTCGAATCTCAGCATCTACTCGTGGCAAGCTCGCACTCTTTGGGCGTAATAGAACGCTCTCACGGGGTTTCAATCCTCGTTCGTTCGAATCTGAGCATGTACTCGTGGCAAGCTCGCACTCTTGGGCGTAATAGAACGCTCTCACGGGGTTTCAATCCTCGTTCGTTCGAATCTGAGCATGTACTCGTGGCAAGCTCGCACTCTTTGGGCGTAATAGAACGCTCTCATGGGGTTTCAATCCTCGTTCGTTCGAATCTGAGCATGTACTCGTGGCAAGCTCGCACTCTTTGGGCGTAATAGAACGCTCTCATGGGGTTTCAATCCTCGTTCGTTCGAATCTGAGCATGTACTCGTGGCAAGCTCGCACTCTTAGGCGTAAGAGAACGCTCTCATGGGGTTTCAATCCTCGTTCGTTCGAATCTGAGCATGTACTCGTGGCAAGCTCGCACTCTTTGGGCGTAATAGAACGCTCTCATGGGGTTTCAATCCTCGTTCGTTCGAATCTGAGCAATTCCTCGTGGCAAGCTCGCACTCTTAGGCGTAATAGAACGCTCTCATGGGGTTTCAATCCTCGTTCGTTCGAATCTGAGCAATTCCTCGTGGCAAGCTCGCACTCTTAGGCGTAATAGAACGCTCTCATGGGGTTTCAATCCTCGTTCGTTCGAATCTGGGCATGTTCGAATCTGAGCATGTACTCGTGGCAAGCTCGCACTCTTTGGGCGTAATAGAACGCTCTCATGAGGTTTCAATCCTCGTTCGTTCGAATCTGAGCATGTACTCGTGGCAAGCTCGCACTCTTAGGCGTAATAGAACGCTCTCATGGGGTTTCAATCCTCGTTCGTTCGAATCTGAGCATGTACTCGTGGCAAGCTCGCACTCTTTGGGCGTAATAGAACGCTCTCATGGGGGGTTTCAATCCTCGTTCGTTCGTTCGAATCTGAGCATGTACTCGTGGCAAGCTCGCACTCTTTGGGCGTAATAGAACGCTCTCATGGGGTTTCAATCCTCGTTCGTTCGAATCTGAGCATGTACTCGTGGCAAGCTCGCACTCTTTGGGCGTAATAGAACGCTCTCATGGGTTTCAATCGTCGTTCGTTCGAATCTGAGCATGTACTCGTGGCAAGCTCGCACTCTTTGGGCGTAATAGAACGCTCTCATGGGGTTTCAATCCTCGTTCGTTCGAATCTGAGCATGTACTCGTGGCAAGCTCCCACTCTTTGGGCGTAATAGAACGCTCTCATGGGGTTTCAATCCTCGTTCGTTCGAATCTGAGCATGTACTCGTGGCAAGCTCGCACTCTTTGGGCGTAATAGAACGCTCTCATGGGGTTTCAATCCTCGTTCGTTCGAATCTGAGCATGTACTCGTGGCAAGCTCGCACTCTTTGGGCGTAATAGAACGCTCTCTTGGGGTTTCAATCCTCGTTCGTTCGAATCTGAGCATGTACTCGTGGCAAGCTCGCACTCTTTGGGCGTAATAGAACGCTCTCATGGGGGTTTCAATCCTCGTTCGTTCGAATCTGAGCATGTACTCGTGGCAAGCTCGCACTCTTTGGGCGTAATAGAAACGCTCTCATGGGGTTTCAATCTCTCGTTCGTTCGAATCTGAGCATGTACTCGTGGCAAGCTCGCACTCTTTGGGCGTAATAGAAGAACGCTCTCATGGGGTTTCAATCCTCGTTCGTTCGAATCTGAGCATGTACTCGTGGCAAGCTCGCACTCTCTTGGGCGTAATAATAGAACGCTCTCATGGGGTTTCAATCCTCGTTCGTTCGAATCTGAGCATGTACTCGTGGCAAGCTCGCACTCTTAGGCGTAATAGAACGCTCTCATGGGGTTTCAATCCTCGTTCGTTCGAATCTGAGCATGTACTCATGGCAAGCTCGCACTCTTTGAACGTAATACAACGCTCTCATGGGGTTTCAATCCTCGTTCGTTCGAATCTGAGCATGTACTCGTGGCAAGCTCGCACTCTTTGGGCGTAATAGAACGCTCTCATGGGGTTTCAATCCTCGTTCGTTCGAATCTGAGCATGTACTCGTGGCAAGCTCGCACTCTTTGGGCGTAATAGAACGCTCTCATGGGGCTTCAATCCTCGTTCGTTCGAATCTGACCACGTACTCGTGGCAAGCTCGCACTCTTTGGGAGTAATAGAACGCTCTCATGGGGCTTCAATCCTCGTTCGTTCAACTGAACATGTACTCGTGGCAAACTCGCACTATTTGGGCGTAATAGAACGCTCTCATGGGGTTTCAATCCTCGTTCGTTCGAATCTGAGCATGTACTCGTGGCAAGCTCGCACTCTTTGGACGTAGTAGAACGCTCTCATGGGGTTTCAATCCTCGTTCGTTCGAATCTGAGCATGTACTCGTGTCAAGCTCGCTCTCTTTGGGCGTAATAGAACGCTCTCATGGGGTTTCAATCCTCGTTCGTTCGAATCTGAGCATGTACTCGTGGCAAGCTCGCACTCTTCGGGCGTAATAGAACGCTCTCATGGGGTTTCAATCCTCGTTCGTTCGAATCTGAGCATGTACTCGTGGCAAGCTCGCACTCTTTGGGCGTAATAGAACGCTCTCATGGGGTTTCAATCCTCGTTCGTTCGAATCTGAGCATGTACTCGTGGCAAGCTCGCACTCTTTGGGCGTAATAGAACGCTCTCATGGGGTTTCAATCCTCGTTCGTTCGAATCTGAGCATGTACTCGTGGCAAGCTCGCACTCTTTGGGCGTAATAGAACGCTCTCATGGGGTTTCAATCCTCGTTCGTTCGAATCTGAGCATGTACTCGTGGCAAGCTCGCACTCTTTGGGCGTAATAGAACGCTCTCATGGGGTTTCAATCCTCATTCGTACGAATCTGAGCATGTACTCGTGGGAAGCTCGCACTCTTAGGAGCAAGAGAACGCTCTCATGGGTTTTCAATCCTCGTTCGTTCGAATCAAAGGATGTACTCGTGGCAAGCTCGCACTATTTGGGCGTAATAGAACACTCTCATGGGGTTTCAATCCTCGTTCGTTCGAATCTGAGCATCTACTCGTGGCAAGCTCGCACTATTTGGGCGTAATAGAACACTCTCATGGGGTTTCAATCCTCCTTCGTTCGAATCTGAGCATATACTCGTGGCAAGCTGCGCTCTTTGGGCGTAATAGAACGCTCTCATGGGGTTTCAATCCTCGTTCGTTCGAATCTGAGCATGTACTCGTGGAAAGCTCGCACTCTTAGGAGCAATAGAATGCTCTCATGGGGTTTCAATCCTCGTTCATTCGAATCAGAGGATGTACTCGTGGCAAGCTCGCTCTCTTTGGGCGTAATAGAACGCTCACATGGGGTTTCAATCCTCGTTCGTTCGAATCTGAGCATGTATTCGTGGCAAGCTCGCACTCTTTGGGCGTAATAGAACGCTCTCATGGGGTTTCAATCCTCGTTCGTTCGAATCTGAGCATGTACTCGTGGCAAGCTCGCACTCTTTGGGCGTAATAGAACGCTCTCATGGGGTTTCAATCCTCGTTCGTTCGAATCTGAGCATGTACTCGTGGCAAGCTCGCACTCTTTGGGCGTAATACAACGCTCTCATGGGGTTTCAATCCTCGTTCGTTCGAAATCTGAGCATGTACTCGTGGCAAGCTCGCACTCTTTGGGCGTAAGAGAACGCTCTCATGGGCTTTCAATCCTCGTTCGTTCGAATCAAAGGATGTACTCGTGGCAAGCTCGCACTATTTGGGCGTAATAGAACACTCTCATGGGGTTTCAATCCTCGTTCGTTCGAATCTGAGCATGTACTCGTGGCAAGCTCGCACTCTTCGGGCGTAATAGAAACGCTCTCATGGGGTTTCAATCCTCGTTCGTTCGAATCTGAGCATGTACTCGTGGCAAGCTCACACTCTTCGGGCGTAATAGAACGCTCTCATGGGGTTTCAATCCTCGTTCGTTCGAATCTGAGCATGTACTCGTGGCAAGCTCGCACTCTTTGGGCGTAATAGAACGCTCTCATGGGTTTCAATCCTCGTTCGTTCGAATCTGAGCATGTACTCGTGGCAAGCTCGCACTCTTTGGGCGTAATAGAACGCTCTCATGGGGTTTCAATCCTCGTTCGTTCGAATCTGAGCATGTACTCGTGGCAAGCTCGCACTCTTTGGGCGTAATAGAACGCTCTCATGGGGTTTCAATCCTCGTTCGTTCGAATCTGAGCATGTACTCGTGGCAAGCTCGCACTCTTTGGGCGTAATAGAACGCTCTCATGGGGTTTCAATCAATCCTCGTTCGTTCGAATCTGAGCATGTACTCGTGGCAAGCTCGCACTCTTTGGGCGTAATAGAACGCTCTCATGGGGTTTCAATCCTCGTTCGTTCGAATCTGAGCATGTACTCGTGGCAAGCTCGCACTCTTTGGGCGTAATAGAATGCTCTCATGGGGTTTCAATCCTCGTTCGTTCGAATCTGAGCATGTACTCGTGGCAAGCTCGCACTATTTGGGCGTAATAGAACACTCTCATGGGGTTTCAATCCTCGTTCGTTCGAATCTGAGCATGTACTCGTGGCAAGCTCGCACTATTTGGGCGTAATAGAACGCTCTCATGGGGTTTCAATCCTCTCGTTCGTTCGAATCTGAGCATGTACTCGTGGCAAGCTCGCACTTTGGGCGTAATAGAACGCTCTCATGGGGTTTCAATCCTCGTTCGTTCGAATCTGAGCATGTACTCGTGGCAAGCTCGCACTCTTTGGGCGTAATAGAACGCTCTCATGGGGTTTCAATCCTCGTTCGTTCGAATCTGAGCATGTACTCGTGGCAAGCTCGCACTTTGGGCGTAATAGAACGCTCTCATGGGGTTTCAATCCTCCTCGTTCGTTCGAATCTGAGCATGTACTCGTGGCAAAGCTCGCACTCTTTGGGCGTAATAGAACGCTCTCATGGGGGTTTCAATCCTCGTTCGTTCGAATCTGAGCATGTACTCGTGGCAAGCTCGCACTCTTTGGGCGTAATAGAACGCTCTCATGGGGTTTCAATCCTCGTTCGTTCGAATCTGAGCATGTACTCGTGGCAAGCTCGCACTCTTTGGGCGTAATAGAACGCTCTCATGGGGTTTCAATCCTCGTTCGTTCGAATCTGAGCATGTACTCGTGGCAAGCTCGCACTCTTTGGGCGTAATAGAACGCTCTCATGGGGTTTCAATCCTCGTTCGTTCGAATCTGAGCATGTACTCGTGGCAAGCTCGCACTCTTTGGGCGTAATAGAACGCTCTCATGGGGTTTCAATCCTCGTTCGTTCGAATCTGAGCATGTACTCGTGGCAAGCTCGCACTCTTTGGGCGTAATAGAACGCTCTCATGGGGTTTCAATCCTCGTTCGTTCGAATCTGAGCATGTACTCGTGGCAAGCTCGCACTCTTTGGGCGTAATAGAACGCTCTCATGGGGTTTCAATCCTCGTTCGTTCGAATCTGAGCATGTACTCGTGGCAAGCTCGCACTCTTTGGGCGTAATAGAACGCTCTCATGGGGTTTCAATCCTCGTTCGTTCGAATCTGAGCATGTACTCGTGGCAAGCTCGCACTCTTTGGGCGTAATAGAACGCTCTCATGGGGTTTCAATCCTCGTTCGTTCGAACCTGAGCATGTACTAGTGGCAAGCTCGCACTCTTAGGCGTAATAGAACGCTCTCATGGGGTTTCAATCCTCGTTCGTTCGAATCTGAGCATGTACTCGTGGCAAGCTCGCACTCTTTGGGCGTAATAGAACGCTATCATGGGGTTTCAATCAATCCTCGTTCGTTCGAATCTGAGCATGTACTCGTGGCAAGCTCGCACTCTTTGGGCGTAATAGAACGCTCTCATGGGGTTTCAATCCTCGTTCGTTTCGAATCTGAGCATGTACTCGTGGCAAGCTCGCACTCTTTGGGCGTAATAGAACGCTCTCATGGGGTTTCAATCCTCGTTCGTTCGAATCTGAGCATGTACTCGTGGCAAGCTCGCACTCTTTGGGCGTAATATAACGCTCTCATGGGGTTTCAATCCTCGTTCGTTCGAATCTGAGCATGTACTCGTGGCAAGCTCGCACTCTTTGGGCGTAATAGAACGCTCTCATGGGGTTTTCAATCCTCGTTCGTTCGAATCTGAGCATGTACTACTCGTGGCAAGCTCGCACTCTTTGGGCGTAATAGAACGCTCTCATGGGGTTTCAATCCTCGTTCGTTCGAATCTGAGCATGTACTCGTGGCAAGCTCGGACTCTTTGGGCGTAATAGAACGCTCTCATGGGGTTTCAATCCTCGTTCGTTCGAATCTGAGCATGTACTCGTGGCAAGCTCGCACTCTTTGGGCGTAATAGAACGCTCTCATGGGGTTTCAATCCTCTCGTTCGTTCGAATCTGAGCATGTACTCGTGGCAAAGCTCGCACTCTTTGGGCGTAATAGAAACGCTCTCATGGGGTTTCAATTTTTTTTCAATCCTCGTTCGTTCGAATCTGAGCATGTACTCGTGGCAAGCTCGCACTATTTGGGCGTAATAGAACGCTCTCATGGGGTTTCAATCCTCGTTCGTTCGAATCTGAGCATGTACTCGTGGCAAGCTCGCACTATTTGGGCGTAATAGAACGCTCTCATGGGGTTTCAATCCTCGTTCGTTCGAATCTGAGCATGTACTCGTGGCAAGCTCGCACTCTTTGGGCGTAATAGAACGCTCTCATGGGGTTTCAATCCTCGTTCGTTCGAATCTGAGCATGTACTCGTGGCAAGCTCGCACTCTTTGGGCGTAATAGAACGCTCTCATGGGGTTTCAATCCTCGTTCGTTCGAATCTGAGGATGTACTCGTGGCAAGCTCGCACTATTTGGGCGTAATAGAACACTCTCATGGGGTTTCAATCCTCGTTCGTTCGAATCTGAGCATGTACTCGTGGCAAGCTCGCACTCTTTGGGCGTAATAGAACGCTCTCATGGGGTTTCAATCCTCGTTCGTTCGAATCTGAGCATGTACTCGTGGCAAGCTCGCACTCTTCGGGCGTACAAGAACGCTCTCATGGGGTTTCAATCCTCGTTCGTTCGAATCTGAGCATGTACTCGTGGCAAGCTCGCACTCTTCGGGCGTAATAGAACGCTCTCATGGGGTTTCAATCCTCGTTCGTTCGAATCTGAGCATGTACTCGTGGCAAGCTCGCACTCTTTGGGCGTAATAGAACGCTCTCATGGGGTTTCAATCCTCGTTCGTTCGAATCTGAGCATGTACTCGTGGCAAGCTCGCACTCTTTGGGCGTAATAGAACGCTCTCATGGGGTTTCAATCCTCGTTCGTTCGAATCTGAGCATGTACTCGTGGCAAGCTCGCACTATTTGGGCGTAATAGAACGCTCTCATGGGGTTTCAATCCTCGTTCGTTCGAATCTGAGCATGTACTCGTGGCAAGCTCGCACTCTTTGGGCGTAATAGAACGCTCTCATGGGGTTTCAATCCTCATTCGTACGAATCTGAGCATGTACTCGTGGGAAGCTCGCACTCTTAGGAGCAAGAGAACGCTCTCATGGGGTTTCAATCCTCGTTCGTTCGAATCAAAGGATGTACTCGTGGCAAGCTCGCACTATTTGGGCGTAATAGAACACTCTCATGGGGTTTCAATCCTCGTTCGTTCGAATCTGAGCATCTACTCGTGGCAAGCTCGCACTATTTGGGCGTAATAGAACACTCTCATGGGGTTTCAATCCTCCTTCGTTCGAATCTGAGCATATACTCGTGGCAAGCTGCGCTCTTTGGGCGTAATAGAACGCTCTCATGTGGTTTCAATCCTCGTTCGTTCGAATCTGAGCATGTACTCGTGGAAAGCTCGCACTCTTAGGAGCAATATAATGCTCTCATGGGGTTTCAATCCTCGTTCATTCGATTCAGAGGATGTACTCGTGGCAAGCTCGCTCTCTTTGGGCGTAATAGAACGCTCACATGGGGTTTCAATCCTCGTTCGTTCGAATCTGAGCATGTATTCGTGGCAAGCTCGCACTCTTTGGGCGTAATAGAACGCTCTCATGGGGTTTCAATCCTCGTTCGTTCGAATCTGAGCATGTACTCGTGGCAAGCTCACTCTCTTTGGGCGTAATAGAACGCTCTCATGGGGTTTCAATCCTCGTTCGTTCGAATCTGAGCATGTACTCGTGGCAAGCTCGCACTCTTTGGGCGTAATAAAACGCTCTCATGGGGTTTCAATCCTCGTTCATTGAAATCTGAGCATGTACTCGTGGAAAGCTCGCACTCTTAGGAGCAAGAGAACGCTCTCATGGGGTTTCAATCCTCGTTCGTTCGAATCAAAGGATGTACTCGTGGCAAGCTCGCACTATTTGGGCGTAATAGAACACTCTCATGGGGTTTCAATCCTCGTTCGTTCGAATCTGAGCATGTACTCGTGGCAAGCTCGCACTCTTTGGGCGTAATAGAACGCTCTCATGGGGTTTCAATCCTCGTTCGTTCGAATCTGAGCATGTACTCGTGGCAAGCTCGCACTCTTCGGGCGTAATAGAACGCTCTTCATGGGTTTTTCAATCCTCGTTCGTTCGAATCTGAGCATGTACTCGTGGCAAGCTCGCACTCTTCGGGCATAATAGAACGCTCTCATGGGTTTTCAATCCTCGTTCGTTCGAATCTGAGCATGTACTCGTGGCAAGCTCGCACTCTTCGGGCGTAATAGAACGCTCTCATGGGGTTTCAATCCTCGTTCGTTCGAATCTGAGCATGTACTCGTGGCAAGCTCGCACTCTTTGGGCGTAATAGAACGCTCTCATGGGGTTTCAATCCTCGTTCGTTCGAATCTGAGCATGTACTCGTGGCAAGCTCGCACTATTTGGGCGTAATAGAACACTCTCATGGTGTTTCAATCCTCGTTCGTTCGAATCTGAGCATGTACTCGTGGCAAGCTCGCACTCTTTGGGCGTAATAGAACGCTCTCATGGGGTTTCAATCCTCATTCGTACGAATCTGAGCATGTACTCGTGGGAAGCTCGCACTCTTAGGAGCAAGAGAACGCTCTCATGGGGTTTCAATCCTCGTTCGTTCGAATCAAAGGATGTACTCGTGGCAAGCTCGCACTATTTGGGCGTAATAGAACACTCTCATGGGGTTTCAATCCTCGTTCGTTCGAATCTGAGCATCTACTCGTGGCAAGCTCGCACTATTTGGGCGTAATAGAACACTCTCATGGGGTTTCAATCCTCCTTCGTTCGAATCTGAGCATATACTCGTGGCAAGCTGCGCTCTTTGGGCGTAATAGAACGCTCTCATGGGGTTTCAATCCTCGTTCATTGAAATCTGATCATGTACTCGTGGAAAGCTCGCACTCTTAGGAGCAAGAGAACGCTCTCATGGGGTTTCAATCCTCGTTCGTTCGAATTTGAGCATGTACTCGTGGCAAGCTCGCACTCTTTGGGCGTAATAGAACGCTCTCATGGGGTTTCAATCCTCGTTCGTTCGAATCTGAGCATGTACTCGTGGCAAGCTCGCACTCTTTGGGCGTAATAGAACGCTCTCATGGGGTTTCAATCCTCGTTCGTTCGAAACTGAGCATGTACTCGTGGCAAGCTCGCACTCTTTGGGCGTAATGGAACGCTCTCATGGGGTTTCAATCCTCGTTCGTTCGAATCTGAGCATGTACTCGTGGCAAGCTCGCACTCTTTGGGCGTAATAGAACGCTCTCATGGGGTTTCAATCCTCGTTCGTTCGAATCTGAGCATGTACTCGTGGCAAGCTCGCACTCTTTGGGCGTAATAGAACGCTCTCATGGGGTTTCAATCCTCGTTCGTTCGAATCTGAGCATGTACTCGTGGCAAGCTCGCACTCTTTGGGCGTAAGAGAACGCTCTCATGGGGTTTCAATCCTCGTTCGTTCGAATCTGAGCATGTACTCGTGGCAAGCTCGCACTATTTGGGCGTAATAGAACGCTCTCATGGGGTTTCAATCCTCGTTCGTTCGAATCTGAGCATGTACTCGTGGCAAGCTCGCACTATTTGGGCGTAATAGAACGCTCTCATGGGGTTTCAATCCTCGTTCGTTCGAATCTGAGCATGTACTCGTGGCAAGCTCGCACTCTTTGGGCGTAATAGAACGCTCTCATGGGGTTTCAATCCTCGTTCGTTCGAATCTGAGCATGTACTCGTGGCAAGCTCACTCTCTTTGGGCGTAATAGAACGCTCACATGGGGTTTCAATCCTCGTTCGTTCGAATCTGAGCATGTACTCGTGGAAAGCTCGCACTCTTAGGAGCAAGAGAACGCTCTCATGGGGTTTCAATCCTCGTTCGTTCGTTCGAATCAAAGGATGTACTTGTGGCAAGCTCGCACTCTTTGGGCGTAATAGAACGCTCTCATGGGGTTTCAATCCTTTTTCGTTCGAATCTAAGCATGTACTAGTGGCAAGCTCGCACTCTTTGGGCATAATAGAACGCTCTCATGGGGTTTCAATCCTCGGTCGTTCGAATCTGAGCATGTACTCGTGGAAAGCTCGCACTCTTAGGAGCAAGAGAACGCTCTCATGGGGTTTCAATCCTCGTTCGTTCGAATCAAAGGATGTACTCGTGGCAAGCTCGCACTATTTGGGCGTAAAAGAACACTCTCATGGGGTTTCAATCCTCGTTCGTTCGAATCTGAGCATGTACTCGTGGCAAGCTCGCACTATTTGGGCGTAATAGAACACTCTCATGGGGTTTCAATCCTCGTTCGTTCGAATCTGAGCATGTACTCGTGGCAAGCTCGCACTCTTTGGGCGTAATAGAACGCTCTCATGGGGTTTCAATCCTCGTTCGTTCGAATCTGAGCATGTACTCGTGGCAAGCTCGCACTCTTCGGGCATAATAGAACGCTCTCATGGGGTTTCAATCCTCGTTCGTTCGAATCTGAGCATGTACTCGTGGCAAGCTCGCACTCTTCGGCAGTAATAGAACGCTCTCTTGGGGTTTCAATCCTCGTTCGTTCGAATCTGAGCATGTACTCGTGGCAAGCTCGCACTCTTTGGGCGTAATAGAACGCTCTCATGGGGTTTCAATCCTCGTTCGTTCGAATCTGAGCATGTACTCGTGGCAAGCTCGCACTCTTTGGGCGTAATAGAACGCTCTCATGGGGTTTCAATCCTCGTTCGTTCGAATCTGAGCATGTACTCGTGGCAAGCTCGCACTCTTTGGGCGTAATAGAACGCTCTCATGGGGTTTCAATCCTCGTTCGTTCGAATCTGAGCATGTACTCGTGGCAAGCTCGCACTATTTGGGCGTAATAGAACACTCTCATGGGGTTTCAATCCTCGTTCGTTCGAATCTGAGCATGTACTCGTGGCAAGCTCGCACTCTTTGGGCGTAATAGAACGCTCTCATGGGGTTTCAATCCTCATTCGTACGAATCTGAGCATGTACTCGTGGGAAGCTCGCACTCTTAGGAGTAAGAGAACGCTCTCATGGGGTTTCAATCCTCGTTCGTTCGAATCAAAGGATGTACTCGTGGCAAGCTCGCACTATTTGGGCGTAATAGAACACTCTCATGGGGTTTCAATCCTCGTTCGTTCGAATCTGAGCATCTACTCGTGGCAAGCTCGCACTATTTGGGCGTAATAGAACACTCTCATGGGGTTTCAATCCTCCTTCGTTCGAATCTGAGCATATACTCGTGGCAAGCTGCGCTCTTTGGGCGTAATAGAACGCTCTCATGTGGTTTCAATCCTCGTTCGTTCGAATCTGAGCATGTACTCGTGGAAAGCTCGCACTCTTAGGAGCAATAGAATGCTCTCATGGGGTTTCAATCCTCGTTCATTCGAATCAGAGGATGTACTCGTGGCAAGCTCGCTCTCTTTGGGCGTAATAGAACGCTCACATGGGGTTTCAATCCTCGTTCGTTCGAATCTGAGCATGTATTCGTGGCAAGCTCGCACTCTTTGGGCGTAATGAAACGCTCTCATGGGGTTTCAATCCTCGTTCATTGAAATCTGATCATGTACTCGTGGAAAGCTCGCACTCTTAGGAGCAAGAGAACGCTCTCATGGGCTTTCAATCCTCGTTCGTTCGAATCAAAGGATGTACTCGTGGCAAGCTCGCACTATTTGGGCGTAATAGAACACTCTCATGGGGTTTCAATCCTCGTTCGTTCGAATCTGAGCATGTACTCGTGGCAAGCTCGCACTATTTGGGCGTAATAGAACACTCTCATGGGGTTTCAATCCTCGTTCGTTCGAATCTGAGCATGTACTCGTGGCAAGCTCGCACTCTTTGGGCGTAATAGAAACGCTCTCATGGGGTTTCAATCCTCGTTCGTTCGAATCTGAGCATGTACTCGTGGCAAGCTCACACTCTTCGGGCGTAATAGAACGCTCTTTTGGGGTTTCAATCCTCGTTCGTTCGAATCTGAGCATGTACTCGTGGCAAGCTCGCACTCTTCGGGCATAATAGAACGCTCTCATGGGTTTTCAATCCTCGTTCGTTCGAATCTGAGCATGTACTCGTGGCAAGCTCGCACTCTTCGGGCGTAATAGAACGCTCTCATTGGGTTTTCAATCCTCGTTCGTTCGAATCTGAGCATGTACTCGTGGCAAGCTCGCACTCTTTGGGCGTAATAGAACGCTCTCATGGGGTTTCAATCCTCGTTCGTTCGAATCTGAGCATGTACTCGTGGCAAGCTCGCACTCTTTGGGCGTAATAGAACGCTCTCATGGGGTTTCAATCCTCGTTCGTTCGAATCTGAGCATGTACTCGTGGCAAGCTCGCACTATTTGGGCGTAATAGAACACTCTCATGGTGTTTCAATCCTCGTTCGTTCGAATCTGAGCATGTACTCGTGGCAAGCTCGCACTCTTTGGGCGTAATAGAACGCTCTCATGGGGTTTCAATCCTCATTCGTACGAATCTGAGCATGTACTCGTGGCAAGCTCGCACTCTTAGGAGCAAGAGAACGCTCTCATGGGGTTTCAATCCTCGTTCGTTCGAATCAAAGGATGTACTCGTGGCAAGCTCGCACTATTTGGGCGTAATAGAACACTCTCATGGGGTTTCAATCCTCGTTCGTTCGAATCTGAGCATGTACTCGTGGCAAGCTCGCACTCTTTGGGCGTAATAGAACGCTCTCATGGGGTTTCAATCCTCGTTCGTTCGAATCTGAGCATGTACTCGTGGCAAGCTCGCACTCTTTCGGGCGTAATAGAACGCTCTCATGGGGTTTCAATCCTCGTTCGTTCGAATCTGAGCATGTACTCGTGGCAAGCTCGCACTCTTTGGGCGTAATAGAACGCTCTCATGGGGTTTCAATCCTCGTTCGTTCGAATCTGAGCATGTACTCGTGGCAAGCTCGCACTCTTTGGGCGTAATAGAACGCTCTCATGGGGTTTCAATCCTCGTTCGTTCGAATCTGAGCATGTACTCGTGGCAAGCTCGCACTCTTTGGGCGTAATAGAACGCTCTCATGGGGTTTCAATCCTCGTTCGTTCGAATCTGAGCATGTACTCGTGGCAAGCTCGCACTATTTGGGCGTAATAGAACGCTCTCATGGGGTTTCAATCCTCGTTCGTTCGAATCTGAGCATGTACTCGTGGCAAGCTCGCACTCTTTGGGCGTAATAGAACGCTCTCATGGGGTTTCAATCCTCGTTCGTACGAATCTGAGCATGTACTCGTGGGAAGCTCGCACTCTTAGGAGTAAGAGAACGCTCTCATGGGGTTTCAATCCTCGTTCGTTCGAATCATCTGAGCATGTACTCGTGGCAAGCTCGCACTATTTGGGCGTAATAGAACACTCTCATGGGGTTTCAATCCTCGTTCGTTCGAATCTGAGCATGTACTCGTGGCAAGCTCGCACTATTTGGGCGTAATAGAAACGCTCTCATGGGGTTTCAATCCTCGTTCGTTCGAATATGAGCATACTCGTGGCAAGCTCGCACTCTTTGGGCGTAATAGAACGCTCTCATGGGGTTTCAATCCTCGTTCGTTCGAATCTGAGCATGTACTCGTGGAAAGATCGCACTCTCTTAGGGCGTAATAGAACGCTCTCATGGGGTTCCAATCCTCGTTCGTTTGAATCTGAGGATGTACTCGTGGCAAGCTCGCACTCTTTGGGCGTAATAGAACGCTCTCATGGGGTTTCAATCCTCGTTCGTTCGAATCTGAGCATGTACTCGTGGCAAGCTCGCACTCTTTGGGCGTAATAGAACGCTCTCATGAAGTTTCAATGCTCGTTCGTTCGAATCTGAGCATGTACTCGTGGCAAGCTCGCACTCTTTGGGCGTAATAGAACGCTCTCATGGGGTTTCAATCCTCGTTCGTTCGAATCTGAGCATGTACTCGTGGCAAGCTCGCACTCTTTGGGCGTAATAGAACGCTCTCATGGGGTTTCAATCCTCGTTCGTTCGAATCTGAGCATGTACTCGTGGCAAGCTCGCACTCTTAGGAGCAATAGAACGCTCTCATGGGGTTTCAATCCTCGTTCGTTCGAATCTGAGCATGTACTCGTGGCAAGCTCGCACTATTTGGGCGTAATAGAACACTCTCATGGGGTTTCAATCCTCGTTCGTTCGAATCTGAGCATGTACTCGTGGCAAGCTCGCACTCTTTGGGCGTAATAGAAACGCTCTCATGGGGTTTCAATCCTCGTTCGTTCGAATCTGAGCATGTACTCGTGGCAAGCTCACACTCTTCGGGCGTAATAGAACGCTCTTTTGGGGTTTCAATCCTCGTTCGTTCGAATCTGAGCATGTACTCGTGGCAAGCTCGCACTCTTCGGGCATAATAGAACGCTCTCATGGGATTTCAATCCTCGTTCGTTCGAATCTGAGCATGTACTCGTGGCAAGCTCGCACTCTTTGGGCGTAATAGAACGCTCTCATGGGGTTTCAATCCTCGTTCGTTCGAATCTGAGCATGTACTCGTGGCAAGCTCGCACTCTTTGGGCGTAATAGAACGCTCTCATGGGGTTTCAATCCTCGTTCGTTCGAATCTGAGCATGTACTCGTGGCAAGCTCGCACTATTTGGGCGTAATAGAACACTCTCATGGTGTTTCAATCCTCGTTCGTTCGAATCTGAGCATGTACTCGTGGCAAGCTCGCACTCTTTGGGCGTAATAGAACGCTCTCATGGGGTTTCAATCCTCATTCGTACGAATCTGAGCATGTACTCGTGGGAAGCTCGCACTCTTAGGAGCAAGAGAACGCTCTCATGGGGTTTCAATCCTCGTTCGTTCGAATCAAAGGATGTACTCGTGGCAAGCTCGCACTATTTGGGCGTAATAGAACACTCTCATGGGGTTTCAATCCTCGTTCGTTCGAATCTGAGCATCTACTCGTGGCAAGCTCGCACTATTTGGGCGTAATAGAACACTCTCATGGGGTTTCAATCCTCCTTCGTTCGAATCTGAGCATATACTCGTGGCAAGCTCGCACTCTTTGGGCGTAATAGAACGCTCTCATGTGGTTTCAATCCTCGTTCGTTCGAATCTGAGCATGTACTCGTGGAAAGCTCGCACTCTTAGGACGTAATAGAACGCCCTGATGGGGTTTCAATCCTCGTTCGTTCGAATCTGAGGATGTACTCGTGGCAAGCTCGCACTCTTTGGGCGTAATAGAACGCTCTCATGGGGTTTCAATCCTCGTTCGTTCGAATCTGAGCATGTACTCGTGGCAAGCTCGCACTCTTTGGGCGTAATAGAACACTCTCATGGGGTTTCAATCCTCGTTCGTTCGAATCTGAGCATGTACTCGTGGCAAGCTCGCACTCTTTGGGCGTAATAGAACGCTCTCATGGGGTTTCAATCCTCGTTCGTTCGAATCTGAGCATGTACTCGTGGCAAGCTCGCACTCTTTGGGCGTAATAGAACGCTCTCATGGGGTTTCAATCCTCGTTCGTTCGAATCTGAGAGCTGTGTACTCGTGGCAAGCTCGCACTCTTTTGGGCGTAATAGAACGCTCTCATGGGGTTTCAATCCTCGTTCGTTCGAATCTGAGCATGTACTCGTGGCAAGCTCGCACTCTTTGGGCGTAATAGAACGCTCTCATGGGGTTTCAATCCTCGTTCGTTCGAATCTGAGCATGTACTCGTGGCAAGCTCGCACTCTTTGGGCGTAATAGAACGCTCTCATGGGGTTTCAATCCTCGTTCGTTCGAATCTGAGCATGTACTCGTGGCAAGCTCGCACTCTTTGGGCGTAATAGAACGCTCTCATGGGGTTTCAATCCTCGTTCGTTCGAATCTGAGCATGTACTCGTGGCAAGCTCGCACTCTTTGGGCGTAATAGAACGCTCTCATGGGGTTTTCAATCCTCGTTCGTTCGAATCTGAGCATGTACTCGTGGCAAGCTCGCACACTTTGGGCGTAATAGAACGCTCTCATGGGGTTTCAATCCTCGTTCGTTCGAATCTCATGAGCATGTACTCGTGGCAAGCTCGCACTCTTTGGGCGTAATAGAACGCTCTCATGGGGATTCAATCCTCGTTCGTTCGAATCTGAGCATGTACTCGTGGCAAGCTCGCACTCTTTGGGCGTAATAGAACGCTCTCATGGGGTTTCAATCCTCGTTCGTTCGAATCTGAGCATGTACTCGTGGCAAGCTCGCACTCTTTGGGCGTAATAGAACGCTCTCATGGGGTTTCAATCCAATCCTCGTTCGTTCGAATCTGAGCATGTACTCGTGGCAAGCTCGCACTCTTTGGGCGTAATAGAACGCTCTCATGGGGTTTCAATCCTCGTTCGTTCGAATCTGAGCATGTACTCGTGGCAAGCTCGCACACTTTGGGCGTAATAGAACGCTCTCATGGGGTTTCAATCCTCGTTCGTTCGAATCTGAGCATGTACTCGTGGCAAGCTCGCACTCTTTGGGCGTAATAGAACGCTCTCATGGGGTTTCAATCCTCGTTCGTTCGAATCTGAGCATGTACTCGTGGCAAGCTCGCACTCTTTGGGCGTAATAGAACGCTCTCATGGGGTTTCAATCCTCGTTCGTTCGAATCTGAGCATGTACTCGTGGCAAGCTCGCACTCTTTGGGCGTAATAGAACGCTCTCATGGGGTTTCAATCCTCGTTCGTTCGAATCTGAGCATGTACTCGTGGCAAGCTCGCACTCTTTGGGCGTAATAGAACGCTCTCATGGGGTTTCAATCCCTGTTCGTTCGAATCTGAGCATGTACTCGTGGAAAGCTCGCACTCTTTGGGCGTAATAGAACGCTCTCATGGGGTTTCAATCCTCGTTCGTTCGAATCTGAGCATGTACTCGTGGCAAGCTCGCACTCTTTGGGCGCAATAGAAAGCTCTCATGGGGTTCCAATCCTCGTTCTTTCGAATCTGAGCATGTACTCGTGGCAAGCTCGCACTCTTTGGGCGTAATAGAACGCTCTCATGGGGTTTCAATCCTCGTTCGTTCGAATCGCACTCTTTGGGCGTAATAGAACGCTCTCATGGGGTTTCAATCCTCGTTCGTTCGAATCTGAGCATGTACTCGTGGCAAGCTCGCACTCTTTGGGCGTAATAGAACGCTCACATGGGGTTTCAATCCTCGTTCGTTCGAATCTGAGCATGTACTCGTGGCAAGCTCGCACTCTTTGGGCGTAATAGAACGCTCTCATGGGGTTTCAATCCTCGTTCGTTCGAATCTGAGCATGTACTCGTGGCAAAGCTCGCACTCTTTGGGCGTAATAGAACGCTCTCATGGGGTTTCAATCCTCGTTCGTTCGAATCTGAGCATGTACTCGTGGCAAGCTCGCACTCTTTGGGCGTAATAGAACGCTCTCATGGGGTTTCAATCCTCGTTCGTTCGAATCTGAGCATGTACTCGTGGCAAGCTCGCACTCTTTGGGCGTAATAGAACGCTCTCATGGGGTTTCAATCCTCGTTCGTTCGAATCTGAGCATGTACTCGTGGCAAGCTCGCACTCTTTGGGCGTAATAGAACGCTCTCATGGGGTTTCAATCCTCGTTCGTTCGAATCTGAGCATGTACTCGTGGCAAGCTCGCACTATTTGGGCGTAATAGAACGCTCTCATGGGGTTTCAATCCTCGTTCGTTCGAATCTGAGCATGTACTCGTGGCAAGCTCGCACTCTTTGGGCGTAATAGAACGCTCTCATGGGGTTTCAATCCTCGTTCGTTCGAATCTGAGCATGTACTCGTGGCAAGCTCGCACTCTTTGGGCGTAATAGAACCCTCTCATGGGGTTTCAATCCTCGTTCGTTCGAATCTGAGCATGTACTCGTGGCAAGCTCGCACTCTTTGGGCGAAATAGAACGCTCTCATGGGGCTTCAATCCTCGTTCGTTCGAATCTGAGCATGTACTCGTGGCAAGCTCGCACTCTTTGGGCGTAATAGAACGCTCTCATGGGGTTTCAATCCTCGTTCGTTCGAATCTGAGCATGTACTCGTGGCAAGCTCGCACTCTTTGGGCGAAATAGAACGCTCTCATGGGGCTTCAATCCTCGTTCATTCGAATCTGAGCATGTACTCGTGGCAAGCTCGCATTCTTTGGGCGTAATAGAACGCTCTCATTGGGCTTCAATCTTCGTTCGTTCGAATCTGAGCATCTACTCGTGGCAAGCTAGCACTCTTTGGGCGTAATAGAACCCTCTCATGGGGTTTCAATCCTCGTTCGTTCGATCGAATCTGAGCATGTACTCGTGGCAAGCTCGCACTATTTGGGCGTAATAGAACACTCTCATGGGGTTTCAATCCTCGTTCGTTCGAATCTGAGCATGTACTCGTGGCAAGCTCGCACTCTTTGGGCGTAATAGAAACGCTCTCATGGGGTTTCAATCCTCGTTCGTTCGAATCTGAGCATGTACTCGTGGCAAGCTCGCACTCTTTGGGCGTAATAGAACGCTCTCATGGGGTTTCAATCCTCGTTCGTTCGAATCTGAGCATGTACTCGTGGCAAGCTCGCACTCTTCGGGCGTAATAGAACGCTCTCATGGGGTTTCAATCCTCGTTCGTTCGAATCTGAGCATGTACTCGTGGCAAGCTCGCACTCTTTGGGCGTAATAGAACGCTCTCATGGGGTTTCAATCCTCGTTCGTTCGAATCTGAGCATGTACTCGTGGCAAGCTCGCACTCTTTGGGCGTAATAGAACGCTCTCATGGGGTTTCAATCCTCGTTCGTTCGAATCTGAGCATGTACTCGTGGCAAGCTCGCACTATTTGGGCGTAATAGAACACTCTCATGGTGTTTCAATCCTCGTTCGTTCGAATCTGAGCATGTACTCGTGGCAAGCTCGCACTCTTTGGGCGTAATAGAACGCTCTCATGGGGTTTCAATCCTCATTCGTACGAATCTGAGCATGTACTCGTGGGAAGCTCGCACTCTTAGGAGCAAGAGAACGCTCTCATGGGGTTTCAATCCTCGTTCGTTCGAATCAAAGGATGTACTCGTGGCAAGCTCGCACTATTTGGGCGTAATAGAACACTCTCATGGGGTTTCAATCCTCGTTCGTTCGAATCTGAGCATCTACTCGTGGCAAGCTCGCACTATTTGGGCGTAATAGAACACTCTCATGGGGTTTCAATCCTCCTTCGTTCGAATCTGAGCATATACTCGTGGCAAGCTGCGCTCTTTGGGCGTAATAGAACGCTCTCATGTGGTTTCAATCCTCGTTCGTTCGAATCTGAGCATGTACTCGTGGAAAGCTCGCACTCTTAGGAGCAATAGAATGCTCTCATGGGGTTTCAATCCTCGTTCATTCGAATCAGAGGATGTACTCGTGGCAAGCTCGCTCTCTTTGGGCGTAATAGAACGCTCACATGGGGTTTCAATCCTCGTTCGTTCGAATCTGAGCATGTATTCGTGGCAAGCTCGCACTCTTTGGGCGTAATAAAACGCTCTCATGGGGTTTCAATCCTCGTTCATTCGAATCTGAGCATGTACTCGTGGCAAGCTCGCACTCATTGGGCGTAATAGAACGCTCTCATGGGGTTTCAATCCTCGTTCGTTCGAATCTGAGCATGTACTCGTGGCAAGCTCGCACTCTTTGGGCGTAATAGAACGCTCTCATGGGGTTTCAATCCTCGTTCGTTCGAATCTGAGCATGTACTCGTGGCAAGCTCGCACTCTTTGGGCGTAATAGAACGCTCTCATGGGGTTTCAATCCTCGTTCGTTCGAATCTGAGCATGTACTCGTGGCAAGCTCGCACTCTTTTGGGCGTAATAGAACGCTCTCATGGGGTTTCAATCCTCGTTCGTTCGAATCTGAGCATGTACTCGTGGCAAGCTCGCACTCTTTGGGCGTAATAGAACGCTCTCATGGGGTTTCAATCCTCGTTCGTTCGAATCTGAGCATGTACTCGTGGCAAGCTCGCACTCTTTGGGCGTAATAGAACGCTCTCATGGGGATTCAATCCTCGTTCGTTCGAATCTGAGCATGTACTCGTGGCAAGCTCGCACTCTTTGGGCGTAATAGAACGCTCTCATGGGGTTTCAATCCTCGTTCGTTCGTTCGAATCTGAGCATGTACCCGTGGCAAGCTCGCACTCTTTGGGCGTAATAGAACGCTCTCATGGGGTTTCAATCCTCGTTCGTTCGAATCTGAGCATGTACTCGTGGCAAGCTAGCACTCTTTGGGCGTAATAGAACGCTCTCATGGGGTTTCAATCCTCGTTCGTTCGAATCTGAGCATGTACTCGTGGCAATCTCGCACTCTTTGGGCAAATAGAACGCTCTCATGGGGCTTCAATCCTCGTTCGTTCGAATCTGAGCATGTACTCGTGGCAAGCTCGCACTCTTTGGGCGTAATAGAACGCTCTCATGGGGTTTCAATCCTCGTTCGTTCGAATCTGAGCATGTTCTCGTGGCAAGCTCGCACTCTTTGGGCGTAATAGAACGCTCTAATGGGGTTTCAATCCTCGTTCGTTCGAATCTGAGCATGGACTCGTGGTAAGCTCGCACTTTGGGCGTAATAGAACGCTCTCATTGGGTTTCAATCCTCGTTCGATCGAATCTGAGCATGTTCTCGTGGCAAGCTCGCACTCTTTGGGCGTAAATAGAACGCTCTCATGGGGTTTCAATTCTCGTTCGTTCGAATCTGAGCATGTACTCGTGGCAAGCTCGCACTCTTTGGGCGTAATAGAACGCTCTCATGGGGTTTCAATCCTCGTTCGTTCGAATCTGAGCATGTACTCGTGGCAAAGCTCGCACTCTTTGGGCGTAATAGAACGCTCTCATGGGGTTTCAATCCTCGTTCGTTCGAATCTGAGCATGTACTCGTGGCAAGCTCGCACTCTTTTTGGGCGTAATAGAACGCTCTCATGGGGTTTCAATCCTCGTTCGTTCGAATCTGAGCATGTACTCGTGGCAAGCTCGCACTCTTTGGGCGTAATAGAACGCTCTCATGGGGTTTCAAATCCTCGTTCGTTCGAATCTGAGCATGTACTCGTGGCAAGCTCGCACTATTTGGGCGTAATAGAACACTCTCATGGGGTTTCAATCCTCGTTCGTTCGAATCTGAGCATGTACTCGTGGCAAGCTCGCACTCTTTGGGCGTAATAGAACGCTCTCATGGGGTTTCAATCCTCGTTCGTTCGAATCTGAGCATGTACTCGTGGCAAGCTCGCACTCTTTGGGCGTAATAGAACGCTCTCATGGGGTTTCAATCCTCGTTCGTTCGAATCTGAGCATGTACTCGTGGCAAGCTCGCACTCTTTGGGCGTAATAGAACGCTCTCATGGGGTTTCAATCCTCGTTCGTTCGAATCTGAGCATGTACTCGTGGCAAGCTCGC
Organism: Puya raimondii; assembly: GCA_016920855.1. NCBI lineage: Eukaryota > Viridiplantae > Streptophyta > Magnoliopsida > Poales > Bromeliaceae > Puya > Puya raimondii. The sequence goes on from JABWPP010000050.1 coordinate 128,102,133, forward strand.
ACTCTTTGGGCGTAAGAGAACGCTCTCTCATGGGGTTTCAATCCTCGTTCGTTCGAATCTGAGCATGTACTCGTGGCAAGCTCGCACTCTTTGGGCGTAATAGAACGCTCTCATGGGGTTTCAATCCTCGTTCGTTCGAATCTGAGCATGTACTCGTGGCAAGCTCGCACTCTTTGGGCGTAATAGAACGCTCTCATGGGGTTTCAATCCTCGTTCGTTCGAATCTGAGCATGTACTCGTGGCAAGCTCGCACTCTTTGGGCGTAATAGAACGCTCTCATGGGGTTTCAATCCTCGTTCGTTCGAATCTGAGCATGTACTCGTGGCAAGCTCGCACTATTTGGGCGTAATAGAACACTCTCATGGTGTTTCAATCCTCGTTCGTTCGAATCTGAGCATGTACTCGTGGCAAGCTCGCACTCTTTGGGCGTAATAGAACGCTCTCATGGGGTTTCAATCCTCATTCGTACGAATCTGAGCATGTACTCGTGGGAAGCTCGCACTCTTCGGGCGTAATAGAACGCTCTCATGGGGTTTCAATCCTCGTTCGTTCGAATCAAAGGATGTACTCGTGGCAAGCTCGCACTATTTGGGCGTAATAGAACACTCTCATGGGGTTTCAATCCTCGTTCGTTCGAATCTGAGCATCTACTCGTGGCAAGCTCGCACTATTTGGGCGTAATAGAACACTCTCATGGGGTTTCAATCCTCCTTCGTTCGAATCTGAGCATATACTCGTGGCAAGCTGCGCTCTTTGGGCGTAATAGAACGCTCTCATGTGGTTTCAATCCTCGTTCGTTCGAATCTGAGCATGTACTCGTGGAAAGCTCGCACTCTTAGGAGCAAGAGAACGCTCTCATGGGGTTTCAATCCTCGTTCGTTCGAATCAAAGGATGTACTCGTGGCAAGCTCGCACTCTTTGGGCGTAATAGAACGCTCTCATGGGGTTTCAATCCTCGTTCGTTCGAATCTGAGCATGTACTCGTGGCAAGCTCGCACTCTTTGGGCGTAATAGAACGCTCTCATGGGGTTTCAATCCTCGTTCGTTCGAATCTGAGCATGTACTCGTGGCAAGCTCGCACTCTTTGGGCGTAATAGAACGCTCTCATGGGGTTTCAATCCTCGTTCGTTCGAATCTGAGTATGTACTCGTGGCAAGCTCGCACTCTTTGGGCGTAATAGAACGCTCTCATGGGGTTTCAATCCTCGTTCGTTCGAATCTGAGCATGTACTCATGGCAAGCTCGCACTCTTTGGGCGTAATAGAACGCTCTCATGGGGTTTCAATCCTCGTTCGTTCGAATCTGAGCATGTACTCGTGGCAAGCTCGCACTCTTTGGGCGTAATAGAACGCTCTCATGGGGTTTCAATCCTCGTTCGTTCGAATCTGAGCATGTACTCGTGGCAAGCTCGCACTCTTTGGGCGTAATAGAACGCTCTCATGGGGTTTCAATCCTCTCGTTCGTTCGAATCTGAGCATGTACTCGTGGCAAGCTCGCACTTTTGGGCATAATAGAACGCTCTCATGGGGTTTCAATCCTCGTTCGTTCGAATCTGAGCATGTACTCGTGGCAAGCTCGCACTCTTTGGGCGTAATAGAACGCTCTCATGGGGTTTCAATCCTCGTTCGTTCGAATCTGAGCATGTACTCGTGGCAAGCTCGCACTATTTGGGCGTAATAGAACGCTCTCATGGGGTTTCAATCCTCGTTCGTTCGAATCTGAGCATGTACTCGTGGCAAGCTCGCACTCTTTGGACGTAGTAGAACGCTCTCATGGGGTTTCAATCCTCGTTCGTTCGAATCTGAGCATGTACTCGTGGCAAGCTCGCACTCTTTGGGCGTAATAGAAGGCTCTCATGGGGCTTTAATCCTCGTTCGTTCGAATCTGAGCATGTACTCGTGGCAAGCTCGCACTATTTGGGCGTAATAGAACGCTCTCATGGGGTTTCAATCCTCGTTCGTTCGAATCTGAGCATGTACTCGTGGCAAGCTCGCACTCTTTGGGCGTAATAGAACGCTCTCATGGGGTTTCAATCCTCGTTCGTTCGAATCTGAGCATGTACTCGTGATAAGCTCGCACTCTTTGGGCGTAATAGAACGCTCTCATGGGGTTTCAATCCTCATTTGTTCGAATCTGAGCATGTACTCGTGGCAAGCTCGTACTCTTTGGGCGTAATAGAACGCTCTCATGGGGTTTCAATCCTCGTTCGTTCGAATCTGAGCATGTTCTCGTGGCAAGCTCGCACTCTTTGGGCGTAATAGAACGCTCTAATGGGGTTTCAATCCTCGTTCGTTCGAATCTGAGCATGGACTCGTGGTAAGCTCGCACTTTGGGCGTAATCGAACGCTCTAATTGGGTTTCAATCCTCGTTCGTTCGAATCTGAGCATGTACTCGTGGCCAGCTCGCACTCTTTGGGCTTAATGGAACGCTCTCATGGGGTTTCAATCCTCGTTCGTTCGAATCTGAGCATGTACTCGTGGCAAGCTCGCACTCTTTGGGGCGTATAGAACGCTCTCATGGGGTTTCAATCCTCGTTCGTTCGAATCTGAGCATGTACTCGTGGCAAGCTCGCACTCTTTGGGCGTAATAGAACGCTCTCATGGGGTTTCAATCCTCGTTCGTTCGTTCGAATCTGAGCATGTACTCGTGGCAAGCTCGCACTCTTTGGGCGTAATAGAACGCTCTCATGGGGTTTCAATCCTCGTTCGTTCGAATCTGAGCATGTACTCGTGGCAAGCTCGCACTCTTTGGGCGTAATAGAACGCTCTCATGGGGTTTCAATCCTCGTTCGTTCAAATCTGAGCATGTACTCGTGGCAAGCTCGCACCTTTTGGGCGTAATAGAACGCTCTCATGGGGTTTCAATCCTCGTTCGTTCGAATCTGAGCATGTACTAGTGGCAAGCTCGCACTCTTTGGGCGTAATAGAACGCTCTCATGGGGTTTCAATCCTCGTTCGTTCGAATCTGAGCATGTACTCGTGGCAAGCTCGCACTCTTTGGGAGTAATAGAACGCTCTCATGGGGTTTCAATCTTCGTTCGTTCGAATCTGAGCATGTACTCGTGGCAAGCTTGCACTCTTTGGGAGTAATAATAGAACGCTCTCATGGGGTTTCAATCCTCGTTCGTTCGAATCTGAGCATGTACTCGTGGCAAGCTCGCACTCTTTGGGCGTAATAGAACGCTCTCATGGGGTTTCAATCCTCGTTCGTTCGAATCTGAGCATGTACTCGTGGCAAGCTCGCACTATTTGGGCGTAATAGAACGCTCTCATGGGGTTTCAATCCTCGTTCGTTCGAATCTGAGCATGTACTCGTGGCAAGCTCGCACTCTTTGGGCGTAATAGAACACTCTCATGGGGTTTCAATCCTCGTTCGTTCGAATCTGAGCATGTACTCGTGGCAAGCTCGCACTCTTTGGGCGTAATAGAACGCTCTCATAGGGTTTCAATCCTCGTTCGTTCGAATCTGAGCATGTACTCGTGGCAAGCTCGCACTCTTCGGGCGTAATAGAACGCTCTCATGGGGTTTCAATCCTCGTTCGTTCGAATCTGAGCATGTACTCGTGGCAAGCTCGCACTCTTTGGGCGTAATAGAACGCTCTCATGGGGTTTCAATCCTCGTTCGTTCGAATCTGAGCATGTACTCGTGGCAAGCTCGCACTCTTTGGGCGTAATAGAACGCTCTCATGGGGTTTCAATCCTCGTTCGTTCGAATCTGAGCATGTACTCGTGGCAAGCTCGCACTCTTTGGGCGTAATAGAACGCTCTCATGGGGTTTCAATCCTCGTTCGTTCGAATCTGAGCATGTACTCGTGGCAAGCTCGCACTCTTTGGGCGTAATAGAACACTCTCATGGTGTTTCAATCCTCGTTCGTTCGAATCTGAGCATGTACTCGTGGCAAGCTCGCACTCTTTGGGCGTAATAGAACGCTCTCATGGGGTTTCAATCCTCATTCGTACGAATCTGAGCATGTACTCGTGGGAAGCTCGCACTCTTAGGAGCAAGAGAACGCTCTCATGGGGTTTCAATCCTCGTTCGTTCGAATCAAAGGATGTACTCGTGGCAAGCTCGCACTATTTGGGCGTAATAGAACACTCTCATGGGGTTTCAATCCTCGTTCGTTCGAATCTGAGCATCTACTCGTGGCAAGCTCGCACTATTTGGGCGTAATAGAACACTCTCATGGGGTTTCAATCCTCCTTCGTTCGAATCTGAGCATATACTCGTGGCAAGCTGCGCTCTTTGGGCGTAATAGAACGCTCTCATGTGGTTTCAATCCTCGTTCGTTCGAATCTGAGCATGTACTCGTGGAAAGCTCGCACTCTTAGGAGCAATAGAATGCTCTCATGGGGTTTCAATCCTCGTTCGTTCGAATCTGAGGATGTACTCGTGGCAAGCTCGCTCTCTTTGGGCGTAATAGAACGCTCACATGGGGTTTCAATCCTCGTTCGTTCGAATCTGAGCATGTATTCGTGGCAAGCTCGCACTCTTTGGGCGTAATAGAACGCTCTCATGGGGTTTCAATCCTCGTTCGTTCGAATCTGAGCATGTACTCGTGGCAAGCTCGCACTCTTTGGGCGTAATAGAACGCTCTCATGGGGTTTCAATCCTCGTTCGTTCGAATCTGAGCATGTACTCGTGGCAAGCTCGCACTCTTTGGGCGTAATAAGAACGCTCTCATGTGGTTTCAATCCTCGTTCGTTCGAATCTGAGCATGTACTCGTGGAAAGCTCGCACTCTTAGGAGCAAGAGAACGCTCTCATGGGCTTTCAATCCTCGTTCGTTCGAATCAAAGGATGTACTCGTGGCAAGCTCGCACTATTTGGGCGTAATAGAACACTCTCATGGGGTTTCAATCCTCGTTCGTTCGAATCTGAGCATGTACTCGTGGCAAGCTCGCACTCTTTGGGCGTAATAGAAACGCTCTCATGGGGTTTCAATCCTCGTTCGTTCGAATCTGAGCATGTACTCGTGGCAAGCTCACACTCTTCGGGCGTAATAGAACGCTCTCATGGGGTTTCAATCAATCCTCGTTCGTTCGAATCTGAGCATGTACTCGTGGCAAGCTCGCACTCTTTCGGGCATAATAGAACGCTCTCATGGGGTTTCAATCCTCGTTCGTTCGTTCGAATCTGAGCATGTACTCGTGGCAAGCTCGCACTCTTCGGGCGTAATAGAACGCTCTCATGGGGTTTCAATCCTCGTTCGTTCGAATCTGAGCATGTACTCGTGGCAAGCTCGCACTCTTTGGGCGTAATAGAACGCTCTCATGGGGTTTCAATCCTCGTTCGTTCGAATCTGAGCATGTACTCGTGGCAAGCTCGCACTATTTGGGCGTAATAGAACGCTCTCATGGTGTCAATCCTCGTTCGTTCGAATCTGAGCATGTACTCGTGGCAAGCTCGCACTCTTTGGGCGTAATAGAACGCTCTCATGGGGTTTCAATCTTCATTCGTACGAATCTGAGCATGTACTCGTGGGAAGCTCGCACTCTTAGGAGCAAGAGAACGCTCTCATGGGGTTTCAATCCTCGTTCGTTCGAATCAAAGGATGTACTCGTGGCAAGCTCGCACTATTTGGGCGTAATAGAACACTCTCATGGGGTTTCAATCCTCGTTCGTTCGAATCTGAGCATGTACTCGTGGCAAGCTCGCACTATTTGGGCGTAATAGAACACTCTCATGGGGTTTCAATCCTCGTTCGTTCGAATCTGAGCATATACTCGTGGCAAGCTGCGCTCTTTGGGCGTAATAGAACGCTCTCATGTGGTTTCAATCCTCGTTCGTTCGAATCTGAGCATGTACTCGTGGAAAGCTCGCACTCTTTGGGCGTAATAGAACGCTCTCATGGGGTTTCAATCCTCGTTCGTTCGAATCTGAGCATGTACTCGTGGCAAGCTCGCACTCTTTGGGCGTAATAGAACGCTCTCATGGGGTTTCAATCCTCGTTCGTTCGAATCTGAGCATGTACTCGTGGCAAGCTCGCACTCTTTGGGCGTAATAGAACGCTCTCATGGGGTTTCAATCCTCGTTCGTTCGAATCTGAGCATGTACTCGTGGCAAGCTCGCACTCTTTGGGCGTAATAGAACGCTCTCATGGGGTTTCAATCCTTCTTCGTTCGAATCTGAGCATGTACTCGTGGCAAGCTCGCACTCTTTGGGCGTAATAGAACGCTCTCATGGGGTTTCAATCCTCGTTCGTTCGAATCTGAGCATGTACTCGTGGCAAGCTCGCACACATTGGGCGTAATAGAACGCTCTCATGGGGTTTCAATCCTCGTTCGTTCGAATCTGAGCATGTACTCGTGGCAAGCTCGCACTCTTTGGGCGTAATAGAACGCTCTCATGGGGTTTCAATCCTCGTTCGTTCGAATCTGAGCATGTACTCGTGGCAAGCTCGCACTCTTTGGGCGTAATAGAACGCTCTCATGGGGTTTCAATCCTCGTTCGTTCGAATCTGAGCATGTACTCGTGGCAAGCTCGCACTCTTTGGGCGTAATAGAACGCTCTCATGGGGTTTCAATCCTCGTTCGTTCGAATCTGAGCATGTACTCGTGGCAAGCTCGCACTCTTTTGGGCGTAATAGAACGCTCTCATGGGGTTTCAATCCTCGTTCGTTCGAATCTGAGCATGTACTCGTGGCAAGCTCGCACTATTTGGGCGTAATAGAACACTCTCATGGGGTTTCAATCCTCGTTCGTTCGAATCTGAGCATGTACTCGTGGCAAGCTCGCACTCTTTGGGCGTAATAGAACGCTCTCATGGGGTTTCAATCCTCGTTCGTTCGAATCTGAGCATGTACTCGTGGCAAGCTCGCACTCTTTGGGGCGTAATAGAACGCTCTCATGGGGTTTCAATCCTCGTTCGTTCGAATCTGAGCATGTACTCGTGGCAAGCTCGCACTCTTCGGGCGTAATAGAACGCTCTCATGGGGTTTCAATCCTCGTTCGTTCGAATCTGAGCATGTACTCGTGGCAAGCTCGCACTCTTTGGGCGTAATAGAACGCTCTCATGGGGTTTCAATCCTCGTTCGTTCGAATCTGAGCATGTACTCGTGGCAAGCTCGCACTCTTTGGGCGTAATAGAACGCTCTCATGGGGTTTCAATCCTCGTTCGTTCGAATCTGAGCATGTACTCGTGGCAAGCTCGCACTATTTGGGCGTAATAGAACACTCTCATGGGGTTTCAATCCTCGTTCGTTCGAATCTGAGCATGTACTCGTGGCAAGCTCGCACTCTTTGGGCGTAATAGAACGCTCTCATGGGGTTTCAATCCTCATTCGTACGAATCTGAGCATGTACTCGTGGGAAGCTCGCACTCTTAGGAGAAAGAGAACGCTCTCATGGGGTTTCAATCCTCGTTCGTTCGAATCAAAGGATGTACTCGTGGCAAGCTCGCACTATTTGGGCGTAATAGAACACTCTCATGGGGTTTCAATCCTCGTTCGTTCGAATCTGAGCATCTACTCGTGGCAAGCTCGCACTATTTGGGCGTAATAGAACACTCTCATGGGGTTTCAATCCTCCTTCGTTCGAATCTGAGCATATACTCGTGGCAAGCTGCGCTCTTTGGGCGTAATAGAACGCTCTCATGTGGTTTCAATCCTCGTTCGTTCGAATCTGAGCATGTACTCGTGGAAAGCTCGCACTCTTAGGAGCAATAGAATGCTCTCATGGGGTTTCAATCCTCGTTCATTCGAATCAGAGGATGTACTCGTGGCAAGCTCGCTCTCTTTGGGCGTAATAGAACGCTCACATGGGGTTTCAATCCTCGTTCGTTCGAATCTGAGCATGTATTCGTGGCAAGCTCGCACTCTTTGGGCGTAATAGAACGCTCTCATGGGGTTTCAATCCTCGTTCGTTCGAATCTGAGCATGTACTCGTGGCAAGCTCACTCTCTTTGGGCGTAATAGAACGCTCACATGGGGTTTCAATCCTCGTTCGTTCGAATCTGAGCATGTATTCGTGGCAAGCTCGCACTCTTTGGGCGTAATAAAACGCTCTCATGGGGTTTCAATCCTCGTTCATTGAAATCTGAGCATGTACTCGTGGAAAGCTCTTACTCTTAGGAGCAAGAGAACGCTCTCATGGGCTTTCAATCCTCGTTCGTTCGAATCAAAGGATGTACTCGTGGCAAGCTCGCACTATTTGGGCGTAATAGAACACTCTCATGGGGTTTCAATCCTCGTTCGTTCGAATCTGAGCATGTACTCGTGGCAAGCTCGCACTCTTTGGGCGTAATAGAAACGCTCTCATGGGGTTTCAATCCTCGTTCGTTCGAATCTGAGCATGTACTCGTGGCAAGCTCGCACTCTTCGGGCGTAATAGAACGCTCTCATGGGGTTTCAATCCTCGTTCGTTCGAATCTGAGCATGTACTCGTGGCAAGCTCGCACTCTTCGGGCATAATAGAACGCTCTCATGGGATTTCAATCCTCGTTCGTTCGAATCTGAGCATGTACTCGTGGCAAGCTCGCACTCTTCGGGCGTAATAGAACGCTCTCATGGGGTTTCAATCCTCGTTCGTTCGAATCTGAGCATGTACTCGTGGCAAGCTCGCACTCTTTGGGCGTAATAGAACGCTCTCATGGGGTTTCAATCCTCGTTCGTTCGAATCTGAGCATGTACTCGTGGCAAGCTCGCACTATTTGGGCGTAATAGAACACTCTCATGGGGTTTCAATCCTCGTTCGTTCGAATCTGAGCATGTACTCGTGGCAAGCTCGCACTCTTTGGGCGTAATAGAACGCTCTCATGGGGTTTCAATCCTCATTCGTACGAATCTGAGCATGTACTCGTGGGAAGCTCGCACTCTTAGGAGCAAGAGAACGCTCTCATGGGGTTTCAATCCTCGTTCGTTCGAATCAAAGGATGTACTCGTGGCAAGCTCGCACTATTTGGGCGTAATAGAACACTCTCATGGGGTTTCAATCCTCGTTCGTTCGAATCTGAGCATCTACTCGTGGCAAGCTCGCACTATTTGGGCGTAATAGAACACTCTCATGGGGTTTCAATCCTCCTTCGTTCGAATCTGAGCATATACTCGTGGCAAGCTGCGCTCTTTGGGCGTAATAGAACGTCGTTCGAATCTGAGCATGTACTCGTGGAAAGCTCGCACTCTTTGGGCGTAATAGAACGCTCTCATGGGGTTTCAATCCTCGTTCGTTCGAATCTGAGATGTACTCGTGGCAAGCTCGCACTCTTTGGGCGTATTAAATAGAACACTCTCATGGGGTTTCAATCCTCGTTCGTTCGAATCTGAGCATGTACTCGTGGCAAGCTCGCACTCTTTGGGCGTAATAGAACGCTCTCATGGGGTTTCAATCCTCGTTCGTTCGAATCTGAGCATGTACTCGTGGCAAGCTCGCACTCTTTGGGCGTAATAGAACGCTCTCATGGGGCTTCAATCCTCGTTCGTTCGAATCTGAGCATGTACTCGTGGCAAGCTCGCACTCTTTGGGCGTAATAGAACGCTCTCATGGGGTTTCAATCCTCGTTCGTTCGAATCTGAGCATGTACTCGTGGCAAGCTCGCACTCTTTGGGCGTAATAGAACGCTCTCATGGGGTTTTTTCAATCCTCGTTCGTTCGAATCTGAGCATGTACTCGTGGCAAGCTCGCACTCTTCGGGCGTAATAGAACGCTCTCATGGGGTTTCAATCCTCGTTCGTTCGAATCTGAGCATGTACTCGTGGCAAGCTCGCACTCTTTGGGCGTAATAGAACGCTCTCATGGGGGTTTCAATCCTCGTTCGTTCGAATCTGAGCATGTACTCGTGGCAAGCTCGCACTCTTTGGGCGTAATAGAACGCTCTCATGGGGTTTCAATCCTCGTTCGTTCGAATCTGAGCATGTACTCGTGGCAAGCTCGCACTATTTGGGCGTAATAGAACACTCTCATGGGGTTTCAATCCTCGTTCGTTCGAATCTGAGCATGTACTCGTGGCAAGCTCGCACTCTTTGGGCGTAATAGAACGCTCTCATGGGGTTTCAATCCTCGTTCGTTCGAATCTGAGCATGTACTCGTGGGCAAGCTCGCACTCTTTGGGCGTAATAGAACGCTCTAATGGGGTTTCAATCCTCGTTCGTTCGAATCTGAGCTTGTTCTCGTGGCAAGCTCGCACTCTTTGGGCGTAATAGAACGCTCTCATGGGGTTTCAATCCTCGTTCGTTCGAATCTGAGCATGACCTCGTGGCAAGCTCGCACTCTTTGGGCGTAATAGAACGCTATCATGGGGTTTCAATCCTCGTTCGTTCGAATCTGAGCATGTACTCGTGGCAAGCTCGCACTATTAGGCGTAATAGAACGCTCTCATGGGGTTTCAATCCTCGTTCGTTCGAATCTGAGCATGTACTCGTGGCAAGCTCGCACTCTTTGGGCGTAATAGAACGCTCTCATGGGGTTTCAATCCTCGTTCGTTCGAATCTGAGCATGTACTCGTGGCAAGCTCGCACTCTTTGGGCGTAATAGAACGCTCTCATGGGGTTTCAATCCTCGTTCGTTCGAATCTGAGCATGTACTCGTGGCAAGCTCGCTCTCTTTGGGCGAATAGAACGCTCTCATGGGGCTTCAATCCTCGTTCGTTCGAATCTGAGCATGTACTCGTGGAAAGATCGCACTCTTTGGGCGTAATAGAACGCTCTCATGGGGCTTCAATCCTCGTTCGTTCGAATCTGAGCATGTACTCGTGGAAAGCTCGCACTCTTTGGGCGTAATAGAACGCTCTCATGGGGTTTCAATCCTCGTTCGTTCGAATGTGAGCATGTACTCGTGGCAAGCTCGCACTCTTTGGGCGTAATAGAACGCTCTCATGGGGTTTCAATCCTCGTTCGTTCGAATCTGAGCATGTACTCGTGGCAAGCTCGCACTCTATTGGGCGTAATAGAACGCTCTCATGGGGTTTCAATCCTCGTTCGTTCGAATCTGAGCATGTACTCGTGGCAAGCTCGCACTCTTTGGGCGTAATAGAACGCTCTCATGGGGCTTCAATCCTCGTTCGTTCGAATCTGAGCATGTACTCGTGGCAAGCTCGCACTCTTTGGGGCGTAATAGAACGCTCTCATGGGGTTTCAATCCTCGTTCGTTCGAATCTGAGCATGTACTCGTGGCAAGCTCGCACTCTTTGGGCGTAATAGAACGCTCTCATGGGGGTTTCAATCCTCGTTCGTTCGAATCTGAGCATGTACTCGTGGCAAGCTCGCACTCTTTGGGCGTAATAGAACGCTCTCATGGGGTTTCAATCCTCGTTCGTTCGAATCTGAGCATGTACTCGTGGCAAGCTCGCACTATTTGGGCGTAATAGAACGCTCTCTCATGGGTTTTCAATCCTCGTTCGTTCGAATCTGAGCATGTACTCGTGGCAAGCTCGCACTCTTTGGGCGTAATAGAACGCTCTCATGGGGTTTCAATCCTCGTTCGTTCGAATCTGAGCATGTACTCGTGGCAAGCTCGCACTCTTAGGCGTAATAGAACGCTCTCATGGGGTTTTCAATCCTCGTTCGTTCGAATCTGAGCATGTACTCGTGGCAAGCTCGCACTCTTTGGGCGTAATAGAAACGCTCTCATGGGGTTTCAATCCTCGTTCGTTCGAATCTGAGCATGTACTCGTGGCAAGCTCGCACTATTTGGGCGTAATAGAACGCTCTCATGGGGTTTCAATCCTCGTTCGTTCGAATCTGAGCATGTACTCGTGGCAAGCTCGCACTCTTTGGGCGTAATAGAACGCTCTCATGGGGGTTTCAATCCTCGTTCTTTCGAATCTGAGCATGTACTCGTGGCAAGCTCGCACTCTTTGGGCGTAATAGAACGCTCTTTTGGGGTTTCAATCCTTGTTCGTTCGAATCTGAGATGTACTCGTGGGAAGCTCGCACTCTTAGGGCATAATAGAACGCTCTCATGGGGTTTCAATCCTCGTTCGTTCGAATCTGAGCATGTACTCGTGGCAAGCTCGCACTCTTTGGGCGTAATAGAACGCTCTCATGGGGTTTCAATCCTCGTTCGTTCGAATCTGAGCATGTTATCGTGGCAAGCTCGCACTCTTTGGGCGTAATAGAACGCTCTCATGGGGTTTCAATCCTCGTTCGTTCGAATCTGAGCATGTACTCGTGGCAAGCTCGCACTCTTTGGGCGTAATAGAACGCTCTCATGGGTGTTCAATCCTCGTTCGTTCGAATCTGAGCATGTACTCGTGGCAAGCTCGCACTCTTTGGCGTAATAGAACGCTCTTACGGGGTTTCAATCCTCGTTCGTTCGAATCTGAGCATGTACTCGTGGCAAGCTCGCACTCTTTGGGCGTAATAGAACGCTCTCATGGGGTTTCAATCCTCGTTCGTTCGAATCTGAGCATGTACTCGTGGCAAGCTCGCACTCTTTGGGCGTTAAAATTAATAGAACGCTCTCATGGGGTTTCAATCCTCGTTCGTTCGAATCTGAGCATGTACTCGTGGCAAGCTCGCACTCTTTGGGCGTAATAGAACACTCTCATGGGGTTTCAATCCTCGTTCGTTCGAATCTGAGCATGTACTCGTGGCAAGCTCGCACTCTTTGGGCGTAATAGAACGCTCTCATGGGGTTTCAATCCTCGTTCGTTCGAATCTGAGCATGTACTCGTGGAAAAGCTCGCACTGTTTGGGCGTAATAGAACGCTCTCATGGGGTTTCAATCCTCGTTCATTCGAATCTGAGGATGTACTCGTGGCAAGCTCGCACTCTTAGGGCGTAATAGAACGCTCTCATGGGGTTTCAATCCTCGTTCGTTCGAATCTGAGCATGTACTCGTGGCAAGCTCGCCTTCTTTGGGCGTAATAGAACGCTCTCATGGGGTTTCAATCCTCGTTCCTTCGAATCTGAGTATGTACTCGTGCCAAGCTCGCACTCTTTGGGCGTAATAGAACGCTCTCATAGGGTTTCAATCCTCGTTCGTTCGAATCTGAGCATGTACTCGTGGCAAGCTCGCACTCTTTGGGCGTAATAGAACGCTCTCATGGGGTTTCAATCCTCGTTCGTTCGAATCTGAGCATGTACTCGTGGCAAGCTCGCACTCTTCGGGCGTAATAGAACGCTCTCATGGGGTTTCAATCCTCGTTCGTTCGAATCTGAGCATGTACTCGTGGCAAGCTCGCACTCCTTTGGGCGTAATAGAACGCTCTCATGGGTTTCAATCCTCGTTCGTTCGAATCTGAGCATGTACTCGTGGCAAGCTCGCACTCTTTGGGGCGTAATAGAACGCTCTCATGGGGCTTCAATCCTCGTTCGTTCGAATCTGAGCATGTACTCGTGGCAAGCTCGCACTCTTTGGGCGTAATAGAACGCTCTCATGGGGTTTCAATCCTCGTTCGTTCGAATCTGAGCATGTACTCGTGGCAAGCTCGCACTCTTTGGCGTAATAGAACGCTCTCACGGGGTTTCAATCCTCGTTCGTTCGAATCTGAGCATGTACTCGTGGCAAGCTCGCACTCTTTGGGCGTAATAGAACACTCTCATGGGGTTTCAATCCTCGTTCGTTCGAATCTGAGCATGTACTCGTGGCAAGCTCGCACTCTTTGGGCGTAATAGAATGCTCTCATGGGGCTCATGGGGTTTCAATCCTCGTTCGTTCGAATCTGAGTATGTACTCGTGGCAAGCTCGCACTATTTGGGCGTAATAGAACACTCTCATGGGGTTTCAATCCTCGTTCGTTCGAATCTGAGCATGTACTCGTGGCAAGCTCGCACTCTATTTGGGCGTAATAGAACGCTCTCATGGGGTTTCAATCCTCGTTCGTTCGAATCTGAGCATGTACTCGTGGCAAGCTCGCACTCTTTGGGCGTAATAGAACGCTCTCATGTGGTTTCAATCCTCGTTCGTTCGAATCTGAGCATGTACTCGTGGCAAGCTCGCACTCTTTGGGCGTAATAGAACGCTCTCATGGGGTTTCAATCCTCGTTCGTTCGAATCTGAGCATGTACTCGTGGCAAGCTCGCACTCTTTGGGCGTAATAGAACGCTCTCATGGGGTTTCAATCCTCGTTCGTTCGAATCTGAGCATGTACTCGTGGCAAGCTCGCACTATTTGGGCGTAATAGAACGCTCTCATGGGGTTTCAATCCTCGTTCGTTCGAATCTGAGCATGTACTCGTGGCAAGCTCGCACTCTTTGGGCGTAATAGAACGCTCTCATGGGGTTTCAATCCTCGTTCGTTCGAATCTGAGCATGTACTCGTGGCAAGCTCGCACTCTTAGGCGTAATAGAACGCTCTCATGGATTTCAATCCTCGTTCGTTCGAATCTGAGCATGTACTCGTGGCAAGCTCGCACTCTATGGGCGTAATAGAACGCTCTCATGGGGTTTCAATCCTCGTTCGTTCGAATCTGAGCATGTACTCGTGGCAAGCTCGCACTCTTTGGGCGTAATAGAACGCTCTCATGGGGTTTCAATCCTCGTTCGTTCGAATCTGAGCATGTACTCGTGGCAAGCTCGCACTCTTTGGGCGTAATAGAACGCTCTCATGGGTTTCAATCCTCGTTCGTTCGAATCTGAGCATGTACTCGTGGCAAGCTCGCACTCTTTGGGCGTAATAGAACGCTCTCATGGGGTTTCAATCCTCGTTCGTTCGAATCTGAGCATGTACTCGTGGCAAGCTCGCACTCTTTGGGCGTAATAGAACGCTCTCATGGGGTTTCAATCCTCGTTCGTTCGAATCTGAGCATGTACTCGTGGCAAGCTCGCACTCTTTGGGCGTAATAGAACGCTCTCATGGGGTTTCAATCCTCGTTCGTTCGAATCTGAGCATGTACTCGTGGCAAGCTCGCACTCTTTGGGCGTAATAGAACGCTCTCATGGGGTTTCAATCCTCGTTCGTTCGAATCTGAGCATGTCCTCGTGGCAAGCTCGCACTATTTGGGCGTAATAGAACACTCTCATGGGGTTTCAATCCTCGTTCGTTTGAATCTGAGCATGTACTCGTGGCAAGCTCGCACTCTTTGGGCGTAATAGAACGCTCTCATGGGGTTTCAATCCTCGTTCGTTCGAATCTGAGCATGTACTCGTGGCAAGCTCACTCTCTTTGTGCGTAATAGAACGCTCACATGGGGTTTCAATCCTTGTTCGTTCGAATCTGAGCATGTACTCATGGAAAGCTCGCACTCTTAGGAGCAATAGAACGCTCTCATGGGGTTTCAATTTTTGTTCGTTCGAATCAAAGGATGTACTCGTGGCAAGCTCGCTCTCTTTGGGCGTAATAGAACGCTCACATGGGGTTTCAATCCTTTTTCGTTCGAATCTAAGCATGTACTAGTGGCAAGCTCGCACTCTTTGGGCATAATAGAACGCTCTCATGGGGTTTCAATCCTCGGTCGTTCGAATCTGAGCATGTACTCGTGGAAAGCTCGCACTCTTAGGAGCAAGAGAATGCTCTCATGGGGTTTCAATCCTCGTTCGTTCGAATCAAAGGATGTACTCGTGGCAAGCTCGCACTATTTGGGCGTAAAAGAACACTCTCATGGGGTTTCAATCCTCGTTCGTTCGAATCTGAGCATGTACTCGTGGCAAGCTCGCACTATTTGGGCGTAATAGAACACTCTCATGGGGTTTCAATCCTCGTTCGTTCGAATCTGAGCATGTACTCGTGGCAAGCTCACACTCTTCGGGCGTAATAGAACGCTCTCATGGGGTTTCAATCCTCGTTCGTTCGAATCTGAGCATGTACTCGTGGCAAGCTCGCACTCTTTGGGCATAATAGAACGCTCTCATGGGATTTCAATCCTCGTTCGTTCGAATCTGAGCATGTACTCGTGGCAAGCTCGCACTCTTCGGCGTAATAGAACGCTCTCATGGGGTTTCAATCCTCGTTCGTTCGAATCTGAGCATGTACTCGTGGCAAGCTCGCACTCTTTGGGCGTAATAGAACGCTCTCATGGGGTTTCAATCCTCGTTCGTTCGAATCTGAGCATGTACTCGTGGCAAGCTCGCACTATTTGGGCGTAATAGAACACTCTCATGGTGTTTCAATCCTCGTTCGTTCGAATCTGAGCATGTACTCGTGGCAAGCTCGCACTCTTTGGGCGTAATAGAACGCTCTCATGGGGTTTCAATCCTCGTTCGTTCGAATCTGAGCATGTACTCGTGGAAAGCTCGCACTCTTAGGCGTAAGAGAACGCTCTCATGGGGTTTCAATCCTCGTTCGTTCGAATCAAAGGATGTACTCGTGGCAAGCTCGCACTATTTGGGCGTAATAGAACACTCTCATGGGGTTTCAATCCTCGTTCGTTCGAATCTGAGCATCTACTCGTGGCAAGCTCGCACTATTTGGGCGTAATAGAACACTCTCATGGGGTTTCAATCCTCCTTCGTTCGAATCTGAGCATATACTCATGGAAAGCTCGCACTATTTGGGCGTAATAGAACACTCTCATGGGGTTTCAATCCTCCTTCGTTCGAATCTGAGCATATACTCATGGAAAGCTCGCACTCTTAGGAGCAATAGAACGCTCTCATGGGGTTTCAATCCTCGTTCGTTCGAATCTGAGCATGTACTCGTGGCAAGCTCGCACTCTTTGGGCGTAATAGAACGCTCTCATGTGGTTTCAATCCTCGTTCGTTCGAATCTGAGCATGTACTCGTGGCAAGCTCGCACTCTTTGGGCGTAATAGAACGCTCTCATGGGGTTTCAATCCTCGTTCGTTCGAATCTGACATTGTACTCGTGGCAAGCTCGCACTCTTTGGGCGTAATAGAGAACGCTCTCATGGGGTTTCAATCCTCGTTCGTTCGAATCTGAGCATGTACTCGTGGCAAGCTCGCACTCTTCGGGCGTAATAGAACGCTCTCATGGGGTTTCAATCCTCGTTCGTTCGAATCTGAGCATGTACTCGTGGCAAGCTCGCACTCTTTGGGCGTAATAGAACGCTCTCATGGGGTTTCAATCCTCGTTCGTTCGAATCTGAGCATGTACTCGTGGCAAGCTCGCACTCTTTGGGCGTAATAGAACGCTCTCATGGGGTTTCAATCCTCGTTCGTACGAATCTGAGCATGTACTCGTGGCAAGCTCGCACTCTTTGGGCGAATAGAACGCTCTCATGGGGTTTCAATCCTCGTTCGTTCGAATCTGAGAGCATGTACTCATGGCAAGAACGCTCTCTTTGGGCGTAATAGAACGCTCTCATGGGGCTTCAATCCTCGTTTGTTCGAATCTGAGCATGTACTCGTGGCATGCTCGCACTCTTTGGGCGAATAGAACGCTCTCATGGGGTTTCAATCCTCGTTCGTTCGAATCTGAGCATGTACTCGTGGGAAGCTCGCACTCTTGGGAGTAATAGAACCCTCTCATGGGGTTTCAATCCCCGTTCGTTCGAATCTGAGGATGTACTCGGGCAAGCTCGCACTCTTCGGGCAAAATAGAACGCTCTCATGTGATTTCAATCCTCGTTCGTTCGAATCTGAGCATGTACTCCTGGCAAGCTCGCACTCTTTGGGCGTAATAGAACGCTCTCATGGGGTTTCAATCCTCGTTCGTTCGAATCTGAGCATGTACTCGTGGCAAGCTCGCACTCTTTGGGCGTAATAGAATGCTCTCATGGGGTTTCAATCCTCGTTTTTCGTTCGAATCTGAGCATGTACTCCTGGCAAGCTCGCACAATTTGGGCGTAATAGAATGCTATCATGGGGTTTCAATCCTCGTTCGTTCGAATCTGAGCGTGTACTCGTGGCAAGCTCGTACTCTTTGGGCGTAATAGAATGCTCTCATGGGGTTTCAATCCTCGTTCGTTCGAATCTGAGCATGTACTCGTGGCAAGCTCGCACTCTTTTGGGCGTAATAGAACGCTCTCTTGGTGTTTCAATCCTCGTTCGTTCGAATCTGAGCGTGTACTCGTGGCAAGCTCGCACACTTTGGGCGTAAATGAGAACGCTCTCATGGGGTTTCAATCCTCGTTCGTTCGAATCTGAGCATGTACTCGTGGCAAGCTCGCACTATTTGGGCGTAATAGAACACTCTCATGGGGTTTCAATCCTCGTTCGTTCGAATCTGAGCATGTACTCGTGGCAAGCTCGCACTATTTGGGCGTAATAGAACACTCTCATGGTGTTTCAATCCTCGTTCGTTCGAATCTGAGCATGTACTCGTGGCAAGCTCGCACTCTTTGGGCGTAATAGAACGCTCTCATGGGGTTTCAATCCTCGTTCGTTCGAATCTGAGCATGTACTCGTGGCAAGCTCGCACTATTTGGGCGTAATAGAACGCTCTCATGGGGTTTCAATCCTCGTTCGTTCGAATCTGGCATGTACTCGTGGCAAGCTCACTCTTTGGGCGTAATAGAACGCTCTCATGGGGTTTCAATCCTCGTTCGTTCGAATCTGAGCATGTACTCGTGGCAAGCTCGCACTCATTTAGGGCGTAATAGAACGCTCTCATGGGGTTTCAATCCTCGTTCGTTCGAATCTGAGATGTACTCGTGGCAAGCTCGCACTCTTTGGGCGTAATAGAAACGCTCTCATGGGGTTTCAATCCTCGTTCGTTCGAATCTGAGCATGTACTCGTGGCAAGCTCGCACTCTTTGGGCGTAATAGAACGCTCTCATGGGGTTTTTCAATCCTCGTTTCGTTCGAATCTGAGCATGTACTCGTGGCAAGCTCGCACTCTTTGGGGCGTAATAGAACGCTCTCATGGGTTTTAAATCCCTCGTTCGTTCCGAATCTGAGCATGTACTCGTGGGAAGCTCGCACTTCTTTGGGCGTAATAGAACGCTCTCATGGGGTTTCAATCCTCGTTCGTTCGAATCTGAGCATGTACTCGTGAAGCTCGCACTCTTTGGGCGTAATAGAACGCTCTCATGGGGTTTCAATCCTCGTTCGTCGTCTCGAATCTTAGCATGTACTCGTGGCAAGCTCGCACTATTTGGGCGCAATAGAACACTCTCATGGGGTTTCAATCCTCGTTCGTTCGAATCTGCGCATATACTCGTGGCAAGCTCGCACTCTTTGGGCGTAATAAAACGCTCTCATGGGTTTCAATCCTTGTTCGTTCGAATCTGAGCATGTACTCGTGGCACAGCTCGCACTCTTTGGGGCGTAATAGAACGCTCTCATGGGGTTTCAATCCTCGTTCGTTCGAATCTGAGCATGTACTCGTGGCAAGCTCGCACTCTTAGGAGTAATAGAACGCTCTCATGGGGTTTCAATCCTCGTTCGTTCGAATCTGAGCATGTACTCGTGGCAAGCTCGCACTCTTTGGGCGTAATAGAACGCTCTCATGGGGTTTCAATCCTCGTTCGTTCGAATCTGAGCATGTACTCGTGGCAAGCTCGCACTCTTTGGGCGTAATAGAACGCTCTCATGGGGTTTCAATCCTCGTTCGTTCGAATCTGAGCATGTACTCGTGGCAAGCTAGCACTCTTAGGGCGTAATAGAACGCTCACATGGGGTTTCTATCCTCGTTCGTTCGAATCTGAGCGTGTACTCGTGGCAAGCTCGCACTCTTTGGGCGTAAGAGAACGCTCTCATGGGGTTTCAATCCTCGTTCGTTCGAATCTGACCATGTACTCGTGGCAAGCTCGCACTCTTTGGGCCTAATAGAACGCTCTCATGGGGTTTCAATCCTCGTTCGTTCGAATCTGAGCATGTACTCGTGGCAAGCTCGCACTATTTGGGCGTAATAGAACGCTCTCATGGGGTTTCAATCCTCGTTTCGAATCTGAGCGTGTACTCGTGGCAAGCTCGCACTCTCTATTTGGGCGTAATAGAACGCTCTCATGGGGTTTCAATCCTCGTTCGTTCGAATCTGAGCATGTACTCGTGGCAAGCTCGCACTCTTTGGGCGTAATAGAACGCTCTCATGGGGTTTCAATCCTCGTTCGTTCGAATCTGAGCATGTACTCGTGGCAAGCTCGCACTCTTTGGGCGTAATAGAACGCTCTCTTGGGGTTTCAATCCTCGTTCGTTCGAATCTGAGCATGTACTCGTGGCATGCTCGCACTCTTTAGGCGTAATAGAACGCTCTCATGGGGTTTCAATCCTCGTTCGTTCGAATCTGAGCATGTACTCGTGGCAAGCTCGCACTCTTTGGGCGTAATAGAACGCTCTCATGGGGTTTTCAATCCTCGTTCGTTCGAATCTGAGCATGTACTCGTGGCAAGCTCGCACTCTTTGGGCGTAATAGAACGCTCTCATGGGGTTTCAATCCTCGTTCGTTCGAATCTGAGCATGTACTCGTGGCAAGCTCGCACTCTTTGGGCGTAATAGAACGCTCTCATGGGGTTTCAATCCTCGTTCGTTCGAATCTGAGCATGTACTCGTGGCAAGCTCGCACTCTTTGGGCGTAATAGAACGCTCTCATGGGGTTTCAATCCTCGTTCGTTCGAATCTGAGCATGTACTCGTGGCAAGCTCGCACTATTTGGGCGTAATAGAACACTCTCATGGGTGTTTCAATCCTCGTTCGTTCGAATCTGAGCATGTACTCGTGGCAAGCTCGCACTCTTTGGGCGTAATAGAACGCTCTCATGGGGTTTCAATCCTCATTCGTTCGAATCTGAGCATGTACTCGTGGAAAGCTCGCACTCTTAGGAGTAAGAGAACGCTCTCATGGGGTTTCAATCCTCGTTCGTTCGAATCAAAGGATGTACTCGTGGCAAGCTCGCACTATTTGGGCGTAATAGAACACTCTCATGGGGTTTCAATCCTCGTTCGTTCGAATCTGAGCATGTACTCGTGGCAAGCTCGCACTGTTTGGGCGTAATAGAACACTCTCATGGGGTTTCAATCCTCCTTCGTTCGAATCTGAGCATGTACTCGTGGCAAGCTCGCACTCTTTGGGCGTAATAGAACGCTCTCATGGGGTTTCAATCCTCGTTCGTTCGAATCTGAGCATGTACTCGTGGCAAGCTCGCACTCTTAGGAGCAATAGAACGCTCTCATGGGGTTTCAATCCTCGTTCGTTCGAATCTGAGCATGTACTCGTGGCAAGCTCGCACTCTTTGGGCGTAAAAGAACGCTCTCATGCTGTTTCAATCCTCGTTCGTTCGAATCTGAGCATGTACTCGTGGCAAGCTCGCACTCTTTGGGCGTAATAGAAACGCTCTCATGGGGTTTCAATCCTCGTTCGTTCGAATCTGAGCATGTACTCGTGGCAAGCTCGCACTCTTAGGGCGTAATAGAACGCTCTCATGGGGTTTCAATCCTCGTTCGTTCGAATCTGAGCATGTACTCGTGGCAAGCTCGCACTCTTTGGGCGTAATAGAACGCTCTCATGGGGTTTCAATCCTCGTTCGTTCGAATCTGAGCATGTACTCGTGGCAAGCTCGCACTCTTCGGGCGTAATAGAACGCTCTCATGGGGTTTCAATCCTCGTTCGTTCGAATCTGAGCATGTACTCGTGGCAAGCTCGCACTCTTTGGGCGTAATAGAACGCTCTCATGGGGTTTCAATCCTCGTTCGTTCGAATCTGAGCATGTACTCGTGGCAAGCTCGCACTCTTTGGGCGTAATAGAACGCTCTCATGGGGTTTCAATCCTCGTTCGTTCGAATCTGAGCATGTACTCGTGGCAAGCTCGCACTCTTTGGGCGTAATAGAACGCTCTCATGGGGTTTCAATCCTAGTTCGTTCGAATCTGAGCATGTACTCGTGGCAAGCTCGCACTCTTTGGCGTAATAGAACGCTCTCATGGGGTTTCAATCCTCGTTCGTTCGAATCTGAGCATGTACTCATGGCAAGCTCGCACTCTTAGGAGCAATAGAACGCTCTCATGGGGTTTCACTGCTCGTTCGTTCCAATCTCAAAGGCATGTACTCGTGGCAAGCTCGCACTCTTTGGGCGTAATAGAACGCTCTCATGGGGTTTCAATCCTCGTTCGTTCGAATCTGAGCATGTACTCGTGGCAAGCTCGCACTCTTTGGGCGTAATAGAACGCTCTCATGGGGCTTCAATCCTCGTTCCTTCGAATCTGAGTATGTACTCGTGCCAAGCTCGCACTCTTTGGGCGTAATAGAACGCTCTCATAGGGTTTCAATCCTCGTTCGTTCGAATCTGAGCATGTACTCGTGGCAAGCTCGCACTCTTTGGGCGTAATAGAACGCTCTCATGGGGTTTCAATCCTCGTTCGTTCGAATCTGAGCATGTACTCGTGGCAAGCTCGCACTCTTCGGGCGTAATAGAACGCTCTCATGGGGTTTCAATCCTCGTTCGTTCGAATCTGAGCATGTACTCGTGGCAAGCTCGCACTCTTAGGCGTAATAGAACGCTCTCATGGGGTTTCAATCCTCGTTCGTTCGAATCTGAGCATGTACTCGTGGCAAGCTCGCACTCTTTGGGCGTAATAGAACGCTCTCATGGGGTTTCAATCCTCGTTCGTTCGAATCTGAGCATGTACTCGTGGCAAGCTCGCACTCTTTGGGCGTAATAGAAACGCTCTCATGGGGTTTCAATCCTCGTTCGTTCGAATCTGAGCATGTACTCGTGGCAAGCTCGCACTCTTCGGGCGTAATAGAACGCTCTTTTGGGGTTTCAATCCTCGTTCGTTCGAATCTGAGCATGTACTCGTGGCAAGCTCGCACTCTTCGGGCATAATAGAACGCTCTCATGGGATTTCAATCCTCGTTCGTTCGAATCTGAGCATGTACTCGTGGCAAGCTCGCACTCTTTGGGCGTAATAGAACGCTCTCATGGGGTTTCAATCCTCATTCGTACGAATCTGAGCATGTACTCGTGGGAAGCTCGCACTCTTTGGGCGTAATAGAACGCTCTCATGGGGTTTCAATCCTCGTTCGTTCGAATCTGAGCATGTACTCGTGGCAAGCTCGCACTCTTTGGGCGTAATAGAACGCTCTCAAGGGGTTTCAATCCTCGTTCGTTCGAATCTGAGCATGTACTCGTGGCAAGCTTGCACTATTTGGGCGTAATAGAACACTCTCATGGGGTTTCAATCCTCGTTCGTTCGAATCTGAGCATGTACTCGTGGCAAGCTCGCACTCTTTGGGCGTAATAGAACGCTCTCATGGGGTTTCAATCCTCGGTCGTTCGAATCTGAGCATGTACTCGTGGAAAGCTCGCACTCTTAGGAGCAAGAGAACGCTCTCATGGGGTTTCAATCCTCGTTCGTTCGAATCAAAGGATGTACTCGTGGCTAGCTCGCACTATTTGGGCGTAAAAGAACACTATCATGGGGTTTCAATCCTCGTTCGTTCGAATCTGAGCATGTACTCGTGGCAAGCTCGCACTCTTTGGGCGTAATAGAACGCTCTCATGGGGTTTCGATCCTCATTCGTACGAATCTGAGCATGTACTCGTGGGAAGCTCGCACTCTTAGGAGCAAGAGAACGCTCTCATGGGGTTTCAATCCTCGTTCGTTCGAATCAAAGGATGTACTCGTGGCAAGCTCGCACTATTTGGGCGTAAAAGAACACTCTCATGGGGTTTCAATCCTCGTTCGTTCGTATCTGAGCATGTACTCGTGGCAAGCTCGCACTATTTGGGCGTAATAGAACACTCTCATGGGGTTTCAATCCTCGTTCGTTCGAATCTGAGCATGTACTCGTGGCAAGCTCACACTCTTCGGGCGTAATAGAACGCTCTTTTGGGGTTTCAATCCTCGTTCGTTCGAATCTGAGCATGTACTCGTGGCAAGCTCGCACTCTTCGGGCATAATAGAACGCTCTCATGGGATTTCAATCCTCGTTCGTTCGAATCTGAGCATGTACTCGTGGCAAGCTCGCACTCTTCGGCAGTAATAGAACGCTCTCATGGGGTTTCAATCCTCGTTCGTTCGAATCTGAGCATGTACTCGTGGCAAGCTCGCACTCTTTGGGCGTAATAGAACGCTCTCATGGGGTTTCAATCCTCGTTCGTTCGAATCTGAGCATGTACTCGTGGCAAGCTCGCACTATTTGGGCGTAATAGAACGCTCTCATGGTGTTTCAATCCTCGTTCGTTCGAATCTGAGCATGTACTCGTGGCAAGCTCGCACTCTTTGGGCGTAATAGAACGCTCTCATGGGGTTTCAATCCTCATTCGTACGAATCTGAGCATGTACTCGTGGGAAGCTCGCACTCTTAGGAGCAAGAGAACGCTCTCATGGGGTTTCAATCCTCGTTCGTTCGAATCAAAGGATGTACTCGTGGCAAGCTCGCACTATTTGGACGTAATAGAACACTCTCATAGGGTTTCAATCCTCGTTCGTTCGAATCTGAGCATCTACTCGTGGCAAGCTCGCACTATTTGGGCGTAATAGAACACTCTCATGGGGTTTCAATCCTCCTTCGTTCGAATCTGAGCATATACTCGTGGCAAGCTGCGCTCTTTGGGCGTAATAGAACGCTCTCATGTGGTTTCAATCCTCGTTCGTTCGAATCTGAGCATGTACTCGTGGAAAGCTCGCACTCTTAGGAGCAATAGAATGCTCTCATGGGGTTTCAATCCCCGTTCATTCGAATCAGAGGATGTACTTGTGGCAAGCTCGCCCTCTTTGGGCGTAATAGAACGCTCACATGGGGTTTCAATCCTCGTTCGTTCGAATCTGAGCATGTATTCGTGGCAAGCTCGCACTCTTTGGGCGTAATGAAACGCTCTCATGGGGTTTCAATCCTCGTTCGTTCGAATCTGAGCATGTACTCGTGGCAAGCTCGCACTCTTCGGGCGTAATAGAACGCTCTCATGGGGTTTCAATCCTCGTTCGTTCGAATCTGAGCATGTACTCGTGGCAAGCTCGCACTCTTTGGGGGCGTAATAGAACGCTCTCATGGGGTTTCAATCCTCGTTCGTTCGAATCTGAGCATGTACTCGTGGCAAGCTCGCACTCTTTGGGCGTAATAGAACGCTCTCATGGGGTTTCAATCCTCGTTCGTTCGAATCTGAGCATGTACTCGTGGCAAGCTCGCACTCTTTGGGCGTAATAGAACGCTCTCATGGGGTTTCAATCCTCGTTCGTTCGAATCTGAGCATGTACTCGTGGCAAGCTCGCACTCTTTGGGCGTAATAGAACGCTCTCATGGGGTTTTTCAATCCTCGTTCGTTCGAATCTGAGCATGTACTCGTGGCAAGCTCGCACTCTTTGGGCGTAATAGAACGCTCTCATGGGGTTTCAATCCTCGTTCGTTCGAATCTGAGCATGTACTCGTGGCAAGCTCGCACTCTTTGGGCGTAATAGAACGCTCTCATGGGGTTTCAATCCTCGTTCGTTCGAATCTGAGCATGTACTCGTGGCAAGCTCGCACTCTTTGGGCGTAATAGAACGCTCTCATGGGGTTTCAATCCTCGTTCGTTCGAATCTGAGCATGTACTCGTGGCAAGCTCGCACTCTTTGGGCGTAATAGAACGCTCTCATGGGGTTTCAATCCTCGTTCGTTCGAATCTGAGCATGTACTCGTGGCAAGCTCGCACTCTTTGGGCGTAATAGAACGCTCTCATGGGGTTTCAATCCTCGTTCGTTCGAATCTGAGCATGTACTCG
This sequence comes from Puya raimondii, assembly GCA_016920855.1. Classification (NCBI taxonomy): domain Eukaryota; kingdom Viridiplantae; phylum Streptophyta; class Magnoliopsida; order Poales; family Bromeliaceae; genus Puya; species Puya raimondii. The sequence continues at coordinate 128,127,539 of JABWPP010000050.1, forward strand.
TGGCAAGCTCGCACTCTTTGGGCGTAATAGAACGCTCTCATGGGGCTTCAATCCTCGTTCGTTCGAATCTGAGCATGTACTCGTGGCAAGCTCGCACTCTTTGGGCGTAATAGAACGCTCTCATGGGGTTTCAATCCTCGTTCGTTCGTTCGAATCTGAGCATGTACTCGTGGAAAGCTCGCACTCTTAGGAGCAATAGAACGCTCTCATGGGGTTTCAATCCTCGTTCGTTCGTTCGAATCTGAGGATGTACTCGTGGCAAGCTCGCTCTCTTTGGGCGTAATAGAACGCTCACATGGGGTTTCAATCCTCGTTCGTTCGAATCTGAGCATGTACTCGTGGCAAGCTCGCACTCTTTGGGCGTAATAGAACGCTCTCATGGGGTTTCAATCCTCGGTCGTTCGAATCTGAGCATGTACTCGTGGAAAGCTCGCACTCTTAGGAGCAAGAGAACGCTCTCATGGGGTTTCAATCCTCGTTCGTTCGAATCAAAGGATGTACTCGTGGCAAGCTCGCACTATTTGGGCGTAAAAGAACACTCTCATGGGGTTTCAATCCTCGTTCGTTCGAATCTGAGCATGTACTCGTGGCAAGCTCGCACTCTTTGGGCGTAATAGAACGCTCTCATGGGGTTTCAATCCTCGTTCGTTCGAATCTGAGCATGTACTCGTGGCAAGCTCGCACTCTTTGGGCGTAATAGAACGCTCACATGGGGTTTCAATCCTCGTTCGTTCGAATCTGAGCATGTATTCGTGGCAAGCTCGCACTCTTTGGGCGTAATAGAACGCTCTCATGGGGTTTCAATCCTCGTTCGTTCGAATCTGAGCATGTACTCGTGGCAAGCTCGCACTCTTAGGCGTAATAGAACGCTCTCATGGTGGGGTTTCAATCCTCGTTCGTTCGAATCTGAGCATGTACTCGTGGCAAGCTCGCACTATTTGGGCGTAATAGAACACTCTCATGGGGTTTCAATCCTCGTTCGTTCGAATCTGAGCATGTACTCGTGGCAAGCTCGCACTATTTGGGCGTAATAGAACACTCTCATGGGGTTTCAATCCTCGTTCGTTCGAATCTGAGCATGTACTCGTGGCAAGCTCGCACTCTTTGGGCGTAATAGAACGCTCTCATGGGGTTTCAATCCTCGTTCGTTCGAATCTGAGCATGTACTCGTGGCAAGCTCGCACTCTTTGGGCGTAATATAGAACGCTCTCATGGGGTTTCAATCCTCGTTCGTTCGAATCTGAGCATGTACTCGTGGCAAGCTCGCACTCTTTGGGCGTAATAGAACGCTCTCATGGGGTTTCAATCCTCGTTCGTTCGAATCTGAGCATGTACTCGTGGCAAGCTCGCACTCTTTGGGCGTAATAGAACGCTCTCATGGGGTTTCAATCCTCGTTCGTTCGAATCTGAGCATGTACTCGTGGCAAGCTCGCACTCTTTGGGCGTAATAGAACGCTCTCATGGGGTTTCAATCCTCGTTCGTTCGAATCTGAGCATGTACTCGTGGCAAGCTCGCACTATTTGGGCGTAATAGAACACTCTCATGGGGTTTCAATCCTCGTTCGTTCGAATCTGAGCATGTACTCGTGGCAAGCTCGCACTCTTTGGGCGTAATAGAACGCTCTCATGGGGTTTCAATCCTCGTTCGTACGAATCTGAGCATGTACTCGTGGGAAGCTCGCACTCTTAGGAGCAAAAGAACGCTCTCATGGGGTTTCAATCCTCGTTCGTTCGAATCAAAGGATGTACTCGTGGCAAGCTCGCACTATTTGGGCGTAATAGAACACTCTCATGGGGTTTCAATCCTCGTTCGTTCGAATCTGAGCATGTACTCGTGGCAAGCTCGCACTCTTTGGGCGTAATAGAACACTCTCATGGGGTTTCAATCCTCGTTCGTTCGAATCTGAGCATGTACTCGTGGCAAGCTCGCACTCTTTGGGCGTAAGAGAACGCTCTCATGGGTTTCAATCCTCGTTCGTTCGAATCTGAGCATGTACTCGTGGAAAGCTCGCACTCTTAGGAGCAATAGAACGCTCTCATGGGGTTTCAATCCTCGTTCGTTCGAATCTGAGGATGTACTCGTGGCAAGCTCGCACTCTTTGGGCGTAATAGAACGCTCTCATGGGGTTTCAATCCTCGTTCGTTCGAATCTGAGCATGTACTCGTGGCAAGCTCGCACTCTTTGGGCGTAATAGAAACGCTCTCATGGGGTTTCAATCCTCGTTCGTTCGAATCTGAGCATGTACTCGTGGAAAGCTCGCATTCTTAGGAGCAATAGAACGCTCTCATGGGGTTTCAATCCTCGTTTGTTCGAATCTGAGGATGTACTCGTGGCAAGCTCGCACTATTTGGGCGTAATAGAACACTCTCATAGGGTTTCAATCCTCGTTCGTTCGAATCTGAGCATGTACTCGTGGCAAGCTCGCACTATTTGGGCGTAATAGAACACTCTCATGGGGTTTCAATCCTCGTTCGTTTGAATCTGAGCATGTACTTGTGGCAAGCTCGCACTCTTTGGGCGTAATAGAACGCTCTCATGGGGTTTCAATCCTCGTTCGTTCGAATCTGAGCATGTACTCGTGGCAAGCTAACTCTCTTTGTGCGTAATTGAACGCTCACATGGGGTTTCAATCCTTGTTCGTTCGAATCTGAGCATGTACTCATGGAAAGCTCGTACTCTTAGGAGCAATAGAACGCACTCATGGGGTTTCAATTCTCGTTCGTTCGAATCAAAGGATGTACTCGTGGCAAGCTCGCTCTCTTTGGGCGTAATAGAACGCTCACATGGGGTTTCAATCCTTTTTCGTTCGAATCTAAGCATGTACTAGTGGCAAGCTCGCACTCTTTGGGCATAATAGAACGCTCTCATGGGGTTTCAATCCTCGGTCGTTCGAATCTGAGCATGTACTCGTGGAAAGCTCGCACTCTTAGGAGCAAGAGAACGCTCTCATGGGGTTTCAATCCTCGTTCGTTCGAATCAAAGGATGTACTCGTGGCAAGCTCGCACTATTTGGGCGTAAAAGAACACTCTCATGGGGTTTCAATCCTCGTTCGTTCGAATCTGAGCATGTACTCGTGGCAAGCTCGCACTATTTGGGCGTAATAGAACACTCTCATGGGGTTTCAATCCTCGTTCGTTCGAATCTGAGCATGTACTCGTGGCAAGCTCACACTCTTCGGGCGTAATAGAACGCTCTTTTGGGGTTTCAATCCTCGTTCGTTCGAATCTGAGCATGTACTCGTGGCAAGCTCGCACTCTTCGGGCATAATAGAATGCTTTCATGGGATTTCACTCCTCGTTCGTTCGAATCTGAGCATGTACTCGTGGCAAGCTCGCACTCTTCGGCAGTAATAGAACGCTCTCATGGGGTTTCAATCCTCGTTCATTCGAATCTGAGCATGTACTCGTGGCAAGCTCGCACTCTTTGGGCGTAATAGAACGCTCTCATGGGGTTTCAATCCTCGTTCGTTCGAATCTGAGCATGTACTCGTGGCAAGCTCGCACTATTTGGGCGTAATAGAACACTCTCATGGTTTTCAATCCTCGTTCGTTCGAATCTGAGCATGTACTCGTGGCAAGCTCGCACTCTTTGGGCGTAATAGAACGCTCTCATGGGGTTTCAATCCTCATTCGTACGAATCTGAGCATGTACTCGTGGGAAGCTCGCACTCTTAGGCGCAAGAGAACGCTCTCATGGGGTTTCAATCCTCGTTCGTTCGAATCAAAGGATGTACTCGTGGCAAGCTCGCACTATTTGGGCGTAATAGAACACTCTCATGGGGTTTCAATCCTCGTTCGTTCGAATCTGAGCATGTACTCGTGGCAAGCTCGCACTCTTAGGGCGTAATAGAACGCTCTCATGGGGTTTCAATCCTCGTTCGTTCGAATCTGAGCATGTACTCGTGGCAAGCTCGCTCTCTTTGGGCGTAATAGAACGCTCTCATGGGGTTTCAATCCTCGTTCGTTCGAATCTGAGCATGTACTCGTGGCAAGCTCGCACTCTTTGGGCGTAATAGAACGCTCTCATGGGGTTTCAATCCTCGTTCGTTCGAAATCTGAGCATGTACTCGTGGAAAGCTCGCACTCTTAGGAGCGTAATAGAACGCTCTCATGGGGTTTCAATCCTCGTTCGTTCGAATCAAAGAGCATGTACTCGTGGCAAGCTCGCACTCTTTGGGCGTAATAGAACGCTCTCAGGTGGGGTTTCAATCCTCGTTCGTTCGAATCTGAGCATGTACTCGTGGCAAGCTCGCACTCTTTGGGCGTAATAGAACGCTCTCATGGGGTTTCAATCCTCGTTCGTTCGAATCTGAGCATGTACTCGTGGCAAGCTCGCACTCTTTGGGCGTAATAGAACGCTCTCATGGGGTTTCAATCCTCGTTCGTTCGAATCTGAGCATGTACTCGTGGCAAGCTCGCACTCTTTGGGCGTAATAGAACGCTCTCATGGGGTTTCAATCCTCTCGTTCGTTCGAATCTGAGCATGTACTCGTGGCAAGCTCGCACTCTTGGGCGTAATAGAACGCTCTCATGGTGTTTCAATCCTCGTTCGTTCGAATCTGAGCATGTACTCGTGGCAAGCTCGCACTCTTTGGGCGTAATAGAACGCTCTCATGGGGTTTCAATCCTCGTTCGTTCGAATCTGAGCATGTACTCGTGGCAAGCTCGCACTATTTGGGCGTAATAGAACGCTCTCATGGGGTTTCAATCCACACTCTCATGGGGTTTCAATCCTCGTTCGTTCGAATCTGAGCATGTACTCGTGGCAAGCTCGCACTCTTCGGGCGTAATAGAACGCTCTTTTGGGGTTTCAATCCTCGTTCGTTCGAATCTGAGCATGTACTCGTGGCAAGCTCGCACTCTTAGGGCGTAATAGAACGCTCTCATGGGGTTTCAATCCTCGTTCGTTCGAATCTGAGCATGTACTCGTGGCAAGCTCGCACTCTTTGGGCGTAATAGAACGCTCTCATGGGGTTTCAATCCTCGTTCGTTCGAATCTGAGCATGTACTCGTGGCAAGCTCGCACTCTTTGGGCGTAATAGAACGCTCTCATGGGGTTTCAATCCTCGTTCGTTCGAATCTGAGCATGTACTCGTGGAAAGCTCGCACTCTTAGGCGCAGTAGAACGCTCTCATGGGGTTTCAATCCTCGTTCGTTCGAATCTCAAAGCATGTACTCGTGGCAAGCTCGCGCACTCTATTTGGGCGTAATAGAACACTCTCATGGGGTTTCAATCCTCGTTCGTTCGAATCTGAGCATGTACTCGTGGCAAGCTCGCACTCTTTGGGCGTAATAGAACGCTCTCATGGGGTTTCAATCCTCGTTCGTTCGAATCTGAGCATGTACTCGTGGCAAGCTCGCACTCTTTGGGCGTAATAGAACGCTCTCATGGGGTTTCAATCCTCGTTCGTTCGAATCTGAGCATGTACTCGTGGCAAGCTCGCACTCTTTGGGCGTAATAGAACGCTCTCATGGGGTTTCAATCCTCGTTCGTTCGAATCTGAGCATGTACTCGTGGCAAGCTCGCACTCTTTGGGCGTAATAGAACGCTCTCATGGGGTTTCAATCCTCGTTCGTTCGTTCGAATCTGAGCATGTACTCGTGGCAAGCTCGCACTCTTTGGGCGTAATAGAACGCTCTCATGGGGTTTCAATCCTCGTTCGTTCGAATCTGAGCATGTACTCGTGGCAAGCTCGCACTCTTTGGGCGTAATAGAGAACGCTCTCTCATGGGGTTTCAATCCTCGTTCGTTCGAATCTGAGCATGTACTCGTGGCAAGCTCGCACTCTTTGGGCGTAATAGAACGCTTTCATGGGGTTTCAATACTCGTTCGTTCGAATCTGAGCATGTACTCGTGGCAAGCTCGCACTCTTTGGGCGTAATAGAACGATCTCATGGGTTTCAATCCTCGTTCGTTCGAATCTGAGCATGTACTCGTGGCAAGCTCGCACTCTTTGGGCGTAATAGAACGCTCTCATGGGTTTTCAATCCTCGTTCGTTCGAATCTGAGCATGTACTCGTGGAAAGCTCGCACTCTTAGGAGCAATAGAACGCTCTCATGGGGTTTCAATCCTCGTTCGTTCGAATCTGAGCATGTACTCGTGGCAAGCTCGCACTATTTGGGCGTAATAGAACACTCTCATGGGGTTTCAATCCTCGTTCGTTCGAATCTGAGCATGTACTCGTGGCAAGCTCGCACTCTTTGGGCGTAATAGAACACTCTCATGGGGGGTTTCAATCCTCGTTCGTTCGAATCTGAGCATGTACTCGTGGCAAGCTCGCACTCTTTGGGCGTAATAGAACGCTCTCATGGGGTTTCAATCCTCGTTCGTTCGAATCTGAGCATGTACTCGTGGCAAGCTCGCACTCTTTGGGCGTAATAGAACGCTCTCATGGGGTTTCAATCCTCGTTCGTTCGAATCTGAGCATGTACTCGTGGCAAGCTCGCACTCTTTGGGCGTAATAGAACGCTCTCATGGGGTTTCAATCCTCGTTCGTTCGAATCTGAGCATGTACTCGTGGCAAGCTCGCACTCTTTGGGCGTAATAGAAACGCTCTCATGGGGTTTCAATCCTCGTTCGTTCGAATCTGAGCATGTACTCGTGGCAAGCTCGCACTATTTGGGCGTAATAGAACGCTCTCATGGTTTTTCAATCCTCGTTCGTTCGAATCTGAGCATGTACTCGTGGCAAGCTCGCACTCTTTGGGCGTAATAGACGCTCTCATGGGGTTTCAATCCTCGTTCGTTCGAATCTGAGCATGTACTCGTGGCAAGCTCGCACTCTTAGGGCGTAATAGAACGCTCTCATGGGGTTTCAATCCTCGTTCGTTCGAATCTGAGCATGTACTCGTGGCAAGCTCGCACTCTTTTGGGCGTAATAGAACGCTCTCATGGGGTTTCAATCCTCGTTCGTTCGAATCTGAGCATGTACTCGTGGCAAGCTCGCACTCTTTGGGCGTAATAGAACGCTCTCATGGGGTTTCAATCCTCGTTCGTTCGAATCTGAGCATGTACTCGTGGAAAGCTCGCACTCTTAGGAGCAATAGAACGCTCTCATGGGGTTTCAATCCTCGTTCGTTCGAATCTGAGCATGTACTCGTGGCAAGCTCGCACTATTTGGGCGTAATAGAACACTCTCATGGGGTTTCAATCCTCGTTCGTTCGAATCTGAGCATGTACTCGTGGCAAGCTCGCACTCTTTGGGCGTAATAGAAACGCTCTCATGGGGTTTCAATCCTCGTTCGTTCGAATCTGAGCATGTACTCGTGGAAAGCTCGCATTCTTAGGAGCAATAGAACGCTCTCATGGGGTTTCAATCCTCGTTTGTTCGAATCAAAGGATGTACTCGTGGCAAGCTCGCTCTCTTTGGGCGTAATAGAACGCTCTCATGCGGTTTCAATCCTCGTTCGTTCGAATCTGAGCTTGTACTCGTGGCAAGCTCGCACTCTTTGGGCGTAATAGAACGCTCTCATAGGGTTTCAATCCTCGTTCGTTCGAATCTGAGCTTGTTCTCGTGGAAAGCTCGCACTATTTGGGCGTAATAGAACGCTCTCATGGGGTTTCAATCCTCGTTCGTTCGAATCTGAGCATGTACTCGTGGCAAGCTCGCACTCTTTGGGCGTAATAGAACGCTCTCATGGGGTTTCAATCCTCGTTCGTTCGAATCTGAGCATGTACTCGTGGAAAGCTCGCACTCTTAGGAGCAATAGAACGCTCTCATGGGGTTTCAATCCTCGTTCGTTCGAATCAGAGGATGTACTCGTGGCAAGCTCGCTCTCTTTGGGCGTAATAGAACGCTCACATGGGGTTTCAATCCTCGTTCGTTCGAATCTGAGCATGTATTCGTGGCAAGCTCGCACTCTTTGGGCGTAATAGAACGCTCTCATGGGGTTTCAATCCTCGTTCGTTCGAATCTGAGCATGTACTCGTGGAAAGCTCGCACTCTTAGGAGCAAGAGAACGCTCTCATGGGGTTTCAATCCTCGTTCGTTCGAATCAAAGGATGTACTCGTGGCAAGCTCGCACTATTTGGGCGTAATAGAACACTCTCATGGGGTTTCAATCCTCGTTCGTTCGAATCTGAGCATGTACTCGTGGCAAGCTCGCACTCTTTGGGCGTAATAGAACGCTCTCATGGGGTTTCAATCCTCGTTCGTTCGAATCTGAGCATGTACTCGTGGCAAGCTCGCACTCTTTGGGCGTAATAGAACGCTCTCATGGGGTTTCAATCCTCGTTCGTTCGAATCTGAGCATGTACTCGTGGCAAGCTCACACTCTTTGGGCGTAATAGAACGCTCTTTTGGGGTTTCAATCCTCGTTCGTTCGAATCTGAGCATGTACTCGTGGCAAGCTCGCACTCTTCGGGCGTAATAGAACGCTCTCATGGGGTTTCAATCCTCGTTCGTTCGAATCTGAGCATGTACTCGTGGCAAGCTCGCACTCTTAGGCGTAATAGAACGCTCTCATGGGGTTTCAATCCTCGTTCGTTCGAATCTGAGCATGTACTCGTGGCAAGCTCGCACTCTTTGGGCGTAATAGAACGCTCTCATGGGGTTTCAATCCTCGTTCGTTCGAATCTGAGCATGTACTCGTGGCAAGCTCGCACTCTTTGGGCGTAATAGAACGCTCTCATGGGGTTTCAATCCTCGTTCGTTCGAATCTGAGCATGTACTCGTGGCAAGCTCGCACTCTTTGGGCGTAATAGAACGCTCTCATGGGGTTTTTCAATCCTCGTTCGTACGAATCTGAGCATGTACTCGTGGCAAGCTCGCACTCTTTGGGCGTAAGAGAACGCTCTCATGGGGTTTCAATCCTCGTTCGTTCGAATCTGAGCATGTACTCGTGGCAAGCTCGCACTATTTGGGCGTAATAGAACACTCTCATGGGGTTTCAATCCTCGTTCGTTCGAATCTGAGCATGTACTCGTGGCAAGCTCGCACTCTTAGGCGTAATAGAATGCTCTCATGGGGTTTCAATCCTCGTTCGTTCGAATCTGAGCATGTACTCGTGGCAAGCTCGCACTCTTTGGGCGTAATAGAACGCTCTCATGGGGTTTCAATCCTCGTTCGTTCGAATCTGAGCATGTACTCGTGGCAAGCTCGCACTCTTCGGGCATAATAGAACGCTCTCATGGGATTTCAATCCTCGTTCATTCGAATCTGAGCATTTACTCGTGGAAATCTCGCACTCTTAGGAGCAAGAGAATGCTCTCATGGGGTTTCAATTCTCGTTCGTTCAAATCTAAGCATGTACTCGTGGCAAGCTCGCACTATTTGGGCGTAATAGAACACTCTCATGGGGTTTCAATCCTTGTTCGTTCGAATCTGAGCATGTACTCGTGGCAAGCTCGCACTCTTCGGGCATAATAGAACGCTCTCTCATGGGGTTTCAATCCTCGTTCGAATCGAATCTGAGCATGTACACGACGTGGCAAGCTCGCACTCTTTGGGCGTAATAGAACGCTCTCATGGGGTTTCAATCCTCGTTCGTTCGAATCTGAGCATGTACTCGTGGCAAGCTCGCACTCTTTGGGCGTAATAGAACGCTCTCATGCGGTTTCAATCCTCGTTTCGTTCGAATCTGAGCATGTACTCGTGGGCAAGCTCGCACTCTTGGGCGGGCGTAATAGAACGCTCTCATGGGGTTTCAATCCTCGTTCGTTCGAATCTGAGCATGTACTCGTGGCAAGCTCGCACTCTTTGGGCGTAATAGAACGCTCTCATGGGGTTTCAATCCTCGTTCGTTCGAATCTGAGCATGTACTCGTGGCAAGCTCGCACTCTTTGGGCGTAATAGAACGCTCTCATGGGGTTTCAATCCTCGTTCGTTCGAATCTGAGCATGTACTCGTGGCAAGCTCGCACTCTTTGGGCGTAATAGAACGCTCTCATGGGGTTTCAATCCTCTCGTTCGTTCGTTCGAATCTGAGCATGTACTCGTGGCAAGCTCGCACTCTTTGGGCGTAATAGAACGCTCACATGGGGTTTCAATCCTCGTTCGTTCGAATCTGAGCATGTACTCGTGGAAAGCTCGCACTCTTAGGAGCAAGAGAACGCTCTCATGGGGTTTCAATCCTCGTTCGTTCGAATCTGAGCATGTACTCGTGGCAAGCTCGCACTCTTTGGGCGTAATAGAACACTCTCATGGGGTTTCAATCCTCGTTCGTTCGAATCTGAGCATGTACTCGTGGCAAGCTCGCACTCTTTGGGCGTAATAGAACGCTCTCATGGGGTTTCAATCCTCGTTCGTTCGAATCTGAGCATGTACTCGTGGCAAGCTCTCGCACTCTTGGAGCAATAGAACGCTATCATGGGGTTTCAATCCTCGTTCGTTCGAATCTGAGGATGTACTCGTGGCAAGCTCGCACTCTATGGGCGTAATAGAACGCTCTCATGGGGTTTCAATCCTCGTTCGTTCGAATCTGAGCATGTACTCGTGGCAAGCTCGCACTCTTTGGGCGTAATAGAACGCTCTCATGGGGTTTCAATCCTCGTTCGTTCGAATCTGAGCATGTACTCGTGGCAAGCTCGCACTCTTTGGGCGTAATAGAACGCTCTCACGGGGTTTCAATCCTCGTTCGTTTGAATCTGAGCATGTACTCGTGGCAAGCTCGCACTCTTAGGAAGCAATAGAATGCTCTCATGGGGTTTCAATCCTCGTTCGTTCGAATCTGATCATGTACTCGTGGCAAGCTCGCACTCTTAGGGCGTAATAGAACGCTCTCACAGGGTTTCAATCCCCGTTCGCTCGAATCTGAGCATCTACTCGTGGCAAGCTAGCACTCTTTGGGCGTAATAGAACGCTCTCATGGGGTTTCAATCCTCGTTCATTGAAATCTGAGCATGTACTCGTGGAAAGCTCTTACTCTTAGGAGCAAGAGAACGCTCTCATGGGGTTTCAATCCTCGTTCGTTCGAATCAAAGAATGTACTCGTGGCAAGCTCGCACTATTTGGGCGTAATAGAACACTCTCATGGGGTTTCAATCCTCGTTCGTTCGAATCTGAGCATGTACTCGTGGCAAGCTCGCACTCTTTGGGCGTAATAGAACGCTCTCATGGGGTTTCAATCCTCGTTCGTTCGAATCTGAGCATGTACTCGTGGCAAGCTCGCACTCTTTGGGCGTAATAGAACGCTCTCATGGGGTTTCAATCCTCGTTCGTTCGAATCTGAGCATGTACTCGTGGCAAGCTCGCACTCTCTTTGGGCGTAATAGAACGCCCTCATGGGGTTTCAATCCTCGTTCGTTCGAATCTGAGCATGTACTCGTGGCAAGCTCGCACTCTTTGGGCGTAATAGAACGCTCTCATGGGGTTTCAATCCTCGTTCGTTCGAATCTGAGCATGTACTCTTGGCAAGCTCGCACTCTTTGGGCGTAATAGAACGATCTCATGGGGTTTCAATCCTCGTTCGTTCGAATCTGAGCATGTACTCGTGGCAAGCTCGCACTCTTTGGGCGTAATAGAACGCTCTCATGGGGTTTCAATCCTCGTTCGTTCGAATCTGAGCATGTACTCGTGGCAAGCTCGCACTCTTTGGGCGTAATAGAACGCTCTCACGGGCTTTCAATCCTCGTTCGTTCGAATCTGAGCATGTACTCGTGGCAAGCTCGCACTCTTTGGGCGTAATAGAACGCTCTCATGGGGTTTCAATCCTCGTTCGTTCGAATCTGAGCATGTACTCGTGGCAAGCTCGCACACTATTTGGGCGTAATAGAACGCTCTCATGGGGTTTCAATCCTCGTTCGTTCGAATCAAAGCATGTACTCGTGGCAAGCTCGCACTCTTTGGGCGTGATAGAACGCTCTCATGGGGTTTTCAATCCTCGTTCGTTCGAATCTGAGCATGTACTCGTGGCAAGCTCGCACTCTTTGGGCTTAATAGAACGCTCTCATGGGGTTTCAATCCTCGTTCGTTCGAATCTGAGCATGTACTCGTGGCAAGCTCGCACTCTTTGGGCGTAATAGAACGCTCTCATGGGGTTTCAATCCTCGTTCGTTCGAATCTGAGCATGTACTCGTGGCAAGCTCGCACTCTTTGGGCGTAATAGAACGCTCTCATGGGGTTTCAATCCTCGTTCGAATTCGAATCTGAGCATGTACTCGTGGCAAGCTCGCACTCTTTGGGCGTAATAGAACGCTCTCATGGGGTTTCAATCCTCGTTCGTTCGAATCCTCGTTCGTTCGAATATGAGCATGTACTCGTGGCAAGCTCGCACTCTTTGGGCGTAATAGAACGCTCTCATGGGGTTTCAATCCTCGTTCGTTCGAATCTGAGCATGTACTCGTGGCAAGCTCGCACTCTTAGGGCGTAATAGAACGCTCTCATGGGGTTTCAATCCTCGTTCGTTCGAATCTGAGCATGTACTCGTGGCAAGCTCGCACTCTATTTGGGCGTAATAGAACACTCTCATGGGGTTTCAATCCTCGTTCGTTCGAATCTGAGCATGTACTCGTGGCAAGCTCGCACTCTTTGGGCGTAATAGAACGCTCTCATGGGGTTTCAATCCTCGTTCGTTCGAATCTGAGCATGTACTCGTGGCAAGCTCGCACTCTTTGGGCGTAATAGAACGCTCTCATGGGGTTTCAATCCTCGTTCGTTCGAATCTGAGCATGTACTCGTGGCAAGCTCGCACTCTTTGGGCGTAATAGAACGCTCTCATGGGGTTTCAATCCTCGTTCGTTCGAATCTGAGCATGTACTCGTGGCAAGCTCGCACTCTTTGGGCGTAATAGAACGCTCTCATGGGGTTTCAATCCTCGTTCGTTCGAATCTGAGCATGTACTCGTGGCAAGCTCGCACTCTTCGGGCGTAATAGAACGCTCTCATGGGGTTTCAATCCTCGTTCGTTCGAATCAAAGGATGTACTCGTGGCAAGCTCGCACTATTTGGGCGTAATAGAACACTCTCATGGGGTTTCAATCCTCGTTCGTTCGAATCTGAGCATGTACTCGTGGCAAGCTCGCACTATTTGGGCGTAATAGAACACTCTCATGGGGTTTCAATCCTCGTTCGTTCGAATCTGAGCATGTACTCGTGGCAAGCTCACACTCTTCGGGCGTAATAGAACGCTCTCATGGGGTTTCAATCCTCGTTCGTTCGAATCTGAGCATGTACTCGTGGCAAGCTCGCACTCTTCGGGCGTAATAGAACGCTCTCATGGGGTTTCAATCCTCGTTCGTTCGAATCTGAGCATGTACTCGTGGCAACTCGCACTCTCTTGGGCGTAATAGAAACGCTCTCATGGGGTTTCAATCCTCGTTCGTTCGAATCTGAGCATGTACTCGTGGCAAGCTCGCACTCTTTGGGCGTAATAGAACGCTCTCATGGGGTTTCAATCCTCGTTCGTTCGAATCTGAGCATGTACTCGTGGCAAGCTCGCACTATTTGGGCGTAATAGAACGCTCTCATGGGGTTTCAATCCTCGTTCGTTCGAATCTGAGCATGTACTCGTGGCAAGCTCGCACTCTTTGGGCGTAATAGAACGCTCTCATGGGGTTTCAATCCTCATTCGTACGAATCTGAGCATGTACTCGTGGGAAGCTCGCACTCTTAGGAGCAAGAGAACGCTCTCATGGGGTTTCAATCCTCGTTCGTTCGAATCAAAGGATGTACTCGTGGCAAGCTCGCACTATTTGGGCGTAATAGAACACTCTCATGGGGTTTCAATCCTCGTTCGTTCGAATCTGAGCATCTACTCGTGGCAAGCTCGCACTATTTGGGCGTAATAGAACACTCTCATGGGGTTTCAATCCTCCTTCGTTCGAATCTGAGCATATACTCGTGGCAAGCTGCGCTCTTTGGGCGTAATAGAACGCTCTCATGTGGTTTCAATCCTCGTTCGTTCGAATCTGAGCATGTACTCGTGGAAAGCTCGCACTCTTAGGAGCAAGAGAACGCTCTCATGGGGTTTCAATCCTCGTTCGTTCGAATCAAAGGATGTACTCGTGGCAAGCTCGCACTATTTGGGCGTAATAGAACACTCTCATGGGGTTTCAATCCTCGTTCGTTCGAATCTGAGCATGTATTCGTGGCAAGCTCGCACTCTTTGGGCGTAATGAAACGCTCTCATGTGGTTTCAATCCTCGTTCGTTCGAATCTGAGCATGTACTCGTGGAAAGCTCGCACTCTTAGGAGCAAGAGAACGCTCTCATGGGGTTTCAATCCTCGTTCGTTCGAATTTGAGCATGTACTCGTGGCAAGCTCGCACTCTTTGGGCGTAATAGAACGCTCTCATGGGGTTTCAATCCTCGTTCGTTCGAATCTGAGCATGTACTCGTGGCAAGCTCGCACTCTTTGGGCGTAATAATAGAACGCTCTCATGGGGTTTCAATCCTCGTTCGTTCGAATCTGAGCATGTACTCGTGGCAAGCTCGCACTCTTTGGGCGTAATAGAACGCTCTCATGGGGTTTCAATCCTCGTTCGTTCGAATCTGAGCATGTACTCGTGGCAAGCTCACTCTCTTTGGGCGTAATAGAACGCTCACATGGGGTTTCAATCCTCGTTCGTTCGAATCTGAGCATGTACTCGTGGCAAGCTCGCACTCTTTGGGCGTAATAGAACGCTCTCATGGGGTTTCAATCCTCGTTCGTTCGAATCTGAGCATGTACTCGTGGCAAGCTCGCACTCTTTGGGCGTAATATAGAACGCTCTCATGGGGTTTCAATCCTCGTTCGTTCGAATCTGAGCATGTAATCGTGCCAAGCTCGCACTCTTTGGGCGTAATAGAACGCTCTCATGGGGTTTCAATCCTCGTTCGTTCAAATCTGAGCATGTACTCGTGGCAAGCTCGCACTCTTTGGGCGTAATAGAACGCTCTCATGGGTTTCAATCCTCGTTCGTTCGAATCTGAGCATGTACTCGTGGAAAGCTCGCACTCTTAGGAGCAATAGAACGCTCTCATGGGGTTTCAATCCTCGTTCATTCGAATCAGAGGATGTACTCGTGGCAAGCTCGCTCTCTTTGGGCGTAATAGAACGCTCTCATGGGGTTTCAATCCTCGTTCGTTCGAATCTGAGCATGTATTCGTGGCAAGCTCGCACTCTTTGGGCGTAATAGAACGCTCTCATGGGGCTTCAATCCTCGTTCGTTCGAATCTCGAATCTGAGCATGTACTCGTGGAAAGCTCGCACTCTTCTTTGGCAATAGAACGCTCTCATGGGGTTTCAATCCTCGTTCGTTCGAATCAAAGGATGTACTCGTGGCAAGCTCGCACTATTTGGGCGTAATAGAACACTCTCATGGGGTTTCAATCCTCGTTCGTTCGAATCTGAGCATGTACTCGTGGCAAGCTCGCACTCTTTGGGCGTAATAGAACGCTCTCATGGGGTTTCAATCCTCGTTCGTTCGAATCTGAGCATGTACTCGTGGCAAGCTCGCACTCTTTGGGCGTAATAGAACGCTCTCATGGGGTTTCAATCCTCGTTCGTTCGAATCTGAGCATGTACTCGTGGCAAGCTCGCACTCTTCGGGCGTAATAGAACGCTCTTTTGGGGTTTCAATCCTCGTTCGTTCGAATCTGAGCATGTACTCGTGGCAAGCTCGCACTCTTCGGGCGTAATAGAACGCTCTCATGGGGTTTCAATCCTCGTTCGTTCGAATCTGAGCATGTACTCGTGGCAAGCTCGCACTCTTTGGGCGTAATAGAACGCTCTCATGGGGTTTCAATCCTCGTTCGTTCGAATCTGAGCATGTACTCGTGGCAAGCTCGCACTCTTCGGCGTAATAGAACGCTCTCATGGGGTTTCAATCCTCGTTCGTTCGAATCTGAGCATGTACTCGTGGCAAGCTCGCACTATTTGGGCGTAATAGAACACTCTCATGGGGTTTCAATCCTCGTTCGTTCGAATCTGAGCATGTACTCGTGGCAAGGTCGCACTCTTGGGCGTAATAGAACACTCTCATGGGGTTTCAATCCTCGTTCGTTCGAATCTGAGCATGTACTCGTGGCAAGCTCGCACTCTTCGGGCGTAATAGAACGCTCTATTGGGGTTTCAATCCTCGTTCGTTCGAATCTGAGCATGTACTCGTGGCAAGCTCGCACTCTCTTTGGGCTTAATAGAACTCTCTCATGGGTTTTCAATCCTCGTTCGTTCGAATCTGAGCATGTACTCGTGGCAAGCTCGCACTCTTCGGGCGTAATAGAACGCTCTCATGGGGTTTCAATCCTCGTTCGTTCGAATCTGAGCATGTACTCGTGGCAAACTCGCACTCTTTGGGCGTAATAGAACGCTCTCATGGGGTTTCAATCCTCGTTCGTTCGAATCTGAGCATGTACTCGTGGCAAGCTCGCACTCTTGGGCGTAATAGAACGCTCTCATGGGGTTTCAATCCTCGTTCGTTCGAATCTGAGCATGTACTCGTGGCAAGCTCGCACTCTTTGGGCGTAAATAGAACGCTCTCATGGGGTTTCAATCCTCGTTCGTTCGACTCTGAGCGTGTACTCGTGGCAAGCTCGCACACTTTGGGCGTAATAGAACGATATCATGGGGGTTTCAATCCTCGTTCGTTCGAATCTGAGCATGTACTCGTGGCAAGCTCGCACTATTTGGGCGTAATAGAACGCTCTCATGGGGTTTCAATCCTCGTTCGTTCGAATCTGAGCATGTACTCGTGGCAAGCTCGCACTCTTTGGGCGTAATAGAACGCTCTCATGGGGTTTCAATCCTCGTTCGTTCGAATCTGAGCATGTACTCGTGGCAAGCTCGCACTCTTTGGGGCGTAATAGAACGCTCTCATGGGGTTTCAATCCTCGTTCGTTCGAATCTGAGCATGTACTCGTGGCAAGCTCGCACTCTTTGGGCGTAATAGAACGCTCTCATGGGGTTTCAATCCTCGTTCGTTCGAATCTGAGCATGTACTAGTGGCAAGCTCGCACTCTTTGGGGCGTAATAGAACGCTCTCATGGGGTTTCACTCCTCGTTCGTTCGAATCTGAGCATGTACTCGTGGCAAGCTCGCACTCTTTGGGCGTAATAGAACGCTCTCATGGGGTTTCAATCCTCGTTCGTTCGAATCTGAGCATGTACTCGTGGCAAGCTCGCACTCTTTGGGCGTAATAGAACGCTCTCATGGGGTTTCAATCCTCGTTCGTTCGAATCTGAGCATGTACTCGTGGCAAAGCTCGCACTCTTTGGGCGTAAATAGAACGCTCTCATGGGGTTTCAATCCTCGTTCGTTCGAATCTGAGCATGTACTCGTGGCAAGCTCGCACTCTTTGGGCGTAATAGAACGCTCTCATGGGGTTTCAATCCTCGTTCGTTCGAATCTGAGCATGTACTCGTGGCAAGCTCGCACTCTTTGGGCGTAATAGAACGCTCTCATGGGGTTTCAATCCTCGTTCGTTCGAATCTGAGCATGTACTCGTGGCAAGCTCGCACTCTTTGGGCGTAATAGAACGCTCTCATGGGGTTTCAATCCTCGTTCGTTCGAATCTGAGCATGTACTCGTGGCAAGCTCGCACTCTTTGGGCGTAATAGAACGCTCTCATGGGGTTTCAATCCTCGTTCGTTCGAATCTGAGCATGTACTACTCGTGGCAAGCTCGCACTCTTTGGGCGTAATAGAACGCTCTCATGGGGGGTTTCAATCCTCGTTCGTTCGAATCTGAGCATGTACTCGTGGCAAGCTCGCACTCTTTGGGCGTAATAGAACGCTCTCATGGGGTTTCAATCCTCGTTCGTTCGAATCTGAGCATGTACTCGTGGCAAGCTCGCACTATTTGGGCGTAATAGAACGCTCTCATGGGGTTTCAATCCTCGTTCGTTCGAATCTGAGCATGTACTCGTGGCAAGCTCGCACTCTTTGGGCGTAATAGAACGCTCTCATGGGGTTTCAATCCTCGTTCGTTCGAATCTGAGCATGTACTCGTGGCAAGCTCGCACTCTTTGGGCGTAATAGAACGCTCTCATGGGGCTTCAATCCTCGTTCGTTCGAATCTGAGCATGTACTCGTGGCAAGCTCGCACTCTCTTTGGGCGTAATAGAACGCTCTCATCGGGGGGTTTCAATCCTCGTTCGTTCGAATCTGAGCATGTACTCGTGGCAAGCTCGCACTCTTTGGGCGTAATAGAACGCTCTCATGGGGGGTTTCAATCCTCGTTCGTTCGAATCTGAGCATGTACTCGTGGCAAGCTCGCACTCTTTGGGCGTAATAGAACGCTCTCATGGGGTTTCAATCCTCGTTCGTTCGAATCTGAGCATGTACTCGTGGCAAGCTCGCACTCTTTGGGCGTAATAGAACGCTCTCATGAGGTTTCAATCCTCGTTCGTTCGAACCTGAGCATGTACTCGTGGCAAGCTCGCCCTCTTTGGGCGTAATAGAACGCTCTCATGGGGTTTCAATCCTCGTTCGTTCGAATCTGAGCATGTACTCGTGGCAAGCTCGCACTCTTTGGGCGTAATAGAACGCTCTCATGGGGTTTCAATCCTCGTTCGTTCGAATCTGAGCATGTACTCGTGGCAAGCTCGCACTCTATTTGGGCGTAATAGAACGCTCTCATGGGGTTTCAATCCTCGTTCGTTCGAATCTGAGCATGTACTCGTGGCAAGCTCGCACTCTTTGGGCGTAATAGAACGCTCTCATGGGGCTTCAATCCTCGTTCGTTCGAATCTGAGTATGTACTCGTGGCAAGCTCGCACTCTTTGGGCGTAATAGAACGCTCTCATGGGGTTTCAATCCTCGTTCGTTCGAATCTGAGCATGTACTCGTGGCAAGCTCGCACTCTTTGGGCGTAATAGAACGCTCTCATGGGGCTTCAATCCTCGTTCGTTCGAATCTGAGCATGTACTCGTGGGCAAGCTCGCACTCTTTGGGCGTAATAGAAACGCTCTCATGGGGTTTCAATCCTCGTTCGTTCGAATCTGAGCATGTACTCGTGGCAAGCTCGCACTCTTTGGGCGTAATAGAACGCTCTCATGGGGTTTCAATCCTCGTTCGTTCGAATCTGAGCATGTACTCGTGGCAAGCTCGCACTCTTTGGGCGTAATAGAACGCTCTCATGGGGTTTCAATCCTCGTTCGTTCGAATCTGAGCATGTACTCGTGGCAAGCTCGCACTCTTTGGGCGTAATAGAACGCTCTCATGGGGTTTCAATCCTCGTTCGTTCGAATCTGAGCATGTACTCGTGGCAAGCTCGCACTCTTTGGGCGTAATAGAACGCTCTCATGGGGTTTTCAATCCTCGTTCGTTCGAATCTGAGCATGTACTCGTGGCAAGCTCGCACTCTTTGGGCGTAATAGAACGCTCTCATGGGGTTTCAATCCTCGTTCGTTCGAATCTGAGCATGTACTCGTGGCAAGCTCGCACTCTTTGGGCGTAATAGAACGCTCTCATGGGGTTTCAATCCTCGTTCGTTCGAATCTGAGCATGTACTCGTGGCAAGCTCGCACTCTTTGGGCGTAATAGAACGCTCTCATGGGGTTTCAATCCTCGTTCGTTCGAATCTGAGCATGTACTCGTGGCAAGCTCTCGCACTCTTTGGGCGTATTAGAACGCTCTCATGGGGGTTTCAATCCTCGTTCGTTCGAATCTGAGCATGTACTCGTGGCAAGCTCGCACTCTTTGGGCGTAATAGAACGCTCTCATGGGGTTTCAATCCTCGTTCGTTCGAATCTGAGCATGTACTCGTGGCAAGCTCGCACTCTTTGGGCGTAATAGAACGCTCTCATGGGGTTTCAATCCTCGTTCGTTCGAATCTGAGCATGTACTCGTGGCAAGCTCGCACTCTTGGGGCGTAATAGAACGCTCTCATGGGGTTTCAATCCTCGTTCGTTCGAATCTGAGCATGTACTCGTGGCAAGCTCGCACTCTTTGGGCGTAATAGAACGCTCTCATGGGGTTTCAATCCTCGTTCGTTCGAATCTGAGCATGTACTCGTGGCAAGCTCGCACTCTTTGGGCGTAATAGAACGCTCTCATGGGGCTTCAATCCTCGTTCGTTCGAATCTGAGCATGTACTCGTGGCAAGCTCGCACTCTTAGGGCGTAATAGAACGCTCTCATGGGGGTTTCAATCCTCGTTCGTTCGAATCTGAGCATGTACTCGTGGCAAGCTCGCACTCTTTGGGCGTAATAGAACGCTCTCATGGGGTTTCAATCCTCGTTCGTTCGAATCTGAGCATGTACTCGTGGCAAGCTCGCACTCTTTGGGCGTAATAGAACCCTCTCATGGGGTTTCAATCCTCGTTCGTTCGAATCTGAGCATGTACTCGTGGCAAGCTCGCACTCTTTGGGCGTAATAGAACGCTCTCATGGGGCTTCAATCCTCGTTCGTTCGAATCTGAGCATGTACTCGTGGCAAGCTCGCACTCTTAGGGCGTAATAGAACGCTCTCATGGGGTTTCAATCCTCGTTCGTTCGAATCTGAGCATGTACTCGTGGCAAGCTCGCACTCTTTGGGCGTAATAGAACGCTCTCATGGGGCTTCAATCCTCGTTCGTTCGAATCTGAGCATGTACTCGTGGCAAGCTCGCACTCTTTGGGCGTAATAGAACGCTCTCATGGGGTTTCAATCCTCGTTCGTTCGAATCTGAGCATGTACTCGTGGCAAGCTCGCACTCTTAGGGCGTAATAGAACGCTCTCATGGGGTTTCAATCCTCGTTCATTCGAATTCGAAACTGAGCATGTACTCGTGGCAAGCTCGCACTCTTTGGGCGTAATAGAACACTCTCATGGGGTTTCAATCCTCGTTCGTTCGAATCTGAGCATGTACTCGTGGCAAGCTCGCACTCTTTGGGCGTAATAGATCTCATGGGGTTTCAATCCTCGTTCGTTCGAATCTGAGCATGTACTCGTGGCAAGCTCGCACTCTTAGGGCGTAATAGAACGCTCTCATGGGGTTTCAATCCTCGTTCGTTCGAATCTGAGCATGTACTCGTGGCAAGCTCGCACTCTTTGGGCGTAATAGAACGCTCTCATGGGGTTTCAATCCTCCTTCGTTCGAATCTGAGCATATACTCATGGAAAGCTCGCACTCTTAGGAGCAATAGAACGCTCTCATGGGGTTTCAATCCTCGTTCGTTCGAATCTGAGCATGTACTCGTGGCAAGCTCGCACTCTTTGGGCGTAATAGAACGCTCTCATGGGGTTTCAATCCTCGTTCGTTCGAATCTGAGCATGTGAACTCGTGGCAAGCTCGCACTCTTTGGGCATAATAGAACGCTCTCATGGGGTTTCAATCCTCGTTCATTCGAATCAGAGGATGTACTCGTGGCAAGCTCGCTCTCTTTGGGCGTAATAGAACGCTCACATGGGGTTTCAATCCTCGTTCGTTTGAATCTGACCATGTACTTGTGGCAAGCTCGCACTCTTTGGGCGTAATAGAACGCTCTCATGGGGTTTCAATCCTCGGTCGTTCGAATCTGAGCATGTACTCGTGGAAAGCTCGCACTCTTAGGAGAAAGAGAACGCTCTCATGGGGTTTCAATCCTCGTTCGTTCGAATCTGAGCATGTACTCGTGGCAAGCTCGCACTATTTGGGCGTAATAGAACACTCTCATGGGGTTTCAATCCTCGTTCGTTCGAATCTGAGCATGTACTCGTGGCAAGCTCGCACTATTTGGGCGTAATAGAACACTCTCATGGGGTTTCAATCCTTGTTCGTTCGAATCTGAGCATGTACTCGTGGCAAGCTCACACTCTTTGTGTCACGCCCCGGGTTACCTCTTCCCAGGCGCATGACCAGATCCGCCGCATACACAGTATCTCTACCATGTATACGAAGCGAAACAACATCCACAATCAAACACACAAAGCTAAAGGTATCAACAGAGCTGCTATATAAATATATCAAAAGATCACTGTACATACATCATCCATAACTCTCACATAAAACTCTCATATACAACACTGATATCACAAACATACTGTATGTACAGACTCAATCATCTATCCAACATGGGTATACCTCTAGCCAAGTCTCCGGGGAATAGCTCTACCCGACGGTCTCCTTTCCGCGCTCAGTATGCACGACTGGGGAAGAAGACTCTGCAAAAAGATGTCACCAATGGGTGTGAGAACTACTATCAATCAAGTAGTCCTCAGTGGGTACCGCCACCAGCCTCAGCGGTCTGCCCACTAAGTCCTCAATCTCAAGAGATATATATAGAGCAATAAAAGAGTAGGAGATATACTACCACTACTATGCACAAAGCTCAACTGTCAGTATGAATACCAAAGAACTGAATATACTGAATGAGGACTATCATACACAATACAATACCTGCGAACCAGCTAGTACAGGAAACACCATCTGTACCTAGCTCTCGCCATACAATACCTCTCAATATAATACCATACTGATCATGCTCAACCCCAGGGAGCTGCTCAACAGGGAGCCGACTAGTACAGGAACACCATCTGTAACTAGCCCCTCGTACAACCCTCTGTACGGAACATGCCAACTCTAGAGTGGTACTCGTGGGAGCGACCCAACCGAGCAAAGTACAACCATAGTAACCGCCAAGCACCCGCAGGTATATGATCGACACGACTGGGTCAACAAAGGATCATGTGCCCTCGACACCTCAAAGAATAGTCAACAAGTAAGACCCAATCCACTGTGCCCTTGGCACCACAAAGGATAATCAACAAGTATGACCCAATCCATACTCTCACAAGGTACTCCGTGCCCTTGGCACAATCAATGCTCCAGTGCTCACAATCAATCTCAACTCTATCACAAAGAGGAGGCTCTCGACTCTACCACAAAGAGGAGGTACAACAACATAGCACGAGCCACAACATGATCACCTACACTATATGCACAACAACTGGTACAAGGAATCAACAGAATAGGTGTAGGTCCAATCATGCAACAGGGATACAAGGAAATGCATGCTCATATACATATCATTAGCACATCTAAGATCATAACATGCCCATGCGGTCTATAGATCAGTCTTACCCTAACATGGCATCTCTAACATAATCTTAGCATGGCATACTATCATAATCCCAATATCATAATCCAATATCCACATATCATAATCCAATCATGCTAACATAATCCAAACAACATCATATCATATTATGCTAACATGAGATAAAACACGTAGGAGGAAGTCCACTGAATCTGGCAAACATCAACCCACCTCAAAATGCTAATCCAACCACGGTGGGGAAAGAACAAGCCTCAGATCCAACCCTCCAAGATAAGGAACTCCGGCAGCACTCCGATCTGAGTAAACCTCCAAGGAACTGCTATCTCCAGCAGAATAACAGCTCAGCACCAGATCAGATCAGCAGGATAGAGGAGAACAAGCTAGATCACAACTAATGCCAACTCATGGCCCTTACACTAGCTTTCTCTCTCTCTAGAACAGGGATCTCGGAGTGGAAAATAACCCAAAAACCATCAGGGCTCACCTATTTATAGGCTCCCAAAATCCCACTTTCGGGCGCCCACTTCCCAACTTTCGGGCGTCCGGAAACCCTGCCGTACAGGTGTCGTCGCGCGGTCAAGCGGCCGGTCGATAGTCATCAGGCGGTGGGGCGGCGTGTCTCCGGCGATCGACACGTGTCCTGCGTCGCGACACGTGGCCCTCCACGTCACAACTCAAACCGGATCCTCAATCCGGGCGTCCGAATCATGCGTCCAGATCCGAAGCTCGTCAGCCACAACCGGGTCGTCCACAAAGTGCAACGGGGTCCGGAACATCCGGGCGTCCACTTCGCCACTTCCGGGCGCCCGAATCCCGCCAAGTCCAGAAACCCTAAATCATGAAAATTTTCCGAGTACTACAAGTTGTGCAGCGCTCATTTCTGAAAATTACTAAGTCATTTCGGATCCAAGTTTCGGGTGCCCGGAAAGTGAGTCCGGAAATCCTACCTCGTGAGTATCGAACTGCTCGACACGTGTTGATCGGTTGGTGAGATCCGCCGGACCAGGTTTGGGCGCACCGGACCGCGGCGGAGAGTCCGATGGTCGAGTTGGTGCAGGCTGAAGAACCGGGCGCCCACTTCATGGGTTTCGGGCGCCCGAATCTGGGAATTTCCTGCTGAGTACAGGTTAGATGTATTCTGTTCTTGAGGCTCACTGCACCTTTATCCCTTCTCTATAAAAGAAGTGGACGACCTTCCCTGAGGCCCTTTTCTCCCCTCTTCAAGGTGAACTCGGATCTTGCAAGGGAAACCCTCTCTTCTCTCCCAATTTCATCTTCCTCCATTGATGATCTTGGTTTCCTGCTGAAACTGCAACGTCGACCTGGAGTGTTCGTGCTCGTGTGCAGTGTAGGAGTATCCAAATCCAACGAAACTTGGTTTGTTGGATAGAGGACTTGTAGAGGAAGAAGTGGAATCCTTCCAATCACGATTTGAACAGGTATGTAAGCTACAGTTGATGTTTTACTGGACCCCTAGTGTTCTTGAGCTGAAACTTGGGTTTTTCCTTTGATCTTTTGGATCCAATCTCTTGGGAGCTGGAATTACGAAGTGAAGAGTGATCCTTCCACTTCCCTTGCTGGTTTGGAGGTTCTTCCCACCTGAATTGAGGATTCAAAGGTGAGTTCTAGCTCAGATTTTTAAGTAATTGCTTAAGTGCTGAATTTTGGGTCATTGATGGAATTTCGTGGATTTTTAGATCCAGATCCTTGTGAGGACCTTTGGAGAGGTTTTGGATTGTTCCATCATTGTTTTTGAGAGGTTTGTGACCCCTTTCTATGAGCTAGATTCGTTGGAATCCCTGAATTCTTGCTGTTTTTGTGTTTTGCTTAAGTGCTGGAACTTCTGGATCCATGTGCACGAGGGTCCAGATGTTGACCTGATTCAGTGTTTAGGCTTTTTGGACATCGAGTCGAGCTCCGTTTTGGCTGAAATTTGGAGGGTTTGTTCTTGAACCTCTGCTGGTGAGTTGAACCAAATTTCACTGCATTTGGACTTAGGATTTGGATTTTATTGCATGTTGAATACATGTGGGTTGTGCTGCCAGGCTGCAGTTCTGGGCTGATGTTCTGGGCGCCCAGAACAGTGAGCAGGTGGGTCTGAATCTCGAGGTTGCAGATTTGAGCTCGATTTCGGCCGGTGTTGCTTGGAGGCCTTCCACTCGACTCCTAGCCGTTGTTGGATAGCTTTCGAGGTGGGTTGATGTTACCGAAATCGCCGGATTTCCTCCTAAGTTGTAGAGAGTGCAGCATGCTGTTTTATTATCTGTTTAATCATGTTAGTAGCTCGAATTCGTGAATTTGCATGTGTTTATATGAAATCTGAATTTGGAGCATAAATTGATAATTTATTGACATGACTCTACATGCTGAACTGGGAATTGACTTAGGAGAAAACTCGCGAACATACAACCGTCACTTTTCGAACTGTTATCAGATTTAGCTCTAGGAGCCGTTTCTGTTCTTGTATCACCGCTGTTAGTGCGAGGTGGATACTTAGTTCGTTATAGGACGAGTTTACGCTCGTGCTGGGATGCCGAGCTTGTATTTACAGCAGGGTTAGACTGTTCTGTATTACCGGGTGCCGTCGGGGTTGACGGTGGACCCAGACTCTTGTTTTAGCTTCTGGTTGTGCTGAGGGCACGTGAGCTTAGAGTCTTTGACCCCTTTTGACCCCTTTGTTCTTTGACTATAGCCTGTATGAGCCTGATTGAGCTCGACAGAGACACGCTTGCATACTCGGTTGGGTCGCGCCCACGAGTGCCGCTCCGGAGCCTGGCTACTTGCGTTGATGTCGTCTTAGTCCCGGTGGGACTCTCGCTCTCCACCCAGTGCCTTTGAGGTAGCGTACGGTGTTGCTTAGACAGGCGGGACGGGCGTATTGCAGTCCCTGTGGATTGGGTCAGTGCTGGTTACCTATTGGTTGGCGATGCTTTTACTTTGAGAGTTGGACTTTTGTGCGTCGCAGTAGTCCCTGTTGGGTGCTGCTCTTCACCGAAAACCCTCGTGGGTGAAGTACGGTGCAGCTTAGGGTACAGGCGGGACTGGTCTGATGAGGTCCCGGTAGACTTGGGTCTGTTTGGACAGTTTATTCATAGTGAGAGTTGCATTTACTCCTGTGACTGTTATGCATAGTGGTAGGGTAGTGGCATGATAGCTGTAGAGTTTATTCCAGCTTACTTTGTTGTTCTTTACCTACCAGCTATACTGTTAGTCTCGTAGACTTAGTGGGTGGACCGTTGAGGTCGGTATCGGTACCCACTGAGGACTACTTCTTTTGATAGTAGTTCTCACACCCGTTGTTGCCACCTTTTTGCAGAGCCTTCTTCTGTTGCGGCTGCTGCACCTGTTACCGCGGATCGAGGTAAGGGAGTCGCGAGCTAGATCCCTACCTGTCCCTGTTGTCCCTAGAGGAGGACCCTACTGGAGATAGTTTCCTTTTGAGTTGTGCCATGTACATATAGTGTGGACTTGTACTTTTTTTTAGTTGTGGTGTACCTGTTGTACCTTGGACTCTATATGTACAGGTGGCTTTTGTTATTTGTATGTTTTCTTGCTGCTCTATATATCTCTTGTAGTGGCTTGTATGTTTGTTTACAGGTTAGCTATCGCTTCGTATACATAGAAAAATCTATGTATACGGCGGATCTGTTGGCGAGCCCGGGGAAACGAGTAATCCGGGGCGTGACAAATAGAGAGTGACAGATAGTGTGAGACTATAACTATATTTGGGATACTATAACAGTATATGTTTGATCATCGCATTTGACTACAGTATGCATACTATTTTGAGCTTAACAGTGATGTTATACTCGGTTGGGGTAGCGCCCCGCAACTGCCATTCCGGAGGTTAGGCAATGAGATATTATTATGGAATGGGCCAGACAGTAGCCTGCGTGGTAGCGGACCACTATAGGTGGGTGCTGGACATGAGGCGGCGCAGGCTAGACTTGACTGTTGAGTCGGTCATTATGATTGAGTATTGTTGCATTATTTTATTCAATATCTAATTGATGAATGAAATATATGATTCACAATTTTTAGTTATATTGTAGAGGCATGATAGTAGTAGTTCCTTTTAGCAATTATTTATATCAGTACCTGCTTATTTCCACTGCTTAGGTATTTACTATTTCTGCCTCCTATGGACCTAGTGGTGTAGACCGTCGGCGTTGACGATCGTACCCACTGGAGAGTATTGATTATAATTCTCATGCCCTCTTTATTAATATTTTATTTCAGAGCCTTCAGTACTAGCGACTGATCGAGGTAAGGGGATCGTGGATAGTTATCTTCTACCCTCTTTGTGTGTGTAGCTGGACCACCTATCAGTGTATATAGCAGCCTATACAGTGTTTTAAGGTGTGGAGTGGTCAGAGATGTTATACCATTTTGAGGACTGGTATGGTGATGATTATATATTTAGTGTTGCTATAGCACATAGTTTTCATTTTACTCTGATACCTACTGTTGTTAGATTTTAGTTAATTTTTGTGGGACATGTTTTATTGACGCTTCGTATGTATAAGGTATATCCTTGTGCATGCAGCGGTCTGCTGACGTAACCCGGGCTTCCGCTGTCATCCGGGGCGTGACACCGACAGTAGCAGCAGTAGAGGAGATGTGTGATATGTGGGGAACCACATCCGCCTCACACGTGTGCTTAGCGAGATGGCCGATGTTTTCGTTGTGGTCAGGCTAGGCATATATGGCCATCATGTCCTCGAGCAGCTGCACCAGCACCATCTATAGCTTCTACCCTATGACAAATGTCAGGAGCCCCATTAGTGTATGCACCTATAGATCGAACTTCAGCCTCACGTCCGACTGAGAGACAAGCTCAGGCGCCGAGTGGACATGTGTATGCGGCACAGGTGGAGGATGCATCAGAAGCAGACCAGGTGGTTGCAGTTATTATTTTGATTTTAGGCATTCGAGCTAGAGCTTTGTTCGATACTGGTGCATCACATTCTTTTATGATTCAAGCATTTGTATTGCTGCATGGATTAGAGGTAGAGACATTATCATATGTACATGAGGTTCAAATTCCCGACCATATATTATATATGAGGGAGTATTGTGTGTCTTGTCCAGTGTAGTTGGTGTAGTGGATTATACCTACAGACCTGTTGGTTTTAGGGCAGTTATAGGACTTTAATGTTGTGTTGGGGATGAATTGGCTCGCTCGGTATTATGCTACTATTAATTATGGAGAGAGGACGGTGATATTTCGCGAGCCTAGTCAGGAGGAGTTTGTGTATAGAGGTTGTAGGAGTACACTCTTGGCCACAATGATCTCTACATCAAAGGCAAAATAGTTGATGATGAAAGGATATGGTCTTTTTGGCGACTGTAGTTGAGACACCTGCAGTTGCGTCGAAACTAAAGAACATTCCTCTGGTTCAAGAGTTTTCAGATGTGTTCCCTCCCGAGTTCAGTAGTATGCCGCCAGACAGGGAGATAGAGTTTGTGATTGATGTAGTCCCAGGAACTACACCAATCTCAAAGATACCCTATCGAATGGCACCGGCTAAACTGAGAGAATTGAAGGCGCAACTGCAAGATCTGATGGATTAAAGATTTGTGAGACCAAGTGTGTCGCCTTGGAGAGCGCAGGTGTTATTTGTGAAAAGGAATGATGGGTCACTGAGATTATGTGTGGATTACAAGAGTTGAATAAGGTGACCATCAAGAATAACTATCCTCTACCGCGTATTGACGATTTGTTTAATCAGCTACAAGGATCCTGTGTATTTTCAAAGATTGATTTGCAATCAAAATATCATCAATTAAAGATAACATCTGAGGATATTCCTAAGATGGCTTTCAGGACACGGTCTGTGCATTATGAGTTTACATTGATGCCATTTGGATTGACAAATGCCCCTGGCGTATTTATAAATTTGATGAATCAGGTATTTAAGTTGTATCTGCATCAGTTTGTTGTAGTGTTTATTGATGATATCTTGATATGTTCTCGAAGTGATGCAGAGCATAAGGAGTACCTGAGGCTTATATTATAGATTTTGAAAGAAAAAATTATTTGCAAAGTTAAAGAAATGTGAATTTTGGCTTCGAAAATTTACATTTTTGGGCCACGTCATTTCTGCGACTGGTATTGCTATAGACCCTAAGAAGATTGAAGCAATTCGGGATTGGCCTAGACCGACGACTATGACTGAGGTGAGAGTTTTCTGGGATTGACTGGGGATTATCATCGGTTTGTGGAAGGTTTTGCAAAACTTTTCACACCCCTCACTTGCTTGACGCGTAAAGGAACTAAGTACATCTAGAGTGAGTAATGTCAAAGTAGCTTTGAGAAATTAAAGAGTCGATTGATGTCAGCTCCTATCCTTACCCTTCTAGTTATGGGGGAAGGATTCATGATATATAGTAATGCATCACACAGTGGCTTAGAGTGTGTATTGATGTAGCATAGTAGGGTGATTGCTTACGTTTCACTGCAATTAAAGGAATATGAGAAAAATTATCCTACTCATTATTTGGAGCTAGCTGCTGTTGTATTTGCATTGAAGTCATGGCGTCGCTAATATGATGAGCACTGCGAGATCTACACCGATCATAAAAGCCTCAAATATTTATTTACCCAGAAGGAGTTGAACTTGAGACAAAGCCGGTAGTTGGAATTGTTAAAGGATTATGATGTGACGGTATTATATCATCTCGGCAAGGCCAATGTGGTAGGATAGGCTTTGAGTCATAAATCGGTAGAGAACCTGAATATGATGATTACGAGGCAGAAGCCACTGTTAGAGGAGATAAGGTGATTTGGGCTGGAGGTAGTTGTCACGCCCCGGGCCCTTGTAAAAGCCTACCAGGCACGTGCACAGACCCGCCGTGTACCCCAAACAACACACAATGTACACAAGGCGTCTATAACAACAACAATCAAGTAGAATGAGAAATACATCCTAAACAAGGTGATCAGAGCGAGAACATAATTCTACAACTAATACAAGATCATCACAACTAAAATCTCAAGATATACAATAAAATTATACATCTTAACAATACTAGGAGATCACTCTCTAGAAAAATAACTATACACCTTTCATACAAAATACAATGAAAGGTATCCAGGGTATGTCTATAACAACATCGTAGAGGCTCTAGCTAGCTGCTAACCCCTCGCCACGGTCCCAAGCCTCTCCTGCTGCGGAAGGCTCTGAAATAAAAATCCAACAACAATGGGGGTGAGAACTATTAATCAATAGTTCCCAGTGGGTAAGCCGCCGAGAGTGGCGAATTACACCGCTAGGTCAACTGAGGCAAGATAGTATAACTGAAACATAAGCATAAAATATTAAATGCTAAACAGGTAGTTCTACAACTATCATGCCTCCCATGACTAAATCATCTACATGAACATGAATATGCTCTATTGTCATAATCTCAACATTTAATTACACAAATAACATGCATGTCAAATTACTGCCATGATCAATCACATATGCTCTAATGTAATAAACTCACTATATGTCAAGTTTTACTATTACACATATGACTTGTCTCCAACTACAAGTGTGTTATGTTCACTAACCACAAATGTGCCAAGTCATGTCAATGTCTCACTACATGCAATGCCACAAGGTCACCACCCAATGCTACAGCTACATCTATATGTACCGATTTATTTAGGTGTCAAATGTCACATTCATCACGATATTTCCTACCATAAAGGACTTTTCAAGTCTCGGCTTGTGTCGTGCCTAATGGCCCCGTGGTAGTCAACATTCTCGCTAGAATGAGCCTCCCCCATGGCAATCCACTTCGGCGCCCATATAACCTGCACATAAGCGATCGACGTCGCGAAAGGCCCACTCCGGAGCTGCCGGCTTGTAGGGAGCGACCCTCACAAGCATGTGCGAATGAGCACAATGGCATAACAAGCATAATCAACAGCATAGGAAATACGTTCGTCATGTCTCTGACATGGAGTAGCCAACCGATGTCCAAAGGTCTAACATTATGTCAAAATGTCAACCTAATTATTCACCTAAGTGAAATACAATATGTTTAACCTCACACTATGTCAAAAACACGTCATATCATGTTTACTACATTCAATAGCCAAGATGCTAAATGTCAACAATATCATGTTGTTCTCAATTTGTCCGTTGGTACGTCCCTACCAATATGCACATGTCTCTATCATGTAAATGCTCATCTCTCAGTTTACTAAGTTCATAAACCATGCATTACTCTAATGCCATATATCGTGCATTCTACAAATGCCAAAACCATGCATTATTCTAATGCCATATATCATGCATTCTACAAATGCCAAACCATGCATTATTCTAATGCCATATATCATGCATTCTACAAATGCCAAACCATGCATTATTCTAATGCCATATATCATGCATTCTACAAATGCCAAACCATGCATTATTCTAATGCCATATATCATGCATTCTACGATGCTAAAACACTAAATCCATGCCATGCATGAGCTACAACAATCTCTACTACATAGAGTATAAAGCTATCATGCAAGTATTTATTTAGCCCATTACAACTATCACATACAACTAGAATCCCTTTCCTCATGTCTTAAACATGGAATCATTTCCACGACCAAAAGGTCGAGCCAAAGCCAACAATGCCCGTCAAAGTTGCTCACCTAGATAAGGTGCAACAACTTATCCTGCATATGTCATATCTTCTCTTTTCTCTATACAAGCATACTTTGGTATGCGAAGAGAATTTACTAGATCAACAACCAAGTAGTGTCTCATATGATGCTCATTTCTAGCATGCATAACCTAATTAGCATTTCATAATGCATCATTACACTACTAACACAAATACTCTAGCATGCATATTATCATCATAATACCGCACTGTATATACTATGCATTTTTCATACACAACATGTATGTCTCATGCAATCACAATTTTCATCATGCCATAATCATCATAATTATGCATCTAATCAATCCTATAACAAGATAGGAGACATAGGGGGAGTTCACCCATTTCGGTGAGGTCAGACCCACTGAAAAACCGTCGAAGCCTCGCAGTACTTCAAAACGAAGTTGTCCCCCGAGCTTCTCATACCCTAAGATAATTTTTCAAGGGGTTAAAAGCTTCGAACGAACAATTTCAAAAACCACCAAAATCTATGAGGTAAATGGGTGAAAAATACCTTGAGCAAGTAAAACTTATTCTAAGTCCAAATTGAGGTTAGGGATCATCAAATCCAACCTACAACAAAATTCTACACCCATCAATTCCACCTCAAGAGCTCCCAATCAAGAAACCCCAAATAAAACCCTAGTTTTCATGAAACTAGGTTTTCATGCTAATCACAAGCAAAATCACGAATAGAGGTTGTAAAAGAGTTTACTAACCTCAAATCAAGCTCCCAACCAAGCTCACACATGCTAGGGTTGAAGCTAGGTCCACCAACGAGCTCATCTCCTCAGCCCCGAGTTCCCTCCAAGCCTGGGAGTCAACCTCCATAGAGAAAATGGAGAGAAAAGAGATCAAAACCATGATCTAAGGGGTTGGAGAGGAGAAAATCAAGAGAGAGAGAGAGAGAGAAACACCCTACCTTTCTTCTCCTCCATCCTCAGCCAAAACAACAACATGAGGGGTGAAGGGATACTTAATCCCGAGCAACAAAATCCAAATAGGCCCCTCAAAAAGACAAAATTGCAAAACTGCACAAAAAGGCAATTTCTGCACTGTATACCGGTATGCGAATTGGCATACCGGTACTAATTAAATCAGTACCCGTATGCCAAAATCAGTACCCGAATGCAGTACAAATTCTGCACTTTATGCAGAATTTGATCTGCGGAGTCCGTTTTCGCCCTTTTTAAGCCACGAAAACATCTCAAAGCTCACCAAACTCAACCCAAAACTCCAGAATAGTATAAGCCACTATTCTCTCACTAGAACTCCGCAATTTGCTAAAGTTCAGTGTACTACATACTCCCCTCCTAAAAAGGAGTTTCGTCCGCGAAACTACGGACCCACGACCAACAACAAACAGTAAAACCAAAGGGGATTAAAACATCGCCCTCGCAGTGAAGCCTCCAGCTCTCACACCATGCATCGCGTCCAAGATGTTGCTCCAAAGCATCTTGTAGTAGGAATAGTGACAATCCCGAATTCCTACATTCCACAAGTCCAATCCACAAC
Source organism: Puya raimondii (assembly GCA_016920855.1). Classification (NCBI taxonomy): domain Eukaryota; kingdom Viridiplantae; phylum Streptophyta; class Magnoliopsida; order Poales; family Bromeliaceae; genus Puya; species Puya raimondii. The sequence continues at coordinate 128,160,582 of JABWPP010000050.1, forward strand.
AATGCTCCTTGAAGTTTAGATCTTCATGTAGCTCTAAGGAAACGACATCCACCATCGGGGTAGAATTCAAATACTCGCTCGGAGCGTCAAAACACACTTCATATACCTTCAACAGATCTGAAGTAAAACAACTCCACATGCCACTAGGCCCATTTGCCTCAGGGTCTCAAATAATCCAAAGAATCTGAAACTTAGATTCCTCATACACAAAGCTCTTGGATTCCCTTAACCAAGTATCACAGTCAGATCATCTGATTCAGGTGCCAAAATTCTATCTCTCACCAAGAATCATCCAATGGTCCAAATTCCAAAATGATAGAGCTAGACGCCCAATGCAATCACACAAATTACCAAGGTATACCTGCGTAAAAATTTCCTTAATCCAACTCAAGTGAATGGTTACTCCATTCACAACCTCTCAACAATCATCACGTCTAGCTTGGAAGCGAGACAATCCAATTTCCGGAGCCTCCGGTAATCATCCTCTATCCATACCAGGTAGATAGCCTTTACTTAGCATATCTCATAAATCAAGGCACTTTCTGATAGTCCACTAGGAATTCATCCGCCGCAACACTCTTGATCTCGATTGCATCATTCACCAGTCGGGATCAAGGCTAACTTCCGTGATCCGATTCAAAGGATAGATATCACTCCATAATACTCATCTCATCGATATCTCTAGAACACTAGCCTCTAACCTGTTCTCACAGCTTCAACTCATTTTCTTGAGTGTAGAGATATCTCCAACAATAAGATCGGGGTGCACTTCACACCACTAACAATGCATACGATTGCCACATTTTCCAAGCAAATGCCATGGCAATCAATTCCAAATCACAATTTGGCGATTCCTCTTGCATTCTCTCAATTGCCGAAAGGTCAATACTACCTTTCTATTCCACACCAGAGTGCAACTCAATCCGTGGAGAGAAACATAACTACAAAACACATAACCCGCCTTCGGGGTAACCAAGGCCGGCGGTACTCAACCACCCAAACGGTTCCAAGAACTTCTCTCACACATATCTTTCTAAAAGGTTTAATCCCTTTATGTGTGAGTCAAATGAAAGGAGTAGACAACTCAATAATCTCCTCACAAAATCCATAACAGCCAATCAAACTAGGAAGTTTGAACTTCGATCACATCCGCTTGTCCCAATCCACTATGGATGGTTGATTTCCTTGAGATCTCCAATCATATCCACTTTGGCATCAATTGCCAAGGGACGCTAGTCCTCACAATCGAATCAGCACGTCTTCAACTTGAAGCACTTGCGGTCCTCATTCAAAGGAATCTTCATGGTCTTCATCGCCTCTCGACTTCCAATATGTCGTCGATGCGCACAGGGACAAAGACACCCAGAAGGGCCAAACATCACAACACACAAGAGCATCAACCAGCTCAACCGACACCACGATAATTTCGCAATGTCTACACCGAGTGAACAAGTCACCCTCGGTACAAACTCAAACTCGATCCAACGAGAGTAGTACTCAGATTGCAACTACCCTCGAGCAAAACCAAAATTCATGGAGCTTGATCAAACAGATCAACCGATCTCTGCTACGGGTACATATTCCTGATCGTGACCCTACCGAGTTCACGATAGTCGACCCATAGTCGAAACGACCCGTCCACACAAAACAAATGAGATCTATGCTCCACAAGAGGAAACACTAGGCAAAAGAGGTCTCCAGACCAAGCCTTCGATTCTCACAACACAAACGGGATTGCACAAGCAACTCCCTCACAAGAGACATCCTCACTTTTGAGGATTCTCAACACTCACCTAGGATGCTGGCCTAAAGGCCACGCGCCCACTCAGCCAACAACCAGGCTTGGGCGGGTGAAACAATCATCGCAAATAGCGAACCTCCAAGCCCTCTGAAAACACTATTTCGTGTCCAGTTCCCAAGGCACTACCGCTTGGTTCACACACTCATCGGCAATCAGATAGCCGAAGAGCCAGCCCAAGTTCAAATCTGAACTATACGCTTTCAGCCAAATAAAGTCAATCGCTTCGTTGGCGCACAGAAACATCCAAAGCTAACGGAGTACAAGAACAGTACTCTCAAGTCCAAACACTCAGGACCACTCGATCTGCAAGCATCAAGGGAAACAAATTCCCTGCCAAGCATTCGGCAAACAGCCGATCCAATGCTACAAACATAGCAAGCAACAAGCTAGCTCCAACACCAGAAGCTGCGAACAACCTTCGTCTTCGCTGCATCAACCTCTGCCTGTCAAACAGACACGCATTCACCCGGTGCTAGTAGCGCGAAGTCGATCCCAATACCGTCGACATTATTCTCCTCAATCACTCCCACTGGGAATGGCCCACCTGGCCACAAAGAGAGTACTTGCTCCTACTCCAAGAGCATCATCAGGTACATGCGGACTCCACCGCTCACACATCACTACAGCTGGGGACGATTGTGAAGACCGAAATTTTCTTTTATGATTGTTTGACTTCCTTTTCAGTGTTATCCTGTGTATTTGGATTTTTAACTTGCTGGTCAGATTTCAGAGAAAAATGATTTAAAATAAAGTTTTTATGCGATTTCTAAAAACGACTTAAAATGAATAGTAACCGGCGTTTTCGGAATGGCCGAGGAAAGTGAAGGGCTTCGGACGCGAATCGAATTTCGATTCTGGCGCTCCAATAGCTCGTTTTCTATGTCTCGACCATTCTGGAACCAATGGTGCTATTGGTTTTTAAGGTTGACACACGGTTTTCGAGAAAAATGAGTTTTATCAAGTGATTGGGGTTTTATGTTTGCGTTGTGTGTTGGAGAGCGTAGGGGAGGGGTTTCGTCGCGAATCGGCGATCGTTTCTAGTGAACCAAAATTGTGAGTTCGATGTTCCGGCTGTGCTGATCGCGATGGCGCAATCCGTTCGTGGATTCGACCATCGGATCGCGAGATATCGCAAGATCATTGCTGAGGGGACGAATATCGGATTTTGGATCTTTTCGCAAAAGGGCCCATATTTTATGTGCCGAATTGCGTGGGATCGGACGTGGAGGGGTGTCGACGCGTTTTACACGCGCTGTGAGGGACCTGGGTTGGAATTCCTGGAGTTAGGGGACCTTTCTGCATTTATGTATATATATATGTACTATATATATATGGTTGCATGTGTGTGTTGAGGAAACCCTAACCCTAGCCTTTCTCTTCGTGCCCTAGCCCAGCAGCTCCAACCCCCCCCACCTCCTCCAGCACCTCCCCTGTGCGCCACCGCCGCCGCCAGCCGCCCCAGGCTGCCGGAGGAGTCTCCCTCTTTCTTTCTTCTTCTTTTCTTCCTCTTCTTCCTTTCTTGGCCGGGAACCACGCTTGGGCCCCCGTGCCCTCGGACCTCCCTCTGCGGCCGTGCCCTCGGATCTCCCTCTGCGGCCGTGCCCCGACCGGAGTCCTCCCCGGCCATCGCCGCCGCGCTGCCGTGCTCTGGCTGCTGCTGCTACTGTTGCTGGTGCGGGCAGCACCTTCTGGACCCGAGCCGCCGCCGCCTCCCGTCGTCGCTACTGCCGTGCGCCGGCCGCTGGAGACCCGCCGCCGCCATCGCCTTCCTCCCCGGTCGTCCCCGTGCCGCCGGAGCGCCGCCGCGGCCGCTGAGGTCGCGATGGGGCCTTTTCGGCCGAGGGCGTCGCACCGCCGCCGGCGTCGCCCGTTACTTTCGCGGCCGCCCCCTAACCGACGTCCGACGACGCCAGCTTGCCGGTGCTCGCCGTCCCTGACGCTGCCGCCGCCATCCGTTGTCTTCCGGCCGTGCATCTGCCGTGGCCGAGCCTTCCTGGAGCTAGGGCTCCTCCGAGCGCCGCCGTCGCCGCATCCCGTCGCCTCCGAAGGTGAGCATCGTCTTCCTTGGGTTACCCGCGTCCGACCCTGGTCGCTGTGCACGCCGCCGTGCCGTCGGCCGCCGGCCGGAGCCTTCTGTTCCGGCCAGGGTGCGTTTTAGGCTGTTTTGGAGTCGACATTGGGAACCGAACTCCTGGCTGCCTCCCGATCTTCGGGAAGGTGAGCATGATGATCGCAATTATGTGCTGATCACCGTGCTCACCTCAGATGATGGCAGCGAGGTCCCGGTTCGTCGGTTCGATTGTGTCGAGCCCTTTAGTCGTTTGTATGTGTGGTTTTCTTGGGCTGTTTGAGTCCCGCGACTATCTTTGTCGCTTCGGGCTGTGAGCACGGCTTCCGCTGCATCATTCCCTGTATGCTGGTGTTCGCGGAGGGTTGTGCGGATGAGCGGAGTGCTCAAACGGCCCATTTATTGCTTTTATTTGTATTTATGTTGCTTGTTTGGGCTTGTTGGTACTTGTGGCAGCGTGGTGACGCTGCGGGCAGCAAGGGCATGACCCTCGAGGCCCAGTGGACTAGTTGTCCAGACTCGTAGCACCCTCGTGGAAATCCGGTTTGATTTCCGGTGCGTTTTCCGACGAAATAGTCGGCGGAACGAACGTTTTGGTCGTGCGACTCACTGACTGGTTTCGTGAGCGACCTGGCTTCGTCGTAAAGCCTTGTTGGCTGTTCTCCTTCGCTGTCCCGAAGTTTCGAGGACAGCGGATGAGCGACGGAGGGTTTCGGTGCCAAATTGGCACTTTTTGGGAACCCGAAAAGCTGTTTTCGGGCGCGTTGGTGTTTGTGACACCCCGGATGTGTGTTCGCTGTCCGACCACCTTCTTTGGTGTGTTTGAGGACAGCGGGTGGCTTGGTTTGTTTGTTGGTACCCCTCTGGGGCTTGGTTTGGGTTCGGAATCGTTCCGGCGGGTCTTTCAGATGTTCCGACGGTTTTGGGCTTGTGAGCATCTGTGTTTGTGTCGACTCGGTGGGTCTTGATCCTGCTAGTACTTTGTAGGTTCTGTCGACGTCCCTGAGAGCCGTCGGTGTTAGGCTCTTCTGTTGTACAGGTGGGTACTTCGATCCGGAGTCGGTTCAGTGGACTAGCGGTGATACCTTTCTATCCCTTTCTCTTGCATTCCTTGTTTCTAGTTCATTTGACTCCTGTTGTCTCTACTTATGTGAGCTTGCCATTAGTAGAGTAGTTTGGTTGCATGATTCTTTGTGATGACCTGGTTGGTCGGTGGTGATTGCCTGTTGTTTCGGCGATCCTCGTTTACTCGTTTATCAGTTGCTATTCTTGGCTGGTTGTCGTCCTGTGGTTTGAGCATATAGCGTCGATCGTCACTGCTCTTCTAGCACTTCACGTACACCAGCGGTTTGGCCACCGCTTGGGTGTTCTTTTCCGGAAAAGGGTCGCGCGCTTCCGACCCGTGAGCCTCTTGGCACGTGCATCTGCGGAGGTTATGTGTGGACAGTTGAGCGTGTGGTGCCAGTGCCATGGTCTGCGGTGCGTTCCATGTGGCCTGGTGGTGATTGGGTATTATTTGTGGTTACTTACATTTGATGCATGTGTTTCTTATCGGCAGTAGCTTAGTCTTTTCATATCTGGTTATTTGTGCTAACCTGTGCTACTGTTCTTGTTTATCCATCTTTTTGTTGACCCTCGCGCCGGTGTGTACACCTCGCCTTCGTCGGCTTGCGGTACCCACTGGGAGGGGAGACGTGATTTATCATGTTCTCACCCCCCGCCATCGTTGTTGTTTTCAGGTGAGCTGGGTGGTGTGAGTCGGGACGTGGTGAGACGCGAGTAGCTAGCGTGCATTAGAGGTCCCGACTAGTACCTCGTCAGATTTGGTTTACCCTGACCCTCTCTTATAATAGATTTGTGTTTATAGTATGGTTCAGTTACGTTGATTGTTGAATATCTATGTTTTATTGTGATCTTGTGATATCGTATTATCGTGGGTTTCTACCCCTCGTGGTAGCCGGATTTCAAAATAAGGTTTCCGTGTGGGAAACAGCTTTCAAAAGAATTTCTGATCGTTTGGTTTTGGTTTATCAAAAGAGAGTCCTCGTGTGGGGGACAGGTTTCGAAAAGATATTTGAATGATTGAACTTAGGGTTTCAAAATAAAGCTTCTGGGTGAGAAGCACTTTTCTAGAATGATTTGGTGTAATGTGCATTGCATCATCCTTCGCCTAAGAATTTGTTTAGATTCATGCAGGTGTTAAGGATGGTTAGCTGTATGTGGTGAATGTTGTTTGTATGGATGAATGGATGATGTTTGGGATCCTGTTATGTATGATGGCACGCCGTGCAAATACAGGGGAAACTCTGTCCGTGTGGACAGAGGGACCTGTATTTGTGGCGGGTCTGTACGTTGCTCGGGCTAGGTATTTCAAAAACAAAAAATGGTACGCTTTCCGCATCTAAACTAGCCCGGGGCGTGACAACGATTCGACGTCCATCTTTCATCCTGCTGAAGATCCACCTTCTCGAGATCAATTTCTCTTTGATCACCTTGATTGTCCTCTTACATTAGACTTGCCACTCTTAGTAGCTTCTTTGCCGTCCCAACGGTCTCCACGTCTCTTGCCCTTATCAAGGTACGATCCGCATTCTCATAACATTTCTTGAGGTCGACTGCCAACTGGATCGACAAATCCTCCAGTTGCTTAATCCTCTCGTCTGCCGGCACAAAGCCTCAACTTGGAGTAACATCATACTTGATCGCTGTTCCACTGTGCTCGCTGAAATTGCCAGTTGTTCTCTCAACTTCAGGGTCTCACCAAATCCGAAGGATGCAGGGTTTCTGTCTCGGCTGCCTCGGCCGCCATCGAGTGCGTCGTTCACCACTCAAGCTGCAACAAGCAAAACATGTGCAGGTGAAACACCCCACGCCAATGCATCCCCACACAAGACTATAACCCCAATCATGCGAAAATAATGAAGTGGACTCCCACTATTCCCCGATGTCACGTTGTCGGCCGCCAACGTGACCCTCCAAGGGTATAGAAGTGGTTCACTCCGATCTAACTCCAACTCCTTTGGAGCTTTAGAAATGACCCAATCATAATACTTTCGCCCATAAGTCACAAGAGATCTCGTCTCTCACGTTCCTATTCCTTATCGTCCAACCTGCCTAAGGTTTACTAGGTCCACTAAGACTCAACCCTAGGCTCTGATACCACAATAATCTGTCACGCCCCGGGCCCTTGTAAAAGCCTACCAGGCACGTGCACAGACCCGTCGTGTACCCCAAACAACACACAATGTACACAAGGCGTCTATAACAACAACAATCAAGTAGAATGAGAAATACATCCTAAACAAGGTGATCAGAGCAAGAACATAATTCTACAACTAATACAAGATCATCACAACTAAAATCTCAAGATATACAATAAAATTATACATCTTAACAATACTAGGAGATCACTCTCTAGAAAAATAACTATACACCTTTCATACAAAATACAATGAAAGGTATCCAGGGTATGTCTATAACAACATCGTAGAGGCTCTAGCTAGCTGCTAACCCCTCGCCACGGTCCCAAGCCTCTCCTGCTGCGGAAGGCTCTGAAATAAAAACCCAACAACAATGGGGGTGAGAACTATTAATCAATAGTTCCCAGTGGGTAAGCCGCCGAGAGTGGCTAATTACACCGCTAGGTCAACTGAGGCAAGATAGTATAACTGAAACATAAGCATAAAATATTAAATGCTAAACAGGTAGTTCTACAACTATCATGCCTCCCATGACTAAATCATCTACATGAACATGAATATGCTCTATTGTCATAAGCTCAATATTTAATTACACAAATTACATGCATGTCAAATTAATGCCATGATCAATCACATATGCTCTAATGTAATAAACTCACTATATGTCAAGTTTTACTATTACACATATGACTTGTCTCCAACTACAAGTGTGTTATGTTCACTAACCACAAATGTGCCAAGTCATGTCAATGTCTCACTACATGCAATGCCACAAGGTCACCACCCAATGCTATGTCCATCAGCTACATCTATATGTACCGATTTATTTAGGTGTCAAATGTCACATTCATCACGATATTTCCTACCATAAAGGACTTTTCAAGTCTCGGCTTGTGCCGTGCCTAATGGCCCCGTGGTAGTCAACATTCTCGCTAGAATGAGCCTCCCCCACGGCAATCCACTTCGGCGCCCATATAACCTGCACATAAGCGATCGACGTCGCGAAAGGCCCACTCCGGAGCTGCCGGCTTGTAGGGAGCGACCCTCACAAGCATGTGCGAATGAGCACAATGGCATAACAAGCATAATCAACAGCATAGGAAATACGTTCGTCATGTCTCTGACATGGAGTAGCCAACCGATGTCCAAAGGTCTAACATTATGTCAAAATGTCAACCTAATTATTCACCTAAGTGAAATACAATATGTTTAACCTCACACTATGTCAAAAACACGTCATATCATGTTTACTACATTCAATAGCCAAGATGCTAAATGTCAACAATATCATGTTGTTCTCAATTTGTCCGTTGGTACGTCCCTACCAATATGCACATGTCTCTATCATGTAAATGCTCATCTCTCAGTTTACTAAGTTCATAAACCATGCATTACTCTAATGCCATATATCGTGCATTCTACAAATGCCAAAACCATGCATTATTCTAATGCCATATATCATGCATTCTACAAATGCCAAACCATGCATTATTCTAATGTCATATATCATGCATTCTACAAATGCCAAACCATGCATTATTCTAATGCCATATATCATGCATTCTACAAATGTCAAACCATGCATTATTCTAATGCCATATATCATGCATTCTACGATGCTAAAACACTAAATCCATGCCATGCATGAGCTACAACAACCTCTACTACATAGAGTATAAAGCTATCATGCAAGTATTTATTTAGCCCATTACAACTATCACATACAACTAGAATCCCTTTCCTCATGTCTTAAACATGGAATCATTTCCACGACCAAAAGGTCGAGCCAAAGCCAACAATGCCCGTCAAAGTTGCTCACCTAGATAAGGTGCAACAACTTATCCTGCATATGTCATATCTTTTCTTTTCTCTATACAAGCATACTTTGGTATGCGAAGAGAATTTACTAGATCAACAACCAAGTAGTGTCTCATATGATGCTCATTTCTAGCATGCATAACCTAATTAGCATTTCATAATGCATCATTACACTACTAACACAAATACTCTAGCATGCATATTATCATCATAATACCGCACTGTATATACTATGCATTTTTCATACACAACATGTATGTCTCATGCAATCACAATTTTCATCATGCCATAATCATCATAATTATGCATCTAATCAATCATATAACAAGATAGGAGACATAGGGGGAGTTAACCCATTTCGGTGAGGTCAGACCCACCGAAAAACCGTCGAAGCCTCGCAGTACTTCAAAACGAAGTTGTCCCCCGAGCTTCTCATACCCTAAGATAATTTTTCAAGGGGTTAAAAGCTTCGAACGAATAATTTCGAAAACCACCAAAATCTATGAGGTAAATGGGTGAAAAATACCTTGAGCAAGTAAAACTTGTTCTAAGTCCAAATTGAGGTTAGGGATCATCAAATCCAACCTACAACAACATTCTACACCCATCAATTCCACCTCAAGAGCTCCCAATCAAGAAACCCCAAATAAAACCCTAGTTTTCATGAAACTAGGTTTTCATGCTAATCACAAGCAAAATCACGAATAGAGGTTGTAAAAGAGTTTACTAACCTCAAATCAAGCTCCCAACCAAGCTCACACATGCTAGGGTTGAAGCTAGGTCCACCAACGAGCTCATCTCCTCAGCCCCGAGTTCCCTCCAAGCCTGGGAGTCAACCTCCATAGAGAAAATGGAGAGAAAAAAGATCAAAACCATGATCTAAGGGGTTGGAGAGGAGAAAATCAAGAGAGAGTGAGAGAGAAACACCCTACCTTTCTTCTCCTCCATCCTCAGCCAAAACAACAACATGAGGGGTGAAGGGATACTTAATCCCGAGCAACAAAATCCAAATAGGCCCCTCAAAAAGCCAAAATTGCAAAACTGCACAAAAAGGCAATTTCTGCACTGTATACCGGTATGCGAATTGGCATACCGGTACTAATTAAATCAGTACCCGTATGCCAAAATCAGTACCCGAATGCAGTACAAATTCTGCACTTTATGCAGAATTTGATCTCCGGAGTCCGTTTTCGCCCTTTTTAAGCCACGAAAACACCTCAAAGCTCACCAAACTCAACCCAAAACTCCAGAATAGTATAAGCCACTATTCTCTCACTAGAACTCCGCAATTTGCTAAAGTTTAGTGTACTACAGTAGTATCCCCTGGGATTACTGCAAGACTTATGTCTCACCCACTCTATTGGAAATGATTAAAGAGAAACAGGGTACAAATCCATATTTGACGATGATACGAGCAGAGGTAGAAAGTGGGCATGCAGGGGAGTTCAGTATTGATGCCCCGAAAGTATTGAGATTTTGAGACTAGTTATATGTGCCTATAGATTTGGAGCTTCATGAGGAGATCTTGAGGGAGGCTCATAGTTCGCCTTATTCTATTCATCCTGGAGGAACTAAATGTATAAAGATTTGAAGGCACATTACTGGTGGATTGGGATGAATAGGGATATTGAAAGGTTTGTGGCACAGTGCTTGACTTGTCAGCAAGTAAAGGCTGAACATTGGGTACCAGTTGGCAAGCTCTAGAATCTTCCTATTCCTGTACAGAAATGGGATATGGTTACTATGGATTTTGTGATTGGACTACCACGGTCGTAGAGTGAACATGATACAGTATAGGTGATTGTGGACAGACTGACTAAGTCTGCTCACTTTATACCAGTCCGAACTACTTGGTCCCGAGACAGACTCGCTCAGGTATATTTGGATGAGATTGTGAGACTGCATGGAGTTCCTACCTCTATAGTGTCAGATAGAGACCCGAGATATGTTTCACACTTTTGGAGGAGTTTATAGACAGTCTTGGGGACTCAGTTACAGTTCAACACTGCTTTTCATCCATAGACTGATGGACAGTTAGAGAGAACGATTCAGATCTTGGAGGATATGTTGCAAGCTTGCGTCCATGAGTTTGGTGGTGGATGGCATCGACATTTGCCAATGACGGAGTTTGCATATAAAAATAGTTATCAAGCGAATATCAGAATAGCTTCGTTTGAGGTACTATAAGGAATGAAGTGTCGATCACCCTTATATTGGGATAAAATGGGTGAAAGGAAGACGTTGGGTCCTGATACCTTATTGAAAACTGAGGAAAATGTTAGAGTTGCATAATGACACTTGGTTGCTGCCCAAAGTCGATAAAAGAGTGTTGTTGATACACGTCAACGAGATCCAGAGTTTCAGGTTGGAGGTCATGTATTCTTAAAGGTCTCGCCGTCTAAAGGAATAAAGAGGTTTGGTATGCGTGGAAAGCTCAATCCACGTTTCATTGGACCAGTTGCTTATAGGATTGCCTTACTGCCCTATTTGGCAGGAGTTCATGATATATTCCATGTCTCAACTTTGAGGAGATATGTCTTTGACCCCTCGCATGTGATTGATTTAGCTCCACTAGAGTTGAGTGAGGATTTGAGCTATAAGGAGCGATCAGTTCAGATTTCGGCATGAGAGTAGAAAAAATTGTGAAACCGAGTCATTTCCCATATAAAGATCTTATGGAGCAACCATAAGGAGCGCGAGGCGACTTTGGAGCTCGAGTTGGAGATAAGACCTACCCTTACTTGTTCGATACTTTGTTCAGGTATGCTTAGTTTTGAGTTTCGATGACGAAACTCTTTGTAGGGAGGGAGAATGTAGTGTACTTGTAGTACACTGAACTTTTGCAAATTGCGGAGTTCTAGTGTGAGAATAGTGGCTTGTACTATTCTGGAGTTTTGGGTTGAGTTTGGTGAGCTTTGAGGTGTTTTCGTGGCTTAAAAAGGGCGAAAACGGACTCCGGAGATCAAATTCTGCATAAAGTGCAGAATTTGTACTGCATTCGGGTACTGATTTTGGCATACCGGAATGCACTGCGTACCGGTACTGGAATTGGCATACCGGAATGTGGTTGCGCAGCTTGCTGGCCGAGGCTCGGGTTTTGCAAATTTTGCACAGTATACCGGTATACACATGCGCATACCGGTATACAGTGCTGCATAATGCATTTTGTGCAGTTTTACAATTTTGGCTCTTTGAGGGGCCTATGGGGATTTTGTGCATTGGGTTAAGTACCCCTTCACCCCCCTCTTTTGCTGTTGTGGCTGAGGACTTGGAGGAGAAGGAAAGGTAGGTTTCCCTCTCTCTCTCTCTAGATTTCTCTCCCAAACCCTTGAAATCTTGGGTTTTGATCTCTTTTCCCTTCTCCTTTTGCTTGTTGCTTGCTAGAGGAGCTTGTGGCTTGGAAGGAGAGCTTGTTGGTGGATGGATCTTCAACCTTAGCTTGTGTGAGCTTGGTTGGAAGCTTGATTTGAGGTTAGTAAACCCTTTTACAACCTCTATTTGTGTTTTTGCTTGAGAGTAGCATTAAAACCTAGTTTCATGAAAATTAGGATTTTATTTGGGGTTTCTTGAATGAGAGCTCTTGAGGTGGAATTGATGGGTGTAGAACGTTGTTGTAGGTTGGATTTGATGATCTCTAACCTCAATTTGGACCTAGAACAAGTTTTACTTGCTCAAGGTAATTTTCACCCTTTTACCTCATTGTTTTTGGTGGTGGTTTTCGAAATGTTCGTTCGTTCGAAACTTTTAACCCCTTGGAAAATTATCTTAGGGTATGAGAAGCTCGAGGGACAACTTCGTTTCGAAGTACTGCGAGGTTTCGACGGGTATCCGGTGGGTTTGACCTCACCGAAATGGGTGAACTCCCCCTATGTCTCCTATCTTGTTATAGGATTGATTATATGCATAATTATAATAATTATGACATGATGAAAATTGTGATTGCATGAGACATACATGTTGTGTATGAAAAGTGCATATTTCATATAGTATGGCATTATGTGAATAATATGCATGCTAGAGTACTTGTGCTAGTAGTGTAATGATGCATTATAAAATGCTAATTAAGTTATGCATGCTAGACATGAGCATCATATGAGACACTACTTGGGGTAGTGGACTAGTGAATTCTCTTCGCATACTAAAGTATGCTTGTATAGAGAAAAGAGAGGATATGCCTTATGCAAGATAAGTTGTTGCACTTCATCTAGGTGAGCAACTTTGACAGGTATCGTTGGCTTTTGGCTCGACCTTTTGGTCGTGGAAATGATTCCATATTTAAGACATGAGGAATGGAATTCTATTTGCATTGATAATTGTAATTGGTTGAACGTGAGTCCATTGGGTTATTTAAACACTTACGTGATAGTTTTTTTATACTCTATGAAGTAGAGGTTGTTGTAGCTTATGCATGGCATGAATATGGACTCGTTGGCATTGTAGAATGCATGGATTATAGCATTAGAGAATGCATGACATATGGCATCGTAGAATGCATGATTTTGGGCATTTGTAGAATGCATTGTTATGGCATTTGTAGAATGCATGGATTATAGCATTAGAGAATGCACGATTTATGGCATTAGAATAATGCATAGTTTTGGCATTGGTGGAATGCATAGTACATGACATTAGAATAATGCATGGTTTATGAACTTAGTAAACAAAGAGATGAACAGTTACATGTTAGAGACATGGACATATTGGTAGGGACATACCATCGAACATTGAAACAACAACATGATGATGTTGACATTTAGCATATTGGCTATTGGATGTAGTAAACATAAAGTGATATGTTTTGACATAACGTGAAATTAAACCTATGATATTATTATGGATGATTGTTACTTGTTAGCCACTATGCTCGTTTACACATGCTTGTGAGGGTCGCTCCCTACAAGCCGGCACTCCGGAGTTGGCCTAGCGACAGTTATTTCGCCCGTGTGTTTGAGAGAGCGCCGAAATGGAACCGCCGTGGGTAAGGCTCACCAAAGCGTGAGGTGTTGACTACCACGGAGCCATTAGGCACGGCACAAGATGAACATCCCGCTATTATATTATTTTATGGCTACACAGTTATGGTGTATGCAAGGTGAATATTCATATGGTAAGAGGTTATTTTAACCGGAATGTGACTTTTGACACCCTAATCAATTAATGCATCACATGTAGTGTATGGACATAGTATAGGGCGGTGACATTGTGGCATTACATGTAGTGAACATAACCTTCATATTGTTGAGAGCAAGTCACATAGTTCATACATGTAGTAGCAAATTGAATATACATTACATACTTGTAGTTGGAGACAAGTCCTATGTGTAATAGTAAAACTTGACATATAGTGAGTTAGTACATTAGAGCTTATGAAACTGATCATGGCATTAATTTGACATGCATGTAAACCATGAAATTAATTGTTGAGCATATGACAATAGAGCATGTTCATGTTCATGTAGATGGTTTAGTCATTGGAGGCATGATAGTTGTAGAACTATCTGTTAGCATTTAATATTTTATGCTTTATGTTTCAGTTTAAACTATCTTGCCTCAGTTGACCTAGCGGTGTAATTCGCCACTCTCGGCGGCTTACCCACTGGGAACTATTGAATAATAGTTCTCATCTGTGACGCCCCAACTTCCCAGGGGGTCACCCATCCTAGGACTACTCCCGTCCTAGCACGCTTAACTCTCTCAACCTCTTCGGCCTTGCCACCGCCGAAAATGCTTAAGCCGGGTTGAGAGTTTAGCCCTATTATATCTCATATATAGGACTAATCTGGGGTCTCACATCATCCCCCTGGGGTTTGTTGTTTTTATTTCAGAGCCTTCCGCAGCAGGAGAGGCTTGGGATCGCGGCGAGGGGTTAACAGCTAGCTAGAGCCTCTACGGTGTTGTCGTTGTAGGCATACCATGTTGTCCTTTCATTGTATTTTATATGAAAGGTGTATAGATGTTTGGTTGATCTATTGTTGATAAGATGTATAAATTCTTTGTATATCTTGAGATTTAGTTGTGTGGATTTTGTTTTAGATGTAGAACTATGTTCTCGCTCTGATTACCTTGTTAGGATGTATTCTTTATCCTTCTTGATGGTTGTTAGCATAGACGCCTTGTGTACATTGTGTTGTTTGAGGTACACGGCGGGTCTGTGCACGTGCCTGGTAGGCTCCCGCGAGGGCCCGGGGCGTGACAGATTATAGTGGTATCAGAGCCTAGGGTTGAGTCTTAGTGGACCTAGTAAACCTTAGGCAGGTTGAACGATAAGGAATAGGAGCGTGAGAGACGGGATCTCTTGTGACTTATTGGCGAAAGTATTATGATTGGGTCGTTTCTAAAACTTCAAAGGAGTTGGAGTTAGATCGGAGTGAACCACTTCTATACCCTTGGAGGGTCACGTTGGCGGCCGACAACGTGACATCGGGGAATAGTGGGAGTCCACTTCATTACTTTCGCATGATTGGGGTTATAGTCTTGTGTGGGGATGCGTTGGCGTGGGGTGTTTCACCTGCGCATGTTTTGCTTGTTGCAGCTTGAGTTGTGGGCGACGCACTCGATAGCGGCCGAGGCAGCCGAGACGGGAATCCTGCATCCTCCGGATTTGGTGAGATATTAAAGCTGAGAGAACAACTGGCAAATTCAGCGAGTACGGTGGAGCGGCGATCAATTTTGATGTTACTCCAAGTTGAGGCTTTGCGCCGGCAGACGAGAGGATTAAGCAACTGGAGAATTTGTCGATCCAGTTGGAAGTCGACCTCAGGAAATGTTATGAGAATGCGAATTGTACCTTGATGAGGGCAAGAGATGTGGAGACCGTTGGGACGGCAAAAGAAGCTACTAAGAGTGGCAAGTCTATTGTATGAGGACGCTTAAGGTGTTCAAAGAGGAATTGATCCCGAGAAGGTTGATCTATAGTAGGATGAAAGAGGAACGTCGAATCGTCACCAACCATTGTGATGTGTGAGCGGTGAAGTCCGCATGTGCCCGATGATACTCTTGGAGTTGAGGCTAGTGCTCTCTTCGTGGCCAGGTGGGCCATTTCCAGTTGGAGTGTTTGAGGAGTTTAATGTCGACGATATTGAGATCGACTTCGTGCGGTTGGCACCGGGTGAATGCATGTCTATTTGACAGGCAGAGGATGATGCAGCGACAATGGAGGTTGTCGCAGCTCGGAGTATTGGAGCTAGCTTGTTGCTTGTTATGATTGTGGTTTTGGTTCGGCTGTTTGCCGTATGCATGGCAGGGAACTCATTCCTTGTCGTTGCAGATCGAGTGGTCCTGAGTGTTTGGACTTGAGAGTACTGTTCTTGTACTCCGTTGGTTTTGGATGTTTTGTACGCCAACGAAGCAATTGGCTTTATTTGGCTGAGAGCGTATAGTTCTAATTTGAACTTGGGCCGACCCTTCGGCTATTTGATTGCCGATGAGTGTGTGAGCCGAGCAGTAGTGCTTTGGGATCTTGGACACGAAATAGTGTTTTCAGAGGGCGTGAAAATTCGTTAATTGCGATGATTGTTTCACCTGCCCAAGCCTGGTTGTTGGCTGAGTGAGCACGTGGCCTTTGGGCCAGCATCTTTGGTGAGTGTTGAGAATCCTCAAAGGCGAGGATGTCTCTTGTGAGGGAGTTGCTTGTGCAATCCCGGTTGAGTGGTGAGTATTGAAGGCTTGGTCTGGAGACCTCTTTTGCCTAGTGTTTCCTCTTGTGGAGTGTAGATCTCGTTTGTTTTGAGCGGATGGGTCATTTTGACTGTGAGTCGACTATCGTGAACTCGGTAGGGTCACGATGAAGGATATGCACCCGTAGTCGAGATCTGTTGATCTGTTTGATCAAGCTCCATGAATTCTGGTTTTGCTCGAGGGTAGTTGCAATCTGAGTGCTACTCTCGTTGTATCGAGTTTGAGTTTGGACCGAGGGTGACTTGTTCACTCGGTGTAGACATTGCGAAATTGTCGTGGTGTCGGTTGAGCTGGTTGATGCTCTTGTGTGTTGTGATGTTTGGCCCTTTTGGGTGTCCTTGTCCCTGTGCGCATCGACGATTTATTAGAAGTCGAAAGCGATGAAGACCATGAAGATTCCTTTGAATGAGGATTGTAAGTGCTTCAAGTTGAAGACGTGCTGATTCGGTTGTGAGGACTAGCACCCCTTGGCAGATGATGCCAAAGTGGTTATGAGTGGAGATCTCAAGGAAACCAAACTATCCATAGTGGATTGAGACAAGCGGATGTGATCGAAATTCAAACTTCTTAGTTTGATTGGTTGTTATGGATAATTGTGAGGAGATTACTCAGTTATCTACTCGCTTTTCTGGACTCACACATTAAAGGATTAAACTTTTTAGAAAGATATGTGTGAGAGAAGTTTCTTGGAACAGTTGGCGTGGTCGACGACCGCCAACCCTGGTTACCCCGTAGGTGGGTTATGTGCTTTGTAATTATGTTTCTCTCCTCGGATTGAGTTGCACCTTGGTGCGGAATGGAAAGGTAGTATTGACCTTACAGCAATTGAGAGAATGCAAGAGGATTTGCCAAATTGTGATTTGGAAGGATTGCCATGGAATTTACTTGGAAACTATGGCAATTTTATGTTTAGATAGTGGTATGAAGTGCACCCAGATCTTATTGTTGGAGATATCTCTACACTCAAGAATATGAGTTAAAGCTGTGAAGACAGGTTAGAGGCCAACACTCTAGAGATATCGATGAGATAAGTATTATGGATTGATATCTATCCTTTGGATCGAATCACAGGAGTTAACCTTGACCTCGACTGGTAAATGGTGCAACCGAGATCATGAGTGTTGCGCGGATGAATTCCTAGTGGACTGTCAGAAAGTGTCTTGACGGTGGAACCGACAGGTTGTACCTGTGATAGCAGGATTTATGTGATATGCCAAGTAAAGGTTATCTACTTGGTATGGATAGAGGATGATTGCCGAAGTCTCCGGGATTGGATTGTCTCGCTTTTAAGCTAGACGTGATGTTGTTGAAAGGTTGTGAATAGGAGTAACTATTCACCTGAATTGGACTGAGGAAAATTTTCGCACAAGTATACCTTGGTGAATTGTGCGACTGCTTAGAGCGCTTAGAGCGCCTGGCTCTACTGCTTTGGACTTTGAGTAAAACGGATGATTCCCGTTGAGAGATGTGATTTTGGTACTTGAATCAGAGGATCTGATGATGATGCTTGATTAAGGAAATCCAAGAGATTTATGTTTGAGGAATCTAAGTTTTAGATTCTTGGGATTATTTGAGACCCTGAGGCAATTGGGCCTAGTGGCATGTGTAGTTGTTCTACTTCAGATCTATTGAAGGTATTTGAAGTCTACCTGGAGGGTGGAGGCCGTTTCTTTAGAGCGGCATGAAGATTTAACTTCAAGGAGCAGTGGTTGCGGATTGGACTTGTGGAATGTAGGAATGCGGGATTATCACTATTCCTACCACAAGATGCTTTGGAGCAACATCTCGGACGCGATGCATGGTGTAAGAGCTAGAGGCTTCACTGCGAGGGCGATATTCTTATCTCCTCTGGTTATATTGTTTGTTGTTGTTGTTGATCCGTAGTTTCGCGGACGAAACTCCTTTTTAGGAGGGGAGTATGTAGTACACTGAACTTTTGTAAATTGCGGAGTTCTAGTGTGAGAATAGTGGCTTGTACTATTCTGGAGTTTTGGGTTGAGTTTGGTGAGCTTTGAGGTGTTTTCGTGGCTTAAAAAGGGCGAAAACGGACTCCAGAGATCAAATTCTGCATAAAGTGCAGAATTTGTACTGCATTCGGGTACTGATTTTGGCATACCGGAATGCACTGCGTACCGGTACTGGAATTGGCATACCGGAATGTGGTTGCGCAGCTTGCTGGCCGAGGCTCGGGTTTTGCAAATTTTGCACAGTATACCGGTATACACATGCGCATACCGGTATACAGTGCTGCAGAATGCATTTTGTGCAGTTTTGCAATTTTGGCTCTTTGAGGGGCCTATGGGGATTTTGTGCATTGGGTTAAGTACCCCTTCACCCCCCTCTTTTGCTGTTGTGGCTGAGGACTTGGAGGAGAAGGAAAGGTAGGTTTTCCCTCTCTCTCTCTCTAGATTTCTCTCCCAAACCCTTGAAATCTTGGGTTTTGATCTCTTTTCCCTTCTCCTTTTGCTTGTTGCTTGCTAGAGGAGCTTGTGGCTTGGAAGGAGAGCTTGTTGGTGGATGGATCTTCAACCTTAGCTTGTGTGAGCTTGGTTGGAAGCTTGATTTGAGGTTAGTAGACCCTTTTACAACCTCTATTTGTGTTTTTGCTTGAGAGTAGCATTAAAACCTAGTTTCATGAAAATTAGGGTTTTATTTGGGGTTTCTTGAATGAGAGCTCTTGAGGTGGAATTGATGGGTGTAGAACGTTGTTGTAGGTTGGATTTGATGATCTCTAACCTCAATTTGGACCTGGAACAAGTTTTACTTGCTCAAGGTAATTTTCACCCTTTTACCTCATTGTTTTTGGTGGTTTTCGAAATTGTTCGTTCGAAACTTTTAACCCCTTGGAAAATTATCTTAGGGTATGAGAAGCTCGAGGGACAACTTCGTTTCGAAGTACTGCGAGGTTTCGACGGGTATCCGGTGGGTTTGACCTCACCGAAATGGGTGAACTCCCCCTATGTCTCCTATCTTGTTATAGGATTGATTATATGCATAATTATAATAATTATGACATGATGAAAATTGTGATTGCATGAGACATACATGTTGTGTATGAAAAGTGCATATTTCATATAGTATGGCATTATGTGAATAATATGCATGCTAGAGTACTTGTGCTAGTAGTGTAATGATGCATTATAAAATGCTAATTAAGTTATGCATGCTAGACATGAGCATCATATGAGACACTACTTGGGGTAGTGGACTAGTGAATTCTCTTCGCATACTAAAGTATGCTTGTATAGAGAAAAGAGAGGATATGCCTTATGCAAGATAAGTTGTTGCACTTCATCTAGGTGAGCAACTTTGACAGGTATCGTTGGCTTTTGGCTCGACCTTTTGGTCGTGGAAATGATTCCATATTTAAGACATGAGGAATGGAATTCTATTTGCATTGATAATTGTAATTGGTTGAACGTGAGTCCATTGGGTTATTTAAACACTTACGTGATAGTTTTATACTCTATGAAGTAGAGGTTGTTGTAGCTTATGCATGGCATGAATATGGACTCGTTGGCATTGTAGAATGCATGGATTATAGCATTAGAGAATGCATGACATATGGCATCGTAGAATGCATGATTTTGGGCATTTGTAGAATGCATTGTTATGGCATTTGTAGAATGCATAGATTATAGCATTAGAGAATGCACGATTTATGGCATTAGAATAATGCATAGTTTTGGCATTGGTGGAATGCATAGTACATGACATTAGAATAATGCATGGTTTATGAACTTAGTAAACAAAGAGATGAACAGTTACATGTTAGAGACATGGACATATTGGTAGGGACATACCATCGAACATTGAGAACAACATGATGATGTTGACATTTAGCATATTGGCTATTGGATGTAGTAAACATAAAGTGATATGTTTTGACATAACGTGAAATTAAACCTATGATATTATTATGGATGATTGTTACTTGTTAGCCACTATGCTCGTTTACACATGCTTTTGAGGGTCGCTCCCTACAAGCCGGCACTCCGGAGTTGGCTTAGCGACAGTTGTTTCGCCCGTGTGTTTGAGAGAGCGCCGAAATGGAACCGCCGTGGGTAAGGCTCTGTCACGCCCCGCCGCGCCTTAGCACCAAATAGGTGGAAGGAAAACGCACGGGCACATGACCCAGATCCGCCGAACGGACAGAGTTTCCCCTGTACGTCCAAGGCGTCACAACCAGTATAATTCAAGAGGTTCCAAACAGGAACAGAATTCATACAGAGATTGCATAAGGAAAGCATCATAAACTACTATGCTATTACAAGCATTCGCAATACCACCACATATTACATTTTTGTTTCAGTCTTTGTTCATTCTTTCCAAATACAATCATATTATTATTACATTTCCCTTCATTCGAATACCCCTAAACTACGGAGTAGAGGGTACTTCTATTCTGGTCACAATGGTAGGACGCTAACTATTGAGTTACGCCCTTCCCTCGCGCCGCCGCGCCGCTCACGTGAGGACCTGAAAAATAGTGGGGTGAGAACTATATAAAATAGTTTCCAGTGGGTAAGGCCACCCAAGAGAGGAGCTCGAACCACCAGGTCCAAAGGAAGCATACGAGCATGGGTTAGTACATATACATAACCAATAAGCATATAACTTTACAATATACGAAAAGTAACATGCTATGCTTCAACAAATGCGATAATGAAATCCATGCAATATAATTTTATCTGCTATTCCACTATCCATTTCATAACCAATCTGCTCCTAAGGTTCATTTACCTTAGCTAAGCCATACTCGACTTGCCCTCGAGTCCAATATTAACGGGTTACCACCCTCCTAAGGTTTACTTACATTAGATAAACCTTAACCGACTCACTCTAGAGTCAAACACCTTGGGCCACCGCCCAACTAAGGTTTACATAATTGTCAAACCATCACCGACTCACTCTTGAGTCGCATATCCTTGGACCGCAGCCCAGCTAAGGTTTACTTATTTAGTCAAACCTTCACCGACTCACTCTTGAGTCAAATATCCTTGGACCGCAGCCCAACCTGACTTTACCACCTGGCGGCGAAATAGTCGCACCCGCCGAACGATGGCTTCAGTCAATCGGCGGCGAACCGTCGCACTCGCCGAACAATGGCCTCGATCACCGGGCGGCGAACCGTCGCACTCGCCACTGGTATCTAGCCCCTGGCGGCGAAATCGTCGCACCCACCAGCTGATACAATGATCACATGTCACCAGATCTGGGATTCCGGAATCCACTTTCACATCTCAAGGGTTCACCATTACCCTATGATACAACCCTCTTCGGGGTTCATATACCTGTATCCAAGTGGTCAACCTACCACCATATTTTCCAACCTATGTTCAATGACACTAGGTTCGATGTCCTGTTCAAGTGATCTTCCTATCACTATGTTATCTCAACCTAGGTTCAATAACTCTAGGTTCGCATACATTCCAACCTAGGTTTAATAATACTAGGTTCATTACACATTCAACCTATGTTCAATGACACTAGGTTCATTACACATTCAACCTATGTTTAGCAACACTAGGTTATGTACCATCACATTCCAACCTATGTTTAGTAACACTAGGTTTAACATGCATGCATCATCTCTCAAGTATATATATATATATTGTTATGAAATACTTAGATTCTTTACATGCAAGGTGAGCCCATGGCTCAATTCATTTGATATATAAATCTATGCCAACATGCACATTATAGTTCGTTCTTATCCTAGTTGTCCATATTTAGGATTTTCCATTCACATGACCTCTAGCCCATTTTGGACCATGTCAAATTCTCTAACATGTAGAGAAACTAGCTCCCCGCTATGTTCACATCTAGGCATACACATGTCCATTTGTAACAATGTGTTCCACATGCCTACAATTCCAATCCGTGGTAGTTAATGGTATTAACATCATATGATCTACTCATTCATACACATATACCATTTGCCAATTAACCTACCATTACATGCATCAAGTAAAATAATTATACTTTACTCTTTCAACATGGAAGTGACCTAATCACTTCGGTAAACACAAACCCACCTCACACTCTTCCGATTGCTTGTAGACACTTGCAATCGGGCTATTTTCCTTGGCCTCAAGCTTGATCTTCAAGCTCCTAGCCCTAACACACATGAAGGATTCGTTAATCCGAGTCGAACTCATAACGATCTCATCTCTCCAACTCATTCGAAATGGAGTTGTCCCACATGTTCTACTAACTCCAAACTAGGGTTCTAGAGGGTCAAAACATTTTTAAAACCCTCCACAAGAAAATCCCTCTTTCTACCTAGGGTTTTCCAAAAATCATGGCAAAACCCAAAACATCATGCTAATCTCTACAATTTGTAGTTTAGATTAGCAAAGGGTCTCTAAAACCTCATTTCTTAGTCTTAATCCGAAACCCTAGCCACAAAATCCAAGAACTTACCTCGGATCCGCGAGCTCACCAAGCCACCACGTATGCACGAGCTCGATCTTCACTCCTCCAAGCTCCCCAAGCTTGATCTCCACCAAGATCTTCCATTTGGAGAAGAAGGAGAAGAAGAAGAGAAGAGAGGGAGGAGAGCTTCTCACTCTCTCTCTCTATGTGTGTTTTGCTGTGTTTTCAGAGGAGAAAGGGGGAGGGTCCCCCTATATGTAAGCCTTCCTCAGTGAAATTACTAATTTACCCTTCGAGAACAGCATTTTGCACACTGTATTCCGGTATACGGGTTGGCATACCGGTATACGGGTTGGCATACCGGTATACCATGCGGGATTCCGCAGAACCCGAGAGCTGGTTTTCGGATTCTGCCACTGTATACCGGTATACCTCATGTCGCATACCGGTATACGCACTCCAATTCCGGTATGCAATTGCACATACCGGAATCCCACTGCAGATTTCACAATTTCAGCAGTTCTAGCTTTCCGAAGTCCGTTTTCGCGCCTCATTTGCGCCGAAACACTTCGCACAAGTTCCTAACTTGGCCGGAGCCTCACATATGGCGCCGCATGTTATCTTTCCACCGAAACTCCATAATTTGTAAAAGTTCGGTGTACTACATTCCTCCCTCCTTAAAAGGAGTTTCGTCCGCGAAACTAAGATCACACCTCGAATCTATTTACCAATTAGATGAGGGTATCATTCGTTCCTCGCGTCCACAGGTTTCTGCTCACTCAGGAGTACATTCCACAGTCCACGGGTCTTATATTTCCCGACATTGCATAAGGAATATGTCTCATTGCCTTTCCTTACTAGGTCAACAACACATCATCTTCGCGATGTTCCTGCTCGATCACTTGGTTCGTAATCTCAATTTCACTTCACCGACAATGCCCGACTTGGCAATTGGTGACTTCACCAATCAGGTGAAAGATATGACTGAGCGTCTGTTCCTCAGGTCACAATCATAATTCTCTTACACACGACTAATGCTCTTATATTCTCAGAGCCGTCGGTCAAACCGCTTATCTCGGTTTACAGCAAATGGTCCACAGACCAAAGCTCTCACGTAGGCCTACTGCCTAAACCTATCTCAACGTCGCGTAACATCTTTTGCTCGCAAACGTATATCCAATCGTTCCTCGACGGAGTCCTCACTCAGGACTTACGCACATACTCCAACCAGGAGTAACCAAGACCCCAAACCCCTACTGAATCCTAGAGTTGGGTCATAATCACACTCTCGGTGTACTACCATTCATATGGTTTCACAAGTGGCATTCCACGCCCTCGGGTCATCGCTTGGACTACCGCCCCGACCACAAGTCTCTGCCCTACCCTCAGGTCTCGGGCTGCTGTCACACACAGCTGACTGCGCCTGTCCCTAAGGCCCCCAGGCTCCACAGTCCACAATGGTCCGAGCACGGATCGTCCCCAATGGAGTTTTGGGTTGAGTTTGGTGAGCTTTGAGGTGTTTTTGTGGCTTAAAAAGGGCGAAAACGGACTCCGGAGATCAAATTCTGCATAAAGTGCAGAATTTGTACTGCATTCGGGTACTGATTTTGGCATACTGGAATGCACTGCGTACCGGTACTGGAATTGGCATACCGAAATGTGGTTGCGCAGCTTGCTGGCCGAGGCTCGGGTTTTGCAAATTTTGCACAGTATACCGGTATACACATGCGCATACCGGTATACAGTGCTGCAGAATGCATTTTGTGCAGTTTTGCAATTTTGGCTCTTTGAGGGGCCTATGGGGATTTTGTGCATTGGGTTAAGTACCCCTTCACCCCCCTCTTTTGCTGTTGTGGCTGAGGACTTGGAGGAGAAGGAAAGGTAGGTTTCCTTCTCTCTCTCTCTAGATTTCTCTCCCAAACCCTTGAAATCTTGGGTTTTGATCTCTTTTCCCTTCTCCTTTTGCTTGTTGCTTGCTAGAGGAGCTTGTGGCTTGGAAGGAGAGCTTGTTGGTGGATGGATCTTCAACCTTAGCTTGTGTGAGCTTGGTTGGAAGCTTGATTTGAGGTTAGTAGACCCTTTTACAACCTCTATTTGTGTTTTTGCTTGAGAGTAGCATTAAAACCTAGTTTCATGAAAATTAGGGTTTTATTTGGGGTTTCTTGAATGAGAGCTCTTGAGGTGGAATTGATGGGTGTAGAACGTTGTTGTAGGTTGGATTTGATGATCTCTAACCTCAATTTGGACCTAGAACAAGTTTTACTTGCTCAAGGTAATTTTCACCCTTTTACCTCATTGTTTTTGGTGGTTTTCGAAATTGTTCGTTCGAAACTTTTATCCCCTTGGAAAATTATCTTAGGGTATGAGAAGCTCGAGGGACAACTTCGTTTCGAAGTACTGCGAGGTTTCGACGGGTATCCGGTGGGTTTGACCTCACCGAAATGGGTGAACTCCCCCTATGTCTCCTATCTTGTTATAGGATTGATTAGATGCATAATTATAATAATTATGACATGATGAAAATTGTGATTGCATGAGACATACATGTTGTGTATGAAAAGTGCATATTTCATATAGTATGGCATTATGTGAATAATATGCATGCTAGAGTACTTGTGCTAGTAGTGTAATGATGCATTATAAAATGCTATTTAAGTTATGCATGCTAGACATGAGCATCATATGAGACAATACTTGGGGTAGTGGACTAGTGAATTCTCTTCGCATACTAAAGTATGCTTGTATAGAGAAAAGAGAGGATATGCCTTATGCAAGATAAGTTGTTGTACTTCATCTAGGTGAGCAACTTTGACAGGTATCGTTGGCTTTTGGCTCGACCTTTTGGTCGTGGAAATGATTCCATATTTAAGACATGAGGAATGGAATTCTATTTGCATTGATAATTGTAATTGGTTGAACGTGAGTCCATTGGGTTATTTAAACACTTACGTGATAGTTTTATACTCTATGAAGTAGAGGTTGTTGTAGCTTATGCATGGCATGAATATGGACTCGTTGTCATTGTAGAATGCATGGATTATAGCATTAGAGAATGCATGACATATGGCATCGTAGAATGCATGATTTTGGGCATTTGTAGAATGCATTGTTATGGCATTTGTAGAATGCATGGATTATAGCATTAGAGAATGCACGATTTATGGCATTAGAATAATGCATAGTTTTGACATTGGTGGAATGCATAGTACATGACATTAGAATAATGCATGGTTTATGAACTTAGTAAACAAAGAGATGAACAGTTACATGTTAGAGACATGGACATATTGGTAGGGACATACCATCGAACATTGAGAACAACATGATGATGTTGACATTTAGCATATTGGCTATTGGATGTAGTAAACATAAAGTGATATGTTTTGACATAACGTGAAATTAAACCTATGATATTATTATGGATGATTGTTACTTGTTAGCCACTATGCTCGTTTACACATGCTTGTGAGGGTCGCTCCCTACAAGCCGGCACTCCGGAGTTGGCCTAGCGACAGTTATTTCGCCCGTGTGTTTGAGAGAGCGCCGAAATGGAACCGCCGTGGGTAAGGCTCACCAAAGCGTGAGGTGTTGACTACCACGGAGCCATTAGGCACGGCACAAGATGAACATCCCGCTATTATATTATTTTATGGCTACACAGTTATGATGTATGCAAGGTGAATATTCATATGGTAAGAGGTTATTTTAACCGGAATGTGACTTTTGACACCCTAATCAATTAATGCATCACATGTAGTGTATGGACATAGTATAGGGCGGTGATATTGTGGCATTACATGTAGTGAACATAACCTTCATATTGTTGAGAACAAGTCACATAGTTCATACATGTAGTAGCAAATTGAATATACATTACATACTTGTAGTTGGAGACAAGTCCTATGCGTAATAGTAAAACTTGACATATAGTGAGTTATTACATTAGAGCTTATGAAACTGATCATGGCATTAATTTGACATGCATGTAAACCATGAAATTAATTGTTGAGCATATGACAATAGAGCATGTTCATGTTCATGTAGATGGTTTAGTCATTGGAGGCATGATAGTTGTAGAACTATCTGTTAGCATTTAATATTTTATGCTTTATGTTTCAGTTTAAACTATCTTGCCTCAGTTGACCTAGCGGTGTAATTCGCCACTCTCGGCGGCTTACCCACTGGGAACTATTGAATAATAGTTCTCATCCCCCTGGGGTTTGTTGTTTTTATTTCAGAGCCTTCCGCAGCAGGAGAGGCTTGGGATCGCGGCGAGGGGTTAGCAGCTAGCTAGAGCCTCTACGGTGTTGTCGTTGTAGGCATACCATGTTGTCCTTTCATTGTATTTTATATGAAAGGTGTATAGATGTTTGGTTGATCTATTGTTGATAAGATGTATAAATTCTTTGTATATCTTGAGATTTAGTTGTGTGGATTTTGTTTTAGATGTAGAACTATGTTCTCGCTCTGATTACCTTGTTAGGATGTATTCTTTATCCTTCTTGATGGTTGTTAGCATAGACGCCTTGTGTACATTGTGTTGTTTGAGGTACACGGCGGGTCTGTGCACGTGCCTGGTAGGCTCCCGCGAGGGCCCGGGGCGTGACAGTACTGGACCTTGACAAATAGGCAAGGTTGCAGTGTGAGATGTTAGTCAGCACCTCTAGAGAGTGCTTGACTGAATTGGAGCTATTTTGGTCAAAATTTATGCAAAAATATACTCCAAAGAATGAAATCAGCTCATTGTATGTTTTTGACACATTTCAGACGCCCGAAACATGGATTCAGATGCCCAAATGTGGTGATATGGGTTGATGCAATTTCGGACCCAAATTCTCGACCCTCTATGTTGCGGGTGTATTCGGGTGGTTCGGACGCATATTTTGGGTGCCCAAAAGTTACTATAGCAGCCCAAAAGTGAGTTGGTGAGGTATGTGATAGGCGTTGTGAAGCAGGTGAGTAAATAGGTGACTCAGCACTCCTTTGGATGCCGGAAAGTGGTTCCGAGCACCGAAATCACCCGTTTTGGCTGAGGATGATTTATTTGCAGGCTAAGGCTGTTTCTCTCTCTTCTTTTCATTTTCTACACTCTTCACAGCCAGAGAGAGGGAGAGAGGGTGTTGATCTTGGATGGATTTTTAGAGGTGATTTTGGTCTTCCATGCGCGACTATTTCCCTATCGTGGTTTTCAAGGAGTTAATCCTGTGCGGGTTTTTGTTGTGATTTCTTCTTCCTCTCCTTCCTTTTGGGATAACACATACAGGTGGGTTTCTAGACGCTGAAAACGGCGAACTAACTCCTATAACTATTTTTGCATTATTTAGCATGTGGGATATCTAGTACTTTGTGACATAATAGAGATGCTAGCACTATGCGTATATTGCATATTGAACTGAGATTCTTATTTGATACAGTTGAGATATTATTACTATGTTAAATTATATCTTATGCATCGAGATATTTGCAACCTGATTATATTATTCATGATTATTCTACATTCTTATTGAGATTAGTAGAGACATAGGTGTAGGAGAGCCATCATGAATTAACCTGTATATTGACAGTTGACTATATAATGAGCTTATTGATTGACAGATCAGTAGTTATTGTGACATTATATGATATATTAAGATTGTGGCACCTGGATTGTACTCTAGTGATCTTTTGGTCATCACATATGACTATAGCCTGCAGAGCCACATTGAGCTTGACAATGATATACGCAATACTCGATGGGGTCGCGCCCTACAAGTGCCACTCTGGAGGTTGGGCTGAGCGATTTGCATAGGCTAGACAAACAATAGCCTGTGTGGAGCTGACCACTATAGATAGGGGCACACGAGGCGGCGCAGGCTTGACCAGACTATTTAGTTGGTCGACGAGATTGGGAGATATGACATTGGTTATCTATTTATACCAGTTAATGCATATTTATAGTTTACTGTTATTCATTTACTTGTTTAGAGTTACAGTTGGCAGTATTATTTTAGAGGCATGATAGTTAGCTTTCTTTTTCAGTTCAGCTCATATTTTATTATTTGCTCAGTTATTACTATTTTGCCTTTTTTAGACCTAGTGGTGTAGGTCGTCGTGATTGGCGGCTGGTACCCAGTGGGGACTATTGTTCAGTAGTTCTCATGCCTTCCTTTATTGTTTTCTATTTAAGAGTCCTTAGCGCCTGCACCTGATTGAGGTAAGGAGATAGCGAGCTAGATAGCGTCTCCTACCTGTGTACCTGAGTTAGAGAAGGACCCGAGCTGGAGCTAAATATATAGCACACTATACATTTTAAGACCAGTTGTGCCAGAGATGTTCTATGTATATTATTTCTATTTTGGATTGTATGAGTATATGTGTGGTAGATGATGTATATGTACAATGTGATTTTATTTGTATGGTTTATTTTACAGATTCTGATACCTGTAATGTTTAGTTGTAGACTCCTAGGATCTTTGTGTTTGTTGTGGACTCCTAGGACTGTTTTGATTGAGCCAAGTGCTTCTTGACGTTTCATATGCGCAGAAAATTTTTGTACATATGGCGGATCTATTGTAGCATTCCCAATAAAATAAAATATTATTTTGCCAGAATGGTTACAGTTCTTGAATTGGTTGACACTTTTGAATAATGTCAGGACGAGTCGAAATTGATTTGGATGTAAAATTGATGTCGCAAATCATTCTGAATCAGGATTTATTCTCAGCTAGAACACATTAGTTATGTGGAGCGGGTGGCACATCGCACCAAAGCCAACCACCCTTAATTGGGAATTTGGACTATTGCGTCCAGCTGGTAGTTGGCTTCCCATTCCCTCTTTCTTCTTCCTCTTCTTGTCCTCCTTCTTCTCTGTTTGAGATAAAAAAAATTGAAAATTGAAAATTGAAAATATAAAAGGTAATATAAAAAATGAGGAAGGGTTAGCATTTGCCTTAGATGACTAACCATCAAAAAGAAAAGGAAATAAAAATATATTATTTTCTTAGTTTCAAAATTTTTTGAATTATTTCCTAAAAGGAGGTGGTCCTAAAATCACTACAAATAGGACCATTGGATTCAAAAAAAAAAGGAGGAGGTTGGAGAAAATTTGAAGAAAAAGAGAAAAAGAAAAGAAAGAAAGCAAAAAAAAGAAAGAGAGAGAGAGCCCGCCAGGAGGAGGGACCCCCTCCTCTCTCTCTCTGATTCGTACGGAGAGAGGGAGTTGGGGTCCCCTTCTCATATGCAACCAACAAAAAAAAAAAGAGAAAAAAGAAAAAGAGTGAAAGAACGGCGACGACGACGGCGGCTGCGACGACTTCGACGACGACAACGGCGCAGGAGGAGGCCTCATGGCCTCATTCTTTCTTTCTTCTTCTCCAATGGACAAAGGGTGACGCATGCATACAAACGGTGCAAGTCCGATTATTTTGTTGGTTTGATCAACCCGACCATCTTCGTGATAGGCTCGAACCGATCAAATTTAACATCAAATCGTCACTTTCGCCGTGCGCATGTGTCGCTAATCCCTATACCGAGCGGCCATCTTCGTGATAGGCTCGACACGGTGAAGGGTTGATCGAGCGGCCATCTTCGTGATAGGCTCGACACGATCAAACCCGCTTATTCCACTATTCCGTATACCGAGCGGCCATCTTCGCGATAGGCTCGACACGGCTAGGGTTGATCGAGCGGCCATCTTTGTGATAGGCTCGACCCGGTCGAACCCGCATACTTGGACATATGATTACAAAATAAAATAAAATAAAATAAATGAATGAGCATAGTTTTTGATTTGCCATCTTCGTGATAGGCATTGTTCGAATCACTCGCCATCTTCGTGATAGGTACGATTCGACTGGATCAACTCGCCTTCTTCGTGATAGGCAATATTCGAACCATATGCCATCTTCGTGATAGGCACGGTTCGCTTTGATCGCATCGCCATCTTCGTAACATGCACATATTTGATCTAATCGCCATCTTCGTGATAGGCGTAACTTGGCTACATCGAACTTCGTGTTTGGGACGGGTTGTCATAGCAACATCTCATGAGTGCAAAAAAATTGATGATTCATGAACTTGGTATTGATTTTTAAATCGGACCAAATTAACTCAAATCGAATTCAATAAAAAAAAAAAGAAAGATTTGGAGTTAATTAATATAATAGCTCCAAAGCTAAATTCAGCCCGCATGCTGAAAAGGCCCAGAATTAGATCCTGAATCTAGCCCTTATACAATGCAGGCCCAGTCTACTCGTGGGCCCTGAACTCAGGCCATCTGTTAATACAAGCCCAATTTACTTACGGGCTTCAATCCAGTCCACATGCAAATGCAAACCAAGTCTTCATATGGGCCCAGAAACCAGTCTGCATGAAAATAAAGCCCAGCCTGCGCATGGGTTTCAATTTCAGCCCGCATGCAGATTCGAGCCCAAAATCAGATTCAAAATCTAGTCCACAAATGAAACCCAAAACCCAAGTCCACAAATAAAAGCCATGAAACCTAAAGTCCACAAATAAAAGCCATGAAACCCAAAATCAGATTCAGAATCTAGTCCACAAATGAAACCCAAAACCCAATGCCCAAAGTCCACAAATGAAACCCAAACCCTAAAGTCCATAAATAAAACCCCACAACCCAAAGCCCACAAATGAAAATCAAAATCCAAAACCCAAAGTCCACAAAGAAATCCCAAGGCCAAAAGTTCATAAATAAAACCCCAAAACCCAAAGTCCACAAATAAAACCCAAAACCCAAAGTCCACAAATAGAACCCAACTTAATCTATTTCATAAATAAACCCACCAAAGCCCAAGATTACTAAACCTATATCATTCAAATGTCTCCAACCCAAACCAAATTTATCCAAATATGGGCTCCTATCATGAATTAATTTCATGAACCAATTTTATGGGCTTTCAAATGGGCCTCTATCGTAAATTAATTTCATGAACGAAAATGGGCTTTCCAAATGGACCGCTATTCATGAATTAATTTCATGAACCACAAAGATGGACATCTAACATAAATTAATTTCATAAACCAGTTTTATTTCCAAATGGGCCTCTCTTCATGAATTAATTTCATGAACCACAAAGATTGACCTTTATCATTATTAATTTCATAAACCAATTTCACGGGCTTCAAATTCAATACGACCGTCAAGTCGTTAAACTGAACAATACGACCGTCAAGTCGTTAAACTGAACAACTGGCCGCCAAGTCGTTAAACTTAACAACTGACCGCCAAGTCGTTAACCTGAGCAAGCCAACATCAAGCTCTACCCAAGTTCAAACCAAATACGACCGTCAAGTCGTTAAACTGAACAAGTGACCATCAAGTCGTTAAACTGAACAAACGACAGTCAAGTCGTTAAACTGAGCAAGCCAACATCAAGCTCTATCCAACTTCAAATCGACCGCCATGTCATTAAACTGAGTATCTCAAAATCAACCGACCGCCATGTCGCTAAACTGAGCACGTCAACCTCACAGTGACCGTCAAGTCGTTAAACTGAACAATGACCGTCAAGTCGTTAAACTGAATAATTGACCGTCAAGTTGTTAAACTGAGCAATGACCGTCAAGTCGTTAAACTGAACAATTGACCGTCAAGTCGTTAAACTGAACAAGTGACCGTCAAGTCGTTAAACTAAACAAACGACCGTCAAGTCGTTAAACTGAACAAATGACCGCCAAGTCGTTAAACTGAGCACGCCAACTTCAAATCGACCGCCATGTCATTAAACTGAGCATCTCAAAATCAACCGACCGTCATGTCGCTAAACTGAGCACGTCAACCTCAAAATGACCGCCAAGTCGTTAAACTGAGCAAATCAGATTCGAGCTCAGATTGACCGCCATGTCGCTAAACTGAGCACGCCAACTTCAAATTGACCGCCATGTCATTAAACTGAGCATATCAAAATCAACCGACTGCCATCTCATTAAACTGAGCACCTCAACTTCAGATCGACCGCTATGTCGTTAAACTGAGCACCTCCACTTCAAGCCGACCGCCATGTCACTGAACTGAGCAAATCAAATTTTAAATCAAATCGACCGCCAAGTCACTAAACTGAGCAACACAACTCAAATCTGACTGTCAAGTCGTTAAACTGAGCAACATAGTTTTGAACGACCGCCAAGTCTGTAAACTGAGCATTTCACTAATGTACAGTGGGGGTATGCCCCTGCTTAAGCCATGTACTTGAAAATTATATTAATCAAAGTTCATATTTATACTATGGTCTTTTTTTATTATCAGCATTAAATTTGGTCTCTTAATCGTGGGTTCCTTAACACTGTTAGTGTGGGGTAATTAACAGTAGATGCTTGCGTCTATTGGAAGCCATGAACCTATAAACCTGATCCCAAATCAAAACTTAAACAAATCTAATATGTACCATGAATGACCACTCGCCCTGCGGCGGGGCCGGTTCGTTCGCGGCAGACATTCTCCTTCTTCTCTCCCTCTCCCAGCTGTCTTCCTTCCTGCGCAGGCTGCCTGCAGCACTGTGTCGCAGTTTAGTGGTAGCAGCAGCAGTGTGGTGGCTTCGGCAGCAGTAGAGAAAGGGCAACACCAGCAAGAGAGGAGCAACAGCAGCAAGGGGATCGATCATCTTCAGCATCACCATCCCCTTCTTGCCATCTCTGCTGGCTGGAACTCTACAGTACCAGCTACAGCAGCCAGCAAGAACTTTTGCTGCCGGCAATAATACCAGCAAGTGGCAGCAACTTGTGGAAACTCCAAATTCGATATTGGAGTTGTTTGGAGTGAAGGGGGGGAGTGTTGGAGTTCTATTTACATCTACTATTAGCTGGAATCTCAGGTTAGTAAATGTTTAATCAGTGAATTTTGGACTTGTGAGCTGAATTTTAGAGTTTTGTAGATTTTTTTTTTTTGGATTTTATGGAATTCCCTTTGTTTAATCCAATTAGCTGAGCTTTTGGGATGGGTTTGATGTGATCTTAGCTTCATCTATTACTGGTTGGGATCTTATACGATCTGAATTGGAGGTTAGTAATGAGGGAATTTTGGTTTTAATCGAGTTCCCAACCGAAATGGAAGCTTGCTGAAACTTCTGCATGTGCATGAGTTTTTTTGGATTTTCTTTGAATTTGCCTCTTTAGCTGAACTTGTGGAGGGGTGGGAGTGATCCTATCTTCATCTAGAGCTGGTGGGAGGCCGCTATCTATTTACGCCAAACCCTTGCCTCGCTCCGCTGCCTCGCTCACGGAAGGACCTGAAAATGGTGGGGTGAGAACTAACATAGTTCCTAGTGGGTAAGGCCACCCAAGAGAGAAGGTTCATTGCTTCCAATAGACGCAAGCATCTACTGTTAATTACCCCACACTAACAATGTTAAGGAACCCTCGATTAAGAGACCAAATTTAATGCTTATAATAAAAAGAGACCATAGTATAAATATGAACTTTGATTCATATAATTTTCAAGTACATGGCTTAAGCAGGGGCATACCCCCACTGTACATTAGTGAAATGCTCAGTTTACAGACTTGGCAGTCGTTCAAAACTGTGTTGCTCAGTTTAACGACTTGGCAGTCAGATTTGAGTTGTGTTGCTCAGTTTAGTGACTTGGCGGTCGATTTGATTTAAAATTTGATTTGCTCAGTTCAGTGACATGGCGGTCGGCTTGAAGTGGAGGTGCTCAGTTTAACGACATAGCGGTCGATCTGAAGTTGTGGTGCTCAGTTTAATGACATGGCAGTCGGTTGATTTTGATATGCTCAGTTTAATGACATGGCGGTCAATTTGAAGTTGGCGTGCTCAGTTTAGCAACATGGCGGTCAATCTGAGCTCGAATCTGATTTGCTCAGTTTAACGACTTGGCAGTCATTTTGAGGTTGACGTGCTCAGTTTGGCGACATGACGGTCGGTTGATTTTGAGATGCTCAGTTTAATGACATGGCGGTCGATTTGAATTTGGCGTGCTCAGTTTAACGACTTGGCGGTCATTTGTTCAGTTTAACGACTTGACGGTCGTTTGTTCAGTTTAACGACTTGACGGTCACTTGTTCAGTTTAACGACTTGACGGTCAATTGTTCAGTTTAACGACTTGACGGTCATTGTTCAATTTAACGACTTGACGGTCAATTGTTCAGTTTAACGACTTGACGGTCATTGTTCAGTTTAACGACTTGACGGTCACTGTGAGGTTGACGTGCTCAGTTTAGCGACATGGCGGTCGGTTGATTTTGAGATACTCAGTTTAATGACATGGCGGTCGATTTGAAGTTGGATAGAGCTTGATGTTGGCTTGCTCAGTTTAACGACTTGGCGGTCATTTGTTCAGTTTAACAACTTGACGGTCGTTTGTTTAGTTTAAAGATTTGATGGTCACTTGTTCAGTTTAACAACTTGACGGTCGTATTTGGTTTGAACTTGTGTAGAGCTTGATGTTGGCTTGCTCAGGTTAACGACTTGGCGGTCAGTTGTTCAGTTTAACGACTTGACGGTCGTATTGTTCAGTTTAACGACTTGACGGTCGTTTTGAATTTGAAGCCCGTGAAATTGGTTTATGAAATTAATTCATGATAGAGGTCAATCTTTGTGGTTCATGAAATTAATTCATGAAAAGAGGCCCATTTGGAAAGCCCATGAAACTGGTTCATGAAATTAATTTATGATAGATGTCCATCTTTGTGGTTCATGAAATTAATTCATGAATAGAGGTCCATTTGGAAAGCCCATTTTGTTTCATGAAATTAATTTACGATAGAGGCCTATTTGAAAGCCCATAAAATTGGTTCATGAAATTAATTCATGATAGGAGCCCATATTTGGATAAATTTGGTTTGGGTTGGAGACATTTGAATGATATAGGTTTAGTAATCTTGGGCTTTGGTGGGTTTATTTATGAAATAGATTAAGTTGGGTTCTATTTGTTTACTTTGGGTTTTGGGTTTTATTTGTGGACTTTGGGTTTTGGGGTTTTATTTATGAACTTTTGGCCTTGGGTTTTCTTTGTGGACTTTGGGTTTTGGATTTTGATTTTCATTTGTGGGCTTTGGGTTGTGGGGTTTTATTTATGGACTTTAGGGTTTGGGCTTCATTTGTGGACTTTGGGCATTGGGTTTTGGGTTTCATTTGTGGACTAGATTCTGAATCTGATTTTGGGTTTCATGGCTTTTATTTGTGGACTTTGGGTTTCATGGCTTTTATTTGTGGACTTGGGTTTTGGGTTTTGGGTTTCATTTGTGGACTAGATTCTGAATCTGATTTTGGGCTCGAATCTGCATGCGGGCTGAAATTGAAACCCATGCGCAGGCTGGGCTTTATTTTTATGCAGACTGGTTTCTGGGCCCATATGAAGACTTGGTTTGCATTTGCATGTGGACTGGATTGAAGCCCGTAAGTAAATTGGGCTTGTATTAACAGATGGCCTGAGTTCAGGGCCCACGAGTAGACTGGGCCTGCATTGTATAAGGGCTAAATTCAGGATCTAATTCTGGGCCTTTTCAACATGTTTGGGGCCAGCACTTAGAAATAATTTGGGGCCATTCACCACCTTGCTGACATTTGCACTAAAGGCGGTGAACGATTCACCGCCTTCGCTGCGCAGGCATATATCACTAAAGGCAGTGAGTCGTTCACCGCATTTGTAAAGCGGTGAACGGTTGACCGTTTTCTGCTCGTATATTACGAAGACGGTGAATCGTTCACCGTCTTCTCTAAAGACGGTGAACGATTCACCGTCTTCAAAAGAAACACCTGACGTGGCTCCGACGTGGCGAGAGGAGGGTTAGTTTCCCAAATTCATTTTTCACAGGGTTATTTTCCAAAATCTTAAATTTTGGAGGGTTATATGGTAAAAAAGTCCAACACCCGTATGCCGCGTTGTCCTCCAAGCGAAGAAGAAAAAGGATGGAGTGCTTAGATTTAGATAGATGAAATCCCGGAAGAGATCGAGCAAGTTACCGAAATCCCAGAGATCGATTGAGGGCGGGAATACGGCCACCAAACACCTATGTAGAGGAGGAGGCCATACGCAAATACCCCAAAACAATGCCACCCTCCCATCCAGCTCAGTGTTAGACACGACATACTGCAACCTCTCCAAACCCACGTCTACAGGGAGCCCATCCATCATACGACCCGCCATGCCACCAGCTGCAGGCGTACGCAGGGCCACGCCGACAAAGATCGAACGAATTAATAAGGAGCGAGAGTAATGGTGACAAGAGATCGGAGGCGAGGAAAAAGAAACGGCGAACAACCGTGGAGAAACGAAGAGGTAAGAAAGAAGAAAAAAAAAACGACAGTCAACATGAAAAGACTCGTGAGAGGAGCAAGTAAATGACAGCCTGAAGCATAACGCTCTTCAGGGGAACAAGTAAATGACAGGGTGGAGAGTGGGGCCCACTCCCCCCCGCCAAATGCGGAGAAGCCTCCAAACCCGCTCAGGTTCACAATTCATAAGTTACTAGTGTAGTAACTCGTGTGATACGACGGGTAGGTAATGCGACGGGTAGGTACTATTAAAATAATTATTTTTTCTATCATCATTAATCATCGATGATAATCTGAAAAAATAAATCTGAAATATATAATTAATCAAATAAATAGAAAATAGTATTCTAGATATGAAATAAAGAATATTAATTTAAATAGTCCGCAAGAAAGACGATCAGTAATGTGGTAGGAACGTTATAGAGATCAATTGATCGCTAGAAACAAACAAAGAGAAAAGATATCATATAAAATTACATTGATTAAATTGAAAAATTAACAAAACAATGGAACCAAGCCCTAACAACTTGAGGTAAAATACTACAGAGATCCATAGCATCGAAAATTAGATTGATCAAATATGAAATTAATATAAAATGATGCAAAACCCTACCAATTTGAGGTAATTTTGAACGATGGACATTATCTACCAAAAATTTTTTAGATATTCCTAGAGGGGGGAGTTATATAGAGAAAAATGGAGAGTTACATAGAGGGGGAAGATGGAGGGAGAAGAAAAGAGGGGGGAGTTATATAGAGAAAAATAGAGAGTTACATAGAGGGGAAAGATGAAGGGAGAAGAAAAGACGAAGGGATATGAGAGTTATAAAGAGAGATGAAAGGAAAGAAAAGAAAATTAGAATTCTAAAGAGTGTTGCTTTTAATTAAAAGAGTTAATAAATTTATTTATTTAGTGGAGGTGACAGTTAGCAACCATAGGGAAAGAAGGGGAGGTGATTAGGTGAGGGTGAAAGAGGGGGTGCCACGTGGCAAAATTATTGAGGATTCATATTGTTTAATAGATATAGATGATCTTATGATAGCATCAACAAGTGAAACTTATTCGCCACACAGATGAATCTTAATTTTCTAATGCTAGTCCAAGTATCAATGTATCATAAGGGCGTAAATTTGGACATTATGGCAATTTTAGATAAAGATATTATACATTTATACCAAGATTATTTGGTCCAATTATAAAAGAAAAAAAAAAGACATGCATACTTTTGATTCTTATAATTTGTATTAATTTAATAAATTAAGTTAGGAATATTATAAAATATAAAGGTTATTCCGTTAACTATTTTAAATATTTTTCCGTTGATAAAACTGTGAATTTCATTAGCTACTAATGTATAATAGGTAATAGAGCGATATCAGACAACTTCCAATTTAATATGAAACATAATTAAAAGATAAGAAATAAAGTGAAAAGAAAATTAGCTGAGAAGTTTGTTACAAGGTGGCCTAGTTAGGGGCTGATCAAAAGAAAAACAAATGGCAATTTAACATGTAATTAAACTGCTCTTGGTTTACATTTACAATCTTTTAAAATAAGAGAAATGCTTGGGGTATACCACATTATGTGCTTAAATCCACTCAAGGTATAATAATTGCACTTAGGGTCTAATAATAATATTTAGGGTTAAGTAATTAATGATTAGAATGTAATAATGATATTACCACATGCAACGTAGAGTACACTTAGAGGTATCTGTAGCAGCACTCTTCAAATAAAATCCAAAATTGCAGGTATACCATTCCAAATTTTAGTGCTTACTCATAGCAGGTTTTTAGATTTTTCTCAGAGCAGGATTTCAAAACTTTAAATAAAATCCCTACTTTCACAGAGCGGGTCTTTAGAGTTATTAGAGATGTAGCACCAGTCCATCAGAGTTATGCATATTATTGAAGGCAACACAACCCAAACTAAAAGAAACAAAAGATCGGGAACTTCTGACTAAATACTAGAAAAAATAAAATGTTGCAGAAATTATAATAGGAACAATAATCATCATCCAATGATGATGTAAATCGCGTAACTTAAATGATAGCTAACATCCAATGAGCATAAAATGTCGAAATGAAAACAAGATCACCGAAAGATTGATACTGTTCACAAACTGAATTTTGAATGCAAATTCTTCAGGTCACCAATGATCTAATACAAGAGTATCAAATTTGCCCTAGCTAGAAAAACAAACTCGCAATATATAACCAGAATGCATAGGTTTCACAACACTACGCGAAGAGGAAAATTTTCTCATTTTACAAAGGTCGACCATCACAATCGGCATCACTTAAGACTCTCCATGGCTTTGAAGAAGAGCGGCGCAAATTCCGGGCTTGGCGTCTTTAATGCACATTTAACACCGGGAATACCCACTGTAGTAGTAAGCTCGATGAGGAACGGGATACCACGAGAAATCTTGGTCGATAGATACAGGAGCTCCTTGTTCGCGTTCCTCCGCTTTACTACAAAAAAAACATTAGATGCCTTCAGATGTTCAATTGTTGCATCAACACTATTGATGACTGCTTTAGGCAAATCCTTTATGACTTAATTCGCATCAGGAAGGTTTTTCCATGTCTGCAAATGTAGCACCTTAAATTTCGGTGCGTTGTATCGAACTTTACTAAATTTAATAAAGTTCGATGGAAGCCGATAATGGCTGGTGTGGAAACGGGTTCCGAAGGTTTCGGAATATTATGGGTACGAGTGGAAATCCGAAAATCAAAAAATTTTGAAAAAGTGACCAACTGGAGCAAAACTGCTCACGGGGTCCGGACCCTGGAAGCAGGGGTCCGGACAATGAAGTCCGCGGGCAGCCACGGTCTGGACCCGGATGTTACGGTCCCAACCCGAGCTGGTTTCCGAGTTGGGGTGCGTACGTGTCACGCCCCGTCGGGCCCTTAACACCAACTAGGTGGAAAGGATAACCGCAAGAGCGCATGCCCCAGACCCGCCGAACGGATAGAGTCCCTTCTACCCGCCCAAGGCGTCACAGCACAAGCTTATCCACGAGGTTCCAACTATGAACGGAGTATAAGAGTTGCACAAGGAAAGCATCAACATAAAGAAGTTCTACTTCTATTACATCATATTGCACATTTATACATGCCCAAAAAAAAAATTTCTTTCTTTTCATTCCATACACCATGTTCCAAAACTATGAAATACATAAGTTCATACATGTAATGAAAATTTCCTATACTATCAAAGTCCAAGACTAGGGGTACAACTTTATATATCACCAAAATGGAAGGGCCGCTATCTAGAGAGCCAAACCCTTGCCTCGCTCCGCTGCCTCACTCGCGGAAGGACATGGAAAACGTGGGGTGAGAACTATAAACATAGTTCCCAGTGGGTAAGGCCACCCAAGAGAGAAGCTCGACCCACCAGGTCCAAAGAAACACCATATGCATAAGTTAGATCACAAATAACTATGCAACAATTATTTACATGCTTGTAAATAAACATAAAGGATGCAACCAAATGAAATGTAACTTATCATTCTCTCCTAGGTTCATCCTATATCTCACATTGACTAAGTTCAATTACTTGTCATTTACTTATGGTTTCGGAATCGCCGTCTCACCATAAGGGTTCCAACATTCAAGGAGTGAACTCGTCACCTCCTAGTTCGAGTAGCGAACTCGTCGCATACTCGGGATAGCAAAATCGTCGCATACCCCATCTCAACACCGCCATCACATGGCATGGGTAGCGAACTCGTCGCATACCCGGGATAGCAACCTCATCGCACATCCCATCTCGACACCGCCAACTCATGGCGTGGTAGCGAAATCGTCGCATACCCGGGATAGCAAAAATCGTCGCACATCCCGTGTCAACACCGACAACTCATGGCATGGTAGCGAAATCGTCGCCTACCCGGGATAGCAAAATCGTCGCACATCCCGTTTCAACACCGCCAACTCATGGTATGGTAGCGAAATCGTCGCCTACCCGGGATAGCAAAATCGTTGCACATCCCGTTGTTCACATTTTTCACTTGCCAACCTAAGTCTCATGACCTTAGGTTCAAGTCACTAAGTCTCACCTATGTTCAATGACACTAGGTTTACTTTCTCGTTCTCAACCTAGGTTCCATGACTCTAGGTTCCAATCTCATGTCCAACCTATATTCAATGACACTAGGTTCCATTCTCACATGTTCCAACCTATGTTCAATAACACTAGGTTCTATTCTCACATGTTCCAACCTATGTTCAATAACACTAGGTTCTATTCTCACATGTTCCAACCTATGTTTAATAACACTAGGTTCAATCATACATGCAACCATGCAACAAGTATAGATAATTGAATTATACTTGAATTCTATATCATGCAATAGGAGCTCATTGCTCTACCTATCATGATTTTACCTTTGCCAACATGCAAGTTCTAGGGTTCACAACACATACCATTTTATCTTTAAATGAATATTTACCCTAGACATGGAAGTGACCTAATCATTTCGGTAAACACAAACCCACCTTAAGAGCTTCCAAATTCTTGTATTCTTCAAGCCCCTAAGTGTCCAAGCTTGAGTTCTTACTTCAACCCAAGCTTCTACAAGAAAACGGTTCGTTACTCGTTACGAACCCATAATTCAACTCAATACTTGAAATCAAGTGTTCTAACATGATTTCCTATGCCTCAATTGCAATTCCCGAAGGTCCAAATATTTTTAGAACCTCCCATGGCAAAAACCCTCATTTAACTTAGGTTTCACATGCATGCATGTAGAACCTCAAAATTTCTTGGCCAATCTCCACATTTTGTGTTTTAGATTGCCTAGGGTTCCCAAAAACCTCATTTCAAAGGATTAAATCCAATGTTTGAACCCAAAACGTGAGTAACTAACCTTAATCACGAGTCCCCCAAGCTTCTTCTTGCACCAAGAAGCCTCTTTTCTCCTTTGGAAGCCTTTTCCAAGATCAATCCACCATTTTCTCCAAGTTTTGGAGAGATCTCTAGAGAGAGAAAAAGAAGGAGATGGAGAGGAGAAGTGGAGGAGGAAGATGACTGAGAAAGGGGGGTGTTCCCTGCCTTTCTAACACTTCCTCGAGTGTGAAAAGACCCATTTGTCTCTCTCCACACTTAACACCTTCAACCAACCAAAACTGGAATTTCGTAACACTGTATAACCGGTATGTGCAGAGGATCTTCCGCGCAGAAACTCCAGAGATGCTGGAGCTGTTTACGGTTTACGACCATTGGCCAATTTCCCGGATCCCTTATACCGCATATCACAGTTTCTGGCTACTAATTCACTTCAGTACCGTGTACTGGGATCCAACATGACGGATTCCCCCAAGTTGCCAGCACTTATCCAAGACTTCAAGGCAGTGTTTTGTTTGAATACTTTTTTCGAAAGTTCCCTTAATTTTTTGTGCGCCTACGCATACCGCCGCCGAAGAAAAACACTTCTTCACAAGTTTCCCCCCAAAAAACCTTGGCTTAGAAGTATACTCACCGACATAGCCTTCACATATTGCATGCTCATGCCATTTATATTTACCGGAACTCCCCAAACTTCACAGTTCCCAAAACAAATTTTGTAGAGAAGTTTTCGGAAACGAATGGCAAACTGAAAAATTCAGTGTAACTTACATTCCTCACCTCCACACGCTTAAAGATCGCAGGTTTATCGCTCGGCCACGCCCGAAACTACAGTAAATCCATAACTCTCCCAGCTTGCGACCCCTCAGCACGACACGAGAGGTAAGGGAAAACCCCCGCCTACCCCTACCAGAGTTGGCAAGCTTGTTTACCCAATTCCCCGTACGTTAGCTTCGCGCTCACCGTGGGGTGAAATTCGTGGCACATTGTAACCTTTTTAACAATTAAAGGAATACTCAACGGCTTCCTCACCAAACTTTTTTCCCACCTCCCGCGATTCCATGGGATACACAAGGGAAATTCTCCATTCCTACGCCCGACAAAAAAGTCGGATATCCACATGAAAAGGCTCCCCTATAGCGCCAAAACATACCACTGAGTTGTACAGTGACCCGTCTTCTGTTGATTTAGTCAGTTGTGTCATTATGACTTACTTAGCGAGCGTTAGTGACCGGGGCCCCGTAGTGTTGTAACGTGTGGAAACATTCATTGTGTGTAATAATCTATCTCCCGTGAAAGGTTTTGTCGAACTTTGGCAAAAAGCCCTAGTCCGATGTATGCCGTTCCCGCGATCCCACCCACGCCTATCGCCGCAAAGACCACTCGGGACTCACAATTTTTAAGTCCCCAATGTAACGGGGAACGGTCAACTTGTAAACCATCCCCGAAAAACACCAAATAATCGTTTTCTACCCCCTGCCTCTCCCTCAGACACCAAATGGGTTTCACCCCTCGTATGGGGACTACTTTCGAAGAAGACCTTTTGGTCCCCCCCCCGGCTTCCCCCTCTTACACGCCGAATTCACCCCCCCATATCCCCTTCCGTCATGACGTACACGATCCCCGCATAATACTACCTTTAGGTTGTCTTGAGGTATTGCGGGTGCCCGTTCGATGATAAGCGTCTTCGCGTGCTCCAAAGCGCAAGCTGCAACTCTTTTCCCTCTCACGCTTTCCTCACGCAAACCACATCCCCCCGGCGCTTCCTAATGAACCCTTTACACTCCCCTCGCCGACCTTCAAACCGGGGTCCGCTCAATGCATTAACCAAGACGAGCGGCATTTTCCCCGTTTCCATACAAATGCGCCCTTTTCAAAAAACGGTTCGCACCATAACTGATTGCTAGAATTGATAGCTATTATTATGTAAGACGAATTGATCAGCCTATCGGCCAACAATATGAGTAGGCCATAGGCACTCTACTGACAGTTCAACACACACGCTACCGTATAGCATCATTTTCCTCCAAAATTTGAATTGTATTTTCCGATTATAGTTCAGTTCTTTGAGGCATTGTAATGGCTGGCAACTGAATATATTCGGAGACGAATGTGACATTTGTAACCCAAAGCTTCTTTGCAAGCTTTTTTCAATAATATGCGATGTGAATCGGGATATCGATCTAGTGTCTAGTAGAGGTCGGGGGACCCCGTGCAAATCGGCGCATTAATCTAGTCCAGAAGTGACTCTGTTGTCTACTCAGTGTCTCCCCGACCAAATGGTGTTGGATTGGCAGAAAAGTGTGCACGACTTTTGACTAAACGATCTCCAGTCCACCAGATCAAAACTCCGCGTCTCGTGGCCACCTTGTGTGGTTCGAGGCTGTAAAACCCATCAACGATAGTCCAATTGCTATTGTTCTTCCCACTACTTCCAAACTGGGAGTGGGCACAAAGATCCCTTGCAATTTTTCCGCCTTGGGGAAAGCGACGCTCGGCCTTTCAACTCGCGTTGGGAACATACTAAGCTTAGGTGGCCACAGAAAGCGCCGCTAACATCAAGTTACATCCCTCGCGTGCCACCAATGTAATGTTGAATTTATAACTATTTCCATTGTACATTTTGGTGCCACCG
This sequence comes from Puya raimondii, assembly GCA_016920855.1. Taxonomy (NCBI): domain Eukaryota; kingdom Viridiplantae; phylum Streptophyta; class Magnoliopsida; order Poales; family Bromeliaceae; genus Puya; species Puya raimondii. The sequence continues at coordinate 128,205,241 of JABWPP010000050.1, forward strand.
GGTGAATCGACTTAGGGGAGACAGATATGAGCTTTGTCTCTTATCTCAAGAGTAATCTCCCCAGACGTATATCACTCTGTGACTTTTTGGGCACGTGCACAATCTGATTTCACGAAAAGACATTGCTGCTCCGTTCGAGGTCAACATGAAATAACCGAGGCTCGGCCGCTCTAGCGGATAGCAACTCCTAGACGGCTTTTGGTAGTTCGTCGGAATAGTCCGGATGTCTGCTTTTCTTATTTAGTTTTGCTATAGAGAACTCATAACACTCAGTTGGATGCGCGCGCAATCATCGCGAGATTCCCCATGTAAGTCTGTAGACCGGCGGGAAGCCCGGGAAGCGCGTCACGATCTCTTCCATGAAGAGTCGCAAAATTTCTGACAAGGCCCTACACCTCATGATCTCCTTGTACTTTATGATGGATAAGTTGGGTCCCGTCATACTCAATTGCTCGTAGTGTCTCGGTACGGCTAGGTTTCTTATTGAGCGGCGTCGTGCACTCATCACGGAGCAATCTACCGAGTGCCCAACGCTCAGACACCTCTGGCTGCCCCTATGTGCAGCAATTCTTAATCTCTTTTGAGTGAGTATAGATAGTCTATTATAAGTCTCTGTTTTGGGATCAGCTGTAAACTCTTGTCACAGTGACTTTCCTCCGCACAACGTATCAAAGTATCCGTGTTTTGCTCTCATCTCTCTCGCTAACTTAAGTTGCACGTAGAGACCACCGCCGCACGCTCTAAGTCGTGGTGAGATATTTTGCATAAGCTCTTTAGCTTGTCGACGAAGTGGATATGTCTATTAACTCGTCGAGCTTTGCATTAAGCACTAGAGATCACCAACGATCGCATCGCCGGTGATGTCACTAATTCTTAGTTACACGCACAGAGTATAAGACGGCTCTCATCCCTCCAGCTCTCGTATACAATCGCATAGGCGAGAGCCGGTGTTGGCCGATAGTGATCCTTTCGCTTTTAGTCCTCCTTTGAAAAGCCAACTATATTGGCTGCGCAGATGATATATCTCTCGTCACGCGCATAACGCCTCAAACCATTATTTTGGCTCCTTGCGGTATAGACGCTGTTATGATCGGACAGGGAGATTGTTTGAGAATAATGTGCTCGCTCCTTCCAAGAGAAAGCGGCGATAAGTATACCCTAGCAAGACCCAAAAAAGCTGTTCGCGTACTTTCAGTGCATGGTCTCGGTCGTGGCGCCAATCCTTGTATTGCTCGCAATTTCAGATAGAGTCCAGATCAGCGATTACATCGCTTCAGAGGCAGATGATGAATCTAACGTGATGTGAAATATCATAGTGAAGAGTACAGTACAAGCGGACCTCGCGTTGCGGTATATCAAAGATTTCGAACTATTTTCAGTCTTGGCTGACTTGTATACTCACTGAACGAACTTGAAATAGCTCTATGCTTAGGTGCTCTTTATTGTACTATCTTTCTCACTGCTCTGAGTGTATGACAAGAATAATCATCATATGTAAAACTCACTTCAACTCCACAAGAAGTTGGATCCAATAGTGGTTTTTTGAACTACAAGGTTCATTAAATCCATGAACTGTGTCAGGGGGCTCAAGGTATGAAGCCTCCGATAGGCATAAATTCGTGAATTTGATAGTGTTCCATTACCGCGTTCCTAAACATCGAGGTTCTTTATGCACATCTCCGGTTTGATTCTTTCATATTGGTGATAACGCCGGATTGCAAATCTAACTCTTTGAAGCTACATACCCGGACCTGTTGAGCATAACCTGATCGAATTCTTGTCATACCATTCGGCGGTAACGGTACTCTATCTATTGACGGTTCACTTTATTTTCTGCATACTCGAGGTAATCTTACACATAACCGCAGAAGACCGTCTCCGTTTTCCTCCAATCAAATTAGTGTACAGGGGCGTCCTAAGGTGTACCCTCCTGGTTGTGTTACGAACCGTTGTTCCATCAAATTCATTGCAGATTGTGCTTTCAATTCCTCAGGTGTCCGCGGGTTCGCTCCATCCTGTACGGGGCCTTAGAGATCGGCCGACGTACCCTGGGAGCAAATCGATCACGCTATTCAATTTTTATCTCTCTCCCCGGTCCTCTCTCTCTAGAGAAGTGGGTGCCGATTTACTAAGGGGCAACGTCTCAACAGTGCGGAAACTATGAAGAAATCATCCGAGCAGGTTTGGGATCAAACAAGAAACAAAGTATGGAATTTCCTTTTTCTTTCTTTTCTTTTTTTTTGTTTTGCGGCGATCTTACTTACATTCTCGAAAGTACTTGAAGGGCCAAGAAGCGGAAACCATTGATTCCACTCCCTTCTTCTTTCGAAAATCAAGTCATGTTAAACGTTGAGGCACATGACAACAACCACCCATCCCCTTTCATTAACAAATTCGAATGAGTGGAGAGTCCTAAGAACGAGGAGCATTACCCTCCTCCCCTCCTCATTGAAGATGTAAAAATGTATTCGAGCGACGACGTCGTGGGCAATCTTGGCGCAAAAAAAGAAAAAGAAAAAGGAGAGAAGAAAATTCTCGTTTATTTTATACTACTATAGTTTCTTTCCCCATTTTTGAAAAAACACCTCCCTCCTCTCTCCGTTGACCGACGCTAAAAAAGGAGGGGAATATTTCCTTCTTCTTTTTTGTTTGAAAAGGGTAGAAATTAAGAAAAAAAAAAAAGAAGAAAAAAAAAAGAATTCCCTTCATAACTGCAAGAGGTTCTCTTTTCTAATTTGTATTATAGACCTGAATGATCGGACGAACGGAGTACTAACGATTGGCAATACGGACGGGTCAAAAAAATTTCTTCTTCGATTTTTTGTATATAAAAATTGGATCTTTCTCTCACCTTTTTTTTTGCTCTCTTTTTTGTTCTTCCTGATGCCTAATCTCTGTTTTTATTTTAAAATTGCTATCCTCTATTTATAATAATGGGTTAAATGTGTTGCGGTATAAGATTCGAAATTTGAACTTGATTTCGAAATACATCGCATTTTCAATAATTGGGTAGAAATGAGTGAGAAATATTGGAGTTAATTTTAAATTTTGAATGTTGGTTGAAGGAATGGTGGAAAATAGTTGGGAGGTTTGAATTTAAATTTTTATATTGGGGTGAAAATGGTGGAGAAAAATGGAGTTTCTTGATTTATTTTAAATATTTCAAAACTAAATTTCCATGCGGATTTCGTAGGGTTAGATTGGCCTACAGCCATATTTGGTGCTCAGTCCCAACTGGTGGGCCTAACTTATTGCAGCTATTTTTTTCTTATTGAAATAAACCCGAATGAAAAGGCTTTCTTTGAATACGAAAATTCTATCCCATTTGAAATATATCAAGATCCCATATTAATCGAAAGTGTAATTATTTTGCTAAAGATAAAATCAATCCCATCAAGATCATCTTAATGTAGAATTGATTTTTTGCTAATGATAAAAACGAACCCCCTAAATTCACATAATAAAAATTTTACTTCAACAAATTCCCCCCCAAGCTTTCGTTGAAAATTTTGCCGCGCGGAAATGCACACCTTTTTTTTTCTTGTTCTTTTTTTTTTACACAAACCGGACAACGCTTTGTTTATTGTTTTTTTTTTTCTTTTTTTGGAACGTGCAAGCTGCTGTCTTTTTTTTTCTTTTGTTTTGCTTCTTCTTTTTTTCTTGTTTTTTGCTACTTCTTTTTTTTTTAACCGTACACTTTTATTCTTTTTTTTTTTTTTTTTTTTTCTTACGAACGACTTTTTTTTTCTTTTTTTTCTTTTTGAGCCCACACGTTTTTTTTTGTACCGTACACTTTCCTCTTTTTTTGTTATTTTTTTTTTTTGTTTTTTTTTTTTTTTTTTTTTTTTTTTTTTTTTTTTTTTTTTACGAACGACATTCTTCACCCAAAACCTGATAAAAAATTTCCTTTTTTTTATTTATATTTTTTTTTGATTTTATTAGCAATACTTGTTTTTTTGATTTATTTTTTTAGCAAGAAAGTATGAATCCAAGAAGTCCATTTCTCCAGACTTTATTTACTCGAGCATTGTCTCTATATTAGGACGTACACAAACCCCCCGTCCACCTTTTTGGCGTATTCATTTGAAGGATTGACTGAAGCGCAATCGTCGAGTGCTCGATTACTAGCACCATAAGGCTAACAGTGCGAGAAATGTCATACCTTGGAGCATTAGGGCAGCGAAAATAAGGAAAACTAGAACGCTTGTGTGAATAAATTTCTTGCATGATCAATCCGACTGGTATGGTTTGTTAAAACATTGAGGAATAGACCTGACGTAGATTCTTAGGACTGGACTGTTGATGTTATCCCCTAAAACTCACTCGGTCCAAGCCGAAATACGGGGACAGTTTTCGCTTTCAAAGGAAGTATGATAAAAATCCTAACTATTTAAGGGTATAGTAAGAATATGTGTTCATACTAATACCTTTCAGCTTCCTTATGCGAAAGTGGGAAAGTTATGACATTAAAGAGTTTGGTTTTGCATCAATAATGGGAATTGTATTCAATTCATCCCTACCAACTTCGAGCTCAAAGAATTAATCCCATTAATCTCCCCAGTTCTTATGCTAGAATGCTTGTTTCAACGAGACCCAATAAACCGTTTATCATAATCCTTGGTAATTTTTGGATAGGGCCCTCGTAAACCACCTCCAACTCGAGATGATTAGAATTACACGAAGAAACCGCAAGAAAGCTTCCTACTACTCAAGATGGTTTATCTAGCAGCGTTCTGACGACTTGCTCTTGTAAATTCTGATGCCTTATGGCAAAACAAGAGTGTGTATTCGACCAAGGTCTCTGTATCATCTTCAGCGCAAATGGCCCATGGAGTGAAAGTCAGGAATAATTGACTGTGCAATTCAAGTTGCTAACCGAAAGGAACGACCAGCACCGCTATCCCTATATGTCGGTTCCCAATTGACTTTCTCTTCCATGTGGTCTCCTTCGAAAAGGTGATACTCAGTACATGAGGGGAGATTAGTAAATAGCCCTCTGTAAGAAAAGTCCATATCTGTACTTTAGAATGCTATCCTACTCCTGTCGATGCGAAAAAAAAGTGCTCGTCAACATTTGAGGGAAAAAATACTGTATAGGCGCCCTATTTTTCAATTGTTTAACGTGAAGGTTGGGCCATGAAGTCGTCGACAATGGGATTCTATTTGCCTTGAGATAGTTCAGGAATGGGGTTATCGCTAAGCATACATCTACCTTCTTCTGATTATGGGTGTGTAAGCGCAACCTTATAATCCCCATCGCTTTGCCAGCAAGTGATTTGACCACACTGTCCAAGATCTTCTAGTCCAAAAATTTTTCGACCATTCTTCTGCTAAGTGTTAATTACCAAGATCATCCTTCTTCGAATGTTTTTATTCCCGTAACGATCGTTATGGCAACTTCAGCTCATTTATAGCGATGTGGACAAACATTTTATCTCTTACTTCCAATGGCTAAAATTTCTGTTGAACGGATCTTGTCCAAAAAAAGAATGAAACACATGTCGAGTCCCTTCCACCAATTGTCATTCGACTGCGGAATTCTCCCAAAAAAACAAATTTTCCAGCCCCTTATAGTAGTAACTTGTATCAGAAAGGGAGATTCAGAAGGATGCTCCTATCCCTGCCATGTGAGTACGAACCCCGAAAAGGAAAAGACTCCGGACGTTTCTCCTTCTTCGAAGACAGAATAACGATAGTTGCCCCTACTCATTGCTGAATTTCCTCTATATCCCTCAAAGCTCTCTTTTCATTTCTCTCTTTTGTTCTTTTTCGTTTTTTTTAAATGTTTTATATATAAAAATAAAATATAAATATTGATATATATATATATATATATATACTTTAATATTATTATTATTGTAGGTGAGCTACAACTTCCTGATGACTTCCCCCCGACATCTTTCCCTAAATACTCCATGCTTGTGAAGGAGCTTCCCTCCCACACCTATAGTTTATTGCAAGACAAGACTGCCCTCATCAACTCATTCTCCGAATATGTGCCCTTCTTCTTTTCTCTCTCTCCTTTGTTTTTATTTTTTTATTAGAATGATTGCCCATCATTTCAGATTGCCAAACCATTCCGCCCATTATATGACAAGTTGAGTATACCTTCTCCCAACACCACCCACTCTTACTTCTTCGAGTATTACAAATATAACCACTTTTCTTATTTTTTACTTTCTTTTTTTTTATTTTTTTTTTTTTTTTTTTTTTTTTCTCTTTTCTTTTTTTTTTGTTATTTTTTTTTTATTTTGCTTTTTTTTTTATTTAAAGGAGATGTCTCAAGAAAGTCGTCGAAAATGATAACTCAAGATTTTCGACATGAACTAAAGACTATGGAAATGTCATCGCATAGGCTACCATCTTTTGGATCGAGATTTCAAAAAGCTGTTCAAAATCTGATCCACCATCACTGAATATGCGCTCTTTGATCAGCCAAGTAATGAGACATGTAAAAGTTCGCGACGATCTAGATAAAACATTCGGAAGGTCTTAACCATTGCCGTATCTTTCTACTTTTGTATTATTCTCAAATTTGAAATGCGCTTCGAACTTAATTGGATGTCGGCAGCGATCAGAAAGTAGCATCTCTTCCAACTTTTTCTTCTCATTCGACTTCTGATAAAAGCTGAAAGGTTTAATATGTATAGAAAAGACTCGAGCGGTCTTCGGCGCATAACCTCCTCGCCTGTACTTAGCAATACTATTCATTGCTTTCGAAGAAAAATAGCCACCTGAAAAATTCTTGCGATAAGACTTCAAATGTAAATAGTCAAATCATAAATTGGCCAAAGATGTCTTCAGAAAATGGACTCAACTGAGAAAAATAGTAAAAAGCACTCACCTATAAAACCAAACAAATAAAAAAAAAAAAAAAAAATAAAAAAAAAAATAAAAAAAAAAAAAAAAAAAATAAACAAAAAATAAAAAAAAAAAAAAAAAAAAAAAAAAGAACGGGACTTAAAACGCTAAAGAAGAGTCAACTGCAATAAGAGTTAGCACCTCTTCGTCTTATGCAAACTTCAGACTATCCAAACTTTGAAATGGAATTTGCTACCCTTTTTTTGGTGTATTTCTGTGGCGTGTGTTTTAGCCATATCATAACTTTCAAATATATACTATTTCTGTTCCTTCTCCTTTTTTTTGTATTTTTAAGCCCTTTCTGCTATCCTTGCTGGGTTTGCGGCTATTTTGCGGGTTGATATTTAGGAATTGAAGTTATGTTTGGATTGCGCAAACAATCAAAGTATGCGATTACCACCCTAAGGTGAGTTATCTTTCCGCATAAGCAACAATATATCTTGGTACTCGCCCAATGTTGTTTCACCAGTACCGTCCCTAACTTTGCCTTGACGCCTTGAAATTTTTCTCAACACGATTCCGATATGCCTGTGTTATACCACAGCCGGTTTTTTTTTTTTTCTTTTTTCTTTTTTTTTTTTGTTTTTTTTAGGCATAAAATTTTTTTAGATAACGGCCATTATTGCCATGGGTCGTGCTCCGTGGCATCAATTATTGATGATCCTCCTTCAAAAGCCTTTTCATTACAAAGGTCCTTCCCATGTATGATCAATTTCCCTCCACCTTGTTTATTAACTATGAAGTGTCTCGAGGACCAATACTAGCTCGCCTACTACAAGACGAAAGCGCGAGATTTATTATAAGCTCCCGACATTCGCCCTTGGTAAAGTGCTAAATTTTGCTGATTGAGAGTCCTGCTTCTTCCAAACCTTCTAACTCTCGAGTCTCAACAAGGCTTTTTCTTCATCGTTATTCGGTCACTGAGATCCTATAATGGTTTTCCACTTCTAGAGGAGCAATGCTTCCGTCCCGAAGACGAGAGACTACGGTGTTGATTGAGTGGGGTTCTATATGTAGTTTGAGAAGCCCACAAGTAGCTCTGAATTTTATCATACCATTCTCTTTATTCTTGCCAATGATTTCTTCCACAAGTTTTATAAGAGTTTTGTAAAGGCTTCAGCAAGTCCATTAGCCCTGCATTTAGATTACAAATACCCCAGTCATCCGTGGTAGTACAAATCTGCTGATTTTGAAGCGTCTGAAACCACCAGATCATGATATGGGATCCCCGTGACCCCAAAGCGATTTAAGATATTTTCTTTGAAAAACTCAGAATAAACATTTGCCCTTACCTCGTGCAGGGATGCTTCACCCCTCGAAAATAAGCGGTGCGGCAAATAATTGATATCCACAAGGGAAGAGAATAATAGCACTATTACAATCCAGTACACCCACATATCGAATGCCAAGAACATCATAGGTTAATGGTGGGTGTGATAAAACTCCCATAAACCAGCATTGATGGGCACTTACGGGGCTATCCCTTTGCCCATAACTATAAAATCCTGGACATTGTCAGCCAATAATAACCGAATTGTTTGAATGTTCAACCGCTTTTTGGGGCCAATTGAGAAGCCCCAACCCGAATCTCTTCCGTGCAGAACTTTTCGGTTCCTCGTGATTAACATTCGAAACCTTATCTGATCTAGATTCTATACACGTCTTTCACAAAAATAAATCTCATTGCTCTCTTTTTTGAGTTGGACTTGTTTTGATGCCTCTTGAGGCAATTTCTCATTATATTTAAAATAGTTGAATAAAGGGCTGTCTCTCCAACGCTTTTGATCTTTCTAAACTTCCATTATTTGAGTCTCTTTGGGCTTCATTTATGAGGCTTAAATCACTTTGGGAGTAAAGATATTCTTTCTATTTCTGATGATCACCTGGATTTCATCTAAAATTCGGTTCACGAGTTCTTTTCTTCCGTCTCGCGAGAGCATCACCTTTGCCATTGTGCAGCTTCGTTGCGATTCTTTTTAGTGTTAAAAGTGCTGTCGATATTTCCCTTCATAAGTACTTTTACGCTTTCTTGAGACTTGATGATTTCGGTTTATGTACCTTAAAATTCGGCCTCCATCTTTGATTGATGATATAATTGGAGCGACTCCATATATGGTGTTAATTATTGTTACGCTCATGAGAAACTTGCTATATTTCTAAGCCCACACTCAGAGCTCATCCATATTCACGCTCTACTATTGAATGCGGGGCTCTGGAAGCGCAACTTATGAACTCATCGCAACACATACCCCCTTCTGGCGATATAAAGAAAGATATGCCCTATTCCTCTCTGATAGGTGAATGTTGGGGTCTAAGCGCGAAGATTGAAGACGCTCCGTCAAATACATCTCCCAATAGGTTGTTATCTGCCGTGAGCAAAACTTCTTCGTCCGGTAGATTACAGTATCATGGAGAATTCTTCGGGTTCGCGAGTCGTGTCTGCGAGGAGTCGCAAGTGCGTACCATTTAATAAGCCTTTTTTTTGGCAGATAGTGAGTCGAACTCAAAAGTGACACCACTTTTGGCTAATCTTCCTGCAAGACTTCCGTCATCAAAAATTTGAGTGTCGATCCTAAGATTAATAGATCTTATAGTTCAAGCATGGTAAAGCCACATCTTTAACGCAAATAAAGCGCTAAACAATATTTTTCGATAGTGAATATGATTCTCTGCCCCCACCAACATTGCTCTTTCTGAGATAAATAGGCCATTTATTCCTTTCCCTTCTTGCATGTGTTGGCTAAGGCCCTAGTGAACCTCTCAAGGCCTGCGGTGTAGAATAGTAAGGTCTTCCATGTTTGGCGCAAGTACAGGAACCATAGATATTTCTCTTGATTGTCTCGAGAAGCAATTTGACATTCATTATCCCATATGAAAGGTGCATCTTTTTATCAGTTTTGAAAATGGTTTGACCTACCAGAATAGGTTGATTATGAACCTTTCTATGTACGCCAATCTTCCCTAAAAGACTAATTGCGTTTAAATTTTGCGTGGGGCATTTTCTGAGATTGCTCTGATTTTCGACGTCGATCTCCTATTCCCTGATGTCTGCAATAACCCAGAAATTTTCCAGAATAACCCCAAATGCACTTTAAGGATTCATTTTTAATCAGTACCTCTAGTCTAGTAGGACTATTCTCAAGTCTTGAGATGTTTTTCTCTTTTTTTGTCTTAACAACGTAGATCTCAACATAACATTCCGACGACTTAATGAAGCAGTCGGCAATTTTTTATCAGGCCCTTTGAATACGTTGCTCCCACATTCTTTAACCCAAAGCCATAACTTTATAACAATATATACCAAGTGGTTCTTAATGCAGTGTCTTCTCATCCTCAGTGCCAGCTTTATTTAGGGTTATGACCCTGACGACCCTCCATTAATGAGAATATTTCACACAAGACCGTTATCGATCATCAACTCAGTGATGGGTAACGAAAGTCATCCTTTGGACAACTTTAATTTAAGTCCCTGAATCTACCAAATGCGAATTTTCCATTGTTTCTTCTTTACAGACCTATGATTAGCGATACCAATCGGCATACTGCTCGTCTCTAAGAAACCATGCCTCGATAAGCTTTTTATTTCAGCGATGATCTGCTCTTCTAAATCAACGCCGCATCTTCTCAGCCTGCGTGACTGGCGAAATAAGTTCGATTGAGTATGTTTATGAACACCACTTCATCGAGCCTGGCATTTCGTTATAAGTCCATGTCATAGCAGTCGAGACAATTCCAAGACAGAGCCTCAAATTGCTTTGTTCTCCTGGTTAAAGGTACTAGTTTAAGTAGTACGCGATCCTCCTCATTCCCAAATTTATTTCAATAGCTCTCTAAGTATTGCTTGTCCCCGTCTTCATGTTTCAAAGTCCAAGAGGTTTTTAGTCCTCTTTTGTTCCATATTTTATGTAACCAATATTGACATGTATAAATTTGCCGCGAAAGATCTTTGCTGAACCCCAATCATTTACAGCTGGTTCGCCCATTGGAAGAATATTTACATTTTCGAGGAACTCCCACATCCTTGACATAGCTTACGATTTGATCTCGCTCTCCTTGATAGGGCAACCCGATCAATAAGATTATACTCTTTAATTATCAGAAAATCTCTCTTTAAATTTTATGTCTTCAAATGTATCATCATCAGACGTATCAAGTTTGAGAATCAATAGGCTTTTCATTTTTCTATTTGTACAAAAATTCCCTTCATTATTCTTTCTTTACATTACTATTTTCGATTTTTTTTTTTGTTCTTTTCGAGTACAAAAAAGTGTCCAAATTAGCTACCTACATCGTCCACCTACAGATAGCCTTATATGTTTTTTCGGCAACGATGATAACTAGAATCTTCACCTACTCAGATTCTTTTTGATCATATTTTACTTCATTTATGCCATTATAGATTACTTCGCCCCTTCTTCATCATCTGAACTTCCCCCCAATTTTCCTTGCTGGAAACTTTGGCTAACTGCATAATCTCATCGTCAACGAATCTGAACGCTTCCAAAATGGAATACAGCTTACTAGTTCTTAGATGGAGGCTTCTTTCTTTTAGTTTTCTATATTTTCTCTTACATCATCTTCAATTCAATAAATACCTCCTCGCGTAGCGCACTGCATGAACTCCCAACGCTCATCACCATCAATTCTATATTCCCTGTCCATAACATTTGATATACTCACGCATTGATGGAGATAGAAGGAAATGAATGAATTTTCATGCAGCCACGGTCTACCTATAAAGCTTATAAAATGTCTGCATTATAACAAAGAACTGAAACCACCGTACGTAGCTGTTCAAACTTAATTGGATGTGATCGATCCCAATGCTTTTGACTATGCTGATTGAACCTTAATTAAAATTCGTTTCTACGATAAATCTTAATCATTGCTAAACTCTTTAGGTTTCTCAAGAAAAGATTACTAATCCGGTCATCAGATGCGGTAATCTGTCCCAACCACGTTTCCCGTTTTTTTACATACAATGGCCTATTATGATAAGTCGTTCCCAAACATCAAATCGTTTATCCGTAAAGGTGGTATTGATGGACCGTATGGATAAGTACAAGCCTCCTTCCATACTCGCTCTGCAAAACAATCTTGAAAGGGCTCTGGATTTTGTAAAGCATAACGACAAGCCCAACTCAGCCTTTTACATCATAAGGCGCCTCAGCACCGTAACAAAAGCCGCCATTTCTTAAATGTGCAATGCATGGTATTCACTCTTCGTCATTCCTTATTGATTTTGAGGAGTTTTGGGCTTCTTCATTTATTTGTATCTCCTTACTTTGTCTGTTTTGTGAGGGGCTTGCCTTTTCTGGTAGCTACTTTTCCTGACTTCAACTGATTTGGAGGAATCTTCAGTACTCCTGAATCTCCCCATCAATCGTAACAAGTTTCAACCCGAGGCCCTTAGAGTTTTGAGATTGGTAATACACCCATTATGGCTTTCATTTGGGTGTTAAGACCTTATACACCAGCAGCCACACAGTCTAGATGCGTCGTCAGCGACGTATCGTCAATTCAAGACCTTTAAATTCGCATTCCCTCCAAGCGGCGTGGTGTCTAGGCCGTCCAATTTGTTAATTTCATTGATGGACTCGGAGAGTTTCGTAGAGATCCCATTTCATCATCCTTTTTGCACGCACAATTGGTCGTTTATCTTGCTCTTCGTATCGTGACATCTTAAGATGACTCCGATATTGATAACACCATGTTTTCCTTGATGCAGGATTTTGTCTTTTGATATTTTTTCCTACGATGATCAGATACCCAGGGTGGGCAATATCTTATCTTTCATGTTTTTCACGAATATAGGACACCATGTTGAAGCTTCCTCATTTATGTGAAGCTTTCACATCGTCTCCTGAAGGCACCTTGACGAAGGAGATGTGAAATAACTTCACTATTTTATTTCATCTGGAGGCGCGAATACGCTAAAGATCGCCTCCTTGTTTGTTTTTTTGTTTCGCAGGGCAGTTTTGATTTCATTACTGCTCTACCCTATCCTCAATTCCTATTAGCAATGGAGAACATACATATTCTGTTGGATATTCAGTCTAACAATTTTTCATTGAACTATTCAAATTTAGTCATGACCTCATTGCATTTGTCGCTATTTTGACTGTCATATCATGTCGCCGCGACAGTCCGGGAGGTCATCCTCCGCCGTTCCACCGATCGCGAAATAACCCTACGTGTTTTCAGGCCAATAATGAGTCTCTTATTTTGTACGTTCCAGAGACTTCTTTTCACACTCTGCATCTTCCCAGTGCTTTTTATTACGGAAGTCTTGTACTGTTACTGAACGTAATGTTCTCGCCTTGCACATAATCCTCCAAGGAAATCTATGTACTGGTTCAAATCCCGTCATCTCATATTCGGCCAGCAGTTCCACATATGTTCGTATCCTTCCCTCTTTACGAGCAATTTCCGCTTTTCCAAAGTAGGAGATTAAGTGATTTCATGATGAGGAATCTAACTTCAGGAGTGCAACGCACTCCTCCATGTAATTCCAGGAAACGTGTTCAAATATTTTAACATTTTATAGTCCTTTTTCGATAAAAACGTTCAAAATTCATAAAAAATCATCTTCTTCATTATCTTCATCCATTATAGTCACGAATTTGTACATTCAGCTGGCATCCGTAAGCCAACAGCTTATAAGGTGATTATGCCCGCTTTGTATTGCTTTTCTATCCCATCCGTGAATTACCCGCAATCTTCAATTGGTGGCTAATCAGTTCGTGATACAAGGCAATAATTCATCACTGTCTCCCCACCACTTCTGGTTTTTCTTGGTTCTTGTAGTTGGAGGACCGCTCTTTAGCGTCTCTAAAGATTTCTTCACCTTATCCCCTTTAAAAGGAAAATTTTATTCTTTCTTGCTTCAAAGTGGGCCCCCTTAAAGTTATTTCCACCAATACAAGTTTCGAGGTGCTCAGCTGCTGTTGTATGTGGCAGTAACTTTTTCATTGCCGTTCTCACTATATTTATGATGCGAGCTAGCCTGAAATGTGATCCCCCTTTTGCGTGCGGCCTTTCTTTCCTTCTTCCCGTTTGTGCTTTTGGGTTTGGACGTCCGTCCATCAGGGCGTGTGGATGAAGCTGTTCTCATATCCAATCTAAAACATTTAATAGCCAAATCTTGAAATGTAGCCACATTTGGTGGTACATTAAAAATGGAGGCCATCCAATTATCAACATTACCCATAACAACACCAACTACTTGAGGTCTGTTCAATAGTTGTTCACATCTGATCTCACTTTCCCCAGACCACCGTTCAACCCCCCCCCCCCCCCCCCCCCCCCCCCCCGGAGGTTCACCTCTACCCCCCCCAAACCCCCCACCCCCACCCGCCCCCCCCCCCTGTGATTGTACTCTAACATCGATGTCATTTCTTTCCCTACTTTGTGTGACCAACTCCAAGCTATCTAAACATCCTATCGCTGACGTGAGCAAATTGTGTTCTGAAGGCTTCCTACCATTTCCATTCCCATGTTCTTGATAGATCATCACTGCAGTAAATTAATACCCAGCTCGAACGACCACGACCTTAAAGACTTTGAGGTAATTGTGACAGTAAGTACAGTGCACTATTGCCGCCAAGTATTTCCCACCTTGCTACTAAAGTGCGCCAAGTGATGATGAAAGGGGGATTACCTATACCGATAAAATATTTTGTAGTTAGACTAGTTATCCATCTTAAATGTAAGTTGTTGGCGTATTCTTAGGATATGAAGCCGCCCCCTTTTTTTCCGTTTTGAAGCTGCCTCACGCAATTCTAGGTTTGTTCTGACTTTGCGACTAGATTAACTCTTTGATCCCTCTTCTTCGTCATAAGCGAAAATGGCCTTGGTACGTATTTTGCGGTTCTAACGTTGCTGGTTGCAGCGCGATAGAAGTGCACCCGTCTGGCTTTTCACTGTGAGCTGCAATGAAATTCACAAGTCCGGATTAGCACCCACATCTCGATACGCACTCTATCTACACTTGGTCATGCCATTTGATTTCGTTGATTTCCGAGATTGTGACTGTTCACATTCAGTGCTTAGCCCATTACTTCATTCCATTTTTGTAGAGATTTAATTTATATCTCTATCATTTTTAAGCAATTCGTGACTTTTTAACAGATGCATATCATCGGCATCTTTCTCGGATCATTGGGCCATGAAAACCGGTGCTTCTGCTTCGTCCTACATCGTAGCGATCGTCAGGCAATGAACATGTCCGTTGGAAATCTTTGAAGAGTAGATGGCCTACTGTTCATTATTTGGCCTTGCTCCAACACCACCAGGTATTGCGGATCCATGGCTTCCAATAGACGCAAGCATCTACTGTTAATTACCCCCTGAAGATTGGGGCACCTTCGATTAAGAGACCTTCGATGATTGACCGAATCCTAAATATACGTGTTAGGATTCAGTCGGGGTTAGAATTGACTAGGTCCTAAGTATATGTATTAAGACCTAATCGATATCAGACTCTAAGTATATGTATTAGAGTCTAATTGGCTCTAAGTATATGCTTTAGAGTCCAATTATATTTGATTTCGCGTTGGTTGTACGTCCCAAGGTGAAGATGTGACCAAACCCTAAGTATATGTATTAAGGTAGGTCGGATTTGATGTTACCCGAGGGTAGAAAGCGGCTAATTCCTGAGTATATGTATCAGGATTAACCGGGTTTAATATACTTTTCACTCTAGTTATATGTGCTAGAGTGAGGATCTGACTAAGCCCTAAGGTATTACGTTAGGGTTCGTCGAATTTGATTTCAATGAACTCTAAGTATATGTATTAGAGCTCGATTGGATATGGGTTTCACTCTAGTTAGATATGCTAGAGCGAAAGGGTGACTAGACCTTACGTATATGTGTTAGGACTAATCGGGCTTGATTTGACTTCCACTCTAGGTATATGCGCGCTAGAGCAAAAGGTTGACTACCCTAAGTATATGTGTTAGGATTAGTCGATTTTGAATTTGATTTTCACTCTAGGTACGTATATGAGCTAGAGCAAAAGATCGAGATTCATGATGAGGTCGGGTTCAGTTTATGAACTTGGCCCATGGTAGAGGACATCGTATGAACTTGGTATGACTCATAAGAGTTGGATTTGGTTCATGAACTTAGTGCATGGTTCATGAGATTTGGGTATGGCTTGGTTTATGGTTTACGGTTCATGAGATTTGGTGTTTGGTTCATGAGATTTGGATATGATGAGGTTTGGGTATGGTTTATGAGATTTGGTGTATGGCTAATGACATTTGGTGTATGGTTCATGAGATTTGGTTTATGATCTTGGGTATGGTTTATGGAGTATGGTTCATGAGATTTGGTTCATGAACTTGGTGTATGGGATTTGGTCTATGGACTTGGTCTATGAGATTTGGTATATGGTTCATGGTATTTGGTCCATGAATTTGGTGTATGGGATTTTGTATATGGTTCATGGGATTTGGTCTATGGCTCATGGGATTTGAACTTGGTGTATGGAATTTGATTCATGGTTCATGGGATTTGGTCCATGAACTTGGCGTATAGAATTTGGTTCATGGTTCATGGAATTTGGTCCATGAACTTGGTGTATGAAATTTGGTATATGCTTCATGGGATTTGGTCCATGAATTTGGTGTATGGAATTTGGTAAATGGTTCATGGAATTTGGTCCATGGCTCATGGGATTTGGCGTATGGACTTGGTCTATAGTTCATGGCGTATGGTTCATGAGATTTGGTTCATGAACTTGGTGTATGGACTTGGTTCATGAGATTTGGTTCATGAACTTGGTGTATGGGATTTGGTATAGTTCATGAGATTTGGTTCATGAGAAGTTCATGAATTTGATATATGGTTTATGAAATTTGGTTCATGAGGTTTGGTTCATGAGATTTGGTCCATGAACTTGGTGTATGGGATTTGGTATAGTTCATGAGATTTGGTTCATGAACTTGGTGTATGGTATATGAGATTTGGTGTATGGTTCATCTTCGGTTCATAGTAAAAGTCCATGTTTGAAGTTGGGCTTTATGTAGACTTTGGTTGAATGTGGACTTGGATTGGGTTTATATTTTTTTATGTGGACTTGGGTTGGATGTGGGATTTATGGTGGACTTGAGTTGGGTTTGATTCTATGTGAACTTGGGTTTGGGTTTGATTTTTTATGTGGACTTGGGTTGGATGTGGGATTTATAGTAGACTTGATTGGGTTGGAATCTTTTTATGTGGATTTGGGTTGGGTGTGGGATTTATGGTAGACTTGAGTTGGGTTTGATTCTTTTTTATGTGGATTTGGGTTGGGTGTGGGATTTATGGTAGACTTGAGTTGGGTTTGATTCTATGTGAACTTGGGTTTGGGTTTGGGTTTGGTTTTTTTATGGTTTGATTGGGTTTGGTTTGGGTTTGGATTTTCATTTGGAGCTAGAATGGGTTTAGATTTTATGTGGACTTGGTTGGGTTTGGGTTATATGGAGCTAGAATGAGTTTAGATTTATCATATTGGGTTAGAATGGATTTGGGTTGTTACTTCTCGATTGGGCCTGAATTGGAGCCCGAAATTAAGCCGAGCCATTCTGGGCCTGCTTATTGACTGGGTCTGAATTGGAGCTCATAATGTTGACTGGGCTTGAATTGGAGCTCATAATGTTGACTGGGCCTGGATTCTGGGTCAACATTAAATTTAATTTATTTGCGGCCATTTTGCATACTCCTTTGAATTTATTTTTATTTGAATTTGAGGTCCGAAGAAAGCCTCTTTATTGCAATTTGAATCAAGGGTCCGAAGAAATCCCTTTTTTTTAAAATTGCAATTTTATTTTTGGGGTCCGAAGAAATCCTCTTTTTGAAATTGCGATTTGATTTGGGGTCTGAAGAAATCCCCTTTTTAAAATTGCGATTTGATTTGGGGTCCGAAGAAATCCCCTTTTGAACTTTATTTGCAATTTTAATTTTGGGGTCCGAAGAAATCCCCTTTTTAAAATTGCGATTTGATTTGGGGTCCGAAGAAATCCCCTTTTTGAGCTTTATTTGCAATTTTAATTTTGGGGTCCGAAGAAATCCCCTTTTTAAAATTGCGATTTGATTTGGGGTCCGAAGAAATCCCCTTTTGAACTTTATTTGCAATTTTAATTTTGGGGTCCGAAGAAATCCCCTTTTTAAAATTGCGATTTGATTTGGGGTCCGAAGAAATCCCCTTGCAATTTTGTTTTGATTCGGATTGAACCAAAACCAAAATTCAGATGTCCGAAGAAATCATCTGAACCGGTTTGGATTAAAATGAATGAACCTTGAGTATGGAATTTCGTGGTTTCCTTTTTTTTTGTTTTGCGGCGATCTTGACTCGACGTTCTCGAAAGGAGTTGAAGGGTCCGAAGAAGCGGGGAACCATTGATTCCCCTCCCTTCTTCTTTCGAAAAAGTCAAGTCAAGGTTGAAGGCGGTTGCGACGACGTGACAGGGAACCACCCGTCCTATTAATTAACAACTTTGAATCGGGTGGAAGGGTCCGAAGAAACGGAGGATCGGAGATCCTCCTCCCCTCTCCCATCGAAGTCGTCAAGATGGGATTCGGCGGTGACGGCGCGGATGGCGACGGCGGCGTGACAGGTGCGGGGCCAAAACAAATTAAAGAAAGGAAAAGAAGAAATAGATTTTTTTTTAATTTTTTTATTTAGAGGAAAGAGAGAGAGGAGATCTCCCTCTCCCCCTCATAGCCGTACGGCTAAAGGGAGAGGGAGGCTTTTTCTTTTTTTCTTTTTTTTTTTTACCTGTGATCAGATCGGGGGAAAATTTGGATAAGGGATAGGATGGAACGGTATGGTGGAAAAATCTCTCCTTTTTTGTACGTAGAATGGCGTATAGTTATGGTGGTATCGTACCCTCTTTTGTCTTATTTTCTTATCCTCTATTTATAATGGGAATGGTCTGAGGAACCGTTGAGGGTATGAGATATTTTGGGATTGGAGCGATTCGTGGGGTTAGGCGAGAGATATTTTGAGGAGTTGGTTGGGGATTCAAAATTGAATTTTGAATCGGGTTGTTGGAAGGAAAGATATTTTCTAGTTGGTTGGGGGTTTAAAAATTCAAAATTTTAACTTTTGAAATTCAAAAATCGAATCTTGGGATGTGGATGTGATTGGTTGGAGAATGAGATATTTTGGGAGTTTTTGGGGTTCAAAATTCGAAATCGAATTTTGAATGGAAAATGATATGTATGAGATGAGAAATATTTTCTTGTCGGTTGGGAATTTAAAATTCGAAATCAAATTTTGTATGAGATTGGGGATTTTAAAAATTCACTTGAATTTCCGAATGTGGGCTGTCATCAAATAGGGTGGGCTGAGATTGGGCCCACTTTGGTAGAGCCTGTTGGGCATAAATAATAATATTCATTGGGCTGAAATGAGGCCCGAATTATTAAATAGGCTCAAAATTTCAATAGACTTTCATGAGGCCCACAAGCTTATGTTCATAAATAGGGCCTATTAAGAGGGCCTAAATCTATTGTGCCCAAATTTGCCTGGGCTCATATGAGGCCTATTAGAATTAAAAATATATAGAACCTAAAGAAAATAAGCCCAAATATTGGGCCAACCATAATCTTTCCCCTTTTTATTCTTTTTTTTTTTTAATTTTTTTTTAGCACCAACAAAATGCCCCCCAGCTTTTCGTCGTACGAGTCACGAGTACGGTGAAAAGATGCATGTTCAATTTCACATCATTACTTTTATTCGCTCCCCATTTTTCACAAATTTTTTTTTTTTTTTTTTTTTTTTTTACCCCCTCCTTTTTTATTTAAGATTATCACCGCACTATAGGCATTCAATGGCGGTCAGTTGGATTGGATACTCAGTTTAACGACATGGCAGTCGATAGAAAAGTGCTCAGTTTAGTGACATGATGGTCGATTGAATATGGGTTGCTTGAATATGGGTTGCTCAGTTTAACGACATGGCGGTCAATATAAAAGTACTCAGTTTAGTGACATGGCGGTCGATTGAATATGGGTTGCTCAGTTTAACGACATGTCGGTCAATACAAAAGTGCTCAGTTTAGTGACATGGCGGTCGATTGAACGTGGGTTGCTCAGTTTAACGACATGGCGGTCAATATAAAAGTGCTCAGTTTAGTGACATGACGGTCGATTGGATATGGGTTGCTTAGTTTAACGACATGGCGGTCGATTGGATATGGGTTGCTTAGTTTAACGACATGTCGGTCAATACAAAAGTGCTCAGTTTAGTGACATGGCGGTCGATTGGATATGGGTTGCTCAGTTTAACGACATGGCGGTCAATATAAAAGTGCTCAGTTTAGTGACATGGCGGTCGATTGGATATGGGTTGCTTAGTTTAACGACATGGCGGTCGATTGGATATGGGTTGCTTAGTTTAACGACATGACGGTCGATTGGATATGGGTTGCTCAGTTTAACGACATGGCGGTCAATATAAAAGTGCTCAGTTTAGTGACATGGCGGTCGATTGGATATGGGTTGCTCAGTTTAACGACATGGCGGTCAATATAAAAGTGCTCAGTTTAGTGACATGGCGGTCGATATAAAAGTGCTCAGTTTAGTGACATGGCGGTCGATTGGATATGGGTTGCTCAGTTTAACGACATGGCGGTCAATTGGATATATGTTGCTCAGTTTAACGACATGGCGGTCAATATAAAAGTGCTCAGTTTAGTGACATGGCGGTCGATTGTATATGGGTTGCTCAGTTTAACGACATAGCGGTCGATTGGATATAGGTTGCTCAGTTTAACGACATGGCGGTCAATATAAAAGTGCTCAGTTTAGTGACATGTCGGTCAATATAAGAGTGCTTGGTAGAACTTGGTTTAGGAAGAACTAAATCAACCTGACAATGGGTTCTGGGTATTGGGGGCTATGGGTTTATTTTGCCTCGAGAAGCAATCGAAATTGACGGGCATAACCGACTCTAAGGTGAGTTAGCATTCCGTCATGGGCAAAATATTTCTTGGGTAGTTTGGCGCCCGAATGGGTTTTCACCAGATACCTTCCCCTAACTTTTACCTGCGAGCCTCGAAAGATTTTCTCACAGCGGGGATCCCAATTTTGCCTGTGGGGTTATACCACAGCCGGGTTTTCTTTCTTCTTCTTTTTTTTTTTTTTTTTTTTTTACTTTTTGCTTTTTTTTGCCTCGAGAAGCAATCGAAATTGCTGCGCATAACCGACCCTAAGGTGAGTTAGCATTCCGTCATAAGCAAAAAATATATTTTGGGTATTAGGGAACATGGGTTTATTTTGCCTCGGGAAGCAATCGAAATTGCTGCGCATAACCAACCCTAAGGTGAGTTAGCATTCCGTCATAAGCAAAATATATTTTGGGTAGTCTGGCGCCCGAATGGGTTTTCGCCAGGTACCTTCCCCTAACTTTTGCCTGCGAGCCTCGAAAGGTTTTCTCACAGCGGGGATCCCAATTTTGCCTGTGGGGTTATACTACAGCCGGGTTTTCTTTCTTTTTCTTCTTTTTTTTTTTTCTTCTTCTTTTTTTTTTTTTTTTACTTTTTGTTTTTGTTTTTGTTTTTTTTTTTTTTAGTTTATTTTGATTTATTTTGCCTCGAGAAGCAATCGAAATTGCTGTGCATAACCGACCCTAAGGTGAGTTAGCATTCCGTCATAAGCAAAATATATTTTAGGGTTTAGGGAACATGGGTTTATTTGATTTATTTTGCCTCGAGAAGCAATCGAAATTGCTGCGCATAACCGACCCTAAGGTGAGTTAGCATTCCGTCATAAGCAAAATATATTTTGAGTAGTCTGGCGCCCGAATGGGTTTTCACCAGATACCTTCCCCTAATTTTTGCCTGTGAGCCTTGAAAGGTTTTCTCACAGCGGGGATCCCAATTTTGCCTGTGGGGTTATACCACAGCCGGGTTTTTTTTTTTTTTTTTTTTTTTACTTTTTGCTTTTTTTTTTTTTTTTTTGCCTCGAGAAGCAATCGAAATTGCTGCGCATAACCGACCCTAAGGTGAGTTAGCATTCCGTCATAAGCAAAATATACTTTAGGGATTAGGGAACATGGGTTTATTTGATTTATTTTGCCTCGAGAAGCAATCGAAATTGCTGCGCATAACCGACCCTAAGGTGAGTTAGCATTCCGTCATAAGCAAAATATATTTTGGGTAGTCTGGCGCCCGAATGGGTTTTCACCAGATACCTTCCCCTAATTTTTGCCTGTGAGCCTTGAAAGGTTTTCTCACAGCGGGGATCCCAATTTTGCCTGTGGGGGTTATACCACAGCCGGGAGTTACTTCTTTTTTTTTTCTCTTTTTTTCTTTTTTTCTTTTTTTTTTTTTTTTGAGACCAATTGAGAGACGACATGTCTTTCAATTACATGGTCTAGGGAGTATGCCCCCACTGTACATGTCAGTCTCATTTTTGTCGGCTATGTTTGCTCAGTTTTGAACGTTATTGTCCTTACCCCCAGTAACCTTTCCTTCGTAGAGTTGGCGGCGACTATTCCTCTTAAAAGATGTTCTGATCGAAGAAAAAGTAATCGTCGTGTTATTAGAAGGTGCTAGCCTATCGAATACCGACGCTTTTTGCGTCCGGTCCATTGGAAATATGAGCCTTCCTTCGGACACCATCCTTTTGGATGCAGAGAGATAGGTGGGTCGTTTGCCTGCGGGTCGACGAGAAGGGTTGGGGATGAGCACATTGAGTCGTCTT
Source organism: Puya raimondii (assembly GCA_016920855.1). Lineage (NCBI taxonomy): Eukaryota > Viridiplantae > Streptophyta > Magnoliopsida > Poales > Bromeliaceae > Puya > Puya raimondii. The sequence continues at coordinate 128,227,796 of JABWPP010000050.1, forward strand.
CCTCGAGATGGTAGGCGAGGAATGACAACATTGCGTAAATCCTGAGAAGGGGCGGCAGGAGTGATCATGCCCCCGGCAGCAGTGGCAGTTTGAGCCATGACATCAGTATGGGTGATCATGCCCCCCCAGCAGCAGCAGAAGTTTGAGCCATAACAGCAGCTCGGACAGCTTCTGGAATGGTCCCGAATTGAATTAAGGCACTTGTAGCTCCGATAGTCAGAACGGATGTGGGCAAGCAGACTCTCGAACCCGCCTCCAATATCATTGAATTGGTTGGTGCAGTGGCAACGTTCTTCGATGTTGGTGCCATTTTTCTGATGCAAAAAAGGTAGAAGTTAGGAATTACCTCTTCCTTTTTTTCTTTTCTTTTTTAATAAAGGTCTCGAAGATGGGAGGAGAAGCCGGTCCCACCGGGCGTGCCATTTTGTCTGCCACCACGAATGACGCACCTCGCACGGTTCGATGGATTTCCCGTGGGGTAGTATTCATGATTCAGATTTGTATAATATGTGTATGGGTATCAGGTATTGCGGATCCATGGCTTCCAATAGACGCAAGCATCTACTGTTAATTACCCCCTGAAGATTGGGGCACCTTCGATTAAGAGACCTTCGATGATTGACCGAATCCTAAATATACGTGTTAGGATTCAGTCGGGGTTAGAATTGACTAGGTCCTAAGTATATGTATTAAGACCTAATCGATATCAGACTCTAAGTATATGTATTAGAGTCTAATTGGCTCTAAGTATATGCTTTAGAGTCCAATTATATTTGATTTCGCGTTGGTTGTACGTCCCAAGGTGAAGATGTGACCAAACCCTAAGTATATGTATTAAGGTAGGTCGGATTTGATGTTACCCGAGGGTAGAAAGCGGCTAATTCCTGAGTATATGTATCAGGATTAACCGGGTTTAATATACTTTTCACTCTAGTTATATGTGCTAGAGTGAGGATCTGACTAAGCCCTAAGGTATTACGTTAGGGTTCGTCGAATTTGATTTCAATGAACTCTAAGTATATGTATTAGAGCTCGATTGGATATGGGTTTCACTCTAGTTAGATATGCTAGAGCGAAAGGGTGACTAGACCTTACGTATATGTGTTAGGACTAATCGGGCTTGATTTGACTTCCACTCTAGGTATATGCGCGCTAGAGCAAAAGGTTGACTACCCTAAGTATATGTGTTAGGATTAGTCGATTTTGAATTTGATTTTCACTCTAGGTACGTATATGAGCTAGAGCAAAAGATCGAGATTCATGATGAGGTCGGGTTCAGTTTATGAACTTGGCCCATGGTAGAGGACATCGTATGAACTTGGTATGACTCATAAGAGTTGGATTTGGTTCATGAACTTAGTGCATGGTTCATGAGATTTGGGTATGGCTTGGTTTATGGTTTACGGTTCATGAGATTTGGTGTTTGGTTCATGAGATTTGGATATGATGAGGTTTGGGTATGGTTTATGAGATTTGGTGTATGGCTAATGACATTTGGTGTATGGTTCATGAGATTTGGTTTATGATCTTGGGTATGGTTTATGGAGTATGGTTCATGAGATTTGGTTCATGAACTTGGTGTATGGGATTTGGTCTATGGACTTGGTCTATGAGATTTGGTATATGGTTCATGGTATTTGGTCCATGAATTTGGTGTATGGGATTTTGTATATGGTTCATGGGATTTGGTCTATGGCTCATGGGATTTGAACTTGGTGTATGGAATTTGATTCATGGTTCATGGGATTTGGTCCATGAACTTGGCGTATAGAATTTGGTTCATGGTTCATGGAATTTGGTCCATGAACTTGGTGTATGAAATTTGGTATATGCTTCATGGGATTTGGTCCATGAATTTGGTGTATGGAATTTGGTAAATGGTTCATGGAATTTGGTCCATGGCTCATGGGATTTGGCGTATGGACTTGGTCTATAGTTCATGGCGTATGGTTCATGAGATTTGGTTCATGAACTTGGTGTATGGACTTGGTTCATGAGATTTGGTTCATGAACTTGGTGTATGGGATTTGGTATAGTTCATGAGATTTGGTTCATGAGAAGTTCATGAATTTGATATATGGTTTATGAAATTTGGTTCATGAGGTTTGGTTCATGAGATTTGGTCCATGAACTTGGTGTATGGGATTTGGTATAGTTCATGAGATTTGGTTCATGAACTTGGTGTATGGTATATGAGATTTGGTGTATGGTTCATCTTCGGTTCATAGTAAAAGTCCATGTTTGAAGTTGGGCTTTATGTAGACTTTGGTTGAATGTGGACTTGGATTGGGTTTATATTTTTTTATGTGGACTTGGGTTGGATGTGGAATTTATGGTGGACTTGAGTTGGGTTTGATTCTATGTGAACTTGGGTTTGGGTTTGATTTTTTATGTGGACTTGGGTTGGATGTGGGATTTATAGTAGACTTGATTGGGTTGGAATCTTTTTATGTGGATTTGGGTTGGGTGTGGGATTTATGGTAGACTTGAGTTGGGTTTGATTCTTTTTATGTGGATTTGGGTTGGGTGTGGGATTTATGGTAGACTTGAGTTGGGTTTGATTCTATGTGAACTTGGGTTTGGGTTTGGGTTTGGTTTTTTATGGTTTGATTGGGTTTGGTTTGGGTTTGGATTTTCATTTGGAGCTAGAATGGGTTTAGATTTTATGTGGACTTGGTTGGGTTTGGGTTATATGGAGCTAGAATGAGTTTAGATTTATCATATTGGGTTAGAATGGATTTGGGTTGTTACTTCTCGATTGGGCCTGAATTGGAGCCCGAAATTAAGCCGAGCCATTCTGGGCCTGCTTATTGACTGGGTCTGAATTGGAGCTCATAATGTTGACTGGGCTTGAATTGGAGCTCATAATGTTGACTGGGCCTGGATTCTGGGTCAACATTAAATTTAATTTATTTGCGGCCATTTTGCATACTCCTTTGAATTTATTTTTATTTGAATTTGAGGTCCGAAGAAAGCCTCTTTATTGCAATTTGAATCAAGGGTCCGAAGAAATCCCTTTTTTTTAAAATTGCAATTTTATTTTTGGGGTCCGAAGAAATCCTCTTTTTGAAATTGCGATTTGATTTGGGGTCTGAAGAAATCCCCTTTTTAAAATTGCGATTTGATTTGGGGTCCGAAGAAATCCCCTTTTGAACTTTATTTGCAATTTTAATTTTGGGGTCCGAAGAAATCCCCTTTTTAAAATTGCGATTTGATTTGGGGTCCGAAGAAATCCCTTTTTTGAGCTTTATTTGCAATTTTAATTTTGGGGTCCGAAGAAATCCCCTTTTTAAAATAGCGATTTGATTTGGGGTCCGAAGAAATCCCCTTTTGAACTTTATTTGCAATTTTAATTTTGGGGTCCGAAGAAATCCCCTTTTTAAAATTGCGATTTGATTTGGGGTCCGAAGAAATCCCCTTGCAATTTTGTTTTGATTCGGATTGAACCAAAACCAAAATTCAGATGTCCGAAGAAATCATCTGAACCGGTTTGGATTAAAATGAATGAACCTTGAGTATGGAATTTCGTGGTTTCTTTTTTTTTTTTTGTTTTGCGGCGATCTTGACTCGACGTTCTCGAAAGGAGTTGAAGGGTCCGAAGAAGCGGGGAACCATTGATTCCCCTCCCTTCTTCTTTCGAAAAAGTCAAGTCAAGGTTGAAGGCGGTTGCGACGACGTGACAGGGAACCACCCGTCCTATTAATTAACAACTTTGAATCGGGTGGAAGGGTCCGAAGAAACGGAGGATCGGAGATCCTCCTCCCCTCTCCCATCGAAGTCGTCAAGATGGGATTCGGCGGTGACGGCACGGATGGCGACGGCGGCGTGGACAGGTGCGGGGCCAAAACAAATTAAAGAAAGGAAAAGAAGAAATAGATTTTTTTTAAAATTTTTTTATTTAGAGGAAAGAGAGAGAGGAGATCTCCCTCTCCCCCTCATAGCCGTACGGCTAAAGGGAGAGGGAGGCTTTTTCTTTTTTTCTTTTTTTTTTTTACCTGTGATCAGATCGGGGGAAAATTTGGATAAGGGATAGGATGGAACGGTATGGTGGAAAAATCTCTCCTTTTTTGTACGTAGAATGGCGTATAGTTATGGTGGTATCGTACCCTCTTTTGTCTTATTTTCTTATCCTCTATTTATAATGGGAATGGTCTGAGGAACCGTTGAGGGTATGAGATATTTTGGGATTGGAGCGATTCGTGGGGTTAGGCGAGAGATATTTTGAGGAGTTGGTTGGGGATTCAAAATTGAATTTTGAATCGGGTTGTTGGAAGGAAAGATATTTTCTAGTTGGTTGGGGGTTTAAAAATTCAAAATTTTAACTTTTGAAATTCAAAAATCGAATCTTGGGATGTGGATGTGATTGGTTGGAGAATGAGATATTTTGGGAGTTTTTGGGGTTCAAAATTCGAAATCGAATTTTGAATGGAAAATGATATGTATGAGATGAGAAATATTTTCTTGTCGGTTGGGAATTTAAAATTCGAAATCAAATTTTGTATGAGATTGGGGATTTTAAAAATTCACTTGAATTTCCGAATGTGGGCTGTCATCAAATAGGGTGGGCTGAGATTGGGCCCACTTTGGTAGAGCCTGTTGGGCATAAATAATAATATTCATTGGGCTGAAATGAGGCCCGAATTATTAAATAGGCTCAAAATTTCAATAGACTTTCATGAAGCCCACAAGCTTATGTTCATAAATAGGGCCTATTAAGAGGGCCTAAATCTATTGTGCCCAAATTTGCCTGGGCTCATATGAGGCCTATTAGAATTAAAAATATATAGAACCTAAAGAAAATAAGCCCAAATATTGGGCCAACCATAATCTTTCCCCTTTTTATTCTTTTTTTTTTTTAATTTTTTTTTAGCACCAACAATCCACATACCGGAATCCAGTGCAGACTTCACAAGTTCAGCAGTTTTAACTTCTCGAAGTCCGTTTTCGCGCCTCGCTTGCGCCGAAAACACTTCACACAAGTTCCAAACTTGGCCGAAGCCTCACATATAGCCTCTCATGCCATTTTTCCACCGGAACTCCACAATTTGTAGAAGTTCGGTACGATGCACTGAACTTCAGTGTACTACAGTACGGGTTCCGGACCCGGACACCAAGGTCCGGACCCGGCCTGCGCGCTGGTCAGTTATCAGTGCGGGGTCCGGACCCCACTTGCAAGGTCCGGACCCGGCTGAGGCAGAATGCCCAGTGAGGAGTATTTTGGTAATTTCGCAGTGAACAGGTTATGTAGGGGGGGCTGAGGTCTCTCCCCTCATTCCTTCTTCACTTTCCTCTCATTCCCTCTCCCTCTCCCTCACTTTCTCTCTCTAGAGATCTCTCCAAAGCTTGGAGAAGTGGTGGATTGGAGCTTGGAAAAGGACTTCCAAGGTGCAAAGAAACTTCTTGGTGCAAGAACAAGCTTGGGAGCTAGGACTTTGAGGTGAGTTCTTGTGATTTAGGGTTTAAACATTGGATTTAATCCTTCAAGATGAGGTTTTTGGAAACCCTAGGCAATCTCAACCACAAATGGTGGAAGATTGACCATGAAATCTAGGATTTGGCTTGCATGCATGCAAACCCTAGGTAGATTTGGGGCTTTTGTCATGGGAGGTTCTAAAAATATTTGGACTTTCGGGAGTTGCAATTGAGGCATAGGAAATCATGTTAGAACACTTGATTTCAAGTATTGAGTTGATTTAAGGGTTCGTAATGAGTAACGAACCATTTTCTTGTAGAAGCTTGGGTTGAAGCAAGAACTCAAGGCTTGGACACTTAGGTCACTTCCATGTCTAGGGTAAATATCCATTTAAAAATAAAATGATATGTGTTGTGAACCCTAGAACTTGCATGTTGGCAAAGGTAAAATCATGATAGGTAGAGCAATGAGCTCCTATTGCATGATATAGAATTCAAGTATAATTTAATTATCTATACTTGTTGCATGGTTGCATGTATGATTGAACCTAGTGTTATTGAACATAGGTTGGAACATGTGAGAATAGAACCTAGTGCCATTGAACATAGGTTGGAACATGTGAGAATAGAACCTAGTGCCATTGAACATAGGTTGGAACATGTGAGAATAGAACCTAGTGTCATTGAACATAGGTTGGAACATGTGAGAATAGAACCTAGTGTCATTGAACATAGGTTGGAACATGTGAGAATAGAACCTAGTGTTATTGAACATAGGTTGGAACATGTGAGAATGAAACCTAGTGTCATTGAACCTAGGTTGAGAATGAGAAAGTAAACCTAGTGTTATTGAACATAGGTGAGACTTAGTGACTTGAACCTAAGGTCATGAGACTTAGGTTGGCAAGTGAAAAATGTGAACAACGGGATGTGCGACGATTTTGCTATCCCGGGTAGGCGACGATTTCGCTACCATGCCACGAGTTGGCGGTGTTGAAACGGGATGTGCGACGATTTTGCTATCCCGAGTAGGCGACGATTTCGCTACCATGCCATGAGTTGGCGATGTTGACAAGGGATGTGCGACGATTTTGCTATCCCGGGTATGCGACGATTTCGCTACCACGCCATGAGTTGGCGGTGTCGAGATGGGATGTGCGACGAGGTTGCTATCCCGGGTATGCGACGAGTTCGCTACCCATGCCATGTGATGGCGGTGTTGAGATGGGGTATGCGACGATTTTGCTATTCCGAGTATGCGACGAGTTCGCTACTCGAACTAGGAGGTGACGAGTTCACTCCTTGAATGTTGGAACCCTTATGGTAAGACGGCGATTCCGAAACCATAAGTAAATGACAAGTAATTGAACTTAGTCAATGTGAAATATAGGATGAACCTAGGAGAGAATGATAATTTACATTTCATTTGGTTGCATCCTTTATGTTTATTTACAAGCATGTAAATAAGTGTTGCATAGTTATTTGTGATCTAACTTATGCATATTGTGTTTCTTTGGACCTGGTAGGTCGAGCTTCTCTCTTGGGTGGCCTTACCCACTGGGAACTATGTTTATAGTTCTCACCCTACGTTTTCCAGGTCCTTCCCAAGTGAGGCGGCGGAGCGAGGCAAAGGTTTGGCTCTCTAGATAGCGGCCCTTCCATTTTGGTGATACATAGAGTTATACCCCTAGTCTTGGACTTTGATAGTATAGGGAATTTCCATTACATGTATGAAACTTATGTATTCCATAGTTTTGGAACATGGTGTATGAAATGAAAAGAAAGAAAAAAAAATTTGGGCATGTATAAATGTGCAATGTGATGTAATAGAAGTAGAACTTCTTTATGTTGATGCTTTCCTTGTGCAACTCTTGTACTCCGTTCCTAGTTGGAATCTCGTGGATAAGCTTGTGTTGTGATGCCTTGGGCGAGTAGAAGAGGCTCTATCCGTTCGGCGGGTCTGGGGCATGCGCCCGTGCGGTTATCCTTTCCACCTAGTTGGTGTTAAAGGCCCGGTAGGGCGTGACAGCAAAAGTACCCAGTAATATGAAGTCTATTAGTAAATTGAAACAGATGATCAGGGAACGATTCAATGGCAGTGCTGTTAGCGAATGAATCATAATCGACTTTCCCTTCTTTGTTAACATAAAAAGTAAAATAGGCATGTATGAAGATCATTGATAAATATATTATGAAAACAGAAAAGGCAAACGATGCTTAATATTTTCAGGCACGATCCCAACAATTTGGATTAGATTTATCATTTGACCTCACCCAAGAGTTAACTCTTCAGAGTTAACAGCACAAATACACCGATATACAAAGCCACTAACCCCTAGGAAATTTACTTGCTCCATCCGACCATCTTCACAGAGAAGGCATGCAATGAGATTTTATCATTGAATTACCAGACAGGTTGCTTATTATTTTTCACAGCAACCTGCAAAAGTGAGCTTGGAGGTCCAGTTGACACATTCTAGAACAATATCATAGGCAGAAGGGTGCGGGCCAATGCTCCAGGTTGCAGTGTGGGACCTAATACACCAATAGCATCTTTGGTGATTAATACTTTGGCCTTTCAGGAATCATAATGACAAAATTATATTAAAAAAAAAAAGAAAAATAAAAACCACCTGAAGAGGAACAGCAGCAGCTAGACCAAACGTATTCTTGTTGAATTGTATCATGAAGTCATCTAACACAATCTGTAAATTGTTCTCAAACTGTATGATGTAAAATATTTGGCCATTGTGTCGCACAAGCTGCGCACTTATCTGTAGACCTTCACCGGTTGAGGAAGGCATAAGTACTGGGAATGGTGGCCAAAAAGAAAAGGAAAGGAAAATACGTAAAAATAGAAGATTGGAATGCGAGGGTGAGTATTAAAATCCACCTGCTGCCAAAAGTGCGAAACAGAAAAAGGTCTAATTAGAGAGTGATATTTACATATATACATTCCTGCAAAGTCTGCACCTTCATATATAACCTTCAAAAACTTAATTACTTACATACATAGGCTTCTACTTGCAAAAATGTCCTTTGAGGGGGGGGGGGAATCTAAACTAAAACCAATTTCTCCACGTGAATTGGACGAGTTCCCAACTTAAATAAATAGTTTTTGTTAAGAAACTCTACATTCAAAAGTTCAAAGGGTATGCATTAAAACTCAGATTCACATACGTAAATAGATGAATTTGCAGGGATATACATGTATAAACAAGAAAAGATATTTATCCTCACCCTGAAGGTGTAGTTGGCTGATCAACAGGTACGTTGGAGTTATCCAGCCCAATTAAATCACCAAGCAGATCCGGCACAGGAGCTGCTAGCTGCCTCGCAGCTGCATGCGTGACAGCACTAGAGCCAGAAGCAGTGACAGGTGCCGGTACAGCATCAGCTGCATGGAAGAGTGACTCTGAATAAGCCGTTTCACCTCCATCAGGATATTCCTCATCATCTGGCCTAGGCGCGGCAGCCCTTGCACGGCTTACAAAAGCTTCTGGAGGTTTAAGATACACTGAAGAAAGGGAGCCAATGTTTGCGAGGAGCTCATCAAGAAGACAAGGGTCTAGAAGGTTTGAATCATCACTGATGGCTGGCTTTTCTGCCAGAACTACATCTTTTGCGGCCTAAGAAAAGAAACCTATGATTATTGTGAAAAAGTAATATTGAGATTGTGGTCATAATAAATATGAGGATTTTTTATACCTCAGGATCAGTAGAGAGAAGACGCCAGTATATGTAGGCGTATGCCCGATCACGGAGATCAGGATTGTCTGTCTCAACAGTGGCATTGTTTAGAACAGCCTGCACAATATTACCTATGCAAGTTAGAAAAGGAAGCACCCAGAAAATCACTACAGCATGTGACGAACAATGATGTTTCATGTGATTAGAAAAGGAGCAAGAATTACAAGTCATTACATAACAGTGCTTGATCAAACTCCATATCAATAAAGCCAATGCTGATCGAACTCCATTGACATGATTACCTTATGCAGACAATTCCAAAAGCAAAGCAAGCATTTGTGCATCATAGGGAAGATACAATGATATTATTGAAGACACGTTTAAGAGAAGAGAACAATAAGTTCACATTCGCAGGATGAGATCAATATTCCTTATTAATATTTTGATTGACTTGGACGCTTCTTCAGTTAAGGAGATATGTAAGATAGTACAAAGTGATGTGAGAAAAGGAAAGTAAAAGGAAATAGTGGTAGCCTGAATTGTCTGCTGTGGGCCCTCCGTTGGCGTCTTAAGAAATAATTTGACAGTTGCTGTGAGCAATTGCAATTGTACCAATGCAGGCTCTTCAGGAAAACTTTCTAGGAAGCTCTCAAGGAGCTCATCAGCATTATCAATTCTTTCAGCATACTCCCCAATTATCCAGATCATTGACGCCTGTGAAAAATATAGCAGATAAGATGGAAATGAAACTAAAGGGATGCTAAACTGGATTACCACTGTTCTTGAGAATATTTGAGGATAGTCTATTATTACTTTAGCCTCTGGCTCATCTAAAGTTTCCAAACTCTCGCACAGGGTTGCAATAATGGACTCATAGCTGCAAACGGAAGTGGTAAAGCAGAGTAAGATTCCAATAAAAAAAACAAAACAGCTTGTGCATCTAATTTTCTGAAACAAAACACGTAGACCATACTAATAGATGTTCTAAACTCACATGTTGTCGTGTTAGGATAGCGTCTAAAAAGATCCTTAATAACAATAATAGCATCTTGGACAACATAGTTAAATTTGATCTTTATCAGCTCTAGCAAAACACTAATGCTATGTTCGGCAGCTCTCTCCAACTTAATCGTGCACCGTCCGATTGCTCGAACAGCCTTCCTAACAAAATCTACATCTACTTCTGTAGCATATTCTTTGAACTCCAACAAGACAATCTATTAGTTTCTGAAGGAGAACCTTGGTGCAACCGTGCAAGAACCAGCAATTATTTTAAATTACCATAATATTAGAAAAGGACGTAGCTTACAGAGCAGAAAAAAGGATTAGATGGAATTGAATGGAGTGAAGAAATAGGATTAGTTAGAATGGAACGAAAGTTGAGAAGGCTAAAAAGTATCTATGAAATCAGCAGATTTTCCTTCACTCATGCAGACAATTAAATCATTCAGAAACGAAAGTAGGCTACATTTTCCATAAGATTCAAGTTAATTGGTTTACTGTTTAAATCACCACCATCTCCATTATTCAAGCCTTCCCAGAATCCAGAAATTGAAAATCAGGCAAAGCAAGAATTAAGGATGCTTGAGAGTGTCAATGAACTTCACAAATTTTGACACCAATGAATACATAAGGTAAAGCCTTTCAAATTAGGTAAGCTATTTAAATAAAGTAAAATCATGTAAGATAGCGGCATCATGTGATTTGCAAGGGCAGACTCCATCAGAGTACTGATCTCTCTTATTGATTGCAGTTTTCATGAATACTAGGAGTTAATAGCTCAGTACGCATGGAAATATTTCAACACCTGAAGATGCCATATAAACGATCAAGAATCACAATAAGAAGTCAAAATTGTATTTTAACTAAAACCTGTACCAATAGATAAAACTTCATTGTATGGATTGTACCTGATCTATATTGCGATCCAAGGCAAGCATAATCATTATCTCCAATTTCTCCATCTTAAATTGGGTCATTGTACTTGCAGAAGAAAACCTATTCCAATTGGAATGTAGAAGTCCAAAAACCTTATACAACATAAGTGGAAAAATATGATTAATAAGACACGCACATTCGGTCCACCTTAATCTCATGTGCAAGTATGGTAGGCCTTTTATGTACAATAAGATTGATGTTCCGCAGTGCTACATACTGAATCTCGGGTTCTGCCGAAAGAAGAGTAACAAGAGGAGGTGACATCTACTTACAAAGATTTCGGACCACATCAGTGCTAGTAATAAGTTCCATTTGCTGAAGAATCATCTATAAAATGCACAAAGCTAAGTATGGAAGCACAAAATTTCAAAAGCACCCAGATAATTTATAATGAAAACAGCAGCAAAACAAACATCTACATTTTATCCTCTGGATTTTAGCCTTTAATTCGTTCATACCGCTAAAAGACAATCCATAGTTCACCTCTTTTGAGGGGAAAAGAAAAGGCTTTAATGACTCAAGATTGTACTGAAAGCTTTAGTATTTAGACTGCCGATATCATTTCAATTGAGGTGTTATATCACAACTCCATTTTAGATAACTTCAAAAACAAAAATGTTTGACAATTCAGAATCAGGTTCCAGGCATCTCTTGAATATCTGATTTAGATAGCATCGTTCTCCAAAGAATCAGGCTTGTATCACATTAAAAATCATGTTCCAGGCATTTATGTATCTTCATAAGAGCTACCCAAATTGGCAGTTTCTCAAATGATTTATTCAGTTTATGTGATTCTTTTCCATTAATATAACCAATATCGTCTGCCAACTTGTCTTTGCAAAGCTTTATATTAGAACTCCACAGTCTTCCCTACTCGAGAAAAGAATAAATGCAAGGTCAAAACTGAAGCATTTGAAAACGAGTGCGTTGGGAAAGGCGGGTCATGTAAGTTGGGGTAAAAGAGAAAGTGGCAGGGGTGGTTTTTGTAATCTAGCCTCAATGAGATGCACATGTCACTTTCTTCATATAAGTGCTTGTGTTAGTTCAAACTTCTTATTATCATATCTCATTAACAAGAAATATGCCAAAAATTGAAAAAATAAACATACTTTGACAGCCGAAAGCACTATAGCACAATTTGCATGTTGGAGACGTAGAGTAATTCGCTCCAATATATTTTCAGCTTCACGAGCATCAGCCGCTCTATACCTCGATAAGGCATCCAAAATAAAGACCTGGCCCCATCTCCAAAACGTAATTAAAAAAACTTTAGCTGCTTCAAACATATATCAGAGTAGCAAATATAAAAAAGAATATCTTTCAGAATTTTGGCACAATTACTTTGAACAGAAGGAAACAACACAGAATTGTGTCTCCACTTAATTCAAGTAGACAAGCAGTAGTGTTAAATTGTTAATAAAGGAGATTACAGTTTGAAAGACATTCACGCTACCACTTTATGCATTTGAGAATTATCGCGAGAAGCCGATTTCACCTCCATATGCAAAATGCTTTCCAATATAATCAATTAAAAAGCATCTACATAATTATTACATGGAAATATGCCTTCATACTCGAGTCTGGACATAACCTATTTTCTTTCTATTAAACTGCATGGAGTCACATTAAATTCAGACAACTATAGTCTGACAACTATAGTCTTCAAGCACCTCCATAATGATCTTAAGAACTCATAATCTTCATTTTTATCACATTTCCAAAGCCCAGACTAGGAAGATATAGTCTCCACAGATACCATATTGAAACAAAGTTAAATGCTTTTCCCCCCCTCCAATTATAATTTATGACTTCAATTTTTTTTCACTCAATATTCGCTAAAATGCTTTGGACCGAAGCATAAGAATAAGAAAAGCAACTAAACATTTTCACTTGCGGAAACACTTTAAATGACTTAAACTCAAAATTTAAGATATGCTCAAATGGAATCAGCAATACCAATCACAAAATTGACAATTGATATATGTTTCTTCAGGTTAACTAAGGCACTAAAATGACTTAATAGTGGTTGCATAAAAGGCTACCTTAGAATGCATGCACCTTGCCAGAAACAGGGTAAAAGAACATGTTCCAATACTATGACCTATAATCCTGAGACTAATGATAAAAAGAAACAATCAGGAAGTTCTGCATATAAATTATTAAACCATAGCATATGTCAATGTCTTCTGTAAATTCAGAGAGATTATCTTATCATTAGTATGATCAACAACTTGCGGATATGCCGATTTGCAGAAATTTTGTAAGCACGAGACATGAAAGAAAAATAAGTGCAAGAGACAGCACCTTTTTCCTAGCCATGGTTAATCCGGGTTGGTCGTCCATTTCAATTTTGATTCAAGGCCGAAGAACTTCAAACCTGAGATCACTAAGCCTGCAGTCATCTTCTTCAAGTGCTCATTTAGTATTTCCTCATAAGCAATAAAATTAGCATCAGTGAGAAGCTTGCGATTTCTCATAACTGCAAGAACCTTTCTTGCTTCTCCTGAGCTTGCGTACTTACAGAAACCATGGATGACAGCACAATATACAATATCTTCCACCGGATAACCAAGTTCGATCATCTCGTCGAATATCTGAATGACCTTCTCTGGCTTTTTTGATCTGCAAGCATCGAGAATCGTCAAAGTGTACTTAAATTCCATCGGACCACTTGTTACACTCCCAAGGCAATCCTTGACAAGCGTAAGAGCCGCATTTATCTCCCCGATCTTGCATAGGCCTTTTACTAGCGAGCAGTAGGCCGAGATGCTCGGCGTCCAAGACGATTGCATCATTAAATTGTAGCAAGAGCACGCCTCTCTGACATCCCCCTCATCCACAAAGCAAGGGATGACGAGACTATACGTACACGAATCCGGCTGGAATTCTTTCGAACCCTTCATTTCCTCGAACAACAAAAGCACCCGCTTCCTTTCCTTGATCTTGTAAAGGCTCTCAATAAGAATATTGTAGATGCCGACACTGCAATACCCTTTTCCTTTCGCGGACTCAAACACCTCCACAGCTTTATATTCTCTCCCGCTCTTCCCCACGAAAGACGCGAAGAAATCGGACAGGTGATCGATAGCCGGCAATCCCAACTCAACCAGCCAATCGACCAATCGGAAAAACTCGCTCATCTCTCCGCCGTCAGCGTAGGAAGCCAGCAGTGGCGTCACAGTCTGAAAATTCGGCACGAGATCTTCCTTCACTATGATGGTGAAGAGCTTACGGGCCTTATCGGCTCTCCCAATGCCGCAGAGTCCGCCGATAAGGGAATTATATATGTCCAGATCCACGCGGTACCCGTCGTCCACCATCTCCCGCAGCAGGCTGCATCCGTCGTCGACCTTGCCCTCCGCCACGAACCCTCGGACGAGAGCCCCGTACACGGAGCGGTCGATCAGGAACTTCTTCTTCTTCTTCATTTCGTCGAACAATTCGCGGGCCTTGTCGGCCCGCCCAAAGTTGCAGAGGCCCGAGACCATGGTGGCGTAGGCCATGACGTCGGGCTCGACGCCGTCCTTGCGCATCTCGTCCCAGAGCGTCAGGCAGCCGTCCATGCTCGTGTTCGCGGGGGCGGCCAGGAGCAGCTTGAGCATGGCGGTGTAGGCGAAGAGGTCGGGGCGGCAGAGCTCGGCGCGCATGCGGTGGAGGAGGCGGAGGAGGGGGCCGATGCGGGCGGCGCGGCAGAGGCCCTTGGCGAGGGTGGTGAAGGTGAGGGCGTCCTCCCTGAGGCCGTCGGCGCGGAGGTCACGGTGGAGGGAGAGGGCGAGGTCGAGGTGGCCGCCGGCGACGAGGGCGTGGAGGACGCGGTTGTAGAGGAAGACGCGGGGGCGGAGGCCGAACTCGGAGCGGAAGCGGCGGAGGGCGTGGAGGGCGCGGAGGGGGCGGCGGGCGCGGGAGTGGAGGCGGACGAGGACGTCGAGCTGCTTCTCCGAGGGGGGCTTGCCGAGGGCGAGCATGAGGTCGGGGACCTGGTCGGCGGCGGCGGGGAGGCGGGAGGCGTGCAGGGAGTGGGCGAGGGCGTTGAAGCAGGCGAAGGAGGGGCGGAAGAGGCGCTGGCGGGACGCCCAGAGGAAGAAGGGGGTCGAGAGGGAGGGCGGCAGCCGGGGGCGGGGGGACCGGAGGACCTCGGCCACCAGGGTGGGGGGCACGCGCCGGAGCTTGGACAGCTCGGAGACGACGGGGGCGCCCCAGCGGCCGTGCCGCCGGAGGACGCCGAGGACGAAGCGGGCCAGAGGGGAGAGCCGGCGGTCGGCGGCGGAGAGACACGGTTGGGAGGGGGAGGGCGGTCTGGAAGGGGAAGGGGAAGGGGAGGGGTCCCAGGAGCGGAAGTCGAAGGAGGAGGAGGAGGGAGGGGGAGGAGATGGGGGACGGCGAGGGAGGGATTTGAGGCTGGAGAAGAGGCCGCCGCGCACGACGGGGCGGTTGCGGGAGGGGGCGCGGTGGCCGTAGTAGAAGTAGTATTTCCGCGGGGTCGACGGGCAGGAGGGGGAAAGGGTCTCGGCGTTTGTGGCTGTCCCTCCCATTGGAGTGGTTTTGTTGGGTTGCCGAGCTTGAGTCTTCGTCTTCGTCTTCGTCTCCGTCTTTCTGCGCTCCTCCGCTTCTGCTTATTTTGTGCGCTTACATGTTATACGTTAATGCATGCGCGGTGCACGTGCTAAAGAAAACTTGAGTAATATTTCTTCTTACGTATCCCATTATAATTCCATTTCCATCCGAAGTAAGAACTATTGAAATAACATATTAAATAATTTCTAATTTTTTTTATATAACTTTATATCTCAATATAAATTAAAAGTTTATAAAACATTTAGCAGATAAAGAAATTTATATTTACTCAAGGTATATGTAAAAGACCACAAAATCACTATAATTAATAAAATAAAAAAATTATGCTTATTAAGAGAGTAAAATCAATATAATTAATAAAATAATTATGTTTATTAAGAGAGTACGCTTAAGATTACAAAAATTTAGTTTTACTTTAATATTAAAATTTTATTTATAAAGAGGGTTCATAAAATATTTAAGAAAATTTATGGCCAATTTGCATAAAAAATTCACTAATTTTAAGTTTTTGCAAAAGTAGGCCACCTTCTTGGATTTTGCAGATTCGGACCGAATTTTTAGAAAACTGACCAAACTATCCCTCTTTCAAAATGTATAAAAAGTACATGCATTAAATGCCTTGAAAAGTATAATTGATAAATCATTATTACAACTAACTTTTTTTTGGAAAACATAATTCTTATTTAACATATAAATAAAAGATTTCTCAAAATAAATAGTGTAATATTCTCTCAAATAGTGCAACATACTCTCATAATAGTGCAATGTTTACACATATTGTGTAAATATTTGTAGAAATAGTGCAAAATATAAACCGTTAATACGTATATTGCAAAAAATTTATAGTATATTGTAATATATTATATTATTTTTGCGTAATATACTATATTATTCGTAATTCAATCTAAAAATCATACAATATATGTATTAACAATACATGTATTACACTATTTATACAAATGTTGCACTATTTGGAAAATAATGTTGCACTATTTGAGAGGATGTTGCACTCTTTCATCTTACTAATTATACTTCATTTTTTTATTTTATCTTAAATGAGGATTCTCGTTTCACGAGAAATGTACATGTAATTATGGCTTAACAGTTGTCATTTCCAACAATTTTGATATTTTATTTAATATGCAATATAATTTAATTTTTAAAAAGAAAGAATGCAACACACCATCTAAATGGTGCAATATCCTCTCATAATAGTGCAAAATTTACACAAATGGTGTAAATATTTGTAGAAATAGTGTAAAATATGCACCGTTTATATATATATATATATATATATATATATATATATATCGCATAATTTTTATAGTATATTGTAATATATTATATTATTTTCACGTAATATACTATATTATTCATAATTTTGTAGTACACTGAATTTCAGTGCATCGTACCGAACTTCTACAAATTGTGGAGTTCCGATGGAAAAATAGCAAGATAGGGTATATGTGAGGCTTCAGCCAAGTTTGGGACTTGTGAGAAGTGTTTTCGGCGCAAATGAGGCGCGAAAACGAACTTCAAAAAGTTAAAACTGCTAAACTTGTGAAGTCTGCACTGGATTCCGGTATGTGGACCTCCATACCGGTACTGAAGTGATTAGTACCGGTATGTGATGATGGGTATACCGGAATGCCATGGTTGAAACCGAGAACCCAGCTCTCGGGTTCTGCGGAATCCTCCAGGGTATACCGGAATAGCACCCGTATACCGGTATGCAATGCACATACCGGTATACAGTGTTACGAAAATTCAGTTTTGGCTGGTTGTTTGTGTTGATTGTGGAGAGAGGCAAAACAGTCTTTTCACATGTATTGGGGGTGTATGAAGGGCTGAGACCTTCTCCCCTTCTCATTGTCTTCCTCTCCACTTCTCCTCTCCATCTCCATCTCCTTCACTTTCTCTCTCTAGAGATCTCTTCAAAACTTGGAGAAAATGGTGGATTGATCTTGGAAAAGGCTTCCAAAGGAAAAAAGAAGCTTCTTGGTGCAAGAAGAAGCTTGGGGAATTCGTGGTTAAGGTTAGTTCCTCACGTTTTGGGTTCAAACCTTGGATTTAATCCTTTGAAATGAGGTTTTTGGGAACTCTAGGCAATCTAAAACACAAAATGTGGAGATTGGCCAAGAAATTTTGTGGTTCTACATGCATGCATATGAAACCTAGGTTAAATGAGGGTTTTTACCTTGGGAGGTTCTAAAAATATTTGGACCTTCTGGAATTACAATTGAGGCATAGGAAATCATGTTAGAATGCTTGATTTCGAGTATTGAGTTGAATTATGGGTTCGTAACGAGTAACGAACCGTTTTCTTGTAGAAGCTTGGGTTGAAGCAAGAACTCAAGACTTGGACACTTAGAAGCTTGAGGAATACAAGAATTTGAAAGCTCTTGAGGTGGGTTTGTGTTTACCGAAGTGATTAGGTCACTTCCATGTCTAGGATAAATATCCATTTAAAGATAAAATGGTATGTGTTGTGAACCCTAGAACTTGTATGTTGGCAAAGGTAAAATCATAAAGGTAGAGCAATGAGCTCCTATTGCATGATATATTATTCAAGTATAATTCAATTATCTATACTTGTTGCATGGTTGCATGTATGATTGGAACCTAAGACATGAGATTGGAACCTAGAGTCATGGAACCTAGGTTGAGAATGAGAAAAGTAAACCTAGTGTCATTGAACAAAGGTGAGGCTTTGTGACTTGAACCTAAGGTCATGAGACTTAGGTTGGCAAGTGAAGAAAATGTGAACAACGGGATGTGCGACGATTTTGCTATCCCGGGTATGCGACGATTTTGCTACCATGCCATGAGTTGGCGGTGTTGAGACGGGATGTGCGACGATTTTGCTATCCCGAGTATGCGACGATTTCGCTACCATGCCATGAGTTGGCGGTGTTGACACGGGGTGTGCGACGATTTTGCTATCCCGGGTATGCGACGATTTCGCTACCACGCCATGAGTTGGCGGTGTCGAGATGGGATGTGCGACGAGGTTGCTATCCCGGGTATGCGACGAGTTCGCTACCCATGCCATGTGATGGCGGTGTTGAGATGGGGTATGCGATGATTTTGCTATCCCGAGTATGCGACGAGTTCGCTACTCGAACTAGGAGGTGACGAGTTCACTCCTTGAACGTTGGAACCCTTATGGTGAGACGGCGATTTCGAAACCATAAGTAAATGACAAGTAATTGAACTTAGTCAACGTGAAATATAGGATAAACCTAGGAGAGAATGATAAGTTACATTTCATTTGGTTGCATCCTTTATGTTTATTTACAAGCATGTAAATAATTGTTGCATAGTTATTTGTGATCTAACTTATGCATATGGTGTTTCTTTGGATCTGGTGGGTCGAGCTTCTCTCTTGGGTGGCCTTACCTACTGGGAACTATGTTTATAGTTCTCACCCCACGATTTTCAGGTCCTTCCGCGAGTGAGGCGGCGGAGCGAGGCAAGGGTTTAGCTCTCTAGATAGCGGCCCTTCCATTTTGGTGATACATAGAGTTGTTGTACCCCTAGTCTTGGACTTGGATAGTATAGGGGTTTGCATTGATTGTATGCAACTTATATATTCCATAGTTTTGGAACATGATATATGGAATGGAAATGAAAGAAAAGAAAAATTCGGGCATGTATACATGTGCAATGTGATGTAACAGAAGTAGAACTTCTTTATGTTGATTCTTTCCTTGTGCAACTCTTGTACTCCGTTCCTAGTTGGAACCTCGTGGATAAGCTTGTGTTGTGACGCCTTGGGCGGGTAGAAGGGACTCTATCCGTTCGGCGGGTCTGGGGCATGCGCCCGTGCGGTTATCCTTTCCACCTAGTTGGTGTTAAAGGCCCGACGGGGCGTGACAAATTTAGTATAAAAATTTTATAATATATGTATTAACAATGCATATGTTACACTATTTATACAAATATTGTACTAATTGAGAGAGAATATTGCACTATTTGAGAGGATGTTGCACTCTTTTATCTTATTAATTATATTTTATTCTTTCTATTCTGTCTTAAACGAGGATTCTCGTTTCACGAGAAAGGTACATGTAATTATGACTTAACAATTATCATTTTCAAGAAATTTGACACTTTATTTAATATGCAATGTAATTTAATTTTTAAAAAGAAAGAGTGCAACACACCATCTAAAGGTGCAACATTCTCTTATAATAGTGCAAAATTTACACAAATTGTGTAAATATTTGTAGAAATAGTGCAAAATATGCATCATTTATATATATATCGCATAATTTTTATAGTATATTGTAATATATTATATTCCGCGTAATATACTATATTATTCGTAATTTAGTATAAAAATCATACAATATATATATTAAAAATGCATATGTTGCACTATTTATACAAATATTGCACTATTTGGAAGAGAATGTTGCACTATTTGAGAGGATGTTGTACTCTTTTATCTTATTAATTATACTTTATTTTTTTTATTTTGTCTTAAATGAGGATTCTCGTTTCATGAGAAAGGTAAATGTAATTATGACTTAACAGTTGTCATTTCCAAGAAATTTGACACTTTTTTAATATGCAATGTAATTTAATTTTTAAAAATAAAGAGTGCAACATACCATCTAAATGGTGCAATATCCTCTCATAATAGTGCAACGTTTACACAAATGGTATAAATATTTATATAAATAGTGTAAAATATACACCATTTATATATATATTGCATAATTTTTATAGTATATTGTAATATATTATATTATTTTCGTGTAATATACTATATATTCGCAATTTAGTATACAAATTATGCAATAATATACAAATTGTGCAAATATTGCACTATTTGCACAAATATTACACTATTTAGAAAGAAATATTGTACAGTTTGAAATAATGTTGCACTATTTAAGGTGTATTCTACTCTTTCTTTTTTTTATTATTTAAAGTTTTTTATTTATATGTTAAATGATAATTTCGTTTTTCAAAAAAAGGTAGCTGTAATAATGACATATCAGTCGTATTTTTTTAGGTATTTAATGCATGTACTTTTAATACATTTTGAAAGAGGGGTAGTTTGGTCATCTTTCTGAAAATCCGGTCCGAATCTGCTAAATCAAAAAAGACGGCCTACTTTTACAAAAGCTCAAAACTAATAGATTTTTTATGCAAATTGGCCAAAATTTATGAATAGGCTAAATTGCATAAAAAATTCATCGATTTAGAATTTTTGCAAAATAGGCCGCTTTTTGGATTTCGCAGATTCACTCTGGATTTTTAATAAATTGACCAAAATATCCTTATTCCTTTTTCTCTCTCTCTTTTTTTCACGCTATTCTTTTTCTGTACGGTTCGTCTTCTTCCTACTCGTCGTTTCTTCCTCTTTTTTCTTCCACTTTCTCTCCTTTCTCCTCCTCCTCCACCACCCCGATGTCAACGCCGCACTCCTCTCTCTTACTTCGTCTGCACCTCCGCCATGGCTGTCGATGGTGACGACGACGGCGACGAGGGTGCCGCAGGTTTTGAGGACGACGGAGAGGGAAAGCGCATCGGGGAGGAGGTGGCGGCGGCTACGGGAAAAGGCGAGGGAGGAGGTGCGGTAACAGAAAAGGATGCAGCGGGTGAAAGAAAAAAAAATAAAGAAAAAGACATATTTTTTTCTCCTGAAAAAATCGTCATATATTGTGGCCGCTAAAAGCAAGAAAGAAAGAAGGAGAAGACGAAGTTGCATTGTTTGAGACCAAAGTTGCACTGCTTGAGAATAAGTTACACTGTTTGAGACAAAATTGCACCATATAAAAGTAGTTGCGCTGTTTTTGGACTAAATTGCACTATTTGAGATTAAATTACACTATTTGAGAGGAAAAGAAGACGAAGTTGCACTGTTTGAGACGAAAGTTGCACTACTCGAGAATAAATTGCACTGATTGAGACAAAATTGCATCATTTAGAATAAATTTGTCTCAAATAGTGTAACTTAGTCTAAGACAAAATTGCACCATCTCCCACCTCCTTGCTCGCGTCCAAATGCTCCCCCAGCTCCACTCCCTCCACCGCCACCTCTTCCTCCCCTCATCCTCCTCCCCTTCTCCGTGGCCACCGCCTGCCGCGGAGAAGGCAGCAGAGAAAAATATTGCAATTTAGTCCAAAAACAATGCAACTTCTTTTTATATGGTGCAATTTTGTCTCAAACAATACAACTTATTCTCAAGCAGTGCAACCTTGATCTCAAATAGTTGAACTTCATCTTCATCTTCTTTCTGCTTTGTTTTTAGCGGCCACAACACATGATGATTTATTCAGGAAAAGATTATATTTTTCCTTTTTGTTCTTTTTTTTTCCTTTAACCCTCTGCATCCTTTTCTGTTACCGCACCTCCTCCCTCGCCCTTTGCCGTCACCGCCTCCTCCCTGACACGCTCTCCCTCTCCGTCGTCCTCAAAACCTGCAGCACCCTCGTCGCCGTCACTGTCACCATCCGCGGCCACGTGTTCCGCCACATCGCGATGTCTGCCATATCCGAGTCAGCGTTGGCAGAGGTGCGGGCGAAGTAAGAGAGAGGAGCGTGACGTTAACGTAGGGGTGGTAGAGGAGGAGGAGAAATAAGAGAAAGTAGGAGGAGAAAGAGAGAAAGAAACAACGAGGAGGAAGAAGATGAACCGTACAGAAAAGGACAAGTGTGAAAAAAAAGAAAGAAAGAGAAAGGGGAATAAGGGTATTTTGGTCAGTTTATTCAAAATCCGAACCGAATCTGCAAAATCCAAAAAGGCGGCCTACTTTTGCAAAAATTCAAAACCAATGGATTTTTTATGCAAATTGGCCTTATTAATACCTAAAAATAATTTACTTAAATCTTCGTTCATAAGAGAAAGGATTACAAAAACTATTGAAAATTATTATTTATGAAGATTTTAATTCTAAATTATAAGTTTGACTCATGAATTAAAAATTCAATTTGTATATTAAATTGAACTATTAGAGGTCCTTGGAATTTCAAAATTGAAGGTAAGTCCAAATTTACTATTTGGATATAAGATTTCAGTTAGAATATTAAAATTTTAAATTTAGCAATAATTTATTCAATATTTGAACTCACATTTTCACTAAGCCTAATTAACAATTTTATATTAGATTATCCTTTTAATATATCTTATACCATTTGTATATAATTTAACATAATAAAAATTGAGTTTCAAAAGTTATACTCAGATTCATATCCACATTTTTTATTTCAAAAATTGAATTTAGAATAGAAATTTAAACTTTAATTAAAAATTCAAACTTATAGTTTGGATTTTAAATTTTAGTTCTAATTATAAAATAATCTCTTTGACATTTTTTTTTCTCAATTTTCCTTTAGTAAGAAAGGGTATTTTAGTATATTACTTTTAGTAGCTTTTAGATATTAAAATTTTTTGGTATAAGCTCTTAAAAATAAATTTTTTATAAAGTGGAAATTTGAATAATTTCTATGATATAGAAATAATTGAAATTAAAGATTTGGAACCACAACAGATCTCATAAATTATACTAGACAATTATTTTAATATCTTTTGTATTAAAATAGATTCATAATTGACTAAATAAATTCAAATTCAAATTAAAAAGTTAAGCACATCTTCAACATAAAATTAAATATTTGAAATAGTAATGTTTTTATAAAAATAAAACACGAATTTGAACTCTAATTTAAACTTTCATATCACAACTTATTTAATGAATTTATTTTTAAATATTTTTATGCCAAAACAAACTTCGATTAATTAAAATTAAAATTTGAATATGTTAAACTTTGAATTCGAATAAAAAATTTAAAATAGCAAAGAAAATACTCCAACCAGTAAACATATATATGATATGGGTATAATAGAGTATCTGTGACGCCCCAACTTCTCAGGGGGGTCACCCATCCTAGGACTATTCCCGTCCTAGCACGCTTAACTCTCTTAACTTCTTGGGCCTAGCCACTGCCCAAAATGCTTAAGCCGGGTTAAGTGTTTAGCCATATTATATCTTATATATAGGACTAACTGGGGTCTCACAATCTCCCCCCCTTTAAACCCTGACGTTCTCGTCAGGCTCAGACTCACAAGTACCAGGCATAGTTAGTTAATTCGGATACAGTAAAAATTCGGTACGGATAAAATACGGATAAAATTCGTATCGTAATTTTAAATTCGTTAAAAAATACGGTTTAAAAATAGGATTCGTCAATAATTCATATATGCAATTTATACGAAAATTTTATGTTTATGATTTAAAAATTCGGAATAAAAATTCGGCTATTAAATTAAAAAAATTTCTTTATACTTATACTATTATTATAAATAATTATAATTCTTAGAAATATAAAAATATAAAAAAAATATAAAATTATATTTATATATATATATATATATATATATATATATATATATATATATATATATATATATAAACAAACACAAAGGGAATTGAGTGAGAGGTCCACTGTGGACCTCTCACTCCAACGGTCCACGAGGCTGAGTGCAGCCTCGTGGACCGCGTTGCTTCCCAACGCGGTAAGCTGCGTTTTTTTCCCTTCTTCCTCGGTTCCTCCGCTTTCCTCTTTTCTTCCTTGCTATCGCTCCGACTCCATGTTTTCTTCAAAATTGAACTAGGCAATGTCGCTCGACTGCTCGCGAGAAGATGCATGGACCTGCGAAGCGGTGATCGTGCGACGTAGGTTCGGGAATTTCATCTATCCGCAGCCGCAAAATCCAAATTTTTTTGAGAAATTTCATCTTTCCACTGCGCTTCATTCAAATTTTTCAAAATATAATTCGGCGAAGCCGTTTTGATCACGAATACTATGAGCAAGGGAAAGAAATGCGTTTTGTTCCGATTTTTTGGAAAAAATTCGTAAACGGACCGTTTTAAACGTTTTGCCGCTTGTTCGCGATTAATTCGCGTATTATACGCGAATTAACTAACTGTGGTACCAAGCGATGTGAGACTCGTCTCGCTAGCCTAAACTGACCTTGTGTTGAGCCGCACTCCACCCAACATTCAACAGCATGAGAGCCTCGCTCTCTCCCTGCTGTACAATCCTTGCTCAGCCGAGACTAATCTCACACTTCCAGCTGGTAATTGGCTCTGATACCAATTGTGACGCCCCAACTTCCCAGGGGGTCACCCATCCTAGGACTACTCCCGTCCTAACACACTTAACTCTCTTAACCTCACACTTAACTCTCTTAACCTCTTGGGCCTAGCCACCGCCCAAAATGTTTAAGCCGGGTTAAGAGTTTAGCCCTACTATATCTTATATATAGGACTACCTGGGGTCTCACAATCTCCCCCCTTTAAGTCCTGACGTCCTTGTCAGGCTCAGACTCACAAGTACCAGGCGATGTGAGACTCGTCTCGCTAGCCTAAACTGACCTTGTGGTGAGCCGCGCTCCATCCACAACAGTCAACAACATGAGAGCCTCGCTCTCCCCGCTGTACAATCCTTACTCAGCCGAGACTCATCTCACACTTTCGGCTGGTAATTGGCTCTGATACCAACTGTGACGCCCCAACTTCCTGGGGGGTCACCCATCCTAGGACTACTCCCGTCCTAGCATGCTTAACTCTCTTAACCTCTTGGGCCTAACCACCGCCTAAAATGCTTAAGCCGGGTTAAGAGTTTAGCCTTATTATATCTTATATATAAGATTACCTGGGGTCTAACAGTATCAAAGTAATTAACTAACCATTACATGTCCAACCGTTTTAAGGTTTACATCTCATAAACTCCCAAAATGTTACATTAAGGTCATTCATATAAAATAAGGTCCTCTCTAGACCCACTCACATCGAGCTAGTTATTTGCGACGCCCTTGTCGCAATCCCGTGCCTTAGTGGCAGTAGATGGCTCTTAAAAATAACAACCACAAGGGAGTGATAACTTGAAATAAATTTTCAGTGGGTGCAACCGCCGAAAGTGGCGCTCTACATTCACTCGGTTTAAAAGAGACATTAGTAAAACAATAATAACAAATACAATAACTATCTCTATAATAGAAATGTATGAAAGAAAAAATACCACTACTATATCTCAATATACACAATATACCACAATGAGATAATGTTGTCATTGGCCTACATGGTTATCCCAATCTTTTCTTATCTCTAACCAACCATTGGGTTTGATTCCACATATTACTAGACACCTCATGGATAGTTGAAGGAAATCGGCATCCCTCCAACCGGTAGACTCTTTGCGTCGAAAGAAATCGGCATCACCAAGTACGGTAGGACACCAAGGTTAATCGGCATCACCCAATATGAAGTAGGGCGTCGAGGGTAAACGGCATCACCCAATATGACACTTTCGGAAGGTCGCGACATTATCTCATGGTTACACCCTATAGTTCTCATGACCTCTAGAGTTATCTACCTTGTTCATGCACAACATTCACTTGTTCTCTAGTTCAAGTTTTACATAGAGCTTACATGTCACTATGATCACACCTTAGTCTCCATCCTAGGTTAGATGCCATGCTTATTTCTCCTATGTCCAAGGTTCACATGATACTCAACATATACATGATGTATGTTTCTCTTATAATATAACAAAGGGATAAAACCCTATTTTTCTAGGTTAAATGCTTATATGCCCGCTTGACCTCCTAGAATCTATATTCATGCAACTAAATGCATTTTTGATCTACTTTTTACCTATAATACATGCAAAGGAACAAAGAAAACTTTAGTCAATGGGAACGATCAAACCTTCTTTGGTGATATTCCCCATCTTCTCTTGGATACTCCTTGGAGTTGTCTCTTGATCTCTTTAGATATCTACTTAATAAGATTTTCTAAACTAAGTTAGAACCATAGAATCTCTCATTTGAAAATACACCAAAAATAACTCTAAAACTCCAACTCACCTCTCCACCTCCAAGCAAGAGAAAGATGGGTTGAGAGGGTTGCCTTCTCCCTCCTAGAGTTTTCTCCAAGTATTCTTGGTCTCTCCAAGCCTCCAATGTGATGGATCTACAAGATCAAACAATAGAGAAAACTATGCTCCATTTGTTGAAAGAAAGAGGAAGAGAGAGGAAGTGAAAGAAAAATGGGGTGAGGGATTAGGGTTTGGCTATAAAAAAGGTTTATATAGAAGTGCTACATTTGCACTTAGATCCTCCATCTTTTTTTATTTGTAATTAAACAAAACACAACCTTTGTGCTAGGTTTTGGGCGCCTGCTAGAACTTTCGAGTGCCCGAAAGCCACGAAGCAGCGCCTGATCAGTGACCTGGTGTGAGAATTCGAATTTTTTTAAATTTTAATTTGAATTTGAATTCCGTGTTCCTCTTCCTTTACTGTGTTTTTGGATCTGTATTTATATATATACATGTATAGGTGAATATATATATGTATATATATTGTATTATTTTTGTATTTTGTTGTTTTATATTTTTGGTTGCGGAGAGAGGATGGTTTATGGCGCAATTTGGAGTCCGTTTCTGACGATCCAAAATGGTAGATTCAATGTCTCGGCAGTGCTGAATGCGATGGCATGATCCGTTCGCACATGCGACGGCGGATCGAGAGATATCGCGAGTTCTTCGCTGAGGGGTCGTAATGTACATTTTATTGTTTCGCGATCTGGACCCTGTTTCACGCACCGTTTTGCGTGAGTTTGATTGTGGAGGGGTGTCGGGGCATTTTGTTCCTGCTGTGAGGGACTTGGGGGTTAATTGCAGTGTTTGAGGGGCCTTTTTGCATTTGTACATGTGTGTATATTTGTGTGTGTGTGTGTGAGTGGAGAGAGAGAGAGAGTGTTTCCACTTCTTCTCTTCTCCCTCAGCTCCCAGCACAGGGCCACCCCTTTCCAATCCATTACAAACACAACAACCATCACTTAATTTTTCCTCCCCCATCAACAACCTAAAAACCCCTCCCCCAAACAACCCCAATACTTAACCACCTCCAACCCCATCCTCATCAACCACTTTTAAATACTTCCAAAATATCTCCATACACAATATGAAACACATACCTTAACTCCAAACCAACAATTTAAACCTAACAAAATTTCATTCTACAAAAACAATAATCAGCCCCTAATCAAACCACCCCCCACAACTCCTACCCCAACAAACCCACCACACCAAACGACAAACAATCTAATCAGTAAACCAACACCGAAAATCCCCCAAACAAAATTTCACAACCAATCCCCCCACTTTCAAAACAATCAGTCTCCATATAACTTTACCCAACAATTCCACAGCCTAATCTAACTACCCGATAAAAAAAAAACACATCCCCACCAAACCCCTCACATAATCATCTATCCAAAAAATCAATACCTAAAACAAATCCATATAATATCGACAAAAACCCTTCAAATTCCACCTCAAAATCTCATCAAATCCCTCCTCATTTTAAATCCCAAACTTACCAATCCTCAAACTACATTTACATAAAACACATCACAAAAAAATAAATCTCCAACACAACACCGGTCACCAAACCCCATCGCAATCCCTCCTCAACCTAACAAAACTCAATACCTCACCAGAAAATCATGTCTTTTAACAAAAAGACTCCACGCAGCTTAACAATAAAAAACAATAACCCCCAATAACCTTATCATCCACAACTCATCCAAGCCAATTCCCACAAATCAAAATATTTACCTCCCCACCAAAACTCCCAAAATCCCGTCATCATCGTTGCCCACCTCCCCTCCAAATCAATCCACTAAACAACCTCTTCCTCGACCCCCTTTCCCAACCTCCCCACTCCCCACAAACACACCCTGTAATTCCATGTTTAATCCAACCAAACACCTCACCCCAAAACCTCCACTAACCCAACTTACATCCCTTATCCCACAAAACACTCTAAAACAACCGTTCTCCCCTCGGTTCGCACCAAAATTTCAGAAAACAAATTCAAACCAATTCTTCCCAGTCAATACCCCCACCACCACCAAACCCACACCTTTCAATACCCCAACAAAAAAACAAACAAACCAATCTACCCCCCCTACCTCAACAAAACCTCCAACACCCCCATTTCATACCACCAACACACCATAACCCAAATCCAAACATAAAAATACCACAATGAACACCCACACCCCCACAAACAACCTCCTCACCCCCCATTTATCACTCAAATCCACACCCCCAACCCAGCACCACCATCACCCCAACCACCCCCCCCTACAACATCCCCCCACCCCCATCCCCCCCCATAAAACCTTAATTTCACCAACAACCTATTACCCAAACCCAAAACAAGACCAACCCCTCAACACCACCCCCCCAACCCCAACCACACTAACCCCCCCCACCACCATCCCCCCCCCCCCCCCTAACACCCCAAACCCACACCCACCCCCAGGTCACTATTTCAGACGGGGCAACCAAGTGGGGGTTCAAAGGTCAAAACCCACCACACCAAGAAAAGGTCCCACGAGAAAACTCATGCTCAGATAACGAGGCTTCATATACACTCTACTGCTAGATACAACGAAAAGCCGAATGACAAAGTAAAGAAGCAACAAGGCTCAGCGGCTAGCCCACAAGCTATCACATTGCGTCGGTAAAACGTTTCACGGGGGAGAGTGGAACGACAGTTTCGGCTCGCCGATCTGGGAGGTTTGGTCGAAGAAAACTTGCTTTGCTTGTGTGTGTGAAGTAGGGTCGGTGTCACCTGGTGGACATAACGGTAAGGACTAGTGGGGATGGAACTCGTCAGTACCGGAACCAAAATCCGTCCTCGGGTCCACCCGTAGGGTTAGTATCTAACACTGCTATCCACAGAAATGCTAATTACTCAACAAGTCCCACACGAGGATCCATGGGGCATCGGTAAATATTCGCAAATAAACATGAGTTAAACCCAGCCCGGAAGTCCCGTGAGTTATATGTCATACCGGAAAACACCCGACCGATAAAAGTGTCGAGTGTTCCTGAAACTCACCGAGATCCACATTCCACTGCGTACGATCCAACCACCCAAAACACATCCCTTGGAGAGCCTTTTGGGGGCAGCAATGATCGCAGCAGCATCAGAACACGACCGACATCGTCAGGACACAGGACGACAATCCCAGAACCATCAAAACCGAGAAGGCGGCCGATTGCCCTCAGCGACATCTGTAACACTGCCAGCCCATCAAGGCAATCTCCGACCAACAACATCGAGACGGCCGAGACAAGGGTTTCCAATAAGGCCGGAGCGGCAAAGGACACAAGGGTCAAACCCAGGGGGTCGGAAGTTCGGCCGGGGGGGGAAACCACCCTTCGTTCGCCGACTGGATTTCGGGCGGGAAATAAACCCGCTAAGAAAAAAAACCATCTTCGGGGGGACAAAACGGGGGGACAGGGCGGGGGGGGGGGGGACAATCAGTCCACAGGTCACGCGGTAGCGTGAACACGGTATTCTGTCCACACGCAGCTAAATTGCCCAAAAGTCCCTAAACAAGCATCTAATTGCAATATAACATGCGTTTTAGCGGAGTTTAATGGGGTCATAGACCGTCGAGCCGAGCATAAATCTAGGCTCGCCGAGACACACCCTGCTAGGTCCCGTCGACAATTTGGAGGCTGCTGCTCACTGGTCCGGAAGGTAAGGCGAGCAGAGTTATTTTCGATTTTGTTTAAGGAAAAACAGGATTGATTATTTTTGAAGCACGTGCTATATGTCCCCGGAAGAATGGCATGTCCAATTAATTGGGTTGGATCAATGACTTGTCTGTCCGCCACGGTTAAGGCTCGCTTAATTATTCATTAATATGTGAGCACGGGGTAAAACCCAATGACTCGAATGTCTTCAGGAGAAGGTGATAGAAGCTTGCCCCAGACCTGGTGTCCCTCCCCCAGTGCTCGGATCATTAAAAATACGGGGGGGAAGAAATTACTTGTATGTCCTGTCCAAAAAATCAGCCTGTGACACATGTCGGGCATTGAACCCGATAAATAAAATGTGTTGCTCCAAACGGTGGTGTGGGGGGGGGGTTTTTGTTGGGGTATTGTGTTTTGGGGGGGGGGGGGGGGGGGGGGGAGAACTACGAGGAATGCCAAAAAACCATGTATGCGCCGGGTGGGGGGATACAGGTGGGCGCCGCGTGGGAAGTGACCGGAATCGCATAATATTAAATATTATAAATCGTATATTAGAGAAAGCGGGAGAGAGAGTTCCTAGGAGTATCCCTAGCCCGGCTACTAAGCTACCTTTATGAAGCTGGTATAGAACGCAGCGGCGGCTTTTTAATAGGGCATAAAGTGTTTTTTTTTCGGCTGCCGATTTATAAATCGGGGGTAACCCCTTTGAGACCCAATGATCACGAGTTAAGGTCATAACGTAATTCTCAACCGTAGCATACCCCCCACAGGCAACCCTAGTCGGGACCCACCATCCCACCACAAAAAACCGCAGCGAACTACTCACAATGCCTAACCGCTTAAACATTGCTCGGAGGCTTTCAAATCGGCCAAACGTGCCGCAAAACCCTTGTATGAGTACAACGTGTGGGTCATGCGACGCAACTTCAATAAGAGTAAATAGTAAAGTGCGCGATGCCTAATATATAGAAAAAAGAAAGGTATATATATAATACTGGTAAAAAAGTAAAAGAGAATGCAGAGAGAGAGACTCCCGCAACCCCCCCCCGTCGTGTAGTGTTAATAAGCCAGGGCGTGCAGAGCCCAAAGCCAGCTGGCGCCGGTGGTTCCTGCGAGGCGGCAAAACCTCCGTGTTTTTCCGGAGGCTCGAAATTGAAGTCCCGGAGGAGGGGAGGGGAACTCGAAGGGTGGCCCGGCTCCGCACGCGGTCCGATTTAAAGTTGTAAACGAGTGCCGAAAAACACTGACGCCCTGAGAGAAATTTTTTATGGTTCCGGACTCGTTGGTAAGATGGGCAAAAACCGTGGGGTGCCGAACACGGAGCCCTTTAGGTGTGGTACCCCCCCCAGCCTCCGGGTCTCCGAGCGGGCGTGTGGCTGGCTTTTCGAAGGGTGATAGAACAGGCTCCGATGTTAAATTTATTTTTTTATATAATTAAAGTGCGGCGGGGGGGGGGTATATTATCATAAACGGCATAAGCGTAATATATAAATAATTTATAAATTGTTTAGAAGCCCTATAGGCCTAAATAAATATAAAATAATTATTTTGGTTTATGACAAGAATAAATAAATAGTAAGCCCCAACTTATATACTAAAGTAGGCCCCACTGTATATTGAAGCATACTGATTCAACCCAAAAGATCTACAAAATCGAGGATGCGTAAAATTAGGCGAAAAATCCTTGCTACAACCAAAGAACACAAAGTGCACCCTTTTAAAACTTATTTCTGCTGTACCCTAGTTTCCCGAAATCGTGTAATCCGGACTGGGAGTGTTAGTCTCTCTTTTGTTGGGGGGGTGGGTTTTTTTTATGTATACTGTTTACACTAACATGCAACAAAACACCCAAGCTTTTGCCCCCGCGCCACCGTTCCCTAACCGCCCTCCCCCCTCCGTATTGTTGGGGGGGCCGCTCTCCCCGCTCCCACTTGTCATGCGGTTAAGCATTCTGCTCCCCCATAGGCCCCGCGTGGTATGACCTCTGAGGTCGCCCGTCCCCCGTTCCTCCTGCCCCCTAGCGTCTGGGCACGCCAACCACCCTGAGTTCCCCGACCCCCGTCCCCCGGGTCACCCCGCAAGAGCGGGTAGGACCGCGTCCTGTGCGATTAACCCCGCGATCAGATCCCCCGCCCGGCCCCTCTCCCCCCCGCCTCCCTCCCACCCGTTCTGTTGCCCCAGGCTAACCCCGGGGTCCCCCCCCCCGACCGAACGCCGCCCCGTGTAGACCCCATGTCCGCCGTGCCTCACAAGGACCCCGGAGGTGTCCTAGGTAGGTGATCCCCGACCGCTAGTCGGGGTCCCCCGCCCGCCCGCACCCCCCCACCCTATCCCCTGTGGATTCCCGCCCCCCTTGCCCCCTAGTGCCCTCCGGGGACCTACGCGACTCCTGCCGCCCCGCGCCTTCGAGCCCTGGCCCCCGCCCTGCGGTCGTCCCCCCCTGTCCCCCCTTGTCGCCCTCGCCCGCCTCCCCTGCTAGAACAAGAAAAAGATGCAAGTAGAGATCACAAGGTGCCGGCTCAACTCATCACATATACTCATATAAGGAAACGAAAAGAAAAGGGTAGAAGGAACGTCACCGAGCATGCACCACTAGACCAACTTCGGATCGAAGTACCCACCTGTAAAGATCGCGTCGGAATTCGGAATGCACTGCGAATCAACCGGATCTACCACAGGTGCACGGAGTCAGGGAGGTAGTCAGCACGGAGGTAGTCAGCACCTCAGGAAGGTTGTGCTCACCAGCGGGGTCAACGGAAGTGCTCGGATCGCCGGAACAGTGATGCTGTCCAAAACAGCCCCATCTCGGGTTGAACCCGAGAGCAATGTGTTGCTCCGGCCGACGGCGGCGACGACGGCGGGTGCTCCAGTGGGAGACAGGTGCGGCCGGCGGGGGGACGGCCGGGGCGGCGCCGGACGGTGACGAGGGTCCCTCCGGGGTTACGTGGGAGGAAGGGAAGGCCGGCCGGAGCAGCGGCGGCGGCGCGCCAAGTCGCACGGCCGCCCGCAGGCTCTCAGTCTCAAACCGGCCGCGGCGGCGCTCGGCACGATCGGCGGCGACGGCGACGCCGGGGATCGGGCGCGGCGGTTCCAGGGAGTCGAGGGACATCGGCAGGAGGCTTCAGGCGGCGGCGGCTGGTGGTCTCTGTCACCACCAGCCCGCACAGGCCACATGCGGCCCGGCCAAGACCGCAGGGCTACAGCGGTGCGCAGAGACGGCCGAGGACGGTGGGGCAGCGCGCCGGAGTTATGTGGTGGCGCCGGCAACCCGCAGGGGCCACCAGAAACTCTTTCTGGTTTGATCTAAGCCCTGGAGAAGAGAAGAAAGGAGAGTGGAGGGAGATGAGGGTGGTGGAGGGGCTGGCAGCAGCCTCTGCCGGCGGCGGCTGGCCGGCTACGGCGGCGGTTGCGCGCAGGACACTCAGCCCGAGGGGAGGGGAATTGGTTAGGGTGGCTGTAGAGGGGTGGAGGCTACAAGGGTTAGGGTTTGCATGAGCAAACCCTAAAACATATATATATACATATGCTCTTTTGCACATAAGTCCACCATAACTCTTTATTTCATCATGAGTCCCTCACAGCACGCGTATTTTGCGCGTAAACACCTCCACATAAAGTCTCACGCGATTCTGTACATAAAATGTTAGAACTTTTCGCGAAACCTCCAATTTTATCTTTTGACCCTTTCTCCGAAAACGCATTACATCTTGCGATCCGTCCGTCAGATTTCTGAACGGATAGCGCCAGCGCGTTCGGCACTGCCGAGACATCGAACTCACAATTTTGTTTCGTTCGGTTTGGTTGTCGATTCACAACAAACTCATCCTCTTTCCGATTCATCTATACGCCAATTGCTTAACGGCCGATATTCACTTTTAAACCCTCCCGATTAGCGAACTCGCGACCAAAGTTCATCGTTACCAACTTTCTTTCACAGGATAGGTCCCTATCTGAGGGTTCACACGCAAAGCGGAGCTACGGTAAGCTTTGTGAGGCTAAAACAATGAAGACTAATAGTCCATTTTCGACAAGATCCAGTTTTCTCGAAAGCCGTGCATCAAATCAAAAATCCGTCAGTGCCATCGAGTCCAGAATAGTCGGACAATTGAAAACGAGCTATTGGACCATAAGAACGGAGTCCGATACACTCCGAAAGCCATCTCTAATCATCGGCCTATCCGGAAAATCAGAGTTACTATTCACTTGAGTGAACTTTCGAAATTGCGTAACTCTTTCATTTTAAATCGTTTTCTCCCGAAACTTGACGAGTGATTATGTAATTAAAATACACACAAAAACATCATCAACGGAGAGTTAAATTAGGCAGTAATAATCTCAGTCCTTACAATTTTGTTCAGCAATTACTTCCATTCATAGAGATTCATTAATTTATCCCAAATCTCTTTTGCGGTAGTCTCAATCTCTACATTGAATAGTACCAAATCGTCTAATGCTAAGTATAGGTTTGCTAAAGCCATCTTGTCATTCTCTTCAAACTTTAAATTGTTTATTCGTCATCCCTTCTGACTAATTCTCCTTTTCTTGCATGGCAGTATCACAAGCATCCTTTATCAACCCTGCTTGCATTTTCAACTTCCATGATGCAAAGTTAGTTCCATCAAACCGAGAAATCTCATACTTCTTTGCCATAATTATTTCCGCCATAGTTTCATCATCAATACCAAGCTACAAAGAACCAACGCTCTGATACCAACTGAAGGAACTGGCCAAGTGATTACTGAGCACACCTCAAACCCACACGACACACAAGCGCAGCAAAAATTAAATCTTATGTAGAAGTAAGAGACAAGAACAACCATAGAAAACAAGCGTGATGATAATAAAGCAATAACAATAGAGAAACACTAGAAAGTTATTTGGTTCAGTCAACGGTGTGTTGACCTCATCCATGGGCAAGGCCTCTTTAATGTGTTTTTCGATTAATTCACGGCATAACAATATAAATAGAGTAGATTGGATTACAAAAATCTCTCTCAAGACTCTCTCCATATTTTTCTCTCTTCCTTAGGGTATTATAATGAAGCTCTAACTCAAAAACATAAATTATAAGGGTTTAAAATCCTAAAATCCCAATTCTTGTATGAAACAATCTATGTTGTCCATCTGAATCCCCGATTTACTTCTATCCATCGATTTTCTCTTAAAAATTCTCTCCAGGTTTTCCTAGACAATTCCTAATCTTAAAGCACAAGATTAGACTAAGTTGGAGCTAATTCCAACTTAACATGTCTGTCACGGCCTGGAGTACCAATACTAAAAATAGGAGTTCCGAAACTCGTAATGCTCCAATGTATGATGTATCAGTACTCACAAATATGTAACAGTACTCCTCTATTATCTTAGCCAGAAACGACTTCGGATTTTGGGGAACTTCAACCTGAGTACGAGTACCTATTGAAGTTTCGAAATTTGAACATTAGTTCTGGAACTTGACATCTAGTAACTTTAAAATCTCGACATTTTTACCGTGATATCAACTCAGAATGTGACTTCATATTATCCAATATTTAACTTGAAAAATTATTATTTTTAGTTGGGGGTGAAATTTTCCATAGTTTCTAAGCTAGTCTTGAGCCTTGCGCTCTTTAGAAAGCTTTAGGGTAGTATATCAAAACTTTATATGTATCACTTTAGTTTGAAATAAGGAAAAGTAGTTGACTTGATTTTATGTTGTCTCTTAAGTTCTTTTTATATCTTTACTCCCATTTCCTTGGTAGATTCCTAGTTGGACAAAGTATACCTCAGCCATCATTTTAGTGGATTTCATGTTGTTACGACGAGCGCACAAATAGAAATGACAAAAGGCAATCGCAAAGTAGATAAACACCACAGGAATAGTAAAATAAAAGGAACACAAAGATTTACGTGAAAAAAATTTTGTAGGAAAAAAATCACGGGCGAAGGAGGAGAGAACTTCACTATAAAAAAAAGAGAGTACAAAATTTGTGAGTACAATACGTTGTATCGCGTCTAGGGCAAAAAAAAGAAAGAGGCTTTTTAACGGGTTTTGGTTCCAAGCCCTCCGCTATCCACAGTAGACATCCATTTTTTCTTTACAATTTTTTTTTCCAAATTTGTCATACCGCGAAATTGTCGACAAATTGGGACCCAAAATCGAAGTCGATTACTAAATTTCAAGGTACATCTAACAAATCTCCACCTTAACAAAGAATTCTTTTAAATGAAGCAGCAATCATAACTCTCCACCTTCTCCGCAAGCCCCTGAGGGCAGTCCAATCAACAATTCATACTATCAAGTCCAAGCAATGCTTGAACTTGAAAGGAGTAAGAGGTTTCGTTAACATGTCAGCAGTATTTTCTAGAGTGTGCTAATCTTTTTCATTGCATTATCACCTTGAGTAAGAACTTCGCGAACAAAATGATACTTGATATCAATATGCTTTATTCTCCCATGAAACATTTGATCCTTTGTGAGATAAATGGCATTCTGACTATCAGAAAACACTGTAAGTTTCTCACTATTTTTGCTTAATTCACTAAGTAAACATCTCAAGCAAATACCTTCCTTCACAGCCTTCGTAATCGCTATGTACTCGGCCTCCGTCGTAGATAGGGCAATAGTAGGCTGCAAACAGGCTCGCCAACTAACAGCACATCCTCCAAGTGAGAAAACATAACCAGTTAGAGATCTTCTTTTATCAAGATCTTCTGCATAATCTGAATTCACGAAACCTATTAAACCCACTTCAGACCTTCCGAACTCCAAGAAAGCATCAGTAGTACCTCGCAAGTACCTCAAGATCCATTTCACAGCTCGCAAATGTTGGTTTTTCGGGTTTGCCACGTACCTGCTCACCATACTAATAGCATGTTCAAGATCTGGTCTCGTGCAGACCATAACATACATAATACTACCGACTGCACTAGTATAAGGGACTCGTTCTGTGTATACTTTCTCATCATCTGTTTCTAGTGCTAAATCAGCTGAAAGTTTAAAATGTGCAGGAAAAAAGGTGTACTTACAGACTTAGCATCTTTCACACAAAATCGCTCCAACACACAATGAATATATGTCTTCTGAGTTAGCTGTAACTTCTTTATTTTTCTGTTCAGTTGTGTCTCCATGCTAAGTATTTTCTTCGTTGCACCTAAATCCTTAAAATCAAATTCAAATTTTAACTAATCTTTAAGATCATCAACATTAGCCATGTTCTTAGCAGCAATTAACATATCATCAACATAAAGTAGGAGATAAATAAAGGAACCATCATTTAATTTCTTTATATAAACGCAACTATCATAATTGCTGCTATTAAAATTATGGCTAATCATAAATGATCGTGTGCCATTGCCTTGGAGATTGCTTTAACTTATAAAGAGATTTCTTCAATCTGCAAACTTGGTCTACTTTTCCTTCAACCACGAATCCTCGGGCTGCTGCATATAAATCTCCTCCTCCAATTCGCCATACAAGAGAGCTTTCTTCATGTCTAATTGCTCAAGTTCCAGATCATCCATGAAAACCAATCCAAGTAGAACTCTGATGGATGTATGCTTCACCACTAGTGAGAAAACATCATTGAAGTCGACACCCGAAATTTGACTGTATCCTTTTGCAACCAAACGGGCCTTGTATCTGATACTCTCAACTCCTAGTACGCCTTCTTTCTTTTTGAACACCCATTTGTAGCGAACATCTTTCTTTTTCTTAGAAAGCTTCACTAGATCTCATGTCTGATTTTTATGAAGAGATTCCATCTCTTCCTCCATAGCGAGCAACTACCTTGTAGAATCACTTCACGAGACTGTCTCTCTATAAGTGCATGACTCTTCAAGTGCATCTGTCTCTTATGCAGTCACAAATGCATAAGCCACTAGATTTTTTTTCTTCATCTCTCTACGGTGGTCTAATCTCCCTTCTCGGTCAATCTCTGGCTATCAGATAGGTGTCTGTCTATGATGGTGCCTACTACTCTGTAGGATTTGAATCGCTTGAAGTGGTACCGGATCTAGAGTGATCTGACTTTTAGAGTTGGTTTCAAACTCCACCTCGACATTTTTCTTTGTGGCATCGATACCTGTATTACAAGGAACTCACAACTCCTCCTTTCGGGGAAGCATAGCAGTTTCATTAAACTTAACATCTCTAATAATAATAATTTTTTTATTGTTAAGACACCACAGCCTAAAACCTTTAGTGCCGAAAGTATAGCCCATAAATCTGTATTCTAGATCTGGGTTTCAGCTTTTCTTGGCTTACATATGCATAAACAGGACAACCGAAAATTCTCAAATCAGAGTAATTAGGAGGGTGACCAGACCATACCTCTTCTGAAGTTTTGAGATTAATGGAAGTCGATGGAGACCTATTTACCAAATAGCAAGCTATAGAAGCAGCCTCTGCCCAAAACTCCTCACCGAACCTACATTCGAGAGCAAGCATCTTGTCTTCTCAATTAGCATTTTGTTTATATGTTCTGCCATGTCGTTTTGCTGTGGTGTGTAGGCAACTGTACGATGTCTCTCGTTTCCTTCATTCTTGCAAAACTCATTGAATTCTCCTGAATAGATCTTCAAGCAATTGTTGGTGTGAAGCGCTTAATTTGCTTTACTATCTGCTTTTCAATCAAGGCCTTCCACTTCTTGAAGGTCTTGAATACATCACTCTTCTGCAACAAAAAGAACGTTCAAACCTTCCTTGAATAATCATCTATGAAGGTCAACATGTATCTAGCACCATCTTTAGAGGGCACCAGTGCCGCCCCCATAAATCTAGGTAGATGTAATCAAGCATTCTTTTGGTTCTGTGGACTATCTTGCTAAAGTTGACCCTCTTCTAGTCCCAAATACACAGTGTTTGCAAAATTCTAGACTTCCTATGTCACGCCTCGGGCCCCAGCGGAAGCCTACCTGGTGCGTGCACAGACCCGCCATGTGCACTAGGCATCCCCTGGTGCATGCAAGGCGTCTATAACAAACAATATGAAAAGAGCAAGAGAAAGAAAAATCCATACATTCTACATGAGGTAATCAGAGCGTACAAAAGTATACTACAAAGTAAGTCAAAAGTTTACTACAACTAACCAATTCACAAGATATACAATAAGTTTCAATCAAAAAGTACATCTTATGAACGCAAGTTGGTCTCTATACAAAATATACAAGTACACATTTCACAACTAAAATAAAAAAAAGGTGCATCAGGTCCACCAATAGCGACACCGGAGTAGGCTCTAGCTAGTCGTTATCCCCTTGCCGCAATTCCTAGCCTCTCCCGCAGTGGAAGGCTCTGTAACAAAACAAACAACCAATGGGGGTGAGAACTATTAAACAATAGTTCCCAGTGGGTAAGCCGCTGAGAATAGCGAAATATACTACTAGGTCAACTGAAGAAAAAGATAGTAAATAGCTAAAATAAAACCTAATATATAAGCTGAGATAAAAATGTTCTAATACTATCATGCATACAAGTATGTAATAACCCACATGTATGTCCAACTTCATGTATGCATCTAGTAGTTATGATGTACGATATCAAGTTCAGTTTACTTTAACACAATCATTAGGGAATTACACATGATAGAGTGCTAGCTTGTGTCATGTCTAATGGTCCCGTAGTAGTCAACATTCTCCCTCTAGGAATGAGCCTCCCCCACGGCGTCCCACTTCGGCGCCCAATCCTATACAGCGAGCATGATCATGTCGCTAGGCTAAACTCCGGAGTGCCAACTTGTAGGGAGGGACCCTCACAAGCATGTGCGAAAGCACAAGGGCAAGCAAGCATGGTCATATGCTTCATGCCAAGGATATAGAGCCTCAATCGTCATGTCTAAAACATGAAATTTCAACTAACAACCTAAAGGTCGAATACATTGTCATAAACGTCATATCTAGTCTCTTAACTTGTTTTAAGTACATTACACTTAACATTACAACATATCTTTAACATGCAAGGTGTCATATCTCAACTGAAGCAAGTAAAGGATTTGCCATTCAAGTCTCAAACAAATAACTAGCTCCACTAATCATGAAGTGTTACATATGTATAACAACTCAACTATAGCATGCATGAGGACAATTTATTTATGCTATAACCAAATGAATTGCATATTATTGACTAACTCATGTAGCCTCTATTACATACAGAATGAAACTTATCATGTATGGGGTGACCAAACCATATGTTCAAAAATTCAAAAATGCCATTAATTGTATTCTAAAGCATCAATTAAGCCCTATAAACATAGTAGGAGACAAAAGGGGAGTTCACCAATTTCGGTGAAGTCAAACCCACTGGATAGCTATTAAAAGCCCGATCGTTTCACAAACGGAGTTGCCCTCTAGACCTCTTGCGCCCTAAGAAAAATTTTCAATGGATTACAAACTTCTAAAAAGCTCATTACGAAATTCACCAAAAATCAAGAAGAAAATAGGTGAAAAATACCTTAAACCAAGAAAAACTTATCCAAGCTCCAAATTAGAGCAATGAGGCTTCAATTCCAACCTATAAAAGTATTCTAGACCCATCAATTTCAACGCAAAAGCTCACAATTGAAAAGCCCTAAAATAAACCCTAGATATTACAAAACTTGGTTTTCTATCAAAACCTTCATGAATCTCTTAAGTAGAAGGTAAAGGAAAGTTACTAACCTCAAGCAAAGCTCCAATCCAACCTTAGAAAAGTTAGGGTTGAAGCTTGGGCCTCAAACAACTCTCTTCTTCAAGTTCAAGCTTCACTCAAAGTCCTAGGTGCATGCATCCATGAAGGAGATGAAAGAGAAGAAGAAGAAGAATTCATGGATGAGAGGGTTTTGGTGAAGAAGAAATCCAAGAGAAAGGAGAGAAAAACTCATCTTTTCCTTTCTCTTGCACTTTCCAAATGAGAGGAATAGAGGGAGGTGAAGTGGGTTAAAACCCACTTGCATAGTATCCACTTAGGTCCCTCAAAAAGAGAGAAATAGCTTTCCCCTCGAAATAGTCCCAGACTGTGCAGGGTCCGGACCCTCCAGTAAGGTCCGGACCCCGTAGGTCCAAACTTGTGTTCTGCGCAGACAGTGTCCGGATCCTCCCTTCAGGGTCCGGACCCCGTAGCTGGT
This sequence comes from Puya raimondii, assembly GCA_016920855.1. NCBI lineage: Eukaryota > Viridiplantae > Streptophyta > Magnoliopsida > Poales > Bromeliaceae > Puya > Puya raimondii. Next base: position 128,269,066 of record JABWPP010000050.1, read on the forward strand.
AATCTGCACTGCGCACGCAAGGTCCGAATCCTCTCCCAAGCTCCGGACTTTGATCTTTGGTACAATAAAAAGAGTATCAAGGTCCGGATCCTTAAGCCAAGGTCCGGACCCCAAGGCTAGAAAAGCTCAGGTATGGCTTATCTCAAAAATCTCGTTTTCGTGTTAATCCGCTCGAAAAGTTCTAATACCTCTACTACATTACCAAAGTCTCTCCAACAACACCAAGTGTTGGTTCTCTCACTAGAACCTCGCAATTTACTGAAGTTCACTGTACTACATCCTATATTTTGACCACAAAGGAATCCTCGCTTGCTCAGCATTGTCAAACCTCGTTTGCTTATATGTCCCAGTCTCATATGCCAAAATTTAATGACATCTGAATCAGACATAGATGAAGAGGATACTATAGCTCCATTTATCACAGTAGACCCTTGCAACACGTACAGTTTTTCTTCTTGCTTCAGAATTCCATCTCCGCCAGTGTATCTATATTCTTTAGAGTCAATGGTGCTCAAAGAGATTAAATTTTTCTTCAGTTGTGGAATATATCTGACATCAGTGAGCGTTCTGATTATGTCGTCAAATATCTTGATGTTCACTGTTCCTCGTCCAACAATTTTATAGGATACATCATTGCCCATCAAGGCAACTCCACCATTAACAGCTTCGAAAGTGCAGAATCAGTCCCTGTTGGGACACATGTGGAACAAGCACACAGAATCAAGGATCCACTCTAAGCTGGCTCTGGATTGATCATTGCAAACCAGCAAAAGATTTCTTTCACTGCTATAATCTTCCGCTACACTGGCTTCTGCAGATTTCGAACTATCTTTTCCCTTTTGATTACCTCTTCCTTCAGTATGTTCCTTTCTTTTCAGCTTCAAACAGTTCACCTTAATGTGGCCCTTCTTTTTACAATAATCGCAAATGAAGTTCTTGTGCCTAAATTTAGACCAAGCTCTCTCTGTATTGTCACAAAAATTTCTCTACTTTGACCTTTCTCTTGTAAACAAACCCTCTGCCTGATTTTCAATGGTACCACTCATCTCTTTATCGATCCTCTCTTTCGAGAGGAGGGCAGTTGAGATGTCTTCCAAAGAGATGGTATCACGTTCGTACAGTATAGTATCTTTAAAATTTGTATGAGAAGCTGGCAGAGAACATAAAAGTAATAGTGCTAGATCTTCATCATCATACTTAACTTTCATCATCTCCAAATCAGTTATTATTTTTCAAATTCATCAAGATAGAGTTTGTTGATAAGGCTTTTCGTCATGCACAACGACTCCAGCTTTAGCCATAAGCCCGTAGCAGTTTTCTTTTTAATGACATGCTGTAAAATCTCATTCAAAGATGTAGTTGGATTTGCGTAAGGGCCTTCCGGTTCATCTTCTCCTTTTTCGCCTGACTAAGGGTTGCACGCATTTTCTCCATCCCAAGCGGTACATCTTCTAGGTCTATATAAGCTAGTATTATGCACATCTTCACTTGCAATAACGTAAACCTTGTGTTGTGGTAGAGCAAAGAGAGATCATACTTCACGGATGCCATTGATGAAGAAACCCCTCATCGACGAACCAAGGTCTCTGATACCAGTTTTTTACGACGAGCACACAAACAGAAACAACAAAAGGCGATCGCAAAGTAGACAAACACCACAAAAATAGTAAAATAAAAGAAACACAAAGATTTACGTGGAAAACCCTTTGTAGGGAAAAGATCACATGTGAAGGAGGAGAGAACTTCACTATGAAAAAAAAAGGGAGTACAAAATTTGTGAGTACAATATATTGTATCGCATCTAGGGCACAAATAAGAAAGAAATTTTTTAACGGGCTTGGGCCGCCCTCCGCTACCCATTACAGACATCCATTTTTTTCACAAAATTCTTTTCCAAATTGGCTCAAAATGGCCTTCTACAATAATATCTCTTGGATTAATTGTCTTTAATGACAATTAATTCATTCCAAGTTAACTACATTCTCTTCTATCTTTTGCTGTTAAACAAAATAAAAATTAAAAAACAGTTGACTAGCTAACTTTGTAGGAGCTAGCTATCTGAAACCTCATCTTATTTGCCTGATCTTTTATTTGCTATGTCAAACTCCGGAACGCTTAATTTTTTTTTTTTTAATGCTATATATATTAGGTTTGATTACCTTTCTTCTTCTTCTTCTTCTTCCAAATATCAAGTTAGCTCCTAAACTTTAATATCAAAGAATAGGAAATAAAACTCTTGGGACAACAAAATACTCACGAGACTCTATCAAACAATTTAAGCGACCACATCCTTGCACTTTCGAGAGGGCGAAAACACCAATTTAATTGTTCCTTATACCAAAAAAAAAAAGAGAAAGTTCCCTTAGGAGCAATAAAGGGGCGTTTACTTAATTAGAATCTCAAAAATTAATAGTTTTTTATTCTTTATTATAGGGGGAAAAAAAGTTTCAAATGTGTCCCTACGCAAGCTAGTTTTCCAGCTCATATTGTTAAACAATTATCTATTTATTTCGGATTGATTTTGGGGTTAATTATGACAAGATATAACTAAATCAAGAAACTTTTTTTAATAAATAAATAGGTTAATTGAAATGGTCCTTTGAATGTCATAATCTTTTTTTTTTCCTTTTCTTTTTTGGTTTGACACCATGCACTTTGCTTTTCTATGTTATTGATATAAAAGTTGATAAAACGGATATATTGATTTTTCTTTTCTTTTCTGATGCATTGAATTCACATATTTGTCAACTAAAGAAAGAGTGGGAAAAGAAAAAATTGCCAAAGATAGCATCTAAGTATTATTAGCATAATTTAGGTTTATTTTTTCTTTGCGCACTAGCCCATTAAACCTTTGGATATTACTTGAAAGTCCCTCAATTCAAAATTGTTGATGTATGCACATATGAAGAATATTTTGCAAATATTTCCGAACTTAATTTACAGGGAAATGATATTAATATATATATCTATTATTGCTAAGAACACATGAGATTCACCCAGAAACCTTTGATATATCAAGATCATAAGGAGTTGGCACAACAGCATACACAAATATATTTCTCTATTTTATAGTGGAATAGCAGAAGTTATATCTTTTCAAATCATTGTTATCTACATATGGTGATGTTTCATACAAAATTTAACGCATTTTTTTTCATTACACTTTTTCACCGGACAAAATGCACTCTCGATCCCCACAATCAGAAACAGAGCTTCAATCTAGTGAAATTCAATGTGTAAATAGTGACCAAATTCAATATGAAAATTAGCTCTATTGACGATTATATTTATTTTTAAACACTAATATTGTGATGGTAACTAACTACGTACTTTCTCAAACTAGCTATAATCCACACATTCTCTACCATATTTAACTGCATTATGATATAAAACTACCTGGTGCACTTCACTCGAAAAAATGGATAATTTTTTTTCTTAAAAAGAAAAAAAAAACTATTTGTATATCTTACACCAAGGCCAGACAAGAGTTTAGATTAGCCTTTTTGGTTTTTTAATATTTTAAAAAACTGATAAGACCACAATTAAAAAAAGTGCATCATTAAATAATAAAAAAGGTTCACATAGTTTTTTAGTATTTAAAATACAAAAAATGATAAGATCATTGTGAAAAAAAGGTGATCATTAAACGATAATATTATAAGAGCTAAAATACAGAAAACTTTTCTGTAAATATATATTTTTTTTACTTTTTGCGTGACTTTCAAAAACCTAGATTATACTCTCTCAAAATTTTACGTTGATGTATTTATCCTCCTCTATTAGGGTTTAGAGTTTATCAGGGTTTCGTCACTATTCCGTCTATTTCTTATAATTCATATAAAAAATACCCTTAAAAATAATAGAGGTATACTAAAAATTTATTTTTTTCTTATAGAATTATAAGTAAGGATAATTTTATCATTTCGCCCTCTTCATTTATCTGTATATCTGAAAATATTTTTAAAATTTTAAAAGGGAAAACCTAGATTTTTTTAAAAATTAGGAGAAAAATAAAAAAGAGGGTTTTTATATAAACACTAGTCATGTGACTAGTGGACAACACCCCACCCATTGGATGGGTGGGGTGTAACTTGTACAACCCTAATGGGGTGTACAGTAGCATTTTTCTTTGAGAAAATTTTAAATACCATCCATGTGGTTTCGCACTTTCTCACTTTAGTATTCTGTGATTTAAAGTGTATCACTTTAGTACCATGTGGTTTCGTTTTTCTCTTTTTCTTGTTATTTTCATTAATTTTTTCGCTAATAGAAAAAATTTTAGATAACCCAACTCTGGTTGATCGAATATTTATTTTTGTACCATGTGATTTTAACTTTCTCACTGATTTAACGAAAAAAGTAATTAAAGGAATAAGGAAAAGAGAAAAACAAAATCATAGGGTACTAAAGTGATACACGCACTTTAAACCACAGGGGACTAAAGTGAGAAAATGCGAAACCACAAGGGTTGTATTTGAAGTTTTTTTTTTTTCTTATATAAAAGTTTATGTATTTTAGCCTTTTTTTTGTTTAAGTATATAGCCTTTTGGTGGTCGAATCCCCAATCTATATTGCTAATGTATATCGATATTACTTTTGATGGTTTACCTTCAGACCAATCTTTATCCATAGAAATATAAATTTTCAGTGCTGTTCCATTAAGCATGCAACAGTTTGCTAGGTCAAAAATGGCCTCACAGGACACAAGCAGCCAACCAGTACAATCTTAGCACATTTATATACCAGCCGGCTTACATGTATGCATCCATTCCAGTCTGACAACAGACATTCATCCTCTGTGGCAGAAAATCTCAAGAGCTTGATCAATCTGACTTAGATTACAACTACTTCATAGCTGATCATGAGGCCTGGCAGCAGTGAAGTGCTCCTGCTGACGCCGACGCGGCTCGACGAGGCGGCCGAGCTGCGGTGGTTCCAGTCCTGCCTGCAGTGGATGTGCATGGACCACCAGCCGACGGCCGGCTGGCATGCCGCCGTCTCCTGCATCCTGTTCGCCATTTTGGCTCTCGCCGTCCCCGCCTTCTCGCACTTCGTCCTCTCCTTCGACCCCGACCGCCGCCCCTACGACGCCGTCGTCCAGATCGCGCTCTCCGCGGCCTCCGCCATCTCTTTCGTCTGCCTGTCTGCCGTCATCCGCCGCGTCGGCCTCCGTCGCCTCCTCTTCCTCCACAAGCTCCGCCACGAGAGTGACCGCGTCCACGCCGGCTACACCGCGCAGCTCAACCGCTCGTTCCACCTCCTCGCCTGCTTCGTCCTGCCGTGCTTCGCCGCCGAGGCCGCCTACAAGGTACCTTCTATTTCGCCATTTTTGCGGTACTAATTAACCGCGACCATTTGATTTGAAATAAATTTTATTGATAATGCCCTTTTAACCAGTTTTTTCATTCAATTCCTTTTAGAAAATAAACAATCGTTTTTTTTAATTTCTGTTTTTAGGCTATTAGATTATGATGGCCTGAATACAGTTGAAAGAATAAAAAGATTATTTTGAAATGGACCGTGCGACCGACCGTCCCTAGTGCAAGTGGCAAAGGACTTGATGGTTGGTACCTGAGGTCCCAAATTCGAATCATAGTTGATTCACATTTCTAGCTAAGTTTATTTCTAAAAAAAATAAACGAAGCGATTAGCATGCTACCTTTCTCTCAAAAAAAAGAAATGGACCGTGCGTGAACATTATTTTTCTAAGAAATTGATGCCTGCAATTTTTATTTATTTTTTATTGGATAATATTATATTTTTCTAGAAGAGATATTGTTAACTGACATAAGTTGCTGGTGAAGCATTGAAATAAAATCCTCTATTCATCAAATGAATATAAATCAAATTAAATTAAACAAAGTTAGTTAAAAGGATCTCAATAAAAAAATTTAAAAAAAAGTTAAGGGGCATGGTTTAAGACGATACCTATAATTTAGGGGTTTCCTTACATTTTTCCATCCTTTCCACCCATATACTTATATTATTTAATAAAAAAAAATATTACTAATTAATGTATTATATATTAGTTTATTTACTAATCAACTAGATAAATAATGGACCATTTTATTTATTAATTTTAATAAATATTCAATTAATTGACTATTTGAGTAATTAATTTAATATTTATAATTATTCAGCTAATTATAAAAATTGACTATTTAGTTTGTTTATGTAATAACTAATATTTATATTGATTAATCAATTAATATTTTGACTAATCTAATTAATTGAATAATTAACTAATTTATTTATTAATAATTTATTAAAATAATTTATTAATTATTAATTTATCAAATTATTTATGGTTACTTAATTTACTAATTAACAAGACTCACGATTAATTAATTAACATCTATAGTACTCATGATTAATTAATTAATTAAATTATTATTTAATTGATATTTTGATGTTAATTAATTAGATAAAATATTATTATTTTAAAACTGTAATTACTCTTATTCCTACTATTCTTATCTAACTATTCAAATACTATTTTTTTTTTTTTTACAGAAACAATCTAATTTTCATCAAAACATAAAATTGGTCTTAGCTCCAGATGAATAACCAAAAATAACTCATTTTTGACCCGAAGGGTACATTAGAGTTTGTCATTTTAATATTTCACCAATAATCAAACTCTTCCTCACGTACGTGTGAGCTGGAAAGTTTTGATTAGGAATGTGAACGGGTGGGCGGATTGTCACCAAATTTGACCATCAAATCCGAAACCAGAAATTTGAACATGAATCCGACGGATTTTAAAAATTCGTATCCAATCCGAACCCGACCAAAAATTTGAAATTCGTACCCGAACACGAAAATCCGAACCCGAAACAACTATTTCTCTTTACAATGTTTCAAGACATATTATATTAAATCTAAATTTTAAAAATACAAATTCAAATATATAATCAAACAATTATATATATATATATATATATATATATATATATATATATATATATATATATATATTTAAAATCAATTCGGGTTCGGGTTGGATTCAGGTTCAGGTCGGGTACAGTCAAAAAAATTTATATCCGAATTCAAGTCTGTTGGATTTTCATTTTTAATATTCATATTCGAAACTATATCTGTTTAGTATCGAATAAATTCGCTACGTCCGAATTCAGATGCGGTTAAAATTTCGAGTATCAATACCCATTGACATACCTAGTTTTGATAGCTTCACAGATCGAACATCGAACAAAACGTCTACAAAATTCTGAGTTGAATAGTAGATGGGCGAGTTTGGATTTAATATACTCTAATAACATTAGAAGCAAATAAATTATAGAATAAATTTCATATATACCCTTCATCCCATCTTGGATTATATGTAAACCTCTCTAAAAGTGTCAATATAAAAATAAAAAAAAATCTCTTATTTAGAGAAACTATCTGTCACGCCCCGCCAGCCCTTTGACACCAACTAGGTGGAAAGGATAACCGCACGGGCGCATGCCCCAGACCCGCCGAACGGATATAATCTTTTCTACCCGCCCAAGGCGTCACAATACAAGCTTATCCACAATATTCCAATTAGGAACGGAGCACAAGAGTTGCACAAGGAAAGCATTAACATAAAGAAGTTCTACTTCTATTACATCACATGGCACAATATACATGTCCCAAATTTTTCTTTTCTTTCTTTCATTCCATACACTATGTTCCAAAATTATGGAATATACAAATTTCATACATATAATGAAAATCCCCTATGCTGTCATCGTCCAAAGCTAAGGGTACATTCTATGTGTCACCAAAATGGAAGGGCCGCTAACTAGAGAGCTAAACCCTTGCCTCGCTCCGCCGCCTCACTCGCGGAAGGACCTGAAAAATGTGGGGTGAGAACTATAAACATAGTTCCCAGTGGGTAAGGCCACCCAAGAGAGAAGCTCGACCCACCAGGTCCAAAGAAACACCATATGCATAAGTTAGATCACATATAACTATGCAACAATTATTTACATGCTTGTAAATAAACATAAAGGATGCAACCAAATGAAATAAAATTTATCATTCTCTCCTAAGTTCATCCTATGTCTCACATTGACTAAGTTCATTTACTTGTCATTTACTTATGGTTTCGGAATCGCCGTCTCACCATAATTGTTCCAACATCGAAGGAGTGAACTCGTCACCTCCTAGTTCGAGTAGCGAACTCGTCGCATACTCGGGATAGCAAAATCGTCGCCTACCCCGTCTCAACACCGCCATTACATGGTATGGATAGCGAACTCGTCGCATATCCGGGATAGCAACCTCGTCGCACATCCCCTCTCGACACCGCCAACTCAAGGCGAGGTAGCGAAATCGTCGCCTACCCGGGATAGCAAACTCGTCGCACATCCCGTGTCGGTACGGCCAACTCATGGCATGGTAGCGAAATCGTCGCCTACCCGGGATAGCAAAATCGTCGCACATCCCGTCTCAATACGGCCAACTCATGGCATGGTAGCGAAATCGTCGCCTACCCGGGATAGCAAAATCGTCGCACATCCCGTTGTTCACGTTTTTCACTTACCAACCTAAGTCTCATGACCTTAGGTTCAAGTCATTAAGTCTCGCCTATGTTCAATAACACTAGGCTTACTTTCTCATTATCAACCTAGGTTCCATGACTCTAGGTTCCAATCTCATGTCAAACCTATGTTCAATGACACTAGGTTTCAATCTCACATGTTTCAACCTATGTTCAATAACACTAGGTTTAATCCTCACATGTCCCAACCTATGTTCAATAACACTAGGTTTCAATCTCACATGTCCAACCTATGTTCAATAACACTAGGTTTAACCATACATGCAACCATGCAACAAATATTAATATTTGAATTATACTTGAAATATACATCATGCAATAGGATCTCATTGTTCAACCTATCATGATTTTTACTTTTGCCAACATGCAAATTCTAGGGTTCACAACACATACCATTTTATCTTTAATTGGATATTTACCCTAGACATGGAAGTGACCTAATCACTTCGGTAAACACAAACCCACCTCAAGAGCTTCCGAATTCTTGTATTCTTCAAGCTCCTAAGTGTCCAAGCTTTGAGTTCTTGCTTCAACCCAAGCTTTTACAAGAAAACGGTTCGTTACTCATTACGAACCCTAAATTCAACTCAACATGTAGAATCAAGTGTTCTAACATGATTTCCTATGCCTCAATTGCAATTTCCGAAGGTCCAAATATTTTTAGAACCTCTCATTGCAAAAGCCTCAAATCTACCTAGGGTTTGCATGCATGCAAGCCAAACCCTAGATTTCATGGCCAATCTCTCATATTTTGTGCTTTAGATTGCCAAGGGTTCCCAAAAACCTCATTTCAAAGGATTAAATCCAAGGTTTGAACCCAAAACGTGAGGTACTAACCTTAATCACGAAATCCCCAAGCTCCTTCTTGCACCAAGAAGCTTCTTTTCTCCTTTGGAAGCTTTTTCCAAGATCAATCCACCCTTTTCTCCAAGTTTTGGAGAAATCTCTAGAGAGAGAAAGTGGAGAAGATGAAGAGGAGAAGTGGAGAAGAAGATGACTGAGAAATGGGGGTGTTCCCTGCCTTTCAAACACCTCCACGAGTGTGAAAAGACCAAAATGCCCCTCTCCACACTTAATACTCTCAACCAGCCAAAACTGGGCATTGTATACTGGTATGCGCATATGCATACCGGTATACCTCAGAAATCCCGCAGAATCCCGAGAGCTGGATTTACTGTTTCAGCCATCGCGTACCGGTATCCTATTTCACATACCGGTATACAGTGACATTCCGGTATTTCCCGGAGAATTCCGCAAAACCCGAGAGCTGGGTTTTCGGTTCAACCACGGCATTCCGGTATTCCCTATGCACGTACCGGTACTATTCACTCCAATTCCGGTATTGGAGTTCACATACCGGAATCCAGTGCAGACTTTCCAAGTTCAGTAGTTTTGACTTTTCGAAGTCCATTTTCGCGCCTCACTCGCGCCGAAAACACTTCGCACAGGTCCCGAACTTGGCCAAAGCCTCACATATAGCCTCTCATGCTATTTTTCCACCGGAACTCTACCATTTGTAGAAGTTCGGTACGGTGCACTGAAATTCAGTGTACTACACTATCGTAAATACCCAAATTGATAAAAATTCATTAAGAGACTAAATAAAATTTCTATTGTGCCCATCATCTTTTATCTATACCTTTTTAATTAATTTAAATATTAATTTATTTGAAAATATTATAAGTATAATTGAATGTATACCAAATTAAAACTAATTAATTGCAACAAACTACACTATACAAATAGTAAATACAAAAATCATATTAATTTAGACAAAGAAGAAAATAGATTTACAAAAAAAAAGTATAACATATTTTTAGTTTGGCTAAATTACAGAAAAACCCCCTGTCAATACCCGCTTTTTCACTTTCCCCCCCTATCATTTAAAAACCTACACTTTGCCCCCTTGTAAAATAAAAAATGTACACAGGGGGGTACGGTGTTAACTTTGATGGCAAAATGACCAAAATACCCCTCCGCCCTCCGCCCTTCATGCCTCACCCTCTCCCTCCCGCGCTCCCCCGACCCCTCCTCCGCCACCACCACCTCGCAGCATCCCTCCTCCTCGCCGCGGCCCTCTTCCTCCACTTCCTCTCCTTCTTCGTCGTCCTCCTCCACCGCCGCCGCCGCCGCCGCCTCTGCCGCGCCTCCTCTACCGCGAGCGGTGGCGCCGCCTCTGCTGTGGCGGAGGAGGAGTGGGACGGGGACGGGGACGGGGACGGGGAAGCCGTGCTGGCGGAGGACGCCGACGGCGAGGCGGGGGACGGTGAGGTCGGCGCCGAGGTGGAGGAAGAAGTCGGAGAGGAGGAAGGAGATGGGGACTCGAGGGTATTTTGGGTATAAAAATATATATAATAATATTTTATTAACGGAACCCTAACGGAACACTGACGGCAGGGGGCAAAGTGTACATTTTTTATTTTACAAGGGGGCAAAGTGTAGGTTTTTAAATGATAGGGGGGGAAAGTGAAAAAGCGGGTATTGACAGGGAGGTTTTCTGTAATTTAGCCTTTTAGTTTTCATTAATTATTTATTATAAGTAATTAAAATGAGACTTATATGATATTGACAAAAATAATAATAACAAACTTAGTGCGCAAAAAGTACGTTCATAAATTGAATCTTAAAGAAAAATCGAGTTATTTTTCTATTAAAAATAAATTTATTACCCCTATATGATACTATACAATTATTTATAATTAGGTATTATTAGGGATAAATTAGTCCAAAATTCTTAATCAATATGGTGGAGGGCATTTTTGATATAATTCATTAATTTATAGGGGCAAAAATAATATATAAAATTTTGAAGGGATATCCACGATATTTTATAATTTTTTTGAGGGACACATTTGAAACTGTCCCAAAATTATTTTTTCGCAAAATACTAACTCAAATTAAATAAGTTGAGAGGTTGAATACTAAAATTAAAATTTTAAAAAATTAGATTATTGACTCAAAATGTTATACAGTTCGAATAAGTTTTATACGTTTTTACTTTTTACATAATGCCAAGCTTAAGCCTGTCAGAGGAAAGGAGAGGAGAGGACGGTATTTTTATATTTTTATATTTGATACTATTTTATTGTCGACAGGTGTGGTGGTACTGCACCGGCGCCGGGCGGATACCGTTCCTGGGGAGCGCAGTGCTGAGCGACGTGGTGGCGTGCGCAATGGAGCTGGCGTCGTGGGTCTACCGCACGGCCGTCTTCCTGCTGACGTGCGTGCTCTTCCGGGTGATCTGCTACCTGCAGCGGCTGCGGCTGCACGACTTCGCGACGGTGCACTTCGCGGAGCACGCGGAGGCGGAGGCGGTGCTGCGGGAGCACCTCGACATCCGGCGGCAGCTGAAGATCATCAGCCACCGCTTCCGCGGCTTCATCGTCGCCTGCCTCCTCACCGTCACCGCCAGCCAGTTCGCCTCCGTGCTGCTCATCACCCGCAAGCAGTCGCAGGACGACCTCTTCAACACCGGAGAGCTCGCTGTAAGTAGCACATGTATGATCACTCTGACTGATATGATAGCATTATCCAAAATTAAATACCAACTCATACTTTTGTGTCCTCACAAGTGCAGCTATGTTCGATCGTGCTCGTGACGGGACTCCTGACGTGCCTGCGCAGCGCAGCCAAGATCACGCACCACGCGCAGGCGCTGACGAGCCACGCTGCAAAGTGGCACGCCTGCTGCACCATCGATTCCTTCGATGAAGTCGAACCCAACGGATCGTTCGTCCAAGTTGTACCGGCTGCTAACCCTAGCTCCCTGCATCCGGAGTACACCGTAAATGAGGATGAGTCTCCTGAAGACACCGCAGACGACAACGACGACGACGATTTGCTGGAGGACACGAAACTCGTGCACCCGCACGCACACACCATTTCCTTCCAGAAAAGACAAGCGCTGGGTAAGTAACGTAACTTATAACACCTATGGGTTTGGCTCAAGTAAAAAGTACACTAATACCAAACTGCCGCATATATCAAAGAGCCTATTTGAAGTGAAAGATGCATGTATGGCTCAAGTAGAGCGTTCATAAGAGTTTGTTGGTACATTCCCGCGTCGTCAAATTCTACCACGCCGGCCATCTCTTACTTGCTTAATAGGCCGGCAAATTTTCTGCAAACTCAGTGCGTAGAAAATTTCTATATATATAGCAGATAATAAATGCGAGGTATATTCCCACCGTTGTCTCAGTCTCCGCAAGATCAATAACAATGGCTAATTACTAGTATTGCTATGGACCTTCTAACATTGTCTTTATAAACTGCTGATGTGTTGGCATGCACAATACGAAGATATTTAATATGCACAAAAGTCATTAGTATATAAATAAATTTGAGCCTAAAATAATTCTTTTCCGGGAGCGAAAATATTTTGATTTGAATGGTGTTGCAGTGACATATTTGGAGAACAACAAAGCAGGGATCACGGTGTACGGCTACACACTGGATAGGACGTGGCTCAACGCCATTTTCATGGTTGAGTGGACGCTCTTCCTCTGGCTCTTGGGCAAAACCATTGGGATCTCCTAGAGCTTAATACATAAATTAGATGGATCTTATTTTTAATTTCCTTTCTTCTTTTCTCTTGTGTGTGCAGATTCTTTTGTATTATTATTCTCATGCATACATCCTCGATCCTTGCAGAAATTAAGAGCCATATTTCCCTGCTCTTATTTTTCCAAGTCCCCTGTTCATGATGGCTTCAGTGTGGCGTTAATAATGTTGTAATTAATTAACTTCATCAAGACCCGGTTTGCGTGTGCGTGTATTGTTTGGTTCCGAGATAAGTAATTTTAGGCTATTCCTGAGATAGCTATAATTATTAGAATAAACAGGAATAAAATTAATTTTGCGTTTGGATGAAAATTAAGCTTTTCTCGAGAATAAAAAAAATAGTGTTTAGATGGTTTGATTGGAATAGCGAGAATAAGAATAATCATAGTTTTATAAAATAATATTTTATGTAATTAATTAGTACAAAATATTAATAAGTAATAACTCAACTTATTAATCTACTAATTAATTATGAATATTGCTAAAAAACCCTTAATATTAATTAATAAATTAATTGGTAATTAATAATTTAATTAATCACAAATAATTTAATAAATTAATAAATAAATTAGTTAATAATAGTCAGATAATTAATTAAGAAAATAATTAAATTACTCAAAATATTAATCTATTAATCAATATAAGTATTAGTTATTGACTAACTATACTAAATAATTAATTATTTAATTAGCAAATTAATTAATAATGAATTAATTACTCAAATAATTAATTAAATATTTATTAGAGTAATAAATTAAGTAGTTAATTACTCATCTAGTTAATTAGTAAATAAATTAATATATAAAATATTAATTAAATAATATTTTATTATAAATTTAGCTTTGATATTTTATTATTTTATTATTAATTAAATATATTATGTCTATATAATTTATGTTTAACTATATTTATAATGTTAATTAAGTTTGGTATTAAGCTTGGAATAGCGCTATTCTGTCAAAATGGTGGAATATTTAATCCCAGCTATTCCGGAATAACCAAGAATAGTGAAGTTTGATCGAGATAAAATATACCGGCCAAAAATCATCACGTTTGGCGGAATAGCGGGGATAACTAAAGTTATCCCCGCTTAACCCCCCAACCAAACGGGGCCTTAGTTATCTCCAAATTATTAGGTAACAAATACAGCGAGTTACCTATTTTTTGAAATTTATATATAACCTATATCATGGAAATTTTGAGTCTTTCTTGCTCTTTGTAAACATAAGGCAAAAAATCTCATATTACAACAAATATTCTCATTACCATAAATGCTCTCATGATTGTGATTATTACCATATATGCTCTCATTCACCTTCCATATTCCCCCTAATTATTTATCATATTTATCATTTATTCTTTTCCGTTTTGGTTGATTGATTGGATATTCAAATACTTATCATGTAAGCCTTATGCTTATATTATATATGTTGCATATAGGAAGTGGAATTAAATTTTCTATCCAACTAGTACTCACAAAACAATGGGGAAATAAACAAAAATAATTTCAAAAGTGACATGTTAGCAAGTCATGTTACCACATTTTTAGTTCCCATGATCCATGTCCCCATTACTAACAAACCACTAACTCACAACTTAGTACAAAGTAAAAACTAACACCTAAAAACACTCGACTAATAAGATCATGGAGAACATGTCCCTAGACCACTTCTCCTCACTTATAAACCACTTTGAACACTAACTAGATCATGGAGAATGTGTCACGCCCCGGGGTCCAGCACAACCCGGGCTCGCCAACAGATCCGCCGCATACACAAGGAACCCTGTGTAGACGAAGCGATAGAAACACTTGTAAACAATACAAGAACCACTACTAGAGAGTAACAAAGCTACTAAAATAGAAATACATAGTTACATGTACATACATGTAATTCAAGGTCTATATCATAAACCAAAAGTACAACATCAACACCTCACAGCTCTCAACAGATGAAACAAAATACAACTATATGTACATGACTATAGACAACCACAGTCTCCAAAATGGTACTCCTCTAGCTCGACGACCAGGGTAAACAGGAATCTAGCTCGCGACTCACTTATCTCGATCAGTAGTAGCAGCAGCAACCGAAGACTTTGTAAGAAAAAGTGGCAACAATGGGTGTGAGAACTACTGTAAAACAGAATAGTCCTTAGTGGGTACCGTCACCGACCCCAACGGCCTACCCACTAAGTTTACAAGGCAATAATAAAGTTGGTAGATAAAATAATAGTAAGATAAGCTGGAAGAAACTCTACAGCTAATATGTCACTACACTACCACTACTCATGTCATGCTCTCTGTAGACATATGCATCATTAGCTGAGAAACAGTCACCACTGACCCAATCCAAGCCCAGCATGTGCCTAAGCTACTGCACGCACCATCCACGGGGATGGCCAACCAAAGTAGAATGCCCAAAAGGGCTGCTGCGACATTAACGCAAGAAAGCCAAACTCCGGAGCGGCACTCGAGGGCGCGACCCTACCGAGTATAGAAGCGTGTCTCTGTCGAGCTCAATCAGGCTCATGCAGGTTGTAGTCAATGCAAATGCTCAAATGGGTCAAAGAACTAAAACTCGCGTGCCCTCGGCACAATCTGATGCAAAAAAAGTAAAGATCTAGATCCACCGTCAGTCCGAACGGCACCCGACAACACGAAACAGCCTAAACACTGCTGTAAAATTCACTCGGCATCTAAGCACGAGCGTAATCTCAACCTACTCTAATCTAAGTATCCGCGACGTACTAACAACGGCGATACAATAGTAAAAACAGCTCCTGAAGCTAAATCTGATTAAATAAATGACAAATTCAATGTATAGGTTTTCTCCTAAGTCAATTTCCAATTCAGCATGTAGTAATATCTAAAATATCTAAATCATACTTCCAATTCAGATTTCATATAATAACATGCAAATCTACAATTTGAGCTACTAAACATGATGATTAACACTTACCTATGCATGCTGAAATTCTACAAAACTTAGGAGAAATTTCGAAGAATTCGGTAGACATTAACCTACCTGAAGTGCTAATCCAACCACAGAACAAAGGACTCGAGAGCCAACAAAACAACTAACTTCCTCTCAAGCTGCGGCACTTCTGGATCCTCTAGCAGCAAGTTCTGGGCACCCAGAACTTGAGCCCAGATTAGCACGCTGCTATCACAAAACAGCAAGCACTCATACTATGAGTCCAAAACTCAAAATCTGGAATTGAAGCTCTAAAAGTTACCCAACTCACCTCCTAGCAACTGGACCCAACACCAAGAGGTATTGTTTCACCAGTTCTCAGCTCAAACAACAACCAAAAGCCTTCCAAGACAATTCGCATCCAGAAAGGAAGGCCAAGATCAGCATCCAGAAATTCTGCAATCAGCACAAAAATTCACTTCAAGGTAGAATCTGAGAATTCCAACTTATAAACACAGTGGGAAGGGGTCTAATACTTTCAGAGGTGAGGAGAGAACCAAGCCAAATCCAGCTATCAACTCTCTACCAGAATCTGGATTCAAAATTCCAACAATTCCATCAAAACCTCCAAAAACTACATCTAAAGCTCAAGTAGCTAAAAATCTGAATTAAACTCACCTTCAAATCTGAAAATTTTGATGAGAAAAGCTTCTAAACCAGTAAGGCAAGGTGGGGAAGCAATTCCAAATCCGAAAATCCAACTACAACAAGAATCGGATCAAGAAAAGCCCAAGAAAATCCAATTTCAGCTCAAAACACTCAATTCACAAAAATTCCAGCAATTCAACACCACTAACCTGGATTATTAAATGTTAGAATTGCTCCACACACTCTCCTTTAAGTCTAGAATCCACGAAATGATCCTCCCATGACAGCTGGTAGCATCAAAATAGTGTAACACCAAGTTCTCTCCAAGGTAGCTGCTGCTGCTAGCTGAATTCTAGCTGAAATCTCAATGCTCCAAGTGGAAGGATGGATTTTAGAGAGTTTGAGGAGGATTTTGTTGATGAATTGGAGTTGGCTACGAAGGAAAGTGAAAAAGAGCTCTCAGGGGATGTCCAACCATTTTTATAGAGGTGTAGGTTGGGTAAAATGAGCCACAAGAACAAAAGATTCTAACCTATTATCGTGCAGAAATTTCCAGTTTCGGGCGCCCTAAACTGCTCACCAAGGTTCCAGCAATGCGGGCTCACTCGCGTAGTGGTCCGGTGCGCCTATCCAGCTCCGACGACACCTACCACAAGCCACGTGTCAACAGGTTCGATATTCATGAGGGAGAATACGGGCTCACATTTCGGGTGCCCTAAACTGGATCCGAAATAACTTCAGCAACATATACAAAACAGCACTCTGAATCTAGGCGTCCTAAACCACTTTTGTGCCCCCTAAACTGCCAGAAATTCAGCTTTGACTTATTTGAGTGCGCCGAGTCTGTTTTCGCGTCCATTTCACGCCAAAACGACTTCGACTTGTCCCGACACTTTACAGATGTGTCGACCAGTCGCTGATATTGTAGTCATTCCGACAGCTAACCTTTAGGGACACTACAGAATGTGTCCATAGACCACATCTTCTAAATTCTAGATCACTTTGAATCATACATTGATATGTTCAACACTCCCCCTTGATTCAAAGTCGCATACACCAAGAAGCGATCTGAAGTAAGGATACTTGTTGTGAGGGAGTGACTTGGTAAAAATATCTGCAACTTGTTCATGTGTATTGCAATACTTCAGCTCCACTAGTCCTTCAGCCGCCAAGTCGCGAATAAAATGATGACGTATGTCAATGTGCTTTGTTCTTCCATGAAATGTTGGATTCTTTGTCATTGCTATTGCCGCTCGATTGTCGCACAATATTTTAGTGGCTCCTTCTTGAGGTTGACCAAGATCTTCAAGTAGCCTCCTTAGCCATAAAGCTTGGCAAGCCGAAGATACCGCAGCCACGTACTCCGCTTCAGAAGATGATAAAGCCGTCGTCACTTGCTTCTTCGAACTCCACGAAATAGCTCCCGATCCAAGAGTGAACATACTACCAGAAATGCTTTTTCTATCATCCAAACAACCTGCCCAGTCACTATCCGAAAATCCAAACAAGTTAAAATTAGTTACATATGAATACCAAATTCCATAGTTAATTGTCCCAGTAATGTAACACAATATTCGTTTAGCTGCTCCAAAGTGATGCTTGGTTGGATTATGTATGAACCTAGAAACAACACCAACTAAAAATGCGATACCTGGTCGAGAATGTGTCAAATAAATTAGGCCACCAACAAAACTTCTAAACAATTTTGCATTTGCCATTTTTGTACCATCTTCAAGCCTCAGCTTCCCAATGATGTTCATAAGAGTGGCTGCCTCTTGGCAATTTGCCATTTTAAAATTTTTCAGCAAATCTTTAGCATATTTCTCTTGTGATATAAAAATTTCATCATCACTTTGCTTAACTTCAAAGCCAAGAAAATAGTGTAACAAGCCAAAATTTGTCATCTCAAAATGTCCCATCATGCTTCTTTTAAATTCTTGCACATGTAAATTAGAAGAATTCATGTATATCATATCATCAACATAAAGGCAAACTAAAAGAAAAGAGTTACCTTTTTTCTTTAGATAAAGTGTGGGTTCATTCTCTTTTTTCTTTAGATAAAGTTGTCTGCCACCACGAATGACGCACCTCGCATGGTCGATTGATTTTTCGTGGGGTAGTATTCATGATTCAGATTATTATTTATATATATATATATGGATATCAGGTATTGCGGATCCATGGCTTCCAATAGATGCAAGCATCTACTGTTAATTAACCCCTGGAGATTGGGGCACCTTCGATTAAGAGACCTTCACAGGGAGAATGGAATGACTGTATCTTGATGATTAACCGTGTCACGCCCCGCCGTGCCTTAGCACCAAGTAGGTGGAAGGACAAATCGCACGGGCGCATGACCCAGATCCGCCGAACGGACAGAGTTTTCCCTGTACGTCCAAGGCGTCACAACCAGTATAATTCAAGAGGTTCCAAACAGGAACAGAATTCATACAAAGATTGCATAAGGAAAGCATCATAAACTACTATGCTATTACAAGCATTCGCAATACAACCACATATTACATTTTTTTTATCTTTGTTCTTTCTTTCCAAATACAATCAATTATTATTACATTCCCTTCATTCGAATACCCCTAAACTACGCAGTAGAGGGTACTTCTATTCTGGTCACAGTGGTAGGACGCTAACTACTGAGTTACGCCCTTCCCTCGCGCCGCCGTGCCGTTCACGTGTGGACCTGAAAAACAGTGGGATGAGAACTATATAAAATAGTTCCAAGTGAGTAAGGCCACCCAAGAGAGGAGCTCGACCCACCAGGTCCAAAGGAAGCATACAAGCATGGGTTAGTACATATACATAACCTGTAAGCATATAACTTTACTATATACGAAAAGTAAACATGCCATTCTTCAACAAATGCGATAATGAAATCCATGCAATATATTTTTGACTGCTATTTCACTACCCATTTCATAATCAATCTGCTCCTAAGGTTCACTTACCTTAGCTAAGCCGTACATGACTCACTCTTGAGTCAAACATTAACGGGTTACCACCCTCCTAAGGTTTACTTACTTTAGTCAAACCTCTACCGACTCACTCTTGAATCAAACATCCTTGGGCCACCGCCCAACTAAGGTTTACTTACTTTAGTCAAACCTTCACCGACTCACTCTTGAGTCAAACATACTTGGGCCACCGCCCAACATGACTTTACCACTTGGCGGCGAAATCGTCGCACACGCCAAACAATGGCCTCAGTCACCCGGCGGCGAATCGTCGCACTCGCCGAACAATGGCTTCGATCACCGGGCGGCGAACCGTCGCACTCGCCACAGGTATCCAGCCCCTTGGCGGCGAAATCGTCGCACCCACCAGCTGATACCATGATTACAAGTCGCCAGATCTGGGATTCCGGGATCCACTTTCCACATCTCAAGGGTTCATCATTACCCTATGTTACAAACCTCTTCTAGGTTCATATTCTCGTGTCCAAGTGGTCAACCTACCACTATATTTTCCAACCTACGTCCAATAACACTAGGTTCATTTCACATTCCAACCTATGTTCAATGACACTAGGTTCATTACACATTCCAACCTATATTTAATAACACTACGTTATGTACCATCACATTCCAACCTATGTTTAGTAACACTAGGTTATGTACCATCACATTCCAACCTATGTTTAGTAACACTAGGTTTGAAATGCATGCATCATCTCTCAAGTATATATATTATTATGAAATACTTAGATTCTTTTACATGCAAGGTGAGCCCATGGCTCAAATTATTTTGATATACATCTAATGCCAACATGCACATTATAGTTCTTTTTTATCCTAGTTATCCACCCCTAGGATTTCCAACTTTACATGGCCTCTAGCCCTTGTTTGACCACATGTCAAGTTCTCTAACATATAGAGAAAACTAGCTCACCGCTATGTCCACACCTAGGCATACACATGTCTATTTGTATCTATGTGTTCCACATGCCTACAATTCTAATATATGGTAGTTAATGGTATTAACATCATATGATCTACACATTCATATACATATACCATTTGCCAATTAACCTACCATTACATGCATCAAGTAAAATAAAATATACTTTACTCTTTCGACATGGAAGTGACCTAATCACTTCGGTAACACAAACCCACCTCACACTCTTCCGATTGCTTGTAGACACTTGCAATCGGGCTCTTTTTCTCCCTTGGCCTCAAGCTTGGTCTTCAAGCTCCTAGCCCTAACACATATGAAGGATTCGTTAATCCGAGTCGAACTCATAACGATCTCATCTTTTGGAATCACTCAAAATGGAGTTGTCCCACATGCTCTACTAACCCCCAACTAGGGTTCTAAAGGGTTAAAATATTTTTAAAACCCTCCACAAAAAAATTCCTCTTTCAACCTAGGGTTTTCCAAAACTCAAGGCAAAACCCAAAATCTGTTGCTAATCTCTACCATTTGTAGTTTAGATTAGCCAAGGGTCTCCGAAATCTCATTTCTTAGCCCAAATCCGAAACCCTAACTACCAAATCCAAGGACTCACCTCGGATCCGTGAGCTCACCAAGTCACCATGCATGCACGAGCTCGAATCTCCACTCCTCCAAGCTTTCCAAGCTTGATCTCCACCAAGATCTCCAACTTTGGAGGAGAAGAAGAAGAAGGAGTAGTGAGAGAGAGAGGAGCTTCTCTTTCTCCCTCTCTCCCTGCGTGTGTGTGTTTCTAGAGGAGAAAGGGGAAGGATTCCCCTTTATGCAAGCCCCCCCACTAAAATTACCAATTTACCCCTCGAAATCAGCATTCTGCATAACTGTATTCCGGTATCCGGGTTGGCGTACCGGTATACGGGCGTTAGTTCCGGTATACCACAAGGAATTCCGCAAAACCCGAGAGCTGGATTTCCAGATTCTGCCATCGCATTCCGGTATACCATACTCCATACCGGTACTAATCACTTCAGTACCGGTATGGACATCTTCATACCGGAATCCACTGCAGACTTCACAAGTTCAGCAGTTTTAACTTTTCGAAGTCCGTTTTCTTGCCTCATTTGCGCCGAAAATACTTCGCACAAGCCCCAAACTTGGCCGAAGCCGCTCACGTAGCCTCTCATGCTACTTTCTCACCGTAACTCCACAATTTGTAGAAGTTCGGTACGACGCACTAAATTTCAGTGTACTACATTCCTCCCTCCTTAAAAGAAGTTTCGTCCTCGAAACTTAGATCACGCCTCAAATCTATTTACCAACTAGATGAGGGTATCATTCTTTCATCGCGTCCTCTGGTTCCTGCTCACTCAGGAGTACACTCCATAATTCACGGGGTCTTATCTTCCCGACATTCCATAAGGAGTATGTCCCGTTGCTTTTCCTTACTAGGTCAACATCACATCATCTTCGCGATGTTTCCGCTCGAACACTTTATTCGTAAACCCGATTTCACTTCACCGACAAGGCCAGACTTGGTAATTGGTAACTTCACCAATCAGGTGAAAGGTATGACCGAGCTTCTGCTTCTCAGGTTACAATCATAATTCTCTTACACACGACCAATGCTCTTATACTTCCAGAGCCGTCGGTCAAACCGCTTATCTCGGTTTACAACAGATAGTCCACAGACCAAAGCTCTCACGTAGGCCTACTGCCTAAACCTGTCTCAACGTCGCGTAACATCTCTTGCTCGCAAACGTAATTCCAATCGTTACCTGGCAGAGTCCTCACTCAGGACTTTGCGCACATACTCCAACCAGGAGTAACCAAGACCCCAAACCTCTACTGAGTCCTAGAGTTGGGTCACATCCACACTCTCGGTGTACTACCATTTATATGGTCTCACAGGTGGCATTCCACGTTCTCGGGTCATCACTTGGACTACCGCCCCGACCATAAGTCTCTGCCCTACCCTCAGGTCTCGGGCTGCTGTCACACACAGCTGACTGCGCATGTCCATAAGGCCCCAGGCTCCACAGTCCACAATGGTCCGGGCACGGATCGTCCCCAAGCAATACCTGATACCGTCACTACACGTGTCCCGCACGCTATACCAAGCGACAACAGTCTCTACCGGCTCCTATGCACCCAGTGCGAGCCACTAGCTCTCAAGCAGTTCTTGGCCTCCTTCACACCTAGCAATACCCAAGTGCTACTGCCAACAAACCCTCTCGGCTAACCAGAAACCAATACTCCACGAGCACTTACACCCGAGCGTCCCACGCTACTATGCTTATTTGCGTTATCCACAAGCATTAAGCTACCACGCTTATGCTCGCTCGCATTGCGAGTACCACAACCTACCCCAATTTGAGGTACAGCAAGGCCCATTCGCCAATCTTGGCGATTACCTTATCAATTTCACAACCGTGTTTTCACTACCGTCATCGATCCACTATAACGATGTTCGGGATCTGCGAACTATTAACGCGTTTTCAAACGTCATAACTCGACTCTTGCAATTGGCTACTCACATTGCCCTAATATCGAGAGTCAGCTCGCTTACAATCATTATTACCTCAAGCCATCAACTAGGCGCAACACCCGTAATTTGCCGGTATTCATCGAAATCTCTAGCCGCTCCAGCGGCAATACATGCCTCCATGACATGAGCATAGCTGGGTATCTATCCTTACCCATATCCTTGGTCCTTGCTACAATTACACTTGCATCGTAGTAACAGACCACAACAATTGCATGTAATGTTTCTGTGTCACATTATGCTCTACATATGTTTTCAACAATCAAAACATACCTGCCACGACGCCGTCGACAGCAGTAGATTCCATCACCTGAGTCGCGTACCCATGGCCACTTGGCACCCGACGCGAACCCTCAGGTTGCCTCAACATCGCTGCATGCTCCCCAGACCTTACCGCAGGTGGCACACCGGCGAGCTGTCTTGGAGCATAAGAGGCCGTCGCAAGTGTCAGGGCCCGGCTATCCTCCTGCAGGCACTCATCCCGCGTATGGCCCGGTTGCCCACACCTGAAGCACTTGCCCTCACGTTGATCACACTGTTGTGGGTGATGAGGGCCCCCACAAATAACACAACTCGCCGAGGACCGAATATGGTAGGTCCCCGGGGCACGAGATCGTCGACGCGAATGTGTCGGGACTTGTCTGAAACTCGACTGACCACCAGATTTACTCGACAGTCGTCCCATCTCTATTTTCCTGTCATAAAACTCGCGCTCCTCTTGCACGAATGCATTGCCCTGCTCCACCCACAGGGCCCGGTCCAGTACCTCGACAAAGGTTTGCAGTTTGAAGGGATGCACAACCTTAAAAATCTCAGGCCGAAGTCCGCGCACGAAACAATCAGCTTTGTCCTTGTCGTCCCGTATCACATAAGGGACACAATTTACAATGCGAGAGAACTCTCTCTCGTACTCTCTCACCGAGCGATCACCTTACTTCAGCTTCCTGAACTTTTCCTGAAGCTTTCTCTTCTCACTATCAGGGAAATAGGCAGAGAACACCAGTCCTCGAAATTCCTCCCAAATCACCGGAGGGAGACTAGAAGGTTGGTCTCGCCGGACTCCCTTCCACCACGCCTTTGCCGATCCTTGCAAGCAGTGTGCGGCAAAATGCACCTTGTCCCGCTCCAAGGTGTACAAGTCCTCAAACAGGGACTCCATAGAATCGATCCACGTTTCTACGGTCCACGAGTCCATTTCCTCCCTGTCGAAGGTAAGCAGATTGAATCCCTTGAACGTCATGAGGGCAGCTAAAGCCCGCTCCCTCTCCGCTTCTAATTCCGCAGAATCAGTGGCCCAGGCACCAGCATCTACTTGCGAGGTACCCGCTGCGGTTCCTGATGGTACACGACGTGCTAATCGCTCCATGACTTCGTGGAGCCTCCTGATCCGCTCCTCTTGGCGCACGACAGCCTCCTGCTGTCGCTGTGCCGTCTCAGCTTGTTGTTGCACCACTCCAACGAGTGTGGCCAACTGTTCACGAAGCTCCGGGTCTCCACTTGCCCTAGATTGCACGGGGACCCCAATAGGTCCATCCTGTGTCGATCTCGTCGGAGATCGCCCACGTGACGCCATCGTATCCTGAAACACGACAACTTCCGTCAACATTCTTGACCTTTTAGGCCAAGTATAAACATGATTCAAATTACGGACACAAATTAGGCGAAAGTCACACAAGGGCGCCTATTCTCATCCCTTGGGTTCATGTTGTCGCGCGCCAACATGAACACACTTAGCTGAGAATAAACCACGCCTTAAATCCACCTCTAACATCCTATTAGAGGGATAACCAATACACGACCCAATCGTTTACACTTTTGCCGCACATCACAAGTCCTCGTCTCTCACGAGCTTACACTCCTAGGGTCTTTTTCATCCTAGGATTTCTTATGTCCACCTAGACCGTTTCTACTCTCTGATACCACCTTAATCTGTCACGCCCCGCCGTGCCTTAGCACCAAGTAGGTGGAAGGATAAATCGCACGGGTGCATGACCCAGATCCGCCGAACGAACAAAGTTTTCCCTGTACGTCCAAAGCGTCACAACCAGTATAATTCAAGAGGTTCCAAACAGGCATTCGCAATACAACCACATATTACATTTTTTTTTGTCTTTGTTCTTTCTTTCCAAATACAATCAATTATTATTACATTCCCTTCATTCGAATACCCCTAAACTACGCAGTAGAGGGTACTTCTATTCTGGTCACAGTGGTAGGACGCTAACTACTGAGTTACGCCCTTCCCTCGCGCCGCCGCGCCGTTCACGTGTGGACCTGAAAAATAGTGGGATGAGAACTATATAAAATAGTTCCCAGTGGGTAAGGCCACCCAAGAGAGGAGCTCGACCCACCAGGTCAAAGGAAGCATACAAGCATGGGTTAGTACATATACATAACCTGTAAGCATATAACTTTACTATATACGAAAAGTAAACATGCCATGCTTCAACAAATGCGATAATGAAATCCATGCAATATATTTTTGACTGCTATTCCACTACCCATTTCATAATCAATCTGCTCCTAGGGTTCACTTAACTTAGCTAAGCCGTACATGACTCACTCTTGAGTCAAACATTAACGGGTTACCACCCCCCTAAGGTTTACTTACTTTAGTCAAACCTCCACCGACTCACTCTTGAGTCAAACATCCTTGGGCCACCGCCCAACTAAGGTTTACTTACTTTAGTCAAACCTTCACCGACTCACTCTTGAGTCAAACATACTTGGGCCACCGCCCAACATGACTTTACCACTTGGCGGCGAAATCGTCGCACACGCCAAACAATGGCCTCAGTCACCCGGCGGCGAATCGTCGCACAAGCCGAACAATGGCTTCGATCACCGGGCGGCGAACCGTCGCACTCGCCACAGGTATCCAGCCCCTTGGCGGCGAAATCGTCGCACCCACCAGCTGATACCATGATTACAAGTCGCCAGATCTGGGATTCCGAAATCCACTTTCCACATCTCAAGGGTTCATCATTACCCTATGTTACAAACCTCTTCTAGGTTCATATTCTCGTGTCCAAGTGGTCAACCTACCACTATATTTTCCAACCTACGTCCAATGACACTAGGTTCATTTCACATTCCAACCTATGTTCAATGACACTAGGTTCATTACACATTCCAACCTATGTTTAATAACACTTGTTATGTACCATCACATTCCAACCTATGTTTAGTAACACTAGGTTATGTACCATCACATTCCAACCTATGTTTAGTAACACTAGGTTTGACATGCATGCATCATCTCTCAAGTATATATATTATTATGAAATACTTAGATTCTTTTACATGCAAGGTGAGCCCATGGCTCAAATCATTTTGATATACATCTAATGCCAACATGCACATTATAGTTCTTTCTTATCCTAGTTATCAACCCCTAGGATTTCCAACTTTACATGGCCTCTAGCCCTTGTTTGACCACATGTCAAGTTCTCTAGCATATAGAGAAAACTAGCTCACCGCTATGTCCACACCTAGGCATACACATGTCCATTTGTATCTATGTGTTCCACATGCCTACAATTCCAATCTATGGTAGTTAATGGTATTAACATCATATGATCTACACATTCATATACATATACTATTTGCCAATTAACCTACCATTACATGCATCAAGTAAAATAAAATATACTTTACTCTTTCGACATGGAAGTGACCTAATCACTTCGGTAACACAAACCCACCTCACACTCTTCCGATTGCTTGTAGACACTTGCAATCGGGCTCTTTTTCCCCCTTGGCCTCAAGCTTGGTCTTCAAGCTCCTAGCCCTAACACACATGAAGGATTCGTTAATCTGAGTCGAACTCATAACGATCTCATCTCTTGGAATCACTCAAAATGGAGTTGTCCCACATGCTCTACTAACCCCCAACTAGGGTTCTAAAGGGTTAAAATATTTTTAAAACCTTCCACAAGAAAATCCCTCTTTCAACCTAGGGTTTTCCAAAACTCATGGCAAAATGCAAAATCTCTTGCTAATCTCTACCATTTGTAGTTTAGATTAGCCAAGGGTCTCCGAAATCTCATTTCTTAGCCCAAATCCGAAACCCTAACTACCAAATCCAAGGACTCACCTCGGATCCGCGAGCTCACCAAGCCACCATGCATGCACGAGCTCGAATCTCCACTCCTCCAAGCTTCCCAAGCTTGATCTCCACCAAGATCTCCAACTTTGGAGGAGAAGAAGAAGAAGGAGTAGTGAGAGAGAGAGGAGCTTCTCTTTCTCCCTCTCTCCCTGCGTGTGTGAGTGTGTTTTCAGAGGAGAAAGGAGAAGGGTTCCCCTTTATGCAAGCCCCCCACTGAAATTACCAATTTACCCCTCGAAATCAGCATTCTGCATAACTGTATTCCTGTATCCGGGTTGGCGTACCGGTATACGGGCATTAGTTCCGGTATACCACAAGGAATTCCGCAAAACCCGAGAGCTGGATTTCCAGATTCTGCCATCGCATTCCGGTATACCATACTCCATACCGGTACTAATCACTTCAGTACCGGTATGGACATCTTCATACCGGAATCCACTGCAGACTTCACAAGTTCAGCAGTTTTAACTTTTCGAAGTCCGTTTTTGCGCCTCATTTGCGCCGAAAACACTTCGCACAAGCCCCAAACTTGGCCGAAGCCGCTCACGTAGCCTCTCATGCTACTTTCTCACCGGAACTCCACAATTTGTAGAAGTTCGGTACGACGCACTGAATTTCAGTGTACTACAGACCGAATCCTAAGTATATGTGTTACGATTCAATTGGATATGAAGCTGACTGGGTCCTAAGTATATGTATTAAGACCTAGTCGACATCAGACTCTAAGTATATGTATTAGAGTCTAATTGGCTCAAAGTATATGTTTTAGAGTCCAATCATATTTGATTTCACATTGGTTGTATGTTCCAAGGTGAAAATGTGACCAAACCCTAAGTATATGTATTGAGGTGGGTCGGATTTGATGTTACCCGAAGGTAAAGAGTAGCTAATTCCTGAGTGTATGTATCAGGATTAACTGAATATATTTTTCACTCCAGTTATATGTGCTAGAGTGAGAATGAACTCTAAGTATATGTATTAGAGTTTGATTGGATATGGATTTCACTCTAGATAAATATGCTAGAGCAAAATGCTGACTAGACCCTAAGTATAGGTGTTTAGTCGAACTTGATAGACTTCCGCTCTAGGTATACATGCTAGAGCAAAAGGTTGACTAAATCCTAAGTATATGTGTTAGGGTTAGTCGGGTTTTGAATGAACTCTAAGTATATGTATTAGAGCTTGATAGCATATAGATTTGACGGAGTTCCAAGTATATAGTTTAAAACTCTGTCGGTTTGGAGATGATTTTGCCTTAGTTATACGTGCTAAGGCGATGGGGTTGACTTAACCCTAAGTATATGTATTAGAGTCAGTCGATTTTGCATTTGACTTTTACTCTAGATATGTGTGCTAGAGCGAAAGGTTGACTAGGCCCTAAGTATATGTGTTAGGGTTAGTCGATTTTGTATTTGACCTTTACTCTAGGTATATGTGCTAGAACGAAAGATCGAGATTCATGATGAGGTTGGGTTCAGTTTATGAACTTAGCCCATGGTAGAGAATATCGTATGAACTTGGTATGGCTCATAAGAGTTGGATTTGGTTCATAAACTTGGTGCATGGTTCATGAGATTTGGGTATGGCTTGGTTTATGAGATTTGGTGTATGGGATTTGGATATGGTTTGGTTTATGAGATTTGGTGTATGGGATTTGGATATGATTTGGTGTTTAAGATTTGGAGTATGGAATTTGGTTATGATTTGGTGTATAGTTCATGAGGCTGATGTATGGTTCATGAGATTTGGGTATGGCTCATGGCATTTGGTTTATGGTTCATGAGATTTGGTTCATGAACTTGGTATATGATTCATGAGACTTGGTGTATGATTCATGAGATTTGGTTCATGAACTTGGTGTGTGGTTCATGGGATTTGGTGTGTGGTTCATGGGATTTGGTGTGTGGTTCATGAGATTTGGTTCATGAACTTAGTGTATGGCTCATGAGATTTGGTGTATGGTTCATGAGATTTGGCTCATGAGGGTTGGGTAGGTTCACAAGATTTGGTTCATGAACTTGGTGTATGGCTAGTGGGATTTGATGTATGGTTCATTAACTTGGTATATGGCTCACGAGATTTGGTTCAGGATTTATGATATTTGGGTATGGGATTTGGTTCATGATTCATGAAATTTGATTCATGGTTCATGAGATTTGGGTATGGGATTTTATTCATGGTCCATGAAATTTGGTTCATGGTTAATGAAATTTGGTTCATGGTTCATGAGATTTGGGTATGGAATTTGGTTCATGGAATTTGGTTATGGGATATATGGCTCATGAACTTGGTTCATGGTTCGTGAGATTTGGGTATAGGATTTGGTTCATGGATTTGGTTATGGGATATATGGCTCATGAATTCATGGTTCGTGAGATTTGGGTATGGGGTTTGGTTCGTGATCCATACAATTTGGTCCATATGATTTGGTGTATGGAATATATGGCTCATGATATTTGGCTCATGAACTTGATATATGGGATTTGGCTCATGATTCATGATAATAACCCATTCTCGGTTCATGGTAAAAGTCAATGTTTGAAGGTCGGTTTGGGTTAGATTGGGTTTGGCCTTTATGTGGACTTGGTTTGGGTTTGGATTTTTGTGTGGACTTGGGTTTGGATTTTTATGTTGGGCTAGGTTTGGATTTGGGTTTTATGGGGGACTTGGTTTGGGTTTGGATTTTTGTGTGGAATTGGGTTTGGATTTTTATATGGACTTAGGTTTGGATTTTATGTAGGTTTGGTTTGGGTTTGGATTTTTTATGAATGGGTTTTATGTGGGATAGGTTTGGGTTTGGATTTTATTGTGGGCTTGGATTTGGATTTTTATATGGACTTGGATTGGGTTTTTATGTGGACTTGGATTGGGTTTTTATGTGGGTTTGGTTTGAGTTTGTATTGTGGACTTGATTGAGTTTGGATTTTTATGGTGGGTTTGAGTTTTTATTGTGGACTTGATTGGGTTATAATTTTTATTTGGGGCTAGAACTGATTTTGATTTTCATTTCAGGATTGGGCCCGAATTGAAGCCCGTATGTAAGCTGAGTCATTCTGGGCCTGCATGTTGACTGGGCCTGGATTAGAGCCCGTGTGTTGAATAAGCCTGGATTGGAACACGAATGTTGACTGGGCCTGGATTGGAGCCCGTATGTTGACTGGGCCTGGATTCTGGGCCTGTGTTAAGTTTAGTTTATTTGTGGGCTATTCTGCATACTCTTTTGAATTTATTTTGTTTGGAATTGAGGTCCGAAGAAAGCCTCTTTAGCCTTATGCAAATTTGAATTTGGGATCCAAAGAAATTCCTTTTTGAACTTAATTGCAATTTGATTTTGGGGTCCGAAGAAATTTCCTTTGAAAATTATTTGCAATTTTGATTCGGGGTCCGAAAAAATTTCCTTTTTAAAATTGCGATTTTGATTTTGGGGTCCGAAGAAATTCACTTTGAAAATTATTTGTAATTTTGATTCGGGGTCCGAAGAAATCTCCTTTTTAAAATTACGATTTTGATTTTGGGGTCCGAAGAAATTCCTTTGAAAATTATTTGAAATTTTGATTCGGGGTCCGAAGAAATTCCTTTTGAAAATTATTTGCAATTTTGATACGGGGTCCGAAGAAATCTCCTTTGAAAATTATTTGTAATTTTGATTCGGGGTCCGAAGAAATCTCTGTTTTAAAATTGCGATTTTGATTTTGGGGTCCGATGAAATCCCCTTTGAAAATTATTTGAAATTTTGATTTGGGGTCCGAGGAAATCCCCTTTTTAAAATTGCGATGTTGATTGAACCGAAATTCAGATGTCCGAAGAAATCATCTGAATCAGTTTGGGTCAAAACAAAGGTGCCGGGGCTCGGACGTCGGAAGAAATCATCCGAAACGGCTTTATGCGATTTTGTATTTTTTTTTTTTTAGCGGGCTCGGTTTGACGTTCTCGAAAGGAGTTGAAGGGTCCGAAGAAACGGGGAACCATTGATTCCCCTCCCCTCTTCCTTCGAGAAAAAAATCAAACCAAGGTTGAAATCGGTTGCGACGACATAATTGTAAACCACCTATCCTATTAATTAACAACTTCGAACAGGGTGGAGGGGTCCGAAGAAAAGGAGGATCATTGATCCTCCTCCCCTCGCTCATTGAAGATGTTAAAATGGGATTCGGTGGCGACAACGTCGATGGCGTGAAAGAAGGAAAAAAAGAAGAGAGAATGGAGAGGGGGGAGAACACCTCCCTCCTCTCTCCTTGGCCGTTCAAGGGGAGAGAGAGGGGACAGTTTTTTTTTTTTTTTTTTAGAAAAGAGAATGTGGGAAAGAAAAAAGAATCCCCCCTTAGCCGTACGGCAAGGGGGGGCTCCTTTTTTATTTTTTTTATTTATTTTTACCTAATGATCAGACGGGGAAGCCGAGTAACGGATTGGACGAAGGGGGGAGGGGGGGGAACACCTCCCTCCTCTATCCTTAGCCGTACGGTCAAGGGGAGAGGGAGGGGAGAGGCTTTTTTTTTTTTTTCCCTTACAAAAGAGAATGTGGGAAAGAAAAAAGAAAAAGGAAGACTTAACATCAAATTGATAAATAAGTAATTATAATTGAGCAGCTAGAGATAAAATGGTTCTTACAGTTTCAAATCGGGCAATGGGAGAGAAAGTTTGTTGAAAATCTATGCCTTGCTGCTGTGCATACCCTTTTGCTACTAGTCGGGCTTTGTGCTTTTGTATGTTTCCATCTGCATGATATTTAATCTTAAAAATCCACTTCAAACCAATCACATTTTTACCTTCAGGTAGGTCCACTACGTCCCACGTTCCATTTTTCTCAATAGCTGCCATTTCTTCATTCATAGCATTGCGCCATGCCTCATCCTCAATTGCTTCATCAAAACTTATAGGATCTGAAACAAATAAAGCAAAATTACTAGGTTCATAAATTTCTTCCAATGTCCTGAATTTTCGAGGAGGACTTTCACTCGTGGATTTGGAAGAAGTCGAGCTGCTACTACTTGGTGAGGTTGGAGCAGATGAACTGGTTGGAGAAGTGCTTGTACTTGCTATTATCGAAGGAGGAGTTGAGTCTGCTAGCACATCATTAGGAACTTGAATTTGTGACTCCTCTAGCTTGTCGTTCGATTTCCAACTTGCATTTTCATCAAATATCACATTTCTACTAATAACAACTTTGCCACTTGTTATTATTTAGTTTAGATTTGTAGTTATCTAAATTTAAGTTAAATCCTAATCTAATTGGGATAAGATATAATTTAGATTTAATTAGGCATATATGGATTACGACTAGGAGATTAATTCTAATCAAATTAGAATTAGACTCTAGTTTGGAGACATGTATTATAAATACATGCTACGACCAAGTTCATGGTGTCGCGGACTCAAATTAAGCCGTGCACGTTGGAGAGAGCCAAGACGTTCGTGTTGGTCCGTACGGTCATTGTCACGCCCCGTCGGGCCTTTAACACCAACTAGGTGGAAAGGATAACCGCACGGGCGCATGCCCCAGACCCGCCGAACGGATAGAACCTCTTCTACCCGCCCAAGGCGTCACAACACAAGCTTATCCACGAGGTTCCAACTAGGAACGGAGTACAAGAGTTGCACAAGGAAAGCATCAACATAAAGAAGTTCTACTTCTATTACATCACATTGCACATTTATACAAGCCCAAATTTTTCTTTTCATTCCATACACCATGTTTCAAAACTATGAAATACATAAGTTTCATACATGTAATAGAAATCCCCTATACTATCAAAGTCCAAGACTAGGGGTACAACTCTATGTATCACCAACCGCTATCTAGAGAGCTAAACCCTTGCCTCGCTCCGCCGCCTCACTCGCGGAAGGACCTGAAAAACGTGGGGTGAGAACTATAAATATTGTTCCCAGTGGGTAAGGCCACCCAAGAGAGAAGCTCGACCCACCAGGTCCAAAGAAACACCATATGCATAAGTTAGATCACAAATAACTATGCAACAATTATTTACATGCTTGTAAATAAACATAAAGGATGCAACCAAATGAAATATAACTTATCATTCTCTCCTAGGTTCATCCTATATTTCACATTGACTAAGTTCAATTACTTGTCATTTACTTATGGTTTCGGAATCGCCATCTCACCATACGGGTTCCAACATTCAAGGAGTGAACTCGTCACCTCCTAGTTCGAGTAGCGAACTCATCGCATACTCGGGATAGCAAAATCGTCGCATACCCCATCTCAACACCGCCATCACATGGCATGGGTAGCGAACTCGTCGCATACCCGGGATAGCAACCTCGTCGCACATCCCATCTCGACACCGCCAACTCATGGCATGGTAGCGAAATCGTCGCATACCCGGGATAGCAAAATCGTCGCACATCCCGTGTCAACACCGCCAACTCATGGCATGGTAGCGAAATCGTCGACTACCCGGGATAGCAAAATCGTCGCACATCCCGTTTCAACACCGCCAACTCATGGCATGGTAGCGAAATCGTCGACTACCCGGGATAGCAAAATCGTCGCACATCCCGTTGTTCACATTTTCTTCACTTGCCAACCTAAGTCTCATGACCTTAGGTTCAAGTCACTAAGTCTCACCTATGTTCAATAACACTAGGTTTACTTTCTCATTCTCAACCTAGGTTCCATGACTCTAGGTTCCAATCTCATGTCCAACCTATGTTCAATGACACTAGGTTCCATTCTCACATGTTCCAACCTATGTTCAATAACACTAGGTTCTATTCTCACATGTTCCAACCTATGTTCAATAACACTAGGTTCTATTCTCACATGTTCCAACCTATGTTCAATAACACTAGGTCACATGTTCCAACCTATGTTCAATAACACTAGGTTCTATTCTCACATGTTCCAACCTATGTTCAATGACACTAGGTTTAATCATACATGCAACCATGCAACAAGTATAGATAATTAAATTATACTTGAATTCTATATCATGCAATAGGAGCTCATTGCTCTACCTATCATGATTTTACCTTTGCCAACGTGCAAATTCTAGGGTTCACAACACATACAATTTTATCTTTAAATGGATATTTATCCTAGACATGAAAGTGACCTAATCACTTCGGTAAACACAAACCCACCTTAAGAGCTTCCAAATTCTTGTATTCTTCAAGCCCCTAAGTGTCCAAGCCTTGAGTTCTTGCTTCAACCCAGGCTTCTACAAGAAAACGGTTCGTTACTCGTTACGAACCCATAATTCAACTCAATACTTGAAATCAAGTGTTCTAACATGATTTCCTATGCCTCAATTGCAATTCCCGAAGGTCCAAATATTTTTAGAACCTCCCATGGCAAAAACTCTCATTTAACCTAGGTTTCACATGCATGCATGTAGAACCTCAAAATTTCTTGGCCAATCTCCACATTTTGTGTTTTAGATTGCCTAGGGTTCCCAAAAACCTCATTTCAAAGGATTAAATCCAAGGTTTGAACCCAAAACGTGAGGAACTAACCTTAATCACGAGTTCCCCAAACTTCTTCTTGCACCAAGAAGCTTCTTTTCTCCTTTGGAAGTCTTTTCCAAGATCAATCCACCATTTTCTCCAAGTTTTGGAGAGATCTCTAGAGAGAGAAAGTGAAGGAGATGGAGAGGAGAAGTATAGAGGAAGACAATGAGAAGGGGAGAAGGTCTCAGCCCTTCATACACCCCCAATACATGTGAAAAGACTGTTTTGCCCCTCTCCACAAACAACACAAACAACCAGCCAAAACTGGAATTTCGTAACATTGTATACCGGTATGTGCATTGCATACCGGTATATGGGTGCTATTCCGGTATACCCCGAAGGATTCCGCAGAACCCGAGAGCTGGGTTCTCGGTTTCAACCATGGCATTCCGGTATACCATCATCACATACCGGTACTAATCACTTCAGTACCGGTATGGAGGTCCACATACCGGAATCCAGTGCAGACTTCACAAGTTTAGCAGTTTTAACTTTTGGAAGTCCATTTTTGCGCCTCATTTGCGCCGAAAACACTTCTCACAAGTCCCAAACTTGGCTGAAGCCTCACATATAGCCTCTCTTGCTATTTTTCCATCGGAACTCCACAATTTGTAGAAGTTCGGTACGATGCACTGAAATTCAGTGTACTACATTCCTCCCTCCTTAAAGAGAGTTTCGGCCGCGAAACTGAATCATACCTCAGCTGGACTCAGCGAAGAGGTAAGAAAACCGCTCCCTCATTGAGCTTTTCAATTCCCACGTAGCTTCGCGCTCACCGTGATTCGTCCATTGTACTTTTACATAAGGAATTTCACGGTTCCTCAAATTTTTCACCTCGCGATCCAAGATACACAAGGGAAATTCCTCATAAGTCATATCCTCATGAAGCTCTATAGGCACATACTCGAGGACGTGCGCCGGATCATACATATACTTGCGGAGCGTCGATACATGGAACACATTGTGTATCCCCGCAAGTTTTGGCGGCAAAGCTAGCCGATATGCCACGAATCCCACACGCTCCAAAACCTTATAAGGTCCAATGTAACGGGGACTCAACTTACCCCGAACACCAAATCGTTTCACCCCTCTCATGGGTGACACTTTCAAGAAGACGCGGTCTCCTACCGCGAATTCTAAATCTCGTCGACGTCGATCCGCATAACTCTTTTGTCTAGATTGAGCCGTCGATAAGCGTTCGCGTGCCAAGCGGACCTTTTCCTCCGCTTCACGCAACCGGTCCTAAGACCCTTCTCTCGCCGACTTCGCTCCAATGAATAGGAGAGCAGCATTCCCTTCCATACAAGGCCTCAAAAGGTGCCATACCGATGCTAGATTGATAGCTATTATTGTAAGCAAATTCAGCCATCGGCAAATGAGTAGGCCATGCACCCTTGAAGTCCAACACACACGCTCGCAGCATATCCTCCAAAATCTGAATTGTCCTTTCTGATTGACCGTCAGTTTGAGGATGAAATGCTGAACTGAAATCGAGCCGTGTACCCAAAGCTTCTTGCAAACTTTTCCAAAAATGCGACGTAAAATAGGGATCTCGATCTGAAACTATCGAGGTCGGGACCCCGTGCAACCGCATAATCTCGTCCAGGTAGACTTGTGCTAACTTGTCTCCCGACCAAGTGGTGTGGATTGGCAAAAAGTGTGCCGACTTTGACTAACGATCCACCACCACCCAAATCGCGTCGTGGCCACCTTGTGATCGAGGTAAACCCACAACGAAGTCCATTGCTATGTTCTCCCACTTCCAAACTGGAATAGGCAACCCTTGCAATTTTCCCGCCGGAAAGCGACGCTCGGCCTTCACCTGTTGGCATACTAAGCATTGTGCCACAAAGCGTCCAACATCAAGTTTCATCCCCGGCCACCAATAATGTAATTTAAGATCCTTGTACATTTTGGTGCCGCCCGGGTGAATCGCATAGGGAGAAGTATGAGCTTCTTTCAAGATCTCCCCACGAATATCCTCGACTTTTGGCACGCACAATCGATTTCGGAATCGAATTGCGCCCTTCGAGTCTACATGAAAATCACCGGCGCGCCCGCTCTCGATAGCACTCCGCACCTTTTGGAGTTCCGGATCACTGGATTGATTTTCTTTTATTTGCTCCAACAAAGTTGGCCAAATCTCGAGATTCATAAGTCTAGCGGGGACGCCCGGGGCCACGACTTCCAAGTCAAACCAGCCCATTTTCTTGATTAACGGCATTTGTCCCGTCATCTCAATTGCGAAGTTCTCCACGGATTTTCTACTGAGCGCATCGGCCACCACATTGGCTCTACCGGGGTGGTACAAGATGGTTAAGTCGTAATCCTTTATCAACTCCAACCATCTCCGCTGCCTCAAATTCAACTCCTTCTGAGTAAATAAATACTTTAAGCTTTTATGATCCGTGTAAACCTCACAGTGTTCCCCGTACAAATAGTGTCTCCACAACTTAAGTGCGAAGACCACCGCCGCAAGCTCTAAGTCGTGGGTGGGATAATTTTGCTCATAGCTCTTTAGCTGTCGAGAGGCATATGCTATTACTTGTCCTCTTTGCATAAGCACACACCCAAGACCACGCCGTGATGCATCACTATACACCACAAAGCCCTCCCCCGCAATCGGCAAGGCGAGAACCGGAGCCGAAGTCAACCTTTCCTTTAGCTCCTTAAAGCTTTGGTCGCATTCCTCGCTCCAAACATATTTGGCTCCCTTGCGGGTAAGACGCGTTAGTGGACCGGAGATTTTTGAAAATCCCTCCACGAACCGCCGATAGTACCCCGCAAGACCCAAAAAGCTTCGTACTTCCGTGACATTGGTCGGACGAGGCCAATCCTTGATTGCCTCAACTTTCATAGAGTCCACCGATACTCCTTCCGCGGAGATCACATGACCCAAGAAAGCGACCTCACGAATCCAAAATTCGCACTTTTTCATCTTGGCGAACAACTTGTTCTCTCGAAGAACTTGAAGCACAATCCTTAGGTGCTCTTTATGTTCCTCTTCACTCCGAGAGTAGACAAGAATATCATCTATGAACACAACCACAAATTGATCCAATAGTGGTTTGAACACACGGTTCATTAAATCCATGAACGCCGTCGGGGCATTGGTAAGCCCGAAAGGCATAACCGTGAATTCATAGTGTCCATACCGCGTCCTAAATGCGGTCTTATGCACATCCTCCGGTTTGATCTTCAATTGGTGATAACCGGATTGCAAATCAATCTTTGAATACACCCGAGACCCTTGCAACTGATCGAACAAGTCATCAATTCGGAGTAACGGGTACTTATTCTTGACGGTCACTTTATTCAACTCGCAGTAATCTACACATAACCGCAGCGAACCGTCCTTTTTCCGCACAAATAGAACACAGGCTCTCCAAGGTGACACACTTGGCTTTACGAAACCCTTGTCCATCAAATCTTGCAATTGTGCTTTCAATTCCTTCAGTTCCGCGGGTGCCATCCTGTACGGGGCCTTAGAGATCGGTGCCGTACCCGGGAGTAAATCGATCACGAATTCTATTTCCCGGTCCGGTGGCATTCCGGGCAACTCCGTCGGAAATACATCCGGAAACTCTTGGACTATAGGAATGTCCTCGAGCCCCAACACTTCTTTTCGGTCATCCACCACCGTCGCTAAGTAGGCAATGCATCCACTAGCAATAAGCTTCCTTGCTTGCGACGTGGACACCATTGACGCAAAGTGCGAACTCTTGCAACCACGGTACACAAACTCTTTGTGCCCGGGTTCTTTAAACCTCACTATCCGGCTCTCACAATCAATAGTAGCGTGATATTTCGAGAGCCAATCCATTCCTAGGATTAAGTCATACTCGTTCATTCGATTTAACACCAGCAAGTCAGCTGGCATGATCCAGTTTTCAACCCTCACTGGACAGTCTACACACGCGTGATGTACGCAAAAGGAGTGTTCAGGTACCTGCACAGTTCTTGCATGTGTGGCATCTACAATTTCTATTCCGTGTGCAATAGCAAATGATCGAGCAATGAATGAATGCGATGCACCAGTATCAAACAAAGCTCTACATCGAATGCCTTTAATTAACACAATACCTGCCACGACATCATCCTGGGCAGAAGGCTCCCCCACCCGAGCCACCCGCCGGTCGCTTCTTTCCCTTTTCTTTTTCTTTTTCTCTCTCCCACGACTCGCGCTCCTCACGCGCACATGCATTCCCGTGCTCCACCCAAAGAGCACGGTCCAAGACCTCCGCAAAGGTCTTTAGCTTGAGGGCGTGAACCGCCCGAAAGATCTCCGGTCGAAGTCCGCGCACGAAACAATCGACCTTGTCCAACTCTCCGCGTACAACGTGCGGTACGCAATTAATAATGTACGAGAACTCCCTCTCGTACTCGCGCACGGTGCGGTTCCCTTGCTTCAACTTCCGGAACCTTTCTTGAAGTTTCCTTTTCTCGCTATCGGGGAAGTAGGCGGCAAATACCATACCCCGAAACTCCTCCCACGTCGGTGGCGGAAGGCTAGGGAGTCGATCACGCCGGACTCCCTTCCACCACACCTCCGCCGATCGCTCTAAATAATGAGCGGCGAGGTGCACTTTGTCCCTCTCCAAAGTATACAGATCCTCGAAGAGTGTCTCCATGGCATCGATCCATGTCTCTACGTCCCATGGATCCACGTTCTCCCCGTTGAAGATAGGCAGGTTGAACTTCTTGAACCTCATTAGAGCCGCAAGTGCGCGCTCTCGCTCCGCATCCTCCATCTCGGAGTCGGGCATAGGAGTACCCGACCCACCGGCTACAATCGGTGATGCCGGTGGCGCCACAGCCGGCACCGGTGTCACCTCCTCGACCGGTGCCGAAGCAGAGGCCGGAGGTACTCCCAACCTCTCATCCCTAATCGCAGCCGCTTGCTGCGCCATCTCGTCTTGGAGCTTTTTAATTTGCTCCTCCTGTCGCTGCATGGCTTCGGCCTGTCGCCGAACCACGCCCATCAACTCGGTCAACTCATTACGAAGACCCGAGTTCTCACCCTCCCCGAGTTGTTCGGGAGCCGCGCTCGATTCTCCGAGCCCAGCCCTCGTAGGAGGCCGTCCACGTACCATTATCTCCTGAAAATACAACGACTTTGGTCATTTCATGACATTCAACCGTTGCATGTACCTGTATGGAAGTGGGAGCAGATCACCATGGATTTCGTCACCGGGTTGCCTCTTTCTCAGCAAGGTCATGATGCGATCTGGGTTATTGTGGACCGACTGACGAAAGCAGCTCACTTCCTACCGGTACACACGACTTGGTCCCGGGATCGACTGGCACAGCTCTACTTGGATGAGATCGTCAGGCTGCATGGAGTGCCAGTGTCGATCGTTTCGGATCGGGATACTCGCTTCGTTTCTCAGTTTTGGAGGAGCTTGCAGCAGGCACTGGGAACGAAGCTCAACTTCAGCTCAGCTTACCACCCTCAGAATGATGGGCAATCGGAGCGAGTCATTCAGACCCTCGAGGATATACTCCGAGCATGCGTTTTGGACTATAGTGAGGGATGGTTCAAGTACCTTTCTCTGGTGGAGTTCGCCTACAACAACCGCTTCCAGGCGAGCATTGGGATGGCACCGTACGAGGCTCTGTATGGACGTCGTTGTCGATCTCCGATCTGTTGGGATGACGTGGGTGAGCGTCGAGTGATCGGGCCTGACCTGTTGGAGGACACAGAGGCCAGGATTCGCAGTGCGAGGCAGCGGCTGCTGACTGCGCAGAGCCGGCAGAAAAGCTACGCGGACCAGCGACGACGTGACCTAGTGTTTCAGGTCGGTGAGCACGTGCTGCTCAGGGTGTCGCCGTCTCGAGGGATCAAGCGGTTCGGATTGCGGAACAAGCTTAGTCCGCGATTCGTGGGACTGTTCGAGATCCTTAAGCGTGTGGGTCCGGTGGCTTATCGGTTAGCTCTTCTTCCTAGTCTTGCTCGAGTGCACAACGTCTTCCACGTGTCCATGCTTCGAAAGTACATCCCCGACCCTTCTCACGTGATCAGACCGACGACGGTTCAGCTGAGGGAGGATCTCAGCTACGACGAGGCGCCTTTGAGGATTTTGGCTCGCGAGGAGAAGCAGTTGAGGAACCGGAGCATTCAGTATGTGAAGGTTCAGTGGACGAATCACGAGGGCGTGAGGTTACATGGGAGCTGGAGTCCGTTATGCGAGAGAGGTACCCGCAGTTGTTTGCGGATGGTGTGTGAGTATGTTTCGGTGACAAAACTTCTTATATGGTGGAGTGATGTGAGAATTCGAATTTTTGAATTTGAATTTGAATTCTTTGTGTTTTCTCTCCCTCTACCTTGTTTTTGTGTGCATGTGTATTTGTATATGTATACATATATATGTATAGGTGTATATATATATACGTATATATATATATATGTATTTTTTGTATTTTATGGTTTTTATGTTGTGTTGGAGGAGAGAGGATGGGTTGTGTCGCAATTTGGATACCGTTTCTGATGATCCAAGATGATAGATTCGATGTCTCGACAGTGCTGAATGCGATGGCGCGATCCGTTCTTACATGCGACGGTCGGATCGTGAGATATCACGAGATTATCGCCGAGAGGTCTTAGTGCATGTTTGATAGTTTCGCGAATTAGACCCTGTTTCACGCACCGTTTTGTGTGAAATCAAGTGTGGAGGGGTGTCTGTGCATTTTACGCATGCTGTGAGGGACTCGGGACTAATTTCCCTGGTTTTGGGGGCTTAATTGCAATTGTTCACTTTGGTATTTTAGTGTGTGAGTGGAGAGAGAGACCCATCTGTTGCTTTCTCTTCTCCCTTAGCTCCCCAGCAGGTGCCACTCCCTCCTCAGCTTCCCTGCCCACCTCCCTGTGCGCCGCCGACCGCCGCCGACCTCCCCTGGCCGGCGGGAAGCCCCGGCCACTATCTCTCCCTTATTTTTTTTCTTTTTCTTCTTCTTCTTCTTCTTCTTCTTCTTCTTCTTCTTCTTCTTCTCCCTGCGGTGTGCACCCAGGGTGGACCCATGCCCTAGGTCCCCCTGAGGTTGCACAGCTGTAAGTGACCAGCCCCACCGCCGGGAGCTGCCGCCGAGCGCTGCCGCACCGCAGCAAGCTGCTGCTGGAGCTGCTGCAGGCAGTGGGTGCTGGGCCCGAGCCGCCGCCGCCTCCCGCCGGTGCAGCGACCTCCGGCCAGCCCCGGGAGGACCTCCGCCGCCATCGCCTTCCTCCCCGGCCGCCCTCGTGCCGCCGGTGCGCCGCCGCAGCCGCCGCTGTTGCTGCTTGGGCTGCTAGGGCAGCCGCGGCCGAGCACCTTGCGCCGCCGCCGCCGCCGTCTTTTCTTGTCGCGGTCACCTCCCACCCGACGTCCGGCAACCCTCTCTTGCCGGTGCTCGCGTCCCCACCGGCCGCCGTCGCCGTTCGTTGCCGGCGCCGCCGTGCCCTAGCCACCCGAGAGCTTGTGCTCTCCCTGCGCCGCCGCCGCCGCTTCCTGCCGCCGGTTGAGGTGAGCTCCCCCTTCCTCACCTCCCCCGCGTCCGACCCTGGCTGCCGCGCGCGCTGCATGTCGACCGGCAACGGCCGGACCAAGCTTGCTCCGGCCAGGGTTGTTTTGGCTTGGTTTGGGCCGCATGCATGGTTTGGAGCTTCCGGTTGCTTCCCGAAACTCGGGAAGGTGAGCACGATGATCGCAGCGATGCGCTGATCACCGTGCTCACCTCATTTTGCTGTTTTGGCGCGCCAATTCGCTGTTTAGCCTTTGTCGGCTTATTATCGCATGTTGTCGCTGTTTATATGGGTTGTTTGTGCCTGCGACTATTCCTGTCGCAGTGGGGCTGTGAGCACAGCCTCCGTTGCATCGTTCCCTATCCGCTGGTGCTTGCGGAAAGTCTTGCGGACGAACGGAGTGCTCAAACGGCCTTCTTTATGCTTATTATTATGTGTATGTTGCTCGTTTTAGGGCTTTTGTGATTGTGGCAGCGTTGTGATGCTGCGGGCAGCAAGGGCATGACCCTTGAGGCCCTGTGGACTAGTTGTCCAACCTCTTCGCCCTTCTCGGAGATCCGGATTGATTTCTGGTGCGTTTTCCAATAAAATAGTCGGCGGAACGCGTGTTTTAGTCGTGCGACTCACTTGCTGGTTTTGCGAGCGACTCGGCTTCGTCGTATAGCCTCGTTGGCTGTTCCTCATCGCTGTCCCAAAGTTTCGAGGACAGCGGATGAGTGACGAAGGGTTCTGGTGCCAAATCGGCATTTTTCGGGAACCCGGGAAGCCGTTTCGGGTGCGTTTGTGTTCGTGGCACCCCGAGCTTGTGCTCGCTGTCCTGTCACCTTGTTTTGTGTGTTTGGGGACAGCGGAGGACTTGGTTTGGTTGTTGGTACCCCTCTGGGGCTTGGTGTGGTTTCGGGATCGTCCCGGTGGGTTTTTCGGACGATCCGTCAGTTTCGGGTTGTGAGCGCTATGTGTTTAGTGTCGACTTGGTGGACCTTGACCCTGTGAGTCTTTCGTAGGTCCTGTCGTGGTTCCCGAGAGCCGTCGGTGTTAGGCTCTATCGTTTCTACAGGTGGGTACTTCGATCCGGAGTCGGTTCAGTGGACTACGGTGATACCTTTCTATCCCTTCTCTTGCATTTCGTTATTAGTTCACTTGACTCCTGTTGACTCTACTTATGTGTGCTTGCCTTAGTAGAGTAGTTATTGTTTGCATGGTTTTTGAGACGACCTCGTTGGTCGGTGGTGATCGTCTGTTGTTCCGAACGATCCTCATATTTCGGTTTATCAGTTGTTTCACGGCTCGTTGCCGTTCTGTGGATTGAGCATTCACATCGATCGTCACAGCTCTTCTAGCACCTCACGTATGCCAGCGGTCTGATCCACCGCTTGGTTCGTCTTTTTTGGAAAAGGGTCGCGTGTATACGACCCGTGAGCCTCGACGCATGTGCGTCTGGAAGGTTTTGTGCCGATGGTTGAGCAGGTAGTGACAGAGCCAGGGATCCGTCCCGGTGGCCTATGGATTGGGTATACATTTGTGGTTATCACTGTTGATGCATATGTTATCTTACTTGAAGTAGCATAGTTGTTCAGTTGTATGTCAGCCTCATACTTATTAGTGCTACTGTTTACCTTATCTATCTATTTGTTGACCCTCGTGCCGGTGTGTACACCTCGCCTTCGTCGGCTTGCGGTACCCACTGGGGTGGGAGACATGTTTACATGTTCTCACCCCCCGCCATCGTTGTTGCATTCAGGTGAGCAGGGTGGTGGGAGTCGGGACGTAGCGAGGCACGCTTAGATAGTGGTACTAGAGGTGCCGACTTGTGAGGTTCCTCCCTTCAGATTGGTTATCGCCTTTATCCCTTTATCAGTTAGTTGTGGATGTGGTTCAGTTACACTTTGGTTGTTTTGTCTTTCATGTTTGGATTTCGTGGATATGGTTCAGTTTTTATGTGTTGATTGCATGCTTAGATATTGTGGATGACTTTGCTTACTAGATCTCTATTCTGGTTTAATTATGGCTTAATATTGTGTATCTTAGATTTCTACCCCTCGTGGTAGCGGTTTTCAAATAAAGATTTCCGTGTGGGAAACAGTTTTCAAACAGTTTTCGATTGATCGGCTTTTGGGATTTCAAAAGAGAGTTCTCGTGTGGAGAACGATTTTCAAATGATCCTTAAATGATTGAGATTAGGGTTTCAAATAAAGCTTCTGGGTAAGGAGCAGTTTTATAGAATGATCTGTTGTTTGTGCATCGCATCATCCTTCGCCTAAGGACTTGTTTAGATACATGCAACTGCTAAGGACGGTTAGCTGTATGTATTGTTGGTGTGATTGGTTTGTGTGATAAATGAATGGTGGTTGTGATCCTGTTGTATATGGTGTACGCCGTGCAAATACAGGGGAGGCTCTGTCCGTGTGGACAGTTGGCCCTGTATTTGTGGCGGGTCTGTACGTGGCGGGGGCTAGGCTTTCAAAAAAAAAAAATTGGCACGCATTTCCGCTTCTAAAACTAGCCTGGGGCGTGACATGAAGTTTGAAACAACCATACGAGATCAAAATCATATCAAATCGTCAATATTGCATGAATTTTAATTAATAAAATTAGAAGAATTAAATACTAATAAATAACATAA
This sequence comes from Puya raimondii, assembly GCA_016920855.1. Classification (NCBI taxonomy): domain Eukaryota; kingdom Viridiplantae; phylum Streptophyta; class Magnoliopsida; order Poales; family Bromeliaceae; genus Puya; species Puya raimondii. The sequence continues at coordinate 128,313,878 of JABWPP010000050.1, forward strand.
CCGTTAAATTAAATAAAATTTTTAATTTAATCAAATAAAATAACTTAAATTTTATTTTATATACATATAACGACAAAAATAATTCGAAGTAGATTTTTAATGTATTAGCGACCACACATCAATGTGTTACTAATAGTGTTCCAGCAACCACATACTTGGTCGCTAACTATTAAACCCTATAGTTGTAGCACTCTGAATTTCGGTGCGCTGTATCAAACTTTACCAAAATTGATGAAGTTCGGAGAAAGCCGATAATGGCTGGGGTGGAATTGGGTTCCGAGGGTTTCGGAACGTTTTGGGTGCGAGTGGGAACCCAGAAATTGAAAATTTTTGGAAAAAGGACCAACTGGAGCAAAATTGCTCACGGGGTCCGGACCCGGGGTTTGGTGTCCGGACAATGAAGTCCGCGGAGCAGCTAAGGTCCGGACCCGGACGCCACGGTCCGGACCCGACCTGTTTTCCGAGCTGGAGTGCTTACGGGTTCCGGACCCAGACGCCAAGGTCCGGACCCGACCTGCGCGGTGGGCAGTTGCGCGTACGGGGTTCGGACCCCACTTTGCAAGGTCCGGACCCGGCTGAAGCAGAATGCCCAGTGAGAGGCAATTTGGTAATTTCATGGAGGATGGGCTATGTATAGGGGGCTGAGGTCTCTCTCCTCATTACTCCTCCACTCTCCTCTCATTCCCTCTCCCTCTCCCTCACTTTCTCTCTCTAGAAATCTCTCCAAAGCTTGGAGAAGTGAAGGATTTAACCTTGGGAAAAGCTTCTAAGGTGGATTTGGAGCTTCTTGGTGCAAGAAGAGGCTAGGGAACTTGGGTGTTGAGGTGAGTTCTTGTGATTTAAGGTTTAAACCTTGGATTTAATCCTTTGATATGAGGTTTTTGGAAACCCTAGGCAATCTAAACCACAAATGGTGGAAGATTGGCCATGAAATCTAGGATTTGGCTTGCATGCATGCAAACCCTAGGTAGATTTGGAACTTTTGCCATAGAAAGTTCTAAAAATATTTGGACCTTCGGGAAATGCAATTGAGGCATGGGAAATCATGTTAGAACACTTGATTTCATGTATCGAGTTGATTTAAGGGTTCGTAATGAGTAACGAACTATTTTCTTGTAGAAGCTTGGGTTGAAGCAAGAACTCAAGGCTTGAAGACTTAGGAGCTCAAAGAATCAAAGAACTTGGAAGCTCTTGAGGTGGGTTTGTGTTTACCGAAGTGATTAGGTCACTTCCATGTCTAGGGTAATTAACCATTTGAAAAATAAAATGGTGTGTGAATGTGAAACCCAAGAACTTGCATGTTGGCAAAAATGAGAATCATGATAGATAGAGCCATGGGCTCCTCTTGCACGTTAAAGAATCCAAGTATATCCTTATTATTTATACTTGTTATGTGATTGCATGTATGAATTAGAACCTAGTGATGATGAACATAGGTTGAAAAGTGCAATTGGAACCTAGTGTCATTGAACATAGGTTGGAACATGAGATTGGAACCTATTGTCATTGAACATAGGTTGGAACATGAGATTGGAACCTAGTGTCATGGAACCTAGGTTGAGAATGTAAAGTAAACCTAGTGTCATTGAACATAGGTGAGACTTGGTGACTTGAACCTAGGGCCATTGGACTTAGGTTGGCAAGTGTGAAATGTGAACAATGGGATATGCGACGATTTCGCTATCCCGGGTACGCGACGATTTCGCTACCCGTGTCATGAGTTGGCGGTGATGGATTGGGATTTGCGACGATTTCGCTATCCCGGGTACGCGACGATTTTGCTACCCGTGCCATGAGTTGGCGGTGATGGTTGGGATATGCGACGATTTCGCTATCCCGGGTACGCGACGATTTCGCTACCCGTGCCACGTGATAGCGGTGATGGAATGGGGTACGCGACGATTTCGCTATCCCGGGTATGCGACGATTTCGCTACCCGAACGAGGAGTTGACGATTTCATTCCTTGGAGGTTGGAACCATTATGGTGATGCGGCGATTCCGAAATCATAAGTAAATGACAAGTAGTTGAACTTGGTCAATGTGAAATATAGGATGAACCTAGGAGAAAATGAAAGTTGACATTTTATTTGGTTGCATCCTTTATGTTTATTTACAAGCATGTAAATTTGTTGCATAGTTATATGTGATCTAACTTATGCTTATGGTGTTTCTTTGGACCTGGTGGGTCGAGCTTCTCTCTTGGGTGGCCTTACCCACTGGGAACTATGTTTATAGTTCTCACCCCACATTTTTTAGGTCCTTCCGCGAGTGAGGCGGCAGAGCGAGGCAAGGATTTGGCTCTGTAGATAGCGGCCCTTCCATTTTTGTGATAAATAGAGTTGTACCCCTAGTCTTGAACATTGATTGTATAGGGGTTTTTATTAAATGTATGCAACGTGTATATTCCATAATTTTGGAACATGATGTATGGAATAGAAATGAAAGAAAAGAAAAGTTGGACATGTATAAATGTGCAAATGTGATGTAATAGAAGTAGAACTTCTTTATGTTGATGCTTTCCTTGTGCAACTCTTGTACTCAGTTCCTAGTTGGAACTTGTGGATATGCTTGTGTTATGACGCCTTGGGCGGGTAGAAGAAACTCTATCCGTTCGGCGTGTTACGGATTTTATATTGGCATATTTCGTGAAGTGAGTCGGAGTCTTGAAGGTTTAAAGAAGAAGAAACGAAGTTTGAAGACTCGCAGACTCAACGTTTGAATTCACGATGCGTGGTAAGTTTAAATAATCTTGATGATGATTTATAAACATTTATAAGTGTTTGGAAGACATTAGAATAGGTTTTTAATGATTTATAAACGAATCAAAAAAATTCATACTACGAGGTCCGGACCCTGGAACATGAGGTCCGGAACCCGTGAGCAGGTTATGCTGGTTCGCAGACCCGGTCCGGACCCTGGAAGCTGAGGTCCGGAACCCGTACGCATATCTTGCTATTTCGCAGTCCGGGTCCGGACCCTGGAAGCTGAGGTCCGGAACCCGTGAGCGTGACAGACAGTTTCACAGACCGGGTCCGGATCCTGATGGCTGAGGTCCGGACAATGAAACGCCTGAAGAGTTTCAAGGTCCGGACCCCATACCCGCGATCCGGACCCCGACTCGTCGTGAATTTTTGGAAAGTTATTTTTTCAATCCTTCTCTGATTCTAATGTCTCCCAAACCTTTAAATAAGATGGTAGATTTCTTAAAATCATTTTAGCAATCCTAATTTGATTCCAAACCTTTTTAAAATCAGTTTTTCAATCCTAGTCGAAATCGGTTTGCTTTTAAACCTTTCTAAAAACTATTTTTTAATCCTAATCTATTTCGGATTGCTTCTAACCTATAAATAAGATGTGGGGGTGTCTCTAAAACGTGGTGAAGCATAGATTATCTTTTATAAACCCTAGAAGCTTGTAGGTGACCGTTTTCCTCATCTTCTACATCAAGCTTCTCTCAAATTGATTCATGGTGCCCTAATTTCTAATATTCTTTTAGAATCAATTTGAGAATTGCTTAGAGATTATTCCCACAGATTTTTCATGTTCTTCTAAGCAATAAACCATCATCAACGTTACTCGTTTTGCTCCGGACGGAGTGGCGTCATGGATTCGGCGTGATCAAGACGGTTCGTGGATTCGAATCGTTTGCGCTCGTGGATTCGAGTGAGCGTCGTGGATTCGGCGTGTTGAAGGCTTCGTGGATTCGAAGTTGGGCGTCTCGTGGATTCGGGACGTGGCGTTCGTGGATTCGGACGTGGGGCGTGGACAACCCGTTGGTGCGCGTGATCCGCTGAAGAGAAGGGAGAGGTTAAGTCCGTGGAGTCGGTAATCACCGTGTAATTCTTTACTCTTAGTGGATTGTTTTTTCGCGTGTTGGTCCCGTGGGTTTTTCTCCAAGGTGGAGTTTCCCACGTAAATCTCGGTGTGCTGATTTTATTTTCCGCATTACTTTATCGCATTGAGATTTGTGTTTTTTTGTTTATACACCTATTCACCCCCCTCTAGGTGATTGATATACTCTAGATAGATTCTAGGGCACCCCCTATCTTTCAATTGGTATCAGAGCGGGATCTAGATTTATCTATCATTATGGGTGAAAAAGGTAGTAATATTAGTCGGCCTCCTCTATTTGATGAGAGCGAAGAAGAGTCGGACGAGAAAAATCTCGTAGTGGCGTATCAACAACTTTTTAAGCAATCAAAGAAGATGGCTAAGTACAATAAGAAGTTGAGGAACCGTCTATTGAAACTTGAGGATGAAAATAAAATGTTGAAGACCACAACTAAAGCTCTTGCGGAGGAAAGGGAACAAATTTTGAAGAACAATAAGATCCTCCAAGAGAAGCTAGACCAATCGGAGACGACGATTAAATCACATCAAGAAAAGATTGGTTTTCTAGAACATCAAGTCAAGAAAATTCATACTTCTAATTGTTACGGATTTTAGATTGGCATATTTCGTGAAGTGAGTCGGAGTCCTGAAGGTTCAAAGAAGAAAAGACAAAGATTGAAGACTCGAAGACTCACCGTTTGAATTCACGATGCTTGGTAAGTTTAAATAATCTTGATGATGATTTATAATTATTTACAAGTGTTTGGAAGACTTTAGAATGGATTCAAAGTGTTTTAAATATAAAAATGAGTTTTCCAACTACGAGGTCCGGACCCTGGAACATGAGGTCCGGAACCCGTAAGCTGGTTATGCTGGTTCGCAGACCCGGTCCGGACCCTGGAACATGAGGTCCGGAACTCGTACGCCTCCCTAGCTGTCACGCAGGGAGGGTCCGGACCCTGAGGATGAGGTCCGGACCCTGAGGGCGGAGGTCCGGACCCTGAGGGCTGAGGTCCGGACCCCAGGCTGTTTCGCAGACCGGGTCCGGACCCTGATGGCTGAGGTCCGGACAATGAAACGCCTGGAGAGTGTCAAGGTCCGGACCCCATACCCGCGGTCCGGACCCCGACCCGTTGCGAAGTTTTGGAAAGTTATTTTTTCTATCCTACTTTGATTCTAATGTCTCCCAAACATGTAAATAAGATGGTATATTCCTTAAAGTATCTTTGCAATCCTAATATGGTTCCAAACCTTTCTAAAATCAGTTTTGCAATCCTAGTCGAAATCGGTTTGCTTCCAAACCTTTCTAAAAACTGTTTTTAATCCTAATCTAGTTCGGATTGCTTCTAAACCTATAAATAGGATGTGGGGGTGTCTCTAAAACATGGTGAATCACAGATTATCTTTTAGAAACCCTAGAAGCTTGTAGGTAACCGTTTTCCTCATCTTCTACATCAAGCTTCTCTCAAATTGATTCATGGTGTTCTAATTTCTAATATTCTTTTAGAATCAATTTGAGGATTGCTTAGAGATTATTCCCACAGATTTCTCATGTTATTCTAAGCAATAAACCATCACCAACGTTACATCATCAACGTTATTTGTTCTTGCTCGTGGATTCGAGTGGCGTCGTGGATTCGACGTGTTAAAGGCGGTTCGTGGATTCGGATCGTGAAGGCTTCGTGGATTCGGAGCGAGGCGTCTCGTGGATTCGAGACGTGGCGTCTGTGGATTCAGACGTGAGGCGTGGACGGCCGTGACGTGAGTGCGCGAGATCCGCTGAAGACGAAGGAGAGGTTAAGTCCGTGGAGTCGGTAATCACCTTGTAATCCTTTAATCTTAGTGGATTGTTTTTCGCGTGTTGGTCCCGTGGGTTTTTCTCCAAGGTGGAGTTTCCCACGTATATCTCGGTGTGCTATTTTTATTTCCGCATTATTTTATTGCATCGAGATTTTTGATTTTTGTTGTTACACCTATTCACCCCCCTCTAGGTGATTGATATACTCTAGATAGATCCTAGGGCTACCCCCTATTTTATACTAATCAAGTCTTGACTAGACAGGTCCATGAACTCAAGTCCGACATACAAAAATTCTCCTCCGGATCAAAGAAACTTGATGACATGCTCGGATTGGGTCAAACGGATAAACTTGGTGTTGGATATGAGCGAAAATTTGTTGAGAAGGTTAAAAATTCTATTCCTAAAGTCTCAACAAGTGTAAAAGAGAAAGTATGTCATAGATGTGGAAAGAAAGGACACATCAAGAAGACATGCCCTAGAAAAGATAAGAAAACTCAAGAGGCATCTTCTAAACATCTATCGACATCTTCCAACACTCGACAACCCCTACGGTTTCAAAAGCAACAACAACCAAGTCGAGTACCCCAGATCAACCAAAGGTCGAAGCCACAACAACCGGTTTCTACAAAGTCAAATACAACGTGGCGACCAACGGATGATCAAAAGTCAAAACAATCGGTGCTCAACCGCAACAAACCAAGACAACCAACAATCCGACAAGTTTGGGTTCGGAAAGGTGATATCTTTCCTTGTCTTAAACCTTAATTTGTTTTTGACTTAGTGTAGTGCTTTGATCGGTTTCTATTGCATATCTTTTGTTTATTGCATTACACATTTTGGTGCTTTCATTGTTACGTTTTTTAGATTCTTTGAATGATTAGAACGTTAAATAGTGCATTGAATATCAATAGGTTCACTTTCATTCACTCCTAATTAATCTCATATTAATTATCGGTTTTACTTTATTTTCATTATATTTGAAGATAATTTATTATGAGAATTCTTAATACTTATATTCATCAAATTTAGGCAATCATGTGTAATCTCTAGGAGCTTAACCTATCTCGGTTGTGTGTGTTGAATTTGATGAATAGTCATTCTCTTATGGACTAAAATTTGTCACATGTTCTTTCAACTAAGAGATTGCATAAGCGAGGGGGAGTTATTATTATATAAAATAAAATGCTCATATGCTTGAAAGATGTGGAAAGAGTTACATCCTTAAAAGGAGTGTGAAAACTACCACCACATGGAGGAAAGAGCTACCACCCCGGTCGTCCGGTTAGTGTGTGCAGCTACCACATGAGAATTGAATTGCATATCCGAAAAAAAATTATATAAGTGCAAAAGTATGCAAAAGAAAAAAATGTCTCAAATTTTATTTTTCGGAGTTATAAGGTGGTCCACATACATGAAAGATGCTCAAAGAGCCACCCCCTATGCAATATTGGTTTTATCTCAATTTTGAACGTTTATGCGACAATTTATGTCTCTTTGATGAATCCCTTAAGTCATCTTCATAAACCGTTTACATCTTGATAGCTTTTGAGCCTTTAGATTATCTTTGATGACTTGTTTTTGACGTTTATATGAATTAAGAAATCGGATAATATTTTATCTACATTATGGTGATTGTGTAGTAAAATTCTTAATTCTTATGAAATTAATAGGGATTGAAAGAAGTCAATGTGAATTTATACTCCTCATGCACTAACAATGTTTGACATTTTTAATACAAGTGGTTTCAAAATTGAAAAAGCTTTAAACTTGTATTTTGATTGATTTCTCTCGAACTTCTCTCTATTTTTGGTGTTTTTCTTTTGGCAATTTTTGACAAAAAGGGGGAGAGAGGTAATGATGACTTAGACGCATAAACATAGGGGGAGAGATTGAATGAACAAAGGGGGAGCGATTTTGATATTTTTTCTACTAACTTTGTTTGTGGAGAATGCAAATTTTTGCAAATTTTTGCAGATCTTTCAAGACTTCAAGACTCCATGTTTGTCTAAGTCATAGAGTTTGTTTTTAGGAGTTACAAAATTGTAATTTTGAATTCTATTTGGATCTTTCACGCGAGAAGTTCATTGTTTTGGTGATGGCAATGAATTTCATTTTTGGAGAGATGAGCATCGTGAGTGTTTTATGTATTTTTGAGTTTTGTCACGAAATTGCCAAAGGGGGAGATTGTTATGGATTTTATATTGGCATATTTCGTGAAGTGAGTCGGAGTCTTGAAGGTTTAAAGAAGAAGAAACGAAGTTTGAAGACTCGCAGACTCAACGTTTGAATTCACGATGCGTGGTAAGTTTAAATAATCTTGATGATGATTTATAAACATTTATAAGTGTTTGGAAGACATTAGAATAGGTTTTTAATGATTTATAAATGAATCAGAAAAATTCATACTACGAGGTCCGGACCCTGGAACATGAGGTCCGGAACCCGTGAGCAGGTTATGCTGGTTCGCAGACCCGGTCCGGACCCTGGAAGCTGAGGTCCGGAACCCGTACGCATATCTTGCTATTTCGCAGTCCGGGTCCGGACCCTGGAAGCTGAGGTCCGGAACCCGTGAGCGTGACAGACAATTTCACAGACCGGGTCCGGATCCTGATGGCTGAGGTCCGGACAATGAAACGCCTGAAGAGTTTCAAGGTCCGGACCCCATACCCGCGATCCGGACCCCGACTCGTTGTGAATTTTTGGAAAGTTATTTTTTCAATCCTTCTCTGATTCTAATGTCTCCCAAACCTTTTAAATAAGATGGTAGATTTCTTAAAATCATTTTAGCAATCCTAATTTGATTCCAAACCTTTTTAAAATCAGTTTTTCAATCCTAGTCGAAATCGGTTTGCTTTTAAACCTTTCTAAAAACTATTTTTTAATCCTAATCTATTTCGGATTGCTTCTAACCTATAAATAAGATGTGGGGGTGTCTCTAAAACGTGGTGAAGCATGATTATCTTTTATAAACCCTAGAAGCTTGTAGGTGACCGTTTTCCTCATCTTCTACATCAAGCTTCTCTCAAATTGATTCATGGTGCCCTAATTTCTAATATTCTTTTAGAATCAATTTGAGAATTGCTTAGAGATTATTCCCACAGATTTTTCATGTTCTTCTAAGCAATAAACCATCATCAACGTTACTCGTTTTGCTCCGGACGGAGTGGCGTCGTGGATTCGGCGTGATCAAGACGGTTCGTGGATTCGAATCGTTTGCGCTCGTGGATTCGAGTGAGCGTCGTGGATTCGGCGTGTTGAAGGCTTCGTGGATTCGAAGTTGGGCGTCTCGTGGATTCGGGACGTGGCGTTCGTGGATTCGGACGTGGGGCATGGACAACCCGTTGGTGCGCGTGATCCGCTGAAGAGAAGGGAGAGGTTAAGTCCGTGGAGTCGGTAATCACCTTGTAATTCTTTACTCTTAGTGGATTGTTTTTTCGCGTGTTGGTCCCGTGGGTTTTTCTCCAAGGTGGAGTTTCCCACGTAAATCTCGGTGTGCTGATTTTATTTTTCGCATTACTTTATCGCATTGAGATTTGTGTTTTTTTGTTTATACACATATTCACTCCCCTCTAGGTGATTGATATACTCTAGATAGATCCTAGGGCACCCCCTATCTTTCAAGGGTCTGGGGCATGCGCCCGTGCGGTTATCCTTTCCACCTAGTTGGTGTTAAAGGCCCGACGGGGCGTGACAGACTAAGGTAGTATCAGAGCGTAGAAACGGTCTAGGTGGACCTAAGAAATCCTAGGATGGAAAAGACCCTAGGAGTGTAGGCTCGTGAGTGACGAGATCTTTGATTATGGCGAAAGATAAGTGATTGGGTTATGTCCTTATACCTCTAGTTGGAAGTAGAGGTAGATTTGAGGTGTATCTTATTCTTCACCAAGAGAGTTCGTGTTGGCGGCCGACAACATGAAACTAAGTGAGGGGAATAAGAACCCTTGTGTGACTTTCGCCTAGATTGGGTTCACCTTTATTTTTGTGAAACGTTATGTGGTAAATGACTTTGAATGTCACGAAATGACCAAAGTCGTTGTGTTTTCAGGAGATAATGGTAAGAGGACGGCCTCCTACGAGGGCTGGGCTCGGAGGATCGAGCGAGGCTCCGGAACAACTCGGGAAGGGCGAGAACTCGGGTCTTCATGATCAGTTGACCGAGTTGATGGGCGTGGTTCGGCGACAAGCCGAAACCATGCAGCGACAGGAGGAGCAAATTAAGAAGCTCCAGGATGAGATGGCGCAGCAAGCGGCTGCGATTAGGGAGGAAAGATCGGGAGCACCTCCGGCCTCTGCTTCGACATCGGCCGAGGAGGTGACACCGGCGCCGGCTGTGGCGCCACCGGCACCACCGATTGCGGCCGATGGGTCGGGTGTTCCTATGCCCGACTCCGCGGCGGAAGAAGCGGAGAGAGAGCGTGCACTTGCGGCTCTCATGACGTTCAAGAAGTTCAACCCGCCTATCTTTAACGGGGAGAACGTTGATCCATGGGACGTGGAGACGTGGATCGATGCCATAGAGACGCTCTTCGAGGATCTATATACCTTGGAGAGGGACAAAGTGCATCTCGCCGCTCATTGTTTAGAGCGATCGGCGAAAGTTTGGTGGAAGGGAGTCAGGCGTGATCGACTCTCTAGCCTTCCGCCACCGGCTTGGGAGGAGTTTTGGGGTATGGTGTTCACCGCCTACTTCCCCGATAGTGAGAAGAGGAAACTCCAAGAAAGGTTTCAGAAGTTGAAGCAAGGGAAACGCACCGTGCGTGAGTACGAGAGGGAGTTCTCGTACATCTTTAACTGTGTACCGCACGTTGTCCGCGGAGAGTTGGACAAGGTCGATTGCTTCGTGCGCGGGCTCCGACCGGAGATCTTTCGGGCGGTTCAGGCCTTCAAGCTACAGACTTTTGCGGAGGTCTTGGACCGTGCTCTTTGGGTGGAGCACGGGAATGCATGTGCGCGCGAGGAGCGCGAGTCCTGGGAAAGAGAGAAGGAAAATGATAAGGAGATGGAAAAGAAGCGTCCGGTGGGTGGCTCGGGTGGTCAGTCTAGCTCCAAGCGACCCCCGAAGCACTCGCAGTCGCAGAACCAGTCACGAGGGTCTCAGCGGAATCGACCCTCGAGCCGGTGCCCGATTTGTAGCGGCCTCCACAACCCTCAACAGTGTGATTACCGTGAGGGCCGGTGCTACAAGTGCGGACAGCCGGGACATATGCGGTTCAATTGCCTGATGGATGATGGCCGGGCACCGTCGTCGGCATCGGCATTTGCATCGCCGAGACAGCTTGCGGGCATCCCACCCGCGGCGATGTCGGCAGGCCGTACACCGCCACCGAGACCAGTTGAGGGTCAGCGGCCGGCGCCCAGTGGACGGGTGTTGGCCTCGCAGGTGGAGGAGCCTTCTGCCTCGGAGGATGTCGTGGCAGGTATTGTGTTGATTAATAGCATTAGATGTAGAGCTTTGTTTGATACTGGAGCATCGCATTCATTCATTGCTCGATCATTTGCTATTGCACATGGAATAAAAATTATAGAAGCCACGCATGCAAGAACTGTGCAAGTACCTGAACACACCTTTTGTGTACATCACGCGTGTGTAAATTGTCCAGTGAGGGTTGAAAACTGGATCATGCCAGCTGATTTGCTGGTGTTAAATCGAATGAATGAGTATGATTTAATCCTAAGAATGGATTGGCTCTCGAGATATCACGCTACTATTGATTGTGAGAGCTGGATAGTGAGGTTTAGAGAATCCGGGCACAAGGAGTTTGTGTACCGTGGGTGCAAGAGTTCGCTCTTTGCGTCAATGGTGTCCACGTCGCAAGCAAGAAAGCTCATTGCTAGTGGTTGCATTGCTTACTTAGCGACGGTAGTGGATGACCGAAAGGAGGTGTTGAGACTCGAGGACATTCCTGTAGTCCAAGAGTTCCAGGATGTATTCCCGGCGGAGTTACCCGGAATGCCACCGGATCGGGAAATAGAATTCGTGATCGATTTGCTCCCGGGTACGGCGCCGATTTCTAAGGCCCCGTACAGGATGGCACCCGCAGAGCTAAAGGAATTGAAAGCACAATTACAAGACTTGTTGGACAAGGGTTTCGTAAAACCAAGTGTGTCACCTTGGGGAGCCCCTGTTCTATTTGTGCGGAAGAAGGACGGTTCACTGCGGTTATGTGTGGATTACCATGAGTTGAACAAAGTGACCGTCAAGAATAAGTCCCCGTTACCCCGAATTGATGACTTATTCGATCAGTTGCAAGGGTCTCGGGTGTATTCAAAAATTGATTTGCAATCCGGTTATCACCAATTAAAGATCAAACCGGAGGATGTGCATAAGACCACGTTTAGGACGCGGTATGGACACTACGAATTCACGGTTATGCCTTTCGGGCTTACCAATGCCCCGGCAGCATTCATGGATCTAATGAACCATGTGTTCAAACCACAAACCACTACTAGATTGATTTGTGATGGTGTTCATAGATGATATTCTTGTCTACTCTCGGAGTGAAGAGGAACATAAAGAGCACCTGAGGATTGTGCTTCAAGTTCTTCGAGAGAACAAGTTATTCGCCAAGTTAAAGAAGTGCGAATTTTGGATTCGTGAGGTCGCTTTCTTGGGTCATGTGATTTCCGCGGGTGGAGTATCAGTGGACCCTATGAAAGTTGAGGCAATCAAGGATTGGCCTCGCCCGACCAATGTCACGGAAGTGTGAAGCTTTTTGGGTCTTGCGGGGTATTATCGGCGGTTCGTGGAGGGATTTTCAAAAATCTCCGGTCCGTTAACGCGCCTTACCCGCAAGGGAGCCAAATATGTTTGGAGCGAGGAATGTAACCAAAGCTTTAAGGTGCTAAAGGAAAGGTTGACTTCGGCTCCGGTTCTCGCATTGCCGGTTGCGGGGGAGGGCTTTGTGGTGTATAGTGATGCATCACGGCGCGGTCTTGGGTGTGTGCTTATGCAAAGGGGACAAGTAATAGCATATGTGTCACGCCCCGGGCCCTCACGGGAGGAATGTTGGACGTGCACTTAACGACCCGGGGAACAAAGTGACCGTCAAGAATAAGTCCCCGTTACCCCGAATTGATGACTTATTCGATCAGTTGCAAGGGTCTCGGGTGTATTCAAAAATTGATTTGCAATCCGGTTATCACCAATTAAAGATCAAACCGGAGGATGTGCATAAGACCACGTTTAGGACGCGGTATGGACACTACGAATTCACGGTTATGCCTTTCGGGCTTACCAATGCCCCGGCAGCATTCATGGATCTAATGAACCATGTGTTCAAACCACTACTAGATTGATTTGTGATGGTGTTCATAGATGATATTCTTGTCTACTCTCGGAGTGAAGAGGAACATAAAGAGCACCTGAGGATTGTGCTTCAAGTTCTTCGAGAGAACAAGTTATTCGCCAAGTTAAAGAAGTGCGAATTTTGGATTCGTGAGGTCGCTTTCTTGGGTCATGTGATTTCCGCGGGTGGAGTATCAGTGGACCCTATGAAAGTTGAGGCAATCAAGGATTGGCCTCGCCCGACCAATGTCACGGAAGTGTGAAGCTTTTTGGGTCTTGCGGGGTATTATCGGCGGTTCGTGGAGGGATTTTCAAAAATCTCCGGTCCGTTAACGCGCCTTACCCGCAAGGGAGCCAAATATGTTTGGAGCGAGGAATGTAACCAAAGCTTTAAGGTGCTAAAGGAAAGGTTGACTTCGGCTCCGGTTCTCGCATTGCCGGTTGCGGGGGAGGGCTTTGTGGTGTATAGTGATGCATCACGGCGCGGTCTTGGGTGTGTGCTTATGCAAAGGGGACAAGTAATAGCATATGTGTCACGCCCCGGGCCCTCACGGGAGCCTACCAGGCACGTGCACAGACCCGCCGTGTACCTCAAACAACACATAATGTACACAAGGCGTCTACAACAACAAAAATCCAATAGAGCAAGGAATACATCCTAAACAAGGTGATCAGAGCGAGAACATAATTCCACAACTAAATCAAGATCAACACAACTAAAATCTCAAGATATACAATAATCATCATACATCTTAGCAATACTAGAAGATCACTCTCTAGAAAAACAACTATACACCTTTCATATAAAATATAATGAAAGGACATCATGGTGTGCCTACAACAACATCGTAGAGGCTCTAGCTAGCTGCTAACCCCTCGCCGCGATCCCAAGCCTCTCCTGCTGCGGAAGGCTCTGAAAAAACCCAACAACAATGGGGGTGAGAACTATTAATCAATAGTTCCCAGTGGGTAAGCCGCCGAGAGTGGCGAATTACACCGCTAGGTCAACTGAGGCAAGATAGTATACTGAAACATAAAGCATATAACATTTAATGCTAAACAGGTAGTTCTACAACTATCTTGCCTCCAATGACTAAATCATCTACATGAACATGAATATGCTCTATTGTCATAAGCTCAACATTTAATTACATGCATGTCAAATTAATGCCATGATCAATCACATATGCTCTAATGTAATAAACTCACTATATGTCAAGTTTTACTATTACACATATGACTTGTCTCCAACTACAAGTATGTAATGTACATCCAATTTTCTACTACATGTATGAACTATATGACTTGTTCCCAACAATATGTATATTATGTTCACTAACCACTAGTGTGCCAAGTCATGTTAATGTCTCACTACATGTAATGCCACAAGGTCACCACCCTATGTTATGTCCATCAGCTACATCTATATGTACTGATTAACTAGGGTGTCAAATATCACATTCCTCACGATATTTCCTACCATAAAGGACTTTTTAACTCTCGGCTTGTGCGGTGCCTAATGGCCCCGTGGTAGTCAACATTCTCGCTAGAATGAGCCTCCCCCACGGCAATCCACTTCGGCGCCCATATAACCTGCACACAGGCGATCAACATCGCGAAAGGCCCACTCCGGAGCTGCCGGCTTGTAGGGAGCGACCCTCACAAGCATGTGCGAAAGAGCACAATGGCATAACAAGCATAGTCAACAGCATAGGAAATACGTTCGTCATGTCTCTAACATGGAATAGCCAACCGATTTCCAAAGGTCTAACATTATGTCGTAATGTCAACCTAATTATTCACTTAAGTAAAATACAATATGTTTAACCTCACACTATGTCAAGACATGTCATGTCATGTTTACTACATTCAATAGCCAATATGCTAAATGTCCACGATGTCATGTTGTTCTCAAATTTTCCGTTGGTATGTCCCTACCAATATGTCCATGTCTCTAACATGTAAATGTCCATCTCTTTGTTTACTAAATTCATAAACCATGCATTATTCTAATGCCACATCTCATGCATTCTACAAATGCCAAAACTATGCATTATGCTAATGCTATAATCCATGCATTCTACAATGCTATAACAATGCATTCTACGATTCCAACGAGTCCATATTCATGCCATGCATAAGCTACAACAACCTCTACTACATAGAGTATAGAGCTATCATGCAAGTGTTTAAATAACCCAATGGACTCACGTTTAATCAATTATAATTATCAATGCAACTGGAATTTCATTCCTCATGTCTTAAACACGGGATCATTTCCACGACCTAAAGGTCGAGCCCAAAGTCACGATGACCGTCAAAGTTGCTCACCTAGATGAGGTGCAACAACTTATCATGCATTTGCCATAACTTCTCTTTTCTCTATACAAGCATACTCTAGTATGCAAGAGAATTCACTAATTCAACAACCAAGTAGTGTCTCCTATGATGCTCCTTTCTAGCATGCATAATCTAATTAGCATTTCATAATGCATCATTACACTACTAGCATCAATACTCTAGCATGCATATTATTCTCATAATCCCATACTACCTGAAATATGCACTTTTCATACCCAACATGTATGTCCCATGCATTCACAATTATCATCATGCCATAATTATCATAATTATGCATCTAATCAATCCTATAACAAGATAGGAGACATAGGGGGAGTTCACCGATTTCGGTGAGGTCAGACCCACCGGATACCCGTCGAAACCTCGCAGTACTTCGAAACGAAGTTGTCCCTCGAGCTTTTCATACCCTAAGATAATTTTCAAAGGGGTTAGGGGCATCAAACAAACGATTTCGAAAACCACCAAAAACCATGAGGAAACGGGTGAAAATTACCTTGAGCAAGTAAAACTTGTTCTAGGTCCAAATTGAGGTTAGAGATCTTCAAATCTAACCTACAACAACAATCTACACCCATCAATTCCACCTCAAGGGCTCACAATCACGAAACCCTAAACAAAACCCTAATTTCCAAGAAACTAGGTTTATAAGCAAAAATCCAAGTAGCAATCACTAATAGAGGAGTTATAAGATAATTACTCACCTCATAAGAGCTCCAATTCAAGCAAAAGAGGCTAGGGTTGGAGATTCATCCACCAACAAGCTCATCTCATAAGCCACGAGCTCCCTCCAATTCTAGAAGTCCACCTCCATGGGGAAAATGGAGAGAAAGGAGATCAAAACCAAGATCTAGGGGGTTGGGAGCAAGAAAATCTAGAGAGAGAGAGAGGGAAACCCTACCTTCTTCTCCTCCAACCTTAGCCTACACCACAACAAGAGAGGGGTGAAGGGGTACTTAAACCCGAGCAACAAAATCCAACTAGGCCCCTCAAAAAGCCAAAATTGCAAAACTGCACAAAATGCATTCTGCAGCATTGTATACCGGTATTCGCATGTGTATACCGGTATACTGTGCAAATTCTGCAAAACCCGAGCCTCGGCCAAACAGGCCACGCGAAGGGATTCCGGTATGCCAATTTCCAGTACCGGTACAAAACGCTCCAATACCGGTATGCTAACTCCAGTACCGGTACGCAGCGCATTCCGGTATCCGCTGCCGCATTCCGCAGAACCCGAGAGCTGCGCAAAACCAGTTCTCACTGGATTCCGGTATGCCTAGACCAGATACCGGTATGCAATGCAAAATCTGCACTTTTGCAGATTTTGACTCCCGGAGTCCGTTTCCGCACCTTTCAAGTCCCGAAAACACTCCGAAGCTCACCAAACTCAACTCAAAACTCCAGAATAGTACAAGCCACTATTCCCACACTAGAACTCCGCAATTTGCAAAAGTTCAGTGTACTACATACTCCCCTCCTAAAAAGGAGTTTCGTCCGCGAAACTACGGATCAACAACAACAACAACAACAAAACTAGAGGAGATAAGAACATCATCCTAGCAGTGAAGCCTTCAGCTCTCACACCATGCATCGCGTCCAAGATGTTGCTCCAAAGCATCTTGTAGTAGGAATAGTGATAATTCCAAATTCCTATATTCCACAAGTCCAATCCACAACAATTGCTCCTTGAAGTTTAGATCTTCATGTAGCTCTAAAGAAACGACATCCACCATCTGGTAGAATTCAAATACTCACTCGGAGCGTCCACACACTTCATATATCTTCAACAGATCTGAAGTGAAACAACTCGACATGCCATTAGGCCCATTTGCCTCAGGGTCTCAAATAATCCTGAGAATCTGAAACTTAGATTCCTCAAACACAAATCTCTTGGATTTCCTTAACTAAGTATCACACTCAGATCATCAGATTCAGGAGCCAAAATCCTATCTCTCACCGAGAATCATCCAATGGCTCAAATTCCAAGCGGTAGAGCTAGATGCCCTATGCAATCACGCAAAAATTCCAAGGTATACTTGCGCAAAATTTCCTCAATCCAACTCAGGTGAATAGTTACTCCTATTCACAATCTCTCAACAATCATCATCTCTATCTTGGAAGCGAAACAATCCAGTTTCGGAACCTCCAGTAATCATCCTCTATCCATACAAAGTAGATAGCCTTTACTTAACATATCTCATAAATCCTGCTATCACAGGTACAACCTGTCGGTTCCACTGTCAAGGCACTTTCTGACAGTCCACTAGGAATCCATCCGCCGCAACACTCTTGATCTCAATTGCATCATTCACCAGTCGGGATCAAGGCTAACTCTCGTGATCCGATCCAAAGGACAGATATCAATCCATATTACTCATCTCATCGATATCTCTAGAACACTAGCCTTTAACCTGTTCTCACGGCTTCAACTCATTTTCTTGAGTGTAGAGATATCTCCAACAATAAGATCGGGGTGCACCTCACACCACTAGCAATGCATGAACTTGCCACAGTTTCCAAGTAGATGCTATGGCAATCAATTCCAAATCACAATTTGGCAATTCCTCTTGCATTCTCCCAATTGCCGAAAGGTCAATACTACCTCTCTATTTTACACCAAAGTGCAACTCAATCCGTGGAGAGAAACACAACTACAAAACACATAACCCGCCTTCGAGGTAACCAAGGTTGGCGGTCGTCAACCACACCAACGGGTCCAAGAACTTCTCTCACACATATCTTACCAAAAGGTTTAATCCCTTTATGTGTGAGTCAAATGAAGGGAGTAGGCAACTTAGTGATCTCCCCACAGTTATCCATAACATACAATCAAACTAAGAAGTTTGAACTTTGATCACATCCGCTTGTTCAAATCAACTATGGATGGTTGATTTCCTTGAGATCTCCACTCATAACCACTTTGGCATCAACTGCCAAGGGATGCTAGTCCTCACAACCGAATCAGCACGTCTTCAACTTGAAGCACTTGCAATCCTCATTCCAAGGAATCTTCATGGTCTTCATCGCCTCTCGACTTCCAACATGTCGTCGATGCGCACAGGGACAAAGACACCCAGAAGGGCCAAACATCACAACACACAAGAGCATCAACAGCTCAAACGACATCACAACAATTTCGTAATGTCTACACCGAGTGAACAAGTCACCCTCGGTCCAAACTCAAACTCAATCCAACGAGAGTAGTACTCAGATTGCAACTACCCTCGAGTAAAACCAGAATCCATGGAGCTTGATCAAACAGATCAACAGATCTCTGCTACGGGTACATATTCTTCATCGTGACCCTACCGAGTTCACGATAGTCGACCCACAGTCGAAATGACCCGTCCACTCAAAACAAACGAGATCGATGCTCCACAAGAGAAAACACTAGGCAAAAGAGGTCTCCAGACCAAGCCTTCAATTCTCACAACACAACCGGGATTGCACAAGCAACTCCCTCACAAGAGACATCCTCGCTTTTGAGGATTCTCAACACTCACCAAAGGTGCTGGCCTAAAGGCCACGCGCTCACTCAGCCAACAACCAGGCTTGGGCAGGTGAAACAATCGTCGCAAATAGCGAACTTCCACGCTCTCTGAAAATACTATGTCGTGTCCAGGATCCCAAAACGCTACAGCTCGGCTCATCCTATCATCGGTTACAGGATACCCGAAGAGCCAGCCCAAGTTCAAATTAGAACTTTACGCTCTCAGCCAAAAAAAAAGCCAATCGCTTCGTTGGCGCACAGAAACATCCAAAGCTAACGGAGTAAAAGAACAGTACTCTCAAGTCCAAACACTCAGGACCACTCGATCAGCAAGCATCAAGGGAAACAAGTTCCCTGCCAAGCATTCGGTAAATAGCCGATCCAATGCTACAATCATAGCAAGCATCAAGCTAGCTCCAACACCAGAAGCTGCGAACAACCTTCATCTTCGCTCTATCATCCTCTGCCTGTCAAACAGACACGCATTCAACCGGTGCTAGCAGCGCGAAGTCGATCCCAACACCGTCGACATTGTTCTCCTCAAACACTCCAACTGAGGATGGCCCACCTGGCCACGAAGAGTGTACATGCCTCTACTCCAAGAGCATCATCGGGTACATGCGGACTCCACCGCTCACACATCGTAATGGTTGAAGACGATTCGACGTCCCACCTTCATCCTGCTGAAGATCCACCCTCTCCAGATCAATTCCTCTTTGAACACTTGATTGTCCTCTTACGATAGACTTGCCACTTTTAGTAGCTTCCTTTGCCGTCCCAACGGTCTCCACGTCTGTCGCCCTTACCAAGGTGCGATCCGTATTCTCATAGAATTTCTCAAGGTCGACTGCCAACTGGATCGACAAATCCTCTAGTTGCTTAATCCTCTCGTCTGCCGGCGCAAAGCCTCAACTTGGAGTAACATCATAAATGATCGCCGTTCCACCGTACTCGCTGAAATTACTAGTTGTTCTCTCAACTTCAGGGTCTCACCAAATCCGGAGGATGCAGGGTTCCCGTCTCGGCTGCCTCGGCCGCCATCGAGTGCGTCGTTCACCACTCAAGCTGCAACAAGCAAAACATGCGCAGGTGAAACACCCCACGCCAACGCATCCCCACACAAGACTATAACCCCAATCATGCGAAAGTAATGAAGTGGACTCCCACTATTCCCCGATGTCACGTTGTCGGCCGCCAACGTGACCCTCCAAGGGTATAGAAGTGGTTCACTCCGATCTAACTCCAACACCTTTGGAGTTTTATAAATGACCCAATCATAATACTTTCGCCAATAAGTCATAAGAGATCCCGTCTCTCACGTTCCTATTCCTTATCGTCCAACCTGCCTAAGGTTTACTAGGTCCACTACGACTCAACCCTAGGCTCTGAGACCACAATAATCTGTCACGCCCCGGGCCCTCACGGGAGCCTACCAGGCACGTGCACAGACCCGCCGTGTACCTCAAACAACACATAATGTACACAAGGCGTCTACAACAACAAAAATCCAATAGAGCAAGGAATACATCCTAAACAAGGTGATCAGAGCGAGAACATAATTCCACAACTAAATCAAGATCAACACAACTAAAATCTCAAGATATACAATAATCATCATACATCTTAGCAATACTAGAAGATCACTCTCTAGAAAAACAACTATACACCTTTCATATAAAATACAATGAAAGGACATCATGGTGTGCCTACAACAACATCGTAGAGGCTCTAGCTACCTGCTAACCCCTCGCCGCGATCCCAAGCCTCTCCTGCTGCGGAAGGCTCTGAAAAAACCCAACAACAATGGGGGTGAGAACTATTAATCAATAGTTCCCAGTGGGTAAGCCGCCGAGAGTGGCGAATTACACCGCTAGGTCAACTGAGGCAAGATAGTATACTGAAACATAATGCATATAACATTTAATGCTAAACAGGTAGTTCTACAACTATCTTGCCTCCAATGACTAAATCATCTACATGAACATGAATATGCTCTATTGTCATAAGCTCAACATTTAATTACATGCATGTCAAATTAATGCCATGATCAATCACATATGCTCTAATGTAATAAACTCACTATATGTCAAGTTTTACTATTACACATATGACTTGTCTCCAACTACAAGTATGTAATGTACATCCAATTTTCTACTACATGTATGAACTATATGACTTGTTCCCAACAATATGTATATTATGTTCACTAACCACTAGTGTGCCAAGTCATGTTAATGTCTCACTACATGTAATGCCACAAGGTCACCACCCTATGTTATGTCCATCAGCTACATCTATATGTACTGATTAACTAGGGTGTCAAATATCACATTCCTCACGATATTTCCTACCATAAAGGACTTTTTAAGTCTCGGCTTGTGCCGTGCCTAATGGCCCCGTGGTAGTCAACATTCTCGCTAGAATGAGCCTCCCCCACGGCAATCCATTTCGGCGCCCATATAACCTGCACACAGGCGATCAACATCGCGAAAGGCCCACTCCGGAGCTGCCGGCTTGTAGGGAGCGACCCTCACAAGCATGTGCGAAAGAGCACAATGGCATAACAAGCATAGTCAACAGCATAGGAAATACGTTCGTCATGTCTCTAACATGGAATAGCCAACCGATGTCCAAAGGTCTAACATTATGTCGTAATGTCAACCTAATTATTCACCTAAGTAAAATACAATATGTTTAACCTCACACTATGTCAAGACATGTCATGTCATGTTTACTACATTCAATAGCCAATATGCTAAATGTCCACGATGTCATGTTGTTCTCAAATTTTCCGTTGGTATGTCCTTACCAATATGTCCATGTCTCTAACATGTAAATGTCCATCTCTTTGTTTACTAAGTTCATAAACCATGCATTATTCTAATGCCACATCTCATGCATTCTACAAATGCCAAAACTATGCATTATGCTAATGCTATATGAAAGATAGGGGGTGCCCTAGGATCTATCTAGAGTATATCAATCACCTAGAGGGGGGTGAATAGGTGTATAAACAAAAATCATAAATCTCAATGCGATAAAGTAATGCGGAAAATAAAATCAGCACACCGAGATTTACGTGGGAAACTCCACCTTGGAGAAAAACCCACGGGACCAACACGCGAAAAAACAATCCACTAAGAGTAAAGAATTACAAGGTGATTACCGACTCCACGGACTTAACCTCTCCCTTCTCTTCAGCGGATCACGCGCACCAACGGGTTGTCCACGCCCCACGTCCGAATCCACGGACGCCACGCCTCGAATCCACGAGACACCCAACTTCGAATCCACGAAGCCTTCTACACGTCGAATCCACGACGCTCACTCGAATCCACGAGCGCACTCCGTCCGGAGCAAGAACAATAACGTCGATGATGGTTTATTGCTTAGAATATCATTGAAGATCTGTGGGAATAATCTCTAAGCAATCCTCAAATTGATTCTAAAAGAATATTAGAAATTAGGGCACCATGAATCAATTTGAGAGAAGCTTGATGTAGAAGATGAGAAAAACGGTCACCTACAAGCTTCTAGGGTTTCTAAAAGATAATCTATGCTTCACCACGTTTTAGAGACACCCCCACATCTTATTTATAGGTTAGAAGCAATCCGAAAGAGATTAGGATTAAAAAATAGTTTTTAGAAAGGTTTGGAAGCAAACCGATTTCGACTAGGATTGAAAAACTGATTTTAGAAAGATTTGGAACTAAATTAGGATTGCTAAGATATTTTAAGGAATATACCATCTTATTTACATGTTTGGGAGACATTAGAATCAAAGTAGGATTGAAAAAATAACTTTCCAAAACTTCGCAACGGGTCGGGGTCCGGACCGCAGGTATGGGGTCCGGACCTTGACACTCTCCAGGCGTTTCATTGTCCGGAACCCAGCTATCAGGATCCGGACCCGGTCTGCGAAACAGCCTGGGGTCCGGACCTCAGCCCTCAGGGTCCGGACCTCATCCTCAGTGTCCGGACCCTCCCTGCGTGACAGCTAGGGAGGCGTACGGGTTCCGGACCTCATCCTCAGGGTCCGGACCTCGGAAGTTGGAAAACTCATTTTTTATATTTTAAAACACTTTTTATCCATTCTAATATCTTCCAAACACTTGTAAATGTTTATAAATCATCATCAAGATTATTTAAACTTACCAAGCATCGTGAATTCAAACGGTGAGTCTTCGAGTCTTCAATCTTCGTCTTTTCTTCTTTGAACCTTCAAGACTCCGACTCACTTCATGAAATATGCCAATATAAAATTCGTAACAATCTCCCCCTTTGGCAATTTCGTGACAAAACCCAAAATAACATAAAACACTCACGATGCTTATCTCTCCAAAAAAATGAAATTCATTGCCATCACCGAAACAATGAACTTCTCGCGTGAAAGATCCAAATAAAATTCAAAATTACAATGTTGTAACTCCTAAAACAAACTCTAAGACTTAGACAAACATGGAGTCTTGAAGTCTTGAAAGACCTGCAAAAATTTTCATTCTCCACGAACAAAGTTAGTAGAAAAGATACCAAAATCGCTCCCCCTTTGTTCATGCAATCTCTCCCCCTATGTTTATGCGTCTAAGCCCTCTCTCCCCCTTTTTGTCAAAAATTGCCAAAAGAAAAACACCAAAAATAGAGAGAAGTTCGAGAGAAATCAATCAAAATACAAGTTTAAAGCTTTTTCAATTTTGAAACCATTTGTGATAAAATTTCAAGCAATGTTAGTGCATGAGAAATATAAATTCACATTGACTGCTTTCAATCCCTATTAATTTCATAAGAATTAAGAATTTTATTACACACTCACCATAATGTAGATAAAATATTACACGATTTCTTAACTCATATAAACTTCAAAATCAAGTTATCAAAAATAATCTAAAGGCTCAAAAGCTATCAAGATGTAAACGGATTATGAAGATGACTTAAGGGATTCATCAAAGAGACAGAAATTTGTTGCATAAATATTCAAATTTGAGATAAAACAAATATCGCATAGGGGGTGGCTCTTTGAGCATCTTTCATGTATGTGGACCACCTTATAACACCGAAAAAATAAAATTTTGTGACATTTTCCTCTTTTGCATACTTTTGCACTTATATATTTTTTTTTTCGGATATGCAATTCAATTCTCATGTGGTAGCTGCACACAAACCGGACGACCGGGGTGGTAGCTCTTTCCTCTACGTGGTGGTAGTTTTCGCACTCCTTTAAGGATGCAACTCTTTCCACATCTTTCAAAGCATATGAGCATTTTATTTTATATCATAATAACTCCCCCTCGCTTATGCAATCTCTTAGTTGAAAGAACATGTGACAAATTTTAGTCCATAAGAGAATGACTATTCATCAAATTCAACACACACAACCGAGATAGGTTAAGCTCCTAGAGATTACACATGATTGCCTAAATTTGATGAATATAAGTATTAAGAATTCTCATAATAAATTATCTTCAAAAATAATGAAAATAAAGTAAAATCGATAATTAATATGAGATTAATTAGGAGTGAATGAAAGTGAACCTATTGATATTCAATGCACTATTTAATGTTCTAATCATTCAAAAAAAATCTAAAAAATCGTAACAATGAAAGCACCAAAATGTGTAATGCAATGATCAAGAGATATGCAATAAGAACCAATCAATGCATTACATAAAGTCAAAAACAAATTAAGGTTTAAGACAAGGAAAGATATCACCTTTCCGAACCCAAACTTGTCGGATTGTTGGTTGTCTTGGTTTGTTGCGGTTGAGCACCGATTGTTTTGACTTTTGATCATCCGTTGGTCGCCACGTTGTATTTGACTTTGTAGAAACCGGTTGTTGTGGCTTCGACTTTTGGTTGATCTAGGGTACTCGACTTGGTTGTTGTTGCTTTTGAAACCGTAGGGGTTGTCGAGTGTTGGAAGATGTCGATAGATGTTTAGAAGATGCCTCTTGAGTTTTCTTATCTTTTCTAGGGCATGTCTTCTTGATGTGTCCTTTCTTTCCACATCTATGACATACTTTCTCTTTTACACTTGTTGAGACTTTAGGAATAGAATTTTTAACCTTCTCAACAAATTTTCGCTCATATCCAACACCAAGTTTATCCGTTTGACCCAATCCGAGCATGTCATCAAGTTTCTTTGATCCGGAGGAGAATTTTTGTATGTCGGACTTGAGTTCATGGACTTGTCTAGTCAAGACTTGATTAGAAGTATGAATTTCCTAGACTTGATGTTCTAGAAAACCAATCTTTTCTTGATGTGATTTAATCGTCGTCTCCGATTGGTCTAGCTTCTCTTGGAGGATCTTATTGTTCTTCAAAATTTGTTCCATTTCCTCCGCAAGAGCTTTAGTTGTGGTCTTCAACATTTTATTTTCATCCTCAAGTTCCAATAGACGGTTCCTCAACTTCTTATTGTACTTAGCCATCTTCTTTGATTGCTTAAAAAGTTGTTGATACGCCACTACGAGATTTTCCTCGTCCGACTCTTCTTCGCTCTCATCAAAAAGAGGAGGCCGACTAATATTACTACCTTTTTCACCCATAATGATAGATAAATCTAGATCCCGCTCTGATACCAATTGAAAGATAGGGGGTGCCCTAGGATCTATCTAGAGTATATCAATCACCTAGAGGGGGGTGAATAGGTGTATAAACAAAAATCATAAATCTCAATGCGATAAAGTAATGCGGAAAATAAAATCAGCACACCGAGATTTACGTGGAAACTCCACCTTGGAGAAAAACCCACGGGACCAACACGCGAAAAAACAATCCACTAAGAGTAAAGAATTACAAGGTGATTACCGACTCCACGGACTTAACCTCTCCTTTCTCTTCAGCGGATCACGCGCACCAACGGGTTGTCCACGCCCCACGTCCGAATCCACGGACGCCACGCCTCGAATCCACGAGACGCCCAACTTCGAATCCACGAAGCCTTCTACATGTCGAATCCACGACGCTCACTCGAATCCACGAGCGCACTCCGTCCGGAGCAAGAACAATAACGTCGATGATGGTTTATTGCTTAGAATATCATTGAAGATCTGTGGGAATAATCTCTAAGTAATCCTCAAATTGATTCTAAAATAATATTAGAAATTAGGGCACCATGAATCAATTTGAGAGAAGCTTGATGTAGAAGATGAGGAAAACGGTCACCTACAAGCTTCTAGGGTTTCTAAAAGATAATCTATGCTTCACCACGTTTTAGAGACACCCCCACATCTTATTTATAGGTTAGAAGCAATCCGAAAGAGATTAGGATTAAAAAACAGTTTTTAGAAAGGTTTGGAAGCAAACCGATTTCGACTAGGATTGAAAAACTGATTTTAGAAAGATTTGGAACTAAATTAGGATTGCTAAGATATTTTAAGGAATATACCATCTTATTTACATGTTTGGGAGACATTAGAATCAAAGTAGGATTGAAAAAATAACTTTCCAAAACTTCGCAACGGGTCGGGGTCCGGACCGCAGGTATGGGGTCCGGACCTTGACACTCTCCAGGCGTTTCATTGTCCGGAACCCAGCTATCAGGATCCGGACCCGGTCTGCGAAACAGCCTGGGGTCCGGACCTCAGCCCTCAGGGTCCGGACCTCCGCCCTCAGGGTCCGGACCTCATCCTCAGGGTCCGGACCCTCCCTGCGTGACAGCTAGGGAGGCGTACGGGTTCCGGACCTCATCCTCAGGGTCCGGACCTCGGAAGTTGGAAAACTCATTTTATATATTTTAAAACACTTTTTATCCATTCTAATATCTTCCAAACACTTGTAAATGTTTATAAATCATCATCAAGATTATTTAAACTTACCAAGCATCGTGAATTCAAACGGTGAGTCTTCGAGTCTTCAATCTTCGTCTTTTCTTCTTTGAACCTTCAAGACTCTGACTCACTTCACGAAATATGCCAATATAAAATCCGTAACACTATAATCCATGCATTCTACAATGCTATAACAATGCATTCTACGATGCCAACGAGTCCATATTCATGCCATGCATAAGTTACAACAACCTCTACTACATAGAGTATAGAGCTATCATGCAAGTGTTTAAATAACCCAATGGACTCACGTTTAATCAATTATAATTATCAATGCAACTGGAATTTCATTCCTCATGTCTTAAACACGGGATCATTTCCACGACCTAAAGGTCGAGCCCAAAGTCACGATGACCGTCAAAGTTGCTCACCTAGATGAGGTGCAACAACTTATCATGCATTTGCCATAACTTCTTTTTTCTCTATACAAGCATACTCTAGTATGCAAGAGAATTCACTAATTCAACAACCAAGTAGTGTCTCCTATGATGCTCCTTTCTAGCATGCATAATCTAATTAGCATTTCATAATGCATCATTACACTACTAGCATCAATACTCTAGCATGCATATTATTCTCATAATGCCATACTACCTGAAATATGCACTTTTCATACCCAACATGTATGTCCCATGCATTCACAATTATCATCATGCCATAATTATCATAATTATGCATCTAATCAATCCTATAACAAGATAGGAGACATAGGGGGAGTTCACCCATTTCGGTGAGGTCAGACCCACCGGACACCCGTCGAAACCTCGCAGTACTTCGAAACGAAGTTGTCCCTCGAGCTTCTCATACCCTAAGATAATTTTCAAAGGGGTTAGGGGCATCGAACAAACGATTTCGAAAACCACCAAAAACCATGAGGAAACGGGTGAAAATTACCTTGAGCAAGTAAAATTTGTTCTAGGTCCAAATTGAGGTTAGAGATTTTCAAATCTAACCTACAACAACAATCTACACCCATCAATCCACCTCAAGGGCTCACAATCACGAAACCCTAAACAAAACCCTAATTTCCAAGAAACTAGGTTTATAAGCAAAAATCCAAGTAGCAATCACTAATAGAGGAGTTATAAGATAATTACTCACCTCATAAGAGCTCCAATTCAAGCAAAAGAGGCTAGGGTTGGAGATTCATCCACCAACAAGCTCATCTCATAAGCCACGAGCTCCCTCCAAGTCTAGAAGTCCACCTCCATGGGGAAAATGGAGAGAAAGGAGATCAAAACCAAGATCTAGGGGGTTGGGAGCAAGAAAATCTAGAGAGAGAGAGAGGGAAACCCTACCTTCTTCTCCTCCAACCTCAGCCAACACCACAACAAGAGAGGGGTGAAGGGGTACTTAAACCCGAGCAACAAAATCCAACTAGGCCCCTCAAAAAGCCAAAATTGCAAAACTGCACAAAATGCATTCTGCAGCATTGTATACCGGTATGCGCATGTGTATACCGGTATACTGTGCAAATTCTGCAAAACCCGAGCCTCGGCCAAACAGGCCACGCGAAGGGATTCCGGTATGCCAATTTCCAGTACCGGTACAAAACGCTCCAATACCGGTATGCTAACTCCAGTACCGGTACGCAGCGCATTCCGGTATCCGCTGCCGCATTCCGCAGAACCCGAGAGCTGCGCAAAACCAGTTCTCACTGGATTCCGGTATGCCTAGACCAGATACCGGTATGCAATGCAAGGAGTCCGTTTCCGCACCTTTCAAGTCCCGAAAATACTCCGAAGCTCACCAAACTCAACTCAAAACTCCAGAATAGTACAAGCCACTATTCCCACACTAGAACTCCGCAATTTGCAAAAGTTCAGTGTACTACAATATGCCTCTCGTCAGCTGAAGAGCTATGAGCAAAATTACCCCACCCACGACCTAGAACTTGCAGCGGTGGTCTTCGCGCTTAAGTTGTGGAGACACTACTTGTACGGGGAGCATTGTGAGGTGTACACGGATCATAAAAGCTTAAAGTATTTATTCACTCAAAAGGAGTTGAACTTGAGGCAACGGAGATGGCTGAAGTTGATAAAAGATTACGACTTGACCATCTTGTACCACCCCGGTAGAGCCAATGTGGTGGCCGATGCGCTCAGTAGGAAATTCGTGGAGAACTTCGCAATTGAGATGACGGGACAAATGCCGTTGATCAAGGAAATGGGCCGGTTTGACTTGGAAGTCGTGGCCCCGGGCATCCCCGCTAAACTCATGAATCTCGAAGTGTGGCCGACCTTGTTGGAGCAAATAAAAGAAAAGCAATCCGGTGATCCGGAACTCCAAAAGGTGCGGAGTGCTATCGAGAGCGGGCGCGCCGGTGATTTCCATGTGGATTCGAAAGGCACCATTCGATTCCGAAATCGATTGTGCGTGCCTAAAGTCGAGAACATTCGTGGGGAGATTTTGAAAGAAGCTCACACTTCTCCCTATGCGATTCACCCGCGCGGCACCAAAATGTATAAGGATCTTAAATTGCATTATTGGTGGTCGGGGATGAAACTTGATGTTGGACGCTTCGTGGCACAATGTTTAGTATGCCAACAGGTGAAGGCCGAGCGTCGCTTTTCAATAGAAAAATTGCAAGGGTTGCCCATTCCAGTTTGGAAGTGGAGAATATCGCGATGGATTTTGTTGTGGGCCTACCTCGATCGCAAGGTGGCCACGACGCAATTTGGGTGGTGGTGGATCGTTTAACAAAGTCGGCACACTTTTTGCCAATCCACACCATTTGGTCGGGAGACAAGTTAGCACAAGTCTACCTGGACGAGATTATGCGGTTGCACGGGGTCCCGACCTCGATAGTTTCAGATCGAGATCCTCGTTTTACATCGCATTTTTGGAAAAGCTTGCAAGAAGCTTTGGGTACACGGCTCGATTTCAGTTCGGCATTTCATCCTCAAACTGACGGTCAATCGGAGAGGACAATTCAGATTTTGGAGGATATGCTGTGAGCGTGTGTGTTGGACTTCAAGGGTGCATGGCCTACTCATTTGCCGATGGCTGAGTTCGCTTATAATAATAGCTATCAATCTAGCATCGGTATGGCACCGTTTGAGGCCTTGTATGGAAGAAAATGTTGTTCTCCTATTCATTGGAGCGAGGTCGGCGAAAGAAGGGTCTTAGAACCGGATGTGTTGCGTGAAGCGGAGGAAAAGGTCCGCTTGGCACGTGAACGCTTATCGACGGCGCAATCCAGGCAAAAGAGCTATGCGGATAGACGTCGACGAGATTTGGAATTCGCGGTAGGAGACCGCGTCTTCTTGAAAGTATCGCCCATGAGAGGGGTAAAGCGATTTGGTGTTCGGGGTAAGTTGAGTCCCCGTTACATTGGACCTTATGAGGTTTTGGAGCGCGTGGGATCTTTGGCATATCGGCTAGCCTTGCCGCCAAAACTTGCGGGGATACACAATGTGTTTCATGTATCGAAGCTCCGCAAGTACGTGTATGATTCGGCGCACGTCCTCGAGTATGTGCCTATGGAGCTTCATGAGGATATGACTTACGAGGAATTTCCCTTGTGTATCCTGGATCGCGAGGTGAAAAGTTTGAGGAATCGTGAAATTCCTTATGTAAAGGTACAATGGACGAATCACGAAGAGCGTGAATCTACTTGGGAATTGGAAAGCTCAATGAAGGAGCGGTTTACTTACCTCTTCGCTGAGTCCAGCTGAGGTATGATTTAGTTTCGCGGCCGAAACTCTCTTTAAGGGAGGAGGAATGTAGCACTCTGAATTTCGGTGCGCTGTATCGAACTTTACCAAAATTGATGAAGTTCGGAGAAAGCCGATAATGGCTGGTGTGGAATTGGGTTCCGAGGGTTTCGAAACGTTTTGGGTGCGAGTGGGAACCCAGAAATCGAAATTTTTTGGAAAAAGGACCAACTTGAGCAAAATTGCTCACGGGGTCCGGACCCGGGGTTTGGGGTCCGGACAATGAAGTCCGCGGAGCAGCTAAGGTCCGGACCCGGACGCCACGGTCCGGACCCGACCTGTTTTTCGAGCTGGGGTGCTTACGGGTTCCGGACCCGGACGCCAAGGTCCGGACCTGACCTGCGCGGTGGGCAGTTGCGCGTACGGGGTCCGGACCCCACTTTGCAAGGTCCGGACCCGGCTGAAGCAGAATACCCAGTGAGGGGCAATTTGGTAATTTCATAGAGGATGGGCTATGTATAGGGGGCTGAGGTCTCTCTCCTCATTACTCCTCCACTCTCCTCTCATTCCCTCTCCCTCTCCCTCACTTTCTCTCTCTAGAGATCTCTCCAAAGCTTGGAGAAGTGAAGGATTTAACCTTGGGAAAAGCTTCTAAGGTGAATTTGGAGCTTCTTGGTGCAAGAAGAGGCTAGGGAACTTGGGTGTTGAGGTGAGTTCTTGTGATTTAGGGTTTAAACCTTGGATTTAATCCTTTGATATGAGGTTTTTGAAAACCCTAGGCAATCTAAACCACAAATGGTGGAAGATTGGCCATGAAATCTAGGATTTAGCTTGCATGCATGCAAACCCCAGGTAGATTTGGGGCTTTTGCCATGGGAGGTTCTAAAAATATTTGGACCTTCGGGAAATGTAATTGAGGCATGGAAAATTATGTTAGAACACTTGATTTCATGTATCGAGTTGATTTAAGGGTTCGTAATGAGTAACGAACCATTTTCTTGTAGAAGCTTGGGTTGAAGCAAGAACTCAAGGCTTGAAGACTTAGGAGCTCAAAGAATCCAAGAACTTGGAAGCTCTTGAGGTGGGTTTGTGTTTACCGAAGTGATTAGGTCACTTCCATGTCTAGGGTAATTAACCATTTGAAAAATAAAATGGTGTGTGAATGTGAAACCCTAGAACTTGCATGTTGGCAAAAATAAGAATCATGATAAATAGAGCCATGGGCTCGGCTCCTCTTGCACGTTAAAGAATCCAAGTATATCCTTATTATTTATACTTGTTATGTGATTGCATGTATGAATTAGAACCTAGTGTTGAGGAACATAGGTTGAAAAGTGCAATTGGAACCTAGTGTCATTGAACATAGGTTGGAACATGAGATTGGAACCTAGTGTCATTGAACATAGGTTGGAACATGAGATTGGAACCTAGTGTCATGGAACCTAGGTTGAGAATGTAAAGTAAACCTAGTGTCATTGAACATAGGTGAGACTTGGTGACTTGAACCTAGGGCCATTGGACTTAGGTTGGCAAGTGTGAAATGTGAACAATGGGATGCGACGATTTCGCTATCCCGGGTACGCGACGATTTCGCTACCCGTGCCATGAGTTGGCGGTGATGGATTGGGATATGCGACGATTTCGCTATCCCGGGTACGCGACAATTTCGCTACCCGTGTCATGAGTTGGCGGTGATGGATTGGGATATGCGACGATTTCTCTATCCCGGGTACGCGACGATTTCGCTACCCGTGCCACGTGATGGCGGTGATGGAATGGGGTACGCGACGATTTCGCTATCCCGGGTATGCGACGATTTCGCTACCCGAACGAGGAGTTGACGATTTCATTCCTTGGAGGTTGGAACCATTATGGTGATGCGGCAATTCCGAAACCATAAGTAAATGACAAGTAGTTGAACTTGGTCAATGTGAAATATAGGATGAACCTAGGAGAAAATGAAAGTTAGCATTTTATTTGGTTGCATCATTTATGTTTATTTACAAGCATGTAAATATTTGTTGCATAGTTATATGTGATCTAACTTATGCTTATGGTATTTCTTTGGACCTGGTGGGTCGAGCTTCTCTCTTGGGTGGCCTTACCCACTGGGAACTTTGTTTATAGTTCTCACCCTACGTTTTTCAGGTCCTTCCGCGAGTGAGGCGGCAGAGCGAGGCAAGGGTTTGGCTCTATAGATAGCGGCCCTTCCATTTTGGTAATAAATAGAGTTGTACCCCTAGTCTTGGACATTGATTGTATAGGGGTTTTCATTAAATGTATGCAACGTGTATATTCCATAATTTTGGAACATGATGTATGGAATAGAAATGAAAGAAAAGAAAAGTTGGACATGTATAAATGTGCAAATGTGATGTAATAGAAGTAGAACTTCTTTATGTTGATGCTTTCCTTGTGCAACTCTTGTACTCCGTTCCTAGTTGGAACATTGTGGATATGCTTGTGTTGTGACGCCTTGGGCGGATAGAAGAAACTCTATCCGTTCGGCGGGTCTGGGGCATGCGCCCGTGCGGTTATCCTTTCCACCTTGTTGGTGTTAAAGGCCCGACGGGGCATGACAGACTAAGGTGGTATCAGAGCGTAGAAACGGTCTAGGTGGACCTAAGAAACCCTAGGATGGAAAGGACCCTAGGAGTGTAGGCTCGTGAGCGACGAGATCTTTGATTGTGGCGAAAGATAAGTGATTGGGTTATGTCCTTATACCTCTAGTTGGAAGTAGAGGTAGATTCGAGGTGTATCTTATTCTTCACCAAGAGAGTTCGTGTTGGCGGCCGACAACATGAAACTAAGTGAGGGGAATAAGAACCCTTGTGTGACTTTCGCCTAGATTGGGTTCACGTTTATTTTCGTGAAACGTTATGTGGTAAATGACTTTGATTGTCATGAAATGACCAAAGTCATTGTGTTTTCAGGAGATAATGGTACGAGGACGGCCTCCTACGAAAGCTGGGCTCGGAGGATCGAGCGCGGCTCCCGAACAACTCGGGGAGGGTGAGAACTCGGGTCTTCATGATCAGTTGACCGAGTTGATGGGCGTGGTTCGGCGACAGGCCGAAACCATGCAGCGACAGGAGGAGCAAATCAAGAAGCTCTAGGATGAGATGGCGCAGCAAGCGACTGCGATTAGGGAGGAAAGATCGGGAGCACCTCCGGCCTCTGCTTCGACACCGGCCGAGGAAGTGACACCGGCGCCGGCTGTGGCGCCAGCGGCACCACCGATTGCGGTCGATGGGTCGGGTGCTCCTATGCCCGACTCCGTGGCAGAAGAAACGGAGAGAGAGCGCGCACTTGCGGCTCTCATGACGTTCAAGAAGTTCAACCCGCCTATCTTTAACGGGGAGAACGTGGATCCATGGGACGTGGAGATGTGGATCGATGCCATAGAGACGCTCTTCGAGGATCTATATACCTTGGAGAGGGACAAAGTGCATCTCGCCGCTCATTGTTTAGAGCGATCGGCGAAGGTGTGGTGGAAGGGAGTCAGGCGTGATCGACTCTCTAGCCTTCCGCCACCGACTTGGGAGGAGTTTCGGGGTATGGTGTTCGCCGCCTACTTCCCCGATAGTGAGAAGAGGAAACTCCAAGAAAGGTTCCGGAAGTTGAAGCAAGGGAACCGCACCGTGCGTGAGTACGAGAGGGAGTTCTCGTACATCATTAACTGTGTACCGCACGTTGTCCGCGGAGAGTTGGACAAGGTCGATTGCTTCGTGCGCGGGCTCCAACCGGAGATCTTTTGGGCGGTTCACGCCTTCAAGCTACAGACCTTTGCGGAGGTCTTGGACCGTGCTCTTTGGGTGGAGCACGGGAATGCATGTGCGCGCGAGGAGCGCGAGCCCTGGGAAAGAGAGAAGGAAAAGGATAAGGAGAAGGGAAAGAAGCGTCCGGCGGGTGGCTCGGGTGGTCAGTCTAGCTCCAAGCGACCCCCGAAGCACTCGCAGTCGCAGAACCAATCACGAGGGTCTCAGCAGAATCGACCCTCGAGCCGGTGCCCGATTTGTAGCGATGTCAAATTTCGTTGCTATTTAATTACAGACTGTCGCTAAAATAGACATAGTGAGAAAAAATTGTCCCCACTAAACTAATAGCGACCAAGTTTTAGCAATAAAATTACTTCGTCGCTACTGACGTTCTACAAAATCTCCATTTTTTCATTTTGTAACGGACATTAAATTTAGCTGCTAATTGTTTGCTTTTAATGACGAAAGTATATGTTATTATGTTATATTTGTAGATGATTACACCGACTATATATGGATTTATTTGATGCATAATCGAGCTGACTTTCTAAATATTTATATAGACTTTTCAACTATGATAATAACCCAATTTTCATAAACTATAAAAAAAAATTCGATCTTATTATGGCAGGGAATACATATCACATGCTTTCAAACAATACCTCATATCTCAAGGTACTCTTCCTCAATTATCATATGTCGGGACACCTCAACAAAATGGAGTTTCTTAAAGAATACATCGTCACATTGTTGAAACTGCACACACTCTACTTTTTTTGGCTTTTGTTCCTAAGAAATTTTTGGGTGAAGCTATGCTCATTGCTGTTTATATTATCAACCGCATTCCTTCACCTGTCATAAATGATGAAATCTCTTTTCAACGTTTTTATAATGTTAGTTCAGATTACTCATCTTCGTATTTTTGGTTTCACGTGTTTTGTTCTTCCACCCAAAAGAGAGCGCAATAAACTAACCAAGAAAACTGCTATGTATGTTTCTCTTGGTTATGGGCTTCAACAAAAAGACTATAGGTGTTATGGCCCCATTGCTAAAAAATTGGTATCTCTCATCATTTCACATTTTTGGAATAAATACCTTTCTTCACTCTTCCAACATCAAAATTTTCACCCAATTCTGCATTTTTGGACCCATTTCAAGAGAGTCCCTCATCTGATATTCCCTTACAAACAACCGACATTGGTCAACATGATCTTTGTCTCAACCCTCCTTGCCCATCTAGCAAACCGGACAATATGCAACTAGAAAGATCTCATCCAACTCACAACAGACAACCACCAAGTTATCTCAACGACTATTATTGTTGCCTATCCTCTATTTTCCCCACCTATGAACCCAAATCTTACCACAAAGCCTCCTATGATCCTAAATGGCAAAAAGCCATGAATGAGGAACTCACTACTCTTCAAAAGACCAATACTTGGGAGCTTGTTGAATTGCTACCAAAAAATCTGCTATTGGCTGTAAATAGATCTATAAAATCAAAACCAAATCAGATGGTTCTATAGAACGATACAAAGCATGACTCATTGCTAAAGGCTTTTTCCAAGAACATGGAATCGATTACGAGGAAACATTTGCTCTTGTCGCGTGAATGACTATTGTGCGTAGTCTGTTGGCTGTGGCATCTATTCGGGGTTGGAAACTTCACCAGCTAGACGTCAAGAATGCATTCTTAAATGGTGATCTTTCTGATGAAGTATTTATGACTCCTCCTCCAGGCTTATCTCATCCACCAGTATGTTTGTAAGCTTCACAAAGCCTTGTATGGTCTTAAACAAGCTCCAAGAGTATGATTTGAGATGTTTCATTGTACTATCCTCCAGCAAAACTTTTCTCAAAGCAATCATGACTCAACTATGTTTGTTCGTTGCTCATCATATGGTAGAGTTATTCTTCTTTTATATATCGATGATATGGTTATTACAGGATGAAAGGAATTTTCGATATCAAACACCAGCTCAGTAAATATTTTGCAATGAAAGATCTTGGACTATTTCGCTATTTTCGTGGTATTGAAGTAGATTATCAAACCAAAGGTCTATTTCTTTCCCAAGTAAAAGGCTTCTGAACTACTTATTCATGCTGGATTAACTAACAACAAGACAGCCAACACTTCTCTTGAACTTAATGTCGAACTTTAGCCTATTGATAGAACATTGCTTTCCGATCCAACTCTCTATCGACAACTGGTTGGTAGTCTCAATTATCTTACAATTACTAGACCCGATGTCAGCCATGCTGTTCAAATTGTCAGTCAGTTTATGTCTGCTCCCTGAACAACTCATTATGTGTCACGCCCCGGGCTAGTTTTAGAAGCGGAAAAAACGTGCCAATTTTTTTTTGAAAGCCTAGCCCGTGCCACGTACAGACCAGCCACAAATACAGAGCCCACTATACACACGGACAGAGCCTCCCCTGTATTTGCACGGCGTACACAACATACAACAGGATCACAACCACCATTCATTCACCACATGATCACAACAACACAATAGGATTCATACAGCTAACAGTCCTTAAACCTGTATGAATCTAAGCAAGTCCTTAGGCGAAGGATGATGCGATGCACAAACAACAGATCATTCTAGAAAATTGCTCCTTATCCAGAAGCTTTATTTTGAAACCCTAATCTCAACCATTCAAGAATCATTTGAAAATCGTTCTCCACACGAGAACTCTCTTTTGAAAAACCCAAAAGTCGATCGATCGGAAATCCACTTGAAAACTGTTTCCCACACGAAAACCTTTATTTGAAAACGCTACCACGAGGGGTAGAAATATGAGGTATGCGATATAAAGCATAATGAAAGATCTAAGCATGCAATCCACATATAGAAGCTGAACCAAATCCATAATATCTAAGCATGCAAGTAAGCACATCCAAAATGTAACTGAACCTCGTCCATAACTAGCTGAATCAAAGGGTAGGGTGATAACCAAAATCTGGAGGAGAAGCCTCACAAGTCAGGACCTCTAGCACCACTATCTAAGCGTGCCTCGCTGCGTCCCGACTCCCACCACCCTGCTCACCTGAAAACAACAACGAGGGTGGGGGGTGAGAACATGTAAACATGTCTCCCCTCCCAGTGGGTACCGCAAGCCGACGAAGGCGAGGTGTACACACAGGCACGAGGGTCAACAGATAGATAGATAAGGTAAACAGTAGCACAAGTAAGAATGAGGCTGACATACAACTGAACAACTATGCTACTGTAAGCAACTAATATATGCATCAATGGAGATAACCACAAAGTAAACCCAATCCATAGCCACCGGGACGTATCCCTGGCACTGTCACAACCTGCACAACTCTCGGCACATAAACCTTCTGGACGCACTGCGTCAAGGCTCACGGGTCGGTCCAAACACACGACCCTTTTCCGGAAAAGAACACCCCCAGGCGGTGGATCAGACCGCTGGTGTACGTGAAGTGCTAGAAGAGCTGTGACAATCGATGCAAATGCTCAATCCATAGAACGGCAACGAGCTGTGAAGCAATTGATAAACCACAACGAGGATCGCTCGGAACAACAGGCGATCACCACCGACCAACTAGGTCGTTTCAAGAATCATGCAAACCACAACCACTCTACTATCCAAGCACACATAAGTAGAGTCAACGGGAGTCAAGTGAACTAATAACTGAAATGCAAGAGAAGGGATAGAAAGGTATCACCGTAGTCCACTGAACCGACTCCGGATCGAAGTACCCACCTGTAGGAACGATCGAGTCTAACACCGACGGCTCTCGGGAACCGTGACAGGACCTACGAGAGACTCACAAGATCAAGGTCCACCAAGTCGACACTAAACACATAGCTCTCACATCCCGAAACCGACGGATCGCCCGGAAAACCCACCGGGACGATCCTGAAACCACGCTAAGCCCCACAGGGGTACCAACAGCCAACTAAGTCCTCCGCTGTCCCCAAACACACAAAACAAAGTGACGGGACAGCGAGCACAAGCTCGGGGTGCCACGAACACAAACGCACCCGAAACGGCTTCCCGGGTTCCCGAAAAATGCCGATTTGGCACCGGAACCCCTCGTCACTCATCCGCTGTCCTCGGAACTTCGGAACAGCGATGAGGAACAGCCAACGAGGCTAAATGATGAAGCCAAGTCACTCGCGAAAACAGCAAGTGAGTCGCACGACTAAAAACACGCGTTTCGCCGACTATTTCATCGAAAAACGCATCGGAAATAAATCCGGATCTCCGCGAAGGGCGAAGGAGTTGGACAACCAGTCCACAGGGTCTCAAGGGTCATATCCTTGCTGCCCGCAGCGTTGCAACGCTGCCACAATCATCAAAGTCCCAAAACAAGCAACAATTACATACATAACAAGCGTAATTAAGGCCGTTCGAGCATTCCGTACATCCGCACGACCTTCCGCAAGCACCAGCGGATAGGTAACGACGTAACGGAGGCCGTGCTTACAGCCCCACTGCGACAGGACCAATCACAAGCGCAGAAAACCCATAAAAATAGCGTCAACATGCGATAAAATTGCTCGACAAAGGCCGAACAGCAAAACGGCACACCAAAACAGTCAAATAAGGTGAGCATGATGATCAGCGCGTCGCTGCGATCATCGTGCTCACCTTCCCGAGCTTCAGGAGGCAACAGAGAGCAAGATACATGCATGCGGCCCAAAACACAACCAAAAATCACCCTGGCCGGAGCAACTAGCTCCGGCCGGCTGCCGGCCGACATGCACGGCGCGCGGCGGCCAGGGTCGGATGTGGGGGAGGTGAGGAAGAGGGTGCTCACCTCAGTCGGCAGCAGGAAGCGGCGGCGGCGGCGCGGGAAAGAGAGAAGCTCTCGGGTTGGCTAGGGCACGGCGGCGCGGCAACGGACGGCGACGGCGGCCGGCGGCGACGCGAGCACCGGTAAGAGGGGGTCGCCGGACGTCGGGATGCCGGTGACCACGACAACAAAAAACCCCCGGCGGCGGCGGCGACGGAGGGTGCTCGGCCGCGGGTGCCCTAGCTGCCCAGGCCGAGCCCGCGGCGGCTGCGGCGACGCTCCGGCGGCACGGCGGCGGCCGGGGAGGAAGACGACGGCGCCGGAGGACCAGAGGGTGGCGGCGCGCACCCTCCAAGGCGGTGGGAGGCGGCGGTGGCTCGGGTCACCAGCTCCCTGCCCGCAGCTACCCTAGCAGCAGCTGCAACAGCTCGACGGCGGCTCCCGGCGGCTCTTGGCGGCGGGGCAGGTCGCCGGCGGTCGTGCCACCTCAGGGAAGCTTAGGCGTGGGTTTACCCTGGGTGCACACCGCAGGGAAGGAGAAGAAGAAGAAGAAAAAGGAGAAGAATAAGAAAAGGGAGAGAGGGAGTTGGCAGGGGATTGCGCCGGCCAGGGGTGGTCGGCGGCGACCGACGGAGCTCGGGGAGATGGCAGAGGAGCTGGGGAGAGGGGGTGTCACCTCTGGGAGCTGAGGGAGAGGAAGAGGGAAAGGAGTTCACTCTCTCTCTCTCCACTCACACACACACACCATATACACAATGGTGATTTTGCACAAAAGTCCCTCAAACACAACAATTTACCCATGGGTCCCTCACAGCAGGAACAAAAAGCCCAGACACCTCTCCACATTCGAACTCACGCGAAACAGT
Organism: Puya raimondii; assembly: GCA_016920855.1. NCBI lineage: Eukaryota > Viridiplantae > Streptophyta > Magnoliopsida > Poales > Bromeliaceae > Puya > Puya raimondii. The sequence goes on from JABWPP010000050.1 coordinate 128,353,521, forward strand.
GCGAGAAACAGGGTCCAGATCGCGAAACAATAATTGTACCATTCGACCTCTCAGTGAAGAACTTGCGATATCTCTCAATCCGTCTGTCGCATGTCGAAACGAATCGCGCAATCGCGTTCAGCACTGCCGAGACATCGAATCTACCATTTTGGATCGTCAGAAACAGACTCCGAATTGCGCCGTTAAGCCGTTCTCTCTCCGCAACTAAAACATAAATAATAAAATACACTATTTATACAACATATATACATATATATATATACCTATACATATATATATACGTATACAGATCAAAAACACAGTAAAGAGGAGAGGAATCACATAATTCAAATTCAAATAAACAATTTACAAAATTCGAATTCTCACATTATGTTGCGGTCCTACGAATTCTCTGATATATCTGAAACACATTATATCATGGTCTACTTCTTCACAACTCATCGGCTTCTACTGTTTGGGCCTTTTGTGATGTCGATTGGATTGGTGATCCAACTGATCGACGGTCCACTATTGACTTTCGCATTTTCCTTGGATATCTCATGGAAAAAGCAAAAAAGGAAACTATCGTTGCTTGTTCTAGTGCAAAGGCCGAATATCACGATATGGCTTAACTTGTTTGGCTTCAATAACTTCTTACCGACATGAGTATTCAGATATTTTCTTTTGCCCTGTTATTTTCTGATAGTTAAAGCGACACCCAAATAGCTCAAAAATGACATTTTTCATAAGTGCACTAAGCATATTGAAGTTGATTGTCACTCTATTCGTCATCATCATAATCAGAAGACTATTCAATTACAATATGTCCCCTTTAAACAACAAATTGCTGATCGTTTTACCAAATCACATTCCTTAGAACGTTTTCGGACTCTAATATCCAAACTTCAGCTGATTTCCGGCAAATTATCTTCAGTTTGGGGGAGAAGGGGGTATATTAAGGCAAATATTCTCACTACTATAAGTGCTCTCATAATTATGATTACTACCATATATTCACCTTCCATATTCTCCTCAAGGCAAATATGGAAAGTGAATAATCTCCTGTTAAGGTAAATATTCTCATTACCATAAGTGCTCTCATGATTGTGATTGCTACCATATATGTTGTCATTCACCTTCCATATTCTCCTTAATTATATGCCATATTTAACTTGTTTTGAGAAAAAGGTAGCGTGCTACCCGCTTCATTCATTGGAATGATGAATTAGGCTACATGGGTGAGACAGCGGAGGTCTCTCAAGGAGCGTGAAAAAAAAAAAAAAAAAAAAAAAAAAAGTCAAAAATCAAAAATCAAAAATCAATCGGCGGCAGCGGCGATGAATTGGTCCCAGAGGTTCACCTCTTCTTTAATCTTAATAACTGCGCTGAATGGGTCAGCCTGTATTTCTAAAGATCACTCCGTTCCTGACCTTCCAGATGATCCACCAGCAAGCTACTAGCCCGGATAGTCTATGATTCGATGACCTTATTCCGTTGCTATCCGTCCTATCCGTCCACCTATCCCAGGCCAAGCGTACGTCATTGCCCAAGTCCCTTGTCTGGATATCGATCGAGGCCTTCACTACTGAGAATTTAGTAAAGACACATTGCGTGAAAAGGTGGTCCACAGTTTCCTCTTCAACCCCGCATAATACACAAGTAGTATTTCCGGTCCAACCTTTCTTTAACAAATTATCCGCCGTTAGTGGTCTCTTCTTGAGAACGAGCCAACAAAAAATTTTCACTTTTAGAGGTATTTTAAGGCTCCAGATCCTAGGAGTTCTGGCATCTCTCGTACCCCCATCATTCAAGATTGAATAGGTCGACTTTACAGTGAAGATTCCATGGGAGTTCCAACGCCAAAGAACACTGTCAGGGCTCTGAACCATCGTATATTCTGAAATTCTTTCCCTGAGTTCGACGAGTGTGGGGCACGGTCCATTCCTGGAGTTAATGTTGCCTCTTAGGATCTTGTGCCAGACCCATCCGTCACCTGTCAGACAGTCGCTAATTTTTAGGTTTTTGTATCTCGCCGAAGAGTACACCTCGGGGTAGGCCAACCCCAATGTGCAGTCTCCACACCAGCGGTCTCTCCAAAAATCGATAGTACTCCCATTGCCCAGCTTGTAGCAAACTCCCCATTTGTAGATTTCTTTCTGGCTTAGTACGCCCTTCCACCAATACGAGAAAGGTTTGAACGATTTTCCTTCCCATAAAGGTTTTCTTTTACGATAGTACAACGCATGGATAATCATATTCCACTGGAGCTGTGGTGCCGTACAGAATTTCCACCACCATTTGGTCAGTAGCGCTCGGTTCAATGTGGTTAGGTCTAAAATGCCGAGCCCTCCTTCCTTCCTACTCCTACATACATTCTTCCATGCAACCAGACATCCCCTGCTTGTTGAGGTATTTCCACCTTTCCAGAAGAAATCTCTACGAAGAGACTCGATACGCCCAATCACCCATTTAGGCGCCTTGAATGTCGACAGAAAATAAATAGGTAGATTGGTAAGGACCGCATTAGCCAGGATTAGTCTACCCCCTCTTGACAATAGTTTTGCCTGCCAACCGTCAATTTTTCTCTGTATTTTTCGGATGATCCCCATCCAATCCTCCTTCGAAGGGGGTTTGGTAGAGAGGGGCAATCCTAGATACTTAGTAGGAAGGGAACCAGTTCGGCACCTAAGTATGTTCGCAAGTCTTGTCGCTTTTCCTTCTATTTGTCCAGTGTAGAACAGCTCCGTCTTTTCCCAATTGACCTTCAAACCAGAAGCCCATCCGAAGAGGTGCCATAAGAATTTGAGATTTCTCATATACTTTTTCTTTGCCCTGCAGAAGAAAAAAGTATCGTCTGCGTATTGGATGAGGGAGATACTAGTCTCAACCGAAGGTCCAAGTCCTTCAATAAGGTTATTTGTAACTGCTTCGCACGTCAGTCGAGCGAGGCATTCAGCCACCAATAGGAAGAGGAAAGGGGAGAGAGGGTCCCCCTGCCGTACCCCCCTCATCGTCTTTATCCATTTGGTTGCCTCTCCATTAACCAGCACTGCGGTCTTGGCGTAGCATACACTGTTTAATCCACCCACACCACTTTTCATCAAATCCCCACCATTCCAAAATGCTAAAAAGGAACGGCCAGTGAATTTTATCAAAGGCCTTTTCAAAATCCACTTTAACGCTGACGCCTTCTACTTCAGTCTTAGTACCCCATCCCATTAGTTCGCAAGCTGCTGCAAAAGAATCCGTAATGTTTCGCCCCTTCAGAAATGCCGATTGGGAAGGTGCTATTAGATCGTTCATAACCAGCTCAAGTCGGTTGGCCAGTACCTTTGATAGGATCTTCTGGATGCCGTTCATCAGGCTAATTGGTCGGAAGTCGTCAGCCCGTTTAGCACCTTCCTTCTTCGGTACTAGGCAAATGAAAGCGTAGTCAATGGGGCTGGTAGACAGCGTCCCTTCCGACAATTCCTCAAATAGTTTCAAGATGTCCTCCTTTAGGGTGTCCCAGAAGGTTTGGTAGAAGCTCATCGGAAACCCGTCAGGACCCGGAGCCTTATCTCTCCCTAGCTTGAAAACCGCTTGCTTAATTTCCTGTAGGCAGAAAGGTTCAGAAAGGCGGGCAAGGCTGAAGTCTGTTACGCGGTTTGATTTGAATAGGCCGCTCCAGTCCCCAAAGGCAGATGGGGCAGTCTCTTCCGGTGTGAATCGCTCCTTAAATTTAGTGTAAAAGTAGTGCCTTTTTTCCTCCTCTGTTCGGTAAATTGTATCATCCTCTTCTACTATACCGATCGTGTTAGCTCTCTTTCTACCATTAGCTATAGAGTGGAAGAATTTTGTGTTTCCGTCTCCCTCCCTTAACCAATGATGTTTGGCCCGGGTTCGCCAGAGGGCCTCTTCATCTCTAAGTACTCTACCTAATCTTTCTTTAAATTCCACTCTTTTAGATAAATCTTCCGCCGTAATATCCCGTCGTTCTTCCTCCGTATCGATTTTTTGGATTTCGTCCATAAGTTTCTTCTTTTCCTCCTTGATACTGTAGAATTCGGCTAGACACCACTCTTTAATTCTCTTCCGGCAATGTCTCAGCTTTGCCGTGAAAGTTAGAACAGCCGACTTCTTCTGTTCACCTTCCTGCCACCATCCATGTACTTTGGAGGTAAATCCATCGTGGTTCAACCAAGCATTTTCGAAACGGAAAGTCTTATTTTTCTTTGTTTCCTTGTTCGCGACGGTAAGTAAAATAGGGCAGTGGTCTGAAGTCACTCTAGGGAGTGCTTCAACCTTATTGAGTGGGAATTCCATGTCCCATTCAGTCGAAACAAGGAAGCGATCGAGTCTAGCAAGAGTCGGAATCTTCTGCATATTAGACCAGGTGAAGGATTGGTTAACCATGGGGAGATCAAGAAGAGCTAATTCTTTGATAAGGTCGTTGAATAGCGTCGTCGCCCTGGCGCTCCAAACTTTTCCCTTTCGCTCTTCTTGACTTCTCGTACTGTTGAAGTCCCCACACACCAGCCATTTGTCCTTACAACACTCTTTTAAAAGCGACAGTTCAGCGTAGAAGTCTTCTTTGCCTTCCCAAGTAGCTGGACCGTACACATTCGTAATAAAAATTCTAGTCCCAGTCGTTAGAGATGAGAGAAGTACGGTGATAGAGTAGTTTCTAATGATGACTTCATGGCAGATGAAATGACGGGAACTCCAGCATGTGATCAATCCTCCCGAGGCCCCATTTGCTTCAATAAAAGCACATTTGTCAAGAAATGATCCACAAATACTACGTAGGAAGGATCTAGCCACATGCTTAACTTTCGATTCTTGGAGACATACCACCACGTTCCCTAACATAGAAATAACACTTCTAACAGCATTACCACCCTAATATGCCATATTTATTATTTATTCTTTTTCTTTTTTGGTTGATTGATTAGATATTTAAATATTTATCATGTAAGCCTTATACTTATATTATATAAAGGGTGAAAACACCTCATGAAGAAGACATCAATTAAGCCCAATTCTAACTTTTCTTATTCATTATTAGTAAACTTCTAATCCATACTTATTGGCATCCTTTGTTTCAAAGCCTTTCTTTCATCTTTCCGTCTTCAATGGGATTTCCTCGTAACTAGAGAGGCACCAAAAGTAGCACGACGACATATTACCAGTTGAATCATTTGATTCATTGTAAAAGAGATGGTGGCAAAAGTCATTTACGGCCTGGAGCCATAACAAATTCGACCTGAAAGATTAAAAAAAAAAAAAAAAAGATATTATATTAACTTGAAAGAACTTGAAAGAAATAAGGAAACAACTAAAAAAAATCTGGTATAAATGACTTTTAAGGCACATTGAAACCGTCATTTACAACTAGTTTACTGCTAAAAAACACATTAAGGGGCCGTTTGGTTCAACATATTTATAAATGCAGTATGGTTAGAGATGAATGCAGTTGAAAATATAGAAATTATAATTACATGCATCCTAGTTGGATGTAGTAGAAAGCGGTTTAGCTATAGATACTTTGTTTGGTTGCATGCGGTTGAGACGTGCATTTACAAAATCTATCATATTTTAGATGGGATGGTAAGATTGCCCCCGTAGGAAAAGAGAAAAAAACACCTTTTTAAAAAGTTATTAGGGAGGTAAGGTTACCTTTGTTTAAAATTAGGCATAATTACATCTACTGCATTGTACTTTAGTGTTATTTTTATTTGCTACATTGAAATATTTTTTTTTTTCAAAAACATCATTGTATTATTGTAATTTATCAATCTCTATACTGTATTTTAGATTTCTTTTTTATATTTTACTTTGTATTATTTTCTTCTCTCTTAGATATCATTAAACTTTTTTTTTTGCCAATTTCTACTGTACAGTAAACAAAATCTATTATTTTGGACAAAATCTAACAATATTATTAAGATACACTGGTTAAATAGTAGAAAAAAAATGTAAAACAAATCTCCATGATACACACATTAAAAGTTTCTATAAGTTATTTTTAATTATTTTTAATTATTTTTATGTATTTTGTTATTTTTATGTCAAAATAAGTTAAATATATGCTCAGTCATTAGTAATCAGTATTTTTTAATAGATTTTATATAAAATTATATTTATTACTTATAATGTAGGAATAAAAAAAAAAGAATGGTTGACTACTTTGAAAAGGAAAAAGAAAACAGTGGAGTCTTTTGGAAAAATACAAAGTATAACGCAAGAAGTGAAAAAAAATATGTAAAGTGCAGTATAATGTAATTAAGTCTTAAAATTATTCTCTCTAAGTAGTGCAGTTAGAATTGCGGCCAATTTAGACGTAGTTCCAACTACTGCAGTTGAAACTCCTCGTTCAATTGCAACTGCAGTGCAGTTACAACTACTTAGAGAGATTACATGCAACGACACAACCCCCAAATAATCAAGGATCAGTATGATTCATACTCAGACTTTCCTTCCTACCATGCTAAACAACTGCTTTTCTTTGAAGATTTAAACCATTAAAACAAAAAGGGTTAATTGCATACAGCTCTCTGCAAACATATCGAATAGCAGATATATTACTACAAAGGTCTACTTTTTATTTTTATTCCTACAAAAGTCCTACCGTTTCCAAATATATCCCTACTGTTAAGATCCGTTAGAAAAATATAGTTAATCATGAGTAAAATACTTAACCTTGGTTAGTGAGTGAGTTAAATTGATCTTTTTACCCCTCTTATATTATTGAATAAAATACTTTTTTAGGCAGACATTTCTGTATAATTCTAACAGTTGGAAATTTTGGATTGACATATTTGTAAGGACAAAAATATCATTTCACTTAACTACCGTAAAAAAATAAACAGTGCTCTAAACAATAACAAACTGGAGGGGTAAATATGAATATCATTGAACTTTTACAAGGATAAAGTTAAAAAGTTTAACTTTGTAGGGATATATTTGCTATTCGATATGTTTACAGAAAGCTGTATGCAATTAACCCAAAGAAAAAAAATATTTTAATATTTTATACTCAACTAGGGCTTGGTTTGGATGCAATAATATTTTGTTGGATATATATCTTCCATTTACTCAAAAAAATTGTGAAACTTGGTAGATGAAAAGTATAATCAATAATATCTAAAATGTAATGTCGTATTCCACCTTCAAATTATTTTTTAGAATAAGATAAATCACTTTATACGTAAAATATACTATCCTATTGAATCATGGATGTCAAGACCTTTCTTAAAGCAAAATCAAATTTCTTACTTTCAGTCACAAAAAAAAAAATAATAATAATCTTCATGCGGAAAAAAGTTATCATTGGATAACGTATTAGAACATCCGAACAGGGCCTAGATAATATTTGCAAGCTACAAAGTGTTATAACAAATAGCGCCACCCAGTAAACAACAACTACCACATCCTACAATACATAAGGGATCAGCACCGTTACTTCATCCACTCTCTTTGAGCACATAGAAATTCTTGCACGTAGATGATCCTGCTACGCACAACTATTTTATATGGACGACGCAGATACATTTCACTACTGATGAGCGACGAAATTGCTCCGCGTACAGCAATTACCAGCACTTTGGGTTTGCCCCGCACCACATCGATTGCCTGCACAAAGTGCGTCCGTCCAACTCATACACAGCATTCAATATTTAATGATCAACGTGTCTTGAAATCAAAATTGAATACAATGAACAATACAGAACAAATTTAATGTAAATTTTAAAAATCAGTTATCTAGACATCAAGTAAATTCTAATATTGAAATCTGTAGCACAATACATGATGCACACAGTTCACACAATAATTTCTCTAGACAATGGAAAAGGAAAAAAAAGGGCAGAACTTAAGATTTAGGCCTTGTCTAGTATTGCAGTTTTTTTTAATAATGAAAAAACTTTATATCATTGAAATGTCCTGGGAAGTTATTTTTGTCAATGCAACCTATTGGATACCATAAGGCATCTAACTATGTTCAAACTAAGTTCGCAGCACATAACTAAGTTTTTGTTTCTTATTGCCAAACAAACCGACAAAATGTTTAAACTACAGGCACTACATCCATTCCCCCAACTACATCGCATACAATTCATGTCTAGAAAAACCAAAAAAATAAAAAAATTTAATAAAATTTAAAAAAGGCAATTGTGGCAACTAATAGATAAGTTACATTAAAAGCCATAACACCCCCCCTCTTTTTCTTTTCCTCCATACTGTTACCAACACTCAAAGAGGTTGCCTAATGACAACAAGTTCATAACATAATTAGCATATCCTACTCTTCCAGTGAGCAATCTATCAAACATCAAAAAAAAAAAAAAGGAATTTTACAAGTACCCAAAATTATTAGTTGATGTAAATAAGTATAAAAACTATACTCGAATTACTTGACGTATAGTCAAAATTTGATCCACGATCTCTACGCGCTTGCACTTGTACTTCCAATCCTCCATAAACACTCCTTTCTCAGAGGAGAATCTGTGAAAACTGCTTTGATAAAATTCACTACCTGCATAAATAAGAAGATCAACGTTGCATATTAGCATGAAAAAAAGCTTAATATATATTACAGTGATAATACCCATAACACTGTTGTATCTTATCGGCGAAACTTAAAACACAAATAATAGGTATGTTGAAGTGTCTATGCCTGAGTCATTTAAAAGAGTTCCCTACTGCCATATTACACTTCAAAATCTAGAATGATCAGATTTGACATCAAACAACCAACTTAATAGCGGTTTAAGTGTGATCCTCGTCCAAACAAAGGCTATTCACCCGAAAGCTTGTTAGTCCAGCACTGAAACTCAGCTTAAGAACAAATGTTTGTATGTTTCATAAAAAACAACATATTTTTAAGAAATAAAAAGATGCAACATCCACATCAGCTATCGAGCTTGAGACAATGCAAGAAAAGAACTTCGAGATAACAGAGCTCTATACATTGCTTTTGCAGTATCGAATGAAACAAGAGGCAAGGGAAAACCACTTGAAAGCAAAACATTGTGTATTGAAGAGGATTATAGATGCCAAATTTGGCAAAAGGGAAAGTAGTAGTTCGTGAACTCTTAGGAAAGATTCATTTGTCCGTAAACCATTAAACTCAACACTTGGGATCCCGAACTTTCATTTTGTTGCACTTTAGTCCTTATATTAATAGAAAAATTATTGCCTGCACCTGGTTCATCCCTAGTCCGTGCACCATGGATCCATCATCCCTCCATTCATTTCATACTTTTAATTGAAATATAGAAAAGGCTGCAACTCAACAGGTGACAGTATTCAAATATGAGATGCGAGATGAATGTTCGATAAATGAATGGTGCATGAATGGCTCTGCACCTAGGGTAAAAGTTAAGGGTTTCAAACGCCAAACTTAAAAGTTCAAGGACCAAAATGAAACCTGCACAAAGATTCAAGGACTTTCCTAAAAGTTGTAAACCACCAAATCAGTTCATGAGGATGCTTAACAAATAATAGACTCCTATCATTTCTATCAGAAATCGAAGTACTTTCTTAAAATTTTGTGCTTTGATTATGTACAGTAATTCATACTAAGTACTAGAAGAATTTCTGCAGATAAAGATTCTACACAAAGAAAAAACTTTTCTGTAATCACAAGAAATGTAAAAAAAAGTCAAATCAAAACCAAAATGATGGAATCCATAAAAAAAACATAGACAAAAATATGGAAAAAGAATCATAGAAAAAAAGAAAAAAAACAATTTGTAGAGTTCTTATGTTCGTAACTCAGGATAAAAGCACAAAAAAGCATACCTCGTTAGACGTAAAGCCACAATGAATTAGTTCTCCACTTTCCCAAGCTTCGGTAATAGATTTCAGTGGCATATCGAACAAGTCTATATAGATGAATAGTATCATAAAAAGTTAATCTAAAAATCTCAACAAACAAAAAAAAAAACAAAAACAAAAAAAAAATCTGACAAAAAAGGGACTTAAATTATACGACTTAAATTATGGTCAGCCCCAAAGGAGAACATACCGGCCAACTTTCGAAATTTTCGTAAAGATGGTAACATCTCATCCAGTTGAGCCCATAACATGTGATTCAAGACTTTATCCTTTCCATCTACTTTAGTAATGAGGGATTCAAACAAAGAGGAAAGGTTTTCCAACGTCAAGTGGATAAGTCTTTGCAGCTGTAGACATTATAAAATGTTTTTAGTTGTTACCGGCTATAGCACAAAGGAGAATTAAGAAAGGATAGGAATTAGGAAAGAACCTGCAAGGTTTCCTCAGCTGCCATGTCATCTAAAAGAAGCATGTCTTTTGTAATTCTAGAAAATACGTGGTCCAAGGTTATACGCATAGATCTCTTGTAAGTCGAAGCTGGCATATACGGTTCCCACATAATATGTACTTTCTCAAGAATGAAAATCACCTGAAGAGATCACATCAATTTCGCAAATCATATACAATATTATGTATGATCAATTACATATTATATTCTTTTTACATTATGACAGTTTCAAATTCAGCAAACAGGGAAATCAAAATAATGCGTTAAGTACATAGCTGTAAACACATAAGAAACGGTTTCAAAAGTGTACAACGAATTTAGAGATACTCCCAATCTTATCCCAGTGGGCTATTACTTTAAAATTTACAAAGTTAGAATTTTTGCAATTGAGAAGGTTGAGTACCATTAAAAGGAATAATGCAATCTGCAGCAGCTTGCGATAGGTCATGCTTGCACTATTAGAAGGATTGTCATATCTCAATTGCGAAGGACCATAGAAGAAAATGGAGTCTCTTAACCAACAAATAGTGCTTTGGTTTACAGAGATCATATGTTTCTTAGTTTGCAAACAAATAGAATTTTGCTTCACAAAGCTCCATTGAGTTCATAAAACATACCTGTTCTACACTGAATTTTGCCGCTTCATACTGCTGAGATTGGTGGGTGTTCTCAAACCCATCAGCACTATCTATAGCCTATGGAAGCATAAGGTATTAAAGGATAATTAATTGATGAACCTCAAGGAGAACAAGTTTTGTCCTCAGGTTAATAGCAACGTATGCAAAGCAGCACAGGGCAATACCTCCTTCAAGCTACTTATAACTAGTTGAATTTGCTTCTGCAGTATGTCCTCTGCCATCTGATAAAAAGTTGGTCCCATATCAACAAAAACTGCGTCTTTCTGTAATCCACTAGGAAAATCTGCACGGTACTGAACAAACAGAACAACCCGAAAATAATATAATGTGTGTTACAAGGCCAAAGCAACATCTTATGTTCAGAAAAAAAAAAAAAAGATATAAAAATAGATATTCAATTAGACAATTGTAAAATAGCCAAATAAACACTTGATCTTAAAAAGGCTCTTTTGCAAGGTATGCCTATCTCAATTTTCTAGCATTTATAATGGTTTGGCTGCAATTTGTAGCACATCTCATGCAAGTTAACAGCAGATACACAAAAATGTAAAGAAAGTACATTATAAAAGCAAACGAACAATTCAAAGAAAAATGAACAATTGGAAATGTGTGGAAAAGAAAGGTAAGCTTTTCTTCAAATTTTTGAATAAATGATTTTTAAAAAATTTGAAAATGGAAAGGAATTACCGGCGCAATTGCGGTCATATTCTAGTTAATCTAGTCATCATATGATCCCTCATCAAATCAATATGTATGAATTTTACAAATTTTCATAAAAAATTTAAGAAAAAAATAATTCTCTAAAAAAAAGATAAAATTAAAATAATTGATATATTGATCCACATGATTTCTCATCATTAAATTCCTTTTCTAATTTTCTTGAATAGATCTTGTAATATTTGTCTTTATGTAAAAATTGTGTAGATCATCGTACCGCCTAAGGCTAAAACAAAATATTATAGTTGGCAGCATCTTAGGCTAAAACAGAAATTAAAGAAAATCGTTGCGTGTCTTATCTCAAACAACGACGTCTAGCGGATGGGAATGCAATTGGAGCACATTTGCACTGATACATACCAAAGTGCGTAATCGATTAGTGTACGGTCGATTAGAGAAGTTGGTTTATATTCACTATAATATGCGACTCCGTTTAAGATGCATGCCAGAGGAATATGACAAGGAAAAAGAATTGCGAGCTTATGATTCCTTAGATGCAAGCTTTATCAGTGATGAATCGGACCCTATACTTGATTGGCTACAAGACCAAGAGACAAGAGGGCTCATTGCTCAATCGACCTGGAGATCCAACACGGCCATTCAGAATATTCGCCGAGGAAGCAGGAGTTACTAATGTAGAAAAAAAGGCTGAGAAAAATGTAGGGAGGTCTCAGAAGCAGGATGGTGATGTGCAAGAATAAGCGATTATGGGCGAAGAATCACAAGATCTAGCAGATGACTCTGATACGGAGTTTGATCGTCTTACATTGGGACCTAGACATGTTCGCCCACACCGTACTCAACATAGAGAAGACATCGTCTATTTCAAAGAGGCCTTTAATAATAATCAAAAGTGGGAAGGGTGAAAAAAAGGATACATCCGCGAATCCTTTAGATGCAGCTAATGCACTCCCGCTTGATGATGATTACAAGACATCGACACCAACAGATTCTGGATTACCACGGTCCAAGGATGAGTGTAGTGATGACGATGACACCCATAACAGTAAGGACAGTGGCGAATTCTTTCCACCAACACAGCAAGAGGGTGGGGGTGGTCTTATATTCACCAAAGAACAATACTTCACTTATGCCACTCAAGATGTTGATCATGGGTCTCGACGACGTCAAACATCTGAAAAGGTATATGATTGTAAGAGAGGTAAAAGGTCCTCACAGAAGATTATGGGAAGATGAGAGAGGATTTGGAAGCAGTGTCAACTGGGTACCCAAGAACAAATGACGATATGCACTCACAGTTCGATAGTACTTCTGTGTCATCGTAATCGTCATAACAAAATGGATTTTTTGGAGAGAGATACAATTACGATGTTGATGCATACTCTGTGTTCAGCTCATCAACTGCATCAACTCATGACATAGAGGATCAATCTCAATCAACCCAACATTAATTGGTGCAACAGCAACCCAGTCACTATCATCTATACCCTCATATAGTGGAAGCTCGTACGGTGAGTCTATGTCCACTGATAGTAGATACTGCATACCCACATTACGATTCTTCTATTCCATACCATCCTTATCCTTATGGTATTGCAATCCATAAGCCGGTACAGGTGACTGTTGTTCATTATGTCCATGATCCGATAGCATATGCAGATTACGTACGACGATACTGTAAACCGAATTTCAATATAAAAATCAGTGTAAATAAAAATAATGTGAGATACTATTTTTATTGGACTTAGAGAGGTAAAATATAATTTAGAAATGATTTGTGGTGAAATTGGAATGAAACAGGAAATTTGGAATTTTTTGTAAAGAACGAGACTGATATTTTAGCTGAAAAATTTATGGTGTCGAAAAATTATGAAAAATTGAGATTTTGTTGAAATTATTTTTCTGAGGCCAGATATAAAGTTTCGAGCCATTTGGATACCCGAGCAGTGAAAACGGAGCCTAACTGCTATCTGTTAACGATTTTAGTCGGTAAACCTTTCGGTGACCAAAAATGATCCAAAACCGAAAAGTTAAAATCACGTACTTCTGATTGATTTTATTTGAGCCTGCCTGTCAAATTTGAGCGCAAACGGATATTCAGTAAGGGCTCCAACTGGAAGTATCAGATTCTGAACTAGACTAAACAGCAAATTGTAGTAAGTGTTGAGGGGCCTATATGTAAACCCAAAGCCACATCTCTCTCTCACTCGTGCACTCCCAACCCGAGAGAAGAGAGGAGAGGGTTCTCTCTTTCTCTCTAGCTCATATCTCTCTCCCTCTCTTGTAACTCCTCCATCAAAGAGGGGAAAAAATGGAGATTTTGGAAGCTTCAAGTTGGAGAAGAAGCTTAGAGGAGAAGATCAAGCTCTTGCGCAACTGAGGGTTGAGGAGCTTGCAATTAAGGTGAATTCTTTGTGGATTTTAAGTTAGGATTATTGTTAGATTCTTTGAAATTAGAGTTTCAAGAGACCCTATAAGATCCTAAACTAGTTTAATCAAATGATTCATCATGAATTTGGGGCGTTCTTGAGAATCTAGAAACCTAGGATTGAAATTGGAGTTTTTGTCCCTAAGAGATTTGGAACTAAATTGACCTTATAAATTCCTAATTGAAGGATAGTTCGACGCAGGGGACAACTTCAATTTGGATTACGACGAGGTTACGGCATCCAATTGGAGAAAATTGAGGAATTTCATTCGTGAGGCTTGGGTTGAGCCGAATCGGCATCGGAAATCAAATTGCTTGGTTTACCTAGCCTTTGACACCAAAACGAGGTGGGTGGTGCTCTCCGAAATGATTGGATTTCTCCATATGCCTAATTCTAATTTTTGAGCATGTATGCATGTATGTATATTTATAGTTATGCATGCTAGGGTTCAATTATGTTTATTGCTATATAAATTATATGCTACTTGATCTTGATAATAGACAATCATTGATGCAAGTTGATGACCTAGCATGTATGGGTATAGACCATTTGAACATTGGGAGTCCTAGAAATGTAAAAGAAATAGTAGAACAAGCTAGTGAATGGATTTAGATCAACATGTATGCATATGCATGTATAATATACATGTTTGGGTTCAAGTATATGCATTGCCATGTAATTTGCATGCTTCCTAATTTAGTAGTAGACAACTGTGGTTGAGAACTTTGAACTTAGGATGCATGAGCGTGAAAATAGTACCATGTGAACCCTAGAGATGCATTGAACTAGTAGAGTAAACTAGTTGTATGTTGTATGGATATGGAAAACATAGTGGAACACTAAGCGTCATTGAGTGTCAAACATGAACCTAGTGACAGATTGAATTATGGATTGGGTATAACCTATTGCACAGGTGGTAGAGGACTACGACATCGTGTTTTGAGACTGTATGTACCAGGTTCTAGGTGTTTTGTCATAGTTGCATATACCGTGAGATGAGCATGCTAGGGATTAGTAGATCCCGGGGTTGTGTTAGCATGTTGTTGTGAGCTCTCTGGATTAGAGAGCTAGATCATACTCACATAGTCTGTTCGAGCTTGTGGTGGTCGCGACACCACAAGCAGTGAGCTCCGGAGTGTCACATGAAAAAGCGGGCGAGGGTCACGACGGTGCCTTCCCGGCAGACAGTCATGGTGGTGGCTCGGGAGTGAAAGACCTCCCAACATGGCCCAGCCAAGGTGGTGGCTCGGGAGTGAAAGACCTCCTCCCCACTTGGCGGTGTGAGTCGTGGCTTAACCTACGGGTGAGCCGGTGCGATTGGGTCAAAGAGGAAAGAGATAGGTTGATTGATCATATTGTTTCCTGTGCCCTATTGCATTTATTGCATCCTGTGGAGAGAGTATTGTAGTAGTGTCACATGTTGGGTGACGGGTCGATCATGCTACCTTTGTGAGCAGCCCAAGGTGGGTGACGGAGCGGTGGATCTAGTCTCCACGAGGCTGAGAGGGGTGAGTTGGGCTGGATTTAGTGGAAGCCCCTGATTGGGTCGAGAATGAATTGGGTCAAGAGGGAATAAAAGAGCACCGTTGAACATATTAGACCATGAAATTCATTCCCTATTTTTTTGTAAAGGCATAGTAGTGAGCATTGTTGCATGATGTACATCTAGTAGTGGTAGACTACATGTTCAAATACCTTTATATCGTACTTGCTTATTTTCTTTCATATTACTATGCCTGATTAGACCTAGTGAAAAAATCGGCGAGGTCGGCCGAACCCACTGGGAACTTCTTTTAGTTCTCACCCCCTGTTTTGCAGAGCCAATCGTTAGCGGAGTGGCACCGGACCGAGGCGTGGGCGTTGCGCCCTAGATAACAGGGTCACCAAGTGTAGGTCACCCGTGTACAAGCAAATGAATGTAAATGTAATTTGGAAAGACAAATGTAATTGAGAGCGAGGTTGTATTTTGAGGAAGAATTCATGTATTAAATTTGAGAATTGTATGTACCAATGTGTATGTTCAAGTGTTGTAATAGCTAGGTTTAAATTCTCACTCTTGTGATATGCCCTCGTGCAGAACTGTATTATGTTGTTTTTCCTGGGTGAAATTCAATGTATTGATTTTGTTTACGCCTTGGACGGATAGAGAAAACTCTGTCCGTTCGGCGGATCTATGCGCGCGCTCGCATGGCCTCCGCTGTGCAACGGGGCGGGGCCTGACAGATACAGTGAGATATACCAGCAATATATGACCTTCTCACAATACCAACAATATCTATACCATAATTGTCATGTGAATTTTGTACCAGCATATGACAATATGCCATATGATCGACTTCGACAATCTATGTGTAACTCAGCAGTCATCTCTCTGTCAAGATATAAAATCATTATTGCATTTGTCGATTTTTGATATTGCATTTTAATTTCTATTCTTTATGAGCTATAGTTAAACTTTACTTCATATATGAAAAAGCCTACCACTATCTGAAGTTATTAACTAGTAAGCGTAGTAAGTTATTATTGCCAATAGATCGACACAAATCAATACAAAACCAAAATTCATAATTATTACTCTAAAACTTTCAAAATAACATTATAAGACCATATTGGGACTAAAAAAACTAAAATAAGACCGTACCAAAACGTGCCACTAGGAGGCCATGCGTGCTTGTGCAGTAACGTGCTAGGCAACAAACAGCACGTCTCTGTGCCACGAAACTTTAATTCTTACTTTATACTATATTCTAACAATTACCATATTGGTCAAATCAAGAAGGATTAAACCTCTGAAGCACTCCTCCAGTTGTTTCTTTGGGGAAAAATATGACTTCGTAATTGGCAAAAGCCTTTTTGTAAGTGTGTTTTTCTAATTTTATCCCAACTGTTTGGATGGAAATCTAATATTCTTTTCCTATCTGCTGGATCAACTGGAAGGAAATTTAGATCAACTTCGCTTTTCTTAGAAAAAGATTGATGTGTATCGTTAATCAATCCTTCTACCCTTCTTCCCACTTTCTTGAGTTGGAGATAACTTTTGTTGTAAAGAACTAGAAGTGGCTTTTCTTTTTAAAGATTTCTCTATATTCACTAGCAAAAATTAGTGATAAATAAATTAGTTTCTTACAAACCGCATGAAATTAACAATATGCCAATGGCCAACAAAAATAAAAAAAACTAAATGAATAATATTTATTCACAAACAACAATAACAACCAAGTACAACTAACTAAAAATAATTAATATACTAATTGTATTTTTTATGTACTATAACAATTCAAAACAACTACTATTCATAAACAAAAAGAATAAATTCACAATTAAAGTAAAGCAAATAAAGATAAATGCACATACCTACTACTTTGCAACCCAATTAAAAAATTAAGAGAAGAAATTTAGTGAGCACATAACTGGAATTGAATTTGGCCTTTGGAGTCATAATAATATATTAATTAGATTAAATGTGGTTGAAAAGAGAGTAAAGAGAGAAATTGTGTGGGGTCAAAAGAAGCAAGGGTTTTTTTTTTTTTTTTTAAAGTCATTGGCCCTTTGTTGCTGCAACTACTTACAGGAAGAAAAATGACCAAAGGACTTAGTGGGTTCGACGATTCATTAGACCCCCTATATTTTTTTTTTTCATTGTTTATCCTACCCTAGTCCCCTCCATGCCTTCTCATGGGCTCACTACCACCTGGGCCCACGAGATAAAAGAATGGCGCTGAAGCAGCGCCATCTTATTTGACCCTACTTTGGGGTCAACTTTGGCCCCAAAATGGGGTCAACAACCCAAGAAAGATCATAAGGGCCTTTCTTTGACTACCTCAGTGGGGTTAATAGAAGTATTAATAGATCAGCCACTGCTTCTTGATACACGAGTTCTCAAAAATGGTTCAAATACCTTTTTTATACTATATCCTTCCTATAAAATAAGTGGACAAAAAGGGAGCCAGCCGCTCCTTTCTCAATTGCTTATTTTGGATAAGAGAAAATAGATAAGGCTATTGCCCTTCCCCCTCTCCATGGGTAGCAACCATAAATAGGGGCATCAGCCTCCTCTCTATTTAGCGGTAGCACTTTCATATATAAATATCATATTCCTTTCTATCTTTTCTCTGATAACTAATAGAAGATAAGAAAGAAGGCCACATATAGAAAAATATTAGAAACCCATTTGATGAGACTTCTGTAACGACCCGACCCGCCAGCAATAATAACTCGTTGGGCCAAAACCACCGGCCCAAAATGCTTAAGTCCAGTTATTATTACTAGGGTGGAGTCCTCTTATATACCCAATGACAACCTCATTCCCATCCGATGTGAGACTATTGGGGTGTCACAGATTCCTCCCGTTTAGGCCCTAACGTCCTCGTCAGCCCTAAACACACACAGAGCCCAAGATCACCAGGCGATGTGAGACTTGTCTCGCTAGCCTCTGTCATTCCGACCCTGACTTAGCCTGTCATTCACCGACCCTGGTTTAGTCTGTCATTCCGACCCTGGCTCAGCCAAGACTCATCTCACACTTCCGGCTGGTGAACCGGCTCTAATACCAAATGTAACGATCCGACCCGCTAGCAATAATAACTCATTGGGCCAAAACCACCGGCCCAAAATGCTTTAGCCCAATTATTATTACTAGGGTAGAATCCTCTTATATACCCAATGACAACCTCATTCCCATCCGATGTGGGACTATTAGGGTGTCACAACTTCTAAATCAATATGACAGCACTTAACCAGCGTTAAAACAACGAAACCTCGAGAGGCCAAGGGTGTAGCTATAGGCGATACATCAAAATTTGAGAAAGGGGGCTTTTGCTTATATAACCCTTATTACTATCGAAATTTTTCAAATTTACCCCTCAATAGCCAAAATACCCTTCTAAAACCCAATCCCATTAGTAAAACCTAGGGGGAAAGGGCACATTTGAGGGAATTTTTTGAAATCAACAAGGGTATTTTGGTCATCCAAGGGTAAATAAGATATTTTTGAAGTTTTGAAGTGTACATTAGATATTATCCCTTGAGAAAAATATCTTCAAGATATTCAACAACCTCAAGAGGTTGAATACCAAAATTTATATTAGAAAGCAAACATGAAAGTTCCCAATTGTTGAACCATATCAAAATTATACTTTAAAAGTTCTACGGACTTACAAAGTAGGAGAATGTTTTCATTTTTTTCCTTTTCTATCTTTTGGTGCTTCTGGGTGGGTGGCTGCTGGATTAGGCATTTGGTATTTTTGGAGGAAACTTGAGGTTTCCAGAGTGTGCTATTCTTTACCACTACATGATGGTCAACATACAAATTATACTATTGAGAAGAACAAAAAAGTACACAAGATACTCTGACACCTAGCAAAATGTTCCATTTCCATTGTAGGAAACTGTTGGCTTTATGTACAATGGAAATAAGGATGGGTTTCAAAATTCGACCCTTAACAACAGTAACTATTCTTCTAATTGGCTAGCTCAAGCCTGGAGAAAAAGTGAAACCCACATGATTACTGAGGAGTTGTGAGAGTTGATTGATAGGCAGACCTATGTAGGAGAGACTTGGGATCCTACAAAATTTGGTTTGAACCACTTAAACTTCGAAAGAAAATTCTCAATTAATCTTGCACAACATAAGTAGCAGCTCGAGATAGAACAGGAACAATAGGGCCAATAGCAACTGTAGCAGCAGGAGAGGAAGAACAATTAAGTAGAAAAAGAAAGGAAATAAGGAGAAATTAACCTAGGCACCACAGAGATGGAGAGATACTATGAATCTATGATATAACCCAAGTTGTGGATACAAATACAACAGAAGCATGATGGGTTTTGTATAGATTCCTATTAACATATAATCCTAGTGGAATTATGAAATTCACATCCTCTAGGATTTTAGGATTTAAGTTTATAGTCCATAAAAGAGGAAAAAGCACAATTTAAGCCCAAACATCTATATAAATAGGATTCGTGCCCAAAAAGCCTAATATAACTCAGAATCAAACCCAAATAGGTTAAAGAAACCTACAGAAACCTAATTACACAATAGAGCTCAAAATAACCTTTGCCTAACATGCCTATGAGAAGCATCCTGCATCAGAGAGAATTTAAGATCATACAACAGAGGGAACTCCACAACTGATCCAGAAGAACTGAACAAAGGTTACTTATAAATTGCATTTTTAGGAGCACATGTCCTAGCATGTAATTATACAATGCAAAGAATGTAAATACCGGAATAAAAGTAGAAAAAAATGCAAGTTCACTGGCAAATTATATAGGGCGGTCTAATACACTGAAAGCTACCAACATATTCAATCACATATTTATCAATGAAATATGATGATTATAGGTATCTACTCCACAGAGTAACTACTAGCTCTTACTAGTAACTCAAGAAAAATACACAGAACACTATGCATAACACATACCTCAAAAGCAAGTCCGAGGATCTCTTGAGACAAATATAAAAGGTCATTGTAGACGTTGATAGCCACCTGGCTGACGCTATCAAGCTGCTTCCCAAGCTTCATTTTTTATGTTAAAAACAACAAATTAAGTAACATTATCAGTGATCTGAATGGATTTAAAACCAGCAATGCAGAAGCAGCAAAATAAAAGCAGATCTCAGTTGGATTATCCAAACCAAAAATTCAACATTAACTATAATAAGCCAGAATTTGTTAACCAGTCAAATAATTCAACAACACTTAGGTGCTGCTTGTTACCATGTCTATCTTATCAGAAAGTGATCATGCAAAGGAAATCAATGTGTGAGTGCTAGAAGTTGTAAATGAAAGTAACATGTGATTTCTACAGAACTGACCACTTGATGGAAAGTAAAGGTTCCATCAAACAAGTGATTTGTCCTAATACTATAACAGAACTGACCACTTAATGGAGACAAAAGGTTCCCACAAACAAGTGATATGTGCTATGCTATAACTGACAAGGCACTTGAATAATTTTCATTTTAGCAAATGAACTAAATGGACTATCTGGAAAAGAAAATATTCTACACCCACTAAAATTTGCTAAAATTGACTAAGTTCGAACGATCTCAGTTTTCAGAATCAGAGCACCTTCTTTGGTAGACCCTGGTGATGCAGACCTCTCAGAACACCTGATTCACTACCCATATGTGCAGAGAAAGCCAAGAGCAAAGAACAACCAATATAAAATTATTAGGTTATCTAAGCAAGATAATGATACCTACTTCAAGTAACCCACAATATTATTTCAAAATAAAAACTAAGTTAAAATACATGCTAAGACTTTAGGTACTGATAGATGTTTCGCCCAATCACCTATGATCTGGGCCAGTGAGTAATCTTGATTCTCTACCCATAAGTAATACAGAGAAAGCCAAAGAGCATTAAATATTAAATAACAGACAATATTATTTCAAAATAAAGAACTAAGTTTTAAGAAAATATGGGCCAAGAATATATGCCAAGACTTCAGGTACTGTTAAATCTTTCACCTTATAACCTATGATCTAGGCCTATGAGTAGTCTCGATTCTCTGGCCATACATAGTACGGACAAGGCCAAAGAGCAATAAAAATTATATAATAAGTGGGCTGTTAAGGTAAAATATAGATAATTACTTTTGAGTCTTTTATGAATGTATTTTGAAATAAAGAAATAGTTTTCATGAAAATATTGAGCCAAGAAATAATGCTAAGATTTGAGGTACTAACAACATGGTCCAACCCTATTATCTATAAGTATTACTGTTTAATATCATGAATATACAAAAACCCGCAAAGTGGCTTCCTAAAGAGGGTATAGATAACATATAGCTAAATCAACTAACTTAAGACTCAATCAGATTGAAATTCTCGCAAATAAGCGACGCCCTCAAAATAAGAAGCTGGGAAAATAATTGCAATGCAGTTTTTCAATATGGGTTAGTCAAAACGAGAACAAGGGGATAGCTAAAAGAGACTAAAGAACATGAACCTGTCAAGAAAAAGAACAATATCATAGTGTACCTTGCCATAAAGAACTTAAGAAAATAAGCGACACAGAAAGCATTCTACAATTTACTTATCACGACAAATTGCCCCAACATAAAGAACAAAATATACAGGTAAATAACACATAATATATGTCAAGATACCTGAAACTTATAAAAAATCTCATAAGAGCAAAAGTTATATGTTCAAACCTTAACAGGCACTACAGCTTTGTATAAAAGTAAAGCATCCCTAGCAGCATGATAGAACTCCTTCGCCACTCTAGTAGATGACAAGCAAGCATCCTGCACTGGTTTTACAATTCATTTTTAAGCACATAAAAATATTGCCAAAAGAACAGTCAGAAAGCAATATTTGGGCACCATAAAGTATCAATACAAGACAAAAATAACGTAACTGTAAAAAAAAAAAAAAAAAAAAAAGAATCTTTTAGTGATCAACAGAGTAAAAGTTCGAACAGACCATAGTTGACATATATAAAGGCATCCAGATCAGCCAATAGGCATCCAGCTCGCTTGTGCCTCTTCACTCATTAAGGTTTCATAAATCCACGGCAAGTTTCATACCTAAGATATTTAGTTTCGAATGTGTAGCAAGATAATCGGGGCACCATTTGGCCTGCTTCTAAGAGATGCTTTTCCAGGAAACCACCTCTAGTGTTCAGAAAATTTTTTAGGTTGTGCTTCTAGCTGCAACCAAAAGTACTTATAGCTCTAGCTAGCTACACTCAAGGAATTAATTTAGCTCATACTGGGGCAAGCTCCAAACTTTTTGTAATACTTTGAGACTACCACTACCCCTGAAAAGAAATTTCAGTATTAACACTTTCTAACTCTCTCCAGCCGTGCCTATACTCAGTGTTTGAAAAGGCGCGAGGCGCGAAGAGGCGCAAGACTCTCCTGGAGCCTAGGCGCGAGGCGCACTGCGAGGTGCGCGCCTCAAGAAGGCGAGGCGCACATTTACTAAGCCTAGTTTAATTTGATGTTCTACATTAAAAAATCCCAAACTAACCATACAAAAATAAAATAATCATCAAAATAAAGAAAACACATGCATATAGTTTAATTTGATGTTCTTGCTGACGCTGCTGTTGTTTTCGCTGCTGCTGCTTCTTGTTTTCCTGCTGCCGCTGCTGCTGCTTGCTTGTTCTGGCCTCCGCTGCTTGCTGCCGCTGCTCTTCCTGCTGCTATCGTAGCTGTTGCTGGATGCTCGACAGAGAGAGGACGTGGGAGAACAAGAGACGGAGACGAGGGGGCGAGCGGCTGGTTTTTTTTAGGGTTTTTTGGTTTCTTTCAAGATTTTTTAAGTATCTTATCGGATTAAAGTATAAGATGCAAATTCAAAACCCAACAATCCGGAAACTTGAATTTTTTTTGGGTTTCTTCCAAGATTTTTTTAAGTATCTTATCGGATTAAAGTATAAGATGCAAATTCAAAACCCGACAACCCGAAAACTTGAATCTAAAATTCCTGTAAACTTAAATATTGCAAGGTGCGCGCCTCAGGCGCGCCTCGCGCCTTGCCTGAGGCGCGCGCCTCAGGGCCGAGGCGCGCGCCTCAGTAATAGCGCTGCGCCTCGCTATTGCTGAGGCGCTGAGGCGTGCGCCTCGCGCCTAGGAGCTGAGGCGCGCGCCTCAGGCGCGCCTTTTCAAATAGTGCCTATACTCCCTTTACTTTTTGTACTACTTTGAGACTACCACCACCCTGAAAAGAAATGTCAGTATTTTAACACTTTCTAACTCTCTCCAGCCGTGCCTATACTCCATTTCTTTCTTCTCTCTCTTTCTCAGTTCTCTAGCCTCTCATTTTATCTCATCACTCCTCCCACTCTTCTCTCTCTCTCTCCCCCTTTCTCCTCTTGGTCTCTCCTCTCCCCCCTCCTTTTCTGGCAATCCCTCTCCTCCCCCCTCCTTTCTACACAACAATACAGAGTCTAGATAAGTATTTTGGTCATTTCAGCACTCAATGCCGAGTAACTTTATACATTCTACAACATTTTTGTGTCGGGAAATAATTTACATCTTCTCGTTAGAATGCTTCTTAAACAGCTGTACACTATACAACGCTATATTGAACAGCGTTATAATTTACACCCGACCAAAGTATATTGATTTTCCAAGATTGGGAAAAATTGTAAAAACAGCTGAACAACATCTAATAAAAAATAATACATAACATTTTTGAAATCAATGTCCGTAGGCTAGATGTATATACACACAACTTAGTGGGGATGTTTGCTGCAAAAAACTTCTGCAAAAAAAAAGAAGGGTGATAGGTACTTTTACTCTTCCAATCTAAACATAATATCAACAATTTTGGTTGCTTTCAACCATGCTATACAAAGAAAAAGAAACACTTGTTTTAGAACTAGGTGTTTGGTTTGACCTAGTGGAACAACAAGTAATTGATCAAAGAATTACAAGTAAATGCTGGTAGTCCCTAAGTTCTTGCAAGGTTCAACTTTATTCTTGAGCTTTAAACTCAAGCATTTGAGTCCCTAAACATATATGTGTTTTTACTGTAGTCCTTTCTCTTGAACCTCACTAGTGGGCCTAAGAGAAATGCCAACACGTTTGTCGCCTATGGCACTTGGTGACTACCCGACAATGACGTTTATTTTCCTACAAAATTGATATCGTTCAAAACTAGACGGTGAAAATTGAAGCAAATATGATTTGTGTATCGGACACTATTTGATCTCAGGAAAGGTTGTTGATGGATGTGATTGCCCAGTGTACTAAGAGACGGTCACATTGGCATTTTGGTAAGTCCAACTGATAAGGTTCGATAGAAAATACTACATTAAAATACTTAGACTAGTTAGGGTGTTAAATGATTAAGTCTAAACGTTTACTACCATGTTGAGGGAATGCTAATGAAATTCACTCAAACAATTATACTGGTCAAGAAAACTAACAAAGAGTTCAATGTATCGGGCAAGAAGAAAGTGCTGGGAGATATGAAACAACACTAGCCAGTTCTTTTTACATAGATGATATGCCCTGATAAATCGCTCCAAATAATTGGTTGATAAGGCTAATCATATCTTAATTATCATTACAATATAATTCCAGCAAAAAGAACTTACTAGAAGACATGATTAGACACATTTGTTGTATCATGTAAAAATGGCAACTAGTGACAAGTTAAAGCCAAACAAGAGGAATGAGACTATGACTGGTAGTCCTTTCACAGTCAATATGACATGAGCTAAAAGTAAGTTGATACATGCTAGCTATTTAGTATTGCAGATGGAAACAGCCAATATGAGATATTACTAAAATCACCAACGGCAAAATAGAATCAGAAACATTTCAGTAGTTTCAAATAATATTATTAAAATTATTGGGAATAGAAATCCTTGTTGATCCAATTCATGCGAATGGTGTGTAACATACACACTTAAGAAGTGTAGTAATGGAAAGAATCTAGAAATGATTTATTGTAAACCATCCGGAGATGTGTCATTCTTGTCCAAGATATTTGTACTGAATGTTTTAACAGTTTAACAGTGTGAGAATAAGAAAAAATCACCGCTGGCACATGACAGACAAAAATTGAAGCTCGACACTCATAAATTTCCAGGGAAACTAAGCCATATACATTCATGTTACAAAGTGAAAAAGAATGTCTCAACAGCCTATTGGAAATGAGAAGGCAGTTGAAGAACTCAACAAAATCTAACCAAATATATCAAGGCTTTAAGTGCCGAGGCACAAAAACATCTGAGCAATAATCAGCATGACATGGTTCCACACTATGCATGTAAACATGTTGGCACGCCACTACATCATGCCAACATGCCAGCACAGATTGCATATCGCAAGAGCAAAACTTTGCACCAACATACTATGGCATGTAATATTCTATTTTGGCAACAATATATCCTAACTGTTGTTAACTACACTTCAATTGTATCACTTGGACTCTACTAATAGAACTACTTGCTAATATCAACGAAATTTCCTAAAAATAGTACAAGATTTCATTAAAGTAAGAATTGAAATTAGGGAAAATCAAATCCCCTCCCCCCGCTGAACTACCTTGTAATTTCTTTCAAATTCTTTAAGCAAATGAATGCATGATGCTTCAAATGTATGAAAATAAAAGATCTATCCATTGTTTACTAGTATACCAAATATTCAAAAAATTATTTCATTCGTAGTTCAAAAATGATTACAAATTTGGCATATAGTTTTAGAAATTCAGATTTAAGCATTTGACAAAAGAAAATTACAACAAAAAAAAAGGTTCTAAGCCATTTCATTTTCACGTGAGCTATACTACCCTGGCGATCGGCACTTTAATTCTTGAAATATATGACCAATCATATCTCTTATTATGGACCTCCAACATACCTTAAGAGTTTCATGCACTAGCTTCATCAGTTGAGTTGCTGATTTAGATATATAGCACCTTTCTGGCTGGAAAAGAAGATCAGCAACATACTCAGAAGAATATCCAACAGCACTTGAAACCTGCATTAAACCTTCCTCTGTGATCTTTTCTAATAAGACAATAGCTTTTTTAATTGAAAAAGTAATAATATGATTGGTTAAACTCACCGGACGATCTGGATAATCATATTGTACAAGTATATTTCTAGCCTTGGCCAAGATCTCACTCCTCTTCCTCGAAGCAAAGTGAACCTCGACATCATGGACGAATTGGCTCAACTTTTCTTCCTTTGCATCAGTTGAAATAAACATCATGTCCTTCAATTTGGTCTCAAATTCAATAGTACTTCTAATAATATCTTCAAAATCAATCAACTTTGAAGCGACATCAGGGACAGCCTAAAGAAAACAGGTTATTTTAACTTTTGCAATGCACAATGCAAATGTTTCTGATAAGTAAATGATGCTAAAACCACCAATATATCTAATTCATAACTAGTCCAAGACAACAAAGGGTATGACCTAATTATCAAGGAGCAAATTGCCAAAGTGACATCAAAGACAAATGTTGAGAGCTACTTTCTCAAGCATGAATGAAATTCTAAATATGAAACACAATGAAAGGACCTCTGTGCATGCGTGTACCTTTGTAACGCAAGAAGTCATTGTCAATGCTTTTATATGTCAAACATCCAAAACAGGATTCAAGTACAAGCTAATGTTGCTGAGGCAAATAGCACGAGAAAGATTGCCAAAATATAAAAAAGAAAAGAAAGAGCACAAATAATCTAGGGGAAAACAGTTTGCAAATAATCAATTTTTTCTAATGCAGGAGTTCATAGCTTAGTTTTCATTTAGTATAAGTCTTGCTATGGTAGGGCTTGAAATAATCATTTATCTTATTTAACATATAACACTCAAAAATTTTGGGTGAATGAGCAGAAGTGGAGACGAAACTTAACTTTTCTAGACAAGTCCATCCAGGTAACTCAACTAACTCAACAGCTGAGAAGCTGGGGAACAAAGAAGTGAATAAACTAAATTTTACAGTTCGTTCAATAGGTCCATCTCAACAAGTCTGCCAAACAACCAGAAGCACATCCTAACCATCATCCATAAAATTTTGGTTTGACCACAATTCTATTATAATCCTTTACATTTAAGATTTAAAGGCTTGCATCATTAGTCGATGCATCTACATCATATTTTTGGCTTTATTTCTACGGATTTTATCTAGTTCATTTGGTGATGGCACATGCTACCTGCATGCTAACATTATTCAAATAGGCAAATCATAAGGATGGAGCACAGAGGACTAGCAAGTCATTGTAAGGATAAATATGGCTTTATCGCTCATTAAGTGCAATTTCACTTTGTTTCATTGTGCAAGAAGTTACAGTCTGAAAGAATTTATAAAAACCCATGGCCTGGAACTAATAGTGAGAGCAATGTACCCAAAAATACATTAGGGAAAATGTATGAAGATACCCTTGAGCCTCAACTATGAGGAACATTTTGAATTCAACCCTCTAAGCATTTCTGACGTAAGTTATTTCCTTCGGCTGACTAGGGATCCGTCAAAATTTAACGGCAATTCCCTTAAAGTTAATGGGCTCGACCCACTTTTCAGCCCATGGATCTGCAGCATTCTATTAACAGTTGACAGCTGATAGCTAAAGTAACCATTCAATTTAAAGGAATGCCCAATTCAACAGACACTTTGACAGAGATAAATCAAAATAATCAACAGTTGAGGAGCTGTTAAATGAAGCAAAAAAAATGTTGGGATGTTTCTATCGAGATGGTTTATAGTTAAGGGGTCCCAAAACATCTCACCGATACTTCATTCAGGATCGATTTTTAATCATTGCCAACATACCTGATACAAACCGAGAGGTTGCGAAAACTGAATTTTCAACTTTGTTTTTGTTTAAAGGTATTTCTGGAAATAAACTAGGTTCAATTTATCGATTCCGGCGAATTTTACTATAATTAAAGCAAGGAAGCAAAAATTTCAGCAAGACAGAAAATTAAAATCGAATTGAAGCAATACTAAGATGGTGATAAACCTTCAATATATGAGATAATAACAACCAACTGAAAATATATATAATAAAAGAGTACGAGGGGGGTAGGACTAGTAAGACTATCTGAATCGCACATATTGATTCGTGGTGGGTTCTCAATCCGGATCACCAAACGTGGCGAACCAGAATAGTAGAGAAGTACTTCAATTTTCCTAAATCTATTTTTTTTTACTTATCTTAAAAAAAATGTGTTTTACTTGATAGAATAATATAAAAGAGTCATCCTCGTATGGAAAAAAAAGTTGAGGTGGTTTTGATTAGGAGACAGAATACCCAATCCGACAAGTTATTGACTTTTTTATATATGTCGATCTATATTGACGTTCTAAATAAACCACATTCCGGAATAACGTCTTACTAGTCCTACCCCCCTCGTACTGTGTTCCTAAGAAACTAGCGAGCCATCTTCCCATACCCGTACCACATACCACAGCGTACCCTGTTCTAGGTAACATTGGGCACACCAAGATAAAAAGCATTATCAAGAGCATGCAGTGCTATCCAAACAAAAATTTTGAACTAAAAAATTTGATGTAGGCATTATCTATATATATCGCATAACCAAACTTCATGAAACAATGGATCTTCAAGCAATTATTTCATCGGAATGCAGTTTAAAATTAAAGAGATTTGGGCAGTAAGAAGAGCTCAAAGCGCACCTTGGAGAGAAAGTGAGTAATAATCAAGTTAGAAATTCTTGACCAAGTCAACTTTCCAAAGCAACGAACAAAAGATCTGTTTTCCAGGCAAATGAATTTGCAGATGAACTTTATAATCTCAATAAGCCTTGAATAAAGTGCCGAACCGTCTTGATAGTCCTAAGAAAAAGGGAAGAATAACCAGAATTTGTGTATTATAAACAGAATATAGGATCATCAAGGTTTAGAAAATTATTCCATTTCACAAATCTGAATATTAACAATACAGAAAAGAAGATGCACATAACTTAACAGTAAAATGCTCAAGGAATTCATCAACACACAATATTGTGCTAACTTAGGAACACTATCACAGGGGTTTCATGCGTGTAAAGTCAAATTCTGTAAAATGAGCACAACTTAATACTAAAATGCGCACAACTGTTTGTTGCGGATCCATGGACTGCTGCACAAACCAGGCCAAACAGGCCCATAGAAAAGTATTTCGTACTAATCCTTCTTGCAATAGATCCATGGGCTAAACAAAAAGGATTACTGCAATAAGATGAATAAATGTATTCCAATTAGTTCATAAGCCAAATATTGCCGTCCCTCCAGTAGAGTATAGTAATGATAGATCATGTTTGATTAGCCTAGCCATTGGGCATCTTTCAACTTCCTTTTTGCCAAGTATTATCAAAATAGCAACTGTACAGCAGCTACTAGCCTACTAAATGTACAAAAGAAGATATCTTCTGGTCGCATAAGATGTACCTGGGATTCCAATGAAGGAACTACGTTAAGAATTGCTTCGGGCTTTTCAACGGTTTCTTGATTAAGCACTTCTACCGAAACAGTGACAGAGCTGTTACTTATTGCAGGAACCATAACATGCTTTATCATCAAGTCTGCTATCTTTGCCATCCCATAGTCTAAAACATCAACTATCTGCATATGACAATGTGCAGGAATCAGTAGAAACATATCAAACTCACTTCAGAAGGGTAACTAGACTATATTATTCCAGTTAATCTTGCATGAGCTGAGAATTTCGGACGAGTAATAATAATGTTGCACGGCTATTGATCAAAGATGGCATTATGAGAGCTAATGAAGTCGACGATGACTAGATAATAATAACAAGCATCATGCTTAGACATAATATTGACACATTCTTTCCCTGCTGTACAATACAAGATATAAACCTATTGTTTTGTTTAAAGACAATGTTAATTCCAGGGCCCACAAAGAACAGCAGTAGAACACTTATTCAGGAAGCAGCAGGTAGTCGTTATCGACCTGTGGATCAAAATTCCACCGCGCTAAAAGGTTACTGAGTCTCAATAGTTAAAAGGCACTACCATTCTCAGGATACTCACCTCCATCGCTCGCAACGCAACATCGAGCTCAACTCCAATCCCCTCACCACCAGCCGGCCTAGAACTCACAATCACTCTCCCCTTCTCCGGCTCGAACTTGACGGAATTATCCGCAATTTTCACAAGCACTGCTTGCAACTACAAAGAACCAATTTCAACAACTAAATCAACCAACAAATCTAGTCATTACTAACGAGAAGATCACTAAAAAGATCAAACAAAAGAAGAAGAACCACCTCATCGAAGCAATCCGTCCACTCTTTTCTCAAGAAGTTGAAAACTGCAGGATCTCCCTCCGATCCGCCGCTCCCTTCGCCCTCCGAGGAGAGAGAGCATTTCAACCCCCGCACCGCCTCCGCCGCCTCGACGACCCTCCCGGCGCGGACGCCCTCCCGCGCGGCCTGCAGCCGCGCGTGCAGCGCCGACACCGCCTGCAGGACCCCGAGCGCCTCGCGCCGCTCGGCGAGCTCTCTGCGCGCGGCGAGGATCACGCGGGCGAGGGATCGGATCTCGGAGTCGAGGGGAGGGTGGGAGGAGAGGGCGGAGAGGGCGGCGGAGAGGGCGGAGGCGGCGGAGGCGGAGGCGGCGGCGGCGCGGGAGGGGCGGGAGAGGGCGGCGGCGAGGTCGCGGCGGTGGGAGAGGGCGTACTGGAGGGCGGCGCGCTGGATGTGGGCGGAGCGGAGGTGCAGGCGGTCGATGAGGAGGCGGAGGTCGGGGGCGGACAGCGGCGTCGAGGGGTCGTCGAGGTCGGGGGCAGACAGCAGGTCCCGGACGTCGATGGACCCCGTCAGGACGTCCATCCGTACAGCACTTCCGGCCTCCCCCCCCCCCTCTGTCTCTGCGTTTCCTTGGAAAGAGACGTTTTTTTTTTTTTTTTTTTTTTTGCGTCGAGTGGAAACTACTTGTTCGACGAAATGCTAAGAACTACCTCGGCTTGTAAAAATGTTGAAGAAATGGGCCTCTACCTCGACCCACCTGAAAGAAATGAGCCTCGGGATTCGTGCACTGACCATGCTGGCCCAATGGTCCAGCCTGGCACAAACGAAAGCTTTTTCTAGTAATTGTTTACTTTCGGATTTTCCAAATTCAGCCCAAATTTTTAAAAATTTAACTAAAATGACCTAATATGACCAAATAGTGTAGCACATATAGCCAAATAAGCAGCATTTCACTACTTGGCAATATGCTGTATTGTTTTATAATCTTTTTGCACATTATTTGGCAGTACGTTGCATTATTTTACGATCTTTTTCTACTTATCGAATAGTGCAATATTTATCAAATAGTGAATATTTTGGCATAGCTTTTTGCACTGATTTTGTTTTTTATAATCAGAAAACTGAATTTTAGAGCCCCAAACTCAGAAGCAGTTTTAAAGTTGCTTCTCAAAAATCGATTCCTGCAGAATCAGTTCATCGTTCTAAAATTTTAATAAAAATACCCAACCTGCTCCTAAATAAATCATATATTTCTCTCATATCCTATTGTATTCATTTAATACTAGTGTAGCAATCCGCGCGATGCAGCGGATAGACAATAGGAGAAAAAATAGAAAATATTAATAAAATATATTTTACAGAGAAAAAAAACTGAAGATATATAGTATTATCTAAAGAATAATTTTAGTAGAATTTAAATTCTTTGTACTGTTGTTTTTTCTTATTTTGCTGTTGATCATGTTGGATGTTTCTGCAGCTTTCCTAGTGCATTTTCATATTATTATTTTTCCCTGCTATTCTACTACTAACTTTCTATTTATTAAAAATATGACAAAAAAACTTTTTTCTCTATCTCCTTTCTCTACATTTTAAGAAAAGGTTGAGTTAATCTAAAAATTTTCTAATTATAACACATGTTTAGAAAAATCCTAATAGACAGAAAAATCTTAATTAAAGTACATCTAAAGTAAAAGTAGTATAAATATAGGCAATACATTTAATTTTTTCTGGAGCACATATATATAATTATCAAAAAATTCAGATCGAACAGCTGTAAGTAAAGAAATACAACCAAAACACGCGTTAAAATATTTTTGTATCATATTATAATAAATCTAAGTACATACATTTAATTAGTATTTATGTAAAAGTTTCGTACAATCAAAAATGTCAAATTTATTTTTTCGAATAGCCGTCACAAACTCTATATTATATTCTCACTGCAAAATAAGTAGTCACACATCCCTCGCATCGGCTCGTCGCCCTAGTCGTCCTCGCTCGACTCCGGCGAGGCCCACGAATTTTTCGGCACATCTGCTTGCTTAATATGTCCATTATAATCCACATAGATCAATGAGGTGATTAATTTTTTGCTATTAATTTTTCACTTTGGCCTCAAAAAGATAAAACTGCACAGTATTAAGAACATCTTATTGGCATATACTAAGAAATTTTACGAAATAAAACTCTATGCCCTAATAAATTCATATCGAATGAAAATAAAAATATATAATTAAAAGTATAAAGATCATATATTTAATATTAATAAGTGGACTTAAGCATTATACACAAATAGTCTAACGCGAGTCGTTGCGGAGAAGATTTTTCATTTAAATTTACAAACTAAAAATTTCTATGCAAAATTCATATATTTGAATTTGGATGGATTAATTTTTATAGGTTTGAAACAGTAACATCATAAATAAATAAAGTTGCAAATAGGTGCATAAACATATGAAAGTGAAAACAACAACAAAAAAAGGAAAAAAGAAGAAAAGTGGAATGTGTAGAACACTTACATCATGCTGCGTTAATCCGATAGAATTGAACACCACAATTACTCTCTTTACAAACGTCCGAGCAATACTGCAAAGAATGAATAGCACCAATTTAAAAATTCAACAAATCAAATTTTAAATTTTCTAAAATTTGAAATACAAATAAAAAAAATCTTTTGATACATGAATTAACATATACCCAAAAATTTGTAGGAAGCATTAGAATAAAAAGACCGGGAAACCCATATCCAAAACACTATTTTTTTTTCTTCACTTGAAAAAAAAAAAAAACACCAACTTCAAATTCTACAAAGATTCAAACAAATAGCATCATTGAGTCCCCACCACCCCCCACCCCAACTCCTAGCCAAAAAAAACTTGTTTTTCTACCCATATTATTATAATTAAAAAAAAATTGTCTAAAATTTAAACTCATTCAAAAAATGTCTACGTCAATTTTTTCGTAACCTACAAATAATCTCCTAATTCAACAACCAAAAAAAATTTCTTCTTTTCTCACCAAAAATCAATTGAAAATTCCAATTCTCTTCTGTCTAATCCCTATAAGCAATCGCTTCAAAAGAATCATTACAAAAATTGATTAAATTCCCTGTTGAGAGAGAGAGAGAGAGAGAAAGAGCATGAAACCTAAACCTAAAGTGGACTCGAAACGTATTGATTAAGGAGCATTAATTATAGAAAAGGTGGAAGGGTTCCACTTTTATTGAATAGAGAGGATGGGAGAGGAAAAGTCATGAGCTTTTATTGGTATGTGGACTTGAAACGTATTAGCACAAATTACTGAGCCGTCATATAGGAATTAATAGTGAGAATTGTTGGTTCAAAAAAGGGATGAAGAATTGCTTACCACGTAACATAGATTATTGAGCCTTTATATAGGTTAGAGGATGGGAGAGGAAAAGTCATGAGCTTTCATTGGTATGTGGACTCGAAACTTATTAGCACAAATTACTGAGCCTTCATATAGGAATTAATAGTGAGAATTGTTGGTTCAAAAAAGGAATGAAGGATTGCTTGCCACGTAGCATAGATTATTGAGCCTTCATATAGGTTTATAGATATTTCTCCTACGTCTTCTCTCTCCTCTTCCACCTAACATCAAAAACACTCTCCCCAACCCACCTCTCTCTAATAACAATAACTCAATCCCTCTCCCACCTTCCTTTCTTCCCAAATCATCTCTCCCTAATAACTCCTTCTCTCTCCTGGCTTCCTCTCTTCCCAAACTAATCTCTTCGGTGAATTTTCTCTCTCCTATGTATGAGGTATCTCTTACGCCCTCACCTTCACTCTCTCTCTCTCTCTTGCGAGCATATGCGCACGCGCTCACCAAGGCAGCGTCGGCGTAGGCGCAGCCAGATCCGACCGGATCTGTTCCAGTCAGATCCAGTCGGACCCGCTCTGGTCAGATCAGCGCCTTTCGAACCTGGCTAAACCCGCTCCGATTGGATCTAGCCTGGCCGATATGGCCAGAATAGGCCAGATCCGACCAGTTCTGGCTAGATTCGGCCAAACGGGTCGGATTCGATTTGGCTCAAATCAGCCAGATCCGGCAACGCTCATAAATTTATAGAAAATTAAAAAAAATATTTTGAAATAATATATAGAGGGTTATCTTAACATATAGCATGTTTTATGGTATGTTTTTTGGTTTAATGCAATGTTCCAATGATTATTGTTTCAATATAATATTTCTTCGTTTCAATATAAATACGTGTCTATTTGATTTCTTGAATGATTTTTTTATCATGATTAATTCGAGGCAAGATAAAAAGTTTAACAAATATGATCAAGATATGAATTACATACCAAATGTGGAAGAAGATGAAAGCAGTGCAAGTGTTTTGAAACAGAATGATAGCGGAATAATAGATAATTACTGTCATGCCCCGGGCTAGTTTTAGAAGCAAAAATACGTACCATTTTTTTTTTTTTGAAAGCCTAGCCCGCGCCACGTACAGACCCGCCACAAATACAGGTCCCACTGTCTACACGAACAGAGTCTCCCCTGTATTTGCACGGCGTACACACGATACAAACAGGATCACAACCATCATTCATTCATCACACCAACAACAATCACAAAGACTAAAGCATACAGCTAACCGTCCTTAACAATTGCATGTATCTAAACAAGTCCTCAGGCGAAGGATGATGCGATGCACAAATAACAGATCATTCTATAAAAATGCTTCTCACCCAGAAGCTTTATTTGAAATCCTAATCTCAACCATTTAAAGATCATTTGAAAACCGTTCTCCACACGAGAACTCTCTTTTGAAAACCAAAAGCCGATCGAACGAAAGCCGTTTGAAACCGTTTCCCACACGAAACCCTTATTTTGAAAACCGCTACCACGAGGGGTAGAAATCCAAGATACATAGATGATCACAAAGCACGGCAATAACAAAAACCACAAGAACGATATACTAAAGCATAGTCATCCACAATATCTACGCATGCAATCAACACAAAATATTGAACCATATCCATAAGTCTACTAGGTAAAGGGAGAGTGTCAGGGTAGCAACCAAAACGGTGGTAACACAGGTCGGGACCTCTAATGCAGCTATCTAGTCGCGTCTCACAACGTCCCGACTCCCACCACCCGGCTCACCTGAAAAAAACAACGATGGCGGGGGGTGAGAACATGATAAACATGTCTCCTCTCCCAGTGGGCACCGCAAGCCGACGAAGGCGAGGTGTACACATCGGCGCGAGGGTCAACAGATAGATAGATAGGTAAAACAGTAGCACAAGTAAGCATGAGAATGAATCATACATGAACGAATACGCTACTATAAGCAAATAGTATATGCATCAACTATAGATAGATAATGAAATCCAATCACCACCAGGCCACAGGGACGGATCCCTGGCACTGTCACAACCGCTCACTCACAGGCACATAACCTCCGCGGATGCACATGTCGAGAGGCTCACGGGTTGGAAGCACACAACCCTTTTTCGGAAAAAAAACACCCCAAGCGGTGGATCAGACCGCTGGCAT
Organism: Puya raimondii; assembly: GCA_016920855.1. Classification (NCBI taxonomy): domain Eukaryota; kingdom Viridiplantae; phylum Streptophyta; class Magnoliopsida; order Poales; family Bromeliaceae; genus Puya; species Puya raimondii. The sequence goes on from JABWPP010000050.1 coordinate 128,389,732, forward strand.
ACGTGAAGTGCTAGAAGAGCTGTGACGATCGATGCAATATGCTCAAACCACAAAACGGCAACTAGCCGAGAATAGCAACGGGACCAAGTCCAAGGATCGCTCGGAACAACAGGCGATCACCACTGACCAACTAGGTCGTCTCAATAACCATGCAATCACACTACTCTACTAATGGCAAGCTCACAAAAGTAGAGAAAATGGAGTCTAGTGAACTAATAATCAACATGCAAGAGAAATGGATAGAAAGGTATCACTGCTAGTCCACTGAACCGACTCCGGATCGAAGTACCCACCTGCAGAAATGAGGCGTCTAACACCGACGGCTCACGGGGAAGTCGACCGAACCTACGAGGTACCAACAAGGTCAAGACCCACCGAGTTGACACTAAACACATAGCTCACAACCCGAAACTGACAGATCGTCCGGAAAACCCGCCGGGACGATCCCGAAACCACACCAAGCCCCACAGGGGTACCAACAATCAAACCAAGTCCTCCGCTGTCCCCAAGCACACTAAACAAGGTGACAGGACAGCGAGCACAAGCTCGGGGTGCCACGAACACAAACGCACCCGAAACGGCTTTCCGGGTTCCCGAAAAATGCCTATTTGGCACCGAAACCCTTCGTCACTCATCCGCTGCCCTCGAAACTTCGGGACAGCGATGAAGAACAGCCAACGAGGCTATACGATGAAGCCAAGTCACTCACGAAACCAGCAAGTGAGTCGCACGACAAAAATGCGCGTTCCGTCGACTATTTTATCGGAAAACGCACCGGAAATCAATCCGGATCTCCGCGAAGGGCGAAGAGGTTGGACAACCAGTCCACAGGGCCTCAAGGGTCATGCCCTTACTGCCCGCAGCATCGCAACGCTGCCACAATTACAAAGAGCCCTAAAACGAGCAACATACGCATAATAACAAGCATAAAGAAGGCCGATAGAGCACTCCGCTCGTCCGCAAGACCCTCCGCAAGCACCAGCGGATAGAGAACGACGCAACGGAGGCCGTGCTCACAGCCCCCCTGTGACAGGGGCAGTCGCAGGCTCAAACAACCCATAAAATAGCAACAACATGCGATAATAAAGCCCGACAAAGGCTAAACAGCGAAGCGGCGCGCCAAAACAGTAAAATAAGGTGAGCACGGTGATCAGCGCGTCGCCGCGATCATCGTGCTCACCTTCCCGAGGTTCGGGAGGCAGCCAAAGGCTCCAATCCATGCATGCGGCCCAAACCAAGCAAAAACAAGCTTGGTCGGAGCAAGCTTGCTCCGGCCGGCTGTCGGCCGACATGCAGCGCGCGCGGTGGCTAGGGTCGAACGCGGGGTAGGTGAGGAAGGGGGAGCTCACCTCAACCGGCGGCAGGAAGCGGCGGCAGCGGCGCGGGGAGAGCACTAGCTCTCGGGTGGCTAGGTGTGAGGACCGAGATTTTTTTCTCTTTGATTGTTTGACATCTTTTTCAGTGTTATCGAGTGTATTTTGATTTCAAACAAGCTCGCCTGATTTCAGCGAAAAATGATTTAAAATAAAGTTTTTATGCGATTTCTAAAAACGACTTGAAATGAATAGTAACCGGCGTTTCCGGAATTGGCCGAGGAAAGTGAAGGGCTCCGGACGCGAATTGAATTTCGATTCTGGCGCTCCAATAGCTCGTTTTCTACGTCTCGACTATTCTGGAACCAATGGTGCTATTGGTTTTCATATTTGATGCACGGTTTTTGAGGAAAATGAGTTTTGTCGTTGGAAGAGTTTTTGTGCATTGATGTTTATGCTTTTTAGAAGTATTCATCGCTCCGTTTTGCGTGAAACTTCGTGAGTAGGGATGTTTCTGCGTGAGGATGTCTGTGTTGGGGTGTTGTGGATTCAATTTCGCGTATCGGGCGATTTTGACGCAACTTTTGGTTCGTGTGTGTGCGAGCTATTGGCTGATCGTGAGGGGATGGGTTTTGTCGTGAATCGACGACCGTTTCTGGTGATCTAAAATCGTGAGTTCGATGATCCGGCAGTGCTGATCGCGATGGCGTGATCCGTTCATGGATCCGACGGTCGGATCACGGGATATCGCTAAATCATCGCCGTGGGGTCGAAAGTCCGATTTTGGTGTTTTCGCGAAAGGGCCCATATTTTATGTACCGTTTCGCGTGAAATCAGACGTGGAGGGGTGTCTACGCGTTTTACACGCGCTGTGAGGGGCTTGGGTTAAATTGTAGGGTTTTCTTGGACCTTGTTGCATTTGTGTACACTTATATATAAGTGCATGTGTGTGTGTGTTGGGAAAACCCTAACCCTAACCCTATTCTTTGTGTGCCCTAGCCCCCAGCCGACTATCCTCCTCCTCCTGCTCCATCCCCGAGCGCCGCCACCGCCGCCGGCCTGTCCTTGGTCGGCCGGAGTTCTCCCTCTCATGTTTTCTTTCTTTTCTTCTTCTACGTCCTGCTCTGGCCGAGCTCTGCGAGGAGGACCTCGTCGCTTTGGGACCCCCTCGGGCTTGCCCTGCGACTCCCGGCCCCGCCGTCGTCGCCGCGCACCGCCGAGCCACCGTGCGTGGCTGCTGCTGCTGCCGCTGCTGCGTTTGGTGCGGGCTGCGGGTTCTTGACCCGAGCCACCGCCACCCTCCGCCGCCTTGGGTGTGGAGCCCCGGCTTCTGGGGGTCAACCGCCACCGACCTGCACCTCCCCGGCCATTCCCTGTGCCGCCGGTGGCCGCCGCGGCTGAACGGGGCCAACTCGGGTCTGGGGCGGCAGCAGCACTGCTTCGCCGGCGCCGCCTGTCACGCCCCGGGTTACCTCTTCCCAGGCGCATGACCAGATCCGCCGCATACACAGTATCTCTACCGTGTATACGAAGCGATACATCATCCACAATCAAACACACAGAGCTAAAGGTATCAACAGAGCTGCTATATAATATATCAAAAGATCACTGTACATACATCATCCATAACTCTCATATACAGACTGATATCAACATCACACAGTATGTACAGACTCCACCATCTATCCAAAATGGGTATACCTCTAGCCAAATATCCGGGGAATAGCTCTACCCGACGGTCTCCTTTCCGCGCTCAGTATGCACAACAGGGGAAGAAGACTCTGCAAAAAGATGTCACCAATGGGTGTGAGAACTACTATCAATCAAGTAGTCCTCAGTGGGTACCGCCACCAGCCTCAGCGGTCTGCCCACTAAGTCCTCAATCTCAAGAGATATGAATAGAGCAATAAAAGAGTAGGAGATATACTACCACTACTATGCACAAAGCTCAACTGTCAGTATGAATACCAATGAACTGAATATACCAAATGAGGACTATCATACACAATACAATACCTGCGAACCAGCTAGTACAGGAACCCCATCTGTACCTAGCTCTCGCCATACAATACCTCTCAATACAATACCATACCTGCGGCCTGATCCCGCTCAACACAATAGGGAGCTGCTCAACACAATAGGGAGCCCAACTAGGACAGGAACACCATCTGTCACTAGTTCCTCGTACAATCCTGTGTACGGAACATGCCAACTCTAGAGTGGTACTCGTGGGAGTGACCCAACCGAGCAAAGTACAACCATAGTAACGCCAAGCACCCGCCGGTATATGATCGACACGACTGGGTCAACAAAGGATCATGTGCCCTCGGCACCTCAAAGGATAGTCAACAAGTAAGACCCAATCCACACTCTCACAAAGAACCACGTGCCCTCGGCACAATCAATGCTCCAGTGCTCACAATCATCTCAACTCTACCACAAAGAGGAGGCTCTCAACTCTACCACAAAGAGGAGGTACAACAACATAGCACGAGCCACAACATGATCACCTACACTACATGTACAACAACTGGTACAAGGAATCAACAGAATAGGTGTAGGTCCAAATCATGCAACAGGGATACAAGGAAATGCATGCTCATATACATATCATTAGCACATCTAAGATCAGAACATGCCCATGCAGTCTATAGATCAGTCTCAACCTAACATGGCATCTCTACATAATCTTAGCATGGCATACTATCATAATCCCAATATCATAATCCAATATCCACATATCATAATCCAATCATGCTAACATAATCCAAACAACATCATATCATATTATGCTAACATGAGATAAAACACGTAGGAGGAAGTCCACTGAATCTGGCAAACATCAACCCACCTCAAATGCTAATCCAACCACGGTGGGGAAAGAACAAGCCTCAGATCCAACCCTCCAAGATAAGGAACTCCGGCAGCACTCTGATCTGAGTAAACCTCCAAGGAACTGCTATCTCCAGCAGAATAACAGCTCAGCACCAGATCAGATCAGCAGGATAGAGGAGAACAAGCTAGATCACAAACTAATGCCAACTCATGGCCCTTACACTAGCTTTCTCTCTCTAGAACAGGGATCTCGGAGTGGAAAATAACCTAAAAACCATCAGGGCTCACCTATTTATAGGCTGCCAAAAGTCCACATTCGGGCGCCCACTTCTCAACTTCCGGGCGTCCGGAAACCCTGCCGTACAGGTGTCGTCGTGCGGCCAAGCGGTCGGTCGATAGTCAGCAGGCGGTGGGGCGGCGTGTCTCCGGCGATCGACACGTGTCCTGTGTCGCGACACGTGGCCCTCCACGTCAACAGCTCAAACCGGATCCTCTATCCGGGCGTCCGGTTCATGCATCCAGATTCACAACTCGTCGGCCACAACCGGATCATCCACAAAGTGCAACGGGGTCCGGAACATTCGGGCGTCCACAACCTCACTTCCGGGCGCCCGAATCCTGCCAAGTCCAGAAACCCTAAATCTCAAAATTTTCCGAGTACTACACCGCCGCCTTCCCCCGTCGCGGCCGCCCGCCGTTCGGCGTCCGGCAGCCTTCCGATGCCGGCGCTCGCCATCCCCGCCGCCGCCGTGGTCGTTGTTTGCTGCTCGGCCGTGCCCTAGCCTCGGCCGAGAGCGCGGCTTGTTCCAGTGCCGTCGCCGCCGCTTCCCGTCGCCAGCCGAGGTGAGCGCCGTGTTCCTCACCACCCCCGCACCCGACTTGGGCCCGCGCACGCGCTGTCGTGCCGCCGGCCGCCGGCCGGAGCTTGCTTGCTCCGGCCAGGCCCAAATATAGGGCTGGTTCTTGGTGGTGCGCTGTTTCGGGCCCTCTGCTGCCTCCCGATCTTCGGGAAGGGGAGCACGATGACCGCGGTGACGCGCTGATCATCGTGCTCATCTCGGTTGACAGCAAGGGTGCCCCGCTTCGCTGGTTTTTGTGAATCGAGCCCTTTATTGTATGTTTGATCTTCGGATATTTTTCTTTTGACAGGCCGGCGGCGGTGGCGGCGCTCGGGGATGGAGCAGGAGGAGGAGGATAGTCGGCTGGGGGCTAGGGCACACCAAGAATAGGGTTAGGGTTAGGGTTTTCCCAACACACACACACATGCACTTATATATAAGTGTACACAAATGCAACAAGGTCCAAGAAAACCCTACAATTTAACCCAAGCCCCTCACAGCGCGTGTAAAACGCGTAGACACCCCTCCACGTCTGATTTCACGCGAAACGGTACATGAAATATGGGCCCTTTCGCGAAAACACCAAAATTGAACTTTCGACCCCACGGCGATGATTTAGCGATATCCCGCGATCCGACCGTCGGATCCATGAACGGATCACGCCATCGCGATCAGCACTGCCGGATCATTGAACTCACGATTTTAGATCACCAGAAACGGTCGTCGATTCGCGACAAAACCCATCCCCTCACGATCAGCCAATAGCTCGCACACACACGAACCAAAAGTTGCGTCAAAATCGCCCGATAAAAAGAAAAATAAAATATCCGAAGATCAAATGCCAACAACAAGTTGGCAACACCACAAAGGTACCATGCCAACTAAACTCATAAGCTGGACCAAATTTCACGGAAGAATCACCGAATTAACGGAAATACAAACCGACCCACAAAACAAGGTCTGCCCTGAGCCAACTCCCTAGGAGTCTTCGGCTTCCAACAACAAACCGACGACTACTCGCGACGTAGGGTCGCCAACCACACGAACCAAAGCGAAGGAAAAACAATTTCCAGCGTCGACTAACCAACGTCAAACGCTGTGAGACCTCCAACAACAACCTGGAAGATCTCGCGACAACACGCAAGCCTACTAATACCACCTGAAGTCCCATGACACACCAATTTAGGCGTTAGGATAGCCGCATACAATGTATGCACCAATAAAAACCTGACACCAAACAGTGTCCACTCAGTCTAGTACATGTCAGTTTGACGTAAGAACTAGCTAAAGGTCGAAAGACCAACACTGACGATTCCACCAGCAAAACGTCAGAGGGGTAGGCTTCACCGCCCTACCCAACAAAAACAGAGAAGGTAACACCAAAGTTGCGGTCGTCCAAAACCGCTACCAAAACCTTGGGCTACACTCTAGTAGCCCCCACGGAAGTCGCGATCGAAACCGCTCAAAGTACCGTCTCGGTAGAGACGCTCGCAGTGGCCCTCGTGCTCTACACAGAAAGTGGGGCCAGAGCAAGAACAGTCCAAACGACAACACAGATCCACCAAGTGACGTCACCTAGCCCGTTAGGGCCACCACCAGCCAACGAGTGGTTACACATAGGGGAAACACACCCTGCCACTTGGTATCTGCCTGGTACTCCACCACCACTTCTAGTAGAAGCACGAGTCTGCGAACAAGGGCGGATCGAACCTTTGAAAATCCGCCAAACGCGCTCGGATGTGGGCACCACCCCCAATCACGGGGTCGGCGTCCACACGCGGAACAGCCGACGTAGTCGCTGTCGTCGTCGCGGTCGTGGCCACAAACGGCGTGGGAGCCACAGGAGGATCTGCAGTCATCGGGGCACTCGGCGGAGGAGAATGAGGGGCTGGAGCGGCAGTCGCCGTAGCCTGCAGCTGCAAGAACTGCCGGAACAAGCCGGAGAGGGTCGTCAGCTGACCCCTCACCTCGGCCACCTCAGCCTCTAGCTGCAGGGTATGGTCAACTCCAGGCTGCTCGCCTCCTGCCGGCTCCTCACTCGAACCAGCCGCAGTAGCCCGAGTCTGAACACCAGCAGACGGCTCCGCAGGCGCACGCCCACCACCACGACCAGGACGAGGAGGTCTACCACAACCACGAGCCATCTGTAAAACACAGAAACCACGTAAGAGAAAGGGGTCGGCAACACCCACAAAACACAAGCCGAAAACAAACCCCCGAACTCGCGCACCTATACATCTTAGGTCTTCCTATGGGTCAACCTAACCAATAGTTCAGTTACAAATTTATGAATGAATGAGTGTTTGCAACCATTACTCTCTGATACCATCTTAATCTGTCACGCCCCGGGCTAGTTTTAGAAGCGAAAATACGTGCCATTTTTCTTTTGAAAGCCTAGCCCGCGCCACGTACATACCCGCCACAAATACAGGTCCCACTGTCTACACGGAAAGAGTCTTCCCTGTATTTGCACGGCGTACACACGATACAAACAGGATCACAACCATCATTCATTCATCACACCAACAATAATCACAAAGACTAAAGCATACAGCTAACCGTCCTTAACAATTGCATGTATCTAAACAAGTCCTTAGGCGAAGGATGATGCGATGCACAAACAACAGATCATTCTATAAAAAAATTCTCACCCAGAAGCTTTATTTGAAATCCTAATCTCAACCATTTAAAGATCATTTGAAAACTGTTCTCCACACAAGAACTCTCTTTTGAAAACCAAAAGCCGATCGAACGAAAGCCGTTTGAAACCGTTTCCCACACGAAAACCTTATTTTGAAAACCGCTACCACGAGGGGTAGAAATCCAAGATACATAGATGATCACAAAGCACGGCAATAACCAAAACCACAAGAACGATATACTAAAGCATAGTCATCCACAATATCTACACATGCAATCAACACAAAATACTGAACCATATCCATAAGTCTAATAGGTAAAGGGAGAGTGTCAGGGTAGCAACCAAAACGGTGGTAACACAGGTCGGGACCTCTAATGCAGCTATCTAGTCGCGTCTCACAACGTTCCGACTCCCACCACCCGGCTCACATGAAAAAAACAACGATGGCGGGGGGTGAGAACATGATAAACATGTCTCCCCTCCCAGTGGGTACCGCAAGCCGACGAAGGCGAGGTGTACACATCGGCGCGAGGGTCAACAGATTGATAGATAGGTAAAACAGTAGCACAAGTAAGCATGAGAATTAATCATACATGAACGACTACGCTACTGTAAGCAAATATTATATGCATCAACTGTAGATAGATAATGAAATCCAATCACCACCAGGCCACAGGGACGGATCCCTGGCACTCTCACAACCGCTCACTCACAGGCACATAACCTCCGCAGATGCACATGCCGAGAGGCTCACGGGTTGGAAGCACACAATCCTTTTCCGGAAAAGAACACCCTGTCACGCCCCGGGCTAGTTTTAGAAGCGGAAATACGTGCCATTTTTTTTTTTGAAAGCCTAGCCCGCGCCACGTACAGATCCGCCATAAATACAGGGTCCACTGTACACACGGACAGAGCCTCCCCTATATTTGCACGTCGTACACAACATACAACAGGATCACAACCACCATTCATTCATCACACAAACCACAACAACACAAAGAGATTCATACAGCTAACAATCCTTAAACCTATATGAATCTAAGCAAGTCCTTAGGCGAAGGATGATGCGATGCACAAACAACAGATCATTCTAGAAACTGCTCCTTACCCAAAAGTTTTATTTTAAAATCCTAATCTCAAACATTCAAGAATCATTTGAAAACTGTTCTCCACACGAGAACTCTCTTTTGAAATCCCAAAAGTCGATCGATCGGAAATCCATTTGAAAACTGTTTCCCACACGGAAACCTTTATTTGAAAACGCTACCACGAGGGGTAGAAATCCAAGATATGCGATATAAAGCCACAATGAAAGATCTAACAGCAAGGTCATCCAAAAGTCTAAGCATGCAATCCACATATGAATACTAAACCAAATCAAATCCACAAGAACTAAGCATGCAAGACAGAACATCCAAAATGTAACTGTACAAAAACCATAACATGCTAGACAAAACAACCACAGTGTAACTGAACCACATCCATAACTAACTGATAAAGGATAAGGGTGATAACCAAATCTGGAGAGAGAAGCCTCACAGGTCGGGACCTCTAGTACCACTAACTAGGCGTGCCTCGCTGCGTCCCGACTCTCACCACCCTGCTCACCTGAAAACAACAACGATGGCGGGGGTTGAGAACATGTAAACATGTCTCCCCTCCCAGTGGGTACCGCAAGCCGACGAAGGCGAGGTGTACACACCGGCACGATGGTCAACAAAAAGATAGATAAGGTAAACAGTAGCACAAGTAAGTATGAGGCTGACATACAACTGAACAACTATGTTACTGTAAGAAAATAGTATATGCATCAATGGAGATAACCACAAAGTATACCCAATCATAGCCACCGGGACGTATCCCTGATAATGTCACACTCTGCTCAGCGCTGGCACAACACCTACAAGACACACACGGCGTCGAGGCTCATGGGTCGTCTACATGACCCTTTTCCGGAAAAGATGCCCTGAATGGTGGATCAGTCCGTTGGCAAACGTGAGGTGCTAGGGGAGCTGTGACGATCGATGCGAATGCTCAATCCACAGAACGGCAACGAGCCGTGAAGCAACCGGTAAACCAAAGTACTAGGATCGCTCGGAACGACAGGCGATCACCACTGACCAACAACGTCGTCTCAATAATCATGCAAACCACAACTACTCTACTATCCAAGCACACATAAGTAGAGTCAACGGAAGTCAAGTGAACTAGTAACTGAAATGCAAGAGAAGGGATAGAAAGGTATCACCGTAGTCCACTGAACCGACTCCGGATCGAAGTACCCACCTGTCGAAACGCTAGAGCCTAACACCGACGGCTCTCGGGAACCACGACAGGACCTACGAAAGACTCACAGGGTCAAGGTCCACCAAGGCGACACTAAACACATAGCGCTCACATCCCGAAATCGACGGATCGTCCGGAAAACCCACCGGGACGATCCCGAAACCACACTAAGCTCCACAGGGGTACCAACAGCCAAACCAGGTCCTCCGCTGTCCCCAAACACACCGAAACAAGGTGGCGGGACAGCGAGCACAAGCTCGGGGTGCCACGAACACAAACGCACCCGAAACGGCTTCCCGGGTTCCCGAAAAGTGCCGATTTGGCACCGAAACCCTTTGTCACTCATCCGCTGTCCTCGAAACTTCGGGACAGCGATGAGGAACAGCCAACGAGGCTAGATGATGAAGCCAAGTCACTCGCGAAGCCAGCAAGTGAAACACACGACTAGAAACACGCGTTTCGCCGACTATTTCATCAAAAAACGCACCGAAAATAAACCCGGATCTCCGCGAAGGGCGAAGGGGTTGGACAACCAGTACACAGGGCCTCAAGGATCATGCCCTTGCTGCCCGCAGCGTCACAACGCTGCCACAATCATCAAAGTCCTAAAACAAGCAACAATTACATACATAACGAGCATAATTAAGGCTGTTCGAGCATTCCGTACGTCCGCACGACCTTCCACAAGCACCAGCGGATAGGTAACGACGTAACGGAGGCCGTGCTCACAACCCCACTACGACAGGACCAGTCGCAAGCATAGAAAACCCATAAAAACAGCGAGAACATGCGATAACATTGCTCGACAAAGGCCGAACAGCGAAACGGCTCACCCAAACCGAAAACTAAGGTAAGCATGATGATCAGCGCGTCGCTGCGATCATCGTGCTCACCTTCCTGAGCTTCGAGAGGCAACAGAGAGTAAGAGGGCAAGCATGCGGCCCAAAACCGCCAAAAAGACACCCTAGCAGGAGCAGCAAGCTCCGGCCGGCTGCCGACCAACATGCACGGCGTGCGGCGGCCAGGGTTGGATGCGGGGGAGGTGAGGAAGATGATGCTCACCTCAGTCGGCGGCAGGAAGCGGCGGCAGCGGCGCGGGAAGAATGCCCACTCTCGGGTGGCTAGGGCACGACGGCGCCGGCAACAAACGACGACGGCGGCCGGCGGCGACGCGAGCACCGGCAAGAGGGGGTCGCCGGACGCCGGGTGGCCGGTGACCGCGACAACAAAACCCAGCGGCGGCGGCGGCGGAGGGTGCTCGGCCGCGGCTGCCCTAGCTGCCCAGGCTGAGCCCGCGGCGGCTGCGGCGGCGCTCCGGCGGCACGGGGGCGGCCGGGGAGGAAGGCGACGAACGCCGGAGGTCCTCCCAGAGCTGGCCGGAGGGTGCTGCGCTGGCGGGAGGCTGCGGTGGCTCGGGTCCAATCACCTCGGCCCGCAGCTGCCCTAGCAGTAGCTGGCAGCAGCTTGGCGGCGCTCCCGGCGGCGGGGCAGGTCGCCGGCAGTCGTGCCACCTCCGGGGAGCTCAGGCGTGGGTTCACCCTGGGTGCACACCGCAGGAAAGGAGAAGAATAAGAAGAAGAAGAAGAAGGAGAAGAAGAAGAAAAGGGAGAGAGGGAGAGTGGCCGGAGTTCCTGCCGGCCAGGGGAGGTCGGCGGCGGCCGGCGGCGCTCGGGGAGATGGCAGGGGAGCTGAGGGAGATGGGAGAGGCTCCTGCTGGGAGCTGAGGGAGAAGTAGAGGGAAGAGTTCTCTCTCTCTCTCCACTCACACACACTCAACACACATATACACAATGTATATTTGCACAAAAGCCCCTCAAACACAGCAATTAGCCCCTAGGTCCCTCACAGCAGGAACAAAATGCCCAGACACCCCTCCACATTCGAACTCATGCGAAACGGTGCGTGAAATAGGGTCCAGATCGCGAAACAATAAAACGTGCATTTCGACCTCTCAGCGAAGAACACGCGATATCTCTTGATCCGTCCGTCGCATGTTGAAACGGATTGCGCCATCGCGTTCAGCACTGCCGAGACATCGAATCTACCATTTTGGATTGTCAGAAACGGACTCCGAATTGTGCCGTTAAGTCGTTCTCTCTCCGCAACCAAAACATAAGACAATAAAAATCTAAAAATACACTATAAATACAATATATATACATATATATATATATACCTACACATGTATATATATACAAATACGGATCAAATACACAGCAAAAGGGGAGAGGAACACAGAATTCAAATTTCACAAAAATTTAAAATTTCGAATTCTCACACACCCCAAGCGGTGGATCAGACCGCTGGCGTACGTGAAGTGCTAGAAGAGTTGTGACGATCGATGCAATATGCTCAAACCATAGAACGACAACTAGCCGAGAATAGTAACGGGACCAAGTCCAAGGATCGCTCGGAACAACAGGCGATCACCACTGACCAACTAGGTCGTCTTAATAACCATGCAATCACACTACTCTACTAATGACAATCTCACAAAAGTAGAGGAAAGGGAGTCTAGTGAACTAATAATCAACATGCAAGAGAAAGGGAGAGAAATGTATCACCGCTAGTCCACTAAACCGACTCCGGATCGAAGTACCCACCTGCAGAAACGAGGCTTCTAACACCGACGGCTCATGGGGAAGTCGACCGAACCTACGAGGTACCAACAGGGTCAAGACCCACCGAGTCGACACTAAACACATAGCTCACAACCCGAAACTGACGGATCGTCCAGAAAACCCTCCTGGACGATCCCGAAACCACACCAAGCCCCACAGGGGTACCAACAACCAAACCAAGTCCTCCGCTGTCCCCAAGCACACTAAACAAGGTGACAGGACAGCGAGCACAAGCTCGGGGTGCCACGAACACAAACGCACCCGAAACGGCTTTCCGGGTTCCCGAAAAATGCATATTTGGCACCGGAACCCTTCGTCACTCATCCGCTGCCCTCGAAACTTCGGGACAGCGATGAAGAACAGCCAACGAGGCTATACGACGAAGCCAAGTCACTCACGAAACCAGCAAGTGAGTCGCACGACAAAAACGTGCGTTCCGCCGACTATTTTATCAGAAAACGCACCGAAAATCAATCCGGATCTCCGCGAAGGGCGAAGAGGTTGGACAACCAGTCCACAGGGCCTCAAGGGTCATGCCCTTGCTGCCCGCAGCATCACAACGCTGCCACAATCACAAAGAGCCCTAAAACGAGTAACATACGCACAATAACAAGCATAAAGAAGGCCGATAGAGCACTCCGCTCGTCCGCAAGACCCTCCGCAAGCACCAGCAGATAGAAAACGACGCAACGGAGGCCGTGCTCACAGCCCCCCTGCGACAGGGACAGTCGCAGGCTCAAACAATCCATAAAATAGCAACAACATGCGATAATAAAGCCCGACAAAGGCTAAACAGCGAAGCGGCGCGCCAAAACAGTAAAATGAGGTGAGCACGGTGATCAACGCGTCGCCGCGATCATCATGCTCACCTTCCCGAGGTTCGGGAGGCAGCCAAAGGCTCCAATCCATGCATGCGGCCCAAACCAAGAAAAAATAAGCTTGGCCGGAGCAAGCTTGCTCCGGCCGGCTGCCGGCCGACATGCAGCGCGCGCGGCGGCTAGGGTCGAACGCGGGGTAGGTGAGGAAGGGGGAGCTCACCTCAACCGACGGCAGGAAGCGGCGGCGGCGGCGGGGGGAGAGCACTAGCTCTCGGGTGGCTAGGGCACGGCGGCACCGGCAATGAACGGCGGCGCCGGTAGTCGGGACGGTGAGCACCGGCAAGAGGGGCTCGCCGGACGTCGGGTGGGAGGTGACCACGATAAGAAAACGCGGCGGCGGCGCAAGGCGCTCGGCCGCGGCTACCCTAGCAGCTCTAGCGGCAACAGCGGCGGCTGCGGCGGCGCACCGGCGGCACGGGGGGGCGGGGGGGAGGAAGGCGACGGTGGCGGAGGTCCTCCCGAGGCTGGCCGGAGGTCGCTGCAGCGGCGGGAGGCGGCGGCAGCTCGGGCCTAGCTCCCACTGCCCCGCACAGCTCTAGTAGCAGCCTGCGGCGGCGCGGCGGCGCTTGGCGCCGGCTCCCGACGGCGGGGCAGGTCGCCGGTGGCCGTGCAACCTCAGGGGAAGACCTAGGGCAAGGGTTCACCCTGGGTGCACACAGCAAGGAGAAAAAGAAGAAGAAGAAAGAAGAAAGAGAGAGAGAGAGTGCTGGCCGGAGCACCCCGCTGGCCAGGGGAGGTCGGCGGCGGTCGGCGGCGCACAGGGAGGAGGGCAGGAAGCTAAGGAAGGAGTGGGCACTAGCTGGGGGAGGTTAGGGAGAAAACACAAGAGAAAATGGAAGAAATCACCTCTCTACACACTAAAATACAAATGCACAATTGCAAAAAAAACCCTCGAAACCAAGGAAATTTGTCCCGAGTCCCTCGCAACATGCGTAAAACGCACAGACACCCCTCCACACAAGATTTCACGCAAAACGGTGCGTGAAACAGGGTCCAATTCACGAAACGATCAAAACACGTATTACGACCTCTCGGCGATGATCTCGCAATATCTCACGATCCGACGGTCACATGTGCGAACGGATTGCGCCATCGCGTTCAGCACTGCCGAGACATCGAATCTATTATTTTGGATCGTCAGAAACGGTCGCCGAATTGCGACACAATCCATCCTCTCTTCACCAACATCAACACAACAACAATAAAAACCTAAAATACATATATATATACGTATATACACTAATACATACATATATATATATATACATAAATACACAAATACCAGGCAGAGGGAGAGAAAATACAAAGAATTCAGATTCAAAAATCGAATTCCTACAATTAAACTATAACAAATCTCGCTATTGCATTACTGCATTATTTTAATGAGCACACTTAGATAAATAGTTATTCTAATAGATATTCACTATCATATAATTTTTTTTTTACAAAATTATTCTTAGTAACTTAAGATCTATTAACAAATATTAGCATATACTTTTTTTCATGTATTAGCATGCACTTTTTTTTACAAATATTAGTATGTAATATTAGTATTAATTCTCACTAATGTTAAACATCATTACACAATCACTTCAGCAAAAAAGTTTACTATAAATCACTTTTCATTTATACTAAGTCAAATACTCTATAGCTTTTGACAGAAATCACTTCTCCAAACTAAAATCAATTCTGTAGAAATTACTTTTCCAGAATATATGCCAAACTGGCCCATAGTACAACATTTCTATACTCTTCATGGGGAAAGAATAGGAAAAAAAAGCAAAAAAAAAAGAAGGAAGAGAAAGATAAGGAATATCGATGGCTCTTCCATCTCTTCTCCTTCTTCCTATCCTTCCCCTCCACCACGGCCCGCACATCGTCGTCATCAAATCTGCCACCATATTTGCCTTTCCGGAATTATATAAGATGGTATCGTCATAGTCCTTTAGCAATTCCAACCACTTGCACTGCCTAAGCTTCAATTCCTTTTGCACGAACGAATACTAGAGGTTGTTGTGGTCCATATAAGTCTCGTAATATTTGCGTACAAATAGTGTCATAACAACTTTAAGGCGAAAATCATCAAAGCCAACTCTTGGTCATGTATGGGGTAATTCTTTTCATAGATATTCAACTGCCAGGAGGCATAAGCTATCACCTTCTTCCCCTACATCAAGACATACCCAAGACCACTTTGGGATGTATTACTATACACCACAATATCCTTTTCTACTACAGGTAAGGCGAGAATTGGAGCCAATGTCAATTTGTCCTTCAACAATTGAAAAGTCTCGTTGCATTCATCGCTCCAAATAAGCTTTTCTCCTTTATGTGTGAGGCATGTAAGCGGAGTGATGATTTTAAAAACCCTTTCAAAAATTGCCGGTAGTACCTCGCAAGACCGAGAAAGTTTTGGACTTCGGTGGCAGTCATTGGTCGGGGCCAATTCTTGATTGCTTCTACTTTTTTCGAGCCCACCAAGACCAAAGTTTGAAAATCATATGCCCCAAGAACGCGACTTCCTGAAGCCAAAATTCGCACTTTTTTAATTTGGCAAAAAGATTTCTCTCCTGAAAACCTATAAGACTTCCCTTATGTGTTCTTCATGCTCTTTATGTTCTCTATCGCTTCGGGAGTAAACTAAAATATCGTCAATGAAAACCACGATAAATCGATCTAGGAAAGACATGTTTACATGCTCTCTACAACAAGTCCCCATAATTTATTTATACTCCATAATACTCATCACCATAGGTTTCTCCTAAGTTTCACACTACAACTAAAGTATGCTATAATGACACTTTTAAGTATCCCTAAAACCTTAAAAAAATACTACTGGCAAAATACCGACACTAATTGTAGTGTCACTATATGTGCAGTCCCTAGGATATGTAGCAACACATTACTGAATGTCAATATATCCCAAAACAATTGCTGCAATTTAGTGATACTTTTTGTTACTTTTAGTGACACACATAAGTGTCACTAATTTGGAAAAAAAAAGTAATTTTTTTTTGCATAGTGACACTTTATGAGTATCTCATTGTCATAAAAAAATATAGTTTATTTAAACATTTAATGTTAAACTTGTGTTAAGCTAATCGCATTTACATTAAATTGATGAGACAAAAAAATCAATCAATGATTTTCTTAAATTCTTGTTAAAATGATAAAACTAAAATTCAATATCCATACAGCACAACAATAATATTCACTCACATGTTATAGTAATTATAACACAAACTCTCTAACTGAAAAAAAATATGAAAAATCAAAATTGTATGATAACAAAATCAACAAGTGCATAAACGCATTCTGATCCACTCCACGACTATATACTTGGACCTGCACATTAAATAATATTTGAATTAATTATTGATCAATGAATAAATTTTGAATATACAATAAGGTTAAGATGACTAACTTTATCTAATGAACAATAAGCCCATGGATAAATATAATAGATGAGAAGCGTATGCATCTGAAGCTTAAGAGAATAAATTTACTACAATTAGTGCCAAAGAAAGCTAATTTAGATAGTCAGTTTAGCATGTAACATTAAGAAGAAAAAAAAATCTTTTAGTTTATAGTGATAAAAATGGCAGATATAAAACTAAAAATTAAGACATTTACTGTCACGCCCCGGTGTCCACGTTTTTCGGGCGTGCCAACAGACTCGCCGTATACAATGGTATTTCCCGTGTATACGAAGCGATAGATGAACCTGCAAACAATTAGTTTAACTACAAGATAGTACAGAGCTGTTAAAAGAAAAAAAAATAAATGGATAACAAATGCCAATTGTACATATGAGTTCTCCCGAAAAGTACACTAAGAAAATATCAACTCAAGTACAAGATAGCTCCACAACCAAAAAGCAACATCGCTATATATGTACATGGCATCTCCCAAAAGAACTAACACTCAAAATAGGGTGCTCCTCTAAGCTCAACAACTGGTGGCCAGGGATCTAGCTCGCGACTCCTTTACCTCGATCAGAAGGAGCAGCAGCAGCGATCGACGGCTCTACAAGAAAAAATGGCAACAATGGGTGTGAGAACTACTATAAACAAAGTAGTCCTCAGTGGGTACCGTCACCGACCCCAACGATCTGCCCACTAAGTCTACGAGACTAACAGTAGCTGGTAGGTAAAAAAATTATATGATAAGCTGGAAGAAACTCTACAGCTAGTATGTCACTATCTACCACTATCCACAACATAGTCTCGATGTATATATGCACCACTAGCAAGTAATCACGCTCGACCCAACCTCTCAAGGGCTGCCCAAACGGACCTACCCTGCCTGTACCCTAAGCTGCACCGTACAACACCCACAAGGGTAACCGGTGTAAGAGCAGCGCCCTATCGGGCCCACTATTATGAGCAACAGCCTAACTCCGGAGCGGCACTCGGGGGCACGACCCAACCGAGTATAATGCGATCTAACAGCTCAATCAGGAAACTACAGGCTATCATCGATCCAAATGGGTCAAACTGGTCTAACAACCAAAACTCATGTGCCCTCGGCACAATCTGATGCAATATAAATAGATCCGGGTCCACCGTCAACCCCGACGGCACCCAACAGCACTAAACAGTCTAAACTCAACTGTAAAAATAAGTTCGGTATCTCAGCACGAGCGTAAACTCACCCTACACTAGTCCAAGTATCCACGATGCAATAATAGCGGTGATACCATGTTTAAAATCAGCTCTAAAGCTAAATCTGATGAGTTTTCGAAAAGTGACATGTGTAGGTTATATGAGTTTTCTCCTAAGTCAAGTCCCAGTTCAGCATGTAATTATTTACCTAAATTTACTAAATCATACTCCAAATTCAGATTTCATGAAAGAACATGCAAATCTACTAATTTGAGCGATTAACAGGATATTTAATAAAAACTATATATACTGCAGTCTCAACAACTTAGAAGAAAGTCCGAAGGCTTCGGTCGACATTAACCCAACTGGAGCGCTAATCCGACTACGGAATAAACTGAAACTTCACAAGCACTTTCTCCCAGCTCAAAATAAAAGGAAAGTGAGGGCGGATTCCAAAACTCCTTGCTGGATTTAACGAAATCAAAACCCGAGTAAGAATTCTAACGAAAGTCGATTATGTATGTAAATTCGACTTGGAAACAAATTTACTTAACAATTGAGCCAATGTACCTTAAAGTTCAGTTGGGGGCAACATCAATTTGGCTAACACAAAGGTGTGGATCGGCAAGAAACTCCTAAGAATCTCACACAAGAGAATTGGGGTCAAAACTCCCGATATAATATCAAATGCTCTCAATTTCAGCATTACAACAAAATTACCTCAATTGAAGCCCTCATCTTTGACAATGTAGCTAAATAACTTTCTCCTCCAGCTCCATACAACCACTTGATTTATGAGGATGCTCCAATTGTTCAATTGGAACAATCAATTTCCATCAATTCTCCCCCAAAATCCAGCTACCATTTCTACTACTGCTGCTACCTCAAAGTTGCTGCTGCTGTTGCTGGCTTCTAAGCTGCCAGCAGTGAGTCGCACTTCATTCTTGCTCCACCAACCAACCAACAGCGAAATTGGAATTGGTACTTGTCCACAAGTGATCTTAGGCCTTTCCACTACGAGAAAAACCTATTTTTCCCCAAGAAATTCCATCACAAATAAAAGATAAAGGTCAATTTCAGCATCACCAAAAACAATTTTTCGGTCTTCGACCTTAACAAAAAAATGAATTTCTCATTCATTTTACCTCCAAATCGATCCAAACAAGATTCTATGCAGTAGAGGACGAAGTCAAGATCACTCCCAACCTTTTCGAAGGTTAGTCCCTATAGAAAATTTACATGAACATTAATGAATTCTGACAGTGGACGAAATCAGCCTGAAATTTCAGCATTGAACCAACTTTGATCAACTTTAAAATTTAGGCCACTAACCTTCAATTCCAGCTCAAAGAAGATATAGACAGCATCCCAACATTCCCAAATCTTATCATGAACCTTCAATTTCGAAAATTTAAGGTCCAATGATCCACAATTGGCTTCTCAATCAAAGATCTAGCTGCTGTCCTGCAATTGCTGCAGCTAGCAACTTGATGTTGGTGCTGCTGCAGTTGACTAGTGATGATGCTGCTGCGATGGACTGCAGCTGAAGCTGTTACTGGCAGCAAGAAGGAGAACAAGATGAAGAGGAGAAGATTTACCCCACTTCGTTAGCAGCCCAATCGACGCACCAATCTTTCAAGCTTGCTGCTTCTACTATTCTCTTTTTGCCTAGCTGCTGGCTATAGCTAGCATTCCTGCGCAGCATTCACAGCAGGAAGAAAATGGAAGAAGGAGAGGGAAAAAAAAAGAGAAAGAGAAAGAAGTAGGAGGGGAAGAAGGAGGAAATGGGATGAGAAACCAGCTGGAGCACTACAGTCCAAGGTCCTCAATTAAGGGAGGAAGTCTACAGTGTCCCGCTTACACCACGTCATCAATAACAAGCCAATCACATCTCTTCTTTTCAAAAAAAAGTACAATAAAAATATTTTTTTATAATTATGATGAGACATATATACCTAAAAGAAAAGATTTGATTGGTTTGGGACACCACGTCAGCATATACACCCGTTGCATTTTAGAATTTTTCCAATTAAGGGTAGTTGGATTTAGGTGTCTTGTGCCTTAGGCACAATTTAGCAAAACTGCTCCAGCTGAAAGTTTAATGGTATTTCAGATTTAATTTTGGCATCAATTTTGTACCCAATTCAAATCCAACTTTTCCCAACACTATCTCATCATGACGAGAGATTCACGGACTATACTCATTCCAGAAAAGTACTATTTTAATATTTTTTTCGGAACAACTTAGTTTACAGTGCTATAAGACTGTCCAGAAAATTATGCAATTAAGTATTAATGTGATGAAGTTACTGAAGTTCTTTTTACAGAACTTGTTGCCATCTAATGATTATCACGCATTCATGGCAATTCTTATTAGTATATAACTATCTTAAAATGAATTGGATTGGAACTAATAATTTCTTTACGCCATGTAGATTTTTTGTACTTTGAGCTTCCACTATGATGAACTGAATTTGAAGCATTTCTCGCAGAACATTCTTCAACTTCACTCACTCTTCCAATAGAGGTCCAATGAGTTTGCCACACTATTAAAAAGAAAAGAAAGTTGCTCACAACAGTTAAAACTATAAAAACTATTGCCAAGTAAGTGTTCTTTTGTCATTTGAAGTTACCTCAATTGGTTGGCCAGTTGCTAGGCATTGCACCATATGTTTTAATTCTACAATAGTATTATTTTTGCTTCTCTAATTGCCCCACATGTTCCTTCATTTGTCGCATATTTTTTTCAAGTATTATATTATCAAATGTCGTTCTTAAACTCTCAAAGCGTGATTTGATATCTCGTTCGTAGAAGGACCCAATCCTATACTGCACACATATCTACGTTTTTTTCTCTTCTAAAATTTGAGAATATGGATCACCCTTCCTTGCAATATTTTCATGTGATGATGATCCCTCAGACAAGTATCTTATTCTACAAATCAATTTATAACTAGAAGTTATATTTACATTCAATAAGCATTTAGAAATTTGTATTGAAAGATATAACAAATTAAAGTCATATGGCTATTTCGTCATTCATGAATGTTCCATGCTTGTACTTATGAGTATCCAAATAGATTTCAGCACATTGAGGTTGTTTCTTTTGGGGATGATTTTGCCTCTACAGAAGCAAGATAAAATTGCAAAAATTAAATGCTTTTTAAAGAAAAAGAGTTCAAGAAAGATTTATATTGTTAATTATTTAAATACGATAGTAATTACCATTTCCTCTGCAACACGCGCAAAATTTTCATTTCAGCAGTGTGAGTAGTTTCCAACATTGCACCCTTTCCTCTATTTCGTGTGCTTCGAATCTAAGCATATATCATAAATTTGTAATTAATTAGCAAGTCAGCATAAAAGCCAAAAATGCCAATTTCTAGAATATTTCATCACGTCCCACTTATCATGAATTGTATTTGACCAACTTGACACAAAAGACAAAGTTGTAAAGCAAATTGGCATACCAATTTTTATTTTGTTACATATATCAAGTAAAATAATAAGAATATCTATACCTTTCCTACATCTGATTTTCAAAAATCTACAAGATAAACCCATTGATATTTAATGACGCCTTCTGAAACAAGATTATATAACTCCTTGAAGCTACTTTTTTTTTTTTTTTTAATCAAAGTATGCTTTACATACTTTGATGTAGAGATTACATAATTTAAAAGATTTTTTTAGATGTAGAGATTACATAAAATGCGTCTATTAAAATGCGACGCAGCTTTACACTCTGAGGTGGTGTGCTACTAATGGTCGAAATGTGGGGCCCGCATTTTAATTGGCTAATAGAAAAATAGCACGTAGATGTGTAAAGCTGGGTTCTATTTTAGTAGGATCAGCGATGAGATTAACGGAGTGCGTTATACACAGAAAGGTAGGAACGAGAGGGGGAGAGAGAGGATGCTAAGTGGGGCCTACATGGCAATAGGCCTACCCTAGGCTACATACACACCAAGTAATTATTTAACTAGAATTGGTATTAGTACTACTATGCATACCCCTATTGGTACTCTAAAGTGTTAACTAAGAATATTTTATTAGGAATTTTAAGGTGAATTAGTTCTACGTCATAATTAATTAATAAGAAAGCAAGGAATTGATGTACATCAGCGGGCCCAAAACTAGCAGGATTAATCTTCTGGATTATACCGATTTTGTTACACATGTCACATTCTTCGGCTACATAGGTCTGGAATTCTGGACTAAGCCAAAACTGAACAGAAAATGAGTGTGTAAATTTGCACGCAAATATGTTACGGATTTTATATTGGCATATTTCGTGAAGTGAGTCGGAGTCTTGAAGGTTTAAAAAAGAAGAAACGAAGTTTGAAGACTCGCAGACTCAACGTATGAATTCACGATGCTTGGTAAGTTTATATAATCTTGATGATGATTTATAAACATTTATAAGTGTTTGGAAGACATTAGAATAGATAAAAATTATTTTAAATTATAAAAAATGAGTTTTCCAACTTCCAGGATCCGGACCCTGAGATAAGGTCCGGATCCCGTACGCCTCCCTGGCTGTCACGCAGGGAGGGTCCGGACCCTGTGGGTTGAGGTCCGGATCCCGTACGCCTCCCTGGCTGTCACGCAGGGAGGGTCCGGACCCTGTGGGCTGAGGTCCGGATCCCGTACGCCTCCCTGGCTGTCACGCAGGGAGGGTCCGGACCCTGTGGGCTGAGGTCCGGATCCCGTACGACTCTCAGGCTTTTCGCAGAGAGGGTCCGGACCCTGTTGACTGCGGTCCGGACAATGAAACGCGGAAGTGTTTCCGGGTCCGGACCCTACGATCCAAGGTCCGGACCCCGACCCGTCGCGAAGTTTTGGAAAGTCATTTTCTCAATCCTACTCCGATTCTAATGTCCCCCAAACCTGTAAATAAGATGGTGGATTCCTTAGATTCTTTTAGCGATCCTAATTTGGTTCCAAACCTTTCTAAAATCAGTTTTTCAATCCTAGTCGAAATCGGTTTGCTTCCAAACCTTTCTAAAAACTGTTTTTTAATCCTAATCTATTTTGGATTGCTTCTAACCTATAAATAAGATGTGAGGGTGTCTCTAAATGTGGTAAAACATAGATTATCTTTTAGAAACCCTAGAAGCTTGTAGGTAACCGTTTTTCTCATCTTCTACATCAAGCTTCTCTCAAATTGATTCATGGTGCCCTAATTCCTAATATTCTTTTAGAATCAATTTGAGAATTGCTTAGAGATTATTCCCACAGATCTTCAATGATATTCTAAGCAATAAACCATCATCTTTGTTATTGTTCTTGCTCCGGACGGAGTGCGCTCGTGGATTCGAGTGAGCGTCGTGGATTCGACGTGTTGAAGGCTTCGTGGATTCGAAGTTGGGCGTCTCGTGGATTCGAGGCGTGGCGTCCGTGGATTCGGACGTGGGGCGTGGACAACCCGTTGGTGCGCATGATCCGCTGAAGAGAAGGGAGAGGTTAAGTCCGTGGAGTCGGTAATCACCTTGTAATTCTTTACTCTTAGTGGATTGTTTTTTCGCGTGTTGGTCCCGTGGGTTTTCTCCAAGGTGGAGTTTCCCACGTAAATCTCGGTGTGCTGATTTTATTTTCCGCATTACTTTATCGCATTGAGATTTGTGATTTTTGTTTATACACCTATTCACCCCCCTCTAGGTGATTGATATACTCTAGATAGATCCTAGGGCACCCCCTATCTTCCTACAAAATAGTCTTCTTCAATCATAGCAATGGTAAGATAGTCCAAAGAATAATGAACAAGTGTGGAACTCAAGGTGATCGGAATCAAAACTTTTCCAAGCTTGAGAGTCCGCAGGATGTCTCAACACACCATCTTTTATGCGGTTTGTTTTGTGCCATCTCATCAAAGTTGACGTATGCTTTAACATATATAACTTTTTTAAGTCTAGGTTTCAAAGGAAAGTAGCGCTAGACTTTAGCTGGAGTACCCTTCTTTTTTTTTTCCTAGCTAAAGTAGTTCGATCGCTAAACTTCATCCACCTTGAAGCCCCCCAAATGGAGCAAGTGTCACCATTGGCCTTATCTTTCCAATATAGTTGATAATTATTCAGGCAAGCATGAATATTTTCATATCCGAGGTTGAGTTTCTTAATAATCTTCTTTGCTTCATTAAATGATTTGGGTAAAATTTTACCATTACGTATTACAAGTTGTAAAATCCGAAGCAAGTTGTTAAAGAATTTGTTGCTTCATTTGTTTGTACATTTTGTGTAAAATAGAAGGACAAGAAATGAAAGTTTTGTGAATTCACACCCTGGCCACAACTCTTAATCTGCATCTTTAACCAAGTTATAAAAATTCTCAGCTTCCACATTTAGAAATGAAAGTTTTATCAATTCACACCTTGGCCACAACTCTTGATCTGCATCTTTAAGCAAGTTATAAAAATTCTCAGCTTCCACATTTTGACTGTGTGTAGGTGTGTCCATGGAATCCGATGGACAAGAGATCGAATCATCTTCTCCACACCCAAATACGTCAGTTAGTAGCTGATGCGTATCCACATGTATGCTATAATTATCTTCTACATGATGTCTAGGATAGGGTGCCCTTTGCACTATTGGCTCACCATGAAAAGTTCATTGTCGATAACCATGAAGCATTCCATTGCACACTAATCGTAAACATCTTTTCGACTCAGCTTACTTCTGTCGACACACTTCACACAAAGGCACCAAATTTTGCTATCAAAAATTGAGTTCCTAAATACAAAATCAAGAAAACCACCAACACCCTCTAAGTATTGTCTACTTCCCCTTGGCTAATCCAACCATTCTTTAATAATTTTTAAATTCATAAATAACTGCATAATATCTTAAGAAGAGCACACAAAAAATCAATTAAGAGTAAAGAAAAGAACAAAGTAAAGAATAAAATGAGCATAATCCAACAAAACTTCATTCATATTCATATATTAGGATACAATATTTAACAATTGATAGTGATGCTCTCTAAACTTAATTTAAAGCTTTTACTGCAACAATAGCTAAAATAAATTTACGATTTTAGTAATGGTGCTGACTATACTTGTTCACTAGAAATATTTATCCAAGAGCAATGATAATCCTTTTTACTTTCAAAATTATGGACAATAGTTTTTGTCATCAATACACTCAATAGCATGCATAAAAGAATTAAGGATTGGCTATAATATAACAAAAATGAAATCTAAAAGAAATCACCAAAATATTTTACTCATTTTGGGATGGTTTAGGTATCACTAAATGCAGGCTCCCAAAGCTTACTTATTGAAGTTAAAAAAAATAAAAATAAAAAAGCTTACATTTAGACTTGTTTAGGGTTAAGGGTTTTGATAGGCGTGTGCACGGTTTGGTTGCAAACCAAAAACTAAACCATATCAAACCAAATAAGACAATTTGGTTCAATTTATATGGTTTTTTGTTTGGAAGCTAAAATTCAGTTTTTGGTTTCAGTTTAGTTTTAACACTTCTCTTAACCGAACCTAACCGAAAATCGAATAGTAATATTAATTACTCGCACTATTTGTGTAAACCATGTCTTAAAATTCTATATTTATGATCAAATCTTATCATATATCAACACACTATTCAAAATTCTACGTTTATGATTAGATTTTTTTTTGTAACTTTCATAATGATTTAACTTTGATTGTTAAATTATGAATTAATTCATAAGAAATATAAAAGTTCTAAAAACTACCTCTGAAACCAAACCAAACTGAACTATTTTGGTTTGGTTTTGATCGGTTCCCAAAATAATCAGTGCGGGTTTGGTTGTGGTTTTTTTTTTAAATCAAAAAATTTGGTTCGGTTCGAGAATCTCATAAAAACTGAACCAAACCAAACAAAGTACACCCTTAGGGTTTGATAGGTGTTCTAGACTATTGCTTTTTAAAATACCACTACTGTTTCTTGAGCTTATCCAAAGAAGGTTAATGTAAAAGTATACATCAATATTTAAAATGGACAAGTAGAAGACAATAAAAGAGTTCGTAAGAAAATAACCCGACAATCTATGGGTACGAATACCCGAAGATTTACCCGAACCTAAATTTGAACGGGGCAGGTTTACCTAATGCTAAATTGTGAGAATTCGAATTTTAGAAATTTGAAATTCTGTGCTCCTCTCCCCTGATACTGTGTTTTTGGTCAGTATACGTATATATATACAGGTATTTATATATATATATATATATATATATATGTATATAAGTGAGTTTTAGTGGATTTTATAGTTTTTGGATTTTCGTCGCGGAGAGAGAACGGCTTAACGGCGCGATCCGGAGTCCGAATCTGACAATTTAAAATAGTAAGTTCTATGTCTCGGCAGTGCTGAACGCGATGGCGTGATCCGTGTCGACGTGTGACGGACGGTTTGAGAGTTATTCCATCTTCTTCGCCGAGAGGTCGAATGTCATATTTTTGTATTTTCGCGATTTGGACCCTGTTCTCGCACCGTTTCGCGTGAGGTTGCTTGTGGAGGGGTGTTTTAGCATTTTATGCCTGCTGTGAGGGGCTTTTGTGTAATTGAGTGGAGTGGGTGGTGGAGTGTGTGTGTGGGTGTAGTAGGTGGGGGTAGTTGAGCTATCCCCTCACACCCTCTCTCACCCTCTCTCTCCCTCTCTCACATCCTTTCTCCCCCTGCTCCCAGAGGTGAGCACCAGGCTCCCCTGCCCCTTGGCCTCCTCCCCGAGCCCTGCCGGCCGCCGCCGGCCACCGCCTGGCCGGAGCTACCCCCCCCCAGCCATCTCTCTCTCCCTTTTCTTCTTCTTCTCCTTCTTCTTCTTCTTCTTCCCGGAGGTGTGCACCCAGGGGAAACCCACGCCGGAGCTCCCCTGAGGTGGCACGACTGCTCGAGTCCTGCGCCGTCGCCGGTGACCGCCGCCGTGGGCCGCCGAGCTGCCGCAGCTGCTGCCAGGGCAGGGGGGGGGGGGGGGGGTTGGTGGCCCGAGCCGCCGCCGGTTCGCGCCGCCTTGGAGGGTGAGCGCCCTCACCCTCAGGTCCTCCGGCGCCGCCCCTTTTTCTTCCCCGGCCGTCGCCGTGCCGCCGGAGCGCCGTCGCGCCGCAGCTGGCTGCTGCTGGGTGTGCGGGCAGCGGGCTCGAGATCCGAGCGCCGCCGCCTCCCGCCGCCGCAGCGACCTCCCGCCGGCATCTGGAGGGGCCGCCGCAGCCGTCGTCTCCTTTCCCCGGCCGCCCCCGTGCCGCCGGTGCGCCGCCGCGCCGCCTGCGGCTCCTGCATGCAAGCTGCAGGCAGGAGCAGCTGGAGGCCGCGGGGGGGCCCCCGCCGCCTCCCGCCGCCCTCGGAGGGTGAGCGCCGCCACCCTCGGGACCTCCGCCGCCGGTCTTCTCCTTCCCGGCCGTCGCAGTGTTGCCGGAGCGCCACCGCAGCCGCCGCGGCTGCCGCCTGTGCTCCTAAGGCACCCGCGGCTGTGAGCTTCCGGCCACCGCCGCCGTTGCCCGGAGTTGTCGCGGTCGCCCCTTCCCCGACGTCCGGCGGGTCCCTCTTGCCGGTGCTCGCGTCGCCGCCAGCCATCGACGCCGTGCCGGAGTAGGTGTGGCCGAGCCTTCCCGGAGCTAGGGCTCTCCCCGCGCCGTCGCCTCCGCTTCCCTCCGCAGGCTGAGGTGAGCCTCCTCCTCCTTGCCACCTCCTCTGCCGATGCTGGCCGCCGCTGGCCTTGAATGCCGGCCGGCAGCCGGCCGGAGCTGGTTGCTCCGGCCGGGGTCTTGTTTGGTTGGTTTTTGGCCGCGCAAGGCTATTTGAACTCCCTGTTGCTTTCCGAAGTCTGGGAAGGTGAGCACGATGACCGCGGCGATGCGCTGATCATCATGCTCACCTCAGATCTGGATTTGGTTGAGCCGTTTCGTCGTACGGCCTTTGTCGAGCTTTTCGCCTTGTATGTTCGCTGTTTTTATGCCTTTTCCCGGCCTGCGACTTGCCCCGTCGCAGTGAGGTTGTAAGCACGGCCTCCGTTTCGTCGTTACCTATCCGCTGGTGCTTGCGGAAGGTCGTGCGGACGAACGGATTGCTCGAACGACTTAAATTAGTGCTTGTATGTATGTATATGTTGCTTGTTTGTGGACTTTGGCGTTTGTGGCAGCGTAGCGACGCTGTGGGCAGCAAGGGTATGGTCTTTGGGACCCTGAGGACTAGTCGTCCAACCCTCTTGCCCTTCGTGGAGTTTCGGATTCGTTTCCGACGCGTTTTTCGATGAATTAATCGGCGAAACCTGTGTTTCTAGTCGTGCGACTCACTCGCTGTCTTCGTGAGTGACTTGGCTTCATTGTTTAGCCTTGTTGGCTGTTCCTCATCGCTGTCCCGAAATTTCGAGGACAGCGGATGAGTGACGAGGGGTTCCGGTGTCAAATCGGCACTTTTCGGGAACCTGGGAAGCCTTTTCGGGTGCGTTTGGTGTTCGTGGTACCCCGAGCTTGTGCTCGCTGTCCCGTCGCTTGGTTTTGTGTGTTCGGGGACAGCGAGGGGCTCTGTTGGCTGTTTGGTACCCCAGTAGAGCTTAGTGTAGTTCGGGATCGTCCCGGTGGGTTTCCCGGGCGATCCGTCGGTTCCGGGATGTGTGTGAGCCTTGTGTTTAGCGTCGACTTGGTGGACCTTGACCCTGTGAGTATTTCGTAGGTCCTGTCGCGGTTCTCGAGAGCCGTCGGTGTTAGACTTGATCTTTCGACAGGTGGGTACTTCGATCCAGAGTCGGTTCAGTGGACTACGGTGATACCTTTCTATCCCTTCTCTCGTATTTTAGTTATTAGTTCACTTGACTCCCGTTGACTCTACTTATATGCGTGCTTGGATAGTAGAGTAGTTGTGGTTTGCATGGTTCTTGAGACGACCCAGTTGGTCGGTGGTGATCGCCTGTTGTTCCGAGCGATCCTAGTTGTGGTTTTGGTTGCTTCTCGGCTCGTTGCCGTTCTGTGGATTGAGCATTTGCATCGATCGTCACTGCTCCCTAGCGCCTCACGTATGCTAACGGTCTGATCCACCGTTTGAGCTTCTTTTCCGGAAAAGGGTCGTGGAGAGCGGTCCCGACCCGTGAGCCTTACCGCGTTGCGTGCAGAAGGTTTGTGCCAGTTGGTTGAGCAGGTTGTGACAGTACCCGGGGTGCGTCCCGGTGACTATAGATTGGGTTTACTTTGTGGTTATCTCCTTTGATGCATATACCAGTTGCTTACAGTAGCATAGTTGTTTCAGTTGTATGTCAGCCTCATACTTACTTGTGCTACTGTATACCTTATCTATCTTTTGTTGACCCTCGTGCCGGTGTGTACATCTCGCCTTCGTCGGCTTGCGGTACCCACTGGGAGGGGAGACATGTTTACATGTTCTCACCCCCCGCCCTCGTTGTTGTTTTCAGGTGAGCAGGGTGGTGAGTGTCGGGACGCTGCGAGGCACGCCTAGTTAGTGGTACTAGAGGTCCCGACTTGTGAGGCTACTTCCCCAGATTTGGTTATCACCCTACCCTTATCTGCTAGATGTGATTGTGGTTCAGTTACCTTTTGGATATTATCTAGCATGCTATGTTTTGGTGCAGCTTTATGTTGGATGTTTACCTTGCATGCTTATATCACGTGGTTTTCGTTCAGTATACATGTGAGGTTTTCTTGTTTAGACTTGTGGATATAGATGCTTTCAGATCTATCTTGGTGGCCTTTTATCGCATGTCTTGGTTTTCTATCCCTCGTGGTAGCGTTTTCGAATAAAGGTTTCCGTGTGGGAAACAGTTTTCAAATGAATTTCTGATCGATCGACTTTTGTGATTTAAAAAGAGAGTTCTCGTGTGGAGAACAGTTTTCGAATGATTCTCGGATGATTGAAAATAAGGGTTTCAAAGAAAGCTTCTGGGTAAGAAGCAGTTTTCTAGAATGATCTGTTGTATGTGCATTGCATCATCCTTCGCCTAAGGAATTGCTTAGATTCATACAGGTTTAAGGACTGCTAGCTGTATGAATCTCTTTGTGTTGTTGCGTTGTTGTTGTGATGAATGAATGGTGGTTGTGATCCTGTTGTATGTTTGTGGACGCCGTGCAAATACAGGGGAGGCTCTATCCGTGTGTATAGTGGACTCTGTATTTGTGGCGGGTCTGTACGTGACGCGGGCTAAGCTTTCAAAAAAAAAAAAAAAAAAAAATTAGCACGTTTTTCCGCATCTAGAACTAGCCCGGGGCGTGACAAAAATGAATATGGTTTAGGATATGGGTATTAAAAACAAAAACACGATAGATTCGAATTCAGGTATGGATTTTGTCTTTACCCAACCCGAACCTAAACCTGACTCAAATCCGACTAAATTATACATTATTATATGATATATATGATTGTTTGATATTATATTTGAATTTGTATTTGAAAATTTAGATTTTAGTATAATATGTTTTAAAATCTAGTAAAGAGAAATGATTGTTTTGGGTGGGTCTTCTAGTTAAGATTCGGGTTTCAGATTTTTGGTCTGATTCGGTTATGGAGATTGTCTTCTAAAACCCGTTGGGGTCGGGTTCTAATTCGGGTTTTAAGTTTGGTTGGTTTTCAAAAATTTGCTACGAATCCGACTCGTTGACATCCCTATTTATGTGAAACCACAACATCAATATGTAAAGAGTTAACTTTATTAGGCTATTACTATATATGTTGCATTAGATCTCAACTTATCCCCAAAAGTAAGGCAAAAAAAATATATGAATATTGATGGTTTAGAATAATCTACACTCTTTGCAATGTCCATTTTGTTATATGTATAATTATATTTGACAGATATCAGACTATAACTGAAACTCTTTCTCTCCCACTAAAGAAAAAGACCAAATAAAGGAAAAGCACGAAAGGTTCAGCAAAATCCATAGATCAATTCCAACAACCCTACTCAAAATGAGCAAAATATCCTCACTAATAACAGTATAAATTGGACAAATTTAAAGCACGAAAAGTGCGATCTCAAGCAAAACATTACCACGATATCATGAATCGAAGCGGTGAGGCCACCATCCGAAACCGTCCCTCCCGAACCCCACCAACCGGTGAGCGCCCTAGACCATCGTGCTCGTTCTTCCCAGTCTAAAAATCTGGCCCTGTAGAAGACGGAGACGACGACGAAGCTGTGGGCTAAGGCGCGGCAGAGCTTGCATGCGTCGACTACTCGACGCGATCGTAGGAAAGGTGGAGGTCGCGGAGCTGGAGGGCGTCTAGGTGGGAGGGGTTCGTGGAGATGGTGATCGGAGGGGCTCTTCGTCTAGGGTTTCGAGGGTTTGAGTGAGGGGAGAAGGGGAAGATGACCTATTGAGATAGAAGCATAGGAGAGATCTTTTTTTTTCCTTTTTTGTTGTAACTAGGCGTAGTGGGTTGGGTAGGGTGGGTTGAGCAGGGATAATATTTTTATTTTTTTTGGGTTGGGCTTTATGTCACGCCCCGCCGGGTCTTAATCTGTCACGTCCCGGGCTAGTTCTAGATGCGAAAAAACGTGCCAAAATTTTTTTTGAAAGCCTAGCCCGCGCCACGTACAGACCCGCCACAAATACAGGGTCCACTGTACACACGGACAGAGCCTCCCCTGTATTTGCACGGCGTCCACAACATACAACAGGATCACAACCACCATTCATTCATCACAACAACACAACAACACAAGAGATTCATACAGCTAACAGTCCTTAAGCCTGTATGAATCTAAGCAAGTCCTTAGGCGAAGGATGATGCAATGCGCATACAACAGATCATTCTAGAAAACTGCTCCTTACACAGAAGCTTTATTTTGAAACCCTAATCTCAAACATTGAAGAATCATTTGAAAACTGTTCTCCACACGAGAACTCTCTTTTGAAATCTCAAAAGTCGATCGATCGGAAATTCATTTGAAAACTGTTTCCCACACGAAAATCTTTATTTGAAAACGCTACCACGAGGGGTAGAAAACCAAGATGCGCGATATAAAGCCATAATGATAGATCTGAAAACATCTACATCCAAAAGTCTAAGCATGCAATCCTCACATGGATACTAAATCCAAAACCACGAGATCTAAGCATGCAATACAATCATCCAACATATAACTGTACCAAAACATATCATGCTAGATAAAACAACCACAGTGTAACTGAACCATATCCATAACTAACTGGTAGATGATAGGGGTAATAACCAAATCTGGGGAAGTAGCCTCACAAGTCGGAACCTCTAGAGCTACTATCTAGGCGTGCCTCGCTGCGTCCCGACTCTCACCACCCTGCTCACCTGAAAACAACAACGAGGGCGGGGGGTGAGAACATGTAAACATGTCTCCCCTCCCAGTGGGTACCTCAAGCCGACGAAGGCGAGGTGTACACACCGGCACGAGGGTCAACAAAAGATAGATATGGTATACAGTAGCACGAGTAAGTATGAGGCTGACATACAACTGAACAACTATGCTACTGTAAGCAACTAGTATATGCATCAATGGAGATAACCACAAAGTATACCCAATCCAAAGCCACCGGGACGGATCCCTGGCACTGTCACACTGCTCATCTCTCGGCACATAAACCTTCTGGACGCACTGCATCCAGGCTCACGGGTCGGTCGAAATCCACGACCCTTTTCCGAAAAAGAACACCCCCAAACGGTGGATCAGACCGCGGTGTACGTGAAGTGCTAGAAGAGCTGTGACGATCGATGCGAATGCTCAATCCACAGAACGGCAACAAGCCGTGAAGCAACTGATAAACCACAACGAGGATCGCACGGAACAACAAGCGATCACTACCGACCAACTAGGTCGTCTCAATAAACATGCAAACCACAACTACTCTACTATCCAAGCACGCATAAGTAGAGTCAAAGGGAGTCAAGTGAACTAATAACTGTAATGCAAGAGAAAGGATAGAAAGGTATCACCGTAGTCCACTGAACCGACTCCGGATCGAAGTACCCACCTGTAGGTAAGATCAAGCCTAACACCGACGGCTCTCGGGAAACACGATAGGACCTACGAAAGACTCACAGGGTCAAGGTCCACCAAGTCGACGCTAAACACAGAGCTCACACATCCCGAACCGACGGATCGCCCGGAAAAACCCACCGGGACGATCCCGAAACCACACAAAGCCCCAGAGGGGGTACCTAAAGCCAACCAAGTCCCTCGCTATCCCGAACACACAAAACCAAGTGACGGGACAGCGAGCACAAGCTCGGGGTGCCACGACCACAAACGCACCCGAAAAAGGCTTCCCGGGTTCCCAAAAATGCCGAATTGGCATCGGAACCCCCCGTCACTCATCCGCTGTCCTCGGAACTTTGGGACAGCGATGAGGAACAGCCAACGAGGCTAAACGGCGAAGCCAAGTCACTTGCGAAAGGAGCGAGTGAGTCGCACAACTAAAAACACGCGTTTCGCCGATTAATTCATCGAAAAATGCATCGGAAATGAATCCGAAACTCCGCGAAGGGCGAAGGGGTTGGACAACCAGTCCACAGGGTCTCAAGGGTCATGCCCTTGCTGCCCGCAGCGTCGCAACGCTGTCACAATCACCAAAATCCCAAAACAAGCCACAAATACATACATACAAGCGATAAACAAGGCCATTCGAGCAATCCGTACATCCGCACGACCTTCCGCAAGCACCAGCGGATAGGTAACGATGTCACAGAGACCATGCTCACAGCCCCACTGCGACAGGACTAGTCGTAAGCCCAAAAATTGCATAAAAACAGCATGCACATGCGATGACATAGCTCGACATCGGTCGAACAGCGAAACGGCTCAACCAAAACCAATTCTAAGGTGAGCATGATGATCAGCGCGTAGCCGCGATCATCGTGCTCACCTTCCCGGACTTCGAGAGGCATCGGGAAGCTCAAACACCCAAGCGCGGCCAAAACAAAGAAAAAAGGGACCCCGGCCGGAGCAACCAGCTCCGGCCGGCTGCCGGCCGGCATGCACGGCCAGCGGCGGCCAGGAAAGGATGCGGGGGACCCAAGGAGGACAGCGCTCACCTCAGACGGTGACGGGGTGCGGCGGCGGCGGCACGGGGAAGAGCCCTAGCTCTGGGAAGGCTCGGCCAAACCTACTCCGGCAAGGAACGGCGGCGGCGGCCGGCGGCGACACGGGGGCGGCCGGGGAAGGAGGCGACGGCTGCGGCGGTCCTCTTGATGCCGGCGGGAGGTCGCTGCGGCGGCGGGAGGCGGCGGCGGCTCAGATCTCGAGCCCACTGCCAGCACTCCCAGTAGCAGCCAGCTGCGGCGGCGGCGGCGCTCCGACGGCACGGCGACGGCCGGGGAAGTAGGGGGCGGCGCCGGAGGACCTGAGGGTGACGGTGCTCACCCTCCCAGGCGTCGGGAGGCGGCGGCGGCTCGGGCCCACCAGCCTCGGCCCGCAGCTGCCCTAGCAGCAGCTGCAGCAGCTCGGCGGCCCACGGCGGCGGCTCCCGGCGGCGGGGCAGGTCACCGACGGTCGTGCCACCTTAGGGGAAGCCCATGCATAGGCTCCCCCTGGGTGCACACCGCATGGAAGGAGAAGAGGAAGAAGAAGAAGGAGAAGAAGAAGAAAAGGAGAGGAGAGAGGTGGCCGGGGTTGCGCCGGCCAGGGGATGGCTGGCGGCGGCCGGCCAAGCTTGGCGAGGTTGCTGAGAGGCTTGGGGAGCTGGGGCTCACCTCAGGGGAGGCTGGGGGTGAGAGAGAGAGAGGTTTCCAACAACACTTTCACACACACACAACCACACCTATAACACCAATGCATAATTGCAAAAACACCCCTCACACAAAACAAAATACCTCTGGGTCCCTCACAGCAAGCACAAAATGCCCAAACACCCCTCCACAAGCAAACTCACGCAAAACGGTGCGAGAAACAGGGTCCAGATCGCGGAAACAAAAAATGTACAATTCGACCTCTCGGTGAAGAAGATGGAAGATCTCTCAATCCGTCCGTTGCATGTCAAAACGGTTTGCGCCATCGCGTTCAGCACTGCCGAGACATCGAATCTATTATTTTGGATTGTCAGATTCGGACTCCGGATCGCGCCGTTAAGCCGTTCACTCTCCGCGATAAAACTCAAAAACAACTAAAATACATATAAATGACACTTATAGACATATATATATATATATATATATATATATATATATATATATATATATATATATATATATATATATATAAATACCCGTATATATATACGTATACAGATCAAAAACACAGTATCAGGGGAGAGGAACACAGATTCCAAATTTCCAAAATTCAAAATCTCACATCACTCCCACCTAACAAGAAGTTTCGTCCCCGAAACTTACTCACACACCATCCGCGAACAACAGCGGATACCTCACACGCAAAGCAGACTCCAGCACCCAAGAAGTCTCACGCTCCTCGCGATTCGTCCACAGCAGCTTCACCAACAGAAAGCTCCGACTCCTCCACTGCTTCGCCTTGCGAGCCAAAAACCTCAAAGGCACCTCACCGCAGTTGAGATACTCCCTCAGTCGAACCGTTGTTGGGCCGATCACACGACGCTCACCCACGTCAACCCAACAGATCGGTGATCGACAACGACATCCATACAACGCCTCGTACGGTGCCAATCCAACGCTCGCTTGGAAGCTGTCGCTGAAGGCAAACTCCACCAAAGAAAGATACCTGAACCAACCCTCACCAAAATCCAAAACGCATGCCCGGAGCATATCCTCGAGAGTCTGAAAGACTCGCTCCGACTGCCCATTACTCTGAGGGTGGTAAGCTGAGCTGAAGTCGAGCCTCGTTCCCAGGGCCTGCTGCAAGCTCTTCCAGAACTGGGAAACGAAGCGAGAATCCCGATCCGAAACGATCGACACTGGCACTCCAAGCAGCCTGACGATCTCAACCAAGTAAAGCTGTGCCAGACGATTCCGAGACTAAGTCGCGTGTACCAATATAAAGTGAGCTGCTTTCGTCAATCAGTCCACAAAAACCCAGATCGCAACATGACCTCACTAAGAACGAGGCAACCCGGTGACGAAATCCATGGTGATCTGCTCCCACCTCCCTACAGGTACGGGCAACGGTTGAAGCTTCCCTGTTGGTCGCTGATGCTCAGCCTTCACCTGCTGACAAACCAGGCACAGTGCCACATGCTGAGCTACATCCAGAAACTCTGCCTCAAGTCACGGTACATCTTCGTCCCTCCAGGATGAACAGTGTACGGCGACCGGTGTGCCTCAGTCAAAGTCTCTCGCCTCAAATCCCGATCACTGGGCACACACCTCCGTCCTCGAAGGAAACCATCAGCATGTAACATGAAGTCACCATCTCTGCCCTGCTCGGCCTCTACTCGCACTCTCTGCAAGTGCGGATCCGTCAGCTGCTCTCCGAAAAATCCGATCCGACAAGGTGGGCTGCACCTCCAAAGTCGACAACTGTGCGATAGTTCCACAAGGTAAAGTCCACAACTCCGGTCGACGAAACTCCACCACCAAACGCTCCGTACAGGTAGTGTCTCCAAAGCTTGAGGGCGAACACCACTGCTGCTAACTCGGGATCGAGCGCCAGATAGGTCTTCTCATAGTCCGTCAACTGGCGCGAAGCATACGCGATGAACTTCTCATGCTGAATGAGCACGCACCCCAATCCTATCCAAGAAGCATCGCGGAAGACTACAAAATCCTCACCAGGCTGCGGCAATGCTAAGATAGGGGCACGAGTCAATTAGTCCATCAACTCCTAGAAGCTCATCTGACAAGCAGGAGTCTACAGAAACTTCACGCCCTTCCTCGTCAGCTTGCTCAAAGGGGCGGCGATCTTGAGGAACCCTCAACAAATCGCCGATAACAACTCGTCAAGCCGAGGAAACTCCTAACCTCTGCCACAGAAGTCGGAACAGGACAAACCACTACCGAGTCCACCTTCCTTGGTCCCACCGCAAAATCAGCCTGCGTCACGATGTGAACCAAGAAAGAAACTTCTCGAATGGATCAGTATGTCGTCAAAGAAGACCACGACAAATTGATCCAAGAACTGCCGAAAACCCAGTTCATCAAATCCAAAAGCTGCCGGGGCGTTCGTCAAACCGAACGGCATAACCGTGACCTCGTAACGCCCATAACGAGTCCGGATGGCTGTCGACGCAACGTCCTCGGCCTTGACCTTCAGCTAAAGATAACCTGGCTGCAGAACACACTTCGAGAAACCGAGGCTCCCTGGAGCCGGTCGAAGAGATCGCAGATCTGCGGTAGAGGGTACTAAAACATCACCGACATCTCGCAGGACTCACAATCAAACCAACGAGAACCGTGCGAGTCCATCACTCTGGTGCACAGGGCTGCCAATCGCCACAAGCGATAAAAGCACTAGTGATGCCAAACATCAGATCCAAGTGAATCGGACACGCGCTCCAAACCAAGACTGCACGAAAGTCGCGGCGAAAACCTGTACGCAAACACAAGCGCAGAGACCTCGGAGCCAACAACCAGGCTCCTGTCATCCCAAAACTGAGCTAAAAGGCAACCAAACTCAACCGGAGTCAAACCGACCGCAGTGATGGCAAATCAACTGCGCAAAACCATTCCAGGATCAGCTCAAGGCTCACTACAAGATCAGGGATGACCACCACACAGCTTTCCCACAAGACGACGACAAGAGATTGTCTCGCAAGAGACAGCACCGACCCAATCCAGAAGGTCCCAAAAGGGATAGGGTATTTCATTCTAACTTTTGACACTACGTTGTCTGCAGCCAACGTACTTATCAAAAGAAAACGAAATATCCCAAAGGTAATACCACAAAGGTACCAGGTCAACCAACTCAAAAGCTGGACCAAAATCACAGACGAGTCACCGAATTAACGGGAAAAAGCAAACCGACCCACAAAACAAAGTCTGCCCTGAGCCAACTCCCTAGAAGTCTTCGGCTTCCAACAACAAACCGACGGCTACAGGTGACACAGGGTCGTCAACCACACGAACCAAAGTGAAGGAAGAACAAATCCAGCGTCGACTAACCAACGTCAAACGCGGTGAGACCTCCGACAAGAACCAGGAAGATCTCGCGACAGCACCAAGGCCTACAAATACCACCAGGAATCCCAAAACACACCAATTTAGGCGTTAGGATAGCCGCAAACCATGTAGGCACCAACCAAAAACCCGACACTAAATAGTGTCCACTCAGTCTAGTACACGTCCGTTTGACGCAAGAGCTAGCTAAAGGTCGAAAGACCAACACTGACGATTCTACCAGCAATACGTCAGAGGGGTAGGCTTCACCGCCCTACCCAACAAAACAGAGGGGGTAACACCCAAACTGCGGTCGAAATCGCTCAAAGCACCGTCTCCGTAGAGACGCTCGTAGGGGCCCTCGTGCTCAACACAAAAAGTGGGGCCAGGGCAAGAACAGCCCGAACGACAACACAGATCCACCAAGTGACGTCACCTAGCCCACAAGGGCCACCACCTGCCAACGAGTGGTTACGCAAAGGGAAAAACACCCTGCCACTTGGGATCTGTCTGGTACTCCACCACCACTACAAGAAGGAGCACGAGTCTGCGAACAAGGGCGGATCGAAACTCAGGAAATCCGCCCAGCGCACTCGGATGCGGCCACCACCCCCAAACACGGGGTCGGCGTCCACACGCGTAACAGCCGACGAAATCCCTATCGTCGTCGCGGTCGTGGCCACAACGGTGTGGGTGCCACAGGAGGGTCTGCAGTCAGCGGGGCACTCGGCGAAGGAGGAGGAGGGGCTGGAGCGGCAGTCGCCGTAGCCTGCTGCTGCAAAACTGCCGGAACAAGCCGGAACATGCCAGAGAGGGTCGCCAGCTGACCCCTCACCTCGGCCTCAAGCACACAGGGTACGGTCTACAACAGGTTGTCCGCCTCCTGCCAGCTCCTCACTCGAACCAGTCGTAAAAGCCCGAGACAGAACACCATCAGACGGCTCCGCAGGCGCACGCCTACCACCACGACCACAAGCCCACAACAAAACACAGAAACCAACGCAAGAGAAAGGGGTCGGCAACTCCCACAAAACACAAGCCGAAAATAAACCCCTCGAACTCGCGCACCTATACATCCTAGGTCTTCCTATGGGTCAGCCTAACCAGTGGTTCAGTTACAAGTTTATGAATGAATGAGTGTTTGTACCCTTTACGGTCTGATACCATCTTAATCTGTCACGCCCCGGGCTAGTTCTAGATGCGGAAAAACGTGCCAATTTTTTTTTTTTGAAAGCCTAGCCCGCGCCACGTACAAACCCGCCACAAATATAGGGTCCACTGTACACACGGACAGAGCCTCCCCTGTATTTGCACGGCGTCCACAACATACAACAGGATCACAACCACCATTCATTCATCACAACAACACAACAACACAAGAGATTCATACAGCTAACAGTCCTTAAACCTGTATGAATCTAAGCAAGTCCTTAGGCGAAGGATGATGCAATGCGCATACAACAGATCATTCTAAAAAATTGCTCCTTACACAGAAGCTTTATTTTGAAATCCTAATCTCAAACATTGAAGAATCATTTGAAAACTGTTCTCCACACGAGAACTCTCTTTTGAAATCTCAAAAGTCGATCGATCGGAAATTCATTTGAAAACTGTTTCCCACACGGAAACCTTTATTTGAAAACGCTACCACGAGGGGTAGAAAACCAAGATGCGCGATATAAAGCCATAATGATAGATCTGAAAACATCTACATCCAAAAGTCTAAGCATGCAATCCTCACATGGATACTAAATCCAAAACCACGATATCTAAGCATGCAATACAATCATCCAACATGTAACTGTACCAAAATATATCTTGCTAGATAAAACAACCACAGTGTAACTGAACCATATCCATAACTAACTGGTAGATGATAGGGGTAATAACCAAATCTGGGGAAGTAGCCTCACAAGTCGGAACCTCTAGAGCTACTATCTAGGCGTGCCTCGCTGCGTCCCGACTCTCACCACCCTGCTCACCTAAAAACAACAACGAGGGCGGGGGTTGAGAACATGTAAACATGTCTCCCCTCCCAGTGGGTACCGCAAGCCGACGAAGGCGAGGTGTACACACCGGCACGAGGGTCAACAAAAGATAGATATGGTATACAGTAGCACGAGTAAGTATGAGGCTGACATACAACTGAACAACTATGCTACTGTAAGCAACTAGTATATGCATCAATGGAGATAACCACAAAGTATACCCAATCCAAAGCCACCGGGACGGATCCCTGGCACTGTCACACTGCTCATCTCTCGGCACATAAACCTTCTGGACGCACTGCATCCAGGCTCACGAGTCGGTCGAAATCCACGACCCTTTTTCGGAAAAGAACACCCCCAAACGGTGGATCAGACCGCGGTGTACGTGAAGTGCTAGAAGAGCTGTGACGATCGATGCGAATGCTCAATCCACAGAATGGCAACGAGCCGTGAAGCAACTGATAAACCACAACGAGGATCGCACGGAACAACAGGCGATCACTACCGACCAACTAGGTCGTCTCAATAAACATGCAAACCACAACTACTCTACTATCCAAGCACGCATAAGTAGAGTCAAAGGGAGTCAAGTGAACTAATAACTGTAATGCAAGAGAAATGATAGAAAGGTATCACCGTAG
Source organism: Puya raimondii (assembly GCA_016920855.1). Classification (NCBI taxonomy): domain Eukaryota; kingdom Viridiplantae; phylum Streptophyta; class Magnoliopsida; order Poales; family Bromeliaceae; genus Puya; species Puya raimondii. Next base: position 128,430,325 of record JABWPP010000050.1, read on the forward strand.
TCCACTGAACCGACTCCGGATCGAAGTACCCACCTGTAGGTAAGATCAAGCCTAACACCGACGGCTCTCGGGAAACACGACAGGACCTACAAAAGACTCACAGGTTCAAGGTCCACCAAGTCGACGCTAAACACAGAGCTCACACATCCCGAACCGACGGATCGCCCGGAAAAACCCACCGGGACGATCCCGAAACCACACAAAGCCCCAGAGGGGGTACCTAAAGCCAACCAAGTCCCTCGCTGTCCCCGAACACACAAAACCAAGTGACGGGACAGCGAGCACAAGCTCGGGGTGCCACGACCACAAACGCACCCGAAAAAGGCTTCCCGGGTTCCCAAAAATGCCGAATTGGCACCGGAACCCCCCGTCACTCATCCGCTGTCCTCGGAACTTTGGGACAGCGATGAGGAACAGACAACGAGGCTAAATGGTGAAGCCAAGTCACTTGCGAAAACAGCGAGTGATTCGCACAACTAAAAACACGCTTTTCACCGATTAATTCATCGAAAAACGCATCGAAAATGAATCCGAAACTCTGCGAAGGGCGAAAGGGTTGGACAACCAGTCCACAGGGTCTCAAGGGTCATGCCCTTGCTGCCCGCAGCGTCGCAACGCTGTCACAATCAACAAAATCCCAAAACAAGCCACAAATACATACATACAAGCGATAAACAAGGCCATTCGAGCAATCCGTACATCCGCACGACCTTCCACAAGCACCAGCGGATAGGTAACGATGTCACGGAGACCATGCCCACAGCCCCACTGCGACTGGACTAGTCGCAAGCCCAGAAATTGCATAAAAATAGCATGCACATGCGATGACATAGCTCGACATCGGTCGAACAGCGAAACGGCTCAACCAAAACCAATTCTAAGGTGAGCATGATGATCAGCGCATCGCCGCGATCATCGTGCTCACCTTCCCGGACTTCGGGAGGCATCGGGAAGCTCAAACACCCAAGCGCGGCCAAAACAAAGCAAAAAGGGACCCCGGCCGGAGCAACCAGCTCCGGCCGGCTGCCGGAGCAACCAGCTCCGGCCGGCTGCCGGCCGGCATGCACGGCCAGCGGCGGCCAGGAAAGGATGCGGGGGACCCAAGGAGGACAGCGCTCATCTCAAACGGTGACGGGGTGCGGCGGCGGCGGCGCGGGGAAGAGCCCTAGCTCTGAGAAGGCTCGGCCACACCTACTCCGGCAAGGAACGGCTGCGGCGGCCGGCGGCGACACGGGGGTGGCCGGGGAAGGAGGCGACGGCTGCGGCGGTCCTCTTGATGCCGGCGGGAGGTCGCTGTGGCGGCGGGAGGCGGCGGCGGCTCAGATCTCGAGCCCACTGCCCGCACTCCCAGCAGCAGCCAGCTGCGGCGGCGGCGGCGGCGCTCCGACGGCACGGCGACGGCCGGGGAAGCAGGGGGCGGCGCCGGAGGACCTGAGGGTGACGGTGCTCACCCTCCCAGGCGTCGGTAGGCGGCGGCGGCTCGGGCCCACCAGCCTCGTCCCGCAGCTGCCCTAGCAGCAGCTGCAGCAGCTCGGCGGCTCCCGGCGGCGGGGCAGGTCACCGACGGTCGTGCCACCTCAGGGGAAGCCCATGCATGGGTTCCCCCTGGGTGCACACCGCAGGGAAGGAGAAGAGGAAGAAGAAGAAGGAGAAGAAGAAGAAAAGGAGAGGAGAGAGGTGGCCGGGGTTGCGCCGGCCAGGGGATGGCCGGCGGCGGCCGGCCAAGCTTGGGGAGGTTGCTGAGAGGCTGGGGGAGCTGGGGCTCACCTCAGGGGATGCTGGGGGTGAGAGAGAGAGAGAGAGGTTTCCAACAACACTCTCACACACACACAACCACACCTATAACACCAATGCACAATTACAAAAACACCCCTCACACACAGCAAAATACCTCTGGGTCCCTCACAGCAAGCAAAAAATGCCCAAACACCCCTCCACAAGCAAACTCACGCAAAACGGTGCGAGAAACAGGGTCCAGATCGCGAAAACAAAAAATGTACAATTCGACCTCTCGGCGAAGAAGATGGAAGATCTCTCAATCCGTCCGTTGCATGTCAAAACGGTTTGCGCCTCGCGTTCAGCACTGCCGAGACATCGAATCTACCATTTTGGATCGTCAGATTCGGACTCCGGATCGCACCGTTAAGCCGTTCACTCTCCGCGATAAAACTAAAAAACAACTAAAATACATATAAATGACACTTATATACATATATATATATATAAATACCCATATATATATACGTATACAGATCAAAACACAGTATCAGGGGAGAGGAACACAGATTCCAAATTTCCAAAATTTGAAATCTCACACCCTTAGCCGCCAAATAGGTGGAAGGGAAACACGCACGGGGACGTGCACCAGACCTGCTGAACGGACAGAGTTATTCCTGTCCGCCCAAGGCGTCACAAGCATGCATACACAAAATATTCCAAACAGGAATCGAATACATGGATTGTGTAAGGAGAGCATCACAAATAATGAAGTAATATATCACAAATTTTTATTTGAAAATGAATCTTTTACTATCTTCTCCGATAATGTCATTGTTGGCGATGGTTGTTGTAGTACACTGAACTTTAGCAAATTGCGGAGTTCTAGAGAGAGAATAGTGCTTTATGCTATTCTGGAGTTTTGGGTTGAGTTTGGTGAGCTTTGAGGTGTTTTCGTGGCTTAAAAAGGGCGAAAACGGACTCCGGAGAGCAAATTCTGCATAAAGTGCAGAATTTGTACTGCATTCGAGTACTGGAATTGGCATACCGGAATGCACTGCGTACCGGTACTGGAATTGGCATACCGGAATGTGGTTGCGCAGCTTGCTGGCCGAGGCTCGGGTTTTGCAAATTTTGCACAGTATACCGGTATACACATGCGCATACCGGTATACGGTGCTGCAGAATGCGTTTTGTGCAGTTTTGCAATTTTGGCTTTGTGAGGGGCCTAGTTGGATTTTGTTGCTCGGGTTTAAGTACCCCTTCACCCCTCTCTTGTTGTGGTGTTGGCTGAGGTTGGAGGAGAAGAAGGTAGGGTTTTCCCCCTCTCTCTCTCTAGAATTTCTTGCTCCCAAACACTAGAAAAGTGGTTTTGATCTTTTTTTCCTCCATTTTCTTCTTGGAGGAGTGCTTCTAGGCCTTGTGGGGAGCTCGGGATGGAGGAGAGGAACTTATTTGTGGACTTAGCTTCAACCTAGCATGCTTAAGCTTGGTTGGAAGCTTGATTTGAGGTTAGTAAACTCTCATACAACCTCTAATTGTGATTTTGCATGGATCTTTGCTTGTAAACCTAGTTTCTTGGAAACTAGGGTTTTGTTTAGGGTTTCGTGATTATGAGCCCTTGAGGTGGAATTGATGGGTGTAGAATGTTGTTGTAGGTTGGATTTGAAGATCTCTAACCTCAATTGGGACTTAGAACAAGTTTTACTTGCTCAAGGTAATTTTCACCCTTTTACCTCATAGATTTTGGTGGTTTTCGAAATTGTTCGTTCGAAGCTTTTAACCCCTTGGAAAATTATCTTAGGGTATGAGAAGCTCGGGGGACAACTTCGTTTCGACGTACTGCGAGGTCTCGACGGGTATCCGGTGGGTTTGACCTCACCGAAATGGGTGAACTCCCCCTATGTCTCCTATCTAGTTATAGGAGTGATTAGATGCATAATTATGTTAATTATGGCATGAGGATGATTGTGATTGCATGAGATATATATGTTGTATATGAAAAGTGCCTATTTCATATAGTATGGCATTATGAGAATGTTATGCATGCTAGAGTATTGGTGTTAGTAGTGTAATGATGCATTATGAAATGCTAATTAGGTTATGCATGCTAGGAATGAGCATCATAGGAGACACTACTTGGTTGTGGAATTAGTGAATTCTCTTGCATACTAGAGTATGCTTGTATAGACAAAGGAGAAGTTATGGTAAATGCATGATAAGTTGTTGCACCTCATCTAGGTGAGCAACTTTGACGGACATTGTTGGCCTTAGACTCGACCTTTAGGTCGCGGATTGATTCCATGTTTAAGACATGAGGAAAGGGATTCTATTTGCATTTGTTAATTATATTGATCAAACGAGAGTTCATGGGGTTAGTTAAACACTTGCATGATTGCTCTATACTCTATGTAGTAGAGGTTGTTGTAGCTTATGCATGGCATGATTATGGATTTGTTGGCATCGTAGAATGCATGACATATGGCATTGTAGAATGCATGGATTACAGCATTAGTATAATGCATAGTTTTGGCATTGGTGGAATGCATAGTACATGGCATTAGAAGAATGCATGATTTTGGCATTTGTAGAATGCATGATTTTTGGACTTAGTAAACTAAGAGATGAACGGTTACATGTTAGAGACATGGACATATTGGTAGGGACATACCGTTGGACATTGAGAACAACAAGATATTGTTGACATTTAGCATATTGGCTATCGAATGTAGTAAACATAAAGAGATATGTTTTGACATAACGTGAAAATAAACTTATGATATTACTATGGTTGATTGTTGCTTGTTGCTACTATGCTCGTTTACACATGCTTGTGAGGGTCGCTCCCTACAAGCCGGCACTCCGGAGTTGGCCTAGCGACAGTTATTTCGCCTGTGTGTTAGAGAGAGCGCCGAAATGGAACCGCCGTGGGTAAGGCTCACCAAAGCGTGAGGTGTTGACTACCACGGAGCCATTAAGCTCGGCACAAGATGAACATCCCGCTATTGTATTATTTTATGACTACACAGTTATGGTGTATGCAAGGTGAATATTCGGATGGTAAAAGGCTATTTTAACCGTAAATGTGACATTTGACACCCTAATTAATTGATGCATATACATGTAGTGTATGGACATAGTATTGGGTGGTGACCTTGTGGCATTACATGTAGCGAGGTATTGACATGACTTGGCACACTAGTGATTAGTGAACATAACGTATTTATAGTTTGGAGACAAGTCATACATGAAATAGTTAAACTTGACATATAGCGAGTTTATGACATTAGGACATATGGAATTGATCATGGCATTAATTTGACATGCATGTAAACCATGAAATTAATTGTCGAGCATATGACAATAGAGCATGTTCATGTTCATGTAGATGGTTTAGTCATTGGAGGCATGATAGTTGTAGAACTATCTGTTAGCATTTAATATTTTTATGCTTTATGTTTCAGTTTAAACTATCTTGCCTCAGTTGACCTAGCGGTGTAATTCGCCACTCTCGGCGGCTTACCCACTGGAAACTATTGAATAATAGTTCTCATCCCCCTGGGGTTTGTTGTTTTTATTTCAGAGCCTTCCGCAGCAGGAGAGGCTTGGGATGCGGCGAGGGGTTAGCAGCTAGCTAGAGCCTCTACGGTGTTGTCGTTGTAGGCATACCATGTTGTCCTTTCATTGTATTTTATATGAAAGGTGTATAGATGTTTGGTTGATCTATTGTTGATAAGATGTATAAATTCTTGTATATCTTGAGATTTTAGTTATGTGGATTTTGTTTTAGATGTAGAACTATGTTCTCGCTCTGATATCTTGTTAGGATGTATTCTTTATCCTTCTTGATGGTTGTTAGCATAGACGCCTTGTGTACATTGTGTTGTTTGAGGTACACGGCGGGTCTGTGCACGTGCCTGGTAGGCTCCCACGAGGGCCCGGGGCGTGACGGATTATAGTGGTATCAGAGCCTAGGGTTAAGTCTTAGTGGACCTAGTAAGCCTTAGGCAGGTTGTACGATAAGGAATAGGAACGTGAGAGACGGGATCTCTTATGACTTATTGGCGAAAGTATTATGATTGGGTCATGTCTAAAAACTCCAAAGGTGTTGGAGTTAGATCGGAGTGAACCACTTCTATACCCTTGGAGGGTCACGTTGGCGGCCGACAACGTGACATCGGGGAATAGTGGGAGTCCACTTCATTACTTTCGCATGATTGGGGTTATAGTCTTGTGTGGGGATGCGTTGGCGTGGGGTGTTTCACCTGCGCATGTTTTGCTTGTTGCAGCTTGAGTGGTGAACGACGCACTCGATGGCGGCCGAGGCAGCCGAGACGGAAACCCTGCATCCTCCGGGTTTGGTAGACTCTAAAGTTGAGAGAACAACTGGCAAATTCAGCGAGTACGGTGGAACGGCGATCATTTATGATGCTACTCCAAGTTGAGGCTTGCGCCGGCAGACGAGAGGATTAAGCAACTGGAGGATTTGTCGATCCAGTTGGCAGTCGACCTCAAGAAATTTTGTGAGAATGCGGATCGCACCTTGATAAGGGCGAGAGACGTAGAGACCGTTGGGATGGCAAAGGAAGCTACTACGAGTGGCAAGTCTGATGTAAGAGAACAATCAAGTGATCGAGGAGAAATTGATCTCGAGAAGGTGGACCCTTAGCAAGATAATTATGGAACGTCGAATCGTCATCGACTATTGTGACGTGTGAGCGGTGGAGCCGCGGGTACCCGATGATGCTCTTGGAATTGAGGCAGGTGCTCCCTTCGTGGCCAGGTGGGCCATTTCCAGTTGGAGTGTTTGAGGAGTTTAATGTCGATGATATTGGGATCGACTTCGCACGACCGGTTTTGGAGGTGTGCGTGCCTGTATGACGGGCGGATGATGATGCAGCGACGATGGAGGTTGTCGCAGCTCGTAGTATTGGAGCTTGTTTGTGGTCTGTTATGATTGTGGTTTTGGTTCGGCTGTTTGCCGAATGCATGGCAGGGAACTCATTCCTTGTTGTTGCAGATCGAGTGGTCCTGAGTGCTTGGACTTGTGAGTACTGTTCTTGTACTCCGTTAACTTTGGATGTTTCTGTGCGCCAACGAAGTGATTGGCTTTATTTGGCTGAAAGCGTATAGTTCTGATTTGAACTTGGGCTGGCTCTTCGGCTATCTGATTGCCGATGAGTGTGTGAGCCGAGCTGTAGTGCTTTTGGGAACTTGGACACGAAATAGTGTTTTCTGAGGGCTTGGAGGTTCGCTAATTGCGATGATTGTTTCACCTGCCCAAGCCTGGTTGTTGGCTGAGTGGGCGCGTGGCCTTTAGGCCAGCACCTTTGGTGAGTGTTGAGAATCCTCACAAGCGAGGATGTCTCTTGTGAGGGAGTTGCTTGTGCAATCCCGGTTGAGTTGTGAGGGTTGAAGGCTTGGTCTGGAGACCTCTTTTGCCTTGTATTTTCTCTTGTGGAGTGTAGATCTCATTCGTTTTGTGTGGACGGGTCTCTTCGACTGTGGGTCGACTATCGTGAACTGGTATGGTCGCGATCGGGAATATGTACCCGTAGTGGAGATCGGTTGATCTGTTTGATCAAGCTCCATGAATTCCGGTTTTATTCGAGGGTAGTTGCAATCTGAGTACTACTCTCGTTGGATTGAGTTTGAGTTTGGACCGGGGGTGACTTGTTCACTCGGTGTAGACATTACGAAATTGTCGTGATGTCGTTTGAGCTGGCTGATGCTCTGGTGTGTTGTGATGTTTGGCCCTTTTGGGTATCTTGGTCCCTGTGCACATCGACTACGAGTTGGAAGTCGAGAGGTGATGAAGACCATGAAGATTCCTTTGGATAAGGATTGCAAGTGCTTCAAGTTGAAGGCGTGCTGATTTGGTTGTGAGGACTAGTGTCCCTTGGCAGTCGATGCCAAAGTGATTATGAGTTGAGATCTCAAGGAAATCAAGCCATCCTTAGTGGATTGGGATAAGCGGATGTGATTGAAGTTCAAACTTTCTAGTTTGATTGGATGTGATGGATAATTGTGGGGAGATTACTAAGTTGCCTACTCCCTCTACTGGACTCATACATAAAGGGATTAAAACCTTTTAGAAAGATATGTGTGAGAGAAGTTTCTTGGAATTGTTGGTGTGGTTGACTACCACCAACCTTGGTTACCCTGGAGGCGGGCTATGTGCTTTGTAGTTGTGTTTCTCGCTACGGATTGAGTGGCACTCTGGTGTGGAATAGAAAGGTAGTATTGACCTTTCAGCAAGTGAGAGAATGCAAGAGGAGTTGCCAAATTGTGATCTGGAATTGATTGCCATGGTATTTACTTGGAAACTATGGCAATTTTATGTTTAGATAGTGGTGTGAAGTGCACCCAGATCTTAATGTTGGAAATGCCTCTTCACTCAGGAGAATGAGTTGAAGCTGTGAAAACAGGTTAGAGGCTGGTGTTCTAGAGATATCGATGAAATGAGTAATTTGATGTGATATCTTTCCTTTGGATCGGATCACTGGAGTTAGCCTTGATCCCGACTGGTAAATGATGCAATCGAGATCAAGAGTGTTGCGGCGGATGACTTTCTTGTGGGCTGTCAGAAAGTGTTTTGACGGTGGAATCGATAAGTTGCACCTGTGATAGCAGGATTTATGAGATATGCCAAGTAAAGGTTATCTACTTGGTATGGATAGAGGATGATTGCCGAAGTCTCCGGAATTGAATTGTCTCGCTTCTAAGCTAGACGTGACGACTGTTGAGAGATTGTGAATAGGAGTAACTATTCACCTGAGTTGGATTGAGGAAATTTTCGCACAAGTATACCTTGGTGAATTGTGCGACTGCTTAGAGCGCCTGGCTCTACTGCTTTGGACTTTGAGTAAAACGGATGATCCCCGTTGAGAGATGTGATTTTGGTACTTGATTCAGAGGATCTGATGATGATGCTTGATTAAGGAAATCCAAGAGTTTATGTTTGAGGAATCTAAGTTTCAAATTCTTAGGATTATTTGAGACCCTGACGCAATTGGGCCTAGTGGCATGTCGAGCTGTTTTACTTCAGATCTACTAAAGGTATATGAAGTGTGTGGACGCTCCGAGCAAGTATTCGAATCCTATCCCGATGGTGGATGACGTTTCTGTATAGCTGCATGAAGATCTAACTTCAAGGAGCATTGTTGTGGATTGGACTTTTGGATTGTAGGAATTCGGGATTGTCACTATTCCTACTACAAGATGGTTTGGAGAAACATCTTGGACGCGATGTTTGGTGTGAGAGCTGGAGGCTTCACTGCGAGGGCGATGTTTTATCCCCTTTGGTTTTACTGTTTGTTGTTGGTCGTGGGTCCGTAGTTTCGCGGACGAAACTCCTTTTTAGGAGGGGAGTATGTAGTACACTGAATTTTAGCAAATTGCGGAGTTCTAGTGAGAGAATAGTGCCTTATGCTATTCTGGAGTTTTGGGTTGAGTTTGGTGAGCTTTGAAGTGTTTTCGTGGCTTAAAAAGGGCGAAAACGGACTCCGGAGAGCAAATTCTGCATAAAGTGCAGAATTTGTACTGCATTCGGGTACTGGAATTGGCATACCGGAATGCACTGCGTACCGGTACTGGAATTGGCATACCGGAATGTGGTTGCGCAGCTTGCTGGCCGAGGCTCGGGTTTTGCAAATTTTGCACAGTATACCGGTATACACATGCGCATACCGGTATACGGTGCTGCAGAATGCGTTTTGTGCAGTTTTGCAATTTTGGCTTTGTGAGGGGCCTAGTTGGATTTTGTTGCTCGGGTTTAAGTACCCCTTCACCCCTCTCTTGTTGTGGTGTTGGCTGAGGTTGGAGGAGAAGAAGGTAGGGTTTTCCCTCTCTCTCTCTCTAGAATTTCTTGCTCCCAAACACTAGAAAAGTGGTTTTGATCTCTTTTTCCTCCATTTTCTTCTTGGAGGAGTGCTTCTAGGCCTTGTGGGGAGCTCGGGATGGAGGAGAGGAACTTGTTTGTGGACTTAGCTTCAACCTAGCATGCTTAAGCTTGGTTGGAAGCTTGATTTGAGGTTAGTAAACTCTCATACAACCTATAATTGTGATTTTGCATGGATCTTTGCTTGTAAACCTAGTTTCTTGGAAACTAGGGTTTTGTTTAGGGTTTCGTGATTATGAGCCCTTGAGGTGGAATTGATGGGTGTAGAACGTTGTTGTAGGTTGGATTTGAAGATCTCTAACCTCAATTTGGACTTAGAACAAGTTTTACTTGCTCAAGGTAATTTTCACCCTTTTACCTCATAGATTTTGGTGGTTTTCGAAATTATTCGTTCGAAGCTTTTAACCCCTTGAAAAATTATCTTAGGGTATGAGAAGCTCGGGGGACAACTTCGTTTCGACGTACTGCGAGGTCTCGACGGGTATCCGGTGGATTTGACCTCACCGAAATGGGTGAACTCCCCCTATGTCTCCTATCTAGTTATAGGAGTGATTAGATGCATAATTATGTTAATTATGGCATGAGGATGATTGTGATTGCATGAGATATATATGTTGTATATGAAAAGTGCCTATTTCATATAGTATGGCATTATGAGAATGTTATGCATGCTAGAGTATTGGTGTTAGTAGTGTAATGATGCATTATGAAATGCTAATTAGGTTATGCATGCTAGGAATGAGCATCATAGGAGACACTACTTGGTTGTGGAATTAGTGAATTCTCTTGCATACTAGAGTATGCTTGTATAGAGAAAGGAGAAGTTATGGTAAATGCATGATAAGTTGTTGCACCTCATCTAGGTGAGCAACTTTGACGGACATTGTTGGCCTTGGACTCGACCTTTAGGTCGCGGATTGATTCCATGTTTAAGACATGAGGAAAGGGATTCTATTTGCATTTGTTAATTATATTGATCAAACGAGAGTTCATGGGGTTAGTTAAACACTTGCATGATTGCTCTATACTCTATGTAGTAGAGGTTGTTGTAGCTTATGCATGGCATGATTATGGATTTGTTGGCATCGTAGAATGCATGACATATGGCATTGTAGAATGCATGGATTACAGCATTAGTATAATGCATAGTTTTGGCATTGGTGGAATGCATAGTACATGGCATTAGAAGAATGCATGATTTTGGCATTTGTAGAATGCATGATTTTGGCATTTGTAGAATGCATGATTTTTGGACTTAGTAAACTAAGAGATGAACGGTTACATGTTAGAGACATGGACATATTGGTAGGGACATACCGTTGGACATTGAGAACAACAAGATATTGTTGACATTTAGCATATTGGCTATCGAATGTAGTAAACATAAAGAGATATGTTTTGACATAACGTGAAAATAAACTTATGATATTACTATGGTTGATTGTTGCTTGTTGCTACTATGCTCGTTTACACATGCTTGTGAGGGTCGCTCCCTACAAGCCGGCACTCCGGAGTTGGCCTAGCGACAGTTATTTCGCCTGTGTGTTAGAGAGAGCGCCGAAATGGAACCGCCGTGGGTAAGGCTCACCAAAGCGTGAGGTGTTGACTACCACGGAGCCATTAGGCTCGGCACAAGATGAACATCCCGCTATTGTATTATTTTATGACTACACAGTTATGGTGTATGCAAGGTGAATATTCGGATGGTAAAAGGCTATTTTAACCGTAAATGTGACATTTGACACCCTAATTAATTGATGCATATACATGTAGTGTATGGACATAGTATTGGGTGGTGACCTTGTGGCATTACATGTAGCGAGGTATTGACATGACTTGGCACACTAGTGATTAGTGAACATAACGTATTTATAGTTTGGAGACAAGTCATACATGAAATAGTTAAACTTGACATATAGCGAGTTTATGACATTAGGACATATGGAATTGATCATGGCATTAATTTGACATGCATGTAAACCATGAAATTAATTGTCGAGCATATGACAATAGAGCATGTTCATGTTCATGTAGATGGTTTAGTCATTGGAGGCATGATAGTTGTAGAACTATCTGTTAGCATTTAATATTTTTATGCTTTATGTTTCAGTTTAAACTATCTTGCCTCAGTTGACCTAGCGGTGTAATTCGCCACTCTCGGCGGCTTACCCACTGGGAACTATTGAATAATAGTTCTCATCCCCCTGGGGTTTGTTGTTTTTATTTCAGAGCCTTCCGCAGCAGGAGAGGCTTGGGATCGCGGCGAGGGGTTAGCAGCTAGCTAGAGCCTCTACGGTGTTGTCGTTGTAGGCATACCATGTTGTCCTTTCATTGTATTTTATATGAAAGGTGTATAGATGTTTGGTTGATCTATTGTTGATAAGATGTATAAATTCTTGTATATCTTGAGATTTTAGTTATGTGGATTTTGTTTTAGATGTAGAACTATATTCTCGCTCTGATTACCTTGTTAGGATGTATTCTTTATCCTTCTTGATGGTTGTTAGCATAGACGCCTTGTGTACATTGTGTTGTTTGAGGTACACGGCGGGTCTGTGCACGTGCCTGGTAGGCTCCCACGAGGGCCCGGGGCGTGACAGTTGTTTAGTAGATGATTTGTACAAATTTAATTTGAGTCAATCTTTTGAGAATAACTTTAATGTTGATCATAATACTGGTGTTAAAAGGAACATTCTTAAAGAGAACTCATCTTGTTTATGGCACAAACATTTAGCTCATATCTCCTTAGAGAGAATAAAGAGATTGGTACAAGAAAAGATCTTACAAGATCTTGACTTTATCGATTTTGGTACTTGTGTGGAATGCATAAAGGAAAAGCATACCAACATAAATATCACTAAAGGTGCCAGAAGGAGTTCTGAAATTTTTGAGATCATACATACAGATATGTGTGGATCTTTTTCTACTTCTTGTTTTAATGGTCAGAGATATTTTATCTTATTCATTGATGACCATTCTAGATATATGTATCTCTATCTCTTATTTGAAAAAGCTGAAGCGCTCAATACTTTCAAAGCTTACAAGGTTGAGGTAGAGAAACAATTGGATAGGAAAATCAAAATTGTTAGGTCCGACAGAGAGGGTGAGTACTATGGAAGACATACGGATAAAGGTCAGATGGCCGGTCCATTTGCTAAATTCCTCGAAGGTGAAGGCATCATTGCTCAATATACGATGCCTGGCACACCCCAACAAAATGGCGTCGCCGTAATGAGGAATAGAGCGCTCATGGACATGGTAAGGAGCATGACTAGTGGCTCTTGTCTTCTGTCTTCTCTTTGGAGTGGAGCACTAAATACAACGGTGTATGTTTTAAATAGGATTCCATCGAAGGCTGTTTTCAAAACTCCTTTTAAGTTATGGAAATGATGGAAACCTAGTTTAAATCACCTGCATGTATGGGGATGTCCTGCTGAGGTGAGGGTTTATAACCCACATATAAAGAAATTGGACTCCCGAACAGTCAGTGGATATTTCATTGGCTATACAGTAAACTTCAAGGGATTCAGATTCTATTGTCCAAGTCACCCATTCAAGATAGTTGAGGTCATGAATGCCAAATTTCTTGAGAATTTTGAAGCTAGTGGGAGTGTTGTTTCTCAAAAGATGGATTTTGAGAAAATAAGGGATTCAATTGGATATCCATCAACAGATAATGATTTAGTTTCTCTTCCAAGAGATCAATCTGATCATATTGGAGATCAACTAATTTTGGAGCATAAAAATGCTGAACCAGTTGAACCTTCACATAAAGAGCTGTTCCAAGAGGAACAGACAGTTATAGAGCCAGCTGCACAGAATAATAAAAATCTGCAGGAAGAGGTCGGCTTACGAAGATCCTGAAGGCTAAAGAGATCGACAATTTCTGATGATTATGTAGTCTATCTCCAGGAGTCCGACTATGATGTTGGACACCATAAAGACCCATAGACATTTTCAGAGGCCATGCAGGAAGATTAATCCTCCCTTTAATATGATGCCATGAAGGAAGAGATGAAATCTATGACGGATAATAAAGTTTAGGATCTCGTTGAGTTACCACAAGAAGTCAAAGTCGTTGGCTGTAAATGGGTCTTCAAGAATAAAAGGGACTCTTTGGGTAATATAGAACGATATAAGGCCAGATTTATTGCCAAAGGTTTCACTCAAAAGTAAGGCATTGATTATCACGAAACCTTCTCTCCGGTATCTAAAAAGGATTCATTAAGAATTATCATGGCTTTGGTAGCTCATTTTGATTTAGAGCTACATCAGATGGATGTAAAAATGGCATTCCGAAATAGGGATATAGAGGAGATAGTCTATATGCAACAGCCCGAAGGTTTTAGCACAGATGAGAATAATCATCTTATTTGCAGACTAAAGAAATCTATATATAGACTCAAACAGGCCTCCCGCCAGTGATATATTAAGTTCCATAATGCAATTACTACATTCGGTTTCGTAGAAAATATTGTGGACCAATGCATATACCTTAAGATTGGTGGGAGTAAGTATATTTTCTTAATCCTGTATGTGGATGATATTCTGCTTGTAAGTAGTGATTTCAATTTGCTCAAAGCGACCAAAGATTTTTTTTCTAAGAATTTTGAGATGAAGGATATGGGTGAAGCTTCTTATGTCATTGGCATAAAAATTCACAGAAATAGATCTCAAAAGATCTTGGGTCTATCTCAGAAAGCCTACATCGAAAGAGTTCTAGAAAGATTCAATATGGCAAATTGTGCACCTACAGCTGCGCCTATTGTAAAAGGTGACAGATTCAATCAGAATCAGTGCCCACCGAATGATTTAGAACGAGAACATATGGAAAGCATACCCTATGCCTCTGCAGTAGGGAGCTTGATGTATGTGCAGGTCTGTACCAGACCTGATATAGCTCATGTAGTGGGGATGCTGGGTAGATACCAAAGCAATCCTGGCCTTGATCATTGGAAAGCTGCAGAGAAGGTTATGAGATATTTACAAGGAACAAATGACTATATACTCACCTACAGACATTCTGATCACTTGAGATGGTTGGATATTCGGACTCTGATTTTGCTGGATGTGTGGATTCTAGAAAGTCCACATCAGGATATATTTTCTTCCTTGCTCAAGGTGCTATATCTTGGATGAGCACTAAGCAAGATACAGTTGCTACATCCACTATGGAGGCAGAGTTCATCGCTTGCTACGAGGCTTCGTCACAGATTTTATGGCTGAGAAATTTTATCTCAAGTTTAAAAGTTGTCGAATCTATTGCAAGGCCAATCAAGATTTATTGCGACAATTCTACTGCAGTGTTCTTTGCCAAGAATAGTCGAATTACAGATCGCAGCAAACATATCGATATAAAGTACTTTACTGTGAAAGAATACGACAAGAAAAAGATGGATATCCAACACATTGGGACCGACATGATGATTACTGATCCTATGACTTAAGCATTGCCGGCAAACAAGTTCAAGGACCATGTTCGTCGTATGGGTATCTTGAGTCCATTTAAAGTTTAAGTGCTTTCTTCTTGTATAAAGAATTTAAAGACTATTCTTATTTTAATAAGAACATATTTTGGTTTTTGCATATTTGCGCATAAAGTTATCTTTGTACATTAAAATATTATTGTGTACTAAAGAGGGACTCTGAGTTGAACTTATAATAAGCTCATACAGTTGTAACTCATAAAGTTATTTGATTAAGAGATACGTGCTTTTGATACATGGAAGGGAGTGTTCATCTGTTGGGACATAACCGCTATGATCAAAGTATTGTGATTTCTTAGTCGAGTGGGAAATCTTGACTGTATAATTTAGTTGGTACTTAATAAAGTTTTGTATCGCTTATACGGTAATGAATATATCACTAGGCAAAGTGGGAGAATGTTAGATGTGGCCTATGTGATTTATTCAAGGCGATCCATAAAGATACAGTCAATTTATTCAAGTCGATCTATAAAGATATATTAGATCCAATGGTTAGGATGTATCTGGACACGTCCTTGATGGACAGACGTGATTTAACATCCTCACATTAAGTTGTATATAAATATAACATATGGGAGTCCCGGTTTAACCCTAATCCAAATACCTATGACGGCTCCATCTCCGGGGATAAGGAAATTAGACTCGAACGTCCCGCTTTCTTACAGATCGTGAATGAGGACGAACCACAAGTAAGAATCGCCGTCTACAATCCGGGTAAAGAAATTGAATCCATGGCAGAAGGTACGATCTTAATTTTTATAAGATTTCTAACATATATATGTATATATAAACATATATATAGAGTCTGGCTACTATACTACTGATAGTACTAAGCGTGTGGTGCCATCGAATTTTCTACCATTAGATCTACCAATTTGACCATTTCCACCTGTCAGATCATACTATTCAATCAACCACCTACTCAACTCTAGGAGACCACTATCATCCTAATCGGGGATCATTATCATCCTAACCGCACATCCCTTCATTCAAGGGCCGAAAACTCAAGAGCACCAAGCACTTGGTACTATCGATAGTATAGTAGCATAATTATACACACACACACACACACACACACACACACACACACACACACACACACACACACACACACACACACACACATATTAGTTTAGTGTACTTGCAAATACACGTAACAATTATTTTAATTTATTTCAAATCAATATAAATTTGTATATCATATTTATCCAAAAATTTACAATAAAAATTATATTTTATAAATTTATATGTTATATTTTATTAGAAAATATTTGCAATATCCTATATTATTCTTTTTTTATATATATTGAATATTTTTATATATTTTTCGAATTATGATGAGCCTAAAATTTAAGTATGTATTTTAAACTAAAAGCATCAAAATTTAATTCATATTTACTTTTAAATTTAATAAAAGCATGTATTTTGAATTTGAGACTTTCGACAGACCTATTTTTTGGTGACAAAAGAATCTTGATTCCT
The DNA here is from genome assembly GCA_016920855.1 of Puya raimondii. NCBI lineage: Eukaryota > Viridiplantae > Streptophyta > Magnoliopsida > Poales > Bromeliaceae > Puya > Puya raimondii. The sequence goes on from JABWPP010000050.1 coordinate 128,446,909, forward strand.
CTTTTTTCTAATGCAAACAAATAACGTAACAAAACAAGCTTTGAATTCCTCTTTTTTTCTAATAGATAACTTATTCTTTTTTATTAAATATTTCTATATTATTTCATATCTTTTCTTTATAGATGAATATTTTCACATTATCTCCATACTATCTACTAATATATAGGTTTTTTGTTAAAATTTTATTGATTGCAACCAACAATCAAATTCGAATTTAATTTCAAATATATTTTTAATTTTTAATCTTATTTAATTTTAAAATTTTATTTTGTCTTAAATTCATAGTTGAAATTTAATTATATGGTTTAAATTTAAATTTGTAAATTTTTATATTAAAATTAAATTTGGGTTTAAATCGTCACATAAATTTATTTTTGGATATCAAATTTGAATGAGTAAATAAAATTTTAATTAAAGTAGATAAACTAGATTTTACATTTGAATTATACGTTTAGCTTAAAACATGCATTTAAATTTGAAAAATGTACAGAAATAATTAGATAATTATTTATAGTCCTAGATCAACTTTTTGGGCTTCTAAGTTAAACTTGAAACGATTAGATACTTTCCGAAATCTTCCAAGAAAATTTTGATCAATATATAGCTGGAAAGATCAAAGAAGGCAAGGATAACTTCAAGCAATATAAAGCATGGCCATTTTCAAGTTCACTCAAAATAGTACGTAGAAAACATAGGGTTTTAAGCTCATTTTTATAAATCAAGTCGGAAGCACCAACACGATCCACAAACAACTCAAAATCTCTCATAATTTTAAAGTTCCATCATTACTCACCAAAGATTAGATGTTTCTCCCAATAATGTAGCTCTACGAGTTTGAGATTTACAGCTTGCTTAAGGCTCCGAAGCTAAATCTTCCTAGTAGATGAGCTTGAAGAAGAGAAGAAGACTACTTTTACTCCAAAAGAGAATAAAGAAGTGATTGAGAAGGGAAGGAGGAGAGAAAGTGAAAGGGAAAGAGAAAGAGAGAAAAGGGTTAGAGCTTCTCCTAGGGGTCATTTATTAGTAGGGGAAAAAATTACCACTTTACCATTGTTCCAATTGCAGCTGCTTGTCACGGACTTAAACGATTTCGCTCGTCTAGCCCGTGCGGCGCTTGCCTTCCTTCGCGAAGTGAGCAAGCCTGCCTCTTGTCTCGCTAGTTAGGACCTACTCGCCCTAGACTAAGTTAAAGAAAGAGAGTTTGAAGAAAGCTCTTCTATTACTTGAGTAGAGGAGATTACAAATGAAGATTCTAAGTTGAGGGGGGTGGAGGCTACATCTATTTAAAGGCCACTCGCCGCCCATAGAGCAAATAGAAAATTGCCAAGTGGCACAAAGTTACAAGCCAAAAGGGAAGGCTACGAGCTCCCAAGAGTCCTAATAAATACATCTTCTAGAGGCCTAGAAACTCTAAGTAACCCTTCGGCATCCGCACCATCAGCCTCGAGATCCGCAGAGATGCTTCTAGAAGACTTGGGCAAAACCTCCGACAGAAATCCCCTTTGGAGTTTAAGCGATTTGCAAAGGAGATTCTTGGAGAAAATTTCTAAGTCCTGACAACCTCCCCCACCTAATGCGCAGACGCCCTCGTCGCGCGCTGGTGTTGGAAGTCATCAATCAGCTTCTGATACTTTCAGAGAGTGTCAGCCTTCTCCCAGCTTGTTTCACCACGTGGGTGGTTCTTCCACTTGACAAGGTACTCAATGCTCGACGGGACTCCACGACGGGACTCCACGACGGCGAATGGTGCGGGTATCCAGCAGGGCTTCGACCTCCTTGTCGATGGCAGTGGTCATGGTGGCGGGAGCGCACTGCGACACGCCCCGGCTTGGGTCCTCCACGTCTTCATGGTAGGGCCGCAGGCAGCTAGCATGAAAGACCGAATGGATCTTCAGGTTGGCGGGGAGTTGCAACTTATAGGCTGCTTTGCCTACCCTCTTTGTAATGGGGAAAGGCCCCTCGTACTTCCGTTAAAGCCTACGATGCACCTTGCGAAAGGCCTTGAACTGTTAGGGCTGCAGCTTAACCAAGACTCGGTCTCTCTGGGCAAACTCCAAGGGTTGCCGCTTCGCATCGACCCACTTCTTCATTCGGCGAGCCACCTTCTCGAGATGGGTCCTCGCAATGTCCCCATTCTCCTGCAAATGAGAGATGAATTGGAGAGCCATAGGGCTGCGGCCCTGCTTGCTCGCAGCAGCAGAATGCGAAGTGAGTGGCTGCCTCCCCGTCGCCAGCTCGAACGGGCTGAGGTTGGTGGACTTGCTCCGCCGTAAATTGTAGGAGAACTGGGCCACGTCCAAGTGATGCACCCAGTCCTTCTGGTTGCAAGTGACATAGTGCCTCAAGTACTCCTCCAGCAAAGCATTCACCCACTCCGTCTGGCCGTCAGTTTGCGGGTGGAAGCTCGTGGAGAAGAGCAACTCCGACCCAAGGATCCGAAATACTTCGGTCCAGAACTTGCCCGTGAATCGGGGGGTCGCGGTCGCTCACGACGGTTTCGGGGATGCCCCAAAGCTTCACCACGTTGCTGACGTAGAGCCGCACCGCTTCTTCCGCCGTGTAATCCGCTGGTGCCGCAATGAAGGTCCCGTACTTAGAGAATCGGTCCACCACTACTAGGATGTACCCCAATGTCCCCACCTTGGGCAAGGCGGAGATGAAGTCCATGGAGACACTCTCCCATAGACGCGTCGGTGTCAGCCGAGGCTCGAGGAGGCCCTCTGGCTTTTGGTGCTCCACCTTATCCCGCTGGCACACTAGACAGGTCCGCACGTACGCCTCCACGTCGTCGTGCATGCGAGGCCAATAGTAGGCGGCCTCGAGTAGCGCCATGGTCCCCTTCTGTCTCGGATGCCCAGCCTACTTGGAGTCATGACACTCCTTCATGAGCTCGCAACGGAGATTGCGCCACTTGGGCACATAGACGCGACGCCCCTTGGTAAGGAGCAGCCCATCGCTGAGCCAGAACCGCTGCGCCTTGCCCTCCTTGACGAGTCGCACGAGTCCTTGGGCTACAGGGTCTTCGCAAGTCCTTTCGTGGATTCGCTCCCTGATCGTGCCTTGGAGCTGGCACACCGCCACCAACTCCGCCTTGCGGCTGAGTCCATCAGCCACTTGGTTCTCCTTCCCGGGCTTGTAGACAAGCTCTATGTCGAATTCCGCCAGAAAGTCCTGTCACCTCGCCTGCTTGGGTGACAGCTTCTTTTGGGTGAGGAAGTAGCTCGTTGCGACATTGTCCGTCCGCTCGACGAACTTACTTCCAAGGAGATAGTGCCGCCAAGTCCTGAGGCAGTGTACAACGGTGGTCATCTCCTTCCCTTGCACCGTGTACCGCCGCTCTGTGTCGTTGAACTTGCGGCTATCTTGGTGATGGGGTGCCCGTCCCGCACAAGGACACCGCCAATAGCGAAGTCCGAGGCGTCAATGTGCACCTCAAATGGGCAGCTGCAGCCGGGAAGTCGCAGCACCGGATCTTCCGTCACCGCCCGCTTCAAGTCCTCGAATGCCTCCGTGCACCGAGGGGTCCAGTCCCATGACTGGTTCTTCTTTAGCAGGTCCGTCAACGGGGCCGCTCGAGCAGAGTAGTACGTTATGAAGCGGCGATAATAATTGACGAGTTCGAGAAAGGATCGCAGCTCGGACACCATCGTGGGCGCTTCCCACTCGCAAATCGCCCGCACTTTCTGCTGGTCCATGTGGAGCTGCCCTCGGCTTATCCAATGGCCCAAGAAGTGCACTTCCTCCTTCGCAAAGGAGCACTTCTCCCGCTTGACGTAAAGTTGGTTCTCCCGCAGCACTTGAAAGACCATCCTTAGATGCTCGACGTGCTCCTCCAAAGTATTGTTGTACACGACGATGTCGTCGAGGTACACTACCATGAAGCGGTCAAGGTAGGGGTAGAAGAGTTTGTTCATCAGGGTGCAGAAGGTCGCCGGCGCATTCGTTAGGCCGAATGGCATGACGAGGAACTCGTAGGCTTCGTACCTCGTCACGCACGCCGTCTTCTCCTCATCGCCCTCTGCGATCCAGACATGATAGTACCCCGAGCGAAGGTCCAACTTGGTGAAGTACTTCGCTCTGTCAAGCTGGTCGAACAAGTCCGCCACCAGCGGGATAGGGTACTTGTTCTTCACCGTCACTTTATTGAGCGCTCTATAGTCTATACAGAGCCGCAGGCTTCCGTCACTCTTTCTTTGGAACAAGACGGGTGCTCCGTAGGGTGCTTTTGACGGTCTAATGAAGCCCGCATCGAGGAGGTCCTTCAATTGTCGCTACAACTCCTCGAGCTCCGGCAGAGCCATGTGGTATGGCGCCTTGGTAGGCAGCATAGCTCCTGGCTCGAGCTCGATCGCATGGTCCACCTCCCGCCTGGGTGGAAGTTTCTTCGGCAACTCCTGGAGCATAATATCTTTGAACTCCCCCAGGACTGCATCGATCTCCGCTGGAGGGCCCTCCTCCTCGAGGTCCTCTTCGCTCACCTCGCGGATGGCCACAAGGTAAGTGACTTCTCCGCTCTTCACCCCCTTCCGCAATTGGAGAGCGGAGAGAGTGTGGGCCGCCGCCGGCTCACCGCGGCTAGCCAAGACTATGAACGGGGCCGCTTCCTCCATGATGCTCAGCGCCCCAAGATGCAGCATTAGAACCGCCTTCGATGAGGCGAGGAAGTCGATGCCGAGGATGACTTTGAAGTCGTCGATGGTTGCGGCGGCGAAGTTCGCCGTCCCCGTCCAGGGTCCGACAGTGATCGTCACCCCTTTGGCTACTCCCGCGACAGGCTGTGCCACCGAGTTGACAGCCTTGATTTTGCTCGCGTCCTTCTCGAGCTTGAGGCCCAGTCACTTGGCCTCTGCTTTCGAGATGAAGTTGTGGGTCGCTCTGGTGTCCACGAGAGCCCGTGTGGCCCTCCCGTTGAGGGTCACGTCCACGAACAGCAGCTCCTTCTTGAGCGGTTTGCTGCTGCTTGCCTGTCCTTGGATCACGCTGATGAGCCGCAGCGTGCCCATCTTCGTCTCCGCCTCATCCCGGCCCCTCACCACAAGTTCCTTGTTCGCCCATGATTGGAGACCGTCGAGGAAGAAGAATAGTCTATCCTCCTCAGCCATGCTAGTGATGGCAAGCATCAGCTTGGAGTACTCCTTGATGCACTTCTTGAGGGTTCCCGTATGCTTGAGCCATCGAAGTTGCCTCCGCGCCAAGTATTCGACATGCTCGGGATAAAACTGTACCTTCAGCTCGCGCACAAAGTCCTCCCAAGTCTTTAGTTCGCATTGGCCCTTCGCGGCCTCTGCGGAACGCCGACGCCACCATAGCATTGCATCGTCGGTGAGGTATATGGATGCGGTTTGGACCTTGTCCTCCTCGTCCTCCAACCGCAGCGCCTTGATGTAGCGCTCCATGTGCCAGAGGAAGTTGTCAATTTCCTTCTCATCGCGCGTGCCCTTGAAGCATTGAGGTTCAAGGACGCGGATCTTCGGAGTGTATTCCCTCGGTGTCTCGACGCCACGGACACTGCCTTCTCGAGGATCGCCACCCTCGTCTTGAGGTCATCCACCTCGTCGTTGCGGGTGACGATCTCATCAAGCAGGGCCTTCTTGTCCTCGTCGCGACCGGTGAGTTCACGGCAGAACTGCTCGAGCTGTTCACGGAAGGTCGCCATGGCAGCTGCGACGCTATCCTCCATGACGTGCAATCCATCCTCCATCAACGCCACATGACGGGTCAGCATGGAGCAGTGCTCCTCTGCCTTGGCAGTGGAATCCTCCACTAGGCTTAGGCGGTCCTCGAGCGAGGCGGACTCTCTCGCCAGAGCCCGTGGCTCCTTGCTTTTACTGCGCTTGCCACCACCTCTATGTTCAGGCACCTCAACGATGGGGGCTTCCGACGTCGACATAGCTTCCCAGCGATGAACTCGCTCTGATACCAACTGTCACGGACTTAAACGATTTCGCTCATATAGCCCGTGCGGCGCTCGCCTTCCTTCGCGAAGTGAGCAAGCCTGCCTCTCATCTCGCTAGTTAGGACCTACTTGCCCTAGACTAAGTTAGAGAGAAAGAGAGTTTGAAGAAAGCTCTTCTATTACTTGAGTAGAGGAGATTACAAATGAGGATTCTAAGTTGAGGGGGTGGAGGCTACATCTATTTAAAGGCCACTCGCCATCCAAAGAGCAAATAGAAAGGTGCAAAGTGGCACAAAGTTACAAGCCAAAAGGGGAGGTTACGAGCTCCCAAGAGTCCTAATAAATACATCTTCTAGAGGCCTAGAAACTCTAAGTGACCCTTCGGCATCCGCACCATCAGCCTCGAGATCCGTAGAGATGCTTCTAGAAGACTTAGGCAAAACCTCCGACAAAAATCCCCTTTGGAGTTTGAGCGATTTGCAAAGAAGATTCTTGGAGAAAATTTTTAAGTCCTGACATGCTGCTAGGTTCTAGTACCACCATATCAGGCTAAAAAATAGAGGTTGGTTTCAAAACCTCTAACAAGATTCTGTAGAATTCGAACTCCTAATTACTTAAGTTGGTGTCAGGTTCTGGAATCTCTTTCTTATGTTTTAGAATATGACTCTAGAAATAGTGATTTCAGAATTCTCATGGTATTACATCACTTACTCCTTGAAAAGAAGTTTCATCTATGAAATTTAAATATATGTCATCCCAAGCAACATTGATTTTGCTAAATTCTCGAATTTAGAAGCTAACTTTGTTGGTTCATCTTTAAGAAAGTAGTCCTTGATCAATGATCTTTTCCCAAATTGCCACCAAACCTTCAGGGCGTCACTCAAACGTCTCAATTAGTAAAGTCTACACTAGAGTCAATACTTAGTATTTGATGTTCTACTCACATATCAATTATATTAATGCATCATCAAACTGATCTAATCATCTGTCCTAACTAGGAAGAGCCAGAAGCAACCATACTCAATATACTACCTAGAAGGAGACCTGGGCAAATACTAATGCCTTATCTAGGAAAAGACTTGGGCGACTAAAACTCAAACGCTCTAGACATTACTTGGTCATCCGAAGGACTGGCTTAAGCTTGCTATTGTGGACAGAGTTGGGACTAGTTACCCAATTGCCACTCCATGGGCAGAGCTAGGACAGATTATCTAGTTGCTGCCTTCACACTTGGGAAGTTGCAACTACATACTCTGGTGACTTCGGTTGACAACTAAAGCCTTCAACCCAGCTCTAGCCTATCGATGCCACCTTCTTTGACCTGTTCCATCTAAACTCAACAAGATTGCCTTAAGTGCTACAATCTTGCTCTTGAGTCCATGAATGCTGCACTCCACTATGCAAGCTCAATCTCTCCCATGGCCTTCGGTAACCATTTGTGAGGCCTACACAATCTATCCTTCAAACACGTGCATGTTACTCCGAGTGATTAGTGCTTCCATTGCTTGTTCAAAGGACAGCTTTGTCATGCCCCAGATTATAGCGGAAGTCTGGTTACGTCAACAAACTCGCCGCATACACAATGATACATCTCATACATACGAAGCGTCAACAAAACCTATTCAAAAAAGATTACTAAAATCCAACAACAGTAGGTATCAAAGTAGAATAAAAACTATATACTATAGCAATACTATAAATATACAATCATCACCAAATTCTAAAAATGGTACAATATCTCTGGCCACTCCAAACCTCAAAATATCGTACAGATTATTATATACACTGATAGGTGGTCCAGCTACACACATAAAAAGGATAGAAGATGCTAACTATCCGTGATCCCCTTACCTCGATCGGTCAATGGTGCTGAAGGTTCTGAAATAAAATATTAATAAAGAGGGTATGTGTCACGTCCCGGGTTACCTCTTCCCAGGCACATCAACAGACCCGCCGTATACACAGTAATAAAACTGAGCATACGAAGCGAAAACAACATCCACTAACAGCTAAAGGTATCAAAAGTAATAGAGCTGCTATATAATTAATAAGTTCACTATACATACATACATCAATCCACAACCAAAATATACATCACCGTCAAACTCCAACAACCACCGTATGTACAGACTCATGGGATCATCTACCAAAATGGGGTATACCTCTAGCCAAATGTCCGGGGATCAGATCTACCCGACGGTCTCCTTTCCGCGATCAGAATGCACAACCGGAGAAGAAGACTCTGCAAAAAGATGTCAACAACGGGTATGAGAACTACTATCAAACAAGTAGTCCTCAGTGGGTACCGCCACCAGCGTCAGCAGTCTGCCTACTAAGTCCTCGATCTCAAGATATATAGAGAGCAATAAAGAAAGTAGGAGATAAACTACCACTACTATGCACAATGCTCAAACTGTCAATATGAGGATCAATGATCTGAACATAACACATCAAACGAGGACTATCATAAATCCATAATATCATACCTGCGGCCTGAACATCACGCTCTACCCGTAGGGAGCCAACTAGTACAGGCATGAACCCTCTGTACTACACATAACCCAACTCCGGAGTGGTACTCGTGGGAGCGACCCAACCGAGTATAATATCACAACACATATCATCGCCAAGCACCCACAGGTATATGATCAAAATGGGTCAATCTGAATTTACAGAAGAATCTCACGTGCCCTCGGCACCTCAAATGCATAATCAACAAGTATGACCCAATCAACTGATCAATGCTCAAGTGCTCACAAACAACTCAACTCTACCGCAAAGAGGAGGTATAATCAACATAGCACGAGCCACAATAAGATCACCTACACTAGTATGTACAACAACTGATACAATGAATTACAACAGGATAGGTGTAGGCCAAATCATGCATCAAGAACATAATGAAATCATGCTTGCTATCAGATATCACTATCTCACCTATGATCATATTATACACATGCAAGCAGTAAATCAGTCTCAACCTAAACATGTCATATCTAACATAATCTCAGCAATATCATGTCATGCTAACATGAGAATAAGCACTTAGGAGGAAATCCACTGAATCTGGTAAACATCAACCCACCTCAAATGCTAATCCAACCACGGTGGAAATCAACTACAATCTCAGATCCAACTCTCCAGAATATATACCAAGCTCAAGCAGTACTCCAATCTAAATATACCACCGAATAGACTGCCAACTTCAACAGAATGAGTAATCAGAACCAGATCAGAATAATACAGTAGAAGAGAGCAAGCTAGATCATCACTAATGCCAACACATGGCCCTTACTCTAGCTTTCTCTCTCTATAAAATGGAACACGAAGTGGGAATGTGGCTCAAAACGATCAGGGGCCTCATTTATTTATAGGCTCCAAATTCCCAATTTCGGGCGCCCGAATTCCTTCTTCCGGGCGTCCGAAAATCGTCTATGCCAGGTGTTAGTTGGCGGCCAGGTGGCTCGGCGGTGGTCGGCAAGCGGTGGGGCGGCGCTCCTCCGGCGGTCGACACGTGTCCTGCAACACGACACGTGTTAGTCCACGTCACAACTCAATTCGGATCCACAATCCGGGCGTCCGAAACATGCGTCCAGATCCCAAAGACATCCGGATCCATCCAAAATCAATCCATCGGCTCCAAAACATTCGGGCGTCCACTTTTCCAGATTCGGGCGCCCGAAATGTCGCAAGCCCAGTAACGTCTCAAAATGCCAAGTATTACATTCTTCCCTCCTTTAAATAGTTTCGTCCTCGAAACTAAGGTAAAGTAAGGAACTCACCTCAAGGTGCAAACAAGTGGGGATAAGACCTCCGCATCACTGTCTCCAATTCCCATGTTGCTTCTCGTTCATCATGATAATTCCACTGTATCTTAACATAAGGTATGACCCGATTACGTAATTCTCTTGTCTCATGAGCAAGAATTCGTATCGGGTGCTCCTCGTACCGCAAATCCTCCGTCAACTCAAGTGGAGTAAAATCGATCACATGGGAAGGATCATATATGTACTTCCGCAGAACTGATACATGAAAAACATCGTGCATACCTGCTAACCGAGGCGGCAGGGCTATCCGATAAGCCACGGGTCCAACTTTTTCCAAGATCTCAAAAGGACTAATAAATCACGGACTAAGCTTCCCGCGAATTCCAAATCTTCGTATGCCCTTCGATGGAGAAACTTTCAAGAAAACATGGTCTCCAACTTGAAATTCTAAATTGCGTCTCCGAGTATCCGAATAACTCTTTTGCCTGCTCTGGGCTGTCTCTATATGCCGTCGTATTACTCTAACTTTCTCCTCAGCTTCAAGCAATAAGTCTGGACCCAAAGTTTTCCTTTCACCAACATCATCCCAATACAAAGGTGATCGACATTTACGTCCATACAATGCTTCAAACGGAGCCATTTTAATGCTCGCCTAATAGCTATTGTTGTACGCAAATTCTATCAATTTCAGATGTCGATCCCATCCTCCACCAAAATCCAAAATACAAGCCCTCAACATATCCTCAAGCGTCTGTATAGTACGCTCGGACTGACCATCTGTCTGCGGATGAAATGCAGTACTAAAACGAAGCTGAGTCCCCAAAGTCATCTGTAAACTCCTCCAGAAGTGTGAGACAAATCTCGGGTCTCTATTAGATACTATCGAGATTGGTACACCATGCAATCTCAATATCTCATCCATATAAAGCTGCGCAAGTCGCTCGCGGGACCAGGTAGTCTGCATAGGTAGAAAATGAGCAGACTTTGTCAGCCTATCCACAATCACCCATATCGCATCATTGCCGCCCGAAGTCCTTGGCAATCCAACGACAAAATCCATCGTAATGTGATCCCACTTCCACTCAGGTACCGGAAGGCTTTGTAGCTTGCCAGCCGGCACTCGATGCTCAGCTTTCACTTGTTGACATGTTAAACATTGAGCTACATCTCTTCCAATGTCTCTCTTCATTCCATTCCACCAGAAGTGAGTCTTTAGATCTTGATACATCTTAGTCCCACCAGGATGGACAGAATATGGAGAATAATGTGCTTCCTTCAATATCTCCTCTCGAATCTCCGAATCTGCTGGTACACATAAACGACCTCTGTAACGGAAAACTTCTGAATCATCAGAACTAAAACCATCAAGATCGCCACTCCTCAGTTGATCTCTAATTTTCATCAAGTAGGGATCTATACTCTGTTTCTCTCGAATTCTATCCAACATAGTGGGCTGTAAGATCATAGTCATAAGTCTTGCAGTCGTTCCATGAGTAACCACTTCAAGTGACAATCTCCGCATCTCTTCCACTAGGACAGGCTGTTGAGTGATACTCATACTCAAAGTTGCCACAGCCTTCCTACTCAACGCATCGGCAACTATATTTGCCTTGACGGGATGATACTGAATGGTGATGTCATAATCTTTTAGTAACTCCAACCATCTCCGTTGCCGTAAATTTAACTCCTTCTGTGTAAACAGATACTTGAGGCTCTTGTGATCAGTATAAACCTCACAATGCTCTCCATAGAGATAGTGGCGCCATAACTTCAGAGCAAAAACTACCGCTGCTAACTCCAAGTCATGAGTAGGGTAATTCTTCTCGTACTCCTTTAATTGTCTTGAAGCATATGCAATTACTCTGCCATGTTGCATCAATACGCAACCCAAGCCACTATGCGAAGCATCACTATAGATTGTAAATCCTTTGCCCATCACTGGTAATGCAAGAATGGGGGCTGTCATCAACCTCTATTTAAGCTCATCAAAGCATTCCTGGCAATCATTACTCCAGATAAATTTAACCCCTTTTCTGGTTAACCGAGTAAGAGGCGTAGAGAGTTTCGTAAAACTCTCCACAAATCGTCGATAATACCCGGCTAAGCCAAGAAAACTCCGTACTTCAGAAATTGTCGTCGGCCTAGGCCAGTCTCGAATTGCCTCGATCTTCTTAGGATCAACAGCTACTCCCGAAGCAGAAATCACATGGCCTAAAAAGGCTACATCTCTCAACCAAAATTCACATTTCTTCAACTTTGCATACAACTTCTTTTCTCGCAAGAGTTGTAGCACTAATCTCAGATGCTCTTCATGCTCGGCATCATTACGGGAGTAAATTAAGATATCATCAATAAAGACTACAACAAACTTATCCAAGAAAGACTTGAAGACTCGGTTCATCATATCCATAAATGCAGCAGGGGCATTTGTCAAACCAAAAGACATGACAGTAAACTCATAATACCCATACCGAGTTCTAAAAGCTGTCTTAGAGATATCCTCGGCCTTCACCTTCAACTGGTGGTAACCGGACTGAAGATCAATCTTAGAAAAGACACACGCACCTTGTAATTGATCGAACAAATCATCAATACGTGGGAGGGAATATCTATTCTTGATGGTCACTTTGTTCAGTTCCCGATAATCTACACATAACCTAAGTGAACCATCATTCTTCTTCACAAATAATACTGGCGCTCCCCAAGGTGATACACTGGGTCGAATAAAACTTTTATCCATAAGATCCTGCAGTTGCGCCTTCAACTCTCGCTATTCAGCTGGTGCCATTCTATAGGGTGTCTTCGAGATTGGCGCGGTTCCTGGTACCACATCAATCACGAATTCAATCTTCCTATCAGGAGGCATCGAGGATAGCTCGGAAGAAAAAACATCCGAAAACTCACGGACAATAGGAATATCCTCGAGTCCTGGTATAACAGTAGGCACCTCAGTCACTGTTGCTAAATAGGCCATACATTCTCTACTCATCATCTGTCTGGCTTTAGATGAAGATATCGTCCCTGCGAACAGTGAACTTCTACATCCTTTAAAAATGAACTCCTCATGTCCAGGCTCACGAAAGATCACCGTCTTGGTCCTACAATCGATTGTCGCGAAATAACGAGACAACCAATCCATGCCAAGGATTATATCAAAATCTTGCAACTGCTTCAATACCAATAAATCGGCAGGCATGATCCAAGGCCCTAATTGCACAGGACATGCCCAACAACCCTCCGTCACCTGCAAGCAATGGTCGGGTACCCGCACCTCCTGTGTCTGGGGTAACGACCCTATCTCTAAACCATGATGCAATGCAAATGCTCTACTAACAAAGGAATGTGATGCACCAGTATCAAATAAAGTGCGTGATCTAATGCCACAAATCAAAATAATACCTGCTACCACACGATCAGCTATCGAGGCGTCCTCAATTTGTGCGGCATAGACTCGGCCGCTCGCCTGTGGCTGGCGTCGATCTGGCTGTCGTGGCATAGAGAATCGATCCGTCTGACTAAACACCGGGAAGCTCCAGATACTTGCGGTGGGGAGAAAGGAACAGACGCCATAGATGGAGCTGCGGCTACTAATCTGGGACAAGTCCTCCTCACATGTCCCAGCTGTCCACACTCATAACATCGACCCTCACGTCGATCACAAAGACTAGGCCAATGAGGTCTTCCACAGATCACACACCTGGGAGATCCCTTCTGCTGTTGTCGCTGCTGGCGAAATCCTCCAGACTGTTGTCGGCTAGAAGATCCACGTCCCTAGAAACGCGATCGTGGTGGAGGTCTTGGCGGCCGTCTGCTGCTCGACTGCCCTCCATCATCAGGTGCTGGGCGCTTCCTCTCCTGACCCAGAGCTGGGTCCACAAGCTGCCCCTTAGTCACAAATGTCCATTGCTCTACCCACAGAGACTGCTCAATAGTCGCATCCAAAGTCTGAAGTCTCTGAGAGTGAACAAAAGAAAAAATCTCTTGTCTCAAACCCTTCTCATAGAGATAGACCTTCTGTATTTCATCTCTTGCAGCAGTAGGTACACAATTAAGCAATCTAGTAAACTCTCTAGCATACTCCTGCACAGAACGATTTTCCTGCTTCAGATTCTTCAGATCCTCCTCTATCTTCACCTTCACACTACTTGGAAAATAAGCTCCATACATAATCCCGCAAAACTCGCTCCAAGTCATCTGCAGAGGATTCAAGGACCTATGATCACGAGTCCTTCTTCACCAAACATGAGCATCACCAGCCAGACAATGGACTGCCATATGCACCTGCTCCCGTGCTGGTACAAAAAGATCCTCAAATAATTTTTTCATCTCACAAATCCAAGCTTCTACCACCCACGGTTCTATACTACTACCATTAAATCGTGGTGGATCTAATCTACAGAAGCGAGCCAATCTATCTGCCATCCGCTCCTGCTCTTCCTCAGAAAGCACTTGACTTGGCTGTGTACTCTCTTCCCTGGGTTGAGATGTAGCTGGAATGGTCGCAGCCTGAGGTTCCATAGTTCGAGGCTTAGTACTTTGCTGCTGTGCGAAAATATCGCACATCTTCTTCAATAAGACACTCTGCTGCCTACCCACTGCAGCTATATCAGCTAGCTGCTCCTGCAAATCGGGTCGTACACTAGGTCCCGACTGCTCTGGCATCTCCGAAGGCGTCGGATGCGCTCGCGTCGATGGTCGATCACGACGTCGAGGACGCATTATAATCACCTGCAACAAAATACCCATTTAGACAACAAACAATCACTCGACCCAATCTAGCGAAAGTCTAGAAGGACATTCCTTCTCTTTTCAAATTATTATGTCGTCTGCAGCCATCCTCCATCAACGCCACATGACGGGTCAGCATGGAGCAGTGCTCCTCTGCCTTCGCAGTGGAATCCTCAACTAGGCTTAGGCGGTCCTCGAGCGAGGCGGACTCTCTCGCCAGAGCCCGTGGCTCCTTGCTTTTACCGCGCTTGCCACCTCCTCTATGTTCAGGCACCTCAACGACGGGGGCTTCCGACGTCGACATAGCTTCCCAGCGATGAACTCGCTCTGATACCAACTGTCACGGACTTAAACGATTTCGCTCATCTAGCCCGTGCGGCGCTCGCCTTCCTTCGCGAAGTGAGCAAGCCTGCCTCTCATCTCGCTAGTTAGGACCTACTTGCCTTAGACTAAGTTAGAGAGAGTTTGAAGAAAGCTCTTCTATTACTTGAGTAGAGGAGATTACAAATGAGGATTCTAAGTTGAGGGGGTGGAGGCTACATCTATTTAAAGGCCACTCGCCGTCCAAAGAGCAAATAGAAAGGTGCAAAGTGGCACAAAGTTACAAGCCAAAAGGGGAGGTTACGAGCTCCCAAGAGTCCTAATAAATACATCTTCTAGAGGCCTAGAAACTCTAAGTGACCCTTCGGCATCCGCACCATCAGCCTCGAGATCCGTAGAGATGCTTCTAGAAGACTTAGGCAAAACCTCCGACAAAAATCCCCTTTGGAGTTTGAGCGATTTGCAAAGAAGATTCTTGGAGAAAATTTTTAAGTCCTGACATGCTGCTAGGTTCTAGTACCACCATATCAGGCTAAAAAATATAGGCTGGTTTCAAAACCTCTAACAAGATTCTGTAGAATTCGAACTCCTAATTACTTAAGTTGGTGTCAGGTTCTGGAGTCTCTTTCTTATGTTTTAGAATATGACTCTAGAAATAGTGATTTCAGAATTCTCATGGTATTACATCACTTACTTCCTTGAAAAGAAGTTTCATCTATGAAATTTAAATATATGTCATCCCAAGCAACATTGATTTTGCTAAATTCTCGAATTTAGAAGCTAACTTTGTTGGTTCATCTTTAAGAAAGTGGTCCTTGATCAATGATCTTTTCCCAAATTGCCACCAAACCTTCAGGGCGTCACTCAAACGTCTCAATTAGTAAAGTCTACACTAGAGTCAATACTTAGTATTTGATGTTCTACTCACATATCAATTATATTAATGCATCATCAAACTGATCTAATCATCTGTCCTAACAAGGAAGAGCCATAAGCAACCATACTCAATATACTATCTAGAAGGAGACCTGGGCAAATACTAATGCCTTATCTAGGAAAAGACTTGGGCGACTAAAACTCGAACACTCTGGACATTACTTGGTCATCCGAAGGACTGGCTTAAGCTTGCTATTGTGGACAGAGTTGGGACTAGTTACCCAATTGCCACTACATGGGCAGAGCTAGGACAGATTATCTAGTTGCTGCCTTCACACTTGGGAAGTTGCAACTACATACTCTGGTGACTTCGGTTGACAACTAAAGCCTTCAACCCAGCTCTAGCCTATCGATGCCACCTTCTTTGACCTGTTCCATCTAAACTCAACAAGATTGCCTTAAGTGCTACAATCTTGCTCTTGAGTCCATGAATGCTGCACTCCACTATGCAAGCTCAATCTCTCCCATGGCCTTCGGTAACCATTTGTGAGGCCTACACAATCTATCCTTCAAACACGTGCATGTTACTCCGAGTGATTAGTGCTTCCATTGCTTGTTCAAAGGACAGCTTTGTCATGCCCCAGATTATAGCGGAAGTCTGGTTACGTCAACAAACTCGCCGCATACACAATGATACATCTCATACATACGAAGCGTCAACAAAACCTATTCAAAAAAGATTACTAAAATCCAACAACAGTAGGTATCAAAGTAGAATAAAAACTATATACTATAGCAATACTATAAATATACAATCATCACCAAATTCTAAAAATGGTACAATATCTCTGGCCACTCCAAACCTCAAAATATCGTACAGATTATTATATACACTGATAGGTGGTCCAGCTACACACATAAAAAGGATAGAAGATGCTAACTATATGTGATCCCCTTACCTCGATCGGTCACTGGTGCTGAAGGTTCTGAAATAAAATATTAATAAAGAGGGTATGTGTCACGCCCCGTGTTACCTCTTTCCAGGCACATCAACAGACCCGCCGTATACACAGTAATAAAACTGAGCATACGAAGCGAAAACAACATCCACTAACAGCTAAAGGTATCAAAAGTAATAGAGCTACTATATAATTAATAAGTTCACTATACATACATACATCAATCCACAACCAAAATATACATCACCGTCAAACTCCAACAACCACCGTATGTACAGACTCATGGGATCATCTACCAAAATGGGGTATACCTCTAGCCAAATGTCCGGGGATCAGATCTACCCGACGGTCTCCTTTCCGCGATCAGAATGCACAACCGGAGAAGAAGACTCTGCAAAAAGATGTCAACAACGGGTGTGAGAACTACAATCAAACAAGTAGTCCTCAGTGGATACCGCCACCAGCGTCAGCGGTCTGCCTACTAAGTCCTCGATCTCAAGATATATAGAGAGCAATAAAGAAAGTAGAAGATAAACTACCACTACTATGCACAATGCTCAAACTGTCAATATGAGGATCAATGATCTGAACATAACACATCAAACGAGGACTATCATAAATCCATAATATCATACCTGCGGCCTGAACATCACGCTCTACCCGTAGGGAGCCAACTAGTACAGGCATGAACCCTCTGTACTACACATAACCCAACTCCGGAGTGGTACTCGTGGGAGCGACCCAACCGAGTATAATATCACAACACATATCATCGCCAAGCACCCACAGGTATATGATCAAAATGGGTCAATCTGAATTCACAGAAGAATCTCACGTGCCCTCGGCACCTCAAATGCATAATCAACAAGTATGACCCAATCAACTGATCAATGCTCAAGTGCTCACAAACAACTCAACTCTACCGCAAAGAGGAGGTATAATCAACATAGCACGAGCCACAATAAGATCACCTATACTAGTATGTACAACAACTAATACAATGAATATCAACAGGATAGGTGTAGGCCAAATCATGCATCAAGAACATAATGAAATCATGCTTGCTATCAGATATCACTATCTCACCTATGATCATATTACACACATGCAAGCAGTAAATCAGTCTCAACCTAAACATGTCATATCTAACATAATCTCAGCAATATCATGTCATGCTAACATGAGAATAAGCACTTAGGAGGAAATCCACTGAATCTGGTAAACATCAACCCACCTCAAATGCTAATCCAACCACGGTGGAAATCAACTACAATCTCAGATCCAACTCTCCAGAATATATACCAAGCTCAAGCAGTACTCCAATCTGAATATACCACCGAATAGACTGCCAACTTCAACAGAATGAGTAATCAGAACCAGATCAGAACAACACAGTAGAAGAGAGCAAGCTAGATCATCACTAATGCCAACACATGGCCCTTACTCTAACTTTCTCTCTCTAGAAAATGGAACATGAAGTGGGAATGTGGCTCAAAACAATCAGGGGGCTCACCTATTTATAGGCTCCAAATTCTCACTTTCGGTAGCCCGAATTCTCTCTTCCGGGCGTCCGAAAATCGTCTATGCCAGGTGTCAGCTGGCGGCCAGGCGGCTCGGCGGTGGGGCAGCGCTCCTCCGGCGGTCGACACGTGTCCTGCAACACGACACGTGTTAGTCCACGTCACAACTCAATTCGGATCCACAATCCGGTCGTCCGAAACATGCGTCCAGATCCCAAAGACATCCGGATCCATCCAAAATCAATCCATCGGCTCCAAAATATTCGGGCGTCCACTTTCCCAGATTCGAGCACCCTAAATGTCCCAAGCCCAGTAACGTCTCAAAATGCCAAGTATTACAGCATGAGAACTATAATTAATAGTTTTCGGTGGGTACGGTCGATAACGCAAATGATCTACACCACTAAGTCCATAAGAGGCAGAAATAGTAAATAACTAAAGCAGTACAAATGAATAGGTACTAATATGAATAATTGGTTAAAATAACTACTACTATCATGCCTCTATAATATAACTGAAAACTGTAAATCATGTATTTCATGCATTAATTAGATATTGGATAAAATAATACAACAATACCTAATCATAGTGACTGACTCAATAGCCAGGTCTAGCCTGCACCGTCTCGCGTCCAGCACCTACCTATAGTGGTCCGCTACCACACAGGCTACTGTCTGGCCTATACCATAATAACATCTCATAACCTAACCTCCAGAGTGGCACTCGCGGGTCGCTACCCCAACCAAGTATAGTATCACTGTCAAATTCAAAATAGCATGTAGGCTGTAGTTAAATGCGATGATCAAACAGATCATGATAATGCTGCCATAGTGTCCCAAATATGGCTACAGTCTCACACTATCTATCACTCTCTATTGGCCTCCAAGGCAATATCATATAATACTAATATTGAAAAATATGCATGTTTCAACATACTCTACAGGTAGGTGTCAAAAATACCATTTTATCTCAATTTTGTCAACAGTTCATTTCATTGGCTAAACACCAATAATATGGACATAAAAGTAACGTCTGCTAATTTTGACAACACGGAACCCACTTATATCGCAAACCCAAGGAACAAAACGATAGTCGGGATAGTGAGATGGTACGCTGCTGCTCTCCTAGCCTGAACGATAGACACAACACCCCAAAGTGACTTGAAAAATCCCTCGTCAAAATTACACCGAAATCAGCTCCTAAAATATATAAAAATCAGTTTCTAACTCTCAGTTTCTATGAAAATCCACCAAAAGAGTCTAAACGTAAAAAATAATCATATAATGACACTAACCCCGACGTTGAAACATCGAAAAAAATCATAAATGCGCGCACGCTTGACTCGCTCGCTTGAAAACCAAGCTTGCCTCTCTCTTTTTTTCGTGCTCAATCTCTCTCTTTCTCTATCATAAATCTTCAAGGTGAAGGAATGGAGTGGATAAGCTTGGAACCTCAGGTGCCTATGTGCCCACTAAAAAATAATAGCAAAAATGCCAATAGGTCCCTCAAAAATCAAGTATTTCAACTTTAGTCCCTCACAAGCTAAATCTTGAGTTTTTAGTCCGTTTTTGCATCTATTCCACACCAAAACATCCCCAACTCAGTCAAGCACTATAGAAAAATGCTGACTAAAAATTCATACCGCAACCTTGCCTATTTGCTAAAGTCTAGTATATCATATCCTCCCCTCATTTAAAAGTTTCATTCTCGAAACTTAAAATATATCTCAAGTTGGCTGCTCAAATAAATAGGGATAAGATTCGTACAATGCATCCTTAAGCTCCCATGTCGCTCTCGCTCCTCCCGGTGACTCCATAATACCTGCATATAAAGAATCACTCAGTTTTGCAATTCTTTAACTTCGTGCCAGAATTCGAACCGGACACTCAACATAGCTTATCTCCTCACTTACTTCCAGTGGAATATATTTCATCAAGGCTGAGATATGAAACACATCATGTACACTGCTAAACTCGGCGGTAAGGCTAACCGATATGCAACAAGCCCAAGTCGCTCGAGTATTTCAAAAGGCTCAATGAATCGTGGACTAAGCTTTCCACGCATTCCAAATCTCTTTATCACTTTAGATGGCGAGACTTTGAGAAATACATGATCTCCAACCTGAAACTCTAAGTCTCGACGTCGTGTGTCAATATAGCTTTTCTGTCGACTGTGGGCAGTCTGCAAATGTTGTTGGGCAATTCTAACCTCTTCTTCTATTTCTACTAAAATATTTAGACTCAAAACTTTTCTCTCACCCACTTCACTCTAATGTAGTGGCGATTGACATTTTCTTTCATATAATGCCTCAATTGGAGCCATTCTGATATTTGCTTGATAATTATTATTATATGCTAATTCCGTCATTACCAAATATCGATACCATCCACTACCATACTCGAGGACACATGCTCTCAACATACCCTCTAGTATCTGAATTGTCCTCTCGGACAGTCCATTGGTCTGCGGGTGAAAAGTTGTACTGAAGTGTAACTGAGTCCCCAAGTTGTCTGTAAGGCTCTCCAAAAACGTGCTACAAATCTCGGATCTCGATCTGACACTACAGAAGAAAGAACTCCATGTAGTCTTATAATCTCATCTAGATATATCTGAGTAAGCTTCTCTCTAGACCATATCACTTGAACTGATATGAAATGAGCAGATTTAGTCAATCTATCTACTATCACCCAGATCGCAGCATATCCATCATGTGATCTTGGTAAGCCAGTTGCAAAATTCATAGTGATATTGTCCCATTTTTATCTAGGAATTAAAAGATTTTGCAGTCTGTCATCAGGTACCCAATATTTTGCATTTAGTTGCTGACAGACCAAACACTGTGATACAACTCTACCAATATCTCTTTTCATATCATTCCACCAATAATATGTTTTTAAATCCTTATACATTTTCATTCCTCCAGAATGTACAGTATTGGGGAAACTATGTACTTCCTTCAAAATCTCCTCACGGATCTCAGCATCCATAGGTACACATAAACGATCCTGAAATCTCAATATTCTTGAGGCATCAACACTAAACTCCTTCACTTGTCCAGTCTCTAATTTTGTCCAAACTTTTTGCTATATGCGTGTCAACACTTTGAAAATCCTTTCTATTAGAGTAGATTGCAAGACCATAGCCATACGTTTGCAGAAACTCTAGGAAATGCAACCTCCAATTCTAACTGCCTCATCTCCTCTAGCAATGGCTCCCGACTAGTAATCATCATACTCAAATTCTGCACTGATTTACGGCTTAATACATCTACCACTATATAAGCCATATCGGGATGATAAAGTATTGTTATATCATAATCCTTCAATAATTCTAACCGCCGATATTATCTCAAATTCGACTCTTTTTAAGTAAACAAATACTTGAGACTTTTGTGCTCAGTATAGATTTCACAATGTTCTCCATAAAGATAATAGCACCAAAGTTTTAATGTAAAAATCACGGCAACTAACTCCAAATCATGAGTAGGATAATTTTTATCATATTCTTTCAACTATCTAGAAGTATAGGCAATTACCCTATCATTATGTATCAATACACAATCCAATCCACTCCGTGATGCATCACTATAAATAACAAATCCCTCACTCATAACAGGAAGGGCTAGGATAGAAGCTGGCATCAATCTATTTTTCAATTCTTTAAAGTTTCTTTGGCAATCCTCACTCTAAATATACTTAATTTCTTTTCGAGTCAGTTGAGTGAGGGGTGTATAAAGCTTCGCAAAATCTTTTACAAACCGACGATAATAACCAGTCAATCTCAGAAAACTCCGCACCTCAGAAACACTCGTCGATCTAGGCCAATTTCGAATTGCTTCAATTTTTTGGGTTAATTGCAATCCTAGCAGCTGAAATCATATGCCCAAGAAAAGCAATCTCCCGTAACCAGAGGTCGCACTTTTTCAGTTTAGTATAAATTTTTTTTCCTCAAAAATCTATAATACGATCCTCAAATGTTCCTCATGTTCAGCTATACTTCAGGAATATATCAAGATATCATCAATAAATACCACCACAAATCTATCCAAAAATAACTGCATCCGATTCATTATATCCATAAACATGGATGGAGCATTTTGTTAATCCAAATGGCATTACTGTAAATTCGTAATGCCCGTACCACGTTGTAAATGTCATTTTAGAAACATCCTCAGGTTTAACCTTCAATTGATGATACACTGACTACAAATCTGTCTTGAAGTACACACAAGATTCTTACAATTAATCAAACAAATCATCAATGTACGGCAATGGATACTTATTCTTAGTAGTCACCTTATTCAATTCTCGATAATCTACATATAGTCTCAGTGACCTATTTTTCTTCTTTACAAATAATACTGGCGCTCTCCAAGGTGACATACTGGTCAAATAAATTCTTTCTCTAATAAATCCTGCAGTTGTGCTTTTTAACTCCCGCAATTCTGTTGGAGCCATTTTGTAAGGTGCCTTTGAAATTGGCACAGTTCCTAGGACTACGTCAATCACAAACTTTATCTCACTATCGGGCGGTATGCTAGAAAACTCAGAGAAAACATATTTGGGAACTCTCGAACAATATGAATGTCCTCAAGTTTCGGCGATGTCATAGGGACTTCCACTACTACTGCTAAAAAGGCTACACATCAACGGTTCATTAACTATTTTGCCTTTGATGTAGAAATCATCATGGCAAACAAAGTACTCTGACAACACCTATACACGTACTCCTCTTAACCTGACTCGCGAAATATCACTGTCCTATCCCCATAATTAATCGTTGCATAATAGTAACCAACCAATCCATTCCTAACACAACATCAAAGTCCTACAACTGTTTCAAGATTAATAGGTCTACAGGTATAATCCACTGTCTTAACTGCACTAGACATGACATGCAACACTCTTCCATATGTAACGTACGATCAGGAATATGAACCTCATGTACATGCTATCATATCTCTATCTCTAGTCCATGCAGTAATGTGAATGCTCAACTAATAAAAGAATGAGATGCTCCTATATCAAATAATACTCAAGCTCTAATGTCTGCAATCAAAATAATACCTGCAACCATCCTGCCAGTTGTTGATGCATCCTCCACCAGTGCAGCGTAGACACACCCACTCGGTGCATGGGACTACCTCTCAGTCGAGCGTGGGGCTCAAGCTCGATCAATAGGAATATATGCTGGTAGAGCTCCTGATGTTTGTCTCAGGGTGGAAGGGGAAGAAGCTAGCGATGGGGCTGGAGTGGTACCGCAGGGACACACTGCCCAAACATGCCATATCTGCCTACAACAAAAACATCTACTAGCTCGCTGAGCACGCATATGAGATAAGTCTGGCACACCACAAATCACACATTCTCTTGTCGTCATTGCTACTGCTGTGGTCCCTTAGACCTCCGTCTCGCAAAGGACCCATGGCCCTGAAAGCGAGATCGTAAATATTTTGGCGGTCTCCTCGAACTAGACTGCTCCCTACTACTCTCTGCTGGTCTCTTCTTCTCATTCTCCCTTTCCCACATCTCTGTCTGCTTCTTTATTACTATCGCACCCCTCTCAACCCATAAAGCCACCTCAATCACCTCATCCAAAGTCCAAAGATACTGCGCCTGTACAAACTAATAGATCTCTAGTTGCAGTTCTCTATCAAATAAATATACCTTATGCCGCTCATCTCGTGTTGCGAAGGGTGCACAGTTTAGAACCCGAACAAACTCCCTCGCATACTCCTGTATAGATCAATCTCCCTCTCTCATTTTTTTTAGATCATCTTCAAGTTTTTTTTTTCACACTATCATAAAAATAGGCCCCATATAACATCCCTTGAAATTTCTCCCAATTTAGACTCTCATATCTATCTTTATATGCCATCAACCGCCAGAAATGAGCATCTCCCTCAAGACAATGCATTGCTAAATGTACTCTATCCCTTCCTGAAATGTACAGATTCTCAAAGAGCTTTTCCAAAACTCTTACCTAAGCCTCCACTACCCATGGCTCTATACTACAACTATTGAACCTAGGCAGATCAAATCTCCTAAACTCAACCAACCTCACACGTGCTCTCTCCTGCTCTGCCACTGACATCTTATGTATGCTCTCTGTCATCACCCAGTCTGTCTCAGTCTCTCAATAACAGTCTCTGCTGGAGGTACCACTACTCTAGGTACATCTATCAGAACACTCAATGGTGGAGCATCCTGTACTAACCTCTGCTGTGAAGTACTGACCTGTTGTGCTAACAACTCACATAATCTCCCCATCATCCCTGTCATCCCAGCCATCTGCTCTCGAAGCTCCCATATCTCACTAGAACCACCCTGACCCTGCTCCTCTTGCTGTATTGGGGCAGATCCTGTAGGTAACTGTGATTGATGCTCTATCCTGATCACCTAAAATCAAATTATTGATTAGTTACACTAAATCTCGCAACTCGACCCAATCAAATAAAAGTCTAGAAGAACATCCATTTTTCTCTGTGATATTATGTTGTCTGCAGCCAATATAATTATTTAGAAGGAAACAACACATCTCCTTCAATCACTCTTCAACTTTCTCTAAGGAGTTTGCATAATCCATACTGTAATCTTGCTTATTTGCTAAGGTGTAGTATATCACAAGCTTTATGCCTTGCTTTGCAATGAAAGTCACTACCACTGTTTGCCTTATATGATGATCAATATCACAATTGCCCAATTCCATAAGAACTTCAATATGTAACCGGTCATTCTATTAGCCCTCTCACACTAAAAGAGACAAATAACCCATCAGGCGATCCTTGATCTCCTTAGCTTAATAGCCTGCCTAAGTGCTATTGCCAATGAACTCTTTCTGTCTAGCCTTCCAGTTTGGGCATCACAAAGCAAACTTTCGGCCAAGTGCATTCACCTCAATTTACTCACTTCAATGGTCATCATCTTTATTCCATTGTGTTTTGAGGCAAATTGCAACCCTAACGTGCTCCTTCGCTCAAAGTTGCAAGCACCTCCAAGTGACCCAAGCACTTAGGCAACTGCAAAATCGAGTTTCGGGGCAACTCCAATGAGCCTTCCTGCCTAAACCACATAGGCACAAACAATCAACCTTGTCCACGAGTAGGCTGTGGTTCGGCATCTATGCTAATTATCGAAGCAATGGGTCGTCCAACATTAAGCTATGCACGACCATGAACATTTGAGATGCAAACGATTGCATAGTCCTAATTTCGAATTAAGACTATAATCTATATTTTCATTAGTAAAATAAGAAAAGTAATATTAAGGAGCTACCAAGCAAGAAGGTTATACTCACATCGGGTTGTGCACCATAGTCTTGTTTGGCCATGGGGTAAACTAGACCACCCACCCCTTGGGCTAATGCAAGGAGGAGGGCCCCCGATGCTGTTGACAAAGTGGCCCCCATATTCTGATGAGGGTCCAAGGATATTGATGCTATAGAATGAGGTAGAGACGGTCTGCTCGGGTACTCGGAATGTATATGGCTTGGCGGGCGGTCCTGATTAGCGGTGGAAACAAGTCGATGCTTGAGCGAGCTTGCCTTAGCTCAAGCTTGGCTCGAAATTAATTTCGGACCCAAATTTAGGCTCAAGCTCGATTTGAAATTAATTCGAGCCGAGCTCGAGTGAGCCTAATTTCGAGTCGAGCAGAGCTCGAGTCCTAAACGAGCCGCTTGAAATTCTTAATATCATGCAATCCATAGTTTATTTTTTATAAAATATTATGTAAATTTAACACAAAAAAGTCTAATAGTTTAACATATAAAATAAATGCATGAAATACGGTATTATAATATTAAAAAATTTAGGAAAAGCAACTCTACAAGCAAGTAAAAGAGAAAGAGAGTAATTAGAGTAGGGTTTTGCAGGTTTGGTTTTGTGGGCCAGCATATATGCCCAATAATCTAAACTTTAGAAACATATAATTAAAATATATAATATATATTATTATATATAATTAAAATACATATTATATATAATTATATATATATATTTAATATATATATTTAATATATATATATATAGTCCAATATGGTGCTTCCGGAAGTATAAAAGAGTTGGCGCTTCTAAGATTTTAACCCTTGGATCAACTTCTTTGATCATTTCTAACTCTTGAATTAATATTATTCCCCTAGGGGGACCACTCAACCCTACAGAGATTGATCCAAGGGGTAGAAAGTCGGAAACATCAAGTCATTTATACTTCAGAAAATATAGTAGCTACTATCTCTCTGTATATATAGCCTAGGGCTACTATACTCTTCTGAGTCTGGACCCCTTTATACTTATAAATTTTTGGCCATTGGATGAAGAGATGTGTGGTTAGGATAATAGTGGTCCCCTAGAATTGAGTGAGTAGTTGGTTGAATAGTATGATCTAACTGGTGAAAATGATCGAAGGGGTAGATCTAACGACTGAAAATTTATAACTACAAAGAGGTCCATACTCATAAGAGTATAATAGCCGGACACACACACACACTCTCTCTATATATATATATATATATTCGAGCTTTTCGAGCCTAAGTCGAACGAGCCCGATAATACTCAAGCTTGGCTTGAAATAAATTTTGAGCTTATTTATTTGTTTAAGCTCGTCTCATTTAATTTCGAGTCGAGCTCGAGCGAGCCGAATTTCGAGCCGAACGCGAGTCGAACACTAGTCGGCTCGCTCGTTTGCCAGCCCTAGTCCTGATAACACCTCCTAGTGTGTTGGGGGTTACTGACGCATCTTATGGGGTCCTCTGTAGATCATACATATGCCTCAAGGGTGCTATTGGCTATAGTGATGTAAACTCTGAGCATCGGAATGCGAGCGGATGTATTTCAGCAATTTCTTGTAGCTAGACGGGCCGCCTAGATCTTCAAAAATTTGTCGCGTCTTTTTTTTGCATTGTTAGAAGCCTTTCATTCCTCCCGAGCAACAACAACTCCCCTTTTCATTAGGAAGGCCCTCTTTATGACCTTCCGGTAGGTTTGCAGATTGTAAGACTGCACCAATCTATAAGTATTTGGTGGAAACCATCCTGTCCTTGAAACTTCGAGCCTTGTGTCTCTCGCCCTGGATGACATAGGGGATGTAGTTCATGATAGGAAAGAATTTCTGCTCGTACTCTAGTATGATCTTGTTTCCTTAATGGAGCTTCTTAAAATTCTTCTCAACTGCCGCTTAATACTCTCTGGAAAAACACCTAGAACAACATTTCTTGAAATCTTTTCCGCGTCAGACGGGTAGAGTGGATATGTCGGCCGACCCTAACCAATTATCACTAGTGGTAGGCTACCTTGGCCAAAAAGTGCACGGCCAAATAATCCAACCCATTATAAATTGCTACTGCTACCCGAATAAGGTCGGGGATCAAAACTTGTTATTATGAATGCACGGGTTGGATCTCATGTCTTTAAGATATCCTCCCATAGTACTTAAAAAGAAAATAAAAAAAATGAATAGAGTCGCCTGAACTTTGGCTCTTTTGATAATTATGTTCCGCAAACTTTATCAAATAGTTGAATAGGCCCTTCTTCTGAAGTGAACTTACTAATTACATCGTCGTTTTTATCCAATGTTGTGCACATAATCCTGTAAGATTTCAAAATATAAAGAAATCTATTTTTTTTTTCCAATTGTGATACTTAAGCATGACAATTGAAAAATATATTGAACTGAACTTTAATTTTTATCATTTCTTTTACATGTTAGAGTACAATTTTTTTTTTGTGTGTGTGTCGTAGCTTTATAAATCTATGTATAGAATGTAAGACCAAAATGATTGCATAATTAATAACTCTAATTGCACAGAGCAGTTTAGTCAACTATTTGATAAAATTTAAGAGGTCTAATTATAAAAATTAAAAGTTCGGGTGGCTATTTACAAATTAGCCAAGGGGGCGTTTTGTGTAGTACACTGAACTTTTGCAAATTGCGGAGTTCTAGTATGAGAATAGTGGCTTGTACTATTCTGGAGTTTTGGGTTGAGTTTGGTGAGCTTTGAGGTGTTTTCGTGGCTTAAAAAGGGCGAAAACGGACTCCGGAGAGCAAATTCTGCATAAAGTGCAGAATTTGTACTGCATTCGGGTACTGAAATTTGGCATACCGGAATGCACTGCATTCGGGTACTGGAATTGGCATACCGGAATGCACTGCATTCGGGTACTGGAATTGGCATACCGGAATGCACTGCATTCGGGTACTGGAATTGGCATACCGGAATGCACTGCATACCGGTACTGGAATTGGCATACCGGTATGTGACTGCGCAGTTTGCTGGCTGAGGCTCGGATTTTGCAAATTTTGCATAGTATACCGGTATACACATGCGCATACCGGTATACAATGCTGCAGAATGCATTTTTGTGCAGTTTTGCAATTTTGGCTTTGTGAGGGGCCTAGTTGGATTTTGTGCATTGGGTTTAAGTACCCTTTCACCCTCTTTCTCAGCCATTGTTGGCTGAGGCTTGGGAGATGAAGGAGGTAGGTTTTCTCTCTCTCTCTCTCTAGATTTTCTTGCTCCCAAATCCTAGAAAAGTGGTTTTGATCTCTTTTTCCTCCATTTTCTTCATGGAGGAGTGCTTCTAGGCCTTGTGGGGAGCTCGGGATGGAGGAGAGGAACTTGTTTGTGGGCTTAGCTTCAACCTAGCATGCTTGAGCTTGGTTGAGAGCTTGATTTGAGGTTGGATTTGATGATCTCTAACCTCCAATGGGACTTAGAACAAGTTTTACTTGCTCAAGGGTATGAGAAGCTCGGGGGACAACTTCGTTTCGAAGTACTGCGAGGTTTCGACGGGTATCCGGTGGGTCTGACCTCACCGAAATGGGTGAACTCCCCCTATGTCTCCTATCTTGTTATAGGATTAATTAGATGCATAATTATGTTAATTATGGCATAATGATAATTGTGATTGCATGAGACATGCAAGTTGTTTATGAAAAATGCATATTTCATATAGTATGGCATTATGAGAATATCATGCATACTAGGGTATTTGCACTAATAGTGTATTGATGCATTAGGAAATGCTAATTAAGTTATGCATGATTGAAATGAGCATCATTTGAGACACTACTTGAGTAGTGGATTAGTGAATTCTCTTTGCATACTAAAGTATGCTTGTATGGAGAAAAGAGAAGATATGACAAGTGTTTGTTGCACCTCAACTAGGTGAGCAACTGTGACGGGCATTGTTGGCCTTGGACTCGACCTTTTGGTCGTGGTTTGATTCCATGTTTAAGAACATGAGGAATGAAATTCCAGTTGCATTTGATAATTATAATCGGTTAAACATGAGTCCATGTGGTTAGTTAAATACTTGCATGGATAGGGTTTGGTTGGCATTTGTAGAATGCATGGTTTATAGCATTAGAGAATGCATGACATATGGCATCGTAGAATGCATGATTTGGGGCATTTGTAGAATGCATTGTTTTGGCATTAGTGGAATGCATAGTACATGACATTAGAATAATGCATGGTTTATGAACTTAGTAAACAATGAGATGAACGGTTACATGTTAGGGACATGGACATATTGGTAGGGACATACCATCGGACTTTGAGAACAATATGATATTGTTGACTTTTAGCGTCTTGGCTATTGAATGTAGTAAACATGACATGACGTGTTTTTTTGACATAGTGTGAGGGTAAACACTTGTATTTCACTTAGGTGAATAATTAGGTTGACATTTTGACATAATGTTAGATCCTTGAACATTGGTTGGCTATTCCATATTTTTAGACATGATGAACGTGACACTTATGCAGTTGATTATGCTTGTTGGCCATTTGTGCTCATTCGCACATGCTTGTGAGGGTCGCTCCCTACAAGCCGGCACTCCGGAGTTAGCCTTGCGACCTTGGTCGCCCGTGCAGGTTTGGGCGCCGAAGTGGATCGCCGTTGGGGGAGTGTCTCATTCTAGCGAGAATGTTGACTACCACGGGGCCATTAGGCACGGCACAAGCCGGGACGTTACCTTGTGTAAGTCCCTTGTGGATTGGGTAAAAGCTAAGTAAACTGGACATAGTATATTGGTTGCTTGATGCATATAGTTGTAGTGTATGGACATAGTAGTGAGTCGCACATTGTGGCATTACTTAGCTTGACACTGTTGGGGTGCATTCATTGTAGTTGGACATATTAGTTAGTCACTACATATATTGACATCCATAATAGCATTAGACCTATACTCATGATGATTAGTATAGAAGCATGATATTATGATGATAAGAATAGAAAGATTCTTTTTAACCTATAAACATGGCATTAATTTGACATGCATGTAAATTGTATAAATAAATGTGGAACATATGACATTAGAACATATTCATGTTCATGTAGATGATTTAGTTCATGGAGGCAAGATAGTTGTAGAACTACCTGTTTAGCATTAAATGTTATATGCTTTCTGCTTTATGTTTCTGTTGAAACTATCTTGCCTCAGTTGACCTAGCGGTGTAATTCGCCACTCTCGACGGCTTACCCACTGGGAACTATTGAATAATAGTTCTCATCCCCCTGGGGTTTGTTGTTTTATTTCAGAGCCTTCCGCAGCAGGAAAGGCTTGGGATCGCGGCGAGGGGTTAGCAGCTAGCTAGAGCCTCTACGGTGTTGTCGTTGTAGGCATACCATGTTGTCCTTTCATTGTATTTTATATGAAAGGTGTATAGATGTTTGGTTGATCTATTGTTGTTAAGATGTATAAATTCGTGTATATCTTGAGATTTTAGTTATGTGGATTTGTTTTAGATGTAGAACTATGTTCTCGCTCTGATTACCTTGTTAGGATGTATTCTTTATCCTTCTTGATGGTTGTTAGCATAGACGCCT
This sequence comes from Puya raimondii, assembly GCA_016920855.1. Classification (NCBI taxonomy): domain Eukaryota; kingdom Viridiplantae; phylum Streptophyta; class Magnoliopsida; order Poales; family Bromeliaceae; genus Puya; species Puya raimondii. The sequence goes on from JABWPP010000050.1 coordinate 128,477,802, forward strand.
TGTGTACATTGTGTTGTTTGAGGTACACGGCGGGTCTGTGCACGTGCCTGGTAGGCTCCCGCGAGGGCCCGGGGCGTGACAGATTATAGTGGTATCAGAGCCTAGGGTTGAGTCATAGTGGACCTAGCAAACCTTAGGCAGGTTGGACGATATGGAATAGGAACGTGAGAGACGGGATCTCTTGTGACATATTGGCGAAAGTATTATGATTGGGTCATTTCTAAAAGCTCCAAACTTGTTGGAGTTAGATCGGAGTGAACCACTTCTATACCCTTGGAGGGTCACGTTGGCGGCCGACAACGTGACATCGGGGAATAGTGGGAGTCCACTTCATTACTTTCGCGTGATTGGGGTTATAGTCTTGTGTGGGGATGCGTTGGCGTGGGGTGTTTCACCTGCGCCTGTTTTGCTTGTTGCAGCTTGAGTGGTAATCGACGCACTCGATGGCGGCCGAGGCAGCCGAGGCGGGACTTCTGCATCCTCCGGATTTGGTGAGACCCTGAAGTTGAAAGAACAACTGGTAAATTCAGCGAGTGTGGTGGAGCGGCGATCATTATGATGTTACTCCAAGTTGAGGCTTTGCGCCGGCAGACGAGAGGATTAAGCAACTGGAGGATTTGTCAATCCAGTTGGCAGTCGACCTCAAGAAGTGTTATGAGAATGCGGATCGCACCTTGATAAGGACGAGAGACGTGGAGACCGTTGGGACGGCAAAAGAAGCTACTATGAGTGGCAAGATTATTGTAAGAGGACAATCAAGTGATCCAGGAGAAATTGACCTCGAGAAGGTGGACCTTTAGCAGGATGTTAATGGGACGTCAAATCGTCATCGACTATTGTGACGTGTGAGCGGTGGAGCCGCGGGTACCCGATGATACTCTTGGAGTTGGGGCAAGTACTCTCTTCGCGGCCAGGTGGACCGTTTCCAGTTGGAGTGTTTGAGGAGTTTAATGTCGACGATATTGAGATCGACTTCGTGCGGTTGGCACCGGGTGAATGCATGTCTGTTTGACAGGCAGAGGATGATGCAGCGACAATGGAGGTTGTCGCAGCTCGGAGTATTGGAGCTAGCTTGTTGCTTGTTATGATTGTAGCTTTGGTTCGGCTGTTTGCCGAATGCATGGCAGGGAACTTATTCCTTGTTGTTGCAGATTGAGTGGTCCCGAGTGTTTGGGCTTGTGAGTACTGTTCCTGTACTCCGTTAGTTTTGGATGTTTTGTATGCCAACGAAGCGATTGGCTTTATTTGGCTGAAAGCGTATAGTTCTAATTTGAACTTGGGCTGGCTCTTCGGCTATCGGATTGCCGATGAGTGTGTGAGCCGAGCTGTAGTGCTTTGAGATCTTGGACACGAAATAGTGTTTTCAGAGGGCGTGAAAATTTGTTAATTGCGACGATTGTTTCACCTGCCCAAGCCTGGTTGTGGCTGAGTGAGCGCGTGGCCTTTGGGCCGGCACCTTTAGTGAGGGTTGAGAATCCTCAAAGGTGAGGATGTCTCTTGTGAGGGAGTTGCTTGTACAATCCCGGTTGTGTTGTGAGAATTGAAGGCTTGGTCTGGAGACCTCTTTAGCCTTGTGTTTTCTCTTGCGGAGCATAGATCTCATTTGTTTTGTGTGGACGGGTCATTTCGACTGTGAGTCGACCATCGTGAACTCGGTAGGGTCACGATGAAGGATATGCACCCGTAGTAGAGATCGGTTGATCTGTTTGATCAAGCTCCACAAATTTTGGTTTTATTCGAGGGTAGTTGCAAATTGAGTACTACTCTCGTTGGATCGAGTTTGAGTTTGGACCGAGGGTAACTTGTGTACTCGGTGTAGACATTGCGAAATTGTCGTGATGTCGTTCGAGCTGTTGATGCTCTTGTATGTTGTGATGTTTGGCCCTTTTGGGTATCTTGGTCCCTGTGCGCATCGACGACGAGTTGGAAGTCGAGAGGCGATGAAGACCATAAAGATTCCTTGGAACGAGGATTGCAAGTGCTTCAAGTTGAAGACGTGCTGTTTTGGTTGTGAGAACTAGCACCCCTTGGCAGTTGATGCCAAAGTGATTATGATTGGAGATCTCAAGGAAATCAACCATCCATAGTGGATTGAGACAAGCGGATGTGATCGAAGTTCAAACTTTTTAGTTTGATTGGATGTTATGGATATTGGTGGAGAGATTACCTAGTTATCTACTCCCTTTTCTGGACTCACACATTAAGGGATTAAACCTTTTGGGAAGATATGCGTGAGAGGAGTTTCTTGGAACCGTTGGTGTGGTCGATGACCGCCAACCTTGATTACCCCGACGGTAGGCTTTGTGTTTTGTAGTTGTGTTTCTCTCTACGGATTGAGTTGCACTTTGGTGTAAAATAGAAAGGTAGTATTGACCTTTCAGCAAGTGAGAGAATGCAAGAGGAATTGCCAGATTATGATTTGGAAAAGATTGCCGTGACATTTACTTGGAAACTATGGCAATTTTATGTTTAGATAGTGGTGTGAAGTGCACCCAGATCTTATTGTTGGAGATATCTCTATACTCAAGGAATGAGTTGAAGCTGTGAAAACAGGTTAGAGGCTGGTGTACTAGAGATATCAATGAGATGAGTAATATGATGTGATATCTATCCTTTGGATCGGATCACGGGAGTTAGCCTTGATCCCGACTGGTAAATGGTGCAACCGAGATCATGAGTGTTGCGCGAATGAATTCCGGGTGGATTGTCAAAAAGTGTCTTGATGATGGAATTCACAAGTTGCACCTGTGATAGTAGGATTTATGTGATATGCCATGTGAAGGCTATCTACTTGGTATGGATAGAGAATGATTACCGGAGGTTCCGGAATTGAATTGTCTCGCTTCTAAGCTAGACGTGACGACTGTTAAGAGATTGTGAATAGGAGTAACTATTCACTTGAGTTGGATTGAGGAAATTTTCGCACAAGTATACCTTGGTGAATTGTGCGACTGCTTAGAGCGCCTGACTCTATTGCTTTAGACTTTGAGTAACATGGGATGATTCTCGGTGAGAGATATGATTTTGAGCATCGGAATCTGATACATTGAGTGTGATGCTTGATTAAGGAAATCCAAGAGATTTATGTTTGAGGAATCCAAGTTTTAGATTCTTGGGATTGTTTTAGACCCTGAGACTATGGGCTTAGTAGCAGGTGGAGTTGTATCACTTCAGATCTATTGAAGGTATATGAAGTGTGTGGACGCTCCGAGTGAGTATTTGAATTCTACCGGATGGTGGATGACGTTTCTTTAGAGCTGCATGAAGATCTAAACTTCAAGGAGCAGTGGATGTGGATTGGACTTGTGGAATGTAGGAATTCGGGATTATCACTATTCCTACTACAAGATGCTTTGGAGCAACATCTTGGACGCGATGTATGGTATGAGAGCTGGAAGCTTCACTGCGAGGGCGATGTTTTTATCCCCTTGGGTTTACTGTTTGTTGATGGTTGTTGATCCGTAGTTTCGCGGACGAAACACCTTTTTAGGAGGGGAGTATGTAGTACACTGAACTTTTGCAAATTGCGGAGTTCTAGTGTGAGAATAGTGGCTTGTACTATTCTAGAGTTTTGGGTTGAGTTTGGTGAGCTTTGAGGTGTTTTCGTGGCTTAAAAAGGGCGAAAACGGACTCCGGAGAGCAAATTCTGCATAAAGTGCAGAATTTGTACTGCATTCGGGTACTGAAATTTGGCATACCGGAATGCACTGCATTCGGGTACTGGAATTGGCATACCGGAATGCACTGCATTCGGGTACTGGAATTGGCATACCGGAATGCACTGCATACCGGTACTGGAATTGGCATACCGGTATGTGACTGCGCAGTTTGCTGGCTGAGGCTCGGATTTTGCAAATTTTGCATAGTATACCGGTATACACATGCGCATACCGGTATACAATGCTGCAGAATGCATTTTTGTGCAGTTTTGCAATTTTGGCTTTGTGAGGGGCCTAGTTGGATTTTGTGCATTGGGTTTAAGTACCCTTTCACCCTCTTTCTCAGCCATTGTTGGCTGAGGCTTGGGAGATGAAGGAGGTAGGTTTTCTCTCTCTCTCTCTAGATTTTCTTGCTCCCAAATCCTAGAAAAGTGGTTTTGATCTCTTTTTCCTCCATTTTCTTCATGGAGGAGTGCTTCTAGGCCTTGTGGGGAGCTCGGGATGGAGGAGAGGAACTTGTTTGTGGGCTTAGCTTCAACCTAGCATGCTTGAGCTTGGTTGAGAGCTTGATTTGAGATTGGAAGATCTCTAACCTCCAATGGGACTTAGAACAAGTTTTACTTGCTCAAGGGTATGAGAAGCTCGGGGGACAACTTCGTTTCGAAGTACTGCGAGGTTTCGACGGGTATCCGGTGGGTCTGACCTCACCGAAATGGGTGAACTCCCCCTATGTCTCCTATCTTGTTATAGGATTAATTAGATGCATAATTATGTTAATTATGGCATAATGATAATTGTGTGATTGCATGAGACATGCAAGTTGTTTATGAAAAATGCATATTTCATATAGTATGGCATTATGAGAATATCATGCATACTAGGGTATTTGCACTAATAGTGTATTGATGCATTAGGAAATGCTAATTAAGTTATGCATGATTGAAATGAGCATCATTTGAGACACTACTTGAGTAGTGGATTAGTGAATTCTCTTTGCATACTAAAGTATGCTTGTATGGAGAAAAAAGAGAAGATATGACAAGTGTTTGTTGCACCTCAACTAGGTGAGCAACTGTGACGGGCATTGTTGGCCTTGGACTCGACCTTTTGGTCGTGGTTTGATTCCATGTTTAAGAACATGAGGAATGAAATTCCAGTTGCATTTGATAATTATAATCGGTTAAACATGAGTCCATGTGGTTAGTTAAATACTTGCATGGATAGGGTTTGGTTGGCATTTGTAGAATGCATGGTTTATAGCATTAGAGAATGCATGACATATGGCATCGTAGAATGCATGATTTGGGGCATTTGTAGAATGCATTGTTTTGGCATTAGTGGAATGCATAGTACATGACATTAGAATAATGCATGGTTTATGAACTTAGTAAACAATGAGATGAACGGTTACATGTTAGGGACATGGACATATTGGTAGGGACATACCATCGGACTTTGAGAACAATATGATATTGTTGACTTTTAGCGTCTTGGCTATTGAATGTAGTAAACATGACATGACGTGTTTTTTTGACATAGTGTGAGGGTAAACACTTGTATTTCACTTAGGTGAATAATTAGGTTGACATTTTGACATAATGTTAGATCCTTGAACATTGGTTGGCTATTCCATGTTTTTTAGACATGATGAACGTGACACTTATGCAGTTGATTATGCTTGTTGGCCATTTGTGCTCATTCGCACATGCTTGTGAGGGTCGCTCCCTACAAGCCGGCACTCCGGAGTTAGCCTTGCGACCTTGGTCGCCCGTGCAGGTTTGGGCGCCGAAGTGGATCGCCGTTGGGGGGGGGAGTGTCTCATTCTAGCGAGAATGTTGACTACCACGGGGCCATTAGGCACGGCACAAGCCGGGACGTTACCTTGTGTAAGTCCCTTGTGGATTGGGTAAAAGCTAAGTAAATTGGACATAGTATATTGGTTGCTTGATGCATATAGTTGTAGTGTATGGACATAGTAGTGAGTCGCACATTGTGGCATTACTTAGCTTGACACTGTTGGGGTGCATTCATTGTAGTTGGACATATTAGTTAGTCACTACATATATTGGCATCCATAATAGCATTAGACCTATACTCATGATGATTAGTATAGAAGCATGATATTATGATGATAAGAATAGAAAGATTCTTTTTAACCTATAAACATGGCATTAATTTGACATGCATGTAAATTGTATAAATAAATGTGGAACATATGACATTAGAACATATTCATGTTCATGTAGATGATTTAGTTCATGGAGGCAAGATAGTTGTAGAACTACCTGTTTAGCATTAAATGTTATATGCTTTCTGCTTTATGTTTCTGTTGAAACTATCTTGCCTCAGTTGACCTAGCGGTGTAATTCGCCACTCTCGGCGGCTTACCCACTGGGAACTATTGAGTAATAGTTCTCATCCCCCTGGGGTTTGTTGTTTTATTTCAGAGCCTTCCGCAGCAGGAAAGGCTTGGGATCGCGGCGAGGGGTTAGCAGCTAGCTAGAGCCTCTACGGTGTTGTCGTTGTAGGCATACCATGTTGTCCTTTCATTGTATTTTATATGAAAGGTGTATAGATGTTTGGTTGATCTATTGTTGTTAAGATGTATAAATTCGTGTATATCTTGAGATTTTAGTTATGTGGATTTGTTTTAGATGTAGAACTATGTTCTCGCTCTGATTACCTTGTTAGGATGTATTCTTTATCCTTCTTGATGGTTGTTAGCATAGACGCCTTGTGTACATTGTGTTGTTTGAGGTACACGGCGGGTCTGTGCACGTGCCTGGTAGGCTCCTGCGAGGGCCCGGGGCGTGACATTTTGTTCGGCGTAAAATCAATCAAAAATTATTTTCGGTATGAAAAATACTTTTCTGCTTGTTTGGTTTATTGTAAATATATTTTTTCGTAAAAATGAAGTTTTCATTTTTCGCCGTTTTATAGCAGAAATCAAAGACTCAAGTTGCATAAAAAAAATTTCATTTATTTTTTTCTAGAACCAAATAAACGTATATTTTTTTTCTTTCAACCAAACTGATGAGAAACAATATCTTTTTTTCCTATAAACCAAATATTATAAACTATAAAATATTTTTTATTAATTTTTTTTATAAAAAATTATTTATTACGTTTTTAAGTTGTGGTTCAACGAGGGCTCTCTGGTCAAAAACCCTAGTCAGAAACCCTTGCAAGTCATTTCTTTCCCCAATTCATTTCCCTCTCTTCTCTCTTCTCTTCTCCCACTCCAGTCAGCAGTCTCCTACATCACCATGCGGGGGGAGGGTGGAGGAAAGGTAGCGATGGAGGCGGAAGGGGCTGCGGCGGCGGCGGTGGCGAGGAACGCGAAGGAGTCGCTGGAGCTTGCGTTCCAAACATCCGAGATATTAGGGGCGGGGCTCGATCACCACACCCTCTCCCTCCTCATGGTCCTCTGCGATCGCGTCCTCAACCCCGAAGCCCTCGCCGCTCTCGTCCGCTAGCTCTCCCCTCCCCCCTCCTCCACCGCCTCCGCCTCCGCCTCCGCCACCGCCGCCGCCGCTGCCGCTCCAGTAAAATCGGCCTTTCCCCATCCGTTAGGTTGGATCCTGTTAGATGTGACTCAAAAATTGATAATCGACTTCATTTTGAGACTTCGACTTGCCGACGGTTTCGCGGTGCGACCAAATTTGGAAATCAAGTTGTGAAGGAAAAATGAATGTCTGTGGTGGGTACGGATCGGATCCGAAACCCATTAAGATTTTCTTTCTTCGGTTTTGCCCTAGGGGCGACAGATTGTCGATTGTACAAATGAATATTGTATTTCCTTTTCTTGATAGTGAAGCTCTCTCATCCCTCGCCCGTGGTTTTTTCCCTGCAAAGGGTTTTCCACGTAAATCTGTGTGTCATTCTTTTATTTCTGCTTGTGGATTGTTTATTTTTCGTGTTCGTCATTTTCGTTTTTGTTTGTGCGTTTGTCGTAACAAACTGGTATCAGAGCCCTAGGTTCATCGATTAGGGTTCTCTTCATCAATGGCGTCCATGAAGTACGATCTCCCTTTTCTCGACCACAGCACAAGGTTTACGTTACGGCAAGTGAAGATGCGCGCAATCCTGGCTCAAATGGACCTGGAAGATACGCTGCTCGGGATGGATAAGATGCCTGCGTCCCTCAGTATGGTGGAGAAGGAGGGGATGAACCGGAAGGCCCTTACGCAGATCCAACTACACCTTTCGAATGAGATCTTACAACATGTCATCAAGGAGAGAAACGCTGCGAGTTTATGGCTGAAACTGGAGTCGTTGTGCATGACGAAAAGCCTTACCAACAAGCTCCATCTGAAGCAGAAGTTGTACTCTCATCGTCTGACAGAAGGTAAGAGCATAAAAATTCATCTTGACGAATTTAAAGAAATTATTACTGATTTGGAGATGATGGAGGTTAAGTATGATGATGAAGATTTAGCGCTGCTGCTTTTATGTTCTCTGCCATCTTCCTATAGAAATTTTAGAGATACTATGCTATATGGACGTGATACTATCTCTTTAGAAGATATCTCAACTGCGCTTCTCTCAAAAGAGAGGATCGACAAGGAGATGAGTGGTACCACTGAAAGTCAGGCAGAGGGTCTCTTTACCAGAGGAAGATCCAAACAGAAAAATTTTGGTGACAGTAAAGAAAAGGCTAGATCTAAATCCAGACATAAGAACTTGATCTGTAATTACTATAAGAAGAAGGGCCACATTAAGGCAGACTGTTTCAAATTGAAAAGAAAGGAACAGACCGAAGGGAAAAGTGATCGAAAGGAAAAAGATAGCTCGAAATTTGCCGAAGCCAGTGTAGCGGAAGACTATAGCAGCGAATGGAATGTTTTGCTGGTCTGCGATGATCAATCCAGAGCCAGCACAGAGTGGATCCTTGATTCTGCGTGCTCGTTCCACATGTGTCCCAATAAGGAATGGTTCTCCACTTTTGAAGCTGTTAATGGTGGAGTTGTCCTGATGGGAAACGATGCGTCTTGCAAAGTTGTTGGACGAGGATCAGTGAATATTAAGATGTTCGACGGAGTAGTCAGAACGCTCACTGATGTCAGATATGTTTCACAATTGAAGAGAAATTTAATTTCTTTGAGTACCCTTGACGCTAAAGAATATAAATTCACTGGTGAAGAAGGAATTCTGAAAGTTGTTAAAGGAGCTATCGTCGTGATGAAAGGTCGAAGGCAAGAAGGAAAACTGTACGTGCTGTAAGGGTCTTCTACTGTGACAGGTGGAGCTGCGATATCCTCTTCATCCATGTCCGATTCAGATGTCACAAAATTATGGCATATGAGGCTGGGACATATGAGCGAAAGAGGATTGACAGTGCTGAGCAAGCGAGGACTTCTTTGTGGCCAAAGTACTGAATATCTGGAATTCTGCGAACACTGTGTATTTAGAAAGCAGAAGAGGGTCAGCTTCAGTAAGGCAGTCCACAGAACCAAAAGAACTCTTGATTACATCCACTCAGATCTTTGGGGGCCAGCACCGGTGCCCTCTAAAGGTGGAGCGAAGTACATGTTAACCTTCATAGTTGATTACTCGAGAAAAATATGGACTTTCTTTCTATTGCAGAAAAGTGATGTATTCAAGACCTTCAAGCAGTGGAAGACTTTGATTGAGAAGCAGAAGGGAAAGCAAATTAAACGCCTTCGCACCGATAATGGATTGGAGTTCTGTTCAGGGGAGTTTAATGAATTCTGTAAAAATGAAGGAATTGAGAGACATCGCACAGTTGCCTACACGCCGCAGCAAAATGGAGTAGCAGAATGCATGAACAGAACACTGATTGAGAAGACAAGATGCCTACTCTCGAATGCGGGATTTGGTAAGGAGTTCTGGGCAGAGGCTGCATCTACGGCGTGCTATTTGGTGAATCGGTCTCCATCGACTTCCATTGATCTGAAAACTCCAGAAGAGGTATGGTCTGGCCACTCTCCTAGTTATTCTGATTTAAGAATTTTCGGATGTCCTGTTTATGCATATGTTAGTCAAGAAAAATTGAAACCTAGATCTAAAGAATGCAAGTTTCTGGGTTATGCTTATGGTACAAAAGGTTTTTGGTTGTGGTGCCCTGAAGATAAGAAAATTATTATTAGCAGAGATGTTAAATTTAATGAAACTGCTATGCTTCGCCGAAAGGAGGAGTCGCGTGTTTCTTGTGATACAGGTACAGGTGCAGATGCAGATGCATCAAAGAAAACTGTCGAGGTGGAGTTTCAAACCAATTATAACAGTCAGGTCACCAGGCGATTCTGCTCCTACCGAGCCGCAGGCACCATCACAGACAGACACCTATTCGATAGCCAGAGATCGACCGAGGAGGGAGATTAGACCACCGGAGAGATACGAAGAAACAAACTTGGTGGCTTATGCATTTATGACTGCTTAAGAGACAGATGCATCTGAAGAGCCATGCACTTATACAGAGGCGGTCTCGTGTACTGATTCTACGAAGTGGTTACTCGCTATGGAGGAAGAGATGGAATCTCTTCATAAAAATCAGACTTGGGATCTAGTGAAGCTTCCAAAAGGAAAGAAAGCTGTTCGTTGCAAATTGGTGTTCAAGAAGAAGGAAGGCACACCAGGAGTTGAGAGTATCAGATACAAGGCACGTTGGTTGCAAAAGGATACAGTCAAATACCGGGTGTCGACTTCAATGATGTTTTCTCACCAGTGGTAAAGCATACATCCATCCGAGTTCTACTTGGATTAGTTGCCATGGATGATTTAGAACTTGAGCAATTGGACGTGAAGGCGGCTTTCTTATATGGCGAGTTGGAGGAGGAGATTTATATGCAGTAGCCCGAGGGATTCGTGGTTGAAGAAAAAGAAGACCATGTTTGCAGATTGAAGAAATCGCTTTATGGATTAAAGCAATCTCCAAGGCAATGGTACAAAAGATTTGATTCATTTATGGTTAGCCATGATTTTAATAGAAGCAATTATGATAGTTGTGTTTACATAAAGAAATTAATTGATGGCTCTTTTATCTATTTGCTTCTTTATGTGGATGATATGTTAATCGCTGCTAAGAACATGGCTGACGTTGATGATCTTAAAAGGCAGTTGAAATCTGAATTTGATGTCAAGGATTTAGGTGCAGCGAAGAAGATACTTGGTATGGAGATTCAGCGAAATAGAAAAGCGAAGAAGTTACAGCTGACTCAGAAGGGATATATCCAGCGCGTATTAGAGCGCTTTTATATGAAGGATGTTAAGCCTGTAAGTACGCATTCGCTACACATTTTAAACTTTCAACTGATTTGGCACCGAAAACAGATGATGAGAAGGCATATATGGAACGAGTCCTCTATGCCAGCGCAGTCGGTAGCATTATGTATGCTACGGTCTGCACAAGACCAGATCTTGCACAGGCAGTAAGCGTGGTGAGTAGGTACATGGCAAATCCGGAAAAACAACACTGGCAAGCTGTGAAATAAATTTTGAGATACCTGCGAGGTACTACTGGTGCTTGTTTAGAGTTCGGGAGATCTGAAGTGAATTTGACTAGCTATGTGGATTCTGATTATGCTGGAGATCTTGATAAAAGAAGATCTCTTACTGGTTATGTCTTCTCACTTGGAGGATGTGCTGTTAGTTGGCGAGCCTGTTTACAGCCTACTGTTGCACTATCTACGACGGAGGCCGAGTACATGGCGATTACAGAGGCTGTGAAGGAAGGCATTTGGTTAAGAGGCCTACTTGGTGAACTAAGCAGGAATAGTCAGAAGCTTACAGTATTTTGCGACAATTAGAGTGCTATTTATCTCACAAAGGATCAAATGTTTCATGAAAGAACAAAGCATATTGACATCAAGTATTATTTTATTCGTGAAGTCCTTGCTCAAGAAGACATTGGAGTGAAAAAGATCAGCACTCTTAAGAATCTTGCCGACATGTTGATGAAGCCTCTTACTCCATTCAAGTTCAAGCAGTGCTTGGACTTGATTAGTATTAATTGTTGACTGGACCGCCCTTAGGGGCTTGTGGAGAAGGTGGAGAGTTATGGTTTGCTTCTTCATTAAAGGAAATTTCTCATCAAGGTGGAGATTTGTTAGATGTGACTCGAAATTGATAATCGACTTTATTTTGAGACTTCGACTCGCCGACGGTTTCGCGGTGCGACCAAATTTGGAAATCAAGTTGTGAAGGAAAAATGAATGTCTGTGGTGGGTACGGATCGGATCCGAAACCCGTTAAGATTTTCTTTCTTCGTTTTTTCCCTAGGGGCGACAGATTGTCGATTATACGAAAGAACATTGTATTTTCTTTTCTCGATAGTGAAGCTCTCTTATCCCTCGCCCGTGGTTTTTCCCTGCAAAGGGTTTTCCACATAAATTTGTATGTCATTCTTTTATTTCTGCTTGTGGTTTGTTTATTTTTCGTGTTCGTCATTTTTGTTTTCGTTTGTGCGTTTGTCGTAACAGATCCATCTCCTTTTCTACTCTCTATATAAGAGATTTAAGACTTTAGGCCTCCTTTGCCATCATTATTGCTTATTAGCTTTCATCTTCATTGTTCTTCATGAGTCTCTAATGGTAAACAAAAATGACAATTCACGATGTATGAACGGAGTGCTTAACGAAAAAACGGAAGTCGAAACCATATGATATTTCAGTAATATCGTTAAAATCGCATAGTAGTAAATGAAAATTATAGTGAATTAACTTGTGTTTTATGTTATAATTCTTTATTGACTTTTTGGGTTAGAAAACTGCTTGGTAGTTAAGAAAAATAAAATAAGAACACGAGTCTCGTTTCCTGAATATTAACATATACAAGCAGCACAATGTATAGCGGCTGTAAATACTATCTTTTGCTCGGCAAAAGGGCACAACTTGTGTTTTGCATTTTGATTAAGACAAGTTTTGATATATTCGCCGTAAAACGAATTGAAAAATTATTTTCGGTATGAAAAATAATTTTACGTTTGTAAAAATATTTTACCATAAAAGTATTTTTATGGATTTGGAAAAAAATTAAAGTTTTCATTTTCCGCATTCATTTTTTTCACCGAACCAAACAAATGTGAATTTTTTTTATTTCGACCAAACAAATGTTGATAAAAAACTAAATTTTTTTCCCTACAAACTAAATACTACAAAACGTAAAAAAAATTTCTACTTAAATTTTTATATAAAAAAATATTTTTTTATAATTTTACGTAACGGAACGGACCCAAAGTTTAGAGTCTTCGCACAATTTTTCCAAAAAAACAAAAATATCAGATAAATTGCCTAGAAACCAGCCGAGGGCTGTCGCGTCTGGAAAAAATTCTAGAATGCACCGGTTATATTGGTGACGTGGCGTCCCCAACTAACCAAATAGATTTTTTTAAAATTAATCTGTCACATCATAATTATAAAGAAATATTTTTATTGTACTTTTTTTTTAAGAAGAAAAATAATTGACTTGTTATTGCTGATGCGGTGGAAGTGTAACACAGTAGACTTCCTCCTGGTGTGGAACCCTACTAAGGCATTCCTCTGCCTTTTTAATTGATATCCATCTCTTCTCTCCTCTCTCTCCTCCCGCTCCAATCGCCGCCTCTCCCACATCACCGTGCGGTGCGTCGGAGGAAGGGGTAGCCATGGGGTCGGAAGGGGCGGCGGCGGCGGCGAGGAACGCGAAGGAGTCGCTGGAGCTTGCGTTCCAAATGTCCGAGATATTAGGGGCGGAGCTCGATCGCCACACCCTCTCCCTCCTCGTCGCCCTCTGCGACCGCGGCCTCAACCCCGAAGCCCTCGCCGCGCTCGTCCGCGAGCTCTCCCCTCCTCTCTCCGCCTCCGCCTCTACCTCCGCCTTCGCCTTCGCAACCGTAAAATCGGCCCTTCCCCAACCCTAAAGCTGGATCCGTCTCCTCTTCTACTCCTTCTTCATGTAAGAGATTTAACATTTTAGTCCTCCTTTCGCATCATTATCGTTTTCTTTTCTTTTTTTTTCTCTAAACCCTAAAAAAGTGTATAATTCAGTATTTTGGAAATGTCGTTGGTTATATGCATAGTTAAAAACCAATTTTTTGCTCCGAATACTGATGTAGAGGCTGCAGATAATTTTATCTTCTTTCGGCGAGAGGTCGTCGTGTTTAATGTTGGGGTATTACATAGTTTAGCCGCCACCTCAATCTGCAGCATTTTCGGCATCTCTTGAACCCTGCAATTTTCATCGGGAGATTAGTACATAGTTACAAACACGCAATGTTATTGGCTTGGCAGTTAGCTTTTGGAACAGTTGCTCTATTTTGAAATAAAGTAGCAGTTTGATGTCCGACGCATAAAAAGTCTGGGAAGTCACCTTTTTGTGGAAGCTAAAATTGACTTCTAAGTCTTAGAAGGGAAAGCTTTATTTAATACTTCTGCTTCTTTAGAGGCAAAGGGGTAATTGGACTGTCTGTAAAAACTAAATAATGGTACTTCTTTGAACAGCTCGAATCGAGCACCAGTCTTGTTAAAATTCCAGCTAGACCAAAAAGAACTTAGGCATCTGTGGACCTCTCTCTATCACGCCTGTGATTATGCAACACTACACCAGTATACATTTTTTGTATATTTTGGTGTTGTGAAGAAGAATTGAGAACCTAAGCTCTGGGCTAACCAATCTTGCGAGGAGGCGCAATCCAGTTGCCACCAGTTCCATGCATGCTCCTCAATATAAGCCTTGAGCTTAATTTGCATCCACTTCTGGCAACCATGGGTCATTCTGGACACCTGCCTTGTCACAGCATGGAGCCTTTCCCATTTCTCTCTCTCTCTCTCTCGCGCGCGCGCGACCAAGCTGACTTGTTGTGATGTGATGTTTTGATATGAACATGATAGAACAATTTTGATGTTCAACATCTTTTTAATATTATTGAGTCTCATGTATAGCTTAAATTAATATTGGGAAAGTATTTGGTTGCTTGCTCCTCATTTGTATAACTTCTTTTGTTATTGAGTATTTACTGCTATTGAGTGTACCTGCAGCCTGTGAAAAAGGTGACATATGAAAGCGCATTTTGATGCAGCTTTGTGATCATGGGTACAATTTGTTAGTTTTTCAGAGTCTCTAGTGGTTAAGTTGTTTCTGAGAAACTATAGCCTGGACCATGTGTATCACATCATTCACGAAACGGAATTGTTTTACTCCAACACGACTGGAAGGAGAAACTCTTCTTTATGAAGCTTATAAGATAGGTGTATCGCATGCCAATCATATCATCTTTTATTGTTTAAACTATTCTTATTAGGTTACAGATATTTTAATAAATTTTAAATTTAGTAGATGATGAATGAAAAATATCGTGAAACTCGTGTTTTGTCTCATGATTCTAGATTGACCTTTTAAGTTAGAATACTTCAGGGTGATTTAGAGAACACAGGAGCCTTGATTCCTGAAAATTAACCTATACAGGCAGCATATATATGACGGCTGTAACTACTATTTGCTGTTTGGAAAAGGAATACGAAGGATATGCTTTTGCATTTTATGAAGCTTACATCAAGATGGATGTATCGCATTTGTGAATCATATTATGCTATATTATTTAAACTATGTTTACTAGATCATAGATATTTTCATATTTTTACATTCAATAGATAATAAATGAAAAATATAGTGAATTAACTTCTGTTTTATGTTATGATTCTTGATTGACCTTTTGGGTTAGAAAACTGCTTGGTAATTTAGAAAAATAAAGTAAGAACACAAGAGCCCTGATTCCTGAATATTATTATCCTATACAAGCAGCACAATATGTAGCGGCTGTAAGTAATATCTTTTGCTTGGAAAAAGGACACAAAACTTTTGTTTTGCTTTTTGACTAATACGAGTTTTCATATATTATATTCAATATAACCAATAATTTCCCATCTGTTAGGTAAGCTAAATCAAATGGAGAAAGACCTATTTCATACTTATAAGTTGGTATTGGCTATTGTGTTTGAATAAACCAAGTTGGTGATTTATTGCTTAACTTAGAAGAAATATAGTCTATGGTTAGTTAGCATGAAATAGTACCCTAATTTGGCCTTGAATATTTCTCAACAGAGTTGTTGGATTACCAATTTTCTTTGGCACAAAAAACGCTCTTGCTCTTGTTAAAACTTGCAATAATTTATTTCGTAAATGTTTAGCCCTTATTGACACTTTTTGTCAATGCTTTACATCACGGATTAATTTCATGATGCACATATTGGTGCGTTTAGAATATTGTTTAACTAATATTTCCTGATATGCAATGGCAGCTACTTCATATTCTGATTGAGAACTCAAGATTATGAATTGTTCAGATACTATTCTTTTATTGTGAGTATTGTCGGATATGATTTAGATTTGCTTATTCAATTTTAAATAGTTCTTTTAATTTTCCAATATATCAGGAATTTATTAGAATTCGTGTTAACGTAAGAAAAATAAACCCATAGGTGGTAAATCCTAGATTAGAAAGCTAGATAAAACAGATAAATATGTAAGCCCCACTTAAATGGAGCTGTTTTTATTTTCTTTTTCTGCTGAAGTAGGCAACCAACTTACATGCCTTGACTACACTAGTGAATAAAGAAAATTACCCCTCTATGGCACATTTTTGTTAACACAATATGGTTGAAATAATATTATCTAATAAAGCAAAATGATAAAACTTAGCCAAACTAAGTAATCAATAAAACATAATTAAATGAATTTAATAGTATTGTGACTTCTATATCAAAAGAAGCATGATTGATGAAGCATAAGAACCACAGTAGCTTCCAAAGAAGCAGCTTACAGGAGTTGTCGCCATAGAGCAGACTCACCTAAACAATTTCCATAACGACACCTATAAAAAGTGTTAGACCATCTCAATTTGTTTTATAAACAGAAAGCTTTATAAAGGGATTTGATATGTCCTCAAAAAACCTCGAGTATAATAAGATTGGGTTAGTGGTCTTGTTGCAGCTTTGTTAGTTACTTTTTCTCTACCAGCAGCTTGCTGTGGTTATCCTTTGACCATTATTGTATGCATAAGTATAAGATGACAATTTAGTTACACATGTCAAATTATGTGGGCAATAGTTCTAGGGCCCATAATATGGACGATAAAACTACTTACAAATTGTGTGATGTGGATTTTCATTTTTTTCGGATGATAAAAATCTAGAAGTTTGGGTTTTAGTTATGAATTTTTTTTTGGATAATATAAGATAATTATGCATCGGCGACAAATGTTAAGGGAATTGATACATTTCCTTAAGCTTGTTTGATGGTCAAAAACAAATTATTTCTCTGGAGGAAAAGTTATAGAGCCTACAAATGCCAGTGTGAAAGTAGGAACAAATATCCATGAACTTCATTTACTGGCTTGCCATGGTCATAGAGGGGGTACAATGCGATCTAGGTTATCATGGACTGCTTGATGAATTCTGACCACTTCTTACCGGTTCACATGACTTAGACGGCAGACAAGCTGGTGCAGCTTTATATCGACGAGATTGTGAGGCTTCATGGGGTGCCGCTGTAGATCGTATTCGACAGGAACACTCACTTCGTATTGCAATTCTAGAAGAGTCTTCAGAAGGCCTTCAGCATTCGGCTTCAAAACCTGAACCTATAGAGACTCCAACTTGAGTTTTTGTTTAATTCTTTGATTGTGCATCATGCTCTATTGTAGTGTATGACTTGAATGCCAACTCCTTAGGTCAGGACCAGGATTGTGGAGCTGCACACAAGTCGTAGACCTTGGGATGCATGTTTCACGTGGGCATACTCTTTGAAGTGGTTTTAGCCAAGGTTTAAAGTGCCGTGGCACGGGGGAGTACCGCTCTGTCCCTGGCACGGTACGGCACGGGCACGCTTCCGTGCCGATACGTGGTACACTTGCGTCCCGATGGATACGCATGACCTTCTACTGGCACGCTTTGGCACGGACTTATTTCAGTTTTTTTGATTCCAATAAGCTCTTATAATGTTATTTTGAAATATTTAGACAAATAATTATGAATATTTGCTATATATATAGTTTATTATACTCATTGATTAACATGCATGTAAGCTTTTTGTATGTAAAGTACAACTATACCTGATGTAGAATATAAATTAAAAAATAATAATAAAATTCACAAGTACAATATTATTTAAATGCACTTCTTTACATAGAGATGACTGTTTAATTCTACATAAATCGTCGCGGTAGATCATATGACATATTGTCATTTGCAGATACAAGATTTATTTGACAATGTTGATATAAATATTGCTTGTATAGTGAGAAAGTCATATATTCCCGGTACATCTCATTGTATTGTCGTATATAAGCTGCATATGCAACCGGATCGTGAATGTAATGGACAACAGTCATCTGTGGTATATGGACTGAAGCATCACAAGGATAAGGATTGTACTGAATAGATGAACCATAATGTGGGTATGCATACGTATCAGCGACTGTAGATTCACCATATGAGCTTTCACTATGTGAAGGTAAAGATGGATAGTAACTGAGTTGTTGTTGCTCCAAAAAAAAGCCAAAAAGAAAGAAAAAAGACAATGGGAGGGTCGGGGACCTCGGTAGGGGGGAAGGGGGGGGTCGGTACCCGAGGAAACACAGGAAAAGGCCAAAAAGGAAAAGCAAAAAAAAAAAAGCAAAAAATATATATATGCCGGTACGCTGGCACGGCACGCTGGCACGCAGGAGCGTGCCGCGTTGTCTTCTTGGGGGCACGGTACTTGCCGGCCCATTGCCATTTAATCCTTGGTTTTAGCATTATCCAGGGAAACTAGCCTAATCCCTTTTTACTTGATATGAGCTATTTGTGGTCCTATTGTGGTTGTTCTTCGAGTTTTTGCATACCTACATATTGATAGCATGGTTATTTACTATTAGTTCTCGCTTATGCCTTAGCCTTGTCCCTATACTTATAGGGTTATTATAGAAGCACGCTAGTTGGACATAATCGATCTAAATAGGACATTGTGGGTCATGTAGTTACAGTATATTTCAGGTTTGCCTTGTAACTGCTGCTTTGAGTTGATGCGGAACTCTGGCATGGTCATTATAGACAGCTACTACCACATCGATTATAAGCATAATAATTTGCCGAGAAATGTTCTGTTGTTTGGCCACCATTGAGATAGGGTGAGTAGAGCTCTTCTCGAAGAGTGGTCGCGATTCGACTCATTAGCCCGGGACTCTTCCTAGTCAGGGCATTTGGGCATGAGCTGCCTGGGTCTCTACCTAGAGAGTGTTTGACATTAGCTTGGGTCTCTTTCTAGACAGGGCATTAGGTATGATGCCCGGAACTCCTAGTTACTGCAGGTAATTAGGTCAAGTTGATTACATCTTGCATTAGTCAATGCATAAGTAGAACATCAAATGCTAGTCGTTTGGGAAATATTTTTTGTGTTTGCTAGACAGGACGGATCGTGATGTAGAGTGAGGATGCGCGGTAGATAGTTTCATCTAGATAGCTTCGCATTTTGTATTTTTTTGATGTTTATCATTAGATTATTTTGGGAAAAGAAAAATATAACTAAGTTGGATTTCTTGATGTATTGGAAACTATAGCAATTTTGTAAACACTTAATTGTTGTTTGAAAATTTTGGATCATGGTTTTGATTTATTGCTTAGTTGTAGCTTCATCCCTTATGGTCTTTACAGGTACTTTGTTTTCCGACGCTGTGCAAGTATAGGAGAAATTTTGTGGTGTAGCGGGTATGTCACGTGCCAACATATTGTCAGGAACTTATAATTTTCCCTAGTTTTCTCCTTTACAAATACCATTTTTTTCCCACTTTTCTCCCTGAGTTTGTTGTCGGAGGTTTTGCCAGAGTCTTCTAAAAGCATCTCTATGGGTATCGAGATTGCGAACGCGGAAGCCGTGGAGTCAAGTGCCACTCGGGGTTTCTTGGAGATGTAATAAATAGTCTCCTGGGAGCTCGTAGCCTTCCGTTTTGGCTTGAAGCTTTGCGTCACTTGGCGCCTTTCTATTTGCTTTCTTGGGTGGCGAGTGGCTTATATATACTTGTGACCTCCACCCTCCTAGAATAACTCAGTTGTACTCAACTACTCTTAAATAATAGAACGCTACTTTCTTCCAAACTCTCTTTTTGTACTTAGTGGTAGAATGAGTAGGTCTAGGCTAGCAAGCGGAGAGGCAGGCTTACTCACTCCGCAAGAAAAAGCGAGTGCCGCATGGGCTCTACAAGCAATTTTGCTTAAGACCATGACAATATGCTTTCACGCCATGGTGTGACATTTATTTCAAATTTAAAGTCATTCGAGACGGAGTATTTCGCACTTGGTTGATCATCTATGGTCTGCGGCTTGCCTCATGTCCAATCCACTATCTTATCGGGTCAGAGATTCCCTTCTTGAGTGTTTGACTGCAACACGGTCGAGGCTGGAAGGGAGGTCTGCTACACGGTCGACCGTCGTAGGTCCTTGGTCGACCGAGAGGCCTCTAAAGACTCAATTTTGCATAAAAAATTTCCAGAGTTCACCGGAATGCAAAATCCCAGTCCAAATGTTCAAACCTAGAACTTAAATCCATAGAAAAATAGTGTAATTACCTAGTAGACGAGTCAAATAATTTACGCTTCGAGCACCACCAGTGTGGCTACCCAACATTTTTTGGTGTGTTCTATGATCCTATTTATGCTACATGTATGTTCAATGAGAGAGGGGAAACCTAGAAACTCAAGCTCGTCTCTAAGAACTCATACTCTAATACCCCTAGTGTGGCTACTCGTACCTTCGGTTCTGCGAACACTGACAACTATCACAAATACTGATCACCTTGAAGCACTGCATGTTATTCTAGAATAGCTCTTCATTACGAATTTGGCCATCCTAATATATGCTACTCATCCTCACTAATCCTATTTGGGTCGTACCTCTCTAATCCTGCATGTATACTGCCATTTTGATGTACACCGAGCATGCCAGCTGATTTGAATAGAGTTTCGCCTTGCACAGTATCGCTACACAATGTATGCTAGCCTCTTGGCATCATACTTTTATGTTGGAACAACAGGTGAGGAGTGAGGTAGAGAGATTGATTTTGGCTTCAAGGCGTGTTGCAATGCACTCTCCTTAAGGCTTAATACTTTCCCACCAAACATTTGAAATGGTACGCACCGGATTAGCCAATAGTCTTTTGGGATACAATGAAGCATAATCACTGGTCGCGTTGGCGCAGACGAAATCAGTCCACGAGCACTCTTAGAATGCAACTAAGTTGTCAATGAAACTTGATAAAATTTCTGCAGTAATTATATCAAGTTAAAGAAGTAGGTAATGATAAGAGAGTAATTAAATTGAAATGATTCGTTTTTCTTTGTCTTATCATTTTGTGGCCATGAGAATATATATATATATATATATATATATATATATCTATATATATAGAGTTTTGCTAGAATACTATCGGTAGTAAACCGAGCGGTTTACTACCGATTTGTTTTCGATGCTGGAGCTTCCAAATCGACGATCGGCACCGTTGAACATGATCTAGACCATTCAAACTATTTGGAAATCAAATTTCACGCTTTTTCGATATTGTTCTCTTGTCCATCAAGTGAACAGAAAATGAATGGCTGAAAATGAATATCCTATAAAAAGTGATGATAGAAGTCTTGTAATCAAGATCAAGAGTACAGATCTTATTTTAAATAGTTCAAAGAATTTTCTAACAAAAATTTAGTTGATTTGGATTCTTCTATACCGTTAAACGAGCAAACACACCATATCGGTCATTAAAATTACAGATTTTGTAACCCTTTGATCGTTCGGTTAATGATATCAAAAAAATATAAAATTTGATTTCTAGATAGTTTAAATGGTCTAGATCATGTTCAACGGTGCCGATCGTCAATTTGGAAGCTCCAGCATCGAAAACAAATCGGTAGTAAACGGGACGGTTTACTACCGATAGTAGCCCAGTCAAGCTCTATATATATATTTGGTGCTTTTAAAAGCATAGGAGCTCAATTATATATATATATATATATATATATATATATATATATATATATATATATATATATATATATATATATATATATATATATATATATATATATATATATATATATATATATATTCTAGAATTAAATTTCAATGTTATAGAAATATTTTTATTGGGTTCATACATAGGATACCTTAGATTGTACAATTTCTGTGGTTGGTTAAACATGGTAATAACTGAGACCAATCAATAGGTTTACTATAACACCCTTATTAATTGATAGAAGAGGCAAGAATTTAGGGCGTGTTTGGTTCGCCCTTTATTCACCCTGGAATCGGAATCGGAATGGACGAATCTGTTTGTCGGTGTTTGGCATGCGGAATTTTCATTCCGATTCTGATTCCCGGGTGAATGGAAATCCCCCAATTATCCCTTTTTTCAATCCGGTCTAGGAGGCCGGATTGGAAATTGAATCCGGGCGGAATGGATTTGTTGGGATTAAATTTAACTTTTTTTTAACTTATTTTTTAATTAAAACATAAGTTTAAGTTTAAAAATTATATTTATAAATTTTAATTTTAATTTGAACTTAAATTAAAAATTAAAATTCAATCAAACATTTCGAATCTAATTTATAAATTTGAATTTAAATTTAAATTTAATTTAAAATTTTTATTCAAATTTTATTTAAAATTTAAATTAAATTTATGGATTCAAATTTAAATTTAAATTATAATTTTAAGTTTGAATTTGAATAAATCAAAATTTAGTTTAATATTTTGAATGATCCATTCAATTTCAAATTTTAATTTTTTTTAAAATATATATTTACAATTTTGACATTATTTTAAAATTTTGACGTAAATTTTTAATATTTAATTTTCAGTTTGAATTTAAACTAATATATTATAAAGATAAAATTGGTATATTAATTTGATTATGTTTTTGATATATATTTGAACCAAACACCGATAATAAAAATAGTTTATTCCGATTCCGATTCCGATTCAGGTGGTGAACCAAACAGAATGAGGTAATGAATCATTCTGATTCCGTTTCCAACTTATTCGCATTCCGATTTCGATACCGATTCCGACTTCGAACCAAACCCACCCTTAGTTCCTATATTTTGTGGGGTTAGAAAGAACTATGAAAATAATAAATTACAGCCACATCAGACTCCTAGGACAAACCAAATGGGGGTATTCTCAATTCCAAATATGAGTATTCTCGATTTTTAATGCACATGCTTAAAAAAATATTTAAGAATACTGTAAAGCAAACATGCCTTGAAATGCTAAGTTATAAAGAATGATGGGAATAGATTAAATGGGATGCAAACTTATCATCTCATGCTCTAGCACCATGCTAAATAATGGATAACAGGTTTTTTTTTTTTTTTTTTTTTTTTTTTTCCCCAAAGACTTAAGCTATCAAAGGTGGCCATTAAAGAATAGTATATCTTATATTCAACAGTACTTACGGTGAGTGCTTAATATCTGTAAAGAAAACTATTAAAGATTGGTATTTTTATGTTTTGTATTCAACATTACTTACCTTGCATGCTCAATATGCATTCTGCAAATACTTGTTTCTTACGTAGTCCTGTATTGCACCCTAGTTCCAAGCTAAGAGTACAAAAGTGTACTTTAGTTAATTCTTTGATATCTAATTTAAGAAAAAGTTTGATAGTATTTTATCATTCCTTATGTATTTATCTAAATTTTCTGTGTTTTGTTTACGTTATACCTCTCTATAAATGCGAGCAGCAATTTCACATTAGTTTGTTAAGTTTAAGATACAACCAGCCTTTTAAAATCCATAAAATTCTTGGCTTTAATAATTTGCGTATTTATTATGTCATTTAGTACTGATGAGTTCCATGTTTAAATGTCATCAAGCATTCTCAAACATGTTATAACAATCTTTTGTTCAACCAATATAGCATCACTATCATAACCTTTTGTTCAACCAATATGGTAGCACACCATAGCCTTTTGTTCAACCAATAGATCCATTCCGATTTCGATTTCAGGGTGAAAAAAGAGTAAACCAAACACGCCCTAAGAGTATATTTGGTTTATGGTAGTTTTTGGGATACTTGAAAATGGAATGTCCAAATTGCTAAATCTTGTGCTTATTTTATCACGTAAATCTAATGTGGCAGGAATTGACAATTGTCATTAAATTTTATAATTTTTTTTTTGGGGAATTTTATTTAATTAAACAATGAATACAGACTAAGAAAATTCATCAATGGTAGCCCAAATAGAAACTTTTAGCTTGCGAGTCCCCAAATGGCCAAGCGATCCACGACTATAGCATTCCTGGAGAATCTTGAATTCCATCCAAACTGAAGTAATTGAATTTTTCTGTAAAAGTCCATAGCTCCGTGATTCTTGTCCAAACTTCAGATTTTAGTGAATCGGAGTAATAACTCCTGAGGTGCATATCGATGATGGATGTTGAATCTGAAAAGATATGAAAAGTTTCTCCGAGATACATTAGCAAAAGAAGCTTTGTCACTTGGGAGATTGGTTTAATTTCCGCCGAGCAAGCATCATGGACCTCCTCTATTTCGTCAGATATGCATACGATGGTTCAATGCAGATTGGTAATCAGGCATCCTACACCACCTTCGGTACCACCTTTCCAACCCCCATCAACCCGCACATGATTTCTTGAATCAGAGTTAGATCTTGAATGCTGATTCTCATCATGTTTTGGTTGGGATATAAGGCCGTCCAGCTGCGAGCTCTTGAAATGACTGTAGTGCATGAGAAATTCTCCCTCTCAAAAATCACCTCATTCCTTTCCTTCCCTAAGCTGTATAACAAATGAACGCATAAAGCTTTATGAGTCTCCATGGCTTTGTTGGTAAGGATGAAAAATATCCAACAGGATATAGGTCTCTCTAGGTTGTCAATTGTGAGTCCTAAACTTGATGCAAACCAAATTCGTTATGCCTATTCACAATTAAAAAATAAATGCCCCAACGTTTCAGGCTGTCCGTGACAGAGAGGGTATAGGCCGTCGATGTAAGGTAGTCTCAAGGCTAGTTGGGCTCAAACAGGTAACGTATCAACTACTATTCTCCATAAAAATATTTTTACCTGAGGCATCACATTCTTTACTTAAAACGTAAGATCTAGAAACCAACCTCCTCCCTAGGTAATTTTTTATTTTGGGAAAATTTAAGTTAAAAAGAGTAAAATACATTTTTCAAATTTATATCATTCAAAAAATTTAAATTGAGTACAAAAGATAAATAAAATTATAAATAGCCTAAATTTAAGAATATTTAAGTAGATTCTAAATTCAAATAATTAATATTTTTATACGATTAATCCATACAAATATATAAATTGGCAGTTTCTTAGATACAATTGCAGTATTTCTAGCCTCCACGTTTTTCTCTATTCCTCTATTTGATCTGTATTTATCCCTCTCTCCTCTCTGGATTTCATGATTACACCTCGGAAAGATACCAAATCTTCCTAAATCTATCTCGAAAAGGTACCAAATCTTTTCAAATCTACTTCAGAAAGATACTAAATCTATTCAAATCTTTTCTTTATCTCGGTAAGGGACAAACTCCTCATTCCTTACCTCGAAAAGGGACAAAATTCTCACCTTGATTCGGGCGCAACGACAAACCTGGAAAAAAGCCGTTGGAATCCTACCTGAGTTGACTCCTATATGTATATAGGAGAAAGTGTATGCATGAGGTTGGAATCTTGAAAAAAATTTCTAATTGCTTCCTCCTCTCCTCTCCCTCATGTACTGAACTTCACCTCTCTTTATACTGAGTTTTACATTTTTTTTGTATTTTTTGCTAGATCTTTGAGAGCTATTTGGACTCGTGTTGCACCACCCTGAAGACGTGCCGACGGGGTGGAAGGTCGTCGCTGTATCACTAGGAGTGATTGTCGGAGCTTCGCACTTGGAGGGGCAATCTCGCTTTTAGGACAGTGCTTTCGCACGCCTCGACTCACAGGCCTCATCTAAACCTCTTTTTTTCTATAATATTTTCTACTTAACCCGTCCTTATAATTTTTTGAAAACAGAAGTTAAAATTATTTTCTTTTAAAATTATTTAAAAAGTAAATTGTACTAAAGATTTAGATAGATATTTTTTCGACATTCTAGATCCTCAAAGTAAATTGTTCTTCAAATTATATTTAATCCATACATAAAATTATTTTTTTTTGGTTTGAAATATCTTACTATTGTATTTTCGGGTGACAATGTATATAGTATGCTGTACACTTCTTCCGGGCGTTCCACATTGTACACTGCTCCTAAGTTATATATATTAAAATAATTAGTAATCATTCAAGCTAAATATATGTTTGCATATTACATAATTATATATTTTGTTTTGATTCCAAATTACTTATATATATATATTAAAATAATTAGTAATCGTTCAAGTTAAATATACGTTGTGCATAGTTCATAATTACATATTTTGTTGTCATTCCAACTTATTTTTGTATAACAAATCATTCTTGGCTACTATTCTTTTGCCTGCTCTTACATATATATGTATTGATATTTTTAATTCGGTTATTTTTCTCATTTTTCGTAATTATTATATATTAAAATTTACATCAAAATATTAGTGTCAAAACTATCCGTAGCAAAGTGCGGGTTCAACACTAGTTTAGCATAAAGTGACATGTAATATTAGTCCCTTTAAAAAAGGTTGTTGTTGTAATTTTATTATAGTTGGGTTATTTCTATGTTGAAATGCAGAAACAATATATTTTTATATATTCTAAGATATCTAGCAAACAAAATGTACCATAAGACAGGAATAGGACTTTTTTATAAAATAACCCTCTAAAAGTTTGTAATTTGTAAAATTTCCCTACCAAATTTATATTTGGCAAACTAATCCTTTCCTCGCCACGATTTTTTTTTCGAAACGCGGTGAATCGTTCACCGCATTCTAAAAGGTCTTTTAAAGGCTTTTTAGAAAAAAAGTGAGGTTGTTAGAATTATACGTAAATTATTAGAAAAAAAGTGAGTTAGTTAGAATTGTACGTAAATTATATGAAAAATAGAAAAAGAATGAGGTTGTTAGGATTATACGTGAATTATTAGAATTTTTATTTGATTGTTAGGATTGTATGGATAGATTATTAGGATTTTTAGGTTGTTAAGATTTTATGTGATTTGTTGAAATTTTTATGTGGTTGTTAGGATTACATATGAGATATAGTAAGAAACAGAAATAAGCGAAAGACGGTGAATGATTCACCGCTTTTGTAAAAAATTAGGAAGGCGGTGAATCGTTCACCATCTTTACGAAGGCGGTGAATCATTCACCGTCTTTAAGATAAAATTTCAACGTGGCTCCTACATGGCAAAAGGAGGGTTAGTTTGCTAAAAAAAAATTCACGGAGTTATTTACCCAATTAGAAAATTTGATAGGGTTGTTTTGAAAAAAAGTCCACAGAAATATTCTATAATGAGAATAGATTTTTTGAAAAATTTATATTCAGTAAAAAAAAAAAATTTAAATCCAGTAAATCAAAAGGCTCTAAAATATTTTTAAAGCTTTTTCTTAACGTTCCCAAAATACACAGATGCGTCAACGGGTGCTCCGTTGCAACATATTTTCTCAATCTACTAAGTTAGGTAGAGCGTTGCAATTAAGTAATTTCTTTTAATCTAATTTATTTTTTTTCTCATTACAAAAAATAATAATTTACAAATAGCTTTTTAAATAGTTTAGATTGTATATATTAAATATAAATTTTGATTTCATGATATTGATCATTTGAAAAATGAGAAAGAGATTGATACAGTTTAAGTTGATTATTTTAATAAATTTAGTTATGAGAATCACATAAAATATATTAATTAAATATATAAAGATAAACAATGCACTCAAATTTTAAAATTAAAGTACTATTGATTGACTTAAATCTAATATATTAAAAATTGGATAGTATAAACAAAATTTTGAAAGGTTAAATAGCTAATTCAAAATAATCTATAGTTCATAAAAATTTTACATATTTTTATTTGATTTTAATATTAAATTTTAATATCATATTTATAATCTAATGAGCGACCAATTTCACATTCACAATCTTCTGAAATGTCCAAAAATATGATTGATTGACTTTAAATTTGGCATTTTAAAGTTTATTAGATAATTTAACAAATTCTTTTTCTCGAATGAAATTACTAATTAAATAAAACGGATCGATTCCCAACTTTGTCTTTATCTGAAATAAAAATGGAACATAAAAAAAAAGCAAATTATACTTTGGTCCTCAACTATAAGAGGTATAAAAATAAAACATAAAAAAAAGGCAAATTATGCTCTTACTGCAGCATTAGCTGCTTCTTCTTCAGTTTCTTCTATTTTTATTCTTTTTAATTCTTCAACTCTTTTTCTATTTTTTGCTTTATTTTTTCCAGCTATATGCATTTATTTATTTCTGCAGAATTGATCCGCCGCACCGCGCGGGTGCCTTCACTAGTTACACATTAAAATAATGATTTAAAAAAATTTAATATTTTTATGCAATGTAGAGACATTCGATTGGTATGATTCTGTCTAAAATAATTATTATAAAAAATAATTTTCTTGAATAATGCTTTTCGACAAGCTGCTTACAACTCTGTCATGATTGTCAGAAGAGTGTGTTATGTCTATGCAAAATTATTAATCCCCGTAGTTTCTATCCAAAATAACAGAATTCTATTAAATTTCGTATACCTTACCGGTGTTACTATTACCTTCTCCATCCTTTATATAGTCTTGTGGTGGGACTCGCACATTGAATGCTAGGTCTACCGCTACAAAATACTTTCTCCATGAATTTGATTTTATCTTCTCGACCTTGGTGTCTTCGTCTCAACTTTTCATTTACTTTTCTATTTAGTAGAGTAATTCTCTCACTCTTCCATTTACCTTTTTATTTAATAGATTAATCCCCTACCTTCATATTTACCTTTTTATTTAATAAAATAATAATATTTACCTTTCAATTTAATAGACTAATCTCCTCACATCCTTATTTATATTCTCACTTAAGTAATAGTGGAAAAGATGAGAAGGCGGGCACGCCATAGTTAGTTAATTCGTGAATTATTCACGAATTATTAAGAATTCAAATAAAACAGTCTGTATACGATTTTTTCCTAAAAGGGAAATAAAACGCGAATTTTTGAGACTAGCCGAATTATTGACAAATTATTTCCGAATTATTGAAAATTCAAATAAAAATCTTATATTTTTTATGTTTAAGTATAAACTATCTCATATTTTATATTTAAACATGAATTCTCTTTTTGCTTGCCCCAAAAAAATTTATATATTTTATGTTTAATTATGGACTATCTTAATTTTTTTTGTTTGATTGTATATATATATTGTGGTGTATAATATAGTTTGCTATTGTTTTTTTTACTTAATCTATTTTATTTTACATCTCTTTATTTTTATATTCTGAAAATTTATAACTATTTATGGTGTAGCATAAATCTAGAGAAAAAAAGTTTAATTTTATAGTCGAATTTTTGATCCAGAATTTTTAATTGATGAACGTATATTTTTCGTATAAATTACGTATATGAATAATCAGCGAACCCATTTTTCAAGCCGTACATATTTTTCAACGAATTAAAAATTAGAATACGAACTTTTTTCGTATCGTAACCGTACCGAATTTTTGCCGAATCCGAATTAATTAGCTATGGGGCACGCCTCCCACGCTCTTCATTAGGCATCTTTTCCATTTACCTTCTTTCTCCCTAAAGTTTAATACAACGTTAACTGTGCTCTTCTAAGCTGCGAACCAACCTATTTACTATTATAAATTCTGCACACCGGGTGTTCGGTGAAATGCCACAATGAGGTTTTTGCGTCGTAGATGCTCCGGACAGCATGGACTCAGTTTTAGTGGGTTCCTACATGCTGTACGAAGCCCGGGGACACTTTGGTTCAAGTCGTGTGGCGATCGGCGCGCTAAACAATCCTCGTATACGTGTTTAAGTGTACTTTTGGCCCCGTTTTCACATAGCGACGAGTCGCTGCTGGTTGCAATGGTTGATGTGTGTTTCTTGCTGGTTGGGGACTAGTTGATATGGAGCTCGGGCCAGCAAGTAACCATACAAGAGTTCCGAAGCCCAAAATGGTGCTTTTCGGAAAGCCGGCACGGCTAATTTTGGAGTTTTTCACCTCGAATCGCAATACTTGATTTGCGGCTGTCCTGATACTCAAAAGCGAGTATTCTGGGACAGCGTAGGATGGTTGGGTGCCGTTCAAAATCTCTCGGATTACTCCGGGGCCAAAACAAACCCCGAAACGCATGTAATCGGGCGATTTCAACTGTAGAATCATAGATTGTGGGTTTCTGCTATTTGCAGCAGTATTGTAGCCCTATTGAGTGGTTGTAGAATGAGGTTTGACACCGTTGGTCGCAGCAAGAGGGCTGCGGGTGGCTCCGGTGCCGAAATGGGCATCCCGGGAACCAAATCGGTGATTTTCGGGATCTCGGCTTTCTGTTTTGGCGCACTTTTTGTGCGGTTGTCCAACGGCAAAAGATTGGCGTTTTGGGACAGCGGGTAAGGTAAGTTATGTATTTGGCTTGTTTTGTGGACACCCTGTGGTTAGGGTGGCATTCCGATGAGTCGATGCGACAATCGGGCGATCTTTCGGTGACCGTTGAATGGAATTTGAAAATCCGATTGTACGCCTATGTGGATTCATATATAATCATAAGCTTATGTAATTAGTGGGTTGGAGCTAATTATGATTCGGATGGGTCTTTGCATTGGCTCGGACTGCGAGTGGCATCGATGTGGGGGTCGACGACCCGGCTTTGTTCCACAGTATAGGTGGGTACTTCGATCCGAAGTGGGTTTAGCGGCATACGCTCGATGATTTCTTCCCTTTCTTCTCTCTTATGATTGCCTAGTTTATCACGCATGCATATGTTGAGAGTCTTGCACGCTATTCGGTTCTCGTTAGTCTACTCTACGGTTGTTCCATCTTGTAGAGCCATGTTTGATCTAGTGGTAGAGTAGCATTCCATTGATGGATCATTGCTGCATGACTTGGTGTTTGGTTAAATTTCGTGCATAGTGATATGATTATATGGACCTGATAGGTCAGTGACACGATGACATTTCATTGGGAATATTAGACCTGATTTGGTCGGGTATGGTTGTGATTGTTCTTCCGGCTTTTCGCCGTCGTTGGCCATTAAGCATATAGCATCGATCGCCACAGCTCATGTGCATTTCACGTACACCAGCAGTCTGATCCATCGCAAGAGGGTGTTCTTTTTCGAAAAAGTGATCGTATTTTCGACTCATGAGCCCAACGGTCGTTTGCTCGGTCATATGCCAGGGAGACCCAGCGGTCCTTTGCTAGGGTCACATCCCCATTAGAGTAGGAGTGGCATAGCCTGAGATCTTTAGACCAATATGGCAGTTGATTGGGTGTATTTGAGATATCTGTTCCGGTTGATGCATAGCTGTCTTGTTGTTTCGTATCATGGTAGTGATTGCTCATATTATCGTTTACAGTTGTTTCATTACAGTTATTACTGCTACTGTACATGTATGTCTGCTGACTATAGTTGTTCTTTACCTTACTACTTTATTTTACAGTAGTAGCTTCTTTTGTGATTACTGATAGATGTTATTTCATCGTCGCTTTACCTGACTTACTTATTTCTACCCTTGTTTACTTCTTTCGTTTTCCGGTGTGCATGGTTTGCCTTCGTCGGCTTGCGGTACCCACTGGGAGGGGGAGACTTGTTTACAAGTTCTCACCCCCCACTATTTTTCAGGTAGTCCGGACGGTGAGGGTCAGGACGATGCGTGAGGACGGCTCTAGATAGCGGTGTCTTGGATTAGTTTCCTCATTGACTCTTTTCTGTACTTAGTTTAGTTCATTTTCTGTTGGTATGACTCTTGATTAGTAACCGCTGATTATTTGTGATGTTTTAGGTGGTAGTTTAAACTATTAGTTTAGTTGTTTCCTTGTCATGAATTTTCAGTACTATGTGATCATCACTTCATTAGTTGTTGCTTTTCTATATCCCTGTTGTATGAATGTGGTGTGGTTGATACTTGTGCACTTGTGCTACGCCGTGTATGTATATGGGAGACTCTACTCGTTTGATTAGGAAATTCTCTGGCCATGTGGCGGGTCTGTGCACGTCTCGGGGTATTCTCAAAGTATTTTTAAAAAAAATTATACGTTTTTCGCTGATTTTTCTTAAAAAGGATTTGTAAAAGGACCCTGGGGCGTGACATATTTACTCAATAAAATTTTGTTGTGGGACTTAATTAAAATAATTTAAAAAGTTTGGGTCGAAAATTATAATAAATTAAAGTTTGAGAACTAAAGTGTCACGTGCCTTGTAGTTTGATGATCAAAAATATAATTTAGACAATATTTTATCAAATTTAGTAGCTCTATACTTTTAGCTATTAACAATTAATGATTCCACATTTTTATGTGGCCAAAATTGATTATAAAAATACTAATAAAGCTGATAAATCTTCAATTTGCTTGACTAAAATTACTTTCAAAAGTTTGAATGTTAAAGGGGCCTCACTCAAAAAGTTCAAAAGGGCCATTTCGAAATAGCCTATAGTTGAGGGATATGCATGTATTTTTACCTGAAAAAATATTTAAAATTGAGAATGTTATTTCAAAATGGCCTGTAGGTGAGGGGTTCTTTATTTATTTTTAACTTGCATTCTCATACGATAAATTTAAGCATTTAATCGGCCTATTAAAAATTATTTGGTAAATATGTATGGACACTCTCTTTAAAAGTCATATTCTCGAATAGACCCTTCAATTTTAAATTTTTGACTAACACATCTTTAACTTCCAATACTTTTGTTTGAGTTTTTATAACTAATTAAGTTAAATTTTCATTATTTTTTATGATTCATTTAGCTATTTGCGATTAATTATTCTAGCTTTATTCACTACAAAATAATTCAAACTACTAAATTCGATAGAATGCTCAATTTATTTGCCTAAAATCGCTCAATTCTATAAAAATCAAAAGTTGAGAGGGTCTCTGTAAAAAAAATTAGGATACTATTGTGAATGGTTTATGGTTGCAAAAGTAACTTTTATTATAACCAAAGCGAAAAAAAAAAACCTAAATTATGACTAGATATAATGTATTTGATGATAGTAAAAGTTGATATAACTGGAGGGATCTCCAATTATTTTTTTATACTGATTAATTTGCATGAGCCTTGAGAATTAACTTCTTGAGGAGCAAGTTTTAAAAAGAGAGTGAAATTAAACTTTAGTGCATTAATGAATATACATCTAAACTTTTAATTTTGATAATTAGACTTCTAAACTTTATCAAATGGCTCAAAGAAACCGTCTCCTTAATCAAAGTTGCTATTACATAACCATTTTAGTTGCTTGTCTTTCATATTATATTGTAACCATTTAAGATATAAAGAAATCTGCTTCCTTTATAATGCATGAAAAATTAATGAAAAAATAAAGATAAGTCCACTTTATTCTTCAAATACTGATAATTAATTATCATAACTAAAAAAGAAAAAAAATAAGGCCTTGTTTTGTATCTTTGCCATTTTGGTATATTTCTAAATATTAATTCTATAAAATTTAATGTGTTGGAAGAAAAACTTTTCTTCTGTTGTCACGAACGTGAGCCACTAATTCAAAATTGCTTAAACCTAGTTATCAGTTTAAGTCCCTATTAGATCCCGATGTTCTCATCAACCCAAGATAACCAGTCGATATGATATTCACCTCACACTTCCGATTAGTGAATCGGTTTTGATACCAACTGTTACGACTTAGCCCACTAACACTAGTAACTTGTTGGACCCAAATTATCATCTCAAAATACTTTAGTCCAATTATTAATTTTAATATCCCTGTCACATATAAGTCTCTTACATTGTTCCACATTATTCGATGTTGGACTATTAGAGTGTTATAACTTATAATACATTCGGCTAAGTAATAGATGACAATTTGCTTAAAAGTTTTTTGAAAACAACAAATTATTACTTTCAAGTTTTTTCTTTTTTGTTGCCAAGTAAATATTTTGGATGAAAAAATTATAAGCAATTTACTGTCCATATTTATACTTTTTATATAAAAATTCTATTTGAAAAAATAAAAAACAAACACGATACTGAGCAGGGCTTATGTTTTTTGTATTAAAATTCTACAAAATCTTATGAACGGCATGCGATCAAAACTACTATCTAATTCATATATTTAATTGATGAGAGAGACCTATTGATCTATTTGACAAAACTTGAGAACCTAATTGCGACGAGTAAGAGTTCGGATGCTTGTTTGCAAAAGCTGTAAGGATTTGTAGGTCTTTGTACAATTTCTTTTTTCCTTTTTCTATTTTTTGCGAAATAATGCACAAAACCTTTAGAACTCTAGAACTTTTACAAATTTTTAATTTTTACAACTAGATCTTCTGAATTTTATCAAATAGTTCAGTTAAGCCCTTGCCCTCAAGCAAAATTACAAATTAAACAGTCGTGTTAATCGCCTATATTGCATATAATATTTTAAATTCTTAAAATACAAAAAAACTTATCCTTTTGTTCCGGTTACGATGATTAAGTATCAAGATTAAGAAAATGAAGTGAATTTACCTCCACCGTTTTTCTTAATACTTTAGAATAGAAAAAAAAATATACATTTTTTTTTTTTTTTTTTTGCATTCTGAAACTTTATAAGATTGTGTGCAGTATAGGCGTTCAAAAGGACCAGATATATAATTAATAATTTTGAATGAAACATAAGTTTATTAAACTATTTGATATAGCATAGCGAGTCTATTTTTCAAAACTAAAAGTTTAAATATTTATTTTACAAAAATGCTACAATTTGAAAGGTCTTTATATTTTTTTTTGTTTTCTTTTTCTGACGGTTAACCATGACAAGCAAGTTTTTATTTTATCGACCGTCCCCAACGCAAGTGGCAAAGGACTTGATGGTTGATATCCGAGGTTCCGAGTTCGAATCCTAATTAATTTATATTTTCTAATTTACTACCTTTCTCTCAAAAAAAAAAAAAAGAAAAAAGAAAAAGAAAAACAAGCAAGCTATTTTTTATTTGAAATAAAAGAAACAAGCTAGCAGCTGGTGGAAATTTCTGGAATCCGTCGCCTTCAAAATATCTTCCGCCCACCTCTTTCGTGCTTCACAAACCCACTCTGCTCGCTGCCAGCCACCCATCAAATCTGCGTTTCCTGAAAACCACGCTCTCCGCAGCGCGTACCGGCTGCCTCACCCCGATCGGTAAAGAAACCACCCATTCGAGAACTCGTCTACCGCCTTCCACGTGTCGATTCAAGTTTGAGAGAGTCTACTATATCACACTATCATATCATCAAAATAA
The DNA here is from genome assembly GCA_016920855.1 of Puya raimondii. Taxonomy (NCBI): domain Eukaryota; kingdom Viridiplantae; phylum Streptophyta; class Magnoliopsida; order Poales; family Bromeliaceae; genus Puya; species Puya raimondii. The sequence goes on from JABWPP010000050.1 coordinate 128,512,807, forward strand.
AAAAATAACAATAATAAATGAATCAATTCGAAAAATAGTCTGATTCGTTGAAGATGCCGTATTATTAGTAATATAATAACTACGGCGTTGTAGACTTTTTCTTGGAGCGTCCACATCATTATTTCGTCGCAGTTGAAAATTCTGTGAAGACACCCTCAAACTGTAATCTGTTTTGAAATCGGCCCCTTAAATAATCTTCTTAAATATTAAAGATAACTTCAAATACTATCCCTGTGGTTTCGTGCTTTCTCACTTTAGTGTCCTGTGGTTTAAAACGTATCACTTTAGTATCATGTGGTTTTGTTATTTTTTTTTGTTATTTTTTCGCTAATTTTTCGTTAAATTAATGAGAAAGTTAAAACTACACAATAATAAAATGAATATTTGATAAACCATATGTGGGATATATGAAGTTTTTTTGTATAATTTAACGAAAAAATTAACAAAAAAATAACAAAAAAAAAAGAATAACCAAACCACAGGGTACTAAAGTGATACGTTTTAAACCACAGGACACTAAAGTGAAAAAGCACGAAACCACATGACACTAAAGTGAAAAAGCACGAAACCACATGGTGGTATTTGAAGTTATTCCTAAATATTAATTACTAAGCTCTTAATCAACTATACTACATACGGTCGAACCGTCGAAGCTATTGGATCGAGAATACTATTTGACAATTACGTATCGTCGGGGGTTCTCCATACGTTTCCGCCTAGTAAACTCCATTAACAAAGACTCCTCATAATAGTACTTACTCTGCACACAAGCCCACCCACCCGGTATTCCCATCCAAACAACAAGTAAAGAAGAAGAGGAAGAAGCAGCCGACATGGCCGGAGCCGCGTCCTGGAACTCCCTGGCGCTCAAATCCCCGCCGGCATACGTGCCGGCATCGCAACCGCGCCGCCGCCGCCATCCCTCCTCGGCCGCCCCCGTCATCGTCGCCGCGGGGGCCCGGCAGCGCTTCTCCTCCTCCCTCCCCCTCCTGAAGTCCCGCCCGACGCGCCCCCCCTATTTGCCGTTCCGGCTGCAGGCGGCGGCGGCGGCGGGCGGCGGCGACTACGAGGACGAGTGGGGGAAGGAGGGAGGAGCGGCGGCGGAGGAGTCGGCGGTGGCGGTGGCGGAGGAAGGCGGGGAGGCGGGGGAGGTCGGGGAGCTGAAGAGGAGGCTGAAGGAGCTGCTGTACGGGACGGACAGGGGGCTGAAGGCGTCGAGCGAGACGCGGGCGGAGATCATAGAGCTCATCACCCAGCTCGAGGCCAAGAACCCCACCCCGGCGCCCACCGACGCCCTCCCCCTCCTCAACGGCAAGTGGATCCTCGCGTACGTCCCAAATATCCTCCTCTAATTCCTCTTCTTCTTCTTCTTCTTTTTTTTTTTTTTTTTTTTTTTGGGCAATATTGATGAACCATTTGGTACAACGAAACGAAACAATAGAATTGAGCTAGAATACTTCTGACAATAATATCTACGGCCCGTGAACTTCCTAGAAATCAAATTTTGTGATTTTTTAACATTAATTAACCAGTGATCAAGTGTTCTCAATATATATATATATATATATAAAAGTAGTTGAATTGAAGTGTATTGATTTTGAGACCGCTTGAGTTATCGGTAGATAATTTTGAAAATTACAAAATTTTGCATTCTAGAAAGTTCATGCGCTATGGGGGATTTTTTTTTAAAAAAAAAAATAGCCCTTAAAAAATTTCTAATTGGCCAAATAATTCTTCCCAAATTTTGTTTGCCCGACTAACCCCTTTTTTGCCGACTTAGTGTCATGTTGGAGGAAAATTTGGAAGGCGGCGAATCGTTCACCGTCTTTAAAAAGCGATTGTTATGGTTGTTTATAAATTGTTTTATATGAGCTGCGAGGGATTGAACGGATAAATTGTTAGGAATTTTAGGTTGTTAAGATTGTATGTAATTTTTGGAATTTTTGTGTGTTACTTCTTTTTAAGCTTGTTATTTGTTGATGAACCTCCGCCCTTATTATTAAGGTTCTGGTAATCCTTACTTTTGAAGCAAGAGTAGAGATAAGAGTAAAGTGAAAGGGGCATTTGATTGAACCACTACAGTGAAGTTTTATCTCTTATCTATTTATTTGTATATTTGATCGGAAGAATTAATGATTTCCTGTAGTAACGCCAATTTGAATCGCAATGTTCTTGAAAGCTAATCTGGTGATTGTAAAATTAATAGCTAGTTTAGGAACAAATTAACAGAGGACTTGGTTAGATCCTTTCAATAATCATTTTTATTTAGATTTCTATAGCATTTCATATTACGCATCGATTCCATTGCAGAAAGTACACTTCTGTCAAATGGATTTCTGAAAGCTCATAATCTGGTGATTCTGATTGTTTTTCTTTTTTATTTGTATGAATCAGAATCAGATAAATTTGAATTTGGTTTCATTAATTGCAGATACACCTCATTCTCTCAGCTGTTCCCGTTGTTGGGGTCGGGGAGGTTGCCGCCGCTGGTGAAGGTGGAGGAGATCTCACAGACTATCGATTCGGAGAATTTCACAGTGCAGAACTCAGTGCAGTTCGCTGGGCCTCTTGCCACAACCTCTGTTTCTACCAATGCCAAGTTTGAAGTCCGAAGCCCCAAGCGCGTCCAGGTATGTTGTAGCTTCCGATAAACTTGTGCGTTTATCTTTTCCTTTTTCCTTAAATTTTGTTAACTGCATTCCTCCCTAATTGCGTGTACTTCTTATCTGAATAAGTATTTGGGTAGAAAGATAACATATTCATTGGGATATTACTAAATGATTCCTGTCTTGCCGATCATAAAGTTTTTGACTAACTGAAAAGATATTACGTATGAGAAGGTTTGTTACATCGACTAGTCAACATTGCAGAATTTACTTCTATGCAATGTGTACGAGAAGTTTGCAGGGTGCTTCTTATGCGATCCGAGAATCTGACATGTTCTCTCAAGCATTGGGCCATTATGCTGGAGAAACATCACTGTTGCTCTCGTGACTTATTCATATGGTTTAGGCTTCTTTCAGCCAAGGAAAGCGGAAAATATGAAAAAGTTTTAAAACTTAAACATGTAATCTGGAAAAGTAAATTCCAAGGAGAAAGGATTCTGAAGCTAGCGTTTTCAGTTTTCTCTAGGAATAGTCTAGTAACTTATAGAGCTGTCACAATTGTCAGATGCACACCAAATGATGAATAAATTTTAAATTTGAGGCTTGCGAAATGGTTGTATCGAGAGCAATATAGCACAGCAAAGTGAAAGGGTACAGAGGGCTGAGGAAGTTCCTCATGAACTCTGCTGCGGGTGAGAGTTTATTAAAATGACCAAAGAAGTCATATTAGTCGAGGTAATTTTGGTGGTTACTTCGTAAGGCCGTTGTCTATGCTTAGTTCCCTTTGCTCTTGCGATAGCTATGGTGCTGTTATATCTACTTTAGGTAGCAATACGATGTGACGATGCTCATGAAAATGAACAAGCTGTTGCATCTGATGATTCACACATAGTTTTTCGAAGATGATCGTGATGGCAGTTTTATATTGTAAGTCCATACATTCCTTATTTCTTGCTTAACAAACGTAGTCATGTAGATTGCTTCTAAGATGTTGAGGTCGTTTCTCCGGATGCTCCTCCTATAGATGTGCTACTGCTAGAGTGATATAGCACTTTGACATTTGTATTCAAATGCTCTCTGCTTTGATTCTAATATAATTGTAATATAGAAGGACCAGTCTATATTATTCGCATATGTAGTCAAATACTTTCTGCTTTGAGTATATTTTACTAGTAGACAGAAGGACTAGTCTATAGCAGTCGCATACAAGCTTCTCTAACAAAATGTCATCTTTTTGTCAAGTCAGTCGGAAGCAGGAAATTAAGGGAGCCTCTCTATCTTTGGCAAAATATAGTGCTTCCACACAAGACATCGAGTAAAAGAAATATTGTATTAGCAGCTATTCAGAATTTTTTTTCATGATAACTTGGAAGATCTATCATCTGTGATTGTTGAATAATCTTTAATAAAGACATTCCAGGAAAAAAAAGAAGTCAAAACTCATATTAAATTATTGTTCACTCTTGCAGTTTCTCTGTACTAGAATAGTTTAATGAAACTTCAACTCAGTTTACCTCCATATATGGAAGTTGCCGTACGCTTACTTCTATTTGATGAAGAAATGACTCATTTTCTCAGCATTATTGAGAAAAATGGACTGCATTAATATGCGAACTTATGTTTCTCATACTGTGTAGGGCATTTTGAAGAAACCCTTATTTAGTATATAATCAATTTTTTTCCAATATAAAACATAAACATGCATTTTACTTAGACAAGCAACAAATAATCACAGTATGCAGATAGTTGACATGTAAATTTTGAAAAGAACTGAACGGTTTGCGAATAAATGAACCTCCTTAGAAAATTTTTGTGCTACTAAAGTTTTCATACTTATGCCAAGCGTCAAATCACGCATTCTCGATGTATCCAGATCAAATTCGAGGAAGGCATCATTGGCACTCCGCAGCTGACCGATTCCATCGTCATACCTGACAAGGTAGAATTCCTCGGACAGAACATCGACCTCTCTCCTTTCAAGGGCATATTCACTTCTATCCAAGATGCAGCATCCTCCGTTGCAAAGACCATCTCCGGGCGACCACCGCTGAAGTTTCCGATCAGGAATGATAATGCCCAGTCCTGGTTGCTCACTACCTACCTCGACGATGAGCTCAGAATCTCAAGGGGTGATGGTAACAGCGTGTTCGTGCTCATCAAGGAAGGAAGCTCGCTTCTGAGTTAAATTCAAGACCTCAAGCCCTAGTAATGGTGCTTTAAACTTCGTGTAAAGATTATATATGTGTCGGCAACTAGATGCCTGTTGATAGATTGTATATGTTTGCTTTTTGCAAGTGCTTATACTTCTCTGTAATATGAAATTGTTGAATGGTATAATGCATAACTAGTATCCGGACATATGAAAAAAGGACGCTTTCGTAGCTCAAATTTGTGCAGATGGTGGCGAGATCATTTTTTTGCAGGTAGTTATTTCCAATTGTGACAGCATCCAATCGGAGTGCGTGTGCAAATTTAAACCCGCTCAGTTTCTTTCCCTCTTTTATCAGTTCACGCAGCATGATTTGGCAGAAATTTTCATGTTATTCAGTTGCTTATGCTCTTCTGTTGTTCTTGTTGTAGATCTAAGCTTCAGAAATATATGAAGGATCAAGAGTCGAATTGCTTCTTTCCGTGATCCTGTATCAAACTTGAACTCAAATTTTCAAGCCTCTAGATCTAGTTTGTTTAATAATGGTTTTGATGGTGATCTTATTTTCTAGATCTGTCTTTTGCAAATGTAAAAGAATTTAAATATGATTTCCTTCAACAAGGAGTTGGGGGCTTGTTTGTTTCATCGAAAGTGAAGTTCAGATTGAAGCAAGCATTCAGATGAAATAGAGTCATGGTGGAAGTTACTTCTCTCCCATTATTTATTTATATAGTTGTGGAATTAAAGTTTCTTCAATTTTGCTGTTTATCTGGCAGGAATTGAATAATGTAAAAGCTAGAAGTGTGAGAGACATTAATATATATATTTTTTCTGATTTTCTTTCTTGGTAATTGACTTCGGCCAAGGTTGGGCATGGGCCGAAGTCAATTACAATATTGTAGGGAGTTTAAGTGTCGATCGAAGGTAAAGTTTTTATGAATCAAATAACAGAAGTGGACATTTACAATTAAAAATCACTTCATTTCTCTCTAATTTTGACAAAACAAACACTCTCTTACTGATTTAAAGGTGCTCTTTTCAATCCGTTGTCTGATTATAGGCTTGTACAAACAGCAGTAGACCAGTTCCAATCTTAGGTGGTGGAATGTCGTTTTCGTGAAAATTTTCTTTGAATCTCTTTATTTTCTCAGATGAAACTTCAGGAACGCTGATTGTGATACGATGAACTAGAATAATAATTCTTGATAGGTTTAAGTCGGACTGTAGACTGTTCTTTGTATAATCCTCATACAGATACAGATTCTCTTTCTCTCTTTCTCTCTCTCGTTGCGATTAGACAGTGATACTCATCTGTTTTTACTTTATTTTATTTTGGTCAGATTATGCAGCCGCTTCTAATGGCTACCCTAACTCATCTGTTTTTTTATTTTGGTCAACATTTACAACTAGTCCAGTTTTAAACTATAAGATAGAAATATTAATTTTATAAGCTAGAAATATCTGTTTCTTTTGTAGTGCACTGTCAAATTATTATCAACTCTCTTTATATTTTATGTATATATATTTTCTCTTCAATTATTATATATATATATGTTGCAATCATCCTTTTTCAGCTACATAATATATAAAGTGTTTATTTTTTATTTTTTTGTTTATAAATTAGAGTAGTGCTTCTATACTTGCAATTTTTTAACACCGTTCATTCATTTCTATTCAACGGCTAGGATTTAATTTTTTTAAAATTGTGACCTACAATAGCAGGTCACTTTGAGAGAGGTATCGATTACCAGGTACCCAAAAAAGAGTATTTTGGTCTTTTAATACATGGGTAATTTAGTAACTTTATCTTTACTATATTATCAACATTTTTTTTTCTCTCTTTGTTTTCTTTTTCTCTCTTTATTTTTCCTGTTCAGCCACAATAGAGATGTAAAGGGGTTAAATTCGGGGCAGATTTTTTAAAAACCCAAATTCGAACCTGACTATCAAAACCGAAATCGAACCTAAACACAAATCCGGCGAATTTTAGAAAATCATATCCACACCCGTACCCAACTAAAAATCTGAAACCCAAACAGTAGCCCAAACCGGAAAAGTATTCCTCTTTACAATATTTCAAAATATATTAAATTAAATCTAAAATTTTAAAATACATATTCAAATATAAAATTAAACATTTATATAGATTATATATAACATAAAATAAATTCAGATTCTAGTTGGTTTCGGGTTCGGATTGGATACAATCAAATAATCTTAATCTTTTTAATCTTTACATTTAAAATTTTGTATAAAATTTTTATTATCTCAAACAGTTAAAATTTTTAAAACGTCTATTATATCTAATGGTTCTAAAGTATTCTTATTATTCGGTTCAGTGGGTTTATGAGGACTGAGAATTTGGCTGTGTAGCTAAACTCTTTGTTGATGATGTTTTTGTGTGTAACTCAATTACATAAGCACTCGTCAGGTTTCAGGAGAAAATGAGTTAGGATAGAGAAGTTACGCGATCTTTACTAATCACTTAAAGTGAATAGTAACTCGAGTTTTCCGGTAAGGCCAATGAGTAGTGATGGCTTCTGGTGAGTATCGGACTCAGTTCATAGTAATCCAATAGCTCGTTTTCAATGGTTCGACTATCCTGGACCCAATGGCACTGACGGATTTGGGTTTTGATGCAAGGTTTCCAAGAAAATTAGATTTTATCGCAAAGAGGGTTTTTGTTCTTTGCTATTCTTGCGTTGTATAACTTCTCGTGCTCCGTGCGTGCGTCCTGGAGAAGGGTGGAGGATGGTTCAGGTACCTACCAGTGGTAGGAAATTCAAATTCGAATTTGAATTTGAGGTTTATTTGATTTACACACATATATTGTAGTACACTGAATTTCAGTGCATCGTACTGAACTTCTACAAATTGTAGAGTTCTAGTGAGAAAATGGCATAAGAGGCTGTATGTGAGGCTTTGGCCAAGTTCGGGACTGTGCGAAGTGTTTTCGGCGCAATTGAGGCGCGAAAATGGACTTCGAGAAGTTAAAAACTGCGAACTTGGGAAGTCTGCACTGGATTCCGGTATGTGAACTCCAATACCGGAATTGGAGCTTGGTATACCGGTATGTGAAATGGTATACCGGAATGCCATGTTGAAACCGAGAAACCCAGCTCTCGAGTTTGCGGGATTTTTCGGGGTATACCGGTATGTGAAATGGTATACCGGTATACGATGGTCGAAACAGTGAACCTAGCTCTCGGGTTCTGCGGAATCCCTGAGGTATACCGGAATCAGCACCCGTATACCGGTATGCAAATGCACATACCGGTATACAATGTCCAGATTTTGGCTGGTTGTTGTGTTGTTTGTGGAGAGAGGCATTTTGGTCTTTTCACATGCGTGGGGGTATTAGAAAGGCTGGGAACACTCCCCTTTCACAGAGATCATCTTCTCCACTTCTCCTCTCCATCTCTCCCACTTTCTCTCTCTAGAGATCTCTCCAAAACTTGGAGAAAAGGTGGATTGATCTTGGAAAAAGCTTCCAAAGGAGAAAAGAAGCTTCTTGGTGCAAGAAGGAGCTTGGAGATTTCGTGATTAAGGTTAGTACCTCACGTTTTGGGTTCAAACCTTGGATTTAATCCTTTGAAATGAGGTTTTTGGGAACCCTTGGCAATCTAAACCACAAATGGTGGGTGTTTGGCCATGAAATCTAGGGTTTGGCTTGCATGCATGCAAACCCTAGGTAGAATGAGGGCTTTTGCAATGTGAGGTTCTAAAAAATATTTGGACTTTCGATAATTGCAATTGAGGCATAGGAAATCATGTTGGAGCACTTGATTTCATATATTGAGTTGATTTTAGGGTTCGTAACGAGTAACGAACCGTTTTCTTGTAGAAGCTTGGGTTGAAGCAAGAATTCTAGGCTTGGACACTTAGGAGCTTGAAGAATACCAAGATTTGAAAGCTCTTGAGGTGGGTTTGTGTTTACCGAAGTGATTAGGTCACTTCCATGTCTAGGGTAATTATCCATTTAAAAATAAAATGGTATGTGTTGAGAACCCTAGCATTTTGCATGTTGGCAAAGGTAAAATCATGATAGGTAGAACAATGAACTCCTATTGCATGATGGATATTTCAAGTACAATTCAACTATTTATACTTGTTGCATGGTTGCATGTGAGATTTAAACCTAGTGTCATCGAACATAGGTTGGAACATGTGAGATTTAAACCTAGTGTCATCGAACATAGGTTGGAACATGTGAGATTTAAACCTAGTGTCATCGAACATAGGTTGAAACATGTGAGATTTAAACCTAGTGTCATGGAACATAGGTTGGACATGTGATTGGAACCTAGAGTCATGGAACCTAGGTTGGCAATGAGAAAGTAAGCCTAGTGTTATCAAACATAGGCGAGACTTAGTGACTTGAACCTAAGATCATGAGATTTAGGTTGGCAAGTAATGTGATGAATGGGATGTGCGACGATTTTGCTATCCTGGGTATGCGACGATTTCGCTACCATGCCACGAGTTGGCGGTGCCGACATGGGATAGGCGACGATTTCGCGATCCCGGGTATGCGACGATTTCGCTACCGCGCCACGTGTTGGCGGTGTCGAGGGGGATGTGCGACGATTTTGCTATCCCGGGTATGCGACGATTTCGCTACCATGCCATATGATGGCGGTGTTGAGACGGGGTATGCGACGATTTCGCTATCCCGAGTATGCGACGATTTCGCTACTCGAACTAGGAGGTGACAAGCTCACTCCTTGAATGTTGGAACAAATATGGTGAGACGGCGATTCCGAAACCATAAGTAAATGACAAGTAAAAGAACTTAGTCAATGTGGAACATAGGATGAACCTAGGAGAGAATGATAAATTATATTTCATTTGGTTGCATCCTTTATGTTTATTTACTAAGCATGTAAATAATTGTTGCATAGTTATATATGATCTAACTTATGCATATGGTGTTTCTTTGGACCTGGTGGGTCGAGCTTCTCTCTTGGGTGGCCTTACCCACTAGGAACTATGTTTATAGTTCTCACCCCACATTTTTCAGGTCCTTCCGCGAGTGAGGCGGCGGAGCGAGGCAAGGGTTTGGCTCTTTAGATAGCGGCCCTTCCATTTTGGTGATGCATAGAGTTGTACCCCTATTTTGGACTATGATAGCATAGGGTATTTTCATTCTTGTATGAATGTTGTATATTCCATAGTTTTGGAACATAATGTATGGAATGAAAGTGAAAGAAAAGAAAAGAAAAAAAATTTGGACATGTATATTGTGCCTTGTGATGTAATAGAAGTAAAACTTCTTTATGTTGATGCTTTCCTTGTGCAACTCTTGTACTCCGTTCCTAGTTGGAACATTGTGGATAAGCTTGTGTTGTGACGCCTTGGGCGGGTAGAAAGGACTCTATCCGTTCGGCGGGTCTGGGGCATGCGCCCGTGCTGTTATCCTTTCCACCTAGTTGGTGTTAAAGGGCCGGCGGGGCGTGACATATATATATGTGTGGTTTTTGGAAAATTGGAGAGAGGATGGCTTTCGTCGCAAATCGGCGACCAATTCGAATGAAACAAAATCATGAATTCGATGTTTCGGCAGTGCTGAACGTGCTGGCATGATCCGTTCTGAAATCCAATGGACGGATCGCCAGATATCGCATGATTATCGAGGAGAGGTCAAAATGGCATTTTTGTATCTCGCGCGAAACCCTCTATATTTTATGTACCGAATCGCGCGAGATCGGACGTGGGGGTACGTTCGCGCGTTTTACACACACTGTGGAGGACTCGGTATTAAATAGTGAGAATTGGTCGACTCGTGTGCAATTATACCACCTTGTATATATGAGCCACTTAGGGTTTTCATGGATGAAAACCCTAACCCTAGCCTAGCCACCCTCATCCAAGCCTCTGCCCCCTTCTCCTCCCTTCCCTGTGTGCGCCGCGCGCCTCCCACCGCCGCCGACCGAGCTCTGGCCGGCCAACAGCCATCTCCCTCTCTTTTCTCTCACATCCTCCACCACCCCTCCTCATCTCGGCTTGGGAGCCTGGCAGGGTGAGCCCCCACCCTCGGGCTAGCCTCCGGCGACACCCCAGATCTCCGGCGAGCCCCCGCCGCCTGTCGTAGCCACCCCGAGAGCCGTGTGTTGCATGCTTGCGGCCAAGCTTGGGCTGGCGCGGTCGGTTCAGTTGCGCCGGGTTTCCAGCCGTCGGCCGCCGTCCCCGATCCTTCCCCTCGGTCCCAGAAGAGGCCACCGCCGCTCCCCTAGCCTCTCCGATCGTCATCGTGGCCGGAGAAGCTTGCCGAGCCCGAGGCTAACTCATGCGGGCTCGGGATGCTCCAGCGCCGCCATCGCAGCGTTCCGCCGCCGGCCAGCGTGAGCGCCGGCTCCCCCTGGTCGGCCGCACCCGGCTGCTGCCGGCGCCCCCGACGCTGGAGCTCCCTGCCGGCCGGAATGAGCCCGTGTTCTCCACTGGATTCCTGCGGCTAGGGCATCATTGCCCGCCACCGCCGCCTCCTCCCGTCGCCGGCCGACGCGCGCCCCGGCTTCCCTCCATCGCCCGCACCCGCCTGCCGCCGCCGGCCGTGTCCTAGGCCCCCTCTGCCCGGTAAGCTTAAATGAAGCTATTTTTGGGAGTTTTTGGGTTGTCTCCACTATTCCAGTGACCCGGGGCTATTCCGATGCCTCCGGAGGTGAGCACGGTGATTGTCGATCAGTGCTGATCATAGAGCTCACCTCATTTGTGGTCAGCGGATTCCGAATCTGTAGATTCGACGTGGTTTACTCATAGTGCGCGTAGTTCGCTGAACTTTGGGTCGCTCCCGCGCCTTCCACAGTGAGCCGCTGTGCTCCGGATAGTGAGCACGGCCTCCGACGTGTCAAGATCTGTCAGCCTGTGTCTCGGCTGACCCCGTAAACCCCCGGTTTGCGATAACGAGCCACAAAACCTCATTAATTACATAAAATAATGCAATTTTATGTAATGGTTGGGAGTTTTATGTAATTTTGCATCTTGTGGCTGATGTGGGCAGTACGTGTGTGTGGTAGGTGATCTCTGGACTGATCGTCCAAGGTCCAATGCCTTCGCGGAAATCGAAAATCAATTTCGGTGCGTTTTTCGATAAAATTCGCCGACGGAATGCGGTTTCGGTTCAGATTTCTTCCGACGTGGTTAGAGTACACTATGTGTTGCCGCTAAGCCTTGTTGGCTGGTCACTTACATCGTTCCGAAGGTTCGGAGACGACGAGTGAGCGACGGTGGGTTCCGGTGTCGAAATTGACACTTTCGGGAACTCGGATCGGAACGGTTATCCGACGATAATCGTTCTGATGTGAGATCTTGTGTGTGAGACCCCAGATAGTCCTATATATGAGATACAATAGGGCTAAACTCTCAACCCTGCTTAAGCATTTTCGGTGGTGGATAGGCCGAAGAGGTTGAGAGAGTTAAGCGTGCTAGGACGAGAGTAGTCCTAGGATGGATGACCCCTTGGAAAGTTGGGGCTTCACAGTTGGTATCAGAGCCAATTACCAGCCGGAAGTGTGAGATGAGTCTCGGCTGAGCCAGGTATACAGCGGGGAGAGCGAGGCTCTCATGCTGTTGACTGTTGTGGGTGGAGCGCGGCTCACCACAAGGTCGGTTTAGGCTAGCGAGATGAGTCTCACATCGCCTGGTACTTGTGAGTCTGAGTCTGACGAGGACGTCAGGGCTTAAAGGGGGGGGAGATTGTGAGACCCCAGGTAGTCCTATATATGAGATATAATAGGGCTAAACTCTCAACCCGGCTTAAGTATTTTCGGTGGTGGATAGGCCGAAGAGGTTGAGAGAGTTAAGCGTGCTAGGACGGGAGTAGTCCTAGGATGGGTGACCCCTTGGGAAGTTGGGGCGTCACATTGTGTTTGCTGCCAAGATATCCAAAACGATGTGTTTGGTGGTAGCGGGTGACTCGTGGCACGAGTCGGTGAGTTCCGAGACACTTCGTGGGTCCCGGCAGAATCCCGGTGAGATTTTCGGGACTTCTGGCAAGTTACGGTAATCGGTTTTGGGAAACCGATTTCCGTAGGATTATGTGTGGGACTTGTGTGAGTTCTTTTGTTGAGTCGGTAGGGGTTTGTCTCTGCCTAGGTGGAACCATCGTAGGTTCGGTTGACTTCTTGCGCGTCCAGGATTCAGACGCGACAGTGACAGGTGGGTTCTTCGATCCGAAATCGGTAAAGTGGTGCATGCTCGGTGATCTCTATCCTTGTTAACTTCTTTCGTTACTTGATATTGGTTGAGCATTCTTTCACCACTTGACTTCGTAGTTAATCACTCTACAATTATTCCTATTTCATATGGTTATGATCTAGTAGTAGAGTGATGTTCCTGATGATTTGACATTAGTTGACTTCATAGTCGGTGACACTCGTATTCATACATGATATGGTTTGACAGTAGTTGACTTCATAGTCGGTGACACTCGTATTCATACATGATATAGTTTGACATTAGTTGACTTCATAGTCGGTGACACTCGTATTCATATATGACATGATTTGACATTAGTTGACCTCATAGTCGGTGACACTCGTATTCATACATGATATGATTTGACATTAGTTGACTCCGTAGTCGGTGACATTTCTAACGGTCTATTGCATGACTTGCTCTGTTTGATCTGATTGGTCGGTGATATTGTTCTATCCTTGAGATAGAGGTTGACCTGGTTGGTCGGTTACACTTTGTTGGACTCTACTTCGGCTATCCGCCGACAGTGGGCTATTCAGCATATCGCATCGATTGCCACTGCTCATATGCATTTCACGTACACCAGCAGTCTGATCCATCGCAGGAGGGTGTTCTTTTTCAGAAAAGTGGTCGTACATCCGACCCGTGAGCTCAGCGGTCATTTGCTAGGTTATATGCCAGGGAGACCCCAGCAGTCATTTGCTCGGGTCACATCCCTGCTAGAGCGGGAGTGGCTTAGCCTGAGGTCTTTAGACCAATACGGCAGGTAGATTGGGTATTTTTGGATGATCTGTCCGGTTGATGCATACTTGCATTCTGTTCTGCATTACAGTAGCGGTTAGTTATATTTTTCTTTACTGTTGTTTATCCCTGTATCTTTGCTACTGTAGTTATGATATCCATGTATGCATTCTGTTCTACTTTATAGTAGCGGTTAGTTATATGTTCTATTACTGTCGTTTTCCTTCCGGTATTACTGCTACTGTATTTGTGATATCTGCTCATGACTTTGGTTATTTCTTTCTGTACCGGTGAGTACTCCTCGCCTTCGTCGGCTTGCGGTACCCACTGGAAGGGGAGACCCCCCACCATTTTTCAGGTGACGCAGACAGTGAGGGTTGGGATGATGCGTGAGGACGGTGCTAGATAGTTGTACCCAGGATTATCCGTTAATGATGTTAAGTAACCTTCTGTTGGATTGGTTTAGTTCCTCACCCACTGATGTTCATATGTTAAGTGATGTATCTGAATTATTGTTATATTATGATCATTAGATGTTGTGTTGTATGGTTTCCTCACCCACTGATGTTCATATGTTAAGTGATGTATCTGAATTATTGTTATATTATGATCATTAGATGTTGTGTTGTGTGGTTGCATGTGTGGTTGTCTATGTGTTGTATTGCTACGCCGTGCATGTACAAAGGAGACTCCGTTCGTCCATGCAGAGGATCCTTTGTTCATGTGGCGGGTCTGTGTGCGTCCGCGGGGTGTTCTCAAAGGTGTTCAAAAAAAAAACTTACACGTTTTCCGCTAGCTTTCCTAAAAGGGATTTATAAAAGAACCCCGGGGCGTGACAGGGTTGAACTGAGAAATTTGATAGAATAGATTATGGTTCAATCAGTCGAATCAATTCTTTCAATTTGGTTTTTAAATCATTGATACTAATTTACTTAAAATAAATAATAAAAATTAGTAAGCTAATTGCAAATCAAAAGGTAAGGGACTAAAATTTTAAAAATCGACTAAAAGTTGAAAAATTTTAAGGGTGAAAATAGTCAAAATCACCTTCATAAATCAAAACAATTAGACTGACCAATTTTATAAAATATACAAATAGTCTAGATTTATTTCATATAAAAATTTGTTTAATTTATCTACATTCCAAATTTTGTTTACCATAATAAAACTTTATGGTGGAGATTTAGTATAAGTTTAAAATTTAAATTATATAATCTAAATTTATTTATTAGGAAGTTCAAAATTCTACATACTATTTAGATTTATAGGAGGTTTTTATATACTTTTTAGGTTCTGAACTTCAAATTTAATTTCAACTTATATTTTAAATTATAAAACATGATCTAATTATTTTAAAAGATTAATTTGAAATTAGAATTAATTTAGCCCATCTAATTCTATTCTAAGATAAATTTCAATTGTACCCTATATTCTTAATCAATTACCCCCATTCAAAATTTTTTAAATAGTGAAACAAAGTTAATGTATAAACTTGAAAAGTTCTAAATTTTTTTTAAACATATTAAATATGCCGAATTTAAATATTTTTACCCACATTCAAATTTTTTTAAATTAGTGATACAAAAATAATGCCTAAAGTAGAGGAATTCAAAAATTTCTTAAACATATTAAATATGTTGAATTTAAATATTTAGCAATATTACAATTTTTTGAAATAATGATACAAAATTAATGTCTAAAGTAGAAAAATTATAATTTTTTTTAAACATGACAAATACATTAAATTTAAATGTTTAGCCTCTACAATTCTATTCTAAGAATAAATTGAATTATACCCAATACTCCTAATCAATTACCACATTCAAATTTTTTTTAAATAGTAATACAAAATTAATGTCTAAATTTTAAAAAATCTAAATTTTTTTTTAAACATATTAAATATGTTGAATTTAAATATTTACCCACATTCAAATATATTTAAATTAGTGGTACAAAATTAATGTCTAAACTAGTTGAATTAAACATTTACCAACATTACAAGTTCTTTTAAATAGTGATACAAAATTAATGTCTAAAATAGAAAATTCTAAAATTAAAACATTAAATGCGTTGAATTTAAATAGTGATACAAAACGTTTACAACATATTAAATATGTTGAATTTAAATTTTTTTGACCTATATTTAAATTTTTTTACGTTTGTGATACAAAATTAATGTCTAAAGTAGAAGAATTTAATAGTTTATTAAACAAATTAAATATGTTGAATTCGTTATTATCAACATTAAATTTATTAAAATGGTAATACAAAGTTTCTCTTATTTAAATTTAATTATTAAATATTTCAATTCAATATATTTAGAAACATTACTATTTCTAAAATTTCTTAAATTTAAATTAAAGTCTAAATTAGAGTAATTCTAAGTTTTCTAAAGTTAATGCCTAAATTAGTGTGCAATTAAAGCCTAAATTTGTGTTATCAATCAATTGGGATATTAATCAAATTTTTTTTTAAATTTTGCTTAGCCTAATTACAAAAATACCCTCACATGAGATAACCGGTTAACCTTGTACATAATGAAAAGACATTTTTATCCTTCATAATTAACGGTTAAGATCTTTCTTATTTTAAATAAAATAAAGTACTGAATCATTGCATTTCTCTATAAATTATTGTTGATTGATCATAAAAGAAATAATTACTTAGTTTTCCAACTGTTGTTATATAATATGATTAAATCATTGTAAACATGCCCAGTACATTCCACGGGTACAAAACTAGTCCTAATGTAAGAAAATTTAAAAATATACATAACAATTATTCATGTGGAATTTAAATACTTACCTTCATTGTACTTTTAACCAATATTTTTAGATCGTTTGCGGCTAGAATCATGTTTCTGCACTGCTAATTATTCTTGACTAACTCTTAGTCGGGAATCCAATTACTAGAAACGGAATCACTTCTCACAACCCAAATATATCAAGCACTCAAACTTATGGCAATATTTAATATGTGTGTGCGCGCGCATCTGTGTGTGTGTGTGTGTCACATAAACTTACAAATTATATTACTTGTGGAGTTGCAACTTCAAAGTGTGGGATGCCGTAGATTTTCTTTCTATTTATAAATGATAAAGCATCCCTTCAAATGTTGGTTACGTTCTTTCATGAAAAAGACATATTTCTTGATAAATGGTTACTTAATTAAGCGATACATCTCTTCATTTAGTACCTTTCTAAATGGTTTCATTAAATAAGGGACACATTTTTCACATCGTACCTTTTTTTATGGTTGCATTCACCAAGAGACACGCACCTTTTCCTAAAAGAGTGCTTTTATAGGAAGCGACTCTTCATAGGCGCCTTTTTCAATATCTCCCATTCGTACATGATGGGTATAATTATTCTTTTGAAGTTGCCAAATTATGAGTCTTACTCATACAGATAAATAGATCATACGACCGATGAATACACTTGCAAGTTCTAGACTAGAAATCTGATAGAATCAGAATAGAAACATTAATCCTCAAAAAGAAATTAAATACATAGTGTATTCTAATACCCCAGACAAACTTAGGTATATTGGATTGTGCACATATCTCAATCCCTCAAGAAACCCCATGCTCAACCTCCCTCTAAATCACATGTATCCACAGTTATACACAACGATTTGAAGTAATATATGACTGGCTAGCTGATGAATATAAGTGAATACATGATTCTAAATAAGTCTTCCTTTTCGCCCTAATGTCGCATAGATCCAAACTTACTGCTTTCTCAACAATATCCCTTTAGGCCGAATCATTCATGACCATAGGTAACATGCTAGAGTAGCTATCATCAATTATTCTTCTCATGACATAGTCAAAAGTCACATAAGGTACGATTAAGATAAAAAAATCTTAATCTTTAAGACTCACACAGTGAGGAATCAGGGATTTAGTCACTCACTTCATATTTTGATTACTAAGCACAAGCAATATAAAGTGCATGCTACGGTGGAGTTCCTTTATTCTAAAAGAGTGTAAGTCATTTAAGAACCATACGGATCTCAGTTCAGTTGCATACAAGTACCTTACTCGAGTACCTTATTTGCTCCCTTCCAACAGCGCCAAATAAAATATGATTGTCGCATCCGGCTTACTAGGCTTCTGTAAGAAAATTAAGTATGCGCAGCGTAAGAAAAAAAATATAATTAAAATTTTCTAAACCAAAGATCACCTCGTGTTACGTTTTAGATCGTTAATACTTAATCTAATTGATCTTATCAATTAGGATTTACTTTTTACCTTGCGCGGGTCGAGATCACCGCGAAGTCGACGATCGCTGGTAAAAGTTGTTCGTCTTCGCTAGCCGCGCACGCGCCCAGCCTCTACTCGCGTCCACACGAAATCACACCTTTGATCGAAGTAATCAACCACCTCAATCTGCGATCCGATCACGAATTAACTCTTGCGTCGATTTGAGGAAGATGATTCAATCTTCTAATTGTGCTAGCAACCTTCCGAATATCGAAAACGATGGATTAATTATGGAGGACTTAAGGAAGAGTGAGAGGGTTGACGGCTAGGGTTTTTTTATATTTTTTTGCATTCATTAATTAATATGTCATATGACATATATCTATAATGAGAAAACCCTAATCCTAAACCTAATCCTTATCGAATCCTAGTTCGATTGGATTATCCATTAACCCTCAAGTTAGTTTTAATTTGAACCGAATCCGAATCCTAAATCGGTTCGTGTGTAACATTTACACATAAGTTCTCATATTATTTACTAACAATTAGTAAATACACCGTGCAACTTTAGCACTTAAATACCTCTAATTTACAACAATTATAAATTAGTCCTTTTACTAATAAATTAGTAAACTTTAGTATTATAATTATAATTAACCCATTCGATAAACTTCTTTATCGTCTCCTTAATATCGATCATGCGCGATTTCTTATGTATGTGACCTAATAGGTTCAATTCTGTCTGGTAGTGAGATATGATGCGATCCCCATCGACATCATCATCGAAACTCTTTTCGATGGATCAAACACTTTTGATTCTACCCTCGTAGAATAATTATTCGCCTATAATTATTCTTATTGGTTCCCACAATCCACCAGTGACGCCTAGCAGCATATAGTGGCAATCCAGTCAGAAGTGAATATCGGACTGAACCTCTAGCTGCAGTTACCGTACAATACAATCTTTCTATCGCATAGTCCCAACTAAGTGGAGGTCATGAAATACTCGTCAAACCCCATCACCCGTCATATGACAAATTTGATAGAACAGAAGCTCTTATGGTTACTCTTGGAAACACCTTTCCATACACCATACGACCCCGGCCGAGGATTTCTAAGCTTTGCCTTACAAATAGCATAGGACTAATTATCTCTCTACCGAGAGCGATAGATCCCCTATAAACACACACCCATTCCTAATATGAATCTACTGTAGCCAACATATACTACTAAGACCCATGGCTAGGATCAGAGTTTGTTGCATAGTCAAACTGCAGTAGCCTCACATTGAATGGCCGTGGTGTCGCAGGTCTAAGGATCAGTTGTACCACTGCAACATCGAACCAGTTACTGACGAATAAGTAGACATCCATGTAACTGCTCGTAGTTGGTCACACTCAGTACCCTTGTTCTCTAACAACCACCTGCATGTTCGCTCCAGTGTCCCCACACTGATACTCGAGACTCGTCATCCCAAAAGAAAGCGGCACATACATCAATCTTACCGGATCAATCATCGTCCCCATGATGATCCACCGATTGAGAGCATTTATGAATTAATCACCAATGATATGTATCTCAAATTCTCAACTCTTGAAAATATATATTATCATCTTATTAATTCAAAGGACGATTCACGGATACATTAAACATGAATGGCATAAAAAGGCCCTAATTTATAAATTATAATGATTAAGTATAAAGATATGTCCCATAGAAAAATAAAATGCGTCAGCCTGATAGGCTTCTAGGGCATACAACTAACAATCTCCCACTTGCACTAAAGCCAATCAGCTATATATCTAATGCCAATTTTCTCAAGATGAGTCTCTAGTTTCTGCTGAGTCAAAACCTTAGTTAGTGGGTCCGCCACGTTATCCGCGGAGGCAACCTTCTGCACTTCAATATGTTTATCCTTGATGTACTCTCTGATCTTGTGATACCGCCGCTCAATATGCTTGGATTTCTGATGAGATCTTGGCTCCTTAGCTAATGCTACGGCGCCATTATTATCACAATATAGCGGCAGGGGATCCCTACTAGAAGAAACCACGCCAAGCTCAGTGACAAATTTCTTGATCCAAACAGCTTCCTTGGCAGCTTCAGATGCAATAATATACTCCGCCTCCATAGTAGAATCAGCAATCGTCTCCTGTTTTGAACTTTTCCAAACTATTGACCCATCATTGCAAATAAATAGATATACAGACGTAGACTTTCTATCGTCTATATCAGACATAAAGTCTGAATCTGTATAGCCATTAACTCTGAGTTCTCCTCCTCCAAAAACCAAGAATATATCCTTTGTTTTTCTCAAGTACTTAAGGATATTCTTTACCGCTACCCAGTGTTCTTCGCCTGGGTTCGACTGATATCGACTAGTGACACTCACAGCCTGTGCTATATCAGGTCGAGTACATAGTATCGCATACATTAAACTCTCTATCACTGAAGTATAAGGGATCCTACTCATGCGACTCCTCTCTTCAAGTGTCTTGGGAGACATAGTCTTAGAGAGGTGAATTCCATGCCTTAGAGGTACCATACCCCTTTTAGAATTCTCCATGCTGAACCTTTTCAACACTTCATCTATATACATAGCTTGCGATAAACCAAGCAACTTCTTAGGTCTATCCCTATAGACCTTTATCCCTAGAATATAAGATACTTCTCCAAGGTCTGTCATAGAAAACTCTTTAGATAACCATAACTTGACCGATGTTAGCATAAGAATGTCATTCCCAATTAGGAGTATGTCATCCACGTACAATACGAGGAAAGTAACAGCACTCCCACTAACCTTTTTATATACACACGTCTCCTCCTCATTTCTGATGAAATCGAACGATTCGATTGCATTGTTGAAACGAGTGTTCCAACTCCGAGAAGCTTGTTTCAACCTATAAATGGATCGTTGAAGCTTACACACTTTATGACTTCCATCTTTGGTAGTGAAACTCAAAGGCTGCTCCATATAGATATCTTCTTCAAGATATCCATTTAGGAAAGCGGTTTTCACATCCATTTGTCAGATCTCATAGTCATAATGTGCAGCAATAGCAAGCAAGGTTCTGATAGATTTAAGCATGGCTACAGGTGAAAAGGTATCCTGATAGTCAATGCCTTCGCGTTGACTATAACCTTTTGCTACTAGCCTAGCTTTATAGGTCTCTACCTTTCCATCAGAACCAATCTTTCTCTTGAAAATTCATTTGCATCCAATGGGTACAATACCCTCCGGTGGATCAACCAAAGTCCAAACTTGATTGGAGTACATTGAGTCCATTTCGGACTTCATGGCTTCCAACCATTTATCGGAGTCGATGTCTGATATCGCCTCGCTATAAGTCTTAGGATCATCTCTATGGTCCTTGTCTCCCATTAGGAACACTTCCTCCATCTCCTCTATAAATAATCCCATATATCTATTAGAAGGATGAGAGATTCTACTAGACTTGCGAGGTGGCGGTGTAATCTCTGGTGTCACAGAGTTATCAGGAAGGGCTCTTGGAATGCTCGATCCTAAAGAGACTTTTTCCTCTAGTTTTATTTTCCTCCCACTGCCTCCAGCTAAAATAAATTCATTTTCAAGAAAGAAGGCATGACGGCTCACAATCACATTATGGCTTTCTGGTAGATAAAAATAGTATCCAAGTGATTCTTTAGGATACCCAACAAATCTTTTCTTGACTAATCTGTTTTTCAATTTGTCCGTCTTTAATTTCTTAATATAAGCTAGACACCCCCAAGTCTTAATATGAGTAAAACTTGGCTTCCTACCATGCCACATCTCATATGGTGTGGTTGGAACAGATTTGGAAGGCACTCTGTTCAGAATATAAATAGCCGTAAAAGTGCATAACCCCAAAGTGACGTAGGTAAATCTGTAAAGCTCATCATAGATCGAACCATATCTAATAAAGTTCGATTCCTCCGTTCAGACACCCCATTCAATTCTGGTGTTCCAGGAAGAGTCCATTGAGAGACAATACCATTATTCTTGAGGTAGGTTAAGAAATCCGTGCTAAGGTATTTCCCTCCTCGATCTGATCGAAGAGCCTTAATCGGTTTTTTCCATTTGCTTTTCTACTTCTTGTCTAAACTCTTTAAACTTTTCAAAGACTTCAAACTTGTGTTTAATTAAATACACGTACCCGTACCGTGAATAATCATCAGTAAAGGTAATAAAGTAGAGATAGCCGCCCCAAGAAGACACATCGAATGGACCACATACATCAGTATGTATCAGGGCGAGTACTTCGGTAGCTCTCTGTCCTTGTCCAACAAAGGGAGACTTAGTCATTTTTCCTTGAAGACACGATTCACAAGCTGGGTATGGTTAAGAGAGTAAGGATCCTAAGATACCATCCTTAGCCAACTTGTTAATTCTGTCCTCTCCAATGTGACCAAGTCTAAGATGCCACAAGTACGTTTTATTTACCTCCTCTCTTGGTCTTTTGAAACCAATAGTATTCTCATTCATGCCATTGTCAACTGTATTAATACTAACATCCATATGTAAGTAATAGAGATTGTCTATTAGAGAACCATAACCGATCAAATTATTTCTCAAATAAATTGAACAAATGTTTGATTCAAAAATAAACTTATAACCGTCCAACACCAAACGTGAAACCGAAATAAGGTTTCTAGTCGCACTAGGAACATAAAGACAATCTCTAAGTTCTAAAACTACTCCTGTCGGCAGACATAAAGGATAAGTCCCCACAGCAACAGCAGCAACTCTTGCTCCGTTTCCAACGTGTAGGGTAAGTTCTCCATCCCTAAGTCTTCTACTTTCCTTTAGCCCCTGCATTGAAATACATAAATGCGAGGTGCATCCTGAGTCAATGACCCACGTGAAAGTAGAACAAACCGATAAGCTAGTAGTTTCAATGACATGAATCCCGGACATACCTTCAAAAGTCTTGTCCTTTACCTTGTCCTTTAGGCTAGCCAAATAGTTCGGGCAATTCCTCTTCCAGTGGCCATCCTTTTGACAGTGGAAGCAAGTTTCTTTGGCAGCCTTCTTTTTAGGAATTATCTTGACAGGTTCAGTTTTTGGCTTCTTTGCAGGCTTCTTCTTTCTCCATTTAGACTTTCTTTTGGAGGAAGCCCGTTCAACAACCAAAACTGACCCCTTATTGACTTTCAGCATTCCTTCAGCCGTGACCAACATATTCAATAGCTCGGCGAGAGTGCAAGTAATTTTATTCATTTGAAAATTTAAAATGAACTGAGAAAATGAATCAGGTAGGGATTGTAAGATCAAATCAATTTGGAGTTCTGCGTCCATTGTCATTCCGAGCTTCTCAAGCTCCTCAATGTCTTTAATCATTGCCAAGCAATGATTATTGACTAAGTGACCATCAGACATCTTAGTCCTGAACAGTCGCTTCGACACCTCGTAGCGAGCTGTTCGACTCTGCTCATTGTACGACTCTTTGAGATGGAGCAAGATGTCAGCAGCACTCTCCATGTGCTTATGCTGGAGTTGCAACTCATTGCTCATAGAAAACATGTAGCACTTTACCTTCATATCATCATCAGTCCATTTATTTCTGGCAGCTCTCTATTGAGCTGTTGAATTTTCGGGCACTGCTAAAGCCTCCATGTCCAACACATAGGCTAGTTTCTCAGAATTGAGAACAATTCTCAAATTCCTCAGCCAATCGGTGAAATTCGGTCATGTTAAGCGATTAGTATCGAGTATTTTGGCAAGTGGGTTAGAGGCAGCCATTTTCTGCAGAAGGTTAAGATTCTAATTAGTTGTGTACTTAATCGTAATCCATTTTGATTAGGATCTTTAAATCTAAATGGTGCCTCCCACTAATTTAGCGAATCTCCACACTCCCCGAGTGGAGAAAACGAAAACTTTACTAAAAATTTCTAGTGGGAATTGCGGTCCCATCTATTTACACACCACCTCATCCTAACGGATTCTTGGCAATGAGCAAACAAATGAGTGAACAACTCTTGTTCAATGCTTCTCAAGCAAATTGCAATTTAATTTTTGGCCTCCAAAGATATAGGCCTCATCCTGACAGATTCTTGACCTTATCTTTTGGTTAAGTTAGACCCACCGTTCATCATGCAAATAAGAATGTCATTGAATCCTCATCCTGACAGATTCTTGGATTCAACCCCTTTCTTACCGCACAGCATCTCATGTCAATAGAATGGTTGCGGCTCCCTAATGCAACTGACCCCCGTGTCCGGGTGCATCAATCAACATTAAAGAGACGCCCACACCCTACAACGGTGGAAGGCCACTAATAGGTTCATAACATCATTAACTTAATATTTTATTTAGAGAGATTAGTTATCTCATCAGTTTTAATTTTTATTAATTTACATCTCATGTAAACCATCGCATCACATGCATACATATATCGCATATAAAAATAACTACCGGTGATATCATGAATTTTATCTTGATTCGGGCCTGAGCCACTAGGCCGGAATCGGGTCAAAGGGTATTACACACAAGAAAAACTATCTTATTCTGCATCTTGATCGGATTGGAGTTGATCAACTCTTGTCGGCTCCCTCGACCAGCATCTGGTTCAAACTTGATCTGCACCGCATCAACTCTTGAATGCAACAAATCGTTATGGAACCTAAACTACCATTTTCCCTTTTTAATTTTGCAATAATTACATTACAACCCACAAAAATAATGAGACACGCAGGTCTCCAAATTAAATCATATAATTGGTACACGCAGGCACCCAGAAAAAGAAAAATAAATTTAACACTGGGTCCTTATTAAATTACATCAATTTACATCATCACATGATACATCCACATCACAATGTTGCTTTTCATGATCATCACCTCATACACATCACATGAATATAATATAAACTTCTCTAATTCGAATTCTAGTTAATTGGGTTTCGGTTTAATTTGAAAAAAAAACTTTATTTGTTTCAAAAATCACAATTTATTCTTAAAATTATTAAAACGATTTAATACATCTTATGTATTAAAATTTTTAAAATTTTAAAATAAATTTAAATTGCGATTTTGCACAAAACAACCGCACGCCTAGCCGTGTCGCACACAAGCATCTATCAGCCCGCATGGCATGGACGGACCCGCACCATGTGCATGTGGTCAATGTGCATTGCGTCAAGCTCATGCAATCAAAACATGAACTAATTAATTAGTGATGCCATGCACTAATTAAAGAGATCATGTATACATGTATGCCATCAAGTAACGCATGGACTATTTACGTGTTGTATGCATGGGCTAGCAACCGTCACGTTCGTAAGCCGAGTGTCGTGGCCACGTCAATAGCACATTGCGCGTCAGTTCGTTAAAATTAAATTAAATTTACGTGCGATTTAATTAACGTTTCGAAACAATCAAAAATAATATTCGCAAAACAATCTTCATTGTTTTGAGTTCGATCGCTCCGAAAAACCCAATCAATATCGAAAAAGAGATTAGATCTAAAACAAACAACGAGGGTGGCTCTGATACCACTGTAAGAAAATTAAGTATGCGCAGCGGAAAAAAAATATATAATTAAAATTTTCTAAACCAAAGATCTCCTCGTGTTACGTTTTAGATCGTTAATACTTAATCTAATTGATCTTATCAATTATGATTTACTTTTTACCTTGCGCGGGTCGAGATCACCGCGAAGTCGACGATCGCTGGTAAAAATTGTTCGTCTTCGCTAGCCGCGCACGCGCCCAGCCTCTACTCGCGTCCACACGAAATCACGCATTTGATCGAAGTAGTCGACCACCTCAATCTGCGATCCGATCATGAATTAACTCTTGCGCGATTTGAGGAAGATGATTCAATCTTCTAATTATGCTAGCAGCCTTCCGAATATCGAAAACGATGGATTATTTATGGAGGACTTAAGGAAGAGTGAGAGGGTTGACAGCTAGGATTTTCTTATATTTTTTTGCATTCATTAATTAATATATCATATGACATATATTTATAATGAGAAAATTTTAATCCTAAACATAATCCTTATCGAATCCTAGTTCGATTGGATTATCCATTAACCCTCAAATTGGTTTTAATTTGAACCGAATCTGAATCCTAATTCAGTTCGTGTGTAACATTTATACATAAGTCCTCATATTATTTACTAACAATTAGTAAATACACCGTGCAACTTTTGCACTTAAATACCTCTAATTTACAACAATTGTAAATTAGTCCAAAAACTAATAAATTAGTAAACTTTAGTATTATAATTATAATTAACCCATCCGATAAACTTCTTTATCGTCTCCTTAATATCGATCATGCGCGATTTCTTATGTGTGTGACCTAATAGGTTCAATTCTGTCTGGTAGTGAGATATGATGCGGTCCCCATCGACATCATCATCGAAACTCTTTTCGATGAATCAAACACTTTTGATTCTACCCTCGTAGAATAATTATTCGCCTATAATTATTCTTATTGGTTCCCACAATCTACCAGTGACGCCTAGCAGCATATAGTGGCAATCCAGTCAGAAGTGAATATCGGACTGAACCTCTAGCTGCAGTTACCGTACAATACAATCCTTCTATCGCATAGTCCCAACTGAGTGGAGGTCATGGAATACTCGTCAAACCCCATCACCCGTCATATGATAAATCTGATAGAACAGAAGCTCTTATGGTTACTCTGGAAAACGCCTTTCCATACACCATACTACCCCGACCGAGGATTTCTAAGCTTTGCCTTACAAATAGCATAGGACTAATTATCTCTCTACCGAGAGCGATAGATCCCCTATAAACACACACACATTTCTAATATGAATCTACTGTAGCCAACATATACTACTAAGACCCATGGCTAGGATCAGAGTTTGTTGCATAGTCAAACTGCAGTAGCCTCACATTGAATGGCCGTGGTGTCGCAGGTCTAAGGATCAGTTGTACCACTGCAACATCGAACCAGTTACTGACGAATAAGTAGACATCCATGTAACTGCTCGTAGTTGGTCATGCTCAGTACCTTTGTTCCCTAACAACCACCTGCATGTTCGCTCCAGTGTCCCCACACTGATGACTCGAGACTCGTCATCCCAAAAGAAAGCGGCATATACATTAATCTTACCGGTTCAATCATCGTCCCCATGATGATCCACCGATTGAGAGCATTTTTGAATTAATCACCAATGATATGTACATCAAATTCTCAACTCTTGGGAATACATATTATCATCTTATTAATTCAAAGGACGATTCACGGACACATTAAACATGAATGACATAAAAAGGCCCAAATTTATAAATTATAATGATTAAGTACAAAGATATGTCCCATAGAAAAATAAAATGCGTCAGCCTGATAGGCTTCTAGGGCATACAACTAACAGCTTCTTGCACGGTGTTAACATCTTATGTTGACTTCTAACTTAGAGCCTCATCTTGATCTTTATCAAGGCGACATGTAAGACGATTGAACTATGCTCGCTCCTAGTAGCACCATGTTCAAATATGTCTCATCTCTGCTGACTCCTTCAGCGCCAGAGGCGATTGCTCGTGTGAGTGAGTCAACCTTAGCCTATTAACATACTACACAATTGTACAGAGTTATAATCTATTAATGAATCTTACAGAAATCAATTCTTAATTCATTAAATGAATAAATTTAATTACAATGGTCCAAAAAAACAAATACAGTTATATTCTCCACAATCCCAGAGATTGTACATGTGGTACAACAAATTCCTTGCAATAGGTTTAGTAAACAGATCTGCTACCATTTGACTAGTGGTGATGTGCTTTAAGACTACTTTCTATGCCACAACCTCTTTTATAAAATGATATCTTACTTGTATATGCTTAATTTTGCCATAATACTTGGGGTTTTTGAATAAGCAAGAGTGGCCATACTATCACAATGTAATGTCACAGGATTTGACGAATTCGCAACAACTCCCAAATATTGTAAAAACCTTCTTAGCCAGATTGTTTCTTGTACTATTGCAGAGCATGCTACATACTCTGCTTCCATGGTTGAGAGGGCTATACATAATTGCTTCTTACTACTCTAAGAGATAGCACCATTGTTGAGCAAAAAAAGTATACACCGATGTTGATTTGCATTCGTCCAAATCACCACCCAATCAGCATCACTATAACCTTGTAGGTACAAATCTTTTCCTTGATAATATAGCATATTGTCGGCTGTCCCTTTGAGGTATCTTAATATTCTCTTAACTGTTTTCCTATGCATAAGTCCTGGATTGGCTTGATAACGGCTGACAAATTTGATAGCATAACATAAGCCGGGTTATGTACACATCATAGCGTATATCAGACTTCCGACTGCACTATACTGGGTAACTTTTAACATCTTGTCCTTTTCTTCTAAAGTCTTAAGTCCTATGTAAAGACTCGTGCTCGAATTCCTTTCAATAGAAGTATCAATCGGCTTACAGTCATGCAATCGGTATCGTTCCAACATTTTTGTAATGTACATTTCTTGAGACAATCCAATAAGCCTCTTCTATCGATCTCTTATGATCTTGACACCAAGTACATACGCTCCCATTTCTTTCATTTCAAAGTTTAAAGATAATCATCCTTTTGTGGCATTTATTAATTCTTTATTATTTGCAGCGAATAGTATGTTATCATCATATAGAGATAGAATTACAAAACTACCTTTAGAATCTTTAATATATACGCAATGATCCTCTTCAGTCATCATAAACCCATCCGATAAGATGGCTCAAACCCATTTGATAAGATGGCTCGATGAAATTTTAGATTCCATTGCCTGAATGTCTATTTTAAGCTATAAATAGACCGTGGAAGCTTGCATATTTTGCGCTCTTCGCCTTTGGCTTAAAACCATTTGGCTGATCTACATAAATTTTCTCATCTAATTCTCTATTTAGAAATGCAGTTTTATATCCATTTGGTAGAGTTCTAAATCTATATTTACAACAATGCTAGAATAAGGCAAATCGAGGCAAA
Source organism: Puya raimondii (assembly GCA_016920855.1). Classification (NCBI taxonomy): domain Eukaryota; kingdom Viridiplantae; phylum Streptophyta; class Magnoliopsida; order Poales; family Bromeliaceae; genus Puya; species Puya raimondii. Next base: position 128,541,658 of record JABWPP010000050.1, read on the forward strand.
CCTAACAAGTGGTGGGAAAGTTTCTTCATAACTGATTCCCTCTTTTTGAGTGTATTCATTAGCCACAAAGAGAGCCTTATATCTTTCTATTGATTTATCTGCCTTATGTTTGATATTAAGACTCATTTGTTTCCTATTGTTTTACGTCTAGGCGGAAGATCAACTACTTCCCAAACATAGTTCTTCTCCATTAACTCCATCTCTTCTTGCATAGCCTTCATTCATTTATTAGCATCACAATTTGAAAGCACCTCTTGAAGTGTTTTAGGTTGTTCCTCAACCTCCAAAGTTATCATGAAGGCTTCTCCTTCAATCTCAAATTGATTACAGAGAATCCTAACACGACCGCTTTCCATAACTAAGAGAATCCTTGATCCAATTCTGTTGTATCCAAATCTTTAGGCATGTCGCTCCCACTGTCCCTTATGGATTGAGAATTTTCTTCAAGTAGTTTATTTGGCACGCCAAGTTCTAAACCTTCCATCTCATAAAATTGAACGCTTTTGGAAACCTCTCTTTTGCTAGGAAAATCCTTCTCTATAAAAGTCACATCTCGTGACTCGATTTCAGCTACAATGCCATCAACTTCTTCTCCAATGAATATATAGCCTTTAGAATGCTCCGAATATCTAATAAAGAAATATCTCTTTCCTCTTGGGCTTAATTTTTCATATTTGTAAGATGGCGTGTGAATATAAGTTGTCCATCTCCAAGGCTGCAAGAGAGTGAAATTAGGCATTCTACCATTTCATAATTCATTTAGAATTGTAGACACAGATTTGGAGGGTACACGATTGAGGATATAGGCGATAATTAATAAAGCATCTCTCCAGTGGGAGATAAATAAACGACCTGACCATATCTAAAAGGGTCCGATTGAGGATATAGGCGGCAATTAATAAAGCATCTCTCCAGTGGGAGATAAATAAACGACCTGACCATATCTAAAAGGGTCTAATTCCTTCTCTCAGCAACACTATTTTGTTGCGGAGTTCCAGAAATAGTCAATTGTCTTTCTATTATCTTTTCTTCAAACAAAATTTTAAACTATTCCGATAAATATTCAAGACCACTGTAACGACCCGACCCGCTAGCAATAATAACTCGTTGGGCCAAAACCACGGACCCAAAATACTTAAGCCCAGTTATTATTACTAGGGTGGAGTCCTCTTATATACCCAATGACAATTCTATTTCCATCCGATGTGGGACTATTGGGGTGTCACAGACTCCCCCCGTTTAAGCCCTGACGTCCTCGTCAGCCCTAAATACACACGCAGCCCAAAATCACCGGGCGATGTGAGACTTGTTTCGCTAGCCTTGTCATCCTGACCCTGACTTAGCCTATCGACCAGATAGGAGCAGTTGCAGCAAGCATTAAACAATTACTGACAAACAAGTTAGAAGATGTTGGACATGTCAATGCATGATTCAAAGTGATCTAGAATTTAGGAGATGTGGTCTATGGACACATTCTCCATGATCTAGTTAATGTTTAAAGTGGTCTATAATTTAGGAGAAGTGGTCTAGGGACATGTACTCCATAATCTAGTTAGTGGAGTGTTTTTAGGTGTTAGTTTCTACTTTGTAGTAAGTTGTGAGTTAGTAGTTTGTTAGTAATGGGAACATGGATCATGGGAGCTAAAAATGTGGTAACATGACTTACCAACATGCCTATAAAAGAGGCACTTGTATTTCAGTTTTTTTATGCAATTAATGAAATATCCCACTTCTTAAATTAGTTTTGTCTATTTTCCCATTGGTTTTGTGAGTACTAATTGCATAGAAGCTTTATTTTCACCTCCTACATCCAACATTTTTGGTATCAGAGCGTCCAGGTTTCGATCACGTGTGGGTAAGCAAAATACAAGTGATCGACTCAATTGCATTTTGGAGACTCGCAAATCAAATTCGCATCTCATATTGTTGTGAGGAGGTAAGGTGTTGGGTAGCATCATGGCTGCTATTGGAAGCTCCGTAAGCATTTCTCAACCCTCAATTCCTATCTTTAATGGTGAATGTTAAGAATTTTGGAGCATTAAAATGAAGACTTTGTTTATGTCACAAGACCTTTGGGATTTGGTTGAGAATGGATATGCAGATCCTGATGAAGAAGTAAAGGTGAAGGAAAATAGAAAGAAGGATTCCAAGGCACTATTTTTCATTCAACAAGCAGTTCATGAATCCATCTTCTCAAGAATCGCTACAGCAACTACGGCGAAAGAAGCTTGGGCAAAATTGCAGAAGGAGTTTCAGGGGTCATCAAAGGTAATTACTGTGAAGCTTCAGTCTCTTCGTAGAGATTTTGAAACTCTGCTTATGAGAAACAATGAATCGCTGCAAGAATTTTTATCTAGAGTTACATCTATTGTTAGCCAAATGAAATCATATGGTGAAAAGATTTCTGAAGAAACAATAGTTTGACTCCAAAGTATGATCATATTGCTGCTGCAATTGAGGAATCTAAGAATTTATATGTTTTTTCATTTGATGAACTAATGGGTTCTTTGCAAGCTCATGATGCTAGAATGAACAGATCGACTGAAAAAGTCGAAGAGAAGGCATTTCAGGTGAAAGGGGAGACTTCTACACAAAAAGATAAGTCTGATAAGTTTGCAGCAAGAGGTCGAGGCATAGGTGGATTTTGTGGTCGAGGTCGTGCTCGAGGCCGAGGCCATGGGCGATTTGATGAGCAGCGGCAATCATCCAATGAGTATCGAGGCAACCGGAGTGGAATCCAATGCTACCATTGCAAGAAATTTGGGCATATCGAGGCAAATTGTTGGAGCAAAGAAAAGCACGCAGCTAGCTATGTAGAAGAAAAAGAAGATGAAAGTAAGTTGTTCATGGCTTGTTATCATGTTAATAATGCATTGAATGAAGTTTGGTTTTTAGATAGTGGATGTTCTAACCATATGTCCGGAGTGAGATCTATGTTTCAAGATCTTGATGAATCACAGAAGATGCAAGTTAGTCTTGGATATGATAAACAAGTTCAAGTTGAAGGAAAATGGACAATTACGGTGAAAAAAAGCCATGGTAAAGTAAAGTATCTTCATAATGTTTTCTATGTTCCTAGTTTGGCACACAATTTGTTGAGTGTTGGACAATTAATGAACAGTGATTATTCTATTTTGTTTGATAATACCTCATGTGCTATCAAAGAGAAAAGTTCAGGGCAAATTGTAGCTAATGTTCAAATGACAGCAAATAAAATGTTTCCACTCGAAATTTCAAGCATTGATAGGCATGCTTTGACTGCTATCATAAAGAATGAGTCTCTTTTGTGGCATTTAAGATATGGGCATCTAAATATAAATAGTTTGAAGTTGTTAAATCAAAAAGATATGGTGTTCGGATTACCCAAGATTGACTCTTTTGATAGTGTATGTGAAGGATGCATATATGGGAAGCAATGTAAAAAGCCATTTCCAATTGGAAAGGCATGGAGAGCAAGATGTTCTCTTGAGCTTGTGCATGCAGATCTTTGTGGGCCTATGAGGACTCAATCCTTGAGTGGGAGTCGATATTTTTTACTATTACGGAATGATCACAATCGAATGAGTTGGGTTTACTTTTTAAAGTGCAAGTCAGAAACATTCGAAGCCTTCAAAAAGTTAAGGCGTTGGTGGAGAAGCAAAATGGTTACTCTTTAAAGGTTCTTCGTACCGATAGAGGTGGTGAGCTTTTATCTAATGAATTTAACCGTTTTTGTGATGAAAACGGCATCTACAGGGAACTCACTGCTCCATACACACCAGAGCAAAATGGTATAGTAGAACGAAAGAACGGCACAGTAGTGGAGATGGCTAGGAGTTTACTAAAAGGAAAGAGCCTTCCGAATAATTTTTGGGCTGAAGCTGTTGCAACAGTAGTGTACTTACTAAACATCTCTCCCACCAAGGCTGTCCTTAATATGACTCCCTATGAAGCTTGGAAAGGTAAAAAGCCAGGGGTAAGCCACTTAAAAAATTTTGGATCTATCGCATATGCTTTGATTAATTATGAGAATCGTCACAAGCTTGATAAGAAGTACGGAAAATGCATTTTTATTGGTTATTGCCCACAATCTAAAGCATACCGATTATATAACCCAATTAGTGGCAAAGTTGTTGTTAACAGAAATGTGATATTTGATGAAAATGCAAGTTGGAAATGGAATGACAAGCAAGAGGAGTCTCAAATTCAAGTTCCTAATGATGTGTTAGCAGATTCAACTCCTCCTTCGACAATATCAAGTACAAACACTTCTCCAACAAGTTCATCTCCACCAACCTCACATTCTAGCAGCAGCTCGACTTCTTCCAAATCTACGAGTGAAAGTCCGCCTCGAAAATTCAGGTCATTGGAAGAAATCTATGAAACTAGTAATTTTGCTTTGTTTATTTCAGATCCTATAAGTTTTGATGAAGCAATTGAAGAGGAGGCATGGCGCAACGCTATGAAGGAAGAAATGGCAGCTATTGAGAAAAATGGAACGTGGGAGTTAGTGGACCTACCTGAAGGTAAAAATGTGATTGGTTTGAAATGGATTTTTAAGACTAAATATCATGCAGATGGAAACATACAAAAGCGCAAATCACGATTAGTAGCAAAAGGGTATGCACAGCAGCAAGGCATAGATTTTCAAGAAACTTTTTCTCCCGTTCCCCGATTCGAAACTGTAAGAACCATTATATCTCTAGCTGCTCAATTAAAATTTCCTATGTATCAATTTGATGTTAAGTCTGCCTTTCTAAATGGTGAATTGGAAGAAGAAGTTTATGTCTGTCAGCCTGAAGGTTTCATGGTCAGTGGCAATGAGGACAAAGTGTACAAGCTGAAGAAAGCCCTATATGGATTGAAACAGGCACCTCGGGCATGGTACAACAAGATCGACTCATATTCTGTCAAAATGGATTTAAGAGAAGTGAGAATGAACCCACACTTTATCTAAAGAAGAAAGGTAACGATTTTCTTTTAGTTTGCCTTTATGTTGATAATATGATATACATGGGTTCTTCTAATTTACATGTGCAAGAATTCAAAAGAAGCATGATGGGATATTTTGAGATGACAGATTTGGGCTTGTTACACTATTTTCTTGGCTTTGAAGTGAATCAAAATGAGGATGGAATTTTTATATCAAAAGAGAAATTTGCTAAAGATTTGTTGAAAAAAAATTAAAATGACAAATTGCAAAGAGGCAGCCACTCCTATGAACATCAATGAGAAGCTGAGGCTTGAAGATGGTACAAAAATGGCAAATGCAAAGTTGTTTAGAAGTTTGGTTGGTGGCCTAATATATTTGACACATTCTCGACCGGATATTGCATTTTTAGTTGGTGTTGTTTCCAGGTTCATGCATAATCCAACCAAGCATCACTTTGGAGCAGCTATGCGAATATTGGGTTACATTGCCAGGACAATTAACTATGGAATTTGGTATACATGTGTAACTAATTTTAACTTGTTTGGATTTTCGGATAGTGACTGGGCAGGTGCCACGCCCTGGGCTAGTTTTAGAAGCAGAAATACGTGCCAAATTTTTTTTGAAAGCCTAGCCCGCGCCACGTATAGACCCGCCACAAATATATGGTCCACTGTACACACGGACAGAGCCTCCCCTATATTTGCACGGCGTACACAACATACAACAGGATCACAACCACCATTCATTCATCACACAAACCACAACAACACAATAAGATTTATACAGCTAACAGTCCTTAAACCTGTATGAATCTAAGCAAGTCCTTAGGCGAAGGATGATGCGATGCACAAATAACAGATCATTCTAAAAATTGCTCCTTACCCAGGAGCTTTATTTTGAAACCCTAATCTCAAACATTCAAGAATCATTTGAAAATCGTTCTCCACACGAGAACTCTCTTTTGAAATCCCAAAAGTCGATCGATCTGAAATCCATTTGAAAACTGTTTCCCACACGGAAACCTTTATTTGAAAACGCTACCTCGAGGGGTAGAAATCCAAGATATGCGATATAAAGCTACAATGAAAGATCTAACAGCAAGGTCATCCAAAAGTCTAAGTCTGCAATCCACACATGAATACTAAATCAAATCCACAAGATCTAAGCATGCAGGACAGAACATCCAAAATGTAACTGTACCAAAATCATAACATGCTAGACAAAACAACCACAGTGTAACTGAACCACATCCATAACTAACTGATAAAGGATAAGGGTGATAACCAAATCTGGAGAGAGAAGCCTCACAGGTCGGGACCTCTAGTACCACTAACTAGGCGTGCCTCGCTGCGTCCCGACTCTCACCACCCTGCTCACCTGAAAACAACAATGATGGCGGGGGGTGAGAACATGTAAACATGTCTCCCCTCCCAGTGGGTATTGCAAACCGACGAAGGCGAGGTGTACACACCGGCACGAGGGTCAACAAACAGATAGATAGGGTAAACAGTAGCACAAATAAGTTTGAGGCTAATATACAACTGAACAACTATATTACTGCAAGTAAGGTAATCATATGCATAAATAGTGATAACCACAAAGTATACCCAATCATAGCCACCGGGACGTATCCCTGAAAATGTCACACTCTGCTCAGCGCTGGCACAACACCTGCAAAACGCACGCGGCGTCGAGGCTTACGGGTCATCTACATGACCCTTTTCCGAAAAAGATGCCCTGAACGGTGGATCAGACCGTTGGCAAACGTGAGGTGCTAGGGGAGCTGTGACGATCGATGCGAATGCTCAATCCACAGAACGGCAACGAGCCGTGAAGTAACTGGTAAACCAATGTACTAGGATCGCTCGGAACGACAGGCGATCACCACCGACCAACTAGGTCGTCTAAAAAATCATGCAAACTACAACTACTCTACTATCCAAGCACGCATAAGTAGAGTCAACGGGAGTCAAGTGAACTAGTAACTGAAATACAAGAGAAGGGATAGAAAGGTATCACCGTAGTCTACTGAACCGACTCCGGATCGAAGTACCCACCTGTAGAAACGATCGAGTCTAACACCGACGGTTCTCAGGAACCGCGACAGGACCTAAGAAAGACTCACAGGGTCAAGGTCCACCAAGTCGACACAAAACACATAGCGCTCACATCCCGATACCGACGGATCGTCCGGAAACCCACCGGGACGATCCCGAAACCACACTAAGCCCCCAGAGGGGTACCAACAGCCAAACCAAGTCCTCCGCTGTCCCCAAACACACAAAACAAGGTGGCGGGACAGTGAGCACAAGCTCGGGGTGCCACGAACACAACGCACCAGAAACGGCTTTCCGGGTTCCCGAAAAATGCCGATTTGGCATCGGAACCCTTCGTCACTCATCCGATGTCCTCGAAACTTCGGGACAGCGATGAGGAACAGCCAACGAGGCTAAATGACGAAGCCAAGTCACTCGCAAAATCAGCAAGTGAGTCGCACGACTAAAAACACGCGTTTCGCCGATTATTTCATCGAAAAACGCATCGGAAATCAATCCGGATCTCCGCGAAGGGCGAAGGGGTTAGACAACCAGTCCACAGGGCCTCAAGGATCATGCCCTTGCTGCCCGCAGCATCGCAACGCTGCCACAATCACAAAGAACCCTAAACAAGAAACATTTACACATAAAGTAAGCATAATTAAGGCCGTTCGAGCACTCCGTTTGTCCGCACGACCTTCCGCAAGCACCAGCGGATAGGTAACGACGTAACGGAGGCCGTGCTCACAGCCCCACTACGACAGGACCAGTCGCAAGTACAAACAAACCATAAAAATAGCTCTACATGCGATAACATTGCTCGACAAAGGCCGAACTGCGAAACGGCTTGCCAAAACAGCAAAACAAGGTGAGCATGGTGATCAGCGCGTCGCTGCGATCATTGTGCTCACCTTCCCGAGCTTCGGGAGGCAACAGAAAGCTCAAACACCAAGCATGCGGCCAAAAATAGGCAAAAAAGACCCTGGCCGGAGCAGCAAGCTCCGGCCGGCTGCCGGCCGACATGCACGGCGCGCGGCGGCCAGGGTTGGATGCGGGGGAGGTGAGGAAGGGGATGCTCACCTCAACCGGCGGCAGGAAGCGGCGGCGGCGGCGCGGGGAGAGGGAGAGCTCTCAGGTTGCTAGGGCACGGCGGCGCCGGCAACGAACGGCAGCGCCGGCGGTCGGAACGGTGAGCACCGGCAAGAGGGGCCCGTCGGATGTCGGATGGCCGGTGACTGAGATAATAAAACCCGACGGCGGCGGCGGCGGAGGGTGCTCGGCCGCGGCTGCCCTAGCCGCCCAGGCTGAGCCCGCGGCGGCTGCGGCGGCGCACCAGCAGCACGGGGGTGGTCGGGGAGGAAGGCAACGGCGCCGGAGGTCCTCCCGGAGCTGGCCGGAGGGTGCTGCGCCGGCGGGAGGCGGCGGTGGCTCGGGGCCAACTCCCTCGGCCTGCAGCTACCCTAGCAGCAGCTTGCTGCGGCTCGGCGGCGCTCGACGGCGGCGGGGTAGGTCGCCGGCAGTTGTGCCACCTCAGGAGGACCCGAGGCGTGGGTTTACCCTTGGTGCACACTGCAAGGAAGAAGAAGAAGGAAGAAGGAGAAGAAAAAGGAGAAAAAAAAGAGAGGGAGGTTGTCGGAGTTCCCCGTCGGCCGGGGGAGGTCGGCGGCGGTCGGCGGCGCTCAGGGAAGAGCAGAATGGCTGAGGAAGAGGGTGGCACTCTGCTGGGAGCTGAGGGAGAAGAGAAGTAGCTAAGTTCTCTTTCTCTCTCCACTCACACACACAAGCACATAAACACAAGTGCCAAAAAGCAAAAAGACCCCTCAAACAACAGAAATAACCCCCGAGTCCTCACAGCATGCACAAAATGCTTAGACACCCGTCCACATTCGATCTCACGCAAAACGGTGCATGAAATAGGGTCCAATTCGCAAAACGATAAAATGTACATTACGACCTCTCAGCAAAAGACACACAATATCTCTCGATCCGTCCGTCGCATGTCAGAACGGATCACGCCATCGCGTTCAGCACTGCCGAGACATCGAATCTACCATTTTGGATTGTCAGAAGCGGACTCCAAATTGCGCCATTAAGCGTTCTCTCTCCGCAACCAAAAACTTAAAACAATACAATACATATAAATACACTATATATACAATATATATACATATATATATATATATACCTATACATGTATATATATACAAATACAGATCAAATACACAGTAAAAGGGGAGAGGAACACAGAATTCAAATTTTACAATAAAAATTTAAAATTCGAATTCTCACATCACTCCCACCATACAAGAAGTTTCGTCCCCGAAACTTACTCACACACCATCCGCGAACAACTACGGATACCTTTCCCGCAAAGCAGACTTCAGCTCCCAAGTAGTCTCACGCTTCTCGTGACCCGCCCACTGTACTCTCACATACTGAATGCTCCGGTTCCTCAACTGCTTCACCTCACGGGCCAAAATGTCACGCCCCGGGCTAGTTGATTGCGAAAAATGGGTCATTTTTTTTTACAAGCCTAGCCCGCACGGCGTACAGACCCGCCACAAATACAAGTTCCTCTGTCTATGCGGACAGAGTCTCCCCTGTATTTGCACGGCGTACCATCAACATACAACAGGATCACAATCACACTTTCATTCACCAATCCACATATACAATTATTTGACTTGCATTCAGCTATCCCTATATGCCTCTAAGCACTCCTTAGGCGAAGGATGATGCGATGCACAGTACAACAGACATCCTATTAAAAATGCTTCCTACCCGAAAGCTTTGATTTTGAACTCTAATAAGCATTAAAGAGAATTCACAAAACCTTTTAAAATTGTTCCCCACACGGGAACCTCATTTTGAAACACTAGTAGCCAAAAGAACGAAATTCACTTGAAAGCCTTTCTATTTGAAAACGAGCTACCTCGAAGGGTAGGAGACATCATTTGCAAATCCAATAAAACCATTCTGAGTCATTTATTAAAACATTCGTACGGTGTTAGAAAAATAATAACCACTGAACCACAATAAGTCTAAGTGCATGAAAGTAAAGGGGAAGGGACTAAACCAACTATACTAATCGGGACAGAAAGATCGATCGTCCACCACGCCTCACGCACCGTCCCGACTCCCACCTCCCAAGTCACCTGAAAAATGGTGGTGGGGGGATGAGAACATGTAAGCATGTCTCTCCCTCCTAGTGGGTACCGCAAGCCGACGAAGGCCGGGCACACACTGGCAGACAGAAAACTAAAAGGAAGATAATACAGTAGCAATGCAAGTAAGTAGGGAACGAAACAAATATACTACTGCTACTGTAAATGTCATGCATCAACAAATGAATACAACAAATATACCCAATCTAAACATGCCAAAACAGACGTGCGACCACTTTTCCGGAAAAGAACACCCTCTTGCGGGGATCAACCGCTGGTGTTCGCGAAATGCGCAAGAGTAATGGCGATCGATGCAAGTATGACCAATAACCGTTGGCAACCAGCCAATAATCCACCCCTCTGGGTATACCGACTGTATAGGTCATCAGACAACCGTGTCAAGAAACCGACCAAGAAGGTCACGAGAATATATCCTGTCAGATACTGATGCAATCATGTCCACTCTACTGCTAGAACAGATAAGGAATGCAAGTAGAGTAAAGTAAAGATCTCAAGGTGCCAGCTCAACTCATCTCATATATATATGCAGAACTGAAAAGAAAAGGGTAGAAGGAATGTCACCGAGCATGCACCACTAGACCAACTTCGGGTCGAAGTACCCACCTGTAACGATCGCGTTGGAATCCGAAACGCACTGCGAATCAACCGGACCTACCACAGGTGCACCGAGTCAGGGACAAATCAAAAATGACTCAAACAAGACACAAACACACAACCCACAAATCCCGAGACTCGGTTTCCCAAAACCGATCTCCGTAAATCGTCGAAAGTCCCGAAATCGCACCGGGACGTCCCCGAGACCCACAAACAGTTCTGAAAGGCACCGACTCGCTCCATGAGTCAACCGCTGACCCGGAACACATCCATTTGTATGTTCCGACAGCGAACATAAGCTCGAACATCACATTAATTAGTATCGGACCATCGTTCCGATCCGGGTTCCCGGAAGTGACGATTTCGACATCGGAACCCACCGCCGCTCACCGGACGTCTCCGAACACACGAGACGGCCCCGACAACCAGCCAACAAGGCTCAGCGGCAAACCCAAACGCATTCAAACAGTGTCGGATGAACTCCGAATCGAAACCGCGTTCCGCCGACGACTTTCGTCGGGAAATGCTCTAAAAACTCTTTTTCAGATGAACGAAGGGCAGCGGACCTTGGACAATCAGTCCATAGGTCACGCGTAGCGTGAACACGCTGCCCACAGTGACTAAATTGCATCAAAGCCCCTAAACATGCATCCATTTGCATAATAAGCAAGTAGTTTACGATGTTTAGGGTCGTTACCTCGTTTCGAACGTTATCGAGGCCCGCCGAGACACACCCTGTTAGGTCCCGACGAGGCGAAGGCTGTTCTCACTATACGGGGCACAGAGAATGGCCGAGGAGCATGCTGGATCAACCAAAACCTCAACCGAAAAGGCGGTCCGGGAGCGACATACGAGAACTTGCTGTTTCGAGCCCCGCAGATAGCGGAATAGGTGAGCACGGAGGTAAATGGCACACCGGGAGGGCCGTGCTCACCAGCAGGATTGTCGGAGATGGCCAGAGTCGCCGGAATAGCGACGCGGCCAAAGCTCAAGTTCAGCTCGGGCTGAGCCGAGAGCAAGGTGTTACTCCGGCCGATGGCGGCGGCGACGGCGGGTGCGCCGGTGGGAGGCAGGTGCGGCCGGCGGGGGACGGCCGGGGCTCGCACTAGCCGTCGGCGGGAGGCGGCGGTTGCGGCGGGCGGTGATGCCCTAGCCCGCACAAACACGGGGTGACCTCGGGTTGGTCTCAGCGGTGGCGGCGGCGGCAGGGCGGCACCGAACAGTGACGGGGGATCCCTCCGGGGTCACGAGGGAGGAGGGGGAGGTCGGTCCAGGCTGCATCGGCGGCGCGCAAGCTCGTACGACCGCCCGAGCAGATCCATGCTCAGGCGCGGCCGCGGCGGCTCTCAGCGTGAGCGGTGGCGACGGCGCCGATCCAGTTCGGACGCGGTGGACGGGGGTACTCCGGCGCGCGCGGCGGCTGCCGGCGGGAGGTGGCGGCGACAGATCTGGAGCAACTTGATCCCGCACGAGTCTTCTTCGGGTTCAGGCAGCGCTTCCGGCCATGGCGCGGGTCGAGGCGCCTCGGGGCGGCGGTAGTCGGCGGGGGAGGGTCGTCGGGGTCTCAGGGACACAGCAGAGAGGGAGCCCAGAGGTAAGGGCCTCCCTGGTTGGTCCCTAGCAAAAAAAGGGAGAGAGAAGGATGGTAGTGAGGATGGTGAGGGAAGGTGAGGGTGGTGGTGCAGTCCCTGACCGGCCGGATCTGGGTCACCGGCGGCGGCGGCTGCGTGCAGGGACAGAGCAGGAGGAGGGGAGTCGGCTGGGATGCTAGGGCTGTTAGGGTTAGGGTTGGTATATGAAACCCTAAGAGCTCTCAATATATACACATGAGCCATTTTGCACGAAGCTCCCTCAATTCCATGAATTTCTAATTGAGTGCCTTACAGCGCGCGTGTAAAAACCTGAGTACGCACCTCCACGATCAAACTCGCGCAATTCGGTACATAAGATGCTGGAACTTTTCGCGGAACATCAAGATTAACTTTTCGACCTTCCCTCGGTAACCGCATTAAATCCTGCGATCCGTTCGTCGGATCTGCGAACGGGTAGCTCCATCGTGTTCAGCACTGTCGAATTATCGAACTCATGATTTTGTTTAATTCGATTTGGTTGCCGATTCACGACGAACTCATTCTCTTTCCGATTCATCTATACATCAATTGCTTAACGGTTGATAATCGCTTTTAAATCCTCTCGATTAGCGAACTCGCGACCAAAGTCCATCGACACCAACTTTCTTTCACACGATAGGTCCCTATCCGAGGGTTCACATGCAAAGCGAAGCTTCGATAAGCTTTGCATAGCCAATACAATGAAGAATAAAAGTCTATTTTTCGACAAGGTCCAGTTTTCTTGAAAACCGTGCATCAGATCCAAAATCTATTAGTGCCATCGAGTCCAGCATAGTCGGACAGTTGAAAACGAGCTATTGGACCACTATGAACGGAGTCCGATACACTCCAGAAGTCATCTCTAATCATCGGCCTCTCCGGAAAACCAGAGTTACTATTCACTTAAGTGGATATTCAAAATCGCGTAACTCTTTTATTCCAACTCGTTTTCACCCGGAACTTGACGAGTGATTATGTAATTAAAATACACACAAAAACATCATCAACGGAGGATTAAATTAGACAGTAAAAAATCTCAGTCCTTACACAAAATCCACGAAGGCACCTCGTCGTAGCTGAGATCCTCCCTCAGCTAAACCGTCGTCGGGCAGATCACGTGAGAAGGGTCGGGGATGTACTTCCAAAGCATGGACACATGGAAGACATTGTGCACCCGAGCAAGACTAGGAGGAAGAGCTAACCGATAAGCCATTGGACCCACACGCTCAAGGATCTCGAACGGTCCCACGAAACGCGGACTAAGCTTGCTCCGCAATCCGAACCGCTTGATCCCTCGAGACGGCGACACCCTGAGCAACACATGCTCACCGACCTGAAACTCCAGGTCACGTCGTCGCTGGTCCGCGTAGCTTTTCTGCCGGCTCTGCGCAGTCAGCAGCCGCTGCCTCGCACTGCGAATCCTGGCCTCTGCGTCCTCCAACAGGTCCGGCCCGATCACTCGACGCTCACCCACGTCATCCCAACAGATCGGAGATCGACAACGACGTCCATACAAGGCCTCGTACGGTGCCAACCCAATGCTCGCCTGGAAGCTGTTGTTGTAGGCGAACTCCACCAGAGAAAGATGCTTGAACCAACCCTCTCCAAAAACCAAAATGTATGCCCGGAGCATATCCTCGAGAGTCTGAAAGACTCGCTGCGACTGCCCATCACTCTGAGGGTGGTAAGCTGAGCTGAAGTTGAGCTTCATTCCCAGAGCCTGCTGCAAGCTCCTCCAAAACTGAGATACGAAGCGAGAATCCCTATAAAAAACGATCGACACTGGCACTCCATGTATCCTGCCAATCTCATCCACGTAGAGTTGCGCTAGTCGATCCCGAGACCAAGTCGTGTGCACCGGCAGGAAGTGAGCTGCTTTCGTCAATCGGTCCACAATAACCCAAATCGCACCGTGACCTCGCAGAGAACGAGGCAACCCGGTAACGAAATCCATGGTGATATGCTCCCACTTCCATAGTGGTACAGGTAACGGTTGAAGCTTTCCGGCTGGTCGCGGATGCTCAGCCTTCACCTGCTGACAAATCAAACACTGAGCCGCATGCTGAGCCACGTCCATCTTCATGCCAGGCCACCAAAAACTCTGCTTCAAGTCGCGGTACATCTTCGTCCCTCCAGGATGAACGGTGTACGGCGATCGGTGTGCCTCAGTCAAAATCTCTCGCCTCAAATCCGGATCACTGGGCACACACCTCCGTCCTCGAAAGCGAAGAGAACCATCTGCGTGGATCGTGAAGTCACCATCTCTGCCCTGCTCGGCCTCTGCTCGCACTCTCTGCAAGTACGGGTCCAACAGCTGTCCATTGGCAATCCGATCAAACAAGGGGGGGCTGCACCACCAAAGTCAACAACTGTGCGATAGCTCCATAAGGTAGAATCTCCAACTCTAGTCGACGAAACTCCTCCCCCAATCGCTCCTGGTCGGTGATCATAAGGGACAGCTCCGCTGAAGGCTGCTTCCGGCTCAAGGCGTCCGCCACGACGTTCGCCTTGCCCGGATGGTACTGGATGGAGATGTCATAATCCTTCAAAAGTTCAAGCCACCGTCTCTGTCTGAGGTTCAGCTCCTTGAAGAGGTACTTCAGACTCTGATGATCCGTGAACATCTCGCAATGCGCTCCGTACAGGTGGTGTCTCCAAAGCTTGAGAGCGAACACCACGCTGCTAGCTCGAGATCGTGCGTCGGATAGTTCTTCTCGTAGTCCATCAACTGACGCGAAGCATACACGATGACCTTCTCTTGCTACCTGAGCACGCACCCCAATCCTATCCAAGACGCATCGCAGTAGACCACAAAATTCTCACCAGGCTGCGGCAATGCTAAGATCCTCGAGTAGATCAGTATGTCGTCAAAGAAAACCACGACAAATTGATCCAAGAACTGCCAAAAAACCCTGTTCATCAAATCCATGAAAGCCGCCGGGGCGTTCGTCAATCCGAACGGCATAATCGTAAACTCGTAATGCCCGTAACGAGTCCGGAAGGCCGTCTCCGCAACGTCCTCGGCCCTGATCTCAGCTGATGATATTCGGACTGCAGATCAATCTTCGAGAAAACCGGGGCTCCCTAAAGCCGATCGAAGAGATCGTCGATCCGTGGAAGAGGGTACTCGTTCATCACCGACACCTCGTTGAGCTCGAACTCACGATCAAACCAACGTAAAAACCTTACGAGTCCATCACTCTGGTGCACAAGGTTGCCAATCGCAACAAGCGATAAAATCACTAGTGATGCCAAACACCTGTCTCCAAGTGATCGGACACGCACTCCAAACCGAGACTACACGAAAGCCGCGACGAAAACCTTGTACGCAAACACACGCACAGAGACCTCGGAGCCAACAACCAGGCTCCCGACATCCGATCACCAAGGCATCAAAACTCCTGGCAAAAACCGAGATCACCTCACAAAATAAACCTTTTAGCTGTGAAGGCACAGCTACCGAGCTAAAAGGCAACCAGACTGAACCGGAGTCAAACCATCCGCAGTGATGGCAAATCAACTGCGCAAAACCATCCAAGGATCAGCTCAAGGCTCACTACGTGATCAGGGATGACCACCACATAGCTTTCCCACAAGACGACCTAGAGATTGTCTCGCAAGAGAAAGCACCGGCCCAATCCTGAAAATCCCAAAAGGGATAGGGTATTCCGTCCTAACTTTTGACACTACGTTGTCTGCAGCCAACGTACTTATCAAAAGAAAAATGAAATATCCGAAGATCAAATGCCAACAACAAGTTGGCAACACCCCAAGGTACCAGGCCCACTCAACCCAAAAGCTGGACCAAAATCACGGAAGAATCACCGAATTAACGGAAAAAGCAAACCGACCCACAAAACAAGGTCTGCCCTGAGCCAACTCCCTAGGAGTCTTCGGCTTCCAACAACAAACCGACGGCTACACGCGACGTAGGGTCGCCAACCACACGAACCAAAGCGAAGGAAAAACAATTCCAGCGTCGACTAACCAACGTCAAACGCGGTGAGACCTCCAACAACAACCTGGAAGATCTCGCGACAACACGAAAGCCTACAAGTATCACCAGAAATCCCAAGACACACCAATTTAGGCGTTAGGATAGCCGCAAACCATGTAGGCACCAACAAAAACCCGACACCAAACAGTGTCCACTCAGTCTAGTACACATCAGTTTGACGCAAGAACTAGCTAAAGGTCGAAAGACGAACACTGACGATTCCACCAGCAAAACATCAGAGGGGTCGGCTTCACCGCCCTACCCAACAAAATAAAAAGGTAACACCAAAGTTGCGGTCGAAACCGCTCAAAGCACCGTCTCCGTAGAGACGCTCGCAGTGGCCCTCATGCTCTACACAGAAAGTAGGGCCAGGGCAAGAATAGTCCAAACGACAACACAGATCCACCAAGTGACGCCACCTAGCTCGATAGGGCCACCACCTGCCAACATGTAGTTACACAAGGGAAAAACACACCCTGCCACTTGGTATCTGCCTGGTATTCCACCACCACTTCAAATAGAAGCACGAGTCTGCGAACAAGGGTGGATCGAACCTCAGGAAATCCGCCAATCGCGCTCGGATGTGGCCACCACCCCCAATCACGGGGTCGGCGTCCACACGCAGAACAGCGGACGTAGTCGCTGTCGTCGTCACGGTCGTGGCCACAACGGCGTGGGTGCCACAGGAGGGTCCGTAGTCATCGGGGCACTCGGCGAAGGAGGAGGAGGGGCTGGAGCGGCAGCCGCCGTAGCCTGCTGCTGCAAAAACTGCCGGAACATGCCGGAGAGGGTCGTCAGCTGACCCCTCGCCTCAGCCTCGAGCACACAGGGTACGGTCAACAGCAGGCTGCTCGCCTCCTGCCGGCTCCTCGCTCAAGCCAGCCACAGTAGCCCGAGTCTGAACACCAGCAGACGGCTTCGCAGGCACGCGCCCACCACCACGACCAGGACGGGGAGGACTACCACGACCACAAGCCATCTGCAAAACACAGAAACCGCGCAAGAGAAAGGGGTCGGCAACTCCCACAAAACACAAGCCGAAAACAAACCCCTCGAACTTGTGCACCTATACATCTTAGGTCTTCCTATGGGTCAGCCTAACTAATGGTTCAGTTACAAATTTATGAATGAATGAGTGTTTGTACCCTTTACTCTCTGATACCATCTTAATCTGTCACGCCCCGGGCAAGTTTTAGAAGCGAAAATACGTGCCAAATTTTTTTTTTGAAAGCATAGCCCGCGCCACGTACAGACCCGCCACAAATACAGGGTCCACTGTACACACGGACAGAGCCACCCCTATATTTGCATGGCGTACACAACATACAACAGGATCACAACCACCATTCATTCATCACACAAACCACAACAACACAATGAGATTCATACAGCTAGCAGTCCTTAAACATGTATGAATCTAAGCAAGTCTTTAGGCGAAGGATGATGCGATGCACAAACAACAGATCATTCTAGAAACTGCACCTTACCCAGGAGCTTTATTTTGAAACCCTAATTTCAAATATTCAAGATTTATTTGAAAACCGTTCTCCACACGAGAACTCTCTTTTGAAATCCTAAAAGTCGATCCATCAGAAATCTATTTGAAAATCGGAAATCCATTTGAAAACTGTTTCCCACACGAAAACTTTTATTTGAAAACGCTACCTCGAGGGGCAGAAATCCAAGATATGCGATATAAAGCCACAATGAAAGATCTAACAGCAAGGTCATCCAAAAGTCTAAGCCTGCAATCCACACATGAATACTAAACCAAATCCACAAGATCTAAGCATGCAGGACAGAACATCCAAAATATAACTGTACCAAAACCATAACATGCTAGACAAAATAACCACAGTGTAACTGAACCACATCCATAACTAACTGATAAAGGATAAGGGTGATAACCAAATCTGAAGAGAGAAGCCTCACAGGTCGGGACCTCTAGTACCACTAACTAGGCGTGCCTCGCTGCGTCCCGACTCTCACCACCCTGCTCACCTGAAAACAACAACGATGGCGGGGGGTGAGAACATGTAAACATGTCTCCCCTCCCAGTGGGTACCGCAAGCCGACGAAGGCAAGGTGTACACACCGGCACGAGGGTCAACAAACAGATAGATAGGATAAACAGTAGCACAAATAAGTATGAGGCTAATATACAACTGAACAACTATGCTACTGCAAGTAAGGTAATCATATGCATCAATAGTGATAACCACAAAGTATACCCAATCATAGCCACCAGGACGTATCCCTGATAATGTCACACTCTGCTCAGCGCTGGCACAACACCTGCAAAACGCACGCGGCGTCGAGGCTCACGGGTCGTCTACATGACCCTTTTCCGGAAAAGATGCCCTGAACGGTGGATCAGAACGTTGGCAAACGTGAGGTGCTAGGGGAGCTGTGACGATCGATGTGAATGCTCAATCCATAGAACGGCAACGAGCCGTGAAGCAACTGGTAAACTAATGTACTAGGATCGCTCGGAACGACAGGCGATCACCACCGACCAACTAGGTCGTCTCAATAATCATGCAAACCACAACTACTCTACTATCCAAGCACGCATAAGTAGAGTCAACGGGAGTCAAGTGAACTAGTAACTGAAATGCAAGAGAAGGGATAGAAAGGTATCACCGTAGTCCACTGAACGACTCCGGATCGAAGTACCCACTTGTAGAAACGATCAAGTCTAACACCGACGATTCTCGAGAACCGCGACAGGACCTACGAAAGACTCACAACATCAAGGTCCACCAAGTCGACACAAAACACATAGCGCTCACATCCCGATACCGATGGATCGTTCGGAAACCCACCGGGACGATCCCGAAACCACACTAAGCCCCCAGAGGGGTACCAACAGCCAAACCAAGTCCTCCGCTGTCCCCAAACACACAAAACAAGTGGCGGGACAGTGAGCACGAGCTCGGGGTGCCACGAACACAACGCACTCGAAACAGCTTTCCGGGTTCCCGAAAAATGCCGATTTGGCACCGGAACCCTTCGTCACTCATCCGCTATCCTCGGAACTTTGAGACAGCGATGAGGAACAGCCAACGAGGCTAAATGACAAAGCCAAGTCGCTCGCGAATTCAGCAAGTGAGTCGCACGACTAAAAACACGCGTTTCGCCGATTATTTCATCGAAAAACGCATCGAAAATAAATCAGGATCTCCGCGAAGGGCGAAGGGGTTGGACAACCTGTCCACAGGGCCTCAAGGATCATGCCCTTACTGCCCGCAGCATCGCAACGCTGCCACAATCACAAAGAACCCTAAACAAGCAACATTTACACATAAAGTAAGCATAATTAAGGTTCGAGCACTCCGTTCGTCCGCACAACCTTCCGCAAGCACCAGCGGATAGGTAACGACGTAACGGAGGCCGTGCTCACAGCCCCACTGCGACAGGACCAGTCAAAAGCACAAACAAACCATAAAAATAGCTCTACATGCGATAACATTGCTCGACAAAGGTCGAACTGCGAAACGGCCTGCCAAAACAGCAAAACAATGTGAGCATGGTGATCAGCGCGTCGCTGCAATCATCGTGCTCACCTTTTCGAGCTTTAGGTGGCAACATGAAGCTCAAACACCAAGCATGCGGCCAAAAATAGGCAAAAAAGACCCTGGCCGGAGCAGCAAGCTACGGCCGGCTGCCGGCCGACATGCACGGCGCGCGGCGGCCAGGGTTGGATGCGGGGGAGGTGAGGAAGGGGATGCTCACCTCAACTGGCGGCAGAAAGCGGCGGCGGCGGCGCGGGGAGAGGGAGAGCTCTCGGGTTGCTAGGGCACGGCGGTGCCGGCAACGAACGGCGGCGCCGGCGGTCGGGACGGTGAGCACCGGCAAGAGGGGCCCGCCGGACGTCGGATGGCCGGTGACCGCGACAATAAAACCCGGCGGCGGCGGCAGAGGGTGCTCGGCCGCGGCTGCCCTAGTGGCCCAGGCTGAGCCCGCGGCGGTTGCGGCGGCGCACCGGCGGCACGGGGGCAGCCGGGGAGGAAGGCTACGACGCCGGAGGTCCTCCCGGAGCTGGCCGGAGGGTGCTGCGCCGGCGGAAGGCGGCGGTGGCTCAGGGCCAACTCCCTCGGCCTGCAGCTGCCCTAGCAGCAGCTTGCTGCGGCTCGACGGCGCTCGGCGGCGGGGCAGGTCGCCGGCAGTTGTGCCACCTCAGGGGGACCCGAGGCGTGGGTTTACCCTGGGTGCACACTGCAAGAAAGAAGAAGAAGGAAGAAGGAGAAAAAAAAAAGGAGAGAAAAGAGAGATGGAGGTTGCCGGAGTTCCCCGCCGGCCAGGGGAGGTAGGCGGCAGTCGACGGCGCTCAGGGAAAAGCAGAGGGGCTGAGGAAGAGGGTGGCACTCTGCTGGGAACTGAGGGAGAAGAGAAGTAGCTAAGTTCTCTTTCTCTCTCCACTCACACACACAAGCACATAAACACAAGTGCCAAAAAGCAAAAAGACCCCTCAAACAACAGAAATGACCCCCGAGACCCTCACAGCATGCACAAAATGCCCAGACACCCCTCCACATTCGATCTCACGCAAAACGGTGCGTGAAACAGGGTCCAATTTGCGAAACGATAAAATGTACATTACGACCTCTCAGCGAAGAACACGCGATATCTCTCGATCCGTCTGTCGCATGTCGGAACAGATCGCGCCATCGCGTTCAGCACTACCGAGACATCGAATCTACCATTTTGGATCGTCAGAAACTGTCACGCCCCGAGCTAGTTTTAGAAGCGGAAAATACATGCCAATTTTTTTTTTTGAAAGCCTAGCCCGCGCCACGTACAGACCCGCCACAAATACAGGGTCCACTGTACACACGGAGAGAGCCTCCCCTGTATTTGCACGGCGTACACAACATACAATAGGATCACAACCACCATTCATTCATCACAACAACACAACAGCTCAAAAAGATTCATACAGCTAACAGTCCTTAAATCTGTATGAATCTAAGCAAGTCCTTAGGCGAAGGATGATGCGATGCACAAACAACAGATCATTCTAGAAAATTGCTCCTTACCCAGAAGCTTTATTTTGAAACCCTAATATCAAGCATTCAAGAATCATTTGAAAACCGTTCTCCACACGCGAACTCTCTTTTGAAAACCCAAAAGTCGATCGATCGGAAATTCATTTGAAAACTGTTTCTCACACGGAAACCTTTATTTGAAAACGCTACCACGAGAAGTAGAAAACCAAGATGCGCGATATAAAGCCACAATGGTAGATCTAAAAGCATCGACATCCAAAGGTCTAAGCATGCAATCCACACATGGATACTAAACCAAAACCACGAGAACTAATCATGCAAGACAATCATCCAAAATATAACTGTACCAAATCATAACATGCTAGATAAAACAACCACAGTGTAACTGAACCATATCCATAACTAACTGATAGAGGATAAGGGTAATAACCAAATCTGGAGAGGAAAGCCTCACAGGTCGGGACCTCTAGTACCACTAACTAGGAGTGCCTCGCTGCGTCCCGACTCTCACCACCCTGCTCACCTGGAAACAACAACGAGGGCGGGTGGTGAGAACATGTAAACATGTCTCCCCTCCCAGTGGGTACCGCAAGCCGACGAAGGCGAGGTGTACACACCGGCACGAGGGTCAACAAAAGATAGATAAGGTAAACAGTAGCACAAGTAAGTATGAGGCTGACATACAACTGAACAACTATGCTACTGAGCAACTAGTATATGCATCAATGGAGATAACCACAAAGTAAACCCAATCCATAGCCACCGGGACGTATCCCTGGCACTATCACAACCTGCTCAACCAACGGCACAAAACCTACCAGACGCCCTGCATCGAGGCTCACGGGTAGGAACCAAGCTCAACGACCCTTTTTCGAAAAAGATGCCCGGTACGGAGGATCAAACCGTTGGCATATGCGCGCGTCCCTTTTTCGAAAAAGATGCCCGGTACGGAGGATCAAACCGTTGGCATACGTGAGGTGCTAGAAGAGCTGTGACGATCGATGTGAATGCTCAATCCACAGAACGGCAACGTGCCATGAAGCAACTGGTAAACCACAACGAGGATCGCTCGGAACAATAGGCGATCACTACCGACCAACTGGGTCGTCTCAAGAATCATGCAAACCATAACTACTCTACTATCCAAGCACCTATAAGTAGAGTCAACGGGAGTCAAGTGAACTAATAACTGTAATGCAAGAGAAAGGATAGAAAGGTATCATCGTAGTCCACTGAACCGACCCCGGATCGAAGTACCCACCTGCAGGAAAGCTAGAGCCTAACATCGACGGTTCTCGGGAACCACGACAGGACCTACGAAAGACTCACAGGGTCAAGGTCCAACAAGTCGACACTAAACACAAAGCTCTCACATCCCGAAACCGACGGATCGCCCGAAAATCCCACCGGGACGATCCCGAAACCATACTAAGCCCCACAGGGGTACCAAACAGCCAACCAAGTCCCTCGCTGTCCCCGAACACACAAAACCAAGTGACGGGACAGAGAGCACAAGCTCGGGGTGCCACGAACACCAAACGCACCCGTAACGGCTTTCCGGGTTCTCGAAAAATACCGAATTGGCACCGGAACCCATCGTCACTCATCCGCTGTCCTCGGAACTTCAGGACAGCGATGAGGAACAGCCAACGAGGCTAAATGACGAAGCCAAGTCACTCACGAAATCAGCAAGTGAGTCGCACGACTAGAAACACGCGTTTCGCCGACTATTTCATCGAAAAAAGCATCGGAAATAAATCCGGATCTCTATGAAGGGGTTGGACAACCAGTCCACAGGGCCTCAAGGATCATGCCCTTGCTGCCCGCAGCGTCGCAACGCTGCCACAAACAACATAATCCCAAAACAAGCAACATTTACATACATACAAGCAATAATTTAGGCCGTTAGAGCATTCCGTACGTCCGCACGACCTTTCGCAAGCACCAGCGGATAGGTAACGACGTAACGTAGGCCGTGCTCACAGCCCCACTGCGACAGGGACCGTCGCAAGCACATAAATTGCATTGAAACAGTGCCCACATGCGAAGAAATTGCTCGAGGCCGAACAGCGAAACG
Source organism: Puya raimondii (assembly GCA_016920855.1). Lineage (NCBI taxonomy): Eukaryota > Viridiplantae > Streptophyta > Magnoliopsida > Poales > Bromeliaceae > Puya > Puya raimondii. The sequence continues at coordinate 128,565,078 of JABWPP010000050.1, forward strand.
GCTCAATCAAACAGAAATCTAAGGTGAGCATGATGATCAGTGCATCGCCGCAATCATCGTGCTCACCTTCCCGGACTTCGGGAGGCATCGGGGAGCTGAAACTCAAGCAAGCGGCCCAAACAAAGCAAAAAGGGACCCCGGCCAGAGCAATAAGCTCCGGCCGGCTGTCGGCCGACATGCACGGCCAGCGGCGGCCAGGGTCGGATACGGGGGAGGTGAGGAAGAGGGGGCTCTCCTCAGCCGGCGGCAGGAAGCGACGGCGGCGGCACGGGAAGAAGCTGGGGGTCTCTGGTTGTCTAGGGCACGGCGGCGCGGCAACGGAAGGCGACGGCGGCCGGCGGCGACGCGAGCACCGGCAAGAGGAGGTCGTCGGACGTCATCCTGCCGGTGACCGCAACAGAGGAAACCGGCGACGGCGGCGGCGGAGCGAGCTCAGCCGCGGCTGCCCTAGGTGCCCTGGCCGAGCCCGCGGCGGCTGCGGCGGCGCTCCGGCGGCACGACGACGGCCGGGGAGGTAGGGGGCGGCGCCGGAGGACCCGAGGGTGACGGTGCTCACCCTCCAAGGCGGCGGGAAGCGGCGGCGGCTCGGGCCCACTAGCCTCGGCCCGCAGCTGCCCTAGCAGCTGCTGCAGCAGCTCGGCTGCGGCTCCCAGCGGCTCCTGGCAGTGTGGCACGTCGCCGGCGGTCGTGCTACCTCAGGGGGAGCTCAGGCGTGGGTTCCCCCTGGGTGCACACCGCAGGGGAGAAGAAGAAGAAGAAGAAAAAGAGAGAGATGGAGTGGCCGGGGTTGCGCCGGCCAGGGGTGGTTGGCGGCGGCTGGCCGAGCTCAGGGGGGTGGCTGAGGAGCTGGGGGAGCTGGGGCTCGCTGCTGGGAGGCTGAGGGAGAGAGAGGGAGTGAGGTTTCCAACCTCCACTCACACACACACACAACACACAAATATACACATGCACAAATGCAAAAACACCCCTCAAACAAAGAATTTTAGCCCCCAGTCCCTCACAGCAGGAACAATATGCCCAGACACCCCTCCACAAGCAATCTCACGCGAAAGTGCGAGAAACAGGGTCCAGATCGCGAAACTGCAAAATGTACAATACGACCCCTCGGCGAAGAACATGCAATATCTCCCAATCCGTCCGTCGCATGTCGAAACGGATCGCGCCATCGCATTCAGCACTACCGAGGCATCGAATCTACCATTTTGGATCGTCAGGATCGGACTTCGAATTGTGCCGTTAAGCCGTTCTCTCTTCGTAACAAAACTTAAAACCCTAAAAATACATATAAATATTGTGTATATACTATATATATACATATATATATACATATATATACATATATAATATATATATATATATATACATATATATATACATATATATACATATATATATACATATATATATATATATATATACATATATATATATATATATATACAATATATATATATGCCTATACATGTACATATACACACACACAGCTCAAATACACAGTAACAGGGGAGAGGAACACAGAATTCAAATTTCCAAAATTCGAATTCTCACATCACTCCCACCTAACAAGAAGTTTCGTCCCCGAAACTTACACACACACCATCCGCGAACAACCGCGGATACCCCTCACGCAAAGCAAACTCCAGCTCCGAAGTAGTCTCACGCTCCTCGCGACTCGTCCACTACACTCTCACATACAAAAAGCTCCGGTTCCTCAACTGCTTCACCTTGCAAGCCAAAAACCTCAAAGGCACCTCACCGTAGCTGAGATACTCCCTCAGCCGAACCGTTGTCGGGCCGATCACACGACGCTCACCCACGTCATCCCAACAGATCGGTGATCGACAACGACGTCCATACAATGCCTCGCACGGTGCCAATCCAAAGCTCGCTTGGAAGCTGTTGTTGAAGGCGAACTCCACCAATGAAAGGTACTTGAACCAACCCTCACCAAAATCTAAAACGCATGTCCGGAGCATATCCTCGAGAGTCTGGATAACACGCTCCGACTGCCCATCACTCTGAGGGTGGTAAGCTGAGCTGAAGTCGAGCCTCGTCCCCAGTGCCTGCTGCAAGCTCCTCCAGAACTGGGAAACGAAGCGAGAATCCCGATCAGAGACGATCGACACTGGCACTCCAAGCAGCCGAACGATCTCAACTAAGTAGAGCTGCGCCAGTCGATCCCGAGACTAAGTCGTGTGTACCGGTAGGGAATGAGCTGCTTTCGTCAATCAGTCCACAAAAACCCAGATCGCAACATAACCTCGCTGAGAACGAGGTAACCCAGTGACGAAATCCATGGTAAACTGCTCCCACTTCCCTACAGGTACAGGCAACGGTTGAAGCTTCCCTGTTGGTCGCTGATGCTCAGCCTTCACCTGCTGATAAACCAGGCACAGTGCCACATGCTGAGCTACATCCATCATCATGCCAGGCCACCAGAAACTCTTCTTCAGGTCGCGGTACATCTTCGTCCCTCCAGGATGAACGGTGTACGGCGACCGGTGTGCCTCAGTCAAAATCTCTCGCCTCAAATCCGGATCACTGGGCACACACCTCCGTCCTCGAAAGCGAAGAGAACCATCTGCGTGAATCGTGAAGTCACCATCTCTGCCCTGCTCGGCCTCTGCTCGCACTCTCTGCAGATGCGGGTCCAACAGCTGTCCACTGGCAATCCGATCAGACAAGGTGGGCTGCACCACCAACGTCAACAGCTGCGCGGTAGCTCCATAAGGTAAAATCTCCAAAGCTTGCGAGCAAACACCACTGCTGCAAACTCGAGATCGTGCGTCAGATAGTTCTTCTCATAGTCCATCAACTGGCGCGAAGCATACGCGATGACCTTCTCTTGCTGCAAGAGCACGCACCCCAATCCTATCCAAGATGCATCACAGTAAACCACAAAAATCCACACCAGGCTGCGACAATGCTAAGATAGGGGCATGAGTCAAACTGTCCATCAGCTCCTAGAAGCTCATCTGACAAGCGGGAGTCTACAGAAACTTCACACCCTTCCTCGTCAGCTTGCTCAAAGGGGCAGCGATCTTGAGAAACCCTCAACAAATCGCCGGTAACAACTCGCCAAGCCGAGGAAGCTCCTAAACTCCGCCACAGAAGTCGGAACAGGCCAATCTATTACAGAGTCCACCTTCCTTGGTTCCACCACAATACCAGCCTGCGTCACGATGTGATCCAAGAAAGAAACTTCTCGAATAGATCAGTATGTCGTCAAAGAAGACTACGACAAATTGATCCAAGAACTGCCGAAAACCCAGTTCATCAAATCCAAAAAGCTGCCGGGGCGTTCGTCAAACAGACGGCATAACCGTGACCCCGTAAAGCCCGTAACGAGTCCGGAAAGCCGTCATGCCACGCCCTCGGCCCTGATCTTCAGCTGAGTCTCAATCTTCGAGAATACCGAGGCTCCCTAAAGCCGGTCGAAGAGATCGTAGATCCACGGTAGAGGGTACATAAACATCACCGTCATCTCGTCGAGCTCGAACTCAACGTAACACCTTGCGAGTCCATCACTCTGGTGCACATAGTTGCCAATCGCAACAAACGATAAAAACACCAGTGATGCCAAACACCTGTCTTCAAGTGATCGGACACGCGCTGCAAACCAAGACTGCACGAAAGCCGCAACGAAAACCTTGTACGCCAACACACGCACAGAAACCTCGGAGCCAACAATCAGGCTCCCGACATCAGGGGACCAAAACACCTGGCAAAAACCAAGATCACCTCGCAACACAACCCTTTCAGCTGTGAAGGCACAGCTCCGAGCTAAAGGCAACCAAACTCAACCGGAGTCAAACCATCTGCAGTGATGGCAAATCAACTGCGCAAAACCACTCCAGGATTAGCTCAAGGCTCACTACGTGATCAGGGATGACCACCACACAGCTTTCCCACAAAACGACGAAGAGATATTGTCTCACAAGAGAAAGCACCGACCCAATCCTGAGAGTCCCAAAAGGGATAGGATATTTTGTCCTAACTTTTGACACTACGTTGTCTGCAGCCAACGTACTTATCAAAAGAAAAGTAAAATATTCGAAGATTAAATGCCGACAACAAGCTGGCAACACCACAACGGTATCAGGTCAACCCACCCAAAAGCTGGACCAAAATTACAGATGAGTCACCGAATTAACGGGAAAAAGCAAACTGACCCACAAAACAAAGTCTGCCCTGAGCCAACTCCCTAGGAGTCTTCGGCTTCCAACCACAAACCGACGGCTACAGGTGACACAGGGTCGGCAACCACACGAACCAAAGCGAAGGAAGAACAAATCCAGCGTCGACTAACCAACGTCGAACGCGGTGAGACCTCCAACAAGAACCTGGAAGATCTCGCGGCAACACGAAAGCCTACAAATACCACCAGAAATCTCAAAACACACCAATTTAGGCGTTAGGATAGCCGCAAACCGTGTAGGCACCAACAAAAACCCAACACCAAACAGTGTCCACTCAGTCTAGTACACGTCAGTTCGACGCAAGAACTAGCTAAAGGTCGAAAGACCAACACTGACGATTCTACCAGCAATACGTCAAAGGGGTAGGCTTCACTGCCCTACCCAACAAAACAGAGAGGGTAACACCCAAACTGCGGTCGAAACCGCTCAAAGCACCGTCTCCGTAGAGATGCTCGCAGTGGCCCTCGTGCTCTACATGGAAAGTGGGGCCAGGGCAAGAATAGCCCAAACGACAACACAGATCCATCAAGTGACGTCACCTAGCCCACAAGGGCCACCACCTGCCAACGAGTGGTTACGCAAAGGGGAAAACACCCTGCCACTTGGTATCTGTCTGGTACTCCACCACCACTTCTAGGAGAAGCACGAGTCTGCGAACAAGGGCGGATCGAACCTCAGGAAATCCGCCAATCGCGCTCGAATGTGGCCACCACCCCCAAACACGGGATCGGCGTCCACACGCGAAACAGCCGACGTAGTCGCTGTCGTCGTCGCGGTCGTCACCACAATGGCGTGGGTGCCACAGGAGGGTCTGCAGTCATCGGGGCACTCGGCGAAGGAGGAGGAGGGGCTGGAGCGGCAGTCGCCGTAGCCTGCTGCTACAAAAACTGCCGGAACAAGCCGGAACATGCCGGAGAGGGTCGTCAGCTGACCCCTCGCCTCGGCCTCAAGCACACAGGGTACGGTCCACATCGTGCTGTCCGCCTCCTGCCAGCTCCTCACTCGAACCAGCCGCAATAGCCTGAATCGGAACACCAGCAGACGGCTCCGCAGGCGCACGCCTACTACCACGACCCGGACGAGGAGGTCTACCACGACCACAAGCCATCTGCAAAACACAGAAACCTGCGCAAGAGAAAGGGGTCGGCAACTCCAACAAAATACAAGCCGAACACAAACCCCTCGAACTCGCGCACCTATACATCCTAGGTCTTCCTATGGGTCAGCCTAACCAATGGTTCAATTACAAGTTTATAAATGAATGAGTGTTTGTACCCTTTACTCTCTGATACCATCTCAATCTGTCACGCCCCGGGCTAGTTTTAGAAGGGGAAAATACGTGCCAATTTTTTTTTTTTGAAAGCCTAGCCCGCGCCACGTACAGACCCGCCACAAATACAGGGTCCACTGTACACACGGACAGAGCCTCCCCTGTATTTGCACGGCGTACACAACATACAACAGGATCACAACCACCATTCATTCATCACAACAACACAACAGCTCAAAAAGATTCATACAGCTAACAGTCCTTAAATATGTATGAATCTAAGCAAGTCCTTAGGCGAAGGATGATGCGATGCACAAACAACAGATCATTCTAGAAAATTGCTCCTTATCCAGAAGCTTTATTTTGAAACCCTAATATGAAGCATTCAAGAATCATTTGAAAACCGTTCTCCACACGAGAACTCTCTTTTGAAAACCCAAAAGTCGATCGATCGGAAATTTATTTGAAAACTGTTTCTCACACGGAAACCTTTATTTGAAAACGCTACCACGAGGGGTAGAAAACCAAGATGCGCAATATAAAGCCACAATGATAGATCTAAAAGCATCGACATCCAAAGGTCTAAGCATGCAATCCACACATGGATACTAAACCAAAACCACGAGAACTAAGCATGCAAGACAATCATCCAAAATATAACTGTACCAAATCATAACATGCTAGATAAAACAACCACAGTGTAACTGAACCATATCCATAACTAACTGATAGAGGATAAGGGTAATAACCAAATCTGGAGAGGAAAAGATCGGGACCTCTAGTACCACTAACTAGGCGTGCCTCGCTGCGTCCCGACTCTCACCACCCTGCTCACCTGAAAACAACAACGAGGGCGGGGGGTGAGAACATGTAAACATGTCTCCCCTCCCAGTGGGTACCGCAAGCCGACGAAGGCGAGGTGTACACACCGGCACGAGGGTCAACAAAAGATAGATAAGGTAAACAGTAGCATAAGTAAGTATGAAGCTGACATACAACTGAACAACTATGCTACTGAGCAACTAGTATATGCATCAATAGAGATAACCACAAAGTAAACCCAATCCATAGCCACCGGGACGTGTCCCTGGCACTGTCACAACCTGCTCAACCAACGACACAAAACCTACCAGACGCCCTGCGTCGAGGCTCACGGGTCGGAACCAAGCTCAACGACCCTTTTCCGAAAAAGATGCCCGGTACGGAGGATCAAACCGTTGGCATATGCGCGCGTCCCTTTTCCGGAAAAGATGCCTGGTACGGAGGATCAAACCATTGGCATACGTGAGGTGCTAGAAGAGCTGTGACGATCGATGCGAATGCTCAATCCACAGAACGGTAACGAGCCATGAAGCAACTGATAAACCACAACGAGGATCGCTCAGAACAATAGGCGATCACTACCGACCAACTGGGTCGTCTCAAGAATCATGCAAACCATAACTACTCTACTATCCAAGCACATATAAGTAGAGTCAACGTGAGTCAAGTGAACTAATAACTGTAATACAAGAGAAAGGATAGAAAGGTATCACCGTAGTCCATTGAACTAACCCCGGATCGAAGTACCCACCTGCAGAAAAGCTAGAGCCTAACACCGACGGCTCTCGGGAACCATGATAGGACCTACGAAAGACTCACAGGGTCAAGGTCCACCAAGTCGACAGTAAACACAAAGCTCTCACATCCCGAAACCGACGGATCGCCCGGAAATCCCACCGGGACGATCCCGAAACCACACTAAGCCCCACAGGGGTACCAAACAGCCAACCAAGTCCCTCGCTGTCCCCGAACACACAAAACCAAGTGACGGGACAGCGAGCACAAGCTCGGGGTGCCACGAACACCAAACGCACCCGAAACGGCTTTCCGATTTCCCGAAAAATGCCGAATTGGCACCGGAACCCATCGTCACTCATCCGCTGTCCTCAGAACTTCGGGACAGTGATGAGGAACAGCCAACGAGGCTAAATGACGAAGCCAAGTCGCTCGCGAAATCAGCAAGTGAGTCGCACGACTAGAAACACGCGTTTCGCCGACTATTTCATCGAAAAACACATCAGAAATAAATCCGGATCTCCGCGAAGGGTGAAGGGGTTGGACAACCAGTCCACAGGTCCTCAAGGATCATGCCCTTGCTGCCCGCAGCGTCACAACGCTGCCACAAACAACATAATCCCAAAACAAGCAACATTTACATACATACAAGCAATAATTTAGGCCGTTAGAGCATTCCGTACGTCCGCATGACCTTCCGCAAGCACCAGCGGATAGGTAACGACGTAACGGAGGCCGTTCTCACAGCCCCACTGCGACAGGGACAGTCGCAAGCACAGAAATTGCATAAAAATAGTGCCCACATGCGAAGAAATTGCTCGACAAAGGTCGAACAGCGAAACGGCTCAACCAAACCGAAATCTAAGGTGAGCATGATGATCAGCACATCGCCGCGATCATCGTGCTCACCTTCCCGAACTTCGGGAGGCATCGGGGAGCTCAAACTCAAGCAAGCTGCCCAAACAAAGCAAAAAGGGACCCCGACCGGAGCAACAAGCTCCGGCCGGCTGCCGGCCGACATGCACGTCTAGCGGTGGCCAGGGTCGGATGCGGGGGAGGTGAGGAAGAGGGGGCTCACCTCAGCCGGCGGCGGGAAGCGGCGGCGGCGGCGCGGGAAGAAGCAGGGATCTCGGGTTAGCTAGGACACGGCGGCGCGGCAACGGACGGCGACGGCGGCCAGCGGCGACGCGAGCACCGGCAAGAGGAGGTCGCCGGACGTCGTCCTGTCGGTGACCGCGACAGAGGAAACCGGCGACGGCGGCGGCGGAGCGAGCTCGGCCGCGGCAGCCCTAGGTGCCCTGGCCGAGCCCCGCGGCGGCTGCGGCGGCGCTCCGGCGGCACGGCGACAGCCGGGGAGGTAGGGGGCGACGCCGGAGGACCCGTGGGTGATGGTGCTCACCCTCCAAGGCGGCGGGAAGCGGCGGCGGCTCGGGCCCACTAGCCTCGGCCTGCAGCTGCCCTAGCAGCTGCTGCAGCAGCTCGGCTGCGGCTCCCGGCGGCTCCCGGCGGCGGGGCACATCGTCGGCGGTCGTGCCACCTCAGGGGGAGCTCAGGCGTGGGTTCGTCCTGGGTGCACACCGCAGGGAAGGGGGAGAAGAAGAAGAAAAAGAAAGAGATGGAGTGGCCGGGGTTGCGCCGGCCAGGGGTGGTCGGCGGCGGCCGGCCGAGCTCGGGGAGGTGGCTGAGGAGCTGGGGGAGCTGGGGCTCACTGCTGGGGAGGCTGAGGGAGAGAGAGGGAGTGAGGTTTCCAACCTCCACTCACACACACACACAACACACAAATATACACATGCACAAATGCAAAAACACCCCTCAAACAAAGAATTTTAGCCCCCAGTCCCTCACAGCAGGAACAATATGCCCAGACACCCCTCCACAAGCAATCTCACGCGAAACGATGCGAGAAACAGGGTCCAGATCGTGAAACTGCAAAATATACAATACGACCCCTCGGCGAAGAACATGCAATATCTCCCAATCCGTCCGTCGCATGTCGAAACGGATTGCACCATCGCGTTCAGCACTGCCGAGACATCGAATCTACCATTTTGGATCGTCAGTATCGGACTCCGAATTGCGCCGTTAAGCCGTTCTCTCTCCGCAACAAAACTTAAAACCCTAAAAATACATATAAATACTATGTATATACTATATATATACATATATATATGCCTATACATGTACATATACACACACAGCTCAAATACACATTAACAGAGGAGAGGAACACAGAATTCAAATTTCCAAAATTCGAATTCTCACAGAAACGGACTCCGAATTGCGCATTAAGCGTTCTCTCTCCGCAACCAAAAACTTAAAACAATACAATACATATAAATACACTATATATGCAATATATATACATATATATATATATACCTATACATGTATATATATACAAATACAGATCAAATACACAGTAAAAGGGGAGAGGAACACAGAATTCAAATTTCACAATAAAAATTTAAAATTTGAATTCTCACAGCAGGTTGCTTGGATGATAGAAAAAGCACTTCTGGCAATATGTTCACTCTTTGATCGGGAGTTATTTCGTGGAGTTCAAAGAAGCAAGTGATGACGGCTTTATCATCTTCTGAAGCGGAGTATGTTGCTGCGACGTCTTCGGCTTGCCAAGCTTTATGGCTAAGGAGACTACTTGAAGATCTTGGTCAACCTCAAGAAGGAGCTACTAAAATATTGTGCCACAATCGAGCGGCAATAGCAATGACAAAGAATCCAACATTCCATGGAAGAACAAAGCACATCGACATACGTCATCATTTTATTCGCGACTTGGTGGCTGAAGGACTAGTGGAACTGAAGTATTGCAATACACATGAACAAGTTGCAGATATCTTTACCAAGTCACTCCCTTATAACAAGTTTGCCTACTTCAGATCGCTTCTTGGTGTATGCGACTTTGAATCAAGGGGGAGTGTTGAACATGTCAATGCATGATTCAAAGTGATCTAGAATTTAGGAGATGTAGTCTATGGACACATTCTCCATGATCTAGTTAGTGTTTAAAGTGGTCTATAATTTAGGAGAAGTGGTCTAGGGACATGTACTCCATGATCTAGTTAGTGGAGTGTTTTTAGGTGTTAGTTTCTACTTTGTAGTAAGTTGTGAGTTAGTGGTTTGTTAGTAATGGGAACATGGATCATGGGAGCTAAAAATGTGGTAACATGACTTGCCAACATGCCTATAAAAGAGGCACTTGTATTTCAGTTTTTTTATGCAATTAATGAAATATCCCACTTCTTAAATTAGTTTTGTCTATTTTCCCATTGGTTTTGTAAGTACTAATTGCATAGAAGCTTTATTTTCACCTCCTACATCCAACAGAAGAGTCAGATAATTTATAACATACCTTCGCATCATGCATTTACGGGCAAAGTAACCTAGTTGACCACATTTGTAATAGCTTACTTTTGTCTTGTCCTTTTTAAGTCCGTGTTTTCCTTGCTTCCGTTTTTCCTTCTTGGGTACTAATCCATCATCCTTGCTTTGTTTGGGAGCCTATCCATTTCCTCTTTTACACTTAGAGCATGTTGCCCTATGAGAATTGGTTTCCACCATATGTGCCTTACCATTTGGCTTTTCAGCCTGAAGACAATCTTCTTCAAGTTCCACGTGACGAGAAACATCATCAAAAGTTTTAATATTGTTATTGTGGGTGAGATGTATTCGCATATATTCCCACGAATTAGGCATTGAGCGTATGGCAGCCTGCACTTACTATTCGTTAGTTAGTTTATGGCTTACAGCTTTCAACTTGCTCATCATGTTTGACATAAATGCTAGATGCTGCCTCATGGAGTAGTCATGGTGCTTTTTATAACTGACAAATTTAAGTGTGAGTAGTCCCAGTTTGGTGGTAGAAGTTCAACCAAATTGAACCTTAAAAGCATCCCAAACCACTGTTGCTAACCGATGTCTCTCAAAATGCTACACTATATCATTTCTCACACTGCTCAACATCAAAATGCGAGCAACACGATCCTTTCGCTTCCACGCTTGATAAGCTTCCAAGTTGCATCTATGTTGATCAGTTGTTCCATGTACAAGCTCTTCCATAGATTGTGTAATTATTTCTAGCACATCTTGATTCTCAAAGGATATTGAATCTTTCGATGTCAAACATCATAATTATTCTCAATTTAGTTATCTCCACTATTGAGATCCGCTATAATGCTTTTAGTTGCAGCCATACTTTGAGCAAACAAAAAAATAGCACAGAAAATTACCAACTACCACAACATAAATTTACAGCAATTACTTGAACTGCATAACAATAATATACTATTTGTTATAAAATTAAAAGAGATATAAAACACTCAATCATCAATTTATAAACAAAGTTTAATTATTATTAATTAATCCAATAATACGAAAAACATAGAAATTAGATGAGAAATGATATATTTGTTGGATGTGGCCTACGTGATTTATTCAAGTCGATCCATAAAGATACAGTCGATCTATTCAAGTCGATCTATAAAGATACAATAGATCTAACGGTTAGGATGTATCTGGACACATCATTGATGGACGGACGTGATTTAACATCCTTACATTAAGTTGCATATAAATACATCATACGGGAGTCCCGGTCTAAAACTCTAATCCAAATACCTGTGACGGCTCCATCTCCGGAGATAAGGGAATTAGACTCGAAACGTCCCGCTCTCTTGCAGATCGCGAACGACGAACCACAAGCAAGAATCGACGACGACAATTCCGGTAAAGAAATCGAAATCATGGCAGAACGTACGATCCTAATTTCTGATAAAGTTTTAACATGTGGTATCAGAGCCAAATCTTTTGTCGGTTTTTCATTTTTTTTGATTTGGTGATTTTCTTTTCATTAAAGAGAATAAATAAAAAGGGTATATTGTTTGGTTCATAATTTTGTTTTTCTAAGCGTGACTCGTTTTTGAAGAAGTCTATATATAAAGAAATCATATATGACGTTTAGTTTTTGTTGTATGTGATTTTTGTGCTACTCATTAATTTATTCATTCATGATTATAAAGTAGTATGTTTAGTTTAATATTTTGCAGTATAATTTTTCACATTATTATTCTAAACATACATAAGGTGATCATGAAAATTTAGAGTAGGGTATATAGACTCCATACGGTTGATAAATTTTGAGTCACATAAGATTGTTAAGATAATTACTCTTGACTCTTATTTTATTTCCGCCGCGTTTAGGATAACATGAAATTTTGGGTCATTCAATATCATATAAAGATTTGTGAGATTAACTATGTCTAGGAGTAGCCACAGCATCCTAATCATGGTATATGATCATTTACGGTATTTTATAGGATGATATTGAACTAAAGTTAACCCGAAAATTCATATGGATTCCTAATTTAATTTTAATAGTCATTCAACATCAAATAAGGTTATTTGTATTTTTCATTATGCTTAGGAGTAGCCACAGCATCCTATAGATAATGAAGAATATATAAGGATTTACTGATGGTTCAATTAAGGTTTGACTATTTGTTGCGGTCAAATGAAGAATAATTTTTAAATTTTGACTGGAATAGGATAGTGGATTGAATTTCTAGATAACGAGTTTCTTATGCCCACAGGTACAGAAATCTTGTTATTTAGAAATTAGTTTTCCGCTAGTCTTATTATTAAAGTAGATAAATTCTATGCGTGTAGCGCCTCTGCCCATAGGAAGGTAGAATTTATCTAATTTAAAGATTATTGTCTTATAGTAGGCGATAAAGTTCTATATTTTTTTTGTTCTTGAAGCTTCTTCCTCTACTGCGTTTTTTAATGATGTTTATCGTATCCCTATGCTTACTGGGGACAACTATTCTGATTGGAAAGAAAGTATTTCTTTTACTTTGGGCTATATGGATTTAGACTTGGCTCTGCGCGTTGATCAACCGCCTAAAGTAGTGGGGCCAATGACTCCACAGCAGGAATCCGCGCAGGAAAAGTGGGGCGATCCAACCGCTTAAGTTTGATGCTCATAAAGTCTAGAGTATCAAAAAGCATAAGGGGATCGATCCCAGAATGTCATAAAGCCAAAGATTACCTAAAGGCTATTGAGGAGCAGTTTGTCAGCTCCGATAAAGCTTTGGCTAGCACACTAATGAAGCGTCTTTCAGGCATTAAGTACAATCGAGCCAAGGGTGTGCGCGAGCACATCATGGAGATGCAGAACATAGCAGCTCAACTAAAGGCTTTAAAAGTTGAGATCTCCGATTCTTTCTTGGTCCATCTAATTTTAAACTCATTACCGTCTGAGTTTGACCCCTTTAAGATCTCCTACAATATACATAAGGATGAATGGTCAAAATATGTATTATTGACCATGTGTGTTCAAGAAGTGGAGAGACTTAAGCAGGAGAAGCCGAAAATTTTAACAGAATCTGTTAATCTGGCGATTCAGCGCAGAAGGGGAAAGAATAAGGGTGCCTCCCATTACAAGAAGTCAGCTCAGTTGCCAATAAAGAAAGATCAATGCTACTTCTGTAAAAAAAAAAAAAAAGGGCATATGAAAAGGGACTGCTTAAAGTATAAAGCTTGACTCGAAAAGAAAGGTATTGATACTATCTATATTTACTATGAATCTCATTTAGTTAATGTTCCTAAAAACACATGGTGGATTGACTCTGGTACTACTGTACATATCTCAAATACCATGCAGGATTTTTGCAACTTAAAGATATTGAAGCCAAATGAAAAGATTCTAATTACTGGAGAAGGACCAGAATCTCAAGTTAAAGGCATAGGAAATTTTATTTTAGAACTTAGTACTAGTTTTGTACTTGAACTTGAGGATACTTTTTATATTCCTAAGTTTTCTAGAAATTTAGTTTCTGTATCTAAACTAAAAAATAAAGGTTTCAAATTTTTATTTGAAAATGAATCTTTTACTATCTTCTCCGATAATGTCATTGTTGGCGATGGTTGTTTGGTAGATGATTTGTACAAATTTAATTTGAGTCAATCTTTTGAGAATAACTTTAATATTGGTGTTAAAAGGAACATTCTTAAAGAAAACTCATCTTGTTTATGGCACAAATATTTGGCTCATATCTCCTTAGAGAGAATAAAGAGATTGGTGAAAGAAAAGATCTTACAAGATCTTGACTTTACCGATTTTGGTACTTGTGTGGAATGCATAAAGGGAAAGCATACCAACACAAATACCACTAAAGGTGCCAGAAGGAGTTCTGAAATTTTTGAGATCATACATACATATATCTGTGGACCTTTTCCTACTCCTTGCTTTAATGGTCAGAGATATTTTATCTCATTTATTGATGATCATTCTAGATACATGTATCTCTATCTCTTATTTGAAAAAGCTGCAGCGCTCGATGCTTTCAAAGCTTATAAGGTTGAGATAGAGAAACAATTGGATAGGAAAATAAAGATTGTTAGGTCCGACAGAGGGGGTGAGTACTATGGAAGACATATGGATAAAGGTCAGAAGGCCGGTCCATTTGCTCAATTCCTCGAAGGTGAAGGTATCATTGCTCAGTATACGATGCCTGGCACGCCCCAACAAAATAGTGTTGCCGAAAAGAGGAATAGGACGCTCATGGACATGGTAAGGAGCATGATTAGTGGCTCTTATCTTCCATCTTCTCTTTGGAGTGAAGCACTAAAGACAGTGGTGTATGTTTTAAATAGGATTCCATCGAAGGCTGTTCCAAAACTCCTTTTGAGTTATGGAAAGGATGGAAACCTAGTTTAAATCACCTGCATGTATGGGGATGTCCAGCTGAGGTGAGGATTTATAACCCACATATAAAGAAGCTAGATTCCCGAACAGTCAGTGGATATTTCATTGGCTATGCGGTAAACTCCAAAGGATTCAGATTTTATTGTCCAAATCACCCATCTAATATAGTTGAGGCCAGAAATGCAAAATTTCTTGAGAATTTTGAAACTAGTGGGAGTGTTATTCCTCAAAAGATGGATTTTGAGGAAATAAAGAATTCAACTGGTTATCCATCAACAACTAATAATTTAGTTGCTCTTCCAAGAGATCAATTTGATCATATTGGAGATCAACTAATTCTGGAGCATGAAAATGCTGAACCAGTTGAACCTCCCCATGAAGAGCTGTTTTAAGATGAACAGACAATTATAGAACCAGCTGCACAGAATAATAAAAATCTGTAGGAAGAGGTTGGCTTAAGAAGATCCTCAAGGCTAAAGAGATCGGCAATTTCTGATGATTATGTAGTCTATCTCCAGGAGTCCAACTATGATGTTGGACACCATAAAGACCAATGGACGTTTTCAGAGGCCATGCAGGGAGATAAATCCTTCCTTTGGTATGATGCCATGAAGGAAGAGATGAAATCTATGGTGGATAATAAAGTTTGGGATCTCGTTGAGTTACCACAAGGAGTCAAAGCCGTTGGCTGTAAATGGGTCTTCAAGACCAAAAGGGACTCTTTGGGTAACATAGAACGATATAAGGCCAGACTTGTTGCCAAAGATTTCACTCAAAAGGAAGGCATTGATTACCACGAAACCTTCTCTCCGGTATCCAAGAAGGATTCATTAAGAATTATCATGGCTTTGGTAGCTCATTTTGATTTAGAGCTACATCAGATGGATGTGAAAACGGCATTCCTAAATGGGATATAGAGGAGATAGTCTATATGCAACAGCCCAAAGGTTTTAGCACAGATAAAAATAATCACCTTGTTTGCAGACTAAAGAAATCTATATACGGACTCAAACAGGCTTTCCGCCAGTGGTATATCAAGTTCCATAATGTGATTACTACATTCGGTTTCGTAGAAAATATTGTGGACCAATGCATATACCTTAAGGTTAGTGGGAGTAAGTACATTTTCTTAGTCCTGTATGTAGATGACATTCTGCTTGCAAGTAATGATTTAAATTTGCTCAAAGAGACTAAAGATTTTCTTTCTAAGAACTTTGAGATGAGGATATGGGTGAAGCTTCTTATGTCATTGGCATAAAGATTCACAGAAATAGATCTCGAAAGAATTTGGGTCTATCTCAAAAAGCCTACATTGAAAGAGTTCTAGAAAGATTTAATATGACAAATTGTGCACCTACAGTTGCACCTATTGTGAAAGGTGACAGATTCAATCAGAATCAGTGCCCACAGAATGATTTAGAACGAGAACATATGAAGAGCATACCCTATGCTTCTGCAGTAGGGAGCTTAATGTATGTGCAGGTTTGTACCAGACCTGATATAGCTCATGCAGTGGGGATGCTGGGTAGATACCAAAGCAATCCTGGCCTTGATCATTGGAAAGCTGCAAAGAAGGTTATGAGATATTTACAGGGAACAAAGGACTATATGCTCACCTACAGACATTCTGACCATCTTGAGGTGGTTGGATATTCGGACTCTGATTTTGCTGAATGTGTGGATTCTAGAAGTCCATATCAGGATATATTTTTCTTCTTACTCATGGTGCTATATCTTGGAGAAGCACTAAGCAAGATACAGTTGCTACATCCACCATAGAGGCAGAGTTCATCGCTTGCTACGAGGCATCGTCACAGGCTTTATGGCTGAGAAATTTTATCTCAGGTTTGAGAGTTGTCGACTCTATTGCAAGGCCAATCAAGATTTATTGCGACAATTCTGCTGCAGTATTTTTCGCCAAGAATAGTCGAATTACAGACCGCAGCAAACATATCGATATAAAGTACCTTGCTGTGAAAGAATACGACAAGAAGAAGGTGGATATCCAACACATTGGGACCAAAATGATGATTGCTGATCCTATGACTAAAGCATTGCCGGCAAACAAGTTCAAGGATCATATTCATCATATGGGTATCTTGAGTCCATTTACAGTTTAAGTGTTTTCTTCTTGTATAAAGACTTTTAAAGACTATTTTTATTTGAATAAGAACATATTTTGATTTTTGTACATATGCGCATAAAGTTATTTTGTACATTAAAGTATTATTGTGCACTAAAGAGGGACTCTGAGTTGAACTTATAATAAGTTCATACGGTTGTAACTCATAAAGTTATTTGATTAAGAGATACATACTTTTGATACATGAAAGGGAATGTTCATCTGTTGGGACATAACCGCTATGATCAAAGTATTGTGATTTCTTGGTCGAGTGGGAGATTCGACTGTATAATTTAGTTGGTACCTAATAAAGTTTGTTTCGGCTATATGGTAATGAATATATCACTAGGCCAAATGGGAGAATGTTGGATGTGGCCTACGTGATTTATTCAAGTCGATCCATAAAGATACAGTCGATCTATTCAAGTCGATCTAGAAAGATACAATAGATCTAACGGTTAGGATGTATCTGGACACGTCCTTGATGGACGGACGTGATTTAACATCCTTATATTAAGTTGTATATAAATACATCATACGGGAGTCCCGGTCTAAAACTCTAATCCAAATACCTGTGACGGCTCCATCTCCGGGGATAAGGGAATTAGACTCGAAACGTCCCGCTCTCTTGCAGATCGCGAACGAGGACGAACCACAAGCAAGAATCGACGACGACAATTCCGATAAAGAAATCGAAATCATGGCAGAAGGTACAATCCTAATTTCTAATAAAGTTTTAACAATATTACCCCCCCCCCCCCCCCCCCCCCCAACCTAAAATCCTCCACTTAATATAATATTTCAAATTATATCATACAGTAATTTCAAAAAAGAAAAATCAAATAGTGCCATAGCATGCAACAATTTTTATACGCGATTTCTAAATATGCATACATGTCCAATGCAATCCTTATATAGGAATTCATCAATTAACCTTTCTATTGAAGATGTATTACTAAAATATAGGGGTGGCAATCACTACAAAAAAAGGTTACATTTAACGACGCTTTTTTTTATAGTTAACGATGCTTAAAAGCGTCCCGATATAATCTAGTGTCGCATTTGAAAGCGTCGGTCAAAGCGTCAGCAAATGAAGAGTCGTCATGTATATATCGACGCTTATGCCAAGCGTCGGTAAAATATATTTTGACGCTTTAAAGCGTCAGCATTTTTTAAAATCCTGACGCTTTAAAGCGTCGGAAAATTAAAAATAATAGTAAAGTTTATCATTTAATAAATTAGTTTAATACAATACAGGGTTCATATGACGACGCTTTTTGAAGCGTCGGTATTTTCTACATTATATGGACGCTTGGGGACGCTTACCCCTAGCATCGTTTAAAAAGTGTCCTTATATTGATATTTTCTTGTAGTGAATCCAGCTCGCGAACCTATTATTAAAAGTCAAAAGATTATGGCATATACTTTATGTCATTTTAGAAATATCCAAAGGCACAAAAACTAGACTAATGTCTCTGATATCAATGTAAAAAAAATCTCGAAATACACATAACAAATGTTCATACTTATCATGATTGTGCTTTTAACCAATACTGTTAGATCGTTTGTCGGTTAGAATCACGTCCTTCGGAGCTACTTATTATTCTGGACTAACTCTCGGTCAAGAACTCGATTACTAGAAACGGAATCACTTCACACAACTCAAATATCTCAAGCACGCAAAGTTATGGCAATATATTATATGTTTCTCACAAAAACTCACAAATTATATTTTCTATGAGATCGCAACTTTAGGTGTGGGATGTCGTGAGTTTTCTATCTATTTATAGATGGTAAAACACCCTTCAAGTATTGGTTATGTCCTTTTCTGAAAGGGACATATC
The DNA here is from genome assembly GCA_016920855.1 of Puya raimondii. Lineage (NCBI taxonomy): Eukaryota > Viridiplantae > Streptophyta > Magnoliopsida > Poales > Bromeliaceae > Puya > Puya raimondii. Next base: position 128,583,793 of record JABWPP010000050.1, read on the forward strand.
TCTTCATAAATGGTTACTTAATTAAGAGACGCACCTCTTCATTTAGTATCTTTCCAAAAGGCTTTATTAAATAAGGGACACGACTTTTGATATCGCACTTTTTCTCAATAATTGCATCCACTAAGAAACACATACTATAGACCTTAAATACCCATTGTCACAATTAGGTTAGCCATAACTTAAATTAGATCATAACTCAACTTTTCTAAAAAGTTGTAATTGGTAAAAAATCATAAAAAATTAAATACTGTAATTTTATTTCACCCTCCTAAAAAATCTCCTCGAAACAAACACGAAAAAGTGTAAGAACTTCGATTCCGAAGCCATTGACTTAAAAAAAATAATAATTTTCACATGAATTCCAACTAAAAATTATTTTCAACCTGAAAATCAAATCAATTATGGACAAACAAAGCTTTCCGACTAGCAAAGTAAAACCCGTAAAATGGCAATAGCCAAATTAAAAAAGGTAATCCACAAGTGCCTTTTGATCGCAAAGAATTTAAGGAAAAAAAATAGAAACAATAAAACATAAATAATGCCAAACATGTACTCATCAGAACAAGAATGTTGTTAAATCTATTATTATTATGATAACCTGCAGCTGCAGGGTCCCTAAAGATTTATAAGAACAAAACATTTGAAGGAGGTGACATGCGCCGCAAGTTTAATGTTCTTCTTCTGTGTCAGGGTGACTATGATCTTATTTCTACAATAAGCAAATTCAGCTTACTCTTCTCCAACTAATCAATAGCTAATATATAACTAAACTAATAAATGTATTCTCCTGGAGAAGAAGAGAACAAACTGAAAAAAGGGGAGAAGAAAAGAAAAAGAATTTTCTCTGTTAATTTATTGCTCGAACTATTCGAAGATCGGCAGATCGAGAGGCCTTTTCCATGGCCGTTCTTCTATATCTTGGTCCGATGAAGATACGCACTGCGAGCCCTTGTCATTGATCTCTTTCACCATTTTCAGGAAGAAGCTATGCCTGTAACCATAAATAACTTTCTCAGAGCTTGTTCCACCTAGCTTCTAGAGCAGCTTCGCCGCTCCAAAAAAGCAGAAGCAAAGTAATCGACAAGCAAAAAAGACTCGAGCTATTCATATAGCGAAAAGCTAAAAATGAGATTCTGCACTCCAAAATAGAGTTTTTCTTCTACTAAAGCACAAAACTGTTTTAGTTAAAAAATAAAAAAAAAGCAAGCTACTAACACCTCCCTCTAATCAAACAGCAATTTTGCAGAAGCTAGATTGAGGCCAAATGGGCCCTCCATAAGATTGGTAAAAAGAACAAAATATAACAGAGGGCGAGCTCCCACCATCGTAAGTCTGAAGTCAACTCAGGGTGAAAAGCCGTAGCCAGTAAGTTCCCTTGCCTTACAGCGACAATTACTTGGTCCTTAGAAATTTTCTCCTCCTACAAACAAGTAAAATCAGGGTAAACACGTGCTGCCTGAATCTGTAGCGCAAATTGGTAAAGTACGCCATGAAAGCAAACAAAATAAAATCAGTTTAAATAAATTCCAAATGAGTTAATTTATAGGAATTTGGAGCAACAAATAGATTAAAAAAAAAAAAAAAAACCAAAGTCGTGAGAAACTAGGATTGCTCGATTCGTTGACTTAGATTGAAATACTTAATACTATTTCCTATAAAATTTTGTGCTAAATTAACAAATAAGCTTGCAGAATGCAAGCTAATGCGACATGCTATATGTTCACACGAGTCAACATAGAACAGTGTAACTACAAGATTTTAGCCCAAAGAAAGCCCAGTAGGGAATCCAAAGCAGGTATCTTTTTGCACATATTTGCAAGTTAGCAACCATCATCAACAAAGCTATGTTCCTTCGATTCAGCTAACACATTTGGAGCCCAAAGGATCTGGAATGTGAAACCGAGTTGTTAGTCATCTTGCACACATCAAACCAACATTATACAACATATTTTAACGTCCACCATCGGTGCAAATCAAATGCCTTCGGAATAATGTACACATCAATACGAACAACATGCTTCTGTCTAAGATGTTCACTACGAAAATTGTCCGTTCAGCAAACTACATGAACAGCAAACAACTACCTTGACGTTGTATGTACCATATGGAATAAATAACTATATATATGTATAGATAGATAGATAGAATTGAGCTCTTATGCTTTTAAAAGTATCAAGTCATTGGTGCTTGTAGGTTTTTGGTCATTAAATTAAGGAATGTGCGGTTAGGATGATAGTGGTCCTCTAAGGTTGAGTGGGTGGTTGAATAGTATGATCTAACGGATGAAAATGGTCAAAGGGGTAGATCTAACGGCAAAAAACTTACAAGCACCAAGTACTTGGTACTCTTACAAGCACCATAGCCGGACTCTACATATATATACATATATATATATAGAGCGAGGCTACTATACTGTCTATAGTACCAGAACTCCAGTACTATAGCCTCGTTTTCGATCTTAGGGTGTTTAAATTAACAATCCACACTATTAAATATGATCTGAGGTATATAAAGTTCTCAAAAACAAAATTTAAATTTTTTTCGACATCGTTTACTTAGTAATAATAGAACTTGAATCATCCTTAAAATTTGAGAATAGAACTTTTGAATTCAAGATCAAGAATGCTGACTTTGATCTAGATAGTTTAAAGTATTTTCTATCAAAATTTGAATAAATTTGGATTCTTCTACATGTTAAACTACAAACTCACCATACTAGCCACTGAAAATTGAAGATTTTGAAATGGTTTGATCATAAAGAAAACTATGTCGAAAAAATATAAAATATTATTCCTAAAAACTTCAAATATCCTACCTCAGTTTTCACGGTGTTGATCGTTGATTTGAACATTCCAAGGTTGAAAACGAGACAATAGTACTAGAGCCCAGTACTATAGATATTATAAAAGCCTAGCTCTATATATAAATAGGACTTTAAGCTTGAATCATCAACTTTCTGTCACAATATCTTGCTTTACTCAGTGAATAGGTCTGAAGATGAGGATGACTCTGTATACTATATTTGTCTAATTTCCTATTTTTGTATACTTTTATATAGTTAAACCCATGTGCACTCACAGATCCATTCATCTACTCTATATGCGCTACAAGTCCTAAAAACATTTCCACGTACAAATTGCCTTCCAAAACATTGAATGACAAGAGAAAATCAACTCAACAAACAATACTAGATTACACCCAAAGATTAATTCAGATGAAGGGAAACAATGCGTCAGCCAATAATCAGAAGAGATTTTACCAAAAACTGTGCATATTTGTATGATGCATTTAGAATGGTTTGGTGCATGATGACAAGTAAAATCAATATGGAGCAGACTTTTGATCCATGAGAGTGTCATTCAACTTAACCTCTTTGACAAGCCTGGTTACTCCGCTTTGAGTATTAGATTTTTCAGAGCTTTAATAACAAGAAAAAAGGCAACAAGAAACTGCTATAAACCCACTGAAAACAAACATGTGTTTAGATTATGCCGTTCATGTGAACTGCAAGATCAACATAAGGAAACAGAGTTTATGACTTTTACGGTGTCAAAGAAAAGGCTCTACTCATTTGAGACAACCGAATTATGTGTGTTTAGTATTTCCTCAAGTGCTTTGAGGTTAAAGATATTTAGAAATGACCTTTTACTACGGCATGATTGTTCGCAAACTCTATATAAGTAGGTTTTATTTGACATCAAAAACCCAAAGTAAACTACTATTTTTCTTTGTTTCTTTGTTTACCAAAGAAAAGAGTTTACAAACTAATCAATAATAACAAACTAAAGAAGTTCATTTCTAATCATCTTCAACAACATGAACTAGAAGGAAAATGAAAAGGAAAAAAGGAGAAATGCAAACAATGCCAAAAGCACCGAAAACTTGCACAAGTCAAAGAGAAAAGAATTTTACGATTTAAAGAAACAAACCTCCTGGTTATTGCCATTTGGTGTCACAATTCTTGATTTATCAGAAGAGGGAACAGGACAATCCGCTAACACTTCAACATCAGGCCCAGCTTCTACAATAGCAGGTGCACGGATGAACACCCCACGGCAGGTACCACTTCCCCCTTCCTTCTCTGCAAGTTTAGGGACAGAGAGCTCTGTCTCGAAGCTTTGTAGCTGCAAAAAAAGACGTATGCGATCAATTGTTCAACCGACAATTTCAATTGAAAAACAAAAGGATCAAACAGCTAAATACAGTGCCATAGTTATAAATTGGATAAGAATTGAGATGTAGTAAAGTTAATCACCTGACTACCAAAAAAATTGCGGTGAACAGTACAGTCCAACCCCCCAATAAGTTCCTGCCCTCCAGATTTTTGTCCTGTGAACGAAAATTAGTGAGAACTTAAAAATGTTTAATCTACATCGTCGAGCTGAGGCTGATGAATGAAAGTAATGTAGCCCACGACTCACTCACCGACTGCCTTGTTTGCCAGAAAGATGAGCCCCGCACAAGTACCCCACACTGGCTTGCCAGCACCGACAAACTCTCGCAATGCAGGAAACTGCATAAACATTAGGTTAGAAACTTCTAAACAAAAGATTTCCTATAATTTCGCTCGTGTAACAAACAGATTCCGCAAAAGGGAATTGACTAGCATGTCAAATGGTATTTAAGCATCTCCTTGCATTACGTAGAGATCAAGACAATTAATCAATCCTTAGATCATTAGATGCGACTGAGAAGAGTACTGACACGTCAACTCATATTCAGGCATCTTCATAAAGGCATGCAGATATTGCTAGCAACTGCCAAAACAGATGCCAGCCAGCCTTAATGGAAAAGATCCTACCGCAAGCAACTAAGGCAGCTTGCTTAGATAACTGTCGGATTAATCTGAAAAGAAGACATCATTCAGCTATAGTAGACAGACAATCTAATTTGACGCTTGCTAACCCAATCTGATGCAAAGTAGTTATATTCCACCTGAAACTATTTGACATAGCATGTTACCGAGCTCCCGCAACTCTACCCAATGCTGATAGGCTTGAACTAAAACCAACGAGTATACTACGAAGGCGAGTTTGATCATCCAATGCCGCATCGTGTGATCTTAGGCTGATTGACTGCTAAGTTAACATACACACCTGTAAGACTAACCACAATCTAAGGAGCGATTGATCGATTTTGCAAGAACCCTACAGCTTGCGTTGCGGCCAAATTGAGATCCCTTTCTTCATCTATTCCGAGTACGTTACAACATCTAGAACTAAAGATGCTATGTTTAGGGTCGAGACTAATTATGCATCTTCTCTGTTTTGTAACATGTCTTGCACTTGAAAACCTAAACCCTTTTCCTTCCTCTGGAATAATGTTCTTGATGCTACTAGATCACAATCGAATCGCATCCTAAACAAAACAAGAAATAAAGAAATAAAGAAAGAAAGAAAGAGAGAGAGAGACGTAGCGTACGAGGTTGTGGTGCTCGGCGAGCTTGGCCATGGTGGTGCTCTCGCCGCCGGGGATGATGAGAGCATCGACGCCCTGCAGTTGCGTCCCCTTCCGTATCTCCACCCCCTTCACCCCGATCTTCCGCAACGCTGTTCATGTTCACACAAAACAAATGAACAACACTTTGTTTGAATCATAAAAATTTTATTAAAAAAAAAAAAAAAGATAACTGGACCTGCAATGTGCTCGTTGTAGGAACCCTGAAGAGCGAGGACTCCGACGGCCATAGTAGTAATAATTAATAAAAATAATGTAAAGAGAGAAGAGAAGAAAAGATAATAGTAGAGTATAGAAGTTAGAAGAAACGGCGGCAACAGCAAATACTCTTTTCGGGACGAGTCCCCCCCAAATTCCACTGCAATTCTGAATTTTTATGCCTCGGCTTCCTTCCGCCAACCTATTATTATCGCCTTTTTTTGTGGTGGGCGGTTATTTTACCGATAAATGCTTCTTGTATATCAAAAATAAAAAAAAATGTAGATCTTACATCCCAAATTTTAAGATTGATAAAAATTTAAATAATTTTTAGTCTTAAAATTTAAATAATTTTTAGTAAAATTAAAAATATTGATGTAACAAGCAAAAAAAAATAATAGCTCTTGAATGATATAGGTATCTTGAATGATATAGGTATAAGATGTAAACTCCACTTTAGAATGTACTAGTAGCATTGCTTTTTATCGACTTATTTTGATTTATACACCTAAACTTCGAAAATATTTTATTTATCTTTACTTTTTTTTTCTTTCCAATATACCTCTTATATGTTCCTCAGTTATTCAAAAATATCTCTACAGTTACCATCCGTTAAGTTAACGTAGATTAAACGTGAGTTAAATATCTACGAGAGTTAAAAAATATATATAAAAATACCTCTTTTGCCCTTAACTTAAGGGCCAATAAGAAATATTGGTAACAGTAGAAAGGTATATTTGAAAAGACCAAAAATCAAAATACTTCTTGTGCCCCTAACTTAAGGGCAAATAAGAAACGTCGGTGATGGTAAAAAGGTATATTTGAAAGGGCAAAATAGTAATTTCATAGAGATAACAGTTATTGCTAACAGTTCACTAACAGAATTTAACTCTAGAGGTATATTTGAAATAGGTTGGAACGTAAAAAAGATATTTTTAATATTAGCCTTCTAAGAGGGATAAATCAAAAAATCAGAAACTTTTCAGGGGTATATAAGCAATTGCCCCTAATATTTAAGAAAAAGTCTACCTGTACAACCCCTTTTGGGGTGTACATCCTACAACCCGTTGATCCAACGGTTGGGATTAAATGAGCATTAATGAAGGTTCTAACCTCACCCACTCTTTCATTCCCTCTCTCTTTCTTTCTCTGTCTGTCTCTCTTTCTTTCTCTGTTTCTTCGCGCACTCGACTCTCTCGCACTCGACTCCATACGCGATTTCATCTCTTTTTCTCTGAAGCGCTCTCGGCTCTCTCTCGTTGTCTTCTCTCTCTCTCTCTCTCGCCTCTCTCCTCTTTTTTTTCTCTCGTTCTTTTTTTTCTCTCTCTCTAAATAAAGCAGCGGCGAGCTCGTCTCCGACGACGTCGCGGTGGTTACGATAGAGAGCAAGCTGGGAGAGGTGGTGACAAAAAAAAAACTATAGAGAAAAAAATAAGAATAATAAGAAATAAAAATAAAAATATTTTTTTTCCTACAAAAAAATTAAAAATTATAAAAGAAAAAAGAAGATGATGAAATTATATTGTTAAAATAAAATTACACTGTTTTAAAAAAAAATTGCATTATTTTAATAAAATTTGCACTATTTGATATAGAAATTATATTTTTTTGGGGTGAGATTTACACTCTTTAGAACAAATTTCTTTAGCCAAATTTACACTATTTTTCCTACTCTTCTTCTTCCTCCTTCTCCTTCCCCTTCCCCTCATCCTCATCCACACATGCACACATCCACAACGTCGGCCTCCGCCTCTGCGGCCGCGGCGCCGATGCCGGCGCCGGCGCCGACGTGGCGGCCGTAGTAGCGGCGGCGCTGGCGGCGCGGCGGGAGCGGGCCACGGCGCGGGAGTGTGCATGTTAGATAATTAATTATCTCACACTCCCGCTCGGGCAGGGTGTGAGATAATTAATTATCTCACATGGGCGGGAGCGTGAGATAATTAATTATCTCACACGCACAGGCCGGACCCGGATGGCGCCGCCGACGAGCTCCGGCGCGGCGGCGGCGGCGGGGAGAGCCGGAGGAGGGATGGGTGGGGGAAAGAGAGAGAGAGAGAGAGAGAGAGAGAGAGGAGGATGAAGACGGAGAGTGGAGGAAGAAGGAAGAAGAAGAGGAAGAGAAAGAAATGGTGCAAAATTTTCTTAAATAGTGCAATTTTATCTAAAAAGTGTAAATTTCATTCTAAAAGAGTGTAATTTTTTTCTTAAACAGTGTAACATTTATTAAAACAGTGCAAATTTTTTTTTAAACAGTGTAAATTTAATTTAACAGTGTAATTTCATCATCTTCTTCATTCTTTTATGATTTTTGATCTTTTCTGTAGAAAAAAATATTATTTTTATTTTTATTTTTTATTATTCTTATTTTTTTCTCTCTACAATTTTTTTTGCCCTCGCCGGAGTGTAACTATATTTTTTCACCTTCCTCGCTGGCGTGCTTCTCGGCTGCAAGCAAGAAGTACTTCTTCTTCGTCGCCGGCGGTGGCGGCAGGGACGGCGGGTGGAGGAGGGTCGGAGAGGAAAAAAAAGAAAAAAAAAGGGAGAGGACGCCGATGACGAGGTCGGAGCCGAAGTCAGAGTCGGCGAGGATGGCGGAGGGCGGCGACGGAAGCAGCCCGAGGAAGTGTGGCGAGTGCGTCGTTCGGGGCGCCTCCCCAGCAGGAAAAGAGGGAAAGAGGGAAAGAGAAAAAGTGTAGGATAAAAAAATTAGAGAGTGAAGTTATCATCATTTTTTTATTTTTCTAAACCCTATTAATTACAGCCGTTGAATCTAATAGTTGTAGGATATACACCCATATAGGGGTTGTACGTGTAGCACTACTCTTCAATATTTAGTAGAAACAATTTTATATCTACCCCTTAAAATATTAAAAATATTTTAAATACTCCTAAAAATATCAAAATATGGTATATTTCAATGTAATGGCTAATAAGTTATTATATGATAAATGCCCCTCCCCTATTCTCACATCATAAGAGTGTTACCCTTACTTTAGTTTGAGGCTAGTTTTATAATAGCTAGTTAAGTTTTAAAATACCAATTTTATTCTAAATAGTTTCAAAGTTTATAGTAAAAAATTTTAATTCAAATTTTAATTTTAGATTCGCTCAAATTTTAATTTTAATTTTTTATTTTAAATCTTAAATTTAAATATAATTTTGGATTAAATTTTAAATTTAAATTGTGATTTGAGATTCGAATTTTGAATTCAATTTCAATTTCCAATTCAAATTGAGATTTTGTACTTAATTTTACATCCAAATCTAGATTTTGAATTAGTTTAGATTTAATTTCAAACTTTCATTTTGAAATTCAAATTCAAAATGTGAATTTAAATTTGAATTTCAAATCCAAATTTAGATTTGAAATTGACTTGTAATTTTAAATTCAAATTTAAAATTTAAATTCAGATTATAATTTTTAATTTTAATTTTTAATTTTAATTTTTAATTTTAATTTTTAATTTTAATTTTTAATTTTTAATTTTAATTTTTAATTCAAATTGTTCATGTGATGTATGCGTAAAAGTAAAAACCCTCGGTAAAAAAAAATGTAGAGGCCATTTTTGAAAAGTTTTGAATATCAGCAGATAGAAAATTTAAGAAACATTAATGATATAATCGATAAGGATAAAATAGGTATTTTGTCACTATGACGGTTATTTTAGATGGAGATTAACCAATTAGGTATTCATGATATCGGTGATCATTTAAGAGGACATAAGTGATATTTTGAAGTTTCTTAAGATCATGTGCATGACACACTATCAAAACGGTTGTCTAATTAATAATTTTGATTGAGGTCTCTTGAGATCATGCGTATAACGCACGATCAAAACAGCTATCTAATTAATAATTTTGATTGAGAAGAAAAATCTATTAAAATATTTAATAAAATATAAAAAAATTTACTTGTTAGAATTAAAAGTTCAAGGGGCTGTTTGGTTCATCGAAAAAATATGGATTTTCTTTTTTAGAATAGTGGAAAAAAAATTTCAAAAAAATTATTTTTCAGGAAATACTTCTTTTTCAATTTTTCGTCCGATTGGTGAAGAAAAATATTTTTTTATGAAAAAAGTTTTTCTATATTTTATGAAAAAACTAGCATTTTTATTTTTTTCCTTTTTTAGAAAATCGAAAACACTAGTTCTTCATAAATAAATGATGAAAAAAAACTTTTTATAAAAAATTATTTTTCTCAGAATCAAACGAATGAAAAAATGAAAAAGTAATTTTTCATAAAAAATATTTTTTTTGGAAATTTTTTTTTTCTCTACGATTTTCCGACGAATCAAACACCCCCTTAGGAGTCTGTTTATAGAAATACTGAAGTTAGGAATATTTAGAAAATTTTTATTATTATTATTTGAGAGAAATATAGTATGTTATCCGCCTCGTTTATTTCTTTTAAAAATAAACTTAGCTGTAAATGTGAATCAACTAGGATTCAAACTTGGGACCTCGGATATCAACCATCATGTCATTTGCCGCTTGCGCTAGGAACGGTCGGTAGATATTTAGAAAGTTAGGGGGGCCAATTGACCTATATGAGAAAACTATATGGTTAAGAATGGGAATGTGAGGTGTACTTGTACACATGGTGCAAGGAAATAAATTTGAGTGTTTGCCACCTGCCAGTAGCCTTTCGTTTCGTGTGGCTGCTGGCTGCCTGCCTTTCCCACGGTCCTATTTTTGCCGCCGGTTGACCTGCCGATCTATTTTCATATCTGCGGATATCTATGGATTAATCATAAATTTAGAATATGAATGCTGATTTTTTTTATTCAAAAATTTATAGGTAAAATGAATGAATACTCATTAAATTATAAATATTTTGGACAATTCACAAATATCCACAAATACTCATATATATTTTTTTAATTAAAAAATATATATTATTTTGTTTGTTCACTCCTAAAAATTTTAACCTTAATTTCTCTACGTGTCTCTCCTATAGTGCCATTTTTTTCACTGTGGACACCTCTTCTACCGTGCCACCTCTTCCACCTCATGGCTCAACCATTCTCTGAGAATTCGGCATGCATCGCAAATCACGAAATGTTCATTTATGTCTTTGTAAATATAAAATTTTATTAATTTTTGTATCACGAAAATTTAAGATGATAAAATACTTTTACGTAATATAATTTATACTTTTTAAGACTTTATATTCTTTATTATATGTCATGATATTTTAAATAACAAATTATGTTAATATTTTTTAAAAATTATATATATGTATTTTTCATTTTAAAAAGATATAGAAGAAAAAAAGAAAAAAAAAATCTTACGGTTAACCTGCATACTCGCTCGCCCACCTGAAGACGGGGATGAATATAGATATTGGTTATCCAAAAATTTACGAATAAATTTTATTCATGCCCATATAACCCGCATGTATAATAATTTATCTGCGGTTAACCTAATCTACTTGTTTGCCAGATCTAACAGCTGGTCTAATCTAAAGGCCCACAAACACTGCCGTCATAGATTTGCGTTTGATGTAATGCTTAATCTACAAAATGCACTATATCTAAGGCTCGCTACAAAATCAAAAAAATGCACTGTATCTAAGGGATGATTGCCCATATATCCTGCAAAAGTACTTATCTTTTATATTCTTGTTACAAAATTAAAATGATAAATAAGATTTACTTTTCTAAGGCTTTGTTTGAGATTGCAGTCTCACCGAAAAACGCAGAAGCATATAGCTTTTATATACTTTTTTTTCTAACTCTATTTTATCTGCTAGCGTTAGATGAGTTGGTTACGATATTTTTTCTACGATCCGATCGAAAAACACAGAAGTGTATCCTTATATATTTTTTTCCTACCCTATTATATCTGTTAGTGTTAGATGAGTCAATTACGATATTTTTTTACGGTTCCATCGAAAAACACAGAAATATATCCTATATACTTTTTTTCCTAACTCTATTTTATATGTTAGTGTTTCCACATCATGCACTATGTATTGCAATATTCAAAATAATACTTATACTAGTGTAGACTCCCGCGCGATGCGGCGGATAGAAATTAAAAAAAAATTAAAATACAAAATATGCATAAAAAAATTATCATTTACCAATCCAAAAACAAAAAAAAAAAGGAGATGAAGAGAGATTCATATGCAATGAAAAAATTAATATTAATATGTCAACTAATAAAGAATGACAATGTCACGCCCCGGGCTAGTATTATAAGCAGAATAACGTGTAAATTTTTTTCTTTTTTTTGAAAGCCTAGCCCGCGCCACGTACAGACCTGCCACAAATACAGGGCCCACTGTCCGCACGGACAGAGCCTCCCCTGTATTTGCACGGCGTACACAACATACAACGGATCACAACCACCATTCATTCATCACACAAACCACAACATCACATAATAAGGTTCATACAGCTAACAGTCCTCAAACCTGTATGAATCTAAGCAAGTTCTTAGGCGAAGGATGATGCGACGCACAAACAACAGATCATTCTAGAAAACTGCTCCTTACCCAGAAGCTTTCTTTGAAACCCTAATTTTAATCATTTAAAATCCTTTGGAAACCGTTCTCCACACGAGAACTTTCTTTTGAAATTCCAAAAATCGATCGATCGAAAATCCATTTGAAAACCGTTTCCCACAGAGAAACCTTTATTTGAAAATACTACCACGAGGGGTAGAAATCCAAGATATGCGATATAAAGCCATAATGAAAGATCTAACAGCAAGGTCATCCAAAAGTCTAAGCATGCAATCCACTCATGAATACTAAACCAAATCTACAAGATCTAAGCATGCAAGACAGAACATCCAAAATGTAACTAAAACACATCCAATACATGCTAGACAAAACAACCAAAGTATAACTAAAACACATCCAAAATATGCTAGACAAAACAACCAAAGTGTAACTGAACCACATCCACAACTAATAGATAAAGGATAAGGGTGATAACCAAATCTGGAGAGAAAAGCCTCACAGGTCGGGACCTCTAGTACCACTAACTAGGCGTGCCTCGCTGCGTCCCGACTCCCACCACCCTGCTCACCTAAAAACAACAACGATGGCGGAGGGTGAGAACATGTAAACATGTCTCCCCTCCCAGTGGGTACCGCAAGCCGACGAAGGCGAGGTGTACACACCGGCACGAGGGTCAACAAACAGATAGATAGGTAAACAGTAGCACAACAAGTATGAGGCTAACATACAACTGAACAACTATGCTACTGCAAGTAAGGTAATCATATGCATCAATAGTGATAACCACAAAGTATACCCAATCATAGCCACCGGGACGTATCCCTGATAATGTCACAACCTGCTCAACTCTCGACACTAAACCTGCAAAACGTGCACGGGCGTCGAGGCTCACGGGTCGTCTACACGACCCTTTTCCGGAAAAGAAGACCAAGACGGTGGATCAGACCGCTGGCATACGTGAGGTGCTAGAAGAGCTGTGACGATCGATGCGTATGCTCAATCCACAGAACGGCAACGAGCCGTGAAGGAACTGATAAGCCAATATACGAGGATCGCTCGGAACAACAGGCGATCAACACTGACTAACGAGGTCGTCTCAATAATCATGCAACCAACAAGTACTCTACTAAGGCAAGCACACATAAGTAGAGTCAACAGAAGTTAAGTGAACTAATAACGAAATGCAAGAGAAGGGATAGAAAGGTATCACCGTAGTCCACTGAACCGACTCCGGATCGAAGTACCCACCTGTAGAAACGATCGAGTCTAACACCGACGGCTCTCGGGAACCGTGACAGGACCTACGAAAGACTCACAGGGTCAAGGTCCACCAAGTCGACACTAAACACATAGCACTCACATCCCGAAACCGACGGATCGCCCGAAAAACCCACCGGGACGATCCCGAAACCACGCTAAGCCCCAGAGGGGTACCATCAACCAAACCAAGTCCTCCGCTGTCTCCCAAACACACAAAACAAGGTGACGGAACAGCGAGCACAAGCTCGGGGTGCCACTAACACAAACGCACCTGAAACGGCTTTCCGGGTTCCTGAAAAATACTGATTTGGCACCGGAACCCTTCGTCACTCATCCGCTGTCCTCGAAACTTCGGGACAGCGATGAGGAACAGCCAACGAGGCTAAACGACGAAGCCAAGTTACTCGCGAAACCAGCAAGTGAGTCGCACGACTAAAAACACGCGTTTCGCCGACTATTTCATTGGAAAACGCACCGGAAATAAATCCGGATCTCCGTGAAGGGCGAAGGGGTTGGACAACCAGTTCACAGGGCCTCAAGGATCATGCCCTTGCTGGCCGCAGCGTCGCAACGATGCCACAATCACCAAAGTCCTCAAACAAGCAACATAACATACATAAACAAGCATAATTAAGGCCGTTCGAGCACTCCGTTCGTCCGCACGAACTTCCGCAAGTACCGGCGGATAGGTAACGACGTAACGGAGGCCGTGCTCACAGCCCCACTGTGACGGGGACAGTCGCAGGCACAGAAAATCCATAAAAACAGCATCTACATGCGATAACATTGTTCGACAAAGGCCGAACAGTGAAACGGCTCACCAAAACAGAAAACTAAGGTTAGCATGGTGATCAGCGCATCACCGCGATCATCGTGCTCACCTTCCCGAGCTTCGAGAGGCAACAGGGAGGCCAGAACCATGCATGCGGCCAAAACAAAGCCAAAAAGCACCTATAGGACTAACTGGGGTGTCACAGTAAAATTTATAAATTTTAAGAGTTCAGAGAGCCAAATAAAATAATTAAAACTTTAGAGAGACATACAAATAATTATCTCTAAATTAAATTCTTTACAAAATATTTTAGAAGGTTATGATAGCTTTTTGCTTAAATTATTCTTGTAAAGTACAAAAAGTATATAATTAAAATTTTGATTCTCGAAAACCTGTCCAAAGATAGTATTTTTTATCTAATAAATTTTATTTATAAAAATCAAAAATTTATATAGAAGAAAATTTACAAATGAAGGCAGTTATAAAATAAAGTGGCCCTTCTCAACTTTCTGTTTTTGGGAACTCTAACAATTTTGGCTGCTTTAACTCTATTTTTGCGGTGCTTCTCACTTTTTTATTGAATTTTGAAATTCTCTTAAGTATTTTTTGACTTTTACTTTGTAAAATTGCTTTAAAAAAATATAATATAACATGCATCTAAAAATACAATATAAAGAAAGAGTGTTTTTGTGTACTTACATTTGTTTTTATCCTCATGATAGCTTCTGTAGGAATTATCCTGGAAAAGAAATCAACGATAAATTAGAAAAAATTTATTTAAAAGTTAAAATAAATACTTTATAATTGAACTCATAAGGTAAAATTAGTAGAGAGGAAAAATTAAAAGGAAAAAATAACAATTGCCTTACTAATTAACAATAGAGACTATCGAATTAAAAGTAGAAAAAAAAATAAAAAAATTGAAATGCCATTTGAGAGAGAGAAAGAGTGGTCATATAAATGGCAATTATAGGATTCAAAAATTTTAGGGGTTGTGAAATAAGATAGAGTAATTTTAAAAAGATAAGCGGTCTCATGAATAAGAGTTATCTAATAAAGTGTAGCATTAAATTAAGAATTAATTAGGAAGAATTTAATGAGAAAAGATACGGTAATTTGAAAAGGCATGTTAACTTTATAAGAAAAGATACGGTAATTTAGTAAGTGATTGGCCAACCCATTGAACTTCCACTATTGACCATTTGAGGAGTCCAACAGTCTTGTATACTGTAATGAAGTCATTATTTACTTTATTTCTACTATTGTTTTTTTAACTCTTAATTAAGAAATATTAATTAGAGAGAGAGTAGATAGGCCCCAAAAAAAAACTCAGAAAAATGAGGTTACAAAAAAAAAATTCAAAAAAAAAGAGGTTGCGCCACGTCAGCTTTAGATATTGGGGATTAATATATAGGTATAGATATGTTATGTCACAGGCTGATCTTATGATAAATCTAGTCTAGTGCAAGTTGCCTTTTTTTTTCCTCTTCTTTGCACAGTTGAATATACAATGTATATATTATCATGAGTCCGGCTACTATACTCTTATGAGTATAGTTCCATTCTATTTATAAGTTTTCGACTGTTAGATCTACCCCTTTGACCATTTCCATCCGTTAGATCATACTATTCAACCAACCACCCACTCAACCCTAGGAGGCCACTATCATCCTAACCAGGGACCACTATCATTCTAACCGGACATTTCTTCATCCAACGGTTGAAAACTTATGACTACAAAGGGGTTTATACTCATAAAAGTATCGTAGCCCTACTCATATTATCATACATGCATTCCTATCTTTATTTATATTAGCATTTACCATCTAGGACATAGAGATGGTGATAACAAAATTATCACGTGAACTCCTCCCTACCCTCCTAAAACACTTTTTCTGCTTCTTGATTATCTTCTTTTTTTTTTTTAACACTTTAATTGCAGATGGGTGTTTACCGTTTGAAAGCCACAACATTTGATAAGATAATTCTAACCAGCCAATCAATCAGTAAATTGTCGGCCCTAAAATCATTGCCTACTCCCGCTACACCTCAAATTCAGCATTTTTAGAGGAAAGCAACAAAACAAAGTTGTTTCCAAGATTGACCATTAGCCCTCTAAGAAAAATCCATTTAGTGTTCGGATTCGAATTCAGATGATCCTTTTAGCAAGGAGGGAACTTGAGAATAGTAAAAAACTTAGTTCTACTGCCAAAGAGAAACTTCCTACTTCGAGAAATAGGAATTATCAGAAGGAAACAAAGTTACTACCTAACAAACAGTATTGCACTAAAAAAGAATGCAAGTTTGGCCACACCTGTTTTGGATGAGCTCCGTGAAGAGTATTATAATTATGTGAAAGATGCAAAAGCAGCTCGAAGTAAGGATGAAAGCATAACAAAAGGTACAGTAATTAGTTCGGGGAAGGTTGCTTCACTTTCTTCCTCTAAATGCGGAAAATGATGGAGGAAACGTGCAGTATGAAACAGAAAATCTTGACTACATGTAATGTATTTGAGCACGACTTATGATAGATATATTTTTCCTCTACAATTGCAAGACATATCCCTGCTGAATTATATCTACGTGCATCCTTGCATAATCTGAATTTCTGTTCAAAAAATTTAGAAAAGTGGGACGGTTACATTAAAAAAAAAATTTCTACTACAAAAACTAACTTCTGCCTACCAATTGGATGATTCTCTGCCTCAAGATAAGGGTATTTTCTTAAGAAGCTGCACTCAAGGGGTATATTTGCGGGGGTACATACATAAAAGTCCTACCTTCTTTCGAGTGGTAAATGATATACTTCTAAAAGGGTTAAGTGCATACAGCTCCTTATAAACATATTGAGTAGCAAATATATCCTTACAAAGTTTAATTTTTTATTTTTATTCCTACAAAAGTACAGTAATATTCGTATTTGCCCCTCTGGTTTGTTACCGTTAGAGCACTATTTATTTTTTAACAGCAATTAAGTGAAATGACATTTATGCCCTTATAAATATATCCCTCCAAAAGTCTCAATTATATAGAAATATCCTCCCAAAAAAATATTTTACCCAATAATATAAGAGAGGTAAAAAGACCAATTTAACTCATTCACTAATCAGGGTCAAGTATTTTACTCATGGTTAATTACATTTTTCTAACGGATTCTAACAGCAGGGATATATTTGAAAACGGTAAGACTTTTGCATGGATAAAAATAAAAAGTTGAATTTTGTATGAATATATCTGCTATTCGATATGTTTACAGGGAGCTGCATGCAATTAACCGATTCTAAAATTGTTATCTTGTTTCTATAGGAGTCAATTTGGCGCCAGAGAGCCTCTGGTGGAAGCTGGGTGAATACAAGAAAGAAGGCTTCCATTCCATTCCTACCGATGCTGCTCCATTCCATTCCTACCGATGCTGCGAAAAGACGGGTACAAGCTTACGGCCGCCAGTCCTCCGGTCACCGGTATACTGCTCAGGATGGAAGAAAGGTATAGCAAGAGATTTTTTTTTTTCCTTTTTCCAAGTTCTCATCCGTCCATCTGCATGTTATCTATTTTCAGATCATGAAATTCTCCAAAAGTTGGTTATTGTTTCGGCTCTCCCTCAGACTCTGGTTTTTTTTTTCCTTTAATAGATACATCATTATATTAAGGCTAAATTACATAAAATTCTCCTGTCAATACCCGCTTTTTCACTTTCCTTCTTGTCATTCAAAAACCTATATTTTGTCCCTTTAAAAAATAAAAATATTCACAAGAGGGTACGGTGTGACAAAATGATCAAAATACCCTCATCTTCTTCATCTCCTCCTCCCCAATCTTGCTCATCCCGCATTCCGCATTCTCGCCCACGCCTCTCTTGACCCCAACTCCGACTTCGTGCGAGAGCGAGGCGGCAGCCTAGGACATATGTGTGCAAGTTTATCAGATGCATATTTATCACATAAACGTAATTGTCATATAAACGTATGCATATTTATCAGATGCATTTGTCTGCAGTTCTTTTTCAGTTCGTGAATTTATAGATTGCTTGATAAAAGGTAAATCACGACGGGATACTGGTGCCGGATATCGCAAGTCTCGGAAGAAAACTACAGCTAAGAAGAAAAGGAAGAAGTGGAAGTAAAATTACCGAGAAGAGATTCAAGTTTGGATCAAACATGGCTATCAGAGTCGCGCCAAAGAATCTTGCACTTTTGTATATTCCAATTAAGAGCTGTTATGTGATCTATTATGATACAAGAATTTTCTTTGAAAATAACGATTAGTTTGAAATAGGATTCTGTTTGATAATCAAGTGATACTTAGCTTATAAGTAAATCTTACAACACTATGCAAATTATGCATGTTAATAGTAGAATTTTATTATGACTTAAATTGTACTCATCTCTTTCTTACTCATATGACTTAAATTATACTAATCTCTTTGTTATGTTGAAATATTTGTAAGCATATCATAATTGCTCTCATCCAGTTGCTCTTTTCACTTGATAATTTACTTGACTAAAAATTATAATGGGCACTATGTTTACTCTCAAATAGGTGGAGATTTTGTGCAGCAAAGTATTTCAGTTTCCTCTTACTAAAATTAAAATTCTCATCAAGGTACAGAGAGCTGGGGACGAGCAAAGTTTGGATTCTAAAAGCCACCCCAAAACCTGCACTTTGACACTATGCTGAAATTACAGGATCCAAGAACAAACAAAAATATGACGTCCAACATTGGATAGGAATGAGATTGTGATTGGATATATAAGAGACCATGAACCCTGATAATAATAGCTAGGCTTAAATATTTTAGGCCGATGATTTGGATCCAACGAGTTATTATTGCTAGCGGATCGAACCGTTATATTTGATATCTGAGCCAATCACCAGCCGAAAGTGTGCGATGAGTTTCAGCTGAGCCAGAGGCTAAGGGCAGGATTGGAATGGCAAGGTGACAGACCAAGTCAGAATTGAAATGACAAAGCTAGCGAGACAAGTCTAACATTGCCTGATGATATTGGACTGTGTGTTGGACTGACGATGACGTCATAGCCTAAACGGAAAAAATTTGTAGCATCCCACGTCGAATGAAAATGAAATTGTGATTGGATATATAAAAAATCATGAACCCTGATAATAATAACTGGACTTAAACATTTTGGACCGGTGGTTGGATCCAACGAGTTATTATTACAGCGAGTCAGATCGTTACAAAAAAGATCATTTTCAAACAATAAAAAGGAATGCAAAATTGATACTCATGATTTACTTATTCTCCTCAACATTATCTCCCTTTCCCACTCAAACAAGTTATAGTGCTCCAAATCATCGCAAGATAGCACTGGGAAACCAAATTGCTCGGCTCCAGAAAGAGCATTTGAGAAAATAATCAAAAGGCTCCGGCATGCTTGGTCTTCCTCCAGTTTCTCCATCTCGGTTTCATATGTTGTGAGGTCCCTCCAGGGTTGATAATACGACCTGCAATCAGAGACGAAGAGCCGTGCTTTATCTAGGTTAAATATTATCGACTAGAGCTTTGAAAGAAGTGTTATTTGATAGAGTTTGTTTGAAGAAGCACTAGCAATTTTCTTCATTAAAATATGTAGTGAGGTCCCTCCAAGCTTAAAGACTTCCAACTCCATGATAGGCTGATACATACGAAACTCAAGATTTGTACGCTAAAGCGATTGGCATTTGCTTCTTGAAATAAAGCTCTTGAATTTCGGGTCAACAAGCTGTTTAGAAGCTTCAGCTAGACTACATTACTTATTTGAAGCTTAATATTTTCGAGTCCCTATTCAACTGACATTTATTATGTAGAAATAGGTAGAAAATTTGCGATGCCTTTCGAAGCTTGGGAGGGAAAAAAGAAAAAAAAAAGAAGAAAAAAAAGCATCACAAGAGCGACAAAGCTTCTGCAAGAGTAGTGACCGGGTAAGTAGGTAACACATACCATCTCCAAGCAGGATTAGTTTCTGCAGGGCAGCCTATCTTCATGCATAGTGATACAATTTGCTCACGACACTCGCTCAGATATTTCTTAACTGCACCAACACAAAGCATCCAGTGAAGAACTCATAATACTAAGCATGAGCGAAAGAAAATTTGAAAAAATCGGAAAATATACTACATTGAATCCTCAGTTTATTTTCTTTTCCTTTTTGGACAAAGAAATTCCAACAAAATTATGGGGAATGGTTTTTTACCCCGAATCATTGACTTTTTCATGCTCTAATGCTCATTAGACAGCACCATAAAAATGTCTCTATTAGATGCAAAAAGATATAGATGAAGCTTCATGGTAAAAATTTTAGGTTACTACTATATGATTAACGCTAAAACCACAAAAGTCAACACATATGACGAAAGGAGAAAAAAAGAAAAAGAAAAAGATATTATGTAAGGCCGGCCAATGAAACTTCAAATGTTCCATTTTCCAGATCAAACAATACTTTGTCTAAGAAAAATGAAAAGAGAGTACAAGGAATACAAGAGGTAAAGCGTACCTGTTGGATTAGAAGTATTTAGGAGTAATATACAAAGAGCTAATGCGACTGAACGATTTAGAGCATCATTGTTTACTCTAGGAAGCTGCTGAAGGTACATTATGATAACAGCTAGTGTCTCATTTGCACCACAATCTTCTGCTATTTCGTCCCTTTCTCCTATTAAACATTCCAATAAAGACTGCAGATTCTCAGGGTTTGGTCTGCACAAAACATAATTTGTACTTGTTTGATGAGAAACTGTGGAAATGCTTCCGAGAATAAGTGAAGCCGTTAACCACCGCAAGATCTTTGAGATCCGACACTCCTGCTGTTCTTTCGAAGAAATTAGCACGTTCCGATCGAGTTCATTTGTTAGAGATCTTTGGCTAGAGGATAATTGCAAAGATACAGAAATTGCCCACGTAATGGCCTTCGCCAACTTCAACTTATCCTGCAATTTCATACAAACAAAATTCAAGAGACTAACACAGATTAGAAGTACAAAGAAATTAACCACTTGAAATGTAGATGAGCAACAATATATCAATATGGGCTGCGATTCTTGCGCCTATATGAAATTCCTCCACAAAGACTAGAAAATGAGGAAAAAAAGAAAAATCTTTAGGAATAGTCCACACTAAGCAGCCAATAGATGAATAAACAGTTGATAAATCATTGTGAAAAATTCAACCAAAAAATTGCAGGAAGATGAATTATAAAGTTTTTGCTATAAATGGACACGAGTTTCAATAAAAAAAAAGTGCAGTAAATATTTTTCTCTTTTTTTCCTGAAAAGAGTTAACAGTTGGCCAAATACCACGTGAGAAATAACTGGCACTGGCGTATTCATGAGTATGGCATCTACTCCAAGCTCTATCGCAACATTGAAATCCGTGCTACTTAGCTCAGCATTAACAGCTTGGCAAAGCTGAACTATGCTGTTCAGAGACAAGGTAAAATGCGGCTGGTATATCCTCCTCTTCTGTGATAATCTAAGTGTTGATACCATCACACGAAGCATAGAGTTTAATAATAAAACATTTTCTTTCAGCAGCTTGAGGGCTCTCACGAACAGCAAGTATACGTTAGATGTAATATCTGACAGCTGATCAAGGGCAAACTCTTGTAGCCATTCCATTATAGATCGCGAAGATATTGCCTCATTAATTATCTAAAACAAGTATTAAAAAAAAAGTTAGAAAACTAATCATAAAATAATAAACTATCAAGAATATAATGAAAAAACAATGAATAAAATAGCACAAAAACGCATGAGGAAGCAAAAGTTAATTTGTAATCATTTAATATCATTACATAACAGTAAGTTCTTCGCTACAACTAGGGTTAGCTATAAACCTAATCCAGCTTTGAAATTGGTAGCTGAATTAACACTTATCTTTTTATTGCAAAAAGTTGTGGAGCTAGCAAACATTAGAATATAAGCCTGAGCATTCAAAACAGAAATGTTTCAAAATAAAGCAAACTTTTTTTGTCCATATACCTAATACTGTCCCCTGTACAATTCTGGGAATTTTTGTGCGAGTTTTGTATCCTACGCCAGTCTTACATCTTTTTTCCTCAATACTAACATCACAACATTATGTTCATTTCTTACTACAGTTTTCAAATCCTCAAATTAGCATTATACTAATCTACCCATCAACAATGCCGGTGTGGTCAATTCTACAAGTCAATTATCTTTCTTCTACGTCTTCTCTGATCCTTCCTAATTTTGTCCTGAAGTTCTTATTTGAAAAATCATAAAGGGTTGGCCTTTATTTTCTTTTTGCTGAAGACGCTTGCTTAACCTACACCAAATAAGGCAGGTCATCCATATTGGAACTAGACTTAGATCAGGACAAGCCACTCTTTCCTAAATAGAAGAATTCAACACTAATTCTTTAACTATATATGTTAGGCGATGGAGGATGGTACATATTTTCAAATTCTTTCAATCGAGCCTTATTACCATAGGATTATGCCTACCAGCCTCAGTAAATATAAAAAGAAATAAATAAATAAACAAATCAAGTGAACAACACAAAGATGAACTTATAATAATAAAAGAGAATATTATGAAAGATTGAAATCCATCCAAAATAGATATATTACCTTCAAAACCAACTCAATTATTCCAAGAGAAGAATGTTTATCTCCATCAATGTTCTCACCGTAGGATGAAATAACTGATGATAACCATGGCAGTAAGCCACATTCCTTCAGCAAATGATGAGTTAGCAATGGCAGCTTAATAGACTTCTTTATTATCTGCAATATAAACGGACCAATTTATCATTCTAATAAGCAAGTCAAAACTGTGAATTGTCAAGAAAATGGGAAAGAAAAATTCATTAGCAAACTACACTAGCATAAAAGCAAATATCTCGCTTGCACTCTATGATCTCTAAGTTGTAGATTCTTCCTCTCTCAGGCTCGTGCTCACTCTTTACGGCAAATTATGATGTATCTTCTTGATCTTTAAAGTGCAAAATAATCAACACAAACCACAAAATTACCTGAAGGATCAGAATCTTTGATTCAGGATCCGAAATTGAAGAGGCATAAAAGCTCAATAAGAACTCCAAAATGTTGTTTTTCACGTATATTTTAGCATCGTCATACAAATTCAGACCGGCATATAATAGCTGAAGAATCCACAAACGGTCAGCTTTGAAGTGGATGGAACTATTTCCAAATAACGTGTTAAACAACGGAACGCTCTGCAAAATGAAAACAGGTAAGTTAGAAATACTGTACAGTACATCAACCAAATTTCCAATAGCAAATGAAAACAAAATATATGATATATCAAGCCCTAAAATAAAAAGAGTACCTTTAGGTTCACGCCCGGACAGTGCATTAAGAATTTGTTGATTGTAAAGAATTGATTCTGTGCTGTGTCCAACAGTGTGAAAGATGCTTCTGCTGTGAAAATAGCAATTATGGAGGGTATCTTCTGCCAGGATTCAGATATTCCATTTTGCAGATATGTTAAGAGAAGTTGAAGCTGCAATGTCTCCTTACATTTTCGAGAACTCTGTGCCACATAAGGTGTAATCATAAGTTGAGAACTCTGTGCCACATAAGGAGTAATCATAATGTCTAGAGACTAACAGAAGGAACATATGGGTAGAAAGAAAAGAAATTATTGAAAAATCACTAAACCAGGTTAAAAGCCTAAAAAAATTATTGGATTTGATAAAATTCAAATTCCTCACTTATTTACAACATTTTATCAGTTATGTTTTCAAGAAGGGATTGTCAGAAAGGATAGGAATGTTATGGCCAGTAAAAAAATGAACATATAAAAGAAGTCTGACAATTGAATTCATTTAAGCCAATTGAGTGTCAAGTACCTCCAATGCTTGCTTGAATCTCCCGAGGGACATGTACCCTAATTTCCTTTGCTCTTCATCAGGAGAAGAAATGCTGATTAGTGTAACTGCGAGTAGGCCTATTCGAGCAAACTCAACAGGCTCAATGTAATCCATTAACAGACTATGAATTGAGAAACGCAGTATAAAAACAGGATCGTACTGTTGAACCGTACTGATGTTTTGAGATTGTATCTGTTGAACCATTATCATCATTGTTAGGATTGTGTGACAAACCATCAGAAAATAAGCAGTAAAAACAATCTTAGTTCAAACGTATGGAACAGGCCCAGTACCTATCCGGATATACTTAGTCCCCTGAACTTTTTACTTAAACACCCATAAGCTTTCAAATATTGCAAGTTAATCCCTAACCATAAAAAATCTTTGTGTATCCTGTTAAATGAGCACTTTAACTCATTTGTAAAATGACTTCCTTGTAGAAGTTCACAGACATTTGGAATTGCAATATATGTAGAAGTTCACAGACTAAAGTGTTCAAGAGAAAAGTTAAGAAACTAAGCCAGAATTTTGGGATGGTATAGGACTATCCATACATTTTATGCTAGCCAGATAACCACAAAAGAAGCTAAATGTCAATTTGTACCTTTGAAGTTTCAGTAAACTTATCCTCAAGAAGCTTATCCAGTGATAATGGAGCAATCCTTGAGCATCTATCATAGCAAAATTGGAGAGCTGTCATCGCGCAAACTTTTGAATCAACTGGTATATTCTCCCTGAAAAGCACTTTGCGTCTTTCCTCAGTTGTTTCATTAGCAACATTCTTGCTGTTGGAAACTGAACAGTCAAATCTTAGCTCTTTTCTGACTTTAAAGGCAGCACTTCCCCACAAATAATCCATTTCAGCAATTTTTTCATACTCTGAACCCTCGTATGACTCTATTTCATTCATGAGATGAAGTATCTCCAAATCTATTTCACAAAGTGTCGCACCATAGATGGATAAAAGAAAAGAAATCAATTCTTTGGAATCCATCACGTTGAGATTTGAGTTACCAGCACTCTGCTGTCTGTTCTTGAGATGGTAGAGTATTCTAAGTAATCTAATATGTTCAATCTTACTCCTGTCTGAGACGCAATAATTATTATAACTCTCTTTGCTAGAGACTTCGGTAACTGAGGCATCGATTGTTTTCAAAATACTAGGTACCGGCTGCAGCAATGTCCCTGTGGGAGCCAAAGTAGACGAAAATGAAACAGAACCGTTGCAGGTAAGTATAGGTACAAACTGAGAGTGCCCTAGCAAGAGTTCAAGAATTTCAGCAGCAGAAAATCTCCCAACGGAGAGTGCAACAAGAATGCATCGAATAGCTTTTATTGTAACAGGATCTTCAAATCTATGAAGGAGAGAAGATCTGATAAAAGGATTTAGAAATGGAATTGACTTCAACTGGGTCAGGTAACTTTGGATCTCTACAGACAACTGAATGATATTTCTCAAAATAAAATATTCTAAGAAACCAACAATTTTACAGGTGTTAGCTGTGCAAGAATCCATGTTATTTGTCTTTCGAGGGAAATTTCTAACAATCTGATCCAATGATTTCACCAAAATGTTAATAAACCTTTCTTTTGAATGATTAAATCGTTTGGTTTTAATCTCCTTGGTCATCTCAATGCTTCCTCCCTCCATTTCAAGAGGAGATAACAACAACCTCAAAAGTGATATCTTGGCAAAACCTTCAGTGATAAGTTTTAAAGTCTCATTAAATGGACTAAAACTGACTTGCTTGCAACCAAACTCTAATAATTCATCTGAAGGTGGACATATAGAATCAAATATTTCCAGACGGTGCCTTTTATTCAGGGACTTCCCATTTAAGAAAAAGAAGTGGTGCAACATAATAATAGCCTTTCCTAGAAGGGTGCCGTTGCAAAATTTCTGAAAATCTTCAAATGAAGCAGGCGCGGATTCACCATATTCTTCGTCAAAAATGCTCTGAGTGACATAGTTCTTCCAGCTAGAAAACCCAGTTAAAAGTGTTCTCGAATAAAAATTGGGAATCAATGCAGAGTGTTCTAAATCCTGCTTATCTACATGAGCATTAGATGAAAAGTATGATAAAGCAGCAGGTAACAGAAGCAGATAATCATCCGCAGAGAAGACATAGCCTTTTAAAAGATTCAAAATAGATGAGTCGTCGCTTAAGATACCCAAGAATAACCGCCCAAAAAGGTCCATATGAATGGGACTTATTTCAATAAGCAGTTCCAGTATTCTTGCCTTGATCTTACTTGTTGGAAAAAAGCAGTGCAGAAACAGATTCATGGGACTGTTAACAATCATTGTAGATAATGACATATAGAAAAGAAGAACAGTAGAGCTGGCTCCCGCATATCTCTGACTATGGACGCGATCAACAGTCTTCAATAAAAATTTATCTGCAAATTCTAGCTTCAAGCATATCGCAAAATGAAGAATCTTACAATGAACTCTTTGAAAAATGGTGGCATCAAAACTTTCAAGCTTTATATCCCAAAAGTGATAAGGTTTTGATTTCAGTTCAGGTTGTTTTAGGTAACCATGTAGCATCTCCATCGCAGCATCAGCAATGTATAGACATACAAAAGCAGCAGAAGTGAATTCAGATGGGCCGCCAGAAACAGCATCCTCTAATTTAGAGAACATCCAATGTGCTAGTTCCAGAAGCTCGAAAGGAGATACAAACTGTATCAAAGCAGATAATATCGAAAATTCAGGGAGCAGAGGAAGTAAATTTCTCTTCTCGTAGCAGAGTTCAAATTTCTGCCTGAATATCAACAGCACCTTTTGAATCACAAGCATTGGAGCCTTAATGATTGATCCAAGAAACTGTACATAATTCTCAGAAGCATAAATTTCCCGATTTCCCACATTTAACAAAAAGTCGAATAGTTTACTCAAAAATTTCAACATAATCCAGTCCACAGGACGAAGATTTTCTTTTGAGAAAATTTTCAATGCTTCATTCTGACCACCAAGTTTTCTGTCTGCAGAATTCTCATTATAGGACACAGGGCAGGACAGCAGCAAGTTAATTATTGGGTGATGGAAAATGAAGTCAACAGCATCATGAATATGCTTTGTAGGAGAAGATGATGTTCCCAAAGATTTTGATTCTGTACTATCGGCAGTCAGTAGCAAAATGCTGTCCAATATATAATCAATGATGCTAAAGCACATTTGAAGAAGTTCTTTGAGAAGTTTAGATGGCTTCGCAATATAGGTTGACAGTATCTGGTAGCTCCAAAACAGGGTATATCTCAGGAATGATAATAAATCATTATCTGAGCCTTCAGAAATCTTTACTTTGAGCAAATCTAGTATTTCAACTGAATGTGAGATTTCTTCCTTTCTAGTTGCAAGTTTTGTGCAGCGGCCAAAGCTAAAGAGTGCAGAAAATAGTGCATAAAATGAAGCATTAAATAAAAATTGACTAAGCGCAGCAGCAGCAGCTGATTCTTTGGGGGGGAAATTGTTTAAGTTAAGGGCATTATTGGTGCGGCAATAATTCAAAATTTCACCCTTTATCATCCTAAAAGCAGAGAAGAACATATCTGGCCATCGAATTGAAGCTTTGGCAAGATATTCTGGTTCTAGGAAAAATATTGATGAGAGGAAAGGAAGATATGAATTGAAATAATGTTTGGTGACGGTAAGAAGCAAAGGGAAATTTTCCATCACATCCTCAGGAGTGGCACATATTACTGAAAATGAAAGTGCAGTGCCTGTTTCAGCTAGCACATTGGCATGCCCCTGATCTAGAAATTCCTGTACCCCGCTAAGTACAGAGGAGAGAGAGCTTTCATGTCCTTTAGTAGTATTTTCTGATACAGGAAAGAGGTTGCAGCTCTGTTGGTTTAAAATGCTCCGTGCAAAACATAGCAGATTCTTTAGAGGCCTCCATTCACAGAGAGAAATCTCAAAATCCTCATTTTCTGATAATTTATCTTTCAATTTTTCAGTTAACACCAAATTTATCAGACCAGGCAATATACTCGCGTTTACCTGTCAGATGGTAATCAGGAATGTTATACTCACAAGAAGCTGTATGGTACAAATTGCTAAAAGGAATGAAAAATCCTCATACCTGAGACTGCATAATTAAGCTTAATGTATTGGACACATATAAAGAGATTACAGATCTTTCGTACAACTTAAATGTTCCAGAATCTGAATCAAGTAGCCTGAGGCACTTTTGTAGGATGCATAAAATGAGAGGACTGAAACCAGGGGAATCATCTACAGAACATATAACAAATGGAGTTACAAATTTATTGTTGAAAGTTGCCCAGATAAAAGACAGAAAACTATAGGAAGGTTATACTAATAGCAAGACTAAAACAAATCTTCCAATGAATAAATTATGTTAGATGAGACAAAAATTTGAAAAAAATTACAATATGTATAAGGGTTGGCTGCTGTGCATACAATGCAGAAGATAATTCGAAGAGTAGAGAGCAGTCACATTTGTTGTTCAACAAAGCAAAAACCCGTTGGAGCAATACAAATTATTGTCACCAAGAAGAAGGCAATCTTGCACAAGATGCAATTCAAACCGAGTCAAATTTTGCTTAGTCGGTTGATGTAGGAAATAAACTAGAAAATATTCTAAGGGAAGGGATTTAGAGAGAAAATACATTTTGCACAGAAAAATTGCTGATGTAAAGGAAAAAATTACCAGAACAAAGCTTGTAGTTTAGTGGCCATGTTAACAGCTAATTACTACTTGCACTTTTATATACATTAAACCATGGTATGTTCACCACATCAAACATCATCCCGCACCCATGGTTTTCATGTCAGCATAACAGAAAAATTAAGAAACGCAAAATTACCACATAACTAGATAAACATACCATTACTTAAAATGGTGGGAAACTAGAAAAAAAGATAGAAAATGAGCAATCTCTCTTTTGTAAAGGTTATGAAGGCATCACGTACCTTCAAAGTAGTCTAAATTAGCAAGAAGCCTGTGCATATTATCTAGGTGCTTGTACAAATTGTTTCCCACTGTTGAAACAGCATCACACAGAAACGAAACAACAACAGAAGACAGGTCACGGTACGCATCTCCTCCTTGGCTATCTACACCAAGCTTTTGTGTCTTATAAGCAGGTAAGAAAAATAACCAAGCATCAATCTCGACAAAGTTCTGATCAAAAGCACCGGTACTTATCATGGCAGCCCGTACCAAAATGTAAGCTTGATTGGAAATGTTTTTTAGGCCCGAATATAACAAGACATTAATTAGTGGTTGCAAGTGCTTATACATTGACTCGGGAATACTTCCAAACTCCAAGCTTCCTGTAGGCTGTCCAATATACTCAACTAACAGAGACAATAAAGACTGTTGCTGATTCGTGGGAAGGCTTAAAGGATTAACTGGTATAACTCTGAAGAAATCAAATGTGCCATCGAAGGAGATGGGCATCGTCCTCTGCAACATTTAAAAAAAAAAAAAAAACAAGGTTTATACGCAAAACAGGTTTATATATGATGTTGGACTATAACATAGAGCTACAAAGTAGATATATATTTACCAAATAAAACGCAAGAATATCTAGCAACTTCGAATGGAAAACATCTTCCGCATCTATTGGCTCATTGATAATTAAATTATGTTCCTTTGATCCCCATAAGTCTTTTATTTTCGCCATGCGATCATTTAGCAACTTCAAATCTTTTTTATCAGATGATGTACCGTTAGCATCAGTATATTCAGCATCTATTCCACCAATCATGATATCAATATTCTCATTGGTGGTTTCACTTTTCAGCTTCTTGGCAACACCCCCAGGAAAATTTGAACATCTCTTTAAGCTCTTGCCCGAACTTTTTGGTTCTTTACAACTCATTGATGAAAGCAACTTTAGAAGGACTTGAGGATCAGGAAGCACTGCTCTGACCTCATCCTGAACAAATTGCTTCAAAGAAATCCATTTCTCCACATCTATTTTATCGGCTTGAGGATGAATTACATCTTCCAAAGACCCATCCACTTCTAAGGAGCAACTTAATCCCAAAAGAAAATGCAATCTAGCTGCCACCTCAGTAGATGTATGAGATATTATGTTCATATTCATCCCAGCAGCCCTCTTATCAATTGCCCTGATTAGACCTTGCAATGATTTGACTGATTCTAAAACAAGCCTGAGAGTACTATGCTTCACAAGATCATCAGAATGGAGCAACCCCTTATTTAACACCAACCGAGAACAAGCAGCAGGAATGATGCACTTCAAGATCTGCTGTAACTCATCATCATTTACAGCGAGCAGATTATGTGAATTAGCGGCGAGAGAGGTGATCATGGCATCCCAATTTACAGAGCATATCATATCTGCTGCAAGGGATATGGCATCAAACCTGCAAAAGACTTAGTAAAAACAGCTAAAAAAAGGAACAATAAAAACGCACAGACCTTACCGAACCATAGGAATTGATAACAAAACTTCAAAAATTGTGAATACACTGCCTAGCATTACAGTATATTTGATTTAAACACCTCGCCTTCAGAATGTAACAGAATTTTCAACCTATGCAACGTGACGGAGCATTCTACAAACTCTTGACGGAAATATTTAAATTTACCACAATTTTATGGTGTAATGAAAGGTCAGTTAGTAAAAATAAAATTTTTAGTTCAGATACACAGTTCAAAACACATTGTACATCAGGTAAGGTCTGTATGTTTTTACCGGATAGGAAACAAATTTAAAAAAAAAAAAAAAAAGCTGAGCACGAAGAGCTAACCAAGAACAGCCAGAAGAAGATACCCGTGGTTCAAGACGGTAGGGAAACTCATCCATGTATGCTGCGCAAAGAGATGGTCTCTTATTCACAACGGCCAAAAGCAACTTCTTATGATAATCGACTTCTGTGGCCTTCAGTTTCTTCATGAGATCAAACAACCGCTTCTCATTGCCTTTCAAGTTCGAGGTCGGCATCAAACCATTCCTCGGATCTGTACATACCAAAAGCAAAACTTCATGCGCTATGTCAGCACCAGTGCCGGCTGTTGGATTTCCCGAGATGTAACTCAGCTGCTCTAGAGTGGCACTTCCAAAAAGAACACTTCTTAGGCCAGGAGGGATTAGAGAATCCTCAACTAAAACCCTATCTCGAATAACAGACAAAATATAAACAACAGTATCAACATCGTCAGTTCCAATTCCGCGGAGAACGCCAGAATACAACTCCCTCTGCTGAAGAATCCACCTCAGCAGCCTCGGATTCCCAACTTCTATGAACGACATGGCAAATCCAACAAAAGCATTCCTTGTGGAACGCTTCACTCCTCGCATTTCCCCTTTCCGCCCCTTCTGCTTACTTCCAGATAGCTTAGAAAGCACGGGAAGCTTAAACTCAAAACATTTCGCAACCTCAGAAGCTAACCCTATGCCACGCCTCACAATAGAAGCCAAAAGATTCAGCGCGGCGCTTTGGCGCCTCGCTTCTTGGCTGTTCAATTCGCTGTAAATATCATCTATTCTTTCTACAAATATCGATCGGGCGAAATTATCTAGACTTCTTCTAATCCCATCAATTTGGGATTTACCTTCCGGATGTTCGAAAACCACTGAGAACAGCGCCAGTATATGGGCCACTCCGGGCTTTCCCTTATGAAGCCGCCAAGCCTCCGCGAGCTCCGAGCACTTGGGCGATAACAGAATAAATTCTCGGAGAATACTTCCGCCTAAATCTCCCCTCAATAACCCAATAAATTCCTTTGATGATTCCGAATAGATCTTCACTTCAGGGGAGTGCAGATTTTTCAGAATTTGGATAATTTTTGCTCTATGTGAAAAGCCAATTGAAGCTTTCAATTCCTCTCCCCCTGCTTCTAACTCCTCCTCCTCCTCATCTTCTAATCCCTCGCCATCTTCAGATAAACATATAAAGTTCAAATTTTAGTAAAACGTACTAAATTTTTAACTATTGATCTTAGACTTATTTAAGCAACAGCAAAGATTATACATCAACAATTGAATAAAAACAGAAAAATTAGGGCCAAGAAAGGATTTGGTAAGAGAAAAGGAGATTGTGTACCGTGGGGGACTTCGCCATGGATGTCGAGAGGGGAGAGACCGTGTTGCGCCTCGTCGAGATCCCCTCCACGGACTTGTTCATCGTCCTCCATTGTTGAGATCGAGAGGGGCTCCCAATCGAATAGAAGAGGAGAGGGATTAGGGTTTCGGCGCGCGTCGAGTGCAAGTAAAGCGGGAGAAGGAGAAGAGCGAAGAGGAAGAAGAAGAAGGGGTTTAGATTTTGGAAGCAGCAGTAGGGTTTTAGGTTAAGGAGATAAATAATTAACCATCCCTTATTTCCAAAAAAAAAAAAAATTCTTATTCCTTTCTTAACGATATATCATAGAATAATCCATTAAGAAGGTGA
This sequence comes from Puya raimondii, assembly GCA_016920855.1. Lineage (NCBI taxonomy): Eukaryota > Viridiplantae > Streptophyta > Magnoliopsida > Poales > Bromeliaceae > Puya > Puya raimondii. The sequence goes on from JABWPP010000050.1 coordinate 128,616,194, forward strand.
AATTATTGTTCCTTCTCTTTATATATCTCTACTAATTTAATAAAATATTACTAATTAATATATTATATATTATTTTATTAACTAATTAGCTAGATAAATAATTAACCACTTTGAGTTTGTTACTATACTAAATATTTAATTAACTATTTGAGTAATTAATTTATTATTGATAATTAATTAGCTAATTAAAAAATTAATTATTTAGTGTATTTATACAATAACTAATATTTACATTGATTAACTAATTAATATTTTGACCAATATAACTAATTAAATAATTAATTTATTAATCTATTAATCTATTAATTTATTAACTTAATTTGTTAATTTATCAAATTATTTATAGTTAGTTAATTTATTAATTAACAGTACTCGTGGTTAAATAATTAATGATTAATTTATGTCCTAATTAATTTATTAATTAATATTTATGATTATCTAATAGTTTTCATGATTAATTAACTTATTTATTTATTTGTTAGATTACTATTTAATTAAATATGTTGATGTTAATTAATTATATAAAATATTATTATTTTAAAACTATAATTACTCTTATTCCTATTGTTTCTATCTAACTATCCAAACACTATTTTTTTTATTCTCGAAAATAATGCAGTTTTTATTCAAACGTAAAATTAGTTTTATTCCCGCTTATCCTCGAAGTTGTACCTATTCCATGAATACCCTCTTCGTTTGGTTCGGGTATTAGTAAGAACTGCTTATTCCAGGGATAGGTACAAGTTTAGGTATTAGTAAGAACTAGATCAATTTTGCGTTTGGATGAAAATTGGTTGTTCTCGGGAATAAGAAAAATACTGTTTGGATAGAAAAGATGGAATAAGAAGAATAGTTGGTGGTTATAAATAGAAAAATGATATTATTCCTCTCGTTATATTTAAATTTGAATTTTTAAATTTTAAATTTTTATTTTTAAATTTAAAATTTTAACTTTTAAATTTCAAAATCTGAAATTAAAATTTAATTTTAAACACTCAAATTTTAAATTTCAAAAATTTAAAATTTAAAATTTAAAATTTTAATTTAAAATTTTAATTTTAAATTTCAAAATTTTAAATTTTGATTTTTGATTTTTGAATTTTAAATTTTAAATTTCAAAATTTTGAATTTTAAATTTTGAATTTTAAATTTTAAAATTCAAAATTTTAATTTTTAAAATTAAAGTTATAATTTTAGACTCTAAATTTCAAAATTTTAAAATTTAAAATTTAAAATTTAAAATTTTAAAATTTTAAAATTTAGAGTCTAAAATTATAACTTTAATTTTGAAATTACAAATTATAATTTTTTAAAATTTAAAATTAAAATCATAATTTTTAAAATGAAAATTAAAAAACAAAGGGTGGGAATAAGTTGTTCCCACCCCTATTCCACCTAAGGGTGGGAACTAAGCGGGTTATTCCAGGAATAACCCGCTAAGGGTGGGAACTAGTAGTTCCCACCCTTAACTTTTGTGTTTGGATACAAAAGGAGGGATAAGATCTTATCCCCATTCTTGTACCCAATCCAAACGGGGCTAAAAAAAGTTACTTTCAAACCAAACGATACCTAAGGTTCTTGAGGGGGCTAAGTAGGCTTTTATATAGGAGAACAGGAAAGGTTTACTAGAGTCATTAGTTAGTGGGTAGTGAGTAGTGACCTTCTTAAACTAGAAGCATGATTGAAGCTTTAGGGAAGGGTCAGCATTAGGGGTGAAAGCAGATCGGATATGGTCGGATATTTGATAAAATTATATCCGCGTTCATATTTTTTTTTCGGATACGGATATGTATCGGATGCTAAATTTTTATTACCATATCCGCTAAAAACGGATTCGGATATGGTCGGATATTTTTCGGATTCGAATATGGATCGGATATGTATTCGGATAATTAATATGCACATATAGAATAAACGAGAAACACAAAAAAATACTTTATTTTTCTATCTTATTTCCTCACTTTATTTCTAATTCGCATATAAAATATGTAATTTTAATATATAACTCGTTATAAAATAAACGAATAACACAAAATCACCTTATTTTCCCACAATATATATTGATAATCCTTTCGTATCTTGATTTGCAATGAATTAGAGGATAGACAAGAGAGATTTCTCGAAAAAGAGCTATTTAAATAGTCACCAAATTCATCAAATTCAAAATGTCATCAACATAGTCACCAAATTCCTCGTCCTCCTCTTCACGGATGGCGGATCTCGCGTCGCGATCGATTTTGAAAATAGAGTGAGAGAGCGAAGAGATGAATAGGGTAAAAGAGCAAACGCCGGAGAGAGAGAAATAGAGATAGAATTTGGGGATTAGGTTTTATTCGTTAAAGAGAAATCGAGCTATCGACTCTGGAGGAAAGGGATTTGGGCGGGCCGGGCAAGCAAAATTGGGCCGAGGCCGGGCGGATCCAAAAATATAAAGAATATAAAAATAATAGTACTAAAAATTCGGATATCCGTATCCGTATTTGTATCCGTTTTTTTCAGATATCTGCAAAAATTTAACTCTCTAAAACCATATCCGTATCCGTATTCGACCAGATCCGGATATTTTCTATTCGGATCCGGTTATTATCGAATATGAATACGGATATTTTCGAATAATATCCGATCCATTTTCACCCCTAGTCAGCACCAATTCTATTTAATTGAGCCAAAATGAAAGTTGGTATCTGCTAGTCAGTTCATTTGCAGCTGTAGGTTTTATCTGTCAAAAGAACCATTGTTAAGTCAAATAGAGAAGATGTGCTGCATACAATCCTTCCATTAATTCAAAGTCCAAGTCTTGAATTTATCAAAAATCTTCTAGCCTAAATGTATAAAGTGTCCAGTACAAAAGTCTGGTAATTGGCACATGCAGTAGAAGCATGATAGGATGATTTCCAGTATTTGAATTTCTTTTTCTTTAAACCTTTTCAGAGTAGATTGTTATTTATTGACAACATAAGAGTAAGCATTTAAACTTTATGAATTGGGAACCCTTAAGAGGTTTCTGTGTTGGATGTGGCATACGTAATTTATTCAAGGCGATCCATAAAAATACAGTCGATCTATAAAGATACGGTAGATCGAACGGTTAGAATGTATCTGGACACGTCTTTGATGGACGGAGGTGATTAAACATCTTTACATTAAGTTGTATATAAATATAACATACGGGAGTCCCGATCTAACCATAATCCTAATTCCTGTGACGGCTCCATCTCCAGGGATAAGAAAATAGACTTGAAACTTTTCGCTCTTTTGCAGATCGTGAACGAAAACGAACCACAAGTAAGGATTATCATCTTCAATCCGAATATAGAATCGAATTTATGACAGAAGGTACGATCCTAAGTTTCTTATAAAGTTTAACATGTGGTATCAGAGCCGCATTTTTTACCGGATTTTTGTTTCTTTTCGAATTTCGTTTGATTTTTTTATTAAATAATAAATAAATAAATAAATTTTGTTGATCGGTTTGCGTTAATGGTGATGCTCGGCGGCAATCGAGATCGACGTTTGGGGGAATTGCGTGGCTGTTCCGGCCGCAGTAGGCGGGGCCATTAGGGGCCGTACGACCTTGCAAGGCAGCCCCATGTGGGGGCTGTCTTGGTACGGTGAAAAAAAAAAAAAAAAAAAAACAAAAACAAAAGGGAGAGGCTGCCAAGTGTAGCCCCATGCGGGGCCCATCGCAAGTACACAGCCCGCAAGGGCTGCCTAGGGACATCGCCTGTAGGGGTGTAAAACGGGCCGGGCGGCACGTGGGCCGCCCGGCCCGGCACGACCGCGGGCCGGGCTGCAGCACGGCACGGGTGTTGTAGCACCCGTGCCGGGCCGGGCCGGCCCGCGCAACAGGGCCCTGCTGGGCCGCCCCCTAGGGCCCGACGGTCCAGCACGGCACGGCCCGATGCGGGCCTGGGCCGTGCCGGGCCGCGAAGAGGCAGGCCGCCCGGCACGGCACGGCCTGGTTGGGCCGTGCCAGCCGGGCCAGCACGGCCCGCACCCCGAGGCCCAAGGCAATCCTTGGGCCTCGGGGTCTCAGCTCCTGGGGTGGAGGGCTCCCCAGGAGCTCTCCTCTTGGGAGGAGTGGTTTTGGTCCAATGGATCAAGGCATTTTGGTCCATTGGACCAAAACCGATCCCTTTTCTTTCTTTTTATTTTAAAATAATACAATTTTTTTTTAAAATTAAATATTTACTATATTATAATTATTTTTATAAAATTTTAATTATTTGATCAAAATATAAGTTTAAATAAAAATAATTTATTATTTCTCTTTTTAAATTTTATAATAATTTTTTTTAAAAAAATTAAAAATAAATATCTTAAAGGGCAGGCCCGAAGAACGGCTCGGCCCGGCACGGCCCGTGCCTTCCGGGCCGAAGGGCCGTGCCGGGCCGGAGGCTAGGCTGCTTGGGCCCGGCACGGCACGGCCCGAAATTGAAGCCGGGCCGGGCCGGGCCAGCCCCTAGCCCGTTTCGGCCCAGAAAATGTGGGCCGTGCCGGCCCGGCACGGCCCACATTACACCCTAGGCATCGGTCAACAAAAAAAGAAAAGAAAAGAAAAAATTATTTATTTAATAAAAAAGGAATAGATAATATATATATATATATATATATATATATATATATATATATATATATATATATATATATATATATATATATATATATATATATATACTTTAAATGCTCTAGATCATGTTCAACGGTACCGATCATCGATTTGGAAGCTCCATCATCGAAAACAAATGGGTGGCAAAAGTGCCCGTTTGCTATCGATAGTATTCTAGCTCAACTCTCTCTCTCTCTCTCTCTCTCTATATATATATATATATATATATATATATATATATATATATTATTTCGTTTTATAATTTTCTTTTGTGACTTGTTCTTTAAGAAGTCTATATTAAAATCATGTATAGCGTTTAATTTTGTTATACACGATTTTTATACTACTCATTAATTTATTTATTTATGATTTTAATGTAGTATGTTTAGTTTAATATTTTACAGTATAATTTTTTATATTATTATTCTAAACATACATAAGGTCATCATGAAATTTTAGAGTAGGGTATATAGATTTCATACAGTTTACAAATTTTGAGTCACATAAGGTTGTTAAGAAAATTACTCTGAACTTTTATTTCCGCTGCGTTTTGGAATAACATGAAATTTTGGGTCATTCAATATCATAAAAATTTGTGAGATCAACTATGTCTAGGAGTAGCCACAGCATCCTAGTCATGGTATATGATCACTTACGGTATTTTTATAAGATGGTATTAAACTAAAGTTAACCCGAAAATTCGTACGGATTTCTAATTTAATTTTAATAGTCATTCAATGTCAAATAAGGTTATTTGTATTTTTCATTATGCTTAGGAGTAGCCACAGCATCCTATAGATAATGAAGAATATATAAGGATTTATTGACATTTAATTAAAGTTTGACTATTTATTGCAGTCAAATAAATAATAATTTTTGACTTTTGACTGGAATAGGATAGTGGGTTGAATTTTTAGATAACAAGTTTTCTTATGCCCACATGTACAGAAATTTTGTTGTTTAGAAATTAGTTTTATACTAGTCTTATTATTAAAGTAGATAAATTCTATGCGTGTAGCGTCTCTGCCCACAGAAAGGTAGAATTTATCTAATTTAAAGATTATTGTCTTATATATAGTAGACGATAAAGTTCTATATTTTCTTTGTTCTTGCAGATTCTCCCTCTACTGTATTTTTTAATAATATTTCTCGTAACCCTATGCTTACTGGAGACAACTATTCTGATTAGAAAGAAAGTATATCTTTTATTTTGGACTATATGGATTTAGACTTGGCTCTGCGCGTTGAGCAACCGCCTAAAGTAGTGGGGCAAATAACTTACCTGTATATTAGTAAGGTCGAGAATTAGCAATTCACCAATTAGTTTTCTATTTACGCACATTTCCTGTTGAGGACTGATAGCTTGTTGCTGGTTAGAATGAATTCGTTGAATTGAGTTTGAGTCAGCCATCGGCTGCAACCTATATAGAATAATTAACATTTAAATAAAGGTACAATAAGAGTGGAAATAAAAATTCAATTTGTTCTTTTGATAGCAAACCTGTTCAGAAATTCTGAAACTTCTGGAATTTTCAAGTTAAGATAAATCTTTGAGGCTGAGCAAGTTGACAAATGTATCTTTTCTACAGTTGTGCAATAGAAAAAGTAGTTAATAAATGCAAATCCTACTATATTGGAAAAACAAAAGTTGTTAATAAATTTAAACTTCAACCTTTAAATGTTCAAACTGTCATTCCGGCAAAAACCATTATAATTGGGCTATCTGCTTCTTTTTCTAAAATATGGTTCTCATCAAAATTTGAAGCAAATTTATCCTACAATGTCACAGATAGAATATTCTTGCTGTTAAAATAGAAATTAATCAATATTAGTAGTTTTTGAAATTAAATGAAGAAAACACATAATGTCAAAAAACTTACTCCAAATCTAGTATCTCCAAATCTCTAATCGGAGTGAGTGTTTCCCCAACGTATCTATGAGTAATCTCGTTGATAGCTGAAATTTGGCCTAGAACATCTAGAAATCATGGAAATAATAATTATAAGATAAAGTTAGTTTCAAAAAAATAAACCAGTAATGGTGTCAGTGAAAATTACCAGTCAAAGTACTATCATTGTGCCTTTTCTTTTCAGTTTCAGGAAAACATGTAAAGTTAAAGCAGTATAAAGATATTGTGTCTATATCCTCCTCAAGTGGAGTCACACAGGTCCATTTACTCAGCTGAACCATGTAACAATGATCCACAGCAACAAATTTTTTCTTGCTCGGTATAACGCCAAATTTCTCTATTATGTAAATTTTGCCTTCTGTTATTCGACATCTAAATTCTTCTGCATCTTGTTTATGTATGTTTGCCTGTATAGAATACCCCTAATTAATATAATAAAAACTTAATTAGAAAAAAAAACATTGTGATGAGCATCAAGAACATAGGATAAAAAAATATTGGAGGATAGAAATTGCTCACCTTTTCATCTACCATAAGACAATCCAAGCTGAAAATATCTCCTTTCAACAAAGGAGGAGCCGATTCCCATATTCGACATATACGTACTCTATATTTGCAGTTTTGTTGCTAGAATGATAATTGTGATGAAAGTAGGCATTCCATTGCAGTTTCAATATTTTGTATATCAAAATAAAAGTAAGGCTAAATTATAGAAAACCCCCTGTCAAAACTTGATTTTTCACTTCCTTCCCTGTCATTTAAAAACCTACATTTTGCCCCCCTAAAAAAATGAAAAATATGCACTTTGCCCCCACCGTCAGTGTTCCGTTAGGGCTCCGTTTATATTTTATTATTATATTTTTTTAATACCCAAAATACCCTTGAAACCCTCTCCTCTCACAGATGCCCTTTCTCCCTCCTCACCGACGCCGCTCGCCGCGTTGCTTCGCCCTCCTTTGCTGCCTCGCCGTCGCCCACCGCCCGTCCGATCCCACGCACGCCCTCGCTCTTTTCCGCCGCCTCGCACTCACCTTTGCCCACCTCTCCCTCCACACCCGCCCCAGTCTACTCCCTACTGTCGTTAAAATGGATGGATGATAATGATACAGGAGGAGCGAGGAAGCAGCTGGAGGAAACGGAGTCGGATTTGGGGTTGAGGGAGGCGCGAATAATGGAGGAAAAAAACTGTAGGGTTGCAGGATTGGGAAGAAGATGAACATGGCGGAGGGGCATTTTGGTTATTTTGTCATCAAAGTTAAAACCGTACCCCCCTGTGTACATTTTTCATTTTTTAGGGGGGTAAAATGTAGGTTTTTAAATGACAGAGGGGAAAGTGAAAAATTGGATTTTGATAGGGAGGTTTTCTGTAATTTAGCCTAAAAGTAATAACAAAAGGAAGAAATAGCTAGTTAATATCTGAAAAAATTAAAGTAGCAATCAACCTTTCTAGGTTATTAGAACATTTTGTGGAAAACAATATTTAGGATATGTCTGTGTATTCTAGTGCGGCTATAAATCTTTATACATGAGAGCAGAAGTAATAATAGCAAAAGATAATATGTCATTAATATTTACAGCGGATAAATGACAACAAATACTTTAGGGGATGAAGAGTAAGAATATAACACCATTGTGAACTGGTTATTCTATATCATCAAATACTTCACGATAAATAATATTTTTTGTATAGCCTTCAAGTTCTTTATCCTTATTTTCAATGAGAATGTGCAACCCTTCTCTTGATGTCACTCGCAAGATGGCCACATAAAGTTGCCCATGTGAAAATATTGGCTGTGGCAAATAAAGTCTGACCTTCTGCAATATTTGTCCTTGACTTTTATTAATAGTCATTGTGTAGCTTAAGCGTATTGGAAATTGCCATCTTTTCAATATGAATGGCCATTTTGATTCTGTTACATTCATTACTATGCGAGGAATGCAATGTGAGAACTTGATTTTTGGATTTTGAATTTGAAAATTTTATTTTTGGATTTTCTCTCTCTCTCTCTCTCTCTCTCTCTCTCTCTCTCTCTCTCTCTCTCTCTACATGTATATGTATATATATAGTATATATATGTATATATATATGTTGGTGGGGTTGTATTATTGTGTTGTTGTTTGTGGGAGAGTGAAGGGGATGGGTTTTGTCATAAATCGGCGACCGTTTCTGGTGATCCAAAATGGTGAGTTCGATGTTCCGGCAGTGCTGATCGCGATGGCGTGATCCGTTCATGAATCCGACCGTTGGATCGCGAGATCATCGCTGAGGGCTCGAGTGTGCACTTTTGGATCTTTTCGCGAAAAGGCCATTATTTTATGCGCCGTTTTGCGCGAGATCGGACATGGAGGGGTGTTCGCGTGTTTTACACGCGCTGTGAGGGACCGGGCATGATTTTTAGGGTTTCGAGGTCTTTTGTGCAAATGTGCTTCGTGTGTATTTAAGTGCTTGTGCGTGTGGGTGTGCTAACCTAACCCTAACCCTAGGTATTTGTGCCCTAGTCGCCCCAGCCGACTTCCCTCCTCTCCTCCTGCCCTACCCCTTGCGTCGCCGCTGCCGCCGACCTCCCCTGGCCGGCGGGGAGCTCTGGCCTTTCCTTCATCTCTTGTTTCTTCTTCTTCTCCTTCTTCTTCTTGCTTCTTGGCTGAGCCCCTGGGTGGACCTCCCCCACATGTGATCCTTCCTCCGACGGTGCCCCGACGTTGGCGTCCTCCCTCCGGCCCTGCGTTGCCGCCGTGCGCCGCCGTGCCTGTGCTGCTGCCGCTGCTGCTGTTGGTGTGGGCAGCACCTTGTGGATTGGAGCCGCCGCCGCCTCCCATCGTCGCTGCTGCCGCGCGCCGACCTCAGGGGAACCGCCGCCGCCGTCGCCTCCTTCCCCGGCCACCCCCCGTGCCGCCGGAGAGCGGCTGCGGCCGCTGAGGCCGCACTAGGGCTTTTTCGGCTGAGAGCGTCGTGCCGCCGCCGCTGCCGCTTGTTCCTGTCGCGGTCGCCCCCTACCCGACGTCTGGCGACGCCCTCTTGCCGGTGCTCGCCGTCCCGACCGCCGCCGCCGCTGTTCATTGCCGGAGTTGGTGTGGCCGAGCCTTCCCGGAGCTAGGGCTCTCCCTGCGCCGCCGCCGCCGCACCCCGTCGCCGACTGAGGTGAGCATCCTTTTCCCTGGGTCCCCAGCATCCGACCCTGGCCGCCGTGCACACCGCCGTGCCGCCGGCTGCCAACCGGAACCAGCTGTCCCGGCCAGGGTGAGCTTTTTTGCTGTTTTGGGCTGTGCGCAGTGCACCGAGCCTTTGGCTGTCTCCCGATCTTCGGGGAGGTGAGCACGATGATCGTGGCGACGCGCTGATCCCCGTGCTCACCTCGATTGACAGCAACGGTGCTCCGCTCCGCTGTTTCTACTGAATCGAGCCCTTTAATTGTATGTATGTGTGGTTTTCTTGGGCTGTTTGAGTCCCGCGACTATCTTTGTCGCTTCGGGCTGTGAGCACGGCCTCCGCTGCATCATTCCCTGTCCGCTGGTGCTCGCGGAGGGTGGTGCAGATGAGCGGAGTGCTCAAACGGCCATCTTTATTGCTTATTATTGTATGATGTTGATTGTTAGGGGCTTATTTGTTATTGTCGCAGCATGGGATCGCTGCGGGCAGCGAGGGATTAATCCCTGTGCCCTGTGGACTGGTTGTCCGGGCTTGTAGCCCCTTCGCGGAAATCTGGCTTGAATTCCGGCGCGTTTCTCGACGAAATAGTCGGCGGAATGCACGTTTCGATCGTGGGACCCACTGGTTGGTTTCGTGGGCGACCTAGCTTCATCGCATAGCCTTGTTGGCTATCCTCATTTGCTGTCCCGCAGTTCCGAGGGCAGCGGATGAGCGACGGTGGGTTCCGGTGCCAAATCGGCACTTTTCGGGAACCCAGGAAGCCGTTTTCGGGCGCGTTAGTGCTTGTGGCACCCCGGCTGTGTGTTCGCTGCCCGACCACCTTCTTTGGTGTGTTTGGGGGCAGCGAGTGACGTGGATTGCTTGTTGATACCCCTTTGGGGCTTGGTTTGGGTTCGGGATCGTCCCGGCGGGTTTTCCGGACGATCCGTCGGTTTCGGGTTGTGAGCTTTGCATGTTAGTGTCGACTCTATGGGCCTTGACCCTGTTCGTACCTCGTAGGTCCAGTCGACATCCTTGTGAGCCGTCGGTGCTAGGCTCTTTCGTACCTTCAGGTGGGTACTTCGATCCGGAGTCGGTTCAGTGGATTACGGTGATACCTTTCTATCCCTTCTCTTGCTTTTCGTTATTAGTTCACTTGACTTCGGTTGACTCTACTTATGTGTGCTTGCCTTAGTAGAGTAGTTGTGGTTTGCATGGTTATTGAGATAGTATTGATTGCATAGTTATTGAGACGACCTTGTTGGTCGGTGGTGATCGCCTGTTGTTCCGAGCGATCCTCATATTTTGGTTTATCAGTTGCTTCACGGCTCGTTGCCGTTCTGTGGATTGAGCATTCGCATCGATCGTCACAGCTCTTCTAGCACTTCACGTACACCAGCGGTCTGATCCACCGCTCGGTTCGTCCTTTCCGGAAAAGGGTTGTGTGCATCAGACCCGTGAGCCTCTTAGCATGGACATCCACAGAGGTTATGTGCCGATAGTCGGTTATGGGGCCGATAGTTGAGCAGTTGGGTGACAGCATCAGGGGTCCGTCCCTGTGATTGGGTATGATTGTGATTGTTTTACAGTTGACGCATATACTATCTTACTTGCAGTAGTTTAGTCTTTCTTACCTGTTGTTACTACTGCTTATCATATCTATCTATTTGTTGACCCTCGTGCCGGTGTGTACACCTCGCCTTCGTCGGCTGGCGGTACCCATTGGGAGGGGAGACATGTTTATCATGTTCTCACCCCCCGCCATCGTTGTTGTTTTCAGGTGAGCCGGGTGGTGGGAGTCGGGACGTGGTGAGACGCGATTAGTTAGCTGCATTAGAGGTCCCGGCCAGTTTATTCGCAGATTTGATTTACCCTGACCCTCTCTATTTAGTAGTTTTGCTATGGTTCAGTTACACTGCTTGCTCGTTTATCTATTTGTTTGGATATTGTGGGATTTTGGATGTTTAGGCTTTGGTATCTCGTCTCTTGTGGACTTATGCTATATCTGAGTATGGTTTTGTGGATTTCTACCCCTCGTGGTAGTTGGTTTTCAAATAAGGTTTCCGTGTGGGAGAAGTTTTCAAATAAGGTTTCCGTGTGGGAGACAAATTTCACATAGTTTTCGATCGATCGGCATTTGGTTTTCAAAAGAGAGTCCTCGTGTGGGGGACAGTCTTCAAAAGAATATTTGAATGATTGAGCATAGAGTTTCAAAACAAAGCTTCTGAGTGAGAAGCATTTTTATAGAATGATCTGATGTACTGTGCATTGCATCATCCTTCGCCTAAGGACTTGCATAGAATCATGCAGGTGTTAAGGATGGTTAGCTGTATGAGATAATGTATGAGTTTGGTTGTGAATGTGTTTGTGGTGAATGAATGATGTTTGGGATCTTGTGATTTATCGTTTGTACGCCGTGCAAATACAGGGGAGACTCTGTCCGTGTGGATAGAGGGACCTGTATTTGTGGCGGGTCTGTACGTCGTGCGGGCTAGGCTTTAAAAAAAAGAAAAAAAGGAAAAAATGGTACGCTTTTCGCATCTAAAAACTAGCCCGGGACGTGACATGCAAACTTTCTCTCCGATATGGTTACCCGTAAAAATTTCGGCTTCAATAATTCTAGGAGCTAATTGAGTGATTATCAACCGAGTGCCGTTGAAAAGACCAGAAGTTTGGTTGATATTGCGCAACAACATTATAGGTGCACCAACCTTTAGCTTCAGCTCGTGGTGATGTATTCCATTAAATTTCAGAGAATTTAAAAAATCTACTGGATAGAGTACGTCGTTATCTTCGGCATTTCTTGATGAGCTACATATTAAATCTGAACTTAAATAACTCGTTTTTCAGTTGGTAGTAGAGATAGAACATATGTATTGATCTCATCAACTTTTTCCTTTATTGGTGTCACGATAGCTCTATCACTCAAATAGTCTGAGTCCTTGTACCTTTCTGTAATATCACCATATATTTTCGAAACAATAGTTTCGATTTCATCCTTATCATTTTTTATGAGCATATCCTGAGAAATTTCTATCCAACTGGGTTCTTCTTCGCCTTCTAATTTGATAGCATGTATTCTACCATCACCAACATCAAGTATCCATTTGCCAAACTCAATCAAAGATGTAGTTATTGTATCATTTGCCGAACCTTGCAGTAATCTCATATTCTTAGTAAGTCGAAATTTTTTACAGTTGTTCCATATGTATGACCTAGTAAGTGATGCTTGGAGAATATCTTCTTTCGTTCCACCTATGACAACTAGAAGAATTTGTCTAAAATCTCCACCCAAAAGGACAATTTTCCCTCCAAATAGTTTTTCACCTGCACTTGGGTAATTTGATTCCAATATATCATTGAGGGATTTGTCCAAAGCTTCAAAACAATTTCTATGATTCGTTGGAGCTTCGATGCCAAATAATTAAATTGGTATGCTCAATTAATTTTGCAAGTTGTGTACCTTTTTTTTAATCTCACAGATAGAACAATCATCAATTTTAATCGGTATCTTAAATCTTGAATGGGCAGTTCGTCCTCCAGGTAATATGTAGGAATTAAAGGCAGCGGAAACTTACAAACTAGATAGCCAACGTATCCAAGAACCGAAATCGGATCGGGTTGCTTATTTTACTAGCCTCCGGGATCGTCCTGGTGTTGATGGTTCTGGATCTCCCACGTATCTCGCCTTCTCCCACGCCTACTCCTTGCGTCACGGATCGGATACGTCGGACACGGATCGGATGCAAGTCAAAGAGGGCTACCAGAGTTCGCTTCTATGTCCACACTCTAAGACCCCGGGAACGTAGGTGGAAATCCTCGAGAGAAAGAAAAGAGAGAAGAGGGAAGATTTCTTGTACGTTCTCGTAGATTCTCTCAGATGGAAATTCGATAGAAAAGGGGGACGTATTTATAAAATATTGGAACCCCCTAAAATATCCTGAATCTCACATAGAGATTAGGATTAGGATTAGGATTATGATGTCTATTAACATATAATAGATATCTACTAAGAAATATGTTTCTTGATAAGAAATATATAATTTTTATCTTTATCCTAAACTCATTAGGATAAATCTTGATCCATATCTTATGTGGATCGAGTTAAATTATGATCTGCCAATGTGGATACACCATATGGCAACAATCTTCCACTTGGCCACATTGGCCAATCCTCTCTCATACATTCTACTCTTTATACGGGTAATGGAGCGTGCGACCTGACGAAATAAACACAATGCAGGAGCGTTATATTAAGTTACCACCCAACTAACATAGCACATCACAGACTTAATTCGTCTATGCTCTAGACGTCTCAACACACACTGGATCAAGCATCACAAATCCCTCTTCTGTAATGACAGGGCTCGACCCCACAATTATTTCTTATACTCATGATTATCTCAAGCAACACAACCGAGATAACCGTCTGAACAATGAGTTACAAGACTTACGTGGTGTGTTATTGAAACATCTATCTCAGCCCCTTACGTTAATCTGCATCGGTCCAAGTACTTTACTAGACATGCTCCACGAGATCGTATTTTCTCATGACCTGAGATACACGCTAAGTTAGTGACTTCGGACCTCCACTTCATAACGTAGTTCTAAGTCGAGGGCATAAAAAGGGTTAGTGCTCACACAGTGTGCGAGACCCTAAGTAGTCCTATATATAAGATATAATATGGCTAAACTCTTAACCCGGCTTAAGCATTTTGGGTGGTGGCTAGGCCCAAGAGGTTAAGAGAGTTTAAGCGTGTTAGGACGGAAGTAGTCCTAGGATGGGTGACCCCCTGGGAAGTTGGGGCGTCATAGTTGGTATCAGAGCCAATTACCAGCCGAAAGTGTGAGATGAGTCTCGATTGAGCCAGGATTGTACAGCGGGGAGAGCGAGGCTCTCATGCTGTTGACTGTTGTGGGTGGAGCGCGGCTCACCATAAGGTCACTTTAGTCTAGCGAGATGAGTCTCACATCGCCTGGTACTTGTGAGTCTGAGCCAAACGAGGACGTCAGGGCTTAAAGATGGAGAGATTGTGAGACCCCAAGTAGACATATATATAAGATATAATAGGGCTAAACTCTTAACCCGGCTTAAGTATTTTGGGCGGTGGCTAGGCCCAAGAGGTTAAGAGAGTTAAGCGTGTTAGGACGGGAGTAGTCGTAGGATGGGTGACCCCCTGGGAAGTTGGGGCGTCACACAGTGACATGGAGGGAAGAACTTATGTCACTCTACTAACTGGTCGACAAGCACATACAGTATGATATGTATGCTATGGCGGAGCTCCAACTCAATAGGAACCTTAGTCTAGGTACCACTAAAGTATCTGACCACTACATACTCAGGTCATCTCTCTAAACCGAGTACTTTAGGTTTGGCTTCTATACAGGCTCGATATGGAATTTCACAGAAGAATTCTCATTTCCAACTCCTTAGAGTCTCATCCTAAACTAATTAAGGCGACTTTTAAATTATATCAATAATTTATTCATAACATATATGAACAAAGCAATCATATTACAACTACTCAAGTATAATATGATAATTTAGTCTCATCCTGCTCACCATTTAGGTGTCATGGCGATCACCCATGTGAGTGGGCTGATCTGAGCCTGGTGACTTATCGAAACATGTGCCTACTAGTATCAATTACGCAATCACACTTAAAAGAAAACATATTTTCATTAAGAAAGCGCAAGATACAAAAATAATGTCCATACATCATAACCTGCGAAGACCCAAACTCCTAACATAGGTCAGGAATATATCCCTAGCTATCGGCTTGGTCAACGGATCAGCCACAATCCTAGTGGTGGTGATATGTCTAAGAGTGACCTCGCCTAGCTTGATCATCTCTCGAATGTAGTGAAAACGGATGTCTATATGCTCTGTCATGCCATGGTACTTGGGGTCCTTCACATACTCCAAGGCAGCTATACTGTCAGAGAATATCTCAATATGTTTATCAGCTCGAGTCACGATGTCGAGGTGCTAGAGAAATCTCCTCAACCAAATAGCCTTCTAAACGACTGTTGAACAAGCAACGTACTCCACTTCTGATAGACAGGGCAACGCAGCTCTGCTTCTTACTACACCAGAAAATTGCTCCACCTCCAAGTATAAACACATAGCCTGAAGTGGACCTGCGCTCATCTTTATCACCGCCCCAATCAGCATGGCTATATCCTTTCAATCTCAAGTCCCCAGCTTGGAAGCAGAGAACAAGATCACTGGTCCCTTTTAAATATCGAAGGATCCTCTTGACCGCTTGCTAATGAATAGGTCCTGAATTGCTCTGGTAGCGACTTACCAAGCCAACAGCGAAGCAAATGTCAGGCCGAGTACACATCATAGCGTACATCCAGCTGCCAATTGCACTCGCATAAGGAACTCTACTCATTTGATCTTTTTCTTTATCCGTTTTAGGGCATTGATCAAGACTTAGAGTGTGATTCTTCTCCACCGGAGTGTCAATGGGTTTACAGTGATGCATCCTAAATCGCTCCAGTACCTTTTTAATATAAGATTCTTTAGACAAACCAAGAAGTCTCCTAGAGCGATCTCTGATGACCTTCACTCCGAGCACATAGCTCGCCTCACCCATGTCTTTCATCTCAAAATTAAGAGACAACCACTCCTTAATGGTATTAATCAACTCCATATCGTTTCCAGCCAATAGTATGTCGTCGACGTATAGGCAGAGGAACAAAATCCCCTTCTCTATCTTCTTGACATATACGCAGTGGTCCTCCTCTATCATGGACATACCGATAGAGGTGATGGCTTCATGAAACCTGAAATACCACTGTCTCGACGTCTGCTTGAGACCATAAATGGATCTTTTAAGACGATATACTTTGTCTTCTTGACCATTGAGTACAAAACCCTCAGGTTGATCCATATAGATCTCCTCCGCTAATCCTCCATTGAGAAAAGCTGTCTTGACATTCATTTGGAACAATTCCAAATCTAGATGTGCGATTAAGGCTAGAATCAAACATATAGAGGCAAATCGCACAACGGGAGCAAACGTCTCATTGTAATCTACCCCTTGCCTCTGAGTATAGCCCTTGGCCACGAGCCGAGCCTTGTATTTATCGATTGACCCATCTGCCTTGCGCTAAATTTTTAAAACCCATTTATTTCCAATAGATTTGCGCCCAAATGGAAGGTCAACCAACTCCCATACTTTTCTTGCTCATGGAGTCCATCTCATCTCTCATAACAGCTATCTACTCATTGCAAACTAGCATTTGTAGTGTTTCTTTATAAGAAGCAGGCTCGTCATCATCGAGCGGAGTGCACATGAAAATATCCCCTTTGATCTCAAAATGTCGACGGGGAATATGTCCACGTTCACTTCTACGCAATTGAGGGCCTAAACTGCCGACTTCCAAGGGTGTGCTCTCACTCATAGAAACACTCCCATTAGCCGGAGGATCGCTACCACTCCCTTTAGCGACTTCAGGAAGTGGTGATCACCCTCAATAGCAGATGGGGTAGCATCGTTGTGACGCCCCAACGTCCCAGGGGGTCACCCATCCTAGGACTACTCCAGTCCTAGCACGCTTAACTCTCTTAATCTCTTGGGCCTAGCCACCGCCCAAAATGCTTAAGCCGGGTTAAGAGTTGAGTCCTATTATATCTTATATATAGGACTACATGGGGTCTCACAATCTCCCCCGTTTTAAGCCCTGACGTCCTCGTCATGCTCAGACTCACAAGTACCAGGCGATGTGAGACTCGTCTCGCTAGCCTAAACTGACTTTGTGGTGAGCCGCGCTCCACCCACAACAGTCAACAGCATGAGAGCCTCGCCCCGCTGTACAATCCTGGCTCAGCCGAGACTCATCTCACACTTCCGGCTGGTAATTGGCTCTGATACCAACTATGACGCCCCAACTTCCCAGGGGGTCACCTATCCTAGGACTACTCCAGTCCTAGCACGCTTAACTCTCTTAATCTCTTGGGCCTAGCCACCGCCCAAAATGCTTAAGCCGGGTTAAGAGTTGAGCCATATTATATCTTATATATAAGACTACCTGGGGTCTCATAATCGTCCTGCAACTCATATAATCCGACGTCTCTCCGTATTTCACAAATGCTTGAAAATTCGTTTTCTAGGAATTCCACATCACGAGACTCTATCTCGGTCATACCACCATCTGGGTGTTCACCATACATCACATAGCCCTTCGAATTTTCATGATACCTGATGAACACATGCTTGCTTATTCTAGGGCCGAGTTTTTCTAATCTATGTGAGGGGCTCTGAACATATCCAGCCGAACCCCAAGGGCGTAAGTAGTGTAGACTCGGCTTTTTACCACTCCACAACTCATATGGGGTAGAAGGCACTGATTTGTTAGGGACCCGATTGAGGATGTTGCAGTCAAAAGAGCATCTCCCCAAAAATTTATGGGAATATGTGCTTGCGCCATCATCGGCCTAACCATGTCCAGTAGAGTACGATTCCTTCACTCTGCAACACCATTTTGTTGCGGAGTATCAGGAATAGTGAGCTGTCTGCTAATGCCCTTTTGCTCACAATAAGTCTTGAACTGATCAGACAAATACTCACGACCTCGATCAGCGCGAAGCATCTTTACACTTCTTTCTATTTGATTCTCAGCCTCTGCAACGAAGCGCTTCAAGCAATCTAAAGCTTTAGATCGGCGAGAAAGCAAATACACATATCCATAGCGAGAATAATCATCAATGAATGTGAGAAAATAGCACGCACCATGCCGGACCCTCACATTCATTGGCCCACACATGTCTGAGTGGATCAGCTCTAAAGGATGAGAGGCACGAGTAGCCTTACCAAAAGGCTTTCTACATGCCTTTCCAGCCAGCTCGCACACAGATAGGTCAACTTTAGCGAGAGACCCAAAAGGCCTTTTCAAGCCAGTCTATTCATTCTTTTTTGACCTATATGGCCTACTCTGGCATGCCATTTAACGGATTCTTCACAGAGATTAGAAGAAGAAGCAAATGCAAACGAATCATTCTCCAAATCTAATTTAAAGAAACCATCAACTAATGTACCATATCCAAATAATCAAGGCGGTCTCTGTCAAAATGAAAGGAATATCCTAGATGCAGCAAAGCTAAAACTGAACATAGATTACATCGAATTTCGGGTGCATATAGCAAGTCTTGAAGAAGTAAAGTGCGGCCATCACACAACTTGAGTTTGTACGAACCAACTCCAAGGACTTCTTCCTTCGTGCCATTCCCAAGGGTGACAAACTATGTGCCCGATGGTACTCGATGGTAATCTACGAACCACACTCGGTCACGAACTACGTGTTTATTTGCTCATGTATCCACAATCCAATTAGAAAGAGAATGAGCTACTAAAGCATGAGCAAACAAAACATTGTGAGCTGAGTGGTAGGGTTACCTTTTTCGGCTCAGGACAATTCTGAGCGAAATGACCCTTCTGCTTGCAATTATAGCATTTCAGCTTTGCAGCATCCCTACTGCCAGTGCGCTTGCCTCTTCGGCACTTTCCAACTCCACCCTGAGGAGCTTGATTTTGATTCTTCTGCACTCCATTGTTGTGATGCCTTTTGAGCTTCGGTGTGATCCCACCGCTCTTCTCAGAGCGTGCAACAAGAGCGACAGAACGGTTCGTTTCCAAGCGCTCTGCCTCGAGCTCGAGATGGCGTGAAATGTCATTAAACGTTTAATACTCTCGCTGTGCGTTATCAGGAACTTCATCTGGTACCATTCAGGATCCGGCAGTGAACGAATCACCGCTAAAACTTGTAGCTTGTCAGTGAGCTCGTTTCCAGCAGCCTTGAGGTTCTGAATCATGGCGCTCGTCAGACGAAGGTACTCAGCCATTGAATGTTTCAGGTCTTTAGTATACTGCTGAAACTTGAGTTCTAGTTTTTGCTTTTTCATTTTTTTTCCCTCTTTGTAATTCCAGGCGAAAGGGTTTCAAAAACCTTTACACTTTGAGTGGGGGTGTGTCTAATTATCTAAAGAGCGAGGGCCCAGCTGAATGGTTGGGAAATCTCTTTGTTTTCGACTCACGTCTTTCCTTGCCCCCTTCTACTTATAAGCCTGAGAAAGATTCTGAAGGCGAGCCAGAACTGATTTCTGAAAGCAGCATGCTTGGAAAGTGCTATATATGTGGATCACAGCTTCTCGATTTCAGGCATCGCAACTGTGCAAATCTCGACTACAATCGACTTTTTTTGTAAGCTATTTTCATTTTCTGTTCAGCTGACATACTAATTTGAGAGTATAATCAATTTTGAGAGTATTTCGTGTAGAATAGTGTAAGGGTCTGTTTGGACCAGCTAGAGCTTATTTAGAAAGTTCTTGTTTGGCCGAGCAAGAGCTTCCGTAGGAGTGATGCTTGAGTTGAGCTGCTACAAGAAGCCTAAATGCTTTTTCATTCAAAACAACTTGAAACTTTCCAGCTGCAGCTGGAAATAGAAGCTTCAAGACTAGGGCTTATGCTTTTCGTATCCCGTGTGCTCATTTTTTTTGCTTCCTTTAAGGCGGAAGCTGTGGACTTTTCATTCTTCTACTTCGTGAGCAGAGAAGCTATTTCTGATGGCGAGCCGAACGAACAGAAAGACGTCTCAAAACAACATCAAAGCAATGGCTTATTAGTTGTCTGCCATCTCTTTCAGGTGTTGCAGTTCATGCGTGAAAGAGTTAAGAGGCTGCTGCGGTGCATACTGCGTGGGTGCTCCTCGACTGCGACCCGTTTTACTCAGACACCAAGATACACCATATATATCTTTAAGCATGTGGGACCTACATGTCAGATCTTAATACCTCTTCTATGACATGTGGGACCCACCTATTAGTTTTAGGTTTAAACCAATAACCTTTTGTGGAACAGGTCCTTATCTTTCTTCTCAACCGGTTCTTCGTGAACCAGATCCCTATTTCGAAAACACGGATGCTCTTCTCAACCGGTTTGCCGGTTCGTTCTTCCTCTGTCGTCGCTTCGAAGGTCGGCGTTCCTCTTCTATGGATGGAAACTAGGGCTAGATCCAACATCGACTTTCGTACCCTCCCCACCGTTTCCATTAGGGCTGCTTCACACGGACGTTGTTCTCAAGCGGCTCGCCGGTTCCTTCTTCCTTTGCCGTCGCTTCGAAAGACGTCGTTCCTCTTCTATAGATGGAAAATAGGCTAGATTCGGCATTGATTTTGCTACCCTTCCTCACCGTCTCCATTACCGCCGCTTCGTTCCCGTCGATGATCTGTTCTTGAGTGAAAAATGGTCTCGATTCATTGTTGCTACGCCTTCCAACGCATCTATTTTTTTTCCCCTTTCGGTGTAGACTTCTTCAACCCGACCCTGACCCCGACCCTGACCCCAACCCATCCGCTTCAGATGGCGTCTCATGCTCGCCCCTTCCCTATCCTGCCGCTTCGAGCCCTCCGCCACTTCTTCGACCCCGTCTATGACACGCCGCTTCGATCCCTCCCCCGCTTCTTCAATCCCATCTATGCCCCGCCGCTTCGATCCCGCTCCCATCACTTCGGTCCCATCTACAGTCCTATATGTTGCCTCTCACGCCGCTTCGATTCCGTCCCTATCCCTTCGATCCCGTCCCCGTCCCTCCTATCCCTTCTGTTGCTTACGAAGGGTTTTTTTAATGCCGTTTACATTAATTGTTGGAGTCTACATTATGAGGCCTGGATGGTTTCCCTCTATGATGCCGAAATCATTTTCTACTGTAAGCGAAAATTTAGCACGCTTAATCTGACAAATATATGCTGGTAGATCTGGATCATTTGGTTTTCCCTATTCCAGTAATTTTCCCTCTCATTTCTAATTTTCTGTAGATTCTATATTTCTACATTTTTTTTTCCAATTCTATGCATTCTTTTTTGCTAACAATGCTTTTATTTTTCGTACTGCAGTTGACATGCTTTTCTTGCATTTTCCGACCTTACGGATTTGAAATTGTAAGCTTTCTTTAATAGATTTTTTTTTAAAATTTTTTTGTAGTTTGATTTCTTACTAATGTGTTTAATTCAAGTGTATTGTTATTAGGAATCATGTTGTTTTATACAAAATTCTCTAATCAATCTAACAAAAAGATTTTTTAGAAGTTTATAGAAATCAAAAGGAACAACAGATTAAATAGTAAAATCAAACATTCTTTTTTAAAAAAAAACCTTTTTGCATGCCTAAAGATTGTGCTATTGTCACGCCCTGGGCTAGTTTTAAATGCGAAAAACGTGTCAATTTTTTTTTGAAAGTCTAGCCCAAACGACGTGCAGACCCGCAACAAATACAGGTCCCTCTGTCCACACGGACAGAGCCTCCCCTGTATTTGCACGGCGTACCATAATACATACAGGATCACAAACATCATTAATCCCACACAAACTACAACAACACAATAAGGTTCATACAGCTAACCGTCCTTAGTACCTGCATGAATCTAAACAAATCCTTAGGCGAAGGATGATGCAATGCACAATACACCAATCACTCTAGAAAAGTGCTTCTCATCCAGAAGCTTTACTTTGAAACCCTAAGTTCATTCATTTAAAATTCCTTTCAAAAACTGTTCTCCACACGAGAACTCTCTTTTGAAAACCAAAAGTCGATCAAACGAAAATCCATTTGAAAACCGTTTCCCACACGGAAACCTCAATTTTGAAAACGCTACCGCGAGGGGTAGAAAACCACGCTACCAAGAGGGGTAGAAATCCACGAAAGTAAATGAGGGTAAATGAAGCTCACAATAATCCATGAACATATAAAAGCCAAAGCATCAACGAAATCCAAATATGCAAGACAATCAACCAAAGTATAACTGAACCACATCCACAACTAACTGATAAAGAGATACGGGTGATAACCAATCTGAAGGGAGGAACCTCACAAGTCGGGACCTCTAATACCACTATCTAAGCGCGCCTCGCTGCGTCCCGACTTCCACCACCCTACTCACCTGAAAACAACAACGATGGCGGGGGGTGAGAACATGATAAACATGTCTCCCCTCCCAGTGGGTACCGCAAGCCGACTAAGGCGAGGTGTACACACCGGCACGAGGGTCAACAAATAGATAGGTAAGGTAAACAGTAGCACAAATAAGTATGAGGCTGACATACAACTGAACAACTACGCTACTGCAAGTAAGATAACATATGCTTCAACAGTAATAACCACAAATATATACCCAATCACCATAGGCCACCGGGACGGATCCCTGGCACTGTCACTACCTGCTCAACCATCGACACAGAATCTCCGCAAATGCACGTGCGTCGAGGCTAACGGGTCGGATGCGCGCGACCCCTTCTCCGAAAAAGGACACCCTCCTGCGGTGGATCAGACCGCTGGTGTACGTGAAGTACTAGAAGAGCTGTGACGATCGATGCAATATGCTCAATCCACAGGACGGCAACAAGCCGAGAAGCAACTGATAAACCAAAATACGAGGATCGCTCGGAACGACAGGCGATCACCACCGACCAACAAGGTCGTCTCAATAACCATGCAATCACTACTATCTCAATAACCATGCAAACCACAACTACTCTACTAAGGCAAACACACAGAAGTAGTGTCAACAGGAGTCAAGTGGACTAATAACGAAATGCAAGAGAAGGGATAGAAAGGTATCACCATAGTCCACTGAACCAACTCCGGATCGAAGTACCCACCTGTAGAAACGGAAGAGCCTGACACCGACGGCTCTCAGGAACCACGACAGGACCTACGAAAGACTCACAGGGTCAAGGTCCACCAAGTCGACACTAAACACATAGTGCTCACAACCCGAAACTGACGGATCGTCCATAAAACCAGCCCGAACGATCCCGAAACCACACCAAGCCCCGAAGGGGGTACCAACAACCAAACCAAGTCCTCCACTGTCCCCAAACACATCAAACAAGGTGACAGGACTGCGAGCACAAGCTCGGGGTGCCACGAAGACAAACGCACCCAAAATCGGCTTCCCGGGTTCCCGAAAAGTGCCGATTGGGCACCGGAACCCTCCGTCGCTCATTCGCTGCCTTCGGAACTTCGAGACAGTGAAGGGGAACAGCCAATAAGGCTTAGCGACAAAGCCATGTCACCCACGAAACCAACCAGTGGGTCCTACGATTGAAACATGCGTTCCGCCGACAATTTGTCGGAAAACGCACCGGAAATCAAATCGGATTTCCGTGAGGCGTTACGGACCTGGACGATTAGTCCACAGGGCCTCAAGGGTCAAGCCCTCGCTGCCCGCAGCAACTCCACGCAGCAACAATTACAAAACAATCAAGAACTAACACTTAAATTCACTTAAAGCCATAAAAGCACTCGGAACGACCGTTAGAGCATACCGCGCGTCCGCACGACCAACCGCGAGCACCAGCAGGTAGGTCTCGACGCAACGAAGCCCATGCTCACTGTCCGAGGCGACAACAACAGTCGTGGAGTGCGTCGGGCCCAAGAACAGTGCACAAGCAAGCTTACACATACAACAATAACTACAATAAATGCATGTTAGAGCACACCGTAAGCCCGCACAACCCTTCGTGAGTAACAGCAGAGAGGAAACGGCGTGCTGGAGGCTGTGCTCATAGCCCGGAGCGACAAAAATAGTCGCGGGCTCGCGTAGCACACAGAAACAGCGTTCTACATAAAAAACTAGGGCTCGACAAAGCCAAACGTGCACCCCGGGGCATCGCTGCCAACAACTGAGGTGAGCACGGCGATCAGCGTGCTGCCGCGATCTCCGTGCTCACCTCCCCAAGGTTCAAAGGATAGCCGAAAGGTTGGAACCAGAAGCTCGGCTCCGGGGAGGGCTAAACCAAGCTCGGCCGGAGCAAGACAGCTCCGGCCGGCAGCCGGCGGCCAAGGTCGGACTCGGGGGACACGGGGAAGGTGGTGCACACCTCAGACGGCGATGGCGAGCGACGGCGACGGCGGCGGAGCAAGGTTGGCCCAACTCGGGCTAGGGCACGGCCCGAACCGTGCAGTCCGGCGACGGCGGCGGTCGGGGGGCAGGAGACAACGGTGGCAGCCCTCGGAGGCCGGAGGGAGGGCGGCCGGGCCGGCCAAGGGGCGGCAGCGGCGGCGCTAAGCAGCAGTGGCCGCTGCTGCTCCCCCAACCTGAGCGGGTTGGGGCGGCGGCGCGGGGCCGGCCGGGGCTGCCGGGGCCGGCGGCGGTGCACCTCAGGAGGCTGGTTGTCACGGCCTTAGCATTTTTTTTCGCAAAACCCGTGCGGCGCCCGCCTTCCTGCTCGAAGATGGGCAAGCCTTGCTCCTTGATGCTCGTCGGGACCTCCGCGCCCTGCGACTAAGTATGCAAGAAGGAAAGAAGAGAGAGATAGAGGTTTAACCCAAAAAAAAACTAAGTACTCAACTACTTAGAAAAATAGGATTACAACACACACATACACATTCTCTCCCTCTCTACTTGGCCTTAGCCAACCCCACAATTTATAGGCACCTAGATACATTGAATCTAGCCTACACTAAACTCACCCATTAAGGTCCATAAATTCACCCATTAAGCTACCATAACTCACCCACTATCTCATAGTAAAGAGCCCTCATAAATGCTAAGTTAATTCAAGAGTTATCATGACCCTTGGTCTTTGCTTGGCAATTTTTTGAAGGCTTTATGGCAGCAGTTTTTGTAACTCTTCTACTCCCAAAGCGGGCTGGATTCGGGTCTCACCGTCAACCCGTTTTCACCCGTTTTCGCTACGGAGTTGGGCCAAGGACTCAAATTGCCCAGCAGTCCCTGACATTCTCCCCCACCTAACGCGCAGACGCCCTCGTCGCGCGCCGACTGCTCACGGTCCGTCGTCGGCTCGCCCCGACACATCGGAACCATGCACGGTGCTGACTCGTCCAGGAAGTTTAGCACCCACAAGTGTGGCATGGGCGCCGCCTTCGACGAAACAAGGAAGTCCATCCCGAGAATCACTCCGAAGTCGTCGAGCGGCCCAACAGTGAGATTAGCTTTGCCCCTCCACGGGCCGACGGCTATCTCCACGTCTTTTGCAACTCCTGTGATTGGACGTGCCTCGGAGTTGACAGCCTTGATGCGACTTGCATCCTTCTCGAGCTTGAGGCCCAACCGCTTGCCCTCCGCCTCCGCGACGAAATTGTGTGTCGCGCCGGTGTCGATCATCGCCCGCGTGCTCCTCCCGTTAAGGATCACATCGACGAACATGAGCTCCCTCATGCGGAGCTTGTCGCCGCTAGGCTGACCGCGAACTGCATTGACGAGCCTTAGCGCGCCCATCCTCGGCAGCTCGACCACATCCTCGCCCTCCTCGGCTTCGACCGCAGCAACCTGCTTACCTTTGCAGTTGCTCCTGTTTGGGCAGTCCCGCGCCCAATGGTTCTCGCCGCACACATAGCACGAGATCGTTGCAGGCGGCGGGGCTGAATTCTGCCCTTGCCTCCTCGCGTCGTAGTTTGGCTTGTGCCCCTTTGCGCCCCCTGGATCGCGGTGCAGTTCCCCACCTTTGGCCTCACTCGCCTCCGATGGTTCACCCCGATCGCCCTCGGTTCGCACCCGCTCGGGCAACTTCTCTGCCAAAGCGACCACGGAGTTCAAGTCCTTCACGTCTCGCGCCACGAGCTCGTTATTCGCCTAGGGCTGAAGACCGTCAAGGAAGAAGAAAAGCCGATCCTCATCGGCCATGTTGGAGATTGCCAACATGAGTTTAGAGTATTCCTGGACATACTCTCTCAAGGTTCCCCGCTGTTTGAGCCGTCGAAGTTGCCTCCGCGCAAGATATTCGATGTGCTCGGGGTAGAACTGCGCCTTAAGCTCGCGCACGAAATCCTCCCAAGACTTCAACTCGCATTGGCCCTTCGCGGCTTCTGCGGAACGCCGCCGCCACCATAGCATAGCGTCGTCGGTGAGGTACATCGATGCGATCTGGACCTTCTCGTCCTCGTCGTCCACACGCAGCGCCTTGATGTAGCGCTCCATGTGCCACAAAAAGTTGTCGAAGTCCTTCTCATCGCGCGTTCCCCTGAAATTTTGAGGCTCAGGGACACGTACCTTCGAAGCAATCTCTCATTGCGGTTCATGCCCACGCGCCACCGCTTTTTCAAGGATCGCTACTCGCGTTTTGAGGTCCTCGATCTCGTCGGCCCGAGGAAGAAGTTCCTCAACCAACTTCTTTCGCTCCTCGTCGCGACGAGTAATGTTGCCTTGAAGCTTTTCGAGTTCGCCTCGAAAGATCTCCATCGCAGTAGCGATGCTTTCCTCCATGCTGCGGACTTCGTCATTAAATTAGTTAAAAGATTCAGCCATTTTAGTGTACCTTTCACCCATTTTTGCTATGACGTCCTCCAACAGCGCAAGGCGGTCCTCCAACAGTGCGGCATCCCTCGTGAGAGCCCGCGGCTCTTTGCTCTTGCCCCGCTTGGAGGGCTGCCTTGGAGGGTCGCCCTCAACGTCGATAACTCCAGCATCGGACGTTGACATGGTTCCTTGCTCGATCCGGCTCTGATACCAACTGTCACGGCCTTAGCGTTTTTTTCGCAAAACCTGTGCGGCGCCTGCCTTCCTGCTCGAAGATGGGCAAGCCTTGCTCCTTGATGCTCGTCGGAACCTCCGCGCCCTGCGACTAAGTATGCAAGAAGGAGAGAAGAGAGAGATAGAGGTTTAACCCAAAAAAAAACTAAGTACTCCACTACTTAGAAAAATAGGATTACAACACACACATACACATTCTCTCCCTCTCTACTTGGCCTTAGCCAACCCCACAATTTATAGGCACCTAGATACATTGAATCTAGCCTACACTAAACTCACCCATTAAGGTCCATAAATTCACCCATTAAGCTACCATAACTCACCCACTATCTCATAGTAAAGAGCCATCATAAATGCTAAGTTAATTCAAGAGTTATCATGACCCTTGGTCTTTGCTTGGCAATTTTTTGAAGGCTTTATGGCAGCAGTTTTTGTAACTCTTCTACTCCCAAAGCGGGCTGGATTCGGGTCTCACCGTCAACCCGTTTTCACCCGTTTTCGCTACGGAGTTGGGCCAAGGACTCAAATTGCCTAGCAATTTTATTAAGTCCCTGACACGGTGCTCCCATCCCACGGCGGGGGGGGGGGGGGGGGGGGGGGGGGGGGGGGGGGGGGGGGGGGGGGCGGCACGGGGCAACCGCCTACTGCCCGCACCAGTCCGAGGCAGCAGCAGCAGCGGTGCAGGCAGCGCCGGCAGCGCGGCGGCGGAGACGGACGCCGGGAACGGGCGCCGGGCGTCGGGGCAGCACCGGAGGGAGGTCCAGATGTAGGGGAAGGTCCACCAAGGGCTCGGCCAAGAACAAGAAGAAGGAGAAGAAGAAAAGGGAGAGGGAGAGGGTGGCTGGGGCTCCGGCCGGCCAGGGGCGGCCGGCGGCGGCGACGGCGCACAGGGGAAGGTCCAGGGGAAGGTGGCGGCTGGAGCTAGCGACTAGGGCACGAAATCCTAGGTCAGGGGGGGTTAGGGTTAGCTCACCAAGGTCAACATGCATATATATACATACATGCAAAACGCAAGAAAACCCCCCGAAAACTCAGAAATTCTAACCAAGTCCCTCACAGCGCGTGTAAAACGCGTCGACACCCCTCCACGTCCGATTTCACGCAAATCGGCACATAAAATATGGGCCTTTTTGCGAAAAGATCAAAATCAGATTTTCGACCCCTTGGCGATGATCTCGCGATATCTCGCGATCCGAAGGTCGGATCCACGAACGGATCTCACCATCACGATCAGCACTGCTGGATCGTCGAACCACGATTTTAGATCTTCGGAAACAGTCGCCGATTCGCGACAAAACCCATCCCTTCGCGATCAACCGAAACATCGGACAACCAAAAACCATCTCAACGTCCCCCGACAAGGCTATCTCACGTAGGTAGGCCTCTACTCACAAAGATACATGCAAAACGGGGCACAACATATTACCAAGAAGCAAAAACAACAAGAACAAAAACCCCTTTTTAGTGATAACACTGATTTTCTCGAAAATCGTGCGTCAAAAGTGAAATCCGATAGCACCATTGGTTTCGGAATAGTTGAGACATTGAAATGAGCTATTGGATCACCAGAATCGGAGTTCGATTCACGTCCGAAGCCCTTCTCTTCTCCTAGCTCGTTCCGGAAACGCCGGTTACTATTCATTTTAAGTCATTTTTCAAAATCGCGTAAAAACTTTATTTTAAATCATTTTTTATTGAAATCGGACGAGCAAGTTTAAAATTAAAATACACACGATAACATTAAGAAAAATATCAAACAACCCCAAAAGAAAAATACGGTCATCACAGCTATGAGATGCAATATGATCAACCATAGAATGGAAGTATCTAAGACACCTTTATTTTGCTTTAGTTTAAACTCAACAGGATCAATTAAAAGAGTGAACAGAAAAAAGAAGAAGAAAATGCACGAATAACACATTCTCTTTGTTTTTGGTGAAAAGTAACAAATTGAAAAAACTGTTACTAAAGTGAAAAATGATGTGCAAAATATATCTAAGAGGAATTTTATTAGAGAGAAAATTGCTTGAATCCATTAAACCTATAATTCTTTGACAGGTTTGTTTCATAATTCAAGGCTCAAACATATAGCTGTTGAATATATTATTCTAATATATTTCCTTCTATGTGGAATATAACCATATTAATATTATAATATTCAGTGCAAGTAAGCAAAAGAGCATTAGCTGCTTGATCTTAGATAAGATATAAATGAGTTTTCCTTTAAAAAAATATTTGAGCAGGTTTTTTAAGTGTTGATCGAGAGTTCAGAATCTTTGGTGGGTCATTTCTTTGTTGCTTCTTTTTTCTATTTCCTTTAGAGTGATTTAGTGGTTGGTTTTGGGACAAAATGATATTTTAGGAGTTGTGTGTTCAATTTCAGTAAGTTTAACTGCTAGAGATTTCGTATGTGATTTTATGTACTTGCATTGCTGGAGCTTTTATATTGTTTTGTGATTGTCTCATTTTAGAATTATTTTTGTTGGTGAATTTGCAGCTACAAATAGTAATTAGATGTACTAAGTTTTTTGAATGAGAAGAGTTGGATCTTGGAAGGAAAAGGTAAACCAGTTTTGGGATTATTTAGAATTTTATAGTAAAAAAAATGGTATGAATCATGCTATCAATTCAGATCCTAAAGTATTCTGGTAGGCATTTGATTGTTGAACTCATTGAGATTGTAATCTTGGTGTTGCATCAAGCTAGGGTTTATGAATTGGGAGTAGACTCATTATGCATATCTCTGAATTCCTCCTCAAGACAACAAAATCGAATCTTTGAACCATATAATCCAGGATGGCAAATCATTTATATGATCCTTTTTCTATATAGGTTTGGCTAAACACTATGTTGTCAATATTCTATCCAGCTAAAATTAGTTTATTGTGATCCTATTTTTGTATTGATTAATTTTTTGAGATTAAATTTTTGATTTTTTTTAATTCTAATGAAGGTCTGATCATGAACTTGCGGATCTTCTGTGGGAGAATGGCCATATTACATTGCGAAGTTATTTTTTGCTTTCTTCTTTATTGCTTACTCTCTTCTTTCTAAAATAAGAAAAGCATGCCATTCACTTTAGGAATACACTGTTCAGTGTTATTGCATAACCCTTTTCTAATTTATATTTTGATCTTTGTAGCTAGAGACGTAAAATAGTATTAATGATAGAATATATATTACTTTATACTATGATTGATTGTACTTAAAATATATTTGACATTTTTTTGTAATGTTACTCGGGCAAAGTTGGTACATACTTTTTGACATATATTAGATGGTCTATTTTATGAGAGAAAAGAGATATGAAAGGGTACCACTCTAATACTATTATTGTGGTATTTAATGAATTTGAAGTTAGATGAATTTTTCAATATCTTCTCTACTGATAAACCATGTAATTGCTATCAATTTTTTGCACTTTATGATATTTACCATAATGGTTTGGATGCTTTATTCATGTTTAGTTGCTTACATATCAGGTTTCTTGATTTTTTTATTATTTTCTCTATATTATAAGAATTGTTGAGAAAAAAGAAATGGCTTGGTCTCGAGGATTGCAGTTGCTCTTCATCAGTTTAACCAAATGCTTTTGACGCCTCTTTCTCCATAATGTTGATGAATCTATCCCACTTCCAAATCGATGGTACCTTTTTTTATTAAAATGCAGAATCTATTTGCCCTTACATTTATGATTTATGGCTTGATTTTTTTTTCTCATCTTCTTTTGTCGAAATGCTAATTTTTCAATTGTTAACTTCTTTGCAAGCAGCTATCTGCAGCTATTTGCTTGGTTGGCAAATGTGAAATTCAATTTATGTTGCATCTTTTGATATATGTATTCTTTCTTAATGTTTTTAGTGTGTGTGTATATATATATATATATAGCTAGGCTGCTATACTATCGGTAGCACGGATGCCTCCGTGCTACCAAGTTGTTTTCGATGATGCAGCTTTCGAATCGATGATCGGCTCCGTTAGACTTAATCTATACCATTAAAAGTAGTTGGAAACTAAGTTTCATAACTTTTCGACATCATTTACCTATCAAACGAGCAGTCTAAAAATGAACAGCTGAAAATAAAAATCTTATAAAAAATGATTAAAAGACTCGAATTTGAGATCAGAGGTACTGATCTCACTCTAAATGGTGAAAAGAATTTTCTATAAAATTTTTATTGGATTTGGATTGTTTTACACCGCTAAACTTACAACTGCATCAAATCGACCATTAAAATTATCAATTTTAATTATCAATTTTGACCGACCGTCCCTAGCGCAAGTGGCAAAGGGCTTGGTGGTTGGTACCCGAGGTCCCTAGTTCGAATCCTAGTTGATTCACATTTCCAGCTAAGTTTATTTCTAAAAAGAAATAAACGAAGCGGGTAGCGTGCTACCTCTCTCAAAAAAAAAATTTAATTTTGAGACCTTTTGATCACTACTCAAATAATGTCGAAAACTAAAATATGAAATTTAGTTTTCAAGTACTTTCAATGGTGTAGATCAAGTCTAGCGGAGCCGATCGTCGATTCGGAAGCTGCATCATCTAAAACAATTTGGTAACACAGAGGCCTCCATGCTACCGATAGTATAGATGTCTGGCTATATATATATATATATATATATAAAATGTGATTTATTTATCATTTTTATAGAAACTACTTAGAACTTCTTTACTTTTTTGAATTTCTGATTTTACTTACTTTTAAGATATTTTAATAATATCTTTATGTTCGCAATTAGTTTTTTAATAAGCAGCACGATTTTTATGTATAATTTTTTTACTTCGTTTTTAATTGGCAATGATGATATAACGAAACAAGTAATGATTAAGTAAACAAAATATTGGTAAATAAAGTTTTGGCATGGTATGGCAACTTGGATGACCTTTAGGCAACCGTTGCAATCAATTATTTCTCCCATAATTTGTTTAAATGACATTTCGCTGATTAATGATATAACTTATTGATTATCTGAGCCAATACAATTGTATTATTATTACCCCTTTTTCATTTTTTTTTTGCTTTTCCTGTTCTTGACCTATTAATAATCCCTCAGTTTGTTACTGTTGCATTTATTTCTTTTCTTGCATTCCTACCTATTTTCTATCCATGGAAGAGGAACGATGACATTCGAGAAGAGCATCCGTGTTTTTACAGATAAAGACCTGCTTTACATAAGAATCTTTTCTTTAAGCCCTAAAACTAATAGGTGGGAACCATATGCCATTACATTTAAAGAGGAATTGAAAAAACTGACATACAGGTCCCATATTCTTGAAGATAAGGATATGGTTTACGAGAGCATTTTTCATCTAAATACTAAACTAATAGTTGGTTCCCACATGCCTTAATATTTAAGGATGAATTTAAAAACTGACATGTAACTATTGAGCAATCTTATTGTGGCGGTATAGCTCTTATTCTTTTTGTGTGAATCATGGGCAATTGTTACTGTAAATTTGCTTAATTTCTTATTATCGGTTCAGAGCACATTTGAATGACAATAAGTTTTATCGTATTCTTCATCTTTTGATGTTTGTTTGTTGTGGTTTTTTGTTGAATTATTAGAATTTGATGCGTATTTCTCCAAGGTGGATTCAGAATTTGATGTTTTTGTGACTTGGGGTTTTTTGATGTGGGTTCAGAACTCAACTTTTGATGTGAATTTTCAAAATTTGATGTGGGAATTGAAAAAATTGCACTTACTGGGATTAATAAAGGTTTATAGATAACTTATTATTCTGTAGAGGATATATATGTGAGTTTATTTCTAGCAGAATCTTTGGTAGATACATATGTGAATTGAAAAAATTGCACTTACTGGGATTAATAAAGGTTTATAGATAACTTATTATTTATGACTTTCTTGCTACTATGATTGTAAGCTTCACTAAATATTTCTCTTTTTCAGCGTAAGTCCAGTGTTTTGTTCTCCTTACATTCCTTCTTCTGCATCTTCGGTTATTTTGTTTTTCTACACTGTGTTTAGTTAGCTGTTGCTGCTACTTATTTTTTGACTAAATCATTGGCTCTTCTTAATTTTCCATACTTAGCTCCAAACTTTTAATTTATTTTAAAGCCCTACAGTGTTGTTGCAGCTACTGCACTGGATTTGCTGCTGTCGTTTTCTTGCTGCATCTTTGATTCATTTCATTTCCTTTCTGATATCTTAACTTGACTTGCTAATGTATTGCTATTGCTGCAGTTGTACTATATATTCTATTGTTCTTATTGTCCCTTCTGTTGCAGATACTTTTTACATACTATAGCTATTTTTCTGAAAGCTTTAGTTCTTAAGGTGAAAGAAAATATGGTTCCAGTTGCTGTTAGTGCTGCTGTTTAAGTAATGTGGCTTTAACTTTTGATGATCTTCCTTAATCTTTTTGCTCCCAGAAGAGGTTTTGAAAATACTTTTTAGAGGCCTAGATGACGATGAGAAGCAAAAGATAGCAGATTACCATTATATGGGCTTTGAGGTGTATGAGAGAAGCCACAAAACTCTTGCTTATAATTAGTTGGCGATGATGACATAATGAAAGAAATAATGATTACGTATTAACAAACTCTTGGCATGGTATGGCAACTTGGATGGCATTTGCAATCGTTGCAACCATTGATCTTCCCTATATTTTGTGTAAATGATGCATCGAATGTGAAAATTACTGAGCCAACATATCTTTTCCTTTTGATTTTTTATTCTTTTATTTACATGTTTAAATACTTTGTAATTGTTCAATATAGTGAGGCATCTCGAATGGTAATTACATAGTTATTACAAACAATTTGTTTTCCTCATAAGTTGGTAAACCAATTGTTTAAGTAAATGTTTATAATTTTTTTTTTGATTTTCTTCTGCTATAAGTTGTTGATCAATTTCTATTTATTATTTTGCTTCTTTACTTTGATTTATCTATTATTTACCAGAGGAATGATTATGCTTTATTGTTTATGCTTCCTTTCTTTTGACAATATACATGGTTTGATATCTATTGCGAACCTTCGGTTAAAAAAAAAAGATGTTAAAATAAGACTAATGTAATCTATTTTTCTTCTGCTATCAATAATTGAACTTCTTTTATTTATTCGCTGCTTTAAATTTTGTAAAATCCTATGGAACTCAGGATATTGGTCATGTTACACCACCAAATTATTTCGACTCTTAAGTCAAGCACTGCTTCATCTAATGCACAGGTAAAACTCTATTTGCTTCTTTCGAAATATGCTTCGTTTTGGAGATTTATTTTGATAACATTATTGTAGGAAAATTATTTTGTTCCAATAGTGATTAACATGCATTTCCAAAACTGTGTTGTTTATTGTAATATTGTAAAGAACTGATCTTCTCTGGTTGTTTTCTTCTCGATAATATTATTTTCAAAATTATTTTCCTTTGACAAAGTATATAGCCATTCACTTTTCCGAGAATTACTGTAGGTATTGTGATGATTATAAATTATGAGCCATTATCTGCAGTAGGCTTATCTATGGTAAATTTATATTAGCCATATGCACATAATTATTGTCATCTATTCAAGAGAACTATTAAGTTATTTTACTATGTTTTATGACTTCTATATTGTTCTTTACTGTCACGCCCCGGGGTCCATTTAGAGTTCATAAAAGATCAGCGGAAAATACATGATAAATTTTTCTTTTTGTTATTACTTTAAAATCTTGACCCCAGAGACGACAGACCCGCCACAAATACAGGGAGTCCACTGTTCACTCGGACAGAACCTCTTATGTATCTGCACGGCGTCGCACAAGTACATATACAACACATTCATTTCATTCACATCCATCATTCAAACGTATCACCAACAGAAAGATCCTTTCGTTTTAAAGAAAAGCTACCTCGAAGGGTAGAAGACGGGTTCGCAAAAGTTATCACAAGTACTTTATTAAACGTTAATAAACCACATGTCCAAAGAGTAAATAAAACTGAACCATAATTCTAAAGTTATTTATTCATAATGCAAGTAAGGAAACTAAACCAATGACCGGGTCGGGAGTTCTAATGATCGCAAATGACGTGCCTCACGTCTCGCCCCGACTCGAACCAGCTGGATCACCTGAAAACAACAAGGTGGGGGGAGTGAGAACATGTAAACATGTCTCCTCCTCCCAGTGGGTACCGCAAGCCGACGAAGGCAAGCGTACACACCGATAACCAGGAGATAGATAGGTATAACAATACAGTAGCCATGAAAGAAGGGAAACAAGGTACAACTGCTCTAGTGCTACTGTAAATGATATGCATCAACAAATGAATACAGCAAATATACCCAATCTAAACATGCCACGACGGTCCGCAGACCTCAGGCTCATGCCACTCCTACTCTGCCAGCATATAAGTGCCCAACTGAGCTCACGGGTCGGACGTACGACCACTTTTCCGGAAAAGAACACCCTCTTGCGGGGATCAACCGCTGGTGTTCGCGAAATGCGCAAGAGTAATGGCGATCAATGCAAGTATGACCAATAAATGTTGGCGAACAGCCAAATAATCCACCCCTCTGGGTATACCGACCGTATAGGTCATCAGACAACCGTGTCAAGAAAATCGACTAAGTAAGTCACGAGAACATCATCTCAGATACAGATATAATCATATCTACTCTACTGCTAGAACAAGAAAAGGATGCAAGTAGAGATCACAAGGTGCTAGCTCACTATCACATGCATATATGTATACGAAATATAAAAGGGGAGAGTGGAAGGAACGTCACCGAGCATGCACCACTAAACCAACTTCGGATCGAAGTACCCACCTGTGCGAATATCGCGTCTGTCTTCCGACTGTGGAGGATCGTCAACCGGACCTACGGAGGGTCCACCGGGTTAGTATCTAACCCACATATAAGAAATGCTAACTCACAAGCCCACACACGATCCCACGGGGATCGGTTTCCCAAAGCTGATTACCGTAACTCGCCGGAAGTCCCAAAATCATACCGGGACTCCGCCGGGACTCACGGAGTGTCCCGAAACTCACCGACTCATGCCACGAGTCAACCACTGCCCCAAAACACATCCCTTTGGGTGTTTGGGCAGCAAGCACAAGATCGAACATCGGAACGATCATCGTCGGACAATCGTTCTGATCCGGGTTCCCGTAAGTGTCGATTTCGACACCGGAACCCACTGCCGCTCACCGGGCATCTCCGAATACACGAGACGGCCGAGACAACCAGCCAACAAGGCTCAGCGGCAGCCCACAAGTCACACACATTGCGTCGGAAGTTTCCGAGCCGAAAACCACGTTTCGCCGACGGATTTCTTCGGGAAACGCTCTGAAAACCCATCTTCGGACAAACGAAGGACAGCGGACCTTGGACAATCAGTCCACATGTCACGCGTAGCGTGAACACGCTGTCCACAGTGGCTAAATTGCCCAAAAGTCCCTAAACATGCATCTAATTGCAATATAACATGTGTTTTACGGAGTTTATGGGTCGATACCTCGATCCGAGCATAATCGAGGCTCGCCGAGACACACCCTGCTAGGTCTCGACAAGTTGGAGGCTGTGCTCACTGTCCGGAGCACAGAGAACGACCGAGGAGTGCACATGAGCAACCAGAACCTCAACCGGAAAGGCGGTCCGGGAGCGACGATCAATAACTTGCTGTTTCAGGCCACGATAATTACAAAACATGTGAGCACGGAGGTAGTCAGCACCTCAGGAAGGTTGTGCTCACCAGCGGGGTCAACGGAAGTGCTCGGATCGTCGGAACAGTGATGCTGTCCAAAACAGCCCCATCTCGGGCTGAACCCGAGAGCAATGTGTTGCTCCGGCCGACGGCGGCGACGAAGGCGGGTGCGCCGGTGGGAGGCAGGTGCGGCCGGCGGGGGACGGCCGGGGCTCGCATCAGCCGGCGGTGGGGGAGGGAGGCGGCAGTTGCGGCGGGCGGTGGTGCCCTAGCCCGCACAAACCCGGGGTGAGCTCGGGTTAGTCTCAGCGGCGGCGGCGGCGGCGGCGGCAGCAGGGCGGCGCCGGACGGTGACGGGGGGTCCCTCCGGGGTCACGAGGGAGGAAGGGAAGGCCGGCCGGAGCAGCGGCGGCGGCGCGCCAAGTCGCACGGCCGCCCGCAAGCTCTCAGGCTCAAATCGGCCGCGGCGGCGCTCGGCACGATCGGCGGCGACGGCGACGCCAGGGATCGGGTGCGGCGATGCCGGGGAGCCGAGAGAGATCACAGGGGGTCAGGGGAGGCTGCGGCTGGTGGTCTATGTCACCACCAGCCCGCACAGGTCCCTGCGGCTCCGGCCAAGGCTGCAGAGGCAGCAGTGGCGCCGGGGGTTGCCGGAGGCGGCGGAGCAGCGCGTCGGAGGGTCAGGGCGACGCCGGAGAGAGGGAACTCGAGGGTGAGGGCCACCCTGGTTGGTCCTTGACGGAGAGGGGGAGAGAGATGGTGATGGTGGTGGTGATGGTGAGGGAAGGTGAGGGTGGTGCTGCAGTCCTTGGCCGGCCGGATCTGGGTCGCCGGCGGTGGCGGCTGCGTGCAGGGATAGAGCAGGAGGAGGGGAGGTGGTCAGGGTCGGCTGGGGGGTAGTTAGCAGCTAGGGTTAGGGTTAACAAGTGAGAAACCCTAGAGGCCTATATGTATACATGTGCCAACTTACATATAAGTCCACCAAAAGTCAGTATTTATTACTGAGTCCCCCACAGCACGTGCATTTTGCGCGTAGGCACCACCACGAAAAGTCTCACGCGATTCGGTACATAAAATACTGTAACTTTTCGCGGAACATCAAGTTTAACCTTTTGACCTTCCCTCGGTAACCGCATTACATCTTGCGATCCGTCCGTCAGATTTCTGAACGGATAGCGCCAGCGCGTTCGGCACTGCCGAGACATCGAACTCACGATTTTGTTTCATTCGATAAGGCTGTCGATTCGCGACGAACTCATCCTCTTTCCGATTCATCTATACGCCAATTGCTTAACGGCCGATATTCACTTTTAAACCCTCCCGATTAGCGAACTCGCGACCAAAGTTCATCGTTACCAACTTTCTTTCACACGATAGGTCCCTATCTGAGGGTTCACACGCAAAGCGGAGCTACGGTAAGCTTTGCGAGGCTAAAACAATGAAGACTAATAGTCCATTTTCGACAAGATCCAGTTTTCTCGAAAGCCGTGCATCAAATCCAAAATCCGTCAGTGCCATCGAGTCCAGAATAGTCGGACAGTTGAAAACGAGCTATTGGACCACTATGAACGGGGTCCGATACACTCCGGAAGCCATCTCTAATCATCGGCCTATCCGGAAAACCAGAGTTACTATTCACTTGAGTGAACTTTCGAAATCGCGTAACTCTTTCATTTTAAATCGTTTTCTCCCGAAACTTGACGAGTGATTATGTAATTAAAATACACACAAAAACATCATCAACGGAGAGTTAAATTAGGCAGTAATAATCTCAGTCCTTACATTTACATGGATAAGCAAGACATAAATTTTCAAATGTAAAGTCAACGGAGAGGAAAGGGAGACATCCTTCGGCGTCATTTGAAACCTAGCACCACCCTCCCTCGCAATCAGCGACAACGCCACTCGGCCCTCTTTCCCTCTTTCTGCTCTGATTGAGGTTTGGCTTGAGCTATTGAGGGCTCACAGTGGCATTTGGGGCGGCCTGCATGGATTAGATCGTTTTATCCTCTTAAATATTTAGGTTAGTTTTCTATATTTAGTTGAAGAATCTCACTTGAAGAATATTTTTCCCCTTTGTTTACAGTCCTTTCGAGGTTTTATTGCTATAGTTTTGATGTGATATATTCATCTATATTCTGAAGCAATTCTGGCATTCATATGCTGGAGAGTTTTTTTCTACTGGAGCATCTATATTCCGAAGAATTTTTTCTACTGATGAAAATTAATGTGATATATTCATCCAGATTCTGAAGCAATTCTACCATAAGGCCATCATCTTTGCGCCTTCAGCTTTGATTTCAATATTCTAAAGCAATTCTAGCGTTTAGGCCATTATTTGTGTGACTTTTGACTTTTTTTAGTTTTCTCCTATTAAGTTTTCTGTAATGCTGCAGCTTTTGGTCTCAGCAACTGATAAATCAGCTATTGGGTGAATAAAAAATATCTTATATATGTTTTCACGTGATATTTAAAATGAACAAAGAATTATTGATTAGCAATAATACTTAAATTTTTATATTTTGTATTTCATATTAAATTTTTGATTTTTTTATTACTATGTTTATAATTTATAATTTATTATTTCTTAAAGATACAAAAATTATCTTCCCGCTGCATCGCGCGGGTCCTACACTAGTTATATTTATTTGTCCACAAACAAATTGATCAACTTCGTTCATAGAAAAATTGTCTTTATTCATTCCCTCTTTCTACTATTATCCTTCACCACATTATCTTCTTCGTCCCAAAAGATTTGGCCCTCTCTCTCTTTGGACTGCCGCCAAAATTCTCTTTCGTTTTCCCCCCTCTCTCCCCTATTCCCTCTGCATGTCATGACGTCCTATAGTTCTCTGCACTCTCCACCTCTTCCTCACACACGAGGGTGTATCTTTTGGATGAAAGTTGCCCCGTTTGCTCTTTCCTTCTTTGTTTCATCTTCTGCATCCACATTTGCTGAAATTCTTTTGGAGGCTAACCCTATTAGAAGTCAAGGTAAATGATAATTTATTTTGGTATAGTTTCTTTTGTCACTGTTCTACTAATAAATTGATCTCTCTCTATTAGGTTGAACAGTGTTTCGAAATTGTCCAAGTTTGTATAAAAGGAAAATTGGCAACTAGCTTTATTTCTTAGAAATTTACGTTTCTTCACTTTTTTGCATTGCAAATATGCTATTTTTATTAGGTAAAATGTATGAAGATCCCCTATACTTTATGCGATTCTAAAACATACCCCCTAACTATTATTTTTTCTGATTTAGACCTCTCGAATAATTCACCGCTATAACTCAACACCTTCTGTCAAAATATTGGGAATTCCATTAGGATTTAAGCGCCCACGTGTGCACCACGTGTTAGAGAGAGCCATCTTCTGCCTTTGCCTAGTGTCCATCCTCCTACGACATATCCAGGCGTCCGCTGGTGGGGGTCCGAAACTCCAACCCCTCAGCTCACCACTTCCAAGAACCCTAAAAAGATCCGTGCGCCCTAAATAAGATCCGGGTGTCCAAAATGGTTAAATTTTAAATTTTAAATCTTAAATTTTAAGTATTAAATTTTAAATATTAAAGTTTCAAATTTTATTTTAAATTGCAAATTCTAGATTTTAAATTTTAAATTTAAATTTAAATATTAAATATTAAATTGAAAATTAGATTTAAAATTAAAAAAAATGGGTGGGCTCCTCTGGGAATCCATCTCTTAGAAATGACTTTCACAGACAGTTTACATCATTTGTGCTTTCCTTGGGAGCCGAGCACTCGAAAAAATGAAAAAAGAAAAAGATCATACTGCTCTCAGCTCACAATCCAACAAGATATCCATCATATATTTGCTTTCTTGAGCAATGCCTATAAGGCCTAGGAAGATAAGACGCACGCAACCCAACCCACTTGACAACACGCAACCCAACCCACCTCACATTTATATACGAGACGCATGCAATCCAACCCACCTGACAACACGCATCCCAACCATAGTTAGTTAATTCGGATTCGGCAAAAATTCGGTTCGGATATAATTCGGATAAAATTCGTTTTCTAATTTTTAAATTCGTTGAAAAATACGGCTAAAAAACGGATTCGTCAATTATTCGGATACGTGATTTATACGGATATTATACGTTCACCAATTAAAAATTCGGGATAAAAATTCGGCAAATAAATTAAATTTTTTCCTCTCAAAATTTATACTATTAGTATAAATACTCATAATTCTTAAGAATATGAGAATAAAGAGCTACAAAATTAAGCTAATTAAATACAAAAAATAGTAATGCATATGCTTGTGACTTTCAAATCTTACTCACAACCTGCTGGGCATATCAAATTTTTTTTTTGGGCGAGGGGGGCGAACGATTTGGGAAATCGGAACGGTTTTTTTTTTTTTTTTTCCTGTGTTTGGCGAGGCGAACCACCAACGTTTTTTTTTTCTTTCTTTCTTTTTCCTGTTTGGGCCAGCCGCGGCCTGCGGCCCGCAGCCCACGAGCCCCGAGAGCCGTTTTTTTTGGGCGAATTATTCGGCGATCCGAATTATTCGCGAATAAGTATTTTTACCAAAAAAATCGCGTTTTTTTCTGAATTTTTGGAAAAAATACGGATACGGCCGTTTTATTCGTTTTTTCAAAAATTCGCGAATAATTCGCGAATTATTCGCGAATTAACTAACAGAGATCCCAACCCACCTGACAATAGGCAACCCAACCCACCTCACATTTATATACTATAAATTAAATATATACAACTTATTTTAAAATAAAGTATTAAAAAATTAAAATTCTTAGTTATATGGATAAATTTTAGAAGAAAATTTAATTGGTTGGTTAAATAGCTAATTGTGATATTTCAAAAAAAAAAATTCTGTTTTAGAAGCAGACAATCAAGTTTTTTTTTAAAGAAGAATGCTTTGGATCCCCCAATTTACATGTTCCAATATATTATTGATGTGTTGACATGCATATGTGAAAGGATAAAGATTTAAGATTTGGGATTCACGAAATAATGATGATGATTAGATTTAATAATGGTTTTTGAATTTTTTCTAGAATATTTTCTACATTTATTTTGCAAAATATTTTCTAAGAATTTAATCAGCAATTTCTTTTGCTTTGGGTTTTTCTAGATTTTTTTTCTTACATTTATTTTGCAAAATATCTTCTAAAAGTTTAATTATTTTATTATCCGTGTAGTATAATATATAGTTTCTAAAAACTTACTTCAAATTTCAAATTTTAAATTTTAATTTTTAAATTTCAAGACTCAAATTTTGAATTCTAAAATTCAAAATTTTAAATTTTAACTTAAAATTCAATGTAAAATTTAAATTTTGAAATTTTAAAGTTTAAAATTTTAACACTTAAAAGTTTAAAATTTTAAATTTTAAAATTATATGTCTTAATTTTCAAATTGCAAATTTTAAATTTTTAGAATACAAAATTTAAGTTTTTAAATTTCAATTTTGAATTTAAATTTTAAGTGTTAAATTTTAAATATTAAAACTTAAATCTCAAATTTTAAATATCAAAATTTAAGATACAATATATAAGATATAATAAGGTTAAAATTTTTAACCCGGCTATAGCATTTTGGGCGGTGGCTAAGTCCAAGAGGTTAAGAGAGTTAAGCGTGCTAGGGCTGGAGTAGTCCTAGGATGGGTGACCCCCTAAGAAGTTGAGGCATCACACAAAGAGGCAGCTGGGGGTGAGAATTATTCTATAGAGTTGAAATAATTACATTTAAACTCCTCAAACCAAAGAAATAGCAATAAAACATCCCTCAGCTCGCAGAAGGTTTTGGGCACCCGGAACATATTTCGGCGTCCGAAACCTCATAACTGACTCAGTTGCTCACCGCTTTCGGATGCATGTACGCTTATCCATACAGTTTCGAGCGCCCACAAGGGATTCGAAGCGCCTGAATATTTAAGATGAACAGTGTCTAAAGCTCTTGCATTAAGAGTCGGAATCCACTTTTAGGCGTCGAAATCTGCGTTCGAAAATTTCAGGCGTCCACATGGTAATCCGAATCGTCCGGAAGAGCGCACGCATGTGACACCCCTGAGATTTGGAATAGTCCTATATATATATGATAAAATAGAGCTAAACCTCTTAACCTGGCTATAGCATTTTAGGCGGTGACTAGGCCCAAAAGGTTAAAAGGATTAAGCGTGATAGAGCTAGAGTAGTCCTAGGATGAGTGACCTCCCTGGAAAGTGAGATATCACAGTTGGTGTCAAAGCCAATCACCAGCCGAAAATGTGAGATGAGTCTTGGCTGAGCCAGAGTTATACAGCGGGAAGAGCGCGCCTCCCCAGCTGATGACTGCTGTGGGTGGAGTGCGGCTACCCACAAGACCGGCTAAGGCTAACGAGACGAGTCTCACATCGTCTGGTGCTTTTGTGAATGTGTTTGAGCCTGACGAGGATATCAGGGCTTAAAGGGGGAAGGAATATGACATCCCTAGGATTTGGAATAGTCTTATATATATAATATAATAAGGCTAAACCTCTTAACCCGGCTATAGCGTTTTGGGCGGTGGTTAGAAGTTAAGAAGGTTAAGCGTGCTAGGGATAGAGTAGTTCTAGGATGGGTGACCTCCCTGAAAAGCAGGGCATCACATTGCATCCACTTTCGGTGATCCAGAAATGCACAGAAACTCCATTTTCTATAGAAAGTGATTTTGAACTCCATTTTCGAGCTCTTTTTGTGTGAAAACTGACCAAGCTCACCAGAAAACCTCAGAAGCCTCTAAATAGTATCAAATAATATTTCACACTGCGACCTTGCTAATTCGCAAAGGTAATAGCACTCTACAATCGAGAGCTGATTGATAATGTTATGTTATCTTTCCACTCACCTCTCAACGTGTGGAGCGTGAAAGGGGCCCAATTCTTATCCGGAAGCTCATGAGACGTCACACGACTGATGCTCTCCACATTAACTAGTATATGCTGGACAAGACCGAATTGCCGTAGAACTCGATCTGATATGTGTAACTCTATAATATGGAAATAGATCAACGTAGTCCTCAATCACCAAACTTACGACCCCTCTATGTAAAATGGTGGTAATCTTGCTATAATGGCGTCGGTGTACTATCTCTATATAATCTGTTAACCAGCTAAAAATAAAATTAGCTAAATATAAGGCTTATTGCACGTGTATGTTAATAAAATATTGAAGACAACATGCACGCATCTAAGACTCTCTCTGCCGATCTAACACATCTATATATCAATAGTCCTCACATTAAATTCTGAACCGCAATCCACCATTCATCTAAAATTAAAAATACATGTACCGGTTGCAAATAATTTTGAAATATAATATTTATCTAATTAACTAAGACAAGTAGAGGGTGAAATCCCTTGGATGAGTGGCAGCGCTTCGCTGCAGGTAGATAATATTTTTAAAAATTATTTCTCAACTGCATACAACCAAATAAATTATTTATAGTTGCAACGCTTTCTACTACGTCCAACTAAACAGGATGAATGTAATTACAACGGCTGCATTTTCAACTGCATACATTTTCAACTACACTGCATTTGTAATTACTTCAAACCAAACGGTCCCTTAATGCACACTAGGGGTGGCAATCCAGCTCGCCGTTCGCGAGCCAGCTTGTGTTCGGCTCGAAATGAGCTCGAGATCGGCTCGCTCGTTAAGTAAACGAGCCGAACACGAGCTCGATTTTCCAGCTCGTTTAATAAACGAGCCGAACACGAGCTAGGGTCAGCTCGCTCGTGTTCGGCTCGATAACAGCTCGATTACATTTATTTTATATTAGTATAATTTTTATATTATATATATATATAATTATATTTGTATATAGATATATAAGACAGATTATTATTTTTAAATTTTTTAGCCCAACTTAAAAATAAAGCCCAGCTTATTTATAAAGAGGCCCATTTATATTTAGAATTACAACCGTTGGATCAAAATCTATCGAATAATATTGCACCAAGTTTTT
The DNA here is from genome assembly GCA_016920855.1 of Puya raimondii. Classification (NCBI taxonomy): domain Eukaryota; kingdom Viridiplantae; phylum Streptophyta; class Magnoliopsida; order Poales; family Bromeliaceae; genus Puya; species Puya raimondii. Next base: position 128,660,960 of record JABWPP010000050.1, read on the forward strand.
AACTTTTCCTCTTAACCCTAATATTCCTCTTTCCCTTTTTTTCACACCTCACACACATAGCAGCCGCCTCTCTCTTTCTCTCTCTCTCTACGCCTGAAGCACACACAGCCGCCTCTCTCTCTCTCTCTCTCCCTGTATGCCCGAAGCACACAGCCGCTACGCCTGAAGACGCCCCCCCCTCCCCCCCTCCCGGTCTTCATTCTTCACCGTTCGCATGCTCCCGGCAGCGCACTTTTCGCCGTTCGCATATCCCGATGGAACTCCGGCGGCGACGCTTTCAACAGGTTCCTTCTTCTTCTTTCATTGATCTTCTTCATTTTTTTTCTTTTTTTTTATGATTTTTTGAGCAGAAAGAATGTGAGGGATTTCTTTCTCGAGCTTCTAATTAGAGTTTGATGTGATTTTTTTTTTACAGAGATTTTGGTAGATCGTGTCTCGGATCGGTGCAAAATCTACCACCGCTCAACTTCTTCCCCGTCGAGCACGAGCTAACGAGCCGAAAACGAGCTAGCTCGAATAACTTGCGAGCCGATCACGAGCTGGACTTTTCGAGCTCGTCTCGAGCTCGAGCCGAACACGAGCCGACTTTGAACGCTAACGAGCCGATCTCGAGCTGGCTCCAGCTCGCTCGTGTTCGGCTCATTGACAGCCCTAATGCACACTAATACTCTATACACCGTACAGTATATTAAATGATTCGTGCAATATCTGATGATTGGTACTGCAATATAATATATGGTATAATTTTTATCATATAAAAATATCTAAATAAATTATTGTACTATAAAAATTGTCTTTTATACTTATTTTTAGAGTTGGTTTACGGCGCACCCGGTGCGTCCAAACTTTTCTTCGACACATTGTCACGGGTCGATCGTTGGGACTCGACCGTGACATCCTTGGGGGCCACATTGGTAGACATTTCGAGGGCATTGGGTTGACGAAGTTATGGAGTTGCGGAGTTGGGGCATTCCGTCAAGTCGGAGTCGCTGTCAAGCCAACAGAGGCAATTCCCTAGCAATGGCCCATGCCATGGCAAGGAAATAGGTGCCGCATGCGGGGTTGGAAAACGTACCCCTCGGTGAGCACCTTCGTACCCCCGGGGTGCCAAATGGGGGGATGCCTTGTAAGGTATATAGAGGAGGGGTGGACACTTCGTTGAGTGGCCCCGACTCCCCCGTCGGCCCATAGGACATGGGCCGCCCCTTGGCTAACGGAAGAGCCAAGCCTAGCGTTCCGTGCGGGCGGATCAAGGATGGCCGAAGGGACACGAACCTAGGGTAATGTCGGAGACGAGAGGTCGACGACATTACGGGGCGGGGAATACTACGAGGCTTCCTCGCAAGGATCGCTTGCGCTACCTTATGCCGGCTTGGATCTCTGTAGTGGAGCGAACGAGCGGATGAGGGATAGTCTAGCGACGGACGGTCCTCCGTAAAGGACAAGGCTCACGAAGGCAGGTGTGCCGAGTGGGGATTCGTGGGGCGCGGCGCCCATGAAGCTCAAGAGAGAGGCGATACCCGATAGGCTCGACAAGGCAAAGGCATCGAGTGGGAATTCATGGGGCGGTGCCCATGGAACTCGAGGGACGGAACATGTGATGAGGCAAGCGGTGTGGCGTCCGTAAAGTGATTTGGGGTTTCGTGATTGTGAACCCTTGAGGTGGAATTGATGGGTGTAGAATGTTGTTGTAGGTTGGATTTGATGATCTCTAACCTCCAATGGGACCTAGAACAAGTTTTACTTGCTCAAGGTAAATTCCACCCATTTACCTCATTGTTCTTGGTGGTTTTCGAAATTACTTGTTCGATACCCCTAACCCCTTGGAAAATTATCTTAGGGTATGAGAAGCTCGGGGGACAACTTCGTTTCGAAGTACTGCGAGGTTTCGACGGGTATCCGGTGGGTCTGACCTCACCGAAATGGGTGAACTCCCCCTATGTCTCCTATCTTGTTATAGGATTGATTAGATGCATAATTATGTTAATTATGGCATAATGATAATTGTGATTGCATGAGACATGCAAGTTATTTATGAAAATGCATATTTTATATAGTATGGCATTATGAGGATATTATGCATGCTAGGGTATTTGCATTAATAGTGTAATGATGCATTAGGAAATGCTAAGTATGTTATGCATGCTAGAGATGAGCATCTTATGAGTCACCACTTGAGTGGTGGACTAGTGAACTCTCTTGCATACCAAAGTATGCTTGTATAGAGAAAAGAGAAAATATGACAATGCAAAACAAGTTTGTTGCACCTCATCTAGGCGAGCAACTATGGCGGGCATTGTTGACATTGGGCTCGACCTTTTGGTCGAGAAACGATTCCATGTTTAAGACATGAGGAATGGATTCTCCTTGTATTTGATAATGGCAATTGGTTTTAAACATGTGTGTTTAGTTAAATGAATACTTGCTTGGTGACTTATACTCCATAAAGTGGAAGTTCATGTAGTATGACATATATAAATCTTGAATGATGATTTAGTTAGCATTGTAGAATGCAAGATATGTAGCATTAAGATAATGCATGGGTATGGCATTGGTAGAATGCATAAATATTGGCATTGTAGAATGCATCGAAAATAGCATTAGTATAATGCATTGATCATGGCTTTGGTTATAGCATATGATAGTAACCCGTTGGGGTCATGAATAAGACTTAGGTCCATTCCTATTGGTAGAGTGAAATGTAACCATTTGCATGTTAGAGACATGTTACATATTGGTAGAATTATATCCACAAGTGATTTGAGAACAAGTGTGACTTATGTGTCATGATTCCGACCCTCGAGTCGATGTTGTGATTCCATGTTTTAGACATGATGATTGAGATGTATTTGGCCTTGGATATGATGCTTATGATCAGCGCTTGTTTGCCCTTGTGCTCATTCGCACATGCTTGTGAGGGTCGCTCCCTACAAGCCGGCACTCCGGAGTTAGCCTTGCGATGTTTGATCGCCCGTGCGGGATTGAGCGCCGAAGTGGATCGCCGTTGGGGGAGTGTCTCATTCTTGCGAGAGAATGCTGACTACCACGGGACCATTAGGCATGGCACAAGCCGGGATGTTACCTTGTGTAAGTCCCCTCGTGGATTGGGTAAAAGCTAAGTAAATTGGACATAGTACATTGGTTGCTTGATGCATATACATGTAGTGTATGGACTTAGTAGTGAGTCGCATATCGTGGCATTACTTAGCTTGACACTATTGGGATGCATTCATTTGTAGTTGGACATAGTAGTGAGTCACTACATACATTGGCATCCATAGTAGCATTAGGCCTATACTCATATTGGTTAGTATAGTGGCATGAATATACGATGATATTATGAAAAGAGATTCTTTCAACCATAATCATGGCATTAATTTGACATGCATGTAAAATGATGTGATTAAATGTTGAGCTATGACAATAGAACATATTCATGTTCATGTAGATGATTTAGTTTTTGGAGGCAAGATAGTTGTAGAACTACCTGTTTAGCATTAAATGTTATATGCTTTCTGTTTTATGTTTCAGTTATACTATCTTGCCTCAGTTGACCTAGCGGTGTAATTCGCCACTCTCGGCGGCTTACCCACTGGGAACTATTGATTAATAGTTCTCACCCCCATTGTTGTTGGGTTTTTCAGAGCCTTCCGCAGCAGGAGAGGCTTGGGGATCGCGGCGAGGGGTTAGCAGCTAGCTAGAGCCTCTACGGTGTTGTTGTAGACATACCATGGGTTTTCCTTTCATTGTATGTTGAATGAAAGATGTATAGATTTGTTGATTGATCTACTAGTTGAAAAGATGTATAATGCTATTGTATATCTTGGAATTTTAGTTATGTGGATTTTATTTTAGATGTAGAACTATGTTCTCGCTCTGATTACCTTGTTAGGATGTATTCTTTATCCTTCTTGATGGTTGTTAGCATAGACGCCTTGTGTACATTATGTTGTTTGAGGTACACGGCGGGTCTGCGCACGTGCCTGGTAGGCTCCCACGAGGGCCCGGGGCGTGACAGATTATAGTGGTATCAGAGCCTAGGGTTGAGTCTTAGTGGACCTAGTAAACCTTAGGCAGGTTGGACGATAAGGAATAGGAACGTGAGAGACGAGATCTCTTATGACTTATTGGCGAAAGTATTATGATTGGGTCGTTTCTAAAAGCTCCAAACTTGTTGGAGTTAGATCGGAGTGAACCACTTCTATACCCTTGGAGGGTCACGTTGGCGGCCGACAACGTGACATCGGGGAATAGTGGGAGTCCACTTCATTACTTTCGCGTGATTGGGGTTATAGTTTTGTGTGGGGATGCGTTGGCGTGGGGTGTTTCACCCGCGCATGTTTTGCTTGTTGCAGCTTGAGTGGTGATCGACGCACTCTTGATGGCGGCCGAGGCAGCCGAGACGGGACTTCTGCATCCTCCGGATTTGGTGAGACCCTGAAGTTGGGAGAGCAACTAGTAAATTCAGCGAGTGTGGTGGAGCGGCGATCAATTATGATGACTACTTCAAGTTGAGGCTTTGCGCCGGCAGACGAGAGGATTAAGCAACTGGAGGATTTGTCGATCCAGTTGGCAGTCGACCTCAGGAAATTTTATGAAAATGTGGATCGCACCTTGATAAGGGCAAGAGATGTGGAGACCGTTAGGACGGTAAAAGAAGCTACTATGAGTGGCAAGATTATTGTAAGAGGACAATCAAGTGATTCAGGAGAGATTGACCTCGAGAAGGTGGACCTTTGGCAGGATGTTAATGGGACGACGTCAAATCGTCATCGACCATTGTGACGTGTGAGCGGTGGAGCCGCGAGTGCCCGATGATACCCTTGGAGTAGGGGCAAGTGCTCTCTTCGTGGCCAGGTGGGCCATTTCCAGTTGGAGTGTTTGAGGAGTTTAATGTCGACGATATTGGGATCGACTTCGTGCGGTTTGCACCGGATGAAGGCGTGTCTGTTTGACGGGCGGATGATGACGCAGCGACAATGGAGGTTGTCGCAGCTCGTAGTATTGGAGCTTGTTTGTTGTCTGTTATGATTGTAGCTTTAGTTCGGCTGTTTGCCGAATGCTTGGCAGGGAACTTGTTTTCCTTGATGCTTGCAGGTTGAGTGGTCCTGAGTGTTTGGACTTGAGAGTACTGTCCTTGTACTCCGTTAGCTTTGGATGTTTTGTGCGCCAACGAAGCGATTGGCTTTATGTGGCTAAGAGCGTATAGTTCTAATTTGAACTTGGGCTGGCTCTTCGGCTATCTGATTGCCGATGAGTGTGTGAGCCGAGCTGTAGTGCTTTGAGATCTTGGACACGAAATAGTGTTTTCAGAGGGCGTGAAAATTCGTTAATTGCGACGATTGTTTCACCTGCCCAAGCCTGGTTGTGGCTGAGTGAGCGCGTGGCCTTTGGGCCGGCACCTTTAGTGAGGGTTGAGAATCCTCAAAGGCGAGGATGTCTCTTGTGAGGGAGTTGCTTGTACAATCCCGGTTGTGTTGTGAGAATTGAAGGCTTGGTCTGGAGACCTCTTTAGCCTTGTGTTTTCTCTTGCGGAGCATAGATCTCATTTGTTTTGTGTGGACGGGTCATTTCGACTGTGAGTCGACTATCGTGAACTCGGTAGGGTCACGATGAAGGATATGCACCCGTAGTAGAGATCGGTTGATCTGTTTGATCAAGCTCCACAAATTTTGGTTTTATTCGAGGGTAGTTGCAAATTGAGTACTACTCTCGTTGGATCGAGTTTGAGTTTGGACCGAGGGTAACTGTGTACTCGGTGTAAACATTGCGAAATTGTCGTGATGTCGTTCGAGCTGTTGATGCTCTTGTGTGTTGTGATGTTTGGCCCTTTTGGGTATCTTGGTCCCTATGCGCATCGACGACGAGTTGGAAGTCGAGAGGCGATGAAGACCATGAAGATTCCTTGAACGAGGACTGCAAGTACTTCAGATTGAAGGCGTGCTGATTCGGTTGTGAGGACTAGTGTCCTTTGGCAGTTGATGCCAAAGTGGTTATGATTGGAGATCTCGAGGAAATCAACCATCCATAGTGGATTGGAACAAGCGGATAGGATCGAAGTTCAAACTTCCTAGTTTGATTGAATGTGATGGATAATGGTGGAGAGATTACTTAGTTATCTACTCCCTTTTCTGGACTCACACATTAAAGGATTAAACTTTTTAGGAAGATATGTGTGAGAGAAGTTTCTTGGAACCGTTGGTGTGGTCGATGACCGCCAACCTTAGTTACCCCGAAGGTGGGCTTTTTGTTTTGTAGTTGTGTTTCTCTTTATGGATTGAGTTGCACTTTGGTGTAAAATTGAAAGGTAGGGTTAACCTTTCAGCAAGTGAGAGAATGCAAGAGGATTTGCCAAATTGTGATTTAGAAATGATTGCCATGGCATTTGCTTGAAAATGTGGCAATTGTATGTATTGTCAGTGGTGTGAAGTGCACCCAGACCTTATTGTTGGAGATATCTCGATACTCAAGGAAATGAGTTGAAGCTGTGAAAACAGGTTAGAGGCCGATGTACTAGGATTATCGATGAGATGAGATAATTGATGTGATATCTATCCTTTGGATCGGATCACGGAAGTTAGCCTTGATCCCGACTGGTGAATGATGCAATTGAGATCAAGAATGTTGCGGCGGATGGATTCCTAATGGATTGTCAAAAAGTGTCTTGATGATGAAATTGACAAGTTGCACCGGTGATAGCAGGATCTATGTAATGTGCTATATGAAAGCTATCTACTTTATATGGATAAAGGACGATTACCGGGGATTCCGGAATTGAATTGTCTCGCTTCTAAGCTAGACGTGATGATTGTTGAGGGATTGTGAGTAGGAGTAACTATTCACCTGAGTTGGATTGAGGAAATCTTCGCACAAGTATACCTTGGTGAATTGTGCGACTGCTTAGAGCGCCTGGCTCTACTGCTTTGGACTTTGAGTAAAACGGATGATTTCCGTTGAGAGATGTGATTTTGGTACTTGAATCAGAGGATCTGATAATGATGTTTGATTAAGGAAATCCAAGAGATTTATGTCTGAAGAATCTAAGTTTAGATTCTTAGGATTATTTGAGACCCTTAGGCAAATGGGCCTAGTGGCATGTCGAGCTGTTTTACTTCAGATCTACTGAAGGTGTATGATGTGTGTGTACGCTCTGAGCGAGTATTTGAAGTCCACCCGGATGGTGGATAACGTTTCTTTAGAACTACATGAAGGTCTAAACTTCAAGGAGCATTGATGTGGATTGGACTTATGGAATGTAGGAATTCGGGATTATTACTATTCCTACTACAAGATGCTTTGGAGCAACATCTTGGGCGCAACGTATGGTGTGAGAGCTGGAGGCTTCACTGCGAGGGCGATATTTTTATCTCCTCTGGATTGCTGTTTGTTTGTTGTTGTTGATCCGTAGTTTCGCGGACGAAACTCCTTTTTAGGAGGGGAGTATGTAGTACACTGAACTTTTGCAAATTGCGGAGTTCTAGTGTGAGAATAGTGACTTATACTATTCTGGAGTTTTGAGTTGAGTTTGGCGAGCTTCGGAGTGTTTTCGGGACTTAGAAAGTGCGAAAACGGACTCTGGAAGTCGAAATCTGCAAAAGTGCAGATTTTGCAATCGCATACCGGTATCTGGTTTGGGGATACCGGAATCCAGTGAAGACTGGTTGTGCGCAGCTCTCGGCTTCTGCGGAATGCGGCAGCGGATACCGGAATGCGCTGTATACCGGTATCTGGTCTAGGCATACCGGAATCCCTTCGCGCAGACTGCTTGGCCGAGGCTCGGGTTGCAGAATTTTTGGTTGGATACCGGTATGCCCATGCGCATACCGGTATACAATGCTGCAGAATGCATTTTTGTGCAGTTTTGTGATTTTGTTCTTTGGAAGGGCTTATGGGGATATTGTTACATCTCTATAACTTACCCCTTCACCCCTTCACAGCCATTGTTGGCTGAGGTTGGAGGAGAGGAAGAAGGTAGGTCTCTCTCTCTCTCTCTCTCTAGGTTTTCTTGCTCCCAACCCCTTAGATCATGGTTTTGATCTCTTTTCTCTCCATTTTCTTCGTGGAGGAGTGCTCCTAGGCTTGGAGGGAGCTCGGGGCTGAGGAATGGAGCTTGTTGGTGGATGGATCTTCAACCCTAGCTTGTGTGAGCTTGGTTGGAGGCTTGATTTGAGGTTAGTAAACTCTTTTACAACCTCTATTTATGATTGTTGCTTGAGATTGCATGTAAACCTAGTTTCTTGGAAAATTAGGGTTTGATTTGGGGTTTCGTGATTGTGAACCCTTGAGGTGGAATTGATGGGTGTAGAATGTTGTTGTAGGTTGGATTTGATGATCTCTAACCTCCAATGGGACCTAGAACAAGTTTTACTTGCTCAAGGTAAATTCCACCCATTTACCTCATTGTTCTTGGTGGTTTTCGAAATTACTTGTTCGATACCCCTAACCCCTTGGAAAATTATCTTAGGGTATGAGAAGCTCGGGGGACAACTTCGTTTCGAAGTACTGCGAGGTTTCGACGGGTATCCGGTGGGTCTGACCTCACCGAAATGGGTGAACTCCCCCTATGTCTCCTATCTTGTTATAGGATTGATTAGATGCATAATTATGTTAATTATGGCATAATGATAATTGTGATTGCATGAGACATGCAAGTTATTTATGAAAATGCATATTTTATATAGTATGGTATTATGAGGATATTATGCATGCTAGGGTATTTGCATTAATAGTGTAATGATGCATTAGGAAATGCTAAGTATGTTATGCATGCTAGAGATGAGCATCTTATGAGTCACCACTTGAGTGGTGGACTAGTGAACTCTCTTGCATACCAAAGTATGCTTGTATAGAGAAAAGAGAAAATATGACAATGCAAAACAAGTTTGTTGCACCTCATCTAGGCGAGCAACTATGGCGGGCATTGTTGACATTGGGCTCGACCTTTTGGTCGAGAAACGATTCCATGTTTAAGACATGAGGAATGGATTCTCCTTGTATTTGATAATGGCAATTGGTTAAACATGTGTGTTTAGTTAAATGAATACTTGCTTGGTGACTTATACTCCATAAAGTGGAAGTTCATGTAGTATGACATATATAAATCTTGAATGATGATTTAGTTAGCATTGTAGAATGCAAGATATGTAGCATTAAGATAATGCATGGGTATGGCATTGGTAGAATGCATAAATATTGGCATTGTAGAATGCATCGATAATAGCATTAGTATAATGCATTGATCATGGCTTTGGTTATAGCATATGATAGTAACCCGTTGGGGTCATGAATGAGACTTAGGTCCATTCCTATTGGTAGAGTGAAATGTAACCATTTGCATGTTAGAGACATGTTACATATTGGTAGAATTATATCCACAAGTGATTTGAGAACAAGTGTGACTTATGTGTCATGATTCCGACCCTCGAGTCGATGTTGTGATTCCATGTTTTAGACATGATGATTGAGATGTATTTGGCCTTGGATATGATGCTTATGATCAGCGCTTGTTTGCCCTTGTGCTCATTCGCACATGCTTGTGAGGGTCGCTCCCTACAAGCCGGCACTCCGGAGTTAGCCTTGCGATGTTTGATCGCCCGTGCGGGATTGAGCGCCGAAGTGGATCGCCGTTGGGGGAGTGTCTCATTCTTGCGAGAGAATGCTGACTACCACGGGACCATTAGGCATGGCACAAGCCGGGATGTTACCTTGTGTAAGTCCCCTCGTGGATTGGGTAAAAGCTAAGTAAATTGGACATAGTACATTGGTTGCTTGATGCATATACATGTAGTGTATGGACTTAGTAGTGAGTCGCATATCGTGGTATTACTTAGCTTGACACTATTGGGATGCATTCATTTGTAGTTGGACATAGTAGTGAGTCACTACATACATTGGCATCCATAGTAGCATTAGGCCTATACTCATATTGGTTAGTATAGTGGCATGAATATACGATGATATTATGAAAAGAGATTCTTTCAACCATAATCATGGCATTAATTTGACATGCATGTAAAAATGATGTGATTAAATGTTGAGCTATGACAATAGAACATATTCATGTTCATGTAGATGATTTAGTTTTTGGAGGCAAGATAGTTGTAGAACTACCTGTTTAGCATTAAATGTTATATGCTTTCTGTTTTATGTTTCAGTTATACTATCTTGCCTCAGTTGACCTAGCGGTGTAATTCGCCACTCTCGGCGGCTTACCCACTGGGAACTATTGATTAATAGTTCTCACCCCCATTGTTGTTGGGTTTTTCAGAGCCTTCCGCAGCAGGAGAGGCTTGGGATCGCGGCGAGGGGTTAGCAGCTAGCTAGAGCCTCTACGGTGTTGTTGTAGACATACCATGGGTTTTCCTTTCATTGTATGTTGAATGAAAGATGTATAGATTTGTTGATTGATCTACTAGTTGAAAAGATGTATAATGCTATTGTATATCTTGGAATTTTAGTTATGTGGATTTTGTTTTAGATGTAGAACTATGTTCTCGCTCTGATTACCTTGTTAGGATGTATTCTTTATCCTTCTTGATGGTTGTTAGCATAGACGCCTTGTGTACATTATGTTGTTTGAGGTACACGGCGGGTCTGCGCACGTGCCTGGTAGGCTCCCACGAGGGCCCGGGGCGTGACACCGCGCCTGCCTCAACGCCATCTACGTTAAGCACACACGCCAGCCCATCGATCAGATCGAGTAGTACATGGACCGCGACATATTCATATCGCCTAAGAAGAGCGGAAGCCCACCATCCATTTACCATATTAATTTCTTTGTATTTCCTTCAATTTACAATTTACAATTACAACATATATTTCCTTCAATTTACAATTTACGCCCCAGCTTCTTTTCCACTCTAATTTCTCTTCTTCTTTTTTTCTTTTTTTTCCAACACGTATTTATTTATTTTTCTTTATTTTAAAAAAATTTAATCTTAATTTTTTTTTATTCGAACATGGTAAAGAAAACTTCGTGAGAATTAATAGTGATTTCACTGCTTCACCAACAACTTTTCAACTTTTTAGTTTTGAATTGCTATAAAAGATTATCCAAGTATTACTGTAATACTATTACAAGCTCTGAACCAAACGAAACCTTAAAATAATATTTATTTATCAATAAATTTAAATCTATTCTACTATTCAAGCTAAATGCTTGTAACTCTTCTGTCACTTCAGATTTGTTACAATGAAGACTATTTATAGGTAATTTTAGGTAGCTGAAAGTTAGATTAAAATGTCACGTAAAATGTGTTGCTTCTTTTAAAGGAAACGTAGATAATAGGCTTTTTTTTTTCCCGGTTTTCTGAGGTGATAGCTTTTTAAAAATAGGCTTTTGAAAAATATGAATAAGTAACCTAAGTCAAACATCACACTTTTCTTCCCTTTTGTAGGCATATAGATTATAGGGTATGAAGATGAGTGCTCTCATAGATTGTACACTATATTATTTTATATATTATTATTATGTTGATAATTTGTTCAGAAAAAATTGATTGGTTTGATTCATGAGAATGCTATATGAGATTGTCGAACATCAACAACATGTGAGGGCAATGGTTTTGGGGATCTAAATATTTATCTAAAAAAAGCTATAGGTTAAAAATTGTGACAGCATAATAGAGGTTTTCTTATTAATTCTTACCATTAGTTAACTTGTTAGTGATCAACATTCAAGCTCATAATTGGTTGGGTTTGGGTTGGACTTCTTTCCGACCTCAGTGTAATCAACACATAAAAGTTATAGCCTAGGCCCAACACACGAGGTTGACGATCCAATCGATGTCCTCACCGGGGTGCTAGCTCCCTTGCAAAGAACGTCTTTCTTGTTAGAAGAAGAAGAGAGAAATTGAGAGAGATGACGGCTAGGATTTTCTAAAAATTTCCATATATTATATAGAGAGATATAATCCTCTTTTAATAATATAATAACCATTAAGAATAAAAATAAATCTATGTTTAAATTTATCATTTCCTTAATTGGTTAGATCGATCAAATCCTAATTTGATTCGACTTGAACTTTATCCTAATTTGATCATATCAAATTAATAATGCAATATTTGCACATAAGTCCTCTCATTATTTACTAACTGTTAGTAAGTCCTCTCTTGTAATATTTACACTGTAATACCACTAATTTGTAATAATTACAAATTAGTCCAATTATCAACATATTGATAATTAGGTCCTCTGGCGATTCAAAAATCGCAATCTAGCTATCCGATCAGTCACAACCTCTTATGTGTGTGACCCCATAGGTTCTATTCTATCTGGTAGTGAGATATATTCTGAACACTATCAATAATATCACTGAAACTCCTTTCAGTGGGTCGAAATAATTCCAACTCAGCCCAATGAGAATTATCGATCATCCAGATAATTCTCATGAGTCTCATAATCCACCAGTGACGCCTAGCAGCATGTAGTAGCATTCCAGTAGAATGAAATACTAAACCTCTTGGTGCAGTTACCGTGTGATACAGTCCTTCTATCATGAGTCCCGACTAAACGGAGATCATGGAACAACTCGTCAAACCCCATCATCTGTCATATGTCAAATTTATTAGACTCAAGTTTCTAATATCCGAAACCATTTTCGCTATTTATCATGCCTTGGCTAAGGTCTTCTAAACTCGGTCTCATAAATCACATAGGACTAACGCCCATATCTACCAAGGGAGATAGATTCCATATAGGTGCACACCCTATTCCTACAACGAACCTACTGAAGCCAACATGCATCGCAAGGACCCGAATGGCTAGGGACCAAGTGTATGTACAGTCAAACTACAGTAACCTCATTGTGAATAGCCGAGGCACCGCAGGTCAAAGGACCAGTCACACTACTGCAACATTGAGTAAGTCACTGACGAGTGAGTAGACATCCAAGTGACTTCTCGCATTGGTCACGCTCGGTACCCTTGTTCTCTAACAACCACCTGCACATTCGCTCCAGTGTCTCCACACTGTTGACTCGAGACTCATCTACCCAAAAGGGAAGCGACCTGTGCACCAATCTCATCAGATCAATCACCGTCCCCGCGATGATCCATCGATCGGGAGCATTTAGGAATTAACCATCAATGACACATGTCTTAAATTCTCAACTCTTGAGAATACATGTCATCATCTTATTAATTCCTTGGACGATTCATGGACACATACACAACATGAATGGAAATAAGAACCCATATTTATTCATAATATTTAAAGTCAAATACAAATTTATGTCCTAAAAGGAATACATGTGTCAGCCTGATTGGCTTCTAGGGCATACATCTAACAATCTCCCACTTGCAGTAAAGCCAATTAGCCATATACCTAAGTCCCATCTTCTCAAGGTGGGCTTCAGTCTTCTGCTGGCTAAGCGGTTTAGTCAATGGGTCTGCTACGTTATCCGTGGAGTCTACTCTCTGCACCTCGATGTACTTCTTGTCGAGATAGTCACGTATAATATGAAACTGCCGCTCTATGAGCTTGGACTTCTGATGAGACCTGAGCTCCTTAGCTAGGGCTATGGCGCCATTGTCGTCGCAATAAAGTGGTATGGCATCTGATGGCATCACACCTAGTTCCGCGACAAACTTCTTAAACCAGGAGGCTTCCTTTGCAGCTTCAGATGCGGCGATATATTCTGCTTCCATGGTAGAATCAGCAATAATTGGTTGTTTGGAACTCTTCCAAACCACCGAGCCACCATTGCACAAGAACACGCATCCTGACGTAGACTTTCTATCGTCAACATCAGACATAAAGTCCGAATCAGTATATCCTTGTATTTTCAACTCTTTTCCTCCAAAGACCAAAAATATATCCTTAGTTCTTATCAAGTACTTAAGTATGTTCTTCACAGCAGTCCAGTGCTCCTCGCCTGGATTAGACTGATATCTGCTTGTGACACTCACAGCAAGCGCGATATCAGGTCGTGTACATAGCATGGCGTACACAAGACTCCCTATAGCTGAGGCATAAGGGATCTTACTCATACGTTGAATCTCTTCGAATGTATTGGGGTACATTTTTTTGGAGAGATAAATCCCATGCCTAAGGGGTAAAAGTTTCCTTTTTGAGTTTTCCATGCCGAACCTTTTCAGCACATCTTCTATGTACATTTTCTGTGAAAGGCCTAGCATCCTCTTAGATCTATCTCTATAGACCTTAATCCCCAAAATATAGGATGCTTTCCCTAAATCTTTCATGGAGAATTCTTTAGACAACCACACTTTAACCGAAGTCAGCATTGGAACATCGTTTCCAATAAGGAGAATGTCGTCCACGTACAATACGAGGAATGTGACAGCACTCCCACTAACCTTCTTATAAACACATGGTTCCTCCTCGTTCTTAATGAAATCAAACGATTTGATCACGTCATTAAAACGAGTATTCCAACTCCGAGATGCTTGCTTAAGTCCATATATGGACCGTTGCAGCTTGCATACCGTATGACGTTCGTCATCGGAAGTGAAACTCAGAGGCTGCTCCATATAAATATCTTCCTCAAGATATACATTTAAGAAGGCAGTTTTCACATCCATTTGCCAGATCTCATAATCATGGTATGCTGCAAGGGCAAGCAATGTTCGAATGGATTTAAACATGGCCACAGGCGAAAAAGTCTCCTGATAGTCAACGCCTTCACGTTGACTATAGCCTTTCGCTACCAGCCTTGCTTTATAGGTCTCCACCTTTCCATCCGAACATATCTTTCTTTTGTAGATCCATTTATATCCAACAGGTACTATACCTTCTGGTGGATCTACCAAAATCCAGATCTCGTTGGAGTACATTGAGTCAATTTCTGACTTCATGGCTTCCAACCATTTCTCAGAATCGATGTCAGACATCGCCTCGTTGTATGTTTTGGGATCATCTCCATGTTCCCTATCTCCCATGAGGAACATTTTCTTTACATCCTCTGTAAGAAACCTAAGTATCTTTTGGTAGGATGGGAGATTCTACTCGACCTACGAGGTGGATGAGGTACTACATGTACTGGCTCAGCTTGAATGGGTTCTATAGGTTTGACGACTCGTTGCTCTTCAGAGACTCTCTCTTCAAACTCAAATTTTTTTTTCCACTAGCCGCTTCTTGAATAAACTATTTTTTCAAAAAAGTAGCATGTCGGCTCACAACTACTTTGTGATCCTCTGGGATATAAAAATAGTAACCCAAAGTTTCTTTAGGATATCCAATAAAACGAGCCCTCTTAGACCTAACCTCTTACTTGTCTGCCTGTAATCGCTTTACATGGACAGGACATCCCCAAATCCTGATATGACCAAGACTTGATTTCTTACCATGCCACATCTCATACGGTGTAGTACGAACGGATTTAGAAGGTACCCTATTTCCCAAGTAAGCTGCAGTAAGCAAAACATGTCCCCAAAGAAATAAAGGAAGATCAGTGAAGCTCATCATGGATCGAACCATATCCAATAAGGTTCGGTTTCTCCGTTCCGACACCCCGTTGAGTTGAGGTGTTTTCGGAGGAGTCCATTGTGAGACTATACCGTTTTGTTTGAGATAGTTTAGAAACTCTCCACTAAGGTATTCTCCTCCTCGATCTGATCGAAGAACCTTGATGGATTTTTCAGTTTGCTTTTCTACTTCATATCTGAATTCTTTAAACTTTTCAAAAGCTTCAGATTTGTGTCTCATAAGATACACATACCCATACCGTGAATAATCATCAGTAAAGGTTATGAAATAGAGATAATCACCCCTGGCTTGTACATCAAATGGGCCACACACATCAGTATGTATCAGGGCAAGTATCTCAGTGGCTCTTTCCCCTTGTCCTACAAAAGGTAATTTGATCATTTTTCCTTGAATACAAGTTTCACAAACTGGATAAGACTCAGAAGTCAATGAGCCAAGAAGCCCATCTTTATCCAATTTATTAATCCTTTCTTCTCCAATATGACCAAGCCTTAGGTGCCACATATACTTTAAGTTCATCTCATCTCTAGGTCTCTTAGACCCAACGGCACTCTCTACTTGCTCAGAAATATTCTCAGATACATCCATATGTAAATGATAAAGACTGTCAATCATAAAACCACGGCCAACAATTTTATTTCTAAAATAAATTGTGTAATAGTCTTTATCAAAATTAATGATATTATCGTCCCGTGCTAAACAAGAAATCAAATTTCTGCTAGCAGTACGTACATAATAACAGTCTTTAACTAACATGTCTGACGGTAGTCGCGAAAGGATAGGTGTTAGTAGCCACAACAGCAACTCTTGCCCTGTTGCCAACCCGTAGGGTCACTTCACCTTCCTAAGCCCTCTATTTTCCCTTAAACTCTACATTGAAGTACACAAACGAGAACTAGAACCAGAGTCTATAACCCAGCTGGAAGTAGAGAAAATCGTAAGGTTAGTTTCTATTACGAGCAGGTCTAACATACCTTATGAATGTGTGTCTTTCTTCTTATTCTTCAGGCTCTCCAGGTAGACGGGACAGTTTCTTTTCCAATGACCATCAACATTGCAGTGGAAATATTTTCCTTTGTCAGTGGTCTTTATCTTAGGAGCTTCCCTCTTGGGCTTGTTCTTCGTCTTTTGTTTCTTCGCAGGTTTCTTCTTCCAATTAGACTTTCTTTTGGAAGAGGAAGTCCGCTCCACAGCGAGAACCGAGCCCTTTGAACTTTTCAAAGTCCCCTCCGTTGTTACCAACATGTTCAATAATTCTATGTTGGTGCAGTCAATTTTATTCATATGGTAGTTTACAATAAACTGTCCATATGATATAGGCAGGGATTGCCGGATCAGATCAACTTGCAATTCCTTATCTACTTTCAAATCAAGCTTCTCAAGCTCTTCGAGATCTTTTGATCAATGTCAAACAATGATCATGAACAGACTGCCCTTTCGTCAGCTATTGGACGATTTGGTAACGTGAGGATTTTCTGGTCGAGAACATTACTGAGCTTTTCGGAACTCAAAACTATTTTTAAGTTTCTTAGCCAGTCTTTATAATTTGTTTCGATTAAGGAGTTTGTGTCGAGAATATGAGAGAGACGATTGGAAGCAGACATTTGCTTTGCAGAGAGTAAAGATTCAAATTAGATATTTGTATTCGTTTTGAAAATTTTGTTTTAGGGATTTTAAAAATAAATTTTAGCCTCCCACTATTTTCTCGAGTCTCTTACACTCCTCGGGTAGAGAAACGAAAATCCAACGCGACAAAGGTTTCAAGTGGGTACTGCGGTCCCACCAGTTTAACATACCACCTCACCTGACAGATATTGGTGATACATAAACCGATGAGTGGACAACTCTTGTCCAATGCTTCTCAAGCAAATTGCAATGATCAGTCTCTAAGTCTTGTAGGCCTCACCTGACAGATATTGGCCTCATTTCTTAGTTAAGTCAGACCCACCGTTCAAATGCGTAAACGAAGCCGTCATTGGGTCCCTCACCTGACAGATATTGGGCCCAACCCCATCTTTACTCCGCAGTATCTCATGCTAATAGAGTGGTTGCGCCTTTCCGATGCAACTGACCACTGTAACCAGCCGTGCCAATCAACACCAGAAAAACGCCCGCACTTCTACAACGGCGGAAGACCGCTCGACTTAATATTTATGAGGAGATTAAAATTTAGGTCTCATATTTTATTTTTATTTATTTACATCTAATGCAAATAAAATAATCTGCGTATAAAAATATAATGTAACTGGTGATGATCATGGATCTAAAAGTGGATTCGGGCTCGAGCCACTGAGCCGGAATCAGGGTCTTAGGGTCATAAATTACAAGCACATACACGTCATTGGTTTGATCGTCTTCAACTACTTGATCCGATCCGGAGCTACAACTTGATCCGATCCCTATCAACATCTTGATCCGACCGCCATCAAGTGATCATCTCGATCTGGTCTTTGTGTGCTTCTCTGCTTGCAATCGATTAACCAATGACGTGCAACCATACAACATACAACCCAACAATAATGATAAAATAAAATTAATTACATTTGATAACTTTTATCTCTAATCTATTGAGACACGCAGGTCTCCAAATAAATCGGCTTGTGCACGCAAGCACCCAAAAAGCCATCTCTAATATAGAGTCCTTAATTTAAACAAATTTAAAATTACAGGATTTCGCATACATATCATACATCACATGTCGAAATAAAATAAATAGGTCGCTATCCATGATCAACACCGATATGTATCTCATACATCGCATGCACAATAATTAATTTTGGATATTCTAATTAACCGTTTGCCAATGATTCGAAAAATAACAATGATCAAATCACTGAAATCAACCAATCTTATTGATTGTTTATTATTTTGAGCAAAAATTTAATCTGCATACATAACAACTTGATCTCATCAAGATCTAAATTTGATCTCATCAAATTAGTCCTTTTATTTTTAAATTGATCTAATCAAAATAAAAATAAAATTTTTTAAAAAAAATAAAAATTTCATATCTGTACGGACGCTACAGTAGCATCCGTACGGACTGTTACAGTAGCACCCGTACGGATTGCTACAGTACCATTGTTAGAAAATTGTGTACGGTAAAAACGCAGCGGAACATAATCAAACAAATTTGATTTTTAAAAATTTTGAGATCCAATCTCTAAACCACGCAATTAGGATCCCTCATGTTATTTAAGATTAAAACGATATAGGAAGATCTAATCTTCACCTTTGCGCGGGTTGTTCTTCACCGCAATCCGATGATCGTAGAATTAGGTTCTCTTGAAGCCGCACACGCGTCCGGCCTCTATAGGTATCCACACGAGGTTGACGATCCAATCGATGTCCTCACCGGGGTGCTAGCTTCCTTGCAAAGAACGTCTTTCTTGCTAGAAAAAGAAGAGAAAAATTGAGAGAGATGACGGCTAGGGTTTTCTAAAAACTCCCATATATTATATAGAGGGATATAATCCTCTTTTAATAATATAATAACCATTAAGGATAAGAATAAATCTATGTTTAAATTTATCATTTCCTTAATTGGTTAGATCGATCAAATCCTAATTTGATTCGACTTGAACTTTATCCTAATTTGATCGTATCAAATTAATAATGCAATATTTGCACATAAGTCCTCTCATTATTTACTAACTGTTAGTAAGTTCTCTCTTGTAATATTTACACTTTAATACCACTAATTTGTAATAATTACAAATTAGTCCAATTATCAACATATTGATAATTAGGTCCTCTGGCGATTCAAAAATCGCAATCTAGCTATCTGATCAGTCACAACCTCTTATGTGTGTGACCCCATAGGTTCTGTTCTATCTAGTAGTGAGATATATTCTGATCACTATCAATAATATCACTGAAACTCCTTTCAGTGGGTCGGAATAATTCCAACTCAGCCTAATGAGAATTATCGATCATCCAGATAATTCTCATGAGTCTCACAATCCACCAGTGACGCCTAGCAGCATGTAGTGACATTCTAGTAGAATGGAATACTGAACCTCTTGGTGCAGTTACCGTGTGATACAGTCCTTCTATCATGAGTCCCGACTAGACGGAGATCATGGAACAACTCGTCAAACCCCATCATCTGTCATATGTCAAATTTATTAGACTCGAGTTTCTAATATCCGAAACCCTTTCCGCTATTTTTCCTGCCTTGGCCAAGGTCTTCTAAACTCGGTCTCATAAATCACATAGGACTAACGCCCCTATCTACCAAGGGAGATAGATTCCATATAGGTGCACACCATATTCCTACAACGAACCTACTGCAGCCAACATGCACCGCAAGGACCCGAATGGCTAGGGACCAAGTGTATGTACAGTCAAACTACAGTAACCTCATTGTGAATAGCCGAGGCACCGCAGGTCAAAGGACCAGTCACACTACTGCAACATTGAGTAAGTCACTGACGAGTGAGTAGACATCCAAGTGACTTCTCGCATTGGTCATGCTCGGTACCCTTGTTCTCTAACAACCACCTGCACATTCGCTCCAGTGTCTCCACACAATTGACTCGAGACTCATCTACCCAAAAGGGAAGCGACCTGTGCACCAATCTCATCGGATCAATCACCGTCCCCGCGATGATCCATCGATCGGGAGCATTTAGGAATTAACCATCACTGACACATGTCTCAAATTCTCAACTCTTGAGAATACATGTCATCATCTTATTAATTCCTTGGACGATTCATGGACACATACACAACATGAATGAAAATAAGAACTCATATTTATTCATAATATTTAAAGTCAAATACAAATTTATGTCCTAAAAGGAATACATGTGTCAGCCTGATTGGCTTCTAGGGCATACATCTAACAGTTGCGGGACGCTCCCTGGTCCCCTCGGGCTCCCTCTTGGCTTTGTGCTTGACAGAGCGACGCACCCCTCTATTGGGTGCTAGTTGCTCTCGCATCTTTTGGGAGTTGACAGTCTCGCCCTCGCTCGGGTCCTCCTCCTCGAGGTCCCCAGCCCTCCCACGCTTCACCTCCTCGTAAAACTGCAGGGTTGCAAAGGTCCGATCCTTCGTCGGTGGGGCTGGACTCTGGTTGCTCCCCTTCGCATATCCTATATCACGGTACTCTCCTTCATATCACGGCACTCTCCTTCACCTTTGGCCTTGCTCTCCTTAGGTGGTTTGCCATAATCACTCTCGATCTACTCGGGTAGTGCCTCCCTCGTCTTGAGGTCCTCGACCTCCTTGACCCGGGCACCGATGTCCTGAAGCAGCACATCTTGCGCATTCCGCTCGTCGTTGCGACGGGCAAGATCCGCCTTGAACTGCTTCAGATGATGGCAGCACTTTAAGTCATAGAAGAGGTTAAGTTTTAATGCTTTAGTCGCAAAGTTTAAGGATTCCTCTTATTCAATTTCCTACTGAATAAAAGAATAGGATTTTTGTCTGACTTTTAGTCATAGCATTCTACGAGATTACATGGCTGCAACAACATCCTTCTCCATCAAGTGAAGCCCCTCATCCAACAAACTCACAATTTGCGCAAATGCAAAGGATCACTCATCCACTCTCGTCGTAACATCCTCCTGCAGCCCCGCACGATACTCCAAGGATGTGGCCTCCTTCTCGAGTGCCTGTGACTCCTTGCTCCTTTCCCACTAGGTCTGCTTCGAAGGCTCAGCAGTTACGTCGATGACAGCAGCATCTGATGACGACATGGTTCCTCTTCGAACCGGCTCTGATACCAACTGTCACGGTCTTAGCATTTTTGCTCGCAAAGCCCGTACGGCGCCGCCTTCCTCCTCGAAGATAGGCAAGCCTAGCTCCCTATTGCTAGCTTGCACCTCTGCATTCTATGACTAAGTATGCAAAAATGAGAAAAGAGAGAGACGCAGAGGTTCCCAAACCTAAGTACTTCACTACTTAGAAAAATAGGATTACAATACACAACTCCTCTTGTGTTTGGCCTTAGCCATCCCCACAATTTATAGGCCTAAAATACAATGAAGCACAGCGTAATAACCTAACCCTCCTAAAAGCATGCTGGTGGATAACTTGGGAGACCAGAAATGATATCATCTTTAGGAAGATCCTACCGGACCCTATGAGAGCAGTTTACTTAATCAAGCAGCTTACGACCATGTGGGGGCAAATTCGCCCAGTCCTACAGCATTAGTATTATTATTATCATTATTATTATTATTATTATTATTATTTTACCACTTTATCGCCTTCTTTGAGGCCTTTTGTTGCCTCACCCCTGTAGCCTAATTCATCGTATCAATGAATGAAAGCGGGTAGCGCGCTGCCTTTTCCTCAAAAAAAAAAAATACAATGAATCTAACCCAACAAAACTCACCCACTAAGCCTACATTAACTCACCCACTAAGCCTATATTAACTCACCCACTATCACATAGTAACGACCCTCATAAATGTAAGGTGATCTGAAGGATTGCCCATGACCCTTGAATTTTCTTTGGCAGTTTTGGAGGCATTGATTGCAGCAGTTACATAACCCTTCATCTCCCATGGAAGGTTGCTGGTTTGGTGCCCCTTTAACTACCCACTTAGCGAAGTTGGGCCAAAGACTTGGCCAAGCTGAAATTTTTCTAAGTCCCTGACACAATGTATCCTTAGCTCGTAAACCAAACTCAATATTTTATGCTAAATATTTTGAAATAATATTTAATTTGACAGCTAAAATATTTAAAATTTTTTGTATAAAGAATCATAAACTTACAAAATCTATTAACTACTTGTCAAATAATTCAAAAGATTACCAGTACAGATAAAACTGTTGTTTGATTCTAAAAATATAGACAAAAAAATTTATAACTTTCGTACGTAAGCTTTTAAATATCATAAAGTATATCTAATGGATTAACTTTTGATCAACAGATATATATTTATCTAGCAAATTGAAACTTTTTTAAATAGTAGTAATTTTTCCTTATGAGTGTGGTGGGATTGAAAATGAATATAGAATAGAATGGAATGAGATTTAACAGTCTACGGATTATATAGTGAATTTAATTTAGAAAATTGCACAAGTTTCCATAAATACGTTTGTAGATCAGTCAACTATTTTGAAATAATTGCTAACTTTTATTTTTTATTAAAACTTCCTAGTTTATAATTTTTTATTTGAATTATTATAGTAAAATTAGTTAAAGATTTGGTTAAATTGAATAAATATATCGACTATTGATTAACTATTTTAATTTTGTTTGCTAAAATTAATTAAAATTCTTAAACTAGATATAACTATTAATGAATTAGCAAAATATCTAAGTTATTTGATTAATGTTACTTAACTTTAAAAATATAAAAGTTAAGAGAGTATTCACACAAAATAATTTAAGGTAATGGGACGATTTCAAATTATCTATAGTTGAGGGGTCTCCATATATTTTTATGGGTGAAGAATGGAAAGAAATTAATCTTTTTATTATGGCAATCGGATGACCTAATTACATACTAAAATATGTATTTTATCCTTGAGATTTTTTTTTTGAGAGAAAGATAGCACGCTACCCGAATAAACTTAACTGGAAATATGAATCAACTAGGATTCGAACTCGGAACCTCAGTTACCAACCACCAAGCCCTTTGCCACTTGCGCTAAGGATGGTCGGTTATCCTTGAGAATTTAATGGTCAGATATGATTATCTTCTTTAAATAATAAAGTATGTAAGCAAATGTCATTTGTTTAACCTTCTCTCCATTACCCAACCTTTACTCCTTGATTTTCCGCCGCCTCCATTTTCTGCTAGATAAAGAGCATAACTGTAAGAACATCAATTCCACAACTACATAACAAATAGTGAAAGAGAAATAATTTGTACATGAACTCTAGTTCATCCGAAAGTCTACTTCAATCTAAACTTCGCATCCTGTGAAACAAAAGGGCCCATCTTAGGACACCTCATCAAGCAAGTAGGAAAGAGAGAGTTGATGATAGTACCTAACTGATAAACATTTGGTTAACGAATTTATCTACAGTTTACTGCGTCGGATCGTTGGCGCTAACCATTAATTCCAAAAGCTCGAGCTATTAGAAATACGCAACCAAATCACTTAAAACGTACAGATACAGCGCTCACGGGTCTCGATTATGACTCGGTCCCATCAGCCTCACGCCACTTCGAACATGACTCGGCCCACCCAGCCTCACGCCATTTCGAACATGACTCGGCCCAACATGACCTCTCGCCACAGGGTAGGATGCTGGCCCATTTAAGCCAACATACTGAGATTTGGATTAATTCTACAGAGACTCTTACTGATGAAGAAAAAAAATAAAAATACAAACCACCAGTTCTCATCATTTGTTTCCAAAAAAGCATGTTCATTTGAGGATGATATATCAACAAGCAAACAAAGAATTGATGAACAAAACGGCTCTACAACAACAAATTTACATACTAAGATTTTAAAGAAAAAAATACGGTGATCGAAGGTTCAGAAAACACCAAGCAAATAAATTGGGTACTTTGAGAAAACTGTGCTATGTGAATTTCTCTTTTCTGGCAGAGATGCATCATAATAACTACAGGCCCATCTCTCTCTCTCGTATAATCCTCTCAAGCTGAATGTATAGATCATGCTGCTCTTCTATAGAAAAGTTGCTTAAGATCTGCAAATAGGAGGAAGAAATAAGACTACACTTATAGAAAATAGAGGGAGAAATAGGGTCTGTTTGGTTTAGATTCTGGAGAAGTAATTTCTGCAGAATTGATTTTGGTTAAAAGCTGTAGAGTGTTTTTCTGAGTTTAGATAAAATTTAAAATTTAACACTTGAAAATTTGAAATTTAAAAATTTGAATATTAAAAATTTAAAACTAACAATTAAAATTTAAAATTTAAAAATTTTAAATTTTAAATTTTTAGATTTAAAATTTGTAATTTGAAAATCAAAACTTATAATTTTAACTTTTAAATTTAAAATTTTTAAATTTTAAATTCTAAAATTTTATCTTAAATTTTACATTTGAAATTTGAAATTTTGAAATTTAAAATTTAAAATTTGGGATTTGAAATTTAACTTTTAAATTTAATATCTAATTTAAAATATTAAATTTTAAAATTTGAAATTTAAAAGTTAAAATTTGAAATTTAGCTGCTTCTGATTTTGGGCCTTGAAAATCAAAAAATTGATTCTAAAAATCAGAATGAGATTTTAAAAGTAAGATTGTCAAACGCTCTATTAAGCCGAAAATTATTTTTTGATCCAAACTCACTTTTCAGAAACCAGCCAAACACCCATATAATACTAAAATTAACTGTGGGGAGAAGATGAAAGAGAACAAACACCTGGTCGAGGAACATGTCTACTGAAAAGCTCTGAGACATAATGAAAGATTGGTGATAGATGTAAGCGAAGACTGCCATCAACATCTATCACAAAAAAAAGGACAATCAGAATAATTTTAAGCCGTTGAATTTATGTATGACTAGTAAGTTAACCCGTGCAATGCACGAAATTATCAAAATTAAATTTTAGGGATAACTTCAAATATCGACCATATGGTTTCATGCTTTTTTACTTTAGTACCATGTGGTTTAAAATGTATCACTTTAGTACCATAGTTTGGTTATTCTCTTTTTTGGTTATCTTTTCGTTAATTTTTTCGTTAAATTATACAAAAAAATTTCAAATATCTCACATATGGTTTATCGAATATTCACTTTACTATCATGTAGTTTTAACTTTCTCATTAATTTAACGAAAAAATTAATGAAAAAATAACAAAAAGAGAATAACCAAACCACAGGATACTAAAGTGATACGTTTTAAACCACAGGGCACTAAAGTGAGAAAGCACGAAACTACAGGGGTGGTATTTGAAGTTATTCCTGAATTTTAATTCTAAATTTAAATAAACTTTTAATTTTAAATATCTTTTTATTGTTTTTCAAGTTTGGTAACAGAGACGGCTTTCAAAATATATATTCTAAAATAAAAGTTGATTAGATGCTCTGAAAATTTATGTAAAAAGAAAAAAAATACAAGCGTTGCCATAATTTTGTTAAATAATTCATTTAAATAATACCTTATCAATCTGCCTGAAACTTATCTATATATGATTCATCACTCTCGGAGTATTGAACAGCTTTGTTGAATCTTCTACAACTTTTGCATGAAAATAAATCGTGGTAAAGCACTTCTCTAACTTCGAGGAATACTTTATAGCCATAGCAAGTGAAAATTTTAAGAAACAAAGACTCTTAGTATTCTCTATTAGCAAGTTTTTTAACATTTTCAATGGAAAATCTTAAGTTGTAATGAATAAGAAACAGTAATTAATTTAGGCTACAAAGTGATTGAAATTTGAAAATGGTTAGTATAAATTAGATATTAAAATTAGAATAATAATATAGAAATGTTAGATCGAGATTTTTAGTGATGATTAGATACCCATGCAACCAAATAGGAAATAGGAAAGTAATAAAAATTAGAAAAATGAATGGTAATGGCAATATCAGCCTATGGAAGAAAAAAAAAGAAACTATTTGGTTGGTAATAAAGATTATTAATTAACTTAATTAGCTAATTATATTTAACCTGATATGGAAAGTACAAAGGCCACTTATAAAATTATAACAACAATAACTCCTTAAAAGAAACGTTCATAACAATATCCCACGAAACTAAAAGAAAGAAAATTAAATTATAGGAGGTTAAATTATTTTTAATATTTTACACATAAGTGAAAATATTAAACTTTAAGATTAACATATTTAACTGCCCAAGCAACCTACTATTTTAATATTTTCATTTTTAGTGGCTTAAGCGAGCTACTATTTTAATATTTTCAATTATCTTAATTAACTAAAGATTATAAATGGTTTGATATTTGTAAATGCTTATCATTTATGTCTATAGTTATGATTTTTCATATTTATTTAATTTTTTTGTATTTTATCAAACTTTTAACTTTTTGTTCATCATTATAGATTTATACATAATCTAAACCTGAATATACATTTTTTCAAGTCCTTTCTTATATTTATTTAAAGTTTTTAGTATTTTATAAATTTATTTAGAAGTTTTAATATTTTACCAAATTTTTAAATTCTTGTTCAATCTCAAAAACAAAAAATTCAGTTTTTTTTTTCTATTTACAGAGGATGATTATATATTGGAATATAATAAGCTATAGCATTATTTAGACATTTAGAACTCATAAAAATGCTATATAATCTAAACCTCCTCAACAACAAAAAATTCAGTTTCTAGTATTTTATAAATTTATTTAGAAGTTTTTAATATTTTACCAAATTTTTAAATTCTTATTCAATCTCAAAAAACAAAAAATTCAGTTTTTTTTTCTATTTACAGAGGATGATTATATGTTGGAATATAATAAGCTATAGCATTATTTAAACATTTAGAACTCATAAAAATGCTATATAATCTAAAGTTAAATATCTAATTTCAAAGCCCTTTCTTATGTTTATTTAAAGTTTGTAGTATTTTACCAAATTTTAAACTTCTTATTCAACCTCAACAGCAAAGAAAAATATTAATTTTTTTCCTATTTAAAATAGAATGATTAAAGGTAGGATCACAGTAAGCTATAGTATTATGAAGTATACTAGAACTCGTCACTAAAATGTGCCACTTGGCAGCATATTGGAATTTTGCTTCCAAAATTATATATATATATATATATATATATATATATATATATATATATATATAGAGTCCGGCTATGGTGCTTGTGAAAGTACCAAGTACTTGGTGCTTGTAAGTTTTATGCCGTTAGATTCACCCCTTTGATTAATTCCACCCGTTAGATTATACTATTCAACCAACCACCCACTCAACCCTAGGGGGCCCACATCATCCTAACCGTCCATCTCTTAATCCAAGGGTTAAAAATCTACAAGCACCAATTGCTTGGTGCTTTTAAAAGCATAGGAGCTCAATTCTATATATATATATATATATATATATATATATGTATGTATGTATAGAGTCCGGCCACTATACTATCGATAGTACCAAGCGCTTGGGGCTATCGAGTTTTCCGCCGCCGGTAGATCTACCCCTTTGACCATTTCCACATGTTAAATCATACTATTCAATCAACCATCCATTCAACCCTAGGGGACCACTATTATTCTAAACGGGGACCACTATCATCCTAAGCGCACATTCCTTCATCCAATGGCCGAAAACCTAATAGCATCAAGCGCTTGGTACTATTAATAGTATAGTAGCTAATACTATATATATATATATATATATATATATATGAGATATCAGTACATAGTTGTGGACTAACATCAGATGGAGAGAGAGAGAGAGAGAAAGAGAGAGCAGCTGAAAAAAAGTTTCTGTAGTGTTACACAACATACCTGACAATCCATTCTATCAGTAAGCCCGCCATGTCCAGGAATACTATCACCAAAATCCTACCATCAACAAATTATAAACATTATCAGCTACATTAAGAAAGCCTTATTGTATTTTATACACAGAGGGGGCTACCGGAGAACCTTTATCTTGAAAGCTCTTTTGAAACCGCTAGCAAAGAAACCCCCGAAAGGTGCTATGATTGATGCGAATAGACCAAATGCTACAGCATGCCACTGAACGGGCATTATTGACACTTCTCTCAGTGGAAACTGGAAAATAGAAGAGAATCCCACGTTAATTTACTTTGAAACTTTTCTTACCATTAAAATTTATCTAGTAAGTCCGGTTCAATAAACTGTCAACTGTAAGTTTGAGTGTAAGGGTCCATAGCTATGATACACGATATGCAAGATACATCAACAAAGTTTGAATAGATAAGATGGACTATTTAAATCTTTACTTAGTGTAAAGTGTATTTCATCGACACATTACACATGCCCATACCGGGAGCCATCCTGGAAGAGAATAGTATCTGAGCTTAAACATTGGGCCAGGATCACAAGACAGCCATCCCGTAGATAAATCCTGCAAGAAGATACATCATATTCTCTCAAGTTTGATTACAAATTGGAAATTGGAAGTCCAGTTCAGTTCCTTTGAAAGTACACAATACCTTTCTCGGGCAAGTAAACCACTGAAGACGACCGAAGAAATTTGCTAGCTGGATGAAATAATAACAATGTTATCAAAAGCCACACAATTGAACATTTCCAAAAAAAAACTAGATATAGTATAGATAAGGAAACAATACAACATTACTGAAGACATTATAACTTGCAAGATCTTTAAGCAACAGCAAACAAAATTTTCATTAACTGGGACGAAGTGATCTAACATGCAACTTTCCCAATACTTAGTTACCAATTTCTATCTGTGAACAAATTTCTCTACAAACTAAATTTCATTTCAAATGGTCAGTATTTAAGCTGTATGCTTAGGTTATGAATGGGAATAAGTTGGAAGAAGTGAATCTTGTCTCTCTGTTGATCTTGAGAGATTCAGAAATTTACTAACAATGAATTAAAACCTCTTTATTATTCATGATCGAACAATGTAATTAGTTGACAAAACTTCCAATAATTGAAGTTCTATATGAAAAAGAGAGAAAATGGTCATCCTGCAAACAAGTATAGTAAAAACAAGACTCACCACAAAAGCAGCAAAAATAGTAGCGAAAGATGCGCCAATAAAACCCTCCCAAGTTTTCTTTGGAGATAGTTTGATCAGTGGTGTTCTCCCAAAAAAGAAGCCAAAGAAGTAAGCAGCAACATCATTAATGACGATCAGAGAGGCAGGGAAGAGAAACCTGCATTATACTATAGCATAGTCAGATAAAAGAAAAGGAAGATGTATTTAAACCATTTTGAAGGAATGAAAAACGAGAGAAACTAGAGTAATTTGAAAATTAAGCCCAAACACACACCCATGCCCACAAGCAGCATGACACTTCACGACATCAGTATCAATCTCCAAAAGGGAGTTTAATATATAAGCCTTCGGAGAATATTAGACTACGTGCATAGCAAGTCAAAATCTGTCCCTCATCCTACAACTAGTACCAATAGCAACAGCTCGATTACCCAATTCATCTATTACCCTTCCTGCTATACTACAACAGCAGCAGCAGTTTATCAAATTACTATGAAATTGGTTCCAAAATTAATTAATATTCATAACGAAACCATACAATTGAGATTAAGAATCATATTACCAGAAGATTCCTTCAAAAATATTTGCTACAGTGAAAGAGGACTGCGCAAACACCAAAAGAAGAATCATGTGTGTCCATGCGTACTGGCCAAACTGATACTTGTATCTTCTCCTCTTCAACGTGAGGATGAACCACATAAAACCTAATAAGGATTAAGATAATACATATCAAAAGATAAATTTGATGAGTAACACATTTCGAAAGAATGATTAATCGATTGTTGGTTCTAAGCGCAAAAAGTGATGAAATGAGCGAAGATCATAATATATATCAACAGATCATAACGAAAAAGGCTGTAGAAGTATTGCAGCGAATATAAGTTCTGAGAAATAGCTAACCTGCAAGATATAGAAAGTAGCATATGAACATCTGATATTTGATTAGCCCACTCACAAGACGATATAAAAGTTTATCTGAAGTTACTGTATTAACAAGCTGCTGACTAAGAAATCGTCCATAAGCAAACAACATTGCGGTGAAGAAGAAGTGCCTGCAATAAAAAGTAATTAACAAATTGGGGACATAATAAAATTCCACTTTTCTAGATGGGCAAAATTTATAAACACAAGTTTGACATCATATAAAATTCAAATCACTATCAAACAACCAATTGAGAAGTCTGAATCCTGGCAGCTGCCTATCTTCATGGGCCTTTCTAAGTAGATTGAACAGCTCTCGAGACATGAATATTTGGATACACATAATCATAGCCCAAATGTAGAGATGGCCCATGTAGACAACAAGTGAGAAGGCTGCTAGCATCCATAGAGATGAATGCACACGAATCCGCATAGATTTATACTTGTTTTGATCATTGACCAGAAAATTAGCACCATTTGAATCAACTGGATCTAGAGGTACCTGAGTAACACAAAATAATAACTCTTACAATAGTCCCATCAGGACATAACTCAAATGGAGCTCATAAAGTATATTCAGTTATTAGGGAACTTCCAACTATCACACATAATATAAAGCAAATCTGCTAAGAACCTAAGCATCTAGTGTTTCCATCAAGCTAAATCAATTCCATGAAATAGAATCATTAGTGGCTGAATAGGAAATACCAATCAGAAAGATTGATTTCAAAGTGCTAAGTTGCTACTAGTAGAGTGTAGTAATGCTGCTTTACACAGAATGATGCAATGTTCTTGAAGGACAAGGCATGAACTACAAAGGATGACACAGTACAACACATATTTGGATCAAAATGATGTTCAAAAATTTCTTAACAAGTAAGTTGCTCATATTGTACAGCCTCAGCCTTCTGCAAATGCAATATACTTGGGATGGTCAAGGGAGCATATCAGCACATTTGGCCAGATATGTGGGGCTACATACATTGTTTTCTTCGACAGGGGAAAGAAGACTATTTGTAGAGCTTGTGGCTAGTGGGGGATAATATTACCTCTGTTGAGCGTTTGCGCTGCCGAATCCTTCCAGAAGGACTTGTTTGAAGCGTAATACTTTGGTCCTTTTGCATGATTTCTACCAAAATTAATAGGTCATCCGAACTTGAACTATAGCAAACAAAGAATGAACTCAAGTTAATTTATTAGTAAGCCTGAAAAGGTCCAAATGTGTTTATTTAAAGTAAATATAGAATGGAGTTCTAGTAAGTAGCAGACAAGTTAGGACATGCTAAACAGCTTAAGCCAGACGAATGGTTCAATCAACATATCAAACCCTGCTTCCAAGTATCTCTAACAAAAACAAATTCCCTCCTTGAATTACTTCTGGATCAATCGTTTACCTAGTATAAGTTGTAGTATTTCACTAGCTGATGATCAATGAGATTGAACTCCAATGTCACAACTAATCGAAAGAAACATTAGAGCATAAGACTCTATCATTCTTTCCAATTTTAACCAAATCAATGTAAATGTCATAACTCTCAACACCGTAATAATTAAACCAAAGTGCTCAAATCCATATCCTAATCTTCGAACTTGTCTCATCTAGACGTTCCGTACCAATATAAGAGATTGCTACGAAGAGAGCTAGATTTTTAACAAATTTTAACCAAATAACACAGAGATCCAATGTTGATGCATTAAGCAACTAAGAACTAATCGAAAGAAACATTATAGCATAAGACTATCATTCTTTTCAATTTTAATCAGAACAATGTAAATGTCATAACTCTGAACACCGTAATAATTAAACCAAAGTGCTCAAATCCATATCCTAATCTTTGAACTTGTCCTCACTAGACATTCCGTACCAATATAAGAGATTGCTACGAAGAGAGCTAGATTTTTAACAAATTTTAACCAAATAACAAAGAGATCCAATGTTGACGCATTAAGCAAATCAGAACTAATCGAAAGAAACATTATAGCATAAGACTATCATTATTTTCAATTTTAATCAGAACAATGTAAATGTCATAACTCTCAACACCGTAATAATTAAACCAAAGTGCTCAAATCCATATCCTAATCTTCGAACTTGTCCTCACTAGACATTCCGCATCAATACAAGAGATTGCTACAAAGAGAGCTAGATTTTTAACAAATTTTAACCAAATAACACAGAGATCCAATGTTGATGCATTAAGAAACTCAGAATCACAAGATATAGTTACTAAATTAGACGAATCGTTCCCCCAACTAGGTTCAGTAGCAGAATACACAGACGCGAGAGAGAGAGAGAGAGAGAGAGAGAGAGAGAGAGAGAGAGAGAGAGAGAGAGAGAGAGAGAGAGAGAGAGAGAGAGAGATCTACCTCGATAAGTGGCGAATCGCACGGCGATGGAGAGGGCGTGGATCCAATCGGGGTGGAAACCCTAGAAATAGAGCAGTGAGAGGGGAGGAGGAGGAGAGAGAGAGAGAGAGAGAGAGAGAGATCGAAGATGGTTGAGGAAGGAGACGGGGGAGTTCGTTAATTCATTGGAGGAGGAGCATCGTTGTCCACATACTACTTTAACCGTAAGAAAAAGACGTAACGGCTCGAGTGGTCTACTGCTGACGTGGTGAACCATGTTCATTCTCTTTTGAATGGTTGGATATTTTACGAATATGCTACTTCTGAATATGCGTTAAATTTTGGCTAATAGGCCAAAAACAACTGGGCCGGGCTTAGTGTGTTATGTTTTAACTACCTGAACCTTCTTACTACTAGCTTGAAATTTGAAAACAAAACAAAACAAATATATTTTGCCGTATTTTTTGATTTTTTATATTTTTAGAATATATTTCTGTCGGATCGTTGGCGCTTAATCCCAAAAGCTCAAGCTGTTAGATATACACAACCAATTCACTTAAAGCGTACAGATACAGCGCCGACGGATCTCGATTGTGACTCCGCCCAACCAGCATCACGCCACTTCGCACATGACTCGGCCCACCCTGGCCTCCCGCCATTTCGAACGTGACTCGGCCCAACCTGGCCTCCCCCCACAGGGCAGGATGCTGGCCCATTTAAGCCACCAATTTCGTTCTACCTTTGGCACCGAGATTTCCAATTATTTTGGCTTCGAGTGTAAATGAAGATGTCCAAATCGACCTCAAAGCTAAGATTTCATCTTAGCTTTTTGGTTATAAACGAACTATGTTGGTTGGGATAGGGATGTCAATAGGTATGGGTACCCGAAAAATTATCCGAACCCGAATCCGAACGGGTCGGGTTTATCCGAACTAAATAGATATGGATTCGGGTATGGGTATAGAAATTAAAAATCCGACGGGTATGGGTACGGGTATGAATTTGTATGTACCCGACCCGAACCCGAACCCGAACCCAAACCCGAACCCGAACCCGAATAAATTATATATATTTTATTTATTTATTTATTTAATATATAAAATACATAATGATTTCTATCCATTAGATTTTCATCCAATGGTACACTCAAAGGCTCAAAAGTTTTAATTTTACTACAATATATTTTTAAATATAGTACTTCGGGTTTGGGTTTCGGGTTCGGGTTCGGGTTCGGGTTCGGGTTCGGGTTTCGGGTATTTGGTCGGGTCGGGTATGGGTATGAATTTTTAAAACCCGTCGGATTCGGGTCCGGGTTCGGGTTCAAATTTGGGGTCAGGTTCGGGTTCGGGTTTTTTAAAACCCGACCCAAACCCGACCCATTGACATCCCTAGTTGGGGAACTTGGGTTGCACACCCTAACAACCACTAATTAGCTTAGCAATTACTTGCTCGAGTACCATATTAAAGGTCAAAAGTTCGATTTTGCCTATTAAAAAAAATATATATAATGTTTGAGTTGAGGTTGTAAATAGCTGGGCATCTTGCTGTTCTATTTGTTTCTTTCAACTTCACTGAATCATTGATTGTAACTAAGACAAATGAGATTGCTTGGTAGAAATTTTTAAGTCTTCTGTAAATAAGTTTTAATCATGAAATAATTCATTCATTCTGAAGGTATATACGTGAACTAAGTTTGTACACAGAAAGAGAAAAAAGGACCAAAGGCATCCTAGTAACCTTTTGAATACCAAAGTACATAAATTATAAGTAACAATTGTTGAAAATTTTGAATCTTCTAAAAAGTAGGGCTGGCAAATGAGCGAGCCGGCTCGTGTTCGGCTCGAAATTCAGCTCGCTCGAGCTCGGCTCGAAATTAAATGAGCCGAGCTTGAACAGAAAAAAAAAGCTCGAAATTTATTTCAAGTCGAGCTTGAGTATTACCGGGCTCGCTCGAATTAGGCTCGAAAAGCTCGAAAATATATATATATAATTGGGCTAAAATACTATTGATGATATTTGAGCTCTTTTACTATCGAGTTTTTAATCCTTGAATGAAAAATTGTATAGTTAGAATGATAATGGTTCCCTAAGATTTAGTGGTAGTCCCCCTAAGGTTGAGTAAGTGGTTTATTGAATAGTATGATCTAAAGGGTAGAATTGATTAAAGTGTAGATCTAACGGCTAAAAAATCGATAGCAAAAAAGTCCAAATAATATTAATAGTATTCCAGCTCAACTCATATATATATATAGTATAACTACTATACTTTCGAAAGTATAAATGACTTGATGCTTCTGACTTTTTAACCCTTAGATCCAGAACTGTACGGTTGGGATGATAGTGGCTCCCTAGGGCTTCGTTTGGTTCGGGGTTAAGTAAGAATTGGTTATTCCAGGGATAGGGTTAAGTTCAGGGTTAAGCCTGGAATAGACCAATTTTGCGTTTGGATGAAAATTGAGTTGTTCCCGGGATTAAGAAAAATAGTGTTTTGATAGATTAGATGGAATAAGAAGAATAGTGGATAATTATAAATAGAAAATAATGATTTGACCCTAATTATTATATTTGAATTTAAATTTTTTATTTTATATTTAAAATTTTAAATTTAAATAGATAACTTTTATAAAATTAAAAATTTAAAATTTAAAATTTAAAATATTAATTTTAAAATTAATATTTTAAAATATTAATTTTAAGATTACAAATTATAAATTTTAAAAATTTAAAAATTAAAATTAAAATTTTAAATTTATATTAAAAATTAAATTGGGGTGGGATTAACTTTAATCCCACCCCAATTCTGGGGGGGGGTGGGGTTAACAAACCCCACCCTATCCTGGAATAACCCCAAGGGGTGGGGTTAACAAACCCCACCATCATTTTTCTTGTTTGGGGATAAAGAGGAGGTTAACCCTCTTAACCCTCCTTTAACCCCGAACCAAACACTACCCTAAAATTTAGTGGTATCTCTAGGAAAACAATATTAATCAAAGGATTAGAAATGATCAAAGGGATAGATCTAAGAGTTAAAATCTTGAAAGCACCAATTCTTTTATGCTTCCGGAAGTACCATAGTTAGACTATGTATATATATATATATATATATATATTAAAATATCGATAGCTATGCGTCTCACCACCTTTGCTGATAATAGCTAAATAACCAAATTCCTAATTAAAGGAGTCCTTCTCTGTATATATCCTCTACTTAATGTTACAATTTGTTGTACTTTTTGGTATTCTTTTCTTTTTAAAGAGGCCTGTAGGCTACGCCTAAACTCCCAGGCCATGAATGCTGATGGAAGAATTTAGTCAAAATAATTATACTGATTAAGTTGATAATGCAGGGACTTACACAACCCAATCACATGCATGGTACATATTCTTTAGTCAACAAATCTTTCATCAAATTGCACTCTATCACTTCCAACACACAGTAATTAGTAAACAAGTTGTTCTATAACTAATAACTCATTGTTTCTCCCTGTAGTGTTGCCTATACAATCAATCAATATACTAAATTCTTAGTCCGTATATCGCTTCCTACGTTACCAAAAGAACTCTCTAATTCAATCACATAAACAAACATAACATAATCTACAGATAATAAGTTAATTAAAGTTTGGCTAAATTAGAGAAATTTTTTCTGTAAATACCGCTTTTTTATTTTTCCTCCCTAACTTTCAAAAATCAATATTTTGTCCCCTTAAAATTTTAAAAATATTTTTAGGAGGGTACGACGTTAATGGAGAGGGCAAAATGATCAAATTACCCTTACTTCTTCTGTAAGAAAAAAATAATTTTTTAATATATTTCTGTTATTTTGAAGGGTACTTTCGGTATAAATTATAAGAAATTGACGGAATAGTGATGGAACCCTGACAGAAGGGTGCTAAATGCAACAACTTGAAATATTGAGGGGGTAAAATATAAATTTTTAAAAATTAAAAATAAAAAATAAAAAAAAGATATTTATAAGAGAATTTTCTATAATTTAGCCTTAAACTTCTCATGCAAAGTGCTTAACTATATATAATAGCATGATCTCTATTCATCTTATAAGCATCACAACTTTCATATACTTAACTGTTCAATAAGAATGGCTACTACGTAGATGTCTCTACAAGTTGTTTCACCCTTTGTTTCTTCTTCTACTACTGCTCCTCCCAGCACCATCGGTTGCACAGGGCTTAAAATTGGCTTCTACGTACCAGTACTGATGCCTGAAAGCAGAAGTCATTATTAGATATGAGATAACTTATAGGGCGCGTTTGGTTCGCACTATGAAAGATTACTAGGAATAAAAAGATACCCAAGAATCTTATTCCTACCCATCTTATTACTAAGAATGTGATATTCCGATGTTTGGTTCACACGATCATATTATTAAGTCATATTATTTATGATTACGAAAAATATATAATTAATGCATTTGTTTTCTTAATTAGTTTCAAATATTATAAAAAATTTAACATCTTTTTTAAAAAGAGAGAGAGAAAATAGGTTAGAGAGAGAGAGAAAGAATAATTAAAGAAATAGAGAGAGAGGGAGATAGAGTCAAGGTTAGATGGAGCAAGAGAGTTGATTAAGATTTTAGAAAAAAAAAAGGGAGAGAGAAAGCCTAGCTTAGAGAGAGAAAAAAAAGTTAAAGTTTAGAAAAAGAAAGATAAGTTTAGAGAGAAATATGAGTTTAAGAGAGTAAAAAAATTAATACCAACTAGCCGGCGGATGAGAAGAGAGAAAAAGATTAGACATATTATGATTATTCCATCTATTAATATAAGGATACCCACCCTCCCTCAAGGGAATGAGATTAGTACTTTGGGGGGAATCTCATTCCCAAGTGAATCCAACATTACCAACTAGATTACTTAGTCCGTTTAACCAAATACCGTTATATTTTTTTATTCCTATTAGATTACTAGGAATCTTAAAAAGATAGCGCGAACCAAACGCACCCATAAGGTTATCTCGCTTGCACCGAGCCTCGCCAGCCCACTTCTCCGAATGCACTTCCATGATTGCTTTGCGAATGTATGTATCCTAGGCTGGCAGAAAGGGGAATTTAATGCATATACCTGTATAAGATCTGGATTTCATATATGCCCGTAATTGTAAGTTAGGGATGTTGGAAAAATGTGTATCTTTCTAAATCTTTTAGTAAAACTTTAAACTAAATAATTTTGATT
The DNA here is from genome assembly GCA_016920855.1 of Puya raimondii. Classification (NCBI taxonomy): domain Eukaryota; kingdom Viridiplantae; phylum Streptophyta; class Magnoliopsida; order Poales; family Bromeliaceae; genus Puya; species Puya raimondii. Next base: position 128,698,422 of record JABWPP010000050.1, read on the forward strand.
TAAAATAATTTAAAATATCATTTTGAATAAATTTAACTGAAAACAATTTAATTTTCGTTTTGAAAATCGCAGTCAATAATGAACAAATAAATATAAGGAAAAGAGAATAGATGAGGCCTGTGAGTCGAGGCGTGCGAATGCACTGTCCTAGAAGCGAGATTGCCCCTCCACGTGCGAGGCTTCCGGCAATCACTCCTAGCGATACAACGATCACTGTCCACCCAGTCAGCACGTCTCCAAGGTGGCGCAAAACGAACCCAACAGACTTTAGGAGATCCAGCAAAAGGAAATTTCGATGTAAAAAATAAGTAGTTGAAATTCAGTGGAGAAGAGAGGAAGAATAAGATCTTGCTCTTTACACTCGTATACAAGCAAGGTCCAACGGGTCCAAGGTAAGGGATTTCATCCCTTCCCGAGACAAGATAAAAAATAAATAAAAATAAAAATGAACCAGGTTCACGCGCGCCGCCGTCGGCCCGGCCCGGCTCGTGCTCGTACGTCCGTGCGTGTGTTTAGTCGAGAGATATAAACTCTTATTTTCGCCCAAGCAAACAGCTTGAGAAAGAGGGAGTATATAAAGTGCATCAACATCCCTTTGATTTTTGATGTGGGACTAAACTACACATGAGGAAACTTGGGCACGGTGTCACGGCCTTAGCGTTTTTGTTCACAAAGCCCGTGCGGCGCCCACCTTTCTCTGCAAAGATGGACAAGCCTTTATCCCTGTTGCTAGCCCGGACCTTCGTGTCCTACGACTAAGTATTTGCAAAGGAAATAAAAGAGAGAGATAGAGGTTAACCCAAAAAAACTAAGTACTCTCAATTACTTAGAAAAGAGGATTACAACACATACACACTCTCTTGTGTACATTGGCCTTGGCCACACACCCACTATTTATAGGCTAATAGATACAATGAACCTAGCCACCATAACTCACCCACTAACTCACCCATTAACTACACTTAATGAGCCATCATCAATGCCAAGCCCAAAAGTCTCTCCACCTCTTGGCAGTTTTTTTTCTAAGGGATAATGAGGCTTTATGGCAGCGGTTACACAACTCTTCATTCACCCAAAGCGGGCTGGATTCAGGTCTCACCGTCAACCCGTTTCGACCCGTTTTCAGCTTGCGGAGTTGGGCCAGGGACCGGGCTGCGCAGAATTTTTCTAAGTCCCTGACACTCTCCCCCACCTAATGCGCAGGCGTCCTCGTCGCGCGCTGCGTCTTGAACTCGTCGATGAGTGCTTGGTATTGCCAAAGTGTGTCCGCCTTCTCCCAACTAGCCTCGCCGTAGGGGAGATTCTTCCACTTCACCAAGTACTCAGGACTCGGCGGAACTCCACGTCGCCGAATCAGCCGAGTGTCCAGGATGGACTCAGCTTGTTTGTCGAACGAAGTGACCATAGTCGCAGGCGCTCGCTGCGACACATCGCGGCTCGGATCCTCCGCATCTTCGTGGTACAGTTTCAGCCTGCTAACATGGAAGACGGGGTGGATTTTGAGGTTTGCGGGCAGCTGCAGCTTGTAGGCGCCTTTGCCCACTCGTTTGACGACGGTAAATGGGCCTTCGTACTTGCGCAGCAGTCCCTTGTGCACCTTACGCAGGACCTTGAACTGCTGCAGCTGAAACTTGACCATCACGCGGTCTCCCTCGGCGAACTCCCGAGGTTGACGCTTTTCGTCAGCCCACTTCTTCATTCGTCGAGCAGCTTTCTCCAAGTTTGCCCTCGCAATTTCACCTTTTTTCTGCAAGTTAGAGGTAAATTGAAGAGCAACAGGGCTGCGAAACTGCTCTCCTGCAGCAGCCGTGTGAGGGGCGAACGGCTGTCACCCGATGGCTAACTCGAATGGGCTGCAGCCTGTAGACTCGCTGCGCCGCAAGTTGTAGGAAAACTGGGCGACATCCAGGTGATGCACCCAATCCTTCTGGTTGGCACTCACATAGTGCCGCAGGTACTCCTCCAACAGAGCGTTCACCCGCTCCGTTTGCCCGTCCGTCTGCGGGTGAAAACTGGTGGAGAAGAGCAACTCGGACCCCAAGATTTTGAACACCTCGGTCCAAAACTTGCCAGTAAACCTGGGGTCGCGGTCACTCACGATGCTCGCGGGGATCCCCCAAAGCTTGACGATGTGGCTGACGAAGAGGCGTGCCGCTTCTTCAGCCGTGCAATCGGTCGGTGCAACGATGAAGGTCCCGTACTTGGAAAAACGATCAAACACCACCAGAATGGACCCAAGCTCCCCCACCTTTGGCAAGGCGGAGATGAAATCCATCGAGAGGCTCTCCCACGGACGGCTAGGCATAGGCAAAGGCTCGAGGAGTCCGCCAGGTCGCTGGTGCTCAACTTTATCTTGTTGACACACCAAGCAGGTTCGCACGTAGGCCTCAACGTCTTCGTGCATCCGCGGCCAAAAGCAGGCGGCTTCGAGCAACGCCAGGGTCCGCTTCTGACCCGGGTGGCCCGCCCACTTAGAGTCATGACACTCCTTGATGAGCTCGCGGCGAAGGTTGCCCCACTTGGGCACGTACACCCGTCGCCCCTTGGTGAGGAGCAACCCGTCGCTTAGCCAAAACCTTCGCGTTTTGCCCTCCTTGACGAGCTGCACCAGATTTTGAGCGATAGGGTCCTCATCGGTTCCTGAACGAAGTCGATCGCGGAGCGTCCCGCGAAGCTGCCACACGACCGCCAGTTCAGCCTTGCGGCTAAGTGCATCGGCCACGCGGTTTTCCTTCCCGGGTTTGTATTGCATCTCCATGTCGAACTCTGCCAGAAAATCCTGCCATCTCGCCTGCTTAGGCGACAGCTTCTTCTGCGATTGGAAGTAGCTCGTGGCGACGTTGTCAGTGCGCACCACGAACTTGCTTCCAAGCAGATAGTGCCGCCAGGTTCGCAAGCAATGCACCACAGCGGTCATTTCCTTCTCCTTAACGGTGTAACGCCGCTCGGTGTCGTTGAGCTTGCGGCTTTCATAGGCGACGGGGTGTCCATCCTGCACGAGAACACCGCCAATGGCAAAGTCGGAGACATCAGTGTGTACCTCAAAGGTGCACTACAATCGGGTAGTCGCAGCACTGGATCCTCCGTCATCGCTCGCTTGAGGTTCTCGAATGCCTCCGCGCATTGAGAGGTCCAAACCCACGAGTGGTTCTTCTTCAGCAGATCCATCAGCGGGGCTGCTCTCGCATAGTAGCCCGCAATGAATCGGCGGTAGTAGTTGACGAGCCCAAGGAAAGACCGCAACTCGGTCACCGTCGTTGGGGTCTCCCATTCGCAGATGGCTCGCACCTTCCGCTGGTCCATGCGAATCAAGCCCTGGCCTATCCAGTGGCCAAGGAAGTGCACTTCTTCCTTCACGAACATGCACTTTTCCCTCTTGACGAACAACTGGTTCTCCCTCAGCACTTGGAAAACGGTTCGCAAGTGCTCGTGTTCCACCATGGTGTTGCTGTATACCACGATGTCGTCGAGGTACACCACCACAAAGCAATCGAGGTAGGGATAGAACAACTTGTTCATGAGCGTGCAGAAGATCGCCGGCGCGTTCGTCAAGCCGAATGGCATGACAAGGAACTCATAGGTCCCGTACCTCGTCACACACGTGGTCTTTTCCTCGTCTCCTTCCGCAATCCGCACTTGATAGTACCCAGAGCGAAGGTCGAGTTTGGTGAAGTACTTCGCTCCGCCCAATTGATCAAAGAGATCTGCAACCAAAGGGATAGGGTACTTGTTTTTTACCGTTACCTTGTTGAGCGCCCTGTAATCTATACAGAGCCGCATGCTTCCGTCGCCCTTCCGCTGGAACAAAACTGGTGCTCCAAAGGGTGCTTTCGACGGTTGAACGAAACCTGCATCGAGGAGCTCCTTCAACTGCTTCTGCAGCTCCTCGAGCTCTGGCGGGGCCATTCTATATGGCGCTTTCGCTGGCGGTTTGGCTCCTGGCTCGAGCTCGATGGCATGATCCACCTCATGCCTGGGTGGAAGTTGCTTAGGCAGCTCCTTGGGCATGACATCCTGGAATTCTGCCAAGACCGCCTCAATCTCCGTCGGAAGGCCTTCCTCCTCGAGGCCCTCATCGCTCACTTCGCGGATGGCCGCAAGGTAAGTCATCTCGCCATGGTTCACACCCTTTCACAACTGCAAGGCAGAGAGGGTCTGGGTGCTTATCATTTTCTCCTGGCTGGCTAGGACCATGCATGGGGCCGCCTCCTCCATGATGCTTAAGGCCCCAAGGTGTGGCATCGGAACCGCCTTCGACGAAGCTAAGAAGTCCATACCTAGTATGACTTGAAAGTCGTCGATGGGTGCGGCGGTGAAATTTGCAGTGCCTCTCCAAGGTCCCACCGCAATGGCCACGTCCTTGGCCACGCCCGCAACAGGTCGTGCCTTAGAATTGACGGTCTTGATCCTGTTTGCGTCCTTCTCAAGGGGAAGGCCAATCCGTTTGGCCTCCACCTCCGCAATAAAGTTGTGCATGGCTCCCGTGTCCACCAGCGCTCGTGTGGCCCTGCCGTTTAGGATCACATCTATGTACAAGAGCTCCTTGTTGAGGGGCTTGCTGCTGCTTGCCAGCCCCTGAACCGCATTGACGAGCCTGAGCGCGCCCATCTTCGTCGGTTCCGTATTTCCCTCGCCTTGCTCGGTTTGGACAGCATTCACTAACCTTTTCTTTGGGCAGTCCCTCGCCCAATGGTTCTCGCCGCAGACGTAGCACGTCAATTTTTTTGGCGGCGGCACAGGACCCTTCTCGCGGCCCCTGCGCTGCTCCTTCTGGTCGCGGCGGTCTCCACCACCCTTAGCCTTGCTCGCTTTGGGTGCCTTGCTGCGAGATGGATCTGCCCGCTCGTACTCAGGCAGTTTCTCCACCAAGGCGATTGCGGAGGCCACGTCCTTGACATCGCGCCCCACAAGCTCCTTGTTAGCCCAAGATTAGAGCCCGTCAAGGAACAGGAATAAGCGATCTTCATCCGCCATGTTGGTGATGGACAGCATCAACTTGGAGTATTTCTTGACATACTCCTTGAGCGTCCCGATTTGTTTGAGCCGTCGTAGTTGCCTCCTCGTAAGGTATTCGACATGCTCAGGGTAGAACTGCGCCTTGAGCTCGCGCACAAAGTCCTCCCACGTCTTCAGGTTGCATTGGCCCTTCTCGGCCTCTGCAGATCGCCGACGCCACCACAGCATTGCGTCGTCAGCAAGGTACATGGACGCGGCCTGGACTTTCTCCTCCTCGTCGTCCAGCCGCAGCGCCTTGATGTAGCGCTCCATGTGCCACAGAAAGTTATCGATCTTCTTTTCGTCACGAGTACCCCTAAAATTTTGAGGCTCAAGGACACGTACCTTTGAAGCAATCTCTCGTTGTGGTCCATGTCCATGCGCCACCGCTTTTTCAAGGATCGCTACTCGCGTTTTGAGATCCTCGATCTCGTCGGTCCGAGGAAGAAGTTCCTCAACCAGCTTCTTCCACTCCTCGTCACGACGAGTGATGTTGCCTTGAAGCTTTTCAAGTTCACCACGAAAGGTCTCCATTGCAGTAGCAATGCTTTCCTCCATGCTGCGGACTTCGTCACTAAACGAGTTAAAAGGATCAGCCATTTCGGTGTACCTTTCACCCATTTTCGATATGACGTCCTCCAACAGCGCAAGGCGGTCCTCCAACGGTGCGGCCTCCCTCGTGAGAGCCCTCGGCTCCCTGCTCTTGCCCCGCTTGGAGGGCTGCCTTGGAGGGTCGCCTCCAACGTCGACAACTCCAGCATCGGACGTTGACATGGTTCCTTCCTCGAACCTGGCTCTGATACCAACTGTCACGGCCTTAGCGTTTTTGTTTGCAAAGCCCGTGCGGCGCCCACCTTTCTTCGCAAAGATGGACAAGCCTTTGTCCCTGTTGCTAGCCCAGACCTTCGTGTCCTACGACTAAGTATTTGCAAAGAAAATAAAAGAGAGAGATAGAGGTTAACCCAAAAAAACTAAGTACTCTCAATTACTTAGAAAAGAGGATTACAACACATGCACACTCTCTTGTGTACATTGGTCTTGGCCACACACCCACTATTTATAGGCTAATAGATACAATGAACCTAGCCACCATAACTCACCCACTAACTCACCTATTAACTACACTTAATGAGCCATCATCAATGCCAAGCCCAAGAGTCTCTCCACCTCTTGGCAGTTTTTTTTCTAAGGGATAATGAGGCTTTATGGCAGCGGTTACACAACTCTTCATTCACCCAAAGCGGGCTGGATTCGGGTCTCACCGTCAACCCGTTTCGACCCGTTTTCAGCTTGCGGAGTTGGGCCAGGGACTGGACTGCTCAGAATTTTTCTAAGTCCCTAGCAATGGGCTCCCAAGCAAGGCCCATTAAGCATTGGGCTGCCCAGGAAGCCCTAAAGCTAAAACTGAAGTTTTAAATCACTTATAAAAATTAATTAAGCCCAACAAGGGAGTCATCAAATTCACGGGGAAAAGTTGATATTGTATTGGATAAAGTTTTATAAGCAGAGGTATTTCAACAGGTATTGGAGTATATGCATAGAAAATAAGATTAAGTGCTTATATATGTATATATATATATATATATATATATATATATATATATATATAGAGAGAGAGAGAGAGAGCTAGGCTCCTGTTCTTTCGAAAGCACGGAGGCCTCTGTGCTTGTAAAATTTCATAATTTTTTTACTTCATTTGCCTAGTGAACGACTAGCCTCAAAATGAACGGTTGAATAAAAATTTCATAAAAAATAGTGATAAAAAGACTTGAATTTCAAATCGGAAGTATTGTTCTCGCTCTCAATGTTACGTAGAATTTTCTATTAAAGTTTTATGTAATTTGGATTCTTCTGCATCGTTGAACTTACAAACGTGCCACATCGGCCGTTAAAATAGTCATTCTTCAGACTCTTTGATCACTTGGTAAAAAATGTCGAAAAATTATAAAATTTGGTTTTTAAATATTTTCAATAGTGTAGATCAAGTCTAACGGAGCCGATCGTCGAGTCGGAAGCACGAAACAACTTGGTAGTACGTAGGGCTGGCAAATGAGCGAGCCGGCTCGTGTTCGGCTCACGTTCGGCTCGATATCCGGCTCGCTCGAGCTCGACTCGAAATTAAATGAGCCGAGCTTGAATAGAAAATAAAACTTGAAATATATTTCAAGCCAAGCTTGAGTATTATTGGGCTCGCTCGAATTAGGCTCGAAAAGCTCGAATATATATATATCATAAAAATATTTATAAATATATATAAATATATAATTATATAATATATATTTTATTTATATATAATAATATATAATATATATTTTAATTATTTATAATAATATATATTATGTATATTAATTATATATATGTATATAGAGTTTAGGTTATTGGGCATATTTGTTGGCCCACAAAACCAAAACATCAAAACCCTACTCTAATTACTCTCTCTCCCCTTCTCTTTCACTTGCTCGCAGTTAGGAATGTCAATGGATATGGATACCCGAAATTTTATCCGAACCCAAATCCGAACGGAACGGATTTATCCGATGCTAAACGGATATAGTTTCGGATATAGATATTAAAAATAAAAACCCGAAGGACATGGATTCGGTACGGATTTTGACTGTACCCGACCCGAACCCTAACCTAGACCGAACCCGAATTAATTTTACATTATATTCTATATATAGAATTAGGCTACTATACTATCTATAATACCGGAGCTCCGGTACTATAATCTCGTTTTCGATCTTAGGATGTTCAAATCAACGATCCACACCGTTAAATATGATTTAGGATATATAAAGTTCTTAGAAATAAAATTTTAATTTTTTTCGACATCGTTTACTTAATAAGTAAATCATGTCAAAATGAACAATTGAAATCGAACAATCTTTAAAATTTGAGGATAGAACTTTTAAATTCAAGATTAAGGATGTTGATCTTGATTTAGATAGTCTAAAGTATTTTCCATCAAAATTTGAATAAATTTAGATTCTTCTACACCGTTAAACTACAAACTCGGCATACTAGCCATTGAAAATTAATATTTTTGAAATGATTTGATCATAAAGTAAACTATGTCGAAAAAATATAAATTTTATTCCTAAAAACTTTAAATACTCTAGATCAGTTTTAACGGTATGGATCGTTGATTTGAACATTCTAAATTTGAAAACGAGACTATAGTACTGGAGCCCCGGTACTATAGATAGTATAGGAGCTTAGCTCATATATATATATATATATATATATATATGTTTGATGTCATATTTGAATTTGTATTTTAAAAATTTAGATTTAATGTAATATGTTTTGAAATATTTTAAAGAAAAATAATTGTTTCGGGTTCGGGTTCGGGTTCAGGTTCGGGTTTGGGTTCAGTTTTCTGATTTTTGGTCGGCTTCGGGTTTGGATATGGATTTTTAACATCCGTCGGATTCGGGTTCGAGTTTCGGGTTTGATAGTCGGGTTCGGGTTCGGATTTTTAAAAATCCGCCCCTAATCCGACCCGTTGACATCCCTACTTGCGGTGTCGCTTCCCCTAAATTTTTTTTTAATATTATAATACCATATTTCATGCATTTATTTTGTATGTTGAACTATTAAACATATTTTTGTATCAAATTTTAGATAATATTTATAAAAATTAAGCTACAAATTGCATGAAAGAATTTCAAACGGCTCGTTTATGGTTCGAACTCGCTCGACCCGAAGTTAGGCTCGCTTGAGCTCGGTTCGAATTAATTTCAAGCCGAGCTTGAGCCTAAATTTAGGCTCGAAATTAATTTCAAGCCAAGCTTGAGTTGAGATAGGCTCGCTCAAGCTCGGCTCGTTTCGACCCCTAATAGCACGAAGGCCTCCGTGCTACCGATAGTATACCAGCCGGACTATATATATATATATATATATATATATATATATATATATATATATATATATATATATATATATATATATATATATAACTAGGCTACTATACTATTAATAGCACCAAGTCATTTGTGCTATTAAGTTTCTGGCCCTTGGATTAAGGAACGTGCGGTTAGGATGATGGTGGTCCCCTTGGGTTGAGTGGGTGGTTGGTTAAATAGTATGATCTAACGGGTGGAAATGATCAAAGGGGTAAATCTAACGGCAAAAAACTTGGTAGCACCAAGTGCTTGGTGCTTAATAGCATAATAGCCGGACTCTATATATATATACATACATACATATACATATAAAGTCTGGTTTATGTGCTTTTAGAAGCTCGGAGGCCTCCGTACTGTCAAATTATTTTCGATGATGGAACTTTCGAATCGACAATCAGCTCCGTTAAACTTGATTTAGAGTATTTGAAGTACCTAGAAAATAAATTTCACAATTTTTCGATATCATTTACCTAGTGATCGAAAGGACTCAAAATCAATGACTGAAAATAAAAATCTCACATGTGATGATATGACACTAAAATTTTAGATCAAAGACATTGATCTTGTTTTATATAGTATAAAGAATTTTCTATCAAAATTTCACGTGATTTGAATATTTCTACACCGTTAAACTTGCAAACTGCTTACCATGACCATTAAAATTATTGATTTTGAGCCCATTCGATCACTAGGCAAATGATATCGAAAAATCGCGAAATTTGTTCTTTAAATTTTTTAAATACTCTAGATCAAGTCTAACGGAGCCGATCGTTGATTTGAAAGTTCCGAGATTGAAAACAACTTGATAGCACGGAGGCCACCGTGCTTCTAAACGCATACAAGCCTAGCTCTCTCTCTCTCTCTCTCTCTCTCTATATATATATATATATATGAAGCTTCAAACTTTGGATGGTTATGTTCTTAAATATACAACTTCAGGGAATAAAAAAATGTAAATATAAGTATGATTAGTCGATTATAACCTGCTTAGTAATGTAAAAAGAGAGAGAGACTTCACTAATGTTTTTTTTTTTAGAAAAAGGTAGCACGCTACCCGCTTCATTCATTAGAACGATAAACTAAGCTACATAGGTGAGGCATCAAAGGCCTCTAAAGTGACGACGAAAAAAAAAAACAAAAAAAAAATAATAATAATAATAAATAAATAAATAAATTACTAGTGCTCTTTGGCTGAGAGACTTCACTAATGTTGGAGAGTGCAAATTCTGTGCAGGGCTGTGATGGCTCAGCTCAATCCGGCTGAGAAGGACGCGATACCGAATGTGAGCCTCCGAGGGTTCGGCGTGATCGACGGCATAAAGGCCAAGTTGGAGCCTCGCACTGCTTATCATTCTCCGACCATCTCTACGACTTCAGTAGGACCGACACGCCCAACCCGACCCTCGACGAGCATTATTCACTCAAGTTAAAGAACAAGTGCAAGCCCAGCGACACGAAGACTCTTGCGGAGATAGACCCAGGAAGCTTTCGGAACTTTGACAAGGGCTACTACAAGCAAGTCACAGAGAGAAGGGCGCTTTAATTTCACGTCAGATGAAACCCTAATATTGCTAGATCCTTTTAGCATGCACTACATTGAGCGCCAACCATATGGATTGGATTCTACTCTATGATGCAATGCCAGTCCTAGGTTTTTTTTTTTTTTTTTTTTTTTGGGAGAAAAGTAGCATGGTAACATACTATTAATAGTAGAGTAATGCTTCAATACACCGGGTCATTTAAATCTAACCGTTTATTTTTTAAGGGTATGATTGACTTTTAAATATTAGTGACATACTCAACAGGTTACCAATTAAAATCAATTATAAGGACAATGTTGGAAAAAAACATGCTAACAAAGTACCAAATTAATAGTTTCCAATATTTTGTTTCCTTATTTAATTTTTTTTTACTTACCAAATTAGATAGTGGCTAATTTTGTAAGTAACTAATCCCAAATTCGAAATTAAAACTTAACTTGAGTTAAACCTTATACTTATTATAGTATAAATTAAATTTTAAATGGGTAACAAATTTCAAATTCAAATTATTAATTCAATATTAAAGTAACATAAAAGTTCAAAAATATTAATCTATTTTAAATTCGAGTTTAATTTATACTGTACTTATAAACCCAACTTTTATTTTTTATTTAAATAAAAAATTTCTATTTTTGAAAATAAAATTTAAATTATTAATTCAATATTGAAACAGCATTAAATATTAATCAATTTAAATTGTAAATTTGGATCTAATTTAAATCTTGATGGCTCTATTAGCTCTATTGGTTTGATTTTTCAGAATTGAATTATTCTTGTTATATTGGTTAAAATTTTATTAAATTTAATAACTCCAATATTGATTGTGAATTATTCTAATTCAATTTTCTCAAAATTATTAAATTTGATAAAAAGTTTATAAATTCAATCAAATCTCTTTTTTTAACAAAACTATTTTGAAGCATAGCCGAATAAGGGTGAGAGCTGTGGACTAATGCTAGACTAGATATCATAAACGGCCAAAAGTCCAAAATTGCCCTCACAAATATAGCTAAAGTGGATTTCTTAATGACCAAAAGGCCCTCAATAGGGTACCGGTTAATGGGTACCGGGGAAAATATAGCAGGTCAATAGCTTTGCTTTAGTAAATCATAGCCGTTCATTGTAATAAAATTAACGAACAGGATTAAAGTGGTGTATAGTAGAATCTCTCTTAATAGTATTTCAGCAACCCGCTTCGTTTATTTTTCTTAGAAATAAACTTAGCTGCAAATATGAATCAACTAGGATTCGAACTTGGGACCTGGAGTACCAACCACAAAGCCCTTTGCCACTTGCGCTAGGGACAGTCGGTACCAGTCCTAGGTTGTTGTTACAAGATAGAGCTAGTATTAAAAGTTGCCACCCTATATATGTTTGATTCAGTGCGTAATGTATTGAATTGTTTGCACACTATCACGGTATTGTTTATTATCCTCAGAAGCAATATAAGTATGGTATAAATTTGATAACTTAATAAAGATAATAATTCTCACCTAGCTTCTTGGCACAAAGTCACAAACAGTTATTACAGTTGGCAAGAGGGTCAACACTACTTAGCCAATTTTAAGGCTATTAAAGAATACTACAAAGCAAAAAAGAGCCCCACGAGTGCAAGGCACTCTCTGACCCCGTATACAGATACTGTATACATTAAATATTCTTTTAAATGAATTAGGTGTATCTTTCTAGCTAACGGCTCGAGCTTTAGGGATTAATGGTTAGCGCCAACGACATTCGACAAGTGGTATCGGAGCCGGAGGTTACGGGTTCGATTCTCACATGCTGCGAGTTTGTGCAGGTGCTGGGAAGACCCTGTGGCGGGAGGCAAGGTTGGGCCGAATCATGTTCGAAGTGGCGTGAGACTGGTTGGATTGAGTCACAATCGAAAATCGTAGACGCTGTATTTGTACGCTTTAAGGCCATATTTGGTTGGCGGGATAAGCGGGGATAACTTTAGTTATCCCCGCTATTCCGCCAAACGAAACGAATTTTGGCCGGAATATTTTATCCCGGTCAAACTTCGTTATTCTCGGTTATTCCGGAATAGCTGGGATAAACTATTCCATCGTTTTGACGGAATAGCGCTATTCCAAGCTTAATTCTAAATTTAATTAAGATTATAAATTTAGTTAAACATAAATTATATAAACATAATATATTTAATTAATAATAAATTAATAAAATATCCAAGCTAGATTTATAATAAAATATTATTTAACTAATAATTTATATATTAATTTATTTACTAATTAACTAGATAATTAATTAACTATTTAATTTATTACTTTAATAAATATTTAGTTAATTTTTTGAGTAATTAATTTATTATTTTAATTAATTTACTAATTAAATAATTAATTATATTGTTTAATTAATTAATATTTTGAGTAATTTAATTATTTTCTTAATTAATCATCTGACTATTATTAACTAATTTATTTATTAATTTATTATTTTATTAAATTATTTGTAATTAATTAAATTATTAATTACCAATTAATTTATTTATTAATATTAAGGGTTTTTAGCAATATTCATAATTAATTAGTAGATTAAATAAGTTAAATTATTACTTAATTAGTATTTTGTCTTAATTAATTAGATAAAATATTATTATTTAAAATTATAATTATTCTTATCCTCGCAATTCCAATCAAACCATCCAAACACTATTTTCCTTATTCCCGAAAAAAACCTACTTTTCATCCAAACGCAAAATTGATTTAATCCCCGCTTATACCTCAATTTATATTTATCCCTGGAATAGTCACTTTTTGCTTATCCCCGAACCAAATGATACCTAAGTGAATTGGTTGTATCTTTCTAACAGTTTGACCTTTAGGGATTAATGATCAGTGCCAATGATTTGACACGGCCAACATCGGTCCATCCAGTCATTGGTCTTCAAAAGTTGGTTTTGCTCGATACAGCCCCAAACTTTTTTCAGCCCAATTTATATAACACTATGCCTAGAGGTGACAAAATACTGTCCAAACAAATCGACTGATTTGGTCGGACCAGAAAAATAAGCAAAAAGGCCTTGACAAATTATTTGTCCGAATTAAAGTTAGGTTAACAAGGTCTTGACAAATTATTTTGTCCGAATTAAAATTAGGTCCAATGTAGACAAGAAAAATGGGAGAAACAAGGTCAAATACCTGATTTCACACTAATAGTTTATATAATAAAATTAAATTATATTAAATCATTTTTAACTTTTAAATAGTTTATTTTAAAATATATACAACATGTCCATATAATTACGATTTTTAACTTTTGCACAAACACCCCTCAAACACAAGAAATAAGTTTCCAGTCCCTCACAGCAGGAACAATATGCCCAAACACCCTTCCACAAACAATCTCACGCAAAACGGTGCGTGAAACAGGGTCCAGATCGCGAAACAGCAAAATATACAATTCGACCTCTCAGCGAAGAACATGCAATATCTTTTGATCCGTCCGTCGCATGTCGAAACAGATCACGTCATCGCGTTCAGCACTGCCGAGACATCGAATCTACCATTTTGGATCGTCAGAAGCGGACTCCGGATCGCGCCGTTAAGCCGTTCTCTCTCCGCAACCAAAGCAAAACAATAAAAATACACACAATATATACAACTTATATACATATATATATATATATATATATATATATATATATATATATATATATATATATATATATATATATATATATATATATATATATATATATATACACGTATACAGATCAAATACACAGTAACAGGGGAGAGGAACACAGAATTCAAATTTCAAAAACTTCGAATTCTCACAAAAAATCGGATGATTACATAAAAGTTTTGTATTTTTATATGTTCCGAACTCTATATATTCATATTAACCGAACTATTTCCTCTCTTTTTTTCAAATTTCTTGGGTAAACTTCAACTTGACCCCTATGGTTTAACTTATTTTTACTTTATCATTTTGTAATTTAAAAAGTTAATAGTTAAATATTGTATGGTTTTATCTCTATTTTTAACCAACAAATTTACTATCGAATAGGATAGCAAAGTAAATTTTTTTTTATAATCATAAAATAGTTAAGTGTAATTTTTTAAACCATCATATGCTAAAGTGAAATTGAGCTAAATCACAGGATAGGATAGTGTAACTTTTTGAATTACAGAATGATAAAATAGAAATAAGCTAAATCTCAAGGGGAGAAATTAAAGTTTATCCTTATTTTTAAGTTTTTTTTAAGAGTTTTAGTACCTATCTTCTATAATCAATTAATGTATGAAAAAAATAACTTTATTAATGTTATTTACCATTAAAAAATTTAAACTATTCTAAAATAATACAAGTATAGAGAGATTTGGGTATGCAATCAATACATCTATATATAGATGTATCTATTATATAATTTCATCTAATCTTATTTAAATAATTATCTTTATGAATAATTAAATTTTAAAAAAATTATAAATTTTAAAAAAATACATTATTTTAAATCAAAATATTTTTTAAAAATAAAATTTTAAATATTTTTATGGTGCACACGGGTTATTGACTAATATATGCGAGGTCTCTAAGCCACAAATAAAAAAATGAGATAATAATTTTACGTCAAAAATAATATTTCTAAAATTTTTGACTTTTTTGCAAAAAAATTAACTAGTTTTTGAGTTTTTGCAAAAATAGACCACATTTTTTATTTTTACAAATTCGGATCAAAATTTTTAAAAACGGACCAAAATATCCATGCGGATTTTGGGTATTAAAATTAAAACTTTGAGTTTGAGCCGGACTTAAAAATTTAGACTCGAAAAAGTTTTGGGCCTATTTGGACATGTCCAAACCCGACCCCCGACCCGAAAGCCCGATATATTAGTTACCAAAATAAGATATTTAGTTATATATATAATATATTTATCCATATAAGGAATAAATGATATAATATACTATATATAGTATATAGCGTTATTGAGAATATATATTAATATCTATGAGGATATGTTATACATATAACTAAAATATTTAGTTCTCATATGAGGATATATTATAAATAGTATTATTATATACAGTTATACATATTTTATAAGTAAATATATATATATATATATATATATATATATATATATATATATATATATATATATATATATATATATATATTACGTTTTACTATAGACAGTTATTATATACATATAACTTAACATTATATATAATATATATTATTTATTCATATGAGAATATTTTATTTTATTTTATTTTTGTACAATAAAAATTTATATATACTATATGACAAATGGATAAAGTGAGCCTCCGCCCGATGGGTATTGGACATTATACTTGGGCCTGGGCTGGACCTTAATTTTAAAAAAAAAATGGGAAGAAGGCCGACCCAAAGCCCAATATTTTTTTGGCCAGGCTTAGACATAGTATGATCCGACCCAAGCCCGGCTCAGTTCTACCCCAAATAGGCTAACAACCAGTACTCGCTGTTCGTGAGCCAGCTTGTGTTCGGCTCGAAATGAGCTCGAGATCGAATCGCTTGTTTAGTAAACGAGACGAACGCGAGCTGAATTTTTCAGCTCATTTAATAAACGAGCCGAACACGAGTTGGGGTCAGCTTGCTCGTGTTCAGCTCGATAACAGCTCGAATACATATATTTTATATTTATATAATTTATATTATGCAAATACATAAATAATAATGTATATAATATAAATTTTTATTTATTAATTTTTAGCCAAACCTAAATATAAAATCCAACTCAATTATAAAAATGTTCATTTATATATAAAGTTTCAACCATTAGATTAAAGTCTAATGGGTAAGATCTCATAAATTTATTTTTTATATTTATCATTTCTAATCTTTTAACTTGTTGTTCGTGAGCCAGCTCGTGTTCGGGCTCGTTAATAAACGAGACGAACACGAGCTGAAATTTTTGGCTCGATACTTTAACGAGCCAGCTCGCTCGTGTTCGGCTCGTTGACACCCCTAACAGCCAGTGGTAGCCTCGAATATCTGATCTCTATCGCCTCCATACCAATTCCTCTCTCGCGTCCGTATTGTGAACACCTTACGAACGAGAGGAACACGGCGAATTTGATCCATTTGTCATCGTGGCCACTCGGCGATTTGCGGAAGACGAAGGTGGCAGAGGAGGAGGGTGACGATTGCTGGTCAAGAATGCTTTCGAAGCATATATGCAACTAGCGTGACCGATAGCAACGAGATGGTGGCGGTAGTGAGAGGAAAACAATCTGGTCTACAGACGATCTTACACTATTTATTCAAAAGTTACTATTCGAACATATATGCACTATTTAGCAAGAAAGTTACACTATTTTGCAGTTTAATATACGCATCAAATAGTGCAACTTTTTTGCTAAATAATGCAACAATATGTTCGAATAGTATAATTCTTTTAATAAATAGTATAATATTGCGTCGACGTCGGCCAGATTTTTTTTCTTTTACCACCGCCACTGCTTCATCGCCGTTTGCCACCCTTGCAAACCCGCTCCCAAACATACTTGAGGAGAATTCTCGACTAGCGATTATCACTTTCTTTCTTCGCCACCTCTATCTACATCTCCAGCGATGCTCCGAGCAGCGCCATCCTCGTCTTTACCGTCGCGATATTGTCGGAAAACGTTGAGAAATGCCACGTTCACAGCCAGGGCCACGACCACCAGCAAGGCAGCAAGTCAAGTTTTGTCATGGCCCTTTTCCTCATGTGCAAGGAAAAGGAGAAGCGTGATGGCGACGTGAGGACGGCGGAGAAGTGAGTGAAAGTTGGAGGAGAAAGCTAGCAAGGAGAGAGAGAGAATAGAAGTATTTTGATCATTTAAAATAATTTCAAGCTGAATACATAAAAAAATTAACCTATTTCCGCAAAATTGCAAAATCAATAAATTTTTTTATTAAAAAAGCCAAAAATTTTCGAAGTATTTCACGCAATATGAAATTAACCTAACCTCGTAACGAAGGGACAGAGTTTATGGTCTACAGATGACGTGGCGAACCGGGTGCACACTATAATATCACCTGGTCGGGGTTAGTGGAGCAGGGACGGCTCAGATTCAACGTCGAACGACCTCTGTTCTTCCACGTACGTACGAACGAACACGCCTGTACACCTCCTACGACAAAAAGCCGTACGTTCTAGAACAAACACACAACACCTGGTTCACCCAATAAATGACCGACACGTGTCACGTGGGCTATTTGTACGGCAATTTCACCAAGTTCGGTGCAACATCTCGCGTAGCGCATCAAAAGGAGGGAAAATATATTTTTTATTTTTTACTTTTTTTTCTAAATTATTATTATTTTTTGAATATTTGGGTTTTTTTTTTTGCACCCTAAAAGGAAGAGAAACTATTATCAGTAATTAGTATTCTATAATTAAATTTTAATTTTATTTATAATAAATTATAAACTATTATTATTCTTCCTAATTTTGTCAACGTGGCAAGCTTACCTTAACACAATGGCTGTGGGGCCCACCTCCTTTATACTCATCTCCTTTTCTTGAACCTGCTCATTTTTAAAGATCCTTTCTCCTTCCGTCTTTTTGGTAGAAGAGAACTTTATTCTGCATGTTCGGTTTTCGTGCTCATCTCCTAAAAATCGTTTCCTCTTCCATCTCTTTGGTAGAAAATAATTTTATTTCGTCTGTTCGATTTTCGTGCTCTTCTTCTAAACACCCGAAAATTAATTTGAAATTCCACTCCTTTTTTATGTATATGAAATTTTATAAGATATAAAAATTTATAGGTAGTTCAAAAAATCAGCGAGGTAAAAAAAGGATAAGTTTTTGATTTGCCGAGAATTGTCATCTAAAATTTATATCTTATAATATAGAGGTCTTCAAATGATCAGATTAAATATATAAGTTTAAATTTCTCATTTATTTTATATATAATTTTTTATAGAAAATATTTTTTAATTTTTTAAACCTACTTAGATATGGTTCTAGTTCATATGAGAATATTACTAATTTTTTAGAATAATAAAAATTCTCTCTCAAAATATATATTTATAATTAGACTAAATTACAGAAAACTTTCTTATAAATACTTTTTTTTTTTTAGTTTCCCTCCTAACTTTCAAAAATCTACATTTCAACATTTCAAGTTGTTGCATTTAGCCCCCTCAGTCAAGATTCTATCACTATTCCGTTCATTTCTTATAATTTATATCGAAAATGTTCTTTAAAATGACAAAATATATTAAAAAATTATCTTTTCTTATAGAAAAAATAAGAGTAATTTGGTCATTTAGCCATCTCCATTAATGCCGTACCCTCTTAAAATATTTCTAAAATTTTAAGAGAGCAAAATGTAAATTTTTGAAAGTCGAAGGAGGAAAGTGTAAAAAACAGATGTTTAGATAAAAATTTTCTGTAATTTAGCCTTATAATTATCCAAATTTATATCAAAATATTACTAATTTTTGAGAAAAATAAAAATTCTCTCTCAAAATTTAATTCTCCAACAAAACGAAATAGAGACGATGAAACTTTCCACCAAGGTACAGGGATAGGTAAAAATTTATCCCGGGGACTGGTCCATGGCTGATGTGGTGGACCGGGTTCACGTGATAACTTCTTTAAATGGTCGGTGCTAGTGGAGCAGGCGGTTCAGTTTCAAGGCCGTAGGTTCACGAAGGTAGCCAGTCAACATCCTTTAGGGAAGAGGCAAACACGCACCACGAGTTTCATCCCATAAAACGTTGACACGTGTCGAACCCAACCAATATTGCCACGTGTCCGAGTTTCACGGCGCTTGCACCAATTGGGGTGAAAAACCGAGGTTCAGCCATAGAAAAATCACTTTCTCAGAGAAGGACCCTGTTTGGTCTAAATTCTAGAAAAATAATATTTATAGAATTAATTTTGATTAAAAGTTATATACCGTTTATCTGAGCTTAGATAAAAAGTAATTTTTCTAAAGAGATTTTGTAAAGCTATTTGGTAACTATTTTTTAATATTTTCAAATAATAACTTTTTACTAAATTTTATTTAAATTTATTTAAAGTTTGAATTTAAATTTAAGTCTTAACTTTTAAATCTTAAATTTAAAATGGTAAAATTTTAAAATTTAAATTTGTACAAAAATTTAATATAAAGTTGAAATTCAAAAATTAAAATTAAAATTTTTTTTTTTTAAAAATCTAAATTTAAAATTTTGATTTCAAGTTTAAATTAAATATGAAATATGAAATTTTAAAATTTGGAATAAAAAAAATTCAAAATTTAAAATTTGAATATTTAAAATTTAAAACTTAAAATTTAAAACTTACAATTTAAAATTTAAAATTTAAAATTAAAATTAAAATTAAAATTTGAATATAAAATAAAAATTAAAATAAAATTTTAAAATTTGAGTTCAAAATCAAAATCAGATTTCAAGCTTCTGATTTTGGTTTTCGAAAATCAGAAAATTGATCCTAAAAATTAGAATCAAATTTTGAAAACGAGATTGCCAAACGCTCCATTGAGTCGAAAATCACTTTTGAATTCAACTTTTCAATAGCTAGACCAAACACCTACTTCGAGAGGCATCGTAGATACGGAAAAATTTGAAACGGCATCGTAGAAATGGTAATAATAATTTCGTAAAAAAATATGACAAATATTTTATTTATTATTCGGATGAGAGATGTGGCCTAAATTTATCAGATAATATTAAATTATTTTTAAATGATGGTTATAAAGTTAACACTGACAACCAAGAATCCGGTATTGGTAAGAGGTGATAGTCATTATATTATATGATAGTGGCAATTAAAAAAATAAAATAATTTTTTTTTTAATAAGTAGTATAGATATAGATGAGACATAGATATTGAATAATCCTAATAAATATCATCAAGTTTAAATTCTAATTCTAATATAATTTAGTGATTAAATTTTATCCAAATTAATAGACATGATATTCTCCAATAAATATTTTTCTCATCATATTTTTCTTTTTTTGTTTAAAGGATAAAGATTATAGATTTAGCAAATCTATACCTAAATAATGAATAATAATGCTTGTCCCATACCGACCGTCCCTAGTACAAGTGACAAAGGGTTTGATGGTTGGTATCCAAGATCCTGAGTTCGAATACTAGTTGATTCACATTTTCAGCTAAGTTTATTTCTAAAAAAAATAAACGAAGCGGGTAGCATGCTACTTTTCTCTCAAAATAATAATAATAATGCTCGTCTCATAACTTGCAAAACTAATTATTTTTAATTGTGCACCAAAAGAAATAAACGATCTCTCAAAATAATAATAATAATAATAATGCTCGTCTCATAACTCGCAAAACTAATTATTTTTAATTATGCACCTGGTGCACACAATAATTTTTGGAGTTAAAAATCCCAACAGCCCAAAAAGGAAACCCTAAAATAAAAAATAGCCCCACCAATAACTCCTATAACTCCTAATATAGAAAAGTGCTCCCACATAAACTGAATAAGCCCACATACCCCAAAAGAAAATTCTAAAAATAAAAAGAAAAACCCAAAATAAGCTCTCATGCAAATAAATTCTTAAAAAATAAAAATAAAACTTCAAAATAAGTCCTAAAAAAGAACCCAAAAAATAACTAATATAGTAAAAGTGCTCCACCTAAACTGATAAAGTCGGATACTCCAAAAGGAAACCCTAAAATTGAGAAAAATAAAAACCAAAAAAAAAATCCTTAAACTATAGAGTTCTTATTAAGGGGTTCCCAAATAAATTAACTCTTTGGAAAAAAAAAAACCCACCAAAAGTGCGAAAAATTATTGCATGCGCCGAGTGTATAAGAACATTTAATATACCGCCCCTTAGGTTATCCTAACAGAGATTTTTAAATTAAAATCTAATTCGTCAGATATAAACAAAGAATGCCCGTTTCAAATCTTGAATTTTGAAATTACTTGGTCCCTTAATCATAAATTTTTAAATCTTTAAATAATATATATTATATATATTATTATATTAGATTTTAATTTTTAGAAAACTCCCATAAATTAACTCCTTATATGGAAAGGTGCACCCACATAAACCCTTAAAAAAAGAAAACCAAAACCTAAATTAATAGAGTTATTATTATTATTATATATATATAATATAATATAACAGTATAACACCCAAATAAATAAAAGAAAATAAATAAATAAATAAATTATTATACTTTATATATATATATATATATATATATATATATATATATATATATATATATATATATATACAAAGAGAGACACATATTACTACTGGGGATGCATTGGGGGGTTGGCTTTGTTTTTGGGGTGGGGGTGTGTGTGGGGTGTGTGGGGGTGTGTGTGTGTTGGTTTGGGGGGGGGGTGGTTTGTTTAGACGAATGGGGGTTTTGTTGTCTCTGGTTGCTACTAGGGTTTTGGCTCTGTTTAGTTGCATTATTTTTTAAAGTAATTGTCTTTTTCCGTATGGTTTTTCTTAGAATTTATTTTTATGAGGCTTCTCTTTTTTTTTTTTTTTTGGGTTTGTGCTCACTAATTTATGTTTGAATAGTTTATCTTGTTACTCTAAGCTTTGTGTATTAATTCCTGCAATGTAAGGATATTTTGAAGTTCATAGAACTAAAAAGTAGACTTTATGTTTTTTTTTTTGGTTTTTACCTCATCTTTTTTGTTTGTCCATGGCATTTTTTTGGTATGTTTCATTTTTTATTTTATTTTATTTTATTTTTTTGCTGCTTGATATAGTTTCAATGTTTTTGTTTGATATATGATGAAGCGAAAACTTTGTTTCCACATATTCTCGTTGAGGCATCTTAGCTATGACTGTTTGTAAATAGTCGTTGCATTCACTTTTCAGTTAATTTATGGTTATGTGAAAAATTTGTTTCTGCATGTACCATGCTCCGTTTTTTCTCTAGGCCTTTTACTAATGAAAGTTTGTGAAGTGGTGGTTTGATTCATCTCCATGAGTTTTTTCACACAGCTTCTCGAAAAGCCTTAATGGCTTTTTCATGCTGAATCTGCCTTCGGCTTCGTCAAGTCATAGAATCAGAAGCTTCAGGATGGAAGTTTATTTTGGTTTTTCAACATGCCAGAAGCTCTAGACCTTTTTGGTCCGGCAGTAGAGAAGCTAGACTTGAAAAGTGTACATGCTCTTAGCTTGTCTTTTTTGTCGGTTAGTTCCGATTTTCTGAGACAAGTATTGTCATATTGAGTATGATGATGTTCGTTGCATGACGTATACTGATTTTAGTTTGGTAGTTGGTAAGTTGGTTTTAGTGTTTAAATGCGATACAATTTTGTGCTTACATCTAAGTCAAGTAGGAGTGAGCACGATTTTTGTCCATGTTTCTCAATACTATTTGTAGATTCCTATTAGTTAAGTTTATGAAATTTGCTTTCGCATTGGTGCTATTTTGTTTCAAATGACTTTTGTCCATGTAGTTTCCCTTCTCTCCATAGAAAAGGTCACATTCTTCGGTAGTCAATTGCTTCTTCCGTTTTCTATTTCTTTCACTCCTATGTTTTTATTGTGTGATGTTATTATATTAGCTATCGGCATAAACTAACTCTGTTTTTATGATGTTTTTCTCGTATATCTGCATACTTTGATCTGTAATATGGAATTATGTTGTACAAGGTTGAATATACTATATGCATTTTAAGTTGTTTCCATATATTCCCCATTTGTTTAGCATGTGATTTTCTCTTTTCTTATCTTATATGACAGAGAACCTTCATATTTTTAACTTGAAGGAATATATGCAATTATGCGTGGTCATGTTGGTTGTTCTTTTAGCCTTTTATAGTCTGTGTGCTCTGTCTTCTCGATCTGTTCGTTTAAATGCCGTGCGCTTTGCTCTTATTTATTTTTGTAGAATTTGTTAAGGTGCTTTCGCATGCGACATACCTTTCTATGATTTTTTTTTTAATTTTGTTTTTTAATTTTTTATTTTTACTATCTTGATTTATGTTAGTCCCATTCTTTGCTGAGCTTCTTCACTGTTTGTAAGCTTATCAGTTTGTCATCTTTTTATTTGGCAATATCAATTTATTTGGGTGTTATCTGGTGTTTGTGATGTTCGATTTGTTGAGTTTACCTAGTTCCTGCCTCTCAGCTTCACTCTATCTATCAGACTTGGCAGCATGGCTTCACAAAAGGATGAAAGTGGGAAAGAATCGTTACCCCAGCCATCTCCAGTCGTCCCACAACGTTCTCAGAAACCAGAAGCTGCAAAACGCATACCAATGGCTAGACCTGGATTTGGAAAAGACGGACGGCGGATACAGTTGCTCACAAACCACTTCAGCGTCCGATTTAGTGGCAATGATGCTGTCTTCTACCAATATAGTGTACTAAAATTTTTCTGATTCTTTCAAAGGAGAATTGGTTGATTTTACTTGTAATTGCTGATTGTCGTTTCTTATTTTCAGGTTTCGATCAAATCTGAGGATAACCGAGCTGTTGAGGGTAAGGGGTTGGGCAGAAAAATCATTGATAAGCTACACCAGTACTATAGTTCTGAGCTTGCTGGAAAGGAGTTTGTGTATGATGGGGAAAAAACGTTATTCACATTAGGGCCTCTTCCGCAAAACAATTTCGACTTTAAAGTTATCTTGGAGGAATCATCTGCTAGGTATAATCATCCTTTATTCTTGTAACTTTAATCTGTTTTATATGGCTTTTATGTACCGAGCTGTTGAGATATTCGTAGACTACCTTTAGTTATTTTAATCGAGGACTGTTTGTTCTTAAGTCCTTCCTTTTTTCATGTTGGTCTGCTGCACCATGAACAATTTCTACTTTACACGATATACTTTTTGATGTATTTTGGTGTATTTAATGTTCTGCCAGTTGAGATTTATGCTAAAACAGATTTCTTTGGCTCAATAGTAGTGATGCAGTTTTGAAGATTTGGCCAAGATGTATCAGTTTTAATTGAACATTTTGGATTTTTGTTGTTTCAGATGCTTTGACGATTTTGATAGTTTCAACAGTTTTATTCGTATTTTTAACAGTTTGAGTGGTTATATTTTCAGCAGTTTCTTCAGTTACATCTTTACAACTTAACTATAACAGTTTTTTCAACTACAATTGATGGTTTACATGTGTGTATTGACGTATGTATGTATGCATGTATGTATGCAAATTGTTAGAAATGCATATTCTTATTAGTTATTTCATTTTGCTTTTACGCATATTATAATTGATGTCGAGCAGAGGTTATTTGTATTATGTAAGTTCTATCAATGTGTGTTTATGTCCTCTCATGATGGGTTTCAGTCAAGGAAGAAACCTCTTTAGTAATGTTGGTAATGTTGCATACATCAGGCCGCCCACATTGGTGTAAACCTTGTGCAATGAGATCCGCTCGTCTTGATAGATATCAATTTGAAACCGATGATAATTTACTATTAAAGAGTCTAAAGCACCATTTTTTATCTACTGAAATGTTGTGCGGTTTACTTATTCTAGGTTTTTTAATTTTTTAAATTTTAACTGATCATTCAGGACCACTTTTATTATTTAGCGAGAAGCCAAATTATGACCCAAAATTGCTAAAATTGCTGGAATTAACAAAATCGAAGCATATTGAGCCCGAACAATAATGGAAATGAAGCTGACACTAAAAGAACTTTGACAGTAACAATTATAACAGCTATTATATTGTGATCATAAAAATGCAGTTGTGGGACGACAACCCAATTCTTTTAACGTTGAAATGAATGGGCTAGTGGTACTGTTGTTACTACTATATTTATTGCAAGTTCGACCTGGTTGTAAATTGCTTTGATTCAGGAGCAATTAAGTTCTCTTTCTATAGATAAATATATTGTGCTTTCGTCTACACACTTCAGTTCTTATAATACTCAAAAGGCATTTCTGCTTTATATTCGACTGAATTGGTAGCTTTCTTTCAAAAAACTGCATTATCTTGCTAAATACAAGTGGACTTTCTTGTAAGAGTACTGGATGGATTACAACTTGTTGGCATTACAACTTGTTGCATTAATGAAGCTCAGCAATCAATAACAACAGCAAAATTTGCTTTCACAGATAAAGATATTCTGAATTTACGTTTAGTTTCGTTGTTTATCTAATTAAAATTATTTATTTTGTCTTCTTTAGGGGTGCTGGTGGAAGTCCAGGTAATGGGAGCCCAACAGAAGGTGACAGGAAGCGATCAAGACGCTCACAGCTTTCAAAAGAATTTAAAGTAGGAATCAGTTATGCTGCCAAGATTCCGCTGAAGTCCATTACACTTGCACTCAAAGGGACCGAGTCAGAACAAACACAAGAGGCCTTAAGAGTTCTTGATATCATCTTAAGGCAGCAACAAGCAAAAAGGTCTCTCTTGCAATAGATTTAATTCTAAAGTAGCTTTTAATTCCTCTTTGGCCCAGCATCTGGGAAATTTATCCAATTTTATATTAAGAGCAAAGTGTCTCGTACCCAAAATGTCTAGAATTTCTGATTTAACTTTTGATTAGAAATTGACTTCTGAACATCCCTATACATGAAGCCCCTATCTTGAGGTTCTGATTTTAGCTTCAGAAGGAAGCCCTTGGAACTTTTGGAAATTTAATAGAAAAGTTTTAGGGTGATAAACAGTCCTCCCAAAATCTACATAAACTCTAGCTGGGTCATACAGGCGTTTGCTAGTTTCCTGTTTGTACTATTTTGAATTTTCGAAGTGCATTATGGTTGTTAACATTAACCATTCAAATGCAGAGGTTGCCTCCTTGTTCGACAATCTTTCTTTAATGGAGAGCATACAAATTTTGTTGATGTGGGTGGTGGTGTCACTGGATGCCGCGGGTTCCACTCAAGCTTCCACCCTACACTGGGTGGATTATCATTAAACATGGGTATGCTTTCTCTCCAAAGCAGTTCCCTGGATCCTTTTGTTAGTGTTTCCAATTACTTGTATCCAACAATGTTTCTGCGCCTTCTGTAGATGTTTCCACGACAATGATACTGACTCCCGGTCCAGTTGTTGACTTCTTACTGGCTAATCAAAATGTTAAGGATCCGAGACAAATCGACTGGATCAAGGTATGAAAATGAACAGTATGCAGAGTAAAAAATCTTTGACCTCCTTTTAAAAGCTTCTAGTCTAGCAGCAAACAGCAACTCATGTTGATGCTTGATAAACTGTCGTCTGGAACTCTACAGGCTAAGCGCATGTTGAAGAACATGAGAATTAAAACTAGGCACAGAAATATGGAGTTCAAGATCATTGGGATCAGCGAACTGCCATGCCACCAACAAACGTATGTCTTAAATAATGTTTACTCCTATGCATTGGTGTTGCCTCTTCCTATCTTGCTTTTTGTCTTGATGCTTATGATTCTTCTACTTTTTGATTATGCTTCTGCATGTAGCTTCCCACTGAAAATAAAAAATGGTGGTGGAGAAGGTCAGACTGTTGAAGTTACTGTTTTCGATTATTTTAAAACTCGCAAGATTGATCTGTCATGGTCGGCCAACATGCCCTGTCTTGATGTGGGAAAACCAAAACGTCCTAATTATGTCCCTCTTGAGGTTTGGTATTTTAACACATGGTCTCAAATTGCATGATCTAACTTTCATTATTTGACAAATTACAATATGTTTGCAGCTTTGCAATCTGGTGTCGCTGCAGCGATACACCAAAGCGCTTAATTCTCAGCAAAGAGCGTCACTGGTGGAAAAATCAAGGCAGAAGCCACAAGAGAGAATTAGAGTGATCACTGACGTGCGTTCCTAGGCAGCTGTAAATTCTTGTTGCTGGACTGTTTTCTATGTTATGATAAATTATCTAATTATCTAATTATGGCAGGCTGTAAGAAACAATCGGTATGATGATGATCCACTGCTCTCCTCATGTGGTATAAAGATTGAGAAACAACTTCTGAGGTTAGATGGGCGGGTTCTTTTGCCGCCTACGGTAAGAATACAACTCTTTGTTGGATTGTTTTCTTCTTGAGCCTTGTTCTGTTGTTGTCAACGGACACTACAATAATTTCTCAAGAAATAAGAAAAAAAACAGAAAAACTATGATAGTTATGCAATTTTGAATTGACAAAAGGTGGCCTCACTGTTCACTGTTTCTTTGTTCTATTTCAGCTCATAGTAGGTAATAAGGAGGACTGCATACCCCGCAATGGCAGATGGAATTTCAACAACAAGGTTAGGAACTTAATAAGCTTAAGCTGTAATTTCTTTTTTGAAATTGGTCCTTATCCATTTACTAATCTTTTGCAGAAGCTGTGGGCTCCTACTAAGATCGAACGGTGGGCTATTGTAAATTTCTCTGCCCGCTGTGATATGAGTCATCTCTCAAGGGAGCTCATAAATTGTGGAAGAAACAAAGGAATTGTATGTTCTTATATTGGATCGATTTGTTTCCAAGCTTTTCAGGGTTCTAACTTCTAATGTAGCAAATGGCTTGTGCAGCATATTGAGCGTCCATTCACTTTGGTTGATGAGGATCGTCAGTGGCTAAGATCTGGGCCGGTTGTAAGAGTTGAAAAGATGTTTGAAAAGATAAAAGCACAACTGCCAGGACCCCCTCAGTTTCTTCTTTGTGTTCTGCCAGAGAGAAAGAACTCCGATATTTATGGTTAAACATTTAATTTGCTACTTACTATTCACCCATCATGTTTATTCTTTCTTAATTATGATGATAAAGCCTGTTCTACTGCTCTGAAGGTCCGTGGAAGAAGAAAAACCTTCATGAAGTGGGTATAGTTACTCAATGTATTTCTCCAACTAGGATCAACGATCAATATTTGACAAATGTGCTCCTGAAAATTAATTCAAAGGTCCCCGAAACTATATTATCTCCACCTTGATTTTGCTTTTATGTATTACTGCTCCAGTTGCTCTGTTCTGCTTTAAGCACTTGATATTCTTTCTACTATGTTCTTGATTTCTGTTTTTTCTACTAACATGTCAAAATTTCTTCTTTTACTAGCTTGGTGGTATGAACTCCTTACTGGCTATTGAGCATACACGGGGCCTTCCAATTGTAGATCAGACTCCTACCATGATATTGGGAATGGATGTTTCTCACGGCTCTCCAGGTCGTTCTGATGTACCATCCATCGCAGCGGTTAGATTATCCTCAAACATTGTACTTCTATTAGCTTGGCTTAAGGTTTCCTTTTTATAATGATTTCATTCTTTGAATGGTGATTTGAATTGTTTGGAATCCTTAGGTGGTTGGTTCTAGACAGTGGCCATTAATATCGCGATATAGAGCTTCTGTGAGGACGCAGTCGCCAAAAGTAGAGATGATTGATTCTCTTTACAAGCCCCAAGCAAATGGAAAAGATGATGGCATAATTAGGTAATGCTTTTGCAAATAACTGGCGAATACCTATATTTTATTTGAATAAATTCTTCTGCTGGGAATAATGTTGTCAACATGGAGCCTTTGGTAGTAGACATGTAGTTTGACAGATGTTCTAATTCATTTTAGATTTTGTCAACTTAATTGGAAATATCTTCCGAGGCTTTCTAAGTAGTTGTATTCTATGTGTTGAATGTACTTATTCTGCAGGGAGCTGTTGGTTGACTTCTATCAAACCAGTGGTACCAGGAAACCTTCTCAGATAATCATTTTCAGGTACCAAAGAAGTTGGTTGACACAATAATTTCCATTTTCATTTAGTCTATGGTAATCTTTGTTTATTTCTGGAGGTAGGCCATTTGGTTGGGTTTTTTATGACTTTGCTACTTCGGCATGTGTAAATTGATTGATATGGTTGCGTGTTTAGTGAGAAGGTTGCTTCTTGTCGTGTCATTTAAATTTATATAAGGTTATAATTAATCTATCCTATATGTTTATTTGAAGTATGTGTTTGAAGCTCTTCATATTGTTTGCTTGTTGCATTTTCATTGTTTGATATTCATATATGGCTTTCAAATCGTCTTGCACATTTGTGTGACAATTTTATTACGTATCTATGATTCTTTTTTGCATCTATGATTCTTTTTTGCAACATTTCGTGTTTGGTGATAGCATTAGTGTTCTCATGTTTCAATGCTTGTTAGATCCTCCTTATGTATATGACTTTGTATAGTTTTGTGCTTTTAGTCCTTCATGACTGCTATAACTATTAGCGATGTACCATGTCCTTAAAATTTGATACTGTTTCAAGTTATTGGAATTTTCTCACCATCTTTGTTATTGCTTCATGAACCCTCTAAAAGTATGATATCCCTTTTCCTTGGTTGATTCTTTCCTATTACTTGCAGTGGTTTCAATTTCATACGTCTGCGATGTTGTTGTCCTATGAATCACGCATGCTAGATTATTTTTAATATTAACATGTTCTGCTCAGAGTTCTACTCTTTTGTGGTTTACACGTATAGGATGTACCTTTTACCAACCTCAAGTCACAGTCACATTACAGACCTTGAATAATAAGAAATCTACTTTGCATCCTGAGGCCCTTTAGTATATGAAGAATATTTAGGCAAGTGCGATCTACTTTTAGGTACAGATAAAAATATTGACACACTGGCCTATGACCGGACCATTGCCGCATGGTAAGATATATGCAAATTTAAAATGGAAAGACAAGTCTTGGTTGACAATGGGTGCCAGATGTGTTTATTAACCATTAATAGAATATTCTTGGTGTTGTGTAAAGTCGGCAATATACTCCATTTTCGTTGGTAGTGTAATGGCAATAATTTACTTCATTTAAAACCATCTCGATGTCTCTTGGCTAGTCATCTGAATTTGATCAGGGTGACTAATTGTTTGTTGGGCGTTTTTTTTTTTGTTAGAATTCTCTTCTCCTGTTTGACACGTTACACTGAAAAAAATTAAATTTCCTGTGTTATTATAATAACTGACCGTGTCATTATTATAAGTAAAGTTTCCAATCCAATTTGCCTCTGCAAATGCTTTGCGGTGCTCTGTGTGTTATATGCTTGGCATGCTGTATTTGTGGTGTGCTGCCTTGAAAATAGTTAATGATTTTTCGCATGAACAAATCTATTTTTTCTGTAGGTTTTAGCTAATTTGGCATGGTATGTAGACAAACCACAAAACCTATAACCTGAACCGTACTGACTACTGACTTTCTCAGTTCGCCTTGAACCAGGTTCAGTCAATAATCAGTTTGATTTTGATTTGGGAAAAGTTCAAATCAGAAAAATTTGTCCAGTTTCGGTTTTGGTTTATAGAAAGTAATCATGAACCAAGAAACCAATGTATACATTGCCTGGTTAACTGGTTTAGTTTTAAAAAAAAAAACTATAATCGAACTAAACTAAGAAGCAAACTGGCTTAGGGAAAGATCAACTAAGAAAAAGCCGCACTCAGCAGGTTTCTAACCTGCTGCCACTTGAAAGCGGCTGGTTGGGTGTTATTACTGCACTATTAGCACATCGCCATAAACTGATAAACCAAACTGAAGCTGAACTGTTTAAATAGGGTCGATTTGTCTTTGTCCGTGGGTTCAGTTTCGCTTTGACAATTTACTAGCCAACTCGGCCGTCTTGGTTTAGATTTTTTACTGGCTATCTTAACTTTCTCATTCAAAGAGCAAATTTGTCTTCAATATGCAGAATTCATTTATTGTTAAGTCTATGATACCATCTATTTATGTGCCGAAGGGATCTACAATTAGGTGCAATTATTTGAGTTGAAGTATTCATGCCTCCCTGTAGCATTTCAATGTCACTCGTTCGGCATCCTGTTGTTACTATTCCTTCAAGTTAAATAAAGATGGATTGGTCCTTGATTACAGATTGTTATTGCATTAACACTCACTGTGATAGTTTGTTTGTTTATTTTTAATTTTCAGATCGACTCTAGCTGAACAAGATTTAAATGGTGCTCAAACTTAGCTAGGCAAGCAAATTGAGCAAGCTTTTATCAATTATGTTTCGAGTCAAACATGAGCTGGCTTATTTGCAACAACCTCATTTTGACAACTTTTAGAAGATAATCGTTAGCTGAATGATATTGAGTCATAAATCATATCTCATCTGACATCCTTTTTAGAACCTTGTCTACTGTAATTGTTGCATTGCTAATGATATTTTAAAGTATTAGTAATATAAGGGGTTTTTTTTTTTATGTTCCATACTGCATCTGTCTGTTTTTGTCATTCGAGTTGACTCTTTAATGTTCATGATTGTATTTTTTTTTTTTTGAATTTTTTTTTTTTATCAGGGATGGTGTAAGTGAGTCTCAGTTTAACCAGGTTCTGAATATTGAGCTTAATCAAATTATACAGGTGCTTATATGATGCTTTGATATGTAGAAAACAATTCTTTGGTTAATAAAACTAGTTGATTGTTAAACTATGGATCAACTTGTCATAGGCATTTGAGCATTTGGGTGAGGGTTCACTTCCAAAGTTCACTGTGATCGTTGCCCAGAAGAACCACCACACAAAGCTTTTCCAGACCGATGCCCCTGAAAATGTTCCTCCTGGTATGTCCTTCTCTTGCAATATAATGTTAGCTATATACGGCTTTAGAAGCAGAGATTTTGTTGTTGACTTGAGCTGGATGTAAATAGGAACTGTTGTGGACACAAAGGTCGTTCACCCGAGGAATTTCGACTTCTACATGTGTGCCCAAGCCGGAATGATTGTAAGTTCCTTATACCACAGATGCTTAGCTTTTTAAATCTCAAATTAGCGCATATTACAAGTTATAAATATACAGTGTGGAACTTAATTCTGTTTGCTTTTTTGAGGCCTTCTTTATCCATAGATCAGCTGCATTCACTAACATGTTATCTGCTGCTTGTACTCAAAACCATAGGGAACCTCAAGGCCGACCCATTACCATGTGTTGCTTGATGAAATTGGGTTCTCGGTCGACGATCTACAGAAGTTCGTTCACTCGCTTTCTTACGTGTAAGTAACATTGTTGATCTCTAAGTTAAAACCGTTGCAACATAGTGAAACTTAGAGAGTGATCATCCTTACTCTTTCTTTTCTTTATTTTGTTTCCCCTATGACAGGTACCAGAGGAGCACTACTGCGATATCCGTCGGTAAGCCAAGGCGGCTGATTTCTAGCTTTTCTCTTGCCGTCACAAATAAAAGCAGCTTGAGATTGTTAAAGTTTTCATATTTGCACTTTTTCTTTCTCTGCAGTGGCGCCTATCTGCTATGCTCACCTCGCGGCGCAACAGATGTCGCAATTCGTGAAGTTCGAGGACATAACTGAGACGTCGTCGGGACAAGGGGATGCCTCCTCTCTGTCTGGGCAACCAGCCGTTCCCGAGCTCCCGAAGTTGCACGAAAATGTGTGCAGCTCCATGTTCTTCTGCTGAGGATTCGAGAGCAACAACAACTACACGGCCAATTTTGCTGGTGACTATACAGAAATATTCTTTTTTAGGCCCCAATTTTCTTTTTGTAAATGGCTGTTGCGAATAGGATATAGGGATGATACAGCTGACTCTTTTTTCCTTTGTGGCGGGTAAATAGTTGAATAGAAAGTATACATGGTCTAGGCGTAGGAACGGTTCGGGAAGTTCATTTAAGTTATTTAACTTATTTTATAGTTAGTGAACCTACAATGTCCTCCTAGAAGATGGGTTTAGATGAATAGAACTGACAATATTAATTATTACGTGTAAGAGATTATGACTTATTTATGGCAGTTTATTTATATATATATATATAGGGAGAGAGTACTTCTCTTTTGTCTTTCCAAATTACTTTTCAATTTTGTAAGAAGCTTCTTATGAACGCTTTTTTAGCAATGAAATCGTTTGAAGAACTTGTGTTGCTTTATTAGACATCTAAGTAAAAATCGGAGAACTTGTGCTGTGTTGTGTACTGAAATGAGGTTCTAAACCTTGAAATCACAAGCTTTAGTTTGAAGCTTTTTTTGCTTCTTCTTCGACAGAGATTAAATGGCTCCTGAAATTGCTTAGCTAATTTTGCTTTCTGTTAAATCTGTATTTATAGATGATGTTTAGATGATTGTTTAATTGATTTGGATTGACTTTTTAGTGACAAATTTGCAGCTAATGAGAAGATTGATTATCTTTTGTGCTTCGAAACCGCTTTCAGTTTTTCTGGTCGAGAGTAAAAGTTCAGAACTGTTTCTTTCCCTATCAAACTTCTAAGCATGGTTTGTTCTCTGTTTTTTTATCGGTGTTCCTTTCTTGCAAAGCTCAATCTCCTCTTTACAGTGGACAAAAAATAGAATGGTAAATTGGGAATATAAGGATAGGAACGATATACATTGGACCAAACATAGAATGGTAAATTGGGAATATGAGGATAGAAATGAAATTCTGATCGAGAATATAAGAATTAGGGACTCTAACAATAATAAAAGAGTTTTTCAAATCTTGAGAGTATCACATTCCTCCCCCTACGTCCAAAATGCTATAATGTGGGTGTCTCAATCCTCCTCCCTTTATATGCTGTAGCTTCCTCTCCTCTTTAAGCTCATAGGATTATTCCAAATCCTGTGGGTGTCACATTATTCCCTCCTTTAGGCCCAAAATGCTATAACTGGGGGTGTCACAATCCTTTAAGCCCAAAATGCTATGATAGGAGGGTGTCACTACGGATGTTAACAGGACGGATTCGTGGCCGATTTTTAAAAATTCGAACCTGAGCCCCACTACGAAACCCGAACCCGAACCCTAACCTGAATCTGACGGATTTTAAAAATCCATATCCAAACATGAACCCGACCAAAAATTCGAAACCCGAACCCGAACCCGAAAATCCGAACCCGAAACAATTATTTCTCTTTTCAATATTTCAAAATATATTACATTACATGAAATCTATATTTTTAAAATACAAATTCAAATATAACATCAACCATTTATATACATATTATATATAATGTAAAATAAATTCGGGTTCGGGTTCGGTTTGAGTACAATCAAAATTCATATCTGAATTCAAACCCGTTGGATTTTTGTTTTTGATATCCATATCCGAAACTATATTCATTTAGCATCGAATAAATCCACTCAGTTCGGATTTGGATTTGGAAAAATTTTTGGGTATCCGTATCCATTAACATCCCTAGGCGTCACAATCCTTTAAGCCCAAAATTAACCCCGGGTGTTACAATCCTCCCCTATTTAAGTGCTATAGCTTCCTCCCTGCTTTAAGCTGATAGGATTATTCTAGATCCTGAGGGTGTTACATTTTCCCCCTCTTAAGTCAAAAATGTCGTAACTGAAGGGTGCCACAATTCTCCACCCCTTTGAAGCTCTAATGTTCTCGTTATGTTCAAGCATACTCACAACCACCAGGCTATCTGAGATTCATCTCGCTAGTCTTGTCATTCAGACTCTGACTTAATCTGTCATTTTTTAGACCTTGTCTTAATATGTCATTTAGATCTTGACTCAATCGAGACTCATATTTAAATTTTCGTTGATGATTGGCTTTGATACTAACTGTGATGTTTCGCTTTTCAAGGAGGTCATCCATCCTAAATTTACTATAGCTCTATCTCATTTAACCCTCCTAATCTCTTACACCAAGCAACTGTCCAAAAGATATGGCCGAATTAAGAGATTTAGTTCTATTATATTATATATATATAACTATTTGAAATTTTGGGTGTGTCAC
Organism: Puya raimondii; assembly: GCA_016920855.1. Classification (NCBI taxonomy): domain Eukaryota; kingdom Viridiplantae; phylum Streptophyta; class Magnoliopsida; order Poales; family Bromeliaceae; genus Puya; species Puya raimondii. The sequence goes on from JABWPP010000050.1 coordinate 128,733,405, forward strand.
ATATGTACATCAGACTCTTTGATGTGAAATTGTGAAGTCTAGTTGGCAACCAGGGGAAGTAAGGGGCTGTTTGGTTGCATGTAGTTGCAATTGTATTGCAGTTGTAACTGTATGTAATTACAAATTCGGTGTTTGATTTGATACGTTTAACTCTAATTGCTGTAGTAGAAACTGCAGGAGGAGGTCTAACTGTAGCAGTTGGAACTATGCCCAAATTGGCCGCAGTTTCAACTACAGCAATTGGAGAGAGTAACTTTAAGCAAAAGGTAAGCTTACCTTCTTAATTATTTTTTAAACAAAAATATATATATATTTTATATTGGAGGTAATCTCACCATCATATATAAAAAATGATAAAATTTTAAAAATTATTTTTCAACTGCATGCAACCAAACAAATTATTTGTAGTTGCAACGCTTTCTACTACATCCAGTCAAACATAATACATGTAGTTGCAACTGCTGCATTTTCAACTACATCCATCTCCAACTACACTGTATTTGTAATTACATCTAACCAAACGGCTCTAAGTGTTGGTAATCTTTTTTTTTTTTTTTTTTCTTTGTATTGACAGAAAATATTGTACCAATATGCACATTGTAAATACATATTAATGCAATCGCCAAGGTACGGCGAGCTATTCCCGAATCCAATTGCTCCACAAAGGTGATACAATTGCGTGTGTGCGCGTGTGTTTTCTTTTCTTTTTTTTTTTTTTTTTTGGCATGTGTGCGCGCGCACGTGCTTTTAAATGGTTGACCAAAATCTGGGCATGGGATTAGGTCCCAAGACAATCAATCTCTCACGGTGCTTTGGCGCTTCACAAATAATTGATCTAAAGACTTTTGAATATCATAAAAATTACTTTTTATATCTGAAAAGTATAAAATCCAATTTAGAGTTTTACTTCTATTGCAGCATAAAGATGCTAAGAGGTTTAAATGAAAAACATTATTGGCACCAATATTAGGCCACTGGCTACTTAGACAATGTCTAAGCAAGCGGATAATCAGTAGTTATTTATGATATGTTTGGCTCTACTTTGACGAAAAGAAATATTTGAAATTTTTGTTATAACAAAAGGCAAAGAACTTTATCTTAAGGTCGAAAAGTGAAAATTTTTTATTTGAAACTTTTGACTCTATCGTAGAGCCGAGCTGTCCAAAGAAATCTAATACAATATATTTTTGAAATAACATATTTTGAACAATATTTTTTATTAAGCAAAACTATATATACTTCGGCAGTGCAAATTATTACTTTCTTTTAGTAGTGTTTCTATACTTGTAGGGCGTGTTTGTTTGTCTGTAATTAATTTTTAGGTTGAAAATAATTTTTTACTGGACTGAAATTTAGGTGAATTTTTTTTTTTTTTTTCTACTATTGTTTGTTAGATAGAAAGTTAAAGATTGTGAATTCTTAAATTTTACTGACAGTTTTATACGAGCACCTAAGAGGAGGAAAAAGTTACATCATTTAACTTTTAATTTCAAATTTCGAATTTCGAATTTCGAATTTCAAATTTATTTTTAAAATTTATTTTTAGAATTTTAAATTTTAAATTTTAATTTTTAAAGTTTAAAATTTGAAATTTAAAATTAAATTTATATTTTCTATTTCATATTTTCAAATACCAAACTTGAAAATTTAAAATTTAAATTTCAAAATTCAATTTAAATTCCAATTTTTTTAAATTTGTAATTATAACTTTTAAATTTTCAAATTTTAAATTCAATTTTAATTTAGATTTTAATTTTAAAATCTAAAATTAATTTTTAATTTTTTAATTTTTCAGTTTGCAGAAATCTTTTGAAATCATGCAATGTGAATCCAAATAGCTAATAATTTATATTTAAAGTTCCTAATGGCTAATTTTTGAAAATTGTCATAAATTTTATGGAATTGTATAGTTTGTATCCAAACAGCTTTTAAATAAACTCATGAAATTTTTTTTTTGGAGTTACAGGATTCCACATTTCATTTGGACCAAAATCATGGTATTTAAACTCCATGAAATTTTTTTGCTACGCATCCAAACAGAGAATTGTATTAAGACAAATCAATTATATAGTATTTTTTTTGAGAGAAACGTAGCACGCTACCCGCTTCGTTTTATTTCTTTTTAGAAATAAACTTAGCTGGAAATGTGACAACTAGGATTCGAAGTCGGGACCTTGGGTACCAACCACCAAGCCCTCTGCCACTTGCGCTAGAGACGGTCGGTATCAATTATATAGTGTTGATGTCGAAAATAAGACCCCATATATGAGGTGATGAAGGAGATTGTAGCGCAGAGCTTGGGCTTCGACAAAGGGTTATGCCGAAGAGCACTTCAATTTTGACTCTATCATCATGATCAAACATATCCATTTTGGCGAGTAAAAGACGGGCTCATTTGAATTCAGTCGTTCAAAATTCAAGTGATTACGATTGAGGGCGAGAAGTTAGGAAACAGTTGAAGAACGAAGAACGGCTACTCGCAAAATTTACTATGGCAATAGCGGCTACACGCCTATAGAAGAGAGTGAGCGTCTATAGAATAGAGAATCTGAACAACATCTCCAACACCAGTCTATACCCACATCAGAAGAATAGTAGCTATAACGCATCCTAGGAGTAACCATAATGTAATTTAGAAGAAGTTGTAACAGTAGAATCTGCCACATTTCAGCCACCACCCCGTCCGACGACGACTACGCCCGCGATGACTATTCCAATTATTGCTAGACCACTTTATCCCTACCAGTGAACACATTTCCATTATGAGCGTCTCCATCTGTGCATATTTATTTCTTCAAGGGTTGTTACTATATGGCGGGCCTGTTCCTCCAACTTCGGCTGAAATCAGCGACCGAAGTTTGAAAGCCGAAGTCATGGGCCTTTGGTTTGTGTGTGAAGACCTCGATGCCTTCCCTCGAGATTGAACTCGACCGAATCATTTCCTTTCAGCATCTGATACACAGTCAGATCTAGCCTCTCTATCGAGGAACGTTGTTTCGCTGATGAATCCGATTGCACCACACGTCAGGCCGTGATTTTTGGGCTAATATATAGTAAAAAAAAACTTCTATGAGAGCCTGTTTGACTCACAGTACTTTTTAATTTTTTTGAAAATATTGGTTAAAAATTGACTAACCCGAAAGAAATTTGCGATTCTATAACATATTCTAATCCTACAAAACGTAAAAAATTCAAAACCCACTACTCTTACTTTTTTTTTAGTTTTTTAGTTTTTGTTTTTTCATAAGACTAGATTTCATGATTGAAAATGTTTCTTTCAAATTTGATATTTATATAATGATGATTCGCTATAAGATAATATAAAGTACTAATATTTACTAATAAATATATTATATTAAACTTATTGATATAACAACATACCCCCAAACCCTGTATGGATAAAATTTTTATTTATAATTTTTCTCTAATAAATTTGAATTACATTTTATCTCAATCTAATGAGAATTTGATTTATTTCCATGTTCTACCACATACTAAAATAATAAAACTTAATAGAAATGTGAAATAAGTAGGACATCGGGTATCAACCATTAAACTCGTAGCCAACTGCGCTAGATATAGTCAATAAGTATTTTAAATTTTTAATGGGAAGAAAATAAAAATATTCCGATAATATTAAAATTCAATCCTAGAATAACAGTTTCTAAATCTATGTACAAATTTTAAATTCTCAGAACTAAAACAATCTCAATCTATAATAAAATATATAATTTGAGGATTGAGTCACATCAACAAACCCAACCCTCATGAAGCCACGTCTCCTCTTAAAATAGTGGCCAATGACTGATTGCCACGTGTCTAATAAATATTTCAATGTGCCATTGCACCGTAGACCACCTCTAAAATATATATCAAAAATAAAATTACGATAGTATAATAAATTATTTAAATATTTTATATCATATTTATATTATATCATATTTTATTTTACAATATTAAGCACCAAATACTCCATAAACTATATAATATTCTAGACGGTGTATATATAAAAAAATTAATACGCATCATATGCAAGCAAAAATTTCTTCTCTCTTTTGAAATTATATGTGTACCTAACTAAGCATTCTATGCATCGGGTGCAAAGATTATATGCTCAACATCCTTTAGTACAGATTTTAAAATTAATTCATTAAATATAATTAAAATTATAAGACTCTATAAAAAATTATATTTAATTAATTTTTGATATTGAAACATTAGTCATCTGATATAAGTTGCAGGCTATGGATACCTTATCAACTGATAACGAGAGAACGAAATCGGGATAAATACCAATACCTATTATGGGTAGAAAGATACAGATTGAAAGAAATAGTTCTCGTGGTCCAGAATCCAAAAAATTCGAGTTTGGAATATTAAATAGGCCCTTTACTAGTACTAGTAATCCAATAGTTAAGGTAAGAAGTTGTATGAAGGATGAAAGCAAAAGAGTGAATAATTTGTGAATTTCGCAAACTCAAACTTTGCGTTTCACCCGACAAAAGAAAAAAAACCGATCTTTATGTAATTATAAATGAAAGTTCAAATAATCTTGGGATTTCGGTAATGAAATAAAAATCAACGCACAAGACTATTAAAGTCACGAACTTAAATTCTCTAATAACGTAAGAGATAGGGATGCAAACGGGGCGGATAAACCTCTCGCCCCATTTCTTGTTGAGTAGGAGTGGATTCGAGGGGGGTTAATTTTATTCTATTTTTGGTCCTCACTTTACAACTCCATTCAGGACAGATTGGGACGAAAGTGTGTTTTTAACGGATCAAAAGAAGAAACAGGTCTTTCGGCTTCCGCTCTATATTCTTGGCGGATCGAAACGGATTCGAAATGAATTATATTTTTTTTATACTTTTGATTCTCATTTATCATCCTATTCGAGACAGATCGGAATAGGGGTTCCACCAATCTGGATCCATTTGCATTCCAAGTAGCAAGCAGAGGGAAAGTGAAGCTATGCGCAACAATAATGAGTCCAACAGCCTGTGGTATCATCTGCCTCAATCTTCGCGCCATTTGTTGGATCCTTTGACTGCCCTCCGCTCCCTAGCGAAGTGTGATCGATTATTCCAATGCCCACCACCACCCTTATTTACTAAAAACGAGTAACAATTTATATTTATATATATATATATTACTACTTATTATTGCCTTCTTTGTCCTGTTACCCTCAACCCCAGAAATAAAACGATTATTAATGTACAAACACCGCACGAATTTTAGTGCTTTTTAGTAAATGACTTTCGAAATTTATTTTATAATTTTGGTAGTTGAATTCTCTGAATTTTGACTATCGTTGTATTCTAAAAGCTTAAACTGTTAGAGAACGATTTAAACTGTTATAGAACGGTATTTATATATTTTTATATTTAACATTTTTCTTCAAACAAAATTAGTAATTGAATAACTGTACAAATAACTTTAAATTTCAAAAGGTAAAAAAATATATAAAATTTATCTGAACTGTTATCCATTTCGATCAAACTACTTAATGTTTAATAATTTTGATCGTGCTACCTACTCTTCTAATTTATTTAATTTAAACTATCTAATAGCTCTAAAATTTTAAAAATTAAATATATTATTTATTTTTACGAGTTTAAGTAGTATATTTTATATAATTTATGCAACTACACTTATGCTAAAGTAAGTAAATTAATTAAGTCTAAAATTTATGCCGCAAGAATCATTGAATGACTCCTATCAAATAAATTTAAAAAATTAGATATTAAAATTAGTTTTTTTACAAAATTAAATAGTTGAATGAAAACGTACCAAAGTGCTTGGTGGTTGATACCTGAGGTTCCAAGTTCGAAACCTAGTTGCTCCATATTTTTAACTAAATTTATTTATAAAAAAATAAATGAAGCGAATAGCAGGCTACCTTTCTCTAAAAAAAAGAAAGAAAAAAAAGAGAGTTTAATATCCCATAATAGAAGTCTGCCGTCCAGAAAGCCCACAAACCCCCAAAGTCAAATTAAACTTCCGTCGTTTATCTTTAACTCAAACTCTATATATATTCATTATTCGTTAAAATCCTACGGAGAAAAGAAAAAGAGGAGGTTAATCAATCAACTGCATCCTTTTTATTTTATTTGTTGTATATAATTTACTAACTTTAGCTCTATCTATAGATATGATGATGCTGCAGGGATGGACGAATGAATGAATGAATGAATGAATGAATAGGTAGTGACTGATATTAATCGTTGAGGATGGGGAGATCATGGAGCAGGTTCAAGCAGCGGCTGCGGCTCGACGCAGTCACGAGCTGCTGCGGCAGCGGCGGGTGGCGCCACCACCGCCGCGGCACTCCTACTCATGTCCTCAGCGACGACGACTACGACGATGAATACGTCGACAACGTACCTTTCCAAGAAGAAGGAGAAGTAGTGGAAGGAGAGGAGGAGGAGGAGGAGGAGGAGGTTATCGGAGCTACGGAATTCGGCTGCGTCGTGATTCGGGAGGCAGAGCCGGCAGCGGAGGGTCCGGATCCGGATCGGATGGACCTGGCGACGGCGCTGGCGGCGGAGAGGCAGCTACGAGCATCGACGCTGATGAGGCTGCTGGAGCAGGCGGGGAGGGAGAAAGCCGTGAAAAACAGTAAATATGCCAACGACGGCGGCGGTAGAGGAGATGATGACGATCAAGAGGATGATGATGACGATGAAGAAGGCGAGGGTGGCGGGTGGGGACGGTGCTGCGTGTGCATGGAGGGCAGACGGAAGCGGGCGGCGTTCATACCTTGCGGGCACGCGTTCTGCCGGCAGTGCGCCCGCGAGCTGTGGTTTGGCCGCGGCTCCTGCCCGCTCTGCAACCGCCCCGTCCGCGACGTGCTCCGCATCTTCTAGGTAAAAATATGCAGAGCTTATCTGAATTATGGATCATTTTAAATCGGCTATCTAATCTTTTAAAATTTTAATTTTATTATATAATTTTTTAATTTATTTGATTTGAATTGGTCAGCAAAATTTTAACTTCAAGATTTAAGCTCATTAATTATTTTAATAAATTTATAGTTGCGAAAATTATATGAAGTATACTAACTAAATTTGTAAAAATAAACAACGCATTTAAATTTTAAAGTCAAAGTACCGTCAACTAGTACAAATCAAATAAATTAAAAATTTGGATAGTGTTAAAATTTTGAAAGATTAGATAGATAAATAAAAATGATCCACAGTTTAGGCAAGTTCAGTATGTTTTTACCAATTTTCAATGGTAATAATATATGAAGCTTATTTGAACTATGACTTACTATGGTTTAACTATCTAATCTCTAAAAATTTTAATATTGCTATTTAACGTTTTAATTCATTTGATTTGAGTTATTAAATAACTCTTATGTGTCAAAATTTGAATGCGTTTTCTTTTACATAAGTTATGCGGCTGCAATTTCATAACAGTAAATGTTAAGCCTAAATTTTATAAAATAGAAAAACTATCAAATGATTTGAATCAAATAAAAAAAAAAAAATTACATATCAAAATTAAAATTTTAAAAGATTGGAGAGTTCAATAGGAAAAGGTTAAAGTTCAGATAAGCTTTATATATATATATATATATATATATTTACCTCTTTCAATTTTGGCGTTCTCATTCATGCACCCACGGCTGGTTTAGAGTTTGGAATGGCGAATTATACTACATATTATATTTTGAAGGATCCTATAAATGAAGTGTTTGGATTTTTTTTTTTAATATTATTGCTATTGTAGAAGCATTCGTCTAATGCTTATGTGGTGAGTCTGGTGACACTTCATATTTTCGTTTTATATTACAAGAGGAAAATAAAAAAAAACATTAAATTTTTTTTGATGTTTTTTTGATGTTTTTTTGATTTTTTTTTTGCTTTTTAGGTATGAAAGAGGATGTGTTAAGAAGTTTATTTTCGAGTGAAGCTTATTTTTACATGAAGAAGTCCTTTTCATCATTGATGTTATTCTATGTGGGAAATATAGCAATATCTAAGTAAACCTTTTTGTTTTGCTGTCACGCGCCGGGCTAGTTATAGAAGCAAAAAAATACGTGCCAATTTTTTTTTGAAAGCCTAGCCCGCGCTACGTACAGACTCGCCACAAATACAAGGTCCACTGTACACACGGACAGAGCCTCCCCTATATTTGCACGGCGTACACAACATACAACAGGATCACAACCATCATTCATTCATCACAAAACCACAACAACACAATGAGATTCATACAGCTAACAGTCCTTAAACATGTATGAATCTAAGCAAGTCCTTAGGCGAAGGATGGTGCGATGCGCAAACAACAAATCATTTTAGAAAACTGCTCCTTATCCAGAAGCTTTATTTTGAAACCCTAATATCAAACATTCAAGAATCATTCGAAAATCGTTCCCCACACGAGAACTCTCTTTTGAAATTCCAAAAGTCGATCGATCGGAAATCTCTTTGAAAACTGTTTCCCACACGGAAACCTTTATTTGAAAACGCTACCACGAGGGGTAGAAATCTAAGATTGCGATATAAAGCTCCAATGAAGGATCTAAAAGCATCGACATCCAAAAGTCTAAGCATGCAATCCACACATCCAAAATGTAACTGTACCAAAACCATAGCATGCTAGACAAAACAACCACAGTGTAACTGACCACATCCATAACTAACTGATAAAGGATAAGGGTGATAAACAAATCTGGAGAGAGAAGCCTCACAGGTCGGGACCTCTAGTACCACTAACTAGGCGTGCCTCGCTGCGTCCCGACTCTCACCACCCTGCTCACCTGAAAACAACAACGAGGGCGGGGGGGTGAGAACATGTAAACATATCTCCCCTCCCAGTGGGTACCGCAAGCCGACGAAGGCGAGGTGTACACACCGGCACGAGGGTCAACAAAAGATAGAAAGGTAAACAGTAGCACAAGTAAGTATGAGGCTGACATACAACTGAAAAACTATGCTACTGTAAGCAACTAGTATATGCATCAATGGAGATAACCACAAAGTAAATCCAATCCATAGCCACCGGGACGTATCCCTGGCACTGTCACAACCTGCTCAACTCTCGGCACATAAACCTACCAGACGCACTGCGTCGAGGCTCACGGGTCGACTTATACGTGCGTCCCTTTTCCGAAAAAGATGCCCGGTACGGAGGATCAAACCGTTGGCATACGTGAGGTGCTAGAAGAGCTGTGACGATCGATGCAAATGCTCAATCCACAGAACGACAACGAGCCGTGAAGCAACTGATAAGCCAATATACGAGGATCGCTTGGAACAACAGGCGATCACCACCGACCAACGAGGTCGTCTCAATAATCATGCAAACCACAACTACTCTACTATCCAAGCACACATAAGTAGAGTCAACGGGAGTCAAGTGAACTAATAACTGAAATGCAAGAGAAGGGATAGAAATGTATCACCGTAGTCCACTGAACCGACTCCGGATCGAAGTACCCACCTGTAGGAAAGCTAGAGCCTAACACCGACGGCTCTCGGGAACCACGACATGACCTACGAAAGACTCACAGGGTCAAGGTCCACCAAGTCGACACTAAACACATAGCTCTCACATCCCGAAACCGACGGATCGCCCGGGAAACCCACCGGGACGATCCCGAAACCACACTAAGCCCCATAGGGGTACCAACAGCCAAACCAAGTCCTCCGCTGTCCCTAAACACACAAAACAAAGTGGCGGGACAGCGAGCACAAGCTTGGGGTGCCACGAACACAAACGCACCCGAAACGGCTTCCCGGGTTCCCGAAAAATGCTAATTTGGCACCGGAACCCTTCGTCACTCATCCGCTGTCCTCGGAACTTCGGGACAGCGATGAGGAACAGCCAACAAGGCTAAATGACGAAGCCAAGTCACTCGCGAAAATAGGAAGTGAGTCGCACGACTAGAAACACGCGTTTCGCTGACTATTTCATCGAAAAATGCACCGGAATTAAATCCGGATCTCCGCGAAGGGCAAAGGGGTTGGACAACCAGTCCATAGGGTCTCAAGGGTCATGCCCTTGCTGCCCGCAGCGTTGCAACGCTGCCACAATCATCAAAGTCCCAAAACAAGCAACAATTACATACAAACAAGCATTAATTTAGGCCGTTCTAGCAATCCGTACGTCCACACGACCTTCGGCAAGCACCAGCGGATAGGTAACGACGTAACGGAGGCCGTGCTCACAACCCCACTACGACAGGACCAGTCGCAAGCACAGAAAATCCATAAAACAGTGCTCACATGCGATAAAATAGCTCGACAAAGGCCGAACAGCGAAACGACACACCCAAACAAAAAACTGAGGTGAGAATGATGATCAGCGCGTCGCTGCGATCATCGTGCTCACCTTCCCGAGCTTCGGGAGGCAACAGAAAGCTCAAACACCTAGCATGCAGCCAACAATAGACAAAAAAAGACCCTGGCCGGAGCAGTAAGCTCCGGCCGGCTGCCGGCCGACATGCACGGCGCGCGGCGGCCAGGGTTGGATGCGGGGGTGGTGAGGAAGAGGGTGCTCACCTCAGCAGGCGGTAGGAAGCGGCGGCGGTGGCGCGGGAAGGAGAGAAGCTCTCGGGTTGGCTAGGGCACGGCGGCGCGGCAACGGACGGCGACGGCGATCGGCGGTGATGCGAGCACCGGCAATAGGGGGTCGCCGGACGTCGGGATGCCGGTGACCGCGACAACAAAACCCGGCGACGGCGGCGGCGGAGGGAGCTCGGCCGCGGCTGCCCTAGCTGTCCAAGCTGAACCCGCGGCGGCTGCGGCGGCGGCCGGGGAGGAAGGCGACGACGCCGGAGGACCTGAGGGTGGCGGCGTGCACCCTCCAAGGCGGCGGGAGGCGGCGGTGGCTCGGGTCACCAACTCCCTGCCCGTAGCTGCCCTAGCAGCAGCTGCAGCAGCCTGGCGGCGCTCGGCGGCGGCTCCCGACGGCGGGGAAGGTCTCCGGCGGTCGTGCCACCTCAAGGGAGCTCAAGCGTGGGTTCACCCTGGGTGCAAACCGCAGGGAAGGAGAAGAAGAAGAAGAAGAAGAAGAAAAGGAGGAGAGGGAGTTGGCCGGGGGTTTGCGCCGGCCAGGGGTGGTCGGCGGCGGCCGGCGGAGCTCGGGGAGATGGCTGGGGAGCTGAGGGAGAGGGAGGGTACCTCTGGGAGCTGAGGGAGAAGGAGGGGAGGGCTCACACACTCTCTCCACTCTCACACACACACACACAACTCACATATAGACATGTGTAACATTGCAAAAACACGCCTCAAACACAGAAAATAAGCCCCCAGTCCCTCACAGCAGGAACAAAAGCCAAGACACCCATCCACAAACAATCTCACGCAAAATGGTGCGTGAAACAGGGTCCAGATCGCGAAACCATAAAATATACATTACGACCCCTCAGTGAAGAACATGCGATATCTCTCAATCCGCTCGTCGCATGTCAAAACGGATTGCGCCATCGTGTTCAGCACTGCCGAGACATCGAATCTACCATTTTGGATCATTAGAAGCGGACTCCGAATTGCGCCGTTAAGCCGTTCTCTCTCCGCAACAAAACTTAAAACCCTAAAATACATATAAAACACTATATATACATATATATACACCTATACACGTATATATATATACAAATACGGATCAAATACACAGTAAAGGGAGAAAATACATAATTCAAAATTCAAAAATTTGAATTCTCACATTTGCATAAAATATATAAGGATATGTTTTTTTTTTTCCCTAATGCTATACGTACACCTATATATGTGTGTAAATATGACATCCTGACATTCTTCCCTAACGCAAGTAACAAAAAAATTGATGGTTAGTACTCGAGATAACAAATTTGTAATCTAATTGCTTGACATTTCCAGCTAATAAATTTTGCGTATTCTGCTACTTTCTCTAAAAAAAAAATCAATTTGGATTTTAGTAAAGGAAAAAAAAATAGTGATAAGAGTGATAATATAAAAAGAAGAATATGGACCTTAGGATGGGATGCGGTGTAAATCTTACACCTGTGACATCTCCTAGGATGGGGTGTAAATCTTAGCGAAAAAAAAATATTGATTAGACAAGAAGGAGAATACAGGCCTTAGCGTGGACGGGTGTAAATCTTATACATAGTATAGGAATGTATAGGTAGTATTGTTTTTCTTTTCTTTTTTCTTTTATTACTATTTCAGTATAAAGTCATTATAATATTCTTGACTGTTGTTTGGCTTTTTCCGTTTGAAACTGCAATATAGGTGCAATATTAAGCAAAATAAATAATTTATTTGATTTACTGTAGTTGTAGGCAAATGTTGCAATTGGAATTGCAGATGAAGGTCCATTTTGAAAACGCCATGATTGAAGTTGCAGGTGGAGGTCTAACTTTTCCATTTCTAATATGCTAAAATTGAACTTAATTGGAAATTCAGCTGTTGGACGGAGCATATATCAAAGTAATTTTTCCTAGGCCAATTTTCATAAAATATCTACCAATTATATATTTTTACAAAAATGAATCACTTTTTTGAATTTTCGGATTTGGCTCAAATTTTTAGTAAGCTGAACAAAATACCCTTACTTTTCTTTCTCTCTTATTTTTTTTTTCTCTTGATCATTTTTTTTTCTTTCGGTTCGTCTCCCTACTCCTTGTCATTTCTTCTTCTCTTTCTCTTCCCGCTTTCTTTCCCTTCTCCTTCTCCTCCACCGCCCCCACGTTGATGCCATGTTCTTTTCTCTTACCTTATCCACGTGTTCTTCTCTCTTAGCTTATCCACGGATATGGCACAGATTACGAAAGTGAGACTGCGATAGAGGGCGTGGCCGTATATGACGACGGCGACGATGATGAGGGTACCATGGAATTTAAGGACGATGGAAAAGGAGAACGCATTGGGGCGCAGGAGCTGCTGTTGCGGCAGAGGGCGAGGAAGGGGGATGCATGCAATAGCATAAAATGATGCATTGTAGAAGAAAATAAAGAATAAAAATAAAAAATAAAAAATAAAAATATTTTTCTTCTCTCAAAAAGTCCATCATATGTCATAGCCGCTACAGAAAGGACAAAAAGTAGAGAAATAAGAAAAAAAAGATGAAGTTACACTATTTGAAACGAAGTTGTTTGAGATTATATTGTATTATTTAAAGCTAAGTTGAACCATCTAAAAGTATTTGAGACTAGGTTGCAACTTTTCAAATAGTCCAATTTAAGTTTCAAATAGTGCAACTTAGTCTCAAATAATGCAACTTCTGTTTTATATAGTGCAACTTAGTCTCACATAGTTTAATATAGTGTAACTTAGTCTCAAACAGTGTAACTTACTCTCAAATAGTATTACTTCGTCTCAAATAGTTCAACTTTGTCTCAAACAATACAATTTCGTCTCAACTTACTCTCACATAGTTTCGTCTCATCCCTTTCTTTGTCAGTACATGCATAATTACTAAAATAACCTTTACACCACAAATAATAGTAGTTATTCAATAATATTTGTTGTGAATTCAAATTTAAAGTGTAATCCGTCGGAGGAGGAGGAGGAGGAGGAAGCAATGCTGCAGCGCCTTTTTGATGGATACCTAAAACCAGATTAGAAAAGAAAAATACAAAGAGCACTTGGTGAAATTTGTTTATATATTTGCTATCTAACCGGAATGCCTTTAGAAGAGCCAATATGGCCCCTATTTATAGCCTTTCATGCTTACAAGAAGATAAGAACAAAGTACTTGAAAAAAAATCATCTAACATTCTTATTCTTATCTAAGTTGGTTCTATTCTTATCTAATTTGGTTTAACAATGTGATTATTTTTCTAATCCGCTGAAACCAGCTCGATCTTTATCCCAACCGAAATAGTTCATTAAAATCATCTCGATCCTTATCCCAACCGTATTAGTTGGAACTGCCTCCGCCTTATCCGCCATGGTTGAAACTTATCCGAAATTTCGATTGTCCAAGATCATGGCTCCCTAATTTTGGGAGGAACCAGTACTTGCTAGATCTAGAATTGCAAGTGAGGGAACCGAGTTTCCCGAACTTTCCTTGTGAACCACTTAGTGGCACTTGGATTTTGACCTTTCCATCCAACACGGAAGGATTAACATTCACCTTTGCGTGTCGTCATGACCTGTATTCCAAAATAGTATCCTCAAGTAGCTGCTCTTCGTGTTCTACCACAAGATCTTCTATGGATGGCAGTATTTCTTTGGCTCATCGTTCAGCATTGATAGTTCGAAGGACTTTAGGTTTGCGACATTGATGACCGAATACATCTTCATGTAGGCGGGCAGCTCCAATTGACAAGCATTCTCACTAATTTTGCGTAGGATCTTGAAAGGTCCATAGGGAATGGATTTAAGTTTCTTACCTTCGCCTTTCATCTGCTCTTTACTGAGATAGAGCCAGACGAGATCACTCTTTTAGAAGTCGCCTTTCACTCAATGTCGGTTAGGTCGTTCTTTGTACTTATGTTGAGATTTTTGAAGTTGTCGCCCTACCTCACTATGCACTTTCTGAATGCCCTCCAAGAAGTTCTCTGCCTTCCCCATTTCACATTCCTCCTTGGCGGTCTGCGGTTGCTCGACCGTAAATGCCAAGTCAAATTGGCTTTGTGGCAAGTGACCCAAGCACACCTCAAACGGAGTCTTGCCAGTGTATAGCTCGACTAAAGGCGAACTGCAGGTAAGGAAGGCTCTCATCCCAAGTCTTGGGATGTCAAGCGTTGTACCCTCGTAGCAGATGTACAACTTTCGATTAACCACTTCGGTCTGACCAACATTTTGAGGATGGAAGGCCGTGCGTCGTTGTAGATTTGTGTCCATCATAGACCACAGAGACCGCCAAAAGTTGCTTAGGAAATAGCTGTCATGGTTAGACGCAATCGAGCTTGGAGCCCAAAATGTGTCCATACATGTTCGAAAAACAGCCGTGCAGCTTCCTTGCCGGTGATTGTCTTCTTGCACAGCACAAGAACTATCATCTTGGAGAGTTAATCAACCACCATGTAGAGATAGTCGTGTTTCCGTGGAGTCCTCGGGAGGCCTCCTAAGAAGTCTATGGCGATACTTTTCCAAGAACAAGTCGGCACTAGAAGAGGGGTATAGAGGCCCACTTTGTGATTAGCGGGCCTAGATGTATAGCACAGGACGCACCCCTTCACAAATCGCGCCACATCATTCTGCATGCGAGGCCAGTAGACCTAGCTCTGAAGATTCTGCAAGAGTTTATTCACCCCGAAGTGACATGAGACCTTCGAGGTATGGGCTTTTTAGATCCACTGTACTCTATCGCCATTGTTAAGTGCACATAGTAATGCACCTTTGTACAGTAGACCGTCTTGCAAGACGAACTCAGTAAGTCGTTTTGCTTCGATGTCAGCCAATGCCACTCAAAAATCTAAGTCTTCTCAATACAAGCCCGCATACTCATAAAAATTTGGCTGAACGTGCATAAATACCGACAAACAAAATGCTGTCGTTGGTGGTCGCGACAGCATATCAGTCAGTTTGTTGTGGATGCCTTTTTTGTACTTGATCACTAGATTGAACTGCTGTAAGTATGTCATCTATTTCATGTGACGTGCCTGTTGCAATTTTGGACTGCGTTTGGAGGTACTAAGCGGGCGATGGTCTGTGTGCACCACTGTCTCCTTACCTAGGAGGTAGACTTGCCAATACTTCACCACTTGGTGTAGTGCCAAGAGTTCTTTTTATAGGTCGGATAGTTCTTTTAAGCTCTCTGGAACATCTCGGAGTAGTGCGCCACAGACCAGCCGTCTTGCATCAAGACAGCCCCAATAGCGTATCCTGACGCATGCGCCTCCAACTCAAAGGGTCGTTGTAGATTTGGCAAGAAAGGACAGGTGCCTCGCACATCTTCCGCTGCAAAAGTCGGAAGGTGTCCTTATATTTCGAACTCCATTCGAACTTTTTGTTGGAATTCGTCAGTGCATGTAGTAGGACAGTAAGGACGAAAAGTGCCGGATAAACTTTCGCATGTATTGATAAGTGCCCATGAAGATCCGCACTTCCATCCCATTTTTGGCCGGAGCCACTCCTTGAAGGCCCTGACCTTGTTGGGGTCGATTTGAAGCTCGCCGCCATCCACCACGAACCCGAGTTACACCAAACTTTGCTTGCCAACTTCTCACTTTTAGGGTTCAAGCGGAGTTGGTATTCCTCGAGAAGCATGAATACCATCTTGACGTACGCCAGGTGCTCCTCCCAAGATCGACTATAGATAAGGATATCGTCAAGGTAGACGATCAGGAAATCATCGAGGAAGGGTCATAAAATGTCGTTCATTAGTCGCATAAAAGTGGCGGGGGTGTTGCAAAGGCCGAATGGCATAACAAGCCACTCAAATAGGCCTTCCCACATCTTAAACGCGGTCTTCCAGGTGTCATCCTCTTGGATCCGAACCTGATGACAGCCGGACTTCAGGTCCAGCTTGGTGACGTAGCGAGCATGCTTCAGTTGGTCCAAGAGATCATCGATCCGCGGTAAGAGGTATCAATCTTAATGGTAATTTTATTGAGGGCGCGGTAGTCGATACACATTCGCCACCCGTCGTCTTTCTTTGGCACCAACACGATCGGGGAGCCATAGGGGGAGTTACTCAGTTTAATAGCACTACTCTCGAGCAACTCAGTCACCTGTCATTTTATCTCCTCATCCGAGGTTGGGTAACAGAGCGTCGCTGATCAATTGGATCTCGTGTTCCACGGTTGTCTTTGGTGGTAGTCCCTGGACTTCTTGAAACAAATCCTGATGCTCGCCAATCAGTTTGGCTACATTGTCAGTCCTTTCCTTGCATGCTAGGCTCAATACTTTGTTGTTTGTCTTTTCAGATTCAACTGGCCAAATGACTAGTAAGGCAAATTTTTGTCAAGCATTGATGATCCTTTTCGCCTGGCAAGCAGTCACCGGGTCTACAGTTAATGGCTCTGTGGTGAACAGAATTCTTTGTCCATCCTTAATAAATTGGTACTTCTGGGAACGACGGAAGAAGGTAGTGTCGCGGTCCCATAGGTAGGGTCCGTCAAAAATGAGGTCGCAAATGTTCAATGGCACAACCTCACACACAACCTTACATACTATTTCGTCGATATAGATGCCGGTCACCGCAAACTTCACCTTATACTGGCGATCGCTTTTCATTTCGATGTTGCTGTTAATCCACCCCAACATATATGGGTGTGGGTGTGGTGTAGTCGACAAACCCAGCTTTTGAACTAGATTCTTCGAGATCAAGTTTTTTTAGCTGCCGGGATCGATGATGGCATCGATCATCTCATTTTTGACTTGAACTTAGAAAGTGAACAACTTCTCTCTTTTATCAGTCGGATTTAATGAGCACAGGCTTGTCTTCTTCGGTATAGCCATCAGAGACAAGCTAGTATCCGCCTTATCAATCCGTCCGATTAAGGTAAGAGCATTACTTGTCGATGCTGTCGTTGTCGTTGTCGTTGCCGTCACTATTGTGCGTTTGCCCCGGTCATCCTTCTTCTTCGATCTCAATTCTAGATGGAGCTTCCAGCATCGATCCTTAACATGTCCCGTGACTTTATAGTGGTCACGGTAGAAGTCAGGATCAGAGAGCCTCTTATTTTTATAGCCCTTCTTTTTGGAATTTTTGGAGCCCTCAGCAGACTCCCTGGATGGCTTCTCTCTGTCAGACAGCTTATTTTTTCGCTCAATTGCCATGGCTGTTTGGCTCGCTAAGGCGATATCATGAACAGAGAAAAGGCGGAGCTCATCATTGATGTGCTCTTGTAGCCCGACAGTGTATTTGAGAAAGACTCATGGATCGTCAAAGGAGATGCCAAGCGCCAAGGCTTAGTGCCGGAAGTCGGTGGTGTAGTTTTACACAAGACATGCCAGCGCTTCCATCGTTCCTCTTCATACCCTATTGGGTAGAATTCCTGGCGAATCAGCCACTTAAATCGACTCCAGGTGAAATCCTTGTCGGCGAAAGTTTGAAGAGTGGCCTTCTACCAGGTCAATGCATGACCCACCAGCTTTAGTTTTGCGAAAATTACTTTTTTTACGTTGCTATAGCTGTAGAGGTCAAAGTACATCTTCAGTTGGTCAAGCCAGGCGTCCAGCTTTACAGCGTCGATAGTGCCGTCGTAATTGAGGATCTCGACCTTGGTCTCAACCTTGAACATTTGCAACCTTCCTTCTGCAAGCGACGAAGCCATGCTCCCGTTATCATTGGAGTCGTCGTCGTCGTCTCGCGCACTCGAGGTATCCTCGGCAGCCCCCTTCGTCGGTGTTACGCACGCCTTTGGAGGAGGGGCCGCTCTTCTCCACCGGCATTGCCGATGGTGTTGCAGATTGCCTTGATCCAATCTAAGACGGTCTTTATGTCATCAAATAGCGCAGGGATCTTGGCGGCAAGGTCCGACGGCGTCACTGTTTGCTTGTCTGTCGACATGTTAGATGCGCTCTTCGTTTTCCTCGTTGATGGCCTGCGAAAAATGTCGAGGACGGAGAGTTGTTCGCCGATAGCTCAGTAGACACTTCTGGTTCACACCATACACTAGGGTCATATGCTCTGATACCACTTAATCTGTCGGAGGAAGAGGAAGCAATGTCGCAACGCCTCCCCAATGGATACCTGAGACCAGATTAGAAAAGAAAAATACAAAGAGCACTTGGTGAAAAAACTTTATATATTTGCTATTTAACTAGAATGCCTTTATAAGAGCCAATAAGGCCCTTATTTATAGCCTTTCAGGTTTACAAGAAGATAAGAACAAAATACTTGAAAAGAAATCCACTCAACATTCTTATCCTTATCCAAATTGGTTCTACTCTTAAATTTAGGCATGGATTAATTAGAATCCCCTAAAAATCACTCACAAAAAAGTTGGAGTCATAATTGCTAAAAATAAAGCTTCAAGATCGAAAATCAGCATTATGACCAAAATTATCTCAATTGAAGCTTAAATCCTCACCAATTCAGCTAAAAACCTTCCTCTCCCTATTCCACACAATGAGGTAGACCAAGAGCAGGTTCCAATTTATCAGCTCGAAATATCAAAATCCAGCAATTTCACCCTCAAGTTCAATGACGACTGCTAGAATGCACAGCTATGGCTGCTGCTGGACTGCACCTTGGTGCTGCCAATTTCTTGCTCCACAAGGAACTCCAGGGCAAGATGAGGTTAGGAGGCAATTCAGGAGTGATTTTTGACTTCTATACTATAAGAAAAATTCATAAATTACCATGAAATTCTATCACAATTAAAAAATAGAGGTCAAGAATTCAGCTTCGACGTAAAAACTATTTTTCGATTTTCGACCTCAATAAAAAGTAAAATTTTCACTCATCTTACCTCCAAATTGGTCCAAACAAGATTCTAACTACTAGAGGATGAAGTCAAGATCATTTTCAATCATTCCAAAGCTTAGCCCCTGGAAGAAATTCAAACGAATTTTATCAAAAATCCAAAGTTGGTCCAATTCAGTCCAAAAAATCAGTATGTGCACTATCTATGATTTAACTTTAAAATTAGAGCTACTAAGCGTGTAAATTCAGCTCAAGGAAGGTATAAGATGATTCCCAACCTCTTCCCACACAACTATAATTATTCAATTTCGAATTTGGAGCAACAATACCCCTCCAATTGGAAAAATTCTATAATGCACCGGGTATATCGGTGACGTAGCGTCCCAAATCAATCAAATTTCTCCTTTTCGGAATATATGTCCCATCATGATTTAAAAAAAATATTTTTATTATACTTTTTTAAAAAAAGAAGAGATATGATTGGCTTGTTATTGATGACGTGGTGCAAGCGTGACACAGTAGACTTCCTCCTCCAATTGGCTCCCTATCTCCACAACACTTGCTGCCAGAAGAAATTAGCCACTAAAATTTCAAATTTCAGCTCAATTGCCAAATTAGATTCAAATTTAGTAAATTAAGAGCCAACTAACCTGAATTTGGAATTATAGGATTGACCCACAAGCTCTACTCCCCAAATAAATCTACAAAAGGACCCAGATCAAAATTTGGAAGTCTCAGCTTTCCAAATCTGCCACCTCAAGCTGTTGATGTTGTAGCTTCAGCCAGCCAGCAGGGAGGAGAGGGAAATTGGAGGAATTGGAGAGAAATTGTTGTGAGGATGAAGTTCCCAAATGAAGAAGAATTTAACTAGAGTCCCATCAACACCCAAGTCAACCACAATTCTATTGATTATCACCCCAAACCTCAAAAATCAGCATTAACATGCAATGCTCAAATTATTTGAATTCCAATTCTACTACTCTCAAATTCCAGCAAGTATAAGGCCTAATTAACCTGAGCTTCACACCACCCTCTCCCTCCACAAACACCAAATTCGAAGTTGGCTTCACCAATTCTTACTACTCCTGATGCTAAAGCTGTTGGTTGCTGCTGAGTTGAGGCTGCTGAAGCGGAGTCCCACTGTTGCTATTGCACTTGCAGGCATAGTTAGTTAATTCGCGAATTATTGAAAATCCGAATTAAACTGTCCGTTTACGAATATTTTGCAAAAATACGGAACTATTCGCGAATTATTCGCGAATTATTCCCGAATTATTGAAAATTTGAATAAAAAACTTATAATTTTTATGTTTAAATGTAGATTATTTTATATTTTATATTTAAATATGAGTTTTTTGTTCATTCGCCCTAAAAAAAAACTATTTATATATTTTATAATTAATTATGGGCTATTTTAATCTATTTCTTATTTGATTGTTTATATACCATATTATATAATAATTATTGAATTCATTTTTTAAGCCGAATTTTTCAACGAATTTAAAAAATTAAGAGACGAATTTTATCCGTACCAAATTTTTGCCGAATCCGAATTAACTAACTATGCTTGCAGTAGGCAGTCAAGGCTGCAACTGCTGTTGGAAGCTTGCGCAGGGAGGTAGCAGCAGGAAAGGGGCAAGTAGAGGGGAAAAAAAGGAAGAGAAGGAGATTGAGAAGAAAGAAAAGGAGAGTAGAAGGGAATGTAGAAGAGGGAGAATGAAAAGTTAGCAACCAGTTGATTGCTACAAGAAAATTTCTCCCATTAGAGATAGCTGGGGAGATTAGTTGTTCCACTTGCACTAGACAATTTAATTCGTCCAGGCTAAAATTAACTCCCATTTCGGCCTCGTTCGTGGCGTCTATTTCGCGTCAAAACGATTCCAACTCGTCCCGATATTTCTACAGATGTGTTGACGGGTCGCTGAAACTGTAATCGTTTCGACAGTTAAATTTTTCCGAAACACTACATTTTAATTCAAGATTAAACTTATAATTCAAATTTAAAATTGTTATAGTTGATTAGTTTTAATAACTTTTTCTCACCCTTTTGTATTAAGGGCATTTTATTAAGTTATATTTACCCATTAATAAATATCACTAAAATTTTTCACATATCCTCTTGATAAATATAATTTTTACTATTAAATTAAATACGCATAAAAATTAAATTTTTATGATCTTTCGTATACTCTCTTAATAAACGTATTTATTTGTATTGTAATTCAAATTCAAAGTTGAGTTTAAGAATGAACTTAAAATTTTAAAATTTTTTTAATTAATTATAAATATGTTTTGCTATAGAAATATTAAAAAATCATCTACTATTAATTCATTAAATAGATTACAATCTCAAATTTTTATTTAGAATTTAAATTTGTATTTAATTTCATTAAATACTATTTCAAATATCTAAATCAAAGTCGACCTTGAGCTTAAATTTTGAATTCAAAGTCTAAATCAGTTTATTAGTTATAAATTTATTTAGGAATATAAAAATTATTTTGAGAAGTCAATTTTTTAATATTTAAATTTGATTTTTATTAATTCAAATTCAAAGTTGAGTTTAAGTTTGAAATTAAAATTTTAAATATTTAAATAATTATAAATATATTTTATTATAAAAATATTAAAAAAAATTATCTACTATTA
Source organism: Puya raimondii (assembly GCA_016920855.1). NCBI lineage: Eukaryota > Viridiplantae > Streptophyta > Magnoliopsida > Poales > Bromeliaceae > Puya > Puya raimondii. Next base: position 128,755,312 of record JABWPP010000050.1, read on the forward strand.
CTATTATTCATTAATAGGTTAAAATCTCACTTTTTATTTTCAATTTAAATTTTATTTAATTTCATCAAATATGATTCAATTTCAAATATCTAATTCAAAGTCGACTTTGAGCTTAAATTTTGAATTCATAGTCTAAATTAGTTTATTAGTTATAAATTTATTTAGAAATATAAAAAAATTATTTTGAGAAGTCAAATTTTTTTCTAAAGAATTCTAAAGTTTCTTAACCTAAAGAATTCGAAGAGTTGATAGTTTCAGAATTTGTGCGAAAATTCGAAAGCCATATAAATTTATAAAAATAGCTGAAAGATCATTTGAGTATATATAAATGGTTTAAAATTTTCGAATGCTTTAAATGAGGTAACTGACATCGCAGGCACGGTTAGGGGTGTCAACGAGCCGAACACGAGCTGGCTCATTTAAATATCGAGCCAAAAAATTCGGCTCGTTTATTAACGAGCCGAACACGAGCCGAACACGAGCTGGTTCAGAAATAATAAATTAAAATGATTAGAAATGATATATATATATATATAGAAAATAAATTTATGAGATCTTATCCATTAGACTTTGATCTAATAGTTGAAACTTTACATATAAATTGACTTCTTATAATTGAGTTGGGCTTTAATTTAGATTGGACTAAAAATTAAATAATAAAAAATTATATTTATATATAATTATTTATTTATATATATATAAATTATATAAATAATATAAATATTAAATATATATATTCGAGCTGTTATCGAGCCGAACACGAGCGAGTTGACCCCAGCTCGTGTTCGGCTCGTTTATTAAACGAGCTGAAAAATTTAGCCCGTGTTCGGCTCGTTTACTAAACAAGCGAGTCAATCTCGAGCTCATTTCGAGCCGAACACGAGCTGACTCGGAAACAGCGAGCTGGATTGTCACCCCTACGCACGGTCTAGATAGTAGTAGGTGTATAGTGTGATATTGAAGATGATGAGATTGGATTTTAAAGTAATGAGGGTGCACATGGAAGATTAGAGAACAATGATGCAATTAATTTTATTTTTCCTTTATGTGTTGCTTAAAATTGTGTACAAATCAATGCCTTAGTTAAATAAACGGTGGACGGCATAATATATGTATAATGATACGGGTTTTGTTTTTTTTTTTTGTTTTGATTTATTTTTTTTAGAGAAAGGTAGCACGCTATCCGCTTCGTTTATTTTTTATAGAAATAAATTTAGTTAAAAATGTGAATCAACTAGGATTCGAACTCGAGACATCGGAAATCAACCATCAAAATTTTTATCACTTACGCTAGGGACGGTCGGTATGATATGGGTTTTGTAAGGTGGGGGCGAAATCCGGTGTTCGGCCGAACGTGCCGCATCTTAACTATCGTACCCCATCCATCTACATTCAATTCCCCCGCAGCCCCAACTACCACCCATAAATGCCTCATCTTCATCTCCATCCATTACTGTCTCTGTGTATATATATATATATATATAGTATAATAATTATGTTGGATCCTCCACCTTACCGGAAAGACTCGGTACCACAGAGCTGGCAAATCTGATGATGACGAAGACGATGGCGGAGGAGGTGGAAGAGAAGAAGAGGAAGGTGCAGGCGGCGGTGCTGGCTGCCGGCGGAGAGAAGGAATTAGAAGAAGAAGATGAAGAAGAATTAGGAAGAGGAGGAGGAGCTGGGGCCGGGGAAGACGGGGTTAGGACGTTGGAGACGCTGCTGAGGGTGGTGCCGATGGGGCTCTGCCTGGCGGCCCTGGTCGTCATGCTCAAGAACTCCCAGTCCAATGACTTCGGCGCCGTCTCCTACTCCAACCTCGCCGCCTTCAAGTACCCCCTAGCTCCCTCTCTCCCCATTTCTGTATGCACCAGCAATTATTAATTAACGATCAATAACGCTAAAACTGATAAACGACCACTAAAAAAAAAAAAGAAAAATTTTAAATATTATTTCTGTGCTTTCGTACTTTTTTATTTTAGTATCATATGGTTTAAAATGTATTACTTTAGTACTATGTGGTTTTATTTTTCTATTTTTTTTATTTTTTTTGTTAATATTTTCGTTAAATCAGTGAGAAAGTTAAAATTATAGAGTACTAAAATGAATATTCGATAAATCATAGATGGATTATCTGAAGTTTTTTCTATATGATTTAATAAAAAGATTAATGAAAGAAATAAAAAAAAGAAAAAAATAAAACCACATGGTACTAAAGTGATACACTTTAAACCACAAGGCACTAAAATGAAGAAAATATGAAACCACAGAAATTTTTCCTAAAAAAATCTCAATATAAGAATGCTTTTTAGACGACGCTTGGAAAACATATTTCTAAGCGTCCCTACAATATAACAAATGCCTACACTTCAAACGGTGCCGCATATGAACCTTTTATTATATCAAGTCAATTTATTAAATAAATTTTACTAATATTTTTAATTTTTTGAGCATTAGGATTTTAAAAAAATTTGAAAAATTCTAACATTTTAAAGTATCGAAATATATTTTATTGACATTTGGCATAAGCGTCGGTATATACATGACGACACTTCATTTATCGCGCTTTAATCGACGCTTTCAAATACGACGATAAACTATATTGGGACACTTTTAAGCATCGTTAAATATAAAAAAGTTATTTAATGTTAATTTTCTTGTAGTAGATATTTGAATTTTTAGAAATAAAATTTGAATTTTTTTCGATAAAGTACTTTATATTCAAACCATTTTAACATTGTCAATTTTCAATGTTTACTATGACGAGTTTGTAGTTTAACGGTATAGAAAAATTTAAATTTATTCAAATTTTGATAGAAAATACTTTAAACTATTTAGATCAAGACCATCATTGTTTATTTTGAATTCAAAAATTATATCTTTAAATTTTAAAATTATTTAATTTTTACCGTTAATTTTGACATAATTTATTTACTAAGTAAACGATGTCGAAAAACAATTAAAATTTTATTCCTAAAAATTTTATATACTCTCTCCCCTAGCTCGCCTCTCTCCCCATTTCTGTATACACCAGCAATTATCTCCACTGATTAATTAACGGTCAACACCGCTACAATTGATATACAATACTTAAAATATTTAAAAATAAAATTTTATATATATTTTTAATATAATTTACTTTATGATCAAATTATTTTAAAATTATCAATTTTCAATAGCTACTGTGACGAGTTTATAATTTAACAGTATAGAAAAATTTAAATTTAATTTAATTTTGATAGAAAATATTTTAAACTATCTAGATCAAGATCAGCATTCTTTATTTTGAATTCAAAAATCATATTTTTAAATTTTAAAGATTATTTAATTTTTATTGTTTATTTGACATGTTTTATTTACTAAGTAAACGATATTAAAAAATAATTAAAATTTTATTCCTAAAAAATTTATATACATTAAATTATATTTAACGGTACGTATCGTTGATTTGAACACCTTAAAATCGAAAACAAAATTATAGTACCAAAACTCCGGTACCATAGATAGTATAGCAGCCTCGTTCTATATATATTTATATATATATATACATATCTTTGTTTCTAAATTTACGCGCAGGTACTTGGTGTACGCTAATGGCGTCTGTGCGGCCTACTCCCTCTTCTCGGCATTCTACAGTGCAGTTCCCCGGCCCTCCTCACTATCTCGCTCGTGGGCGGTCTTTTTTTTCGATCAGGTCTTTCTCTCCTAATATGAAAATTAAATTTTGTCATATATATGTGACTACTAATCAGTAAGATGCTCTTTCTTTCACACAAAAAAAATAAAAAAAAATAAATTTAACGACGTATTTTCTTTAGTAATTAACACTAGCCTAACTACTGTCATATTAAGAAAGCATCAGTGATGTTTAAAATTGGAGAAAATTAATAATGTTAGGAGCCTGACGTGACTCGAACTCAGAATCTCTTATTCTGATACCATGTGAAACAATCGTTGTAGAATCTTCTATTCTGATACTATGTGAAACAATCGTTGTACTCTAAAAATTTACCATGCAAAACAACCGTTATATTCTAAGGCTTTGTTTGGTTCGGGGTTAAGTAAGAATTGGTTATTCCAGGGATAGGATTAAGTTCAGGGTTAAGGCTGGAATAGACCAATTTTACGTTTGGATGAAAATTGAGTTGTTTTCGAGATTAAGAAAAATAGCGTTTGGATAGATATGAAATAAAAAGAATAATGGATAATTATAAATAGAAAATAATGATTTGGCCCTAATTATTATATTTAAAATTTTAAATTTAAATAGATAATTTTTATAAAATTAAAAAATTCAAGTATAAAATTTTAAATTTTAAATATTAATTTTAAAATTACAAATTATAAATTTTAAAAATTTAAAAATTAAAATTAAAATTTTAAATTTATATTAAAAATTAAATTTGGTGGGATTAACTTTAATCCCACCCCAATTCTAGGGGGGGTGGGGTTTGTTAACCCCACCCTATCCTGGGATAACCCCAAGGGGTGGGGTTAACAAACTCCACCCCAATTTTTCTTATTTGGAGATAAAAGGAGGTTAACCCCTTTAACCGCCCCTTTAATTCCGAACCAAACACTACCTAAAAGATTAAGCTGTTAGAGAACATTATTTATATATTTTTATATTTAACAAATAAAAACGTCATCAAATAAAGAATCACCGCCTATATATTGATGCTTATGTTAGCAATGCTGCGGGATTGTAGTTAAACATTCGGGGCGGGGAAATGCACGTATGCAGGTGTTGACGTACGCGGTGTTGGCGGCGGGAGCGGCGTCGGCGGAGATAATATACCTGGCGTACAACGGAGATAAGGAGGTAACGTGGAGCAGAGAGTGCGGGGTGTTCGGTGGCTTCTGCCGCAGGGCGACGGCGTCGGTGGGCATCACCTTCGGGGCGGCGGCGTGCTACGTGCTGCTCTCCCTCATCAGCTCCTACCGTCTCTTCAGCATGTTCGAAGCCCCCATCCCTCTTCTTGCCGGCGGCAAGGGCGGAGACATCGCTGCTTGATTAATTTCGACGGAATTAATATCCCTTCTATCGTTTGGTGAAGATTTACAGCTCTCAGCTGGATCGTATGTTTTCTAGTTATCTTGGAAATACAGGAGTGTGCAAGAGCAAACTCTACTGTGCATGCCCACTAAAATAAGCTCTCCCTCCTCTCTCTCTCTCTCTCTCTCTCTCTCTCTCTCTCTCTAGATCTCTCTCTTTCCTAGCTCCCTCAGTCTCGAGATTGGGAAAAAAAAAGAAATCGAAAGCACATGACAGATTGTATGGTTGTGTACCTCTAAGGCTCATGTATTGGTTGTGTACCTCTAAGGCTCATGTATGAAGTGCGCTCAACGCGCCCGTTGTCCTTAAACTGTTTTCTTTGTTTCAGTAAGATAAGATTTTAAATTATACGAAACAATAAGTAGAGAAGAGTATAGATTTTTCCGCTAGGCCCGTGACCTGTTGTCCTTAAACTGTTTTCTTTCTTTCAATAAGATAAGAGGTTAAATTATACGAAACAATAAGTAGAAAACAGTATAGACTTTTTCGCTAGGCCCATGACGTACATTTGAATTAAATGAGAGAAATTAATAATGTTAGAAGCCTGACGGCATTCGAATTCAGGACCTCTTGATACTATAATAAATTATATGAAACAATTCTTATTCTCAAAAAACTTAAGCCGGTAGAGAATGATATTTAAATATTTTTATATTTAACATAAGATTTTATAGCATACACACAATAGCAGGTGCTTTCACTAGCAAGAGTCCAACTTTGATCCATCCAAAGGCCAATATCGCTGTAGCAATCTTATCCATTTATTATCCATTTATTTTAATAGTAAAAATTTAAAGGCTTAAATGGTAGGGGGCCAATTTGCATAAAAAATTCTCAAGTTTTGATTTTTTGCAAAACTGGGCCGTCTTTTTCGAATTTGCAAATTCGGACTGGATTTTCAGAAAACTGACAAAAATACCCTTATTTTCTTCTCTCTCTCCTTTTTTTCTCTCGTTCTTTTTATTCCCTCTCCGAAGAGAGAGGCGGAGGCGGAGGCGGCCAGCCTCTGCCCAGCGCGCTCTCGCCCACGTCCGCGCACCCCCTGCCCTCCTCGCCTCCAACCCCACCAAGGCTGCGCTCGCCGCTGCCCTCTGGGATGCCCCTCCTCGCCTCCACCCCATGCGCCCTCGCCCGCGCCCGCTTTCTCCCCCGCCCTCCTCGCCTCCGACCCCGCCGAGGTCCCGCCGTGATCTTTTTTTTTCTCTCTCCGAACCTCCTCCACCGCCCTCGCGGCCTTTCGTGACGGTAACGAGGATGGCACCGCGTCCTCTTCCTCCGGCTTCGCCCTCCACCTCCACTGCAGCAGATTTTTCGCCCACCAAACTCACTTTTGGAAACCCGTCCTCACCACCGATGCCAACGACGAAAAGGAAGCGCTTCTCAGCGCGAGAAGCTCGCTGGCGAGGGAGGGGGCACGCGACCCACCGCGCCCACCTGAGGCCGGCGACGAGCGAGGTGGAGACGGAGGAGAGCGCGACGACGCCGGAGAAGAGGGCGGGGCGGCGGCGAGCACGGCGTCCCAGAGGGCGGTGGCGAGTGCGGCCTCGGCGGGGTCGGAGGCGAGGAGGGCGGGGGATGCACGGGAGCATATCTGGTCAAGCACTTTTGTTTGCTTAAAACAAAAAAAAAAACTAAAAATTAAAAACTAGAGAATAAGGAAGAAGAATTAGAGAAGAAGAAAAAAGAAGATGAAGTTGAACTGTTAAGATAAAATTATACTATTTAAGAAGAACTTTGCACTGTTATAGATGTAAGTTGCACTCTTTGAGATGTAAACTGCATCCTTTAAAATAAAAGTTACATTCTTTAAATAAAAATTACACTCTTTGACAAATAGTTACACTGTTTCTCCACCTCCTCCTTCCTCTCCGCTTCCTCGTGCTTCTTCTATGCCCAACTCCTCTTCGCCCTCCATCTCCACCTCCACCTCCACTTCAGTATCTCTAATCAAGCACTTTTATTTGCTTAATATAAAAAAAAATTAACTAAAGACCAAAAACTAGAGAATAAGAAAGAAGAACTAGAGAAGAAGGAAGAAGAAGATGAAGTTGCACTATTTTAGAAGAATGTTGCACTCTTTGAGATATAAACTATATCTTTTAAGATGAAAGTTATGCTCTTTAAACGAAAGTTGCACTCTTCGGAAGATAGTTATACTGTTTTCCTCCCAAAGAGTGCAATTTTTATTTAAAGAGTGTAACTTTTATTTTAAATGGTGCGGTTCACATCTCAAAGAACGCAACTTACGTCTATAACAGTGCAACATTCTTCTAAAATAGTGCAACTTCATCTCAACAGTACAATTTTATCTTCTTCTTCCTTCTCTCTAGTTCTTCTTCATTATTCTCTAGTTTTTAGTTTTTAGTTAATTTTTTTTTTTTTAAGCAAACAAAAGTGCTTGACCAGAGATGCTCCCGTGCACCCCCGCCCTCCTCGCCTCCGACCCGGCCGAGGCCGCGCTCGCCGCCGCACTCTGGGATGCCGCGCTTGCCGCCGCCCCGCCTTCTTCTTCGGCGTTGTCGCGCTCTCCTCCGTCTCCACCTCGCTCGTCGCTGGCCTCGGGTGGGCACGGTAGGTTGTGTGCCCCCTCCCTCGCCAGCGAGCTTCTCGGCGCCGAGAAGCACTTCCTTTTCGTCGTCGATGGCAGTGGTGAGGACGGCAGGTTTTCAGAAATGGGTTTGGTGGGTGAAAAATCTGCGGCAGTGGAGGTGGAGGGTGAAGTCGGAGAAATAGGGCGCGGTGCCATCCTCGTTACCGTCGTGAAGGGCCGCGGAGGCGGTGGAGGATATTCGGAGAGAAAAAAAAAGGATCCCAGCGCGGCCTCGGCGGGGTCGAAAGCGAGGAGGGCTGGGGGTGAGTGAGCACGGGCGAGGGTGCATGGGGCGGAGGCGAGGAGGGGCGTCCCAGAGGGCAGCGGCGAGCGCAGCCTTGGTGCGGTCGGAGGCGAGGAGGGCGGAGGGTGCGCGGACGCGGGCGCGCGGGGCAGAGGCGAGGCGGGCAAAACTGGGCCGCGCCGGAGCACCGAAACACGAAAACGACCTACCTCTCTCTTCTTTTTCATTTTTTTTTCCTTCATTCATTTTCTTCTCTCCGACCCTCATCGCCTCCTCCACCGCCTCCGCGGCCCTCGGCGATGGTAACAAGGGCGGCGCTACCTCCTCTTCCTCCATCTCCATCTCCTCCTCCGCCGGCGACGGTAATGAGGGCGACGCCGCCTCCTCCACCTCCGCCTCCGCCGGCGCCGAAGAAGGAGAAGGAGAACTCGGAGCGGGCTCTAGTGAGGGCGGAGCGGACAGAGGTGATGAGGTTGTTTCCGTGTTTGGGGCTCTGATGCGGCGCGTGGGGTAGAGAGGCTCGCGTTTGTGAGGATGGGGGTCGGTGGGGGAGGGGAAGGGGGAGGGGGAGGGGGGAGGGGCTCAAGGAAAGAGAAAGAAGAAGAAGAAGATGAGGCGATGAAGGTCAGAGAATAGTGCAATTTTTTCTGAAACAGTATAATTTTTATCGAAAGAGTGCGACTTTTATTTCAAAGAATATAATTTTTATCTGAAAGAGTGCAACATTTATATTAAACGGTGTAATTTTCTTGTAAAACAGTATAATTTTATTTTAACAGTGCAACCTTTATCTTTTTCTTCTTCTTTTTTTTCTAATTCTAAAATTTTTCGGTAGCAGCAACGATATATAATGGTATTTCAAAGAGGATTTTTTTTTTTACTTTTTATTCTTGTTTTTTCTACCCTCTGCATCTTTGTTCGCTTGTTGGAGATGGGCGCGTCTTTTTTCCTCACCTTTACGGGCGGCGAGCACCTCCTCGGCAACGACCTCGTCGCCTCCATCCGCTCCGCCCTCACCCGGGCCCGTTTCGAGTTCTCCTTCTCCTTCTCCGGTGCCGGCGGAGGCAGAGGCGGAGGTGGAGGAAGTGGAGGCGGCGCCGCCCTCGTTACCGTCGCCGAGGGCCGCCGGCGCCGGCGGAGGAGGAGATGGAGGAAGAGGAGGTGGCGCCGCCCTCGTTACTGTTGCCGAGGCCGCAGAGGCGGTGGAGGAGGCGATGAGGGTCAGAGAGAAAAAAAAGAACGAAGGAAAAAAAAAAGAGGAGAGAGAAAGGATAAGGATATTTTAGTCTGTTTGTTAAAAATCCGGCCGGAATATGCAAAATCGAAAAAGGCGGCCCAGTTTTGCAAAAGCTCAAAACTTGTGAATTTTTTATGCAAATTGGCCATGGTAGGATGTAAGTATTAAACTCTATTTTTGTGTGTACACGTAGCATTTCTCTTTTCTTTTTTTTGTCTTAATTTTGGGAATAATTTGACTTTTCATAAGAGTAAATTGTAGGTGTAGTCCGAAGTTTCACGTTGAGTTTGTATCTTTTTTTGGCTGGATAGTGGACATTTCAATCTCTTAAATTATTTCTCTTTAACAAAATTGCAGTTCAATCAATTAGTAAAAAAGAATCAACTAATATTAATTTAATTTCCAGATGTGTTGTGGTTTCAAATTTGTAATTAATTTTTCTATTTGATAGTTATATCTTTTTAATTGCATATAAAGTTTGAATACAAATTGATTCTTAAATAACAGATTAGAAATACTGATATTAGTTTACATTATTTTGTAGTTTTGACTTTTTACACTAAAAGTTAAACTTAAAATTTTAAAGTCAAATATTTTACAATGAAACATAAATAAAATTACAGTATAATTCAACTTTTCAAATGGGAGTAGCTAAGTAGAAAATATGCTAACAAGTTAATAAAGTCTATGACTAATGTAGTGAGCTTGTCCATACATTCTTATTCGTGAAAACTTAATCAGGCCTTGAAGAAGAAAAATTAACACATGCAGCTGGTTCACTTTTATATCCATAGTCTATGTTTAAAATTTGATGCATTATATTTTAAATAAAGATTTAATTTTATATATGTGATATGAAGAGAGCACGCTTAAGATTTTAGAAATTCGCTTTTACATCATTTTATTTTAATGTTAAAATTTTATTCATGAAGAGGGATATTCAGGTTTAAATTTTTGGTAAGGCAAGCTACCAAGCCAAAAAATTATCTTGTATCAAGTATTCTTAGCACCCAAAGAATCAAGTAAGTTTTGCTATGTGTGAGATTATAATATACCCATTAGTACTGTTTGATAAATTTTGTTTTGAAATCAACCAATTATAAATTTATAATTAGATTTGAGGTTAAATTTAAACTATAAATTTAAATTTTGAATTTAAGTTATAATTTATATATTTCAAATAAAATTCTTTGTTCAAATTGTGAACTTAAACTTAAATTATTTTTAGATTCAAAATTTTTATTATCCTATCATATCTTTGTCGCTAAGAGTACTCTTCATTCAATTTTTGTTCTATATTCTTCATTAATTACTGAAAAATTATCAATTTGATTTAAAACAAAAATATTCAATTTATCAGATGTGTTGCAACTTTAAATTTCTATTCGAATTCAAAATTAAGCTTAGATATTGAATTTAGTTTCACGCCTCGAGACCACCCAATTTGGGCTCGCTCGAGCACGCGCCCAGACCCACCGAATGGGCAAGACCTCCCCTGCCTGAATGAAGTGGTAACACACATCAACCTGTACATTCATACACGATAGATGTATAAACAATATCAGAGTGCACTAGTAAACTGAACATTCAACTTTAAACATATAAAGTTCTACACTACTTGAAATATTCAACTAAATAAAACTTCATTAAGTTTACATCATTTTATTCCCAAAACATTACATATCTCTTTTTTGTTACCAAAAAGGGTACCATTAGTCTTCGCTAGGTCCTTTACTCCGCGACGCCCTTGCCGTGGTCACGTGCCTCCCGACTGTGCTAGGATCTGAAAAGGACTAAACTACAGGGAGTGAGAACTACTGAAAGTTCTTAGTGGGTGCAACCACCAAGAATAATGCTCTATACTCACTTGGTCCATAGGAGGCATTAATAGATAAATAATAATTATAACAATTATTCCTATACTAGAAATGCGGTAAATAAATTTACAACTACAATCCTTCGTTTACTCAGGATGCTACTATGCCACTTATTATAGGTCTACCCAATAACACTCTGTCTCTAATGATCTAATTGATTGGTTTTGTTCCATACTAGACCTTATGAAGACCTGAGAAAAATCGTACTACTCTCCAATTAGGTTGACACACGCACCTCATTGGGAGCAGAGGGGGATCGTACTACTCTCCAATCTATCGACACACACATACCTCATGGAGAGCCGAGAGAGGTCGTACTATACTCTCCAATCGGTTGACACACATACCTCATGGAGAGTCGAGGAACATCGTACTACGTACTCTCCAATCGGTTGACACAAACACCTCATAGAGAGCCGAGGGGTATAGGACTACTCTCCAATCGGTTGACACACACACCTCATGGAGAGCGGAGGGAGATCATATTACTCTCCAATCGGTTGACACACATACCTCATGGAGAGCCGAGGGAGATCGTACTACTTTCCAATCGGTTGGCACTTGGAGTCGAGGGAGATCGGCCCTCCCAATGCACACGAGGGAGTCGAGGGTGGTCGATACTTCCATAGACACTTTTGGAAGGTTGCGACACATCACATCATGACACCCTAAGCTCAGTGACTCCTAGGGTTGTAACACATGTCATTATACAAAACTTGTTCTTTGGTTCAAGTCTAACCTAGAGTTCACAATTTCTATGTCTCAGCTTAGATTTTGTCTAAGTTAGATGCTACATATTTTAACGTCATTCTAGGTTCTCATTTCCATTTTTTATTTTCATACAAAAGGGTTTAAAACTTTAATTTTTCCCTAGCATGCAACTTAATCATATGTAGAGTAATATTTACTAATTTAGCATAATAAAAAAAATTATAGACAAAGAAAGAGATAATCCTTTTTGGTGATATTTATGCTCTCTACAAATGGGGTAGACTTGATCTCTTCGAGCACCAAGAAGAACCCTAAATATAGTTCTAGCACCATTAGAATAAAAAAAATCTTCATTTGAATCGTTAAAAATCAAAACCCTAGAAATTTCAACTCACCTCTCTCTTGTTGCAAGTTAAAACGTGGGAGAAAAAATTCCTTTCTTTCTCCTAGAGCTTCTTCTTGAAGCTTCTTGCCATCCTCAAGCTCCGATTGAGATCAAACCTGAGCTTGGAAGCTCCTCCAACGATGGTGTTAGAACTATTTTGAAATAGCAAGGTCAAAATTTCTTAAAATCAGTCTTAGAATATAATCTCCTAATTTTTCGCCTACTTAATTCAAATTTATACATTTTGAGAATAAATTTTTTTGTAAATATTATTATTTTGAATTTGGGAATGAGTCAAGCTATCTTATTGGAATCGATCACCATATTCTTGTTCGGCTTGGATCAGTTAGGTCGTCGATTGTGGGCTATGGTCCAATTGATCGAGCATACTGAGACAACAGCTTTCATATGCCTCACCCTATTCTTTTCTCCTTTTTTCCTTTCTTTTCATGGAAGAAAAGGCATCCGCATATCTTCTCTCCTCCCCTCATTCATCCACTATCTCCTCTCCCTTTCCCTCCTTCTCTTTCCTCTCATTCCTCTCATTCTCATTGTTTCTTCCTCATTCTTCTTCCTCATTTCTCTCTATCCGATCTTTCTTCTTCCATTCTCTTTTCTCTCTCTTCTTCTTTTTTGCTGTCTCTCATCCCCTCTCTCTACATCTTAATCTTCATCTTCTCTATCGCTTCATTCTATGTCTCTCTTTTTTCTCTTCATCTTCTCTTTCCACCACCTCTATCCCTCCTCTTGCGGAGCTCAACCTCTCCATTCCCGAGCTCCGGTAAGACTCGGAGACTGTCGACCCCACGTCATGAAGCTGGGAATGAAGATTTCACTCTATTCTTTGGCTTTGAAGCTTGAAACCCATATATAACCCTTTGTGTTTTGTTTTTCTCAATATTCTACTCTCTTGATGAGTTTTGGTGCCGTTTGGGCTCTTGTTTGATGAGTTTTATACTTGTTTATGGTGTTATGAATATGGTATGGTTGACTGAGAGCACCCTTGCGGTCAACCGGGGTAGGAATAGTGGATCGGATTCGGTAACGGGTGGTCAGCTAACTTTGTAAGGGTGGTCAACTAAGGTTGGACCCTAGGTTGACCGCAGAACACCCAGAGACTCTAGATACTTCTACTTCGACTTCTACCGACCGTCTATACATCGACAAATAGTGAATAGGATATTATCTCATTGAGTCAACAATTGTAATATTTTCTTCACTGTAGTGCTTACTCTTCCATGATCGTTATGATAACATGAATCTTGTTGCATCCAGACATAATAATTACTAGTGTAGAAATCCGCGCGATGCAGCAGATAGAAAATAGAAGCAAAAATTTTAAAATTTTAATGAAATTCATATTTACAACTTATTGATGTATAGGAAACTATACTATGTTAAGCACGGACAATCTGCATGACTAAAATCAATTGTTAAAAAAATAAAGCTATAGCTGGAAGCTTTATATAATTTTTTTTTAAAATCATCAAAATATTGTAATATACATACAATTTTATCGTATTATGTGCCTCTTGAACATTCCATTGTGAAAGATAAAAAGAGCTAGCTCCAGCTGAATCAAGCACATCTGTCCAATCATCAAAACAGATTAAGAATATGAAACACATAAATAAGAAGTTAACTTATCTGGCTTAAGAAAATTTGGGGTGAGATCTCAAACTCTAATTTTCATATCATACTTCTTAATCTACGAAAAGAACTTTACCCACAACAGTGCTTACTCAAAAAATTGGTCATAGAATGAAAATAAAATAAAAATGTAAATTAAAAAAACTAATACTTTTTGGAGCACTTCTTCATCCACGCGAGCTTGCTCATACAAACCTTATACATCTTCTTAATCTTCGTTCTTTACATGCTCTTCTTCTTCTTCTTTTTCTTCATCATCCTCATTATCCTCGTTAACACAATGAGAGAGAGAGCGATGAGTGTGGGGTGGGAGATTTGATGATGAAATTTTTTTTTTACATGGAAAATAAAAGGCCATGCAAAAGAGAGGAGATGGGGGGATTAATGGAAAAAGAGAATGAATTGGAGTTATAAAGCTCACTCATTGGTGGAATATGATGTGTGTTATTAATAGAGGAATGGAGTGGATTGGAGTTACAAAGCCAATGGAGAAGCGGAGTGGATTGGAGTTACTAATCCCACTCATTGGTAGAATATAATACATATAATTAATGGAGGAGTGGAGTGAATTGCCAATGGAGAAGAGGAGTAGATTGGAGTTATAAAACTCACTCATTAGTGAAATATAATACATGTAATTAATGGAGGAGTGGGGATTGAGAAGGGGAGTGGATTAGAGTTACAAAGCCTACTCATGGGTGGAATATGATGATGAGAGGAGTGGATTTAGAGATGACCATTGTTAAAAAAAATATTCAAAAAAAGGAGAGCTTGCCACGTCATCATTAGCATTGGAAATTCATATAGAGTTATAGATATTGTCACGCCCCGGGGCCCCAGCGGAAGCCCACCCGGGCGCATGCACAGACCCGCCGTGTACACAAACAACCAACATGCACACAAGGCGTCTAATAATCAACATGAATAAAAGGAATAAACAAGTAAACCTATCATGATAATCAGAGCATACATACTAAACAAGTATGGCCTCAAGATAAAAGCATGAAATACTAAACAAGTAAAGTTACTACAAGAGTTTAGTACAACATAAACCCAAAAAGGGACATAGGGTAGTCTCTACAAAAGAGGTCGATACAAAAACACCTCTCAACTAAAAACATAAAGAAAGGTGCGCCACCTAGTCGCTAGCACCCTCGCGATCTAGCTACTCGCAATGCCCTTGCCGCGGTCCCTAGCCTCTCCCGCAGTGGATGGCTCTGAAATAAAACAACAAACCCCAGGGGGATGAGAACTATTATTCAATAGTTCCCAGTGGGTAAGCCGCCGAGAGGAGCGGAGTACACCACTAGGCCAGCTGAGGCAAAGTAGGGTTAGATAATAAAAGCATGTTTTATAGAGAAACTTCAATACTACAATGCCTCAAGATATAATTATATTAACATGAACTACACTACTCATGCACATGAATAAGCATGCAACCTTTCACAAGATGAATGTTTACTTTGCATATAACATTAAATATGTAATCACAAAGGGGTATATCGAAAGAATGTTCACTTGTGCCGTGCCTAATGGCTCCGTGGTAGTCACCACCCTCACGCTAAGGGTGAGCCTCGCCCACGGCGGTTCCATTTCGGCGCTCTCTCTAACACACGGGCGAACAAATATCGCTAGGCCATCTCCGGAGTGCCGGCTTGTAGGGAGCGACCCTCACAAGCATGTGTAAACGAGCATAGTGGCGAACAAGTAACAATCAATCACATAGTATATGTCGTCATGTCTAAAAACATGGGATGCCAACAAATATCCAAGTCTAGGTCATAATGTCCTTCTAGATGTTCTTCTAGATGAAATGTCATAAGTTCAACCTTGTCTTATGGTTCAACATACCATATGTCATATCTACCCTATGACTAGTCCACGAAGTTATGTGTCATGAGTATTCCAAGTTCATTGTTCTCTATTGTCATACATGTCTCTACTTGTCTAAGTAGATGTTCCAACCATCACATAAGTGAGTTAATCTATTTCCATAGCCGTTCATAACGCACTATGTTTACATCATGCAATCCTCCTATAACATAGGATATATATATATATAGTTTGCATATAATAGCACATGAACCTCATGCATTCTACCATTCTACCATGTCATCATTAGTATGAATATGCACTAATTTAAGCTTTTAAGCTACAAGGATGACATAGGGGGAATTCACCCATTTCGGTGAGGTCAAACCCACCCGAAGTCCTTCGGAACCTCGCAGTTTCCGAAAACCAAGTTGTCCCCTCGATTTCTAGCGCCCTAAAGGAGATTCCTATGGGGTTAGAACATCGAACGACGAAAATCGAAAAGTGACATACATAAAAGAGGAAAAAGGGTGAAAATACCTTAGACTAAGAATTTCTTGTCCAAAGTCCAAAATAGTGTTAGGAGGCCTCAAATCCAACCTAACACACAACATTCTACACCCCTCTCAAAATCCCGAAATTGAGAAACCCTAAAATAAACCCTAGGTTTCCCCACAATGGGATTTCTACAACAAAAACCCAAATAAACTACAATAGGGGGGTTCAAGAGAGGAGAACTCACCTCTTTGAAGCTCCAAACAAGTTCCAAGGAAGCTAGGTTTGGAGATAATCCTCAACCAAGCTCTTCTCTTCCTCCACCAAGGCCACCAAGAACAAGCTAGCAAGCTTGTGTGCAAAAGAGAAAGATAGAAGAGATCAAACCCTAGGTTTAATCACTAAAACCCAAGAAATCCTAGAGAGAGAGAGGGAGAATACCTTACCTCTTTTCTCTAAGTCCTCAGCCCAAATGGCTGAGAGGGGAGGGTGTGGGGGTTAAGTGTTATGATGTAACAATTACCCTAACACCCCTCCAAAAGCCAACATTCGCAAACTGCTCAAAAACAGAATTTCTGGTTCTGTATACCGGTATGCGTATGGGCATACCGGTATCCGGCCAGAAATCCCGCAAACCGAGCCTCGGCCAAGCGGCCACGCGAAGGGATTCCGGTATACCAAAGTCACATACCGGTATCCACACTCCAATACCGGTATGCGATCAGCACATACCGGTATGCAGTGTCAAACCTGCAGTTTTGCAGAATTCGACTCCCGGAGTCCGTTTTCGCACTTCTCAAGTCCCGAAAACGCTCCCAAGAGCTCGAAACAAAACCAAAACCTCCAGATTAGTACGAATCACTAATCTCACACTAGAACCTCGCAATTTGCTAAAGTTCAGTGTACTACATACACCCCTCCTAAAAAGGAGTTTCGTCCGCGAAACTAGAAGTCAAATACCTTAGAATTCCATCTGAAAAAGATGGGGGTATCGCTCCAACAGTGAGCTCTCCAACTCCCAAGTCGCTTCGCGCTCGTCGTGGTTGCTCCAAAGCACCTTCACATAAGGGATTTCTCGATTCCTGAGTTTCTTCACCTCGCGAGCTAGAATCTTCACCGGGTATTCCTCGAAACTCAAATCTTCATGCAATTCCAATGGAGTGGAGTCCAACACATGAGTTGGGTCGAAAATATACTTCCGGAGCAAAGATACGTGGAACACGTTATGCACTCCCGATAGATTCGGCGGTAAAGCGAGCCGATATGCTACCGGGCCTACCCGTTCCAACACTTCAAAGGGTCCAATAAAACGAGGACTAAGCTTTCCTCGAATACCAAATCTCTTAATCCCCTTTGTCGGCGATACCTTTAGGAAGACATGGTCTCCTACTTGGAACTCCAAATCCCGCCGACGCTTATCAGCATAGCTCTTTTGGCGACTTTGAGCGGAAATCAATCTTTGTCGAGCAATGCGAACCTTGTCCTCGGCTTCCTGTAGCACGTCGGGACCCAAAACTAACTTCTCGCCCACTTCACTCCAATGAAGTGGTGATCGACACTTCCTCCCGTAGAGAGCTTCGAAAGGTGCCATCTTAATGCTTGCTTGATAACTATTGTTATAAGCAAACTCTGCCATAGGTAGGTGTTGATGCCAACCTCCTTGATAATCCATGATACAAGCTCGAAGCATGTCCTCCAAGATCTGAATGGTACGCTCCGATTGGCCATCGCTTTGGGGGTGAAACGCCGTGCTGAAATCCAGGCGAGTACCCAAAGCGTCATGTAAACTCTTCCAAAAGTGCGACACAAATCTAGTGTCTCTATCCGATACGATCGATGTAGGTACTCCATGAAGCCGCACCACTTCGTCAAGATAGACTTGTGCAAGTCTCTCCCCTGCCCAAGTAGTATGTATAGGGATAAAGTGTGCCGCTTTAGTCAATCGATCCACTATCACCCACACTGCATCATGCCCGGCTTGAGAGCGAGGCAATCCAGAAACAAAGTCCATAGTAATACGCTCCCATTTCCAAACTGGTATCGGTAAACTCTGAAGTTTTCCCGCGGGGAGTCTATGTTCAGCTTTCACTTGTTGGCAAGTTAGACATCTAGCAACAAACTCGCCAACATCCTTCTTCATTCCGGGCCACCAATAGTGCAATTTCAAATCCTTGTACATCTTTGTGCCACCCGGATGCACGGTATAGGGCGCTCGGTGAGCTTCGGTCAAAATCCTTTCCTTGATCTCCGCTTCAGCCGGTACACATAGACGATTCAGGAATCGTAACATTCCTTGATCGTCCACAAGAAATCCATTAGCATGGCCTTCGCTGATTTTGGACCGAATCCTTTGCAATTCTGGGTCAAGAACTTGCTTCTCTTTAATCAAATCAAGTAAGGTAGGTTGCATTACCAAAGCCATCAACCTCGCGGGTGTATCGGGGGCCACAACCTCCAAATCCAATCGTCGCAACTCCGTTAATAGCGAGGGTTGAGTAACAAGTAGCATCGCTAAATTTTCCATCGATTTGCGACTTAAAGCATCCGCCACCACATTTGCTTTCCCCGGGTGGTAGAGAATAGTCAAATCATAATCTTTAAGTAACTCCAACCACCTTCGTTGCCTCAAATTCAAATCCTTCTGTGTGAACAGATACTTTAGGCTCTTGTGGTCGGTGTAGACTTCACAACGCTCGCCATAAAGGTAGTGACGCCAAAGCTTCAAAGCGAACACCACGGCCGCTAACTCCAAATCGTGGGTTGGATAATTCTTTTCATAATCCTTTAGTTGACGGGAAGCATAAGCTATTACTTTTCCGTCCTGCATCAAAACACAACCCAAACCATTAAGTGAAGCATCACTATAAATCACATACCCTGCTCCAGCAATTGGCAAGGTCAAAATCGGGGCGGTAGTCAAGCGCTCCTTCAACTCCAAGAAGCTTCTATCACATAAGTCATTCCAAATGAACTTAGTCCCTTTGTGTGTGAGTCGAGTGAGAGGCATAGACAACTTAGCGAATCCCTCGACAAACCTCCGGTAGTACCCGGCTAAACCAATAAAACTCCGAATCTCGGTCACATTTGTTGGTCTAGGCCAATCCTTGATCGCCTCAATCTTTTTAGGATCCACGGCTATACCATCTCCCGAAATTACATGTCCCAAAAAGGATACTTCGCGGAGCCAAAATTCACACTTCTTCAACTTAGCATAAAGTTTCTTCTCCCGAAGTACTTGCAATACTTGCCTTAAATGATCTCTATGTTCCTCGTCGCTTCGAGAATACACCAAGATGTCGTCGATAAACACCACTACAAACCTGTCTAAGTAAGGCTTAAAGACACGGTTCATTAAATCCATAAAAGCTGCCGGGGCATTAGTAAGCCCAAACGGCATAACAGTAAACTCATAATGTCCATACCGTGTTCGAAAAGCCGTCAGGGGTACATCCTCAGCCTTGATCTTGAGTTGGTGATAACCAGATTGTAAATCGATCTTGGAATACACCAAAGATCCTTGCAGTTGATCGAACAAGTCGTCAATCCTCGGTAGAGGATATCTATTCTTGATCGTAACCTTATTAAGCTCACGATAGTCCACGCATAGGCGAAGAGATCCATCATTCTTCTTCACAAATAAAACCGGCGCTCCCCAAGGTGATACGTTTGGTCTGATGAAGCCTTTATCCAACAAGTCTTGCAGCTGCGCTTTCAACTCCTTCAGCTCGGCAGGTGCCATCCTATAGGGTGCCTTTGAAATCGGGGTAGTCCCGGGAACGAGATCCACCACGAATTCAATTTCCCTATCCGGCGGCATACCCGGAAGATCCGCCGGAAACACGTCAACAAACTCCCGCACAACGGGTATGTCTTCAATCCGCGGGGTGTCTCCATCCCTCAGAACAACGCTAGCTAAGTAAGCTACACAACCACTCCGAATCAAGTGCTTAGCCCGTGCAGAAGAGATAGTCATCGCGAACAGCGAACTCTTGCACGCTCGAAACACAACTTCATCCTTTCCGGGCTCCCGAAAAGTCACAATCCGATCCTTGCAATCGATTGTGGCGTAGTATTTTGTGAGCCAATCCATGCCCAATACTACGTCAAACTCGCCAAGCTTCCGCAAAACTAGCAATTCAATCGGCATAATCCAATCCCCTATTCTAACAGGGCAACTAGGGCAAAACTCCCGTATGTCCAAAATGTGGTCGGGGACGACAACATGTCCCGGATGCAAAGTAGGTGCAATCTCGATGCCATGCAACTCGGCAAACAGCCGATCAATAAAAGAATGAGATGCACTAGTGTCAAATAAAGCTCTAACTCTGATTCCATTAATTAAAATGATACCTGCGACGACCTCCTCGGCTGCTGTCGCCTCCACGGCCTGAGCCGCATACATACGCCCACTAGGCGCCTGTCGGGATCCCTCGATCTGCTGCTGCTGCTGAAAGGGCGGTCGCCCCGCCGAGTAGTGAGTAGATGGGGTCCCCCGACCCTGCCCTGGTGGTGCTGGTGCTGAAGCCGATGAAGGCGCTGCAGAAGGACCCCTCTGGCACTGAGATCGAACGTGACCCTCCTGGCCACACTTAAAACACTTGCCACTACGCTGCGGGCAGTGAGGTGGAAAATGAGGACCACCACAAATGACGCAACGCGGCGGTTTCCGGTAATCCGGTGCTCCGCGCGGTGGAGCCGAGCCGCGCCCACCCGATTGGCTCCTCGGGTGCTTCGGTGGTTTCTTGGAGTAACTCTTGCTACCTCCTTCGCCCGCCGGCCTTTTACCCTTCAGTCGGTCCCAAGCTTCGATCTCCTCCCTCGCAATCTCCGCGCCCTTTTCCACAACTAAGGCGCGATTCACCACCTCCCGGTAGGTCTGCAACCCTGCCGCCTGCACCAATCTATAGATCGACGGTCGAAGGCCCGCCTCGAAGATACGAGCCTTATCCTCGTCATTCCTCACCACGTAGGGTACGCAGTGCAGAAGACGAGAAAACTCTCGTTCATACTCCGTCACTGTCATGTCCCGCTGACGCAAGCTGCGCAGATCCCTCTCCATCTGTCTCTTGACACTCGGAGGAAAGTAGTTCGACAACAAAAGGTCCTTGAACCCGCTCCAAGTAATGGCCGCCAAGTCAGTGTTCGGGTCATCCCGAATGTCCGCCCACCAACGATATGCCGCGCCGTCAAGATGATACGTGGCTAACCATACCTGATATTGCTCCTCCACAAAAGTGTCATGAAAGAGCTTTTCCATGTGGAGAACCCACTTCTCCACCGTCCAATGATCCGCTTTCTCGCCATCGAAGACTTGAGGGTTACATCTCCGAAATTCGTTCAAACGCTCCATCAACCTGTCTCGCTCAGTCCCGACAACCATCAAAGGCAAAACCGTCCTCGCCGGCGATGCCCGAATCGGGGGTGTCATAGCCGCCTCCTCCCTCGGCTCGACACTGGGCGCCACGGGGCTCGGCCCAGGGATAGGCGCCGATGCTCCAACAGTCGCACCCCCAACTGGCGTAGGTGGCGTAGGATCCTGAACAGTCCTGGTAGAAGCCTGCTGAAGTAATAACTCCTCCATCCTCTTCATCCTTGCCTCCTATCGACGCGCGGCGTCGGCTTGCTGTTGAGCCGCAGTCGCCTGCTGTGCCACCAGACCCGTCAACGTCGTCAACTGGTCTCTCAACTCACGGACCTCACTGGATCCGGAAGTTGCAGAGGTCTCCACATCCTCTGTGTCGGCTGCCGCTGCCATCTCGGTCGACTGGGAACGAGTAGTCGGCATAACAAGCTACAATAACATAGAATGCGTAAGTTAGAAACTTACGCTAACGAAACCCCACTCAGATAATAAAGTCCCCAATCATGCGAAAGTAAATGAAGTGAGCTCCTAACTAACTCCCGATGTCACGTTGTCGGCCGCCAACGTGACCTCCTAAGAGTTAGGTGTCACACACTTCGATCAAACTCCAACTACTTGGAGAATATAGACACAACCCAATTGTGTTACTTTCGCTAAAAAAACAATCTCGTCTCTCACGAGTCTAAGTCCTATAGTCCAACCTGCCTAAGGTTTTCTAGGTCCACAATGACTTAACCCTAGGCTCTGATACCACTATAATCTGTCACGCCCCGGGGCCCCAGCGGAAGCCCACCCGGGCGCATGCACAGACCCGCCGTGTACACAAACAACCAACATGCACACAAGGCGTCTAATAATCAACATGAATGAAAGGAATAAACAAGTAAACCTATCATGATAATCAGAGCATACATACTAAACAAGTATGGCCTCAAGATAAAAGCATGAAATACTAAACAAGTAAAGTTACTACAAGAGTTTAGTACAACATAAACCCAAAAAGGGACATAGGGTAGTCTCTACAAAAGAGGTCGATACAAAAACACCTCTCAACTAAAAACATAAAGAAAGGTGCGCCACCTAGTCGCTAGCACCCTCGCGATCTAGCTACTCGCAATGCCCTTGCCGCGGTCCCTAGCCTCTCCCGCAGTGGATGGCTCTGAAATAAAACAACAAACCCCAGGGGGATGAGAACTATTATTCAATAGTTCCCAGTGGGTAAGCCGCCGAGAGGAGCGGAGTACACCACTAGGCCAGCTGAGGCAAAGTAGGGTTAGATAATAAAAGCATGTTTTATAGAGAAACTTCAATACTACAATGCCTCAAGATATAATTATATTAACATGAACTACACTACTCATGCACATGAATAAGCATGCAACCTTTCACAAGATGAATGTTTACTTTGCATATAACATTAAATATGTAATCACAAAGGGGTATATCGAAAGAATGTTCACTTGTGCCGTGCCTAATGGCTCCGTGGTAGTCACCACCCTCACGCTAAGGGTGAGCCTCGCCCACGGCGGTTCCATTTCGGCGCTCTCTCTAACACACGGGCGAACAAATATCGCTAGGCCATCTCCGGAGTGCCGGCTTGTAGGGAGCGACCCTCACAAGCATGTGTAAACGAGCATAGTGGCGAACAAGTAACAATCAATCACATAGTATATGTCGTCATGTCTAAAAACATGGGATGCCAACAAATATCCAAGTCTAGGTCATAATGTCCTTCTAGATGTTCTTCTAGATGAAATGTCATAAGTTCAACCTTGTCTTATGGTTCAACATACCATATGTCATATCTACCCTATGACTAGTCCACGAAGTTATGTGTCATGAGTATTCCAAGTTCATTGTTCTCTATTGTCATACATGTCTCTACTTGTCTAAGTAGATGTTCCAACCATCACATAAGTGAGTTAATCTATTTCCATAGCCGTTCATAACGCACTATGTTTACATCATGCAATCCTCCTATAACATAGGATATATATATATAGTTTGCATATAATAGCACATGAACCTCATGCATTCTACCATTCTACCATGTCATCATTAGTATGAATATGCACTAATTTAAGCTTTTAAGCTACAAGGATGACATAGGGGGAATTCACCCATTTCGGTGAGGTCAAACCCACCCGAAGTCCTTCGGAACCTCGCAGTTTCCGAAAACCAAGTTGTCCCCTCGATTTCTAGCGCCCTAAAGGAGATTCCTATGGGGTTAGAACATCGAACGACGAAAATCGAAAAGTGACATACATAAAAGAGGAAAAAGGGTGAAAATACCTTAGACTAAGAATTTCTTGTCCAAAGTCCAAAATAGTGTTAGGAGGCCTCAAATCCAACCTAACACAACATTCTACACCCCTCTCAAAATCCCGAAATTGAGAAACCCTAAAATAAACCCTAGGTTTCCCCACAATGGGATTTCTACAACAAAAACCCAAATAAACTACAATAGGGGGGTTCAAGAGAGGAGAACTCACCTCTTTGAAGCTCCAAACAAGTTCCAAGGAAGCTAGGTTTGGAGATAATCCTCAACCAAGCTCTTCTCTTCCTCCACCAAGGCCACCAAGAACAAGCTAGCAAGCTTGTGTGCAAAAGAGAAAGAGAGAAGAGATCAAACCCTAGGTTTAATCACTAAAACCCAAGAAATCCTAGAGAGAGAGAGGGAGAATACCTTACCTCTTTTCTCTAAGTCCTCAGCCCAAATGGCTGAGAGGGGAGGGTGTGGGGGTTAAGTGTTATGATGTAACAATTGCCCTAACACCCCTCCAAAAGCCAACATTCGCAAACTGCTCAAAAACAGAATTTCTGGTTCTGTATACCGGTATGCGTATGGGCATACCGGTATCCGGCCAGAAATCGCAAACCGAGCCTCGGCCAAGCGGCCACGCGAAGGGATTCCGGTATACCAAAGTCACATACCAGTATCCACACTCCAATACCGGTATGCGATCAGCACATACCGGTATGCAGTGTCAAACCTGCAGTTTTGCAGAATTCGACTCCCGGAGTCCGTTTTCTCACTTCTCAAGTCCCGAAAACGCTCCCAAGAGCTCGAAACAAAACCAAAACCTCCAGATTAGTACGAATCACTAATCTCACACTAGAACCTCGTAATTTGCTAAAGTTCAGTGTACTACAGATATTTACTTGTTATTGACTGACTAAGATTGTATGATTCGTAATAACATATTAGTGTGGCTTTGATTGTGCTGAGTCTGACCTTTATGTGGTGTGGGGATTGGGCTGAGCATCATATTTTATGCACATGTGGTGTATACTAAACTCGGTAATCTTGGTAATCATGACATGGTTGGCCATATTGTGTGAGCCACCCCAATTGGGTGTGCCGATCAATCGATATGTATATTACATTAAACAGTAGATTGTAACCCCTTGGAAAATAGATATAAGTTATATTTATATGATGAGTACTAAGCAGAGGCCCGAGAATCTTATGTGAGTATAGGGTAGAGGCCCGAGGATTTTGTGTGTATAGCATAGAGGCCCAAAGAGACTGTGCTGGATAAAGGTCCGAAGATATGCAATCACGGGAATAATTCACTATTTGCTAGCAACAAAGGTGGTTATCTAGTAGAGGTTTTGGACTGTGGAGTGGAGATTAGGATGGAATATGTGTAAGGCAATGGACGGATAACATATCTCGGCTGAGAGGGATACAGTGAAAGGAGACTATTCTGGCTACATGCAAAAAGAGATCTATCTTGATCGAAAAAAAAAGCAGCGAAAGAAAAACTTTCTAACTGAAAATGTATCGAAAGGGGATACATTCCGACTGAAACAACAGAAAGGGTTTGCTCTGACTACAAAAATGAAAGCCAACAAAGATTAGTAATGTACGCCAAAAATAAGTGTCGGCTATGTTATGAAGAGCGAGATATGTTATCGCGTTACATCGAATGACATCGGTTGAGATGAGTGGCAGGTACATTATGACAAGACCTATAGAGTAGTATGCTAGCGTTTGGTACGAATCTGGAGATGTTGAGTTGGTAACTTGAGTTGGAATGGATGTGCCGAGGTGTTGCATGCTAGATATAGTGTACACCATGGTTATCTGAGTGCATGTTGATCATTGTAGTTGTATTGTTAAGTCCTTTAGATCGTATCTTAATCATTGAGACTTGCGCCTAGCTACGTACCTTACAGATACGACTGGGTAGTGTACCCAGAAGTGGACTACGTGGCAAGGAGGCATCGTTCCAAGTGGTATACATCTTAGTATTAGTAATTCACATAGTATTATTATCTTTAGGGTTAATTTCACATAGGTCCTTGCAAGGTATCAAACAATAAATATATCCCTATAAAACTTAAAGGAAAAACTTCAAATACCACTCCTGTGATTTCGCACTTTCTCACTTTAGTGTCATGTGGTTTAAAGTGTATCACTTTAGTATCCCGTGGTTTCGTTTTTCTCTTTTTCTTGTTCCTTTCATTAATTTTTCGCTAAATCATATAAAAAAAACTTCAGATAACCCACCTCTGGTTTATCGAATATTCATTTTAGTATCCTGTGGTTTTAACTTTCTCATTGATTTAACAAAAAAATTAACAAAAGAAATAAGAAAAAGAGAAAAACGAAACCACAGGGTACTAAAGTGATACACTTTAAACCACAGGGTACTAAAGTGAGAAAGTGCGAAACCACAGGGGTGGTATTTGAAGTTTTCCTAAATTTTAAATTATCAAATTTATTCCTTCAAAATTTTTTTGGTTTGCAAACATACCCTTCCAAAAATTCTAATTCGCTCATATATGTCCCTGCCATTTGATTCACTGTTAGTTTTTTAATGGTGGGTACATAAAATAACTATTTTGCCCTTACAAATTTGTCCCTACAAAAAGTTAATCTTTTCTCTCTCTCTCCTCGCCTTCACTGTGGCATGTGTGGCGTACCTCATTTTTGCCGCAACCGAGGGCCTTGCTTTTGACATTTTGCCCTCTCCATTAACGTCGTATCCTCCTAAAAACATTTCTAAAATTTTAATGGGGCAAAATATAGGTTTTCGAAAGTCAAGGAGAAAAAGTGAAAAAGTGGATATTTACAGGAGGTTTTCTATAATTTAGCCAAAAAAAGAACAAAATTGAGAGTTTAAAGTAGGAATTGATTATCCCCTAAAAAAAACCTAAACAGTGTGTCAAGTCCTGATAATTTGGACTTAAGCCCAAAGCAAATTAGGATTGAGACCAAATGGGCCTAATCTCATTATTACTCAAACCTCAAAAAGAACCCAAACCCACTAAATATTGTATTTGGGCATATGGCCTACGGCCTAATAAGTAAAACCCTAAGCCCGATCAAATCGGTCAATAATTTAATTCATAATTCAAATTCAAACTACGTAATTGAATTTATTATTCAAATTCAAGCTGTGGGGTAAGGGGTGTTGAGTATTTCAATCCTGCTTAATCCCAACCCTTGATCGCGGTTAGTGATTGATCGCAAGAGACTAATTTAGTGCAATTCAGTAGCTATACCTAACATATGACTAATGGTTGACTACATTAAATTAATCCAATACCTCTCTAATCTCATGTTCTAAACTTGTCCTAAGTGTCTATTTGGTCCTACATACTGTAGTATATAATATTGTTTGAGAAAATGCTGCTTGAGCAGTTCTTTTTTTTTTTTAGAGAAAGGTAGGATGCTATCCGCTTCGTTTATTTCTTTTAGAAA
This sequence comes from Puya raimondii, assembly GCA_016920855.1. Classification (NCBI taxonomy): domain Eukaryota; kingdom Viridiplantae; phylum Streptophyta; class Magnoliopsida; order Poales; family Bromeliaceae; genus Puya; species Puya raimondii. Next base: position 128,782,444 of record JABWPP010000050.1, read on the forward strand.
TAAATTTAGCTGAAAATGTAAAGCAACTAGGTTTCGAACCTGGGACCTCGGATACCAACCACTAAGCCTTTTGCCACTTGCGCTAGGGAGCAGTTTTATTAGAAAGAACATTACTGATTCCCACAACTACCTCATATTGGAGGAGAATTCAACAGCATTGAGTTGGAAGTATTGAGTCTTTAGATATTATTTTTGTATTTTCGCTCCACTTAAAATTTTAAGAATTTTTCCTTTTCCAAACACTAGTAAAATTAATAGCTTTCGAAAGCAGAAACAAAAGAGACATTAGTGAGGTTCTAAAGCCGAACAATATAAAAATGAAAGCCCCAAATAAACTGGAAAAAGTCTACATATACATTCCTTTTGGGGTGTACAATTTACACCCATCCATCTAATGGATGGGTGTAAATCATACACTTTCAAATGGGGTGTATAAATAGTATTGCTCAATAAACTGACGCTAATAATGGCAAGCATGCCCCTTCAAATTCTAGAGGACCAACGCATGCACATGCCAACATGATAAACATGCTAATTAAGAACCTTAGCAGAATATAATCCAAAAGTTTAAGTTTTTGAAATAGAGGTATCTTTATATTTTATATACATGACATAATATCTAATGTACCTTTCAAAACTTTAAGATATCTAATATACTTCTAGTTGACCAAAATATTCTTTCAAATATCCTTATTAAAGTGCTAGAGTTTACAAATGGGATAAATTTGAAAATTTTAAGTAGTAGTTAAGAATATATATAAGCAAAATCCCCTACATACAAAGAGGGATATTATTTCTAGGAAAAAACAATATGAGATTATCATTTTTAACATCACCTCTTGGCAAGTTTTATACGTTACTAATACAAGGTATAAACCCAAAGCAATCACATAGAATCCAGATACTAACCTCTTACTAGCATGTGCTGCAAACTTGAACCCAAAATTTGCGGATAAATTTTATCCATACCCGTATGACCTATGGGTACAATAACCCACCCGTGTGCCAGGTCAACCCATGACGTGGACTTGAATTAAATACGAGAAAGTTAATTATCCTAGATGTTTGGACTCAAGATATTTTGATACTTCGATGACATGGACTTGAACTAAAAGGGAGGAAGTCAATTGTGTTAGGAGCTAGGCGTGACTCGAAATCAGGACTTCAAACTCAGGACCTCTTTCTCTGATACTATATAAAATAATGTGAAACAACCATTTTCTCAAAAAACTTAAATCACTGGAGAATGGTGTTTTTATATTTTTTTATATTTAACATTTTCTAATAAAATTGAATTGAATTCCGGCTGAAAATTAATTTTTATTCCAAATAGAATGTTAATAAATTGTGAAATACAGTTAGAGGATATTTATAAAAGAAAATGAATGAGTAAGTATGATTGGGGATAAAAGAAAAAGAGAAAATAAGAATTTGAATGTTGTACATACTCTACTTTAGATGGAAAGGTAAGGTGTAAGATTACTTTTGAAAATTTTATAAGTTTGAAAAGATATTCATGATGTGCCAATGTTTAAAGGGCATCGATGAAATTATGTATTTTATAAGGGCATACAAATTTTTTTTTCCAATATTACTAATGTTTTTCATTTATAAGATTGCTTTATGTGTCACAATTAGGCGCATTGTTTCGCATTATTTGATTTCTTTCTTTTTTTGACCTTATTATTAAATTGTATGAAATAACTTTTCTTCATATTTTTTTAACTTTTTACAAGGATATATATAGAGTTTGATTTTAAGGCATCCCTAGAATCAAGCCGTTACATAAATCAATTCCCTAATTATAGAATCTAATTTAGGAGAGGGTAATTTTTCTAATTACAGAATCTAATTTAGAAAAGTATAATCACATACAATTTCAACCTTATTTAACACTTCCTCTCAAGTTGGTGCATGGACGTCCCACATGCCCAACTTGTCTAAAACTTTTAAGAATACCCGACTTGAAACTGCTTTGGTGAGGATATCAGCTAGCTGATCCTCTAATCGAATCTTAGGTAATTCCATGATCCTTCCATCTAACTTTTTCTTAATGAAAAATCTATCCACCTTGACGTGTTTTGTGCGGTCATGTTGAACTGGATTATGAGCGATGTCACATGCTGCTTTATTGTCACAAAACAGTCGGATGGGTTGCTCAGATAAATAACCCAGATCAACCATAATGTCTCACAAAGTACATTTGCGAAACCTCTGAATTCAGCTTCTGCACTTGAGCGAGCTACAACATTTTGTTTCTTGCTTCTCCATGTCATAAGGTTACCTTCTAGAAAGGTAAAGTATCCAGAAGTAGATCGCCTGTCACCCAGATCACCAGCCCAATCAGCATCAGTAAGGCTTCTATGTTTTGATGGTTGGTGTTTTTGGTAAATAATACTCCTTTTCCTGGAGCAGACTTTAGGTATCTCAAAATGCGAATCACTGCATTCATATGTTGTTCTCCAGGATTATGCATAAATTGGCTGACAATACTCAAGGCATACATCAAATCTGGTCTGGTATGGGATAAGTACAACAATCTCCCTACAAGTCTTTGGTATCTTTCTTTGTCAACTGGTACCTGGTTGGGCTCAACATATAGCTTTAGACCTTCTTCTACTGGTGTATCAACTGGTTGACATGTCGACATACCAGTCTCTCGTAATAGATTTAGAGTATATTTTCTTTGAAAAAGAACTACCCCTTTGCTAGATTGGGATACTTCAATCTCAAGAAAATAGTTTGGAGGGCTTAGATCTTTCATTTCAAATTCTTTGGACAAGTAATTTTGTAAGGCCTTCCTTTCATTAGGATCATTACCTGTAATCACCATATCATCCACATATACAATGAGTGCAGTTATCTTACTTTGCTCCCTTTCGAGGAAAAGAGTATGATCTGAGTTGCTTTGATGGTAGCCAAAGGCTATCATAGATTTTGTGAACCTTCCAAATCATGCTCTAGGGGACTACTTCAGTCTATGCAATGCTTTCTTTAGTCTACAAATCTTATGGTTGTGTCTTTTGGGTATCATGCATCGCGGTGGGAGATACATGTAGACTTCTTCAGATAATTCATCATGTAAAAAGGTATTTTTTACATCAAATTGTTGTAAGGGCCAATCCAAGTTTGCAGCTAAAGATAGCAGAACATGAACTGTGTTGATTTTGGCTACATGTGCAAATGTTTCTGTCTACCAGTCTCGCTTTAAAGCGTTTAATTGTGCCATCAGCCTTGTACTTCACGGTGTAAATCCATCGACATCCAACTGGTTTCTTTCCTGGTAGAGGATCAACTAGTTCCCATGTTTCATTTTTTTTCTAGAGATTTCATCTTCTCGTTCATAGCTGCTTTCCACCTAGGATCAGATAAGGCTTCCTGCACACTGTTAGGAATAGATACAGCAGATAGTTGATTCACAAATGACATATTTGATTCTGACAGAGGATGGTTGGACACATAATGACTCATGGGATATTTTACTTTACTAGAAATTTCAGGTTCATATGTGGGTTTAGGAATACCTCTCATGTGGCGTTGTGGTAACTGTCTTCTGTGTGTCTTAGGGACATCTTCAGTAAACGATTGGTGTGATATGTCGACCGGAGATGGAGCTGCATTTTCATGAATGTCGATTTCTGGCTGAGTTGGAGGATGATCCACCTCTTCAGTTATTTGGCTCTCATCAGAATTTTGATCTAATATCATACCAATATGTGAGCTGTTGCTCCAGAAATCAAATGCCATATCAGTTATCTCCAAATTTCCTACATCTTCGTTATCAAATGCCAGACTTTGAATTTCCTTTTGGTACTCCCCCTAAAATTCAGGTTTGGATAAATACATTGCATCTTCATGGAAAACAACATCCATTGTGATAAATAGTCGACATGTTGGAGGATGATAACACCGGTATCCCTTTTGATGTGTCACATACCCAACAAAAATACATCTCAATGCTTGAGGAGTTAACTTAGTGCATTGATGCTTGTGTAAATGTACAAACACCACACATCCAAAGACATGAGGAGTTAAACTTGAGACAGTTGGAGCAACAATCGTATCATTAAGAGTTTGGAATAGTGTTTTGAAATTGCGAGTGCTTGAAGGCATCCGATTGATTAAATAAGCTGCAGACGTTAAAGCCTCTCCCCAGTAAGATAAAGACATATGAGTTGCAAACGTTAAAGCTCGAACATTAAGATAAAAGCATATGAGCTGCAGGCATATAAGCTGCAGACGTTAAAGCTTCTCCCCAGTAAGACAAAGGCATATGAGCTTCGATTAGCAAAGCTCGAACAACTGCTAACAAGTGTCGATTTTTTTGCTCGGCCACACCATTTTGTTGAGGTGTGGTGGAACAAGTGGTGTGATGGATCATTTCTTGTGTTTCCAAATAATGTTGAAATTCAATATTCTGATATTCTCCACCATTGTCACTATGAAGAATTTGGATTTTCCTATCGTACTAAGTTTCAATCCTTTTATGAAACTTTTGGAATATCGAGTTCACTTTACTTTTCGATTTCATCAAGCAAAGCCATGTCATTCGGGTACAATCATCTATAAACGTTATGTGACCCACCCAAAGTAGTGACTTTCGATGTACCCCAGACATCAGAATGAATAATCATAAATGGAAGTGGACTTTTATTTAATTGTAATGGCTTTTTGCAAGTTCACAAGTATGGCAATGGAAACTAGAAACATCAACATCTGTAGATAAACTGGGAAATAATCTTTTGAGATATCCAAAGGAAGCATGCCCAAGCCATCGATGTCTGAGCCATATTTTTTTTCTTTTTCTGTCTTCATAACCTCCCACTGCCAGAGCTTGTCGTAGGCTTTCAGTACTCTTTGATTCCAAGTCCAAGTAATATAGCTTCTCCTGACTAATACCACAACCAATCGTCGTCCTGATTTTGATGTCCTTAAACACACAAAAATCAGGCCAAAAAATTACAACACAAGATAAAGCAATGGTTATTTGAGAAACTAACAAAGATTATAATCTAAAGATGGAACAACTAAGACTGAATCTAAATTTAATGTATTGGTGAGAGGTAAAGATCCTTCCCTAATAACTTGGATCGAAGTTCCATTTGCAATAGAGACAAATTTTTGGTTAGAGTGATTGAGTGGTGAGACTTATCTAGAATCATATTTCATGTGATCTGTTGCACCAGAATCAATTATCCATGTATTATTCAAAACAGGTGTTGACATATTTAAAACCTTACCACCATTGTTTGCAGCTATTACCAATGCCGAGGCGTTGTCAGTGATTTTATCTTCCATTTTTGTTTGAGCAACTGCTGCAATGGAAGGCTTTTGGTTATTTTTCTTCGCGCGACTAAGATCCCACCATTCTGGATAGTCCACCAGTTCAAAATAGCCACTTTTGGTGTGGCCAGTCTTATGACAATGAGTGCACTTGTGTGAAGACTTGTCAACATCCTTGGTCCATCTACCAATGTTAGGTTGTGCTCGAGATTGTTGACCCTGATTAGATCGATTCCGAGCCATCATGGCACTAGATTCAGATGCTCTAGAATCTCCTTTCAAGGTGATACTCCATACTTGTCACGCCCCGGGTTACCTCTTCCCAGGCGCATGACCAGATCCGCCGCATACATAGTATCTCTACCAGGTATACGAAGCGAAAATAACATCGACAATAATCACACAGAGCTAAAGGTATCAAAGCAGAGCTGCTATATAATATATCAAAAGATCACTGTACATACATCATCCATAACTCTCATGTATAACTCTCATATACAACACTGATATCACAATCACACTGTATGTACAGACTCATAACCAGCTACCAAAAATGGGGTATACCTCTAGCCAAGTATCCGGGGATCCACTCTACCCGACGGTCTCCTTTCCGCGCTCAGTATGTACAACTGGGGAAGAAGACTATGCAAAAAGGTGTCACCAACGGGTGTGAGAACTACTATCAAACAAGTAGTCCTCAGTGGGTACCGCCACCAGCCTCAGCGGTCTGCCCACTAAGTCCTCAATCTCAAGAGATATATAGAGCAATAAAGAAAGTAGGAGATACACTACCACTACTATGCACAAAGCTCAACTGTCAGTATGAATACCAATGAACTGAATATACCAAATGAGGACTATCATGAATACAATACCTGCGAACCAGCTAGTACAGGAACCCCGTCTGTACCTAGCTAGCTCAATCCATAATACCATACCATATCATACCATACGATACCTGTGGCCTGATCAAGCTCAACACAAAAGGGAGCCCAACTAGTACAGGAAGCCCGTCTGTTACTAGTTCCTCGTACAATCCTCTGTACGAAATATGCCAACTCTAGAGTGGTACTCGTGGGAGCGACCCAACCGAGCAAAGTAAACCCAAGTATACGCCAAGCACCCGCAGGTATATGATCGACACGATTGGGTCAACAAAGGATCATGTGCCCTCGGCACCTCAAAGAATAGTCAACAAGTAAGACCCAATCCACTGTGCCCTTGGCACCACAAAGGATAATCAACAAGTGTGACCCAATCAATGCTCTCACAAAGAATCACGTGCCCTTGGCACAATCAATGCTCCAGTGCTCACAATCCATCTCAACTCTATCACAAGAGGAGGCTCTCAACTCTACCACAAAGAGGAGGTACAATAACATAGCACGAGCCACAACATGATCACCTACACTACATGTACAACAACTGGTACAAGGGATATCAACAGAATAGGTGTAGGCCAAATCATGCAACAAGGATACAAGGAAATCATGCATGCTCACATATATATATCATTAGCATATCACACACATGCAAATCTCAACCTAATAGGTCATATCTAACATAATCACAGCATGTCATGCTATCATAATCCCAATAGTATCACACTATCATAATCCAATATCATCATATCATGCTAACATAATCCAACACTATCATGCTAACATGAGAATAAACACATAGGAGGAAGTCCACTGAATCTGGCAAACATCAACCCACCTGAAAAGCTAATCCAACCACGGTGGGGAAAGAACAGTATCCTCAGATCCAACCCTCCAGATAACGAACTCCGGCAGCACTCCGATCTGTCTAAACCTCCAAGGAACTGCTAACTCCAGCAGAATAACAGCTTGGCACCAGATCAGATCAGATCAGATCAGTAGAGTAGAAGAGAGCAAGCTAGGTTACAAACTAATGCCAACACATGGCCCTAAACCCCACTTTCTCTCTCTAGAAAATAGGATCTCGAAGTGGAAATAAGCCCAAAAACCATCAGGGCTCACCTATTTATAGGCTGCCAAAAGTCCACATTCGGGCGCCCACTTCCCAACTTCCGGGCGTCCGGAAATCCTCAACGCCAGGTGTCAGCTGGCGGGCAAACGGTCGGTCGGCGGTCAGCAGGCGGTGGGGCGGCGTGTCTCCGGCGATCGACACGTGTCCTGCGTCGCGACACGTGGCTCTCCACGTCATAGCTCAATTCGGATCCTCAATCCGGGCGTCCTAATCCTGCGCCCAGATCCACAACTCGTCGGCCACAACCGGATCGTCCACAAAGTCAACAGGATCCACATCTTTCGGGCGACCACTTCGCCACTTCCGGGCGCCCGAATCCCGCCAAGTCCACAAACCCTAAATCTCAAAAATTTTCGAGTACTACATTCTCCCCTCCTTAAAATAGTTTCGTCCTCGAAACTAAGGCACTCACCTCAAGATGCAAACAGGTGGGGATAAGATCTCTGCATAACAGTCTCCAACTCCCATGTCGCCTCTCTATCATCATGAAAATCCCACTGTACCTTAACATAAGGTATGACCCGATTACGCAATTCCCTTGTCTCACGAGCAAGAATACGTATCGGTCGCTCCTCGTACTGCAAATCCTCAGTAAGCTCTAGTGGAGAAAAATCTATCACATGGGAAGGATCATGCATGTATCTCCTCAGAACAGATACATGAAAGACGTCGTGCACTCCTGCAAGTCGAGGCGGAAGGGCTAACCGATATGCCACGGGTCCTACTCTCTCTAAGACTTCAAAAGGACCAATAAATCGCGGACTAAGCTTTCCGCGAATCCCAAATCTCCGTATGCCCTTCGATGGTGAGACCTTCAAGACAACATGATCACCAACATGAAATTCTAGATCTCGCCTCCGAGTATCAGAATAACTCTTCTGCCTACTCTGAGCCGTCTCAATATGCCGTCGTATCAACTTAACCTTCTCCTCGGCTTCAAGCAAAAGGTCTGGACCCAACGTTTTCCTTTCACCAACGTCATCCCAATACAGAGGTGATCGACATTTGCGTCCATACAATGCTTCAAACGGAGCCATCTTAATGCTCGCTTGATAGCTATTGTTGTACGCAAACTCTACCAATCTCAGATGTCGATCCCAACCTCCACCAAAATCCAAGACACAAGCTCTCAACATATCCTCGAGTGTCTGTATAGTGCGCTCGGACTGACCATCAGTCTGGGGATGAAACGCAGTGCTAAATCGAAGCTGAGTCCCCAAAGCTGTCTGTGAACTCTTCCAGAAATGAGAAACAAACCTTGGGTCTCTATCAGATACTATTGAGATTGGCACTCCATGCAATCTCAATATCTCATCCATATACAGCTGTGCAAGTCGCTCACGTGACCAAGAAATCTGTATAGGCAGAAAATGAGCAGACTTTGTCAGTCTATCAACAATCACCCAAATAGAATCATAGCCGCTCGAAGTCCTCGGCAATCCTACGACGAAATCCATCGTAATATGATCCCATTTCCACTCAGGTATTGGAAGACTCTGTAGCTTACCAACTGGTACTCGATGTTCAGCCTTCACTTGCTGACATGTCAAACATTGAGCTACAGCTCTACCAATATCCCGCTTCATACCGTTCCACCAGAAGTGAGTCTTCAGATCCTGATACATCTTTGTCCCTCCAGGATGTACAGAATAAGGAGAACAATATGCTTCCCTCAATATCTCCTCTCGAATCTCCAGATCCGCTGGTACACATAGTCGTCCTCTATAACGAAGAGTCTCAGAATCATCACAAGTAAAGTCTTCAAGATCTCCACTCCTCAGTTGATCTCGAACTTTCATCAGATAAGGATCTACACTCTGTTTCTCTCGAATCCTATCTAACAGAGTGGGCTGTATGATTAGAGTCATCAGTCTCGTCGTCATCCCAGAAGTAACCACTTCAAGGGACAACCTCCGTATCTCCTCCACTAGGACAGGCTGTTGAGTAATACACATACTCAAAGTTGTCACAGCCTTCCTACTCAAAGCATCAGCAACAACATTGGCCTTGCCAGGATGATATAAAATAGAGATGTCATAATCCTTCAATAATTCCAACCATCTTCGTTGCCGTAGATTCAACTCTTTTTGTGTAAACAGATACTTGAGGCTCTTGTGATCTGTATACACTTCACAATGCTCACCATAGAGATAGTGGCGCCATAGCTTCAGAGCAAAGACTACTGCCGCCAACTCCAGATCATGAGTGGGGTAGTTCTTCTCATATTCCTTTAGTTGTCTTGAAGCATATGCAATCACTTTACCATGTTGCATCAGCACGCAACCCAAGCCACTATGCGAAGCATCACTATAAATTACAAATCCTTCGCCCATCATAGGTAGTGCAAGAATAGGGGCTGTCATCAATCTCTGCTTAAGCTCATCAAAGCATTCTTGACACTCATCACTCCAAACATACCTAACTCCTTTCCTGGTTAACCGAGTAAGAGGCGTAGAGAGTTTCGCAAAACTCTCCACGAATCGTCGATAATACCCGGCTAGACCAAGAAAACTCCGCACTTCAGATATGGTCGTCGGTCTAGGCCAATCACGAATCGCCTCAACCTTCTTTGGATCAACAGCTACTCCCGAAGCTGAAATCACATGGCCTAAAAAGGCAACCTCTCTCAACCAAAACTCACACTTTTTCAGCTTTGCATACAACTTCTTCTCTCGCAAGAGTTGTAGCACTAATCTCAGATGCTCCTCATGCTCCGCATCATCACGGGAGTAAATCAGAATATCATCAATAAAGACTACCACGAACTTGTCCAAGAAAGACTTAAAGACTCGGTTCATCATATCCATAAATACAGCAGGGGCATTAGTCAACCCAAACGGCATGACTGTAAACTCATAATGCCCATACCGAGTTCTAAAAGCAGTCTTAGAAATATCCTCGGCCTTCACCCTCAACTGGTGGTAACCGGACTGAAGATCAATCTTAGAAAAGACACACGCTCTCTGCAATTGATCAAACAGATCATCGATACGTGGGAGGGGGTATCTATTCTTGATGGTCACTTTGTTCAATTCCCGATAATCCACACACAACCTAAGTGAACCATCCTTCTTCTTCACAAACAACACAGGCGCTCCCCAAGGCGACACACTTGGTCTGATAAAACCTTTATCCATAAGATCCTGCAGTTGCGCCTTCAACTCTCTCAACTCAGCTGGTGCCATTCTATAGGGTGTTTTCGAGATTGGCGCGGTTCCTGGTACCACATCAATCACGAATTCAATCTCCCTATCAGGAGGCATCGAGGATAACTCAGAAGGAAATACGTCCGGAAATTCACGGACAATAGGAATATCCTCGAGTCCTGGTACAACAGTGGGCACCTCAGTCACCGTTGCAAAATAGGCCATACATCCACTATTTAACATCTGTCTGGCCTTAGAAGAAGAGATCGTCACTGCGAACAGTGAACTCCTACAACCTTCATAAATGAACTCCTCATGTCCAGGCTCACGAAATATCACCGTCTTAGTTCCACAATCGATCGTAGCAAAGTATCGAGATAACCAATCTATGCCTAGGATTACATCAAAATCCTGCAACTGTCTCAATACTAATAAATCGGCAGGCATGATCCAAGGCCCTATTTGCACAGGACATCCCAAACAACCATGTGTCACCTGCAAACTATGGTCGGGTACCCGCACCTCCTGTGTCTGGGGTAACGACCCGATCTCTAAACCATGATGCAATGCAAATGCCCTACTAACAAAGGAATGCGATGCACCAGTATCAAATAAGGTACGCGATCTAATGCCACAAATTAAAACTATACCTGCCACCACTCGATCGGCTATCGAGGCATCCTCAATCTGAGCGGCATAAACTCGCCCGCTCGCCGGTGGCTGGCGTCGATCCTGCTGTCGTGGCATAGAAGACCGCTCCTGAGAAAATACCGGGGAGGCTCCAGAATACTGCGGTGGGGAGAAAGGCACGGATGCTATAGAAGGAGCTGCTACAAGTCTGGGACAAGCCCTCCTGATGTGTCCTGGCTGTCCACACTCATAACATCGGCCCTCTCGTCTATCACAAAGATAAGCGAAATGAGGTCCTCCACAAATCACGCATCTGGGAGATCCCTTCTGCTGCTGCTGCTGTCGTTGCTGACGATATCCTCCAGACTGCTGGCGACTAGAAGATCCTCGTCTCTGGAAACGCGATCGCTGGGGAGGTCTAGGTGGTCGTCTGCTACTTGATTGCCCTCCATCATCAGGCGCCGGGCGCTTCCTCTCCTGACCCAGAGCTGGGTCCATAGGCTGTCCTCTCGTCACAAATGCCCCTCGCTCTACCCACAGAGACTGCTCGATAGTAGCATCCAAAGTCTGAAGTCTCTGCGAGTGGACAAATGGAAAGATATCGGGTCTCAAACCCTTCTCATATAGATAAACCTTCTGTATCTCGTCCCTCGCCGCTAAAGGAACACAGTTGAGTAGTCTCGTAAACTCCCTCGCATACTCCTGTACTGAGCGATTTCCTTGTTTCAAATTCTTCAAGTCTTCCTCTATTTTTATTTTCACGCTACTGGGAAAATACGCCCCATACATAATCCCCCGAAACTCACTCCAAGTCATCTGTAGAGGATTCATGGACCTATGATCACGGGTCCTCCACCAGACATGTGCATCACCAGATAAACAATGCACTGCCATATGCACCTGCTCCCGTGCTGGTACAAAGAGATCCTCGAACAACTTCTCCATCTCACAAATCCAGGCTTCTACCACCCACGGTTCTATACTACTACCATTGAATCGCGGTGGATCAAACCTACAGAAGCGAGCCAATCTATCCGCCATCCGCTCCTGCTCCTCTTCAGAAAGCACTTGACTAGGCTGAGTACTTCCTTCTCTGGGTTGAGATGTAGTTGGAGTAGTCGCCGCCTGAGGTTCCATAGCTCGAGGCGTAGAGAAAGCATCACACATTTTCTGTAACAAGGCACTCTGCTGCCTTCCAACTGTAGCTATGTCTGCTAGCTGCTCCTGCAAAGCGGGCCGTTCACTAGGTCCCGTCTGCTCAGGCATATCCGAAGGCGTCGGATGCGCTCGCGTCGATGGTCGTCGAGGAGGCATAGTAATAATCCTGCAACAGAATACCCGATTAGGACCACAAACAACTCACGACCCAATCCAACGAAAGTCTAGAAGGACACTTCTTTTCTTCTCAGATTATTATGTCGTCTGCAGCCAACATAATTCATCTGATAAGAGAAGGCATAATCCCTCAATCACTCTTCCTACACAAGGAAGGATCCAAAACCCAATCTTTGACTTTCGCGATCAATCACGTCTCTCTCGTCATTCTTAGGTCTGTTTATCTTAGGTTTCCTAGGCCCTCTTTACCTATTCCTAAGCTCTGATACCAACTTAATCTGTCACGCTCCGGGTTACCTCTTCCCAGGCGCATGACCAGATCCGCCGCATACATAGTATCTCTACCAGGTATACGAAGCGAAAATAACATCGACAATAATCACACAGAGCTAAAGGTATCAAAGCAGAGCTGCTATATAATATATCAAAAGATCACTGTACATACATCATCCATAACTCTCATGTATAACTCTCATATACAACACTGATATCACAATCACACTGTATGTACAGACTCATAACCAGCTACCAAAAATGGGGTATACCTCTAGCCAAGTATCCGGGGATCCACTCTACCCGACGGTCTCCTTTCCGCGCTCAGTATGTACAACTGGGGAAGAAGACTATGCAAAAAGGTGTCACCAACGGGTGTGAGAACTACTATCAAACAAGTAGTCCTCAGTGGGTACCGCCACCAGCCTCAGCGGTCTGCCCACTAAGTCCTCAATCTCAAGAGATATATAGAGCAATAAAGAAAGTAGGAGATACACTACCACTACTATGCACAAAGCTCAACTGTCAGTATGAATACCAATGAACTGAATATACCAAATGAGGACTATCATGAATACAATACCTGCGAACCAGCTAGTACAGGAACCCCGTCTGTACTTAGCTCAATCCATAATACCATACCATATCATACCATACGATACCTGTGGCCTGATCAAGCTCAACACAAAAGGGAGCCCAACTAGTACAGGAAGCCCGTCTGTTACTAGTTTCTCGTACAATCCTCTGTACGGAATATGCCAACTCTAGAGTGGTACTCGTGGGAGCGACCCAACCGAGCAAAGTAAACCCAAGTATACGCCAAGCACCAGCAGGTATATGATCGACACGACTGGGTCAACAAAGGATCATGTGCCCTCGGCACCTCAAAGAATAGTCAACAAGTAAGACCCAATCCACTGTGCCCTTGGCACCACAAAGGATAATCAACAAGTGTGACCCAATCAATGCTCTCACAAAGAATCACGTGCCCTTGGCACAATCAATGCTCCAGTGCTCACAATCCATCTCAACTCTATCACAAGAGGAGGCTCTCAACTCTACCACAAAGAGGAGGTACAATAACATAGCACGAGCCACAACATGATCACCTACACTACATGTACAACAACTGGTACAAGGGATATCAACAGAATAGGTGTAGGCCAAATCATGCAACAAGGATACAAGGAAATCATGCATGCTCACATATATATCATTAGCATATCACACACATGCAAATCTCAACCTAACAGGTCATATCTAACATAATCACAGCATGTCATGCTATCATAATCCCAATAGTATCACACTATCATAATCTAATATCATCATATCATGCTAACATAATCCAACACTATCATGCTAACATGAGAATAAACACATAGGAGGAAGTCCACTGAATCTGGCAAACATCAACCCACCTGAAAAGCTAATCCAACCACGGTGGGGAAAGAACAGTATCCTCAGATCCAACCCTCCAGATAACGAACTCCGGCAGCACTCCGATCTGTCTAAACCTCCAAGGAACTGCTAACTCCAGCAGAATAACAGCTTGGCACCAGATCAGATCAGATCAGCAGAGTAGAAGAGAGCAAGCTAGGTTACAAACTAATGCCAACACATGGCCCTAAACTCCACTTTCTCTCTCTAGAAAATAGGATCTCGAAGTGGAAATAAGCCCAAAAACCATCAGGGCTCACCTATTTATAGGCTGCCAAAAGTCCACATTCGGGCGCCCACTTCCCAACTTCCGGGCTTCCGAAAATCCTCAACGCCAGGTGTCAGCTGGCGGGCAAACGGTCGGTCGGCGGTCAGCAGGCGGTGGGGCGGCGTGTCTCCGGCGATCGACACGTGTCCTGCGTCGCGACACGTGGCTCTCCACTTCATAGCTCAATTCGGATCCTCAATCCGGGCGTCCTAATCCTGCGCCCAGATCCACAACTCGTCGGCCACAACCGGATCGTCCACAAAGTCAACAGGATCCACATCTTTCGGGCGTCCACTTCGCCACTTCCGGGCGCCCGAATCCCGCCAAGTCCACAAACCCTAAATCTCAAAAATTTCCGAGTACTACAATACTGCTTCTCGTCGAACTAATGAGTAACATTCCTCCAGGTTTGGTATTAGGTATTTTCGCAAAATCTCACGTCGGATTGAATCAAGGTCCTCATCCAATCCAGCAAGAAAGATATGAACTATTAATTGTTCAATAGATTGGCGGTGAGTTTTGACATCATCTGGATCTTTCATAACCAACTTATCACGATGGTCCAAGTCTTGGAAGATTTCTGTTAATTCTCCATCATATACAGAGAGGATTCGCGCATTTTGTCTTGCAGAAAAGACCTTTTGATTCAGAGTGAATACCTGCAAATCATCACTTCCATCATAGAATGTTGTGGACAAGGCAGTCCAGATGCTATGGGCCGTGGGTAAGCGTAAATAACGCCTCATAATATCTGGAGACAGAGACATTAATAGCCACCATTTGACCTTTTGATTCTCAGCATACCATTTTTCATAGCCTTCATCAGATTCTGCAGCTGGCTTAGTCTTGCCACCAATATATATGAGATCTTGTCCCTTTCAGCAATTTGCATTTCCATCAGTTGAGACCATATATCGTAATTTGATTCAGTAAGGATGATTCCGGCATTAAACACGCCTTCGGACTGAATTACAACTGGAACGGATTTAATCCCAGTAGATTCAAAAAAAATTTCACTCATCATTTCTTTTTAGCCAAAAAAATGAATTTTTTTTAGTAGCATGAGTGAACTTCTTCTCTCTATGAAGACTATTATTTTTCTCAATGAAGATGAATTGACCTCGTGCAGTGATTCCAAAGGTTTCGGAGCCTCCTGAGAGGAACAAGCACTGCTATGGTGACGACGGCAGGGGCGGAAGATTGACGGCGACTTCAAATAGCTGGACGAATCTGAGCGTATGGATCTAAGTTTGATTTCAGATCTAAATCTAACGTTGGTCTTGTTCGCGACGGAAGCGGTTGGATCAGCCAACAAGTAGATATGAGCGGCGAGCAGGCAATGTCAATTTTTTTTTTTTTTTTTTTGAGATTTGGATCGTTTCAACGTGGCTCTGATACCATATTAAATTGTATGAAATAACCTTTCTTCATATTTTTTTTAACTTTTTACAAGGATATATATAAAGTTTGATTCTAAGACATCCCTAGAATCAAGCCATTACATAAATCAATTCCCTAATTACAGAATCTACTTTAGGAGATTTAGGAAAGTGCAATCACATACAATTTCAGCCTTATTTAAAACTTATAAGACTATTTAAAGAGTCCTCTTTATAGTATAAGTTTTCTCAAAAGAAATACAATTTTATTCTTTCTTTTCCACTTATTAATGATTTATGTTAATGGCAAAGTGAGTGGTAACATGTCTTATTCAAAGAATTTAGGTGGTAAGCTTCTTTCTTTGTATTTTCACTAAGACTTTGATCCATAAAGAAAAAAAAATAAAATAAAGATGAAGTGATTTGGGAGATTATGACAAAATTAAGGACATTTGAGTAACAATAGAAGCAAATTAACTGGTGCACGCAAAATCAGATAATTTTGTCCGTGTTCGATTGAGGAATAAAATGCAAATGGCGACAAAGTCACAAAGATATCCAATGTTCTCCCAAATTTAATTGTAGCACACACTGCCTCTACTTTATGCTATATATATATATGGAGAAAAAATTTCGTCGCAAATCTAGAAGCTTAATTTAGAATGAAATACTGACCCTATTTGAATGACAGAACATGTTATGTAATGATAACTTATTTCGCTATGTCTCTATTTGGATGGCATAATATTTTATGTAGTTATAACTTATATCTTGTTTATTTGTTTGGATGCATGAACATTCTATTTGGCATATCTCTTTTACTTGCTTAGTAAGCTTATAGTATTTGGTACATAAGAATGATTAACTATCTAGAAATGAGTATCATATGTTGCTTATAGATCATTTTCTAGGAATAAGATAGATCACTCTCGAGAGAAAATATGTGATTATATGAAATCATATTTGGCAGAACCTCCTCAAGAGGTAAAATCAAGCTCTTCGCTCGCAATCACAAAGAATGTCCTCAAAATGTGTAAGTTATCATTGGATAATTTGTTAGGAGATCCAAAAAAGGCGTATGAGAATTTTTTCTGTGTGACTGCAGGTTGGGAATTTGATATACAAAGTTTTAGTACATCTTAATTAAAAAAAATAACTAGAAATGCTAAGTATCTTGTGTCATTTTCAACATTTGAATATACTCCTTATTTACTAAATACATTAAGCTATCAATGCAAGTAAAAGGGATGTAGAAAATAAGATGTTCATTTATCCAAATTTTGTTCTTTCAATTGATTCCCACTATTTCTATCCATTAACCAAAAAAAAAAAAAAAAAAAAAAACACGAAAAATTCTACATGATTGAATGTGTTAGCAAGTGGACTTTTCTACTTTTGTTATCGCTGCTTGATTGCGATGGAATCCGACCAAATGTCAGAAGGCATTTTCTTCAAAATTAAAAAAAAAAACATAAAAAATAGTAATAATCAATAACTTCTGCTTTTATGTCTTAAAAAATTAAATAAATTGCACATTTGGTCCTCAAATTATGAAGTGGGTGATATATTAGTTTTCAAACTTTAATTTATCATAATTTTTGACTTGAACTTTTAGAATTATTACAATTAAGTCCTATATTCAGTTTAGTTGACTAAATTTTAATATATCGCTAATATAAAAATAATGTAGCATCGTTGTGATTGATGATGCACTAATAATTGAGACGTCACATCACTTTTATATCAGTGATTCTTTAATATTTAATCAATTAAATTAAGTTGTGAGATTTGATTACATTAATTCTAAAAGTACGAGCTAAAAATTATAATAAATTAAAATTTAGGGTAAATTTAAGAACCAAAGTGTCATTGATCTTATAGTTTAAGGACCAAACTTGCAATTTATCCCAAAAAAAAGGAAAAAAACCCAAAATTAAAGCAAAAAGAAGGGGGGAAACAAATACTTTTTATATTGAGGAGTCAGAGGTGCAATGAACGGTACAGATCACGTTTCTATTCACCTCAGAAGTGCTTTCACTTTGTAGGTAGTAATCGCAATCTCGGTGGGCCCACTTGATCAATGGGGGCTATTTGCAGCAGGTATCTGAAAAAGCAGTTGGAAACCCCCTCAACTAAAGATTATTTCGAAATAGGTTACTAAATGATTTACTTATTATTTATTAGTAAAAAAATAAAAACATATAAAATTTATCTTAACTATGGGTCATTTTGAGTAGACATGGCAAACAGACATGTTGGTTTATCCGCGGACGGGTCACCGTGTTCGCAGATCATATGATTATGGATAAAATTTATCCATAAATTTTTGGGTAGTCAACATCTTTATCCATACCCGCTCACAACGGACAAGTGGGTATGCAGGTTACCCACAAGAATTTTTTTTCTTTTTTACTCCTATACTTTTTAAATGCAAAACACGCATATAAAATTTTTAAACGTATAACGTAATTTTTTGTTTGAAATATCATAACATACAATAAATAATATAAAATATTAAAACGCATGCATTACATAATATAAAAGTAATTTTTATGATACAAAATTAATCAAAATTTTATTATTATAGAGTCAATATTATAAAAATTATATATTTTAATTTAAAAAATATATATGCGGGTATCCGTGGGTATCCGCGGGTTGCCCAAAATACCCACCACTTAACGGGTACCCACCCGTTTTATCCAAAAAATTTTGGGTAAAAAAACTAGTACCTATATTCGCAAATTTGTGGGTAACTCATGGGTACCTGCGGGTATGAGTAGAGATTGTCAGGTCTAATTCTAAGTCAGCTACCTAACCTTCCTAACTTTTGATTTAACTATCTAAAATTTTAATTTGTTTGACTTGAGTCGGTTAACGATACTTTAATTTTAAAATTTAAATGCGTCGTTTATCTGTCACGCCCCGGGGTCCCTTTCTATAAGCCAAAATCATCGGGCTGTTTTGAAAATTCAGAGTTCAGCAAAAAGTGCCCATTTTTTTTTATTATATAAATCTTGACCCAAGGACGTGCAATAGACCCGCCACAAATACAGAGATTCTCCGTGACAAACGGACAGAATCTCCCCTGTATTTGCACAGCGTCGCACAATATACAATGTACAAACATTTCGATCCACTCACAACCATTCACAATTACGATATATAAACAATTACATCTATCAGTTGAAACAATTTCCCCACACGGGAACCTTATTTTTGAAACACTAAGAGTCATATTTGTATGAAAAATCTTTTCTTTCGAAAACGGCTACCTCGATGGGTAGGAGACATCATTTTCCACAAGAGTCCACAGAAAACATATTCAAGTTAGTTATTACAAAGTTTATGCCAAAATCAAATTCCAAAATCCACTGAACTACAAGGTCTAATGCATAAGTAAATGGAAAGGTAGAAAAACTAGACCGCTAACTAGTCGGGCTCAAAGAGTCACTCGCCCGTCGCGCCTCGCGTACCGTCCCGACTCCCACCTCCGAAGTCACCTGGAAAAATGGTGGTGGGGGGATGAGAACATGTAAACATGTCTCTCCCTCCCAGTGGGTACCGCAAGCCGACGAAGGCAAGTGTACTCATCGGCAAAGGAAGAGATAATCAAATATAGGTGAAGTAATGTAAAGCAAGGCCTACAGTAGCAATACAAGTGACAAGAAAGGAATTGTAAGTATGCATGCAACAACCGCTACTGTAGCTATATGCGTCAACCGGACGAATAGTCCAAATATACCCAATCTACGGTCAAGGACCTCAGGCAATGCCACGAAACCGCTCATCCTGGCATACAACCCTGGCGAAAACCACCACCGGGCTCACGAGTCGGCGACCGACCACTTTTCCGGAAAAGAACACCCTCCTGCGGGGGATCAGCCCGCTGGTGTACGTGAAATGCTCTCGAGCTGTGGCGATCAATGCGAATATGATCAATAGCCAACCGTCAGCGAATAGCCGACAATCACGGCCCCTCGGGGCACACCGACCAATAGGTCATCGAATCGTAAAGAAACACAAGTACCGACCACTCAGGTCAACTAGGATGGAACAACTCAACATCCTCCCAAAAGTATGCAAGTACCGACCACTTAGGTCAACAAGAGAGTACGAGGTCAACAACGACAAGAGTATAGAAGAACCGACCACTCTAGTCAACTAAAAAGTGTGAGATCAATGACACTATAAGTACAGGGGCACCGACCGCTCAGGTCAACAGGAATATAAATGCAAGTGTCACTACCGCTCTACTTCTATGTCATGGCAAACAGGAGAGTATACTAAGTAGACCAAGAGTCAAAGTCATGTGGTGAAGAGCTCAAGTACTGAACATGTATATATGTTAGTAAAAGGTAGGGATGAAGGGAACATCACCGAGCGTGCACCACTGAACCGACTTCGGATCGAAGTACCCACCTGTCACTGTCGCGTCGGACTCCGGGACGCTCCGCAAATCGACCGGACCTACGATAGGCCCACCGAGTCAGATATAAATCTCAAATGACTTAATATACGCATCTCACACAAACCCCCAAAACCCGAGACTCGGTTTCCCCGAAACCGATCTCCGAACAACACCGGAAGTCCCAAAAATCGCACCGGGACGTCCCCGGGACACACGAACAGTCCCGAAAGATACCGACTCGATCCACGCGTCAACCGCTGCCCCAAAACACATCCATTTGGGTGTCTTGGCAGCAAGCACAAGATCGAACATCAAAACGATCATCGTCGTACAATCGTTTCAATCCGGGTTCCCGAAAGTGTCGATTTCGACACCGGAACCCACTACCGCTCACCGGGCGTCTCCGAATACACGAGATGGCCGGAACAACCAGCCAATAAGGCCTAGCAGCAGTCCACAAGGTACGAACATCGAGTCAGATAATTTTTGAGCCAAAAACCACGTTCCGCCGACAAATTTTATCGGGAAACGCTCTGAAAACTCATTTTCGGACAAACGAAGGGCAGCGGAACTTGGACAATCAGTCCACAGATTGCAATTAGTGTAAACACGCTGCCCACAGCGGACAAATCGCATCAAAGCCCTTAACATTCAACAATATTGCAATATAAGCATATAAATAGTGAAATTATGGGCTGATACCTCGATCCGAGCATTATCGAGGCCCACCGGGACACACCCTGCTAGGTCTCGACGAGGCAGAGACCGTGCATCAAATCCAAAATCCATCAGTGCCATCGAGTCCAGAATAATCGGACGGTTGAAAATGAGCTATTGGACCACTATGAACGGAGTCCGACACACTCCAGAAGCCATCTCTATTAATTGGCTTCACCGAAAAACCAGAGTTACTATTCACTTAAGTGAATATTAAAAAATCGCGTAACTCTTTTATTCCAACTTGTTTTCACCCGGAACTTGACGAGTGGTTATGTAATTAAAATACACATAAAAACATCGTCAACGGAGAGTTAAATTATATAATAAAAATCTCTGTCCTTACATCATTCCTTCCTTATAAGAAGTTTCGTCCCCGAAACTTGATTACATTTACTCCTCAAATAAATGTGGATAACGTTCCCGCATAGTCGATTCAAGCTCCCAAGTCGCTTCGCGCTCCTCATGATTAGCCCATTGGACTTTAACATACAGAATGCTCCGGTTCCGCAGTTGCTTCTCCTCACGTGCCAATATCCGCGTCGGAGCCTCATTGTAGGTCAAATCCTCCCGCAACTGAATAGTCGTCGAACTAATGACGTGGGACGGATCCGATACATACTTCTTGAAGCATGGACACGTGGAAGACATCATGCACCTGGGCGAGACTCGGAGGTAGAGCCAATCTGTATGCCACCGGACCAACGCGCTCCCAGATCTCAAATGGTCCCACATATCTCGGGCTAAGCTTGCCCCTCAAACTGAACCGTTTGATCTCTCTGGACGGTGAAACCTTGAGCGGAACATGCTCGCCGACCTGAAACTTCAGGTCACGACGCCGATGGTCCGCGTAGCTCTTCTGCCGACTCTGTACAGTCAACAACTGCTCTCTGGCAATACGGATCTTCGCCTCAGCATCCACCACCAAGTCCGGCCCGATCACGCGGCGTTTTTCGACGTCGTCCCAGGAGATGGGGGACCGACATCGACGCCCATATAAAGCCTCATACGGTGCCATCTCGATGCTCGCCTGATGAATGTTATTATAGGCGAACTCCACCAGCAACAGGTTCTTGTACTATCCATCGCCATAATCCAGGACGCATGCACATAGCATGTCCTCAAGAGTCCGAATAACTCGCTCAGGCTGTCCGTCGCTCAGAGGACGGAAAGCCGTACTGAAGTTCAGCTTCGTACCCAAATCTCGCCGTACACTCTTTCAAAACTGGGACAATAACTCCCTACTCAGAAATTTAAGGTCCACCCAACATTGGTCCACGTAGTAGCAGCATTAGCTTACTTAACTACGCCAAAAGTTCACACAGGAGAGTCTCTCAATACAACGAGTCTAGAGTATATTTTCATAGACCGAAACGACACACTCCGACTAACCAACAACGTCAACCTGCTCCCCATGAGCGAAACTATATCGTTGTCTCAAAACCTGCGTCAATAACGCTCAACTTGGAGACTATAGTCTCTCACCAGTCTGAGGTACAAATAGATAAAAGTTCAAACCCTTAGTATCGAAAACCGACTTACAGTATTCCGACATTCCTTGGTTCAAGACCAAACCATCCGCCTAGACCAACAGGTCTAAGGCTCACACAACCTGTTGAGCTCGACAAGTAAGCCAGCTACAGATACATGCGGTTCAACATAAAAATCCACGTGTGTCCACCACTTGGTGAAATAGGGTTGCTAATCGCAACTAGTCATCAAAGCCATCAGTGATGCTCAATCTCAATCTCCACGAAATCTGGTAGCTGAAGTCCACATGGGACCAGCGATTCAATGTTCCATACCACATCCGATGTTTGTCTCGAGAGACCCGGATGCATCAATCATCAAATGACCAGAAGAGCAATCTGTTCCAATAAAATCCGTGTTTAACCACGTCATGTACCTTGTACTCAAACGCATGCATCAATTTCTGAGCCAAAGGCTAGGCTCAGTCCACGTGCCCAGCAAAGTTCACACCTTCAAGGAATGCAATATAGATTGCAACTGAGAGCGCATTATCTAACTAGCTCCTTGGCTATGCGAGACCTGGCTACTGGTTAGTATACAGACCATCACCAAAGTACATACCATTGGTGAGGTTAATCCATCATTTACATAACCTTTCCTAGGGATAACTCAGAATACACTGCGTGGTCGGAGGTGACCATGATTCTAACCTTTGCATGAGATCATCCATAAAGGTTATCTACATGGGAAACACAATATCTCAATCCAAATACTCCCAAAAGAGGGGTAGGGTATTTCGTCCTAACTTTTGACAATACGTTGTCTGCAGCCAACGCATTTATCAAAAGAAAAGCGAAGTACCGTAGATCCATCTCCAACGCCACGTTGGAGAAGTGACACCAACACAAAATCACCCAACATCACCATGCTGCACAAGAGTGCACCACGACACTAATCAATATCGACTACGAAAGTCGATATTCGAGATTGGACTAGCCATCGAGCCAACTCCCTAGGAGTTCTATGGCTACAACAATAGGAAAAGGAACTATCTGCAACATAGAGTTGCCAACTGCACAAGCTAAAAGCGATCAACAACTCGATCTTCAAGCTTTACACAATTCAACAACTTACCCTTAAGGTTTTCCAATTATCCTATAGAGTCTCATCCTATATGCCATAGCATACTTAGCCACATGCTATTCTAAACCACACTAATTTAGGTGATGAAACAGCCGCACACAACGTGTGCACCACAAAAACCTAACGTTGAAGCTAACTCATAACCGATCCTGGCTTACACCAATAGGCGCAAAGGTCACATGAAGATCAAATAGTTGCACTGACAAATCCACCAACAGGATATTTAAACATCACTCAAGTGAGAAAGATCTTCTAAGCTCGCTTCGCATCATGAACATCCTTCAGTTTCATGAGTCAGGCGAATTCCCGATCTAAATTCACACTTTTTTCGATTCGGAAATTAATATGGTAATATATTTTATAAATAACATGATGGTAAAATACTATATTATATTATTCTGTGATTTGTAAAATATATCACTTTGTTGTCTTATTTAACGATAGATCAATATAGCGAAACAAAAATAAAACCGCAGAATAATAAACTGCAAATAATAAAGCGGCAGTACAACAATATTCAATTGCATTATATTTCTAGAATTCACAATGAGAAAGAATATGAATTATAGACCCCTGAATTACTCAAACTTAAATTAAGAATTAGTAACATCCAATAATGTTGCGGAGGTTGATGGAGATTCTTTCAACATCCAATAATTAAAGAGAACTAGTGTAGTTACCCGCGCGATGCGGCGGGCATGTATTATCGAAGCATTTGACTTTACTCAAATCCAACTAACCTTAAACAGAAACCACCAAATAATTTCAAAAAATATTATAAAATGGGTTAAAAACAGATGAAAAAATAGAAAATAAAAAAGAGAGAGGAAAAAAGAAACGATCGAGAAACTCTCACTTGACATTGGTCTATAAGAGGGCGAGGCACACCATTGCTTTCGCTGCCGCCTCGATCTCCACGGCCATTGCCGATGCCTCCATCGCCGCCGCCGCTTGGTCTCCACCGCCATCATGTTCACTGCCGCCGCCACCGCTATGACCACGCCACTGAAGCATCTTGTACGGATTCTTAAGAACTTTACAAAAAAAAGAAATGAGATAGGGTTGTGGGAGTTAGGGGGAAACAGATGGTAAAAAAGAGGAAGAGGAAAAGACGCGTGGGCTAGGGGGAGAAAAAATGGGGGCTGGGGAGAGGTAAAGCGGCGGACGTTAAGAAGATGAGAAGACACCAAAGTTAGGAGTTAAGAAAAAGAAGAAAATAGATCCCACATCTCTTGCTACATGAGAAAAGGAGAAAACACCAATATTAGTAGTTAAAAAAAAAGAAAATAAAAAATGGATCTCACACCTCTTACCAAATGAAGGACGTTGTGCCACCTCAGCCAAAAATATTGAGAATTAATATATATTATTTATAGATTTATAGATTATAGATTTATAGATATAAAAAGGAGTGAAGAATTGAGAAAAGAGGAAAAATTTTATTTTTTATTTTTACTTTCAATGTCTGTCATCCACCTCTATAAGAACAGAAAAGAAAATATATAGGGAAATGAGGGAGTCGAACGTTAGAAAACGTTTGACCCACGTTCTCTCCGGTTAGGCGCAAAAAACGGAACGAAAAAATTTCTCGTTGTATTTTCTTTGGCTCCAAAAAAAATTAATAGTAATAATTAATAAATAATAATAAATTTTAAATATAAATAAAATAAACTGAAAACTCAAAATTTTGAGGTTTTCTTCAACGGCCTCTCAATATTACTACTTTGTCACTGTTCCATACATATACTATATGGTACATCTAGATAGCTATTTACCGATATAGCCATTTAACAATAGAAATGATAGAAAAAGAAATGTCAATTAATAAGTAGTAGGATTTTTTTTTTTTTAATGAAGTTATATAATTTGGGAAAAAACAAAAGAATTCTATATATTTTTTAAAAATATAATAAATATTTCAGTAAGTCACTTGGCAATACACCACATAATTTATACACAGAATAGTAATAGAGTAGAACGATGCTAGATTAAATACTATAATTTTAAATTTTAAAAAGGCTAAATTACAGAAAACCTCCTTATAAATATATTTTTTTATTTTCCCTCCCTAACTTTCAAAAACGTATATTTTAGCTCTTAACATTTCAAGTTGTTGCATTTAGCCCCCCTTTGTCATGGTTCCATCACTATTCTGTCCATTTTCTATAATTTATACCGAAAACATCCTTCAAAATGACAGAAATATATTAAAAAATTATTTTTTTTTTATAGAAGAAGTAAGGACAATTTGGTTATTTTGTCCTCTCCATTAACGCCTTACCCCCCTGAAAATATTTTTAAAATTTTAAGGCGGCAAAATGTAGGTTCTTGAAAGTCGGGGAGGAAAAGTGAAAAAGCGGATATTTACAGAAAAATTTTCTGTAATTTAGCCTTTTAAGAAAGCAACTTATATTTTAACTTTTCTCAAAAGATACGACTTATGAGACTTTCATCCCAAAAATAAAAGAGCAGTATTACATGTTACAATAAGCGCACAAACAGAAACAAAAATGGTGACCGCAAAGTAGACAAACCACGAAACAGTAAAAGAAAATATAAAACACAAGGATTTATGTGAAAAAAATTTTGCAAAAAAAATCATGGGCGAGGAAGGAGATATTTTCACTATACGAAAAAGGGAGTACAATATTGTGGAAGTGCAATACGCTGTATTGCCCTTGGGCAAAAAGAAGAAAGAAGTTCCTTAATGAATTTCTTCATTATCGGATCCAATCCGTACCACCACAAACATCCCTTTTTTCCTTCGCAAATTAGTTTTTCAAAAAAATTTATACCGCGAAGCTGTCGGCAAATTAGAGGCACAAAATCGAACTCAATAATCAAATTTTGAGGTACATCTAACACTACATATAAACTCCAATGTAGGTATATATCATACATAATATGGTTTGGATGTCCATCCTAATTATACGAATATGACTAGTGAAAATACTCCCACCTTAGAATGAATAGAATGTATGATATACATCCTAAAAAGCATGGGAGAGGGTTTTAATTAATTATGAAATGAGAAATGAAATTTGATTACTTTAAAATGAAAAATAACATAACGAATCATCCAAAAATATTTAGTTCATTATTGGAATGAAAATCGAAATGGTAATCTAGAATTATGAGAGAGGGTTTTAATTAAGAAAGAAGAGAGTAGTTTATTTTGTAATGGACCAATCCGAAATTCAAAGCAAGATTGGGCCATAAAACCAATCGTCCCTAGCGCAAGTGGTAAAGGGCTTGGTGGTTGGTACCCGAGGTCCCGAGTTCGAATCCTAGTTGATTCACATTTCTAGCTAAGTTTATTTCTAAAAAAAATAAACGAAGCGGGTAGCGTGCTATCTTTCTCTCAAAAAAAAGAAAAAAAGATTGGGCCATAAATGGTTTGGTCATTCCCACTCCAGAGCGAAATAAGAATTAGAATCCGATTCCTGTAAAACAAAAAATAATTATCGAAATCAATGGATCCCATTTCGATTTTATAGTGTAAAATAGGTGAATCAAATATGTCCTTAGTATTCTCCAAAAAGGAAAAGAAAAAGTCAATCAAATGCTCAAATAGAAAAAGAAAAGGTGCATAAATGTATTGTCAAATATTCTATAGTTGAGGGGATCTTCATGCAATTTTACCCCCTCATCTACCGAAGTTTGAGTAGTCACCACCGCAAAAGCTACGCAAAGCTAGACGAGTCTGTCAATGTACAGACACTTAAAAGTCATCAAACTGTTATTTTTTCCTTTTATTTTTTTTTTTTTTTTTTTACTTTTTACTCCCTGGTGAATTTGTAATTTTGTTATGGCGGGAGATGAAAAAGGAGGCGGTGAGTATGTGTGGGGTGAAGGTGAAAGTGAAAAGCAAAGAGTGAAAAGGTAAAAATGTTTGGTGACCCCTCAACTTCTACCTTTTTTAATTGAGATTTTTTTTAAAAAAATTAATTAGTACCAAGGTGCTGCGAAGGAGGAAAAGGAAAGAGATAAATATTGGCTTAAAAGAGCCAGCATAAGAGCCAGCATTTTGCCCTGTGGAGATAGGTTAGATTGGGCCGAATCATATTCGAAATGACGGAAGGTCGGGTTGGGCTGAGTCACATTTTCAAAGTGGCATGAGGCTGATTGGGTCAGTCACAATCGAGACCCGCTATGTCTGTACGCTTTAATCAAATTGGTTGTATCTTCTAATTACTCAAGTTTTTGGGACTAATGATTAAAGCTAACGATTCAACAAGTGGTATCAGAGCTAGATGTTACGGATTTGATTCCCGCATGCTGCGAATTTATGTAGGTGCTGGAAGGATTGTTAGTTTAAAAGGGTCAGCATCCTTTCTCGTAGTGAGAGACCGGATTGGGCCGAGTCATGTTCGAAGTGACGTGAGGCTAGTTGGACCAAGTCACAATCGAGACCCATGGGCGTTGTTGGCTTAAAAAGGCCAACATTCTGCTCTGTAGCGAGAGGCCGGGTTGGACCGAATCATGTTCGAAGTGACGTGAGACTAGTTACGCTAAGTCACAATCAAAATTCATGGGCGTTGTATCTGTACGTTTTAAGTGAAATTGATTGTGCGTTTCATTTTACTAATTTTTTTTAATGCTGTAATCTGCTAGAGAGAAAGTATTTTTTTTTTAAATTTGGGGGGGATAAAGTGTTCTTTGTGATATAGTCACGAAGATTACATATATTTTAGCATTAAAAAATAAAGTCGACGGGTCTATTTCAATTCGAACTATTTGTTGAGGGTGTCTCCGTACATATTTACCAACTTAAATGTGTTGGTGAATAGTGATTATGAGTGGCGGCGTTACAGCTCGGTTATGCAGTCTGCTCTAGTGGCTTTCACGGGATGCATACATTTGGCGGGAAAAGTTGCAACCTTTCTCATAAATGAGCTAAAAGCTTAACTATCAAGTATTAAATAAAAAAGTAAATGTTGGAGGTGCCTTGAAATTTAGTTATCGATTTTGATTTTGAGCCTCTGATTCATCGATAATTTTACAGTGCGACAGATTTTTTTTAAAATAAATTGTGAAGAAAAAATGAATGTCTGTGGTGGGTACGGATCTGATCGGATAACGAAGAACCCGTTAAGATATTTTTTCCTCTTTTTTTTGCCCTAAACACGATGCAGCGTATAGTAATTCCAGAATATTGTACTCCTTTTTTTCATAGTGAAGATCTCTCCTCCTTTACCTGTGATTTTTTTTTTCTGCAAAGAGTTTTTCACGTAAATTTTTATGTTAATTTTTTTTTTCTGTATGTGGTTTGTCTATTTTACGTTTGCTGTTTTTCGTTTCTGTTTGTGTGCTCGTCGTAACAGTAAACTTCAATTTGCTCTCCCATAATTTAGCTTATTTTTATTCAATCATTTTGCGATTCAAAAAGTTATACTTAACTATTCGGTGGTTGTCAAATTATCTCATTTTGTTACCCTATGTTATAGTAGATTTTTTTTAGATAAAAATAG
Organism: Puya raimondii; assembly: GCA_016920855.1. Classification (NCBI taxonomy): domain Eukaryota; kingdom Viridiplantae; phylum Streptophyta; class Magnoliopsida; order Poales; family Bromeliaceae; genus Puya; species Puya raimondii. The sequence continues at coordinate 128,811,423 of JABWPP010000050.1, forward strand.
AGATAAAAACTCCGAGTAGCAACTTTGTGAACCACGAGGTGGTAAAATAAAAATAAAGTAAACCACATGGGGCAAATAGAAGTTAATCCTAAATAAAAAGGACAACCATATAGCTAACATTTCAATCCCAATAGCCTATTTGGTGAACATAAATTTTATCGATTGGACCAGTCCTCTAAGTGAGAAGGTCTCACCTACTGTCCATCATATAGACTAGCACAAATCTCAAAGCATGATACATCACGGGTCTATGCCCCTTTTTTATCCCCATTAATTAGGTCACTAGTTATGTGTCGAAATTTTCTGCACACTTAATTCTGATATGATTGTTTACCAGAAAGGACGCAATTGCATGACAGAGTTCACGAGCTGACTTATGCCCTTCATTATATGGTTGGATCGGTGGTCAAATCTCATGTTTACAAACAATTGAATAAATTGAAATAAGAACCGTCAGACATATCGCCAATTCATGAGTCAGAAGAATTTTTTAAAATTTTTGGAAGTTTTTGCTTATCACATCTAGTTATGTGAGAATTATTCATAATCTTACTGAATTTTACTCGTAATTTTATTTGGTATTTAACCACTAATATAAACATACTTTTTATTTTATTGAATTGATGCGCGGTAGATGAGAAAGAGTATGCAATATATTTTAAAGGTGAGGATTTTATGAGAGAAACATCTTTTTGTGTATACTTCATTTTGGTTATCAATAAATTCCTCGCTCCGTCTTACGCCCGCGGATGTAAGCCAGTAAATAAACCACGTAAATTATTTATGTCTTTTATTTTCTTCTCTCTTTCTCAATTATACTTGGATTTTTTGCACTCTATGAATTTGAGTGCAAATTCATGGAGTGCAAAATATCTATTGTAATTGTAAGCAGAAACGGAAAGAGCATACTAAAATTTTTCAACTCTACTATAACATATTAATGTAATACTTACTTATATATTTTGCTTCAGCACAATTTAGATTGTACTTTATTTGATAGGACTGCTTCAGCTTAGGCAAAGAGCTCACTAACAAACTACTTTGTAAAAACTCCAGCATGCTCGCTTGTGTTGGTAGAAAATTTGAGTTGTTTACGCGGCTGGAACTTTACTGTTGCTTCTCAAAGTTGAAACCTGCTAAAACTAGGTAGACCTTCGACTAACAAATTAAGCTTCTGCGGTGGAAACTTGATGATTCGACCTCAGTGTGAAAATCCAAGTCCTTACCCCACGATGGACCTTTGACCAAGAAAATTTCAGACTGACCTGGAAGGTTAGGAACGGAGTGATTTTTAGAAAAACGCAAGCTGATCCATTTAGCGCAGTTTTTAAGATTAAAGAAGAGATGAACTTCTGAGGCCAATTCATCGCCGTTGCCGCCGATTGATTTTTTTTTTTTTTTTTCGCTCCTTGAGAGACCTACGATGTATCACCCCTGTAGCCTAATTCATCATTCCAATGAATGAAGCGGGTAGCACGCTACCTTTTTCTCAAAAAAAAAGAAAATTTCAGACTACCGAAATTTAATAGTTCGGCCTTAACATAGAAACCCCTAATTTAACATGAATCTTAAGAAAGTTTTGGAGGTCCGAATTTAATGGTTTAGCTTTTGTTCGGCCTACACAGATTTTTGACTGGAACCTGTGAATAACCGATCAAATTAAATACTTTATATTATAGTTGTAACACTTCTAGAATTTGGAATAGTCTTACATATAAGATATAATAGGGCTAAATATCTTAATCCAGCTATAATATTTTGGGTGGTAGTTAGGTCCACAAAATTAAGAGGATTAAGCGTGCGATAGGTGATCCCTGGAAAATTGGGCGTCACAGTTATTCAGAACCAATCATCAGCCGGAAATATAAGATGAGTCTCGGCGAGTTAGAGTCATACATCGGGTAGAGCGTGGCTATCCGGCTGATGATCATTGTGGATGAAGTGCGGCTCTCCATAAGGTCGGCTAAAACTAGCGAGACGAACCTCACATTGTCTGACGCTTATAAGTGTATTTGAGCCGGGTGCTTAATTATTAGTATACTTGAGCCTGTCTAGGATTTGAAATATTCATTTATATAAGATATAAAATGACTAAAATTTTTAACCCGATTATAATATTTTGGACGATTATTAGATCCAAAAAGATAAGAGTGTTAAACATATTAAAACTAGAATAATTTTAGAATGGATGATCTCCCAAAAAAAAAAAGAAAAAAAGCCTCACAATAATTGCCTTTATATCTACATCATTAAGGCCAAACAGTGCTCGTTTTGGCGAGGCACAACCGTATAATTAACGTGACCTCAAAACTCGCACTTCACTCTGAGAGAGTTTTGTTCTTCTACTAATGAACACAATGGAAGATGCAATTAACCATGACCAAGCTTCCGTGCTTATGCAACAGGATTTCATTTTAATTCAATATTTTCAGTTGCAGAAATTGACCAAATAGGCCCTAAATTATATTAGGGGATGCAAATGGATCCGGATTTTTGTAGCTTCCATACTAATCCGCCTCGAATGGGAATGTAAATAGGAGTCAAAAATAAGAGTTAAAAAAAACACATTCGTTTCGAATCTTTCCCGATCCATTAAGAAAATAGAACGAAAGGCGAGATTTTCCTTCCTGCGCTAAAAGTTCGCTCTCACTCTAACCCGCCCCGAATGGAGTAGTTAGTGCGGATAAAAATAATATGATAAAAATCAATCTGCTTAGAATCCGTCCCAATCCGTCAAAAAAATCGAGTCGATCTCCGAATTTATATTATCAAACTCCTCCCTCTTGGCCATCTTACGCCAATATTAAGATATATTACTACTTGATAAAGTGCATGTGGTCAGAGGACCTATTAATTAGTATGAACCCTACTTAAACACTATTGGGCCTAAAAGAGTTATACCATATAGAATTAATGGCATTCAATCTCATCTCTCCATATAATAAATAAGTATAAAAATATTTTTTAATTAAAAAATATTATTTTAAATTAAATTATAATATTGTCATTAATTAGATATTTTGCTATCTCATGTGAACACAATGAGGAGATTGATTTTGCGTATATTCTCATCTTGCCAACGAAAAGGAGAAATTATTGCTTGTACGCGATACATAAGTAGGGGTGGCAATCCAGCTCGCTGTTCGCGAGTCAGCTCGAGTTCGGCTCGAAATGTGCTCGAGATCGACTCGCTCGTTTAGTAAACGAGCCAAACACGAGCTGAATTTTTCAGCTCGTTTAATAAACGAGCCGAACACGAGTTAGGGTCAGCTCGCTCGTGTTCGGCTCGATAACAGCTCGAATATATATATTTAATATTTATATTATTTATATAATATATATATATAAATAATTATATATAAATATAATTTTTTATTATTTGATTTTTAGCCCAACCTAAATTAAAGCCCAATTGATCAATTATAAAAAGCCAATTTATATATAAAGTTTCAACCATTATATCAAAATTTAATTGATAAGATTTCATAAATTTATTTCTATATATATATTCTTTCTAATCATTTTAACTAATTGTTTCTGAGCCAGCTCGTGTTCGGCTCGTGTTCGGCTCGTTAATAAACGAGTCGAACACGAGCCGAATTTTTTAGCTCGATACTTAAACGAGCCAGCTCGTGTTCGGCTCGTTTATGAAACGAGCCGAACACGAGCCGACCCTAGCTCGCTCGTGTTCGGCTCGTTGACACCCCTATTAACATAAGTACTACTCATACACAACACCATTAAAAACCTATGTTTGAGATCTTAAAATCAAAATTTAGTTCAGTAGATTTGTTTTGTCATATTTAACCTATACATAATAACAACATAAACGTTGAATACATACTTTTTACAAATCAAATAAAAATATTTTTTTAATATATAGATTACTAGCTAGGAGAACTTAATACTGTTGTTGACGCCTCGAAAATTATGTTACCATATGAGACCGGCGCATAGAGAAATCACAAGAGAATGATAAACCGGCGCACAGAGAAATCACAAGAGAATGGTAAATCGGGTGTTGGAAACACGCACCAGAAATCAAAAGGCGGTTGTTGAAACTGCTTGCGGTTAAGATCGGCCAGGAGTGGTCCAAGAAAAGAGAAAATAGCCGATCATGAAAATAACTGAAAATCTTAGGCGGATGTTATAAATAAACAGAAAACACCTGAGTAGGAGGTCTTTTTTACCATTAAGAAACAAGAAAACTATTTTTTAATTCCTGTGTTATTTCTTTTGCTTTCTAGGAATAGCCTACTTGTAATCTTCTTTTCCAGCATTTACTGTCTTTTTAGGAGTAGATTAAAATAGATTTATTTTTTTGTAAACAGTCCGTTTCCACATTTATATATATAGAATTTTCTTTCGGCTCATCAGCCGACACAAATTTTCTTATGTGCATATTCGCTCGGCTCATCAGCCGACTCAATACTTCGTGTGTTATTTGAACTCGGCTGATCCGATCCCTCGTCAGCCGAATCGTTTGATATAGTTTAGGGCGCACACTTCGAGGGTCATTTCAAAAAGTTGTTTTACCTTTTCGCACACATATCGAGAAAGTTTGGATCCGGTCAACGGTCCAGAAAAAACAGAGCTCAACAATTGTAATAACAGAATTTTCAAATCTTCTGATAATTTATATATAGATTCTTCAGATGATGTAGATGACATCTATCGTATTAGTTTTTTATTTTAAAAATATTGATCTTAAAAATTAAATACAGCGCGTGCATTTGGCAGGCGCAGGCGGCAATTTCTCTAGTAGAAGATACAATTGGATTTCGCATTGATGCTAACCACCTTAGATTTCGCCACTTATATAAATAATAAGGTTTTTATAATAATAGTATATATTTGGAGACTCAAGATGTCCAAAAGGTAATTAGTGCCTCAGGCTTCACTATAATTACTACCTTAATTATAGATGGTATTGGTTGCTTGTGGATTATAATGATTATCCACACCATTTGTGATCCATCATAAATATACAGAGATTCTAATGCTTTAGGACAATATAAGGAATCTGCTAGGCTATGTTGTAGGGCATAGTGTTGTACTATTTGATAGAATATTATTGTCGACTAAGATTTTTTTAATGTTTTGCTTTGTAATAAAATAAAGATTCAGTTACATGTCAAAATAAGTTATTCAGTAATAACTTAAGTAGTATTATAATTTTCTTTTGTATTTAACCTAAGATATGACTTTAGGTACTGAAACGATCTAGATAGTCAACACTTTTTAGGAAGTAAATTTCACCTATGAGATCGATTTATTTTAATTTTAAAAAATAATTTAAAAGTCAAATATAATATGTCATTCTAGACTTTTGATCGTACACTTGGTCTACCAAATTAAAAAAAATCCTTGAATAAATGAAGAATATGTGTGTTGACTCCTGATCTTAAAACAGAAGTATAGACAAACCCGAGAGAGACACGTGGGATAACGCCAAGGGGAAGTGGCATCAAATGCAAGCTTCGGTAAAACGGTCAAAGGTTAAAACGAAGAGCATTTTGGGCGAATAGTTTGGCAAAACCTAGAGATTCAAACTAAGAGTGCGCTCAGATTGAAATTCGAATAGTGGATGCCTAAGGATCCGAAAGCGGGTTTTGATATCTGAGAGCAATTAAAGGGAATGATAAGTAACCGTTTCATGAGTACGTGAAATCGCTTTAATTATGGCTAATCCAGCTGAGGGCCAAAGACTATAAAAGCTTGTTTGGTTCACCTATTTTAAATTATGGAATCGGAATGAAATTTATTGATTCCAATAATTATTGTTTGTTTTACATAAATTGAATTCTGATTACTATGCCACTCTAGAATGGGAATGACCCAATGCATTTATGGCTCAATCCGGTTTTGAACTCTAGATTGGCCCATTCCATGTAAACCATCAAAATCCTCTCTTATAAACACCTCCCCGCCTCTACCTTTCCCTCTCTCCCTTCATTACTCTCCTCTTTCTTAACCAAAACTCTCTCTCAAAATTCTAAATGTCATTCCGATTTTCATTCCAATAATAAACCAACCATATTTTGATAATTCCTCATTCCAGTTTCCATTCCAACGCAATCCAATTTCATTTTTCATTTTGATTCCACTCATGAGCCAAACATGCTCTAAAAGTGAGAATGACAATGGACAAGGGAGCTTAGATAGAAACACCCAAATTCTACCTGTTTTTTATCCGTACTAGGAGTAGAAGTAACTTAAGCCTATATTCTAAGAATAGCTGTTACTTAGAACTCCCTTCATCCACAAAACAATCCAGCATATATTAGACATCTATGACAACTCCAATCATCGCCGGTGCCACCTTGTCCTTCATTGGCGACCGCATCCCCATATTGCGTGACTCTGCCCTGCATAGTCACTTCCTCCTCCTCCTCTACCTCCGCCTCTACCTCCATCTCCGGTTTTATCTTACCTTTTGCCTGTATCATTTTCTCACCCTTCATTCCCTTAATGATCCATCAATCTCTTCTTCTCATTATCTCTTTATTGTTCTGTCATCTTCGCCTTCACCACTTGATCAGACTTCCATGCCTCTTGAGACAAGAGTCGTTGGCTGCGTACCCTACTTTTCCTCCCCACCTCTTACCTCCTTCATCCGCCACTTCTTTCCATCCTAACCCTCTCCGTCTCTCTTCTTCTTTTCCTCCTTACTCTTACATCTCCCGTTCTTACTTATGCTTCCCTCTAGACCCCTCTCAACACAACACCTATCTTTCTTCCAAATTTGCTTACTCTTATCGTAGCATCATAGATCAAGCGAAGGAGATTGAGCAAGAAAAATATTTACCTACACCAACTACTACTCTGGTTGCTTCTTCTCCTCTATGCAGCTTGGTAGACTCGTTTCCTATATCTGTTATCCCTACAACTTCAAACCAGAGCTTGGAGCACCTTCAAATGGTTGAAGATTTTAGTTGGATGGGATTCTTCTTCTCAAGGATTTAATCTCAGAAGCAGCAATGATGCAAGGCCATTCAATGTTGGCACTTGATTAGTTGCTCCGCGAGGGTTCGAGCGGTTGCTTAGCTATCTTCTTGTGCATGTTGTTCTATTACAATTTTTTTTTTCACACAGAGTTGTTCGCCTTAGTTTGATTTAGATAGTTGTTCGATTGTACTTTTTCAATTATATTAGGTTATATTTGGGTTGACTGCTTACCCTCCAGGTAGTGGTTGTTTATGAAAATGAATTGTGTCGCAATCCAAACACCCTCTACTCAGGTCATGACTGCTTACCCTAAAAAAGATTCAAATCTAAATTTAAATTTAAATTCTATGAAAATGCAAGGTTTATAGGAATATGAAGATCCTATAGAGTGACTCAGCAAGGTTATCCAAAAATGCATGCAATATTAAATTAGATAACAACATAATATAAATCACTATGACTAAAATGTGTACTATTTCACTAAAAGTTGGGGGTAGACCAGCCTGCTAAGTGATGAGAGAGAGAGAGAGAGAGAATAGAGGGCCACCCCTCTGCAGCACCAAGGCGAAAGGTAAGGAGAAGGTGTTCTCGCCTCCCATTACGGTAGTTCAGCAGGAAAAGACACTCACGCCGCGGAGCGAGACCGGAGAAGGGCAGGGCCCCACTCGCAGCTCCCTCTCCGGCCGCTGGAACTCTGGCCCGGAGTCAACTCCCTTTACTTACGAAGCTTCTCTCCCACGCAACGTAGGATCGGTGGATTGTCCCTCTGCGAAGAAGATACTCTGGGCAGATCATGCAGGTATCGCATTAACTCGAACTACCTACTACAAGCCTGATGTCAGCCGCCCCGCCCCAGAGATATTTACTGCCCCCCCTTCGAGACCTGCTGACCACACCAGGATAAAGAGCCCACCATCCGCCCGGCACCAGAAATCTTACAAAGAGGCTCTTCTTTCTCGCTCCCACCTGCACCAACCCCGCAGCCACAGGAAGCACCTTTCTCCACCTGCCCCTTCGCCTGGCAGATTCTCGTTTCGTGGCAGGTGCTTCCGGTGCCTGGGCAGAGATCATCGAGTCTCACAGTGCCGCGATCCCTTCCGGTGCTCTCGGTGCTTCAAGTTCGGTCACAAAGCCAGCCGCTGCATGCATCGCCTTCCCATGGCGGTTTACCGAGCCGTGCGCGCCCGCCCGGCTTACCTCAGTGCTTTTGTCCCCCTCTCCGAGGATTTCTTCAACCGCCAAAACCGTCGACGCAACGCCATCCTGGCAGAAGCTCTCCCGCCGGCGAACCTCGGGCACTTCCCTCAGGACACCATCGCCTACGGGCTCGCAAGGCGCTTTGGGGGGTACCACACTGATTTCCACGTCGCTAAGTACAGCGGCCGGGAGTACGTTATCTTCCTGCCAGAATGGGTGGCTTGCGACCAACTCATTCGCCGAGATGTCTTGAGCCTGGGGGACATTCGTCTGCGGTGTCTCCCTTGGGATCCTTACCATGGAGCTAGGCGGCCGCCACTGACGTACAAAGCTTGGATCCGGATCGTTGGGCTCCCCTACGAATGCTGGTCCAGCCGGACGGTGGGGGCCATCGTTGGGGGCTTCGGTCGGTTTATCCGGGCGGACGACTTCAGCGTCCGTATGGCGGATCTCTCTGGCTACCGTTGCCTCGTGGCCGTCAATCATCTCCATGACATCCCGGAACACTTGGAAATCACGTTCGGAAACCTGTCGATCTCGGTGGCTCTCCAGCTCGAAAGATGGGGTCGCGTGGAAGAAGTAGCCCGCCACAACCCCCAGAACGAGCACACCGATCAGCACAACCCTTCTGCGAGCAACCACGGCGCCCACATCGCCGGATCTGACAGAGGGAGACTCTCGTCCGACGGGGCTTCTACTAACTCCGACGCCTCCTGGAACTCCTCGGAGATTCGCGACAGACGCCGCGCCGCCCTACCACCCGACTGCTTAGACCGCAGCAAGCCCCTCGCCGAACAGGCTGCAGGACCACGACGGCAGCACCTGGCGGCCGGCGAAGGAATTTTGCTCGTTACATTGCCCGCTATTTTTTCAAATTCAAACCCCCCCCTGCCAGGCCTTCCCTTGCCATGTCTGCTGACGGTGGAGCTAGCCGTACAACCAGGCAGTCAGAGGGCAGTTCCCATTTTTCACTCCACCCTACTCTGACATGCCAATCCCCTGACATTAATGCTATCTTTCTCGAGTGTACAAGGCCTCGGGACAGGACCCTGCTCCCACTTCCCGAGACTCCCCTTGGAAGTGAAATGATGGTTTTCTTTAATCACCAGGCGCTCTGCTGGCGTATCCACTTTTCCATGCAGCCCCCCCTCTCGTATCCTACGAGATCGTCCTCGGGGCCGACGCTCATCCATCTCCATATCACACCAGCCTCGGTCAGCCCGCAACGGCCCACTGTCTTCTCGATTTTATTTCCTGGTGCTCTTGGGCACATGACGCAGGACTTGGGCCGGTTGATGCTGCCCGGTTTGGAGCCCGCCCTCCTTGGGCCACAGGAAACGGGCCCCCCTCAGTCTTTTGGATTGGTGCACGAATTCATCTACTCCCTCCTGATCACTAGCCTCGGGCCCACCCCTGGTTGCGGGCCCTTCCCCTGCCCCCCGCCGGTCCGCCACCTCCCAGCTCCCGCTCCCGATCCCGATCCTGGCCTGCCCCCTACCGCGATGCTTTCGGTAGTTTCTAACTCTGGAGCTGCCCCCACCCCTGCGGATCCCCCGGCTCCTCAAAGGTCCTGTGCCCGGCTCCATAACCTTCTGCAAGGTTCCACTGTTAGTAGAGCGATGCACCGCAAAGCTCGACTACTAGAGGGACCGTCGGTGGACCGCGACCCTACGGCGCGCATCTGGTCCAAGAAGAAGATCAAGGCGAAGACTCTTCGTTGCGGGGTGCAACTCTCCAACGCGGAAGCGGCAGAGCTTCAGGAACTGCTGTTATCGGAAGCATAGCCCCGGGCTCCTTTATGTATCTGTGTCGCCTTTTTTTGTTAGATGCTGAGCCTTTTGAGTTGGAACGTCCGGGGTCTGAACGACCCGGCTAAGCGTCATTGCGTCAAGTCTGTTATTTCCTCTTGGTCTAGATCTGTAGTTTGCTTACAAGAAACCAAAGTTGTTTCGGTGTCGCGCTCCTTTCTTCGGTCCTGTTGTGGGTCCAATTTTGACAAATGTCACTTTATCCCAGCAAACGGCGCGTCTGGCGGTGTGTTAACATGTTGGAGTTCTTCTTCCTTCACGTGCTCTGAGGTTCTCGTCAGAAAACACTCGCTGACTCTTTGCTTGACTCACATCCCAAGCAGGCAGACTTTTTTCCTCACAAACGTTTACGGGCCTCCTTCATGGGACGGAAAAGACGAATTCTGCTCCGAACTTGTTTCCCTAAACGATATTTGCTCTAATAACTGGGTCATATGTGGCGATTTCAACTTCACGAAATCACAATCTGAAAGAAAAGGAAACGTCTGGAGCGCCAAAGCCACGGCCATGTTCAACGACCTCATCAACACTCTTGCAGTTATCGACCTACCTTTGTCCAACCAAAACTTCACTTGGTCAAACATGCAGCAGAGGCCATCCCTAGCCAAGCTCGACAGATTCCTGGTCTCCACAGAATGGGATCGTTTCTTCCCACACAGCTATGTCAAAGCGCTCCCTAGGACTACTTCCGATCACACCCCCATATTACTCACCACGCGCCATTTCCAGCGGCCGGGAAGATTCCGTTTCGAGAGAGTGTGGCTCACAAAGGAGGACTTCATTTCTTTGGTCCCAACTTGGTGGAATGAAACCCCCCCTAAAAACACAGCCATCCTCACCATAGCTGCTAAACTCCGACACTGCCGGGCTCGGATAAAAGAATGGTGTAAGACAAGGTTCCATTGTATCTCCCTCGTCAAAAAAAACATTCAGGAGGAGTTACAAGCAATCGACCACCTGGAAGAGCAGCACCCCCTGCCCCAATCTACTCTCGACAAACGGGCAAACCTCAAGGCCCAACTCATCACCATTCTACAGGAGGAAGAAATTCTTTGGAAATCTAGAGCCAAGCAGCACTGGCTAAGAGAAGGCGATGGCAACACCAAATTCTTTCACGCCATTGCCAATGGCAGAAAACGGACAAACTTGATTGACACGATTGAAAGTAACACAGGGCAGCTGATTAGTGAAGAACGACACAAAGTCTCTTTCTTCTATCAAGCATTTAAACTGCAATATGATCAAACTGAGACTAACCACCCCTCATTCGGCGACTGGAGCGAGCTATATCACTCCAACACGCTCACCAACCCAGACATGCTAACCACACCGTTCACTATTGAAGAAGTCAAGACGGCTACTTTCCAACTTGGTAGCGACAAGGCTCCAGGACCTGATGGTTTTCCCCTTTCTTTCTTCCAAACCTTCTGGGAGATAGTTAAGGAGGATATCTTCAGGGTTTTCATTGACCTTCAAGAGGACAGACTATCTACTAGCCCGACCGACTACTCATTCGTGTGCCTCATACCCAAGAAGGAAGGGGCGCGCAGGGTGAACGACTTTCGCCCAATTAGCCTCACTAACGGACTACAGAAGATCATCTCAAAAGTCCTGGCCAACAGACTCGCTAAAGCCTTACCACCACTAATTTCTTCAACACAATCGGCTTTCCTCAAGGACAGGATGCTAGCTGACTCGTTTGTCACTGCGAGCGAACTCCTAAACTGGTGTTCTAAGACGAAACAAGAATGTGTGACCATTAAAGTAGACTTCGAAAAAGCTTTCGACAACGTTAATTGGACCTTCCTGAAAAACATTCTCCTCTTGCTTGGTTTCAGCGACAAATGGTGGTCTTGGATCGAACAATGCATCTGCAACGCCAAGATCGCCATACTTGTTAATGACACCCCGACAAAATGGATAAAGGCCAAAAAGGGACTAAGACAAGGAGACCCACTTTCCCCCTATCTTTTTCTTCTAGTTGCAGATTGTCTAGCTAGGCTAACTGAAAAGGCCAGGACAAACAACTTGCTCAAAGGCATTGGACCATCTGCCGAATGCCAAACAGTGCTTATCCAATACGCTGACGACACAATTTTTTTCTGTGATGCAAAAAAACGGACACTGCGGAACGTGCAGCTCCTCTGGAAGATCTTTGAAAGAGCTTCTGGACTCAGAATCAACAAAGCAAAATCTGAACTGTTTTATCTCGGACCCCACGCCCACAAAGCGGATCGTCTTGCCAACCTCATCGGCTGTGGACTAGGCCGTCTACCCTGCCGCTACTTGGGTCTACCTCTATACGACAAGCGCCTAAGGAGGATTGGGTTCGGGTTATAAACCGCATTAACGACAGGATTGAGGGATGGAAAGCTAAGTTGCTCTCCCATGGGGGAAGGCTAATCCTAGTCAATTCCGTGCTTACCAACCTACCGCTTTTCTACCTGTCAATCTTCAAAGCTCCACAATGGGTTATACAACGTATAGAGGCCCTGAGACGCGCCTTCTTCTGGAAAGGATGCTCTAAAATTTCAGGGGGAGCATGTCTGGTCAGCTGGAAATCTATCTGCATAAATAAAAATCAGGGAGGTTTAGGAATCCTTGACTTTAACGCCATGAATACCGCCCTTTTAACGAAATGGTGGTGGCGTTTTTTTAATGAGCCGCATCACCACTGGTGCAATTTAATCAGATCCATTTATTATACCAGACGAAGGCCTCTACACGAGGGCAGAAGCTTCGCACCTTTTTCACAATGGTGGAAAAGCGTGATTAGATGCCGCGACGTTTTCTGCTGCGGCGCCACCTACGCTTTAGGAGATGGTACCCTCATCAGGTTGTGGAACGACATATGGATAGGAGAAACTCCACTACGCACCTTGCTACCGGACATTTACCAATCTCTAGCGATTAAGGAGGTCAGGGTCTCGCAATGCTGGAGTTTAAACGGCTGGAGATGGCGCTACATCTGTCGCGGCTCACTGATTTCTCAGTCTTTGGAGAGACGAAGACAGTGGACCTTGCTCAAAGACCTGCTTCGTCACAACAGGCCGGGGGACAGGCCCGATATCATTAAGTGGCGTTGGACTTCCAACCAATCCTTTTCTGTTAAATCACTCTACCGTTTCCTCACCGACGGCGGACAACGTGACCTATCAAACAGACACATCTGGAAGCTAAAAATGCCGCTCAAAATTAAACTATTTATTTGGTTACTGCTCCGGAACAGGCTCCCCCACAGCCGACAGACTGCTGCATCGCGGTATGACGGTCGACCAACAATGCGTCTTCTGTACTGCACATCTGGAAAGCTGCAACCACCTATTCTCCAATTGTGTTTTCACTAGGTTCCTTCTGGTGTGTGCGGATAATCTCGATGCCTCATATGCCACTAACGGAGGTCCCAGAGGGCTTTGGGAGACCGCTGCCGGCACTCCTTGCACTAAGGCGCGATCTATTAGCCTAATCACCTTAGCTGCAATCTGGTGGGTTGTTTGGACGGATAGAAACAATTTCATCTTTCGGGAGAAGCACCCAGACGCACTGAAAGCTTTAAGTAGGGCTAACCTCCTAGCGACTTCTTGGACTGAGCTCCTTTAAGCGACTGTCTTTGTTTTTTTGTTTTCTTTTCCCCTTTATTCCTTTTTCTCTTCCCCTTCCTCCCCCCTTCTGTTTCTTCCCCTTCGGAGGCCGCAGCTGCTTCCACTTTGTAAGCTTAGTTCATTTTACCTAATGAATGAAGCAGGTAGCTTGCTACCTTATTCTCAAAAAAAAAAAAAAAAAAGTGTACTACCTAGAATTGTGTCTTCTCACTACATAGTTCGCTCTCGGTCCACTTTCTAGTTCTATCTGCAAAACAAACTAGGCGCACATTCTAGGTGACTAGGACACCATCTCAGAAAGTTAATAATTAATTAATCCATTTAAATATTTGGAAATAATATACATACTTTTCCAATATGTTGATAAATCCTAAGTCCTATTATACATCCCTGATGTGACATCCATTAGAAATCTGTGCTTTGATATAAAGAATCCTATCTCCTGCCATACACTGATGATACTGAAATATTGACTTACAATCCTACTACGACATCTGCTGGCTTAAATGGGCCAGCATCCTACCCTGTGGCGAGAGGCCAAGTGGGCCGAGTCATGTTCGAAATGGCCTGAGGCCGGGTTGGGCCAATTCATGTTCTAAGGTGCTGAGTCTGGGTGGGCCAAGTCACAATCGAGACCCGTGGCACTATATCTGTGAGCTTGAAGGGTTTAACAGCTTAAGCTTTTGGGATTAATGGTCAGCGCCAATAATCCAACAAGTGGTATTAGAGCCAGAGGTAACGGGTTCGATTCCCGCATGCTGCGAAGTTGTGCAGATGCTCGAGGGGGATTGTTGGCTAAAATGGGCCAGCATCCTGCCTTGTGACGAGAGGCCAAGTGGGCCGAGTCATATTCGAAATGGCGTGAGGTCGGGTTGGGCCGAGTTATGTTCGAAGTGGCGTGAGGCTGGGTGGGCCGAGTCACAATCGAGACCCGTGGGCGCTGTATCTGTGCACTTTCAATGAATTAGTTGCGTATTTCTAATAGCTCGAGCTTTTGGGATTAATAGTTAATGCCAACGATCCGACAACATCTATATAAAATCACAACATATCGGTAATGCTAGTACCACAACACCAACCAACTATCAAATAGATCTCTTATCCATAACTTCTACCTCCAACATCGTGTGCCACTTCAAAATAGCAAGTCATAATGTACCTTGCTAACCCTAGAATTCGTTATTCATCCTCGCTGATACTACTTGGGTCACAACTCTCTAGTCCCGCATGTACTTGGCTACCCTAGCATACACCGATCATCCCAACTCATCCAATATAAAGAGTGTCGCTCAATATAGTATCTCCACACATTATATGCTAGCCCCTCGGTATGTTGCCTATACTCGACTATCTGGGGATACGGAGGTTAGAATCCTATCTAACTTTGTCACTAATTGTGATAGTGTTAGGTCACATCCCAGCCTATTAAACTTGGCTTACATCACTTTACCGTATCTTTTTCTATGTCTTTACTCCATAGTTCTCGGCCACAACACTGCTATCGGTAAACACTGAATGGTTTCCCTCCTGGCTTATATGATGATACATAACTACATAACTTTCTATCTCGAGTTCTCAACTCCTCATATAACCTTGGGCTTAGCCCAACATATATACCCTCGAATCTCTACCTGGTCCATGTACATAATCAACACAAGGTAAAAATTCATTCCACTGTCCAATGACAAACAATACAACAATATGTACAATGTCCCAATTGGACTATGCCCAATCGGCATCATACACGACTCATATATAGTGAATCGTAGTCCAGGTCTTAACTAGACAACCTTACTCAATGCAATATACCCACACATGATGTAGTGTACTGAACTTTTAGAAAATAGTATAATTCCAATGGAAAAAATAGTATTTGATATTATTTAGATAGTTCTGGTAGTATTTGAGGGGTGTTAGAGTATTTTTGACATGAAAATGGCGTGAAAACAGAGTTCAGAGTGCAAAATCTGTAACTTTGCTGGTCTGTTGCACGTACTAGTACTGAAAAATGGAGTGCCGGTACTCAGTAGTGATTTTAGCTGGGAGACTTCTCGGGTTTTGCTGAACTTTTCTGAAGTATCGGTACTGATGTTGGGAGTACAGGTACTGGAGTCTAAGTACTAGTACAGAATAGAAAAGTGGCAGATTAAGAGTTCGGATTCTGTGAAACTTCCTCTGAGTACCCGTAGACAATGGATGTATCGGTGCTAAAATATGGGTACTGGTACCTAGTGCTATGAGATCTGAAATTGAGTAGGTTGCAATTTCAATTGTTTGGAGAATCTGTTGGAATATTATAGCATCTATGTATACCTCTTTTCTCCTCTTCTCTTCCTCATTCTCTTCCTCCACAAGCGAAAGATGAGACATTTCTTTCTCTTCATCTTCTTCTTCCTTTTCCGACTATTAAGTCCTTCACCCATCTTCTTCTTTTTCTTTTTCTTCTTCTTCTTCTTCTTGTTGTTCATCTTCTTCATTCTTCCTTGAGGTTCAACCAACCACAAGTTAGGAGTTGGAGCTTGAGACTCGAAAGAGAAGTGGCTTGGAGTTTTCAATTCTCAACCCTAGCACTTTGAGCTTAGATTGACATTAGTATTTAAGTCTAAAATCTTTAATTAGTTGATTTTGAGAGTAAATTGGGGATTTCTAGTTTATGTCAAACTATGGCTAAAATTGAGGATTTTCAAATTTAGGGCTTTAGTTGGAATTGATGAATTGGAAACCCTCTTGTAGGTTGAAATTGAAGCCTCAACAACTAAATTTTGAGTAAATATAAGAACTTTTTGAACTAAGGTATTTTCTACCTAATTTCCTTATGAAATTTGAAAATTCTAGTTCATGAAATTTGAAAATTTTGGTTTATGAAAATTTAAAGATTTTGACCACTTGAAAAAATCTCTAAGGGTTAGAAGAGAAAGCGGGACAACTTAGTTCGGGGGAATGAAGGGTCTTCGCTGACTATCTGGTGGATTCAATCTAATCGAAATTGGTGAACTCCTCATATGTCTTCTACTTCTTTATTGATTCATGAGATTTATTATTGATGATCTAGTATATGGCATTGCCACTACATGCATGTTGGTTATTAATCTCATATATATACCTTGTGTTAGTATGATACAGGAGCCTTATTGTGGCACATGGATACTTAGTAGTTGCATGATAACATCACGTTCTCTACATCATGTTGATGAGTTGAGATACATAAATCTCTTACTAATTGACAAGTTGAGACAAAGAACGAAAATTGAGAACTCTTATATGTCCGTGGGTCGACTAATTGGCATAGAATGTTCTTGAACATTGCGTATGAGACCAAAGTTTGTAAGAGCCAAACTATACTTATCTAGTATTTGCTTGTGAGGGTCACTGCCTACAAGCCAAGGCCCTCTGGAGGTAAAGCCATCGCGACAAAAGCTCGCCCTTAATTTTTGAATGCCGAATGGGTGACGGGGGGAGGCACGGCTCCATATGTGGGGTGCCAAACACAGTTCATGAGGCACAGTGCACGTTAGAATTATACCACGTGTAGGTCCTTGAAAGATTGGGTAAAATATTGGTTCTAGGATATCATATTATAACTTGATGCATAGTTAATAGTTGAGATCACATATCTTTTACTTCATATGCATAGAGGCATGATAGTAATACATGATTATAGTTTCTTTACTTAGCTATTGCTGTTCCAGCTTTTCTTACTACTTATTCATCAGTTGACTTAGTGGCGTGGAGTGCGCCTCTCGATGGCGGTACCCACAAAGGACTATTTTAAATAGTTTTTACACCCATCGTTTGTTGTCTTTTTCAGAGCCGTCTAGTGCAGGAGAGGCTCGGAATCGTGGCAAAGGCGTCGCCTGTTAGCTAAAGTCATCCCGCCCACTTTGGACTACACAAAGGTTGTCCCTAGTTTCCTATTTTAGAGAGTTGTGGTGGCGTATTGATGTATATACACTAGACTAGTTCATGTATGTGCTTGAGAGATATGTATTAGAGTTGTATTTTATTTTGGAGATGAGTTTGTGTTAGAGCTATGTTCTTATTTGGAGACTATACCTATGTTGGGATGTATTTATCTACGTGGAGTTGATGATGTATGAATGTGAATGTTGAATGTACTAAGTTAGTTTAGTTGTGGTTAATATGCTCTTAATACCCAACTCGTATTGTGTATGTTATATCTTGTTGATAGATGGTTTGATGGATTGTTGATGCTTTGTATGTGCGGGGTGACCTTGCATACACGGGGCTCTGTGGACGTGCCTGGGATAGGCTTTCCCTGTGGCCCAGGGGTATGTGACACATGAACATAACAGGCCATGATTTCTTTGCATGTACATATATTAATATATCCACGCTCTACAATATAACAGGAGATCGGGTCTCTATGAATTCCGATATATTCCAAGGGCATGCAAGCTAGATAATTCATGAGAATATACAGATGAGATCATATTAACTCATTATGAACGTCGGTGCATCCGACATGAATATAAAAAGAAAAGTTACAATAATTAACAAGAGAATTATTTTTTAATTTAAATGTTGTAATTGTAAGAGATAGTTCCTACTCACAGTTTCGTCGGTACAGGAAGGGTCAATCAAAGAGGAGTTTTGTAAGTGCTACTAGTTGTTTCTCTATTGACCTAGGGTTGGGCTCGGTTGATTATCCTTGCAGAGCTAACTGTGCGAGAATTGGTTGACCGCTAAAACCCAAAGGCACAGTCCTCTGTCAGTACCTATGATGGTTGACCACAGGGGTGCGATCGGTCCACCATGCAATGTCCAAAACACTAAAGATAACTCAAATCACACCAAACAAGAAACCAAAAAGCATAAGAGCTCGTCAAAAGATTCACACACGAAGAGAAACTAACATGTAAGACATTCTACCCGGGTTTGAGATTCAGAGTCGAAGAATGGTTTGTTCGAGGCAAAACCTTCATCCTTTGTCTCGAGCTTCAATTGTCGAGCTCGCTGGTCTCCGAATCTCGTCGGCGGGTCATAAATGGAATGATTTAGCTCCAAGAATGGGATCATGGTATGTGAGAAGGGAGGAAGAGAGATAGAGATAGAAGTGGAGGAGGGAAAGGAGGGAGGAAAGGAAGAATGCGAGAGGAGAAGAAAAACGAGATTAGAAAGAAAATGAGTGGCGACGAAGTAGTAGAGAAGGGTTAAGGAGGTGATGACAGGTGGAGGGAGAATTACCCTCGGGCACCCTCGAGCAAGCAAGGTGAGGGAGGGGGAAGGAGTAGGCTGGGGCATGCGAGACCAGCTGCATTAACTTGCTCGATCGATTGGCACTCACCCTCAGTCGACTGCCCTAGTGATCTGTGCTGAATCCGAACACTGCAATCTATTCCCTTGGCATTTTATGGTTGCATGACCAAGTTTCGAATTAAAATAAGTGAAGCACAAGAAAAATTCTGTTAGAGCAAGAGCGAAAAAGATCTAGTTCGTCGGGTACGAAAATACGAGAAAGAGAGAAGAAAAATAAAGCGACAATATATTTACGTAGTTCAGCTACTGGCCTACATCCACGGGTGAAGATGGAGCGGAAACTTTGATTATAATCATAGTATACAAAATATGCCTCTCTCACAAAACGCTTATCCCAAAAATGCACCCATACTCCCTCTCATCTGCTGCATCAAATCAATGGAATAAAAGATATATTTATAATAGTAGATAAATTCTAATACGACTAGCAACACAAATCTACTAAGATTAGGAATAATCTCAATTACATTAGGTATAATCTAAACTTAACTTAGTGGGATATTCAAAATAGAATAGAGTTAGAAAACTTTATGCTTCCAGAATTCGAGACATATCTATCTAACAATCTCCACCTTGGCTTGAATTTTTTGTCTTCTCCACCAAAACCCCACAAGCTCCTGAAGTGCTGTTGCACATGCGAACCAAATTTACGGAATACTTGAACTTGGTCACCGAAAGAGACTTAATTAGCAAATCCGCGATGTTCTTTGAAGTGCCAATCTTCTCAATCTCTAGTTACGCCTTTTTGCAACTTCTGTTGCATCAGAACGACAACTTGCCATAGAGCGAAATTGCTGGAGCGATCAAACTTCTCAATCTCAAATTTCTTCAACATCTTAAACACCTAAACAAACAATCCGGCTCTGATACTAGTTTGTTAGAAGTCCGCGACTTACACTGATATCAGATTTTCTTTGATACTAGTTGATTATGACAAAAGCAGAAAAAATCTAGTTCGTTGGGTGTGAAAATACCAAAGGAGAATTGAGAAAGAGAGACGAAAAATAAAGCACACAAATATTTACGTGGTTCGGCCACTGGCCTACATCCACGGGCGAAGACGTAGCGAAGATTTTCATTATAATCAAAGTGGTGTACAAAATATAGCTCTCTCACAAAATCCTAGTCCCAAAAGTACGCCTATACTCCCTCATCTGCCGCACTAGATCAATAGAATAAATGTATATTTATAATAGTGGCTAAATCTAATACAACTAGGATTACAAACCTACTAAGATTAAAAATAATCTCAATTATTTTAGGCATAATTTAAACTTAATTTAATGGGATAATCAAAACAGAATAAAATTAGAAAACCTTACAGTTCCAGAACTCGAGACATCTAACAAATTCAATCATCAAAGTGTGTAAATTCGAATTTTTATGGCACAAGAACGGTGGTTACAAATTGGACAAGGAATCAACTAATTAATGAATTGGATAGGGAATCACCTTATGTTCCACTGTCACTAACAAATAATTATAAAGAACTGTTTGGCCCTCCCATTCTGCTTTTCGGTGCAGTTATTTCAGCAAGGCATCTTATGAATAGAAATCTTGAAGTTTCTATTTCAGTGTAAAGTAGAAATAAAATTATATGACTAAAAAAGCAAAGTTCCAATCTAGTGCTTCCACTTCTATAACGAGTAACACAGTAACAAAATTTTCATTAAAATTTCATTACACTCATTCTCCTAAAAGCATTATTAGGTTGGTACTTTATTAAAGGGTAAATGGCACCAGTAGTTTCCGAACTTTTAGCAAGTGTTTTACTTTGAGCTCAAGCTTTTATGTTCGACATTAAACCTTAAATCCTAATCTTTTGAAAGAATTTCACTTCAATCCTTGCCCAGGGTAAATTATATACTATCACCCATTGAGTTACTATGTTATATCTATATGAAAATTGGATTGTTGAATTATAAGATCAAGATGAATGAAAAACCGATATATCCATGATGTACTGATAAACAGATGAACTAGGTGCAACCAACATTCTTTACTTTTAAGTTAAGGTCTAAAATAAAACGTTGGTAGAGTTTAGGATCTTAGATGTCGAAATCAAAACTTTGAGTATCAAAATGAAATTCGACTTAAAAAGGTTCATAGTAGCGCAATTCAGCACTTTATTAAAGAATACTACACTCTCAAGTATTGTAGGCCAAACACCAGGTAGTGAAGAGCTAAAGCATAGAGATTTATGCATATACATGGAGGCCATAATAAGCAAAGAGAGTTAACTACAAAAAAGGGGGACAATCCGGCAAGCAAGGATACCCAAAGGGAAGTTGAGGACAGTGAAAAGTGAGCCACAAATCCAACCAAATAGATACAACTTACAAGCTTTTGGACAAAGCATGCAAACACTAAACAGTGACTTCCCATATAATTAATACACAAAAAAACAAAAATAAAAGTAAACAAAACCTCCCACATGACTCTAGGCAGTATAGCATCTCCACATGCTCCCTGCCAACATATGCTTGTGGAACCTCAACCCACATAAGCAATAACATGCAACCAAGTTAGACAAAATAAAAAGAAAATACAGGGGGTAAAATGCAAAAATAGAAAGGAAAAAAAAGGAAAAAAAAAAAGAGACAAAATAGCACTGGGATACTTCCTAAAAATCCGCATCCATGCTAAAATCGTGTATTCTGCAGTAGAGAACCAGGAAACTCGCTCTCTCTCTCTCTCTCTCTCTTGTTGTTTTCTTGTGGCATAATTTACTCTCCTTAACTTGGATTCTTTTGACTACTAGTTATAATTAAATTCCTCCTCAATCTCCAACCATTCTGAGAGGCCCTTCCTGCAACAAGATCCAACAAACAATCTCAATCAACTAAATCCTTTTGATGAATTCAATAAAGTATTCACTATTCAGCCGAATTTTTGAGAAGTAATAAATACTAGGAAAGTTCATCTGATCAAGATTATTAGATCTGGCTATGTGCAATCAACACAGAATCAGCTCATCAGTCGAGTTGGAAAGAGAAGTGAAATTAACAGAACCAAATTTCTCAGTATGATCTATATTCGTTTATGATTATGATATCCCTATAATTCAATTCAACTTCAATCAGTAAGTAATAATCGGATTTAATCATTGGATCAATCACAGTATCCAAATAATTCAGCCAAATTTACCAAAGAATTGCAGCTTAGCTTACCCAAATGGAGGAATGGAGGAAGTGTTCAATTGCTCCATCCTATGGAGAACAAGTTCTTGAATCGGTTCCCGGAAATCCTCTGCAGGGCCTTCTTGGCGGCGGCGGCGACGTCGGAGTCGGCGGCGAGCTTCTGGAGCGCCTGGCAGGCCCCGGCCTCCGCCAGCCGCTTCCGCGCCCCGCTCCCGCCGCCCGCCGTCATGGCGAGCACCACCGACACCGGGAACCTCTTCGCGACGTCCTCGTTGCGGGGATCGAGCATCTGCACCAGCCGCATCACGCTCTTCTCGTCCCGCGCCAGCTCCTTGCGGTTCGACTTCGCCGACAGCAGGCGCGCCAGCGCCCGCGCCGCCGTCTCCTGCGCGGTCGGCGGCTTCGACGATTCCATCATCCTCACGAGGGCGGACATGCACGGCGCGAGGGAGCGGTTGGCGGCGGCGTCGTCGTCGTCGGGGGAGAGGTCGCCGAGCAGCGCCGCGGCCGTGACGCTGCCGCTGCGGCGGACGAGGTCGGCGAGCTGCGCGAAGAACTGCGGCGACGAGCGGAGAATTCGGCTGCAGGCCGGGTGCGGCGACAGCGCCTGGATCGCTTTCAGGACGATTTCTTGGAGCTCTTGATCAGAATTGTCGTGCAGCAGGGATTGGAGGAGCCGCTGTAGTGCGGATTCTTGAATTAGGGTCGATCGGATCTGGTCGTCGGCGGCGGAGGCGAGGGAGAGGAGGCACAACGCGGCGTTCCTCCGAGCGTCCGGCGTGCCGGAGACGAGGAGATCGGCGAGCGCGGGGACGGCGCCCTCCTCGACCATGGCGGCGCGGGCGTCGGCGGAGGCGGCGAGGTTCCGGAGCGCGGCGACGGCGAGGGCGCGGGCGGAGGGGGAGGCGGAGGCGGAGGCGTCGCCGCGGCAGGCGGCGACGAGGATGGGGACGCCGCCGTAGGCCGCGACGCCCCAGGCAGAGGCGGGGTCGGCGGCGAGGGCGGCGACGGCGGCGGCGGCGCGGTCGCGGGCGGCGGCGGGGGCGGCGAGGGAGGGGTCGAGGAGGCGGAGCAGCGGGCCGAGGCCGCCCTCGTCGAACACGGCGCGGCGGGACGCGGCGGAGGCGGCGGCGAGGGATGCCGTCAGGGCGGCGGCGCGGTCGCGGAGGACGGGGTGGTCGAGGAGGCGGAGCACGGCGGCGATGGTGTCGCCCTCGCCGGCGACGACGGGCGCGACCTTGTCGGCGGCGGCGGCGTCGGAGTCGAGGAGCTGCTGCAGGGAGTGGAGCGCGTCGAGCTTGAGGTCGAGGCCGCCGATCTGGAGGCGGGCGAAGGCGTCGCGGACGAAGAGGACGACGTCGGCGCGGGAGGCCGACGGGGAGGGGACGGGGAGGACGATGGCGGAGGAGTTGGAGTTGGAGTTGGAGTGCTGGAGAAGGAGGCGGAGGTCGTGGAGGCGGAGGGAGAGGGTGGAGGAGGCGATGTCGAGGTCGCTCTGCAGGTGGAGTTTGCCGTCCGGCAAGGAAGGGTCGAGACAGCGGCGGGAAAGCGTCAGAAGGCCGCGGAGCTCCGGAACGAGGGAGCGGACGAGGCAGACGAACAGCGGATGGCAGCAGGACGACGAGTCGGACAGGAGCGACTGCAGGCGGAGCAGATTCGAGTGCACGAGCCGCCAGCGCGAGACGAAGGTCTTGACGGAGAGCGCCGCGGCCAGGAGGAGCGGCAGCAGGTGATGCAAAATAATCGCGAGCGGGTCTGCATCATCTTCAGCAACATTCGTCATTTTTGTTTTTTTTTTTTTTTTTTTTTTTTTTTTTTTTTTTTTTTTTTTAGGGAGAGGGGGGATGGAGGAAGAAGAGCACGGGAGGAAGAGAGCAGCAGATGATCACATGGAGGGAGGTGGAAAAGCGAGGGAGAGGGGGTGGGGGAAGTGATGAGGGAGGGGGGGATTGAACGGATGGGATTGAGTCGAAGGAAAGGAAAGGCCCCCTGATGGGGAATATTGGTAGTGGACGCGAACCTACCTTTCATAGGTTACAGGTGACTTCTCGGTTCATAAAACAAGGAAAATTAAGATCTTATTAGGTTATTTGTTGTTTTCAACAAAATTTTCATATAATGCAATTTGTACGCGCCAATAAATATTACACTCTCCCTATCCAAATTAGGTATAATAGTAAAGATAATGAATTACAGACCATTATATCTAAAATATTTATTTGACAATAAAAAAATTTGGGATAACTTCAAATACCACCCATGTGGTTTCGTGCTTTCTTACTTTAGTACCATGTGGTTTAAAACGTATCACTTTACTACCATGTTGTTTGATTATTCTTTTTTTGTTATCTTTTCGTTAATTTTTTCGTTAAATTAATGAGAAAGTTAAAACTACAGGATAGTAAAGTGAATATTCGATAAACCATAGGTGGGATATTTGAAGTTTTTTCTGTATAATTTAACGAAAAAATTAACGAAAAGATAACAAAAAAAGAGAATAACCAAACCACAGGGTACTAAAGTGATACATTTTAAACCACAGGACACTAAAGTGAGAAAGCACGAAACCATAGGGGTGGTATTTGAAGTTATCCCTAAAAATTAAGAGGCTATTAAAGTTAATTTTGGAAGTTCCATGATCGAAATAAAACTCTTATCCGTTCTCAACAAACTTAAACTTTTAGGCTACGTACGTTTAGTTCAAATATAAGTAAGAACTGCTTATTCCAGAAATAGATACAAAGTTCAGATATAAGCAGGACTAGACCAATTTTACGTTTGGATGAAAATTAAATTGTTCCTGGGAATAAGGTAAATAGTGTTTAGATGGTTAGATTGGAACAAGAGAAGAGGAATAAGAGTTATAATTTTAAATTAAAAATAATTTATCTAATTAATTAACATCAAAATATTAATTAAAAATAAATTAATAAATTTATTAGCTATGAATATTGTATAAGATAATAAAAATATATTAATTAATTAATTAAATATAAAAAATTATTTAACTTTTTAATTAGCTAGTATTTTTTTTTAGTTAGATAACTAGTAAAAAAAATTAATTACATTAATAAAAATATTAATGGTTGATCAATATAAATATTAGTTTATGAATAAACACATTAAATTATTAATAATTAATTAACTAATTAATTATAAATAATAAATTAATTAATTATTTTATTATTTAAGTAATAGATAATAATTTAAATATATTAATTAGATTAATTAATAATTTAATACTATAATTAAAATTAAATTTAGACTTTAATTAATCTTGTTCCCACTTGGGAACAAGCTTGTTCCAGAAAAAAGGTGGAACAGCAGTTCCAGCCTTATACCAAGTTATACCAGCTTATTCCAGAAATCCGAGAACTATTATTCTCGAGTACGAAAAATCACGTTTGGGAACAGAGAGGGGAACAAGGGCTTATTCCCTCATTTGTTCCCGAACCAAACGCTATCTTAGAATACAATGGTTGTTTCGTATTATTTAACATGATATCATAGCATAAAATTTTAAGTTCGAGTCACGTCAGGCTTCTAGGATTATTAATTTTTTTCTATTTAATTCAAGTCCACGTCATGAGTTTAGCAAAAGGTTTCGAGTCCAGACGTGACGGAAAGTCTCCGTTCTCTAGAAGGTTAAGCTTTTAATTATTAGAGTACAACAGTTATTTCGTATTATTTAATATGGCATCAGAGTAGGAGGTCCTGAGTCCGAGTTAGGCAAGATTTCTAGTATTATTAATTTTCTTCCATTTAATTCAAGTCCACGTCGTGAGTCTAGCAAAAAGTCTCGAGCCCAGACGTGAGGGAGAATATCCGTTCTCTACAAACTTAAATTTTTATTAGAGTACAAAAATTGTTTCGTATTATTCAACGGCTAAAAAAAGAACTAAAGCATAGAGAATAGGAAAAATGGTGGTAAATTGGTAATTTGAGGGAAGGAACGAATTGGAATGTGAAGGGATATGGATACCCGACAATTTACCAACCCGAACCCGACTAAAACAATTTTAATTAATGAAGCTAATAAACAAGAATAATTTCGGTTATGGGAATTTAAAAAAAATTCTAAAATCCGACGGTACTGGATCAGAAACTGAACCCTAAATCAAAGCAGCATAAAAACTTTTTTTAGATGTTTATTTTAATAATTAATAGATATTAATAAATTTATTTTTTCTATTTCCTATTATATATTTTAGCCTTGCTGTCTATTATGTAATAGTTATTTAAATATTTAAACAATGAACTATTAAACTAAAGTATCAACTAGAAGAAGAATTGATGTATTCAATTAGTGGGTGTTTAGCCTAGCTTTTGGAAGTGATTTTGAAGCCAAAAAGTAATTTTTGATTCAATAGAGCGTTTGGCAACTTCGTTTTCAAATTTTGATTCTGAATTTTATAATTAGAAAGCTAATTTTCAAGGCCCAAAATTTAAAATTATTAAAAATAAAATTTATTAAAAAATTGTTATTTGCAAATAGCAAAAAAAAAATTTGTCAAATAATTTTACAAAATCACTTCAAAAAAATCACTTTTTAACTGAACTCAGCAAAATACTCTACAGTTTTTAAGTAAAATCAATACTCCAAACTCTATAGAAATTACTTTTTCATAATCTAAGCCAAACAAACAGGCCCTTAGACATAATCAAAAATATTTTATGTAAGATAAGTACTATAATAAAATATATTTGTAAATTTAGAGACTAAAGTAAAATAAAACCTGGTTGCAAGTTCCGAATCTTAAATGTCAAAAGTTTAAGGACCTGAGTGAAACTTGGGTGAAAGTTCAGGGAC
Source organism: Puya raimondii (assembly GCA_016920855.1). NCBI lineage: Eukaryota > Viridiplantae > Streptophyta > Magnoliopsida > Poales > Bromeliaceae > Puya > Puya raimondii. The sequence goes on from JABWPP010000050.1 coordinate 128,838,205, forward strand.
TGCAAGTGCTATTTACCCATCACGGTTTTGGAAAGCATCGACATGCTTCAGAAGCAGTTTTGGATTTGGGAAGCGAGAAAGTTAAACAAGTTGAAGACGAAAAAAGCTGCACCGAGCCTTGTGCTTATTGTTTGCATTAAAACTTGGGTCAATTTTATACAGTTCTTTGTAAACTAGGCGTCACTGACATCGACACGGGACACGGGACACGACTCGGACACCGCGACTCGACAGCTTTCAAAAAATTAGAATACGGACACGGCATGAACACAATTAATAAAATATAATATTATTAATATAATAATATATTTTTATTATATATAAAATATTAATTTTGATAAAATATTATTATATTTTCTCATACGAATGAAAGTTAGTAAAATTTTCATTGATAGTTTTATATATTTTAAGAAAACAAAATTCTCCACCATATATAATTTATTTATATTGTCAAAAAAAATTATATGCATTCATCCAAAAATTAAAATATTTATCATTTTACATTATATATGCATAGAAAAAATAAAATAAAAATATGTATATATATTTTTTAGTTGTATGCGCTATGGATCGGCATTGAACGCATGTCCAAGAAGTGTCCACGTCGGACACGTGTCCGACACGGACACGCATGTGTCAGACACGAACACGCGAGGCTTATAGAAGTGTCCGTGATACATTATTTATAAACATATCAAATAGCAAATATGTTCCTACAAAGTTCAACTTTTCGTATTTATACCTACAAAAGTCTAATGATATTCATATTTGCCCTCTGATTTGTTACCGTTAGAGCATTATTTATTTTTAACAGAAAATAAGTGAGATAACATTTTTGCCATCATAAATATATCCCTTCAAAAGCCCCTACAGTTAGAATTATGCAAAAATATTCTTCCAAAAATTTTCAACGATCATCTTCTTTTTTTGTACCATCACAAATAATATAAAAGAAGTAAAAAAATCAATTTACCTCATTCACTAACCATGATTAAATATTTTAACTATGGTTAACTATATTTTTCTAACGAATTCTGCCAGCGAAGGTATATTTGAAAATATTAGGACTTTTACAAGAATAAATATTGAAAGTTGAACTTTGTAGAGTTATATCTGTTATTCGATATGTTTACAAGGAGCGATATACAATTAACCCTTAAAACTATTATTATACATAACATTCTTCAACAATTTACTAGAAAATGGACTGGAATGTTCAAATTGAATAGTTATCATATTTTCCGAAAAAGTGATTGAGAAAAGTGATTGTGAATTCTATGACTGGAATGAATGCTCAAAGTCCAGTTGCCTGCATTTTAAGAAGTATTGCAAGTACAAGTACAAATAAATTTAAAAATTTTAATTGATTTACTAAAATTGCATTTATGTACTACTATCTTTGTTCATTTTCTTAAAAAATAAATTTAACTGAAAATATAAAATAACTAAACTTCAAACTTAGAACTTCGGATACTGATCATCAAATTCTTTGTCACTTATGCTGGAGACGGTCAGTACATTTATATACTGATCATCAAAGGATGCCCAACTGCTCCCTTTCGAGCTACACCCAAATTAGACATAGTTAAAGATAGAGCAATCGGAGAGAATAATTCTACGCAAGTAACTTCACCTTCTCACATCTTAAACAATAATTGAATAAATTTCTATTTTCCAGAGGTAATCTCATTATACACATAAAATAACAAAATTTACAAATGCACTTTTCAGCTACATGCATTCCGAATTACACGATATAGATTAAATGCATATACAATAGCTACATCTCCAACTACATGTATCCCCAGTTACACGATATTTGTAACTAAATCGAAGCAAATGACCCCTAAATGTAAATGAGATTCAATAAATCTAAGTCAAATTCAATAAATGAATAACAACTAGAATCAATGAAATCATATGTCAAATTCAGTTATTTGAATCGGCGCATTTTAGGTGTTGTTTGGTTTGCAATGTTTGGATCGGCGCATTTGAGCTCAACTACTATAATTGAAACTGCACAAGAAGATCCTATTGCTATACTTGGAACTATACTCAAATTGACTGTCGATTCTAATTCAGCAGTCGGCAGAGAAGGGGGGAAAAAAAAAAAATATCATATCAATTAATTTAAGAAAAAAATAAGGACATCTTGGAACTACAGATAGAAGAGATGTAGCTGCAACAGTTACAGTTGCATAAATCCAAATAAAACAGGTGTAATCATAATTACTACACTTCCAACCATGTGAATCTCCAACTAAACTGCATTTACAATTGCATCCAACCAAACAGCCTTTAAAATCTCGTTTTGCAGGATGCCGTGAAAATAAAGAAACAAAAGGAAGTGAAAAACAAGAAGGCAGATAAATGGCACATTGAATATAAAATCAAATATAGTGCTCAAATGGATTATGACTTAACATATTTCTGTGCAATAATTGAAGCTTAAATGGCTACAGTCGCATATTACTGCACAATAATTGAAGCTTAAATGGCTACAGTATCATTTTGACAACCACTGCACAGCATAGTAATTGTTAACTACTTGTCCGGGGTGACTTACCAAAGAGGTTGGCTGGAATCTTGCCGACTATATCCTACTGAGCATAGCAGAATCCAAATAGACAAAAAAAGGTTAATAATTCAGATAGGAAATGACATGTTAGTAAAAGATATAACCAGGAGGGAATCATAATAAAACATACTGATATAATAATATCCATGTAAAATCTAAATCCACTGCTGCTTCTCACAAAATGAAAGCAATAATATCAGAAATTTTGCTGGAAATAAAAAAAATTAGCGAGTAAATCTATTTCCACTAGAATATATTGTTTATCATATTTCTAATTGCAGAATATTGAGTGGAAACATTGTACTGGAGTATCTTCTTGTATAAAGAGGACAGCAAACTCGGCTCATTAGGCATGCCAGGAAATGCATTACAGAGAAGACTATCCACCGCAAGCTTGAAAATATTACGATCAATTACTGCTGAGCAATATTGACAAGCAGTTATATTGCTTTCGAACCCTTAGAAGAACAATAATAAAAATCCAAATTCACCTGGTCAAATTTCATAATGCAAATTCACCCTAGCAATAGAATAATATGGATGTTATCAACCGCAACACAGCAAAATAGATCTCCGAAGCTCACATGACCCCTAACAGAAATACATTTGAACTTTGAATAAGTCCTTAAGGCTAAAAAAGTTCTGATCACTGTCACTTCATACAAGAAAAGAGATTCCATTTTTAAGCTACACAGATGAACTGGTTTCAGCAAAGAGAATGCTTAGTATATGCCAGGTTAGAACATTCAGAAAGAGGATGATGCCTAGCAAATTTCAATTTAGAGGCTCTTTTGCCCACAAACTTGGAGCAACTTCTCTACTTCAAAAGTAGAGGCGATGTGTCTGGAAAAAGATAGCTCAGAGTTTTGTCCACCTTAGGAAGCCTACTCTAAACCCTAGGAAGCCTAATGGAACCCCGGGCCACCCCCTCCCCACCCAAAACCCAAAAAAAAAAAAAAAAAAGAGAATAGAAGAATTATTAAGGCTTCTCAAATAACTCTATCCGAACAATGCTTAGCAACCCCCCCACCCCCCACCCCCCACCCACCAAAGCCCACAAAAAAACAGAATTATTAAGGCTTCTCAAATAACTCTATCCAAACAATGCTTCTACAAAGCCTCAAGCAGAGCTGATAAGTATACCAAGTTAATACAACAGCTCCACCAGGCCAGTTCAAGGGCACCTTTTGCTCAACTTGCATCCATAGTAAATATTATGATCAGAAATTCTAGTTAAGGGGCTTCTTGTGTAGCGAAACTTACAGCACCATTGTTTTATGCTGCAGAGAACTTCAGCAGATTCAAATTTATGTCAAGCGAAGGAGAATCAAATAAGAATAAGAGAGAAACAAGGAAAAATCATGGGAATAAAAAGTGTATGTGTGTGTGTGTGTGTATTTATATATATATATAGACTATTGTGCTTTGGAAACTACGAAGGCCTCTGTGCTTTTAAGTTATTTTCGATAATGGAACACCCGATACGGCGAGCGGCTCCATTAGACATGATCTATTGTTGGAATTACCCCAAATTTCATAATTTTTTGACTTTGTTTGCCTAATGAACGAGTAGCCTTAAAATGAACGGTTAAAAATAAATATCTCATAAAAAAACAGATATAAAAGACTTAAATTTCAAATCGGAAGTATTGATCTTGCTCTTGATGGTAAGTAGAATTTTCCATTAAAATTTCACCTAATTTGAATTGTTCTATACCGTTGAACTTACAAACGTGTAACAACGGTCATTAAAATAGTCATTTTTTAAACCCTTTGATCACTTGGCAAATAATGTCAAAAAATTATAAAATTATATATATAGAGTACGTCTTTTGTCCTTTCGAAAGCATGGAGGCTTCCGTGCTTTCAAGTTGTTTTCGATGATGGGACATTCGATTCGACAATCGGCTCCGTTAGACATGATATACACTATTAGAACCATCTCGAAACGTAATTTCATAATTTTTCGACTTCATTTGCCTAGTAATCAAAAGGTCTAAAAAATAATTATTTTAATGGCCGACGTGACACGTTATCAAGTTCAATAGTGTAGAACAATCTAAATTAGGTAAAATTTTAAAAGAAAATTCTATTTACCATCAAGAACAAGGTCAGTACTTCCGATCTGAAATTTAATCCTTTTATCAATGTTATTCCAAAGAGTCTCAAAAATAACTATTTATATGGCCGATGTGGCACGTTTATAAGTTCAACAGTGTAGAACAATCTAAATTTGGTAAAATTTTAATAGAAAAATCTATTTACAATGAAGAACAAGATCAGTATTTCCAATCTGAAATTTAAGTCTTCTATCACTTTTTTTTATGAGATTTTTATTTTTGGCCGTTCATTTTAAGGCTACTCATTCACTAGGAAAATGCAATCGAAAAATTATGAAATTTGATTTCTAAATAGTTTTAACACTGTATATCATGTTTAATGAAGCTGATTGTCAAATCAGATGTTCTACCATCGAAAACAATTTGAAATCATAGAGGTCTTCCTGCTTTCGAAAGCATACTAGACTCTCTCTATATAGTCCAGAAGTACATCCACCATTTTGTCCTTTGGATCCATAACAAAACCACCATCATATAGTAAACACTTGTGATCCAAGGCTCTCTCTATATATAGTCCAGAAGTACATCCACCATTTTGTCCTTTGGATCCATAACAAAACCACCATCATATAGTAAACACTTGTGATCCAAGGCCCAAAACGTTGGACGAATCATTCTTTCAGAAGCACTGCAGCTCAATACTTACCACATATATATAGCAGGTAGCAATGAGTTAACCCATATCATATCATAATATCACATTGAATGAGTAGTTTTCACCAAATAGGATAGATAGGTATGTATTCCAGCCAAGCAACTTCATTTATATTCCTCAATTTGGGCGCCTACTTTGAAAGATAGGTCCTCAAGAATCAAATAATTTTCTAACCTGTATCAATCGACCAATTTAGAGCCCTATTGGAACTCGACGACGAAAAACTTACCAGGTTATCTTCCAAACTATATGGCAGCAACAACTATTGTATTAGTTGGAGTTTTGCTCAAAATTGAACTCTAAATAGAATTAAAATATGGCAAAATATTGAAATTACTAGAAATAGAGAGATATAGCTGAAATGAAAAATAGACATACTTCACAGGTAGGGATGCAAACGGGGCAGATCACGGGTCAAAAAAACTATCCCGTAATCTACCCCGCTTCTTCTTACTGTCAACATTTCCCTTCCTCTCTTCTTCTTACTGTCAACATTTCCCTTCCTCTCTTCTTCTTCTTCTTTGATGGAGAAAGGATATCAAAATATCAAACATGATAAGTTAAAGATGAAAAAAAAAAAGGGGGGGGGGGGGGGGGGGGGGGGGGGGGGAGGGAAAAAGAACTCACCAGAGAAAGATTTGGGCTTTTGAGACCACCAAAAGAGCTTCTGTAAACTTCACTATTTCTTTCCTCAAGCATAAAACACCCTTCACAAACCAGCTTAGCCAGCAGGAGGTGGCATTTGTCGAGGAGGTCGCGAATGATGAAGGGAGGTGGGATTTATCGAGCATAGGCTGCATTCGCCGGAGGAGCTGATCAAGATCTCCCAGCTACTTCTCCAACTACTTTGACAGCTTCAGCTCCGATATCTCGGGTGAGCTCGAACGGTTGGCCTCAATCACGCAAGGCCCGATGCTAGATCCAGAGGATCGAGGGCCGGAGCTAAGATTAGGGTTAGGGTCGTGGGATTCTTCCTGTGAGATGTTGGAGGGGACTGCTACAAAGAGGGGAGGCGGCGGCGCAGCTATGGTTTCTGGCGGAGCAACTGGACACAGGAGGTCTGGAGACTGGAGCTGTGAGTGTCGACCAGGGTTGGAGACTAGGAGTGTTGGACTTTAGGGTTTAGATCAACAACTTGGTTTTTTCTCGTAAATATATTATTTTTAAGGGGTATTTAAAAATATATAAAGCGGATTCAGGGCGGATAATGGCAGGGCAGATTCAGGGCGAATCAAGTTTTTCCTTGTTTCCTGCCCCGAATCAGCCTCAGATCATAAAAACTACCCTGTTTATTACCCCGAATCCAGTTATTTTCCCCCGTTTACTGCCCTAAACAGAGCGGTTCGGGGTGGGAGCTCCACCAAACCGGATCCATTTGCATCCCTATTCACAGGACCTTAACCGTGAGTACGTCAATCTGACTCAACTGACTAAACCTAATTGCAAAGAAACTTCGTTGTAACAATTGATAGAATCCACTTGGTTGTTCTATTAACAGATGGATGAACATAACAAAATAGCACGACTTTACCACAGCAACTTCTACTAGATCATTCTCAAGAAAGAAGTATGTACAACCCTAACTTAATAATGCAGCAAAGGATGGATACTAAATATTAGAAAAACCAATTCCTTCAGTAGCATTTCCTCGAGACGAAATGACAGCAACAAGCATCAGTACCCAGCCTCCGTCACTGTAGTCAATTTTATTAGGAAAGAGTTGATAAATATGCTAAGGCAAAAGATGTATCATCAAGTCAAAAGTCTTCCTCTTGGTATTCAAGCCAATCTGGATACTCTTGAAAGGTCCATATCAATGCAAAAGCATAGAGCATTAAGTGGACTCTTTAGTTAAAACAACATTCTGTTAAAATACACTTTGCTTTTACATAACAGGAGAAGATCATGATGTACTCCGTGAAAATAGATGGCCAATGACTGTTGAGATGTGAAAGGATAGTAAATACGGTCGGTAAAAAGCTAAGCAAAATGCAAATTGATATAGCACACCTAATAAGGACCGCAACGCAAAATGCCAATTTCCAAAAAATATGTATGTTTTGAGGGAAATCTCTTTAGTTCACCCTGTAGAAATGAAAAAAACCACTGACGCCTCATTTTTTGTTGATGCCATTTTGGTTCTATATAAAGAAAAAAAAAAGCTATACAATTGGATGTGCCAGCGGATGGACTTGTCTACATTTGTCATCATTAGCTAGCTTGCAATGCAACATGGCTGAATGCTGGAAGACATCTTCTTTAAAAAAATATATATTATTGAAAAAGAGTTACTACTAATTATTTGTTTTTCATTGTCAAATTAATCCCTTAGATGTTCGGATTGCAAGCAGTCTATCATCCACATGCACACTATATCATATAATTTGCATTTAAAAATACAAAAAATTGGTAATGATACCAAACAAGGCAATGACATTGTATTAGTACAACCAGTGAGATATGGAGACCATATCAAATCTATATTCAATTAGACTACTGACTTGGAGTACTAGAATTAAAAAGAAAAAGAAACAAAACCGGAGAGAAAAAGGGCTCTTTAAGACCAAGAAGAGATATGTGCTTCATTAAATCTGAAAATCATTTTGTAGGTCATCAAGTAGCCAGAAAATGAACAGTCAAAATAGAACAACCTTCTAAAAATTGAGAAAAGGATTTTTCAACTTCATGATTAATGTTGTAGATCTTGATCTAGTTACTAAAAAGAATTTTCTATTAAAAATTCAACTGATTTGGATTGGTTTACACTGTAAAACGAGAAAACACCTCGAAATTGTCCAATTTTGAAATGGCCTGATCACTAGTTAAATGATGTCGAAAATCATGAAATTCGGTTCCTAGGAAGTTCCAATATCCTAGATTAACAATGTTGATCATCGATTTGAATGCGCCATCAGAAAAAGTGAAGTGAAGTGAAGTATCAGGTGCTTGATATTTTTAGGAGTATTCTAGCTTAATCATATATCATATATCTGGTCAAGCATTGCGTATAGTGTTTAACTTGAAAAACAGCAAATGTTTACAACTTGGAAGAAAACGCGACAACTCTACCTCATATAACTTCTTTTTGCTCCTAGTAGATGGATATATATGCTAATTCTTTTTACCCTAAATTTAATTGTGGCGTTTCAACTTCTCACCCCACATCACAATTCAAGAGAAAATTTCTCATCCTAAAAGCATGCCCATAACATCCTCTCCATTTCCTCTCATCCATGCCTTTGGCATACGCTCAAGATCCATACTACGAGTCATATGACTCGAGCCCACTCCAGTCCCACTCTAGTAAACAACCCATCTTCTCTCTGTTTTTAAACTGAACCTCATTTTCTCTCAAATCCTTTCTTTCTTTGCCCTCTTTGCCACTTGAGGATTGATAAACGACCGACCATCTTATAAGAGGACCAACCATCGAGCAAAATGACAAAACTTCAGATATGTTAGAGGGTTGTTTGTTATATCATAAAAAAGAAAAACACGAGATATGTATATCTTTCCAAAAACAGGTAAATCCTTATCATTTATTCATGATGATACTTATTGGGAAGTGGATACTAGGATACAAACTGTCTATCCTGCAGGATTTATATTCCTGCCCATTAGTTATATTTCGTATGTCAGTTGTATAATTATTATACCAACCTAATCATCTGATCTTTCAATCTTACCATGTTGCGATCGCAAGTATGTATAACAATGGTCTTTCAGATTCTTTATATCTTTGTTTAAGAACTATACTATGTGATTACTTTAATTGAAAGGGTACCAGCTTTCAGATGAAATAGAAACACTTCGATCCTGATTTAATCCATGATTTTCTTATCAACCAGGCTAATACAATGACTAAAGGAACAGTTGCTCCGTTACTAAGACGGTAAGACCACTCCAGCCAAACGCCTCAAAAGTTTTGACAATAGACCATCTCTTGCGTGAATGACTGAGATAGGGTCGTGGCTTGCACAATAAAGATCATAATAGTCCAAATGTCCAACTAAGGGTGTGCGCTTGAACTAGAAATGCTCATTTAGAGAAAATTGGCAAAGCATACATTAAGACTAGAGATTGTAAAGTACATCAGTATACTGAGATAAGTTCATCTCAGTTATCATTTCATACTTGCCCAATGAAAGGTTTAGGAAATACACACCTGGGCTAATAAATCAGCAAAGTGCTTCTGAGAAAGGAGAGCACATGTCTAAGGCACGAAAATCTACGGTGCAGCACCAGAAACCTAGCAAGGGCTCTCAGAATTGCAGGACTTTAGATTGGAAGTTCATTCATCCAAGCTTAGCAGGTCGATCGCACCAAAGGAACATCCCTTCCACCGTCCAAAGTCGAAAATAAAAACAAACTCAGCTCTCAACTAGATGCTTAGCTTCATCATCTGCAATTTTTTCAGAATCAACACTCGCCGCTTTCTTCTCATCTGGCTCTGCTACACCCGCATTAGATGAATGGTTCTTGAGTACCATAGAAATGTCTGCTTCTGAGGCTCCAGCTAGCTTGAACCTCTCAATCGCCGCATCAAGATTCTTCCTCCAATCACCAACTCCGAGCTTGAATTCCACTTGCGAGCGCTCAAAAAGCATGTTACCCCAGAAGAGATGAATCTGTGATCTCATGGCCACCGCCTGCTCCGCCGCCTCTTCAGCGGTCAACTCTCCCTGACCATCCGCAGCCGCAGCCCCTTGCTTCTTCCTTTTCTTCAGAGTCTCATCCTTCTTGCTTATCCCAGGGTCCTTGAGCTCCGCCACCCTCTGCTCTTCCACTTTCTCCCACATCTCTGTTGCCGCCTTCATCTTCTCCTCCGCACTATCGAAAAGCTTTATGGTTTCCGAATAATCCCACGACGACAAATCGGCCTTGTCGGCAAGAGCGAACGACCAATGCAGCTTTGCTGTCTCGAAATTCTGCTGCCCCAGAGCAAGCAATCCTTCGTAAAAGTCCGGCTTGATTCGGAGGGCCTCCTCGTACTTTTCCCTCGCAAGAGAGTACTTCTCTCTCACCCAATCATAAGCGGTGCGGAGTTGAGCCGCCACGACTTCCTTAGGGGAAGAGTCATCGAGAGGGATGCGTTTCCTCGCAGCGCACATGTGCACGTTGCCCCAATTAAAGAAGGCCAATGCGGCCACCTCCTGGAACTTGGACGCCGCCATCTCGAAGAGGGATTGAGCCTCTTCGCTCGTCACGGTCTCCTCAAGAGCCTCGGAGCAGAGCTCCATTCCGAGCTCATGCAAGTCAACGTGTGCATCCGGGTCGATACCGACCTGGTTGCGGAACAGCTGCGCAAACTCGAACAGCCAATCATCGATCTCGACCTCCTTACACTCTGGATGATCGCATTCCTTCTTTTTGCATGCGGACTTCTCTTCTGCCGCCTTTTCATCCGCGCCGGCCTTCCTGACGCCATTCTCCACGGCTTCTGACAAGGACTCTCCGGCTGAAGAATGGGACAGGCTGTCGTCCCCCTTAACCAACCCGTCGTCCTCGTCCTGCTTCTCCTCCTCTTGTGCCTGTTCTTGATCTTCTTCTTCTTGCTGTTGTTCTTCTTCTTCTTCCTCCTCCGGCAAAGGGGGCTCCTGCTCCGGGCTCACCTCCACAACATGAAGCCTCAGCAGCCGAAGCTTCTCCTTCGCCTCGTCTCCATCCTCCTTCCCCTCTTCCGAGGCAGCGAGTTGATCGAGGCACGACTCCGCCAGCCTCAGCTCCGCGGTGCTGGTGATGGTAACAAGGTCGCCTTCGCCGTCCCGGTACTTGATCAGCACCGACTTGGACGACGGGAACCGCGACGCCACGACCTCCCTGAGCGCCCGGAAGCCACAATCCGCCGGCATCTCGGCCAGCCGTATATCGTGATCGTATACAAGCTTAAGCGGCCGCCGCCGCCGCGCAACCGAAGACGACGACGGCAGCGGTTTCTTGTCGGCGCGCAATTTCACAACCGCCGGGCCGTTCGGCAGCGAAGCGTCGGCTGCGGGCTTGGCAATGGACGGCGACGGATCGGACTTCATGTTTGTAGCATTTTCGGGAGGAGGAGGAGGAGGAGGAGGAGGAGGAGGAGGAGGGGATTTGGGGGCGGGGGCGGTTGGTTTCTTGGGGATGGGGATGGGGATGGGGCGGGCGGGGAGGGAGGGGCCGAGGCCGGCGGGGGCGGGGGCGGAGGCGCCGAGGGCGGAGGCGCCGAGGGCGGCGGGGGAGGGGCGGGAGGGGGAGGGGGAGAGGGCGCGGCGGAGGCGGGGGAGGAGGTCGAGGGCGTCGCGGTGGTCGGGGTCGAGGGCGAGGAGGGCGCGGACGTCCTGGAGGGCGAGGTCGAAGCGGCGGAGGGCCTCGAGGGCGCGGGCGCGGCGGAGGAGGGCGCGGGGGAAGCGGGGCTGGGCCTGCAGGGCGAGGGAGCACTCGGCGGCGACGGCCTCGTGGTCGACGGGCCGCATCTGCATCAGGCAGGCGGCGCGGTTGCTGTGGAACACCGCGCGGTCCGGATGCCCCCGCGGCGTCAGCTTCAGCGCCTGCTCGTACTGCCGCAGCGCCCCCTCGTAGTCCCTCCCCTGGAACAGCCGGTTCCCCTCCTCCTTCAGCTCGTGCGCCCGCCGCAGCAGCACCGACGCCTCCATCCCCACCCCATTCGTCGTTGCCGCCGCCGCCGCCGCCGCCGCCGGGGGCGCCGCGCTCTGGCCCTTCTGGTTATCACTAGTACTAGTTGTAGTAGCAGTAGGTCTTGTCGAGGCGTCGGCGTTGGCGTTGGCGTTGGCGACGGCGTTGGCGTTGGCGTTGGCGACGGCGTTGGCGTTGTTCTTCTTCTTCTTGGCGCTGGATTTTCCCATGGTATGCAGTGAAGGTAGGGCGGAAGAGAGTGATCAGTGATCGGGAGGTGTTTGTTGAAATGGGTTAGAGGCAAATTGGGGGCGAAAGGGGGAGGATAGGAGAGAGAGAGAGAGAGAGAGAGAGAGAGAGAGAGGAACCCTAGTTCGTTTTAAGTGGAAATAACTTACTTATGAGAGGTGGGAGAGAGAGGGGGGATGGACCGGAATCGAGAACGCTCGGTTCGATAAGTTCGGGAAGAAAGAAGAGAATGCGAACGCTCGATGGAGATTCAAGGCCCAGCCAGCCGACCACACAGGGGGCCAAACCACAGTGAGGGCAAGGGTGAGGGTAGGGGTGGCAATCCAGCTCGCCGTTCGCGAGCCAGCTCGTGTTCGGCTCGTTATAGTAAACGAGCCGAACACGAGCTGGGTCAGCTTGCTCGTGTTCGACTCGATAACAGCTCGAATATATATATATATATATATATATATATATATATATATATATATATATATATATATATATATATATATATATATATATAGTTGAGCTAGAATATTTTTGGAAGCACCAACTCCTTGGTGCTTCCATATTTTTAGCCATTGGATCTACTTTTTTATTACTAATAGCCTTTAGATCAAACACTATTCCACCTACCACCACCTACCACCATCTACCTCCATCATCCCAACCCTCCAAATCTCAATCCAAAGGCTATAAACCCACAAGCACCATCTCCTTGATACTCTTAGAAGTATTCTAGCTCAACTCTATATATATATATATATATATATATATATATATATATATATATATATATATATATATATATATATATATATATATATATATATATATATATATTTATATAATTTATATAATTTATATTTATATATATAAATAAATAATTATATATATAAATATAAATTTTTTTATTTAATTTTCAGTCCAACATAAATATAAAGTCCAGCTCAATTATAAAAAGCTAATTTATATGTAAAGTTTCAACCAAGTCTAATGGGTAAGATCTCATAAATTTATTTTATATATATATATATATATATATATATATTCTAATTCTTTTAACTTATTGTTCATGAGCCAGCTCGTGTTCAGCTCGTTAATAAATGAGTCGAACACGAGCTGAATTTTTCGGCTCGATACTTAAATAAATCAGCTCGTGTTCGGCTCGTTTATAAACTAGCCGAACACGAGCCGGCCTCAGCTCGCTCGTGTTCGGCTCGTTGACACCCTAGATGAGGGTGCGGGATTCCAAGTCACAACGGAAGCTGAAGATTACTTAAAGAAAAATAAAAAGGGTTAATTGCGTCATTTAACCAAATAAAATAATCTTATATACACAGTAATTCGATATTACATTACTGTACTGAACCAAATAAAGTAATGCAGCATGGGTAGTAATCTAAATAACATATATCAGATTACTAGTATGTTGAGATAACCAGTAATACTACATAACGCGAACCCAACGGGCCGTTAGAGTAATGCTTCAATACATGATGTAAATCATGACCGCTTATTTTTCTAATAAGCGGTTGAGATATATGACTCTAAAAGTGAAAGATAAGTGGTCGAGATATAATCTAACTCTAAACGTGAGTGACTTGCTATTGAGGTATAAATACAAGTCATCAAGTACTCATCTAGAGGGTAGTTTAGTTTTAGAGCGTTTTGATCTATAAAATCCATAATTGGTCTTATCCAACCAAGGGATCGTTTGACATTGAGACTCATTTAATGATAATAAGAGAAGTTGGGGACGCAAGCTTTCAAGGATATATTATTGTGTTTTCTGATAGGACCGTAAAAAATATATCATAACCGATTCATTACGATATACACGGAACATGATATTAAAAACAAATAGATACTTTCCTATCGTACCTTCTTATCGCACGTAACGCAATACCCCGCAATCCCAAATAGAGTTTATTTGGGTGGGGTAACATTCTTAGGAATAAATATTTTTTATTCTTAAAATAGCTAGTTATTCTGAGATATACAATAACAAATTCAAAATGGTTAAATATTCTTTTATTCTTAAGAATAACTAAAATTGTGTTTGGTAGTTATCTCAAGAATAGTAGAGAATAAAAAAAAACTATATATAAATAATGCAAAATAATATATGTTAATATATATTATATGTTATAATATATGTTATTTTATTTATAATAATAATAGTAGTACTTCTAACAATAACAATAATAAATATTATTATTACCATTATTATTATTATAAATATAAAAAAATAAAATAAAAAATCTTATTATTATTAGTAGTAGTTATTTTTATATTTATTTTTTATTTTATTTAGCTAAGTATAAGAATGATTATATCTTTCTTTATTTTTAATTAGCTAGATAAAATATGAGAATAGCTTTATCCCATAAAAAGTGGAATAATTGGTCACGAGTTATTCTAGGATTACCTAGAATAACTTGATTTGACTGGAATAGTTGTCCCAACCAATTTTTAAGGCGTTAAGCGAAATAGCCGGGATAAATTTTGTTGTCTAGTTTATTCTCATACCAAACATTATGGACTTTTTAGATACCTGCAACAATAATTGAAATTTAAATTAAATCCCAATTTATTTGGAAACAACATATGAAACTTAATTTGACTCAAATTCAATTTTTCTTAAATATAAAATACAAATTCAAAATAAAAATTTCAATTCAAATTCAAAATTTCATCTTAAATTAAGAATTAAAATTTGATTCTAAAATTAAAAGTACAATTGAGATTCAAATTTAAAAGTTGAACTTAAATTTCAAAATAAAAAATTTACATTATAATACCAAATTCAAAAATCAAATTTAAATTTAATATTTTTTTTGAGTTGGATACTTAATAGATTGGGCATTATCTAATTTGGTAAATAACAAAATTAAATAAAAAATTTAAAATTTATAAGGCACTAACAAATTTGATATATGCTACTAATTATTTTCCAATTTTATTCTATTGACTAATCTAAGTCGATAACATGTTCAGTAGATTAATATATGTAAAACCCAATAATACCCTTCACTAACTAACCCAATATTACCGACCGTCCCTAGCGCAAGTCGCATAGGACTTGGTGGTTGGTATTCGAGGTCCCGAGTTCGAATCCTAGTTGATTCACATTTCCAGCGAGTTTATTTCTAAAGAAATAAACGAAGCGGGTAGCATGCTATATACCTTTCTCTCAAAAAAAAAAAAAAAACTAACGATTAGATTTCTATACCTATAGTGTATTAAAGCATTCATCTAATCTTTATATTTTGTTACAGTTAGCTTCTGACCGTTTAAATTTTCGCTAGCGTCAATTCCGAAAAGCTATATCTACTCATATAGATTATGGTCGTATTGCATAGTTCCACTCTGCAAGAAATCCGAGCCCAGTCAATCATGACATCAAATTCTTCAAGCTTTTGAAATAATTTGCTGGCATGCTCAGCTCGATGCCAAGACACCGGATGCTACAAAATAAGGCAGTCGGCATTGTGTGCGAGATCGAGATAGTCATGGCCGCGGAGAACAACTTACGCATTAGAAAGAAGAGGTTAGGGATCAAAATGAAAAAAAAGAAAAAAAGGTAAAGATTAGGGCCAAAAGATGCAATTAATTCAATAAAGGCTAAGAAATGGATTGCAAAAAAGAGATTATGGATGAAAATGAAAATTTGTTAAAGATTGGGAACCAAAGCTTCCACCACGTCTCTCCACAGAGGAGCATTTCTAGTTCCATTCTCAGGTAGGCCAGGAAGCGAGGTGAGATTTGTTTCTGCTGTGCCCTACCACCACCAACCCCCCCCCCTCCCCCCAAAAAAAAAAAAAAAAATCGGGATTGTTAAATTTGAAATAATATATGCCATTTACTAATTAAAAAAGTTATTATCTAGCCAAAAGCAAAAGAAAAAGGCTAAATTACAGAAAACTTCCCTGTCAATACCCGTTTTTTCACTTCCCCCCGTGTCATTCAAAAATCTACACTTTGCCTCCTTAAAAAATAAAAAATGTTCACATCGGCTCCCGCCGTCAGTGTTCCGTTAGGATTCCATTTATATCCTATTTTTTATACCCAAATACTCCAGAAACCCTAATCTTCCTCCTCCTTACTCACCGAGATCCTCGGCCGTCGAGATCCTCGGCCGCGCCGCCTCGCCCTACTCCGCCTCCTCGGGCTCGCCCTCGCGCACTCCTCTGTCCGTGCCCACACACGCCCTCGCCCTCCTCCGCTGCCTCACCCTCACCCTCGCCACACCTTTTCGTCCATGCCCACCCCGATCTCCTCCCTACAGTCACCGAAATGGAGGGGCGGCGAGGGTGCTGGAGAAGCAGGGGAGCAGGTAGAGGAAACGGAGTCGAAGTTGGGGTCGAGGAGAGGCTGCGGATAGCAGGATTGGGGAGAAGACGAACAGATGAGGGGCAATTTGGTCATTTTATCACACTGTATCCTCCTGTGAATATTTTTTATTTTTTAAGGAGGCAAAGTGTAGGTTTTTGAATAACATGGGGGGAAGTAAAAAAACGGGTATTGACAGGGGAGTTTTCTGTAATTTAGCCTAAGAAAAATTATGAAATAATTTTACCTGTAATTCTAACTTGTAATTATATCTTTGAACTGAGATGCAAACATGCAATCATGCGAAGTTCTAAGCAAACAAAGCTCTATTGAGAATTTCTATATTTAATATTTACGGATAATTACCTTTATACCTCTCAAAACTTCTACAATATCTTATGTATCGCTACTTTTTTTTTCTTGTTTCAAATATACTCCTCGTATATTTCTCCGTTATTCAAAAATAACCCCATTGTTAGTACTCGTTAAGTCATCTCGATTTAAAACCGGATTAAATTTCTACCGGAGTTAAAAAAAAGTCAAAATACCTCTTATGTCCCTAATTCAAAGATAAATAAGAAAAATTGATGACAATAGAACAATATATTTGAAAGGGCAAAATAGTAATTTTACAGAAATAACGGTTGTTCCTACCCGTTCACTAACAACATCTAATTCTAGGGGTATATTTGAAAGAACTTGAAACGTTAAAAAGGTAGTTAGCCTTCTAAGTACGAAAAATGATAAAGTCTGAAACTTTTCAAAAATATATAAGCAATTGCCCCTGATATTTATTGTTAATTGTGTTGTACTAAGCATATCTCTGTACCTTGACCCATAAAAGTGGGAATGTAGTTATATGAACAATACAGCAGCACATCAAGTTAAACCTCCAATTCACACATCAATAGAATTGTCAATTTACTGTGCAGTTTCTTTAACACCTTACTTTTGCACGGTTCACCAACAATCATCAGCATGAGCTGGGTTGTGATGTGTTCTAAAAGGCCCCAATCGCTCATTTGGCTTATCGCAACTCTCTTTTGGTCTATGGGCCCGTTTGGCCTAGATTCTGGAAAAGTAATTTCTGCAGAATTGATTTTGGTTTGGAAAAGTGATTTTTGTTAAAAGCTGTAAAGCGTTTGGCTGAGTCTGATAGAAAAATAATTTTGCTGAACTAATTTTAGAAAGCTGTTTGGTAATTTTTTTTGCTGAAATGATTTTATAATGTTGTTTAACATTAGTAATTTTTAAAGTAATTAATATTACATGCCAATATTTCAAATCAGTAACTATTTAATATAACAAAAGTGCATAATGATAAATATCCATTAGGATAACAATTTATCTAAATGTGCTCATCAATGATGCAGCAATACGATCGCGAGTTTGGGTCATGATGTAATCATCTGTTACTTCACTATAAGTCTGTGCCGAATTACTTGTACTGCTTTTATCTTCTTCAATGTTGGGCATGTAATTCATATCTTAATCACATTTGTTGAACTCTTTATCTTGTGTCGAACTTATCCTAATAAAGTTGTGAAGTGCCATAGTTGCATACACTATTTTTGATTGAGTTGGCACCGGAAAACTTTGCATCATTTGTAATATACGCCACCGTGCATTAAATACGCCAAATGACCGTTCAATAACATTCCTCAAGGATGAGTGTGCATGATTAAACACCTCTTTATAACCTCGTGGTTGAGACCCTTGTCTAAATTCAGGAATATGATATCTCACATTTCCGCCAGTGTAAGGTCCTAAATATCCTTTTATATTGGGGTACCCTGCATCTACAAGATAGTACTTACCTATAATATAGACAGAAAATAATTAAAACTATTAGATAATTGCAATATAAAAATATAGACATAACTTACTATTTAAAAAAGAACACACTAAACTAACTTTCAGGAGAATGTGGAAATATATGACCATAGTCATTCAAAGCAGTAGTGAAAATTCGTGCATCATGCGTGGCTCCCGGCCAACCGGCAACAACAAATGTGAATACCATATTGAAATCACAAACAGCCATCACATTTTGCATTGGGTAAGGCTTTCTACCAATATATGAAATTTAATCTTCTTTAGGTATAACAGCACGAATAAGTGTTCCGTCGATTACACCAATAGCTCCTTCAAAATGAGGCCAGAATCTAGCATTGTTGCGAATTTGAAGAGGGATTGTAGCAAATGAAGGATTCAACGGTTTAATTATGTCGATAGAAAATCGAACTAAACTATCAAGAACTTTATTAAATTTTCTACTAATTGTTTCAACCGAGTGCTTGAAACGGTTTTGAATATTACGATTTGTTTCATTGTGCCTACAAACCAAAAGAAATATCGCAAGGGCCTCATCTGCATGCATTGCTCGAGTTGATTGTAAACCATAATTATTAGTAAGTAACGAAGCTAATCTTTTAAACATTTCAGGCTCCATTCGAAACATTCTGTAACTCTCCCATGTGGTTCATAAGGTCTCTTGAACCCATTGATATCCAGAAAATTTTGAAGTTCTAGGATTTTGTTTCATGAGATACTTGAAATAATAATTGGCACATATTGCTACTCCGACGGTGGCCGCCATATAAAACTTTTTTGTTTTGTCCACTTCGCAACTACGTTCATCTTCGGAGTCATTTTCATCTTCTATAGTATTAGAATCACTTATATTCGAGCTCATATGTACATTAAAAAGTACATAATAATAAATGACAAACTATTATAAATAAAGAATATAATACATAAAGCAACATATCATTATATAACAACATAACATAAAAGTAACAAATATTTTGAATACATTTAAAATAACACACAACAAACAGACTATAGCATATAACATAGGCATGTAACACATAACAAACTATTAAAAAGTATAATATTACTAATACAGTAGCATACAACATTATTAATACATAATAAACACGCAACAAAGACACCATAGCATATAAATTTTCTTATACATTAGAGCACAACAAACACACAACAACACACATTAATGTTAAATCAACATTACTAGTACAACAACAGAATACTAATAAAAAAGATCCTAAGTTGCCAGTTTTTTTGCCACCATATATTCCTCAAATTCATCCTTTAGCCACGCAAGTCGCTCTTCCAGTTCCTTCAAGTCTATGAATACCTCTCGATTAATAGACTTTTTAAATAAGCGAATGGCAAACATATAAAGTGCAGCCATTCGTATAATTTCTCTCATTGTCATCAGTAAATTCATACAATCTTTAAAACTATAAGTCGAGCTCCCAGATGTAACTGAACGGCTACTTTGAGAATTAAAACTCTCAATCGCATCGCATATACGTGATAATTGTTGTTGCATATAAACAGCCGTTCCAATTTTATCTTTCTTGCCTTTTTTTTTTCTTGACTATCTCGTGCTCTTTTTTTTTCTTTATCACTTAAAGGAGTAACCTCAGAATCACCGGATTCAAGATTTATAGCTGCCACATTGATATCTTCATCCGAGTCTCCACTACCTTCCTCTAAATCATGTGAACGATGTGAATCGGGAGGCATTATCCCCAAAGCCGGTGTCCATGCCGTGTCACCTAAAACAACCGTTTTCGAAAACATAACTTGTAGTAGTGCAGCATTCTCCAATCCCATGTCACGAAACTTCGCAGCTTTAGGTAATATCTATATATGTCATATGATTACATTATATTGTAAAGAAAACATACAGTATGAATAAGCAAAAAATTAAATTTTATACTAACTTTAATTTCTCCTCCCACCATTCAGGACTGGCATCAATGGTACCCCTTGCATGATTCCATCCTAATCCTATCTCTTTACCGACTAATTGCATCCATAAAACCCAATCCCTTTTAAGAGCATCCCATTTATTTTTCCATTATAATTTGTCATAAGCTCTATTTGTTTTTTCTCTAAATTTTATTAACCACATTTTGCAATCCAATCCTATTAAAATGAGTGTTAAGTCGGTTCCCGACATTGACCTCTTCGACACATATATCGCAATATATTTTAAGCAACGATGCATCCTATGTTGCTTTAATTTTTTTTTCTTTCTGGGTAGATGGTTCTCCTTGTAATGAATTTATTTTTCAACTTTCTAGTAAACAAATGATTTTGACAGTACTGAATGAGCCACGTGTCGCGTTCCGGTTAGTTCTCTCTCTTACCGTTTTCTCTCTCTTCCCTGCGCCTCTCTCTCTCCCACCCTACGCCCCCTTCTCTCTCTTTCTCTCTCTTCCCTCCTCTCTCTACCCTTTCTCTCTTTCTTTTCCCTCCTCTCTCCACCCTTTCTCTCTCTCTCTTTCTCACCTCTTCTCTGCGCCTCAACCCACCCGAAGCCCCCTACTTCCTCTCTCTCTCTCCCACCCTACGCCCCCTTCTATCTCTTTCCCTCTCTCTTCCCTCCTCTCTCTACCCTCTCTCTCTCTCTTTTCCATCCTCTCTCCACCCTTTCTCTCTCTCTCTCTCTCTTTCTCACCTATTCTCTGCGCCTCAATCCACCCGAAGCCTCCCTACTTCCTCTCTCTACCCTCTCCCGAAGTGATTCTCTCTCTACTCTCTACACCCCATCCTCTCTCTCTCTCTCCCCGGTGAGTATCTATTTTTGATCTCCCTGTTCCCTAACAAATCTCCCAGATTTCCCAAGATCTCTCTAGATTTGAGAAATCTAATGCAATCATCAAGATTTGGATTTCGGAGCTCTATAAATTCATGATGAGAGAGGAGCCGAGAAGGGATGAGGCGGGCAGCCAACAGGGGGATCCGCGAGGGCGCATGAGGGGAAACGCATCCACACCCAGCCCATATCCATGTATTACACTGTGAAGGACTAGAACTAAGAAAAAAGAAAAAAGAAGAATGCAGAGGGAGAAGAAGAAAAATAGGGTTTTAAAAAACATATTGAAATATATATATATATATATATATATAGTTGGCAGGGAGAAGTCGCCACCGCCGCCACCGCGTTCGCCGCCGCTGCAGTTGCCGCGTCCCCCACCATCGCGAAGCCACCGAGTCCGCCATTGCCGCATCCCCCGCCGCGGTCGCTGCCATCGACACTGACGCCGACGTCGACGCGAAGGCCGACGCCACCGCAGTTGCAGCCGCATCCCCCTGCCATCGTCGCCCAAACCGTGCAAGCCGACGCCGCCGAAGCAGAAGCTTATTAACCATTCTACTGTTTCGGAAGCAAATAAAAAAAAAAGGAAAAGGGAAGAAGCAGCTTTTCTTTTCTTTTTTTTCTTTTAAGTACACTAATTTCTACCTTCTAATTAGCCTTCCAATGAGTTGAATTTTCTCAATTTTCTTTCAAATTATTTTGTTTGGGACATAAACTCTTAATATTGAGTTGGCAAATGTTTTGATGTTGAGAAGAACAACGTTAACGATTTTTTTCGAAGGAAACATGTATTATATTTTTTATTTTTTAAAATAAATTTTAATTTTTAATTTTTAAGTAATTATATATTAATTAATCAAAATTTTATTTATCCGCAGCGAAGCGCGGGTTCTATACTAGTATGTGTTAAAAGATACAAGCATATAAAAACTTAATAAATAATTGGAACATTTCATAGTACAAATTAAATAAATAATTAAAACATGCATACTATAAACTAAATAAATAATTGAAACATTGCATACAAACTAAACAAATAGAGCTTAATATTGCATACACAGTTTCTAGGTTGATGTAATGAGTATTCTCAGCTTATTGGTAGCTTAGTTTAAATCATAAACATCAATTAATATACTCATCATATTTGATTTTCCTGTCAACCCCTTACATTGCTGCAAGCTACTTTTGCTGTTAGATACTTTGGTGCATTTGAAACCAAGTATAGTCCACTCAAATGAATTTTGATTCTTTTAACTGCTGGCAAGTATCAGGCAAATCATATATTTGTCTGGCTACCATCAATTGTAAATTCTGGTTAAATATGAAATTGATGAAATTAACGTCTTCTAAGTGGTCCAGAATTATTTATTGCCCTTGGCTGGGTTGCATGATCCCTTTGGTTTAAGAAGAACAAGGTTTAAGAAGAACAAGGAACCAGATGGATTTATTCCCTTGTCTCATCAAACTAGACAAGGGAAGTAGATATTACTAATGATAAACCCAATTCATCGCAAGAAGTATGTAACGACCCAGCCCACTAGCAACAATAACTCGTTGGGCCCAATCAACAACCCAAAATGCTTAAGCCCAGTTATTGTTACTAGTGGCCCAAGTCTCTTATAAACCCAATGACAACCCCATTCCCATCCGATGTGGGACTATTGGGGTGTCACAAAGTATTATCTTCCTAATTTTCTTTTCCCAATTTGTAGCATTCGCCGGCGAGGATTCGACTGGATCCGGCAAGGAAGGATCCCGCCGACGCGGATCCGGCTAGATCCAGCCAGA
Organism: Puya raimondii; assembly: GCA_016920855.1. Classification (NCBI taxonomy): domain Eukaryota; kingdom Viridiplantae; phylum Streptophyta; class Magnoliopsida; order Poales; family Bromeliaceae; genus Puya; species Puya raimondii. The sequence goes on from JABWPP010000050.1 coordinate 128,861,154, forward strand.
TCCGGGTCATGACAATGAACAAAATTATACGAATGACTGCACTTTATATGTTTGTCATTCGCTTATTGATGCAGGACGGTTTAGAGTTTCGAGAATTACTTAAAAAAAATTATGGATTGAGCGATTCTTAGAAATCAAACTAAAAGAAATAAATGACAAATTCGGAATTCGAAGATTTAAATAAGAGATCGATTAGGAGAGATCACACCTTAGGGTTTCCGCAGGATCGGATCCATCGCACGCACGCGGACCAGTTAGTTTTAATTCCTTTCGATCGTCGGATCTTAGCCGCTTCGCTGGAATTTCTAAAATAGTGGAAAAGAGAAAGTGGAAAAGAAATTAGGGTTAGGGTTTTCGAAACGATAGGATGATGATAATAGAAATTAGGGTTTAGGAATAGTCGTAAAGAAAGAGAAATCAATCGATTCGACGACGGTTTGCTTCCACGAAGTAGACTCGATCACGATCTCGATTGGATGGTTGTTGCGGCCACGGCGGATCGTCGGATTATTGTTTTTTTTTTTCCTTTGATCAAGTCCGCCCCGGTTCCACCCGTACGGATGGAAGGAGGGAGGGAGGAGCCGTACGGATGAAAAGGGAAACCCTGCGTACGGTTTGTGGTGGGATCCCGCGGGTGGGCCCGCGCGGATAAGTCGATCTACGGATGTAAAGGGAAACCCTGCGTACGGTTTGTGGTGGGATCCCGCGGGTGGGCCCGCGCAGATAAATCGATCTCAACGGCTCTCTTTAATTGGAATCAATCCAACGTCTAAAATAAAATAAAAATAGAAGAGGGAAGAGAAGGAAAGGAAAAAAAGGATGAATCACGGGACTCGCTCCCGAGCCGGACTCGCTCCGGTCGACGCTCTCGCGAAGGCAAAGAAAATTCACGAGGAATTCAAATAACTCAATTTTCATTCATCGAAAGCATCGCATTACAATAGAGACTCGATCTTCATTTATAGAGAGTATAGATTAAAATGACTAGAAATACAACTAGGAGTCCTAAAAGGAAATTAAATAAATTCTCATAGTAGAATCCAAAATAGAATTCTAAAAAAGAATAGACTTCTAACCTAAAACTTCCAAATAAATTAAAAAATCCTAACCTAATAAAACTTTCCAACTTAACCTACTGAATCTGAATCAGACTCAGATTCAAGTTAGGCTTCTAGTAGTGGTCCATCGTCCAACCAAATATTTCGATTACGGTTCCGACGACGAGAATAAGTCCGATAAGGACCCAGTTCTCCATCAACTCTCCCCGGCTTGGAAAAATTCAGCTCCGACGAATTACGATTGATGTATTCTTCATAAAGTTCTGGATCGATCCTCTGAAATTGCTCTTCTGTGATCCACGTTGCGTCCTCATAAGGCCTGTACAACCATTTGACTAAGAATGTGCGATCTCCTCCATCTCGTGTTGACACAATATGATCATCGAGTATTGATTCGATTGCATCTTTCTTTTTCTGCAAGGAAGGGCTTGAAAGACAAGGTGAAGGTGGAATAGGGCTATCAAATGAAGAAAAATTTGGATCATTTATATCTTCATGATAGGCTGTTAGGTCTTCAATATTGAAAGTGGAGCTAATCCCTATGTCGGGTGGCAACTCCAACGAATAGGCATTAGAACCGATTTTCTTTAGAATTTTAAATGGACCCATACGTCGTGCATGCAATTTCTTAACAGCTCCTTTCGGAAGCCTTTCAGGTCTAATTCTCACCATAACCATATCTCCTTCTTTAAATTCTTTGATACTCCGGCGTTCATCAACAGATTTCTTATAAGTTTCATTACTAAGAATTATCCGTCTCCGAATTTTATTATGTAATTCTCGTATATGTTGAGCAAAAGATTCAGCATGTTCACTACTTCGGTAACCTATAGGTAAGGGTGTTAAATCAATAGGTTTTCGTGGGTTGTATCCAGTAACAACTTCGAAAGGACTCATGCCGGTTGTTCGGTTAATGAAACTATTGTATGCAAATTCAGCTATAGGAAGAATAATGTCCCAATTTCTAATGTTTTCTCCAACTAAGCATCTTAATAAATCACCTAAACTTCGGTTGACAACTTCGGTTTGTCCATCTGTTTGGGGGTGGTGCGCAGATGAAAAGTGCAATTTTGTTTTCATTATTTTCCAAAAAGTTTTCCAAAAATAACTATCAAATCGGACGTCTCTATTTGTAACTATTGTTTTGGGCAGTCCATGCAACCTTACAATCTCAATAAAGAATAAATAGGCAACGTGAGAGGCACCGGATGTTTTCCTACAGGGTATAAAATGTGCCATCTTAGAAAAGCGATCAACAACAACCATAACCGAATCATGCTTTCTAATGGTCTTGGGTAAACCCAAAACAAAGTCCATACTAAGGTCTTGTCAAGGTGAATGGGGTACAGGTAAGGGTGTATATAATCCAGTATTTTGCCGCTTGCCTTTAGCTCGTTGGCATGTCCCACACCTCTCGATAATTCTTGCAACATCCCGTTTTAAGCTAGGCCAATAAAACCTATCTTCTACCATCGCTATGGTCTTGTCCCGTCCAAAGTGGCCTGCTAATCCTCCAGCATGCAATTCCAATACAATAAAATCTCGTAGTGATCCGTGGGGTATGCATAATCGATTTCCCCGAAAAAGATATAGATCGTGTAAGACATAATCATTACTAGTGGTCGTACCTTCCGCAAATGAAGCATAAATTTCACCAAAGTCGGGGCAACTAGGATATTCTTCCTTAATTCTCTCGAAGCCTATAATGTTTACACATGTCGACCGAATAGTACCAACTATCCTGCTTAGTGCGTCTGCGGGCTTATTTTCTACACCAGCACGATGTTTGAGAACGAAGGTGTATTCTTGAAGAAACTCTACCCATTTGGCATGTCGGAATCCTAACCATTTTTTGTGAATTTAGGTACCTAAGGGCTTGATGGTCCGAAAAGAGAATAAATTTCCTAGGCAAAAGATAGTGCCTCCAATATCTAAGTGCTTGAACTACGGCATATAGTTCTCTGTCATCGGTAGAATACTTTTGTTTGGCTTCATTCAACTTCTCACTAAAATAAGCTATAGGATGTCCTTCTTGGCTCAATACTCCACCTATGCCTAAGCCCGACGCATCACATGCAACCTCAAACACTTTCTCAAAATTAGGTAGTCTTAGAACTGGGACTTCAGTCATTCGTTCTTTAATCTCCTTAAAAGCTTTCACTGTTGATTGGCTCCATTTGAACTCCCCTTTCTTCAAGCAGTTAGTGATAGGGGCCATTATGGTGCTAAAGCCCTTAATGAACCTACGATAAAAGGTTGCTAACCCGTGGAAACTTCTAGCTTCGTGAATATTTGTAGGCTCCGGCCAATCTCTAATTGATTTAACTTTCTCAGGGTCTGCAGAAACTCCCTCGGAGGATACGACGAATCCGAGAAAAATAACTTGTGATTGCATAAAGATGCACTTTTTCATGTGAATATATAATTTCTCTTTATGCAGAACTTCAAAAACTTGTCGAACATGCTCTAAGTGCTCACGCTCCATCTTGCTATATATCAAGATATCATCGAAGTACACGACTAAAAACTTTCCAATAAAAGGCCTAAAGATTTGATTCATGATTCTCATCAAAGTACTAGGGGCATTGGACAATCCAAAAGGCATTACCAACCACTCGTATAAACCCTCTTTCGTTTTAAAAGCAATTTTTCATTCGTCTCCTAGTCTAACTCTAATTTGGTGGTAACCGCTCCTCAAATCAATTTTTGTAAAGATAGTGAATCCCGTCATTATATCTAGCATATCATCTAGTCTAGGAATAGGAAATCGGTACTTGATGGTGATTTTGTTTATGGCTCTACTGTCCACGCACATACACCATGTCCCATCCTTTTTGGGTGTCAAGAGTGTGGGAACTGTGCACGGACTCATACTCTCTCAAATAAATCCCTTTTTAACTAGTTCATCAACTTGTCGCTTCAACTCTGCATGTTCTTTTGGGTTCATCCTATAATGGGATAGATTTGGCAATGATGCTCCAGGGACTAAGTCTATGGCATGTTGAATATCCCTTAAAGGTGGAAGCTCATCGGGTAACTCTTCAGGTGTTAAGTCACTAAACTCGGTTAGAAGGTCCCTAAGAATTAAGGGTATCGAAGGTGTGTCAAGGGACTTCGGAATTTCTCTAATGACTAGCGCATATACAACTCCTGTTTCTACTTCTCTACAAAACTTTTTTTTTATTCAAAATGTGCAGAGGTCTGGTGGTTTCGACTTTAGGTGCACTAGATGAACTCGATTCTAGGGTTCCCTTAGTCGTTCGTGATGAATTCTTTGAGGTTCTAAGAGAAGCTGGCTTGCTGGGATTTAGGAAGACCTTCTTTTCTTTGTGAACAAAATAATAAGTGTTTGGCCGACCATAGTGAGTGACATTCATATCATACATCCAAGGTCTACCTAATAGGACATGTGCAACATCCATCGGGAGAACGTCGCACCAAATTTGGTCCTCATATGTGGCAAAGTGAAGAGGAACTACGCATCGTTGGGTAACGGGCATCGAAGTTTTGTCTGCCCAAGCTACTTTATAAGGAGTAGGATGAGGTTCAGGTTTCAAGTTCATTCTTTCGATGGCTGATTTGGATACCACATTCATGCAACTACCTCCATCAATAATAACTTTACAATTTTTATCCCCACATTTTGTGTAAGTGTGGAAAATTGTGGTGCGTCTCCAATCGTCATCTAACTTGGGTGTAGCTAGGACACATCGCATAACCTCTAAAAAGGCATTTTCGTTCTCATCATACGTCTGCTCTAAGTCATCCTCGTCACTAGCAATTTCATCTACAGTATGTTCAACTTTCTCTAGGTCTTCTTCATTGGGTTGAATAACCATATTTCTCTTAGGACACTCATAGGAGTAGTGACCTATCTTATGACAGTTGAAGCACCTACCGGATGTTTGATCAGACTTTGAACGCTCGCTAACTACTGACTTACCTTTATCATCATGGCGGTTTGATGCACTAGTAGACTTGGACATGTTTGGGTTCATGTTACTAGCCTTGGGATTCCTATCGGTCCATTTCCTAGAATTTGCCTCCCCGGCTTGGGAAAAAAATCTCTTAGGTGGTGCCTTAAGGTATTGTTCATATTCTAGTGCAAGTTGAAAGGCTTCTTCAACACTAGAGGCTCTATGGGGTGTAATTTCTCGTTGTAAGTCCTCACGCAACCCTTGACGAAATCTTGTAAGGGTCATCATCTCATCCTCTTGAACATCACACCTAAGTTTCAATTCATCGAAATGAGTCATATATTCGGCCACAGAAAGTGACCCTTGGCGTAATGAAATCAATTGCTCGTAAAGGCGTTGCTTATAGGTTGGTGGTAGGTATTTCTCCATAAGTTTAGCTTTCATCTCTGCCCATAAGGTAATAGGTTCGTGCCTTAACCGCTCAAGTTGTCTCTCAACACCAATCCAATATTGTCTAGCGGCACCGGTCAATTTCATCTTAGCAAACCTAACGCGACGGGTATCAGACATATCATACCAATCGAAGTATTGCTCCATGTCAACTAACCAATCAGTGAAGGCTTTTGGATCAAGTTTTTCATCAAAAGAAGGGACATCTACCTTAACCTTACGGGTTATGTCTATGGTATCGTCTCTATCGTGTCGGTCTCGATCTAGTTGACCATAGGCATGTAGTTGCGGTCTCCTATGTGCATGTGGAACAAGTCCTACGAATTGGTTTGGTTCATTATTGTAGGTTTCTCTATTAGGTGGTGTGTGCGCCCTAAACCCTTCACCGGTTTGTGGTGTTTCCTGGATACTATTATCCCCGTTTTGGACTCGACCTCTAGCTTGTGGATTTTCTAAAGTAGTTGTTCAAGTTTTAAGATCTTGCACCTCAATAGCTAGATTTTGAAAGTCGGTATGAAGTGTTTCAAGTTTGCTCATTTTCTCTAATATTTGGTTTAGTATAAGGGTATTTGGGTCATCTACAGTTTCATCCCTAAACATGGCTCCTGATCGGGTCGTCATGATAAAACCTAGTCTCTGATACCAAATCTGATGCAGGACGGTTTAGGGTTTCGAGAATTACTTAAAAAAAATTACGGATTGAGCGATTCTTAGAAATCAAACTAAAAGAAATAAATGACAAATTCAGAATTCGAAGATTTAAATAAGAGATCGATTAGGAGAGATCACACCTTAGGGTTTCTGCAGAATCGGATCCATCGCACGCACACGGACGAGTTAGTTTTAATTCCTTTCGATCGTCGGATCTTAGCCGCTTTGCTGGAATTTCTAAAATAGTGGAAAAGAAATTAGGGTTAGGGTTTTCGAAACGATGGGATGATGATAATAGAAATTAGGATTTAGGAATAGTCGCAAAGAAAGAGAAATCAATCGATTCGACGACGTAGACTCGATCGCGATCTCGATTGGATGGTTGTTGCGGCCACGGCGGATCATCGGATTATTATTATTATTATTATTATTTCCTTTGATCAAGTCCGCCCCGGTTCCACCCGTACGGATGGAAGGTGGGAGGGAGGAGCCATACGGATGAGAGGGGAAACCCTGCGTACGGTTTGTGGTGGGATCCCGCAGGTGGGTCCCGCGCGAATAAGTCGATCTCAACGGCTCTCTTTAATTGGAATCGATCTAACGGCTAAAATAAAATAAAAATAGAAGAGGGAAGAGAAGGAAAGGAAAAAAAGGATAAATCACGGGACTCGCTCCCGAGCCGGACTCGCTCCGGTCGACGCTTTCGCGAAGGCAAAGAAAATTCACGAGGAATTCAAATAACTCAATTTTCATTCATCGAAAGCATCGCATTACAATAGAGACTCGATCCTCATTTATAGAGAGTATAGATTAAAATAATTAGGAATACAACTAGGAGTCCTAAAAGAAAATTAAATAAATTCTCATAGTAGAATCAAAAATAGAATTCTAAAAAAGAATAGACTTCTAACCTAAAACTTCCAAGTAAATTAAAAAATCATAACCTAATAAAACTTTCCAATTTAACCTACTGAATCTGAATCAAACTCAGATTCACGTTAGGCTTCTAGTAGTGGTCCATCGTCCAACCAAATATTTCGATTACGGTTCCGACGACGAGAATAAGTCCGATAAGGACCCAGTTCTCCATCACTCATTTAAAAAATCTATTAATTAATAGATATTCATAGACTTGAAGGAACCAGAAGTGAGTGGCTAAATGATAAATTTGAAAAATATATGATGGCAAAAAAACTGACAACTTAGAATCTTTTTTATTAGTATTCTGTTGTTGTACTAGTAACGTTGATTTAACATTAATGAGGGGTGGGAGGGAGAAGAGGGATGATGGCTGTAAATAATACTTACCTGACAAAAATGAAGAACTTACTTACAGCCACATATGTAGCATATCCCTTTTTTCTTTTTCTTTTTTGTTGCCAAAAGGAATCTAGAAAAGTCTAATTTCTACATCTTCAAAAGAAGCAAAATTTGTAAACATCCCCAGGAGAAAATCAAGTCCACCCTAGGAAGCCTTTCAACTATATACAACTTCAGTAAAAATAAACAACAAAAGGCATAAACAGCACGTTAAACTATAATCACAAGGATCTAAGAACTTAGGGCGTGTTTGGATTGACAGAATTGCCATTCAGCCGCAAATCAAGTTTACTAACAGTAGGGACAACAGTTTTACCGTCGACCGTGATGATACCTAAGAAGTTCTTCTTCCCCGAGCCATGTGCTCAATTCGTTGAAAGCAGTTTCGCTGACGAGAACTTCCCGTCGTCATGGTCGACGGTGACACGGACTGAACTTGTTTTACGACTGAATTGCAATTATATCAATCCAAACACCCCTAAATAGAAGTCCATGTACAGCTGAACAAAGTGCAGACTGCCGTCAGGCCTAATATGGAAGTTTAACACATCAAACAAAAAACATTATACAATACAAAAAAAGTACAACATAAAATGGCCACTCTCTAACAGAGAACCTAGGAACCTGGAATATCTCTCTTTTTTATACTGTATCATATGGCCAACAATACAACAGATGCTTCCAAAACAAGTAGAGCATCAAGAGATCTAGCATGTCACCAACTACTTCAAAAGGAGGCACTGTAAGAAACTCTTGAGGGTTAGCACATCTCATCTGACGATTCGGAAAATCTGTGCCGGAGCTGACGGTATAATTTGCTAAATTGTATATGTCAGTGTTTCCGATACTAGATCTCTATGTGGGTGGAAAGAACCGATTCAGATTGAACGGAAGTGTGTAAAATTCTTCGTTCCGGTTGTCCCCTCTGAACGTTCTGAACTTTACCCACCACGGCATGCCCCTGTCCTTCTTTGACTTTGCGACGTCCAAGGTGTTGTCGAGAAATACACTGACGATCAACCCGACGGTGGGAGACGACATGAATATCGTATTTAAGAAAGCATTGAACTGCAAAGAGGGAGACAGAATAGAAGTTCAGCAGAATGCAATTGTGAATCCAATGTAAACATAAAACCCAAGAATTCCAGTTCTATGATACTAAGAAAGTTGTCGAACTTTAGAACATATGTATACACCACCTCTGAAACAGAAAACTACAATTCAAGCATAAGAACTATAAAGTAGATTTACTCCTAAATCTTTGAAAAATTTTCTATGACCATTATACTTTTATATTCAACACTCCTCATGTCTGGGCTCGAAATTTTTTGATAGGCCCAAGACATGGACTCATTTAAATGGGAGGAAATTAAATAATGTTAGAAGCCTGACGGAACTCGAACTTAGAACCTCCTACTCTGATACCATGTTAAAGTGTGCGAAATAACTGTTGTTCTCCAAAAGCTTGAGTTACCAGAGAACGATGTTTTTAATATTTATATTCAACATTGTTAAAGTGTGTGAAACAGCCGTTGTTCTCCAAAAGCTTAAGCTATTAAAGAATGATATTTTTAATATTCATATTCGAGACATTTTGATAGGCCTGGCGTAGATTTGAATTAAATGAGAGGAAATTAAATGAAGTTAGAAGCCTAGCGGACTCAAACTCAGGACCTCCTACAATGATACCATGTTAAAGAATGTGAAACAATCGTTGTTCTCCAAAAGCTTAAGCTAATAGAGAACAGTGTTTTATATTTTTTATATTCAACACAGATTGCATAATTATTACTTTTTAGCAGGAAGGTGCCTAAGAGAAGCTAAAGAAGACTCTCGATCTTCTCGAATGTTATTCCAAGTGCTTGTTATCATAATTTAGGCTGTTTAGCTACCAAACACACAACCCTCCATCAAGGCTTAGGTCCTGCTAAAGTTGTAATTTGTTGTTATTAAAAATCCAACAACATGCATTTCGAACATCATGGATTTATTACTATTTCAGATAAATCTGTCAATACAATTAATTAATATTTGAGATATGATATATAATCATGCATGTGATTCTAACAATTGTATAGGTGCGGCAAGTTCACTTATTGACCTCTACAAATCATTTTAGCTTATGTTTTAAATATCTAAAACCCCTTTTTGATATGATATTGTACATCGCATTTTAACACTTTATCTGACCTCATAGTATCCCAAGATAATTGTCATATGGTCATATTTGCTCAAAAAGTAGTTGGGATCGTATATTTCACGTTATATTTATTTGAAGTAACTTAGAATTATAAGAAGAGTAGACGTATTTTGGATCAGTTTGCATTAAGGCCCCACTTGGTACCCAAGATTGGATTTGCTAGGGTAAGAGAGAGCTATGTTGGGCTAAAAAGCATTTAGTGACTCGGCAGATGTGAGACCCCAGGTAGTCCTATATATAAGATATAATAGGGCTAAACTCTTAACCCGGCGTAAGCATTTTGGGCGTTGGCTAGGCTCAAGAGGTTAAGAGAGTTAAGTGTGCTAGGATGGGAGTAGTCCTAGGATGGGTGACCCCCTGGGAAGTTGGGGCGTCACAGTTGGTATCAGAGCCAATTACCAGCCGAAAGTGTGAGATGAGTCTCGGCTGAGTCATGATTGTACAGTGGGGAGAGCGAGGCTCTCATGCTGTTAACTGTTGTGGGTTCATGCTGTTAACTGTTGTGGGTGGAGCGCGGCTCACCACAATGTCAGTTTAGGCTAGCGAGACGAGTCTCACATCGCCTGGTACTTGTGAGTCTGAGCCTGACGAGGACGTCAGAGCTTAAAGGGGGGGAGATTGTGAGACCCCAGGTAGTCCTATATATAAGATATAATAGGGCTAAACTCTTAACCCGACTTAAGCATTTTGGGCGGTTGCTAGGCCCAAGAGGTTAAGAGAGTTAAGTGTGCTAGGATGGGAGTAGTCCTAGGATGGGTGACCCCCTGGGAAGTTGGGGCGTCACAGCAGATATCAAGGGTCGCAAGAGGATGGAAATATTGAATCCGGTCCGGTCAAATCCCGTTGAGAAGAGATTATTGAATGTAACTACCCGAGAGGTTGGGATTGAGCGGTATTGGATCTGAAATGTTCCTTTATATGGATCCAAAACCTACTCACGGTGACCCCTGATGCCTCTGAGTCACTGCACCCTCCTCTCCTAATATTGCTCTCTCATCTTATCCTATCCAGTCCAATCCTAGGCACCAAACAAGCCCTCGGAGAAAACCGCATTTTGTGAAGCATGAAATAGCCTGTTTAATTTCTACCTTTCAAAGGCGAGTATTGAGTACTAGTAACGGATTAAAGTATAAAATTTGGTTTCATGAATTCTGTTGGCTTAGAGGGACTAGCATCCTGCTCTGTGACGGGAGGCCAGGTTAAGTCGAGTCACATTTGAAATGGCGGAAGGTCGGGTTAGGGCGCGAGGCTGATTGGGCCGAGTCATAATCGAGACCCGTAGGCATTGTATCTGTATGCTTTTAAGTGAATTGGTTGCGTATTTCTAACAACTCGAGCTTTTGGGATTAGTAGTTAGTGCAAACGATCCGACAAATTCTAGTTACATGAATATCTGATATTCCAGTTTTGTTTGGAGTTAGGTTAACTTCACACAATATTGTTAAACTACAACGTTACCGTAAAATTTGAATCATTTTTGCAGTCTCAAAGGCAATATATTTTACGAAGTGCACGCATGATGTGGAAAGCAATTAACTTCAAACTAAAATTTGTTAAGGTACCATAATAACTATATTTATGTAATGCCCTAAACTCATAAAGATACAGAAACTGACCCATCCTGCACGCGTATGAACTGGACCATGAGCAGAAGTAACCATAGTGTCGCTGAAAAACTGAGGAACAGATATTCCAAGGAAAAGCGAAAGCCCAGTGATCATGAGATTCCTCATGGAGTTCATGTTGGTGAACTGAAGAAACGATATCCCAACTGATGCTGCACAACGTTCACAATAAATCTAGTTAGGAGTGAAAAAGAAATATGCATACATTCCACCCAAATGAAAGAACATACCAACGAGGCCGAATAGTACACAGTACAGAGCAGCAAATATAGGGAACGGAATCGATGCAAAAACGGCCCCAAATTTTCCTGACACAAAGATTAGATATTAAGCAATTGTGTTTGCAGGACAGGTGAATAAGTATATGCTTACTGCAAACTAACATTTACCTAAGGTTGAAAAAAATATCATAAAAGCAGCTGATACTTGTACAACTCTTCGGCTGCCAACTCGAGTTAGCCCAAGAAGCCCCACATTTTCCCTTATTTGACAAAAACCACTGTTAGTTCCGATAATATTTCCTCACAGACCTAAAAAAAAAGGATGCTAAAGCTTAAACATGCAATGCACCAGCCTTAATTGTAGCATACATTACATGCATGTACAAAGTCATGGACTAACTGAAGTCGGTAGTCGTAAAAGGTCGAAAAGAAAAATCTTACACAGAAACCGAAGATCCCGTTGCTGTTCCAAATAGGCCATCTAAAAGTGTACCTATCCCCTGCACAAATTAAATGACTATCAAGACAAGATATGCATGGTGTCGATAAAAATATACAAATAAATAAATAAAAGAGGCGGGTAATTGGTTTCACAGCTAAGGCTTGTCCCATGCACCCTGATGCTGTGGGTTTTGAGTCGCAATAAGTAGCCTTTTGAGGATAACAATGCATAGCAACTCTCCAAATAACGCGTTGGCAGGAGATTTATGCAGTAATATGCCTCTTTAGGATTTGTAAGTAGGAAACTTTTGGAAGGATAACTCGATCAAAACTAGAAACAGAGGAAGCAACATGTGGGATCTTGTAAGTTAGTAGCGTCTTGTGTCGTTAACCAAAAAAAGGTAAATAAATAAAAAGAGTCACTCTTCTTTTTCTATTGCTACATAATTAGCTACACTCTTAATTTGCATGTCCTCCGATCAAATGTAGTAAGCACTCTGAACACATCATGTGATTAGGAAGACAGTGCATCATTTTACACAAAATGCATTCAAGGACTCCGAATATTTGAAAACTTTTCACTTTGATTTTCGACCTACAGATTTTTGTAACAAGGAACATGAGGTCCATATCTCGTTGCCATATTAGCCCTCCAAATGAATTTCTCTTTAAAAAAGGACTGATGCGACTAAGTTGTGCGGACTTGGACACGGGACACAGGACACAGGACACTGGACACTGGACACGACTCAAGATAGGAACTCGGCAACTTCCAAAAGATGAGGGCATAGACACATCTACTTTTTCATTAACTAGAAAAAAAAAAGCCACATTGAATTGCTTTCAAAATAAACCTTTGTACTTGAAAAGGAAAAAAAAAATCATGATAACTCGGTGTTACGATATATTTAGTATATGTTACGATATATTTAGTATCTTATGGTATATTAGGATACTGTATATTATTATCATATATAGAGTAGGATTATATGGTATGTAATCCTAGTTGTAGTATTACTATAGTAGGCAATGTTACTATAGTAGACCTATCTCTTGTACTATATATTTTCATCAATTCAACCCAAGAGGGTATGCTCTTTTGCCCTTCTTTCATGGTATCAGAGCGGGAACCCTAATTTAGGGATATTGATCCACAGCTATCATCCACAACAAGTCTCACCTTCTTCCATAGGTGTTCTTTTCCTTTTGGTGTTCTATCTCCTCTTATCATTGGACTTCTATCTCTCCGCTACAGTACTGCTACAGTATCTGCGCTACAGTATTACTACAGTAATCGCGCTACAGTACTGCTACAGTCGCGCGCTACAGTACTGCTACAGTACGCGCGCTACAGTACGCGTGCTACAGTCGGTGCTACAGTAATTTCAGCCTCTTTGTGATTCCTCTTTGCTCTTCGGGTGCCGCTCGGACTATCCTCGTACCGCTCGCTGGTTGCTCGTGTCGCTCGGTCCTTTCCCTGGTGCGGCCGTTCTTATTTGGTGCTAAGTGGTTCCTCTCTTGTGCGCTGGGTACAACTAGTTTGGTAGAAACCAGGTTCTTCCTTTTTCTCATCCGCTACATTCCGATTTATCTTTCTTTCATATCTAGTGGTGGATCCTTCTCTTTTGGTAGCAAATATGTCTTCTTCTACCTCAAATTTGTCAGTTGTTAACATCAAAACTCTCATACCACTAGAACTCACTGATTCCACATATCTTGTGTGGAAGCAAGTCTTTCTTAATGTTCTAGAAAGTTTTGGTGTTACATCACATGTGGACGGAACTGGTGTTGTGCCTTCTCAGGCTATCGATACTGCTGATAAGAAGGTGGTTATAAATTCCGAATATTTAAGTTGGAAAAGGGAAGACACCACTATACTTTCATGGATTAATGCCACTTTATCCCTTAGCATATTACGAATGGTCATTTCTAGCTCACCTAAAACTGCATATGATGCTTGGAGAATCATTGAGGCATATTTTCTTGATAAGACTGCTTCCACGGCTTTTTCTCTAAAGTCTGAATTGCGGAGCATCAAGAAAGGCTCAATGAGCATGTGTGATTACATGCAAAAGGTCAAGTCGATTGGTGATGCTCTTCAGGCGATTGGTGAAACCGAGTCAGACCATAATTTGGTCATGACTGTTCTTCTAGGGCTACCAGAAGACTATCGCGGTTTTGTTAGTGCTCTAAACACACACAGAAATAAGCCCACTTTTGAACAGCTTCGTCCACTCTTGTTGCAAGAAGAAACGGAAGTCCAACGTCGTACTAGTGTGATGACATCCTCTGCTATTCCCACTATTGACGGTGAAGCTCTTTATGCCAATCGTGGACGCGGTAATCGTGGAGGCCGTGGAGGTAGATATCGTGGAGGCCGAGGACAGCATGGTAGACACAACTCTGGTCGTGGATCTCCTGGAACCTACTCACACCCTCAACCTAATAATCCTCAACAACCTTACATTCCAAAGTCTGGCACACAATGTCAGATCTGTGGCAAGTTCAATCATTCTGCCCTCCAGTGCAGACAACGCTTCAATCATTCCTTTATTACAGATGATGTTCCTCAAACTTTTGCTGCTATGAACCTTCATGAACCCGGTGAGGAAGTATGGTATCCAGACACCGGAGTATCTAATCATATGACCGCACATTCTGGTATTCTCTCCTCTTCTAAACCTTATAGTGGGCACGAAAAAATTCTTGTTGGTAATGGAAATTTACTTGATATTACTCAGACAGGTGAAACTCATTTAAATACGTCCTCTAACTCTTTTGCTCTTAAAAACGTCCTTGTTGTTCCTTCTATTAAGAGAAATTTACTTTCAGTGCGTCAGTTCTGTCATGATAATAATTCTCTTTTTGAATTTGACTCTTCTGGTTTTTTCTGTGAAGGACAAGGAAACCAGGGCGGAGCTTCTTCGATGCCCTAGTTCGGGAACATCACTCTATCCACTTTCCTCTAAAGTTGCAAGTGTAGGAACTAAGAAACCGCTAGCTCTAGTTGCATCTAGGTTTAGCGGAGATATATGGCATAGACGGTTAGGTCATCCAAGTTTTCCTGTTCTTTCTACATTTATTAAAAACAATAAAATTGTTTCTGATTCTGCTTTGAAATTATCTGTTTGCAATGCTTGTAATATGGGAAAACATGTTAAACTCTCGTTTCATGATTCAGAATCTCAATCTGCTTTTCCTTTTCATATTGTTCATTCTGATGTTTGGCAATCACCTGTTCCCTCTGTTTCTGGCTACAAATATTATGTTATTTTTATTGATGATTACTCTCGGTTTTCTTGGCTTTACCTTTTAAAATTTAAACATGAAGTTTTTGACAAATTTTTCGAGTTTAAGACAATGGTTGAAAACATATTTCATAGTTCAATCAAAATTTTTCAATCTGACAATGGTACTGAATTTGTAAATGACAAATTTTCTACTCTTTGTTCACAAAATGGAATTATTCATAGATTCTCTTGTCCTTATACGCCTCAACAAAATGGCCTTGCTGAGAGGAAGCATAGGCATTTATCTAACATTGTTAGGAGCCTGCTGTTTCAAGCTTGCTTACCTCCTCGATTCTGGGCTGAGGCCATTCAAACTGCCGTCTTTCTTGTGAATCGAATTCCTTCTCTTACTGTTTTGAAAGGACAATCGCCATATGAAATTCTGCATGGTTGTGTTTCCCCTGACTTGCAACTTGTTAGAGTTTTTGGATGTTTGTGTTATCCCGATATTCAGGACATTGCAGCTCACAAGCTCTCTCTCCCCGTTCTCTTCCTTGTGTCTTTTTGGGACTTTCTGACAAACATAAAGGTTTTTTCGCTGTCTTTATCCAAGCACTGGTAAAATTTTTATTTCTCGCCATGTTACTTTTGTTGAACATGTTTTTCCTTACTCTTGTCTTTCTAAATTCTCTTCTTCTCCTTCCTCTTCTATTTCAAACTTTCAAATGTTTCAAAATTTTCTTTCTAATCCTCCCCTACTGGGTGAGAGTCCATCCACTATTGATGCAATCTCTGGCCTCTCCTTCACACGCCCCTCTACTGACGTTGGTTCACATACGCTTGTTTCCGTCTGAGCAATTATCAGTTTTTCCTTCCACTGTGAATCATGATGCCCCACAGGTTAGTAATGAGAATGCTGCCGCTCCTGCTGGCCAAACTGAACTCCGGGTCTATACCAGACGACACACCAGCCGGCCTGCTGCTGCTTCACCTTCACCTATTGATCTGGCACCTTCCACCTCTGATCATCCACCTTCCCCTCCGCCTGCTGCAGTCTCCCCTCCTTCTCATTCTCCTTCTGAGTCTCTGTTGCCTGCCAGAACACACTCTATGCTCACTCGATCCATGGCTAAGGGTTCCGCTGCGTCTTCCTCCTTCCTCGCTTCTGCACGTTCTATTCTTCCTGCTGAGCCTACCTCTTTTCATGAAGCTTCTCAGGATGCAGGTTGGCGTGCTGCCATGGCTGAAGAATTTGATGCATTACTGACCAATGCTACTTGGGATCTTGTTCCTCCTCCCTCTTCTGTTAATCTTATTGGCTGCAAGTGGGTATATAAAGTGAAGCAGAAGGCGGATGGTTCCCTTGAGCGTCTCAAGGCTCGGCTTGTGGCTCAGGGTTACAAACAACAACAAGGTATTGATTTTGATGAGACCTTTTTTCTCCGGTTGTCAAGTCGACCACTATTCGAACTGTTATTTCAGTGGCTTTCTCCTCTGGGTGGTCTCTTCGACAACTTGATGTAAAGAACGCCTTTCTTCATGGTACTCTCTCTGAAGAAGTTTATATGAAGCAACCGCCTGGTTTTGTGCATCCTTCTCTTCCTCATCACGTTTGCCGTCTCCGAAAAGCGATCTATGGTCTCAAACAGGCACCTCGGGCTTGGTTTCAGCGGTTTACTTCTTTTCTTTTTGAACTTGGTTTTGTTGGCAGTACTGCTGATCCCTCGATGTTTGTTTGTCATTCCTCTTCTGGCACTCTTGTTCTTCTATATATATGTTGATGATATTATTGTCACCGGAAGCTCCTCCTCTCTTTTAGAGGCTCTTATTGTCACCTTACAACGAGAATTTGCTATGAAAGATCTCGGGCCGCTACATTATTTCTTGGGCATTGAGGTTAATCGTTCGTCTTCTGGTCTTCATTTGACTCAGCAGAAATATGCGCATCAACTACTTCAGCGCCATGGCTTTCTTGATAGTAAGCCCGTCTCTAGTCCTCTCTCTCCGACTTCTCGTCTCTCTTCTCATGAGGGGCGCCTTCTTGAGGATCCCTACATTTATCGTCAGATCGTTGGTGCTCTCCAGTATCTCACCTTCACAAGACCAGATATCTCGTATGCCGTCAACTCTGTTGCCCAGTATTTACATGCACCTCGTGAACCCCACATGCAAGCGGTCAAGCGCATTCTGCGTTATATTCGCGGGACGCTGTCTTATGGCATTCCTATCTCCCGCTGTATCAATCCTTCTCTCGTGGCATTCGCAGATGCTGATTGGGCTGGTTGTCCCGATACCCGTCGCTCTACTTCAGGATATTGTATATTTCTAGGGCCCAATCTTATCTCCTGGTCCGCTAAGAAACAGCCCACTATTTCTCGTTCCAGTTCTGAAGCCGAGTATCGTGCTGTGGCTTACGCGCTTGCTGAGACAGTATGGATCCGACGTTTACTTCGTGACCTTGGTGTGTTCTTATGGCGCTCCATCAGCATCTATTGTGATAATCTCAGCACGACTTATCTTGCGGCCAATCCTGTTCTCCATGCTCGAACGAAGCACATTGAGCTTGACCATCAGTTCTTGCGCGAAAAAGTCCAGTCTGGTGATTTAGAATTGGTTCACATCTCTTCTGATAAGCAACTTGCTGATATTTTCACAAAGCCTTTGTCACCTTCTCGATTTTCGACTTTGCGGCTCAATCTTCGCATCCGGCCAGTGGATGCTTAGCTTGCGGGGGGATGTTACGATATATTTAGTATATGTTACGATATATTTAGTATCTTATGGTATATTAGGATACTGTATATTATTATCATATATAGAGTAGGATTATATGGTATGTAATCCTAGTTGTAGTATTACTATAGTAAGCAATGTTACTATAGTAGACCTATCTCTTGTACTATATATTTTCATCAATTCAACCCAAGAGGGTATGCTCTTTTGCCCTTCTTTCACTCGGACGTACAGAAAGATATTTTTTAACAAGTTTCATTTTGAGCCAATTTCGACGATATCTTTGTCTTAATTGGAATGCTTTTATCGACATGTTAAAATGTATTAAGCTTACCTCGACTATCACCCTTTTGGATCCGACTACCAAATCTTTAAAAATTTTAATTTACCTTTTAATTTATTTGGTTTGAGCCAACAAGTAACTTTTTAACTTCAAAATTTGAATGTGCCGTTTATCTTTGCGGGTTTAATTACTATACGTTATGTAATTTATGTAACTATAAATTCATTAAAGTAAACAATTAGCTTAAATTTTGTATTCGAAGAGCCATCAAATCACTTAAATCAAACAAATTGAAAGATTGGGTACTAAAATCAAATTTTTGAAAGGTTGGGTAGTCAAATCAAAAATGTTCTATAGTTCAGGTAAGTTTTATACATTTTTACCAATAATCTTTAACTCCGACTCATTGAGGGAAATGCTTGTCATTTGAAGAAATATGACGTTATCAAAGAAATCAAAAGCATCTCCAACAATATCCATACATCTTACTAACCCACTCGATGAAAGATAAAGACTCATGCGAGAAAATGCTAAATCTTCAGCAAGTTGTTGTGTTTATTCTTTCACAAAGAGTGGACAAAAGAGTATGTATTCCATTCTCACGGCGAAAGAAGAAACTTGGATGGCCTAAGCAATGTTCTAAAAAACGGTATGTTGTATTGGCGGTCAACCCACTGCATAGTGCACATGCGGTATGCATGTGCATATGCGGTACATCTATTAAACATATACTAATATATTTTTAAGTAGGAATAAACAAACGTGTCATAAATTGTCTAAACTTCTACGAAGAATACTATTTTTCCTCATAAATTGTCATTTATCATCACTTCTAGTCATCCAACAAAGCAACACATCAAAAATCTAGCATGGTAACATTTCAGATGTGTCATAAATTGTCCTACGCGAGCCCGAGTCATGTCTGACCTCTATCACGAGATGCACGCAGGATGCGCGTCATCACTGCGCCTATTATGTTTTAGAGTCGAAAATGTATTCAATATAAGCGCAGGGAATTGAGCTTTCCCCATAAATCCATGTTTCCCAGTTTGTAGCCATGTGGTTAAATGGTGTATTATTTTAAACTAGATTCCATGGTTCTTTCCTTCCAATTTTACCTAGTAAAATTAGGTAAAAAAATTCACATAATTAGAAATAAAGATATAAAATTACAAAGACCTATGGGAACCGTCATTGTCGGCATTACTTTAATAATTCCTCCACACAAACAAGTTGAATTTGCAGGCATACATTGTTCCTCGAAAAACAAGTGCAGGAATGTCGATACTCGATACACCACCAAATACATGTGAATAGCTGAATATGTGAAGTGCCGTGCACATATATAAGTCTTTTGCACATCTTACATCCTGGGGATACAGGGATATACATGCAAACATGATTCTCTCATACCCCATTTGGTTATGCTTATGTTTTTTAATCTTTTTTTGTTTTCTCTCAACTCAAATCCTACATGATTGATTGGGTTGGACGAAAGAAACTTGTTTGTAGCCTATACATCTATAGGTTTTGTTCCACACTAGGAAATATGAACACTTCAAAAATGTTGCCATATCTGAGTCATGTCGCGTCATATACGTCTCCCTACCAGACACTCCATTGACATGTGTCCATCAAATATTTATTGCTTGTCCACTATCCTTCAACTCACTTGTTACGGGTCCATGTGCGCCAACTATGTATTCCGCATAGGCATGATCATGCAGAGCCACTATATTCCCAAAATGTGTCGATTAAGTATCTAAAATACGAAAATAAAAGATATTATAGGTAGTTAATTTTCTACCTTGTCCTACAGAGTGTTTGAAATGATTGTTGACATAAAAATCGAATTCCTTATAATGCATGGCTAATTATTTACAAAGAAGATATGTTAAATTTCTAAATTAGTATATATTTATATGTTTAGTTTCTTACATCTATCAGTTAAGAAAGAACAACAACTTTCCCTAAGTGGACTTATTATTATGGGAATGTTCTTTCTTTTAGAACAAAATGAGAATGTAGTTAGATAGAAGTTTCACTTCTAAAAATCATCATATTGATTGGACATATTCCGCCATATCCATGTTCTACTTATTTCAAAGTTGTAGTCTGAGCCATGTTGCATCTCATGTCAGTGTCCATGTCCGTGTAACCAAGGTTTTTCCGCAATAGAAAACAAAAATGTAGTAGTAAGTTCTGTTCACTTTGTTTTCTAAAAGAAGATGAGTTTGTAAACAACCTTAGAATATATAAATCCATCGGCCCACAAATTCAATTATGTAGTTTAAGTTCAGAACGACAGAATAATGTATGCACAATGAAACGAGTCCTTAACTTTCTAATTTAAAGTTTTAAAAAAAGGAAAGAAAGAAAAACTGAGCCAAATGAAGAAATGCTGATACAGAATAGTGCCAGAAAAGCATAAAAGCGTAAAATTTTAACTCTTTAAGATTAGAGAAAATAACGACACGAATATCAAAGAATAATAACTAACAGCACCAACCTGCCAGCCAATGCCTCGACTCAAGACATAAGCAGGAGGGGGAGTAGCAATGGCCAGGCGTGAGGCTGCTATGTACGCGCCAGTTGACTGCACAATACACCAAAAAAGAGAGAAAAATGAGTGCAATCACACTTCCAAGAATAGGAAAGAAACAATCAAATATTATTACCTCTATTACGGACACCAACACCGCGGCCATCATGGCAACTGAGTGGCCAGCATCAAACGTCGGTGCTCCCCATTGTAAAGGATATGGAAACTTGAACCTAACAAACATCACATGTAGCAGTAAGTAAAAACCGCACCTTCTTCTTTAATTAAGGCAATTAAAAAGGAGGAGAAAGGGCTAGAACTGAACCACGGAGCGGATGATATGAGATTCGCTCGGTCAGTTCGGCAGCTGTTCTGAGTTTTCGGTGGTCTATGGTTGTATGCGCCGCCAGCAGTAAGAATAATAGAATATATCCAAATGATTGCGACACAAATAAGAACCGGAAAGCGTTCGAATATTGGAATGTCTTTGAATGGCCTGTAATGCTTCAAATACTGCAAATTAAAAATTCCCACCAGTTAGGAAGAAGAGAAAACCGCAACAAAGAAAGAAAAAAAAACACAACTATATTAGTTACTCCGTTAAGAACAGTACCTGTGATAACCCAATGAGCAATAAGAGCATTGGAATTCCGATTTCCACACAGTTTCCTACCTAGGAATAACAATTTCAAATGAGATATGCTTTCATTTTTCTAGTTACTACCATAATTATCAAATCACAGAGAACTCCTTATACCATCGACGTACCGCAGGGAAACCTCGTTCAAAAAGGCCAAGACCAACCAGCCCTAACACAGGTGCCATGCTAAGAGGACTAAAGAACCTGTAAAAAAATAAATACGAATGTTAGGTACGAAAATTGAAAAGCGATTGGTGTTAACATGCATAATAAGATATACCTCGAAAATATTCCCCAGAACTGACTGTATCCGAGCATAATTTGTAAACTCGAGGCCACAATTAGCGCACCTTGAATAGCTCGCATGGTTCGTAAGAATCTCTGTAAATATGAGAAACGTGTCAACGGAAGATAAATTAAGCAATTGGCGATCCTCATTAGGCCTAAATAATAATGAAAGACAACAACCGGAAACTAAAATTAGTTGTTTAACCTGAATAAATACTTTAAAATGAATAAACAATAGAAACTCACTTCCTGCGGGTCGGGAATCTGTTGGAGTGATGAGTCATGTATAATGTAAAGGATCGGTATAACATATGCAAAAGAGCCACCAATAACAGTTGGCAATCTCGTGCCAAATAGTGCTTGCAAAAGTGTGTTTATACCAGATACAAATAACAATGTTTGTATGACACGAACTTTGTCGCCCTATATTGAAAATCAAATAGCAATAAGTAAAAGACAAAAATAAGAGAAGCTGTTATGTGACTATTAACTAAGAATCAATAATAGCGGGCTTTGTGTACTTACATCACTTCCACCCATTAAAGGAACAAGTGCCGAAGGAATCATAACAGTAGTGCCGAGCATCAAGATGTAGTTTTGGAAAGCCAATACGATAGTTTCAGCTGCAGAAGAATGAATAAGAAACAAAGGAGTATATTTCTTCTAGAATGAATTTCACACAGATCCAAAAAATATTAAAGAATTATGAATTGTAGTCTAATATGGCAACAATAAAATACTCTCTCCCACTATATATATATATATATATATATATATATATATATATATATATATATATATATATATATATATATATATATATATATATATATATATATAATGACTGTAATGACTTATATATGCAGGTTACAATAACTTGGAATGATGTGTAGCCAGATAAGATTAAAAAAGGCAAGCACAGGCTGGCTCAGTTCGGCAGTATGTGCGATACGAGCGGCATAGATGGCAGCACAGGCGAAAATCTCAGCATAACTGCCGGTAGACAGGAGTCAGCACTGAGCGGCACGGTCATCCTTTGTCTCGATGAATATATTCATTTCAGAATATGGCTTAACTTCATAAAGGAACAAAGAAGATCTTGAAGGTGTTCATCTATTGTTACCAAATGTGTCGACACTTATTGTATTATAGAGAAAAGCAATATGAAGCAAGAACTTGAATCAGGGTATGAAATTTCTACAAACTTTTTGCAGTTAGCAAAAACAGTTGCATTATTGTTATGACATAAGCACCGTCGCTTGCAAACTTTTATCTCGTTGAACATCCACCAAAACAAACAGAACCGCTAAGCAAAGAAAGCCAATATAAGCTATCATATTAGGAGCGTCTAAAGAATCAAAAAATTAATAACGAGGAACTAACTAGATAGGGTGTCAATGTTGCTTATAGAGGGTCATCTTCTTTTTTCTTTCGACGACTCAATGGTGAATTTTAACAGTCATACTTCTCAACGCATATGTTTTTCCGCCAAATAGACCATTGAAAAATCAAGACCTTCCTAAGGCTATGTGAGCATCTTTTGACGGAAGCACATCAAACTCTATGATAACAAACACGAAGAACGGACATGGTAACTTCACAACTTCACTAAAAGGCATAACGCTCCAAGGACATGCCTAGCAAATGTATCGCTACTTACTCAAATCTAGTAATCATCGTAATTAACAACTTTCTCATCTATAAGCCCTTCATTACCACGTTTAGCAGAGGTAGTGCCTAGTGTGTTGTATGTTGGCAAATTTGCGATCGAATCTTTAACCAAATTAGCTCTCCCTAAAATCAGTTTTTACTACTCTCACAGCATCGTTACAAAATTATTCCAAGAAGAAGACACATGACCTTAGGTACAACGGTGCGCGCCACGCATTCATCAAAACCATGATGCAAATGTGATCACAAAACATAGCAACACTAAAGGAAGTAGTTAAATCCTTTGAATTGCTAGGGATACAAAGCAACCTTGTAATGGTCAAATCACAACTTAACACCCTTATCAAAACCCAGTTTACCCGAAAAGCTTACGCCATCGTGTTTGTATAATCCATTGCTTTACTCCTTACAGCATTACGCCGGTAGAGATTATTGTTTCACTAGGGACCAACCTTTTACAATGCTCAAACAGTCAAATATATACAGAATAAACAATACTGCACAAAAAAGTACAGAAATCTAAGGATAAAATGCAAATTAACAATCATTATCATGTAAAGCAAATTCCAATCCGACATGCCAAGTGCGCGCCATTTCTTCCGTATGCACTGAGGCACTGGCTCACTGAAGCAGAGGAAAGGAGAAGAGACCAAATGAGACAGCATTGTCACAACAAGGTGTACTCTTCCAGGACCACCACAACAAGAAGAATCAAATGGACTACAACAGTGATCACAAGAAAACAAGAAAGCTAGAAACAATGGCAAATAACAGTCACCAACCCCATGAAAGATCACTCCAGCAACCAGCAATCAAATTAGAATGAAAGATTGCAAATGAATGTACTTCTTTCGTATTAAGACTATTCCCGAGTCATTTCCCATTATATCAAACTTCTTAGGTAACATAATATCAGAGTCAGTCCAAGATGTTAGTTCAATTTCCACATCCATTATCTCTTCTGTCAGTGCACGTGATATCCAAGAAATGTTAAGATTATTTCTGAGCTGTCATTTAATGGCATATTTTCATCTCTTGTTTTTCTCTGTTACCTCTTCCGTCAGTGCACGTGATCTCCGAAAAAGGAAAAAGGTTAAGACTATTTCTGAACTGTTTCCTAGCGCACGAAACTCGAAAGGAAACATAAATAAAGCCACTAATTTTTTTTTTTTCCCACAAAGAAGTCCTAAGGAGATCAACTCCAAAACACCAAGAAGAGAAGAGAAATAAAACCAACATAAAAGGAGACACTCACCCCATGGTGGGTTGGAGTCTATGCAATACTCCAAATCCTGAAGCTGCTCCATGGGAGGGTGGCTTATGTCTGCCATTACCCAACACCCCCCCTCCCCCTTCCAACCTTCCTCAACAAGACAAAAAGAGAAAGCAAGAGAGAGAGAGAGAGTAGAGAGAGAATGGGAGTGTTTGGAGAGAGAAGTGGAAGGGAGGAGAAAGTGTAAGTAAAACCTCTGTGAAGCCCCAGGTGGGAAGTGGGAAGTGGGGAGTGGGAACCCCTTTAGATTTCCTTTTTTTTTTTTTTTAATTCAATTTTATTATTTGGGTTATAGAATAAAGGGATATATGAGCATATTATAGGAAGCTATTGCATGAGCCATGTGTACCATGCACCACACTTTTACAACTCTATCATCTTAAAAACTTTAAAAAATCATAATTTTTTATTCATTAATATGTTATGGAACACTCAAAAGTCCTATACTTCACATATTGTTTTTCTAAGATAATTTTACTTACCCACTGGTCTCTCAAATAAATATAAAAGATTCCATTATTCAGGATAATCTCACTGTCTCATATACAAAAATAATAAAATCTATACATGCAGTTTCCAATTACAGTCAACTAAATTAAAAATTTACAGATTTATCATTCTCAATTAGATATTCAAATTTTTTGCATCTTTAATTATACTGCATAAATAAATAGTCACATTAAAATTAAAAGGCCGCCGGTATATGAAGTATGCATGCTTTGCTTGCTCAGAAAGTTACAACAGTTTACCCACGCCGACATAATTAAATTATCATTTTAATTATGAATTTTTTTTTTTGGTGAATTAGAAATCTTTAATATTAGGATAGAAACATGAGAAAACATAGTATTGGCCTAAGCTTACTTATATACACCGGGTGCAGGGAATAACTTCGAAACTGCCGCCCAATTGGCCCATAAATATCGAAACTGCCACCCGGGCCCACCGCCTCTTTACTCTCTCTTCTCGTTTCCACCTTCCACTTTTGCCGAAATAAATTTCCACACACCCGGTCCACTCACTTTTTGATCTCAACCGTCCGAGTATTTGCCGGGAAAGGGAATGTAATATTGGACGGGTGAGATTGCACAGGGAGGGAACAGTAGGATGGTGCACGGGATGAGATGGTACACCAGGTGCAGGAATAGTTTGGCTGTTTGGGCCTTTTTGGTACTAGTGCAATAAAAGCCGGTCGTTTCAATCAGTTTGTTGTGGCCCATCGTACTTCGAATAACTCAAATTTTGAAATTTTAGGAGTGTGTTTTTGTGGGGATATAGGTACAAAATGTACGGAGACCCCTCAACTATACGATATTCTGAATTTGCCTCCTGAATTTTTTCTCAACTAAATTACACATATGGTCCTTAAATTTTAGGAGCGATTACTTATATACCCTTAAAAAATTTCAGACTTTCTTATTTATCTCTTTTAAAAGACTAATATAAAAAAATATATATCATTTTAGATGTTCCAAATTCTTTCAAATATACTTCTAGAGTTGAATTCTATTAGTGAACTGTTAGGACCAGCTGTTATCTCTGTAAAATTACTATTTTATCCTTGCAAATATACCCTTCTACCGTCACCAACTTTTCTTATTTGCCATTAAGTTAGGGGCAAAGAAAGTATTTCAACTTTTTGTCCTTTCAAATATACCCTTCTATCATCACCAACTTTTTTATTTGCCCTTAAGTTAGGGACAAAAGAGGTATTTTGACTTTTTTTTAACTATGATAGAAATTTAATCCGGGTTTAACCCGAGATGACTTCTCAGGTATTAATAGCGGAGGTATTTTTAAATAGCAGAAAAATATACAAGGGATATATTTAAGACAAAAAAGGTAAGGGTATGTAAGATATTTTAGAAGTTTTTAGGGGTCTATAAGTAATTATTTCTAAATTTTAATTTGTCGGTAAGGTAAAAATGCGTAGAATTTGTCTGAACTTTGGCTCATTTTGATTCAACTATATAGCCTTTTAAAAGTTTGATTTCGATACTCAATCTTTCAATTATCTGATGTAAGCCATTTGATGGCCCTTCCAGTAAAATTTTTATGCCCTTTTCAATTTATCCGATACACGTCATTCGTAGTTGCATAAATTATATAAAATATACTAATCAGATCCTTCAAATAAATAATGTATTTAAATTTTAAAGTTTAAGAATAGTTACCTGGCTCAGATAAAACGAATTTAAAATATTGGGTAACAAAATAAAAATTTCTAAACATTAGGCAATTAGATCAAAATTGGTCATACTTCAAGTAAATTCCATATATTTTTACCATACTGAAATTTTCAGCTGAAGCTTTTTAAATTATTGCAATAGTATTGTATAGTTGATGTGATAATGATGTGATAGTGTTACGACTGATGATATAGCAATAACTAAAATGTCACGCCACTACCATGTCAGTGAAACATTAGTATACAATCAACTAAGTTGAATTGTGTGACTAAATTATGATTATTTGAAAATTATAAACCAAAAATTATGATAAATTAAAGTCCGAAAACAGAAGTGTCACTATGTTATAATTTAAGGACAGAAGTGTCACCTGTATTATAATTTGAGGACGAAAAGTGTGATTTCGTCGGAAGAGCAATACTATGATTACAAACCACTTTTGGGTGTAATCTTACAACTTGGCCATCTAAAGGCCAAGTTTTACTCACTAGTCCTTTCAATTTTTTTTAATTTTTAATAATACTAAAACCCATTAAGGATTGAATGAATCTTAGGACAAGGAGTTGTATGATTTCAAACCTTTCTGGGTTATAGACTTAGCATTTTTATTTTTTTTAATGAAGGGCTTATTACACTATTGGTTTTCATTTTTTTCTAATTTTTTTAATTGGGTCCCTACTCTTATTTTTTTGCCAATTAAATTTCCAACCTCCATAAATTTTTTTCAGTTGGGACCCTATCATCTATACTCCCGTTATATTTGACAGAAGAGTTGTCGTAGTTTTTTCCAGATTAATTACATAATTGATCCCTAATCTTTTTTTCAATTGGGTTCCTATCCTTTTATTTTTCTATTAATTAAGTCTTCAACCTTCATAAATTTTTGGCCAATTTGCATAAAAAATTCACAAGTTTTGAGCTTTTGTAAAACTGGACCGCCTTTTTCGATTTTGCAGATTCAGTCCGTATTTTCAGCAAACTGACCAAAATACCCTTATTATTTTTTCTCTTTTCTTTTTTTTTCCCTCGTTCTTTTTTTTTCCTCTCCGAAGAGGCAGCTGAGGCGGAGGCGGCCCGCCTCGCCTCTGCCCCGTGCACCCTCGCCCTCGACTGCGCCTGCACCCCCCGCCCTCCTCGCCTCCGACCCTGCCGAGGCCGCACCGCTACCCTCTTTTTTTTCTCTCCGACCCTCCTCCACCGCCTCCGCGGCCTTCCGCGATGGTAACGAGGACGACAATGCGTTCTCTTCCTCCGCCTTCGCCCTCCACCTCTACTGCAGCAGAGTTTGCACCCACCAAACCCACTTCTGGGAACCCGCCGTCCCCACCACCACCGCCGACGACGAAGAGGAAGCGCTTCTCGGTGCCGAGAAGCTCGCTGGCGAGGGAGGGGGCACGCGGCCCACCCGCCTACCCGGGGCCGGAGACGAGCGAGGTGGAGACGGAGGTGAGCGCGATGACGCTAAAGAAGAGGGCGGCGGAAGCGGAGGCGGCGTTCCAGAGGGTGGCGGCGAGCGCGGCCTCGACGGTGTTGAAGGCGAGGAGGGCAAGGGGTGCACAGGAGCATCTCTAGATAAGCACTTTTATTTGTTTAAAATAAAAAAAATTAACTAAAGGTCAAAAACTAGAAAATAATGAAGAAAACCAGAGAAGAAGGAAGAAGAAGATGAAGTTGTACTAGTTAAAATGAAATTGTACTATTTTAAAAGAATATTACACTATTATGGACGTAAGTTGTACTCTTTGAGATGTAAACTGCACCCTTTAAGATGAAAGTTACACTTTTTAAACGAAAGTTGCACTCTTTGAGAGATATTTACACTGTTTCTTCTCTTGTTGCACTCTTTGAGATATAAACTGCACTCTTTAAGAGGAGAAACAATGTAAATATCTCTTAAAGAGTGCAACTTTCGTTTAAAAAGTATAATTTTTTATCTTAAAGGGTGCAGTTTATATCTCAAAGAGTGCAACTTTCGTTTAAAGAGTATAACTTTTATCTTATAGGGTACAGTTTATATCTCAAAGAGTGTAACTTACGTCCATAATAGTGCAACGTTCTTTTAAAACAGTGCAATTTCATCTTAACAGTGCAACATCATCTTCTTCTTCCTTCTTCTTTGGTTTTTCTTCCTCATTCTCTAATTTTTGGCTTTTAGTTAATTTTTTTAGTTTTAAACAAGCAAAAGTGCTTGACCCGAGATGCTCTCGTGCACCCCCCACCTTCCTCGCCTCCGACCCCGCTGAGGCTGCGCTCGCCGCCGCCCTCTAAGACGCCGCCTCCGCTTTCGCCACCCTCTTCTCCAGCGTCGTCGTGCTTCCTCTTCATCGTCGACGGCGGCGGTGGGGACGGTGGATTCCCAGAAGTGGGTTTGGTGGGTGAAAAATCTGCTGCGATGGAGGTGGAGGGCGAAGGCGGAGGAAGAGGATGCGATGCCATCCTCGCTACCGTCGTAAAGGGCCTCGGAGGTGGTGGAGCAGGGTCGGAGAGGAAAAAATAAAAAAAATAATGCCGGGGTCGGAGGCGAGGAGGGCGGGGGGTGCACGGGCGAGGGCGAGGATGCGTGGGGCAGAGGCGAGGCGGGCCACTTCTGCCTCCTCCTTCGCCGCCCTCTGCGGAGAAAAGAAAAACGAACGAGAGAAAAAAAAAAAGGAAAGAGAAAAAGGAATGAATGTATTTTGGTCAGTTTATTAAAAATTCGGACTGAATCTGCAAAATCGAAAAAAGCGGTCCAGTTTTGCAAAAGCTCAAAACTTGTGGATTTTTTATACAAATAGGCCTAAATTTTTTCAACCAGGTCCTTATCTTTTATACTTCTATTACAATTAGGAGGCATTTGGTTCGGCATAAAACGAACCAAAAATTTATTTTCAGTATGAAAAATATTTTTCCGTTTATTTGGTTCGACGTAAAAATATTTTTCTGTAAAAGTATTTTTACGATTTGGAAAAAATTGGAATTTTCGTTTTCCGCTGTTTTCGGCCGAAAACGAAAATTCATTTTGCGTAAAACTCTTTTATTCATTTTCTTCCACCAAACCAAACAAATGTGATTTTTTTTTTTAACCAGTTAAATATTGGTGAAATTTTTTTAAAAAAAAACTAAACACTACAAAACGTAAAACTTTATTTTTATCGAAAACTTTTTTTATAAAAAAATATTTTTTCACGATTTTAAGTTGAACCAAACAGACCCTTAACGGAAGTTAACATATGAAGACCGTCCCTAGCGCAAGTGGCAAAGGGCTTGGTAGTTGGTACCCGAGGTCCCGAGTTCAGATCCTAGTTGATTCATATTTCTAGCTAAATTTATTTCTGAAAGAAATAAACGAAGCGGGTAGCGTGCTACCTTTCTCTCAAAAAAAAAAAAACACATGAAGACCAGCACAACAAACGTACAGCGACACCCTTTACTATAGACCACTTCAAAATAGACCCTCAACTTTTTTTTCATTGAGAATTCTCAACTTCTAAATTTTTTTATTTGAGTTTTTATACTTATTTAGATAAAAAATTTAACGAATTTAATGATTCTATTATTTAAACAATTAATTGATCTAGTTTTATTTCCTAAGAAATAATTTAAATTATCAAATTAAAAAATTTCTCTTTTTTTTTTTGCCAATCAAGATTTTTAATTAAAGAACTCAAAAGGTAAGGAGATTTTAATAAAAAATGGTTGGAGCCTAATCATGTAATTAATCTGTAAAACTGCACCAATTTAGTGCTGTTTTAGCGCCACGTATCAACTTTTATCAATTATAAACAATAAAAATCCAATTGAAAAAAATTTATAAAGATTGGGAACTTAATTAATTAAGTTTGGGTATCCACTTAAAAAATCATAAAAAGGTTGGGGGCCAATGGTGTTATTACTCCTTTTTTTTAAGTACTAAAAATCAAAAAGGCTTTTTTAAACCCAAAAACTAACAGTTGAGGGATCCATTTCGGAATAAACTATAGTTGAGGGTCTCTCCGTACATTTTTACTGCGCTTTGAAATTTGAGAACTCACATTACTACATCCTCGGCTTTGTGGGGATCAAACGAGAATAAATGTTATACGGAAATAATGCTTTGCGTCACACCATAAATAGTTTATTCTAGATTGTTCACGTAGGGTGTTGACCCTGTGGATCATATTTATGAAAATTTAGAGGATCGTATTTTCTATGATAGACTACAATCTTCTGTAGGGCTTCGTTTGGTTCGGATATAAGTAAGAACTGTTTATTTCAGAAATATGTACAAGTTCAGGTATAAGCAGTAACTAGATCAATTTTGTATTTGGATGAAAATTAGATTTTTTCCAGGAATATAAGAAAAATAGCGTTTGGATAGTTAGGGTAGAATATTGAGAATAAAAATAATTATAGTTTTAAAATAATAATAATTTATCTAATTAATTAACATAAAATATTAATTAAAATAATTTAAAAAATTAATGAATTAATAAATTTATAAGCTATGATATTGTAATAAATTAATAAATATAAATATTAGTTAATTAATTAGTTAATTAATACATTAATTAATTAATTATAAAAAATAAGTTATCATTTTAATTAGTTAGTAAATTATTTTAGTTAGATAATTAGTTAAGAAATTATCTAATAAATTAATATAAAATATTAATTAAATAATAATTTAACTTATTTAATTAACTAATTAATCATGAATACTGCAAGACAAATCTAAATATTAATTAATAAAATAATTAACAATGTATGTTGTTAATTAATAATTTAATTAACCATAAGTAATTTAATAAATAAATAAATAAATTAATAATTAGATAATTAATTAATAAAATAATTAGATTGGTCAAATATTACATTAATTAAGTAGCTAATACAATAATTAAAATTATATTTACTTTAGTTAAGCTTGTTCTCAAGTTGGGACAAACTGTTCTCCAAAAAAGCTAGAACAGCAATTTCAAACTTATACCAGCTTATACAAGCTTATTCTCCCAAATCAAAAATTGTTGTTTCCGGCTCTAGATCTATAATTATTTGATGGAGTTATCGACCGGCAGGAAGTGAAGGAGAATATTGATAGGTACGTGTTGGAACCTAATTAATCACTCTAACGTTGATCCAATGGATGAAGAACCGACGACATTTCCTGATGAGCATGCGACGACACCAACTACTGAGCATCCGGTAACATTGGCTACGACGGAACCCACGACAACAGCTGATGAAGATCGGAAATGCCTTCTAACTATCATAGAAACTAATTTTCTTTACCTGCTTTTCCCTTTCCCTCCAAATTCTTTTTATCTGCTAAGTTGAAATCCTAGTTGATTCACATTTCTAGCTAAATTTATTTTCAAAAAAAATAAACGAAGCGGGTAGCGTGCTACCGTTCTCTCTAAAAAAAACGAATCCAACGATGGTTGCGTACGGGGTCGTCCTTTTCTTTGTTATTGCGTCCTTTCGGTGCTAAACCTGTAAGCTCTCTTGCAAGGGTTTTTAATGTGTACTTCGCTTGCTGCAGTAAATTTTTGTAATATGGTTGTAAACTTTAGTACTTCTAGTTGTTACTTTTGAAGTTTTATTGTTTTTGTATAGTGGGCAAAAAATTAAGGGATAACTTCAAATACCATCCCTGTGATTTCGTGCTTTTTTATTTTAGTGCCATGTGGTTTAAAACGTATCACTTTAGTACCCTGTGGTTTGGTTATTCTTTTTTTGTTTTTTTTTTCGTTAATTTTTTCGTTAAATTAATGAGAAAGTTAAAACTACAGAATAGTAAAGTGAATATTCGATAAATCATAGGTGAAATATTTGAAGTGTTTTTTGTATAATTTAACGAAAAAATTAACAAAAAATAACAAAAAAAAAGAATAACCAAACCACAGGGTACTAAAGTGATACGTTTTAAACCACATGATACTAAAGTGAGAAAGCACGAAACCATATGGATGGTATTTGAAGTTATCCCAAAAATTAAACTTTTCAACTATTTGCTTAAAACAGTAGCGAAAAATTTGCTTATATTTTGCTGCTTAGAATAAACATAATGATTTTTTTTTCCTTCCTAACTTCAACATGATATTTATTATGCTAAAACACACACCCACCGTATTTCGCCTACTGTTGCTATTTTTTTTAGATCCCTCCCTTTTTTTTTCTTTCTCTAATAGGACTTTTGAATTGACAACTCTCTAGATCCAACGTAACTCAAGTGTAGTAGTAATGTTTGAGTTCTTCTGAACTATAGTTATTTTTCAATGTTTGTATTCATTCATGTAATTCATATAGTCCGAAAGTTAAATTCAACCACTTCGTCTGTTCGTTTTGATATAACTTGATGCTGATATAACTAATTTTTTTGAGTTTTATAGTTTGTTTTGATGTAATTAAGTAGATCATATTATCTTCTAAATATAGTGGTAAACTTACCCCCATAAATTCAACCTATTAAATAATTAAATTCTCCACTATCGTTTGGAGGTAACCCTAACCAATTATAAAGGAAGGAACCCTAATCCATTGTAAAGAAAGTAGAATTTCAATTTTAATATTTAATAAAATTTTTAGAGATAGTTGAGTGTGATGGAACTTGAGTTCGGTATTCTAGAGGGAAAGTCATGAGCAGAAAAATTGGAGGTCTTATGTAACTTGAGTTATATAAATTTTTTTATTTATACCAAGATAAACACCAGAACTCACTACAAAATAACAGTGTATTTGTTACAAATTTAAATTTCACATATCACCAAAAAAGTCTTTAGTTACAAGACAATAAAAAGCTGTCACAAAAAATACTAAATTTCAAATGAAACGGGACTTAAATCCGGAACCTCTGAGATTCCTCAACTCCTCTCAACCACCATACCACAATAGATGTTTTTCAAAAATTAACTTGTCATTAATACTGTTTTTAGTAACAATATTTTTTTTTTCGTGGCAAAATCTATTTGCCATTGAGCCTACTGTGACAACTTATAGTGACGATATTATAGTCACTAAAATTATTAGTAACAAATTTTTTATTTTTGGTGATAATTTTTTTGTCACTTATAAATAATTTTTTTGTAGTGACTGATGGAAGTTGAGTTCCACCCCTCCATTTACTCCAAACCAAACAACCCCTTAAGTGTTGCTCCGTACTTTCCCTCAACTTGCGTTTGGCTACTGCGATGGCATTGTCCGTGGTCGTCGACAACAACTTTAGTCGGTTGCTTTGCAATATCTACGTGAAATTTTTTCTGCCTCCACATTATTCTTACATAAATGTAAAATATTGTAATTTCTGCTTACATGTGGAATTTCGTGATAAATATGAGATGTTTAAGTTGGACTATTATCTTATGTAGAAGTACTACAATTGTTTGCTAGAGGAAAGAAATCGATTTGTTGCTGACGGGAAGGAAATGAAGGAGAGTATTGATGAGTGTTGTGACCTAATTAATCACTCTAACCTTGTTTCATTGTATGAAGAACAGGCAGCATTTCCTGATGAGCATGCGACGACGCCATCTACTGGGCATCCGACAATGTTAGCTACTGCAGAAGCCACGACAACAACCGACGAAGATCGGAAAATCCCTCCCGGTTACTATAGGAACTAAACTTTGTCCCTACTTTTCCATTTCTCTCTAGGTTTGTTTTTAGTTTGTAGAGATTGCCGGATTTGTTTTCTGTTTGCAATAGCTTCTTCCGGCCTATTCGTTGTAGGGAGTTGATACATGCCTTTCTCTTTTTTTTATTAGGCTAAATTACAGAAAATCTCCTTGTAAATACCTGCTTTTTTACTTTCCCTTCCCGACTTTAAAAAATCTATATTTTACCCCCTTAAAGTTTTAAAAATATTTTCAGGAAGGTACGACGTTAATGGAGAGGACAAAATGACCAAATTATCTTTGCTTTTTTTATAAGAAAAAATTTAATTTTTTAATATATTTCTGCCATTTTGAAGGGCATTTTCGGTATACACTATAAGAAACGGATGGAAAGGTAGTATGCTACCCGCTTCGTTTATTATTATTTTTTTTAGAAATAAACTTAGCAGAAAATGTGAATCAACTAGGATTCGAACTTGGGATCTCGGATACCAACCACCAAGCCCTTTGCCACTTGCACTAGGGACGGTCGGTAACAACTTGAAATGTTGAGGGAATAAAATGTAGGTTTTTAAAAGTTGGGAGGGAAAGTGAAAAAGCGGATATTTATATGAGAATTTTTGTAAATTAGCCTTTTTATTATGATGTTTGGTTGATTACTCCAGATCCCATAATCTGCTCCACCCCAAAGTATCCAACTACTTCTAATATCTGAGAAGCTGGAAGATCAAAACTCTATAAATATCTATTATCTATTACTTATCATTATTTCTCACCAAATTGCCACGTTGTGGCATCCTCTTAGTTTGCTCCAACTTGCCACGTGGCGGCGTTCTCTTAGTTTGCTTGAACCGGATTATTGAGTGTGGATACCAACCCGAACCGACTCAAGTCCTTCACCAAACCGGAT
Organism: Puya raimondii; assembly: GCA_016920855.1. Taxonomy (NCBI): domain Eukaryota; kingdom Viridiplantae; phylum Streptophyta; class Magnoliopsida; order Poales; family Bromeliaceae; genus Puya; species Puya raimondii. Next base: position 128,896,364 of record JABWPP010000050.1, read on the forward strand.
TGAGCAATTTATCCTTCACCCCTTTCTCATTCCCTAATGCTAGAAACGCTAGAAATTAATACTAGAAACGCTTAATAAGTATGAGAACGCTAGAAATTAATGCTAGAAACGCTTAATAAGTATGAGGAGAAGTTAAATAATAAATTATACGTTGTAGAGAAGGTTGATTAATAATATAATTCCTCCTTCACCCCTTTCCCATTCTCTAATGCTAGAAATGCTAGATTTTAATGCTAGAAATGCTTAATAAGTATTAGTTCATGCAACATACGTTAAGTAGAGGAGGTGTTAATTAATAAATTATACGTTGTAGAGAGGAGGTTGATTAATAATATAATTCCTCCTTCATCCCATTTCTCATTCCTTAATGCTAGAAACGCTTGAAATGCTAGAAATGCTTAATAAGTATTAGTTCATACAACACACGTTAAGTAAAGGAGAGGCTAATTAATAAATTATGCGTTGTAGAGAGGAGATTGATTAATAATATATAGATATATATGAGTAGGACTATTGTGCTATTAATAGCACAATAACTCTTATGCTATAGACTTTTTAGTCACCCATCAATTTTGATGGGTGGATGAGATGAGAGAGAGAAGAAAAATTGAAGAAAAATTCAAAGAGAAGAGAGATTGAGACATCCAATTTCTCTTCTCTCTCTCATCTCAACCACCCATCAAAATTGATGGGTGGCTAAAAAGTCTATAGCACAAGGGCTATTGTGCTATTAATAGCACAATAGCCCTACTCTCTATATATATATATATATATATATTAATGAGTGGGATTTGTAACTTCAATCCACTCACCTCCTCTATTAATTACATGCACCATATTCTATCAATGAGTGGGCTTTGTAACTCCAATCCACTCTCCTCCTCCATTAATCTCTCTACCCTCTCTTTTTTGCATGACCTCTTACTTTCTATACAAAAAAAAAATTTATTAACTAATCTCCCACCCCACACTCATCGCTCTCTCTCTCATTATGTTAATGAAGATGATGAGGACCAAAAAGAAAAAGAAGAAGAGGATGCGAAGAACGTTGTCTCCTTCGAGAAATATCGTCCCACGAAGTCGAGCCGCAGCCCATGTAAGCACTCGAGGTTACGTTTGAACAATAAGCTACAAGGGCTGGTCCGCGCCGGGGCCCCCGCTCGCCGTGAACCGCTGCCGCCTCGGCCGCCTCCTCGCGCGCGCTCACAACTGGGCCGAGGCGAGCGACATCACGGTTCGTTTAAAATTTTGCTTCTTTTATCTACCCGCTGCATCGCGCGGGTTTCTACACTAGTATGCATAAAATCTCACCATCCAGAAACTCTCACCCTAGATCAGACCCACAGCACTGGACAATGGTTCTTTAGATCATCAAGGTATGAGGTCTTGAGGTTTCTCCTTATAACAAGCCCAAGTCCCATTCGTTACATGGGCCTTGAGCTTTACTGGCTATATTTTAACTAGCTAAGTTAAACACATTTATGTTTTCGATAGTGAAAAATGTATAAAAGCCTCTTAAACGAAAGCAGACCCCAAACTTTTTAGCTTTGATAATTAGACTGGCCTCGTGAACTTCATAATAAAAATTTAGCTTATGTTTTCTTTCTAACTTTCAAAAATCTATATTTTACCCCCTCAACATTTCAAGTTATTACATTTAGCCCCTCTCCGTCAGGTTCCATCATTATTCCGTTAATTTCTTATAATTTATACCAAAAATGTCCTTCAAAATGATAGAAATATATTAAAAATTTACTTTTTTCTTATAGAAGAAGGGTAATTTTGTCATTTTGCCCTCTCCATTAACGCCGTACCTCTCTGAAAATATTTTTAAAATTTTAAGGGGACAAAATGTAGATTTTTGAAAGTCAGGAAGGAAAAAAGTAAATAAGCGGATATTTATATGAGAATTTTTATAATTTAACCAATAATTCAATATCCCCATCTTCTCAATTGAAGCTACTAATTATACAACTGTTTTGATCGAATGTCTTGTACATAATCTTGTCAGACGTCAAAATACAAATTTTTTTTTTCTTCTAGTTAAAATAATTAAGCATGTGAATTAAAGAATAGGGTGAATCAATTTTTGATTTTTGTTATTTTTTAATGCATTAGAGTATTAAAAAAAAGGCAAAAAAATACAGAACTTACCTACTATATATAGACCATCTTGATACGGCTGCCCAACCTTTCAAAATTTTAATTTATTAAGTTTGAGTCAATTAGTAGAATAACTTAACTCTACAAATATTAAAAGTTAAAAAAATTGTTAGAATAAAAACGGAAAAGATCTAATTCGTCGGGCGCGAAAATACCAAAAGAGAATCGAGAAAGAGAGAAGAAAAATAAAGTACATAATATTTATGTGATTCGGTCACTGGCCTACATCTATGGGCGAAGACGGAGTGGAGATCTTCATTATAATCAAAATGGTGTACAAAATATGCCTCTCTCACAAAACCCTAGTTTCTAAAAATTACACCCATAATTCTCCTTATCTGCCGCACCAAAATCAATAGAATAGAGGGTATATTTATAATAGTAGCTAAATCCTAATGCGATTAGGAATGCAAATCCACTAAGACTAGAAATATCTTAATTAGATTAGGCATAATCTATACTTAACTTAATGAGATAACAAAAACAGAATAGAGTTAGAAAACCTAGTAGTTCTAGAATTTGAGACATATCTAACAATCTCCATCTTGGCTTGAATTCTCTGTCTTCTCCACCAAAACCCGAATTCTCTGTCTTCTCCACCAAAACCCTCAAAAGCTCCTGAAGTGCTGCTGCATATGCGAACCAAGTTTACGGAATACTTGAACTTGATCAACGAAAAACTTAATGAGCAAATCTGCAGGGTTAACTAAAGTGCCAATCTTCTCATTCTCCAATAGCGCCTTTTGCAACCTCTGTTGCATCAGAACGACAATATGCCGTAGAGCGAAACTGCTAGAGTGATCAAACGTCTCGATCTCAAATTTCGTCGATACCTTAAACACCCAAACGAACAATCCGGCTCTGATACCAATTTGTTAGAATAAAAGTGGAAAAGATCTAACTCGTCGGGCGCGAAAATACTAAAAGATAATCGAGAAAGAGAGAAGAAAAATAAAGCACATAATATATACGTGGTTCGGCCACTGGCCTACATCCACGGGCGAAGACAGAGTAGAGATCTTTATTATAATTAAAGTGATGTACAAAATAATACATCCATAATTCTCCTCATCTGCCGCACCAAAATCAATAGAATAGAAGGTATATTTATAATAGTAGCTAAATCTTAATGCGATTAGGAATACAAATCCACTTAGACTAGGAATATCTTAATTAGATTAGGCATAATCTATACTTAACTTAATGGGATGGCCAAAACAGAATAGGGTTAGAAAACCTAGTGGTTCCAGAATTCGAGACATATCTAACAAAAATATTAATAAAAAGTTATTTTTAATAATGTACGTAAGACTACTTTATAGATTTTTTTAAAAAAAATTTTAGCTATAATTTTGTTAATTTTAAAATTTTAATAAATATATATTTTAATCAATTAAAATACTACTTACCAGCGGCGAAGCATGGGCCCTACATTAGTATACAAAATATGTGACCAAAATGGTTAGATAATTGTTTCTTGGATTGAGAAAATGGACCTACTAAACTATTTAAAGTTTCGGAGGCCTTTACGCTTTTTTTTTTTTTTCCTTTTTAATTCTGTTTGTGTGACAAGTACATAAATATATCACAATCCAAACCAGCCCATGAAGATTGGTTTTTGTCGGCAAAGTTTTAATTATTAAATATATGACCCTAAAGCTCTAAAATATATAACTTTATTTATGCAAATTGACTATTATTAATTGACTGTTAACTTTTCACCATTATTTTCGTTATAGCCTTGCGAAAAATATATATTTTTTTAGAATGTATAATTTAGAGCTTACATAGAATGACACGAATGCTGGGACAAGAAATAATAGAAGTAAAAAATAAACATTAAATATACTTAAAATGATATTCATTTAAAGATACAATGGTATAGAAAAAAAAAGCTAATTTTAGCAGATCAACCAAATATATATATATATATATATATATATATATATATATATATATATATATATATATATAGTCCCGTTACTATCCTTTTAGGAGGATGGAGGTCTTCGTCCTCCTAAGTCGTTTTAGATGATAGAGATCCCGAATCGATGATCGGAACCGTTTGTCACGCCCCGGTGTCCCTTTTTAATAAGCCGAAATAAATCGGGCCATTTTGAAATTCAGAGTTCCGCGGAAAGTGCCCATTTTTTTTGTTTTGAAAATCTTGATGTGAGGCCCTACATAGTCCTATATGTAAGATATAACAGGGCTAAACTCTTAACCCGGCTTAAGCATTTTGGGTGGTGGCTAGACCCAAGAGGTTGAGAGAGTTAAGCGTGCTAGGACGGGAGTAGTCCTAGAATGGGTGACCCCCTGGGAAGTTTGGGCGTCACACTTGCCCGCCACAAATATAGAGATTTTTCGTTACAAATGGACAAAGTCTCCCTTATATTTGGACGTCGTCGTACAGTTTACAATATACAAACAGAGCATCCACTCACAACCAATTTCACAATCACATTTACATTCTGAATCATGATTCGTAAAACAATTACATCTATCATTTAAAATCGTTCCCCATACAGGAACCTCATTTGAAATACTAAATACCAAAACCACAAGAAAGCCTTTTCCTTTTGAAAACAAGTTACCTCGATGGGTATGAGACATCATATAAAATCCACGAAAATCATTCCGAGTTATTTATTAAAAACATCCATATCGTGATAACCAAAAATCGTAAATACTGAACCACAAATGGTCTAAGTACTGAAAGTAAAAGGGTAAGGAACTAAACCAAACTATGCTAAGCCGGGACCGAAAGATCGATCGTCCACCGCGCCTCACGCATCGTCCCGACTCCCACCTCCCGAGTCACCTGAAAATGGTGGGGGGTGAGAACATGTACACATGTCTCCCCCTCCCAGTGGGTACCGCAAACCGACGAAGGCAGGGCACTCACTGGCAGACAGAGAACTGAAAGGAAGAGTAATACAGTAGCAATGCAAGTAAGTAGAGAAGTAAACAAGTACACTACCGCTACTGTAAATGTAATGCATCAACGGACGAATAGTCCAAATATACCCAATCTGTAACTGTCTCGGTCTAAAGACCTCAGGCCCGTGCCACGTAAACGGTCACCCTGGCATACAACCCTGGCGAAAACCACCACCGGACTCAGGGGTCGGCAGACCGACCACTTTTTCGAAAAAGAACACCCTCTTACGGTGGCCAAACCGCTGGTGTACGTGAAGATGCTCACAAGCTGTGGCGATCGATGCTGGTATGATCAATAGGCATCCGTCGGCAACTAGCCGACAATCCTACCCCGCAGGGTAAATCGATCGTATAGGTCATCGGACAACAGTGTCAAGAAGCCGACCAACAATGTCATGAATATGTCATGTCATATACTGATACAATCATGTCCACTCTACTGCTAGAACAAATAAGGAAGGCAAGTAGAGCAAAGTAAAGATCTCAATGTCCCGGCTCAACTCATCACATATATATATGAGGAAATGAAAAGGGAAGGGAAGAAGGAACGTCACCGAGCATGCACCACTAGACCAACTCCGGGTCGAAGTACCCACCTGTACCTTACGAAGTACACGGATTGTCGACCGCTTGCAGACGCCTTCCGCTATCACCCGGACCTATGCATAGTCACAAACGAAGCCGTAATTAGCCTAACCCACTAATTACCCATAAGCTAAGACTCTAAGTGAGTCTAACCGTTGGACAATCGGATTTCTGGTTTTCGACTGACGGTCATCGAAAAATAGCCCGATTGTCGCGCCGGCTCGACAGAATGTCGCATCAACCCATGGGGTAATCCAAAGTAAGCCTCATCACTAATCTACCTTGCTTGCTGTCGCAAAGTATCATCTTAATGCTCTTGGGACAGTCGCACAATAAGTGCGCTTAAACGGAAAAGTCGGGGTTCCAGAAACTAGCCGTTTGGCTTCCGGGGTGCCGTATTTGGTCCCGAAATCCTCCATGGCTTTCTTGCTGTAATCCAGGGTGTCCAACCTTCCTCTGGCGCTTCGCAAATCAGCCACAACCCTACTGCGAACAGCAGCAACAATTACGACGCGAGGTCGCACCCGAAATCGCCCGAAATTCACGTTATCGAGCTCTGTTGAGCCCCGAGACAAGCCGAAGCATTCCAAATTTAATCCTAGCTTATTTGCTGTCCCGAAACACTCGTCTTTGGGCGTCGGAACAGCGGCACATCGTTTGGTGCGAGAGCGATTGATCCTATACGGTTTATGTCGCGACCGGGGTCCCGATCGTTGCCGTTTTGGCTCCGGAAACCCCCGAATCGCAAGGCATCGATTCGTGAGTCTCGAGGGCTCGTTAATGACAGCCCATGAAGTGTCACGCTTGCTGCGACCAGCAGCGACACGAGTCCTGCAACCGGAGCCAAAAACGAGGCTCCAACGGCACAAACGATGGCGATATAAGTGCCAATCGTCCCGTTAATCGAACCACGAGATTCACGGGCATCGGACAACAAACGAGGACACAAAAATTTTAGTATGCATGCTGCCCGCAGCAGCTACGATGCGAAAGCATCGCTGCGACGCAATCCGAACACAAAACGCGTGACTACATGCAATCTCAAACATGAGATAGTTTGCGACAACTACGAAGTTAGGGCCTTACCGCTGTTCCAGAGGCTTCGAAAATGCAGCGAAGATGAGATCCTTGCGATCTCGAGGTCCTGGACTCCTTCCTTGACAGCCCCAAACGAGGATCGCGCTCGCTGCGCGGCGAAACTGCAAACACTGCCTTACTGCAGCCTGCGCGCGATAGATCATCGCAATCTGCGAAGCAGCCAAGAAATGCTAAGAATGCCGGGAGTAATGGTGCTTACCTCAGTTATGCCCCACGCGGTTCAGATCTGCCAGGAACGCAGATCGACCCATTGCGCATAACTCCCCCCGGCCATAGGATTTCATAGCAAGTCCCTCACATGAGGTGTATTCTGCATAGAAGTCCCTCCACAATCAATCCCATTCAGATCCATACATAACATAATAGGTGTTTCCCTCCAAATTCCGAGGTTGCGTTTCGTCGATTTATCAAAATATGTCAATTTTTCCCACGCTCGGGTTGCCGAATCCAAAATCCGACTTCACCATTACTCCCGGCACTACCGGACCATCAAAAACGACCTATTGGATCGATCGAAACGGTGCCCGATTTGCATCCGAAGTCAACAATACGCATACGCTACCGAACGAAACGCAGGTTACTATCCACTCGTAGGTTACTATCCACTTAAGTTAAAATTGAAAATCTTCACTTAAGTTAAAATTGAAAATCGCGTAAATAGCTTCATTTTAATTCGTTTTTCACTAAAATTTGGCATGCGACTTTAGAATTAAAATACACACAATAATATTAAAAATGTATGCAATTTATACAGGAAAAAATCTCTGTCCTCACACCGTTAAAGTTGATCTAGAGTATTTATATTGTCTAGAAACTAAATTTCATAAATTTTAAAATTCGTTATCAAGTTCATTGAAGAGTCGAAAAATGAACGGTAAAAAACGAATAACCTTGTGAAAATAGATGTTAGACTTTTTCAATTCATGATCGGAGTTATCAAATATTATCTAAATAGTATAAAGAATTTTCTATAAAAAATTCGAGCTGTTTGGATCATTTTATACCGTTAAATAAGCAAACGGCTCATATAGGCCGTAAAAAACTGTCGATTTTGTGATCCGTTGATCACTACGTAAATAATTTTTAAAATTCATGAAATTTAGTTTCTAGATACTTTAAATACTCTAGATCAATTTTAACGGTTCTGCTCATCGATTCGAAATCCCTATTATCTAAAACGACATAGGAGGACGGAGGCATCCTCCGTAATCCTAAAATGATACACTACAGGAAATAGCGCATGTAGAAGCGGTTGTGTAGAGGCGGTTGTTGCAACCGCCTCTACGTTACACAGTAGAGACACTTTAGAGGCGGTTTAGCACAATCGCCTCTATATGTAAAAAAAAAAAAAAAAGTCTGGAATTTTTTCTTTCCCCCCAATCTTTTCCTTCTCAAAAAAAAAACCCTAAGTTTTCCCCCCAAAACAATCTCCTCCCACACCTACCCACCCACCACTCTCCCCACCGCTCGTCTGCTCCTCCTCCTCCCCGGCGGCCAGGAGTCCTCGCCGGCTGCCGCGCTCCCTCCGCTTTCCAGCTTAACTCAGGTTTGGTCCCCCTCCCCCCCTCTCCCCCCTCTCCCCGGCGCGGATCTGCGGCAGCAAGCAGCGGCGCGCGGATCTAATTATAGATTAAATTAAAGTAAATTATGTAGATATGATATATTACATATTATAATAAATTATTTTTATTAATTGTACTAAATTATTTTTATTAAATAATATAATAAATTATTTTTACAATAAATTATTTTTAAAATTATATTTTATATTAAATTCAGCCATCACCTTTTTCCACTGCCCTCTACTATTGCATAAAATTAACCAAACATAATTTTAATTATTTCTAAAAAAAAGCAGCATAATAAGCTAAACATATATTTACTTTTATTCCTGATTATTCTAAAATAATAAACTATTCCACGGATAAAAAAATTTGTCTTAATTTTTGTTATCCCCGAAAGAAACGGGGCCATAAGTTTGAGAATAATAAAACTTCTTATTAGTTGGGAAATCTTTGATATATGATTCTACAATTTCACCAACACTTATTGCAATTTTTCCAGTTGAGTTGGATGATACTCATAATCCGAATATTTTGAATAGAAAATATAGAAAAAGGCTAAATTAAAAAAAAAAAAACCCTTAAACTGTAAACCATGTCTCAATTATCTTATCCCTTTTGTGCGTGATAATTGTAATCTAAATATTTTGAACAAAATATATTAAAAAGGTTAAATTACCACCAAAAAAAATATCCTTGCACTTTAAACCCTGTCTTAATTACTCCCTCCATTAAAAATTGCGTCAATTATTTTCATGCACTTTACCATTATTTCAAATAGGTCTAAACATTTAGAATAACTATTGAATTCAAGCGTAAAAATAGAAACAAATTGGTAGATGGATTTAGTTATAATTAATGCAGTAGAATTATATAAATTGAATAAAATATTCTGTAAACTATTATTTCTAATAGTATTAGTAAAATATGATATCTCATATATCTAATTTTTTATCTAGCTACTTTATAAAGTTGCAACTTAGATAGATGTTGAGATATGATATATTTTGATATAGCAGCTTCTTTTAGTAAAATTTTACAACTTAATTCACCAATTATTTCAAAATTTTCTACCTATTAAAAACAATTAAAAAAAATGCAAGAGGCTAACTTGCCTAATATTTAATGTACAAGTACATAAAACATGGCCTAAATTGAAAGGGAGACTTTTGTAACAAATCTATAAAAATTATGACAATATTATATAAATTGGTGAGATGAATACTAGAAAAGTTAATCTACACTGGAAACGAAAGTTCCTACTTCCTAGCAAGTAGCATATGATGAATTTAGTTATAATTAATGCAGTAGAATCATATAAATGAAATATGATATCTCATATTCAATTTATAAGATATAAATTGAAACCGATCGTTCCTAGCACTGTAGAATCATATAAATTGAATAAAATTATTCTGTAAACTATTATTTCTAATAGTATTAGTAAACTATGATATTTCATATATCTAATTTTTTATCTAGCTACTTTATAAAGTTGCAAATTAGATAGATGTTGAGATAAGAAATATTTTGATATATCAGCCAGTTTTAGTAAAATTTTACAACTTAATTCACCGATTATTTCAAAAAATTTCACCTCTTAAAAACAATGAAAAAATGCAAAAGACTAACTTACCTAATTTTTAATGTACTTAAGTAAATAAAACGTGGCCTAAATTGAAAGGGTGACTTTGATAACAAACCTATAAAAATTAGGGATAATATCTAATATACTCTTCAAAACTTCAAAAATATCTAATATATCTGGTTGACCAAACTGCCCTTATTAATTTTCAAAAGTTTCTTCAAATATTTCCAAATCCCTAAGGTTTACTAATGGAATTTGGGATTTATAAGAGTATTTTGACAATTTCAGAATAAATTTAAAATTTTTGAACAGTAGTAAGGAATAAATAAGCAAAAGCTCTAAAAATTATGACAACATTATATATATATATATATATATATATATATATATATATATATGTGTGTGTGTGTAGAGCTACTATGCTATGGAAAGCATAAGGGAGTTGGTGCTTCCAATTTTTTAGCCCTTGGATCAAGAATTATACGGTTAGGATGATAGCGGTCCCCTTTAGGGTTAAATGGTCCCCCTAGGGTTGAGTGGTCCCCACTGGTTAATAGTATTAATCCAATGGTTATAAATGATCAAGGACCTTCATCCAATGGCAAAAAAATCGGAAGCACTAAACCCTTCGGAAGCACTAAACCCTTCGTGCTTCCGATAGTATAGTAGCTCTACTCATATATATATATATATATATATATATATATATATATATATATATATATATATATATATATATATATATATATATATATATATATATATATATATATATATATATATATAATCCAGCTACTATCCTTTTAGGAGGATGGGAGCCTTCGTCCTCCTAAATTTTCTACCGTTCGGATGAAAAGATGTGCGGCTAGGATGAGAGTGGTTACGGTTAGGTTGATAGTGGGCCCCCTAGGGTTGAGTGGGTGGTTTGTTGAATAGTATAATCTAATGGTTGAAAATGACTAAAAATTAAATCTAACGGCAAAAAATTTGATAGGACAAAGGCTTCTATCCTCTTAAGATATATATATATATATATATATATGAGTTAGGCTAGAATACTTGTGGAAGTACCGGGGCTCCGGTACTTCCACGTCGTTTTCGATGTTGGGACTTCCGAATCGACGATCGGCTCCGTTAAACTTGATCTAGAGTATTTGAAGTATCTAGAAAATAAATTTCGCGATTTTTCGATATCATTTACCTAGTGATTGAAAGGGCTCAAAATCAATGGCTGAAAATAAAAATCTCACAAAATGTGATAATATGACTAAAATTTTAGATCAAAGATATTGATCTTGTTTTATATAGTATAAAAAATTTTCTATCAAAATTTTACGTGATTTGGATATTTCTACACCGTTAAACTTGCAAACGGCTCACCACGACCATTGAAATTGCTGATTTTGAGCCCTTTCGATCACCAGGCAAATGATATCGAAAAATCGCGAAATTTATTTTCTAGATACTTCAAATACTCTAGATCAAGTTTAACGGAGCCGATCGTCGATTCGGAAGTCCCAACATCGAAAACGACGTGGAAGTACCGGAGCCCCGGTACTTCCACAAGTATTCTAGCCTAACTCTATATATATATATATAATCGTGAAATAAATGTCAGAAACGTTATTCTAAACTAAAACCGATCGTTCTTAACGTAAGCGGCATAGAATTTGATGGCTGGTGCCGAAGTCCCGAGTTGGAAGTAAACCTCTTCTTAACAATATTGTCTGGAAGGAAATTTGACAACATTATATATCTAAAATTATTTCTAAAATAAATAAACAAAGTGGGTAGCATATTATCTTTCTCTTAAAAAAATATTATATATCTAAAATCGTTAAATGAATAGTAGAAAAGTTATTCTAAACTGAAACCGACCGTATGCGAAATGAATGTCAAAAAAGTTATTCTAAACTGAAACGAACCGTATATGAAATGAATGCAAAAAATGTTTATTCTAAACTGAAACCGACCTTTCCTAATGCAAACGGCATAGAATTTGATGGCTCATACCTGATGTCCCAAATTGAAAGTAAACCTCTTCTTAACAATAGTGTTGTCTGGAAGGAAATTTGACTGGCAGACAGTACTACCTGCAAATCTTCTCGCGGATGGGTTGACTGCCGGAGTCAAAGAAAGGCGTCGCCTTCCGAAGTTCTGACTGTCGACTGTCCAACTCCGCGACGCTTAATTTCCAATTGCAATCGCTTACGTGTTCTTCTTGTTCCGTCCCGTAGAACATACCAACATCAATTTTGTATTCTTGCTATTAATAAAGAAGTTCCGTTACGCTAAGCAATATATAATTCGAATATTCTCAATTTGTCTTTTAACTAGAGGAGTACCTCGCCGTTCGTCTCCAATATTGATTGGTACGTATATTTGATTATGTTGTAAGTTGTAATGTCATTTACCGAAATACCATTGGGATAAAATTGTAAGAGAAACACTATATATTAAGGCTAAATTACAAAAAAAAATTCTGTAAATATCCATTTTCTTATTTTTCTTTCTTAACTTTCAATAACCTATATTTTGCCCTTTAAAATTTTAAAAATATTTTCAGAAGGTACGACGTTAATAGAGAGAAAAAAAATAACCAAATTGCTCTTACTTTTTCTATAAGAAAAAATTTTAAAAGACATTTTTGATATAAATTATAACAAATAAACGAAATAATGATGGAACCCTGACGGAGGGAGGCTAAATGTAATAACCTGAAATTTTGAAAGGGTAGCATGTAGGTTTTTGAAAGTTAGGAAGAGAAAGTAAAAAAACGGATATTTATAAAAAAAAAATTTATGCAATTTAGCCATATAAATAGAGAGAGAGAGAGTACTATGTCTCTTGTGCTTTCGAAAGCACGGAGGCTTTCGTACTTGTAATTTATATTCGATGATAGGACATATGATTTAACGATCGGCTCCGTTAAATATGATCCACACTATTAGAACTATTTAGAAATCTAATTTCATAATTTTCGACATCATTTATCAAGTAATCAAAGGGTCTAAAAAATGACGACTTTAATGGCCGATGTGGTTATGTGAAATTTTAATTAAAAAATTCTATTTACCATCAAGAGTAAGATCAATAATTCGAATATTATCAATTTGTTTTTTAACTGGAGGAGTCGCGCGTTCATCTCCGATATTGATACGTATATTTGATTATATATGTTGTAAGGTGTAATGTCATTTAGCCAAGCACCATTAGATATATATATATATATACACACACACATATATTAATAAAAACTTAGGCAAAACATCGTTACAGACAAGGACATGAAACACGATATGATTCGAACATGACGACTTGACAGCTTCAAAATAATTAAAAAGCATGGCTGGACACTGCTATTTAAATATATAAATATCATTGAAATAATGATATATTTATTATATGGTGATGCTAGAATACTATTAATAGTGTGAAAATACTGTTTACTATCAACTTTTTGATTATTGATATTTATTAGGGTTTAGCGGGGGTTAGTGGAATAGTAATAATCCAAGGATGAAAAAGTTTACAGTAAACATTAATTATTCATATACTATTGATAGTATACTAGTGCATGACTAATTCATTATATATATAAAATTAATTTGTTAAAATATTATTATATTTTTTATACAAATAAAATCTAATAAAATTTTCATTGATAGTTTATTTAAAGGAAAAAAAATTCTCTACCATATATAATATATTTATATTGGTCAAAAAGAATTTGTTTGCATTGAACAAAAAAACCAAAATATTTAATCTCTTATATAATATATGCATGAAAAGAAGTAAAATAATTTTTTTTGATGAAATGCGCCATAGACGCGCATGATGCGCCCGTGTCGAACACGAGTTCGATACGGACATGCATATGTCTAATACAGACACGTGAGACTTATATATAATCGCGTCCATGATGTAGATATAAACTTAAAAAATTCAAAGAAAATTCTCTTGTAGGACAGCAGCGTCTTTACGCATGCCAGAACAAGACCTAACAATAACTTGTTTGCTAGGAAGATTTTTTTTTCATTTTTTTTTCTTAATGATCATGAGCTGTGAGATTAATTATAATAATCATAACTTTTTATGATAATATATTTTACCTATAAAATAAATTTTTATTCTGAAAAAATGGCTTGACGGTCGAACGTAGTACATATTTTTGGACATTAGTTTGAACTATACTGCTCATCTAACAAAAACTTTTTGAATAAATAAAGGAAAATGCAATATTCATATTTTCAAACAAGTCCTCTATGCAATTTACTTTTAAATAATTGCGAAGAGCTACACTATACATAATATGGGATTTAACCATTATGGTCCAGCTTTATACTATTAAATAATACAAAATAATCGTTATTCTTCAAAAACTTAAGCCGGTAGAAAACGGTGTGTTTAAATATTTTAATATTAACAATTCCATTCACGTCTGGGCTCGAGACTTTTCGCCATTCACGTCTGGACTCGAGACTTTTCGCTAGGTTCTCCTGCTCTGATAACATATTAAATAATACGAAACAACCGTTATTCTTCAAAAACTTAAGCTGGTAAGGAACGATGTTGAAATATTTTTATATTAACATTATCACATTATAGTTTGTAAACTGCAATATTTTGTTACGGCATTTTCTAAAGGGTACAAGCTAGCAATGCAAATTGTTACGCATGAAACACAAGATAATTACTTGCAAATGTGCCATATCAAAATAAAGGTTTTTGTTATAATATCTTATATGTAAAAAAAAAACCTTCTCTCTCTCTCCTCTTTTCCACGTCTCTTTTTCTCTCTCTAACCTCCTCAGGTCATCGTTCTCTTTCTCACTAGCCAACAGGTTCGGATTTTTTCTTTTTTCCGTTACTTTAGTTTGATTTTATTGTGTAGAAAGTAAATTCCCAACTTCTTTTCCACAATCAAATCTATCAAACACCTCCTTTGGAGTTTCCCGAATCTATTATTATGTGGAATTAATAATTATACTCTATATTTTCTTTTTATAACGGTTCAGTCTTGTAATTAGGAATGCAAACGGGACAGATCTGGGGGCGGGAGTCCCGCCCCGCCTCCCGCATCGACTACCAAAATCCCTCCCCGCCTCCCGCCCCGAATCCATAACGGGTTAAAAAATATATCTCATAATCCGTCCCGCCTCATAACCCACATCCCGCCGACGCCCCGAATCCGCCCCGCCATTTAATATTTTTTTTTAAAAATTATAATATTATTAATATTTTATAAAATATAAAATAATAATTTTTTAATAATAATGAATAATATTACTAAGTTATATACATAATTAACAACATCAAAATTTACTCCGTTTTCTGCTCTGAATCCGCCCCGAATTCATCTCGGGTCATAAAAATTACTCTGTTTTCTGTCTCGAATCCGTTTATTTCTTTTCGTTTACTGCCCCATTTGGGACGGGAGCTCCACCAACTCGGATCGTAATCTAGTTTTACTTTATTAATGAATTATTGACGAGCTTTACGTACCCTAAAAAAAAAGTTTATCTTATTATATAATATTATTTCTACGTTCTGGTGCAATGGAAGTTTCACATTAGCTTTTCTAGTTTCTAAATGCTCTTTAGAAATTGCTCCGGCTAAAAGCAGAAGCGGAGGAACTCAAGGTCAAATTGGCCCAAAGAATTATGTGTGTTAGCAAGATTTTCCAACCAAACTTAGACGTTCAGTTTGACAATACAAAGCCGCAAAGTAATTCTATGCTAATTTGCTACCCAATTTTCCAAGTGTATTAAGTCCCAAAACTTGGGAACTTTAGTATCCTAATCCTAACGGAGAAATAATGAAGAAATAGTTGCATTGGGACATGTGTTGTAACGACCTGACCTACTAGAAATAACTCCCCGTTTAGGCCCGATCACACGCACAGCCCAATATCGTCAGGCGATGTGAGGTCTGCATCATACTTCCGGCTATCTGATACCAAGGGCATGTTTGGATGGCCGAAATTAAGTGAAGCATCGAAAGTAATACTTTCAGAAAGTGGTATTTTATTGGTTGTTTGGTTTACAAAAGTGAATATAAAAGTCACTTTACAAAAGTGGGTTAAGAAAGTATGTTATAACTAAATCTTACTTTTTTGACTTCGGCCCAAAAAATTCTGAAGTCGCTAGAAGTGGAGAGCTCATCTAAAAGGCTATTTTTGCTTTTAACTTTAATATTTATATTTATTTTTAGAGTTGAATTTCAACTTAAATTTTTATTGAAATTATGAATTTATTTTCACATTTTAAATGTTATTAATAATTTCAAATCTGACACAAAATTTTTAATTCAAAACTGCAAATTTATATCTAAATTTAAGACTTAAATTTAAATTTAAATTCTAGTTTTAAGATTTAAATTTAATTTAAATTTAAATTTAGTCAAATTATTTTTACCTACGAACTTTAATTTGAAATTTGAATTCAAATTGTCCCTCTACTTTAGCAACAATGCCAATATTTTGCTATAAATTCAAATTCTATTAAAACTTCAATTCCAAATTTAAAATTTTAAGTTAAAATTTAATTTCAGTTACGAATTATAGTTTAAACTTAAAATTCATATTACAAATTTAATTGTTTATCTTAAATTTTAATTATAAATTTAATTTAAATTTAAAATTTTAAATATAAATTTAAATTACAAGCATAAGTTGTTGTTTGTATTTTCACTTTTTTATTTATAATCAAATAATTAAACAATCAAAGCTCTAAAACTATATTTTTTTTATTTTTCACTTTCTGGCCAACCAAACAATTGAATTCTAAAGTCACTTTTGTAAAAGTCGCTTTAATAAAAATAACTTTTTTCACTTCAATCACTCTCGGGCGACCAAATATGCCTCAAATGTAACTACCTGACTCACAAGTAATAATAACTCGTCGGATCCAAACCAACGACACAAAATGCTTAAGCCCAATTATTATTACTAGAATTAATCAATGGTCGCTTATACATCCAGTCACAACTCCGTTTTTATCGGATATGGGACTATCCGGGTACTCACACGTGTGAGCCCACAATTTGAGTTTAAGGGAGTGGGATGTAACGTATTTCTAATTGGTTTCGGCTTCATTTGAATTATATTTACACTCCAATCAATGAACTACAAAAGGATAAAGTAGAGATAACAACTTTGTGGACTAAATAAATATAGTTTGCTGTATAGGTGCTCTGCTTCTACACTGTGCTTAGATTTTGTTGCCCCAAAGGACATTGAATTTGACTTTTAAAGCATACTCGGACAAAGTGTTTAAGGTACTTCTATGATGTAACAGCTTAGTTTTAGTAATTAATTAATTAAAAGCATAGATAACTAATCTCAACTTTGTTTAATTCCTTTGGAAAAATAAGTATTTACTTTCTAAAAACTTTGATTTTTTTTTTTTTTTTTGTCTAATATTGTAAATTCATTTGATTTCAGTTATTTGATAATTAAATGGTTTGAAAATCGGGTCGAACAGCAATCCGAAAATATTACTGATGATGAGTTGGCGGTGACGTTAGCATAACGTCATAAATATTTAATTTTATTTGTAATTTATTATAAGAAAAATATACATATACTAGTATTTAATTATAAAATATCGATTTCTAGACTAAATTAAGTAAATATAAATTTTTAAGTTTTATTTTTTTTATAAGACTAATCTGTGCTAATAGAAAATAGAATCAGCTGAGTTGATTTTAAGCCGTTGGATTTTAAAATAACTTTGATCAAAAAAGTTTGGTCGGTTTGATTAAAATCGGACTGGCTTACCGATTCGATGGTAGAATTGTCGGTGCGAATAGTTCAAAGTGATTTTTTTGACTTATTTGGTTCAAATGGTTAAACCAAACTGTTTTATAAACTGGATCACGGTCGAACTGATCAAACCGACTTGTTCGACTTGATTTTTAAGTCATTGAAAATTACATGTATTTGGTCCATGCAATACGCCATAATCTACCCTCTTTTATATTTGACAGTTCAAGAATGGTTTTTTTTTTCTTTTTTCCTTTGAGTATGAGATATATTAAGGGTGGAAGGATGCAATATATTATTAGGAGGTATTAAACTAAATCTTACTATTCATTGATTTGTTGTGCACAGATATATACATTTATCAGTGTGCTGAATAATCTGTACTTAAAGTACGATTTAAAGAGACAGACTCCGAAAATTTGAAAATGTCGAATATCCAACTGACAAATTCGGCCGCTAAAATAAAACAAGGCTAAAAGTTTACGGATTATTCAAGAAACTTAGCCAAACTTACCTAAATTTTCTCTACTCATAATGTCCAAATTGATGTTCTTCACTTGATCACAGAGACTTGTTTTCCATGTTGAATGGCCCAAAAAAAATCAAGCATGTGGAAAATGTGGCCTAATTTAAGGGGAACTTCTTAATAAATCATCATTTTCTCATAATGTCAATATGAAATATGAAATAAATGGGAGATGGAGACATTTGCAGCCCCAAAAGTCTCAGCTTACATTGCAAGTCTACATGATAACTAACCTGCCTGAATATGTGACAACAAAAAAGTATATATTACTATCTGAGATTTGACCACTGTGCATCAGGAATTCCTCTGTGACATTTCACCAAACCATTGAGTCTTCTTTGCACCTTCCCTTCCAAGAAAATCATCCAATAAAATATGTATGTATACATAAAAAAGTTGTTGAAATGTTCTTATTGCATACAGGTCCCCGCAAACATGATGAATTATAGAGATATCCCTGCAAAGCTCAACTTTCATAAGTTATTCCTGTAAAAATCCTAATGTTTGCAGATATGTCCCTCTGGTTAAGATCCGTTAGAGAACCGTTTATTTTTTAACAGTAAGCTCGTGAAATGATATTTTTGTCTTTACAAATATGTCCCTTCAAAAGCTGGATACGAAGAAGAAGAAGAAGGAGGCGGCGAAGGCGATCACCCATCGAGGACGCCGTCGACGCCGCCGACGATGCCGCCCGTGTGGCCGATGCTGTCGGAGGCGCCCATGACGATGGCCCACGCGGGCACGACGATGAGGAAGAGGAAGGGAAAGAAGAAGAGGAAGAGGAAGAGGAAGAATGGTAAAATTGTCAATTCTGATCATGGTTAAGTGTTTTAACTGTGGTTAACCAAATTTCTCTAACGGATACTAACGGCAGAGACATATCTGATAACATTAGAACTTTTGTAGGAGTAACTTATGAAAATTGAACTTTGCAGGAATATATCTGTAATTTATCATGTTTGTTGGGACCTGTATGCAATTAACCCTATTATATATGTATATAAAAACTCAAACTATTGTTGAATGATCTAATCATCTATCTATCTAATTTACAAATTACAATCATTTGAATGACATCATGAGTCAGAAGTATATACAGAGCAAATAATTAAATATGCAGGTTTTGTTGGAGCTGTGACTTTGATGCACTTATTGCTTGGTGTGTAAGGTAGAAGAGGATTGGTATGGAGAAGAGTAGGTCAAAATGTATGGGGACCCCCTTAACACATCATGTCATTTGAAATAGAGCCCTGAACATTTCTTTTGTTTTCTTTTCTTTTTTTTTCTTTTTTTTAAAATGTTTTAGTTCATTAAATTGAGGATTTTATTGTCTGAACCTAATCCACCTTGTAAGCCACGGAGTGCCTAGACTACTCTAGCTCTAGCACGTTTAATGCTCTTTACCATTTTTGCCTAACCACCGTCCAAAATATTATAGTCTGGTTAAGAAGTTTAGTCATATTATATCTTATATATAGAACTATTTCAAATTCTAAAAATGTTACATTCCCCCTTCCTTTTAAATTATGACGTTTTCGTCTAGTTCTGTTTAATAAAAAAATATTCAAAATAGCCATTTTTTTTAAAAGTAACAATTTGATTCAACAAATGGTTAAGGGAGCATCTTGCTTCACTGTTTTATATTGGAAATAAGAGAGGAAAAGAAAGATTACATCTGTTGGTTTGTATATTTCAGCAATCTGTAAATTTAATTCAAAATTTTGAAATTGAACTAAAAATTAAAATTTAATTTAAAGTGAATTCATAAATTAATTTAATATTTTTTTGTTTAAATTTAAATTTAAATTTAAATTAATTTAAAATTGTGTATATTATTTTGTTTGTTAGAGATATAGTTTTTGAATTAAATGCATTACTACAAAGATTTCTGGGGATATTCTGTGTATTATTTTGTTTTATGTATAATGCGAACCTTGTTTCACATTATTTGTTAATATTGTATAAGGTGAACCATAATCTCAATGTTATATAACTCGGACCAAATGTTTCCTTTTTTTTTTAAACCATTTCAACTTTTAACTATTTTGTTGAACTATTTTTCTAAGTTGAATTTTAGAGTATTTTTCAGAAAATAAAAAGACAGAAGATTA
Source organism: Puya raimondii (assembly GCA_016920855.1). Taxonomy (NCBI): domain Eukaryota; kingdom Viridiplantae; phylum Streptophyta; class Magnoliopsida; order Poales; family Bromeliaceae; genus Puya; species Puya raimondii. Next base: position 128,916,702 of record JABWPP010000050.1, read on the forward strand.
AATTGTTGGTTTAATGATTATTACCTAGCATTAATTTATTTAGCAATGAAATATATAATTAGATTAAAAATATATTTCAAAATAATTTAAATAAAATCAAATGATATTCAAATATACCCTATGGTTAGCAGGTCATTATGCTTTTTTACCTACCTTTGATTTAAGTCTCTTATCAACATGATTAGATGTGAGAACGAAAGAGAGTTACATCATTTTATTTTTATACATTAGTATATATCAACATGATATGATTTCATACCAGTTGCTATGCTTAGCAAAGAAATATTTATATATGAGCTGTAACACAATATAAGTTTTTATAATATAATTAGTATTATTAAAAAAGATTATTAAGAAAAATTAAACCCAATTTAGAATCTTCCTAAGATGTTTCTAAAAAATTTATAAACCTCATTTATTGGTCTCAGTTAGGGGTGGCATTCCAGCTCGCTGTTCGCGAGCCAGCTCGTGTTCGGCTCGAAATGAGCTCGAGATCGAATCGCTCGTTTAGTAAACGAGCCGAACACGAGCTGAAATTTTCAGCTCGTTTAATAAATGAGCCGAACACGAGCTGGGGTCAGCTCGCTCGTGTTCGGCTCGATAACAGCTAGAATATATATATTTTATATTTATATATATAAATAAATAATTACATATTATATAATATATATTTTTATTATTTGATTTTTCGTCCAACCTAAATATAAAGCCCAACTCAATTATAAAATGGTTCATTTATATGTAAAATTTTAACCATTGGATCAAAGTGTAATAGGTAAGATCTTATAAATATATTTTCTATATATATATTTTTTAATTTTTTTAATTTTTTATTAATGAGCTAGCTCGTATTCGGCTCGTTAATAAACAAGCCGAACACGAGCCGAATTTTTTGGCTCGATACTTAAACGAGCCAGCTCGTGTTCGTTTATGTAACGAGCCGAACACGAGCCAACTCCAGCTTGCTTGTGTTCGGCTCGTTGACACCCCTAGTCTCAGTAACCAAATCCCAAGCCCCAACCTTGTTGGATTTGGTCATACAAATATATATATTCAATAGTAACATTACAATATAAGTATAAGTATGAGCTGTAATACAATACAACAATTATTTCTATATAATATTTGTTTTTTTACTAAAATTTTTTTTAGAACAAGCCTAGATTTTTTTGTTTTCGGGACTTAAAATCTCATTTTTATTTCACGCAGCGCAACAAAAATTGTAAATTATTTTTATTTGTCGAGTGCTCGGTTAAGATTATTGCTGCTGAAAGCATAAAAGGAGTTAGAGCAAAATATAAAGTTATTAATACTCTTCTTAATTAGGGAGTCTGTTTATGATGCTTTTAAAAAGCACCAAGCACTTGATGTTTATAAGTTTTTCGCCGTTAGATTTATTTTTTTAATCATTTTTATCCGCTAGATTATATTATTTAACCAACCACTCACTCAATCCTAGAGGATCACTATCATTCTAGCTGCACATCTCTTAATCTAAGAATCGAAAATCTATATGATTTGTTACTTTTAAAAGTATAGAAGCTCAATTCTTAATTAGGTGTTACTAGTCAGAGTGAGCAGATCCCAATTCCCAATAAAACACAACATTACAACAACAACAAGAAGAGGTTAATTAGGAAAGGAGTAAGTTGGGGAGTCTCCATAATAGAAATATTTAATTTTTCTAAGCATGCAATGCACACCTATTATGCACCCAACCTTTTCTTTATTTAACTTTTAATTAAAGATTCTTTCCTTAATTTTCTCTCCAATTTCCTCTCTAACCAACAAAGATATATATCAGCAAATCTCCATCAATTTAGTCTCTTATTGTTAGAGGGTCTCTTTTAGGAAACACAGAGAGTGGGTAGATCCCCTCCCCTTTGCCTCTCTCCCTTTATATCATTTCCCCACAATTCAAAGCCACTCACAGCCTCTTTCCATGATAGGCCACATGCATTTTCCATTAGTTTAATCATCACCACAGAAACCATAATCATAATCATAATCATAATAATCAATTGGAGTTTTTTGTGATTCTCTTCAAATTTGTGGGAATGGAAGGGGATGAGGAAACCACAAGTAGATGCCCCTCCCCCAGTTTTGCTGCTCTCCTTTTCTTCTTCTTCTTCTTCTTCTTCTTCTTCTTAGTTTCGGCGGCGGAACCCGCGGCGGACTACGGCGACGCCCTGTCGAAGAGCCTGCTGTTCTTCGAGGCGCAGCGGTCGGGCCACCTCCCGTACAATCAGCGCGTCGCCTGGCGCGGCCACTCCGGCCTCACCGACGGCCTCGAGCAAGGAGTCGGTTTCTCACCCATTCATTTTTTTTCTTTTTTTTTTTCATACTATTTCGATCATTTTTGGAAAAAAAAAAAAAACACATCGAATTTTCACACGCAAGGCGAATGTGTGTATATATGATGCACAGGTGGACTTGGTCGGCGGGTACTACGACGCCGGAGACCACGTCAAGTTCGGCCTGCCGATGGCCTTCACCGTGACGATGCTGTCGTGGAGCGTCTTGGAGTACCAGGAGCAGGTCGCGGCCGCCGGCGAGTTCGGCCACGCGCTCGAGGCCATCAAGTGGGGCACCGACTACTTCGTCAAGTCCCACACGGCGCCGAACGTTTTCTGGGCCCAGGTGGGTACCCCCGTTCTCTCTATTCAATTATATTTTTTTCGGTCTCTATTTGTTAATGTAAGTAGTGAAATGTTTAATGTGTTTAGGTAGGGGACGGCGGGACGGACCACTACTGCTGGCAGAGGCCGGAGGACATGACGACGTCGCGGCAGGCGTACAAGATCGACGCGGAGCACCCCGGGTCGGAGGTCGCGGCCGAGACCGCGGCCGCGATGGCGGCCGCGTCCCTCGTGTTCAGATCCTCCGACCCTCATTACTCTCTCCTGCTGCTGCAGCACGCCGAACAGGTTAGTTAGTTATTATTCATTCGTCTTCGGGTCCAGTTCTACGTACATGCAGACTGAAGTGATTTTCGACCGTAAATGCGCGTCTGCAGCTGTTCGAGTTCGGGGACAAGTACAGAGGGAAGTACGACGGCAGCGTGCGCGTGGTGAAGAGCTACTACCCGTCGGTGAGCGGGTACTACGACGAGCTGCTGTGGGCGGCGCTGTGGCTGCACCGGGCGACGGGGGACGACAAGTACTTGGACTACGCCGTCGACAATGCCGAGGCGTTCGGCGGCACCACCTGGGCCGTGTCGGAATTCAGTTGGGACATCAAGTATGCCGGCGTTCAGGTCTTGGCTTCCAAGGTACTACCGCAATCTCTCCTCCCTCGTCACCACCACCAAACCAAACCAAACCAAACCAAACCAAAAAATATTTTAATTAAAAAAATAAAAATAAAAAATAAAAAATAAAAATGCGAAAAAACCCTCAAATTATAGTTCGTGTTGAAATATACTTTTTTAATCAATAATTCTGTCAAATTTAATAACTTTAATTATTTTATTGCAAATAAAACTGAAACATAGTAAAGTACAGACCATAGGTGATAATAAAGTGTCAAAAATTAAAATTGTCCCACATAATTGTACTACTTTTCAAAATATTTTATTATATGATTACGATGCCGGCTAGTGATCCGAGGAAAGTGTCTTCTTTTCGATATTAATTACGTAGACGTAGTCCACAATTTCAAATTCTAAATGGTCTTTTAATCTTTTAAATATAAGTAAAATATTAAAATTATTATTTTTTAATATCATAAGTGTTTAAATACAATAAGGTCACCGTCTAACAGCTTAAATTTTTAGAAACAAATGACTGTTTCACATAAAAATTTGAATATCTTTGATAAAAAATAGAGATGAAATAAATAAATTAAGTGGTTTAATTACATGTTGAATGTGTCTATAAAATTATTGTTGGTTTTTGTAATTTATGGGGCTCTACATTGAATATATTCTCATCGATCTTATTCCTATTATCATAAGAATAAGAATAGGAATTAGGTACTATTATTCTTTGGGACAGAGTGTTTCCATGCCTTTGAATTTTGCAAGAATAAAAATTATTATTATGTGAATAAAAATGCATGAAGATCCCTCCATTATAAGCCATTCTAAAAGTGCCCCCCAACTATATATTTTTTAATCAATATCATCTCTTTAAATCATTAATAATTTCTCCAATTTGCTACTTTTTAATTTGTTTGGTAAATAATATTAAAATAGTCAACTGCTAAAAAGCTATTTAAACCATTAAATTTAACAAATTTTTTTATTATAATTAGGTAAAATTGTACAGAGAACTCTCAATTAATTATAAGCCATTTTCAAATAATCACCTTCATTATATATATATATTTTTTATTAATGTATTCTTTATTTTTGATTCTTTTGTATTGATATTATTTAATATTAAGGAAGTTGTTAAATTCATCAATAATTCCATCAAATTGAATAGTTATAGTCATATTGTTATAACAAATAAAACTAAAATAATCAACTTTCAATAGCTAATACATTTATTAAATTATCAAATCAGAAAAATTAAAAACTAAAGCAAAATATCATTTTTTTAAAAAAAAATAATAGTTGAGGCCCATTTTAAAAGGCCCTGTAGCTGAAGGGTCTCCGTACAATTTACCAAATTATTATATTATTTTTTTAATTATTGTGAACGCGTAGAAAATAGACTCTTTTCCTACTCTTTTGACTAGTAGTTTTCACTATGCACTATGCACAAAATTTTTTTATTTTTTTATTCACAATGCATGCATGATTTATTATTATTATTATTATTATTATTATTATTATTGTCCATGCACGAGGACCCTTTGTTACGCGGAGACTTATAAAATATTATTATTATCATTATTTAATATTTTAAGCTAAAATAATCAAAATCTTATGAATCCAATTATTTTAAATTGTGGTTGCAATTTGAGTTTTAATTTGACTGTGACATGGGGGTCAATTGGGTCAGATTGGGTTAGGTGCATAGATCACATAATTTAACAACAAAAATAACAATAATAATATTAATATTTCAAAATTTAACCCTAATAATAATAGTACTAATAATTATATAATTAGCTAAATTAATTTGTAAGGGATCAGGTTAGGAGTCACAACATAGGGGAAAATGAAATGTGAACAACTCAAACAAAGTTTATAACTTTATTCTTTTTTTGACTTATACATACTTTTGAGCCAAACTTACCCAGAATATATGCTTGTAAACCTACTTTAGAAATAAATAAATAAATTGAAAGTGTATTCATAATAACTTGAAGGGCATGTGTTAGTTGAAAAGTCGAAAGCCATGATTTATATCTTAGAAATTAAGTACGTGTTCGAGAGCAAGTCGAAATATATCTCTAGGATTTAGAACAGTTCTATATATGAAATATAATAAGACTAAATCTCTTAATCCGATTATACCATTTTGGGTGGTGATTAGACCCTATAGATTAAGAGAGATAAGCGTGCTAGAGCTAGAATAGTTTTAGAACGAGTGGCGCCCCTGAAAAGCTAGCGGGACGTCACATAATCAATCTGACCAGAAATAATCTAATGATATAACTAAAACTCCTGCTCATATACATGATAGATACAGAGTCATAGCTAGGTAGGGTTTTTGGTTTGACGAGTTCTGATAAATTTATCTCTATTTTCGCTCAGTCCGTTTCCATGCCTCACCAACAAAATTTCTAGCCAATCTTACTTTTTTTTCACCTTTTTTTTATTTTATCTTCATACGATCCGTGTGAACTAACCAGAACGCAAGTTTTCAATCATACTAGCAATATGTTTATGGGGGATGGAGGAGATTGTTTTGAAGGTTATGAAAAATCCAAAAGAGGTGACACAAACCTGCTTTGAGACAGTTCAAAATGGGGACCATAAATGCACCACCACAGTCAACTCAATTGCATGAATCAACTAATCAACTAAATTTTATACATATATTTATATATTTTTTAATTAATCTGAAAACAACTAATTAATGTACTATATATTTTGTTTTTTTCTGTTTTTTCAAAGCTGAACCATACTGACATAGAAAGAAAAACCGAATTTGGTTTATTCGATTTGAATATAATTATTAAAAAAAATAAAAATAAAGCATGTTAAAATGCTCAAAAAGTATTTAAATATGATTAAGCTTATCTAAAAATCTTTAATCCAAAGATCAAAATGGTTAAGCTATCTAATTATTAAATTAAATTTTAAACATTAATATATATTAAATTATTAAAAGTTTGCTTTTTAGGAATGTTGAGGTATGGATATTTTTTTCAGAGCTGAGTAAGAATGAGAGCAGGTTTTAATTGAATACAAGCTAAGATGATTTTGATAATAGGGGGAAAAAAAATTAAACATAAATGCTTCGGATTTGGTTATGATTTTTTTTGTAATATCTCGACCAGAATATGAATCTTAAATCGAATTTAATCTAATATTTCAAAATTTTGAATTTTATTTAATGCAATTTTGATTACTGACAGAGTAGCAATTTTTAGTTCCCAGTTTCAATTTCGGGTATCGTTTTATTATTTTCATTGGCGGGTTTACTATTTTGATTTTTCTAAAATCCGAACCGAACCGAACCCACCGCGTTGCGATTTTCGTAGGATTAGTTAGGATTGGATGCATGCTAACAAATTTAATTAATTTTAATTTAAAATCATGCACATAAATTACAAGTTGACTTCAAATTAAACTGTGAAACACACCAAACGTCAATTATTATTATTATTATTATTATTATTATTATTATTATTATTACTACTACTATTTTAGTGTTCTTGGAGAGAGGTTGAAGTAGGTAATAAATTAATTTAATTTAAGCACTTCTAAGTTCTAACCCACCACACTTCTTAGAAAAGAAATTTAGATCCTCAAAGTTGATCACAGCTTTTTTTGAAAACTTTTTTCACATAATAATAATTAATTTAATTAGGTTGGAATTCCCCTTAAATTAATTATATAATCCATGTGTTTTGCAAACTCATGAATTGTTCTATAGTATAACAATTGCCTTATTATTAAAGAAAACACACCCACAAAGAAGGAGAGAGAAATTAAATTATCATATTAAATAGGCTCCATATATACATATATATAACTCTAATTGCATTCATAGCCACAAGAGAGATATGGTTTAATTCATCAAAAATAAAATATATTTTTGTACGTTCTAAAACGGTAACTTAATACGAAACATATCTAAACTATGGCCCAATTTGATCTTACTATCTTAGCTAAACTAATTCATGTGATCATGTTTCAAAAGAATTAAAAGATAAGGAAGCGAAATTAAAATCATAAAAATTGGATGGTCGATTCAAAATGGTCTGTAACTCATTTTACTTTTGTTACAATATGATCAGCTGCTGCTGGAAAGAAGGGACGCGCTAAAAGAGAAGCACAGGGAGATACTAGAGGTGTATAAATCAAAAGCCGAGCACTACGTGTGCTCCTGTCTGAACAAGAGCGACGGCGGCGCCAACGTCCGCCGCACGCCCGGCGGCCTCCTCTTCGTTCGCCAGTGGAACAACCTGCAGTACGTCGCCGGCGCCACCTTCCTCCTCACCGCCTTCTCCGACTACCTCTCGGGCGGCGGCGGCGTGCTCCGGTGTCCGCAGGATGGGGCCGTCGAGCCCGGAGAGATACTCTCCTTCGCCAAGTCGCAGGCGGACTACATCCTCGGCGCGAACCCGATGGGCGTGAGCTACTTGGTCGGGTTCGGCGACAAGTACCCGAGGCGCGTGCACCACCGGGCGGCGTCGACCGTGGGGTACAAGGAGGACAAGGCGTTCATCGGGTGCGCGCAGGGGTTCGACGTGTGGTTCGGCCGCCAGAAGGACAACCCTAACGTCCTCGTCGGGGCCATCGTCGGCGGGCCCGACGCCAAGGACGAGTTCAGGGACCGCAGAAGCAACTACATGCAGACCGAGGCCTGTACATACAACACCGCGCCCGTGGTAGGGCTTTTCGCCAAGTTCCGTCAACTGCAGCAGCAGCAGCAGCAGCAGCAGCAGAAACAGGTGCAGCAGCAGCAGCAGAAACAGCTGCAGGGATTGCAACCTCAGACATCCTCATACAAGTAGGGATTTAGTAATTTATGTTTTTTTTTTTCGTTTTTTTTTTCAATTTTCTTTTTTGGTTCATTGGTGGGGGTGGAGCAGGGTGTAGAGATTTGGTTTGTGTTTTGATAAATGTAGAGAACATATACTGGCAAAGAAAAAAAAGAAAATAGAAAGAAAGAAAGAAAGAAAGAAAGAAAAGTTCAAATGAGATTCTGCGCCTTTTATTTTATTTTATTTTATAGAAAGAAAGAAAATAGAAATTATACTTTTCTGTATACTAAAGATACCGCGTGTAATATAAATAAGGTAAAAATGTATAAAATTTATCTGAACTGTAGACCATTTTGATTCGATTATTCAATCTTTCAAAATTTTAATTTAAGTATCTAACCTTTCAGTTTGTTTGATTCAAATTTGATGGCTTATCGGATACAAAATTTAAGCTAAATATTGCTTACTTTAATGAATTCATAGTTACGTAAATTGCATAAAGTATACTAATTAAATCTGTGAAGGTAAACGACGCATTCAAATTTTGAAATTAAAAAGTCACTAATAAGCTCAAATCAAATAAATTAAAAACATCAGACAGTAAAATCAAAATTTTAAAGATTAGATAGGTAGATTCAAAAGGGTGATAATTGAAGTTAGTTTTATACATTTTTGGGCTTTAATCCCAAACTCGGCCTTCTTTTTGGGCTTAACTTGGTATCTTAATGGTTTTCGGCATATGTAAGAGGCTGTTTGATTTCTCGAAAAAGTGAGAAAAAAATATTTGTAAAAAAGCTGTTGGAGATAAATTAAGATTTAAATATTTAATGTAGGATTTAAATATTTAAAAAAATATGTTGGAGAATGTAGGATTTGATTAGATTTGTAGTTGAATTCCTAGTTGGATTAAGATTAGTATTTAAATCTGTTGGAGATAAATTGAGATTTAAATATTAATTAGAGAAGAAATCTAATTGGACTAGAATTTGAGTGGCTTTTGATGTAAGCTATAAATATAGCATAGGTGCTATTATTTTGGTGGTAGTGACGGTACGGCTTAGCCTCACCCATATGGCAATGACCAAGGTGGCAATGATTTTGGATGCACCTAGTGCATAGGTGCAAGAGAACGTGTGCGGTTTTGCGTGGCCGTGAATCATTGGTATACCTTGTGCATAGATGCACAGGATGAGAGAGAGTTTTTCTAGGATTTATAGAAGACGAGTGAGGGGTGAAAGAGATTCAAAAAGAGGGCTCGGGTTGAAGCTACTCTGTTGTAGAAGAGGAGTCAGGTGTAATCTTCTCTTAATTAATGAATCTTATTTTACCTTTATATTTTTCTGTTTGAATTTTTCTCTCTTTTATGATTGCATCAACTTTTTGCTAAGAAAACGAGATTATGGTAAAAATCCGATTTGATGTTTCCGTTGCGGAATCCCAACAGCCGGTACCCGATCAACAGCAATCGGTATCAGAGCATGTTGCGGATTCTCAAAATCTGGTACCAGAACGAGTACCAGATTCCCAACAAAAACAAGCCTAGAAACTCAGAACAAGCTTATGTTGACTTAAAGGGGCCAACATTCTGCTCTGTGGCAGAAGGTCAGGTTGGGCATAGTCACACTTGAAATGGTTAAAGGTCGAATTGGACCAAATCATATTTGAAGTGGCAAAAGGCTAGTTGGACCGAATCACAGCCGAAACCCCTGGACGCTGTGTTTGTACGTTTTAAGTGAATTGATTGCGTATTTCTAAGAGCTCAAAGTTTTTGAGATTAATGGTTAGTGCCCGCGATCCGACAGCCCGCAGAAGATAATCTTAGGCTACAAAGCCCACCCACACCAACAGTGGCAGCAAAATCACCAAGAAAAAAGTAACAAGCATTGGCATGGAAACCGCCGCCGTCGACGATCCCCCAGGGGAGAAGAAAATGGTGACATTCGAGACCCACGAAAAATATCCAGACAACCAGATTCAGCAAGAAATCCGGCAGGCCAATAGCGTCGACGGTGGAGGGCACAAGTCACGCAAAAGCGGAAAACTACCAACCATAGTGAAGAACCATCTTTGGAGAAAGCAACAAGAAAGACTATCAAGAACTTCTAAAGACAACAAAAGCTGAAGAGGAGAGCAACAACAGTATATGTCATCACAGACAACAATCTTTAGTTCTTTTGTGCTCCTTCAATTTTTACTGGACTAGAGGCTAACTTCGCAAACTCTGGATAGCAGATATAACAGCGAAAACGAAAAGGGGTTAGCTAAAAGCTGCAAACTGAAACGTCCACTAACGACAGCAGCGGGACACTTGTTCTCAACCAATAAATTTATTTCTTGGAGTAATTATACATGTCTGTCGTACAGGCTCTCGTAAGATACCTGCGAGTATACAAATTTGCTTGTGAACAGAGGCGAAAAATCAGTATGCCGACAGAAACTAACCTTTCCAACTCAAAAGTGGCTTGTTCATCGCTTTTTCTGCTGCCTTCCTTTCACGACATTTAGAACTGGGTGTTTGCAGCCTGGAAAAGGAACTTGAGATTTAAAATGATAAGTCGGCTAAACTTGGTTCTTGGTCTGGCAGCCTGTAGGAATATCCGAGCTCCTCCCCAGAACGCCTTCGCACTATGCTCGCCCTTTGCATCAACCGAACAAGTTGCTGCACGACTTCGGACATAGGAGGGCGGAATTCCGGCTCCGGCTGCAAAAATCAGGAGAGCATCGCACTGAATACTGCCACAAATACTGTGCCACTAATATCGAAACATTCAAGTAAGGATGAAAGATGATCACCATATTTGGTAGTGTTATAAATAAGATGTTGTAGATTAGTTCTCTGGTTTATGCAGGATAGTTTGTTTGCTTTTGTGCTTGCAACCAATAAGTTTGATTCTCGACTATAGTAAAATTTGAATTTTTCTAACATGTAGAATTATACATTCAGCCTATGAGGTGATTCATCATTTTCCGAGAGCAATGATTTAGACCCCATTAATATGCAGTTATAACATCTTTTCATCACATTAAGGCCCATTTAGGCGTGCGTCGCATGGCTGAAAGCTACATCCAGCACACAGTGCTCAGGAAATGACCTGGTTGGGATGAGTAGCTTATAGCATTCCGCTTACGCCATTGAACAATTATCATACAATTATGCTGATACCCACTGCTTTTCTGGAAGCATCCTCCAAGATGCTTATTCCAACGTGCATCGCAAATAAATGCGTCACACAGCACAGCTCTACCAAACTGGCTCTTAACCAGTTACCACATGCTCCTTGAGTAGATCTAGAAGAAGCACAGCATACGAGAGAGAGAGAGAGAAACCTGCACGCATAGCGCAATTATGTCTGCGAAACGTGACAAAGATTTTACAGGGTACATTCCATTCAACGCCGGATCAACCATTTTTGCAAGTGCATCGATGTCATGGAGCTGTGGTATAGCCCAAGTAACGAGAGATTGTTCCGATCGTGTTCTAGAACTGAAATACCACCAAAAGAACAGGAAGGAACAAACAAAATTTCGTATTAAATAATAGTTTCAATTCAATCAAAATATAAGGCATGGTAAGGACGAAATACCTGTCCAGCGGCTTCCGACCGGTTAATAGCTCTAACATAACTACTCCGAAACTGTATACATCACTTTTTATGGTATAAACTCCAGACATTGCAAACTCAGGAGAACTATAACCAAATGAACCGACGATCTCCGCAGATACCTAGTAAAATTTCAAGGTAAGAAGAAGTTCAGTAAATTAGACCAATTTCTAATACAATCTAAGGAGCACTAAAAAGTCAGAGAAGGCGATGTTGATAGCATATGGCATGATTAGAGATTATGAATAATCTAATGATGCTAATAAAATGCAATGGACGCACAATGACTTGCCTGTCTCTCCGTATTTGGTGTTAAGGCTGCTAATCCACAGTCTGACAAGTGAGGATTAAGCTCCTCATCTAGTAAGATGTTTGCCGATTTGAAGTTTTTATGTACGACAGAAGGCAAGCATACTTCATGAAGGTACCTAGGGAGAAAATACAGAAGTATATGCTTAACTAAGTCATGTAAATACTACGCACTCTGGTTCGCAAAGTCAAATTAAAATCACCGGCAACTTACTCAAGGGCCCGAGCTGTCCCAAGTGCTATCTTCACACGTGTATTCCAGGTTAAATTCTTGCTGCCGTCATCACCAAAGTGCAACATATCGTGCAGTGTTCCATTCCCAGTGTAATCATAAATCAAAAGCCGTTGCCCGTGCTCAACACAATAGCCTACAAGACTCACAATGTTTTGGTGCCTAAGTCGCGATATGTTCGAAACAACCTCCAGAAAGTTATCTTCCTCCTGCAATGAAAGTGCTGCACTGTCGATCTTCTTGACAGCCAAAACCTGGATAGAGAGAATGGTCGAACTATTGAATGCATCTTGATTTTGTATGGGACAATAAGAAACACCACCGCCAAACAAAATTAAGTTACATATAACTATTAGTGAGATTTAATTGTAGTTCATGCACTTAAACACTTAGGCCCCGTTTGGTCATGGTTTCTAATATTCCGGTAATTCTCCATATTTTTTATTGAAAATATTCAAATCATTACCGTTCAACTCAAGTTGGGTAGTTGTAAAAGGTGTTAGTGAAGTAGTGGAATCATTGTAGATTCCTAAGTGATAGGATAACTAGATTATCATTGGTTAGGAGGTATTTTCATTTCCATGCTTGATCGGAACCATTAGTAGTCCATTAATAAGAATATACTAGTTCTTAACAACCTCCCTACCCATATGACTTGATAAGTTAGTAACAAACTTTTCATTTCAAATGTAAAATATACAACATTTCCGTAATGTTACAAACCTTGAACCAAACGGCCTCTAAGAATTATGATGAAGGCTTGAGCACAGATGCAGATAAAACTAAAAAAAGGGAATAAGAAAAACTATACTTTCAAGGGTTCAGAAATTTTAAAAGGATAATAAGCATATAAAGACAACACGATCATCATCATGGCAATGCTAGAGCTAAGGATAGAAAGTGTTTTCCTTAAACTTTACGTGCTGTTTTTAAGAAAATTAAAGTTATTCGACGTTTTGTATTTGTAAAGGTTGGTCTGTAGACAAGGACATTTCAAAGTCTTTGAGAGAGTTTTTGAGTGAACATATTTAGATGGTCTTATTATTGGGTTAGTGGATTGGGCCCGACAAGTTACTGGGTCTACAGTACCCAGTTAATCGAGCCGCGGGTTCAGTGATGGGTGACCCCTTGAGAAGCAGGTCTTGACAGCTTATGACTTATGTGATCCATGTTTAGTCGTGAACATACAAAGATGATGTTAAAGTAATTAGCGCATCTGTATTTGGAATGATTGAAATTAGTCATAATAGTCAATATGTATTACTATTTTGTTATTGATCCAGTTGTATGACAACTTTGGCCTATACCTTGTATACACCTGTCCCTATATAATACAAAAGCCCAGAGGGATGTGTGGTGGCTTTTACCCAAACTTTCAGAAGACGACTTGCTCACGTCACTTTTCTGATTTGTGTGGAAGTTGTGGAATGAAAAATTGGCTATGCCTGATTTACTATGTCTAAATTATCTAACAATGCGGACAATACTAGTAAAGCATATCTGCCAGTCGTAAACAAAGTAGAAAAGCTTATCAAGACTAGGGAAAAATTGCAAGAAATATCTTAAACATCAAAATACAATTGAAATGTGGGAGTGAGAAATGGATTTGAGTTGTCTAATGCAAAGAAGATAAATCATCATGAGTCTTACGAGCAACGTTTGGTTTCTTCAGAGAGAAAGCATGCAACAAGTTCTCATAAAAAGAAGTTAATGAAATTTAAAATTGGAAAAGTTAAGAATGAAAAAAAAAGAAGAAAAAAAGACTGAGAATAATCACCTGCAGATATTTAGAACTAGAGTATGTGCTTAGTTATAGGATGGTTAGCAGGAGAAAAGTCTATGTTGAAGACAGAAAATTCTAGCTTTCTGTAGTACTCTCTGATTCTGATTAATAACTGTTCCCCAAGAACGTGAAACCAGAAAGTCAGAAAATATAGCTGCCGTTGAAAAATCAAATCAACCGCAAGTATTGAATCCATGAAAGTCGCAAGGCCACGAACACAATTTAAACCAAATTAAAAACAAATCTAGAGCAATACTATTTTTGACTTTTTTTTTTTTTGGTACACAGACCAATTCAGGGTTGAAAGCATGCAGCCTACGAGTACCATAAAGTTGTATACAAATGCCCATTGCTTTCTTCTCTCACTTTCTACTTATCTTGGTGTAAGAAATTTTAGCAATAACAACAAGGCAACTAACGTTCGCAAAATTATATCGTATCAGGTCAATCTGTTGATGCCAAAACTTTATAAAATTAGCCGTAGGGCCTTAAACTAAAGCTGATATATTGTGAGAATTCAAAGAGTAAAGCCGAAAACATAGCATAAGATAACAGGCATATAAAACAGCATTACATCCAATCGACAGACCAACCCACCACAGTGTGTAATAACTAAAGGCATGATCCAAACATTCTATTAAATAGTCTGTTGTCATTTCCTTACGTCAATATATATTGTACTGAGAACAACTCTTCTTGTCAAAAGCTAGAAGGAAAAAGCAAAGTAAACTAATTTCTAACATGAAGCAGTGTTTAGCTAGCCAGAATTACCAATCTACAAATCATTTAACATATGCGACGGATTAAGATGAGACAAGGACAATGAAATATAAAGCAGAGTAATATCACTGTCAGCCTTACAACAGATCTTCAGGTTATTACTTACCATGCAGCAGTTCATAAAGTCTTAGATCCTTATTTTCAGTTGTATTTATCAGATGACAGGATAAGAGAAATAGAGGGTCTTCAAATATGTTTCTGCTAATTTAAAGGATTCAAATATTGCATAATGCAATAAAAAATAAAAGAGAGGGAAAGATTTGCTCCTTACTTTTCCGTTGGGAAACTCTGCCCTGTAAACACGACCAAGAGAGCCCTCACCAACAAGGCAATCCTGACTAAAGCTATTTGTCGCAACCTGAAGAGAAGCAACTGTGTAAGAAGTTGCAGTTATGGGACTTCTTGGTCTTCTCCCCGACCCATGTTTCGCGTCAATCCTATCAGCCACTATTTTCTCAACAGGTGGAGGTTTCAAACTCGTCCTAGAAGCACTGTTGAGCCTCTCCACTTGAGCCTCCTTGCTGGTCCCTGCACAATCCGAAATGTTAAGACTATGAGACCATTGGTTTCTGAAACTTTAAAACTTGGCCCAGAGTCCTTAGTAGATATCTCAAAATTGGAATACCCTACAAGTTTTACACTTTGTTTATCGCGCTAATCATTATTGGCAAAAAATGATGACACCAAAGTACCAATTCTATTGCCGGAACAAAGTTGTTATTAAGGCCGTGCATTACAATCGTAGCACTATGTTACTTGTAATATCATAACCTCCTAGTCTACGAAATGTAATTTTTAATATCTAAAATTGGTTGATAATACTTGATGCTCCCTTCCACACATATGTGCATCAAAATAATTGTATATGTTGGCAATAATAAAGTTGTATATCATGCAATACAATGAACATAATGAAGTTAATTTTACATTAAGCTGAAAATAGAGGTGTCAGGAGAACAACACATACAGTACACTTATTGCAGCCCAAAAAGAGACTGTTAAGTAATATAATAATTGTAGTACTTTTTATTGCTAAACCACCTAAGAGCTTGTATTTTTCATAGGCGCTACATTGGGGCTTCACTGTTCACAAACTAGGGCAACTTTCGGACATAGGAGGTGCAAGAAAAAAAAAGAAAAGAGTATACTACTTAGAACATCAAATTGAAAACTGAACCATGGACATGGCAAGCAAATAAATATAACATGATAAAATTTCTCGAACAATTTCTTGTCTTTGGTACAATAGTAACACGTCAACCGGTACACTATGATCTAGACTATATATCATGTGTATTAGTGATAGATAGTAGAAAACGAAAGCAAGAAATCAGCACTTGAGAATTGTTAGTGGACATCTCTATGTAGTTTCTTTGTTCATATCATTGACAGCACCATCTGGTTTAAAGTTTGCTCCCACAGAAAACTAAATTAGTTTGATAGCGAGTAATTACCAATACAACTTGTTTCGCATTCCTATCGATCTGAAATATATATGAAAGTAAATTAGTGTGGTGCATCGCTAAGAATCTGCAGTACCACAGTACACCAGTAATGCAGGTGATGATATTTATATTAAATAAACAATCTTATGAAGTTGTAAAATGGATCCACACAGAAAAAACTTTGAAAGGGTAAACACAACAAATTACCATAATATACGATGTATAGCAGATGAAAGGATAGCGTTAATGAAGCTCAAAGCAAACGAAAATAATAATTAAAGGAAAAAAGAGAAGTACATATATTACGAAAAGCCGTAAGAAATGATAAATCGGCAAAAGATAAAAGAAAAATTATGGTACCTCCATATGTACGAACGCTCAGAGATGCCAGAGATGCTGAAGAATCATTTGCATCGTTTCTCACGCCATTCCTTTTCTTATGGACACTAAAGAGGCCAAAAACAATCACTAGTAATACACACAAAGCACCGAATACTGAGCCCACGACTATCCCAGTAACTGAACCTGCTGTCAAGCCTTGCTTCGTATCCTCGTGTTCTAGAGCAGGTGATTGGCCAGGAGAATTTTGTGGAGTATTCGTCGGTTGCTGGGTTGAATTATGATTATTACGTGGTATACCAGGTGGAGGTGGGACGAATGGAGGTGGCGGCGGAGCAGGGCTGTTAGTAAAAGAATTCCCCTCGATACTAGACAAGCATTGGAGCAAGAAATAGGATAAGTAAGTCTTAACCCCAGTGAAAATAAAGGACGTCAAATTCTATTCACCAACTTACACAAGATTTTGAATTGATTTGAATTCCTGAGGTATCCAGCCGCTGAAATTGTTGTTCGCAATGTTCCTGTAAAACAGGACATTATATACATCGTGGGTATGCAAAATACAAGTCTGATCCACAACGAGTAACATACAGCGTGTTAAGGCCTAGGTTAGCAAGGACATTCACCGAGCCCGTTAATTGATTGTCTTGCAAATACCTGCAAGAGACATAAAATTACCAGATATATAAGAACAAGGCAATTCTCAGCCAGCGATGGAAAAGATTTGTCAAAGTCGCAGTGGCTTTTGAGTATATGAAGCACTCACAGACTAGAAAGATTTGATAGAGAACCCATAGAATTTGGAAGATCTCCTGTCAGACTGTTGAAAGACAAATCCCTGCCATGGTGTTGCAAAAGGCATAACAAAAATATGTCAAACCAGCCAAAGAGCCACATGGATAGAACATGTCATTTGATTCATTCATGCTTAAGCATGATGACAAAAACACTATGATATATCAATACAAGTAGAAGAAAAAAAACAACCACAAACAAAAACTCTATGATATGCCGAGCTATGTAACCTTGAAGGTGAAATTATTAAGTCCATGAAGCATCGACATGCTTAGTAATGCCTAGCATAAGGTTTTTTGTCATGGAGAAGAAGAATCCATAAAAAAAAGCTATAGTGATATTGTGCAGAGCTGCAGAAAAATTGTACAATAATATTGCTGATGTATTGCAGTAGTAAGATAAGACTAGTGCTATGGTAAGGGCCACGGATAGATAGTTGGTCAACTGAATTAGAGTGCTAGTATACTGGTACATAATTTAGGTGCATAATATACCTAACATATATCTATTCATTTTAAACAGATACAGCTTGTTTTTAACTGTTAGCTGTTCTTAGTTGGGATTTTCTAGGACTACATAAAGGCCCATAATATATTTCCGGACATGGTTAATGAACAATAACCATATGAAGACATGGAGGTCTGTTCTCTTTTCCTTCTGGGGAAGCCCATCTTAGAGGAAAAATATCACACTCAGACACACCCTTCATCAGCATCAAATATCACTCGGTCCGAATCTCAAAGCAGTGTTACTGATATCCACCAGTTATGAAGGGTGCATTCGAGTGAGATATGTATGATAGAATTTATTTTCCCATTCAATATGCAGATCTTTCCCCTATTACTGCAGATTTGGGCCAGTTCTTTAAAACTATCCCATCGATCATCTAAGCACCTTAAAACAACTCTACTGTCAAAACCAGTCCCTAGGGCCTAAGATGGTTTGGAGTTAATTTGGTTTACAAGTCCCTAGGGCCTTATTTCACATCAACACAATTTCAGCACTACATACAATTAGAACATGTACAATGGCAAATTTCAGAAAGCTAGAAAGAAGTACCAAAAGCATAAAAAGCCACAAAAATCATAAAATTCTAACAGTTTGAAAAAAATTCCATCTCATACCAGTCGCTGAGTATTTTATCTACTATATTGACAATTATAAAGATAGATAATTACTAAGACAAACAAAAGTTGTATTTGTATCCATCATGTTCAAGCTCTACAGGGCTATGGACCACACAATACCTTGCTTGGTTGAAGTTATCTTTTCCTTGTTAAGCTCAGATAAAGACAATGTAAAGTACCCAGAGTACCAACCAATTTTTTTGGTTACATCATTTTCAATTTTGAGATAGATTAAAATATTCAAACTAGGGAGACAAGAAACATAGACGCAATTAATGCGAGATATGACAGATTGCTTGCCAAGATCCTTCAAATTAATTGGTTCATCTTCTTTAATCTTCAAAAAAGAGATGTATGTGACAGCCTGACGGTAAACATAATTTTCCTCTGACCTTTCAACCCTCTTAACTTCACCGAGTTATTACATTTTCTCTTGCTCTAACAGAAGACCTCTAAATAAGATGGAAGCTGCCATGAACAATATCATATTCTATTATTCAGTAAGAGAAATAATATAACCTAGATTTCTAATATCTTAAAGTTTGTTGTGTGCGTTGGCTCGATTCATAGGAAATGCATCGAACTTGCCTGCACCATTTTCTATACATTTGCCTTGTCTAAATGGGAGGACTTGGTCTCTTTCTTTTTGCTTAAAAAATCTACCCAATTTCGTTGCTTACTAATCACTCTAAAGAAGCATAAGAAAAAAGCTCCGCAGACAACTATGCAACCACTACCAACTCAACCCATTACGTGCTCCATCTTCTGCACGTAGCATGTTGCCTCATTGTTAGATATGGAGTTCATTCCTTCAAAAGGATAAAAAAAAAATAATAATAATAAGGGGAAAAAAGGTAACACTACATGTTTAATAATTCTCGGAACTGGAATATAAAGTACATTATATATAGTTCGTCTACGACGAAATAACTTTTATAAGAAAAATAGAATATAAAGTACATTATTACAACGATGTTCCACACAACACTACTAGTAATCATGAAGATTGATAGTAAACATGCAATAAGTCAAAAAAGAAAATATAGATGAAGATTGCTGGGTTACCAAAGATCTTACAACTGAGATAAGCTCTTGAGGTTTGTAAAGAAATCTCCAATTGATTGAGATAGTGTGTTGTGACTGATATTGCTGCAAACAATAGTTACAAATGATTAGTTAATAAACAAAATTGGTCTTCTACAATACGCGAAATAAAACCCAAAAAAGAAAAACTTACAGGTAGTTAAGTGAAACCATTTTAGAAATAGAGTAAGGAAGGTTCCCACTAAAATTGTTGTTTGCAAGATTCCTGCACCATCATGAGTTCGTTACAGTAACACCATGAGAGTTAAAAAGAGACCTCAAACGAGGAGAAGTGCGAAGAACAAAAGATTATACATGTAAGTGAGATTCGGCGGCAGCTGATAAGGAATGGTGTCATGTATACTGTTGCTGCTCACATCCCTATCGGCAAAAATGCAAAAAGATCGTAACTCAACAATGAATTGATTGCATAAATCTAATAGATACAGAAAATCATAAATGAGTATCCTCACAGCGTTTTCAATGATAAAAGGTTTGAAAGAAGGTATCCGAGGGTGCCGTTTAGACCCAATCCGGCAAGATTGCTGTTGCACCAAACATAAGAATAAAATTAAAAATAATAATTAAAAAAAGAAACAAACAAGAACTCCATGACAACTAAAAGGTGCTAAAAGAAACAAACAAGAACTCCATGACAACTAAAAAGTGCTATGGCTCCCCCACCTATAGGCCATTTTATCTTTTTCAATTGAAACCCCCTAACTATTGATTTTGTTATTTGAGTCAAATAAATTGGAGATTTTAATGCACTAATTACTTTTCCCAAATGAAACTCGAACAACATTTAACAGTTAACAGCTATTAGCTACGAGAATCCGTCGGTAAATATAAAAAATTTCAACTTATATAGGTAGAATGACTCGAATCGAAGCAATTCAAAGTTGAGAGGATGTCAATCAGAGATAATCATTTATTTTTTTTACCTAACAGAAAAATGCAGCTAACATCAGAATGACAAGAATCAAGAAATTAAAATACAATCCTTCAACAACAGCAAAAAAAATTTACATGGCAGTGACAGCCGAGCCGGAGCACGAGATCCCCTTCCACGACCCGCCGCACGGATCGCCGCCGCCGTTCGAAGTCCAGCCAGGCAGCTGCGGCGGGCTGTTCAGGGAGCTGTACATCACATTAAGTGCTTGAACTGCAAGATCAAGATCATGAGTATCACTCTCAAACCCTACACAAAACCTTAATTCAAAATAACAGATAAAAAACTAGTGCTGATCAATTGGCACAAATGCCGAGGGTTTTACCGTCGGAAGAGTCGGTGGTCGATTCCGTCGCCGGGGCGGCGACGAGAAGGAGAATGAGGGCAAATGCAGCCGGCAATGTGGCCATGAGTGTGGTGGGTAATCTTGAAATGATCTTATTAAGGTTTGTTCATGCTCCTCCTCACTTGTGTTCTCATTTGGGCTCTCATTTGGGGTCTCGTTTGGGGCTTGTGATTACGCATTACAGCTGTTTTTGTGAAGAGGAAGGGGGAAAAGAAGGGGTATTGGGTTCATATGCTTGCTTGAGGGCGGAGTAGTAGTGTCGGCAAAGCTTAGTATTTTCTTGTGAATAATAAATAGTAGGAGGACTGTCCACTGTGGAGCAGGTGAAGTAGCTGGTGAGGAATGGGGAAGGGGAAGGAGAAGGCAGAAAAAACAAAAACAAAACAAATGTAGCTGGATTCTTCTCATTTTAAAATTGTTTTTAATTTGAGAACTGTTAGAAATTATTCTGCAGATAGTTTTTTTTTTTTGGCCTTTTTTTGCATAAAAAATTGGCCATTTTGCATAAAAAACTCACTAGTTTTCATTTTTTGCAAACAGGGCCAATTTTTCTGTTTTCACATATTCGGACTGAATTTTTTAACAACCGACTAAAATATCTGTATTCTCCGCTCTCTTTCTTCTCCGCTTTCTCTCACTCCTACTTCACTGCACCTACGTTGCCGTCGCACTCCTCCCGTACCTCGCCCACGAGCAAGAGGACGATGACGAAGCTTGACTTGTTCATCGCCGTGGCCGTTCTCCGCATTCTCCTGCGAGGTCGCCGCGGTAGAGACAAGGGTGGCGCCACTGGAAGCGCCGCCTAAGACGGAGATGAGGGCAATGATTGCTAGTCGAGAATGCTCCTGAAGCATATTCGTAGTGTGGTCGCGGCGGCGAGGTGGTGGCGGTAGTGAGAGATAAATCTGGCAGACAACGCAATGTTGCACTATTTAAAAAGTTGCATAAATCGTAAAATAGTACAATTTTCTAGTCAAATAGTGCAACTTCTTTTTAAATAGTAAAACATCGAGTCGTCCGTCATATTTTTCTCTCTCATTATAACACTTCTAGGATTTGAAATAATCCTATATATGAGATATAATAAAGCAGGTATAGTAGCATTTGGGCGGTGGCTAGGTTCAAGAGATTAAAAGAGTTAAGTGTACTAAAACTAGAACAGTTTTAGGATGGGTGACCCCCTTAGAAGCAGGGCGTCACACTCACTATCGCCACCATCTCGCCGTCGTCGACCACACTCGTGAACCCGCTCGCAAACATGTTTCGGAAGCATCATCGCCATCCTCCTCGGCCACCTTCTTCTCCATCTCCAGTGAAGTTCCAAGCGGCCACAACAAATGAGCAGGTCAAGTTCGTCATCTTTCTCTCGCTCGTGAGGAATACCATAATGCAGAAGCAACGGAGAAGTTGGTGTAGAGGCAGCGGAGGTGGGATGAGTGCTCTAAGCTGCCGCCATCGACGGAGACATGGGTCCATAAATAGGGGACAGGGGAGGGAGAGATGGAGTATTTAAGGCACGAGTATTTTGGTTAGTTTTCAAAAAATTCGAATCGAATCTATAAAAACGAAAAAGTGACCCACTTTTGCAAAAAATCAAAACTAGTAGATTTTTTATGCAAAAAGGCCTAAAAAATTTATTAGTTTTGCATTTTTGTAAAAGTGGGTCATTTTTTTAAAATTTTGTAAATTCGATCCAATTTTTAAGTAAACTGATCAAATTGTCCTTATTTCTCTGTCTCTCTCATTTCACTCTCGTTTGTCTCTCTCCTTTCCCTTCATCTCCCTCCTTCTACTCCACCGTCTCTACCCACCACGCACCCTGGTACTGTAGAACCTTTTCCACATCTCTATCTCCATTTTCATCGCCCCCTCAGCCTTTTCACCCCTGCCATCACCACCGCCTTGCGTGGTGGTGGAGGCAAAGCTTGACCCCGTCATTCTTTACCCCGCACAGGGGTAGCAATGGCACACCGCCGCATACAGAGGGATTCATCCGAATGGCTATCCACCGACACTCCCTTCAGCGACAGAGTCATGGCTGAGGAAGCAACAGAGACGTCGGCATGACGGCAGCGCAAAAGGCTGCACGCTATTTAATCATAATGTTGCTTCTTCACAGTGTGAAAATAATAACAACAATAATATACAACAAGAAAAAGAAGTAAAGAAGACAGAAGACTAGTTTCAAATGGTGCAACTTAGTTTCAAATGATATAGTCTTCTTCATCTTTGCCTTTTTCTTGTTGTATGTTATTGTTGTTGTTGTTGTTGTTTTCACATTATGAAGAAGGAACATATGGTCATATAATGCACAACGCCTTGCGCTGCCGCCACGCCTCTACCTCCACCGTGGCTATGTTGTTGCCAACGCTGCCAAGGGAAGTATTGATGGATACCCCCCGGATGAACCCCTCGGTGCGCGGCGGTGTGCTGCTGCTGCCCTAGTGCAGCCCCAGGGCAGAGGCGTCGCTGCAGTGATGGAAGATGACGAGGTATAGCTTCGCTTCCATCACCACGCAGGGTGGCGGCAGCAACGGAGGAAGCGAAAAGGGCAGAGGAGGCGATGGAGATGGAAAAGAAGATGTGAAAAAAAATTCTACAATGCTAGGGTAAGCTACCACATAGGGGCGACGGAGGAGGCGGAGGGAGGCGAAGAGGGAGGTGAAAGACGAATAAGAGAGAAAGGAGAGAAAAAGATGAATAAGAGTGATTTAGTCAATTTATTAAAAATTGAACCGAATCTGCGAAATTCAAAAAAGTGGTCTATTTTTGCAAAAATACAAAACTAATGATTTTTTTATGTAGAAAAACTTTCTTTTTTTTAAGCTAGTTTTCTTTTTCTTTTTTTGGGTGAATTGCATTACTAGTACTTGAATTTTGGGTCAATACATATGGATTGTCATATTTTGATTTTGGAATTTGAACCCGTGAATTTTTTGTAGTTTAGCCACCATGCTTCAATAGTTTAAAAATCGGTTCAGACCGGCCGATCGAACTGGGCTGACAGGGAACCAATAGCATAAATGATCTAAATTGACCCTTAAAATTGGATGGGGCGTAAAATCGAGGTGAACCAGTCGAATCGGCTAGTTTTTAGTTGAACGTTGAACAACACTTCTTTTCAGTGAATTGGTTAATTTTTCTTCACAGCTCTTGATTTATGATTAAGGGCCCAAAAAATATGTTCTTAAACTATGACCAACATATAAGTAAGCTAACAGTGCCGCTTCATAGAAGGTCACCCATCCTAGATCTACTATTGCTCTAGCACGCTTAACCTCTTAACCTCTTGAGCCTAACCACCACTCAACATACTATAGCCAGGTTTAGAGGTTTAGCCCTATTATATCATATATATAAGACTATTTTAAATCTTGAGGATGTTACATTTCTCTCCCCGACTTTAAGCCTCTGATGTCCTCCCCACACTTCCGGCTGATAATTGGCTTTTATACCAACTGTAATACCCCGCTTCCCAGAGGGTCACCCATTCTAGAACTACTCTAACTTTAGCATGTTTAATCCTGTTAAATTTCTTGGGCCTAGCCACCGCCCAACATGCTATAGCCGGATTTAGAGGCTTAATCCTATTATATCCTATATATAGAAGTATTTCAAATCTTGGGGGTGCTACAATTTATGACATCATGCTACTTTATTGGTTTGATTGTTTCTACCACCAGTTGAACTAGTGAGTTTTAAAACTATAACTTTTCCGGTTCATTGTTCGAACTGATTTGCAAAATATTACCAAACTTTATGCAATAAAAAAATAGTCGATAAATGCATGATATATAAATATACAGATATATTAAGGGTTGCCAGTAAGTTATCTCTAAAAGTATATATATATATATATATATATATATATATATATATATATATATATATATATATATATATATATATATATATATATATATATATATATATAAGGACTAAGAGAAACCCTTTTAAAAGTTTAGGAATCGTTTACAATGAAATCGCTAAAGGGTCGGGAATAAGTGGTGCAATTTTTTTATTTTTTTTATTTTAGAAGAGAGGCACACCCATAAATCCAAACACATTTTAAAGGTTGAACCTAAAGCATTTGGATACCAATGAAGACCGCAACCAATTGGATTAAGACTCAATGATCAAATAGGTTTTATTATGACACAAGTGTAGGGCCGGCAAATGAGCGAGCCGGCTCGTGTTCGACTCGTGTTCGGCTCGATATTCGGCTCGTTCGAGCTCGGCTCGAATTAATTTCAAACAAGCTTGAGCCTAAATTTAGGCTCGAAATTAATTTCAAGCCAAGCTTGAGTATTACTGGGCTCGCTCGAATTAGGCTCGAAAAGCTCGATATATATATATATATATATATATATATATATATATATATATATATATATATATATATATATATATATATATATATATATATATATATATATATATATATATATATATATATATATATATATATATATATATATATATATATATATATAATTATACTACTATACTATTAATAGTATCAACCACTTGCTATTAGGTTTTCGATTCTTGGATGAAGGAATGTGCGGTTAGAATGATAGTGATTTCCTAGGGTTGAGTGGATGATTAGTTGAATAGTATGATCTAATAGGTGGAAATAGTCAAAGGGGTAGATCTGACGACACAAATTTTGATAGCACCAAGCGTTTGGTGCTATCGATAGCATAGTAGCCGGACTATATATAGTCCGGCTACTATACTATCTATACTATCGATAATACCAAGCGCTTTGTGCTATCGAATTTTTTGCCATTAGATCTACCTATATATATAGAGTTCAACTATTATATTATCGATAGTACCAAGCGTTTGGTGTTATCAAGTTTTTTGCTGTTAGATCTACTCCTTTGGCCATTTCCATCCGTTATATCATACTATTCAACTAGTCATCCACTCAACCCTAGGGGGCTACTATCATCCTGACCGCACATCCTTTCATCCAAGGGTCGAAAATCTAATAGCAATCGGTTGGTACTATTAATAATATAGTAGCCTAATTATATATATATATATATATATATATATATATATATATATATATATATATATATATATATATATATATATATATATATGCTAGGGCTATTATACTCTTAGAAGTATAGACCCTTTTATACTTATAAATTTTCGGTCGTTGGATGAAGGGATGTGCGATTAGGATGATAACGGTCCCCTAGGATTGAGTGGGTGGTTGGTTGAATAGTGCATGATTTAACGGATAAAAATTGTCAAAAGGTAGATCTAACGATCGAAAACTTATGAATATAAAGGGGTCTATACTTATAAGAGTATAATAGTCGAACTCTATATATATAATTATATATAATATATATTTTGTATTTAATCATATGTATATAGAGTTTGGATTATTGGGCCCACAAAATCAAACCAACAAAATTCTACTCTAATTGCTCTCTCTCTCTTTTTCACTTGCTCGCAGAATTGATTTTCCTAGTTTTTCTAAATATTATAATATCGTATTTCATGCATTCATTTTGTATGTTGGATTATTAGACATTTTTTATATCAAATTTTAGATAATGTTTTATAAAAATTAAACTATAGATTGCACGATGTTAAGAATTTCAAGCGGCTCGTTTAGGGCTCGAGCTCGCTCGACTCGAAGTTAGGCTCGCTCGAGCTCGGCTCGAATTGATTTCAAGCCAAGCTTGAGCCTAAATTTAGGCTCGAAATTAATTTCAAGTCAAGCTTGAGCTTAGGTAAGCTCGCTCGAGCTCGGCTCGTTTCCACCCCTACACAAGTGAGATTACTAAATAAAAAATTAAGTTTAGAGATAGTTTAATGTACATAGGATTTAAAAATATGAAAGTCTTAGTGCTTCGTTGAGAGTAGTTTCAAGCACTATTATACACATATTCTTTCTGCCCACTATTTTTAAAATAGAAATAATTACCTATATATCTCTCAAAAAATTTGAAATATCTTATATATATTTTTTAAATTTCAAATATATCCCTCATATATTTCTCCGTTATTCAAAATAACCCCGCTATTAATACTCGTTAAGTCATCTCCGATTAAACCCGAATTAAATTTCTACTAGACTTAAAAAGAAGTCAAAATATTTTGTTTGTCTCTAACTTAAGGGCAAATAAGAAAAGTTGGTGACAGTAGAAGGGTATATTTGAAATGGAAAAATAGTAATTTTACAGAGATAACGACTGTTTCTAACCGTTCACTAATAGAATCTAACTCTAGTGATATATTTGAAAGAACCTGAAACGTTAAAAATATATTTTTAATATTAGCCTTCTAAATAGGATAAATAAGAAATTTTGAAACTTTTTAGAGGTATACAAGCAGTTATCCCTTTAAAATATTACCATATCTATTCTTGTTGCATGATTTATGCACAGATTTATTAGATAAGCTTTTGGATCATCAGTTTTAAGTCACTATTGACTTTTGCCCAATAATTTGCAAGCATAGTTTAGCATATTACTGTATGTGATAGTGACTATTGTGTGCATCTTTTTAGGTGGCCTAACTTAAGCTCTCTCCACAATGAGTGAATCCATCCAATAATATAATAGCTGTATCTTGATGTGTGGAGGAGAAGTGCTTTTTTTTATTTAATCCATAACTACCTTGTGCTTTTTTGTTTAAATCCATAACTACCTTCAACATGAAGGGATCTTATTAAAATTTTGTATTAATTAAATATTAATTGGTCCACCAACCACAAGTTTGGTGTTGTCATTATTTCATAAATATAGATTAAAGAGGTTTTTTTTACACTTAGCCCCCTCAAAAAAGAAATTATAATTGGCCCCAGTAAATTTATAATTGCACAAATGGTCTTTCCCTACCACGTGAGTGCCACGTTGAATTGGAGAGGACCATGTGGCTTTTCTAAGTTAAACACGATGATCCATTCACCGTGTTTAAACATTGTGATAGAATTACTGTATTCTTTTTTGTACTTTTAACATGTTTCTTTAATTTTTATCATCCCTAAGTTAAAGAATAGAAAGAATATGAACACAAAATATAGTGACTACATCGTATTCAACTTAATATGTCCAATATGGCGGTGCTCGCGTTGCAGGAAGAGGATATAAATTTGTTGTGGCTTTTTGTAAAAAAAAAATGGAAGGGCTAAATGCAAAAAAATTCCTACATTTAATATAATGAAGTGCGCATAAGTGGATAGCAAAGTGCTTCAGGTCTAGAATATATTTGGCAACAAAAAGTAAAAGGCCAATTTGCATAAAAAATCCACTAGTTTTGAGCTTTAGCAAAAGTAGGTCGTATTTTTGGATTTTGCAGATTCGGTCAGAATTTTTAGAAAATTGACCAAAATACCCTTTCCCTTTCTCTCTCTTCTTTTTTTTTCTCTCGTTCTTTTTTTTCTCTCTCCGAAGAGGGCGGCGGAGGCGGAGGCAGCCTGCCTCGCCTCTGCCCCGCGCGCCCTCGCCCGCGCTCGTGCACCCCCCGCCCTCCCGCCTCCAACCCTGTCGAGGCCGCGCTGCGACCCTCTTTTTTTTCTCTCCGACCCTCCTCCACTGTCGGAGATGGAAAAAAAAGCGAGTGGGAGAGAGAAAAAAAAGAGGGTCGCAGCGCGGCCTCGGCGGGGTCGAAGGCGAGGAGGGTGGTAAGCGCGTGGGCGAGGACGCGTGGGGCGGAGGCGAGGCGGGGCGTCCTAGGGTGAGGACGATGACGCGCCCGCGCTTCTCCAATGAGCACTTCCAACGAGGGTGGCGGCTGCGGGTACAAAGCGAGGAAGAGTTCGCGATAACGAAAAAAATATAGAAAATAAAAAAATAAAAAGAATAAAGAATAGAAAAATACTTTTTTCTACAAGAAAAATAAAAAACCAGAGAGAAAAGAAGAAGATGATGAAATTGCACTGTTTCAGAAAAACTGTTGCACTATTTTAAATGAAAGTTACACTCTTTGAGAGAAAAATTACACTTTTTTTAATAAAAGTTGCACTCTTTTGAACGAAAGTTGCACTCTTTGGGTGAAAATTACACTGTTTCTCCTCCTCCTTCTCTTTCTCCTTCCTCTTCATTTTCGTGTATTTCTTTTGCGCCCATCTTTTCTTCGCCCTCCACCTCCACCTCCGCCCTCCACCTTCGTTTTCGTTCTCGGGGCTCGCCGTCTTTTCCAGCATCGTCGCGCTTGTCTCCATCTCCACCGCGCGCGTCGCCGTCCCCGGTGGGTGCCGTGGGCCGCGTGCCCCTTCCCTCGCCGGCGAGCTTCTCGGCACCGAAAAGCACTTCCTCTTCGTCGTCGGTGGCGGAGGTGGGGACGAAGGATTCCCAAATATGGGTTTCGTGGGTGGGGGATCTGCCGGCGGAGGTGAAAGGCGAAGAAGAGATGGGCGCAGAAGAAACACACGAAAATGAAGAGAAAGGAGAAGGAGGAGGAGGAGGAGAAACAGTTAATTTTCGCCCAAAGAGTGCAACTTTCGTTCAAAGAGTGCAACTTTCACTCAGAAAAGTATAATTTTTCTCTCAAAGAGTGTAAGTTTTCTCTAAAATAGTGCAACATTCTCATGAAATAATGCAACTTCACCATCTTCTTCTTTTCTATCTGGTTCTTCATTTGTCTTGCAGAAAAAATATTTGTCTTTATGTTTTATTCTTTATTCTTTTTATATATTTTTTTATTTTTTTCATCTTTTTTCGCTATCGCGATCTCTTCCTCGCTCTCTATCCGCAGCCACCACCCTCGCCGGAAGCGCTCATTGGAGAAGCGCGGGCGCATTTTTGTCCTCACCCTCACGAGCGACAGCGAGCACTGCCTCGTCTCCGCTCTCACACGCGCTCGCTCCGAGTCCTCCTTCTCCGGCAACAGCGTCGGTGCCTGCGCCGGTGAAGGCAGAGGAAGAGGACGCGGCGCTGTCCTCGTTACCGTCGTGGAGGGTCGCGGAAGCGGTGGAGGGGGGTCGAAGAGAAAAAAAAGAAGAAGAACGAGAGAAAAAAAGGAGAGGAAAAGGACGCGGCGCTGCCCTCTTTACTGTCGTAAAGAGCCGGGGAGGCGGTGGAGGAGGGTCAGAGAGAAAAAAAAAAAAAAAAGGGTCACGGCACGGCCTTGGTGGGGTCGGAGGCGAGGAATGCAGGGGGTGCGCGGGCGCGGGCGAGGGCGCGCGGGACAGAGGCGAGGCGGGCTGCCTCCGCCTTCGCTGCTCTCTTCGGAGAGAAAAAAAAAAGAACAAGAGAAAAAAAAAAAAGAGAGAGAAAGGGGAATAAGGGCCGGTATTTTGGTCAGTTTTCTGAAAATTCAGCCCGAATCTGCAAAATCCAAAAAGGCGACCTACTTTTACAAAAGCTCAAAACTAGTGGATTTTTTATGCAAATTGGCCAAAGTAAAATTCAATGGTAACTTATTTTATATACTCTTTGAGTAAAAAATGTATGAAATGTATCTCAACTATTACCTGTGCTGTTTAACTATCTAATCTTGAGAAGTTTTTTATTTTGTCACTTAACCTTTTAATATATTTAATTTGAGTTAATTAACGACTCTATAACTTAAATTTTTGAATATGTCGTTTATCTTTACAGGTTTAATTAGCATACTTTATATAATTTATGCAACTATAAATTTATTACAATAAGTAATTAGCTTAAATTTTATATTGAAGGAACCATCAAATGACATAAATCAAAAAAATCGAAAAGTTGAGTACTAAAATCAGAATTTTAAAAGTCGAATTAAAATAGTAATTTTATATATATAGAGTCCAGCTACTATCCTTTTAGGAGGACGGAGACCTTTGTTCTCCTAAGTCGTTTTAGATGATCGGAATCTCGAATCGATGATCGGAACCGTTAAAGTTGATCTAGAGTATTTATAACGTCTAGAAACTAAATTTTTTAAATTTTAAAATTCGCTATCAAGTTCATTGAAGAGTCGAAAAATGAATGGTCAAAAACGAATAACCTTGTAAAAATAGATGTTAGACTTTTTCAATTCATGATCAGAGTTATCAAACGTTATCTATATAGTACAAAGAATTTCTATCAAAAATTTAAGTTGTTTCGATTGTTCTACACCGTTAAACAAGTAAACGGCTCATATATGCCGTTAAAAATTGTTGATTTTATGATCCTTTGATCACTACGTAAATAATTTTTAAAATTCATGAAATTTAGTTTCTAGACATTTTAAATACTCTAAATTAATTTTAACGATTCTGATCATCGATTCAAAATCTCTATCATCTAAAACGACTTAGGAGGTTCATCCTCCTAAAAGGATAGTAGCTGGATTATATATATATATATATATATATATATATATATATATATATA
Organism: Puya raimondii; assembly: GCA_016920855.1. Taxonomy (NCBI): domain Eukaryota; kingdom Viridiplantae; phylum Streptophyta; class Magnoliopsida; order Poales; family Bromeliaceae; genus Puya; species Puya raimondii. Next base: position 128,947,866 of record JABWPP010000050.1, read on the forward strand.
TATATATATATATATATATATATTAGTAGCAAACGAGCTCCGTTGCCACCCATTTATTTTCTATGATGGAGCCTCCAAATCGACAATCGGCATCGTTGAACATGCTCTATACTATCGGTAGCATGGAGGCCTCCGTGTTACCAAGTTGTTTTCAATGATGCAGCTTCTAAATCAATGATCGGCTCCGCTAGACTTGATCTACACTATTGAAAGTATTTGAAAACTAAATTTCATAATTTTTCGACATTATTTGGCTAGTGATCAAAAAGTCTCAAAATTGATAATTTTAATGGTAGATGAGATGCATTTGTGAATTTAACGGTGTAAAACAATCCAAATCTAATGAAATTTTTATAAAATTTTTTTTGAACTATTTAGAGTAAGATCAGTACCTCTGATCTTAAATTTAAGTCTTTTATCATTATTTTTTATGAGATTTTTATTTTCAGCCGTTCATATTTCGACTACTCGTTTGATAGGTAAATGATATTGAAAAATTATGAAATTTAGTTTCCAAATAATTTCAATAGTATAGATCAAATCTAACGGAGCCGATCGTCGATTTGAAAGCCGCATCATTGAAAACAACTTGGTAGCACGGAGGCCTCCGTGCTACCGATAGTATACCAGCTGGACTCTATATATATACACATTATTGTCATATATTACTTGGCCAAAGCCTTATCTTTATATTCTTTCATCAATATATAAAATTATATATGAATTAGTATTTAAAATAATAAAGACCAACAATAATGCTAAAGAAGGCCTTAACATATAGAGGATTTAATAGTATGAAAAATACCCACAAGTGTTTAATTCGTTGAGTAATTTCAAGCACTTCCATAAATTTTTTTTTTCCTACCCACTAATTTTGAGATACAGTAATATCTGTTTTCGTCAGAATTTGTATACATTTTGATTTATTAAAAAGGGTTAATTTCATACAGGTCCCCACAAACATAGTGAATATCAGAAATATCCCTGCAAAGTCCAACTTTCATTAGTTATCCCTGCAAAAGTCGTAATGTATGCAGATATGTCCCTCTGGTTTGTTGCCGTTTGAAATCTGTTTATTTTTTAACAGTAGGGATATGAAATGACCGTTTTGCCCTCACAAATATGTCCCTCCAAAAGGAGGATACGAGGAAGAAGAAAGAGGCGGCGGCGGCGGCGGCGCTCGGCGGGGCTCCCGCTTCCCCGCGGACGGCGGAGCGGGCGGACGAGGGCGGAGCGGGCGGACGAGGGCGGGGGGGGCGGGGAGGCGGCGGCGGCGGCGGCGGAGGAGGGGGGGGGGGGGCGGACGAGGGCGACGGGGGGGGGGAGAGGAGAAGTAGAGGAAGAGGGCGGCGGGGGAGGCGGAGGGGGCGGACGAGGGCGGCGGGGAGGAGGCGGAGGAGGGGCCGGGGGGGCGGATGAGGATGAGGAAGATGGAGAGGGTGAGGAAGATGGATGAGGAAGATGGAGAGGGTGAGGAAGATGGAGAGGGGCAAAAATGTAATTTCAACTTATTAATTAACCAAGGTTAAGCATTTTAACTGTGGTTAACTAAAATTTTCTAACGGGATTGACGGTAGGGACATATCTGCATACATTACGACTTTTGCAGGGATAACTAATGAAAATTGGACTTTGCAGGGATATTTTTGCTATTCACTATGTTTGCGGGGACATGTATGCAATTAACCCTATTAAAAAACTTTGCTAACAATGTTTACTCACGTGTGACTTTTTTTTTTCTTTAATAGATCAAATTTGTAAAAATAATAGTATATTATCTCTGTATGTACGAGATAGTGACTTTTGTGTTCATCTTTTTAGGTTGCCTAACTTATGCTCTATTGACAATGAGTGAAGAATAGTGAAAGGTGTATCTTAAAATGTGGATGAGAAGTGCCTTTTAATTTAGGAATAATTATATATGCCTTTTTTAAAGAAAATTAAATAGTAAATATATTTCTACAAAATTTAAGTTATCAGATTTATCCCTCTGCAGATATATCTTTCTATTATATTTGTCCTCTTAAATATTGAATTAATTAATAATTGTTTCAACAAGAACTAGATTGGTGTTGTTCCTAATTTTTTTCAAACACAAACCAATGTAAGTAATGTTAAGTGTGTACAAGTAGCTATTGAAGTGCTTGTATTATAGAATATACTAGTGTAGAAATCCGTGCGATGCAGCGGGTAAATAAAAGAAGCAAAATTTTAAACGAACCGTGATGTCGCTCGCCTTGGCCCAGTTGTACAGCTCGCGCGAGGAGGCGGCCGAGGCGGCAGCGGTTCACGGCGAGCGGGGGTCCCGACGCGGACCAGCCCTTGTAGCTTATTGTTCAAACGTGAGATCGAGTGCTTACATGGGCTGCGGCTCAACTTCGTGGGACGATATTTCTCGAAAGAGACAACGTTATTCGCATCCTCTTCTTCTTCTTTTTTTCGTCTTCATCATCTTCATTAACATAATGAGAGAGAGAGAGCGCGATGAGTGTGGGGTGGGAGATTAGATGATAAAATTCTTTTTTGTATAGAAAATAAGAGGTCATACAAAAGAGAGGAGGTAGAGAGATTAATGGAGGAGGGGAGTGGATTGGAGTTACAAAACTCACTCATTGATAGAATATGGTGCATATAATTAATGAAGGAGGTGAGTGGATTGAAGTTACAAAGCCCACTCATTAATATATATATATATATATATCTATATATTATTAATCAACCTCCTCTCTACAACGTATAATTTATTAATTAATATCTCCTCTACTTAACGTATGTTGCATGAACTAATACTTATTAAGCATTTCTAGCATTAAAATCTAGCGTTTCTAGCATTAGAGAATGGGAAAGGGGGTGAAGGAGGAATTATATTATTAATCAACCTCCTCTCTACAACGTATAATTTATTATTTAACTTATCCTCATACTTATTAAGCATTTCTAGCATTAATTTCTAGCATTTCTAACATTAGGGAATGAGAAAGGGGGTGAAGGAGAAATTGCTCAATCCGGTTCGGTGAAGAATTTGAGAAGTTGGTAATAGAGAGTTGTGGAGCCCATACTTAACAAAAAGAGGAAAACTTGACACGTGGCAATACTTAACAAAGAGAGAAAAATTTGACACGTGACAAATTGGTAAGAGAAATAATGAATAATAATAAATAATAGATAATAGATTTGGCAACAGAAAATAAATACTTGCTAATATTTTTCTGTTCTTTCTTTTTTAGTTTTTATAGAGACAAAAAAAAAAGAAAGAGAATTATAGGTCTCGTTTCGTATTTTGTCGTTTTTGATTTTTTAATACTAATTAAATATATTTGAAATATTGGCAGAAAAATATTTTTTTTGTTTTTATTATTAGTTGGCTTGCCATTACGAAAGAAAAAGGCTTTATAAATTAAAGTGCCCCAGGACGTGACAGTAATGCACTAATACTCAAGTGCAAAGCAATAATTTTTACTCGAAATAAGGATTAAAATGAAGCATTAGTAAAAGCTCAAGTTCTCAAATGCTGAGTTTGAAAATATAAGGACTAAAATAAAATACCTGATAAAGTTGAGCGACTACCCTAAGGACTGACCGTCCTTAGCGCAAGTGGCAAAGGGCTTGGTGGTTGATACCCGAGGTCCCGAGTTCGAATCCTAGTTGATTCATATTTTCAGCTAAATTTATTTTTAAATGAAATAAACGAAGCGGGTAGCATGCTATATTTCTCTCAGAAAAAAAAAAACTATACGAAGAGGCATTGCTCTTTTCATAACAAAAAGGTACTACGATTTAAGGCTTAAGATATAGAGATAAGGATTTAGAATTTAGCATTTAGAACTGTATTCTAACCATATATCCAAAATAGAGCATAAATCTTATATATCCACTCGTCCAAAAGTTTCGACAGTTCTTTTGAATTTTTATTTTTTTTTAGAAAATATTGACAAAAATTAGTATAAATATGAAGGCTCTTGGGTGGTTAGCCTGTAAGATTTACATCTATTTTTTTACATGTGTAGCTGGCGCTGCCCTTTTTGATATGGATACTTTTGACTGTGTTTGTGGTTTGGTTATAAGATTTACTGTGTTTGTGGTTTGGTTATAAGATTTACTTTCTACATGTGCATTGTGACGCCCCACTTCCTAGAAGGGTTATCTATTCTAGAACTACTGTGACGCCCCAACTTCCTCTTCGGCCTAGCCACCGCCGAAAATGCTTAAGCCGGGTTGAGAGTTTAGCCCTATTATATCTCATATATAGGACTAATTTGGGGTCTCACAATCTCCCCCCTTAAGCCATGACGTCCTCGTCAGGCTCAGACACACAAGTATCAGGCGATGTGAGACTCGTTTCGCTAGCCTAAATCGACTTTGTGGTGAGCCGCGCTCCACCCACAACAGTCAACAGCACGAGAGTCTCGCTCTCCCTGCTGTACACCTGGCTCAGCCGAGACTCATCTCACACTTCCGGCTGATAATTGGCTCTGATACCAACTGTGACGCCCCAACTTCCCAGGGGGTCACCCATCCTAGGACTACTCCCGTCCTAGCACGCTTAACTCTCTCAACCTCTTCGGCCTAGCCACCGCCGAAAATGCTTAAGCCGGGTTGAGAGTTTAGTCCTATTATATCTCATATATAGGATTAATCTGGGGTCTCACAACTACACTGGTACTAACACGCTTAACTCTCTTAACCTTTTGAGCCTGGCCACTGCCCAAATGTTATAATCGGATTAAGAGGTTTAATTTTATTTTACCTAATATATAGGATATTCCAAATCCGGGGTTATCACATTCCTTCTTTCTTTAAGCCGTGGCGTGCTCGTCGGGTTCAAGCACACTCGCAAGTACCAAGCGATGTGAGACTTGTCTGGCTAGCCTTAGTCGACCTTGTGAACAGCCGCGCTCTACCATTCACAATTGTCGTCAGTCGGGAAGCCGCGCTCTGTTCGCTGTATGACCCTAACTCAGCCGAGCAAGAAATATCCTCATATAAAATAGAACGACTATAAATTTGTATTTGGATGCACTTGAGAATATTCTGGAGGGCATTAGCTTTAGATAAAAAGTCCAGAACAATGCCTAAATATATTTAAAAATTTAAAAATATTAATATTTTTTATAAAAAATTATACATAAATCTATTAAAAATTCAAACTTTTATATTGGATTATCTATAATGTATAATATTACCATAATATTATTTTTAATGAATAATAGTATTAATTTTAATACAACTTTAGAAAAGTAATATTCAATATATATAATATAATAATATAAATAATAATATATATAATACAACTTAATAATTAAAATAATATATCATATTCATACAATTTATACTATATAATAAGATTTTGGTAAAAAAATATGTTATAACTAAATTAATATTTTTATTAATATATTTACTTATCTATTTATCTATTTATATAAGAAAATAAAGAAAAGAACATTTTTTTTTTTACTTGTTTTTTAGAGAAGAACCTGCTTTGATCGAAACAACTAGTTTGGGCCTTTTTTTATTGCATTGGGGTATACAATGGGGGATATTCCCTTGGTACCAACCAAACAAATACGGTTCACGGTGCACCGGGTTCATGCAATAATTTCCAAATTTAGGGTACGAGGTTCGGCGGAGGAGGAAGTCTACTGTGTCACGCTTGCACCACGTCATTAATAACAAGCCAATCACATCTCTCCTTTTCAAAAAAAAGTACAATAAAAATATTTTTTTATAATTATGATGGGACATATATATCCAAAAAAAATATTTGATTGGTTTGGGACACCACGTCAGCATATGCACCCGTTTCATTTTAAAATTTTTCTCGGCGGAGAGAGTGCGGTGTGACTTCATTGAACTCCTACCTTTTCTTTTTATTTTAAAATAAAATATAGGAAGATCCCCCTTTCAACTACATGCCCTTTTTTTTATATATTTTAAGCAAAGGAATATGGTGATTTTCCATGCATGTATTAATATATTATTGTATAAAGTACAATTATGATAAAGGAAGTAAGAAAGCTTGAACTTACAGATTTTAAGTATTCAAATTTTAAATATTCAAATTTTAAATTTTATTTATTCATTCTATAAATCTAGAAGACTTCTCTCTTATTCTGTGCGCCTAAACACAAAATATACCAATGACCCACGGCCACGAAAGCCGCAAATGTCCTTTTGCATCCATGCACTAGATGCATCCAAAATCATGCACACTTTGACCATACCATGTGGGAGCCGTACAACCACGAGAGCACAAGTGTTCTCTCACATGCATATATATGCTTATCTATAACTTACCTGTTACGATATATTTAGTATATGTTATGATATATTTAGTATCTTATGGTATATTATGATACTGTATATTATTATCATATATAGAGTAAGATTATATGGTATGTAATCCTAATTATAGTATTACTTTAGTAGGCAATGTTACTATAGTAGACCTATCTCTTATACTATACATTTTTATCAATTCAATCCAAGAAAATATGCTCTTTTGCCCTTCTTATAATATTTAAAATTTTACGGATTCAACAAAAAGCGGAAGTTTTCATTTTCGGCCCGAAGCGAGCGAAAAACGAAAACTTCCACGGAAAAAACGCGGCTCAGGGAGCTCTCCTGCACGCGGTCCACGAGGTTCACTTCACCTCGTGGACCATGTGAGGGAGAGTCCACAGACCTTGTGGACCCCGCTCTCTCTCTTTCATCATATACATATATATATATATAATATTTTTTGTATATAAATATGTTATTATAAACATTTTATAAAAATAAAATATGTTATTATAAAATATTTTATGTATACATATTATTTATAGATATATAGTAATTTATTTTACAATATTAATATATACTATTATCTATTATATTACGTATTTATTGTATAATATATTTAAAATATATTTTATTTATAAATATAAATTATAATAATAAATATGTAGTATGATAATTATCATATATCAATAATATATAATATATAAAAAATAATATATGTAGTATGATAATTATCATATATCAATAATATATATAATATATGAAAGAAAAAAATACATATAATAGTTTTCCATCTATATTTTTTTCTTTCAACCAAACAACTATAATAGAAAACTATTTTTCTTTTCCTACGAACCAAACACTAAAAGCCGTAAAAGTTTTTTTCCACAAAAAATTTTTTTCCACGAATTTTTTTTCCCCAATTTTATGTTGAACCAAACAGCTCTTTAGTGAACTATTAAGAACAACTATTATTTCTGTAAAATTATTATTTTACCCTTTCAAATATATCTTTCTACTATCACCAATTTTTCTTATTTGCCCTTAAATAGGGGCAAAAGAGGTATTTTGAGTTTTTGCCTTTTCAAATGTATTTTTCTACCATCACCGACTTTTCTTATTTGACCTTAAGTTAGGGTACAATAGGTATTTTGATTTTTTTAAACTGTGATAGAAATTTTATCTGGATTTAACCTGAGATAACTTAACAGGTACTAACAGCGGGATTATTTTGAATAATGGAGAAATATATAAGGAATATATTTAACATAAAAAAGTAGAGGTATATATGTATAAGATATTTCAGAAGTTTTGAGTAAAGGTGTCCGTGGACCTAATCGGGTCTGGGTAGTTAATATACTGTATCCGTACCCTAAAAAGAAATGAATAGAAAAAAATATATACCATACCTATTTAACTTCGGATCGGGTCCGGTGAGTACCCGTATACTACCTGCTTAAAACCGGATAAGGGTCGGGTCTAGATTGGGTACGGGTACCCGTATGCATATATTTTTTATAAACTTTATTAAACAGTTTATGAATAAACCATAAATCTCTCATTATAAAAAACTCACATTCTAATGAGTTGCACCCAGTCCAATAAAATTCGTTCAAAGAAAGATTCAAGCGGTAACTGGGGTTAAAAAAATAAGGAGTAAAAAAAAAAGTAAAAAAAAAAAAAATAAAAAGAAGTAAAGTGAGCGGCTAGGATTTCATTAGGATAAAAATACATATAGACCCCTCGTCTATAAGTCCTATTGAAATTGATCCCTCAACTTTAAATTTTTTTATTTACTATTGGGTATTTTATCGAATCCGGCTCTGGTCCGGGTTCGGATTTGAAAACTCTTTCAGACCCTACCCATTAAAAGATCGGGTTCGGGTCGGGTCCAAGTTGGATATGGATATAAAGTATCCGGACCCATACCCGAAATTTTAATGTGTAATTTTTTTTTACCCATATACTATTCATTTTTTATCGGGTTCGGATCGGGTATGAGATATCAGGTATTTTAGCCAGCTTTAGTTTTGACTAGACCTGGCAATCTCGACCCGTACCCACGGGTACCCGCCGTTATATTTTTTAATTAAAAATATATATTTTTAATTAAAAAATATATTTTTTGTTTACTCATTCTAAAAATTCTAATCCTAATTTCTTATCGAGTGTTTTTTACATTATAAAATTTATTCACTTTAAAACTTTAAATATTTTTATTATATATTATGATATTTTTAAACAATGAGTTATATTACACTTTTAAAAATTATATATGTGTTTTGCTTTAAAAAAAGTATATGAGCAAAAAAAAAAATTTGCGGGTAACCTGTATACCCACCAGCCTATCCGTGGGCGGGTGTGGATAAAGATGTTGACTACCCAAAAATTTATGGATAAATTTTATTCATAGTTATATAATCCGTGGGCATAATGACCTACCCGCGGGTTACCCAACCCGCCTGTTTACCAGGTCTAGTTTTGACTTTTGAGAGCTATATAGATAATTATCCCTTAAAAAAAATAAAAATTGAGGGATTTATTTCAGAAAAGCGTATAGTTGAGGGGGTCTCCATGCATTTTCACCTTTAGCGTTTATTCAGTTTGTTTTCTTGCTGAGAAAGTGAGAGCAAGCACATCACATTTACGACTGCCATTTATGCATTTATGGGACGAGACGAGATGACAGCAGAAGTAAATTGTCAGGATTCGGACTGCAGGTGCTGAGGTTGGTAGGTGGGCGACCGACTGACAGCAACGCGTTTGGGGAGGTAGGCAGACTGCCCCTCCCTTTGATTAATGTCTACGGCCCACGCCAGACTGCCCCACCGTCTCATTGATTGGCATGAGGGATGCTACATTTAAACCGTAATTAAACGAAGGAGAAATTAGAAATGTGAATGGATGCAGATGCCCGAAATTTTATTCAAATTTGAATTCTGACATGGTTTTAATCGAAGCTAATTGTGGGGATAAAATTTTGAAATCCGACAGTTATGATTTTTTTTTTTTTTTTTTTTTGCAGGGTAGTTTCAGTTATGAATTTTTATATGCGTATAGTTTGGGTATGATTTTGAAGAGTAGAGTTACTATGCTTTCGAAAGTATAAGAGAGTTGATGTTTTTAACTTTTTGGTTAGTAGATTAATCTTTGACTATTTCTTACTTTTGGATTAATATTATTATCATAGAGGGACCACTCAATCCTAGGAGGACCACTCAATCCTAAGGGGAGCCGCTATCGTCTCGACCCTACAATTCTTGATCCAAGGGCTAAAATGTAGGAAGCATCAACTCTCTTATACTTTCAAAAGTATAGTAACTCTACAGTCTACACTAGTTTTGAATTGCAATTATTTATTTGGATTTGCTTCCGAGTTTTACAAGAATCAATCCATCTTAACATTCAATAGTCCCAATAGTCCCGTATCGGATGAGAAATAATTCTAATTAGGAATATAAGAGACTGCGCATCCTAATAATAATAACTTGGCTTAAATATTTTGAACTGATGGTTTGCTCCCATCGAGTTATTATTGCTAGTGGGTCTGATCGTTACATATTATTTCAAAGGCTCTTAAAAGGTGAGACTTTATAAACAATTTCGAGTCTCTGACTTCTCGAATTATGATGAAGCCAATTTTGTTTTGAAAATCATGTAGAAGCTTGACATAATCTAAGTTAAGTTGAAAAAAATCCAGTTTAGTTCCAAACGGTCAAGAAGATTCTTTAAACAACCATAAATTTTCACAGAGATGTATATTTTTAGCGTGCAATTCTAATTCAAAAACAACTTTTGACATCTACGTGTTGAATACTTTTGCTGTTCAAGCCCAATTTGGAATCCAAATTTAATTGCTTAGGCTTTCGAATTTACACTTTTAAGTTATTTTTTGGATAGTCTTTATATTTATATATATATTTTATTTTGAGTCAAATTGGCGAGTCAATTATGGTTATTTATGATAAGATTAGATTTAAAGATATTTTAAATTCTGTTATTTTCTTTCTTAATAGGAGTTGATATCGCCTATATATATAAAGAAAATTTTCAAGTTTCGAAAAATTGTCTTCTTTGCACCTTTTTTTTTCATCCTTATTTTTCTTCTTTCTCAACGCTGCTTAAAATTGTGTCATATATATATATATATATATATAGAACTAGGCTACTATACTATTAATAGCACCAGTTATTGGTGCTATTAGGTTTTCGGCCATTGGATTAAGAGATATGCGGTTAGGATAATGTGGGCCCCCTAGGGTTGAGTGGGTGGTTGGTTGAATAGTACAATCTAACGGGTGGAAATAGTCAAAGGGGTAGATCTAACGATAGAAAATTTGGTAGCACCAAGTGTTTGGTGCTATTTATAGCATAGTAGCCGAACTATATATATATATATATATATATATATATATATATATATATATATATATATATATATATATATATATATATATATATATATACATACATATACATGTACATACATAGTATGTACATATACATGAACATACATATACATATACATGAACATACATATACATGTACATGTACATACATACATATGTACATGTACATACATACATATATACTAGTTGAGTGTACGTGCAAATGCACGTAACAATTATTTTAATTCATTCAAATCAATATAAATTTGTACATCATATTTATTCAAAAATTTATAATAAAAATTATATTTTATAAATTCATATATTATATTTTAGTAGAAAATATTTGTAATATCTTATATTTTTTTTTTTATATGCTTTGAATATTTTTATATAATTTTTTATTTTTGATAAATTTACAATTTACTATGTGTTATAAAATAAAAGCATCATAATTTAATTTATATCTATATTAAAATTTAAAATTTAATTTTGATTTATTGTAATTATTTTTTTTAATTCTTAATTCAAATTTGATATCAAAAATTAAATTTTATTCACGATTTAAACTCAAATTTTATTTTAATGTAAAATAGATGGATAGAAATACTATTTTTTAACATATTGATTATAAGGTTCGCTTTTATTTGAGATATTTATTAACAAATTAATCATAATCATTCATAGGATGAGATTTGTAGATGGATAGGTATATATTCTATATTTTTAACAGATTAATTACAACCGTTAGTTCTTATATTAGATATTTTTTAACAAATTGATCATAGTCCTTCATAGGGAATATTCTTTTATTCTTTTTTGGATTCCGTCTGTTATTTCTATACGCTTTTTTATATATATATATAACTAGGCTACTATACTATTAATAGCACCAAATCATTGGTGCTATTAGGTTTTCGGCCATTGGATTAAGAGATATGCGGTTAAGATGATGTGGGCCCTCTAGGGTTGAGTGGGTGGTTGGTTGAATAGTATGATCTAACTGGTGGAAATAGTCAAAGGGGTAGATCTAACGGTAGAAAACTTGGTAGCACCAAGTGCTTGGTGCTATTGATAGCATAGTAGCCGGACTATATATATATATATATATATATATATATATATATATATATATATATATATATATATATATATATATATATATATATAGTGTAGAGCTACTATACTATCGAAAGCATAAAGGACTTGGTACTTCCATTTTTTGGCCCTTCGATCAAGAATTATACGGTTGGGATGATAGTGGTCCCCTCTAGGGTTGAGTGATCCTCTAGGGTTGAGTGGTCCCCATAGGGTAATAATATTAATTCAAAAATTAGAAATGATCAAAGGAATTGATCCGAGGGCCAAAAAGTCGAAAGCACCAAGTCTTTTATGCTTTCAATAGTATAGTAGCTCTACTCTCTCTCTCTCTCTCTCTCTCTCTCTCTCTCTCTCTCTCTCTCTCTATATATATATATATATATATATATATATATATATATATATATATATATATATAAAAAAAACTAGATTAATTACCCATACAAAGTGCTGTGTATCTTATATTTGTAATATCTCCGTAATCTTATTTGATTTAATGATATGTGACATATTTTCGATTCCAAAATACTTAATGAAAATCGGTTTTCTTATCTAATATAATTTAAATCAAATGCTAAGACATTTTATCGAAATCAACAAATCTTATATAACTTAAAATTTTAAAGTTGGACTGATTGAAAATTTTAGTTTTATAAAAAGTTTTTTTTTTTCTAAAAGACTGATGACTGTGACCTTATAATTTAGCTAGAAATTCTCTAGTTGTATATATTTTATAGGTATATTAATTTCTTTTGAGGGAGTTTTTTGGGATAAAAAGCCTACAAACAACAATTATTTTAATTTTTTTTAATAGCTATGTATTAGCAATGATATAAATTCTTTAAGTTAGTTCCACAAAAGGATACAATATTGTCTTGCCGATGTATTGGTTAACATAAAGCTGTATGAGCATATGCATTTTTGGGCTTTTTTTGCATTTGGCCCCCTCAAGAAATTTATTTTCGCAAATAGCCCTATCAAATTTATAATTGCACTTATGGTCCTATCCCCGCCACGCAGGCGACACCTCAGCGCCACGCAAGCAGCCAGGGCGGTGCTGGAATAAGTTGAACATGGTGAACCATTCACCGTGTCTAAACACGGTGAACGGTTCACCGTGTTTCATAACTTATGCGCCCTCTGAGGTGGAATAAAAAATACTAAACACGGTGAACCATTCACCGTGTTTAGACGCGGTGAACCATTCACCGTGTTTAGACGCGGTGAATGGTTCACCGCTTTTAGACACGGTTAATGGTTTACCGTGTGTATACACGGTGAATGGTTCACCGTCTTTAGACACGGTGAACCATTTACCGTGTTCGTTTGTATTATACGACCCCTGCCCGAGTTGTCTTCCCCACCCTCACTCGGTCGCTCTCTCTCTCCCCCTCTCTCTCTCTCTCTCTTTCTCTCTCTCTCTCTCTCTCTGTGGCCCACCCGCCGCCTCCCCGCCGCCGCAGCCTCTCTCTCTTCCTCTCACTCTCTCTCTGCACCCCCATCACCTCCCCCACAGAAACCCCCTCTCTCTCTCTCTGTGAACCCCTCCACGTCGCTCTCTCTCTCCCCCCTCTCTCTCTCTCTGTGGCCCCGCCGCCGCCTCCCCGCCGCCGCAGCCTCTCTCTCTCCCTCTCTCACTCTCTCTCTGCACCCCCATCACCCCCCTCACAGAAACCCCCTCTCTCTCTCTCTGTGAACCCCTCCATCTCTCTCTCTCTTTCACAGATCACTCTCTCTCTCTCTCTCTCTCTCACAGATCACTCTCTCTCTCTCACACACACAGATCTCTCTCTCTCAGATCACTCTCTCTTTCTCTCTCACAGATCACTCTCTCTCTCTCTAACACACAGATCTCTCTCTCTCTCAGATCACTCTCTCTCTCTCTCTCTCACAGATCACTCTCCTCCGACCGTGTTCGCACTCTCTCTCTCACAGATCACTCTCCTTCGAACGTGTTCGCAAAATGGTAATTCCATCTCTCACCCTTCCCTTTGTTGTATGTTAGAGAATGCCTATGTTAATATATCATGAATGTAACGTATATTTTGATAATAATGTATAGAGAGGACAACTCATGTATATTTTGATAATATTGTTTACTTTAGAACTCTATGTCCGGCGAAGGTGTTCCTTTTTGTATCCATTAGGACGGAAATTTAGTCGTGAACGATAATGTACCACGATACATTGGTGGTCATAAAGAATGGTTGGTATCCGACGCGATATCACATTTCGGGAATTTGAGATGGAAATATACAAGGTTACTAACTATGATCGAGTGGAAGACCGTCTCCGCATAACGGTTCGATGTCCAATGGGAGCCAACGAATGGGAATTACTTAACATATCAAGTGACAATGCACTATTTGGAGTGATGAGATTATTTCCGTTCCATGGATGTATAAAGTTATACGTAGAGAAATATATGTTGACGACACGAGCCCTCCAAGTACCGTTAACTATACGGAAATACTTCCTAGTGATTATCAAAGGAATTACGTCAATCGCGAATGAGTTCCTACGTCAAGGTATAGAGTAATGATCTTTAAAAATATTTTTCATAATTCCTCAATTAGTTTAGGTGCGCGAAATTATTAACTTTATATTGTAAGTGCTACAGAGGGTTTGAAGTCCCATGTGTGCCAGTTAGTGCATCATTGTCATCTACTATGATGGATCCGTCTCCATCGGTTCGTCAAAATGAGCGGTAGGTGATTGTTTGATTTAGTTATATAAAAATTGGACCAATACTAATAGTTAATCTTAAATATCTTTGCAGGATGACTATCCCTCATAATCAAAGTGAAGGTCCATCATCTAGTATTCGTGAATGCACCGATTGGGAAGTGAGAACTACAATTGATAATGAGGACATAATTGGAAGTGATGAGGAGTATATTATTGAAAGTGATGAAGAGAATCTAAGGCGAATTGATGATGAGTCTAGTGATGATGAGGAATCCTTTGTTCCGCATTCTTTGGATCCTGATCATGACGGTGGTTTGAACACACTCGCATGCGCCATTCGAGATGAAGGTGTTGAATGGATTGAAAATTCAAATGTCAACAACGATGATGTACCGGACCCGGTGGAATTCGAGGAATTTGAAGATCAACGACAACGGTTTCTCATGGGTAATGAATTAATTCATCAAAACGTTGTTGATGCATATACTGAACAAAATATTGATCAGGGTCCTCCAAATGATGAGTCATGGGCTAATCGAACATTTTCTGATAAATCATCCTTGGTGAATGCTTTAGAAGCTTGGCACATTGAACATAATGTGCAGCTTAAAGTTGTTAAGTCAAATACAACTAGATACACTGTGAGATGTGTGGTCAATTCTTGCCCTTGGAGATTAAATGCCTCTCAACCGAAAGATAGTCCATTTTTTAAAGTAAAGACTTATAGAGGTCCGCACACATGCATGGTTCCAATTTTGAATACAATGCATCGAAACTGTACATCTTCTTTCATATGTCAATTTATACTACCTACATTGAAGGCAAGGCTTACTATGAGTCCTATGGAAATTCAATCTCGAGTTCAGAGTGAGAAGCACGTTAGCATATCATATAGTAAGGCTTGGCGGGCACATAATAAAGCACTACAAATTATATACGGTAGTTGGGAGCAATCATATTGTGACCTTCCTCGATACTTGTCCATGTTAGAAGCAACAAACCCCGGAACTATTACGAAGATTGATTTCATTAGTGTGACAAGTACTACAAGAATGTTTTCACGAGCCTTTTGGGCTTTTGGACCTTCGATTCATGGTTGGGAGTATTGCCGCCCATTACTTAGTATCGATGCTACCCATTTGTATGGAAAATACGGAGGCCACGCATTAATTGCCACATGTGTCGATGCCGATGGAGGTTTATATCCGCTAGCGTTCGCAATTTGTGAGGGGGAGAATAGCTCGAGTTGGGAGTGGTTTCTAAGTTGCCTACGAAGGTACATAACACGATCTCGAGTTATTACACTCATTTCGGATCGTTTTAAAGGGCTAGCAAATCTTGTTGCACTTGTATACCCACGATCAGAAGGTCATGTTCATCAATGGTGTTTGCGACATATGAAGGCTAATATGAATATTCATTTCAAAGCAAAACACTTGGGATCATTAGTCGAGAGGTGGCAGAGGGAGACGCAGACTTTCCATATGCGACACGGGGAGATGACTATTACTTTGATGGATGTCGCTGTTATTACAGGACTCTGCGTCCATGGTGGGGTTGTGACCGGAGGGGCGTCATATCAGTGGCCACAGCTCTGCGAGCTACTTCTCGGGGTGGTTCCTGAGGATATTAAGGGTGGTGAGATAAAGATAGATTGGTTATACTATCATTTTCATGATATCGCCCTAGATGCACCTCCCGCTATTGTACGAGCTACAGCTAGAGCATATATATTGTTTCAGATAGGATATAGTTTGTTGCCAAATCCAAGCGGGAATAGAGTGCATTTGAAGTGGTTGCCACTGTTAGAGGATTTTGACGTCTGTGGTGAGTTGGCATGGGGTGCAGCTACGCTAGCTCATCTCTATCGGGCATTAGGAAATGCTTGCATGAGGGGGAAGGTGGAGTGTTGTTGCTTTGGGACATTACTTCAGGTACATTGCCTTACTAGCTTTTTATAAGTCATGACTTTTGCTGTAATTTCTAACTATCTTTTTGTATAGATATGGGCATGGGACCACCTGCACATTGGTCGCCCTGAGATAGTTGGACCGCAGCCTAAGCTTGTCGACATGCCACTAGGTTCTAGGTAAATTTTTTTTTTTCCAATTTTCTATATACTATTTAATCATGCCTAATATGATATAAATGAATCAGGTGGAATACTAGGCTGGCTTTTCGAGATAATGTCAGGACTACTGACATTGAGTTTTATCGTGATCAGCTTGATCAGCAGCTAGAGTCTCAGGTAAATGAAAGTAACTCAATCTTATTATAACTGTAAATTATATTTAAAAACGAGAGGGTAAGTAACCATATGTATTTTTCACAATAGATTACATGGAGGCCTTATACAGATGCAGTATTAGAGACACTCTCACCTTTCTGTATAGCAGGGTCCCAGATTTGGCGATCTAGGACCACCTTAGTCTGCTTCCATATTATTGAGCTGCATCTTCCAGATCGTGTGCTTCGGCAGTTTGGTCTTCTACAGCATATACCTGAAGCAGTGGTTGCCATACCTCACATCACTTCACGAGGTAGAGCAGATGAGAATTGGGCGACGTATCATGCTTCTTATATTCAGCGTTGGGATGATAGATTGATGGACATAGTAGAGGTGGACCCTGAAGTAGATCCAGATCCTATACGAGCTAGCACTGTTTACATGCAGTGGTATTGGAGGATCACCAGGAGATGGATATTTAGGCCAGTACTGCGCCCACTTCTCGCCTATCAGCCACGTGGACATGTCGAGAGAGTATTGGTATGATTTTAAGATATAATATTTCTTTATATTTATTTTTATATATAAAGAAAGTTTAGTGTTATTTTTATAATGGTGCTTTTATTTTAGGTCGATGTCGTGCAGAGATCACATTATACGATTAGACGTGTCCTGCTAGATATTCCATATGGCGGAGTATTAGAAGCCCTGTCACAAGTTGCCGATCAAATGGAAGCAGTTTTGGAGACTCTACCTACGCTTCCAGAGTCTGTAGCTCCACGGCCAGCCGAACATGGTGGACCATCGACGTCGGGCCATGTACCACTGTATAGTCCGCCGAGGCCATCTTCACCGATAGAGGAGTCACCTTATCATCCAGACACAGTACCAGTGCCAGTACCAGTACCAGTACCAGTACCAGTACCAGAGGATCCACCTCGACCAGCTGATGTTGTTTATCGTAGGCGCCGACGGCAGTTGCAGTCTCTCCACGTAGATCAGCCCTCATCTTCAGCTCCTCCACAGCCAGACATACTACCGACACCTGCTATGGTTGAGCACGAGATCAGACGGGTGATGGAGACGCAGGACACTTAGCCAGTTGTTGAGGGTGCTTCTATCGAACATCTCGACCAGTTGGAAGTCATAGAGCCTTTTGATGAGCATGGTGTTGATCGTGGTGGCGGTCGTGGTAAGGGACGTGTAGGTAGACGTGGTCGAGGGACTAGGAGGAGAACATGACATTACATTTTTGTAAATTTTAAATTGCACAGAACTTTCTATATTATTGAAAAACTTGCTCTAGTGTTGGATTTGTTGTTGTATTGTTGTGTTGAATTTATTGTATTGATGTGCTGAATTTTGATGTTGAATTTGTTGTGTTGTTGATGTTGAATTTGTTGCGTTGTTGATGTTGAATTTGTTATATTAATGTGCTGAATTTTGCACATGCTGTGGTTCTACTGAACACGGTGAATGGTTCACCGTGTCTAAACGCGGTGAACCATTCACCGCGTCTAAACACGGTGAATGGTTCACCGCGTCTAAACACGGTGAATGGTTCACCGTGTTTAGTATTTTTTATTCAGAGGGCGCATAAGTTATGAAACACGGTGAACCGTTCACCGTGTTTAGACACGGTGAATGGTTCACCGTGTTCAACTTATTCCAGCACCGCTCTGGCTGCTTGCGTGGCGCTGAGGTGTCGCCTGCGTGGCGGGGATAGGGCCATAAGTGCAATTATAAATTTGATAGGGCTATTTGCGAAAATAAATTTCTTGAGGGGGCCAAATGCAAAAAAAGCCCTGCATTTTTGCTTGCCAGTTGTGTGAGCGAAAAATTGTGTTGTAGTATTGTAACAGGTGGTATGTTGTACTAATATATAAGAGACTCTATATGTATGGATAGAGAAATTATTGTGTTTGTGGCGGGTCTGTCCGTCCTTTATAAAAATAAAAAAAAAATTGAACGTTTTTCACTGAGTGTACCTTTTTTTCTGAAAAGCCCTTACAAAAAGATCCCATGGCGTGACAGATTAGATGGTGGCATCTTATACTATTAACTAACCAGAGGTCTTCATATTGTGTACGTTGATTCATCATTCTTATAAACTTGGATGTTTATCAGATTGCGTTCATAAACCAAGTAAAATTCTTCATAACATAAACACCAGCATATCAATAATGGGACTTGTACCAATCATGCTTAGCACAGTTGGTTAAGAGTTTGGTGGGTGGTATCTGAGGTTCCAAATTCGAAGCTTAATTGCTTCATATTTTTAGCTAAATTCAAATATAAAAAAATGAACGAAGCAGCAACAATACTCATATTCATGTAGAGTCATTATGTTATCACATCTGTGGAGGCCATATATTTCACAGATTTGTAAGGCTCTGTTTGGGTTTGATGAGAAAGTAAGATTAAAAAAAATATTATGTTTTGCTTTTATATGTAATACCACATTTTGCATATCGCAATCACTTGTTCTATTTTGCTTTACTAAAGCTAGATAGGTCTCAAAACCAAACGGACGCTAAGGGCTAGTTTGATAATGACTAAAAGCATCAAATTTATACTATAAAATACATAAAAAAATACGAAAGCACTTACAATCTCTCCTATTCTAATACTATAAAATTGTGGTTGCAAGACAATTGTTAACTACAATTTTATAATATAAAAAAAAAATTAAACCTTCCTTAATATGAAAGTAGTATTTTTCACCACCATGCTATCAAACTAGCCTAATAACTCAATATAGCTAACTCATTGTGGAGAGTTTTATTATTGCTCATAAACAAAAATTCATGAGTCCTTGAAGCCTCCCTACCCAAGTATAAAAAGCATACACCATTTCTAAAATATTAGAAAAATCCACTGATCTTTTTTCTAAAAAAAAAATTCCCTACTTTTGCAATATGACCAACTAAGTCAACTTCCATATTGATGTGGATAGTACAGCTGAATCAAATTATTCTCCAACCTCCCCCACAGTTTGTCAAAAAGTTGACTTTTGGTACTTCAGCTTTGGTGCTGTTTCATTAGCTGCATTTGATGCTACAATGTAAGTGCAATCACAGGCTAACAAAGAAAATCAATTCAGTTTGATGTAGTTGCTGTTAACTGATAACATTGGATTGGCAGATGCAGGCCAAACTGCTGCCTTTTAACCTATGCCCAAATTGCATATAGTCAGAAGCGTAGCAGTTGGAGAGAATAACTTTACGCAAGCAGAGTACCAAACCATTTTCTCTTTTGGGAGGTAATCTCACAATCTCCATATAAAATAACAAAATCACTAATACCACTTTCAACAACAACCAAAAAAAAAAGGAAAAAGTTGTACTTGCAGCTTTTCGACAGCAGAGTACCAAACGATTGACATCGTGTTTATAACTCAATGTTCTCAAAAGCAGAAAGCGGTATGCAAATGGCGGAGGAACCGCATAGTGCTTATGCAGAAGACAGGTGCACATGCGGTCCATAGAAGATACACGAAGATATATTTATAATGATTACAAAGATATACAATAAATATGATTGAGAACAAAGAAATCATAAAGAAAAATGCTAACAAATACAAAGAGCAACGCTAGAACACTTCTAGAAGTAAATGGAGGAGTTTACTTCTGCATCGTTTCTAGCGATGGGAAAATTCGAATTGACGATTAGCACCGTTAAACATAATTTTAGCTATTTAAACTTTCTAGATGTTGAATTTGACGATTTTGGATATCATTTGCCTAATGATCCAATGGTCGCAAATTCACTTTATTTACATACTGAAAATTATTAATTTTGAGACTATTTCAAATACTAGGCAAATGATGTTGTAAAATCGTCAAATTCAAAACCTAAGAAGTTTAAATAGTTAGATCGAATTTAACAGTGTGAATCGTCGATTTGGATAATCTATCGTCAGAAATGGAAGTTCAAAGACACGATTAAAGTAAATTGAAGTTAGGTTACCTAAACGGAATTTCAATTAAAGTTCTGCGACCAATGTGTAAACTTTAGCCTTAAACTTGTAAAACTTCCAACATAACACATTGGTACAACACTGGAAAATGCTTGAGGTGCTTCCTACAGAAAGTGCCTGCTAAAAAAGATGTAACAAGAGATGCACATATTGTACACACAACATAGGTTTCCAAGAGTCATATATTACCGAGTAGAACTAAGTTGAGAAAAAGAGATCGGTTTGTGCAAGCAGTCCGATCTCTGCGGCTGTACAATTCTGCATCACAAACAACAATCGATGAGCAACCTCACATAAAAATGCTCAAGAGCCTCTTCTTTCTCACTTCCATCTTAATTATTACCTCTTCCGCCTTTTGGACTCCTGCGAAAGAATTGCCAAAAACAAGATGAGGAACCAAACCACCATATTCAATCCATTAAACTACTTCAATAGCAACCAACTCCATAATGCAACTAAAAAACATGAGTTTCGTGGGATTTTAACGCCTAATATTATTCGAGTGGGAAAACTTATTGAACTTGATCACTGACTTAGCTGCTTCTTAGGAAAGTATTTCACAAACCATGTCATAAGAAAGTATACGAAGATGATTAACTGACCTCCATTAATCAGGTAAATAATACTACGACTCAACGTGAGATACAATCAGAGAATGTTTGACTCACCCATCCAACTTAATGAATGGTGAAATTACAAGTGAAACTGATATGATTCTATTTCGCTTAACTGCTTCATAAAGAGGATCCATCAAAGCTATCAAAAGTTGGCTATGGCTTCCTCCAGTACAAAATCAGACAATAAAAAAACATGAACATGCAAAAGAGCAACATCAAAATGCATGAGACTGACTGGTTGCTAAAAACCAAAAAAGGACACATAGCAACTAGCTTGTAGAATCGGATGCTAAGATCCTTCATCTCCTTTTCATTGATAGAGAGTTTTCTTATAAATGACAACACAAGTGCCTGATTGATGCATGGATCTAATATTCCAAATCCAAGGTATTATACACATTTTACTATACTATTTTGATGCAAGTTGGTTCCAGGAGTAGATAGTCATCTAAAAGTATGAAAGCAATGAACAACTTCATTGTCCTAATCCTGATTTCTAAACTCAATTAGGACAACAAAGTGGAATAATTCATGGAAATTAAAATTGCCCCTATATCTTGTTACTTTTCTGTCTAATTCTCATGTACTGAAATTTGTAAGTTGTAACCTCAATATGAACCTGAACTTTTGAATCTGAGCCATTTAACTAATATATCAAAGTATAGATTGGTCTAAGGATGCTAAGCACAATTAGCATGCTTTAAAGTTTAGCCGTTGAACATATGCATACGTCTCATTGACTAGATCACTAAACCATAAATTTTCATGGCATATATCATTTAATGATTGCATTGTTAATGTAACGACCCGACCCGCTAGCAATAATAACTCGTTGGGCCTGAACCACCTTCCCAAAATACTTAAGCTCAGTTATTATTATACAGACTATTCAAACCCAGACCACAGACAGACAGACCAGGACCAAAATTACCAGGCGATGTAAGATTCTAGAGGTGGCTCCTACGGGTTCAAGAGATGGCTCCCACCAAACCCGTTGGTGTAGCACTTTGCTCCGTTTAGCACTTAGCTCTCACACTTCCGGCTGGTATTCGGTTCTGATACCAATTGTAACGACCCGACCCACTAGCAATAATAACTCGTTGGGTCCAAACCACGGCCCAAAATGCTTAGGTCCAGTTATTATTATTAGCGTGTGAGGTCTCATATATTCTAATCAGAATTAGTTTCCCATCCGATGTGGGACTATGGGGCGTTACAGTTAAAGTCTCTCTTCTGTGACTTTCCAATTGTAACCTCTATGGCACTTGACCATGCATGTTGAGACAGATCTGTAAGTTTTGTTTTCTTGATCAAGTTTGGCAACTACAATTAAACATTGATCTTCCTAAGTTATGTCAAGCATTCGATGCTAGTTTATAATCCTTCATTTCATTCCTCGCTAACAAGTTGTTGATTACCTTTATGGATATATTCAGATCTACGTATGTTGAACAGATGAAAAAGATTAGTGCTATCGTAGATTACTGTGATTTGTTCAGTTGTACACTAATCATTGCTACTTTTTGGAGCTTCACGTCCACATTTTGCTATTTATGACTAGCCAATATCATTTTAAGGCGGTAAAAATATATGAAGACCCCCTTACCTATTGGCCATTCTGAAATAGTCTTCTCAACTTTAATTTTTTGGATTGACACCCCCTCAATTTTGATTTTCTGCAATAGGTGATTTTTATCAAGCAAATTGGGGATTGTATCAAATCAAACGGTTTTAATCACTTTTAAGCAAATAAAACTAGAACAATTGACAGCTAATAGCTAATAGACCCACTATTTTTTTTAAAAAAAAACAACCAACTAGAAAAGCTCTTTTTTCTTTTTCTTTTTGTTGCTTTAGTTTTGGGGGGGTGGGGGTGGTGCGGCACTAAACCTTAAACCCTTAAACCCATAAAAATTTACCTTTCGAGTACTGTGAGGATAACTCAGCCAATAGTTTCATGATTTTACAAAACAATTTGTTGCCTAAGATTTTACACAACTCAAGAAGAATTTGCTTTCCTCAGAATATGAAGAGAATATATTTTATTGAACTAAATGCAATTAATTTAGTGCCAGAATATGGGTCCAACAGGACATGGCTATGAATATGACCTTAGAAGGTGCATGACCTATTAGACATAAAAGGATTTTTTTTTTTTTTTTTTCCTTTTCTTCTTTTCTTTTGAGAACAACGTAAGAGGGTTTTTATTTTTGATCATCCAACAATATATGTGCTTTGTCACTTCAAAGTTGTATATCTGTAACCATTGTTATCATTTTGAGATTGAGATCCTATGATAGAGATTCAGATCCTAGGATAGACAATCATGTCCTTGAAGCAGGTAGTAGAGAAAAGTGTTAAACAAAAGAGCAGAAGAAATAAGGGACCAATTGGTGCAGGAGAGTAGAAGCACTCAGACGAAGAAATAAAGAATAGCAGTAGGAAAAAAAAAAGAGCATCTAAATCACTTTTTAACTATAAAATTTCATGCCGTTCCCGTATCGGACACATATCGGATACCGCTACACGCCCAATACATGTCCGATATGGGATTGAAGTACCCGACATTTTTAAAAAATAAAAAATATCAGATACTGCTCGGATTCGGGTGGGGGATACGAGGGGATATGGCTGGATCCTTTTTTGGCCTAAAATGATCAGAACTCCAAATTTTTCGAAAAGCCCGCATCCTAGCCCATTGGAAATAGGGAAAAAAGTGAGGGACATGGCAATCTCTCTCAATTCAGCATCTTTTTTTATCTTTTTGTTCTTGAATGGTGGAAGATGCCATCTTCCTGATTCTAACTCCACACAGTATTAAGCTATAGTTCACGCTTTTACGGCTTAGCTTTTATCTTGTCTAATATCATTTGCCAACCTAGCACTAATCAATAAGGACTAAAGAGAATGATTTTTTTCTGCGTTTAAAGTATTAGCATATTTTCTCTTATTACTATTTTATATATATTAGAATCTAATACCATTTGAAAACAGACATATATGATGAATGGCTAATTTTCTAGTTGTGCGACTAGATATCTATCGTTTGAAGGGGACTGACTATTGTTGACCCGGTACTCGCTCTGGTACCGGTTGTTGGGATTCTACAATGGAAGCTTAAATCGAATTTTTTTACCATAAGCCCGTCTCCTCAGTAAAAGCTGATACAACCACAAAAGAGAGAAAAACAACCAAAAAATATGGGTGAAATAAAATTCACTAACCAAAAGAAGATTTACACATGACTCCTCTACTACACAAAGTATACCAATGACCCACGGCCACGAAAGCCGCAAATGTCCTTTTGCACCTATGCACTAGGTGCATCCAAAATCATGCACACCTTGGCCATACCATGTGGGTGTGGCTAAGCCGTACAACCACCGGAGCACAAGTGTTCTCTCACATGCATATATATGCTTACCTATAACTTACCTGTTACGATATATTTAGTATATGTTACGATATATTTAGTATCTTATGGTATATTAGGATACTGTATATTATTATCATATATAGAGTAGGATTATATGGTATGTAATCCTAGTTGTAGTATTGCTTTAGTAGGCAATGTTACTATAGTAGACCTATCTCTTGTACTATATATTTTCATCAATTCAACCCAAGGGGGTATGCTCTTTTGCCCTTCTTACATGGTATCAGAGCTGCGTCTACCACGCTGTCCTCGGCCTCCACGATATCTACCTCCACGGCCTCCACGATTACCGCGTCTACGATTGGCATAAAAAGCTTCACCGTCAATAGTGGGAATAGCAGAGAACGTCGTCACACTAGTATGACGTTGGATTTCCATTTCTTCTTGCATCAAGAGTGGACGAAGTTGTTCAAAAGTGGCCTTATTTCTGTGTGTGTTTAGAGCACTAACAAAACCTCGATATTCTTCTGGTAGCCATAGAAGAACAGTCATGACCAAATTATGGTCTGACTCGGTTTCACCAATCGCCTGAAGAGCATCACCAATCGATTTGATCTTTTGCGTGTAATCACTCATGCTCATTGAGCCTTTCTTGATGCTCCGGTCAGATCTGTGGCAGGTTCAATCATTCTGCCCTCCAGTGCAGATAACGCTTCAATCATTCCTTTATTACAGATGATATTCCTCAAACTTTTACTGCTATGAACCTTCATGAACCCGGTGAGAAGTATGGTATCCAGATACCAGAGCATCTAATCATATAACCGCACATTCTGGTATTCTCTCCTCTTCAAACCTTATAGTAGGCAGGAAAAAATTCTGGTTGGTAATGAAAATTTACTTGATATTACTCAGACAGGTGAAACTCACTTGAATACGTCCTCTAACTCTTTTGCTCTTAAAAATGTCCTTGTTGTTCCTTCTATTAAGAGAAATTTACTTTCAGTGCGTCAGTTCTATCATGATAATAATTCTCTTTTTGAATGACTTTTCTGGTTTTTCTGTGAAGGACAAGGAAACAGGGACGGAGCTTCTTCGATGCTCTAGTTTGGGAACATCACTCTATCCACTTTCCTCTAAAGTTGCAAGTGTAGGAAATAAGCAACAGCTAGCTCTGGTTGCATCTAGGTTTAGCGGAGATATATGGCATAGACGGTTAGGTCATCCAAGTTTTCCTGTTCTTTCTACATTTATTAAAAACAATAAAATTATTTCTGATTCTGCTTTGAAATTATCTGTTTGCAATGCTTGTAATATGGGAAAACATATTAAGCTCTCGTTTCATGATTCAGAATCTCAATCTGCTTTTCCTTTTCATATTGTTCATTCTCATGTATGGCAATCACCAGCCGGCCTGCTACTGCTTCACCTTCCACTATTAATCTGCCACCTTCCACCTCTGATCATCCACCTTCCCCTCAGCCTGCTACAGTATCCTCTCCTTCCCCTTCTGAGCCTCCGTTGCCTGTCATAACACACTCTATGCTCACTCGGTCCATGACTAAGGGTTCAGCTGCGTCTTCCTCCTTCCTCGCTTCTGCACGTTCTATTCTTCCTGCTGAGCCTACCTTTTTTCATGAAGCTTCTCAGGATGCAGGTTGGTGTGTTGCCATGGCTGAAGAATTTGATGCATTACTGACCAATGCTACTTGGGATCTTGTTCCTTCTCCCTCTTCTGTTAATCTTATTGGCTGCAAGTGGGTATATAAAGTGAAGCAGAAGGCGGATGGTTCCCTTGAGCATCTCAAGGCTCGGCTTGTGGCTCAGGGTTACAAACAGCAACAAGGTATTGATTTTGATGAAATCTTTTCTCCGGTTGTTAAGTCGACCACTATTCGTACTGTTCTTTCAGTGGTTTTCTTCTCTGGGTGGTCTCTTCGACAACTTGATGTGAAGAATGCCTTTCTTCATGATAATCTTTATGAAGAAGTTTATATAAAACAACTGCCTGGCTTTGTGCATCCCTCTCTTCCTCATAATGTTTGCCGTCTCCGAAAAGCGATCTATGGTCTCAAACAGGCAACTCGGGCTTGGTTTCAGCGGTTTATTTCTTTTCTTTCTAAAATTGATTTTTTTGGCAGTACTGCTGATCCCTCGATGTTTGTCTGTCATTCCTCTTCTGGCACTCTTGTTCTTCTATTATATGTTGATGATATTATTGTCACCGGAAGCTCCTCCTCTCTTTTAAAGGCTCTTATTGTCACCTTACAACGAGAATTTGCTATGAAGGATCTCGGACCACTATATTATTTCTTGGGCATTGAGGTTAATCGTTCGTCTTCTGGTCTTCATCCGACTCGGCAGAAATATGCGCATCAACTACTTCAGCGCCATGGCTTTCTTGATAGTAAGCCCATCTTTAGTCCTCTCTCTTCGACTTCTCGTCTCTCTTCTTATGAGGGCGCCCTCTTGAGGATCCCTACATTTATCGTCAGATCGTTGGTGCTCTCCAGTATCTCACCTTCACAAGACCAGATATCTCGTATGCCGACAACTCGGTTGCCCAGTATTTACATGCACCTCATGAACCCCACATGCAAGCGGTCAAGCGCATTCTGCGTTATATTCGCGGGACGCTGTCTTATGGCATTCCTATCTCCCGCTGCATCAATCCTTCCATTATGGCATTCGCAGGTGCTGATTGGGCTGGTTGTCTCGACACCCGTCGCTCTGCTTCCTGGTATTGTATATTTCTAGGGCCCAATCTTATCTCCTGGTCCGCTAAGAAACAACCCACTATTTCTCGTTCCAGTTCTGAAACGGAGTATCGTGCTGTGGCTTACACGCTTGCTGAGACAGTATGGATTCGACGTTTACTTCGTGACCTTGGTGTGTTCTTATGGTGCTCCATCAGCATCTATTGTAATAATCTCAGCACGACTTATCTTGCGGCCAATCTTATTCTCCATGCTCGAACGAAGCATATTGAGCTTGAATATCAATTCTTGCGCGAAAAAGTCCAGTCTGGTGATTTAGAATTAGCTCACACATCTCTTCTGATAAGCAACTTGCTGATATTTTCACAAAGCCTTTGTCATCTTCTCGGTTTTCGGCATTGCGGCTCAATCTTCGCATCCGGCCAGTGGATGCTTAGCTTGCGGGAGGATGTTACGATATATTTAGTATATGTTACGATATATTTAGTATCTTATGGTATATTAGGATACTGTATATTATTATCATATATAGAGTAGGATTATATGGTATATAATTCTAGCTGTAGTATTACTATAGTAGGCAATGTTACTATAGTAGACCTATCTCTTATACTATATATTTTCATCAATTCAACCCAAGAGGGTATGCTCTTTTGCCCTTCTTACATTACCCCAATCCTAGTTCAATTAGATTTCTACTATAATTAATAAATCCGAATCAATTTAAGTTTAACAGATTTAAATATTTATCGTAATTTAACTAGAATTCTACTACAAATCTAACCAAATCCTAACAATCTCCACCTTTGTTTGATTTGTAGTCTTCAACTGCTGCGTAGAGCTCACCACGCAAGCTCCACCTTGAGCTTGTCTCCTCCGTTTGATGTCACCACATCCACTGCTCCCTCTTGCGAGACTGCACGTCCGCGAACTTTTGCAACTCAAATTGTTTTTGCTTCCGTTCTAACTGTAATCCCATTCAGAACGTATAAGTTCGCTCACTTGTTCGCCTCGCATAACCAATCTCGGTTTCGGACCCTCATTGCTCCACCTGAAGCCGAAAACTGGTAACCCTTCGAGTCCAATGCGCCCAACGAGATCAAATTGTGTTTTAACATCGATCGCTCCCAACGATCGGTATTACCATGCTCTAACATTGATCTTCTGCAAGGATCGGTAATCCAATGCTTTTCACGTTGATCTCTCCCGAGATGGTTAACCCTGTGCTCTTATGTTGATCTCTCCCACGGATCAAAAAACCTTGATCTCTGAAACCAATTGTTAGAAATTTGGTACTCGCTCTGATACCAAATTTTCAGAATCTACAACTCAGTCTGGTGCCGACTGCTGTTGACCAGGTACTCGTCTGGTATCAATTGTTGGGATTCCGCAACGGAAGCGTCAAATCAAATTTTTACCTATGAACCCGTCTCCTCACCAAAAAATGCTATAACCATGAAAGAGAGAAAACCAACCAAAAAATACGGGCGAAATAAGATTCACAAACCAAAAAAAGAATGACACCTGACTCCTCTTCTACACAGAGAAGCTTCAACCCGAGCCCTTTTTCTGAATCTTTCTCAACCTTCTCTCGTCTTCTATAAATCCAGAAGACTTCTCTCTCATCCTATGCGTACATCCACAAGGTATACCAATGATCCACGGCCACAAAAGCCGCACGTCCTCTTGCACCTATGCACTAGGTGCATCCAAAATCATGAATATCTTAGCCATGCCATGTGGGTGTGGCTAAGCTGTACCACCACCAGTGCACAAGCGTTCTCTCACATGCATATATATATGCTCACCTAACGTACTCCAATTCTAGTTCAATTATATTTCTATTATAATTAATATTTAAATCCTAATCAATTTAACTTCAATAGATTTAATTATATATCCTAATCTAACTAGGATTCTACTACAAATCTAACCGCATCTTAATCAACAATCAACACCATTAAACATGATCTCGGGTATTTGATCTTTCTAGGAACCAAATTTTGTAATCTTTGGGAATAACTTTACATAATCAGTTTAAAAGGAAAACAGCATTCATAGTCTTTCTCTTATTTATATACTCTTCTATTAGTAGATTAGGCACTCAATGATAAAAATGATGCGGAACCTAAAGACAGGTAAAGCTCAATTTACTTAAAAAGGAATGTTTTCCATGCATAGGGGTTATAGGTGTAAGGTTTCTTACCTTGCTCAACTGGGAAACGGGCTTTGTGGCAGGTTTCAACAAATAATAGACCAAATAGCATAACAGGTCAAAACAGCAAAATGAACTATTGTAGTTAAAACACTTAGTTTTTTTAAAATTTTCCTAACCTTTTATTCTTCTTCTAATAATTTTCCTGATTGTTTATGATATTATTTCACTTCAGTCATGAATTTCCATTACTATTACACCAAAAAGGTGGCATCTGCTTCGGTCTATCACAGCACGCCCTCCAAATACCAGTAGTTACAGCATTATTATATAAAAAGATTAATTCATCACAAAAAACTGAGAAGCTATCCAACAGCTCCTAGAAGAAGAGAACCAGAGTGTAAATATTCATGAGCAAGGACTCTGTGAGATTGGAGAGAGAATGGAAGAGGGAGGACAAATAGGGAGGAACAGACGGAAGACAAGGGAGCAGGAGGGAGGGAGGGGCATTTTGGAGATTTTCAAAAAACAATATGTCCCAAGCTGCTCAAACGGACAGAGTGAGCAGCGGTTGCAATGTAGGAAATAAGTGGATTAATTTACTTGCAAAATAGGCATCATAGAGACAGAAAATATTGAACAACAAAATCAAATGAGGTGGCATTTGATTAGATATTTTAAGCGTACTAAATGAGCAGGCATTCTGATGATGCACATGACAAGGAGTGTACAATGTTATATCGTATTCATATTCATGTCTACATTATATCCTCACCTTAGGCTCGGAAAGTGGTGAGACGGGGAAAGAATTTGCTCTCTTTGGATCATCATCAGAGGAACAATCAGAACAGAGAAAGTGATCTAACATTTTTGCTTGTTCAATAGTCACGCCCATGCAAGAAGGATGAAACCTGTAATCATGGTGTAGAAGAATTATGATATCATAAAGCTACTAGGGACTATTAGAAAACATGAATTCTATAGAGGCACATAAAAAGATCAGAACACAATGAAAAGCTTATGCACTATCTTAAATCAACAATAATAGGAGCAACGTGAAAGCAAGCTAATTTGAGGGAGACAAAATCAGCAAATTTGAACATATGGCATGACGGTGCAAGCCACAAGCATTAAAGATCAACCAAATGACAACCACAAGTTATTCCAAGCATCCAGAAAATAAGCAAAACAAGCAGATTCGGGCGTGTAGCATTTCCAAAAAGCAGCACTGGAATAGATAATAAAAATAGAAAAAAAATGCCTGAATGTTTTCATAAAACTGGTATACTGCAGATGTCACAGAACCAGCGGACAACATGTGTGCTGAAATATTGATTAGCTTAGCTTGCTAAGTCTCTACTATGTTTTGCAACAAATGATTTGTCCAGATTGACATTTGCACTATTTTGGGGGGCTGACGTGATGAGTTGTGGATTAATTACTTGCTGTGATGGTAGGTGTTTTGACAAAACATGGTTTCAATTACATAATTCCAACAAAATTTGATGCAGTCTAAAAACTGAAATAGAAAACTGTCATAAGTAAACAAAATTGAAATACTCGTCTGATTCAGGTGGGTGCTCGATTCGAGGTCGGTATAGTGGTGCCAGCTCGGTGACATTTTTTTTTCCTTTTCCTTTCTATTTGATTACACATTGCATATTGAGCACTCTATCACCACTAGACTTCACTTTCTGTTGCTCTACTTTTACTTTTATATATGTTCATCTCGACTTAGTAGTAGAGCGGTACTCGGTTAGATGTCATTACATGACCTGATTGGTCGATGATAGGTGATATCTATGAGATATGAGTAACTAGATTTGGTCGGGGTTTCCTTATGGATTTGATCTCGGCTATTTGCCGATTGTTGGCTATTGACCATATTATAGCCACAGCTCATATGTATTTCGCTTACACCAGCGGTTTGGCCACCGCAATGGTGTTCTTTTTCGAAAAAGTGGTCGTATTTCTGACCCATGAGCTCTATGCATAGGTGCGTTTAGCATGGAGTTATGTGCAAAGGTGAGTGAGCATGATGTGGCATTGCTTGAGGTCTTTAGACCGACATAGCGATTGATTGGGTACTTTGGACTATTTGTCCAGTTGACGTATATTGTATTTTACTTTATGTTACAGTAGCGGTCGTTATTCATCTATTGAAACTTGTAGTTTCTTTTCAGTTATCATTGCTACTGTATCTGTTATACTTGTTCATTATAGTTGTTATTATCTCTCGTTTGTCAGTGAGTACAGCTTGCCTTCGTCAGCTTGCGGTACCCATTGGGAAAGCTCAGGTTAGAGTCTCACCCCCTGTTTTTACAAGTGACACAAGCAGTGAGGGTCGGGACGGTGCGTGAGGTATCTATGTAGCTAGTGAGCCTAGAGGTCCTGTGAATTATTCTTCCTCTTGCTACGGTTCATTATTTCATTCCTTCATAACCCTTCAGTTATTCGTTAAATAATTTAGACATTGTGATGGTTTAGTTTATATTGAATGCTTGTTTTGGATTAATAAACTGTAGATTTATGTTTATTATCTGTGCCAATGGTTTTGGTTTTATGGCAAAAAGGTTTTCTACCCCTCGCGGTAGTTGGTTTTCAAAAGGCTAAGTTTCTGATAGGAAACAATTTTCAATATTGATTTTTCGGCTTTATCGTAAACCCTAGGCTTTTAAAAATAAAGTTTCTGGGTGGAAAATACTTTCAAAAGATAGAGAGTTTACAATGGTTGATGTACTGTGCATTCGCATCATCTTCGGTAAGGACTGCTTAGGTGTATGACATGGCATGCATCATCTTCGCTAAGAACTGCTTAGCTGTATATGCATTCAGCATGAATTGATTGTTGTTTGGTGAGTAAAAATTGTTGGTTGTGAAAGGTAACAGGTGGTACGCCGTGCAAATATAGGAAAGATTTTGTCCGCGTGGATAGAGGGATAGAGGAATCTCTGTGTTTGTGGCAGATTTATCTGTCCCGTGGGCAAGGTTTTTTATTATAAAAAAAGAAATTCGCCATTTTTTTGCTGTATTGGATCTTTTTCTGAAAAAGCTTTACAAAAAGGACCCCGGGGCATGACACGACCATACACTTATTATAGCGAGAAAAAACACTAACATGTCGAGTGAATGATAACACGTTTCTCCACAAAATCCTATATGTTCAGGTGAATCCAAAATTCTAACACTAAACGAACTAAAAAGATTCCCCAAATTTTCAGAAACCTCTAGATGCAGACATATGTCCAGTATCATTCCAAGGTTTGCCTTGACTCCACATAGATGAAATTATATCAGATTCAATACAATGTACGTTGCCTAACATCGAAGAAATTACTAGGAAACCATCATTATTTCTTATGTTGATAAACTAAAACAAGGGGCCGTTTGGTTCAAGGTTTATAATGTTCCGGAAATGTTGCACACTTTATATTTGGAATGACAAGTTTATTACTAACTTATCAAGCCACATAGGCTGGGAGGTTGTTAAGAACTAGTATATTCTTATTCATGGACTAGTAATGATTCTCATCAAGCATGAAAATAAGAATACGTCCTAACCCAGCCCATGCTAATCCAGCATTCCTACCATCTAGGAATGATAATAATTTGAATATCTTCAATAGAAAATATGAAGGATTATCGGAATGTAATAAACCGTGAACCAAATGTGCCCTAATTTCCACAATGGCGCAAATTAAACCAAGACGAAGATAAGAATATAAAGGGAAACAGCAATTCGAAGAACTTACCAGTCCTTGCATCCATCACACTGGACCATGAGATCGTCGGGATTATACGGCATCTCGCACTTACAATACCTTCAAAACATGAGTAGCAGATGGAGATGAGCTGAAAATCAGAGAACCAATAAACGAAGAGCAGAGAGAGAGAGAGAGAGAGAGAGAGAGTGTGTGTGTGTGTGTGTGCTGGATATACACTGCGACGCGATCGGGGGTGAAGCCGCCGGTGGCGGCCTTGTACTCGAAGCGGCAGAAGTAGTCGTCGGCGCCGACGTTGTCGAGCTTGGTGTAGTTCTTGAAGGCGTGGACGGTGCACTTGCCCTCGATGGTGTGGGCGCTCTGCACGTCGTAGTGGTCGGAGAGGAACAGCTCCTTGGCGCCGTGGAACTGCCGGCGGCCCCCGATGGACTCCTCGGGCCGGTAGTACCACCGCACCCGCACCTTCACGTTCCCGCGGTGGTCCGCCTCCATCCCCTCCACCCGCGCCACGTACGGCGGCTTCTCCGTGTCCGACGGCCGCATCAGCACGCACTCCCCGACTGCCCCCCAAAAAGACCATTCATCGCCATCACTCTCGAAAAAAGACAAGATGCTGCTGGTAGTAGTGAAACAGATGGATAGATCTTTTACCTCTGACGATTTTATTGGTGCCCTTGATGGAGTAGGAGTCGAGATCCTTCTTTCCCGGCTTCGTCTTCGCCATCCACCAACGATTTACTCAGTTTTTGTGTTGGAGACTGGGAAGGGAAAATCGGGATGGTTTGGACTTTGGAGAGGATACCGGCTAGGCTGTCATTCATTCATTACCTACTCTTCTTTCTTCTTCCGTCTCAATGCCCAACAAAATGGGAAGGGGAGGAGGGCAGACTGCTGACTGCTGTGCGCTGTGTTCCGACAGCAGGCTGTGCTGGCCTTTTTTCCGGATTTGGGCGAAAGGATGGATGGGATGATGATGCATGGAGACTCATGGGTTACATGCGCATATAATAGTACATGCGGGCCAATTTCGCCTTGCTGTTCCAAAAATAATTTCTCCACAATTGATTTTAGTTTCAAAAATTAATTTTGATTAAAAATTGTAAAGTATTTATCTGAATTTAAATAAAAAGTGAATTTTCTAAAGTGAACATGATCTATACCGCTTAAAATATTTAGAAACCAAATTTTAAATATTTTCGACACCATTGACCTAATGATCAAAGAGTTTCAAAATTTGTACTTTTAATGGTCAATATGAGGCGTTTTTTTATTTAACGGTGTAAAGATATCTAAATCAATTAAAATTTGGTTAAATTTTTTTAAAAACTATTTAAAACAAGATCTATACTCTTGATCTTGATTACAAGATTCCTATCATTACTTTTTAAAGAATATTTATTTTCAGCCATTCATTTTTGTGTCCACTTGATGGACAAGAGAAAAATATTGAAAAAGCATGAAATTTGGTTTCTAGAGGTTTCAAGTGGTATAGATCATGTTCAACAGTGCCGATCGTCCTACTAATAGTATTCCAGTTCAACTCTCTCTCTCTCTATATATATATATATATATATATATATATATATAGGGGTACATATACCCGATCTAGATCCCGTACTCCGTCTTAAGCGGGTAGTATATGGATTGTCACTATCCAGACCTGCTCAAATAGACTCGATGAGTATATTAGTAACTTAAGTATCCAGACCTTGACCCGACCGAAGTTAAATGGGTAGGATATTTTTTTTTCTATCCATTTCTTTTAGGGTACGGGTACAGTTGATCAACTACACAGACCCGATCCGGTCCACGGACACCTTTACTAAACATGGACTGTAGATCAAAATTAAATCAAATAGTGTAGTAATGTTCAATAATCGAAATGTGAATTAATTCCATGTAAATCAAGAGAATAGATAAAGAAAAACACAAAACGAGTAGCCTAATAAACACATTTAATTAAAAATTATATACAGATTCTATCTTGCAGAAATCAAAAGTGATCGCGATAAAAAGTTAACAAGAACAAGAACAAAAACAACAACAACAAGAAGGATCGATCGATCTAGGGTTAGGGTTATGGTTAGGGCTAGGTTTAGGGTTACTAGTAAGGAAGGTGTTATACTAGGGGAGGAGAGATAGAAAGATTGATTTAGAAAAAAACAGATGAAGAGATTAGCTTAGGGTTTGCCAGTTATGCCGATCTCGACGAAGGAGTGGTTGGTGACTTTCTTGAGGAGGTGGAGAAGGGAGATCTTGTGGGGGAGCCCTAACATAGTGTGTCAGAGCGAATCTCCTCTACGATCGGCTTCGTCTTCAATAGAATCTACGCAAAGGTTTTTTTTTTCAGATCAGCTTTGCCTTCAACAAAACATATGCAAAGGTGTTTTTTCAGTTCACTCGATAAAGGGGATAAAAGGGGGATAATAGGAAGCAAAAAGAGCAAAAATCTATTGTTCCAGCTTGTTCTCTATGTGGGAGAGAACCAAGCTTAACAAGTTATTCTTGAATAACCCGTTAAGTCCAGAATAAATAGTTTCCCATATTTTAAACGTTGCTTGGTGGAATAAAAGGGACCCTTAACCAAACGGAGCCTAAAAGCTTGAGGTTTGAGCATCTAATATGAAAATGATGAGACATCATACTTATTGTAGCATTATTAATTACAACACTATAATATCACTTTCATATTAATAACAAATGAGTTCTCATCAAATCGAATCTCAAATAATAAAATTTGGATGAGGTAATTTACATTGCGAAAAATCCCGTCAAATTCTTCCAAGTCAATTGAATTCTTAGTAACTTATATACCAAACAATGAATTTAGAGAAACTAGAATTCCAATTCTTTACAATTGTAGAATTTTAAGTCAACCAAACAAGATATAAATATTTATATTATAAAAATTTGTTGATGCAATCTCACTGTACTGTATCAAGCTTTAATAAAATTTACGCTAAATTATAAGAAGTTCGCTTGCGCTTTAGCACCAGACTCAATTGCTCCAATGCATTAAAAGTTGTATCAATTATCAACCTACACTTTGCCACAATCTCAAATATATTCAAATTTTTTAAAAATTAGCAAATTAGGTTGTAAAACTCACTAAAATAAGTTGGCATATCATATTGTTCCACATCTCAACATATATCAATTAGCAACTCAAAAAATATATACAAAATTTTAGAAAAAAAGATCTCCTATTTTTCTAATACTATCAACATTGATAGTTTAATGAGTAATTTATTCAGTTTATATGATTCTATTGCATTAATTATAGATAACTTTATATGTAATTTATTTTTACAAAATTTTATAGCTCAATTGAACTATAATCCTAAATAGCTATACCTATCGGAGATAATGAAAAAGTGTAGGAAGCTTAATAGATGCAATTTTTTATACCCCGAGTAATTGAAACAAGTGCTAAAGTCTAAGAAGAGTTTTAATAATTCTGAGTTGAATTTTAAAAATTATAGTAATGAAGTCTCACAAGCTATAATTCAGTTTAATAAGCGAAGACATGTTACTCATGTAATAGTGACGTGAGATCTTAATTATTATTACGTCTCAATTAGAATACTTATTATATTACTGTTGTATTAGCGATAATGTTAATATTTAATCAACTAAATTAAATTATAACACTTAATTACAATAATTTATAATTTATTAAAAAAAAAGGCTAAAATATAGAATTTTTTTTTGAAAATATTCATTTTTTTCACTTTTTCTACTTAACTTTCAAAAACTTATATTTTACCGGCTCAAAATTCCAAGTTGATGTATTTAGCTACCCTCAGTTAAGGTTTCGTTATTATTCTATCTATTTCGTATAATTTATACGGAAAATATTTTTAAAAGTACAGAAAAATATATTAAAAAAATATATTTTTTCTTATAGGACAAATAAAAATAATTTGGTTATTCTGCTTTTTTCATTAATACCGAAACTTTTGAAAATAATTCTAAAATTTTAAAAAAGAATAAAATATAGAATTTTGAAGAGAAAAGTAAAATATACAGATAAATTTTCTAAATTTTAAAGAAAAATAAAAAATAAAAAATAAAAGACGAAAGTAATTCTTCTGCGCAACATAATTTGAGAATCAAAAAGTGTAATTCGGCCGGACAACTGGTAGAGGAGAGGGGCTCAAAAGCAGAAATCCTATCCTCTCTCTATTCTCCTGAAATTCCAGTCTTCCTTCTCCTTCAATCTACCACCACCGCTGATTGCGCCGACAATGGCCTTCGCGGCGAACCCGCTGTCATTGAGCGTCCCGGAGGCCGCCTTCGAGACCTGGCTCCGCGACTCCGGCTACCTCGAGATCCTCGACGACCGCACCGCCTCCTCTTCCGCCTCCGCCTCCGCCTCCACAAACCCAAACCCTCGCCCCACCACCACCACCACCATCACCATCAATTCCTCCTCCTCCTCTTCCTCCTCCGATTTCTTCTCCTGCCTCCGCACCCTCGCCTCCCTCCTCGCCCTCAACCCCTTCGCCAAGCTCGCCGCCGAGGACTTCGCCGGCCCCACCCCTTCCTGGACCCTCGAATTCCTCGGCCCCGCCGCCGGATGCTACTCCTGGCCCGCCGGCCCCGCCCAGGCCCGCATGAGGGTCCAGGAGAACGTCCGGCGGTACGCCCGCAACTACGCCTTCCTCTCCCTCCTCTTCTTCGCCTGCTCCCTGTGAGTACTCGCACCACCATGCCTGCCTGCCTGTTTGGCTCCTCTTCTGCTTCTGCTTCTGCTTCTGCTTTTACTTTCAGCTGCAGTAATTTAAGAATCTTCTGTTTCTACTTTCAGTGGTAGAAAAAGCTATAGAGAGAGTCCGGCTGGAATACTTTTAATAGTACCAAGTATTTGGTGCTATTCAGTTTTCCACCATTAGATCTATTCCTTGATCGATTAGAGTTGTGCTGGAATACTATTAATAGTATTTGGATTGTTTTACTACTAAGTTTATAATACTTGGATAAAAAATTGTAGGATTGGGATGATAGTGGTTCCATAGGGTTTAGTGGATGGTTGGTAGAATAGTATGATCTAGGGGGTGAAAATAGATCTAATGGTGGAAAACTGTATAACACTAAGTGCTTGGTACTATTAAAAGTATCCCAGAAAGACTCTCTCTCTCTCTCTCTCTATATATATATATAGGCTAGGGCTACTATACTCTTATGAGTATAGACCCCTTTGTACTCATAAGTTTTTAGCCGTTGGATGAAGGAATGTGCGGTTAGGATGATAGTGGTCCCCTAGGGTTGAGTGGGTGGTTGGTTGAATAGTATGATCTAACGGGTAGAAATGGTCAAAGGGGTAGATCTAACGGATAAAAATTTATGAGTAAAAATGGTCTATACTCATAAGAGTATAGTAGCCGGACTCTCTCTCTCTCTCTCTATATATATATATATATATATATATATATATATATATGAAGGTTCTGCTGCCGCAAAAGGCAGAACTGTTGTTCTTGAAAGGCCTGTTTGGTCGGTTTCTGCTTTCAAACAGAGATTATCTTAGGATCTGTGTGGCCGCACTTCTTCTATTGTTTATGCTCTCAGCAGCAATAATTTCGGAATCTGTTTTGTTCCACTTTTGCTTCTACTTTCAGCAGTAGAAGGCACGCTACTAGAGCGTTTTGTACATAAATAAAAGGGGGGAAAAATTATGAAGCTTCTACTGCAGCGAAAAACAGAATCGTTGTTCTTGAAAGGCCTGTTTGGCCCCGTTTCTGCTCTTATTCTTGGCGGTAACGGGTGTTAATCGAGTGTTTGGCAAAGAAAAAATTCTGAAGTTTTTGCTATTGCGGGAAGCGACAAATGAGTTTCTGATCCTTGAAAGAGAAGCTGCTATTTGGTGCTTCTGATTTAGTTGCAGAATGTAGTAGTTGAGATTATTTAAGTTATTGGTTCTTTTATTAGTAAGTACTACAGTAAGGCCAAAGAGGCCTAGTGCTTATGGCAAATAGGAAAAATACTGGAGCTTCTGCTGTAACAACAAGCAGAAATTGTATTTCGAGCTTTAAACACAAAAACACCAATTTGATGCTTTCCAGAGAGAAACTGTTAGGAATATATTAATTTAGTACTTCTTCTAAGTAGGCACTACACTCTACAGTAGCGCAAAGTAGACCCTAATACGATTTTTAGGGTATTTCTTAGCTCTTTCTTATTGTTGTTGACAGGTATCGGGCGCCAATCTCGCTCCTGGGTTTGATGTCGAGCTTAGTGATTTGGGAGCTAGTCAGGTTCTGCAGCGAGAAGTGGGACTTGGAGCAGCGATTTCCAGGATTAAGACAGGTTTTAGTGCGGTTTGCTCAGTGTGGTGAGTATTATTGTCTACAGTTTTATCTTGGTATCAAACCCATAAAATTCAAACGGCGGATTCTACAGTTTTGTGTCATTAATTTACTAGTTTGCAAAAGTTCGGAAGAAAAGCCAGAGATGAAACTGGGGAAGCGCCGCCTATGTATTCTATAATATAAATCAGTCATAAAAGAACTAGGAATCCCATTGTTGCAACTTGCAAGCATTGGAATTAGAAACAGATCATAACATGCGAAGGACTCGGGAAAGGAAACATCCAAATAGATATAGCCGTATAGGATATTGCTATCAAAGTATGGGAAACATAGTTTCTGGTTGGGTCAAAATACTATGAACAAGGCCTAATTAACCAGAAAGCCCTAAATATAATTCAGATAAGCAATAAAGTTCAGACTCCAAACCTCACAACTGATTTGAAATCCAGCAGTAGCAGACGAAGTAACTCTAGAGAAGATAAAGATTTTTGCAAAACCATCCGATCATCGTCAAGACAAGCACACCACAAAATTTGTATCATAAACTAATTATCTAACCAACCAAAAGTAAAAGGTAAGACGGAATCAACTACAAAAGCAAAGCAATTGCGGACGCCAATTGTACATTGCCCTACCAGAGCTTGTTTGGCCTCTAATGGCGGTGCAGCTTCACCGGCTGAACTTAAAGCTTAACAATGGCTGCTAAATGGCTTACTCTCTTCTTTTTCTTTTTTTTCTTCCCTTCTTTTTTGTTGGAAGAGAGAAAAAGGTCAATGTGCGAAAGAGGGCATTTATAAGGTCTGGTCAAGTGAAGTAAGCTAGTGAGAGCTATCTGAGGGGAATGGGTTGTAATAGGAAGGGATCAAATAGCCTAAGGTTCTAGGGAGTCTTCTAGTTCTAGGGTTTTCTCAAGGAAGAAAACATCTGAGTCTTGTCATGAGTTGAGCTCGCTAAGTTACATTTTTTAAAAACAAAGATAACTAGTTTACTTTCAATGCATCTTTCGTTTAATATTAGAATCTTAAGACCTTTTTTGTTTATTTGGTTCCCAAGTATGAGTGTTTCTCTTTCTGTCAATTAGCGTCTGGAAATCCCTTTTATGACATTGACTACTTGCTAGATTGCAAATATTTATGTGCAAACTATGCCAGTTTGATTTCTCTTTTTATGTAGTTTTTTTTTCTTGCAAATTTTTTTTGTTATACTGGTAAAATGTTTCACTCTGCCTCCATTTTAAATAGTACTAATTGATTTTCACATTCATTCGGCAAGTGAATCTATATATCTATGTTGTATCTGAGAAAGCCCTTGATGTCGTAAGTGACAAAATCCTTTTAAAGATCACATGTTGAGGCTTTTTTTCCTTTTTTTTAAAAAAATAATGTGGAGGGTTGATATATTGGCCTAACTACAATATAACTCAACTTTTTTGGATGATAGACGAGGAAATAGTGCATGGACTTGATGAACTATCTCTTGATTGATTAGCAGAGTGGCATGAGATGAGCCTTTTGGAATGATTTACAAGATAGGAGATTCTGCCAAACTTTTGCTTATATTTGCAAAATTGCAATACAAGTGCAATGGATCAATAGCTGGTGGATATTTTATAAGTTGGATTAATAAAAGAATAATAATAATATGATTATAAAGGAGCCAGATTAGATGGTCTTACAGTGGAAGAAATTTGTTCCTCATTCCTCAACATTTACGGTTTGGCCAAATTATCAACAAAGATCTGTTTTCTATTAATTTTAAGCTTGCTGTCCTATTATGAGCGAGCGTCTTCTATAGTGACTGAACAACTTTCCTGATAATGTTTACCTGTTTATATGCTTCAATAGATGAATACTGTGGCATTATCAAATAAATAGGACTAGTGAGATGGATCACAGTTCTTGATTTACTCTGCTATGTCCATTTTTAGTCTAGTGAACTGCCTGTTTCTGCGCCCTATCACTACTGAGATATTGCTATCAATGGTACTTTATGTTGTTTCTTGATTTGCTTTCTCTTGAAGTTCAGATGAAATCCCGAAGCAAAAATTGAAAGATTTCTGTGTTGTGTATGTTGCAACCTATAGATTTAGTTTTCAAAACCAATTCAAAACTGGGAAAAAGAAATCCGATTCTGTTATATTTGATTTGAAGAATGTTTAGATTCAGAATAACGGTCCAAATTCTTCAAAACTTGCTTATTGGGTCTAACATGATTCAGTTTTTGATAACTCCGGTTATTTCTTTTTATCGTACTTTGATTTCTTTGATAAAGCTATGTTTCCCCTTATGCAACTGCTCTGATGTTCTACAACTTCAAAAGAAAATGGGAAGTGGTATAGAGCTCTATTTTTCCAATGCTGTGAGAGGGTAGTGGATGTTTAGTGGAGAAGCATTTGCCGGATACTTCTCCAATGAAATATCCTACCATTTGAGAAACTGGAAAGTGGAGTTTTGAAGCTTTTCTGGATTTTTTTTCTTTTTTTGGAGCTTTAAAAAATCACCAAAGGGGCTGCATTAGGTCTCTTGATCTTACCAGAAACTGAAACTCGCATTTCAAACGTGTTGCATTTGTTTGTTTTAAGTTTGTATTCAAGCCAGGTTTATATTTTGACATTTTGACTGGTCTTTTTTGTTTTTATTCTCCTTTTTCCCGAGCAGCGACAGCAGTGATACTTTATTTGTGCAATCTTCAGTTAACTCTCATTTCAGCCATTGGTATCAGCTATGCAGGTAAATGATCCCCATCAAATTCCACTGCTCTCATTTCATCTTCTTCTTTTTTTTGAAAAAAAAAATCTTTTCTGATCCTCCTTTAATAAGCGGATAATCTCCTCTATGCCAGTGATGATTCTGCATGCTTCGCTTCGGAAGTTGACTCCTTCAAATCAGTCTAACGGGATGAACCGAAACAGAAGATCTCAGCATAGAAGATTGCAATTTTTCGCTAAATAAAATGATAAAAAGGAAAAGAAAAAAAGAAGTTTATCAGGCTCTACTAATTAATATATGCCAAGTTCAGACACCACTCAACAAAACTTCACGGCGGCCAACGATAAAGATAGGATGTATAGGGCATTTTTGAGCTGGTTGCGACGGAATGCGCCAGATACTGCGTATGGTGGAATAATAGTTTCAGTGGTTGTGCGCTGCGACCGAACTCCTCGAACGCAGTAAATAGGTCCATAGAAACTCAGCATCCACGACACCTCCGCATGTATTGTGTTTTTCCTTCTTTTCAAGTGTTAGTTACCTGTGATGCACATACAAGCTACGGATCGTCTTCAAAAGACAAAAAAAAATCAATTTTTGTTTGTTTCTTTATCTGTTTGTTTTGGTTACATGTAGCCTGAATGTCGGCTAGGAATGAAAGATTAATGTGCAAGCAGTTTGAATTCGTATGCGCAGCTTGTGATATCAATATGGCGGTGGTATGATTATGATGATGATAGCAAAGAATGCACCTGAAACTCGTTTTCTTTTTCCCGGGTAAGTCTGATGGTGCGAATTCGCAATGCTTTGTCATACAGCTGCTGTGTTAAATTCTTGTCTCTTCCTCTCTATGTTATTGAGAGTTCTGACGGAAATGCTGTACTGGATGATGAAGGAAATGTAACTATTTACCTATGGAGGTTTTTGAGGTTTAAAAATATTTGGTAGTGTCCAAGTCATGGCAATTTATTGAAATGGAATGTTGAAATTGAAGTCATAATTGGGTACAGGAATGAAAAAAATGAAAAAACCTAAAAAAGTAATGTTGAGCTCAGACATGTTAATGTTATTTGTTCAGATCATAGGCATAACAGTGAGGAGGAATCTGAATACATTTGAATCTGAATCCGAAAGGCTTCGACATTTAGCTTTAAAGTCATTTTCTCGAAATAAGATAAATCTCCTCATAGGTTAGATGTATTATTTTAACACTTCATGATTTCCAAGATCTCAGAAGTGAAAACAAATCAAGCATGTAATTTTAAATCACTAAAGATGATCATTAAATCTACACAATTAAGATCTTTCTTTCTTCTTTCAAACTGTTTTTGATACACATGAACTCATTCAATGAATTCCGATGCACACAAATTTTGATACCAAATTTGCTAATTTTAAAAGATGCAATGGTACAAACACAAAAGTGGAATAGGGAGAATGGATGTAATATGTAGGCACCAATTGCATTTGAGTCATTGGAGAACTTAACTCTACTATGCAATAATAATGTCTATGAAAAGGAAGAGTAACACGAATTTAGCTCCAAAATTGTGCT
Source organism: Puya raimondii (assembly GCA_016920855.1). Lineage (NCBI taxonomy): Eukaryota > Viridiplantae > Streptophyta > Magnoliopsida > Poales > Bromeliaceae > Puya > Puya raimondii. The sequence goes on from JABWPP010000050.1 coordinate 128,991,689, forward strand.
ACTTTTGAATCCTACCTTCTGCGATTATCCGCATGCTTCAATTAATAAAAAGCTTTAATACGCTTCTCAGGACACTAATGATGATCATTAAATCTACACTCACGAACAAAATCAGATTTGAATATCAAGAAAACTAGTAATAGAATATCAAAAATATGCACAATCAATATTACACATGGTCCGAGACGTGGACTTGAATTAAATGAGAAAAAATTAACTAAAGATAGAAGCCTGGTGGAGCTCGAATTCAATAACTCTTGTTCTGATATCATGTTAAATAATGTGAAATAACCGTCATGTAATTATTTTCCAAAAGCTTAAACTGTCTGAGAAATACAATTGTTCCACAATTATTTGCCAATAATACAAAAAATAGAAAAAAAAAACCCATCCGCTGAAGGCGACCTTATACGAAAAACAGAAACCTTTTGACTGCACCACGTAAGCTTTGCTGATTTTCTGATTATCTAATGGAGTCTCAGCAAAATTTCAAAGCATCTAATAGACAAAAAGAGAAACTGAAAAGATTCGAACAAAATTTGGGACCTTTTTTACATCATGAGAGAAAAGATTCACATATTGTAGCTTGCCTTTGAATTCGGCTGTCGATGCTGAGAAATTCACCTCTGGAAGCTCTGATGTGGTTGGAGGCTCCCACTGAATCATTTGTTGTTAAACACCAGATCTTGACCAGGGACGGAGAATAGGCAAAAGTTAAAACCATGCCCAAATAAAGCAAGGCTCAGCATATGTGTCATGAAATCTCTATCAATCGCTTTCATAGCACACAAGCTTCAGCTAGCTTGGCCATGGAGGTTATTCATATCGTACGCCCTGTTAATGACTAACGCCCAGTGTTAATGATGAGCAAGGTCTGTAAAAAGTACATTCATAGTGGAAGAAGCTCAGCTTCTGTACGATTGCTCAACATCTCGGCATCACTACTGCTATCTTTCCCCTCATCGTCAGGTTGGTGAGGTTCTGAGGTGTGTATTTTGCTACCAGGAAGTGGAAAGGGCGAATTCGTTGTCGAAAGAAGCAGATCCTCCATAAGAGACTCATCCACAGAAGCTTGTTCTGATACCGCCAGTTGGAGCTTTTTCAACTGAGACCGCTGGCACACGATTCGCCCCTTGTTCCATCCCGCAAAATGAAAGGACGAAGAAGAAATGTTATCCTTTAGGAATGAAGACACGGCCTTCGCTATCGGTAGCCCTCTTGTCATGGAACTTTTCTCCATCTCCCCACGTCTGATAAAACAGAGAATTACCAATTTGAACATGGGAAATTTCTCATCGCCAATAAGTGAAAACTAAAGGGCAGTAGAATTAAAAGTCCTAACACCTAACACCCAGAAGAAGATCGCAGCCGTAACGCGAAATTGTACTGCCTCCAATGAGCAAGCAATCAGGATAGGCCTTTATATGCTAGTTGGATGAAAAATGGAAAGGAAAAAAAAGAAAAGTGGATGACAAGGAAAGTTGCAAGTGCTCACACTACAGCAACTGAAGCCATAGGAGGAAGATCATCCCCTCTTTTGAACCTATCATAAATGTCGTTGAGCCACACCGATACAGCTGTGAGTGCGCCACCTATTGACATCCTGATAAATGAAGACAAATTTCAGTATTACCCACAACATGCTAAAAATGTTTATCAAATGAAACCACCGAAAGAAATATAAGAGAAAACAACGAGATAAGATAAACCAAGTCACCTGTGTACATCTACAGACCACACCAGTTTGCTTTGACGGAAAAGCTCGGGAAAGAGCCCGCGTTTTGTTGCTTCGCTAAGAACCTTCGCTGCCCGGGCCTTCTGACCCAACCACCAAAGTGCGTCCAGAAGCGCATTGTATAATCTCAAACCAAATCCACAGCCTTCAGAGTTGTATTTGTCGAAGGCATATTCCACCATCTGCCAGTTGGATTCGTCGTCATACTCCCCTTTAATCATCGAGCCAATCACCTGATGACTGCTAGAAGCTCGATTTGATTTCATTTCATCCAGCAGTTCATACGCATCGTCCCACCTGATGTTAACGCACAAATAGTGAACATATATTAATATATATGTATGTTTATTTTTATTTTTTTGAGAAAAAATATCATCTATGTTATTCGTGGGAAGAGAGAAGTAGCTAAGAGTCGGTACGATACTAAGTGAATGTTCGGTTGGATGTAATTAGCAATACAGTGTAGTTGGAGATGCAGCAGTTACAACTACATATATCTCGTTTGGTTAGATGTAGTAAAAAGAGCTGCAACTATAAATAATTTATTTGGTTGCAAGTAGTTGAGAAGTGCATTTATAAAATTGTATCACTTTATGTGAGATTACCTCCAATGTACAAAAGAAAAATATTTTCTATTTAAAAATTGATTAGAGAGGCAAGCTTATCTTTTGTTTAAAGTTACTCTCTTCAATTGCTGCAGTTGAAACTGCATGCAGTTTGGAACTACGCCCAAATTGGCTGTAGTTCCAACTGCAGCAGCTGGATTCAAACACATCAAACAAAACATCGGATTTGGATTTGCATGTAGTTATAACTGCAATACAGTTGCAACTACATGCAATTAAGCAGGCCCTAAGTGGGTTTAGAATGATGGCAAAATAGAAAAACAAATGAGAGCATCTTTAAGATACACCAGTTATAAAATACTACGATCTCTAGAAACAAATAGAAGGTAAAATAAGGAACAAGATCATGTTCACGCATAAAGACAACTACACTTAACATAAACATGATATCTACTTAAGGCAGCATACTGTTCTTTAGTAATAATCATACGAGACAATGACACTGTAAAATAGCTGGTTGCGCTAGTTATGTAAAAGTAACGTTATCAAGACAAATCTCTATCACAATAATACAATTTGCATTAAATGCTGCATAGAACTTGAACATCACATACCCGAATTGGAAGCATTTAGTTGCTAAGAAAAAGCACAAGCTAGTGTACTCAAACAATGCAAAATAAAAAATAAGAAATACAATATGTTTTATTCTAGCGAACATCTATACATCTATGAATCCTCAGTTCTTATAAGCAACGTGTCACTCCTATGTTGATTTGGGGTGGAGAGTGGCTCGGGTGGAGCTTTTTTTTTATTTTTTATATCCAATTCCCCTCTCTCTATCTCTCTCTCTCTCTCTCTCCAAGTTGATTTGGGCAGAGGGGCTAGGGTGGGACCCACTTTTTTTTTTCCAACCTAATCTCCTCTTTCTCTCATTCTAAAAATTTAAATTATATAATTTTTTGCACATAGCTTTTTATATAGTTAAAATTGCATGTATTAAATATAAATTTTGATTTTATAATATTTATCACTTAAAAATAAGTTGTATAACAAAAGATAAAAGAGATATTGATTGACCTTTAAGTTAATTTCTTACTTTAATAAATTTATAGTTGCGAGAATTGCATGAAGTATACTAATTGAATCTGTAAAAATAAACGACACATTCAAATTTTGAAGTCAAAATACTGTTGACTGACTCAAATCAAACAAATTGAAAGATTGGATAGTAAAAACAAAATTTTGAAATGTTAGATAGTCGATTCAAAATGGTCCATAGTTCAGGAAAGTTCTATGCGTTTTTACTTTGATTTTAATATCAAACTTTAATGCTATATTTATAGTCTGATAAGCGATCAACTTTACGTTCAGAATCTTTTGGGATATCCAAAATATGAGTGGTCGTTGATCACGCTCAGAATCTTCTGGGACAGAAGATATCCAAAATATGATTGGTTGATTACTAATTTTAACTATTATGCATTCTAAACTTTATTAGATAGTTTAGCAGGTTCTTTCCTCGAGTAAAATTACTAATTGAACAAAACCGATTGATGCTCAACACTATCTTTGTCTGAATAAAAATAAAACATAAAAAAGGATAAATTACACCTTTGGCCCTCAAACTACGATGCACGGGACCTTTAGTCTTCGAACTTTAATGCGTTGCAATTTCTGACTCAAACTATGACTCTTGAAGGCACATGACACTTTAGTTCTCAAACTTTAATTAGTTATAATTTTTTACTCGAACCAAGGTTTAAAGTGCTGTGGCACAGGGGCGTGCCGCTCCGTCCCTGGCACGGTACGGTACGGGCACGCTTCCGTGCCGACACGTGGTACGCTTGCGTGCCGATGGATACGCATGACCTCCTACTGGCATGCTTTGGCACGGACTTATTTCAGTTTTTTGGTTCCAATAAACTCTTATAATATTATTTTGAAAGATTTAATCAAATAATTATGAATATTTGCTATGTATAGCTTACTATATTCATCAATTAACATACTTGTAAGCTTTTTTGTATGTAAAGTACAACTATACCTGATGCAGAATAGAAATTTTTACAGGTTAGAATTTTAAAAATACAAAGACATCTTTCTTTTGACCATATTACAGTCTTTCTTTTATAAAATATAAAAAAATTATTTTTAAAAGTATTTGAAAAAATTATTTTAAATTAATTTTTCAAAAAATTAGTAGATCTATCAAAAAAATTAAGAAATAAATTTTATTTTAAATAAATTAAATAAATTTAAGTATCAATTGATTTAATTTAGCTTTTAATTTTATCAGTATTTTCAATCTTCTAGCGCAAAAATAAATTTTTATGTTTGATGTGCCTCAAAATTTGTTCACTGAGTTCGATTTTGTTCCCCTAATTCGCCAAAAGTTTTGCGGTGCGACAAATTTTGAAAAAATAAATTGTGAAGAAAAAATGGATGTCTGTGGTGGAAGCGGAGGGCGAGGGCCGATAGGATAAACGAAAAAATTAAATTATAATTTTTTGACTTACCTAACAAGTAGATTTTCGATTTGCAATATTTTGGAGGATGTGGGGTATCCGGATGTTTCTTGGTTCCCCAAAGAACAAAATAAAAAGAAAAAAAAAACCAAAAAACCAAAAAAAAAAAAAGCCAAAAAAAAAAAAAAAAAACCGGCATGAGCGGCACGGCACCCGCGGCACACAGCAGCGTGCCGCTTTCTCTCGCGCGGCACGCCGCGGCACTTGGGGGGGTCCGAGACCCCCCCTGTACCGTGCCCCCCTTCTTAGGGGCACGGTACGGCACGGGCCCGTGCCGGCCGGCACTTTAAATCTTGACTCGAACTATAAGACATGTGATATTTTAGTCCTCAACTTTTACTGCTGCTATAAGTATAATTTACTATTCTTATGATTTTATCCTTATTCTTCTTTTATCCTTCTTATGCTTTTACTGCAGCAGCTATTGCTTTTTCTTTACTTTCTTCTGTTTTTATTTTTCTTTATTTTTTGACCTTTTCTTTTACTTTTCTTATACTTTTATTGCTTCTTCTTTCTTGATCCTCTTTTATTTATTTGCTTTTGCGGAATCGACCTGCCGCAATGTGCGGGTGCCTTCACTAGTTTAGCATTATAGGCTACTAAATTGCTACTAATGAAGAGTAGCTGAGTGCTGTTATATACGCTTCAACATTGTCATCACCTCCATCCCCAAATTGATAACTGTTTACATTTTTCTTCTTAATAGGCAAGGGTGACAGAGCTAAAACAGCAGACCTCCTAGTTACAATAAAACAGTAATTGCGAGACTTAATCAATGTGCATAAACAATACCAAATGGTTGTGACTGTCCCAGTGTTACAAATGACATATGATCCAATACAGAACTGAAATATTTTGAATGGAAGTATCCAAATTCCAAAGTAAAACAAGCTAATGTAAATAAACAAAGCAAAGTAATGGCAAACAGCAGAAGGTCATACTTTGGTGGACATGTACCATCATAAGCTACGTCACTATTGCAGGTCAAAAAGTAGATGAACGTTGTTATGATGAATTGATTTTTTTTCCTAAACATTTTCTTGACTTGATTAATTTGCTTTTTTTTTAATGTGCATATCTAAGGTGCCACCAGTTACAATATACTATCTGTACAGACAGAGTAGAGGATAAAAAGGAAACCAAATTAGCAAGTTTACGTCACATAACAAAAATAGCAATTTCAACAATCGTACTGATTTTTATGTACTGTAACTTAAATGGAAAAAGCTTAATGTAAAGAAGTCACAATGCTAATCATAATAGCAAGTACTATATATGTTTGGAATGATAAACAGTATCAAAGCTCATCACATACTTAAAGGCAAACATTTAATGAAATCGGTGAAATATAACAAGTGCAGCTGACTAGGGTTTAAGATCAAAGTCCAAAATGCTATTGTAGTGCAAAGGAACAAATAAGAAATAGCTGTACGTAATAATGTAATGGACCTACACTGAAATACTATCACAGGCCACTAAATTATTGCAAATCAAGAGTAGGCGAATCTTTTTATAGACGCCTCAGTATCATTCATCAATTCCAACAATATAAACTTGGCAAGAGAAAAGCACAAAGTTGAGATAGCATCACCTAACAATGTTGCGCTACTTGTGTGATAAATATTTTGTGAACTCTAATAGATTTAGGAGTTGATAACCACAGAAAGTGACTCACAATGAGTTAACTTAGAAGGGGCAAGAGAATGCACTTTCCACTTGATATATTCAACTCGTTTGATTAGCTGACTCAAAGCATGCCTCTTTGCATTCAGACTAGGGCTGTCAAGATAGGTAAGTTAGTCTGGCCATACAGACAACAATTTCAGCCATCTCAATTTGGAATTGGTTTTTCTTTTTTCCTCGCGAGTGAACTTGATTTCGTAATGTAGGCCATTTCATTTGGTGCTTCTTATTGATGCTGTTGTGAGACCTTCAATCAGAGCACCTGCTTGATGTCCTTCTGTCTGGTCACTACCTGGAAGCCTTTTGTTAAGGGCCTCAGCTTTCCACTGATATTCAAGTTTCATACAAGAAATGTGGTCTAGAACATAATTAGGAACACTCCCTGAATTCCTCACTGCTCTCTAATTCAGATTCTGATCTAAATATATCCTACGGCATTGCTAGCTCATATAGTAAATCAAAAATGCTCTGTCATTTGCTAGTTGGGTCCCACAAGTATCCCAGGCTAGATGTGTGAAATTACAGTTAGTTTGACCTGCAGTGTGAAAAACTGAAAACACAGACTTTGCATATGGCAATACCTGTTATTCTGAGAATCTAATGTTTAAAAACTCAAATCCCCTCGGTATGAACAGCTAGCAGGACTTTAAATCTACTTCATTCCCTTAAGGAGTTCTCATTAGTTATACTCTACAAGAGTATTCAGTGTAAACATATAAAGATAAGCGAGTATCTTAACAGGTGTTATTTGCCATGACAGCTGCCCCATATGTATAACTAGACTGAAAGCTTGTGCTGTTGCTCATGCTATAGTAGTCAATTTATTGCAAGTTATACCTTACAGAAATCTACTTCAGACTAAACTGTTGAGGTTCAACCACATCAAATGGAATTGAAGCATCTTAACGGATGATGTCTGTATCTATCTATAAAAGGTAAAGTTGTCTCATACAATCTGACAAAAAAAGTTGCACGTTCACTCAGCTCCCATTTTAAGAGAGCATGCCGATTTTTCTGTGTAGGACTGGAAGGAAATATCTAATTATCATGCTTACTTCAGTAATTACTTGAATCATCAGAGTAGGATTGTAATTCACATACACTTCTACAAGTGAGAACATCTCATATTAGTTCCAAGATATTAAAAGGAAGCGGAATCCTCTAAATTTTGCAGAGAAATAGGATGTAGTTTATTATGTAGCAACAAAGAAAACAAGAATGATAACGAAGGAAATTTCAAAGACAAAAGGGGCATACTACATAATTCGCATGCCCCCTAAAAGTAGTACGCACAAACAGCTAATTATTCCAAGCAAATGAAGTGATATAAAGAGTTTTTCCCGCTGTGAAAATATTTGCTAAAAATGACCTTTCTGGAAAAGGGAAAAGAACCTCATATTTCGAATTTCTTATTCTGAAAAGCTTCTGCAAGAAAGTGAACTGTTGCGTCATCAGCTTTTCCATGATAAGGGTAGCTTATTTGCAGTTCACTTAGTTGCAGTTGTGATGTGTCGATTGGTGATGAAAGTATATCTCCACTCATTTGGCATTATCCACTAGTTTTAAGATCGCCTGGTTCTAAATCATGGAACAACATGACAGATTATTCTAACACCGCATATTGGTAAGCCCTAGGCCCTAGCACCTCGGCAAAACCTCCTCCAAATATTATAGTGTTATCTACCGCATCACTATTAAGCATCTTTAATGAGGAATTCTCTTAGCAATACATTAGAATATCAGAAAAATTAATGGGCAAAGCAGAAGTTGAAGGACCGAAAACAAGAAAAGAAAGGAATATAAGACATCGATTAGGATTTACCTGTCATTCTTAGCATATAGAGAGAGGAGCATGCAGTAAGCCGTGACGCTGGGCACGACCCCCATCGCCTGAAATTCTTGGAACTGCTCCTTGCTCTCGTCGACAAGCCCGGCCGTGCAGTAGACGTTCAGAACCGCCTCGAGAGTCCGCTCGTTCGGATTGCACCTCGACTTGCGCATTTCCACATACGCCTTCAGGGCATCCTCGAAGTGCCCGCCCTGGCAATACGCTTCGATGAGCCCGTTGAACGAGTCCTCGTTCCTCTGAATCCCAGCCCCGTCCATCCGCGCGAGGATGGCCTGCGCCTCCTTGAAGAGGCCGCCTCTCGCGAACGATTGCAGCAGGGAATTGTACGTCTCCGCGGTCGGCGGGCTCCCGATCTCGTGCATCGTGTTGAAAGCGACGAAAGCCTCCTGATACAGCGCCGCCTGCCCGTAAGCCTCGACGACTCCGGTGTACGCCTTGGCGCTGGGCACGACCCCTCTGGCGGCCATGTGCGCGAGGACGGCCTTGGCGTCTTCGTGGAGCCCGCCCCTGCCGCAGGCGGAGACGACGCCCTCGTAGGTCTCCATATTGGGCTCCACATTCTCCTCCAGCATGTCGCGGAACAGCGTGACCACCTCGCGGAAGTAGCCCCCCTCGCCGAAAACCCCGATCAGGATGTTGTAGGTCGCGGCGTCCGGGGCCGTGCTGCCGACCTTCATCTCGAGGAAGAGCTCGCGGACGTCGTCGTAGCGGCCGTCCCGGCCGTAGAGGCCGAGCAGAATGCTGTAGGTGGCGGCGGTGGGGGCGCAGCCGGCGGCCTGCATCTGGCGGAGCACGGCGACGGCCTCGCGGGCGGCGCCCCGGCGGGCGAAGGCCTCGACGAGGACGTTGTAGGCGTCGGCGTCGTCGCGGGGGAGGTGGCCGCCGGCGGCCATCTCGGCGAGGAGGTGGGGGACGCGGTCGAGGCGGGCGGCGGCGGCGAAGGCGTCGACGAGGCGGGCGTGGGTGGCGCGGTCGGGGGCGACGCCGGCCTCGAGCATGGCGCGGAGGACGAGCTCGGCCTGGTCGGGGAGCGCGCGGGCGGCGGCGGCGGCGAGGAGGGTGTTGTAGGTGACGAGGTCGGGGCGGACGCCGTCGTGGCGCATCTCGGCGAAGAGGGAGAGGAGGCGGTCCCAGGGCAGGTCGGCGCGGGCGCAGGCGCGGAGCGCGGTGTTGTAGGTGAGCGCGGTGGGGGCCACGCGGTCGCGGCGCATCTGCGCGAGGAGGGAGAGCGCGGCGGCGTGGTCGCCGTTCCGGGCGAAGGCGTTGACGAGGGCGGTGTAGGAGAGGGCGGTGGGGGACGGCACGTCGCGGAAGACGTCGAGGCACTTGTCGAGGAGGCGCTCGCGGCCGAGCACGCCGATGAGGATGGCGTGGATGTGCTCGTCGGGGCGGCACCACGACTGGCGCTGCATGTACTTGAAGAGCCGGAGCGACCGCTGCCAGTCGCCGCGCCGGGCGAACTCGCGGAAGACGAGCGCGAAGTCGGCGAGGGAGAGACGGTGCCGGAACGCCTCCAGGCAGCGCGCGATGCTGCCGCGCGGGGGCAGGCTGCTGAGCTTGTCGATCAGCGTCTCCACGTCGTACCCGTACTTGCCCTTCTCCACCGCCACCGTCGGCTTCCCCAGCACCGTCTCCCGCGGCGCCCTGCTCCTCCCCCCTGCTGCCGCCGACGCCAAAACTATACGAGGCCGGTGACGAGGCCGAGGCCGCGAATTTGTAATGACACAGGAGGAGGATGATGGACAGAATAAGGAGGGGGAGGAGAAGAGGAGGGACATTTCTCTACTGTTTTTGTTGGTAATTCTTTTGCTGAATTGTTTTGGATTTGGGAAGGAGAGGAGAAGAAGAGGAAGAAGGTGGTGTTACCCTTGTTGGTTTGGTGCTGCCGTCCGGCCGGCGCGGGATGGAGCGGAGCTGGATGAGGACTGAGGAGAGCTGACTGCAGAGGCTTTCAGTTTCGGAGGAGGGCGGGGTTTTACAGTTGGGAACTGTGCGTCTGTGTGTGGATAACGATGGGTTCAAAAATCAACATTCGTTCGAGCCGACCAGGGCTGCGAGGAGCCTAGTACATGATTATTATGCCATTCGGGTCCGCAGGATGGTTGCTGGCCGGTCCTAAAACCGAAGGGAAGAGGAAAAATTCAAGAGCCTCCTTTTAAATATATATATGTTTCATCGTGATTATAAAAAAATATTTATATTATATTTTCTTTTAAAAAGAGAGATATGATTGGCTTGTTATTGATGACGTGGTGTAAGCAGGACACTGTAGACTTCCTCAGGAAAGAGGGGGTATGTAAAAAAAACAATACTAGGTGTACACCCATCTTTGAGTGTACACACCCATCTTTGGGTGTACAACCTACTCCCCACCCATCCAAGGGTTTGAGTGTACACACCCATCTTTGGGTGTACAACCTACTCCCCACCCATCCAAGGGTGTAGGTTGTACACTCAAAAAGATGGGTGTACAAGTAGCTTTTTTCATGTAAAAAGAAAGAGATAATTATTTTTTTGCCCTTGAAAATATGTGATATTTTTTTTTACCCTTTAATATTTAATATACCTTTGAAAAGTTTTCGTTTCTTTCTTATATACCCCTATTTTGAGGGTGAATTGAAAAAAAATTAAATTTTTTTAGAAAAGTGATTCTATGAGGGGTATATATGAAAGGGGAGAACTTTATAGGAATATATAAAAAATTACCCCTAAAAATAATAATATATAATTAAAAATAATTTTAATATGGATAAATTTACTTTTGATTGTCAAGCTATAAGGTGGTTGACACTTTGGTCCTTAAAATTTATTTTGTTGTAATTTTTAGCTTAAAGTTTTTGAGTTGTTACAATCAAGTCCACAATCTAACCGAGTTGGCTAAATATCAAAAAATTATTGATGTAGAAGTAATGCAGCACCTTAATTATTATCATATCATCAATTATAATACTTTCATGTCACTTCTACATTAATAATTTGTCAATATTTAGCCAACTAAGTTAGATTGTGGGATTTAATTGTAATAATTTAGATAGTTTAAATCAAAAATTGTAATAAATTAAAATTTAAGGACCAAAGTGTTAGCGCCTTATAGTTTGAGGACCAAAACTGTAATTTATCCTTTCAATATATATATGTATGAGAACAAAGATTTTTAAATATTATTTTAATATACAATTATCATTATTATTTATTATAAGGTTATTTTTTTTATCATCTCATATGACGAATAGAGGGGAGAAAAGGAAAAGTGTCCTTCCATTCCTCGCTCCCACTCCAATCAAACGAAGGGTCTCTCCGATATACGGTTTGTGCAAATTGAGAAGAGAGTTGGAAGGTGAATCCGATCCATCATTAGAAATTACTAATGGAAGGGTTGGTTGTCTTAATTGACTGATTTTGACAATAACATGTCCACTAAATAGTACTAAACCTTTATTTTATATGTTTTATTCTTTGTGAGGGTCGATGTGGCAACCTAGGAAAGAATGGATTAGATTGTTCGAAACAAATAAGAGTTAGTTATAAATAAAATGATTAAAACAAAAGTAATTACTTTTTTAAAAGTGAACAATCTTTACAAACTATTAATTAATAGTTCTAAATGGCATACGTGTCAACCTCTCATCAATTACAGCCCTTCCCTCCTCCTTGGAAATTTTTTTGAAATCTTTCTCTATTAGGAAAATACAAAATCTTTCCAAATCTTTCTCCCTTGGGAAAGTACAAATTTTTTTTGGAAGGTACCTCTTTTTGGGAAGGTACGAAATATAATATTCTAAAATTTTTCTTGGAAATTACAGTTACCTCTTCCCCTTCTCTAAATTCCTCTCTCTCTCTCCTGTCTATCCTATCCTTCCTCTTTGTCCCACCTCTTTCGAGGCCTCTCGCTCTCCCTGCCTCTCTCTCTTTCTCTTCTTCGCCAATGCCGAGCTCTTTATCTCTCTCTCCTTCATACGTGTCAGCCTCTTATCAATTACAGGCCTTCCCTCATCCTTGGAAAAAATTCTGAAATCTTTCTCTATTGGGAAAGTATAAAATCTTCCCAAATCTTTCTCCTTTGGAAAAGTACATTTTTTTTGGGAAGGTACGAAATATAATATTTTGAAATTCTCCTTGGGAATTACAGTTACCTCTTCCCCTTCTCTAAATTCCTCTCTCTCTCTCTCTTGTCTATCATATCCCTCCTCTTTGTCCCACCTCTTCTGAGGCCTCTCGCTCTCCCTGCCTCTCTCTCTTTCTCTTCTTCGCTAATGTCGAGCTCCCTATCTCTCTCTCCTTCCTATGCTATCCCCGCGCCCTCTCTCTGTGCTCTCCCCACCTCTCTCTCTCTTCTTTGTCGATGGCGCCGAGGACGACGGCGGTGACGGTGTCTGCGACATAGATCGCGCGGCGCGCGGCCGAGGCAGCGGCGCCGGGGGCCTCGGGCGCTGGCGGGGTGGGGGATGCTAATCGGAGGCGCTTGACCCCGCTCGGCGATGGCGCGACAGGCGCGGGGGAGGAGGGAGTCGAGGGAGGAGAGGAGGAGGCGGAGGAGAAGGCAGCGGCAGAGGAGGAGGTGGAGGGCGGCGGAGGAGGAGTTGGCAGCGTCGAGGAGGGAGAGGCCGGAGCGGATATGGGCGGCGAGGGCGGCGGGGTCGGAGCAGGAGCAAGAGAGGAGCGGGGCGGCGTCGACGAGGTTGGAGGCGAGGAGGTCGGCGGCACGGGCGAGCCAGGAGAGGGAGGGAACACAGAATTCTTTAATATATAAATACATTTTTTTTTACTATTTTTTTTTGTTATTATTTATTATTTATTACTGTATATTTATTGTAATTTTTTTTCATGCAAAGCGCGGGTTTTTAACTAGTTACATTAAAATGATACTTTTTCTAAAAACTTAAGCTACAGGGTAGAAGCATTTTAGTTGTTTGTAATTAGCATTCAAGACACATACTCTCTCTCTCTCTCACTTGGTTGGCCCCTCCCCTACCACCTTTGACTTGCCTTTTGAACTACATCTCTTCTCCTTTCTTCTAATCAACGCAAATTATTGCCAACATTACATGCAAATCAATCCCCCTTTTTCTATCTATCATAATCTAAGCTAGAATCTGCATCATATAGTGGAGCCCAACTGATCGCCGAGATAAAGACAAAAGAGAGAAAAATTAGTCATTGAGGTTTTGATTCGATACAGAGTGTCGATTCCCTTCAACATGATAGCCATCGATATTAATCATGGTTTCAAGAGAAGTCATCGACATTGAGGTGGTCATGGTTGAGGATGGAGAGGAAGGGCCAAAAGGAGGCCGTTACATCCATCTCCCTTACAAGTCGACTTGTGATGTACTTACTATATATTGATTTGGCAAATGAGCACCTTTGCCTCTTCAACACTCTAGTCAATTAAAAGCTAAATGATGACAAATCACTTTATTTACTCTAACATTTTTAATTATTTAACTATACCATGAGACGTTATATGGTGGAGAATCTATTAAACTATATGAAAGCTCAATGTTTAAGCTGATTTGGCATGCTCCCCTTATTTTGGGGGAGAGGGTTTCACCTTCGTTACTTTGCCTTCCCAATCGCCCACCTTCCAATTAATGTTTTCGCACGATGCGGCTGCGTTTACAGCTGTCTTCTCTCCGCTAGGTGGTTCGCCTCTTCCTCTCCCCGTCATCTCCCCTTCTCTGCCTCTTCCTTTTCCTTTTCTCTTCATGATATATCTAGGGCTCGGTCTTTTTCCTAATGCAAAAATGATGCATATCATCAGGAGGTGGCGCCGGTAGAGGCGACGCCAGCGGAGGCGACGGTGGCAGAGGTGGCGGGAGTGGCGTGCAATTCTACCTCCTAGACGAGATCTTGGCAGTGAGAAAAGGACGAAGGCAATAGGGAAAAACAATGGGAGCAGCGGCGGTGGCGGCAATGACGGAGGCGATGGCGGGGTATCAGAGAAGAGCTAGAGTCACCTGTCACCATCGCAGGGATGCGATTGCTTATTAAAGATATAGTACCTTCTTATTCTTATTCTTCTTCTTTTTATTGCCTTAGCTATGTTTGATGTTATGCCTTTATGAGTAATTTATGCAATGCTGATCTCTATTTTTTAAAAATCTTTTTTTGAACTGCTTTGAGTTGATTTGTGCCTTTTTTTCACCTTTGCTTTTCTACTAACTGTTAAATTTAATTGCATAGAGTAAAATATGTGGATAGGTCTTTGGATTATTTGGATATTACCACAAACGTGTCATTCGACACTAGCTTTCCATGTTAATTTTGTTTGGTAAATATTCTAACTAATGAATTCTATACCTGCATTGATGTAATTTTGTAGGGGCTGGACTCTCCAGTTTTCGATGAACTTGAAGCTGCTCTGGCACAAGATACATGCTATCTCTTCCAGCAACCTAAGTGATTTGAGTTTGGCAATGGATTTACTCGTAAGCAATTGTACATAAATATGCTATACAATAATTGCAAATTTCATACTTGAAGTTTGTTCTAAATTTTAATTTAGACCTCAAGCTTCAAATTAACAAATAAGTTTTTCCTTCAGCACACCATCTAAAAAGTGCCATATTAGCATCTTTATTGGACTTTTTTTTATTAAAATTGAATGAGTTTTTCTTTATTAAATTGAAACTCTAAGGGCAAAACTCAAAGTCAAGTCATACTATGAGGATAAATTTGACATCAATGTCAAACTTCAAGGATAAAATTAAGATCTAAATTGTAGTAACCTTCAAGGACTAAAATTTTCACAGTCCAAATTTTGAGAAAGAAATTGAAATTCAATTCAAATTTAGGGGCTAAATTTGTTGTCAAACGAACATTTTGCTGATGTAAAATTGATTTTCTATGAGCAGTTACTTTCTTGACTGGGCGCAAGAAAATGATTAGTTCTATGCAAATGAGAATGGAATGTTAGTACTTGGACAAACCGATCAGGCAGAATGCTGGTTTGTTTTTTGATCGTCTTATAATATTGATTATTATAGAGAATGCAGTTATTGGTTGTGTATAGTTGTGTGTGTAGGGAGGATACCAAATGGTAAAACTATTTATATGAGGATAGCTTAGGGTAAACTTCAAATTGGCCCCTTGTGGTGTAACGAATTTTTACTTTGTCATTCCATGGTTCAAAAGTTGCACCTTGCCCCATATGGTTTAGTTATTATTTCACCCAAAAATTCTTTGTTAAATAAGATGTTAAAGTAAATTTTTTTTAGAAAACAACAGTATGGAAAAGTGAAAAATGTGCTAAACCATAGGATAGTTAAGTGTCACTTTTTGAACCACAAGTTAATGAAGAGCAAATGAGCTAAACCATAGAGGGACAGAGTGCAACTTTTCACGGACCAGCAAAGTGAAAATGTGTTGTACCATATGGGGTCAATTTGAAGTTTACCCTATCTTTTAAACCTACATAAATGATTGCGGTGAGTTATGTTTACTAATATCTAATATTTGAATTAATCAATGAATTTTTTTTCATATTTTTTGGACTTCATTGAGTTACGAAAAATTTTATCAAGGTTCTAAAGAAGAATGAAATGATAGTGGAGTGTAATTTTTTTGAGGTTTATTAACTGTTGGGCTGAGGTAGCTTAAGTAGCTACTTAACATGCGCATAACACAGAAAGAAAAAAGAAATTTGAAAAATGAGCAACTATTTGGTTATGTTTATTAAATATTACTCACGCATGTTCTAGAATTGTAATACCGATAATATCTAATTTATTTCTGCAGAAGAAACATCAAACTGTGACTATTAATCGGCAAAAAACTAAGCTTCTATCAAGAAGCTGCCATGATCCTTGCGTGGTTCCTAGAGGTATAGAAAAAAAATTTGTTTAATGATCCATCTTTAATAGTGTTTCTTCTATCTTTTCTAAGATATAGAGCTTCTTGAACAACATTGAAATAACCATCTAAATATTAGAAATTTTTATTTTACTATATAATTGCGTGGTGATTTAACTTTCGTATAAAAATTGAATGGTATTTTCAAAATTTTATTTGCCAATATGTTCTAAAAACTTAAATAGAATATTTTATTTCCGATTGATTCCTTTTGATCAAATTTGTTTTGATATGAGATTGGTTGTTTTTTGTCACGCCCCGCCGTGCTTTATCACCAACTAGGTGGGAGGACTACCCGTGCACCAGATCCGCCGAACGGATAGGATCTTTTCTATCCGCCCAAGGCGTCACAACACAAGCGTATCCACAAGGTTCCAACTAGGAACGGAGTACAAAGTTGCGCAAGAAAAGCATCAGTGAAAGAAGATTCTACTTCTATTACATCACATAATCTCATTTACATGCCAACTTTTTCTTTTCTTACAAACACTCCATATAATAAGTTCCAAAACATGAGGTATACATTTAACATGCTTTACACAACCCCTATACTGTATTGTCCAAAAGTTGGGGTACATCTATACATGAGACCAAAAGGGGAGGCCGCTATCTATTTACATCAAACCCTTGCCTCGCTCCGCCGCCTCGCTCGCGGAAGGACCTGAAAATGGTGGGGTGAGAACTATAAACATAGTTTCCAGTGGGTAAGGCCACCCAAGAGAGAAGCTCGACCCACCAGGTCCAAAGAAACAACTCAAGCATCGGTTAGTAAATACAAATAACCATGCATAATAAGTCTAAAACTTGTAAATAAACATAAACAGATGCAACCTATTAAATGACATCTATCATTTTTCCTAGGTCCATCCCGTAGTATGTAATACATTCACATTTGTAAATTCTTTATAGGCATTGGTGTCGGAATCGCCGCACCACCAACCCAGTTTATCTTTTGTGCGGACTTACCGCCATGCGATAGCGTTGGGGTTGGCACCGCCACACCACCAACCCATCATAGTTTACTTTGGCATTGGTTTCGAAATCGCCACTTCACCAACCCAGTTTATCTTTTGTGCGGACTTACCGCCATGCGATGGCGTTGGGGTTGGCACTGCCACACCACCAACCCATCATAGTTTACTTTAGCATTGGTTTCGGAATCGCCACTTCACCAACCCAGTTTATCTTTTGTGCGGACTTACCGCCATGCGATGGCGTTGGGGTTGGCACCGCCACACCACCAACCCATCATAGTTTACTTTGGCATTGGTTTCGGAATCGCCACTTCACCAACCCAGTTTATCTTTTGTTTTTTTTAATGTTTCTAACCTATGTCCAATGACACTAGGTTTACTTGCCAACCTATGTTTAACAACACTAGTTTTATGTCAAAAGCCACCTATGTTCAACAACACTAGGTTCATGTGCCAACCTATGTTCAACTAGGTTCATGTCAAAATTGCACTATTACTCACATTTCACGCATGTACATGTCTATAACCATTCTATCACTTAGAAACACGAGTTATACATACATGCAATTGTTCCTTCATGGTATTTAACATGTGACGTATGATTCTACTCACATGCAAGGTGAGCTCATTGCTCAATTTACTTAACAAAGCACTTTAACCAACATGCATAATTTCATTCTAGGGTTTCATACACATGCACCATTTTAAATTCTTAATGGTTATTTACCCTATACATGGAAGTGACCTAATTACTTCGGTGCAACACAAACCCACCTCAAGAGCTTCCAAATTCTTGTGTTCTTTGAGCTCCTAGATCACCAAGCCTTGAGTTCTTGCTTCAACCCAAGCTTCTACAAGAAAATGGTTCGTTACTAATTACGAACCCATAATTCAACTCGATACTAGAAATCAATGGTTCCAACATGATTTCCTATGCTTCAATTGTAATTCCCAAAGGTCCAAATATTTTTAGAACCTCCTATGGCAAAAGCCCCAAATCTACCTAGGATTTGCATGCATGCAAGCCAAACCCTAGATTTCATGACCAATCTCCCTCCATTTGTGGTTTAGATTGCCTAAGGTTTCCAAAAACCTCATATCAAAGGATTAAATCTAATATTTAAACCCTAAATCACAAGAACTCACCTCAAAGCCCTAGCTCCCAAGCTTCTTCTTGCACCAAGAAGCTATTTTGCACCTTGGAAATCCTTTTCCAAGCTCCAATCCACCACTTCTCCAAGCTTTGGAGAGATCTCTAGAGAGAGAAAGTGAGGGAGAGGGAGAGGGAAGTGAGGAGAATGAAAAAGGAATGAGGGGAGAGACCTCAGCCCCCCCTACATAACCCATTCACTGTGAAATTATCAAAATACCCCTCACTGGGCATTCTGCCTCAGCCGGGTCCGGACCTTGCAAGTGGGGTCCGGACCCCGTACATATGACAGTCCACAGCGCAGGCCGAGTCCGGACCTTGGCATCAGGGTTCGGAACCCGTACGCACCCCAACTCGGAAGCCAGCTCGGGTCCGGACCGTGATGTCCGGGTCCGGACCTTAGCTGCCCGCGGACTTCATTGTCCGGACCCCAGGTTCCCGGGTCCGGACCCCGTGAGCAGTTTTGCTCCAGTTGGTCCTTTTTTTCAAAATTTTTTGATTTCTGGGTTCCCACTCGCACCCAAAATGTTTCGAAACCTTCGGAACCCAATTCCACACCAGCCATTATCGGCTCTCTCCGAACTCCATCCTATTTGGTAAAGTTCGATACAGCGCACCGAAATTCAGAGTGCTACATTTTTTGTTTAGGGAGAGGTGTGCAATGCATCATTTGTTTGGAGATCACAGCGTCGAGATTGTTTATCATGCACACCAACTATATGATATATTATCTCTAAAAATTTGAACGGTATTTATAGATAAATTTAGGAGTTGGACTATGTAGTTTTCAAGTGATGTTTGATCAGCAGAGTATGATAAGGTTGAGCGGATGTTGGAGAACGCATACACGAGATCGTTCAACGCGATGTAGAACAATCTTCGATTCAAGTTGGTTCTATTTCTTTCTTTTTTTAAATAAATGCTAAGGAAAATCTAACAAAATGAACTCATATTCAGCGTGTCTCTTTTTCATCTATTTACTTTTGCTTGCTGCTCAACCGTTAATTTGTAACAGCTCTGATACTGATTCGTTCTTTTCTATTGTTGACCGATGCTTCATCTACTATTCAATGAATCAGATATATGTCATCTCACAAGTCACAACATTATATTGATAAGTGCATTTGCTCTTATTTTATTCTTAACCAATTTATATCTTTCTATTTAAATAATTCATTTTAGTCTAAATTTTTATCTCTTCTTATTGTATTCTTTTTTTTTCCTTTTATTTTGTTGAATTTTAGCTGTAGTATAATAAGGCATGTTTAGGGTCCGGGCTAGAGCCGGATTGAATTA
Organism: Puya raimondii; assembly: GCA_016920855.1. Lineage (NCBI taxonomy): Eukaryota > Viridiplantae > Streptophyta > Magnoliopsida > Poales > Bromeliaceae > Puya > Puya raimondii. The sequence goes on from JABWPP010000050.1 coordinate 129,011,318, forward strand.
AAATTAGTTCGGCTCACAAATTATCCCATGCTTGAATTATAATTTGAATTTCTAATTTAGTTTTAAATTAAAATTGAAGCTTTAAGTTCAAATTTAGAGTTTAAATTTTAAATTTTGAATTTGAATTTAATATCTCAATTCAAATTAAAATCTAAATTATGAAATTGATTTTAGGTGTATGAATTCTCATTAAATAATCCAATTTTATATACTATTCTACAACCATCAAATTGGATTGGATTATTATTTGTCCAATCCAATCTTAATCGCAATCGTATCCAATCCTATGCTATCCTATCCAGTTCAATATTAAATACCAAACATACCATAAGCGAAAGGTTTGTGAGAATTCAAAGCAACTGATGGAGGTCCTTTGATTTGAAGAAGGGGCTTTAAAGTCTAAGTATTTGCATGCAAAAAAAAAAAAGTTTATAGATTGTCATATACATAAATAAATTTAAATTAATTTTAAGTCTATTTATAATTATATATCATATTTATTCTCTCCTCACTATAATAAATATATTTTGGCCCATATATTTAGTTAATATAAAGTTGAGCTTCCCACTATCATTTTCTATATTGGAAGAGCATATTTTTCAAGTTTCTTGCGTATTCTGAGTATGAAAGCTGGTAATGACATTGTTTTGATTAATTATTGTATATATTGGTTTACTGCCATAGAATCAATCCGCCGCATCGCTCGGGTTCCTACGCTAGTTAATACTAAAGTTGGAGAAAAATTTCCTCCATCATATAACATATTTGTAGTTTATTATTGAGTAATTCAAAAGGTAACACTTGCTCTCATATGATTTCTAATTCAATTTTTTGCAAGGATCTACCATTATAAAGGGTATCTAAGTGCTATGTAGTATAAACCATAAGGCGGTAAGAGGTAGTACTAAAATATACAATAATTTGCACTTCATTTAGTGATTTATATACTTTACTACCCTTTCTGATAGCAAATTTGTATAAAATACTACAAAAGGGCAAAGTGCTACACTTTTAACCGCATTACTAATAAGCTGCAAATATGCCATACAATTGAGGGGCTTTTTGAATTCTTTTTTTTTGAGAAAAAGGTAGCATGATATCCGCTTCATTCATAAAGAAAATGAACTGGGCTATAAGAGAGGCAACCAGCCCTCCAAAAGAAGAAAATAAAATAAAGGTCAAGACGGTCGGTTAGCCTCCCATAGATATCTTAGATCCCGTATATCTAGCAACAACCATTTCAAGTCAACTCTCCGATTCTGAAATATCCTTTTGTTTCGTTCCAACCACAGGGTCCACCATGTAGCAGCAATAGTTGTTAACTCCTTCGTTGTTACCCCGTTTTTAGTGCTAAACACTTCCTAGAGACTAGCGATTGACGAGCACTGATGAAGCTTGCATTTATTTGACATCAGACATTCTATCAGACTTTTAAAGCATACACAACCCACAAATAGGTGATCCACCATCTCGAGTTCGTCGCAGCACATCACACATTCCTGTTGCCTCTGCCAACCCTTTTTTGGTAAGTTGTCTATCGTAAGCGCCTTCTTCCTCAAAACTAGCCAGGCGAAGATCTTAACTTTCAGTGGGATGCGCAGCGTCCAGATACTTGTAGTTTTCAAATCTTTAATGCCACCATCATGCAGAAAGTTATACATTGATTTTACTATGAACGTTTGGGAATGAGTCCTGACTGGCCTCATCCTGCCTATTGTATCTTCCATTGGCCGGAGAACCGCACTCAATTAAAGTTTTGAGTCCCTGTACCTTATCTTTTTCGTTTTGTGATGTAGGAGCAAAACCTACTAGAATCAAATTCCAATCCACCTTCTCTCAGTGGAGCAATCCTTCACCCTTCTAATTTTTTGGGCTACCCCATCATATATGATCGGAAAAGGCGTTCATAGGGAAGATTCTCCACACCAAATGTCCGACCAGAAATCCACAGAGCTACCTTCCCTTATTACGAAGGAGATCCCACACCTAAAAACCTCCCTAGTTTGGAGAACACTCTTCCACCATAATGAAAGTGGTCGAAAGGATGCCCCTTTCCTAAGTGGCTTCCTTCTAGTGTAGTAAAAAGCCTTGATTAAATTGTTCCGTTGCAAATTCAAGTATGTTAGAAGTCGCCACCACCATTTCGCTAAAAGGGCCATATTCATACTAGCCAACTCTCTAATCCCAATGCCACCTTCCTTCATGCTTCTACATATAGACTTCCATTGCACAAGGCAATGACCCCCACTTACCGTAACACCTCCCTTCCAGAAGAATGCTCTGCGAAGGCTTTCAATTCTATGTATTACCCATTTAGGAGCCTTGTACACAGAGAAATAATAAAGGGTGAGGTTCGTAAGAACCAAGTTCACCAATACAAGTCTGCCTCCTTGAGATAGGAGCTTCGCCTACCACATTTCAATTCTTGTTTCAATCTTATTAATAATAGGCTACCAATCGTCTCTTTTCAATTGGCTGTTTGTTAGTGATAGGCCGAGGTACCGCATCGGAAAAGTTCCATCTTACACCCAAGAATCCTGGCGAGTCTATCGGCCTTACAAGATTCATCGCCCAAGTAGAAGAGTTCAGACTTGTTCTTATTTATTTTTAATCCAGAGGACCATTAAAAGATGTACCATATAAAACGTAGATTCCATACCTTTCTTTCCTTCGCTTGGCAGAAAAAGATAGCATCATCCGCATACTGAATTAAAGCTACTTTGCTCTCTTTCGTTGATCCTAGACCTCTAATGAGATTATTTCTCACCACATTCTTCATCAATCTTGCTAATCCTTCCACGACTAATAGGAAGAGAAAAAGGAAAAGTGGGTCTCCTTGTCTAAGCCCCCGTTTTAGTCTAATCCATTTTAAAGGTTGGCCGTTTACCAAGACCTCTACCTTGGCATAGCCGCTTGAGAGCGAGAAGTTCCCAGCAAAACTCATCTTTGCCGTCCCACCTCAGCGGGCCGTACACATTCGTCAAATAAAAGGGCGTACCACTAAGAGAGTAAGTCAATAAAGTGGTTAACGAAAATTTTCTGACAATTACTTCACTACAGGAGAGATCTCTAGAATTCCAACATGTGATAATCCCCCTGATGCCCCCCACAGGGGGTAAGCATTGACATTTTATCGAGGAAGGAGCCTGCAAAAGAGCATAGAAATGAATGAGAAACATATGCCACTTTAGTTTCTTGGAGACACAGTATAGAAAGCCTAGCTTGTGATATGACGTGCTTCACTAAATGTCTTTTCGACTGATCATTCAACCCTCTAACATTGCAGGTACATATTTGCAACATCTAACAATAGATCGACACAAAAAACATCACAAGATCCTTAAAAACCACCACATATTTAAATTTTAATCTTAGCGAAGAAATTCTTCGTCTCGACGTCGTTTAGGAGAACCCCCACACTTAGCGCTCTTGTTCTTAATCTTGATCTTTGACCATCTATGTACTTCTTCTTTCAGCTTACTAGTACCGCCCTCCCTCATCATTTCCTTTCTGGCTGTAGCCTTGTTCAAAATAGAAGTTTTTTGTTGATTGGCAATCCAGACACTCAATCTCGTAGGAAAGATCTCAAATCGCTTTCGAGATGTGCAAGCCCTCTTATTGTGGTCGATCAACGGATCCATAAATGTCTTTTCAGAATTTTCGAGATCAATCAAATGGTTGTTCAGCCTATGGTCTACCTAGCAATACACAGCTATATCGTCCTCACTCACCATCTCGATATCAGTCTCTCCAGGTAAAAGGCGGTGTCCCTCCACGCCACCTCCATTGCTCCTTCTCGTTGCCAAAAGTCATGCTACACAATTAGAGACCCACTCCGTAAAAATAAGAAAGGTCAAGCTTTCAGAATAGTGCCTCCACACGCTGAACATGGTAGCCCACATCGGCCCACCCTCGACCCCACTAAGGAACAAAGGCCTACTCACCTCATCATTCTTTCCCCCGACTTAGTCAACATCTTCATAAGTTCGGTTCGCAATTCAACACAACCCAAAAAGTATTAAAGACTCAAGCTTAATCTTTAAACACTCATGAAATAACCAACATCTTAAGCCACCAATCTCGATAACAACCACTAGTCTAACTAGTGGTTCCCAGGCAAGATTTCTTGATAATGTGATAAGCGATTTCTTTTGTTTTTATTTTTTTTAATAAGTTTGTAAGTTGAAAAGTAAAATGCAAATCACACGTTGAAAAGTACAGAGCAAATCATGCATGTTGAAAAGCAAAGTGCAAATCACATGGACACTACACACCAGATACTAGCCAAGAAAATTAGCAAGCGTTAGTTTTCTTTAAAAACCCATCATAAAAGAGAGTAGAAAAATGCTATGTCTCATAAACAAAAGGATAAAAGGATATATCATAATGTGCTATATTTTATAATAAGTATTATTGCTTATATACCCAAAAGTAGAATATAAATATCACATCCACCCGTCCAAGAATTTAGAAATTCTTTGTGAATATTTAATATTAAAAAAGTGTGATAAAACTAGTGAGAAAATTGTAGCTGTTGACTAAAGAGGATGTAAAACTTGCACCTACTTATTTGGACGTACATGCTTGTATTACTCTTTTATAATTCTATTGTTCATAAATATAATACTATATAATTCTCTTGAATGGCAGCCCTTATACAGAACTAAAATATAAGCCAAAGACCCACAGTGCTATATTTTGAATCATAGAGTAGTAAATTGTGAATATGCTATATTTAAAAGGGAAAAATGCTTAGTCTGCAATCCAATAAGTGTTGGATAATTTACAACCCTCATCCGAGGATTATAATCCCTCCATTGGGTTTTAAAAATCTGAAATAGATTTTAGTATTAAAGGAAAAAATAATGTGATAAGTGAGGAGAAACCAATGATTTAAAATCCGGGTCGAACTGGCCAATTCGACCGGTCCGACCGTATCCTAGTCTATAAAGCAGTTCGGTTCAACTTTTTGCACCGAATAAATCAACAAACCGCTTTGAATCGTTCAAATCAGCGATTCAATCATCCAACCGGTGAAACAATCCAGATATAATCAAACCGACATAATTTTTTGTCAGGTCATATTATAATCCAACGGGTTAAAATCAACTTAGCTAATTTTTTTTTCCTATTAGCCTAGATTAGTCTGATATCTTCTTAATTTGGTCTAAAAATTAGTATTTTATATTTAAATATTAGAGTCCGGCTACTATACTATCGATAGTACCAAGCTCTTGGTACTATCGAGTTTTCTGCCGTTAGATCTACCCTTTGATCATTTCCACCCGTTATATTATACTATTTAACGAACCACCCACTCAACCCTAGGGACCACTATCATCCTAATCGCACATCCTTTCATCCAACGGCAGAAAACTCGATAGCACCAAGCGCTTGGTACTATCGATACTATAGTAGCATAATTCTAAATATTATACTAGAACAATAATATATTCATATTTTTCTATATAATAAAATTAAAAATAATAATTAAATATTTATAACGTCATGCTAATATCACTAATTCAACCGGTGATCCTTGATCCAGTAACATTTTTTTGTTGCTGTTCGAACCAGTTTTTAAAACATTAGAAAAAACTAGCCCTTCACTGGACTAGTTGTAAGATCTACTATCCAAAATTGGTTGTAGAATTAGCATTACTCAGTTTAAGGAGGGCTGGAGGTTTTCCCTTCAAAATATAAGCAAATTGTTGATTGCTAAATGATAGATAACAACTTGGCTATTGAAAGAGGGGAAGAAACTCCACCAAACATCATTCCTTCCTTGCATTCTTTCCAAAAGGGGGTAACTAGTTCACCGACGGACTAGTTAGGGAAAAAACAACATAAAAGTGCACAGAACTTACCTGAACTATGGACCATTTTGATTCGACTATCCAACCTTTCAAAACTATTTTGATTCGACTATCCAACCTTTCAAAATTTTGATTTTAATACCCAACCTTTCAATTTGTTTGATTTTAGTAAATCAATGGCACTTTGACTTTAAAATTTAAATGCGTCGTTTATTTTTACAGATTTAATATAATTTATGCAATTTTCGTAACTATAAATTCATTAGAGTAAGTAATTAACTTAAATTTTGAAGTCAAAGTGTGTTGTTGACTAACTCAAATCAAAAAAATTGAAGGATTTGATAATAAAATTAAAATTTTGAAAGTTTGGGTAGTCGATTCAAAATGGTCCATCATTCATACAAATTCTGTAATATTTTACCCCAAAAAACAAAGAAAAAAGAAAACACCTAATAAAGAACATGAAATACACCTCCCAGGAGTATGTTTAGTGCAACAAAACCATATTAAACTATTAAATTAAACTAATGAGGTGCATTTTTCATAGAAAGTTGAGTGTCAGCTAAATCAATGAAATCCAAGCAATACCACAGAACTTCAATTTCTTTCTCAGCCCTTCCATTGACTGAAAAAAATTAATTTGGCACATGATGCCCTCCAACTTAGTTCTTGAAACAACCCTTTCTGCTCAATGTGTAAAGACACAGCATGAGATACTCGACGACGTCAAGAAAAGCTCCGACAACCATTTCATTCTTCAGTATTCTCCTTCTCCAGTTTCTGTGCATTATAAATCAAAATCAGGGAAATTATCGACAAATGCAATAAGAATATTACTTTACCAGGAATAATGAACAACAGATGGACAGCAAAGATGAAGACCGCATAAATAATGCAGAGATAAATGCACAGCCACAAAATAACAAATAATTATATGTTGCCATTTGGATTAATGAATCAAAAAAACTTCACCAGATTTTTTTTTTTTCTTACATTATATGGAGCTAAGCAGGATTGCACAAATTCATCATTTCGAATATGGAGGTCTCTATTTACTAGCTACCTCTGTAGAGATATGATAAAGTAATGCATTCTTTGTGTTCCACATGAAAATAAGGAGGATTAAGATCATGCATTATGAAATAAAGCGGTGAAAATTAGGTTGACAAGGAAGACTTATGCTTAATCTTACCATGCAGAGTTCGCAATTTCCAAATGCTGCCCGAATGGTTTGTTCCACTTTTAACGGACAAAGCCAATGGACAAGGGATTTAGAAATAATGTACTTCAGATATTCTAAGGTCTAAGGGCAACAAAACAATCCACTGAGAAACATCATTTCGGGATTTTGAGGGGATTAGCAAATAGTGGGTTAGGGATGTCAATGGGTATGGATACACAGCATTTTACCCAAGCCCGAACCTGAAAGATGGTTTTAACCGAAGCTCATCAGGGGATCTCATGAAATGTGTCAACTATGTTTGTTAAAATCCCGATTCGATCCTACAATCCTACCATTTTACAATCCGAAAGTACTAAATTGATTCCAATCTCATAAAAATCCTGGGATGGTTTTGGTTATAAGGGATAAAAATCCAAACCCAATGGTTTCGGATTCGGTTATGGATTCTGCTTGGACCTGAACCAAACCCAAAGCAAACCCATAAGAAAACCTATGTTTATACTATATATATATATATATATATATATAGAGAGAGAGAGAGAGAGAGAGAGAGAGAGAGAGAGAGAGAGAGAGAGAGTCCAGCTTGTGTGCTTTTAGAAGTACGATAGCCTTCGTGCTATCAAGTCGTTTTTGATGCTGGGACTTCCGAATCGACGATCGGCTCCGTTAGACTTGATCTAGAGTAATTAAACTACCTAAAAATAAATTTTTTGATTTTTCGATATTATTTATATAGTGATCGAAAGGGCTCAAAATCGACGGTTGAAAATAAAAATCTCACAAAAATTGATGATATGACACTAAAATTTTATATCAAAAATATTGATCTTGATTTATATAGTACAAAAAAATTTCTATCAAAATTTCACATGATTTGGATATTTCTACATCGTTGAACTTGCAAATGGCTCACCACAACCATTAAAACTATTGATTTTGGGCCCCTTCGGTCACTAGATAAATGATATCAAAAAATCATGAAATTTATTTTCTAGCTACTTCAAATACTCTAGATCATGCCTAACGGAGCCGATCGTTGATTCGGAAGTCCTAGCATCGAAAATGACTTGATAGCACGGAGGTCGCCGTGCTTCTAAAGGCCCACAAGCTTATATATATAGAGAAAGAGAGAGAGAGTTTTATATTTATGTTAATAATTAATATATATTAATGATTTAATTTAATATTTAGCATATTTAATAGTCGGATTCGATTTTTTCGGTCGTGGGTACGGGTTTCCATTTTGAATTTTTATACCCGGTGGGGTTTTGGTATTGTTTTAGGTTTCGGTTTTTTATCCGGTTTTAGTTTCGGGTTCTTCAAAAATCGTTCGAAACCGACCTGTTAACATCCCTAAAGTGGGTTAAAGGCCGCTATGGAAGGAAGGAGACATGTTCTATATGATTTTGCATTTCTCTTTCTATACCATTCAAGTAAACCTTGCTTTTTCTTTAACCTAATTTCTAATTGTTCTGTACTCGAAAATAAAAGATTCCTAAGGAGTACTCGAAAATATGAGTAATCCAAAGAGATATTCAAAATTTCAATATAAAAGAGGATGTGATAACTAAGCTGTTTCCTGTAATCTCTAAAAAACAGGTTCTCCACGTTCCATTCTTTTTTAATATAGTTTCATTACTTCCTCATCAGTCAGCAGTTCCTATTTGTTTAGGCAGAGGGATAGTCTGTCACTTATCCTGGGAATTGTTGCTCCATAAACTACAATTTCCCAGGATTTTAAGCCGATCTGAGAAAGTTCTGTTCTTGATTGTGCCCATCTTCTTTCTTTCGAAGTGCTTTTGATGAACTATTGAGTTGTCATAACGAGAATAAGATGTACATGTGCATAGAACATAAGGAATGAAGAACAACCTCACAAGAAAATATGCATTTTAACACAAGCATCCAATATAGAAGCATGACACACTGCATATAGCTCATTTGTAGCACTTGTCGTGGCAAACCCGAACATGTAAATAGTTGTTTAATGGAAATAGCGAGGAAAAAGCTCTACTACCTATCTTTCGTGTAACTCACTTTCTTTTCATGTAACGACCCGGTCCACTAGCACTAATAACTCGTCGAGTCCAAACCACCGACCCAAAATGCTTAACCTCATTTATTATTACTAAGGTCCATGGTCTCTTATATTCTCAATCACAACATCTTTCTCATCTGATGAGGGATTATTGGGGTGGCAGATTTCATATGGTGAGCCGTGAGTATTGCTGATGACTAGTATTTAACCGATTCTTTGATACAAGAAACTGGAATTTTAAACACATACTGAAAACTCAAGACTTTCACTACCTAAGAATCGTATGCAACCTAGTTCAACTATGATACGTTAATGTACCATTGACACTAATGAAGCATGATACATATTTGACTCACAAGATTTAGAAAAGAAAAATAACGACCACCTAACGAGAGTTGAAAGAGAAAAAGAACTAATAGTTGAGTTAGATATGCTTGGACAATCAATAGCAAGACCAAAGAATACAGATTTATCCATTTTTATTACGATCAAATAAGAATATGACAGTCAAGAAGATCAATCTGAGCTTTATTTAACTATTTAGCTTATTGTGCCTTCAAATGAAAACATATCCTTAAATCACAAAATGCATCATGTTCTCTTATCAATATTATTCAAATGCATCATGTTCCCCTATGAATATTATTCCCCTACCTAGAGGGCATTCTATGAGTTTCTCCTAGCTTGAACGAGAGTAAACTAGAAGCGAACTGGTAGCTTGCTTTATATGCTAATTAGCCTATATTTTCCACGGTGAAATCCTATATTCTGCGATTTTGCTTTCTAATTCATAGAAACCTAATGTATCTTTGGTCTTGTTTAGTGATAATTTGGAATAAAGGTGGACTCTATAGAGTTTCTCAAATAATTAGGTTTACAAATCAATTAAAATCTTTCAGCTTCAGTCAGCAACTTTGGCAGTTTCCAATTAACTAGGAACTTAATTTAAACTAAAATTCCAATCATAAACTATTCTAATAAAACAATTACAAGTTCCATGAAAGGACAAAAATGTAAAATCCAAGATTTCTTGCAAGCCGAGTAATTATGGTTAAATGTTGGACACCTCAAAAGGTCATGCGACAACAATATGAATAGGCAAAGAATGAGGTGGCAATTGGGATTGACCTTCTTAGAATCTTGATCAACAAAACGATTTATCCTCACTGGCCGTGTTGTTTCACGATTTATCCTCACTGGCCGTGTTGTTTCTTTACATTGTTCCAGCCATGTAAAGCCTGGTCTCCAAGTATATCCACACGGAGCGATTCCTGACTGACTTGTACTTCCACCTTAGAGAAAACAAGAGAGCGGGATGACTACTACTTGAGCTATGCTAATAGCTCTAGCTAGAACCTGCCTAGGTTTAGGAAAAGATTTCTCGCACCTCACTTTCTTTTTTTCCTTAAAGGAATAATAACCATATATGTAGAAGGAAAAGAAAGCGTGAGATTGCAAACTTTAAACCATCAGCTGACACAAGTCCAATTAGGTGTCATATTGCCTACTTACAAAAGTTTAAGTTATGGCACATCACAATATGTGTGTCATGATGCATGAGAGGATAAGCTCAAGTCATGCCACCTAATTCTTTAATTAAATTTAGATCGCCATGTGTCAAATTGATAAGCTAGAGGTGTCATGCAATTTGACACGTCAAGCTTATGGGTTTGACACACGACAGATCTAAATTTAATTAAAAAATTAGGTGGCATGATTTGAGATTATTCTTTCATGCATCATGACACTTATATTCTCACGTGTCGTAATTTGAACTTTTGTAGGCAAGCAACATGACACCTAATTGGACACATGTTAGTTTATGATATAGAGTTTGCCAAATTGTGCTTTTTTTGCTTCTATATATATGATTGCCATTCCTTTACTAAAAAAAAAAGTGAGGTGTAAGAAATTCTCTCACAAACCTTGATAAGATCTAGCTAAAGCTACTAGCATAGCTCAAATAGTAGCCATTCTGCTCTCTTGTTTTCTCTGAGGCAAGAAGTACAAGAAACTTTTCAGTTTGGGAATCACTTCATATGGATACAGTTAGAGGCAGGCATTTCAAGAATGTAAAGAAGCTAGCAGTGAGCAAAGAAAATTTCAACCGTTCTGTTGATTAAAATCTTAAGAAAGTTGATCCCAATTGTCACCTTATTTTTTACTTATTCATAGCATTGCCATGTGGTCTTTAAGGTGTCCTACATTTAACCATAATTACTTAACTCGTAAGAAATCTTGATTTATACAATTTAAGTCCTTTATGATTATAATTACTTTTTTAACAAATTAGTCCCTTTATGGCTTTTGGTTACACATCACTCCATTGTATATGACTATGTAGATTCATTTCCATTTAATAGTGAGAAGTAATACTAAAGTCTTTTAGTGCCACCATCGGAACCCTTTTTGATGAAATGAAACTCTTTCCAGTTTTACATATGAGAATAATTAACTGTTCCAAATAATTATTCTCACAGTTCTCACATATCACGAGTGTCACCTAGCAGTATATCATGGCCACCCAAAATCAATATCATAATGATGAGTCTTTCATCCGTAGTTACCATATGATTTTATCCTTTTATTATTTTGTTCCAAATGAACTGAAATTATGGTTAACTCATCAAACCCTCACAATCCAGTTATATGACCAATCTGCTTAACGAAAACTCTTATAGTGTGACACACGGAAACTCCTTTCAATAAAACCACACTATCTTCGCCAAGGACTTCCGAGCCTCGCGCACGGATTGCATAGGGTATTCTTTCTCTTTACCAAGATTAGTAGATCTCGTATTGAATACTCACATACATCCACGCATGACCCATTGTAGCCAATATATGCTGACTTAAATCTGTATACAGGATCTAAGAGAGTTGCATAGTCAAACTACAATGACCCATACGCAAGATAACCATGGTACCTCAAGTTTAAGGATCACTCACACCACTGCAACAAAGAACTAGTCATTGACGAGCCGATAAATGTAACACCCCATACTTTTTTCTTTTTATTTGGGCCCATTTTCTTTGAAAGTTGGACATTTTTGTAAATATTAAAAGTTGAGACGCTTGGCGGTATTTTGTTTAATTAATCCCTAATTCCCTCTCTCCCTCTCCCTATTTGTATCAACCTAGCCATTCCATCTCTCTCTCCCTCCCTCCCTCCCACGACTCTCTATTCTCTCTTGCCGCGTCTCTCTTCCGCATGCACGCGACGCCCATTTGATCATCTTCATCCACCGATGTCGTCACCGTCATCCGCGGCTGCAGCCGCAGCCGCCGCCGCCCTCTTCATCTATTGGCATCTTTGGTTCGTCGTCGACAACATCTCGTCGTCGTCATTTTCATCTTTGAAGAGGTTTCTTTTTCTCACATTTGTCCCTAATACCTATTCTTGAAAATATCCAATCACGTTGTTCATGTTATGTGAATATTTTTATGTATTCTTCTCTTGATTATTAGAATCAAAATTATCAAAATCTGATTTGTATCGATCTAAAATTATTGTTGATTGTACTGTTATTTTTACCTTGTATTTTTATGAAATTTAGTTGTGTGATTTCCTCTACATTCTACATGCTATTCAGAATGCCTCCTAGGTGTTCGACAAAATGCCCAAGAGAAGGCAAATATTATTTTTGTTTCTAAATTCGATCTCATCTAATTACAGTTTGTAAACTTATGTTTCAACATCTGAAAATTATTTTTTTGAGCACTAAAACCCTTGTTCAATATTTAAAGTTCCATTCATGTTGCCTTGTTATTTTGAATTGCTTACTACTTGGAACTCTTTCTTTTTTTGATTGATAGTCAAGTTTTGTTGAGTTATTATTCTAAATCTTTTTCACGCTCCATCTCAACCCATTTGCAAGCATTTGAAACCAATCTTGTCAACCTATGTGAACCTATCCAAATTTTGTTGTTTGTGCATCACTTCTCTATAATCGTACTTGTTATGAATAGTTTAGTTTTGTGTTTGATGAGTCGAATTTTTTTGGAAACTCAATTGGGAACTTGTGAGTTTGTGATTGTTTAATTTTATACCTTGTGCTTGTGTTGTTAGTCCGTTTATTATTTTAGGTTCCGTTCATTAGATTGATATTTGTGTGTAGTCTTCTTTTTCTAAATATTCATGTCAACTTTATAATTTTATTTTTAGTATTTTATAGAAAATCGTATTTCTTAATTTAGGTTCCGGTGATTGATTCTCTGTGCATTTTCGACTGGATAGCTTCTTAGCTTAGAAGCTACCTTTAAGGTAAGCGACTGGACACCTATTAGTTTTTCGCAAAATAATATAGAAAAATATTCTGATTGTATGAAAATTCCTATTTTGTAGATTTTAAAATTAAGGATTAAGCGTATTATTACACACTTCTGGAAAATGAGTTTCAACTTTGATTGACAGGTTCTTTTAGTATAAGAATTTTGAAATTTAATAATATGTTCTATAAATTAGTGACTAGATAAGTATTTTAAATTATAAGCTCTCCTATTATTCTGCTATGCTATTATTGATCATGTCGACATGTACTCTGTTATAGAAGCTAGCTTCGTCTCTGAATTGCGTCTTCGGGTGCTTGCGCCTATCAACACCTCTGTTCTATATTTGCGCTTTCGAGCGCCTCTGTTTTGTTGCGCTTTCGAGCGTCTCTGTTCTGTATTTGCGCCTGCAGGTGCCTCTTGACTCGCCAACGGGTCACTCTATATATTTAATTATCGGAGACTTATTTTTCTAATTTTGTTATTTGCCGAAAGAAAAATACTTTGTTAACGTATAATCTCCGTTTTTCTAAAATTTTGTAAATGAAAAACCAGTCGCTTAAATTAATTTCTGTATGAAAATTTTACTTCCGAGCTTTTTGTTATTTATTTCTTTGTATGCTTAATCCGACTAATATGGCGTATGGTTGCTTACTCAGATACCGAGACTGTTTTGCCGGGCAGGGACGGGACTGAGTGAACACTAGATACAGATATTGTTTGCGATTACTTTCTTTTTGTTTTTACATCTGGTGTAGCTAGATGTGAATCAATGAACTTTATAAACTAGCATCTCGTTTTATTTGCTTCTGCTTCGTTGTTTCCCTCGTACCCTGCATATTTGTTATTTGTGGTATCCGAGTTTTTCATTTGTGTTTCGTTTGTAAATCTTAGTTTTACAGTTGTGTGAATTAATTTATTCCTGGTCAAAATTCAGTTGTCAGTCTCATGTTTTTGTTTCTTTAGATTTAGCGGAATTTTAAAAGAAGGTTCTAGTGCTCGAAAAAAAATGATTTTCAGATGTTGAAATATAAGAATACAAACTATAATCAGATGAGATCAAATTTACGAACAAAAACAATATCTACCCTCTCTTAGGCATTTTGTCGAACGCCTGGAGGGCATTCCGAATAGCATGTAGAATGTAGGCAAAATCACACAACTAAATTTCATAAAAATATAAGGTAAAAACAACATTACAATCAACAATAATTTTAAACCGATGCAAATCATATTTTAATAATTTTGATTCTAATCATTAAGAGAAGAATACATATAATATTCACATAATATGAACAACGAGATTAGATGATTTCAGAAATAGGCATAGAGAAAAAAAATGAAAAGAAAAGAACCTACTTAAAGACTGAAACAACAACGACGAGATGCCGTCAACGGCGAACCAAAGATGCCGACAATGCTTAAGGAGAGTAGCTGCGACGGCGCCGGCCACAAGTAACCGTGGATGAAGGTGATTAAACGGGCGTCGCGCATACGAGGGAGAGGTACGGCGCGAGAGAGAAGAGAAAGTCTTGGGAGTGATACGAACAGGGAGAGGGAGAGAGGGAATTAGGGATTCATTTGGATAATATGCCGCCAAGGCCCCTCAACCTTTAATATTTACAGAAAGGTCCAACTTTCAAAAGAAAAGGGGTCCAAAGAAAAATAATAATAGTATGGGTTGCTACAAATCCGCACACAAGCATGTCATATCCAGCATCATATAAAGCTCAAACCAATCCATCAAAATAATGATGTGATAAGTTAATACTAATTTTGGTCTGTTTCCTACTAAATCGATCTTTTGGATCCCATGGTATTACAGACGATCCTCACTCCCCTCCGCTCCAAGAGGTCCTAAGTTCGATTCCCACATTCGTCATTTTACAACAAATATTTTCAGCTGTTAATCCATTGTCTTGGTCATAGTAGTCTTCAGTCAACGCACCTGACATTGTTCATCTAATATCCACCATGCACATGAGCGGAGGCGTTGAGACTAATCCTAGCCCTTTTCTTATCACATCCGTCTTTTTGCAAGCATCAAAATAGCAGTTAAGAAATCTTCAACATTTTTCTCAAGACGGATTGGAATATAAGACTAGAAACTGAGTTCAATTTCGTGATGCACCATTTTATGACAAATATCTCTGCCCATATTCTACCGTCTTTCTCGTTATCTCACGTAACATGATTCACCTAATAGCGGAGGTGTTAAGACTAATCCTAGTCCGTTTCTTATCGGATCGATCTTTCGGGTCACATGATGCAACCCTTGGAATAGCAATTAAGAGATCTTCAATATACAGCACAGATTAGAATACAAGAACAAAAGCTGAGATAGTCAAATATATCATGCACGGGAGCGGAGGTGTCGAAACTAATCCTACCTTGTTTTCCATGAGATTGATCTTTTCGGAGTCACAAGATGCAAGCATCAAAATAGCGATTAAGAGATCTTCGGAAATACTTTTCTCAGCACAGGTTAGATAGATAGAGTATAAGACTAGAAGCTGAAGCCGAAGGAGGGGAGGGGGGGTGTTACAGATTGGGCGGAGTGCCAGGAGAGGCCGCGGTAGACGTTGATGGAGAAGGTGACCGTCAGGTAGAGCGTGGCCACGCCCAGTCCGGCAGTGAACGCCTTGAACGCCACGTCGCCCGCCCTCTTCAGCATCTTCTTCTTCCTCGCCCCCGCCCCCGCCCCGCCGCTCCGACAGAGCAAACCCTCGTCGCGCCGCCGCCCTGCGATGAAACGATGGATCGATGATTGCGCCTGATTTCCCTGCTGACTGACGGACGGCTGGGATTTGACTCGTCACTCGGCCGGGTTCAGCTTGCCAATGAAGATCCGTCCAACCGCTGCTAGGAAACTAGTACTTGTACGTAAGGCTGTCAACGAATTTTTTTTATTAATAGACTTAAAAAATATTATAATTACAAAATTAGTCTTCTAAAAAAATTATTTATAAAACTAGGTATATGCGGTGAATGAATTACCGCTTTCTAAATACGGTAATTCATTCACCGCTTTCTTTAAAAAATAATAACTATTTTTAGTATCTAATACCATATATCTTTTGAAGTTTGGATAGTAAATAAATGTAAATTAGGATAAAAGCGGTGAATGATTCACCGCATTTAAAAGCAGTGAATCATTCACTGTTTTTAGAGGTCTAGTTTTACAAATAAAAATTCTAGAGGTCTATTTTTATATTTAAAATTTTTTATAGACTTAATAGCCGAAAAACTCCGCTGTCAACCGCCCGAACACGAGCGAGTTGGTCGGCTTGTGTTCATTTGTTTATTACACGAGCCATACATCAGCTTTCTTATTAAAATATCTAAGTTTTAGTTCTTATTCAGTTTATTTATTAACGAGCCAAGCATAAGCCGGCTCGTGAATAGTAAATTAGATTATCAGTTCTATTAGATAAAAAAATAAAATCTTAATTTGATAATTAAAATTTATCAAAATATCGGTATTTTTGCATTTGGGTTGGCTGTCGGCCCTATTATATATACTATATCGTATAAGAATGACAGACATAATCAAAAAAAAAAAAAAAAAAATTCCTACGAGCAGTTATGATTGATTTGTTAAAAAAATCTCAAATAAATAAGAAGTTATGGTTATGATTAATCTGTTAAAAAATAGTATTCATATCCATCTATAAATCCAATCCAACGAACAGTTATGATCAATTTATTAAAAAAAATATATCAAATAAAAGCGAACGGTTATGATCAATCTGTTAAAAAATAGCATTCATATTCATCTATTTTATATTAAAATTAAAATTTTGAATTTAAATCATGAATTAAATTAAATTTTTGATATCAAATTTTAATTAACAATTAAAAAATATAATTACAGTAGACCAAAATTAAATTTTAAATTTTAAAGTAAATGTGAATTAAATTTTAATGCTTTTAGTTTAAAACGCATACTTAAATTTTAGATTCATTAGAAATAAAAAAATATAAAATTATTCAATATATATAAAAAAAGAATACTATAGGATATTGCAAATATTTTCTAATAAAATATAACATATAAATTTATAAAATCTAATTTTTATTATAAATTTTTAATAAACATGATAACAAATATATTGATTTAAAATAAATTAAAATAATTATTACGTGCATTTGTACGTACACTCAACTAGTTGGATGAAAAGTTGAAAGAAAATTAAATAATTAGAATATTAATCTAACGATTAAAATTTACAAAATATCATTCTCTTTAATTTGAGTTGGCCAAAAATCCTAATAGTAAAAATTTATAATATAAATATAGCTAGGTTGTTGTGCTTTCTAAAGTACGGAGATCTCCATATTTATAAGTTGTCGATAGAATATCCGATTCGGCGATCGGTTCCATTAGACATGATTTACTATGTTGAAACTATTTAGAAACTAAATTTTATAAATTTTTGACTTCGTTTGCCTAGTGAACAAGTAGTCTCAAAATAAACGGCTGAAAATAAAAATTCTATAAAAAATAGTGATAAAATACTTCAATTTTAAATTAGAAATATTGATCTTGCTCTTGATGGTACGTAAATTTTTTTATTAAAATATGACCTCATTTGAATTGTCCTACACCATTGAACTAACAATTGTGCGACATCAGCCATTAAAATATTCAGTTTTGAGACCCTTTGATCACTTGGTAAATGATGCCAAAAAATTAAGAAATTTGGTTTGTAAATAGTTCTAACACAGTAGATCATGTCTAACAGAGTCGATCGTCAGATCTGATGTCCATCATAGAAAATAAATTGTAAGCACGAAGACCTCCATGCTTTCGAAAGCACAGGAGACATAATATATATATATATATATATATATATATATATATATATATATATATATATATATATATATATATATATATATATATATATACTATATATAAAAGAGTGTAGGAATGACAGATGAAATTAAAAAGGAATAAAAGAATATTTCCTACGAACGGTTATGATCAATTTGTTAAAAAATATCTTAAATAAAATGAACGATTATGATCAATCTGTTAAAAACGAACGGTTATGATCAATTTGTTAAAAAATATCTCAAATAAGAATGAACGGTTATGATCAATCTGTTAAAAAATAGCATTCATATCTATTATAAATCTAATTCTACGTACGGTTATGATCAATTTATTAAAAGTATTTTAAATAAAGACGAACAGTTATGATCAATCTGTTAAAAAATAGCATTCATCTCCATCTATTTTATATTAAATTTAAATTTGAGTTTAAATCGTAAATTAAATTAAATTTTTGATATCAAATTTGAATTAACAATTAAAAAAATTTAATTATATAGTGGATCAAAATTAAATTTTAAATTTTGAAACAAATGTGAATTAAATTTTGATGCTTTTAGTTTAAAACACATACTTAAATTTTAGATTCATTTTAGAAATCGAAAAATATATAAAAATATTTAGTGTATATAAACAAAAGAACAATATAAAATATTGCAAATATTTTCTAAGAAAATACAACATATGAATTTATAAAATATAACTTTATTGTAAATTTTTAAATAAATATAAGTTACAAATTTTATATTGATTTAAAATAAATTAAAATAATTGTTACGTGTATTTGCACGTACACTCAACTAGTATATATATAAGAGGATAGGAATTGAGAGACGAAATCCTATACGGAATAAAAGAATATTCCATACATGTTATAAAAATAAATAAATAATTATAATTAAACTAAAAATAAATCGAAACTAATCAAATTTAGAAAATAAATTAATTGAAAAATAGACTCATTTCACCAAAAACTATTTAAATTTAAAATACATATTAAGATTTCATTTTATATAAATTTATATTTAAATTTAAATTACTTAGTGAATGTGATAAAATTTATATTTATATTTAAATTAATTTGTAAATATAACACGTATTTCGAATTTGGGTCTATTGAGACCCACTTTTTGGCGGGAAATTTTTTTTGATTTTTCTTTTTTCTTACACAAACAAATAACATAACTATTTTAAATTCAAAGTTAAAATTTAATTATATGATTTATATTTAAATTTATAAAATTTTAATTTAAAATTGAAATTTGAGTTTAAATCATGGATTAAACTTTCTTGGGATTTCAAATTTGAAGTGATAATTAAAAACTTTTAAGTAAAATGGATCAAAATTAAATTTTAAATTATATGTGAATTAGAATTTCAGTACTTTTAGTTTAAAGCACATACTTAAAATTTTGGTTTGTCAAAATTCAAAAAATATACAAAAATATTAAATATATATTAAAAATTTGTAGAACTATATAATTATAGTTGATAACAATCATTGAAATTTGAGTTAAAATATGATAGATATTTTCTAAAAAGATAAATAGATGAATTTACTTTTTCAAAATTTAAATTCTTATATACATTTTTGGATTAATATAATGCACAAATTTATATTGATTTGAGATAACTATTGAATAATTATTACGTGCATTTGCACGTATACTCAACTAGTGTGCATATATATATATATATATATATATATATATATATATATATATATATATATATATATATATATATATATATATATATATATATATAGTCCGGCTATTATACTATCGATAGTACCAAGCGCTTGGTGCTATCAAATTTTCCACCGTTAGATCTATCCTTTGATTATTTCCACCCGTCAGATCATACCATTCAACCAACCACCCACTCAACCCTAGGGGACCACTATCATCCTAACCGAGGATCACTATCATCCTAACCGTACATCCCTTCATCCAAAGGCCGAAAACCTAATAGCACCAAGTGCTTGGTACTATTAATAGAATAGTAGCCTAATTATATATATATAACATTTTTAATAATATTTGGGCTCTTTTACCACTAAGTTTATAACCCTTGGATGAAAATGTGTAGGGTTGAGATAATAGTGGTCCCCCCAGGGTTTAGTAGGTGGTTGGTAGAATAGCATGATCTAAGAGGTGGAATTGATCAAAGATAGATCTAATGGTAGAAAACTTAATAGCACTAAGTGCTTGGTGCTATTAAAAATATCTCAGCCGGACTCTATATATATGTAGGCTAGAATACTATTAATAGCACCAAGTCATTGGTGCTATTAGGTTTTCGGCCCTTGGATGAAGGGATGTGCGGTTAGGATGATAGTGGTCCCCTAGAGTTTAGTGGATGATTGGTGGAATAATATGATCTAAGGGGTGGAAATGGTCAAAGGGGTAGATCTAACAGCTGAAAACTTAGTAGCACCCAATGCTTTATGTGCTATTGATAGTATAATAGCCGGACTATATATATATATATATATATATAGAGAGAGAGAGAGAGAGAGTCCGGCTACTATGCTATATGCTATCGATAGTGATGAAAGGATGTACGGTTTGGATGAAAGGATGTATGGTTGAGTGGGTGGTTGGTTGAATAGTATAATCTAACGGTGTAAATGATCAAAGGATAGATCTAACGGCAGAAAACTCGATAGTACCAAGCTCTTGGTACTATCGAGTTTTCTGCCGTTAGATCTATCCTTTGATCATTTACACCGTTAGATTATACTATTCAACCAACCACCCACTCAACCATACATCCTTTCATCCAAACCGTACATCCTTTCATCCAACGATCGAAAACTTGCTAGCACCAAGCGTTTGGTATTATCGATAGTATAGTAGCATAATTATATATATATATATATATATATATATATATATATATATATATATATATATAGCTGGGCTGCTGTGCTCTCAGGAGCACGAAGCCCTCCGTGCTCCTGAGCAGTTTTCGATGATAGAACTCCCGAATCGACGATCGGCTCTGTTAGACTTGATCTAGCATATTTGAAGTATCTAGAAAATAAATTTTGTGATTTTTCGATATCGTTTACTTAGTGATCGAAAAGGTTCAAAATCAACGACTGAAAATAAAAATCTCATAAAAATTAATGATATAATA
This sequence comes from Puya raimondii, assembly GCA_016920855.1. Lineage (NCBI taxonomy): Eukaryota > Viridiplantae > Streptophyta > Magnoliopsida > Poales > Bromeliaceae > Puya > Puya raimondii. The sequence goes on from JABWPP010000050.1 coordinate 129,032,605, forward strand.
CTAAAATTTTTTATCATAGATATTGAACTTGCTGTAGATAGTATAAAGAATTTTCTATCAAAATTTCATATGATTTGGATACTTCTACACCGTTAAATTTGAAACGGCAGATATCAACCATTAAAAGTTGTTGATTTTGAACCCTCTAGATTGCTATATAAATGATATCGAAAAATCGCAAAATTTATTTTCTACATATTTCAACTATGCTAGATCAAGTCTAACGGAGCCGATCGTCGATTCGGAAGTTCCATCATCGAAAACGGCTCAGGAGCACGGAAGCCTCCATGCTCCTGAGAGCACACAAGACCTACTATATATATATAGAGAGAGAGAGAGAGAGTTGAGCTAGAATACTATCGATAGCAAACGGGCACTTTTGCCACCTATTTGTTTTCGATGATGGAGCTTCCAAATCGACGATCGGTACCGTTGAACATGATCTAGAGCATTTAAAGTATCTAGAAACCAAATTTCATGCTTTTTCGATATTGTTTTCTTGTCCATCAAGTGGGCACAAAAATGAATGGTAGAAAATAAATATCCTTTAAAAAGTGATGATAGGAGTTTTGTAATCAAGATCAAGAGTATAGATCTTGTTTTAAACAGTTTAAAGAATTTTCTAACAAAAATTTAATTGATTTGGATATCTTTACACCGTTAAACAAGAAAACGTCTCATATCGACCATTAAAATTACAAAATTTGAAACCCTTTGATCATTAGGCCAATGATGTCGAAAAAGCATGAAATTTGGTTTCTAGATACTTTAAATGCTCTATATCATGTTCAACAGTGCCGATCGTCGATTTGGAAGCTCCATCATCGAAAACAAATGCGTGGCAAAAGTGCCCGTTTTCTATCGATAGTATTCTAGCTCAACTCTCTCTCTTTATATATATATATATATATATATATATATATATATATATATATATATAGAGAGAGAGAGAGAGAGAGAGTGCTAGGCTCCTATAATATCTATAGTATCGAAACTCCGGTGCTATAGTCTCGTTTTCAATCTTAAGATGTTCAAATCAACGATCCACACCATTAAAATTTAGAAATAAAATTTTATATTTTTTCGACATAGTTTACTTTATGATCAAACCATTTTAAAATTGTCAATTTTCAATGGTTACTACAGGAAGTTTGTAGTTTAACGGTGTAAAAGAATCTAAATTTATTCACATTTTGATAGAAGATAGTTTAAACTATCTAGATCAAGGTCAGCAACTATCTAGATCAAGGTCTCAGCATCTTTGATCTTGAATTCAAAAGTCATATCCTTCAATTTTAAAAATTGTTTAATTTGCACCGTTCATTTTGGCATGATTTACTTACTAAGTTAACGATATCGAAAAAAATTAAAATTTTATTTCTAAGAACTTCATATAACCTAGATCACAGTGTGGATCGTTAATTTGAATACCCTAAGATCGAAAACGAGACTATAGTACCGGAGCTCCTGTACTATAGATAGTATAATAGTCTCATTCTATATATGAGTACGTCCCTGCGCTTTCGAAAGTACAGAGGCTTCTGTGTTTGTAAGTTGTTTTCGATGATGAGAGATCTGATTCGACGATCGGCTCCGTTGGGGATGATCTACGCTATTAGTACTACTTGTAAATTAAATTTCATAATTTTTCGATATCATTTACTAAGTGATCAAAGGGTGGGGGTGCCGGGAGGGGTTAGCGGGGAGGGGCGATGGTGAGGATCAAAATGGCAACCTAAGAGGGAGGGTGAATTAGGTTTTTAAAATAAAATGCTAAATAATCAAGCAAATTAAAAACTCGAAACAAATAAAATGAGAGAAAGTGAGGAGTTAGAGAAATGCAAATTCAAAAAGCACACAATCGATTTTTTTCGAGGTTCGGCACTTTGCCTATGTCCCCGCCAACTTCTCAACACAAGAGAACGTTGGATCTCCACTAGACGATGCTTTTGCGGGCAAGCACCAAGCCTTCACACCAACACCTTCTTCTCTCAAGAAGGTTACACTTTCAAGCTTCAACACTTTTCTTTTCTCTCTTTTATAAGATTATATCTCACTACAAATTACGCTCAAGTTTAGAGAGAATTGAGAGGTAAGAGTATTAAAAATACTGAAGTATTTAAGCTCAAATGGACTTGAAAATCCCTACTGAGAAAGGCCTCAAAACCATCTATTAATAGCCTCAGCTAGCTCCAGGTCGTTGCACTTTCGGGCGCCCTAAACATGATTTCGGGCGCCCAGAAGTTGTCCACGCGCAGTGCACTTCCAGCGGCCTGTCAGACCACGTGCGCCGCTTTTCTGGATCCGTACATTTGGGCCTCCAGAAATTGTGGGCGCCCAGATCATGCGCGTCGGCATTTCTGACACTGTCAGACCACGCGCGCCGAAGTTTCTGACTGAAAGCAACTGGGCCTCCAGAACTTGTGGGCGCCCACTTTCTCAGGCACGCGCGCCGCCTGCGCAGCGCTGCTGTCAGAACTTTTCTGGAACACGCAACCTGTCAAGTCAAACAATTTGGACGTCCTAAACAGACATTCGGGCGCCCAGATCAGGTGAAGAAGTTTCTGGACCACCCAAACAGCAAACAGGTAGGATCCACAAAACACATCAGATTTAGATCCACTTTAGGACACCCAGATCAGAGTCCAAAACAGTAACTGAACAAAAAACTGATTTTGAGCAGATTTTGAATATAAATTAAAGTTCCATATACTTTAGATGATAAAAAGAGTAAGTCAATTTTAGCTCAACATTTCTTACTCTAATCTTAAAGCACAATATCAAAAAGAGGAATAGAGAGAGAGACTTTGTCTACTTGACAAGGTAGCTTCAAGTGGGGAAGCTTAGTGCTAGGGGATTGCCCATCTTGAGTCCTTTTGAAGATAGAAAAATTTAAACACAAAACTCAAGATAAAAGATTAGTTCAATAATCGCATTTATTTGTTATCATCAAAATCTAACGGATGATTAGGGCCATTAGGCCAACAATCTCCCCCTTTTTGATGATGACAAATAATGTGATATAAAATTCAATTAAGTAGAGAGCAAAAGAATAGAATACTCCCCCTAAATATATGCATATATTTAACAATTAAACTATAACATATATCACAATCATAGGCATAGCATATATCACAATCGCAAGTAAAAACAACCAATTAAGCATATATCAAAGCACCAAAATATAAGCATATCACATATCACAAGTTCTCCCCTTTGTCATCATAAAAAGAAGTATAAAGGAGACTTAGCAAAAGTAGCAAAAGCATAAAAAAAAACATAAAAGAGTAGAAAGGAGATAGTCATCATCTTCATCCTCTTCATCATCGTCCTCTTGACCCGTAGGTGAAGCCGGCGGAGGCGCGGCGGAGGATAATGGTCGATCAACATGAGGCCCGTATGCGGCATAGAAGGCGCTAGAGGGTCCAAAGATAGAGTCCATATAAGCCTTTATGCCGGAAACTTCCGTCTTGATCTCATGCATATGTTCGTCCATCCTATCAAGTCGTTGAAAAACTTGGTTTTGAAAATCCATAGGAGGAGGAACATCAGGCGGAGGAGCATAGGGCGGTGGCTCAACCAGTGGAGAAGGCTCATGTGGAAGCGAATCATGGTGCATAGGCTCATCCTCGGTGTCGTCGCCATCGTCGTCATCACTATGCTCTTCGGGTTGATCAATCACATGTTTTCTTACCCAATTTCCATAACGATTTTTTTTTAAGCCAAGGGTTGAGAAGGTTTCCGTATTGATGGACGGCAGTGAGCAAAGCAATGAATTCAAGGACGGCAGTGAGCAAAGAACCATAAGGAAGCGAGCGCGAGGTATGAGATGCAGCGGTGGCCATGTGGCGAATAATGATATACCCCAAATTGACCCGGATTCCCTCAAAGAGATAAAAAAGAAGAAAAAGCTCCATCTTTTGAACGGCGGTGTGGTGACCGTCTCGGGGAAGAACTAATTTAGTGAGAAGGAAATGTGCGAGGCGGTGAGGGAAAGAAAGATGAGAGCTATCTTTCCTAGAAGTAGAATACTCACAAAGAAAGCGATTGCGAAGTTGTGCCTCGGTGTAGTTGGGAAAGTTCCAAACATTGGTTTGGTAGTAGCGAACGCCGTTATTTGGAATGTTTAAAACGGTGTGGAGAAGTGTAGGAGTAATAGCAAAATCACGTCCTCGGATGCGGGAAGTGATAGTGGAAAAGTCGGGATTAAAGGAAGCATTAGCATAAAAAATTCTAATTAGGTCGGGATAAAAAGGTCGATGATTTTGAGCAAATTGGTCCCAACCTACTTGGGTGAGCCTATCTAAGAGTTCATAGCAATCAAAATTTAAATGATGAATGCTACAGCAAGGTTGAACGGAGCGACCTAAAAGATATCTATCTTGTGCTTCCCTAGATACAAAATTAAAAGCATCAAAATCTTCATTTGAAGGAGGTGAATGATCTTTAGTAGGTCTATGTGAGGAAGGGCCACTAGATGCACGTTTAGTTCTAGGCATTTTTTATTTATTTATAAATCTAGGGTTTATGCAAAAGATGAACAAGAACAAGATCGAAGATGAAAGGATTGTAAATCTAGGTAGAGAATGAGGTTAGGTTGCAAAAAAAAAACACAAGAAATTAGAAAAAAAAATTACAAGAAAAGAGCAAGTTTAGGGTTAACAGGAAGAAGAAGGAAAAGGATGTTGACATCAAAAATTACCACAGATGGAGGAGAGAAATGGGGGAGATCCGAGTCCAGGAGGTGTTTGGAGCGGAGCAAGCACAGGTTCGGCACAGGGAATGGGCGACCGGAGTGAGAGGAGGAAGAAGAAGAAAAAAAAAAGAATAAGGAAAAGGGGTCGGGCAGCTGGGACGAAGAGGGCGCCGCTCGCGGGTTTCGGGCGCGGGTGCGAACCGAAGCGGGCGCCCACTAGTCGGATCCAGAACCCGTTAACCCGCCAAGTTAAATGGGTGAAGGTAGACCGGAAAACATTCGGGCGCCCAGAAACTTTCCGAGCGTCCGGAAAAGGTACTTCGGGCGTCCAAAATATTTTATCGGACGTCCGAGTGTGACCGGTATATCGAGCCGAATTTTGGGTGTCCTAAAGACCAACCGGGCGACCGAACCTCAGACAAAGCAGCCAAAGCAAAAAAAAATAATCCAAGAAAATATATAATAATCAATCATTCAAGATAATCAACATAAAAGAGTCAAGCGTTTAAATCAATTATTCCTAATTCTCTTCTAAGTTGAGTGAACCTATCCTCACTAAGTGCTTTAGTAAAAATATTTGCTAATTGATGATGGCTGTCGACAAAATCTATGGTGACATCTTCTTTTTGAATATGATCTCTAATAAAAAGATGTCGAATTTCAATGTGTTTAGTTCTGGAATGTTGAATAGGATTTGTAGATAGATTGATGACACTAATTGTCTGTCACGCCCCGCCGGGCCTTAAACACCAACTAGGTGGAAAGGATAACCGCACGGGCGCATGCACCAGACCCGCCGAACGAATAGAGTCCTTTCTATCCGCCCAAGGCGTCACAACACAAGCTTATCCATAATGTTCCAACTAGGAACGGAGTACAAGAGTTGCACAAAGAAAGCATCAACATAAAGAAGTTCTACTTCTATTACATCACATGGCACAATATACATGTCCAATTTTTTTTCTTTTCTTTCACTTTAATTCCATACATTATGTTCCAAAATTATGGAATATACAAGTTTCATACATATAATGAAAATCCCCTATGCTGTCATAGTCCAAAGCTAGGGGTACACTCTATGTGTCACCAAAATAGAAGGGCCGCTATCTAGAGAGCTAAACCCTTGCCTCGCTCCGCCGCCTCACACGCGGAAGGACCTGAAAAACATGGGGTGAGAACTATAAACATAGTTCCCAGTGGGTAAGGCCACCCAAGAGAGAAGCTCGACCCACCAGGTCCAAAGAAACACCACATGCATAAGTTAGATCACAAATAACTATGCAACAATTATTTACATGCTTGTAAATAAACATAAAGGATGCAACCAAATGAAATATAATTTATCATTCTCTCCTAGGTTCATCCTATGTCTCACATTGACTAAGTTCATTTACTTGTCATTTACTTATGGTTTCGGAATCGCCGTCTCACCATAATTGTTCCAACATCCAAGGAGTGAACTCGTCACCTCCTAGTTCGAGTAGCGAACTCGTCGCATACTCGGGATAGCAAAATCGTCGCCTACCCCGTCTCAACACCGCCATTACATGGCATGGATAGCGAACTCGTCGCATATCCGGGATAGCAACCTCGTCGCACATCCCCTCTCGACACCGCCAACTCAAGGCGTGGTAGCGAAATCGTCGCCTACCCGGGATAGCAAACTCGTCGCACATCCCGTGTCGATACCGCCAACTCGTGGCATGGTAGCTAAATCGTCGCCTACCCGGGATAGCAAAATCGTCGCACATCCCGCTCAACACCGCCAACTCGTGGCATGGTAGCGAAATGTCGCCTACCCGGGATAGCAAAATCGTCGCACATCCCGTTGTTCACATTTTTCACTTGCTAACCTAAGTCTCATGACCTTAGGTTCAAGTCATTAAGTCTCGCCTATGTTCAATAACACTAGGCTTACTTTCTCATTATCAACCTAGGTTCCATGACTCTAGGTTCCAATCTCATGTCAAACCTATGTTCAATGACACTAGGTTTCAATCTCACATGTTCCAACCTATGTTCAATAACACTAGGTTTAATCCTCATGTCCAACCTATGTTCAATAACACTAGATTTAACCATAAATGCAACCATGCAACAAGTATTGATATTTGAATTATACTTGAAATATATATCATGCAATAGGATCTCATTGTTCAACCTATCATGATTTTTACTTTTGCCAATATGCAAATTCTAGGGTTCACAACACATACCATTTTATCTTTAAATGGATATTTACCCTAGACATGGAAGTGACCTAATCACTTCGGTAAACACAAACCCACCTCAAGAGCTTTCAAATCCTTGTATTCTTCAAGCTCCTAAGTGTCCAAGCTTTGAGTTCTTGCTTCAACCCAAGCTTCTACAAGAAAACGGTTCGTTACTCATTACGAACCCTAAATTCAACTCAACATGTGAAATCAAGTGTTCTAACATGATTTCCTATGCCTCAATTGCAATTCCCGAAGGTCCAAATATTTTTAGAACCTCTCATTGCAAAAGCCCCAAATCTACCTAGGGTTTGCATGCATGCAAGCCAAACCCTAGATTTCATGGCCAATATCCCACCACTTGTGGTTTAGATTGCTTAGGATTTCCAAAAATCTCATTTCAAAGGATTAAATCCTAGGTTCAAACCCTAAATCACAAGAACTCACCTCAAAGCCCTAGCTCCCAAGCTTCTTCTTGCACCAAGAAGCTCCAAATCCACCTTAGAAGCTTTTCCCAAGGTCAAATCCTTCACTTCTCCAAGCTTTGGAGAGATCTCTAGAGAGAGAAAGTGAGGGAGAGGGAGAGGGAATGAGAGGAAAAATGGAGGAGTAATGAGGAGATGGACTCTAGCCCTCTATACATAGCCCATCCCCCACGAAATTACCAAAATACCCCTCACTGGGCATTCTGCCTCTGCCGGGTCCGGACCTTGCTAGTAGGGTCCGGACCCCGCACTGATAACTGGTCAGTGCGCAGGCCGGGTCCGGACCTCAGGTCCCGGGTCCGGAACCCGTACGCACCCCAATTCGAACATCGGCTCGGATCCGGACCGTGACATCCGGGTCCGGACCGTGGCTGCCCGCGGACTTCATTGTCCGGACCCCAGCTTCCAGGGTCCGGACCCCGTGAGCAGTTTTGCTCCACTTGGTCCCTTTTTCATAATTTTTCGATTTCCGGGTTTCCACTCGTACCCATAATGTTCCGAAACCTTCGGAACCCAATTCCACACCAGCCATTACCGGCTCTTTCCGAACTTCATCAAATTTAGTAAAGTTCGAAACAACGCACCGAAATTCAAAGTGCTACACTAATATTATCACATTTGATTGGAACTTGTTTTAGATGCACTCCAAAGTCCTCAAGGGTTTGTTTCATCCATAAAACTTGTGCACAACAACAACCCGTCGTAATATATTCGGCTTCGGCGGTTGAAAGTGCAACCAAATTCTGCTTTTTCGAAGACCATGAGACTAAGGAGTGACCAAGAAACTGATAAGTCCCACTAGTACTTTTTCGATCAACTTTGCACCTGGCAAAGTCGGCATCCGAAAAACTAATGAGATTAAAACTAATGCCCTTGGGATACCATAATCCTAAGTTGAGAGTTCCCTTAACATATCTAAGAATTATCTTTACGGCCACTAGGTGTGACTCCTTAGGTTGAGCTTGAAACCGAGCACACAAGCAAACACTAAACATGATGTCCGGCCTAAGATAAAGTAAACTACCAATCATATCTCGGTAGAGCTTGATATCAGCATCCTTGCCTTTTTCGTCCCTATCAAGTTTAGTTGAAGCGCTCATAGGAGTATTTGTCTCTTTTGAGCTTTCTAAGCCAAATCTTTTGATTAGATCCTTTGCGTATTTGGCTTGATTGATGAATATTCCATCCTTCGTTTGTTTGACTTGGAGTCCAAGGAAGAAGGAGAGTTCGCCTATCATGCTCATTTCAAACTCATCTTGCATTAACTTAGATAATTCTTTACAAAGAGATTCGTTAGTAGCACCAAATATGATATCATCAACATAAATTTGTATAATGAGAAAATCTTTATCCTTAATTTTGATAAATAATATAGTGCCAATTTTTTCTCTTGAAAAATTATTTGAGATAAGAAAAGTGCTGAGTCTATCATACCAAGCTCTAAGAGCTTGTTTTAAACCATAAAGTGTTTTTGAAAGCTTAAAAACATGATCGAAAAAATTATGTTTTTCAAAACCGGGTGGTTGCTCAACATAGACTTCTTCGAAAATATATTCATTTAAGAAAGTACTTTTTACATCCATTTGAAATAACTTGAAATTCATGTAAGAGGCAAATGCCAAAAGAATTCGAATAGCTTCAAGTCGAGCAACCGGTGCAAAAGTTTCATCAAAATCAATCCCTTCAATTTGGTTGAAACCTTGGGCCACTAGTCTAGCCTTGTTTCGAACCACAACATCGGATTCATCTCGCTTGTTTCGGAAGACCCATTTAGTGCCAATAACGGTATGATCACTTGGTATTTCCACAAGCGTCCAAACTTTGTTTCTCTCAAATTGATTAAGTTCTTTTTGCATCGCAATGAGCCAATTTTCGTCATTACTAGCCTCAACGAAATTTTTAGGTTCAATTTGAGATAAGAAAGCCAAGTGGTCACAAAGTAATCTAAGAGATGATCTAGTCTTGACCTTTTGACTTGGATCTCCAATGATGGAGTCCTTGGGATGATAAGTAGTAAATTTTCACACTTTAGGTAGAGGAGTGGGTTCATTATCTTTAAAAATAACTCCTCAACTTCCTTGGATTGTTCAACCTCTTGAGGTGTGGAGTCTATATTTAACTTCTCAAAGTCAAGAAGATCATCTTCATAAGAAGTATCATTTTCCTTAGATTCCTCAAAAAGAATATGCATGCTTTCCTCTATTACTAAAGTTCGTCGATTATAGAATGCTAAATAATCAAGCAGATTAAAAACTGGAAACAAACAAAATGAGAGAAAGTGAGGAGTTAGATAAATGCAAACTCAAGAAGCACACAATCGATTTGTTTTGAGGTTCGGCACTTTACCTACGTCCCCGCCAACTTCTCAACACAAGAGAACGTTGGATCTCCACTAGACGATGCTTTTGCGGGCAAGCACCAAGCCTTCACACCAACACCTTCTTCTCTCAAGAAGGTTACACTTTCAAACTTCAACACTTTTCTTTTCTCTCTTTTACAAGATTATATCTCACTACAAATTACACTCAAGTTTAGAGAGAATTGAGAGCTAAGAGTATTAAAAACACTTAAGTATTTAAGCTCAAATGGACTCGAAAATCCCTACTGAGAAAGGCCTCAAAACCATCTATTTATAGCCTCGGCCAGCTCCAGTTCGTTGCACTTTCGGGCGCCCTAAAATGATTTCGGGCGCCCAGAAGTTGTGCACGCGCACTGCACTTCCAGCGGCCTGTCAGACCACGTGCGCCGCTTTTCTGGATCCGTACATTTGGGCCTCCAGAAATTGTGGGCGCCCAGATCATGCGCGTCGGTTTTCTGACACCGTCAGACCACGCGTGCCGAAGTTTCTAACTGAAAGCAACTGGGCCTTCAGAACTTGTGGGCGCCCACTTTCTCAGGCACGCGCGCCGCTTGCACAGCGCTGCTGTCAGAACTTTTCTAGAACACGCAACCTGTCAAGTCAAACAATTTGGACGTCCTAAACAGACATTCAGGCGCCTAGATCAGGTGAAGAAGTTTCTGAACCACCCAAACAACAAACAGGCAGGATCCACAAAACACACCAGATTCGGATCCACTTTAGGGTGCCCAGATCAGAGTCCAAAACAGTAACTGAACAGAAAACTAATTTTGAGCAGATTTTGAATATAAATTAAAGTCCCATATACTTTAGATGATAAAAAGAGTAAGTCAATTTTAGCTCAATATTTCTTACTCTAATCTTAAAGCACAATGTCAAAAAGAGGAACAGAGAGAGAGACTTTGTCTACTTGACAATGTAGCTTCAAGTGGTGAAGCTTAGTGCTAGAGGATTGCCCATCTTGAGTCCTTTTGAAGATAGATAAATCTAAACACAAAACTCAAGATAAAAGATTAGTTCAATAATCGCATTTATTTGTTATCATCAAAATCTAACGGATGATTAGGGCACTAGGCCAACAGATGGTGGGTAGACGAGGAGGGAGAGGGCGGTGCTTCAGGCAGAGGAGGCGTGGTGTTAGAGGCGTGGTGCTTCAGGCTCGAGATCCGTGCGCGAGGTAAATGATGTCGAAAAATTATGAAATTTGATTTCTAAATAGTTCTAATAGCGTTGATCATACTTAACGGAGCCGATCGTCGAATCGAATGTCCCATCATCGAAAATAACTTACAATCACGGAGGCCACCGTGCTTTCGAAAGCATAGGAGACGTACTATATATATATATATATATATATATATATATATATATATATATATATTTATATATATATATATATATATATATATATATATATATATATATATATATATATATATATATATATATATATCTGTATGGTTTGCTAGTTTGTATTGATAATAGTACGGATCCAAGGGCCCAAAAGTTGAAAATAAGTGATTTTGAATATATAGTAACTCAACTTTTATATATATATATATATATATATATATATATATAGTCTGGCTATGGTGCTTTTAAAAACATCAAGCACTTGGTGCTTGTAAGTTTTTCACCGTTAGATCTATCCCTTTGACCAATTCTACCCCTTAGATTATACTATTCCACCATCCACCCACTCAATCTAGGGGACCACTATTATCCTAACCCTATAAATTTTCATCCAAAGGCCGAAAACCTGCAAGCACCAATGACTTGGTGCTTTTAAAAGCATATGAGCTTAATTTTATATATATATATATAGAGAGAGAGAGAGAGAGAGAGAGTCCGGCTACAATGCTATCAATAACATCAAGCACTTGGTGCTACCAAGTTTTCTGCTGTTAGATCTAACCCTTTGATCATTTTCACCCCTTAGATTATATAGATAATTACTTTTTTGCCCTTGGAAACTTGTGATATTTTCTTTTTACCTTTTAATTTCCAATATACCTCTGAAAAGTTTTCGTTTCTTTCTTTTATACCCCTATTTTGAGGGTGAACTGGAAACAATTTGGATTTTTCAAGGGTATTTTGGAAAAGTGATTCTATGAGGGGTATATATGAAAGGGGGAACTTTATAGGGGTATATAGGAAACTGCCCCTAGATTATGCTACTCCACCAACCACCCTCTAAACCTAGGGGACTACTATCATCTTACCCGGACATTCTTTCATCCAAAGGACGAAAACCTAATAGCACTAACGACTTAATGCTATTAATAGTATTCTAATCTAATTTTATATATGAGTCCGGCTACAATGCTAGCACTAGCACAAAGCACTTGGTGCTACCAAGTTTTCTGCCGTTAGATCTATCCCTTCGATCATTTTCATCTCTTAGATTATACTATTCCACCAACCACCCACTAAACCCTAGCAATAGCACAAAGCACTTGGTGCTACCAAGTTTTCTGCCGTTAGATCTATCCCTTTGATCATTTTCATCTCTTAGATTATACTATTCCACCAACCACCCACTAAACCCTAGCTAGGGGACCACTATCATCTTAACCGCACATTTTCCAAAGGACGAAAACATAATAGCACCAATAACTTGATTCTATTAACAGTATTCTAGCCTAGTTCTATATATATATATATATATATATATATATATATATATATATATATATATATATATATATATATATATATATATATATATATATATATATATATATATATATATATATATATATATATATATATATATATATATATATATCTATATCTATACAATATATAAAATCATATAGAAATGACAGACGGAATCAAAAAGGATTAAAAGAATATGCTCTACAAATGGTTATGATCAATTTGTTAAAAAATATCTCAAATAACAACGAACAATTATGATCAATCTGTTAAAAAATAGCATTCATATCCATCTATAAATCCAATTCAACGAACGGTTATGATCAATTTGTTAAAGATATTTTAAATAAAAATGAACGGTTATGATCAATCTGTTAAAAAATAGCATTTCTATTTATTTATATTATATTAAAATTTAAATTTGAGTTTAAATCGTGAATTAAATTTAATTTTTGATATCAAATTTGAATTAACAATTAAATTTTTTTAATTATATACTGGATCAAAATTAAATTTTAAATTTTGAAATAAATGTGAATTAAATTTTGATGCTTTTAGTTTAAAATACATACTTAAATTTTAGATTCATAAGAAATAAAAAAATATATAAAAATACATAATGTATATAAGAAAAAGAACAATATAGAATATTACAAATATTTTCTAATAAAATATAACATATGAATTTATAAAATATAATTTTTATTGTAAATTTTTAAATAAACATAATGTACAAATTTATATTAATTTAAAATAATTGTTACATGAATTTGCACGTACACTCAACTAGTATATATACAATCTGATTGGAATTGGCAGACGAAATTCTAAGAATAAAAGAATATTCCATACATATTACAAAAAAATAAATAATTATAATTAACAAACTAAAAAAAATTGAAACAAATCAAATTTAGAAAATTAATTAATTAAAAAATAGACTCATGCCACCAATAACTATTTAAATTTAAAATATAGATTTAGATTTCACTTTATATAAAACTTATATTTAAATTTAAATTAATTAGTAAATGTAACGTGCATTACACGTGCATTATAACTATTGTATATATATATATATATATATATATATATATATATATATATATATATATATATATATATATATATATATATATATATATATATATATATATATATATATATATATATAGAGAGCCGAACACGAGCGAGCTGACCCAGCTCGTGTTCGGCTCGTTAAAATTTCAAACTGAAAAATTCAGCTCGTGTTTGGTTTGTTTATTAAACGAACGATCGATCTCAAGCCCATCTCGAGCCAATACGAGCCGGCTCGCGAACAACGAGCTGGATTGCCAGTCCTACTTGTACACCTATATTTAAATTATAAATCTTACACTCCAAATATTCTAAGATTCATAAAAATCTTTTAGATTTTTAAGTGAAAAAAAAAATTAATTGATATGGCAAATAGAGGATAAAAGCTCTTGGGTAAGAGGGGTGTAAGATCTACGCCAATACCCTATTTGGGTGCACTGTTAAAAAATTTCATTAAGTTTATATTTTGTAATTTAGATCTTGATAAAATAAGAAATTTTGAAACTCTAAAAAATTTCACTATTTTATTTTTTAGGCTGCTTGAACGTACACTGTGCAAATCCACAGATTTCTAGTTACCTTAAAACATTAGCCGTTAGAGAGTTCAAATTTTAAAAACTAGCTATTAAATGGCTTCAATTTTAAAATTTGAACTATAAAGATATTTCAAATATAAATAAAAAATTTTAATCGTAAAAATTATATTATTAAACTAGCAATATTAGCAGGGAAAAAGCAAAAACAAAAACAAAAACAAAAAGTAAACCCAAAAAAATAGAGAAGAAGAGGGAGAGTGGTTGTTCTTGCTGCTCATGTTGTTATTTATTTTTTTTTTGAGAGAGAGAAAGGTAGCACGCTACCCGCTTCGTTTATTTTTTTTTAGAAATAAACTTAGCTGGAAATGTGAATCAACTAGGATTCGAACTCGGGACCTCGGGTACTAACCACCAAGCTCTTTGCCACTTGCGCTAGGGACGATCGGTGATTAGAATTATTTTTACAATTATAATTTGTCGAAATTATTTTTAAAATAAATTTTTTTTAGGAGGCCAATGGCAAAAAAAAGGCCTTTTTGCATAAAAAATCCACTAGTTTTGGGCTTTTGCAAAATCGGGCCGCATTTTTCGTTTTTGCAGATTCGGTCCGGATTTTCAGTTTTCTGACCAAAATGCCTTTGTATCCCTCCGCCTCAAGCGTATGCGCTTTCTAGCTCGTATACGTATAATTTTCCGCGGCTGTCAGGGCATTAAATGCGCCTGCGTCGGGACATTAAATGCGCAAAAGTGAATGCTATTCGCCTGTGACTAATAGTGCAACGCCAACAAAAATGTGACAAAGGGAATAATAGTGCAACGCGGACAAAATAGTGCAACAAAGCTACGAAAAGTACAATTCGTGAGAACTAACAGTGCAACATTCTATATTACATTGTAACTATAAGGAGAAATAACAGTTATTCGTGTGCTAACATGTAAGTAAAAGCGCAAACAAGGTTATAACTAGACCGGTTCTTTTTCATTGTTTTTAGTTGGTCGTATGTTCTCCACTAGTTTTTATCCAAATCGAAAATGCACTCTCTATTAATCTAGACCCAAGGATTACATTTGCTTTGATGAAAATTACACTAATTATAGAGAGATGGTATTTACAATTTCTAGCCCAGGGCGACTAGTGTTCGTCAAGTAGGCGTAGGCGACGAAGGGAGTTGGCCGTGGAGGTGGGTCGTCGTCATCCCTTAAGAAACGATACCTGCCCATTTTAAACGTACAACTGTCCGCACAATAGTGCAATCAGTGTCTGTGTATTAACGAAAATAGTGCAATGGTTGTTAAGAACAGTGTAATCGTTGATACACTAATGTAACGTAGACGATTTTGAAGAACTGTTGGTTAATAGGCGTAAAGACACTGATTGCACTATTGGTGGAACTGTTATTACTATACATTAAATGCGCCGACGCCGGTTTACGCAACCCCGTCGTCATCGGGTGGTCATCGGGACAAGAACCAAATCGTCCACGATATTCGCCGTACTATGGGTAGTAAATGCGCCTGCGGTGTTTGCTGTTTGCTGTTTGTGTTTTGGACTAAGCGCCAGCCCGTCAAAGGGAATAATAGTGCAACATAACACTTAAACGATTAAATTATACCCGTGCAACATAACACTTAAACGATTAAAGTTTACCTTTGAAATAATAGTGCAACGTAGACCGTAAGAGTGTAATAGACCACCAGGAAGTCCAACATAACAATTAAAAGATTAAAGTATACCTTTGCAATAATAGTGCAACGAAATACGCGATAATAGTACAAAACAGAGAAAAAAGGTGCAACATAGCTTGTAAGTGTAAAGTGTTGTGTAATAACAGTGTGTGATAGACCGTTAAAGTGTAATACTCCTTCAACCAGTGCAATAAAATAGTGCAGCATAGTATAATATGGTGCAGTATGCAGCCTAATTAGTGCAAGTAGTCACCAACTATTGCAAATCGTCAGAGCTTTATGTGGCCATATGCTTCGTCAAATATTTATTATGTACAATTAGTGCAAGTTCGATGAATAATGAACAAGAATGAAAAATGCTCTCTCATGAACCATGGCCGCATGGGTTGCGCTTAGGGGGGGACGCCCTTCGTCGCCTTCGCCTCCTTGATGAACAGCCTTCCCTTACCTCCTTTTATAATTGAATAACCCTAAAGGTCGAAAGAAAATACTGTATCAAACAGTAGAAAAAGTACGATGCAAACGATTGAACGAAATAGTGCAACATTCTGAAGAAACAGTAGGAAGAACGAAAATATCATAGGTTTAAATGGTGCAACATACCTTTACAAATGTTATTTGCTCGCATTAAACGTCCAACAAAACTTACAATAGTGCAATATTTGTATTGAAACAAAGCAACGGCTGTAAAAATAGTGCAATCATTTAGTAAATTCCTGTAAGCTACAATGCATCTGAAAAAACGTTGGTTAATAGGCGGAACCTTCGGTTGTCGTGCCGCCGCTTTCCTTTCCAGAGGAAAAAAGTAATATATTTCCCCTTCGATGCTAGAACATACATCGTAATGATTTCGATGACGTATTTTACTGTACAGGTACCTTTATAAATGTAAAAAGTGGCTCTAATATAGGTAAAGTAAACAGCACAGTATTTTGAACATGGCTACAGGCGGCGGGAGGACGGACGTACTGATTCCCGCCAAAAACAAAACTTTTAACTGATCTAATCGAGCTTGATTATATATGCATGCATGAATCCAAGTGCACCACTTTTAGGTAACTATATTGCTTCCACCTCATGGAGAACGTTGAGGCGCCAGTCCACTGTCATTTTAATGGTTTCTTCAAGTATGATGGAGCAAAGATCAAGTACGTAGGAGGAAACTGCCGACTCGCTTTTTCTTGGTGAAAGGGGGAGAGTTTTAAGGCCTTGCAAGCCCGTTTCGTCAAATTCATGAATACTTCGCTGGAGCGGTATAAGATGCAACTTAAATTTAGCTACGGTGGAAACACAGATGCACTAATCGATATTGTAGACGACGATGATGTTCGAAGCATATGGAAACTGTATAGAGAGCACGCACTTCTATTGGAGCTGTATGCCGTTAGTAGCATTGTGGAGGTAGAGGTTCGTACATGTGAGCCTGACGAGATAGACGAGGCGCTTACAGACGAGCGCCTGGAAATGTTGATACGCAGCCGGTCCGTTGATGCTTTATCGCCTATACACACAAATGTTGAACTAGTTGGGACGTAAGTAACACCATTGTCTATTTCTTGACCTAATACTCTCTAAATGTTGAACCCTTAATGCGCAATATGTATCCAATATTGCACTATTCTAGTTCCATGTTGCACTATTTCGTATACCAAATTGCAGTGTCTTTTTCATATATATACTACACTTTTCTAGTAGCATATTGCAGTGTTTAATCATTTGAATTCGTTATATTGCACCGTTTGCTTTGCATCTGTAATGCAGATACTGTCATCCAGTAATTATCGACGACGCTGAAAATAACGACGGGGCCACTAGTATATTTGATGTGAAAGGTGACATGGATTCCGACGATAGCCTCCGTATCGTCGCATCGCCTCCTATGGACTCTCACCGGACGTATAACGCCCTTGATGTTGTCCCGTTGAGCCAATGTGAAGCATCACTTCCATCGGCGGAACATTTCGACGCCGAGGATCTGGAGGAAGATCTCATCGTGAACAGCGCTACGCCAGAGGCGGTGGGCACTGTCGTAGATGTGGATGATCTCCATGAGGGCCAGATTTACAGTACACAATCTGATTTGAAGAGAGCTATGAAAAAGTACGCCATGAAAAGAGGCTTCGAATACACCCCCACAAAGTGCAACGAAGGAAAAATAACGGCGAGATGCCGTGTCGCGGATTGCCCATGGAGAATCAAGGCGCGACACTTACCAGGAGTAAATCAGTGGTGGGTGAAAAATTTTGTCTCCAAACATACGTGCAGCCGGGCAATAGGAGGCTTGGGGCACAGGAATTGCGACGAGGAATTTATCGCCGCTGAAATTCGGGAGCAGGTCGTAGCGAACGATAAATACACTCCGAAGATGATTCAGACCGAGATTCAGCGCCACTACGGTGCAAATATTTCTTATTGGAAAGCCTACCGTGCCAAAGAAAGGGTACTTCAGACGGTCCGCGGAGATTTCGAGGGTTCGTTCGCTGCACTTCCATCGTACATGCGAGAGCTGAAGATGGTCGACGCAGAAGCATGTGTTCAGCTAGCATACCAGGACGAAGGACGTTTCTATCGTTTCTTCTGGTCTTTCGGTGCCTCGATTCATGCTTTCCGGAAGCACTGCAGGCCGCTGGTTGGATTAGATGGTATGTAGTTATTTCATTGTGGCATAAATCACACATTTTATATAAATTGTGTTTTACTACAAATTCTATTGATGTTGTAAATAAAGAGTTTTGCACGATTATACAAAATTTGCTTTATTACACTATTTGCTATAATTCTAGGGACTTTCCTGACTGGTAAGTATAGAGGGGCGCTGCTGACGGCCTCATGTATCGACGGAAATAACTGTATCCTGCCATTAGCTTGGGCAGTTGTGGAGGGCGAAAATCGATATTCCTGGCACTGGTTTTTGGAACGGATGAACGAAAATATCATTTCGACCCTTGAGCTCCATGGACGAAACAGTATTCTCACATTTATTTCCGACCGACAAAAGGGTCTTGTTGAAGCCGTAGGCGATGTTTTCCCAGAAGCAGCTCATGGTTACTGTGTGTACCACCTATCCACCAATCTCCCACACGCGCCCAAAAATACCCCCGCGTGGAGAAGATTCTGGGCTGCTGCGCGTGCATACACTGTCTCCGAGTTCAACGAGGTAATTGAGAAGATGAAAGATTTGAACCCTGAACAGTTCAAGTACGTGGCAAAGATTCCCCGATGCAGGTGGGCTACCCATTGCTTCCTTGGCAGGCGTTATTCAATGCTGACTTCCAACTGTGCCGAGACGATAAACAGTGTAATACGAGCTTTAAAGGGCCTTCCTATTACATACCTTGTAGAGGAAACCCGAAAGAAAACGCTGCGTATTTTCACCGAAGGAGAGAGGAAGCTGAGAAGACGACGAGTGTTTTGACATCTTACGCGGAGAAAATAATTCAGGATGCAAAGGATGCGTCTCGTTTTTACACCCTGTACCCTTCGACCGATGTGCTTTTTCAGGTTATTTAGACGTATTTGCACCAGTTTAAGTTTGTTGCACTATTTTCTTTTTGTTGCATTATTTGTCCCGCTTATGCCTTAGGCAAATGTTTTGACATAGCAGGTAGTCACCGTCAGCGACACGGAGGTTGTTGATCTTTCTAAATGGACATGTTCCTGCAAACGTTGGGACATTTACGGCATCCCATGTAATCACGCCATGGGAGCAATCTCCATGAGGGGCTATGACCCGTACGAATATGTCGAGGACTGGTTCAAGGCCACGACTTACCGCGAAACCTACAAGGACTACGTTCCCCCGACTAGAGGCAAGGAGCACTGGCCACCACTACCACCCACCGTCGTGCGTCCCCGGCCGCCAAACGTTCGCATACAGCCGGGTAGAAGGAAGGTTGCGCGGAGAGAATCCATTGCTAATGGCCTGGTAAAAAAGCGGTGTGGGAATTGTCAAAGGTGGGGTCATAACAAACGGTCATGCAAGAACCCTCCGCAGCCCAGAGGCAGGCAGCCGGTGGAAGCCCCGCACCGCGCTACGACTTCAGCAGGAGCCACGCAGGAAAGCCGGCCAAGTTTTCAGTCTATATTTTAGATTTATGGGGAGTGTACACATTTTGTGTATCTTTTTAGACTTTTCAAGTACTGTCGTGGATGTTACACTAATATTAGGCACGCACTGCACAACAAGAGACCCCGTTGAATCGTTTTGTTATTTGTTGCACTAATATTCCAATCTTACGTTGCAGTTTGAAGTAACGTTGACAAAAATTTTGAATTATTACACAATTATAGGTAAAAAAATTGTGTATCGGTTTCAATATTATTGTTAAAATGCTGTCCCTTTACAATCAAAGAAAAAAATTCAAAGAACAAAATTACAAAATCAAAACGATTCAACTATTGTAAAATTCACGCAACAAGTCTGCGGCAATTTCGCCGCGTTTCTTCGTTATATCCTTCTGGGAGAACTCCAGATTCCATCCCTTCTGCAAGTATTCCTCGTACGCCAACAGGAATATTGCGCAGTCATTTGATTGATCTTGAATTGGGATGTTTTCTACGTTGATCATCTCCCAGTCGGGTGGACGCCGGGCGCCGTCGGTAAACAGTTGTGGGAATTTATCCATTAAAAATTGTCCCACGAACTTACACTGCAGACGACACAGATGCACTAATTAGTTTTGATAATAGAGTACAAATAAGACGTTATTACACTATTAAAAGACTACTTACAGCATTTTGAAAGCCAGTGTTATATTTAGCATTCCTGAGCGACGAGTAATGGAGGTACTTCCCCTCTTTCAGATCGACCGCCAGCAAGTGCCAGTGATCGAAATCGAAGAGAGGGATGAACCAATACTTCTTCGCCTCCTTTAACACCCCCTCGGTCACGTTATCTGTAAACGCGTAGGCCAAATCTGAACTCATGCTTTGGTGCAGGAAGCATGGGGAGTATATGCACCGATGGCCTTCCGCTGCCTCCAAGATGTGCTGGTAGGAGTCAATAATATCATTGCTGATGAAAGCCATGTGGCTAGTTAGGTCCACAAAATCCTTCCTACCGATGTCAATGCTCTTCGAGGGCACTCGTACCACTGAGGTGTCGCCAAGAAGGAATTTCTCAATTAAATGCTGGTCCTCAGTCGGTAACACGCCCTTACCATAGTATTTCAACTCTTTCTTAGAAGATTGCTTGTAGATCGTTAGTTTTTTTGACATTTTTATTTCATCCGAGGGGGGGATGTCGATCACTTCAGCTCCTTTTTGCGCGGGCTTCCCTACGGCCGCGGCGGGCTTCTCCTCGACGGGTTGTCGTTGCCGCGCTGCATCTGTTTCTGCCGACGGGGGTTTCTCTTCTTCCGCCGCCACCTTGGGTAGCGGCTCTGCCGACGGGAGTTTCCCTTCTTCCGCCGCCACCTTGGGTGGCGGCTGTGCTGTTTCGCCCTCCGGGGGCTTCCCTTCTTCCGCGGCCTCCTTGGGTGGCGGCTGTGCTGTTTCGCCCTGCGGGGGCTTCCCTTCTTCCGCGTCCTCCTTGGGTGGCGGCTGTGCTGTTTCGCCCTGCGGGGGCTTCCCTTCTTCCGCGGCCTCCTTGGGTGGCGGCTGTGCTGTTTCGCCCTCCGGGGGCTTCCCTTCTTCCGCGGCCTCCTTGGGTGGCGGCGGTGTCGAGGGGACCGCCTGTTGAAACATGTAAGCAAGAATGCAACATTTAGAGGATTACACGACTACTCGAAAATATTACACTCTTTGACGCACTATTGCACCATTTCTATTAGCAAGATACAACGTTACCCTCTTAGGCCGTTTTCTTCTTCTTTCAGGCTCGCCGGGCGGGAGTTGCCGCGCAGTAGATGTTTCGCCCTCCGGGGGCTTCCCTTCTTCCGCCGCCTCCTTGGGTGGCGGCGGTGCCGAGGGGACCGCCTGTTGAAACATGTAATGTAAGCAAGAATGCAACATTTAGAGGATTACACGACTACTCGAATCTATTACACGCTTTGACGATCTATTGCACAAATTCTATTAGCAGGATACAACGTTACCCTCTTAGCCCGTTGTCTTCTTCTTTCAGGCTCGCCGGGCGGGAGTTGCCGCGCAGCAGCTGTTTCCCCCTCCGGGGGCTTCCCTTCTTCCGCAGCCTCCTTGGGTGGCGGCGGTGCCTTGGGGACCGCCTGTTGAAACATGTAAGCAAGAATGCAACATTTAGAGGATTACACGACTACTGGAAACTATTACACTCTTTGACGCACTATTGCACAATTTCTATTACAGGATACATCGTTACCCTCTTAGGCCGTTTTCCTCTTCTTTCAGGCTCGCCGGGCGGGAGTTGCCGCGCAGCAGCTGTTTCCCCCTCCGGGGGCTTCCCTTCTTCCGCAGCCTCCTTGGGTGGCGGTGGTGCCTTGGGGACCGCCTGTTGAAACATGTAAGCAAGAATGCAACATTTAGAGGATTACACGACTACTGGAAACTATTACACTATTTGACGCACTATTGCACAATTTCTATTAGCAGGATACATCGTTACCCTCTTAGGCCGTTTTCCTCTTCTTTCAGGCTCGCCTGGCGGGAGTTTCCCTTCTTCCGCCGCCACCTTGGGTGGCGGCTGTGCTGTTTCGCCCTCCGGGGGCTTCCCTTCTTCCGCGGCCTCCTTGGGTGGCGGCGGTGCCGACGGGAGTTTCCCTTCTTCCGCCGCCACCTTGGGTGGCGGCTTTGCTGTTTCGCCCTCCGGGGGCTTCCATTCTTCCGCGGCCTCCTTGGGTGGCGGCTGTGCTGTTTCGCCCTCCGGGGGCTTCCCTTCTTCCGCGGCCTCCTTGGGTGGCGGCGGTGCCGAGGGGACCGCCTGTTGAAACATGTAATGTAAGCAAGAATGCAACAGTTAGAGGATTACACGACTACTCGAAAATATTACACTCTTTGACGCAATATTGCACCATTTCTATTAGCAGGATACAACGTTACCCTCTTAGCCCGTTGTCTTCTTCCTTCAGGCTCGCCGGGCGGGAGTTGACGCGCTGCAGCTGTTTCGCACTCCGGGGGCTTCCCTTCTTCCGCGACCTCCTTGGGTGGCGGCGGTGCCGAGGGGACCGCCTGTTGAAACATGTAAGGTAAGCAAGAATGCAACAGTTAGAGGATTACACGACTACTCGAAAATATTACACTCTTTGACGCAATATTGCACCATTTCTATTAGCAGGATACAACGTTACCCTCTTAGCCCGTTGTCTTCTTCCTTCAGGCTCGCCGGGCGGGAGTTGACGCGCTGCAGCTGTTTCCCCCTCCGGGGGCTTCCCTTCTTCCGCAGCCTCCTTGGGTGGCGGCGGTGCCTTGGGGACCGCCTGTTGAAACATGTAAGCAAGAATGCAACATTTAGAGGATTACACGACTACTCGAAACGATTACACTCTTTGACGCAATATTGCACCATTTCTATTAGCATGATACAACGTTACCCTCTTAGCCCGTTGTCTTCTTCTTTCAGGCTCGCTGGGCGGGAGTTGCCGCGCTACAGCTGTTTCGCCCTCCGAGGGCTTCCCTTCTTCCGCCGCCTCCTTGGGTGGTGGCGGTGCCGATGGCACTGGATCGGCGGACTTCTCCTCGGCCGCCTGTTCAAACATGTTGAAAATAATGCAACATTACGCCATTTAAATAACAATTGCACCACTTGCACATTCCTGTTGCATCATTACCCTTTTAGGCCTGGCCGGCACTAATTGCCGCGCTGCTGGTGGTTCCGCCTCCGTAGGCATCCCTTCGGAGGCAGTTTCCTTGGGTGGTGGCGGTGCCGAGGGCATGGCTTCGCCGGACTTGTCCTCCGCCCGTAACGAAGATAACGGCTCGATGTCCTCACAAATCTGTTCGATGACGTTGAGGACCTGCTTTGTTTAAATTAGTACGACAAAAGGGTCTATTGGTAAGGCAAACACACTATTTACACTAAAACTATACTGTTACTTACTCCTTCGCTTTCCAGTAACGCGTTTCCGGTTAAAAGATCCCCTCCTTCCCTATAATCTTCTTGGATGCGCGTAGGAGTTTGTGGGCTCTTTGTCGGCCGCGCAACCTGCATGAAAAACCGGTTGAAGAATGTACAATTACAGTTGCACTATTCTATAATCTACGTTATTGGGATTGTAAAAGAGTAAGCGCGTTACATACGTCGACTTGGATCCTCCGTCCCCAAAGCGGTCGGAGGCCGTACGGGCTCCTGTGGGGGGTCCCCTTCCCCGGGGTGCGCTTCTTCCGTAGCTCAATGGGAAATCTCTTCGTGGGGCTTTGGATTTTGGGGGCTGGACGATCCTTATTAGATCGGGACGGTCCCGTTTTTTTTTTTTGCACGACGTCGGGCACCATCTTCTGGGCCGAGATGGGTGCCGGCATGGCCAAGATGGGCATTGACGAGTTATGTTTTTTCAAATGTGCCGACACGCTTCGATGCTGACTGCTCCTATTTGTAATACGCTTTGGCGAGGTTGTTGGTGCTGGTTGAGGAGGAGCTGGTTGAGGAGGAGGATTGCGCAGAATGGCCGCCACACTGCTGGCCAGACTATACACGAGATCCTCGAGACGTTCCATTCTCGACATCACCTCTTTATACCGACCCCCTTCTTCCTCAATCATCGGCCGACGGCCAGGTGGAGCAGGAGCTGGTTGAGGAGCATCTCCTACGACTCCTACCAGCCGATGCTCCTCCGGAGAGAGGTCGAGCCTTCGCCGGCATCTAGTGAATTTAAAGTCGTCCTTCACGTTGGATGAACTTCGCCGGCATCTAATCCTATCCCACCTCTGGACACGAGGAAATATTGCACGACGGGAAGGAAGAGGACATCTATACCCAGTGTGCTCGAATATCCACACCTGATTGGAGTAAGACAACATTACACGGACTAGCACACAACTACACTATATTATGCACTAAATAGAACGCTTTTACACTATGATCACCAACGTTACACTATTACTTCTTTGCACTATTAATACTTACTGGGAGAAGAGGGGTGCATCCAAGAACGTATCCCACCCGCAAGACATTATCCTGTAATTTTATGGCGGCGGGGCATAGGCTGTCGATTATAAACCGATGTACTGCCTCCGGCCAATTGTACCGTGGCAGCGCGGGGAGTTCATCGACAAGAGCGATTAGACCCTTGGGGCAGAGATTATTGGTATTTGTAAAAAGAATGCAAGAAAAAAAGTAGAGAATAAGTAATTTAACGAAGTCGCGGATGTCCTCTTTGTCCTCCTTGGGGGACATCTCCTTCAAAACGACCTCGAGGTTCTTGCGGTCGACTTTCTTCCCCTCAAGGTACCGCTTCTGAATCTCCGAATCCACTTTGAGATTCAAGTCCAAAAGTTGGCCCTCCAGGGGTAAACCGAGCAGCACTGCAACCTCCTGGGTGGTGAAGCTTATGGTCTGCGGGCCTATTTCGAAATCTACCCCATCCTTCCAATGCCGCATGATGAACTCCAGCATGGGCCGGTCTGAGGTGATATCGGGGAAATGTAAGATGTTGGCGAAAATGGTACTCTCGATGACGGGAAGATGATGTGGCTTCACGACAGAGGCGTAGGTCTTCCTATACGCTCCTACGAAGCATCTCGAATTAACTAACAACCTGCCGCTCCGACCGCCCCTGTTCGGTCTCGACTCCGAAGAGTTAGACGCCATTGCAGGGAACGAGAGTGTGGCAGCTTCTGGGTACCAAACCAGACAAGGTTGGTTGCAAACAGTGCATAAATAAAGAGAATGAGGGGAAGACAGCACTGTAAGGCGGTTGAGAGAAAAGGAAGCGGAAAGCGGCGGGTACAGAACCCTATGTATACAAGCGCCTTTTCGGGCCTTTTCGGGCCTTTTCGGGCCTTTTCAGATGCATTGTAGCTTACAGGAATGTACTAAATGATTGCACTATTTGTAAAGTTTTGTTGGACGTTGCTTTTTTCTCTGTTTTGCACTATTATCGCGTATTTCGTTGCACTATTATTGCAAAGGTATACTTTAATCTTTTAATTGTTATGTTGGACTTCCTGGTGGCCTATTACACTCTTACGGTCTACGTTGCACTATTATTTCAAAGGTAAACTTTAATCGTTTAAGTGTTATGTTGCACGGGTATAATTTAATCGTTTAAGTGTTATGTTGCACTATTATTCCCTTTGACGGGCTGGCGCTTAGTCCAAAACACAAACAGCAAACAGCAAACACCGCAGGCGCATTTACTACCCATAGTACGGCGAATATCGTGGACGATTTGGTTCTTGTCCCGATGACCACCCGATGACGACGGGGTTGCGTAAACCGGCGTCGGTGCATTTAATGTATAGTAATAACAGTTCCACCAATAGTGCAATCAGTGTCTTTACGCCTATTAACCAACAGTTCTTCAAAACCGTCTACGTTACATTAGTGTATCAACGATTACACTGTTCTTAACAACCATTGCACTATTTTCGTTAATACACAGACACTGATTGCACTATTGTGCGGACAATTGTACGTTTAAAATGGGCAGGTATCGTTTCTTAAGGGATGACGACGACCCACCTCCACGGCCAACTCCCTTCGTCGCCTACGCCTACTTGACGAACACTAGTCGCCCTGGGCTAGAAATTGTAAATACCATCTCTCTATAATTAGTGTAATTTTCATCAAAGCAAATGTAATCCTTGGGTCTAGATTAATAGAGAGTGCATTTTCGATTTGGATAAAAACTAGTGGAGAACATACGACCAACTAAAAACAATGAAAAAGAACCGGTCTAGTTATAACCTTGTTTGCGCTTTTACTTACATGTTAGCACACGAATAACTGTTATTTCTCCTTATAGTTACAATGTAATATAGAATGTTGCACTGTTAGTTCTCACGAATTGTACTTTTCGTAGCTTTGTTGCACTATTTTGTCCGCGTTGCACTATTAATCCCTTTGTCACATTTTTGTTGGCGTTGCACTATTAGTCACAGGCGAAATGCATTCACTTTTGCGCATTTAATGTCCCGACGCAGGCGCATTTAATGCCCTGACAGCCGCGGAAAATTATACGTATACGAGCTAGAAAGCGCATACGTTTGAGGCGGAGGGATACAAAGGGCATTTTGGTCAGAAATCTGAAAATCCGGACCGAATCTGCAAAAATGAAAAATGCGACCCAATTTTGCAAAAGCCCAAAACTAGTGGATTTTTTATGCAAAAAGGCCCAAAAAAAAAGCCCATTTAAGCACCATATCAAAAATATGTAAGTCATGCATTGATTCTCCGAAAACAACCAAACACCATTTATGGGAACCCAACCAATCAACCTCTTTTGGATTAGTGGGCCCCACTTTTCTTCCATCTCTATTGGCTCTGCATGCTTAATTAAACGCTGTTCGAGTCCAAACACCCCAAATCTCTCACGGTCAACCCTACGCGCACCGTAGCAAAACGTAATCTTTGTTTTGGTACCCCCTAACTCAAACAGCCGAACATCTGCCACGTGTCGAACTAGTATCCGCGGGACCCACTGGGATGGGACACGTGGAGGGTGAAGAGTGGAGGAAGTAGGAATGCTGTGTTGTTGTGCGGACACCGGATCCGCCGCTAGGAGAGGGCGTCGTAACGACCCGGTGAGGACTGAGGAGGCCGTGGGTGCAGTACATAGCGCGTCGACGCGCTTTCGGTGGGACCCACGCACACTCGCCACTGCGAGAAACTCCTTGCGTGCACCCGGTGCACCTGGCGTACTCTGTGCACTTTACTTTTTTTTTTTTTTTTTGCTTTTGTGTTATTAAGTCAGTCCTTGGTGTTATCAACTTTTTGGCCATTGGATCAGACATTTTGGTTCCTGGATCATGCACAATAGGAAGTCATAACATAAGCCATCATTGTTGACTTCTAATAGCCAAAGCTTAATACAAGAGTGCAAAACTTATAAACACTAAAAATTTGGTGCTTCTAAGGGACCATTTCGTTGTATATATGCATATTGTTTTGCTGAATATAGTTAAAATTATTAGAACTATGAGTAATTTGTTTGGAAGGTTCACTATTTTATATTTTGGTTGTGTAATTATCTTAATTTGGAAAAAAAATATTTAAAAATAATGAGAAAGGTATGCTTTCCTTTTGCTTAAAGTTACTGTGTCCAACAGCTGCAATCAGACCTCTTCATATAGTTCCAACTGCAATTAGTTGAATTCAAATGTAATTTTTTCTTACTTGGGTCGTTTGTGAATTGGTGATTTAGTTAGTTTCTATAAGATTCAACATTCGGTTAGCATATATTCCTGCAGTTCTATCAAAAACGTAGAAGTCTAATTCTAATGTCTTTTTTCCAACTTCTTTTAGCTGAATGGGATTTGATAGACTTCAATACCAAATGGAGTCTTTATCCACTAAGTAATTTTTCTATTTTTTAGGGGTTTTTTTTTAATCTTGTCTGTATTACCTAGAAAATTAATAAAGATACAAGTGCCATTTGTGAGAAAACATAAATAGGGATCAAACCTCCAAACATCTTAAGCTCCGTTTGGAATTATGGGAAGAGTGCATCTATCACAACAAAAAAATTATTATGAAAAAAAATTATTTATTTTTATAAAAATATTACATTGTGCATATCGTAATGACTCGGATCGAATATAATTTTACTATCATAACAAAAAAAAATGGAGAATAATAGTTTATATGTTTTTGTCCCTACTTCTTTTCACTCAAAATGATTCTTATTTGATATTCAATAACAATCCATTAGTCTAGTGCTTATTTCACTTTTCTTAATATAAGACTAACAAGAGCTTAATAGCAGCCGAATGATAAAAGTAACATAAAAAGAAAAGTCTTTTGTTTAGTATGTGTTTAATTTAGAAAAAAAATAACTATTTTATCAAATATATATATTTTGCATATAATAATAAGAATAAATTTTTTAAGAAGGAACCATCAAGATTGGATGCCTTCAATTGCATTGCTTACATATAAAAAATCATTATAGGTTTTGAATAGCTAGGTTTTATTGTCAGAATAACATTTCCTTCTATACTATTAATTTTAGAGATTCTTGGATAATAAAATTCTTAAGGTAAGCGTATTTACAAATAGACTTTTTTAGATATCATTACTGATTCCGACTACTATACTATCGATAGTACCAAACTCTTGGTACTAGCGAGTTTTTTGCCGTTAGATCTACCCTTTAATCATTTCCACCCGTTAGATTATACTATTCAACCAACCACCCACTCAACCCTAGGGGGACCACTATCATCCTAACCGCACATCTTTTCATCCAACGACCGAAAATTCGATAGCACCAAGCGCTTAGTAATATCGATAGTATAGTAGCATAATTCTATCATTACTACCCATTACTCCATTATTACCAAATTAAATTCCTATCTTAAAATATTAAGAGTCCGGTGCACAGTGCACTGGGTGCATGCAACACGATTTTCAAAAAAAAAATTCTAAAAACCATTGATGCACCAGATGCACTCAACAATTCCTACACCTTCTCTCCCTATCGTTTTTTTTAGAGATAACTTCAAATACCAACCATGTGGTTTCGTACTTTTTCATTTTAGTATTCTGTGGTTTAAAACGTATCATTTTAGTACTTGTGGTTTGGTTGTTCTCTTTTTCTGTTATTTTTTCGTTAATTTTTTCGTTAAATTATACAGAAAAACCTCAAATATCCCACCTATGATTTGTCGAATATTCACTTTACTATTCTGTAGTTTTAACTTTCTCATTAATTTAACAAAAAATTAACAAAAAGATAATAAAAGGAGAATAACCAAACCACAGAGTGCTAAAGTGATACGTTTTAAACCACATGATACTAAAGTGAAAAATCACGAAATCACGGGAGTTGTATTTGAATTTTTTTTTTTTTTTTTTTTTCTTCAGTTACCATTCCCGTAAATAAAGCAACCTGATCAAAAAAGTTAAAGAAGCAATTAGCAGAAGCAGAGGCGCCCCCACGGCCCCCGGAAAAAAAAAAAGGAAAAAAAAGAAAAAAGAATATCAGAGAAGGGGGCAGAAGAGTGTGGGGGTGTTTGGTTGAGAAAACTGATCAAAGGCCAAGAGAGAGGAGGCAGCAGGCAGGCAGCTCCTCTATTCTATTGTTTTTCTCTTCTAATTTTTGGTGACTGTCTGTCTCCAAATCTCTGCCGCCAGCCCTCATGAGAGATGTCGCAGAAGCGGCAGCCGGACGAGCCCAAGGTCGGGAGGGATGCCGCCGGCTCTCCCGAGGAGAAGCGCCAGAAGGTGCCCGCCCTCAAAGGGTCCGTACGTTTTCCTATTATCATGCTTTTCTTTTTTTCATTTTCCAATTATAAGCTATCAGAGAGAGAGAAAAAAAAAATCATGTCAAAAAAAAAAATGTCAGATTCTACTGTGAGATGTTGATAGAAATGAATTAATAATCCATCTAGTTTCTTTTAACTTTTCAAATCCTGTTTTTGATGTGCATTTGCATCAGCTTTTAGGTTGATCTGAGCTATTTTTCCTTATTGTTGTTAGGGATAACTTCAAATACCACCCTTATGGTTTCGTGCTTTCTCACTTTAGTGCTCTGTGGTTTAAAACGTATCACTTTAGTACCTTGTGATTTGGTTATTCTCTTTTTATTATATTTTCGTTAATTTTTTCGTTAAATTAATGAGAAAGTTAAACTACAGGATAGTAAAGTGAATATTCGATAAACCATAGGTGGGATATTTGAAGTTTTTCTGTATAACTTAACGAAAAAATTAACGAAAAGATAACAAAAAAAGAGAATAACCAAACCACAGGGTACTAAAGTGAGAAAGCACGAAACCACAGGGGTGGTATTTGAAGTTATCCCTTGTTGTTATTGTTGTTGTTACTACGCGACCCAGAAAATGTGGATAGAATATATTCAATAAATAGAATTGAACTTTTAGTTATGCTTTGCTTCCTTTTGGTGAGGAATCAAGTGGCTGTTGGCTGTTTTCAAGTTGGTTTTAAGATTTTCATGTTAGACCAAAAATTGAAGTGCAAATTCTCTTTATGGTTTGGAATTTTGAACTTGGTTTTATTTTCTCTTTAGCTATAATGTTTCGGATTTTCAATGGTGTGATCTTTTGAATGGTTTTGCAGGGTAATAACTGAAGTTATGAGGACTCAAACAATTCACAAGTTTGTCGCAGCTGTAGAACCTCTGATTCGAAAAGTTGTAAGCAATCTCTCTTTTGCCTTGCCCTCAAAGTTAAATGAACCATTTGTCATAAGAGTTTTTTGCAGTTTAGGGAAAGAAATTTATGTAACATATCCTATGGTTACTTACTCAATCTGTGAAAGTGCCAAGAAAGTCTATGATAGCAGGAGTTTTGTTTTCCTAAGTATTATTAGCTCTATTAAACTTATAACACAGAACATTTTAATGTTATGCGCTCTCCTGACAAGTTTTCCATTTTAGTCCTATGCGATCTATTTTATTCCTGTGTGAGAAGTTCTCCTGACAAGTTCTCCTAACAATTCTAAATGAACATTTTGTTGCTGGAGTAGGGCTTTTTAGTTCCGAAAATAGGAATGAATTGTAAGATGCTGTATCCTCTCTGCATGTAAAATTGTCTGCATTTGATGAATTAAGCATCCACTTATATATGGTTTCTCTAGTCTTCCATGAGGAAGATTCTTCATTGCTTAGTAGAATATATGAACGGAAATGACAATGCTTATGAATGTGAGTATTGTTGTGTCATTGGAAATGATGTGGTGCTTTTTGGCCGAAAAAATAGTATAAAAGGAAAATCAGGGGGTTGACTTCATCACTATTGTGCTTACTATAAGAAAGTAGGAGATCCTTATGATTCGTAAGAACAGCTACGTGAATGAACAAAACTATGATGAAATGGATAGCGACGGAAATACCACCATGGTTCTTGTAATTCTTGTTCCTTTTTTCCTTTTAATATGAAGTAATGTAGTCGTTTGTTTGTAGAAAGTCTTGTCATTATTCGAACTTGCGACTTGTCACACTCTTAAACATACAAGTTCTAATATAAATGAGTTTTCACCATTTCAGCATTGAATATGAATTGAATGGAAATGCAATAATTTCTATTATCTCTTCAATATGTTCGGTCCTAGCTATTTAGGGCGTTGTATGCGTATCCTATTGGTTGCTTAAGCTTTGTTTTATGCAGTACTTATGTTTTTTATCAAATGAAGCGCTGCTACTTCTAGATGTTAGAAGTGTTATGTGGTTGTTTTCAACTCATTATTGGAAGATTATTGTTGTTGTTTCTTTTTTGAAAAAGAGCTGTCAACCTAACAAGGTTGATTCAAAATTCATTAAAGAAACAGTTACAAATAAGCAAACAAAGTGTACAATGAGTAAATAAAAGACAAGCTACAACAAAAGAAGAATTATTAAACAATGTACTAGATTCAAGGGAGATAATGAAGCACTCTCTGCTTCCTTGGAGTGTCACAATTCAATCTTGGAAAGCAAGTGAAGAATGCAATGGGTTGTAGCAAAACTATCGTGGCAAACATCGTAAGAAACGACGATCGCACTCCAACCAGACGCAGACAAAGTGACTAAAAATGGGGTCCACTTTTTTCTATGTTGTTTCGCCAAGTTAGGTGACCAATCTGTTCAGGAATCACCAAGTCCCCAGGCGGTTATGGTGGGGAGCAGGAAAGGTTAAGATTGGTGCACATAGAATTGGAGTACATGCATCAGAGGAAGTGGTGAATGCCATCTTCGCAAGCATAAAGACATAGCTTACATCTAGATGTGAGCAACCAGCCGTGACGGCGAAGATTCTGCAATGTGAGGATTCGATCTTTGAGACAAGCCACATGAAGAAGTTGATTCCCGGGGGGAAGGGGGAGGGAATTGACCAGTAGACTGTGTCCAAAGAGTGGTCGCGCGTAGAACATTTGAAGAGCAAGGAGTAGAATGAGGCGGTGAAGAAAAGACCATCGGAGTTCTATTTCTAGATATAAGAGTCAAGTCCAGAGGAGAGTTGAACACATGATACTTTGACACAAGGCTCTGAATTCCTGTCGTGCATCAATGGAGGGATAGGCTATAATCGGAGGGTGATGGATTTTCCACACAAGACCTCAGAAACGAGCAAATTTAAAAGCAGAGAAAGAGATGGCTTATCAGGCACTTTTTAAGCTTGTAGAAATTGAGCATAAAGAATTGAAATTAGTTGGAGTTATGATGCCTGGATGTCGGACTTTGTTTGTCATGAAGAAAAGAGGTGTCGAACTTGAACTGTACTTGTTCTCTCTTGAGGATATCGAAGAATTGGAGATGATGATTCTACCTCAAATAATCTATAGACCCTGTTAATTTGTAGAAGGTATACACCAAATGGATCCATTTTTTGTTGTTGATCTCATATGCTTGCTTTAGAGATTTTGACAGATACCATGCTTGGAGACGTCAATTCTTACCCTTATAGTCTTTTGAAAAAACCTTAAATCAATTGATGCAGTTAGTCTTTGGAATAACCACGGAAAAGAGAATTAGGAAACTAGGAATATAGGGAAGGAAGAAAGAACAAGAAAGTTGGAGTGAGAATGTTTTGCTTCTATAACCAGCATGACTTTAAAGAACATTCATAATTTTAAACATCCTAATCATAAGGAGCGGCCGACATTCCATTAGAATTATTATTTTTGTAGTGTGAAATACGTCTAATTTGTAGAGGAACATGTGGCGATTAATTCCGGCGGCCTTCTTCATGTGCTTTTCTTGCTTGTCCCATCTTGATGTTATTCCAGAACATTATTTGTTTGCAATATCATGAAGAAATGCAAAAGGGACGGATTTTTACTGGGGATTTCTTTTGGGTTGTGGGGGGGGTTTTTTTTTTGTGGGGGGTGCGGGGGTACAATTAGGGGTGAAAACAGTCGAATACGGTCGGATATTTTACGAAACCATATTCGCATCTATATTTTTTTCAGATGCGAATTCGAATGCGTATGTGTTGAATGCTAAATTTTTGTTACCATATCCGCTAAAAACGGATTCGAATAAGATCGGATATTTCTTCGAATTCGAATATTATTGGGACAGTAATATATACTAATATGTAAATATGAATATGAACTAGAATTAGCAACAATATGACTAACATTCGTGTTCAAATTTTTTTTATACCTATATTTTACTGAATAAGATCTAAGATTTAACCAACATGAATGCAATTTTGATATGAAACTCATAATAAAATAAACAAAAAACACAATAAACCGCCTTATTCTCCACTATATATATATACACACACACATTAACGCCTCCTCTATCTCCCCACAAAAAGCAATCAAACCCCAATCATTATTTTCAAATCTAAATTTATAAATATAATTTAATCTAAATTTAAATTTAAATATATATTTAAATTTAAATAACCATTATTAAATTACAAAATAATGGGAATCAAATCTCACACATCTCACATATGAGAACACTCTTTACCATCTAAAGCTTGATCACCCACTTTTATTTTTTTTTCACAATATATAAATTAATAACATATATTAATTTTTGGAGATCTGAATTCGAATCCGAATCCAAATCCAAAATATTCTAATGTATTCGTATTCGAATTCGAATTCAAAAATATTATAAATATAACATTCGAATAGGAATCTGAATTCGACTAGATGCATAATTTTGACATCCGTATTCGCATCCGATCGATCGGAGTTTATCCTAACCACCTTCACCCCTAGGTGCAATGCATGGCTAGCCTCTGTTTCTTTACGGGCTTTTGTTATGATGAGGGGCATGAACTGGACTCCTAAGACTCCAAATTATGGTTAAATGATTAAATCCATTCACACTAGTTTCAAAATTACTCAATGATCCAAAAATCTATCTATACGGCCGCATGTGGTTTGGACCACCAACCTCACTGCATATGTAATATGCGGTTCGGTCGCATATGCGGCCTGGCCCATATGCGATAGGCTGCCACATATGCAGCTGCATATGAGGCATTTTTTTTAAGGTGGGATTAGAAAGCAATGTCGAATGACATTATTTGGTTAATGATTATACATATACATATCTATTTCATGCAAGTTTAATTAATAATAATGCATATAAATGTAATTCTTTATATAAATTTATAATTTAACTATCTCTCTTTGAATTTTAATAGGTATTATTTCTAATATATCTAACAATTAGGGGTGAAAACAGTCGTATACGGGTCGGATATTTTACGAAACCATATTCGCATCTATATTTTTTTCAGATGCGAATTCGAATGCGTATGTGTTGAATGCTAAATTTTTGTTACCATATCCGCTAAAACGGATTCGAATAAGATCGGATATTTCTTCGAATTCGAATATTATTGGGACAGTAATATATACTAATATGTAAATATGAATATGAACTAGAATTAGCAACAATATGACTAACATTCGTGTTCAAATTTTTTTTTATACCTATATTTTACTGAATAAGATCTAAGATTTAACCAACATGAATGCAATTTTGATATGAAACTCATAATAAAATAAACAAAAAACACAATAAACCGCCTTATTCTCCACTCTATATATATACACACACACACATTAACGCCTCCTTTATCTCCCCACAAAAAGCAATCAAACCCCAATCAATATTTTCAAATATAAATTTATAAATATAATTTAATCTAAATTTAAATTTAAATATATATTTAAATTTAAATAACCATTATTAAATTACAAAATAATAGGAATCAAATCTCACACATCTCACATATGAGAACACTCTTTACCATCTAAAGCTTGATCACCCACTTTTTATTTTTTTCACAATATATAAATTAATAACATATATTAATTTTTGGAGATCCGAATTTGAATCCGAATCCAAATCCGAAATATTCTAATGTATTCGTATTCGAATTTGAATTCGAAAATATTGTAAATATAACATTCGAATAGGAATCTGAATTCCACCAGATGCATAATTTTGACATCCGTATTCGCATCCGATCGATCGGAGTTTGTCCTAACCTCTTTCACCCCTAGGTACAATGCATGGCTAGCCTCTGTTTCTTTTACGGGCTTTTGTTATGATGAGGGGCATGAACTGGACTTCTAAGACTCCAAATTATGGTTAAATGATTAAATCCATTCACACCAGTTTCAAAATTACTCAATGATCCAAAAATCTATCTATGCAGCCGCATGTGGTTTGGACCACCAACCTCACTGCATATGTAATATGCGGTTCGGTCGCATATGCGGCCCGGCCCATATGCGACAGGCGGCCACATATGCAGTTGCATATGAGGCATTTTTTTTAAGGTGGGATTAGAAAGCAATGTCGAATGAGATTATTTGGTTAATGATTATACATATACATATCTATTTTCATGCAAGTTTAATTAATAATAATGCATATAAATGTAATTCTTTATATAAATTTATAATTTAACTATCTCTCTTCGAATTTTAATAGGTATTATTTCTAATATATCTATATTTATAGATATTAGTGAATAATTTTGTATTTATTATATGTTATTATATATTTTTTTAAGTGTTGGCCTATCAGATGATGTGAATGATAGTTTATTGAAAAAAATATTATTCTTCATAAAAATTTGGCATACTACTTTTTAGAACATTGATTTTTGTTTGACATTTTTTATAATTTTTTGTCGAAATTTTATTTATTTTTCTAATAATTAAGAGTAAATTGGTAATTATTAGTTTAGTGGTACATGTGTGCATATGAGGTCCGTTACTTGAGATTAATTATTTCAATTTGTGAATCCTGAATTATTACTTTAGTTATTTAGCTTTGTTAGGAAGCATTTATATATATATTTTTAATACATATAATTTTTTTTTATATTTTAGTAGTTGTACCGTATATGCGTGCACATAACACATATGCCATATGCGGTGGGGAACTGCATGGATACCGCATACCGCATTTTGGAACATTGAAATTACTATATGGGAACGTGATCTATTCTCTTCACAAACATTAATCTTATTTAGATACCCATCAAATAGAGATAAATGGGAATGTAATCTACTCTCCTCATAAACTCTAACTTCTTTTAGATGCCCATCAAAATAGAGATAAAACTATGTTTAGATAGTGTCTTGATTCCACATTTACGGGGATCGCAGAGGAACCCCGCCTGAATTGGTGTTGTAATAGTTCCTGCTCTCGAGTTGATTGTGGTTGACTAGTACTAGGATAAACCAACCAACTGTTCTTGCAATATTTAAACCAATTCTTTTTCTCTTCTACTTTTACTCAACATCCGTCTTCCAGACTTCAGGCTAGGATAAAACATGAATCTAATACATTTATTGATATAAGAAAACAAGCTACCAAGGAATCATTCTCCTTGATTTGTTGCTATATGCATGCAATGGCCTAGTTTTCGCTCAGTGACAATCTTCTTTCTGTACGGTGAGGTAAGTTGCAATATAAGTGCAATCACTTACATGATTGTCTCTGCGTACTGAAGTATAGGATCTATGATGCAGTTAGTGATACGTAATGCATTCTAGATTATTTGGTACTTGTTTTTCTTTCTGTGGTCAATAATATCAGTCAAAAATAATAATTGCTTCATCAGTGTATTTTGTTTCTTTGCTTTTCTAATCTGAATCTTTCTACAGCTGTAGGGACTTTTCTACAGTTAAAAAGAGTTTTCTCATTTTCTCTTCACTTTCTAAATAGGTAAAAGAAGAAGTTGAGTCGGCTTTTGCAAATTACTTGTCTAGCATGACAAGGTACGAGCTCCGCTTGTTGATAGGCTTGAAAGACATAGACCTAACTTTTTTTATTTAATATCCGGAGGTGCTTTTGTTTTTTATTCACAATTTAATGATTCTTATTTTGTAGACAAAGTGTGAAAGAAATATCTCCATCTACCTCGAGAAGCTTACAGCTGCAATTCAAGAATAAGCCTTCTCTTCCTATATTCACTGGTGCTAGGATCGAAGGGGAGGACTCTTCTGGCATAACGATAATATTAGTTGATGCTGTGACTGGACAAGTTATCACCTCTGGTCAGGAGTCCTCGATGAAGGTGGAAATAGTGGTTTTGGAGGGTGATTTTGAAGGTGATGAAGAGGATAATTGGACATTCGAGGAATTTAGCAATAATATTGTGAAAGAAAGGGAAGGAAAACGATCACTGCTTACTGGAGATGTTTTTGTTGATCTTAAACAAGGAATTGGTGTAGTAGGGGAGCTATCATTCACAGATAACTCTAGCTGGACACGCAGTCGGAAGTTCAAGTTAGGTGCGAGGACTGCAGATGGTTATTTCAATGGCGTCAGAGTAAGAGAAGCAAAGACTGAGTCGTTAATGGTCAAGGACCATCGCGGGGAATGTAAGTTCATCATTCATTTGAGTTTATTCATTTAGTTGGTAACAATATCTTGACGTACTTCTCTAATATTCCTATTTCATTGTACTATTTGCAATGGTAAGGCGAACCAGGCGCTTTAGTGAATTTTCCTACTTTCTTATTTAGTTCAAAACACATGAAATGTGCTGTACTGAAGGTTGTTCCATCGGGATGATAGTTGGTCTCCAGTACTTCCTATGCTATTGGAAAGATGCTTATACTTTCCTTCATCCGCTGACCATATGTATTTTAGTAATTAGTAGTTTGTTCCACTTCATTTGTAGTTGGTTTTAATGTTTATCACAATTGTGTTTTCTTTCCTTGATCTAGTAGAAGTTTAATTATATTGGTTGCTGAAGAATTTATATATTTTCCATGTTCAATGCCCATATCTATTAGGCATGATCTGAGCTAAGTTCATCACCAATTTCCAAATTGTGTTGTTCCAAACTTATTTCACCTACAAAGATGGTTCCACTAAAATTACCTTCCGAATTAGGGATTCACAGTATGGCATATTTTTTTGTTTTTATTTTGATTTCTTTTTTAAATTTTTTATACCATAGAGTTCAACTAATTAAAGCGTGTGTATTCATAGATCTGTTTTTGTTCAATTGCTATGCCTGTTGTGAATTTCAGTTAAATGGTTTTTGTGGAGAAATCAAGTCGAACATGTTTAGACTTTCGGTTCTATTTTCTGAAATTAGACATTGAAAATCAAATATTGGGAATAGCCATATGAAGTCAATTTCTGGGTATAGGTATAAAAATATCAACGATAGAGAAAATTCTGGCTTTATTTGATGCCACAAAACCAAATATCGAAGATTCATTAAAACATAGAATTAACTTTTGTTGGCTACTCAATATTATATTTTAATCACAAGGATCAGAATTGTAAAACATCGAGTGCTCAATCTAAATTCATTTGTTTATATGTCCTTTATGCTATAATTTATGTACTTATCTGTTATAGCTAGTGTCTACCGGATGGTAAAAATGTCTGGAGTAACCTTCAACTACAGGCATATTGAAATAGATCCCAAACATTAAATATCAACAAGTCCATTAGCTAATGGAATCCCCCTTTCATCTGATGGAAGTAACTCAAAACACAACAAGCAAACTTGAGGTGATATCAGTAAGGAACAGTTTAGAGGTCTATACCAAGATGGCCCCTTTAGCCGAGCGGGTCTCCGTGCATTTGCACTGACCCGATTAAGTTGTCGGGTACATCTGGTGACTATATTCTTGGCCTCGTTAATGGCCTCTTTGAATCTATAAACCACATAAGGATTATAGGGAGATCCATCACTAGTTAGATTGATTAGTATTATTCAGTTCCTAGTCGAAAGTTGCAGCACTATACCTCGTACTATTGTAGGATTAGGAAAATTGGAATTCGGGTAAGTTTTATGAACTTAGTTGGTTTTGAAGTAAAACTTACAGAGAAGTTAATCAATGCCATTTTTTGCTTGCATTACCAACTATACTATTAATTATTAAACCACAAGGGATTTCTTTCCTTCGTTTTTTTTAAAAAATCCTTTATTTGTCTTTACTTGCGTATTCAAGATTTTTTAACTTTTCAGCATTAGTAATGGTTTTTACATGCATTTTTTAATTGAATAAATCAGATTATTCGATTATATTTATATATCCTAGTGTCTCAGCCGTTTTATTTATTTTTATTTTTTTTTCTTTGTTCCCCTTTTGCAGTGTACAAGAAGCATCATCCTCCCTCACTGGGAGACGAGGTTTGGCGCTTAGAGAAGATCGGCAAAGACGGCGCTTTCCACAAACGATTGGCTTGTGAGAACATTAATACTGTCAAAGACTTCCTCACCTTACTTTCCCTCGACGCTACAAGACTTAGAAATGTATTAGCACTTCTCTTCATCATTTATTTGTGTATCGTCTTCTTCAATTCCTAGAACTTAACAACTTAATAGCAACTTGTAGTCTCCCGTTGTATTATAACCTGCGAATTCACATCTGATTTAAAACTCGTGTTGTAAAATTGATCTTCCTTTTGGGTCTCGAATTCCTAACTTAAAAATTGAGGACCAAAATGAAACTTGACTAATTCAGGGACCACTAGTGCAATTTACTCATTCTCTCTCTCTCTCTCTCTCTCTCTTTTTGCATGACATCTTAGCAATATATCTACCCTGTCATTATTAAAAATTAATCGTGGTTGTTGCTCGTGTGCACAAGTTATGCAGATATTAGGCAGCGGCATGTCGGCAAAAATGTGGGAGGCCACCGTGGATCATGCAAGGACCTGCGTCCTCACCGACCAGGTGCATATCTACTATCACCCCGACGGTCAAAATAAATCTGGTGTCGTCTTCAATGTCGTCGGAGAGGTGATGGGATTAGTTTGTGACCAGCGATTTCTCCCGATCCGTGATCTCGAAGACAAGGAAAAGGTGCGCGAAACATCTTTGTGCCGTGATCACGTTGATTATAGCGATAATGATAATAATAATAATTCATTCTTATTTTTCTTTTTCGACTCCTTTTAGGAGCAGCTTGTTTCTTCTGAATCAATTAAATTTATTGACACCTATTCAGGAAGAAGCGCGTGCGGTCGTAAAACTAGCATATCAACACTGGAGCAGCGTGTTAGCCTGCGATGCTCGGGACCTCTTGGGTAAACCTTTGCATTCATTTCAGTCAGCGACACAGTCTCCTGATGCCATCTCCGGCTTTTCATCCCCGGTGGTCGAGGCTGATTGCTTTGATTTGAGCCGTTCGAGCATGCTCTCACCAGACATTTTCTCCATCGGAGCGACGAGGATGTTCGACGCTTGTACATCGCCAGTCATGGAAAGCGCAGAAGAGTCTAGGGGCGACATGGAAAGATTTCACAGTTCTCTCGTCTACAATACTATTGACAATAGTAGCGAGTGCAGCGGCCAGCCATTTCTTGGCGACGACAGCTGGCACCATTTTATCGATTCAGGTATTCCCGCTTTCGACACGGCCGATATAGGAGCTGCTGTCACGGGATTCATCGCGATGTCGACGCGAAAGACTACGACCCACAGCGGAAGATCGTATAAGGGATGGGGGATGCTGTCGTCTGTGTTGAGATGGGTATTCAACATCAAAAAGGTCGTCGCCTCAAAGAGAAAATTACGCGGAAAAGAGAAATTCGGTTAAAAATGCTTTGGAGTACAGAAGTTTACATAGAAGAAGCAATAAAGAAGATGCCTGGTCTGCATGTGAGCATTATTTAGTCAAGTGTTTGGTTTTCAGATGGTTTTCTTTTACTGTAAATGCGGTGACTTGTCTCAGTTTTGGTTCAGGTTCTTGGAAAGTTGTAAATAGTATGTTCTGATAGAAAGAAACATACCTGAAGTGGGATTTTGTTTGGGTGGAAGTTGCATACAACAGGAGGTAAATTCATTACCTTAAAATTTCTCAGTGTACATGCTTTCTTTTTTATGTGCATGTATTAGAGAACTCAAGTATCCATTGCACTTTGAGTGGCATCCATTTATGGATGGTTCACTTTTGGAGTCTTAGTATGTTTTTATGGTGGTTCATTTAATTCATGCATTTGTTTGGGTGGTGTTGTTAACAAAATTATTGTCACTTATTTGGATAGTATAACATAGCAGCATAGGCCTTATTTGGATATCGCAATAGGTTATCCAGTGATATCCCATTCGGTATGAGAATTTTCTATTATAATTGGAAGCAAGGAATGTTGTCATATATTTAGGAGTCTGACTATGGTACTTTCGGAAGCACTACTCTTGTGGTGCTTTTACTTTTTTAACATTTGGATCAACCCGTTTGACCATTTCTAGTCCTGGGATTAATATTATTCCCGTAGAGGTCCCCACAAAATTCTAGGGGGGGCTACTATCATTTCAATCCTATAAATTTTTATTCAAGGGTTAAAAAGTTGGAAGCAGCAATTTTTTTATACTTTCGGAAGTATAGTAGCTCTATACAATATTTAAAATAAAATAACATATTTCGTGGGTAAAATATACTATTATATTATATCCTGAATGTTTTTTTTCAAAGAGTAAAATATCGAACTCCTGCCTTCTAATTATATAAAAAAGATAGCTTATTCTGGCATTCAAATAAGTCGTTATTACTGGTGGTTTGATATACCGTTAAATCATTAGTTATAATTTGGGTATCACTCGTTGATTTTAGATTCAAGATCTAGTTGCCCAAGTTTAGATAGTCAAATTAAGGGATAAATGTTAATATATCCTTAAAAGCATACAAATAACCGATATATTTCTTTGAATTTGAAAATAATCGATGCATCATTTTAAATTTTTAATATCTTTTAAAATACCCCTTCCTTAACATATCATTATCTATTAGTTTAAATCCTTTTCTCTTTTTTCTGAAAAATTCTTTTTGTCTCCTTTCTATAGTACACATTTATTATAATCTCAATCTGTAAGTATACTGGCGCTACAATCCCTCGTTCAAGAGTGTTGTGAGTTTACAAATCTCTTTTAATTTTTAGTAAATAAAAAAAAGATAAAATAAGTGAAGAAAAGATAGCCATTGGATTGGAATTGTTATAGGATTACAACCTCAAGTGGGTTGCAGATCTGGCACAATTTTTTTTATTTTTTATGGTGTGATTATTAGCGAACACGAGAAAGAGAATTTTAACAGATAAGTAATGAAAGTTAACGGACAGATATTTTTGTATGGTATTGAAAATTTAGAAGGATATATATATAAATAATTTTAAAATTCAAAGGAATTTTCTAGCTATTTATAAACTTTTAAGGAGTTGTCTTATTTATCCCCAAAATTTGAATTATGTTATTTTATTCTTTAGTTTTAAATAGCTATGATTACCCTATTTTCATTTTAATACATAAAATTTAAATTTAAATTTTGATTTAATATATATTTTCTTAATTATTTTGAAATATTGGTTTAAAATCGGGTCAAATCGGACCGGAACTTGGGCATCCTCCTTCAAACCGGGACTGATTTCAGAAAGAAAATAATTTCTAAGAATCCAGTTCGAGGCCAATCTGGACACCCGTAAATACTTATTAATTCTAACAACTGTTTGACCCGATTTTGATCCGGATTTTGGCTATTCTCGGGTAGGCGTGGCAAACAGACAGATTGGATAAACCAGGAGTGGGTTATTATACATGCGGATTATATAGACATAAATAAAATTTATCCGTAAATTTTTGGGTAGTCTACATCTACCCATACCCACCCAAGGGGGGCGGATGGATATGCGGGTTACCCGTATATTTTTCTTCTTCTTTTTTTGTTGCTCCTATACTTTTTAAATAATTTTTTAAAAATTATAATATAACTTGTTGTTTGAAATATCACAATATATAATAAATAACATAAAGTCTTAAAATGCATATATTAGATGTAAAAGTATTTTATATATAGGCCGGGTCGCCGAAGGATGGCAAGGCGGGACGGGGCGGTTGGAGAGATGGCGATAATGAGAAAGAAAAAAAAAGAGAAGCAACTAGATTTAAAATTTTTAAGAATGGATAGACAAAAAAAAAACTATTTTTTAATTAAATAAATATATGTGGGTATCCGTGGGCATCCGCGGATTACCCAAAATATTCATAATTTAACGGATACCTTTTCGTTTTACCCACAATTTTTTGGGTAAGAAAAATTAATACTTATACCTGCTAATTTGTAGGTAACCCGCGGGTATCTACGAGTACGGATAGAAATTGCTAGGTCTATTTCCAGGCAACTCTAATGTGAAAAATTATATTCTTTGCAGAGAAATTTTAATAACATTTTCTATTTGACATGGCGACACTATTATAGCTTTCATAAAGTTCCGCCTCGTATATTCTCATGTGTTTCCACACTTTTTATGAAGGGATTTGAGTGGTTTATGAGTATAGTTTAAGATTCCTCGTGAATTTGCCAGCACATTAATAATTTATAAGAGATTCTTTTTTACAGTGTTCTATTTTTTGTTTCCCAAAATATAGAAATAGTGTAATCGATACTTATAGTAATTGCACATATATTCCCATAAAGTGGGGATATTAGATATTTGTCACTTTAAATTTTAAAAAATCTTATATATTTCTGCAAAACTTTAAAAATTATAAAAATAATTTTCGTATAATGACTATTTTGTCCTTATTGTGATCAGCAACGGCAACCAATTGGCATGGTGGGATCAAACTTTATCGCTTCTGTTTGATCTATTTCGAGTCCTTTCAGAATATTTTTAATTGTTAATTTTATGAAAGAAATAAAACTAATAAAGGCAAAATTGTCTGTTTAAGTATTTTTAAGTAGAACATGCTCCTTTTTAGTCAAGTATTTTTAAGTAGAACATGCTCCTTTTTGACTAAATGATATATTTGCAAATTTATAAAATCTGTGAATATATATG
This sequence comes from Puya raimondii, assembly GCA_016920855.1. Classification (NCBI taxonomy): domain Eukaryota; kingdom Viridiplantae; phylum Streptophyta; class Magnoliopsida; order Poales; family Bromeliaceae; genus Puya; species Puya raimondii. The sequence continues at coordinate 129,077,063 of JABWPP010000050.1, forward strand.
ATATTTTAAAGTTTGGAGGTATAAGTATGTAATGTGCAATATTCTAGCTTATGAAGGAATATATTTTCAATTGTCCCTTTATAGTAGTCAGTTGATGAAAACTTTTAACAATAATGGTATATATTTTTAGATGATTTTTTTTTATTAATAGACTTAAAGAATATTATAATTATAAAAATAGTTTTACAAAAAAATTATTTACAAAACTAGTTCTATGTGGTGAATGAATTATCTTTTTCTAAATGTGGTAAATTATTCACCGCTTTCTTCAAAATATTAAAATTATTTTTAAAATTTAATACGATATATATTTTAGAGTTCGGATGTAGAAAATATATAAGCTATATGAAAGCAGTAAATGATTTATCGCTTTTAGAAAGTAGGGAATGACCGCTTTCTAAAGTGGTAGACAATTCACCATTTGGATCTAGTTTTATAAATAAATATTTGGATATCTATTTTCACAATAAAAAAGTTTCGTAAGTTCAGTAGTCCAAAAAACCCTATTTTAAATTGTCCCTTTATAGTAACTTAGTGAAAACTGTTAATAATCTTAGTATAGCGTAACGGGTAGTGCTTGACACCGTCCATTTCACCGTTAGATATCGTAAATATTCCAAAAAAAGAAAATAGTAAAATTATTCAAGGTCTATTCTAGGTATCAAATTTTTTTGAAAGGTCTAGGCCTACTTTACAACTTATTATGTTAAATAAACAACATTGTTACAACACGTTAAAGATTATTCTGACTATTTCTTATTATATCGATCTTTTTTTTGGTAATATAGTATCAGGAACTAGCTCACTAAATAATTAATAGTCTGGTAGTAAGGTGTCTTCTAATCTATTTTGAGATTTGGAGTTCCCTGCCTCTTTATGTGTGTAATCCTTAGAAAGGGTTTTCAGGTATGAGCTCTTAGGCATTATCAAAACAAGAATAAAAGAATGAATTTTTTTTTAAAAAAAGAAAAACAGAGATTCTAAGCTTAAGTATAAATTCTCGCATCTGCTAGTTTTTCTGAGTTCAAGTCTCTGTGGATCGAATGACAATTTAAGAGGGGAGGTAAATTAGTCTTCCAAGAGAAAAAGTAAGTTAATTTTATCTAAAAAATCAATTAAGTTACAACGAGAGTAACGAGTAAAAGAAATGCGAACTCAATGAGCACACGATGGATTTAATGTGTTGAGGTTCGATTTTTTTCTTACGTCACCGTCAACTCTCAATCTCCGAGAAGTTTTATTTTCATTATTCGGTATTTTTATGGACAAGCACCAAGCCTTTACTCCAACACTATATCTTCTGCTCATTTTATAGGTAAGTACCAAGGTTTTACTCCTACTTGTTTTTTTCTCCCTAAAAGAGAAGCCTTTCGTTAACAAGATTTTAGCTCTTTCAATACAACATAATAGAAAATCACTCTAAAAATAACTTAAGCTTAGAAAGAGAGTAGAAGACTCAAAGAAATATATACCACAGAGTTTTCAGGCTCAATAATGCCCCATTTTAAGCCGCAAGCCCATCTTTTTATAGCCACAATAAAAAGGCATAGTCGTTATATTTGTTGGGAATCTAATACTTCTTTTAATACTAAATATTGAGGATTCACAATCCGCTCTGATACCGACTATTATAAATCCGATACTTGCTTTGGTGCCGATTGTTAGAATTCTATAACGAAAGCGTCAAATTGAATCTTTATCTGTTAGGATTTGGTTAGATTTGCAGTTGATTTTCTAGTTGGAAAAGAATTAATATTTAAATCTATTGGAGATAAATTAAGATTTAAATATTAATTAGAATCTAAATCTAACTAGATAGGATAAATATTTAAATCTATTGGAGATAAATTAATATGAATTTAGATATTAATTAGCGTAGAATCCTAATTATATTAGGTATATCTTTGATTGAGAATTATACCTATACAATACAATAACATTAAAGGGCGAACCTTAACTGTTTGCACGCTTCTCCTTGTAATGCATTAAAGGGTTAATTAGCTTTGGAGGTGTACGGCCAAGTTAATTAGGCTGCTCCAAGAGGTTGTACGGCTGAAGCCTGGGTGGTGGCCGTACCAGGGAGAGGAGCTTGGCCAAGTGTTTAGCGCACCTAGTGCACAGGTGCGTGGAGAGAGAGTCTTTTAAATTTATAAAAGACGAGAGAAGGGTGGAAGAGATTTAGAAAGAGAGCTCGGGTTGAAGCTACTCTGTGTAGAAGAGAAGTCATGTGTAATCTTTTCTTATTTAATGAATCTTATTTCACCCGCATATTTTCTACTTGGTTTATCTCTTTCATTATTGTGTCAGCTTTTGCTGAGGAGACGGATTTATGATAAAAGTCCGATTTGACGCTTCCGTTGCGGAATCCCAACAAGTGATATCGGATCCACTGCAGTTGGTATCGGAGCGGGTTGCGGATTCACAAGATCCGGTATCGGGGCAAGTACCGGATTCCCAACATTACCATACACTCGTCATCTTAGCAAAAGCTGCTGCAACTATATAAAAGAGAAAAACAAAACAGAAAATATAGATGAAATAAGATTCACTAACAAAACGAACCAAGAAAAAAATCACACCTAACTTCTCTCTTACATAGAGTAGTTTCAACTAAAGGAGGACCGTGGCCACGGGCCAGACCACCTTTGGTTGGACAGTGGCCACGAGTCAGTCCACGTTGGTTGGATAGTGGCCACGACCTGGCCTATTTTAGCATATTTTAATTTTTTATATTTTAATTTTATTTTAAAAAAATTTCAATTGAATTTATAAAGTATATTTAGTTTTTTAATTAAATAAATAAGTTTTAGATGACTTTTTTAAAAAACAAATATTTAAAATTTGAATAGTTTAAATTAATTTTTTGAAGAATAAATAGAAAAACTATAAAAGTCTATTAAAAAAAAGAAAAAGGTCGGCCCAGTACCAAGACTCAGTCGTAAATGGATTAGGTCTTAGTCTTACCGGGCTTCATCCAGCCTTGTGGCCCGGCACGGCCCGCACTTGGATGCAGGCCAGTACGGCCGTACTCACGCTGCGAGTTGTGCTGGGCCGGGCTGCAGGCCGATTGGGTTTGGCCCAGCATAACCCGCAGTCGTGCCTGGTCGGGACGGCCCACGGGCAACCTAGCCCGTTTGACATCCCTACTTGATGAGGAAGTCTACTGTGTCACGCTTGCACCACGTCATCAATAACAAGCCAATCACATCTCTCCTTTTCAAAAAAAAGAATAATAAAAATATTTTTTTATAATCATGATGGGACATATATACCTAAAAAAAAATACTTGATTGGTTTGAGACGCCACGTCAGCATATACACCCGTTGCATTTTAGAATTTTTCCTACTTGATCAAGTGTACTTGCACCAATTTGGTTCATGTGTGCCCTTTCATATCCTTTATCTCTCAACTCCACTCATAAGATTACTATTTTCACAATATATAGTCTTAAACAAAAGAATAAACTTGATCAAATTGACCCAATGAAGTACTTGAGCTTTTGAATCTTCTTCTATCTTCACCATGTGGCCTCAAACTTGAGTTCTCCAAAGATTATTACTATTAAAATCAAACTCAACTAAAGCAATTAGTACCAAAATTATCATTATTCATGATCATCAAAATATAATAGTTAATTAAGACTTCTAGGTCAATTAGTCCCATGTCCCTCATTAATTTAATAACATATGTTCTTACTTTTTCTTTTTTTTTTCTCTTTTGTTATCTTGATCTTTTCTTTTAGGGGCAATTACTTATATACTCCTGAAAAATTTTCGATTTTCTGATTTATCCCTCTTAGAAGGCTAATATTGATTCTTTTTACGTTCCATTTCAAATATACCCTTAGAGTTAAATTCTGTTAATGAATGATTATCAATAGCTGTTATCTCCGTAAATTACTATTTTATCCTTTCAAATATACCCTTCTACCATCACCGACTTTTCTTATTTGCTCTTAAGTTAGGGGCACAATAAGTATTTTATTTTTTGGTCTTTTCAAATATACCCTTCTATCATTATCAATATTTCTTATTTGCCCTTAAGTTAAGGGCAAAATAAGTATTTTTTTTTTAAAACTCTGGTAAATATTTAACTCACGTTTAACCAAAATTAACTTAACGGATGGTAACTGCAGAAATATTTTTGAATAACGGAGAAACATATAAAGAATATATTGGAAAAAAAATAAAAATAAATAAAATAATTTTTAAGTTTTGAGGGGTATATAGATAATTACCCTTTCTTTTACTGCATATGGATGTTGAGACTATTCCTAAACTGTCGTTTCCCAGCGGTCGAATTGATTTGGCAAACAAATAGTAGCGGCGCTATCGTTATCGATTTTAATGACCTAAATTGGCTCATTGATTCAACAAAAAGGCCATTGGTTTAAAGGGAGATTCCCAATGCGTGTGGGGCCCTCCTTGATTCAAGAGTATTAGCTGATTAGATCCATAGAATTAGCAAATATATAATTTACCAGACCATATTTAACCTTAATCACATAACTTCAAATCTACAATTCTAGATATAGAATTTAAGAATCTCGTCTCCTATTTTAGAAGGTTATTTAATTTTCACAATTTATTTATTTTTTAGCAAATTAATTAGTTAAAAAATAATTTTCAAAAATATAATAATTCAGAGCATATTTTTTTTCAGTGTTGATCATAAAAAATATTTATAACACAAAGAAGTAGGTGCTATTAATAGTACAAGGGGTCAACTCAAAATTAATATTATGTACTCGGCAATTCTTGGACTTTAGTTCTCCTGGCCTGTCCTAATATAATTTTATTACTTAACTTATGAAGCATGCTTAACCTTGATATTAACTTAATCCAACATGTTTAACTATGTATTAATTTTTTTAACTCAAATCAAACAACCCTATGTGGAGCCTAAGCTTGAGCTGGCTGGCTATTGTTACAAGCCGCAGAGCTTGTTTGATTTTGCTGTAGTTTATAATTGCAGCCTGAAAAAGTGTTCTTTAAGAGAACGCTGTGTAAGAAGAAAAATTTTAAAGTTTTTGCAGAAATAAAATATAATATTTTCTACATTTTCGGAAACACGTAATTTATTAATTCATAAAATAGAAAATATTTTGAATAGATTCAAGAACAATGGAATTAGAAGAATCACGATCAAACTATTTCTAGCTAAGAAAAAGACCAAATCTATATATATATGTAATACTCCATACTAGATAATTGTTTATCTGAGCCTCTTTATTTTCAAATTTGGATCTTTTTGTATTTTGTAATAGTAGAGGGACCTGGCTGCATTTTGTGCAAATTAACTGTAATTAATCTTTGACCCCTCTCTACGTTGCTGTTTTTCGTGCTCTCTTCCGCACGCATGCGCACTGCGTTTCTTTTCCGTTCTTTTCCGCACGAGCGCACACGTTTTCTTGATTCCTTCGTCCACCGACATTGTCGCTATTCGGCGTGCCGACGTCATCAGTTTTCTTGGCCGCGCTGTGGATCGGTTAGGCGGATTTCGTGCACGGTCGGCCGGACTATTCATCTTTGTTCTCCTGACCAAGGTTCTTGTGGTTAATTTTTTGTTCCTTTTTTATTAATTAACTTAGAAACTATTTTCGAAGTAAGTGATCGGACATCTATTAATTTTTCTCAAAAGAATATAGAAAAATTATTTTGAGTATACATTTTTGTTTTTGTTTTTACAGATATCTAAAAATAGGATTAAGCATGTTATTAGCACTTCTAAAAAAATAGCTTTGACTTTGACTAACAAATTCATTTAGTAATTTTTTTTTTATATTTTATAAATTAATGGCTGAATAAATATTTTAAATTATAATATCTCTTGGTATTATGTATGCTTATGTTGGTCATATCAGCATGTATTTTATTATAAAAGCTAATTTCAACTTTGTATTGTGTCTCTGAATGCTGTGTTGTAATTACACTTTTAATTGTCTCTATTCTGTATCTACACTTTCGGATGCCTCTACTCTCTATATGCGCCTACAAGTGCATTTGGACCTCGCCAGCATGTCACTCTCTGTAATTAGTTGCCGGAGATTTATTTTGAATTTCGTTATTTTTAGAAAGAAAAGCACTTTGTTATCTTGTAATTTTTCAATTTGATATCGATTTGAAAAGTTTGAGAATCTCTATTTTCTGAAATTTTGTGATATAAAAATCAATCGCTTAAACTGCATTATGTTATTTACCTTAGAGCATTTTGTGATGTATGATTGCTTACCTAGGTTTCGTGACTATTTTGCCGGGCGGAGGCGGGACCGAGTGAATGCTAGCCGTAAATTGTCGTTCGATCGAGTTGCTTTTTTTTTTGTTATTTTGTCTTTATTCACTTAGGTAGATAATAAGTGGATTTTCGTGAATTATTATCAGGTTTTATTCATTTTTATTTTACTCTTTTTTCTGTACCATATAATTTAGTGAATTTTTTTTTGACTATCATTTTGTCTGATTGTTTGTTGGGTTCTGTAACCTTGCGTATTTATTGGCTTAGCAGGTATGCGACGTTTGTTATGCCTCGGATTTGAGGCATAACAATATATTTTTTTAACTAAATGTTTTACAAAGGTATCGTATTTAGAATAACATAGAGTATGCATTACGCGCAATAAAAAAGTGCCATCCGATAATATTCTGTTTGTGTTAGTAACGAATAGCATGTCATGTACATTATATATTACATGTTTTTTTTACCAATTCCTTTTGAATTGATAATATTAGATAGTGCTTAATATCAAATAGATTCTAAAATTTTTTCACAACCAGTAAGAGGTGTTTGGTTGTACGTTCAACCATGAAAAATAGTTATTCGAAAAAAAATTGTCGGTGAGAAAATTTTTTTACATTTTGTAATATTTGATTTGTAGAAAAAATAATTTTTTATTAATATTTATTTAATTGAAAGGAAAAAATTCACATATGTTTTGTTCGATGAAAAAAGTTAATCAAAAAAATTTTACGCAGCTTGAACTTTTGTTTTCCACCGAAAATCGACAAAAAATAAAAACACTTTATTTTTCTCAAATTTGTAAAAATAAATTTTTAAAAATACTTTTACGACTAAACAAACGCATAAGAAATAACTTGGGTGTGTTTGGTTTTAATGTAAAACTACCCCGAAAATTTTTTTTCGGTTGAAAAGTAGAATTCGAGTGTTTGTTTGCTCGTAAAAAAAAATTTCGGAAAATTTCTTTTACGGATTCTGTGAAAAAGCTAGGTTTTCGTTTTCCGCTCTCACCAAGCAGAAAAGGAAACCCTCGCCGAAAAAAATCACGTCGTTGGCCTGAAGCAGGCACACGGTCCACGAGGTGCACTGCACCTCGTGGACCGCGAGAGAGAGGTCCACGGTGGACCTCTCTCTCACCCACTCTTTTCTTTTTATCCCTTTCTTTATATATATATAGTATTGTATTTTTAATAAAAATACATTATTATATAATATTTTATTTATAGATATATAGTAATTTATTTTATAGCATTAAATATATACTATTATATATTATAGTACATACTTAATTATTGTATAATATATATTAAATATATTTTATTTATAAATATAATAAATTATAATATATATATATATGTAATATGATAATTATTAAATATTAATAATATATATAATATATAATATACAAGAAAAGAAAATATATATAATAATTTTTTATTTATAACTTTTTCTCTTTTTTTTTTTTTTTCCTCCCAACCAAACAACCGTAATGAAAAACTATTTTTTTTTCCTATAAATCGAACACTAGAGAGCGTAAAATTTATTTTCCTCCGAAATTTTTTTTTCCACCGAATTTTTTTTTTCAAAATTTTACGTGGAACCAACCAAAAACACCCTAAGTCGAAAAGTAATTTTCGGTATATTTTATGGCAATCAAACACAGCCTAAATTGAAAAGATAATGGAATCTAAAACCGAGCTTAGCCGAGCCGAGCCGAGCCGAGCCGACGGCGGCAGGCTGACACGTTGCCGACGCGGATAATTGCTCTTCAGTGCAAGCTACTGACTACCGACCACATTGTTTCTTTTCTTAACTTGCTTTTCAAAGTGTACAATGCAAACAACTTCAATAACAATAATTTATGAACCACCGGAGGGAAAAAATAAAAATAAAAATAAAATAAAAATTAAAAAAAGTAGGCAAAAGTGAAAGAAAAGGAAACGAGTGTGTGTGTGTGGGAGAGGAGTAAAAGTCAGTAATGATTATAATAATCACAACTTATTGTTGGCCGTTACGCCCCCTCTTTATTACGTTCTTGATTCGCCCCAATTAATTAATTAATTAATTTATTGCCTATTAGGTGAGGTGTCATGGAGAGTATACTTCGTTGCGATGCGTACATTGTACTACTAGTCCCGGAACTTTTAGTTGATTTTCATTTTGGTACTCAACCACAAAATTTTAAAATTGTTTCTCTTTAGTTCTTATTTTACAGGAAAAAAGAGAGAAGAAAACGTGTTTCCTCTTCGTTAATTTATTGGTAAACTTAAGTTTGCTCCCTTGTGATTTAGCATATTTAAGTATTCTATAATTTATTTTTATTATACTGAAAGGATCTATTGTTAAACAAAATAGCAAAGAGTAATATTTTCCTTCAAAACCTATATGTCACGGACACGGACACGGGACACGACACGACTCGGACACGGCGACTCGACAAAACTCAAAATATAAGGACACGAACACGGCTTGGACACGGCTAATAAAATATAACTTTTATCAGTATAATAATACATATTCATTATAGATAATATACTAATTTTGCAAACAAAACTATATTTTAGAATGAAAGTTAATATAATACTTTTAAAATTAAAATTCTCCACTAAATATAATTTAGTTAGATCATCCAAAAAAAAGCCAAAATGTTTAGCATCAAACATTGTTTATCATCAAAATGTTGAATCAAAACACAAAATAATATAATATCACATTTTATCATCTTTACATTTTACTATTTTGTACCGTGGTTTAGTACGGAAAAAATAAAAATAAAATTACAGAATACTTTTTTTTGGAGAGAAAGGTAGCATGCGACCTGCTTCTTAGAAATAAACTTAGCTGAAAATGTGAATCAACTAGAATTTAAAATTTGGACCTAAATTACAGAATAACTTAAGTATAATTTTTTGAACAGTAAAAATATACTAAACCACAAAAAAAGCAAATTAAAATTTGCGCTGATTTATTTTTGGGATAACTTCAAATACCACCCCTGTGGTTTCGTGCTTTCTCATTTTAGTACCATGTGGTTTAAAACGTATCACTTTAGTACCCTGTGGTTTGATTATTCTCTTTTTATTATTTCTTCGTTAATTTTTTCGTTAAATTAATGATAAAGTTAAAACTACATGATAGTAAAGTAAATATTTGATAAACCATAGGTGAGATATTTAAAGTTTTTTCTGTATAATTTAACGAAAAAATTAACGAAAAGATAACAAAAAAAAAAATAACCAAACCATAGGGTACTAAAGTGATACATTTTAAACCACATGACACTAAAATGAGAAAGCACGAAATCACAGGGGTGATATTTGAAATTATCCCTTTATTTTTATGTCCACGGATCCAGTTGTCTTCATCGAGCCCGTATCATTACTTTCTTTAAAAAGTTAAAGAGTCTTAAATGTTGAACAAAAAAAGAAAAAAAAAACTGAAAAGACTGAAATGAAACTAGGTTAAAAGTATAGGGACTGGTGGTGAAATTTACTGGTGTTGCCTCCTCCAAAACCAAAGCCACTTTCAGAAAGAAAAAAAGAGAGGAAAAAAGGGGTGGAGGTTCAGTAGATACTTTCCTTCCTCCTCTTGGGTTTTGGTGGGAGCCCTCCCCCATTTATTCCTCCTTTTTTGTTTTCTTTTGTTATTATTATTATTATTATTTCTCAATTTACAAATTGTGGGTCTCTTTCTCCTCTCTCTCAGGGTATAGTAGTAGCAGAGTGGGTGTGAGGGGAGTGGGAGTTTTTGAAGGGGATTTATTTTTTTTGTGGGGAGAGTTTGGGAGTGCAGTTCTTGATCAAGAAGAGGAGAGGGGGGGAGGAATGGCAGGCGGCGGAGCGGCGGCGGCGCCGAAGCAGGATGAATTGCAGCCTCACCCGGTGAAGGACCAGCTGCCCAATGTGTCTTACTGCATCACCAGCCCTCCTCCCTGGCGTGAGTTCTTTACTAAACCATCCTTTTCTTCACTCTCTTCCTACAATTACAATTACTGCTGAGATCTTATCACTTTATTAGTCTCTAAAATCTGCCAATTCATTTTCATAATTTGGTTCTTGGAATCTTAGGGCCATCTTGAATGTCTGCAATGAGAATTGTTCTTTCAGTCCTTTCCAAGGTCCTGACAGTCGTGACTGACATGATTTATCTTATTCCGAAAAAAATGACTTACTGGACGCATATACTTCTTTGGCAATTTATCCTCTTGATTTGGGGTTTCTTCGGAAATCACAGTGTGCAAGTTTAATTTTAGTTTGTTGCAAGGTCCTACAGTCATAATTTATTAAGATAAAAAATCATTTCAGCAGCGAGTTAATTTATCTTGTTCTAATAAAGCAAAAGAGATATACTGAACAAAATGTTCATGCATGCATATGGAACCTTAATCACTCGAAAAGTAGTTGGAGTGTGTTTCTGTTTTGAGTCAAAATCTCTGTGTATGCAGTTCTAAATTCTAATGTAGGTTTGGGAACTGTTCTTTCCGTTTATCCTTTGAAGAATAAGAGTTTTCTCTTTGTATTTCTGCGTCTTCTAATTTCAGTTCATTGTCCCTTCTGCTTGATATTTGCCGCGAAATTCTCATGTAGAATTTTCTCCACTGCTTAATTTTATTGTTTTGATCTTGATGAAGATATATATCTAGCATTAATAGTTCATTGCGAAAAAAATTGTTGCAGCCGAAGCCATCCTTCTTGGTTTCCAGCACTACCTGGTTATGCTCGGCACCACTGTCATCATTCCTACTGCTCTTGTTCCTCAAATGGGTGGCAATAATGTAAGATGAGAGTGACTTGCATAATATAATCTTTCTTCTTTTCTTTTTAACATTTTTACTACTTTTTTTCTGATTTTGCTGCTAATAACGCATTTTCATCTTTACTTTCTAGGAAGATAAAGCTAAGGTGATCCAAACAGTGCTTTTTGTGGCTGGCATAAACACTTTACTGCAAACCTTCTTTGGAACCCGATTACCTGCCGTCGTTGGAGGATCGTACACCTTTGTTGCGCCCACCATCTCCATCATCTTGGCCGGTCGTTACAATAATATTGCAGATCCTCATGAGGTCGCCAATATGCTTTGTCTTATAACTTTGTTAGACAATTGTTACTAGCTCCAGATTTTTCAAAATTTTAGCTTACAATTTCTTGCAGAGATTCCGACGTGTCATGCGTGGCACCCAAGGTGCCCTTATTGTTGCTTCAGCTCTTCAGATAATAGTGGGTTTTAGCGGACTATGGCGCATTGTCACAAGGTTCGTTTCGTCCTTGTTTAATGGCAAACAAAATGGCATTTCCTTATCCTTTTGTGGTTTTGCTTCATGTATGCGGCTTCAAATTTGCTGAGTGTATTTTATTTTCCGTTTACTGCAGAATTCTAAGTCCATTGTCGGTTGCTCCTCTTGTTGCGTTGGTTGGGTTTGGGCTGTATGAGCTTGGATTCCCTGTGGTAAGCTATCTTAAAAACATTTTTTTCTATATAAAACTTTCTAGCATTCCATTATTTATGTCGATCTCATTATATCTCGCCTCCTAGTTAGTGCTGGAATGAGATTTTTCAATATCTGGAGCGTTCAGTGCCTGGACGGCCTTTCTCTTTCTTTTGTTATAGCTAATGGATTCTGAAATGGATAATCAGGTTGCGAAGTGTATCGAGATTGGGCTTCCGGAGATAATACTACTGGTCTTATTCGCAGAGGTACTATAAACAATCAACCTTCCTGTTTGGACAACTAAAAGAAACAGTGAATTTCGCAGGGATCACCACCATGGATGTCACATCTGCATTTTGTTCTTGTGAATCGATTCACCAAGTTAGCGGATCATTCTTTAATAGGCTTTTTCTTTAATTTTTCGTATTTTGCAGTTTATACCTCATGCAGTACGTCTGGCGAGGCCTATCTTAAACCGTTTTTCGGTCATAGTCTCGGTTGCAATCGTATGGCTTTTTGCTTTCTTGCTCACAGTGGGTGGGACATACAGGCATGATGCTCCAAAAACTCAACTTCATTGTCGTACCGATAAATCTGGGCTTGTTGGAGCAGCTCCTTGGTAAATTTCAAGTTTATGCTAACTACTCTATTTCTAGTAAAACAATCAGTATTTAACTACTTGGCTCAAGTTTCATTTACAATTTATAGTTTGGTCATGAAGCGGCCTTGATGGTATTGTTGCTTTTTTATTTTATTTTAATGTAGGATAAGTGTTCCTTACCCTTTCCAATGGGGAGCTCCAACCTTTAATGCTGGTGAGGCTTTTGCAATGATGGCTGCTTCATTTGTCGCTCTGGTGGAGGTATAGTAACGCCCGTACATTTTGCTCTTTCGCCAACTTCTACAGAGCTACTTGTCGGATCATTTATGCCCACAGTAGTCCTCTTCTTTTTTCTTTCTTCTCCACATGGCGTGATATACTAAAAAAAAAAGTAGGATCTTTAATGTTTTTGTCACAATGCAGTCCACTGGAACATATATTGCAATTTCGAGGTTTTCAAGCGCTACACCGGTGCCCTCTTCTGTTCTCAGTCGTGGTATTGGTTGGCAGGTACTAGAGTTTGATAGCTATACTCCAATTTAATTAGCCAAAATGTATAGTTTCCTTGTAGGTGATTCGCCATTTAACTAACTAGTAGCATCTCATATCACTAATAGGGAATTGGTATTTTGTTGGATGGGCTATTTGGGACGGGAAATGGGTCCACGGCATCGGTGTAAGTCCTCTTAAGGATACAACTACTGCTTTACTTTAGCCCCTATTTTATTTTTTTTCCATTTTCTAAGAGATCATCACTTTGTTCCTACAACAGTGAAAACGCTGGTTTGCTCGGCCTGACACGTGTCGGCAGCCGAAGAGTAGTACAGATAGCTGCTGGATTCATGATATTCTTCGCTGTTCTTGGTAAGTGTTCCTTTTCCGAGAAATATCTTTGCTCAGTTTTTGTAGTATACATTCTACAGCTGGGTAAAAGGTATGGAACATATGACAAGCTCTAGATTTTAGTGAGACCTTATAATGATTTCTCTTTGTTACAGGATGAAAAATAAAATAAGCATATGCCAAACTTTGTGCAAAATCTACTATTTCTCTTGGTTTTAATCTTCTGCTATCCTATCTTCTTGGATTCTTTCTAATGGATTAAAGCATCTTGTTATGTCGTGTTCTTGCAGGAAAATTTGGAGCAGTGTTTGCATCCGTTCCAGCTCCAATTATATCCGCTGTATATTGCCTTCTCTTTGCTTATGTCGGTATGTATGACAGAGACTTAAGTGGAAGGTTCTCAACCAAAAAAATTGTTCTGTATGATTCTATCACGACGTTTTGTTCACTAATTATTATTATTATTATTGTGCATAAACAGGTTCGGTAGGTCTCGGCTTCCTGCAGTTCTGCAACCTCAACAGCTTCCGGACAAAGTTCATCTTGGGATTTTCTGTGTTTATGGGCTTATCAGTTCCCCAATATTTCAATGAGTACACTTCCGTTGCCGGATATGGTCCGGTACACACTGGTGGTCGATGGGTATGTATGCAAAGTAAAATTCAAATTTAAGCATTTCTTTATAAATGTGATGTCCTACTTCCTAGGGGGTTACCCATCATAGGACTACTCTAGTCCTGACATGTTTTACTCTCTTAACTTCTTGGATCTTGCCACCACCCAAAATACTATAATCGGATTAAGAGTTTTAGTCTTATTATATCTTTTATTATTATCTTTTTCTCAAAAATTATGTCAGAAGCCCCTGACCTTTGGATCAATTACACAATTTTTCGGGCTGTCGACTCAACTTGAATGGCTCCGTTTTCTTTTGCCTTCCAGTTTAATGACATCATCAACGTGATATTCTCCTCGAAAGCGTTCGTCGCTGGCATTGTGGCATATTTCCTCGACAACACCTTGCATAGAGGCGACAGCGCCGTTAGGAGGGACAGGGGCTACCATTTCTGGGACAGATTCAGATCCTTCAAGACGGACTCGCGAAGCGAGGAATTCTACTCACTGCCGTTCAACCTCGACAAATTCTTCCCATCAATTTGACTCGGCAGCAGGGGTTTGCTGTAAAGCGCGTGCACGACCGTTTTGAAAATTTCTTTTGGTTCTGTCGAAATGTATTCTTCTCTTCGATTTCTATATTCCACTATTCCACTACTCCACTATCATTTGACATATAACAGCAAAAATTATCATGGGTATCTTTTTTCCTCATATTTTGGATGAGCAGTTTGTATATTTAGTAGGTAAAACTAATAAAGCTGAAAATTTGTCGGTCATCGGTCGTCCGCAATCTTGTAATTTTGGCCGGTCTATCCATCCCTCTGCTGCTTTTCACGGAAATAGCACTTATGTTTCTTCTACATCATCTCTGTATGTTTTATGCATTTTACAGATTGAGTTTTTTTTTGTCATCTGAAGGTAATGTGTCTTTGTGTGAATAATAATGTTGGAGTTTATCATTTATTTTGTGATTTAAAACTTTAATTTGGGACATGGGCCTCCTGAGTGACCAAAAGTCTAATGGGCTCTACTTAGGATTGATGAGTACTTTAAAATGCTATTTAAAGTTTAGTCCTAGATAGAATTCAAAAGAAGTGAAAGTTAGGATTGTATTCCACCATGTACTAATCTCTTCGTGGGAGGCTAAGGGTTTGTTTGATTCAACGTAAAACTATAAGAAATAGGCCTTTTTGCATAAAAAATCCACTAGTTTTGGGCTTTGCAAAATTGGGTCGACTTTTTCGATTTTGCAGATTCGGTTCGAATTTTCAGCAAACGGACCAAAATACCCTTCTTACTTTTTCCCTCGCCCCTGCACTCCCCGCCCTCCTCGCCTTCGACCCTGCTGAGGCCGCGCCGCGACCCTCCTTCTCCACTAGGGCACGGCGACGTCTAGGCGCAGGCTCTCCTCCTCCACCGCGCGTCAGAATGCTGCGACGTCGTTGGAGGCGGCGAGCTCGCCTGCGACGTCTCGCCGCCTTCGACGACGTCGCAGTGGTTGCGATAAAGGGCAAGGAAGAGATCGTAACAAAAAAAAAAAAAAAAAAAAAAAAAAAAAAAAAAAAAAAAAAAATATATATATATATATATATATATATATAAAGAAAAAAAAAGAATAACAAAAAATAAAAATAAAAAATATTTTTTCCCTACAGAAAAGAATAAAAAATAGAGAAAAAGGAAGAAGATGATGAAATTGCACTGTTAAAATAAAATTACACTGTTTTAAAAAAAATTTGCACTGTTTTAATGAATGTTGCACTATTTAAGAGAGAAATTACACTCTTTTGGAATAGAATTTACACTCTTTAAGCAAAGTTGCACTATTTAGAAGAATATTGCACCATTTCTTTCTCTTCCTCTTCTTCTTCCTTCTTCCTCCACTCTCCATCCTCATCCCCTCTCTCTCTCTCTCTCTCTCTCTCTCTCTCTCTCTCTCTCTCTCTCTCTCTCTCTTTCCTCACACTCCCAAAAAAAATTTGGACCGGTGCGGTCGAAGCCGGAGGAGGAGGAGCGGCCGTAGTCGCGGGGGTCGAAGAGGTAGACGGGGAGGAGGGAGATGGACGCGTCGGCCGTGTCATATGAAGGTATTTTTTGTCATATTATATATGTTATAATTAAAATTTATAGGCTAAATTATAAAAAACTTCTATGTAAATACCCGTTTTTTTACTTTTTCTTTCTAACTTTTAAAAACCTACATTTTGCCCCTTAAAGTTTCAAAAATATTATCAAGGAGGTACGACGTTAATGGAAAAGACAAAATAATCAAATTGCTATTACTTCTTCTATAAGAAAAAATAATTTTTTAATATATTTCTGTAATTTTGAAGGGTATTTTCGGTATAAATTATAAGAAATGGACGAAATAGTAATGGAACCCTGACGGAAGGGGGCTAAATGGAACAACTTGAAATGTTGAGAGGGTAAGATATACGTTTTTGAAAGTTAGGTTGAGAAAGTGAAAAAGCAGGTATTTATATGGGAGTTTTCTGTAATTTATATATCATCATCATCATCATCATCTATATTTATAATTTAAATATATTCAAATCATACTATATATTCAAAATAATATTACATAATATAAATAAAATATAATAAAATATTTTTTATACATAATATAATATATAATATATAAATATATATATTTATAAATAAAATATTATATAATAGTATATTAATATAAAGAGAGAGAGGGTAGGTGACTCTCTTCCAAAGAGTTTTTGTTTTTTGCCGAAAAATAACGAAAAATGAAAACTTTAATTTTCCCTAAATCCATAAAAGTATTTTTACTGAAAAATTATTTTACGTCGAAATAAATAAGCAAAAAAATAATTTTCATATCGAAAATAATTTTCGATTTGTTTTACGCGGAACCAAACACCCCTAAGAATTATTCTCTCCACTATTCGCATGACCTGTCTGGGCTCACCTGCCCTTAATCTTGAACCAGGGCAGCGTTGTGCTTTTTTTTTTTTGATTTACTAATTTTTACTATAGCTTGAGTCATCTCTTTTGAATTTTATCTATTTTGCGTGATCTTTGAAAGCTAAGTCGGTTTACCTTGTGCTACTTTAGAGACGGGCTGACGAAGCAGCGATTATACATCAGATTCTTTGTATCCTTAGAAGTGACTGCTGGAACCCTTCTCAACGCCACTCATTACTTCAATAGAAAGCACTTTTTTGAGTAAGAAATTGCTTCCATGTGCATTCCAACTGTCTGGGAAATTTTAGAACTTTCCACCTACATTCAGGATGCCTTTACTGGTATAGCTCTGCAACTTCATTACTTGTTGTATGCATTCATGCAAACTTTAAACTAACAAAAGTAATATTGCTTCAGACCATTCCATATTATCTGCTAAATAATCCAAAATAAAGAAGCAAAACAAGATAAGGAATGATCAAATCTTCTCTCCTAAATAGAATGAGCACATAAATCATAAACAGATCTATCAGCAATACCAACACACTTGATCAGCCATAGCACTCAACTTGTGCATCCTGCTGTCTGCAGAATAATGAGGCATTTCATTACTGCTAATGCCACCTGAAACCTCTCCTTCTATCTCTGAACAAATTACAGAAAAAGAAATAAAGGAAACAACCCCTCCTATGAACTAACCAAGCATCTTATTATTTGCAGTTTTGAATCAAAAGGAAATTCAAAAAGTTAGAAAACTCAATAAGAAATGAGCTTCTGGAATAGTTTCTCTATTTCAAGTAGCACTAGTCAAGCATTTGGCAAACCAAAAACTCTAGAGGTTTTGCTATAGATTTTTGCACCCCAAAAGCATAAGTTTTAATTTGGAGCTTCCTGTTAGAGGATTAGAAAAATTTCTGCACAGCATAGTCCCTGGCCTAACTATGCAAGCTGAAACGAGCTGTCAGTGAGGTCTGATTCCAGTCCTTCTATGAGAGAAGAAGGGTTACAAAAACTGCTGCCATTAAGCCTTAAAAAAAACTGCCAAGAGACATGGACAACTCTTGGGCTTTGTAGTTATGAGGGCTCATTACTATGTATTAATGGGTGAGTTAGTGGGTGAGTTATGATAGGCTAGATTCATTATATCTTAGACCTATAAATTGTGGGAATGGCTAAGGCCAAGGCACATAAGAGAGTGTATGTTGTAATCCTCTTTTTCAAAGTAATTGATGGTACTTAGTTTTCTTGGTTAATCTCTATCTCTGTCTTTTCTTTTCTATGCATACTTAGTCGTAGGACGCGAAGGTCTAGGCTAGCAACATGAAGCAAAACTTGTTCATCTTTGCAGAGAAAGGTGGGCGCCGCACGGGCTTTGCGAGCAAAATTCCTAAGTCCATTACATTCTGCTTCCATTCCCAGCAGAAGCTGTTGGTAAAAATCTAATAAAAAAATCATTATTGCTTTTTGTAGGCAATTCTACTCAAGCAACACTTCTAAAAAATTTTATCCAGACTAAATAAGTCTCATATACCTAAAGATTTGGCAGAAGGTAATGTAAATATAGTCGGCAAAATCCAAGTGCTGAAACTGCTCCGCCATCCTCGCTCACTTAACTAATTCAATAATTCCCCTACCAGTTTTTGCTATTTCTCATTTTGATCTTCCAAAATTGAGCAATGCTATCTCTATAAATTTTACATGTTTTTCATCCAAGAGCTCATTTTACACACTAGTTTTATCATATTTTAATTTTTTTAATACTAAATTTAAAAGGATTGTCTTAAATCCTTGGAGAATTTTGTCCCGATCTAACAATAATTTTTAATATGGATAAATTGTGCTACTTGTTTCTGAACTTCTAGATAAGTTTTATTTTGGTTATCGAACTTTAATGTTTTGTTTGGATAAAGAGAATAGAAGAAAAAGAAGTGAAAAGAAACAGAGAAATAGAGAGAGAAAAAAAAAAGAAAATAATTTTCTCTCTTATTATTTGGAAAAGGAAAGAAGAGAAAATAACTTTTTCTTCCTCTCTATTTTTGGAGAGAAAAAAATTAATTGTTATGAAAAATCTTTTTGTCTCCGTTTATCATTATTTCTATTCTTTTTTCTCCTCAAGTTTCAATCCAAATGAGAGAAAATTATTTCCATCCTAACTTGTTCTTTATCCCCGGGTAGAATGGTTACAAGCCCTGTCAAAAAAAAAATGGGGAGGAAAAGCGGCAGATTTAAGGGAGTCTATACTCTATAGGCCATGTCAAAAACAGAAAAACAAAATACAAACGGCTATAAAAATGGAGTGTAAGCTTTCTGCTTCTTACGTTACATTCATTAAATTTTAGGATTTAAGATCTAAAGGGCTTATTTACAATTTTCTTTTTTAAAAAAAGAAAGAACTCTTTTGTTCTTCTAATTTAAGCTATCTTCAATAAATAACTTAAAAGTTTTTATTAGATTTAATGAAACAATTAGTAAATTTAATTTTTAAATTATATTTTAAATAAATGAAACTAATAATTTTGTAGCTGCAAATACTACTAATATCTTTAGTCTGATCAGCAGGTTTTTTAAATTATTGATTATTTAAAATAAAATTATTATTGAGAAAATACACATCAATATATATTAGCATTTTAATTATATTTAAAGTGACTTAGTTAATCTATAAGTTGAAGCTGAAATGGTTGTTTCTTTTTTCTCCACATCAATATATATTAGCCTTTTTCTCCGGGCAAGGTAAAGGGAAGAACCGGGGAAGCTGAAGCGGAAATGAAATTGTAGGGTGAGGGAAGGGGGAAGCTTTCGAACCTTCAAGCTTGAAGGTGTAAAGGATTCTCAAACCTCGTATGTCTATCGAATGGAAGCACTTGCGACTGGCCGGCCGGACACCCGTTGCGCTTGTTCCCAGTCAATTTTGGTCAGAGCAGAGGTTTGATGACCTCTTTGAAGACCGTATGCAGCACATTTTTGGTTGCCTTGATGGCAGGTTCCCCTTTCTCCCTTATTGCGCGGGGAACATCAAAGCCCAGGTAGCTCGGCATGGGAGGAAAGGAATATCTCTGAACTAATGGTCGGCCGCTTACTCTATAATGCAAAGTTCAGCCCCTTCCCCGATACTCCAACATCGTCGCTTTCGACCCTTATCTTTTCCCAAAAAAGGAAAAAAGTAAGGGCTGCCTGGGGTGTTATCGTTCCCCGAAGTGCTCGAACAGATGCCTGCATTCTACCATCTGGAGACATCATTTGTATGGATCCGCTTTACTTGTTGGCAAAAAAAGATCTGATTTTTATTGACAAAAAATCGCCTTTTTTTGGGAATTTATTATATTTAAAGTGACTTAGTTAATCTATAAGTTGAAGCTGAAATGGTTGTTTCTTTTTTCTTTTGGTATTGTACTTAAAAGAAAAAACACTAAACCATAATATATATATATATATATATATATATATATATATATATAAATTCATGTTGCATTTGTGCACTTATATATGCATTTAGCCAACATAAAAAATACACTAATAAATTATTTTGTAAAAGTTTTATTATAGTTATTTTTTTATTTTTTTATTTTTTATTTTATTAGGGGCTATCTGGTTCTTTGGAAAAGGTATGAAAATTTATTTTTTGGAAAATAAATTTTTTTATAGAAAATATTCTTTTCACAGTTTTTATTATCTAAATAAAAATTTAAAAAATAAAAACATCTTTTTCATAAAATTTGAAAAAAAATATAGAGAAAACTATTTTTTTTTAGAATTCAAACTGAAAAATATTTTCTGAAAATCAACACCCATTACTGTAGGGATAAAAATGGTTGGAATATGGATTGGGTAGTGCCTAATCGATATCCATATCTATATTTTTTATGTTGAATCTAGATCCAAAACAAAAATTTAAATTCATATCCGATAAAAATGAATTCGGGTACGAATCAGATATGAAATAGATGTGGATATTAATTGGACGGCGACTCCTATCCCTAGTCTGAGTGCCAGTTCCACTCCTATTCCTAGTCCCACTTGGACTCGGAGTTCGTGTGCCAGTGCCAGTCCGAGTCCGAGTCCGACCGTTAAAACTATAACGGTCGTTAAAATTATAATTGTTATAGTTAAAACTTTCAGATACAACACTTTTATGATTTCCTTATAAGGAGATCATATTCCTATTCGTAGTCCTATTTGGATACCGACTGGCACTCGAACCAGGAATTCTCCTATGCCGAGTCCTAGTCGGATAGATACATTTCGTAATCTCTCGCAGTCGTTAATTACTTTGTTCACCTCTCCCCACTTCTTGGTAATTACTTTGTTCACCTCTCCCCACTTCTTCGTTTCTCCCCTTCTTTCCCTCATAGAGTTCTTGCCTCCTCATATTCTCCAAATCATGTCATCGAGTCGATTCCACCCTCCGCTTGCTCTTCCACCACCGTTTGATGTCGTGTACTGTGTTGACTGTCTCCTAAGTGCACCCTGCTGCTTCGTTCCCTCACTTCACTGCAATGGCGGCAGCAGCGACGGCGGTTTCTATGACATCGTTATTCCGCCTCCTTCGCAGCCCTACGTGTCCGCGAGCCCCCTGCCGACTCAAAGAATGAGTGAGCCTACCGTCGGAAAATAGACTTCGTCATCTCCTAGCGCCCGCCTCCCGACAGCTAGATAAAGCTGAACATCAACGGCTCCTTCGTCGGCAGAGACTTGAGCGGAGGCGCTGGGTTCGTGGCCAGAGACTCTGACGACCTCTTCGTCTTCGCCGGAGCTTTGTGTTGCCCGGGCGTCGATCCTCTATACTCGAAGCTATGGGCCATCCAATCGGCGCTGACGGAGGCGACCAAGGTCGGCTTCCCGCGCGTCATCCTGGAGAGCGACTCGTTCTCGACAGTCAGCCTCCTGGAGAGCGACTACTTTTTTTTTGCCCGTTACTAGAACCCTAGCACTAGTTTCTCCTAGTGTTTTTTTTTTCTTTATTATTTGTTGTATATTGTGATATTTTAAACAATAAATTAAATTTTGATCTTTTAAAAATAAATATATTGGTGTAAATACACAAAAAGATAAAAAATAATATGTTGGTGTAAATACACAAAAATAGAGGTTAGACTACAAAGAATATGAAAATTGTCGACGAGTTGATCAAACCGATACACGAAAATTTGCTCTCTTTAAGGAGATTCAAATCTTCTGTGGTTGGCGAAGTCCTCAAATCGACAGCTCAAGATCAAACCGATACAGTAAATAATGACTTGTCCCCCCAAGATCCCTCAAGTTACAACGGCTCGACCCTCGTCGTGTGGTTTCTGCATCAGTAGATGAGCCCAAAGCTCCACGAAGAAAAATGC
This sequence comes from Puya raimondii, assembly GCA_016920855.1. Classification (NCBI taxonomy): domain Eukaryota; kingdom Viridiplantae; phylum Streptophyta; class Magnoliopsida; order Poales; family Bromeliaceae; genus Puya; species Puya raimondii. The sequence goes on from JABWPP010000050.1 coordinate 129,099,053, forward strand.
CTTTCTTTGGCCTCTCTCAAGTATGATACGAATAATAGAATATAGGTAAGTTGTGTTATTACCTTTTTTGTTGTCCCAGTATGGAAAAACTCTCTATATATAAGCTTCATAGGACTAGGACTTACTAGAATTAAGTTATCGCAAGGTAAAAATATAGTGGCAAACTTAAAAATCAGGAGTTAAAAAAATAAAAAGAAATGTTTAGAAATAAATATACATACGTTATGAAATTTAGAAATGCAAGAGTAAAGAAATTGTAACTACATTTTCATATCTCCACCGTGGTTTCATAGAGTATTAAAAAAAAAAAAATTTTATTTAATAATAAAATGTTTCAACATAATATATATGTAATTTATGTTTGAAAAGTATAGGAACAGAAAAGAAGTTGCAAGATTAAAAAAGTTGTAACTTCACTTGCAACTCCACCTTGGTTTCATAGGGTATTAAAGAAAAGAAGTTAATATTTTATTTAATAATAAAATATTTCAACATAATATATATGTAATTTATGTTTGAAAAGTATAGGAATAGAGAAGAAGAAAAAAATAAGTAACTTGTGAGTAATCGCCATACCCGCCCATACACCCCCACCCATAGGTGGGTATAGATAAAGATGATGACTATTCAAAAATTTGAAGGTAAATTTTATCTGCGCCCGCATAACCCGCGGGTACAAAGACCCGCCCGTTTGCTATGTTTGCCTAGAGACAATATCAAAAAAAAGAAAACTAAAGAAAGTAAAAAAAATGGAGCTCCAGCTTCTTGCATTAGATTTGATTACATTTAGAGTTTCTAAGATTTAAGAGCCTATGTACAAGATTAAAAAAACGAAAAAAAAGAACTCTTAAATATCGTTTAGTTCGAAAATAAACTATTCATAATAATTCCTGGTATAAATATAACTATTAGGATAAGCAGGAACAATATCAATTTTGTATTTGGATGAAAATTAGATTGTTCCTAGGAATAAAAAAATTAGCATTTGAATAGCTAGATTGGAATATTGAGAATAAGAATAATTAAAATTAAAATAATAATATTTTATCTAATTAATTAATACAAAAATATTAACTAAATAATAATTAACTTATATAATTAACTAATTAATTATGAATACTGCTAGATAATCCTAAATTTTAATTAATAAGTTAATTAACAATGAGTATTGTTAATTAATAATTTAATTAACCATAAGTAATTAAATAAATTAATTAGTTAATTATTTAATAGTTCGATAATTAGTTAAGAAAATATTTAGATTAGTCAAAAACATTAATTAGATAATTAATATAAATATTAGTTATTGCATAAAAAAACTAAATAATTAATTATTTAAGTCGGACTGGCACTCGAACCGGAAATTCTCGCCGAGTCGTACCAATAGGTAATAATAATGGTTTTTTTTAACTATAAAAGAGAATTTCACATTTTGTAATCTCTCGCGCTAGTTATTTACTCTCTTCACCTCTCTCCACTTCTTCTTTTCTCTGCTTCTTCCCCTCATGGCCTCCTTCCGTTCTCCAAATCGCGTCGTCGAGTCGATTCCATCCTCCGCTTCCTCTTCCATTGTTGTTCAAGGCCGCGTACTGTGTTGACCGTCTCCCGAGCGTGCTCTGCCGCTTCGTCCCTGGACCTCGTTGCAATGGCGGTGGCAATGATGGTTTCTACGGCATCATCGTTCCGCCTCCTTCGCAGCCCTACGACGTCCATGAGCCCCCCGCCGGCCTCAAAGAAGAAGGAGCGAGCCCACCGCCAAAAATAGACTTCGCCGTCTCCTAGCGCTAGCCTCTCGACGACTAGATAAAGCTAAACACCGATGACTCCTTTGTCGGCAGAGACTCGAGTGAAGGCGTCGGGTTCATGGCTAGAGACTCTGACGGCCTCTTCGTCTTCGTCGGAGCTTCGTGCTGCCTGGGTATCCATTCTCTGTACTCGAAGCTGTGGGACATCCGATCGGGGTTGACGGAGACGACCAAGGCCGGTTTCCCGCACGTCATCCTGGAGAGCGACTCGTTCTAGGTGATTCACCTCTTCGACAGAGGTATCAAGAACGCGCCCTAGGGGACAAAACAGCTAGTGCAGGAGTGGTTCTCCGCAATGGATTTCGCAAGATCATTATTCAGCACATGTATAGGGAGGGCAACAGGGTCGCTGACCGTCTCGCCGTGACGGGCCGCCTAATCTCGCCGTGCCGGGCCGCCGATTAGGACAGACCCACTTCTTCCTGCATTTCGACGATTTGCCGGATGCCATCAATAGAGACCGCATTCTCTTCGACCTTTGCGGCGACACTTCTATGCGGCCTTGCAAACTATAATCTAATATATATATATATATATATATATATATATATATATATTAAGGAAATGCTCGAGACAGGAGTGATTCAACCAAGCCACAGTCCATACGCCTCACATGTGCTCCTAGTTAAGAAAAAGGACGGAAGTTGGCGATTTTGCGTCGAGTACCGACAGCTAAACAAGTTTACCGTAAAGGACAAATATCCGATTCCAATTATCGACGACTTGCTGGATGAATTGGAAGGGGCCAAATATTTTTCCAAGATTGATTTGAGGTCGGGGTATCACCAAATTCGGATGAATCCGAATGACGTACCGAAGACCGCCTTCCGCACGCATGTCGGATACTATGAGTTCCGGGTAATGCCCTTCGGGCTTACCAACGCACCGGCCACCTTCCAAGCTCTTATGAACGAGGTGTTTGCCCGACTACTCCGAAGGTATGTCCTCGTATTTTTTGACGATATCCTTGTGTATAGTAGGACACTCGAGGAGCACGTTAAACATTTAGACGAGGTACTGGGCCTACTGAGAGTGAACCGACTTTATGCGAAGAGGACCAAATGTTTTTTTTGGACAAAGACAAGTCGACTATCTAGGATATGTCATTACAGACAAAGGGGTGTCAACTGATCCAAGTAAGATACAGTCAATGTTGCTCTGGCCGGTTCCTAAATCGACGAAAGAGGTGCGGGGATTCCTCGGTCTCACCGGGTATTATCGTAAGTTCATAAGAGGGTATGGAATGATTAGCAAGCCTCTCACTGAATTATTAAAGAAAGGCAATTTTCATTGGACTGAAGCAACACAAGCAGCTTTCGAGCGATTAAAAAGGGCTATGACCGAAGCCCCGGTTCTAGCAATGCCGGATTATTCCAAGTCCTTCGAAATAGAAGCTGATGCCAGTGACCAGGGGATAGGGGCTGTCCTCACTCAACAGGGAAAGCCAATAGCCTACATTAGTAAAGCAATCAGCCCGAAGAATCGCGGGTTATCGACGTATGAAAAGGAGTTTCTCGCAATACTAATGGCAGTATCTAAATGGCGACACTACCTCAGCCCGAAACCCTTTATTATAAAGACAGATCATGAAAGTTTAAAATATTTGCTCGAGCAAAAGATCACTACGGCAATCCAACAAAAGGGGATGCTCAAATTGATGGGAATGGATTATGTCATCCAGTATAGGAAGGGAAGAGAGAACAAGGCTGCCGACGCATTATCTAGGAGAGGGTCCGAGGAGGGAACCGCATGGGCTCTCTCTGGTGCAGTCCCTGAATGGATCACAGAAGTGGTCAAGAGCTACCAAGGTGACAAGGAGTGCCAGAAACTCATCACTACACTCACTCTGCACCCTGCAGGATGTGAACCCTATACTTACAGCCAGGAACTCCCAAGTACAAGAACCGTCTGTACATAGGGTGTGGGGGAGACCTGCGAAAGAGAATACTTACTCAAATGCATGACTCGTCGCTAGGGGGTCATTCGGGACAACAACACACCTACAGGCGAGTAAAACAAGTATTCTATTGGCCCGGCCTAAAGACAGATGTCAAGGAGATTGTGAGTAATTGCACGGTTTGTATACAAAACAAGGAGGTGAATACCCCCTATGCCGGGTTGCTACAACCCCTGCCGATCCCCACTCAAACTTGGAAGGAAATCAGTATGGACTTCATTGAAGGGCTGCCAAAGTCAGAAGGGAAAGACTCCATCTTGGTGGTAATCGACAGGTTTTCCAAGTACGGCCACTTCATCGCTCTCACTCACCCTTATACTGCCCAGGAAGTGGCGCGAGCCTTCTTCGACATGATCTACAGGCTACATGGGTTACCGGAGATTATAGTGTCTGATCGAGACAAGATATTCACAAGCCAATTATGGCAAGAGCTCTTTCGGTTGTTAGGAACCAAGTTGCACATGAGTTCCGCCTATCACCCGCAATCTGACGGGCAGACAGAGAGACTCAACAGGTGCCTAGAGACCTATCTCAGGTGCTTGTGTTTCCAACAACCCTACTCATGGCATAAATGGTTGACACACGCGGAGTGGTGGTATAACACTAACCACCACACCTCTCTGGGAGTATCTCCGTACCAGGCTCTATACGGCCAACCTCTACCAAACCATTTGGTCGCCAATCTGAGACTCAGCACTACAGATCTACTACAGGACTGGGGAAAGGAAAGGGAAAGAGTCACGAGAGACTTGCGGGATCAACTGGAAAAGGCCCAGAACAGGATGAAACAATTTGCGGACAAACGTAGAGTTGATCGCGAGTTCAAAGTGGGCGACTTTGTGTACCTCAAGATGCAACCCTACCGGCAACTGACAGTCGCCGTGAGGAAAAATGTGAAACTTACATCGAGATACTACGGACCGTTTGAGGTCGTGGAAAGGATCGGATCAGTCGCCTACCGCCTCCGACTACCAGACGGATCGCGGATCCATCCGGTGTTCCATGTGTCCCTCCTCAAACGAAGTCCGGCGGCCGGCAAACCTGTGTCTCCTTCAGTACCGGTGACAGGCGAAGGGGGACAACTCCTGGCGGAACCGGAGCGCGTCCTAGACCGACGAATGGTACGGCAAGGCAACAGGGCAGCGACTCAGATACTTGTCAAATGGAGCAACTTGCCAGAGGATTGTCGGATGACGGGTTGGTGGTTGTCCGTTAGGACCGTCACCCGAACCCGTTATTAACCTCTTGAGCCAATGAGCGGACTGAGTCACAACCAGCCCAATACGCAGAGATCAAGAAGAGGCAGTGGATTCAACCAAGTCAAGAGAAGCCCAATTAGGCCATTTACTTTTACTCAGTTACAAATATAACCCCGCCAATGTAATATTCGCATTTTGGTCCTCAGAATAGTAGTAGTATAAGTAGCAACTCATACATGTAATATGGTAGAAAAGAAGATAAATAAATCCCTATTTCCCCAATTCTCTCTTCTTCTCCTTCTCCTCTCCTCTCCCCCTTCTTCTCTCTTCTCCCCAATATCCTCCTCCTTCCTCAATTCCCCCTCACAGCTCGGTAGCCAATTGGATTGGAATCTGGATCAATTCCCATCATCTCCCACTCCTACTCTCCCTCGGCATTCGCAGCTTCACAGGGAAGGGAACATGATCAGGTACCCAACTCTCATCATTCCCTTTAGCCGTCCAAACTGCATTAGTGGTTGCTACAGGGTCAGAGCATTACAAATTTGTAATGTCCCTGACGAATCGCAGCCGCCGAGGATGAGATCGCTCTGAGGCTTGGTGGGCGATGAGGATGATGGGTGGATCGGATTAGGGAGATTGGGATAATTGAGTGAGGGAAGGGAAGAAGAAGAGGAGAGGGAGAGGTCAGATTAGAGAGAAGGGGGAGATAGAAAAGAGAGGTTTGAGAGTAGAGGAGAAGAAGAGGAGAAGAATGGCTTATCGGAGCGGATCCGTTATCTAACCACCCGATCCGCTAACTTGAGGGTCTTAATACTTCTAAGTTCCCTATTCCTCTGGATGCGATCTGATGCCTTTCTATGCCCTGCGTTGTTGGCGCCCCTCAGAAGTCCTCGCTCCGCCATAGGAAAAAAAAGAAGCTGAGTCTCCTCCTTGAGCATGTTTATTCTTTAGAACTACGCTATTGCTATCCATTTAGTTTCTACTCTCTCCTTCCTATTCCCAGGTTTGTTACAATTCCTTCCCCTTAAATTCATCCTTGTCCTCAAGGATGGAACTCATGGAACTGAGTCTTGAGTGCTGAGTAACTTCCCAAAGTAGCATCTTCTTCTTCGAAGTTAGTCCCTTTAACTGCTACTTGAGTCTCCTCCGCCTTGTTTCCTCGTCTCGCCATGCGGCGACTTGAACTGTCCTCTGTTCGCGATGACGGTTGCCTCATTTCTCCGGTTGGCGACAAATCTGGCATCTTCTGTTGAGGGGAGGGTATATCTTTGGGGTTCTCGGGGTGCCGCAGCCTGCACTCAGCCTGCTCTGTTCGCTCCACAATCTTGAACGGTAGATTATTGTCATTCGTGAGTTCCATACTTCTTCTCAGGGCCTTGATGCTTTGACTCATGGGGTTTTAAATTCAAGTGCGCTTGTTCCTCTATTTCTTCTTGTATGTTGACAGTTTTCTGTATATTTTCTCCATAAGCTCATAAGCTGCGAGTCAAATTTCTCCTGCTCCTTCTGTATATAGTTTAACACCTAATTCTTCATTAGACTCCTTCAGTTTGGCTTGTTCATAGGCCAATGACAGTGAATTGGGGTGAGGCATGTCGATCATTGGTCTGAGCTCTTTCTTACACCTACTCACAGTGCCCAACACAAAGCAAGCCTTTGTCAGACTTGGGTTTGGACTTAGCAATTGAGTCCTCAAGTCCTCAGACCTCTCTTGATACACTTCAACTAGCTCCTGTAGGTGCTTATGGAACTCTTCAACTTGTGTTCTCTGATGGATTTTCTTTTGTGATTTACTTGTTGTGACAGGTTTGTGAGGAGCTTTTCCTTCAATGCCGCAAAATGTCACATTGTCAGGTCCAGGATCAAAAGGCACATGCTTATATTTCTCCATCCAATCAATTTCCAGCACTATATCTGAGCCTTCCAGCCTCCATATCCATCTATTAATAGGGAATTTGTAATATTGCATCTTCCATGAAAACGGTGGGCACAAATATTGGCTCAATACCTTGTGTCCGCTGGCCGCTATTTCAGTTAGTGGTGAAGTTGTGCTAGGTTCACTCTTACTTGTGAAACTCTCCTTTTCACTCTGCTGTTGTAGTTCATCACCTTCTTCTTCTTTTGTTGCTTTTGACTCAGCATCCTTCTCAACCTCTTTCTCGACTTCTAACACATGCAGGGTACTATTCTTGCACTGATTCCCTATAATATGCCCCTTTCCACATTCATAGCATAGCTCTTGCCTCTTCATTTGCTCCCTTGTTGCAGCCCCTTCTATCGGATTATGATTAATACCCTCTTTAAAACTATGAGCTATATTTCCAACTATTTTTAGGGTACTTACAGTTACTGCTGAAGTAGTGTAGGCATTTGGGGCATTGTGGGCAGACTTGAGTAGAGGTGGCGGTGCTGCAAGCAGCGTTCGCAGCTCCTCTGGCTTGCTAACACTGTCCCTCAACTTCACTTCATATATCCTGTTGGCCTCGCTCTGTAGATTGGTTTGGTGCTTTTGCTCCTCGTCCTTCACTGCAGCTAATTGGTAGGCTTCAAAAGGAATTAAGGAACCAACTTTTTTCTCCGCGGATGTGGCTATGGGTATTAGCTCTTTCCTTTCTACTTGAGTTCGCACAATTACCATTTGTTCTCTAGCATGCACATGTTGGCCCCCAAGCAATTCTAGTGGTCTCTCGTATCTGTGGGTATCCTTCTGCATCATGAGTTTGTGCCTTTTAACTGCTTCACTATTCTCTTGGGACCTGTCTAAGGAGCCAGTTCGCTCGGAAGTATTAAATTCTTGAATTGGGTACCTCTCTTTCACCCTTGTAAATCTTTTACAAACGGCAACGGAAAACTCGCACCAATTCACCCCTGGTTGGTTAATGAAGTATGCCTGCTTCCATATCCTTGCATTTCCCCCTATGTGCATGGACGCGATGCCTAGCCATTGCTGCCCAGGAATTTGGAATCTGTCAAAATATTTCTCGCACTTTTCTAACCACCCTTTTGGATCTTCTCCGTTGAATGTTGGAAATTGTAAATTCGGGTACAGTATATTTTGTTGTCGTGGTTGGTTTCTTGTAGGCCTGACTGGTGTGGGTGTTAGCCTTTTCCCTTCTATAGGAGCTAGTATTTCATTTCCCATATCATTCTGTTGCATCACAAAAATGCTACTCGTGGGATTGTCTTGTACAACTTGTTGGCCTTCCCTAACCACCAAGGGAGGATTACTCACTGATCCTGAGCCTGACAATCTGGTTGTTAGGAGCTCTATCAGCTGTTGATATCTCATGTTATTCTCCTGTTGCAACTGTAACAATTTTTGTTTAGTTCTGTGTATGTATGATTCAAATTCATCAGAAATACAAATTTGTCGGCCCAAATTGAATTCGATTTTTGGGTTAATTTTGCTTATCGTATTTAATTTGTTGTATCTGAAAATTCGTTGCTATTTTTTAATTAGCCAACAGTAAGATGATAATAAGCACTTCTTGAATGTACTTAATTGCGTAAGAGAGTGTGAAAGATTAAAGCACTTTTGTAGAATGTAATCAGAATCCAGGTGGGATTATGCATTGTACGAGTCATGTGAAGGGCGTAGTGATAAATCGTTTTTGTAAAGATTTCATCATAATCGCGTATTTGTTGTGAAAAAAGATCTTAAAGTAACGTAATTATGATTTTAGATTAGTTACAAAATGACAACGGAACGAAAAAGTATTAAATCTGATCCAATCTCAATTGTTTGAGGTCATACTCTCAATTCTAACAAAGAGGGTGATTTTTTTTAAACAAAGCAAGAAAAGTTGAACTAAATGAATTCTTTAGCTGATTCTACAATTCACAGTTTTCATTCTTAAAGAAAAAAAGAAGAAGAGAAAGACTTGCTTAGTTAAGTAATTAGTCTCCATTCTATTTTGCTGTTATACAAAATAAAACAGGACAAAGAGTAAAGAAGCTGTAATTTCACTTGCAATTCCACCATTATTCATAGGGTATTAAAGAAAAAAAATTAATATTTTATTTAATATTAGAATGTTTCAACATAATATACATATAATTTATGTTTGAAACGTATAGGAACATAGAGGAAGAAAAGAGTACATATGTTGTGGGTAACCCGCATAACTGGTAAGGATGATGACTATCCAAAAATTTGAATGTAAATTCTCTTCGCGCCTGCATAACCGGCGGATACAAGGACCCGACTGGTTGTTATGTTTGCCTAGACAATATAAAATAAAAAAAAATACTAAGGAAGTGAAAAAAAAATGAAGATCCAGCTTCTTGCATTACATTCGAGTAAATTTAGGGTTTCTAAGATTTAAGAGCCTATGTACAAAATTAAAAAGTGTACAAAATTAAAAAGCGAAAAAAAGAACTCATAGGTATTGTTTAGTTCAAAAATAAATTATTTCTGTTTATTCCTGATATAAATATAACTCTTAGGATAAATAATAATTAACTTATTTAATTAAATAATTAATCATGAATATTGTAGGTAATAATTTAATTAACCATAAGTAATTTAATAAATTAATAAATCAATTAGTTAATTATTTAATAGTTAGATAATCAGTTGAGAAAATAATTATATTAGTCAAAAATATTAAGTAGGTAATCAATATACATATTAGTTATTGCATAAACACACTTAATTATTTAATTAGCTAATTAATTATAAATAATAAATTAATTGCTCAAATAGTTAATTAAATATTTATTAGAGTAATAAATCCAAGTAGTTAATTATTTATCTGGTTAATTAGTATATAAATTAATATATAATATATTGATTAATAATATTTTATTACTAATTTAGTAGAGGTACAAAGGGAGAAGTTGTTGTTCCACCAACAATTCCATCTTCTTAACACCATCTTCTTAACAGGTTATCTTAAATATATATTTTTTGGTTTGGGAATAACGAAAGGAATAAGGCCCTTATTCTCCTTATTTCCCTCCTAATTTACGAACCAAACAATGCCTTAGATTCTTTTTATTAGGTTTCTAAGAGAAATTTAGAAAATGCAAGATAAGTGTATCTATAAAAATAAATCAAGGTAAGATACAAGAAGAAAATGAAAGAAATGCAAACTTAATGAGTACTATCAATTTGTTTGAGGTTCGTCTCATTGCTTATGCCATTGCCAACAATCTATCTCCAACCTCTCAGTCGATGCTTGAAATATCAACCAACTGTATTAGATAGTGATGATGCATTAATAAGAAAATACATAAATCCAAAGTTTTAATAAACACTGGATGAATTTTTCTCTATAGTGAGGAGTGCATGCGTTGCATCCAAAAGTTAAAAGAGTAAGGCTTCGCTCGGTATCATTGTTGTTTTTCTTCTTTTTATTTTCCTAAGCAGAATTTCTATATGAGATGGTGTAGGAGCCGGCAGTAGATTGGTTGCAATTTTTGCATGCAAAGTATTTGTTTGACAAAGAAAGAAACAAAATATTGAAAGCAACATTTTTTTGCTTCCAAGATTTTTTTTTTTTTTAAGAAGTTATTATTCATTTTTTAATCGAAGTGTATTGACGGCTAAATTTTATATCTATATTGTTAAGTTTGTTATTAACTTATTAAGCCACTTGGATTGGAAGCTTATTAAGACCAAGTACATTCTTATTAATGAATTACTAATAGTTACCATCAAGCATAGAAAAAAGAATGCCTTCTAATTTATAATAATGTAGCATTCCTACCATTTAGAAATTTACAATAATTCTACAACTTCATCCACACTTTTTACAACTATTCATTTTGAGTTGAATGGTAATAATTTAAATATTTTTAATAAAAAATATAGAGGAATATCAGAATATTATAAACCGTGAATCAAACAAACCCTTAGTAGTAAAAGAATAGTATTTACTACCAACTTTTTAACTCTTGAATGCCAAGAGTTTACTAATTGGTGGTTGTACTATCGTCACTTTAAAGAGTTGATAATAAATAATATTTATCTACCACTGATAGTATCCTAGCTAAACTCTTATTATTGTGAAAAGTGGCCACTACAGTGGGAGCAGTTTCTTATTCCTCTGTATTGCATGTAATTACTACAGCATTCAAAGTTTGAGCTAGTTCCTGAAACAACTGAAATCCAAAACAAGCAATGCTTATCCTTGGTTCACCGTGACAAGAATATACTCCCAGAAAAGACACGTACATATATTTGTGACAAAACTTTGTTTGAAGATTAAGACTTATCTTTCATCTGTTTCTCTTATTTAGAGGAAAATTTTAAACACATCTCATCAGATAAAAATTACAGCGATTTCAGTACACCAAAAATGTTACAGAGCTCTTAGTACTGCAACTTCTGCAGGGAAACATAAATACTCATATATCATCACATGATCAAATAAATTTGTGCAAACAGATTCAAAAGCTCGGTCTCTCTCCCCGTACATATGTGAAGTTCCCTGATTAATCCAATATTTGGCGAATTCCGAGTTCTTGACTTCTTGGGCAGAAAAGTTTGAGCATATCAAGTGAGAGTCCATAATCATCCTTCCCTGGAGAAGAAACAAAGTTATCTTCTTACTAGTCAGATATAAAATGTACTAATAATAATCATCATGCAGCGAGCCGTCCATTATTTGGCTATGGAATTTAAGGGAATAATTACTTACATGTTCCTGCAAAAACAAAGTTTTGTAAAATTATTTCTCTAGACTTCCCAAAATTTCATATTCATCAATCTCTGTCGGTTAAGCAGTTAAACTTGACTTTTTCATGTGCAAAAGGCCATTTTCCACCCTTTAAGGTATCGTTCAAAATACTTTTTCGGTTATATTTTTTCATTTCTAATGTTTCTATTCTATTTTTCATGCCAGTCTACAAGAATTTTAGATCCTAAAACTTTTAAAAAATCTCAGAAAACTATAATTTTAAGGGCATAACGGTCATAACGATGAAAAGTTAGTGGTTAATGTGCAGTACTATAGAATTATGGAGGCATATATTTAAGAATTGAGATTTTGTAGGAATAAACCTGATATTATGCCAATTTCCGGGGATTTGGTGGCAATCATTGCTAAACAAAACCAGTAAAACAAGAATGTCAGAGGAAACAGCGTCAAATGTACCTATATTTAAATTCAGTGTCATAACTTAAAACAAAAGATCATACTCCCTGTAGTTACATGATCCAATAGTGATAAGTTTCCAACAAATAGTGATGATTATCCTTCCTTTGACGAAACAACCACCTCCTTCGAACCATACTTAGAGAAAACACCGGACAGAATTGTTCTCTCCTTGATTTTCAACCTGAAGCACAAATGAATATACATTAACCATAGTTTGTATTTATTCTACTTAAAACACCTAAAGATATACCTGGAAGCTGAACCCGGCAAACCCAATTTAGGGTTCTTCACTGGTTTTTGTTTACCACTTTTATTTTTCTTCTTTGAGGCTACTTGTTTCCTCCTTTTTTGAGATAATGGCATTGAATCATTTGAATCCGACACGTCCATTTCCGTCTCACTCACATTTTGGACACTATCTAGACTGGGATTATCTAAGTGCTCAATTCCAGTTTCAATCGCTTCAAGATCAGAAAAGGGATCATCTTCTTCAACAAGGAATGGAGATTCTTCAGTGCCAAACGATCCATCATAAGAGATCCCTTCTAACGGATCTTGATCTTGAGTCAGAATATCCACGTTAGATCTCGAAGAAACCTGATTTTCTGTATCTGTATGTTTGAGAGGAGTGTTTGTTCGAGTGTCGGCCAATTGCATGGAAGAGTTGGGAGAGCTGCGCGGGTTTATGGTATCACAAAAGATCTGCTTCTCTACCTTACCAAACTCCACATTTTTCTTACTGTACATTTGCACAAATCTGGGAAAAAAAGGGACAAAAGAACAAGATGAGCGTAGTGGCTTTTAACATATTGAACATCAACATTTGACCAAAGGTGCCGGGAAAAAAATTTGTATTATTTGGACTGTGAAAGCGGTAAAAATATGAGCGGAGCATCGGGAAAAAGACTTGCTTCTTAGACAATAAAATTAACCAGCTAAATATCCAGTGGGATTTATACAATCAGCACTTGAGACTCCTGTTTGTAAGGTAATTAGAGAAGCTCGAAAAAAAAGGGTACTCACAGTAAGAAAACATTTTAGTGGTGTCTTGTTGCTATGAAGGGACACACAGAAAATAAAAACCTACTAAAATAAAATATCTGGTTCCGTAGTTGCTCTCGGTGAGAGCATGGACATCATAACTTCTTTGTCTTACTTTGCACAAGAGCGTGACAAGTTACCAACAGCTAGTGTTTAATCATAAATTGATTTACTCGTGAATTGTGACCATTGGGTATCTGAGGTTCCAATACTCCAGAACTAGTTGCAACGAGGGATCTCATATAACTAAGGGCTATTGAAATGGAATTTCACATTTATGCCGTGTTGGATTCCCTTAGACACCAAGCAAAAATCAGCATGTGGCATGGTCTGCACAAGCCCAACATATGCAAACTGGCATGACAATTCTCGGCTCTGTGCTAAATGTTGTAATGAGCTAGCATCAGTGGGATCTCACCCACATTATTGTACATAAGCATGTTCAGGATCTTTGACTTAGCACTTATCTGATGCTGGCTAGGAAAAAACTTATAGGATTTGTTCAAGTTATTCACATTCTGTTATCAATTTTGTAATTATTGATTGTTCATACCACCATCTAATAGCAGCAGATAATGGTCCTAGAGAGGTAAAAGAAAGCTAGAAATCGAGGAAAAAAAATTTGGCGGTGATTCAGAAGTCATAATTTGATGTCTGTTATCTGTGTACAAGTGTTTAAATCAAATGGGATAAAAGTCTAAAATTGCTTAGCAGCAGAAGATCAAGACTGACGTCCCATAATAATGGTGCTATTACCGTCTAATCTAGAAAGTATTAGGTTTTTCCATTTAGAAGATAAACTTTGAACTTATAAACAATATTACAAGTAATAACGGTACCTCTCAGCAGCAGCTTCAGATTGGAAGTAAAGAAATGCAAAGCCCTTGCAAATTGGATCACGAGTTTTTCTATTCCCAATAACTGCAGGGCTTATATTAATGAGGCCTGGGAACCCTTTGAAAGCTGATTGGAGATCCCTATGTATGTTCTTCTTTCTTGGGAGGTTCCACACACGAACGCAAATGCCACTTTGTATGGTATCTACTGCTGCAAATCACCAGTATTACATAGAACATGAAATTCTATGAACAAATAATTTAAATGGAAAAAAATAAACATAATTAACATACATTTCCATGTAATTTGATAAACAGAAGGAAAGTGTATCAATGAACAAGTTGAGGATGAACTAACAAAAAGTAACCATGTTTTATTAGTTCAGATATATGCAGCCTGGCTTGGGTGAACTTGAAATAATTAACTTCTGAATTCTGATACCCATACACGCACACACACACACACGGGTGTGCTTGCGCAAAGAATACTACAAATGAAGTAAAGATGCACCACAGATGCCATAATTAAAATGCCAAGTTTAGGCACAGATTACCATCACAAATGACACATCATAGTGCAAATTTCTGGTCCCATGTAAGGGATCGCAATTTTGATTTTGCATATGCATCCACCGGGTAGCCACGAACTCTATATGGTAAGTAGAACCATAACTTCAGAACTTAATTGGATCGATCAACATATAAAGTGGATCAGGCAAGTTCACAATCAGAAATCAGTTGATTAATATGTGAATAAGGTGAAAAAGATTTTTTCATAAAAATGCCGCTGTGCCTGGATATCTTATCTGTCTCTCCAGGAAAATGAATATCTCCAGAAAAGATTTTAAGTTCAATATATTTTTTTTTTCTCTCCACTCGGACATTTCATGTTTGGAGTCGGGTTCGGATTCGGGTTTTTAAAAATCCGCCCCGAATCCGTCCCGTTGACATCCCTACCTCTCACTTCATATTTGGTTCATTTGTAAGTATTCACTTTGTTGTTTGAAAAGTTTGCATTATTCTTATTTTTTTTCACTAGAAGGATTTATGGTTAGATATAAGTAATCTGAGCTAATCTGAGCGCATTCTGCTCTGAGTTAGGTATGCAAATGGATCCGAGTTTGTGAAGATTCCATCTCGATCCGCTCCGAATGAGACGGTAAATAGAAGCCAAAAATAAAAAAAAGAATAACACATTCCGAATCCGTCCCGATCTGGTAGAAAATGAAGCGTGGGGCAGGCAACCCCTTCCTCCTTTCGATCCATCTTAATTTATCAAAAATTCGCTAATATTTTGATCTATCCCGAATTAAGCGATAAGTAAGAGCCCGACTAGAAAATGGGCTGGGAGGTGGAAGGCCCCTCCCGCCTCCGGATTCATCCTGTTTACCTTTCTAATCTAAATGCATGGTTATGGAACAGCTTAAATATAATACGGGTTGGTATGAAATAAAAAATTTCAATCGATCACGAATTTGGAAGCAAGTAAGAATCTTCATATCAAAAATATCAACGTGAGACAGTGTAGTAGAGAGAAAGAGGAAAAATAAAAAAAGGTGGGAAACTGTCTTGAACATCAGACAGTGTTATTTATTGTTTATTATGCAATCGGAGCAAATCTCAAAGCAGTGTGAACGGTGGATTAAATTATCTCATAGTAGGGACCGCTCCCACCATTTTTTTTTCTTTTTATAAATTTTGGTATCCAATAAAAACTTTAAAACACAGTGGGTACAAAAATAAAAATTTCAATCCAAGAAAGTATAGAATAAGTATGAATTTTTTTTTTTTTGCCTTAGGCGAGCATCGAAGTAGGTCAAACCATCTCGATCCTTCCCCTTCGTCACCCCCGATAGGGCTGGCAAATAAGCGAGCCGGCTCGTGTTCGACTCGCGTTCGGCTCGATATTCGGCTCGCTCGAGCTCGACTCGAAATTAAATGAGCCGAACTTAAGCAGAAAAAAAAGCTCGAAATTTATTTCAAGCCGAGCTTGAGTATTAGTGGGCTCGCTCAAATTAGGCTCGAAAAGCTCGCATATATATATATATATATATATATATATATATATATATATATATATATATATATATATATATATATATATATATATATATATATATAGTCCGGCTACTATACTACCGGTAGTATCAAGTATTTGGTGCTATCGAGTTTTTCGCTGTTAGATCTATTCCTTTGACCATTTTCACCCGTTAGATCATATTATTCAACCAATCACCCACTCAACCCTAGGGGACTATTATCATCCTAACCGCACATCCCTTCATCCAAGGACCGAAAACCTAATAGCACCAAGCGCTTGGTACTATTAATAGTATAGTAGCCTAATTCGATATATTTAATAGTATGATTTAACGGATGGAAATGGTCAAAGGGGTAGATTTAACGGTCGAAAACTTATGAATACAAAAAAGTCATACTCATAAGAGTATAGTAGCCGGGCTCTATATATATATAATTATATATAATAATTATGTATAATAATATATATTATGTATTTTAATTATATATATATAGAGTTTAGGTTATTAGGCCCATAAAACCAAACCAGCAAATTCTACTCTAATTGCTCTCTCTTTATTTCACTTGCTCGCAAAGTGGCTTCTCCTAAATTATTTTTTTTAGTATTATAATATCGTATTTCATACATTCATTTTGTATGTTTAACTATTAGATATATTTTTGTATCAAATTTTAAATAATATTTTATAAAAATTAAACCATAAATTGCATGATGTTAAGAATTTCAAGCGGCTCGTTTAGGGCTCGAGCTCGCTCGACTCGTAGTTAGGCTCGCTCGAGCTCGGCTCGAATTAATTTCAAGCTGAGCTTGAGTCTAAATTTAGGCTCGAAATTAATTTCAAGCCAAGCTTGAGCTGAGGTAAGCTTGCTCGAGCTCGGCTCGTTTCCACCCCTACCCCCCGAAAGAGTTGGATCTGTGCAAAATTCATTTAATTCATTTTATCATATCTTAGGTCCGCTCAACACTTCTATAGCGAATAATATTTTCGGATAAAGTATTGTGTGAATAATAATATTAGGTATAACACTATAATAATACATCGCACAGTATAATTAGAAGCACTAAATTAAAATTTCTACTTACAAAGATTAGTTGAACAAGCTATATAATACTTTTTGAGAGAAATGTAGCATGCTATCCGCTTCGTTTATTTCTTTTTAAAAATAAACTTAGCTGGAAATGTGAATCAACTAGGATTCGAACTTGAGACCTCGGGTATCAACCACCAAACCCATTGCCACTTGCGCTAGGGACGGTTGGTAAGCTATATGGTACTTGAGTCACACTTTAATAAGGCCGTCTCACCGTGGCGAGGCTCCCTACGTAATTTTTGTTCTAGCAAAATATATGCATGCTTGTCTAGCCCAAAGGGATGCAAATGCATTAAGGTGGATCCAAAACTTGAACTACACATTCATAATCCCAGAGGAACCACGAACCATAAGAGCGAAGACTTTAGATGATCAATTGGTAGAAATTGTTTAATTCATCGAGACGCTCGCCTGAAAAATAAAACTTCTTTGTAATAGTTATACCACATTGAATATAACCCCAAATCAATCTCATTATGCCACATTAAACAGTAAAATATCTAATCAAGGACAATAAAATAATTTCATTTCTAAACTATGTAGTAAAAAAAATATCATTCTTGTATTTTATGTGCAACATGGAGACTTAATATTAAGCATTGCTATTTTTAGGTGGAATAACTGTTACAGAAAAAACTTTCTCCCTCACGAGCCTCCATAGTTGACAATTCCAGAAGACTAGGCTCACTCAAATGCTACCAGTGTCCAGATTTCATTAAAACTAAAACTGCAACATAAATGGAGAAAATGTAGTTTATCTATCTGATACAAGATGCTCAATTTGAAATTATTAAAAAAAAAAAAAAAAAAAAAAAAAGATTTATAGGCACCTCACAGCGCAAATCCGAAATTGGATGATCAGATGTAAGGAAATGCATTATACCAAGACTGCAATTCAGAGAAAGCAGCGAAACTGTAAAAGAAAAATGATATCATGCTGTAGTTCTGACTGAATCATGGGTTTACACAATCAAACATTTGTCCACAAAAGCATCCTCCTCTATTCAAATGTATGCCAAAGAGTACAGCATTACATGTTTAGGACTCGAAGATAAGTAATCCCTGATACATAATGTCTGCAGGCTGTCCAATAATGTGTTGCATAAGCATCTAAGATGCAAGATTCAAAAGCACAAAAGCTCATCGACTCGTTGTATTCTGAAGTATACTTTTTCCTCTCTGTTTTGTAAAAATTTTACAGATGAAAAAAAAAAAAAAAAAATTAAGTGAAGAACTAAAATGTCCTCGAGTACTTCTTGATCTCGTAGAGTATCGAGGATATGGAAACCAAGTCCTTGTTAAGGGCGGAACCGCCGGCGATTCTCTTCACGCACTCTGAGAGCCTCGTGTAGTAGAGCAGCAGCTGCGTAAGAGCGGCCTTGAGGATCTCCATCCCGCACAAAAAGTTGCTGAAAGAAGTAATCACGTCTTTGTGCATCAGCTCGATAGCTGCCTTCCACCTGCTCGCAAAATCCTTGACTAGAGGCTCCACATCGCTAACGGTTGGTTTCTCTGCGCTTGTGGCCGCCGTCTCTTCGGCTGTTTTTTTACATGAATAAAATGAAGCTTTAGTCAGCTTTTAGTTGAATCAAATGATCAGCAATCACAGATATTCAGAGGCAACTTACATGCTCGTGTCTTGACGAATTTGATTAGATCGCTGAAATGCTCCAGAAGCAGTTCTTCCTGCAGAATATTATAGCTTTAAGTGTCTAACCATATATATGAACTAATGTCTCTAAATGTCAGAATAAGTAACGGTGGTGCCAATAGCAAAGTAATGAATACGGTACATTTACATCAAGGTTCACTAATTTCTTCAATATCATTTCAAAAATTATCCCTTAATGATATTCCATTGATTATGCCATTCATCGATTCTATTCTAACCTAAACTAACAACAAGGCCAAAAGCTAAATGTAATGCTGATGATGGTAATTGTGAAATTTATGGTAGTGCACTATATAAAAAGGGGTTTAGAAATAAAGACATTTGCAATAATGTTAAGAGCAAGGATTTAAATGCCCATCGGCACAGGTCATATCTGCCGTGCCGTGTCGTGCTAATAAGATATTGGCACGAACAGCTCCCGTGCCAATGGTACAACTCAAAACTCTCTTTTCTTTAAATTACTAAGTAATTTTCTCAATAAAGTTCAAAAAAATTAATAAAGATTATAATAAGCAATTAGAATATTTTATCCCATTATATGTCGGCACACATGTATTTTTTGTGACAGACAGACATTGGCACGGTCTGGGACGCACCATGCCATACCGTGCCGGCAAGTTTTCGGCACGATCCCATACCACGGCACTTAAATCCCTAGTTAAGAGTAGTCTCAGCTGACGAAATATAGTACACAGATAAAATGTAGAGATGCTATGTGCTACCAAGGAAGTCTGAGACAGTTCAAGTATGTAGTATAACAAGAACCATGGAAAGGCCCAAAATGATGATGAGGAGAAATTTGGCGGTCATGGATTTTTAGAGTACTGTTACCTTAATATAGAAGAGAGTGATGAAAGAGAAATAATATGGAGGATCCTACTTAATTTCTTCCAAAATCCAAAAATGCTGGCCCTACTTTTAGTGGAAAACACCAGGCAGAACTGATTTGAATAGCATTTCGGATCACTGTTAGAGTTAAAGTCATTGCTTTCGCAATCTGATAGCATGATTATTTCATCCTCTTAAAATCAAAGTACCCAATAAATTTTAGGGTTGTTTCTCACAATTCAATCCTCTACTTCTGCTTTAGATGCTTTAATCGAATTTCTAAAGCTAAGTAAATGCTATAGCATTTTGAAACACGCATATATGACGACAACAAAATGATTGGCAATCCCATCATAAGTAGATACCACGTAAATAGCAATACTGCTCTTTAGAAGTTCCTCGAAGTGCAATTGAGCTTTTCCACCTTCCGTACCAGCTTCCTGTTTAACAAAGTTTTATTATTAATGAGGTTGCATAGATAGAATAACACAATGCCATATAAACTAGTAGGGTAAAAGACAACAGCTTGCCTTTAGTATAGCAATTGTCATATCATAATTGTTTATGAGGAAAACTGTTTGCGACTTGGGTTTCGAGAACATCTTAGCCAACTTAACAAGCAAGTCTTCAACAGCCATCCGCAGTCTCTCAAGATTGAGATCAAGCTATGCCGAAAAAGAGAAAAAAAAAGAAAAAAAGATTCACTTTGTTTTCGTCCAATTCAAATTGAGTAGGGAAGAGCAGAAACTCAAACCCTAGGTTAGTTGGTAATTCTGAAAGGAAATCAGATATATAAATCAGATGTACAAATGACAATATTCAAGCACTCTTTGCAAAACCATGAATCAAATGAATGAATGCATTCAACAAACCTGAGTCACCTGACCATCGCCAGATTCAACATTAAGGTGAACAAGAGATGCTGTGAACTCGGCATACCGTCTCATCACATAATGCGGATGAACGTCATCCTCCCACAGCGCCTTAATATTGGCATTGCGCAAGCTATTAAGATGCAGGTCAAATACCATCTTGAACCGAGGCCAGAGAGACATATTGACCTGCCCATTTGATACGATATATCGTATCAGTAATTCTTGTTAAAAAAGAAAAGAAATAACAATTGTCCCTATAAAAACACTTAACTGAAACATGTAATGGAGCAAGCTAAAATAAAAGAACGAGAATATCTAACGAGACTCGGAAGTACAACAGCATAATCAGGGTAAAAACCCTTTTCGATATTGACAGATAATTATGCTACCTGAAGTGACTAGATATGAATCAACTTGTACTACTCATCGTGTCATTAAGACCTCCGAAGAAATACTGGTCCATTCGGATTAGCTTCTGCTGCCGCTCAGCAATAACTTCAAATAGCGTGTTTTAGCAATCCTTTTGTACATTTCTGGATGCAACCAGCTGCAGCTAGAATCAACTTTGCTGCTTTTGGGCTACCTACAATCTGGAGCTTTTGATTCACGATGCAGCGAGAAGCAGCTGAAGGCTTAAGTTACAATAGAACAATCTAAAAGAATCTGATTATCCTAACATAAGGAGGGTGTGCCTCAATACAAAATGCTTTCCTTATGGCTCTATATGGTTATAAGTAGCGAGCTACTCTTTTTAACTAATACAATTGGCAGCCCCAAAATATATCAGTAAAATTGAACTTGCCAACCCCTAAAGCTGAACAAAAATTGACCTAATTACTCAACTAAACTAAGAAATGTAAATTGCAAGCTGAGGCCCAGTTGAACAATTTGCTGACTCAAGCACATGATCCTCTCATCAAATGATTTTTCTAGAAACAAAAAGTTGCCAAAGTGAATAGCAAACATGATAGGACAAATATCAAACATGATAAGACAGCAGCTTCTGTATTTAATAAGTTGGAAGAATAAACCTTAAAGCATCCCAAGCCATACCTTGTCTAAGTACGAATCCAAGCAAGGAACTCGCCGCCTAAACATGATAAGCTGCATAGCGAAGCACATTTTTTGAGAAATAGATGGTACACAGACACGAGAAAATTGTATAACATAAAACTCTTGTTTGTGGGAGAACTTATATAACATCAAAATTCTTGTTTTTGTAAATAATACACATGGCTATCATCAACAAACAAATCCAATTCTGAAATAGCAACACAATGTATTTCGTCATTAACCACAAAAAAAACCAAGAACTATAATATGCAAATTACAATAATACAAATCTGGTCAAGCGGTCACACTTTCTTTTGCTCAAATTTGAATATCTAAATGTTCTGATAAATGCAGTTGATGGAGGACGAATGACAGAACCAACCCAAAAGGTAAAGCTCATAGGTTGGAAAACCCTTCCACATGATGATTACACACAGGTCAGGATTCTTTCTAGCCGATGTGCTATTATTGTTCTTAACATTTAGCAGTGTCTGTGAACTGGGTGCTTTTTTTTTCTTTTTTTCTTTTTTTCCTTTTTTTGAGGGAAGCGTCTGTAGACAAGTGTACTGGGTAAATTTTAATCCCATAACGAAAAAGTTCTACCACCAAGATCAGATGTGCTCCATAATTTAATGGTCCTTCTTCGATGACTGAAATTAAGCCAATTCGATTCAAGAATCTTGTGAAGTAACTAGAATGTAACAAAGTCTACATTGCTCTTAAGGAAGTTCATCAGATGAGAAGTTCTCTAACTATATTCAGATTTGACCAGACAATTCCCTCATAACAATTAACAACAAAGATGAACATGAATATCAGTTCTTATTATGAATAGTACCAAAGACTTACACCCTACTTTCCTAAAAGTAATTTTCTCACAAGAATATTGCTGTAACTTCCCTAGTCTCTTCCAAATAGATATATAATAAGTTTTCAATATTAGCTCAAAACATCATACAGCATTAATCAACAATAACAACCAAACAATCCTTACTAATAACCATACAGTTATTGACAAAAAATAAACATCTTCCAGTATTAGAATCTAGAAGCAAGATACAAACTAAAAATTCGAAAACTTAAAAGGAAATAACAGAAGACACATTCAGTAGAAGTGAATAATCATGTTCCTCCATGTGACAAGTCACATCTATTGCCATTATAAAGTTGCTAACAACATTGGGACAGTAACATACCTGGTGTTGATGAATAATACGGATCATAATCATCAAACCAATCGCATCATAGCTATTTGAAAGTACTGTACTGAAATGATCGTCTATAACCTGGAATGGTCCTGAAAAAAGGCAATGAAAAATTATTATTCAATTTCAGCTCGTAATCAACTTCCCCACTATATATTGTAAATCAGTGGAGGAAAAATATAAAAAATAAATTTACTAAATGCATTGTCCATGCAGCTGATGTTATTATACTTACCTTTTAAGTTCTCAATTGAAATGACAAAATAACATAAAACTTGGATTGGGTTCAGGTTACTACACCCATGACCTGATTTGGGTCATGATAACTATATTTTCAGGTTGGATCGGATCATGTAAGCTAAGGTTAAGTCAACGGATATATGACTTGAAATAAGCAATTTTTTCGGGTTAGATAGTTCAAAAGGTCAAGTTGGTGTTTGGTAATGGCTTAAAATGAAAAGAAAAACTCATTTCCAGAACCAACTCAAACCAACTCAAACCAACGCATTGCCACCCCCACAAAGTTTGTTATAGTAGGCCAGCTGCAAACTCTCTAAATATGCGAAATGTTCCAATAGTTTGTCACACATTCTAAAATTCTCAAAGAATAAGATCACTTTGGACTCTGCATAGAGCGATATCATTAACCCTAGCAGCCTACTCATGTTTTACCATCATATAAAATATTACAACTAACAAATATCATCCCAAACCCGTATAGGCAACAAAGTGATACTTTAATTGTTTGTTCCTGCTATACTGTCAAGAAATACATAAGGAAAAACATACACAGCTAGTTGTTTAATTGATTATAAATTGACTGGTGACAAAGGCAAGATTATGTTAACTTGCCCGACGATACCATATGACAACTATCTTTCTGTTAAACAACTAAGCAACTTGTCTAAGAAAAAAGAAAAAGAAAAAGAAGCTGATTACAGCTAAATGAGAATTAGACATCAATTAAAATGAATGATACATATAGCTAGCAAGTTATTCTACAACAAATGATCAGCAGCATCCATCTTACAGCAACGCCAGGATAAAGAGCAAAAAAGAGTATGCTCTGATATTCCCGAAGGCAAGGTTAGACACATTGTTAGATGAATCATCCAAAAGGCAAGGAACAATACATGCACAAATACAACAGCCTAACTCGTCTACCTGCAAATATCTCATGAAAAATGGATTCCTCTCCAAAGAAATCGTCACAGAAAAGATACCTGAATCAATGAAAGCAATTAAGCATTTATTCACCAATCACCAAAAGATCATACAACTAGTACCAAATCCATGCTCACTCTGAAGTAGCAGTATCCATCAGAAGCTTGTGCAAGCTCCTAAAGAGAACTTCATATGGATATTTTAGAGAGTTGGCTTCAGCTATATGTGGTATCAATGCAGGCTGATCAATTTCCTGGATAATCAAAATGTCGGCTAATAAAGTGAAATCTCATTATATTGGAGTATTCTTCCTATAAGTAATTTTAAACTTTGACAAACTATATTAAGGCGACGAAGAAGGCAAACTTGCAAAAGAAAAACTATATTACTTAACCGAAAACTCTTGATAAGAGTAAAACCAGTCAACATTGTTGACATATAAGTGCCCAACTCAAAGGAAAATAATAATTGCAATGTTGAACTACCCAAAGAGTAAGTAAAAGGAAAATGCATTAAAAAAGATCGCTACTACAGATGGGTTTTTCAGAAAATCAAACAGATTAATATTTTGATACTTGTTTCTCAGTAAGGCAACCAATACTGATATAGAAATCGAAAGAAAGAAGCAGGCAAGTTCATGGTCATACATATGTTACGTCACACTACAATACGCTATATGAATGAGTCATAGAATACCTTTAAAATGTTTATTCTCTCGCCTAAGGCAAAAACTGAAGAACGAGACTTTAGAGTTTCTTTTCCTCTCGAGAAAAGGCTAGCACTCCTAGTTTCAACTCCAATTAGATCAGTTGCTGAAGCTATATCCAGCTGCAATTTCTCCAATGCTTGTATATATGCACGAAAATGTGCACTTAAGACCTGAGATACAAAAATATGCAAAGAAGTCAATTATGAAAATTCTGAAGGCAATCAGCAAATATGAATACGCAAAATAAATAAGATAGAAAGTAGTTTATATCAATATTATCAAAAATAACTGTGTTAACAAGAGTTTCTCTCAAAGGACATTATGCACGTTTGATACAGTTGAGGAGATATCAAAAAATCGATCCACATCCAAAGTGCAATGCACTAAAAACATGTCAATGATATTCACCTTGTTCATTGTATCGATATATGCTGCATGAACCTCTGCATAGATCTCCTTACTATGTTCCTTTAGGAAAAGGATCAAGTACCTGTTAATAACAAGTTCAACAGAATTGACTCATGGATTATTGAAGATAAATGGGGCTGTAAAAAGCAAATTTGTGACCATATAGAAAAGGCATGCAATAGCTCCACTACAGTAAAAACCAACAATATCCAATAGATTTTATCTTGGCTATAAACTACCGAGGAAACTCCATTCTTGAAATGCGTATAAATTTGAAAAGAAAGAACTCAAGGAAGTTTCCTTCTCTAGGTAGCAGAAGCCATGGTCCTTGCAAAAAGAAGATCCTACTGCAGTTCATTGAATTCTATTTCTTTTTCTTTTTTCTCAGAAACTCAATGATGCAATTTACAAAAAAAAATGTAATAACTCAAAAACTAGAAGGAAGACTCATTTTTCTCCTGCATCATCCTAACTATATCTAAGTCCATCTTAGCTTTATTAAGAAGTTAGCTGTGTCCCTTGATCTAGAGAGGACGTGGAAAAAATATAAAGACTAGCTTTCTACATCATCCTCAGCAATTTACATTCGACTAATTGATCCAGGCAAAATTGAGCAAGCGCATTTGACAGATATATCTATATACCTTATTGCAAAAGTTAAGATCACGCAAACTATGGAAACCTCAAGGAAATCCTTCAGAGATGAAGAGTTTCAAAACAGAGAAAAATCAAATATGCTCTCCTAACAACTAGGTAGATAACACATATTCAGAAAGATGATACAAAGATATTCTGCCACCATTAAGAATGAACTCGATAAATTTGGTACGGAAGTAACGGAACAGAAGAAATTCCATTAAGTAGAAATTCCGCAACAGTCTCAGAGAAGTAAACTTCCAAAACAGTTAGCAGTCATTTTAGGGTGATTGCAGTTATAGCAACCATAGAGTATAGGTTCAGTAGTACAAACAACTGAAAATGCAACAAAAGAGTAGGTTTCAAGCTTCCTTGCACAAACGATATTTGATGAGGATAAAAAGATATACTTTCTCAAAATACAGCCATAACCTACTTGTACTTCCGAAGAACACTTTGCTGAAGAATCTGAATATTTGTTTTGGGTTTTCTCAAGGCATAGAGCTTCTGTACGATAAATTCAAATACCTGCAAGTAGAAAAAATATGAATTAACAACGACAAGTGTTTCATCTTTACAATAATCTTGATTAGTTAGGATGAATGTAACTTGAGAGGATAAGTGTGATAACAAATGTTGTAGGAGGTCAAGATTATAATAAATGCCTATAATAACTACAGATTAACTTCCTGATTCTGAGTCTTACCAAGAAAAAAACCGAGAATTGATTCTGGACAATTGATAGCTTAATTTTCAGATTGATACAACAAGATAAGTTGTCTTAAATAGTTCCCACATCAACTGTGATTGGGAAGTGTTTAAGCATATATGCAGTACGTGTAACCATGCTACATTAATAAATGGGGAAGTGTTTAAGTATTCATTTCAGTCCATATGATTAATAACTTGTTTCATTGAGTGACAAATACTACAAGGCATTTTACATAAAGTATAAAACTAAGAGGAGACCAAGACATGTGAATGTGCTTGAGATCAGATCAGAAAATGATGAGAAAGTGCTTTCTATACAAGTAATAGCATGGTAGTGCTAGTAACGTGAGTGAAACCATCTTGCATCATATAACAACCCATTGTATCAAATTGCCAATACTAGACACCTAGTTAGATGTCACAAAATCGCTCCTACTGATGCTACAACGAATTCAATATATATGATATAAATAGAGACAGAAATTAAGTGCTTGTGCGGTCTAGCTTATGGAACAAATTATTTACTTGACAAATAGAAAAGCAGGTGGCAACCAAATGATCTAGAGCTTTCCGAATTGACTAAGAAGACAGAATGGGCTCCTGGACCCCGAAAAGCAAAAATTCCAAATTAGTGCTCATACTCTTGAACGCAAGGAAGCTATTGAAAAAGCAATGATGAGAAATAAAGATACGTCTAACAGCTTTCTAGAACAACATTTCTGCAGAAGCTACAGCTGGACTAATAGGTTCAAAAACAGAACATATAAAGATTACAGGCATAGTTACTCAAAGCATCAACCTTGTTCCATTCATTCATAAGAAAATTTCAGAATCCTAAGGCACCCACCTACTACATATGCACTACACAGTTGGCCCCTTGCAAACTATTTCTACTTTCTAGGAAAAACATTGCAACACAAGTCTTACATTGTTGGCTATTCTATTGCTTTCACATTGATAACAAAAAAAATTAGGCCAATAACATAAAGGCTATAAGATCCTAAGGTGCTGCAGAATGAAACAATCGTATCAACATCCACGAATTATAAATCATTTATGGAACTGCTGCAATAGCTTTGGCAAAATAGAGGTATATTTACCCTCTTTAAGACTAACTTCAAGAAAGATCAGCTTAGCACATGCATTTACCAGGTGACAATAAGCACTGCATTAGATGAGCCACAACATGTATGATGCCATGTAAGAGCCGCAAAAGGCTTATCAAACAGCATTTACATTTAAGTTCAAAATAACGTTTCATCTAAATAGTTCAATCAAGTGTTGATTAAATTCAAGTATGAAATTGCAAGAAAACAATAATCACCTATCGCCAACGTACAAAGGATAAATACAAATATGATGTTGTTTGTATTTCCTACTTATACTAATCAATTGTCCTAATGAAGCGACAACAAATATCAGCATATTTAAAAAATCTCCAAAGCAGCATGGGATGCAAGTTATTTATGCAGTTAAGAACCTATTGATCTTGAAACTACAAGCACCAAAGCAGAACGGAAGAAAAGGTAATCTCTAACACAACTCGAGGTAGGCACATGTATGCAAGCATATGAAAGAAATCTAGAAGCCAATAGCTTAGTAACAATCTATGAAACCTTTGAGACTGCTTTTTGTCGGAGTCTTTCGAGCTCAGGTTGAACATCTTTTAGAGCCTGGGATGATTTAACCATGGAATCGACTGCGACAAATTTCAACTTTTTGCTTAGAATTTCAAGCGTTCTCATGTATTCTTCATTTACCTGCATAAACCATAACAATTGCAGTATATTATCTGCCCACCAAAAACAAAACTTTCTTAATTGCTGGAGTACCACTCTAATACCATTGTGATATCTTAAGAAACCAAAAAATAACTTCAAGATAAAGCAACCACTAAACAGTCAATTATTCAAGGCTGAGTTTTTCACGCTTAATTATACCCATGGATTGACATGATACACATAACCGCTTCAGGTAGCCCCAAATCTTCCATTTCGCTTTCTTTTCTTGTGCTAAATAAGAGTATGATCCTTCCATAAAGTTATGATTTATTATCAAATTTGGGATTTCGGAAAAAGAAATGTGCCAAATTCAACAGTAAGATTCGGAGCATAATTGAAAAAAAGAAAAATTAATTTATGCTCTACCATAAATCTCTATTGGTTGTGATACTACAGAATCTCTGGTTCAAGATTAACAGCACTACATGAGAATCGAAACAGCAACCTGCTTAGCAGTATTAGGGAACCTACATCATGTCCTTAACTATAGCAGATTCACTGATCATGAATAATATGTTTAAACCCTACTAACTAGACTTTTTTTTTCCACATTTTCTGCACCAAGAGAAACTAACCACTAAAATAACTATGCGTTCATATGGGATAAGTTAATCAATACTAGATTTTCGCAATGTTGCCTTATTCAAATGGTTAATTCTGTATTTTAAACATAAAATGGAGAAGATATGAAGCAAAGTGTCCATTCCATGAAGGTTCAAAATCAAGGCAGTAGAATATCAAATCTACAACAAACGTTCTACCAACAAATGTTCAGGCAACAAATATTCAGTGACCATTTTCAGGCAACAAATATTCTACCAACAACCTAATGTCTGATTTTCTTAAATAATTTTTTAACATGTATAACGACACTCGAAACATTCACAATCTTCAAATGAATGCTACAATCATTTTAAAAAAAAACCAGTAACTCCCACTGTCAGAAGTAACTTTGAAAGGAAGAATAAAGTAAAAGGATAATGTCAGAATCAATACAGCACGCTGAATTACATACGAATATAAACAGAAAAGGATAATTAACAACCTCTCCATCAACAATTATGTCAACCATCCTTGGGGGCACTATAATGTCTTCTACAAATTTTGACAATTTGGACTCTGCAGCCTGCAATATGAAGGAGATATGCTTAAGCAATTTAAACAAAATGAAATGTCAACAATTGTAAACAGGCAAAGAGAAACCATTTATTGTATTAAAAAATATTCTGAACTTACAATAAATCAGCAATTTTGTAGACCAAAAAATTGTTTAATATCAAAATAAGAACAGCATGTATTAGTTAGTATAATAAATTCAACAATTTCCAGCATCCCTGGAGGCTGGAGCAATTATAAAAGTAGGAAAAATGCCAAGGAAATAGTAGAAAACATGTAAGTCCACTTTCCAAGAATTACAAATTTTGCAGGATGAGGTTAGAGCAATAGAATAATATTACTAATTTTATTAATGACATGAAGCTGGGCACTCATGCGTACTCGCACATATATGAACACAGAATTTCATGGATGAAGTAATCCAAACCTTACGATTTTTCAACTTAAGACCCATGTCCATGGACTTCTCCTGAAGAATTTTTATCTCTGAGCTGATCGAACCAATCTCTGCCTATCACATACCAGTCAGACAAATTCAAAGACGACAAAATAAGTGAGAGATTTACAGATTGCAGAACCAATAAGTGACCAGTTGACAAGTAATAAATATCTAGGACATTGAACAAACAAAACAAAAACACTGCATAACTAAGATAGCATCACTGAGAGAAGACATAACAAAATGGCCAAAGATGAAGTAACAACAATCTGATATTTTAACACTTGAATTACATATTTCGCTCCAGAGTTCGGCAAGTATTTTGAATGATTTTCCACGTTCATGTCACACCACATGGCTCATTCATCTATCACTTGGGATAAAATCATTTTAAGTTAACCGTGTACAAGACAAAAACAAGCTTCAAGGTCATAATACATGCCAGCACAAGGCAATTAAATATTTACACAAATTCACGAAGCATTGCCTATGACATAAGGGCCTCCTAAAAAATAGCATAGCAGTATTTGCAGTAAGGCAGGGAACTGTTGAGAACTATTGGAATTAAGGAGAAAGTAAGTTGATAGAAGGCAATTTAATCCACCATTCAACATAAAGTACAGAGACGTTTTGTAGTTTTACATAATTTAAAACTAAATGGGTAAGCATCTATACTACCATTTAATACCCACCGGCTAAATATATCATTTAGTCTCGGGAGAAACTCTGAAACTGAACTAAGATGTTTGAGTCCCTGCTAATCCGAAATTATATCCAAGACCAATTTGAATCAGAAAAAAGTTTTTAATTAATCTGTATCTACAAAAATTTAGCTGTCTAGAGTAGCTTCAAATTTCAAACTAGCTTAAGAAGGTTAAATTTTAGTAATGTAGGTCATTTACATTATTGCTGATCTCCAAAATAGATAGCAACCATAAGAGTTAACCACTTTTCTCCTAATAGTAACATAAGATGCGAAATTAATATATGAAAAATGTTGAGAAATTGTTATTTCTACTCTCCACATTTGTTGCATCCTCTTAACAACTTTGGAAACATTCTTACAAAATCCAAATACAAAACACCAAACTGCCAAAACCAAAACTCAAGAAGCCAAACTCAAGAGGATAATCAAGACTATCATGACATAACAAAGTACTAAAGTTTAACTGCCTTTCCATTTTCACCACATCACAACTTTAGGAACAGGATAGAAGGCTTATTTACAACCACCCCTCAAAACTGCAAGAAAATCTGATTTTATAGTATGACATTATAATTACACATAGCACCTCTTTGAACATTTTAGAGTTTTAACAAAAGAAATAAAGGACTACCTGAAACCCACTGAGAAGAGTTTCCATCTGTGACAAAATATTGTCACAATCACGAATTTGATCATGCAATAAGACCAAGTTTTCACTTTCTTTAATATAATCCTGCATAATCAAGAAAAAATTTCTCATATGCATGAAAAGCAGCACGATTTTACACAAACTAATTAGAAAAAGCAGAATAGCACACTCTAATAATAGAAAGCCAATGTATTCGCAAGTCGTTACTTTTCTTACAACTATTGAGATGTTCAAGCCATGGATTACCGCCTAATGCCCAGCCGGAAGGACACAGAGTGTACCATGCTGACACAGTATTGTACAGTAGGTCCTAGTTCAGAAATTTCCAAACTCTACTCTTCTATTAAGCATCCATTAGAACATTGATGAAAACGAGATTTTAAGTTGTCCAAACTTGGAGGTATCACTTTGTAAGCAAATTAGAACTAATTAGTGACGAATGATTAGCAAATTTCATACTAACCATTGTAAGCAAGAAAGCACCTATAAGCTATTCCTGTAGTTGAGCCTTCAAGTATCGCGCATTGCATTATGAAAATACATGCCTATGTATTTCAGTCATTCGGACAATATCTATTGAACATGCCCCATAAATATTTTCTATGATTCAGGGAATACTGGACTAGAAGGATGAGAAATTTGTACGTTCCTATACATTTCTAGGTTTCAGACACAACAAACTTTTATGGACATTCTATACAATATATTTCATCTCTCCTTGGCAATTGAGTTATTTGAGATTGAGAGAATAGTAAATTTAAATCAGATGGATTCTCATAGAAAGTTTACTTCGAGATTAATAATGGACGACAAAAGTTGAAGTTTGAACAAACATGCCTACAGAAAGCACAGATTACCAGGTAAAAGAAACAACTAAAAAAAAACAAAACAAAATCAAAAGGATGAATCCTAACAGGAAGGATATTAAAGATCAAAAATATCTTGATCCGTGGTTCTGGCCTTTCAAATCATTCTACTCTTTACACCGGATAAGCCCATGCCATGCTGCAAAACCTATGAAGCATGCATAAACAGCTGAAAGAAATTCACAAACCTGTATGGAGTCCAATTCAACTTTGCGTACATTGTTTTCAACACCCTTTGTGTATTCCCTTAGTTTTGTGCCTTTCGCCAGTATGTTTTTGACTTCCTGTAAAAGGAAAGCAAGAAATCAATAAAGTACAACAAGACCAACCCAGCAACGCAATGAATTAGACGGATAATAGAGCACCATGGACCCAGGAAAACTACATGAATAGGAAATGTGTTAGAGGTGGGTCTGACTCAAATCAGAGATATTCTTAAGTGGCTCGAATCCAAACTGCTGCTATATTATTATCTTATGCATTTCAATAAAATTTGCAGCATAGATCCATTATTGATTAAACTTAAGTTACTGTTTGGTCTGATTAACTACATTTCTTGATGGCCAAAACTTATATATTTCAATATATTCATATGATTAAATATTTTTATTGCTTTTTGTAATTTAACCACCCAACTATTTATATATTTCATCATATAGAGAACATATATCTAAAATAATTTCTGTTTCTGTTTCTTCCGCATATCGCATTTAAAACTTTTAGAAATTGTCGCAACCCGTACCCACACCTGCACAACATAGCAAGAGATGGACCAAATTGGTCAAAATACCGTCTCAACATCCCCAGTTGATGATCAATACCTATATACTGGAACGTGTAATGCTATATTACGTGATAACCTGTTACTGGATACTAAATCATGATGAGTTCACAGCTATTTACCTCATCATCTTTACATTCGTCAAGTTCCTCCTCTAGCCCGTCCAGTGATGCATCATCACTGCAAAAAAGGTACAGATGTGTAAGAAACAAACAAGGAAAAGGTAACAAACCGAAGTGAAAATTGGAAAGCAATACCTGATTATAGTGATAACAGAATTACAATCGAAATTTTAAATTAAGCAATTT
Source organism: Puya raimondii (assembly GCA_016920855.1). Taxonomy (NCBI): domain Eukaryota; kingdom Viridiplantae; phylum Streptophyta; class Magnoliopsida; order Poales; family Bromeliaceae; genus Puya; species Puya raimondii. The sequence continues at coordinate 129,132,036 of JABWPP010000050.1, forward strand.
GCTTTCTCCCATAACCACGAAGGAAAGCCAGACCTTCGTTCTCAAAGGAACCTGAACTAAAAGTTTTGCACTTCTTTTAGCCCAAAAAAATATGAACATGACCAGTGTTTGAAAAGGCGCAAGGCACAAAAAGACGCAAAGGCCTTCTGGAGCCTAGGCGCGAGGCGCACCGCGAGGTGCACATCTACTAAAAATAAAATACTATTAACAAGCCTAGTTTAAATGAATATTTTACGTTAAAAAATTCTACAATGGCCATAGAAAAACAAAATAACCATAAAAAAGTAAAGAAACCACATGTATAAATATTCTCAAATGTAGAAAGAGAGAAGAAAGCGTTCAAATTGGAAAATCTTTTCAATTCAACATTTTAGAATATACTAGAAGAAAACCACGACCCGGAAACCCAAAGCCTAGACCCATTAAACGTAAGGGATAACTTCAAATACCACCCCTGTGGTTTCGTGCTTTCTCACTTTAATGCCCTGTGGTTTAAAACGTATCACTTTAGTACCCTGTGGTTTGGTTATTCTCTTTTTTTGTTATCTTTTCGTTAATTTTTTCGTTAAATTATACAGAAAAATTTCAAATATCCCACCTATGATTTATCGAATATTCACTTTACTATCCTGTAGTTCTAACTTTCTCATTAATTTAACGAAAAAATTAACGAAAAGATAACAAAAAGAGAATAACCAAACCACAGGGTACTAAAGTGATACGTTTTAAACCACAGGGCACTAAAGTGAGAAAGCACGAAACCACAGGGGTAGTATTTGAAGTTATCCCTAAACGTAACTATCACGAGGCACGTTTGAGGCGCGAGCCTTGCTCCCTGAGACGCTGAGGCCTGCGCCTTGCGCCTAGGCGCTGAGGCGCGCGCCTGAGGCACGCCTTTTCAAACACTGAACATGACCGCCTAGGCAATCAGTGATAGTCAACAAAGTTCACAATAATGAGATGATTACTCGGTATGGTTTGTGATAAGGATGTCAGAATTCACCATAAAATTCTGAAGTTTCACCAAAAATCATGCAAGTGAGAAAGACAACATAAAGAATTCCAGACATTGATGTAGACTGACAAAGACAATCAATTTAAGTATACTTTAAACTAAGATTTACCTAATTGAGTTTGATTTGTATTTCAGTTTGTCTAATAGGATAAATTTGAGTCCATCAGTGCCAATTTATATCTTAGTTAAGTTAGTTTAGTCAAACAGAATCCACACTGGTCTAAATCAAAGTTCTAAAAGGTGCCCAGAGTCACTGCATAGCTCATAAGCAATATGGGTGTAAAAAACAGGTTTGCCCATTAGATGTTGGCTACAGGTTTGCCCATTAGATGGATTCTCATTGAACTCTCTAATTGAAAATTTTTGTCAAGAAAAGAAGCTTAATATGGTTGCTTGAAAATTTTCAAAGTAGAGTCCCTTTTGATTATATCCATGGGCTTGTCTGGCCTGTCTAGAGCTTCTGTGGAAGCACACTTGGAGTAAAGCTGTTTTAAAGGCAAGCAAGCAAATTTATAAAGACATAAGGAAAGAGAATAACAAGCCATTCAATGGCCACAAAAAGCAATACTGAGGAAACAATTTCAGGTTTCGGAAGATGGTTTTCAAAGAGAACCAAAGCTTGTAATGTTGCCCAGTGATGATTGATAAATGAAACTTCCAAACTACTAGAGAAATAGACCTAATCTACACATCATAGATTCGAAAAATATAGCTGCGTCTTCCAACAAATCATCCACTCAGCTCAAGACAACAAAAGAATGTAGAAGGAAATGATTAACTGCCAAGACTGCACAATTAAATTCAAGACGACAAAAAGACAGATGCTAACATGACATGTTTAATGGTCAAGACTGGAAACTTCACACAAATCAACTTTCTTACAAGGTACCTAGAAAGCAAGAAATATAATCACTAAAGACAAAAAATAACAAGTACTATAATGGTGAGAATAAACGCCAAAACAGCAATAATAGCCTACGATCACAAAACATTTTATTCACTGATGTAAAATTCTAAAGTATAGAACTTGTTTGTGGCACTAGCCCATTAGCAGTACAGAAATTAATTTGGAGAGGTCAAACCTGCTTGCATCTTCATCGAGAGCTAAATCCCCAACAAATACTCCCAAGTCGAACCCTTGCTTCTGATTATATTGCACCTCAACAGTAGAGTTAGTCTCCATCCCGATTTACATGTAACATATGCCTTAAGAAAAGAGAAAGGGCAACAATTAAATAGAATTATATAACTTAAATTTGTTTATGTAAACAAGCAAATGGAATATAAACATATATTTCCTTTTGAGTTCCTCACTAGGATCACTAAACTTTATATAGTTGAATGCTTTGCCTTATTCAGTTAGCTCAGTGAATCAAATTGAACTAATTTATCCTTCTATAGCTAGAGAATTCTCAGTCCATAGGTATGCACTGTCGCAATAGTACCAATATTCATTTCCTTCCAAATCATATTAATATGTAATAAGCATATAATCGCCAGATGGTACTTTTTATAAAGGTACAGAGCATTTCATAACTAGTCAGAGGTGACAACTAAAATAGATGATTAACTTGGCCATTATCAATTACATTTTCTAATGTGAAATGGCCATTTTTCTCTAAAAACTTAAGCTATCAGAGAACAGTATTTAATTTATATCTACTTCGCACTCCCACTCTCTCATGCATGGGCGGATTTCGACTACAAGCCTCGAACGTGTGTTCAAACAAAAATCTAAAAGATAAATGCGATTACATTCGTCAAAACCTCTAGCTCTCAGACCATGTTACTCAAAAGATCGATCTACTAGAAATAAGCCCCATAACAATTTAAATGCCTCTACTCATACTCGTGTTGGATGCGAGGATTTGATCCACGACCTTGTGGAACTGAGGGGGCTTAGGATTAACTCCGATACCATGTTTTCTACACAACAAATTTACACTTACACGACAAATATAAACCCAATAAGATCTTCCACTACTACCTTTCAAGATCATAAATCTTTCACACAACCTTTTCATACGAAATTTAAAGCTCAAATAACAAAACTACTAGGATAAAAATGTGGCCATGCTCACTATGCTATCCGAGAACTTCTCACTTAAGCACTTTATTAATCCCTAAACTCTCTCATACATTACAATTCCAATGGAAAATCTGATAACAAATGACATGTTCCTATGAAATGATCTTCTTAACCTAGTTTCAAGAAGATCTGAACAAATTGAACTGATCTTCCTTCCTGTGCCTACAGAGATCTAAACAGATCAAGGAAAATAAGCTACAAATTGACCAAACCAACCACTTGAAGAAAGAGAAAGAGGTGATTTAGATCTTGAAATTAATTCGCAAACAGGAAGAGTGGAGATGGGATAAAAATCAAGAAGAGTGGTAGGGCAAGTGGTGATCGGAAATCTAGCGAAACGAGCTGTCCGCCCGGCCTGACCTGGTTTTAGAGAATGGAATCGAGGAGGAGAAGAGCGCGCAAGAAGAGGGCAGACGGATCGAACGGAGAGCGAGAATCTCGATTCTTGGAAGCAACGGTTTGGAAGAAAGTTGCGTTGGGTTGGGTTTGGGGTGGGGGTTGGAGGGTTGGGGTCTTGGTAGGGATGTCCAATGGGTAGGGATACCCGAAATTTTATCTGAACTCAAATTCGAACGGAGCAAATTTATTTGATACTAAACCGATATGGTTTCGAATATGAATATCAAAAATAAAAATCCGACGAATATAAATTCAGATATGAATTTTGACTATACCCGATCCGAATCCGAACCCGAACCGAACCCAAATTTATTTTACATTATATATAATAGAATTATGCTACTATACTATCGATAGTACCAAGCGCTTGGTGCTATCGAGTTTTCAACCGTTGGATGAAAAGATGTGCGGTTAGGATGATAGTGGTCTCTAGGGTTGAGTTGGTGGTTGGTTGAATAGTATGATCCAACAGGTGGAAATAATCAAAAGGTAGATCTAACGGCAGAAAACTCGATAGTACCAAGAGCTTGGTACTATCGATAGTATAGTAGCCGGACTCTATATAATATGTACATAAAAATTTATTGTTACATTTGAATTTGTATTTTAAAATTTCAAATTTAATATAATATATTTTGAAATATTGAAAAGAGAAATAATTGTTTCGGGTTCAGATTTTCGGGTTCGGGTTCGGTTTCGGATTTCAGATTTTTTGTCAGGTTCGGGTTTGGATATGGATTTTAAAATCCGTCGGGTTCGGGTTCGGGTTCGGGTTCGGGTTCGGGTTCGAGTTCGGGATTCGGGTTTGGAGTCGGGCTCGGGTTCGGATTTTTAAAAATCTGCCCCAAATCTGACCCGTTGACATCCCTAGGTCTTGGAGATCGGGGTTGGGGTTGGAGAGGGAGTAAGGGGTTGGGTTGGGCTCCTCGTGTGGGCCCGGCCGGTTTACAATTCGAATCAATGGTAGGATCAGACCGAACCATACTCAAATCCCCATTTTCTTTTCTTGCATCACAAGGGTGTTTTTGTTCCCACATAAGACCTTATTTGAATGTATAGTTAAAAGCTCCATAAAATTTTTACTCTGTAATTTTGTTCTAAATGAAATACAAAATTATGTAGTATAAAAAATCTTACAGCATCATTTTTAAACTGTTTGGATACGTATAGTACAATTCCAGAAGATTTATAACAATTAAAATTATAAAATTTTAATATTTAAAGTTTAAAATTCAAAATTTTAAAAAAAATATTTAAATATTTAAATTTTTAAATTTAAAATTCAAAATTTAAAAAATTTAAATTTAATTTATGCTTAAAATTTAAAATTTAAAATATGAAAATTGAAAATTTGAAATTTACAGTTTGAAATTCAAAATTTAAAATTTGAAAATAAAGTTTAAAATTCATAATATAAAATTTGGAATTTAAAATTTGAAATTAAAATTTATAATTTATAATTTAATATTTAAAATTTGAAACTTAAAATTAAATTTAAAAATTAAATTTTAAATTTTTAAATTTTAAACTATAATTTTAAAATTAGAAGTTCTAATTTTAAATTTTAATTTTAAAATTTATAAATTAAAATTCGAATTTTAAAATCTAAAAATTTGAAATTTGAAATATGAATATAAAATTTGAAAATTAAGAATTAAAAATTAAAAATTAAAAATTTGAAAATTAAGAATTAAAATTTAAAATTTAAAATTTAAAATCTAAATTTTTGAATTTTGATTTTTTTAAATTTTGAAATTAGAAGTTTGAAACTTGAAATTTGAAATTTGAAATTAGAAATCGTAAATCTAAAATCTAAAATCTAAAATCGATTAAAATTTTAATCTTAAATTTAAAATTTATAGTTTAAAATTTAAATTTAAAAATTTAAAAATTTTAAAATGTACAATTTAAACTTTAAATTTTGAAATTTAATTCTAAATTCTATATTTAAATTTTGAAATTTGAAATTTAAAAATTTATAATAAATTTGAAAATTTACAAATTTAAAATTTGATGCAAGGGGGAGGAGAGGGGGATGGAGCTCAAGAATGTTGAAATTATTTTCGTTACGTTGGAGTGTATTATTATTTTACTCCATTTTTTAGGGTATAGTATAACTATGCTCTAAAAAATTGATGCTCTTTTGAGCCTCCCAAATACCTCATAGGATAAATTTTCTATAAGTATAGCATAGTTTAACTATGATACGTTTTACTGGGTATCCAAATGGGGCCTAAGTCCAGGGTTGAAGTCGCGAGTTCGTGTAGCTAGAAATCGCATGTGTTTGGATGACTCTATCATCTTGAACTTTCGTAGAGCCCATATGGCCCACACGCTCGTTTTCGTCTCACAAGGTGGTGAGTTCGCGTATAGCTCAAACTCGCGACTTCGCGCTCGTCACGCACGATGTCGAGTTCTACTGTACAGACGGAACTCCGATACTTTCGCAAGGTGTTGTTCCATGAAAACAAACACGCTCCAAGTCACACAAAAGAATTCAATTAGAAGATACAAGCAAACGAAGATTGCAAAGAAGCCATAATTTGAATTTTGTGAGTATAATATGAGCCCTCAATCATCCAAGAACCCAATAAAAATAAATCAAAATTCATGTTTAAGGAACAAGAAGAGGAGGGAATAAGTGGAAACAAAACATTGCGACTAAAAGAAGAGAAAGGAGAGAATACTGGAGAGATAGAAACAAACCACGAAAATGAAGTAGATGTTTACTTTTATCCAGCATTAGTTTGTTTGAAATTTTTTCAGCTATAAATTTTATATTTCAAATCTACTTAAATAGCTATTTCGTTAAAAATACTGTGATGTTTGAAAAATAAAAATAAAAATAAAAACTTAAATATATGAGAACCATATGAAGTTTTTGTCTATTTGCTTTAAAGTTTACGTTTATATCCAAACTTTTAAATTTGTGTTAAATGCGTCAATTCTGTCCAAACTTTTGCTTATTTGTAAATAGCCATTTGAATTTTTAGAATTTCATACTTCCACCTAAACTATTAAAAATTTGCAACTAACCATCTAAGTTTATATTTTGACAGCTTAAAGCCACTAATATTTGCCAAATAATCAAAAACTAATAAAGAACACATGCCGATGATATATAAGGGTCTTTTTGACGTCAAAATTCAATACTACGATATCAAAATTAACTACCATTTAATGCTACCATTTCATACTTCCACCTAAGCTCTCACTTTTTACTTCTTCTTCTCCTTCTCTCCCTTTTTTTTCCTCACTTCTTCTTCTCTTCCCCTCTCTATTTCTTTTAATATTTTTTATTGTCTTTTTCTATTTAGTTAGGCCAATTATATTTTGAAGCCTTTACTATCATCCTAAGTCTATTTCGAAATCATGGATGAGTCTCCCATCCATGAACATTTCGATGGGTTCTACGGCACAGTCGAAAGCCCAGAGTTGGACCCTAAGCTCGCTTTGGCTACATTTTAACTTGGATAAAACATGAAACTTTGTCAAAATCTTTTTTTCCATATAAACAATAATTATTTATTGATGTTTAATGGCCTTTTTGCATAAAAAATCCACTAGTTTTGGGCTTTTGCAAAATTGGGTCGCTATTTTCGATTTTGCATATTCGGTTCGAATTTTTAGTAAACTGACCAAAATATCCTTGTTACTTTTTCTGATCTCCTTTTTTTTTTTCTCTCGCTCTTTTTTTTTCTCTCCGGGATTAGCTATAGCCCCCTGCGGCCCCCGCCCCCGCCACCGCCGCGCCCCCCCTGCTTGAGCCTCCTCCGGCGACGGCGCCGGCGGAGACTCCACCCGCGCTGACCTCCGCCGCCGCCCTCATGGCCACCCAATCCCGGCCCCGGCCCTCCCCACCACCTTGAGCTGCCTCGCTGAGCTTCTCCACGATGAGCACTCTCGGGCGCGGCGATCCGGTGTCCTCCGCCGCCACCGACGCGACGGCGCGGCGGGGGAGGAGCGAGGTATTCGGGTCATGGGCGAGGCGGAGGCAGAGGAATGGAGATCGGGAGCGGGAGAGGAGGGAGGAGAAGGAGGAGAAAGAAGGAGGAAGGGGAGGGAAAAAAAATAGTGTAATTGGTGGAAGAAGAAGAAAAAAAAATAGTGTAAATTTCTCCGAAATAGTGCAATATTTTTCTAAAGAGTGTAATTTTGGTCGAAAAATAATGCAAACTTCAACTAAAGAGTGTAACCTTAGCTTAAAAAGTATAATTTCATCCCAAAAAGTGTTGCACTCTTTAGAAGAATGTTGCACTATTTCTGTTTCTCTTCTTTTTCTCTTTTTCTTCTCTTCTTCTTCCTCCTCCCATCCTCACCGCCTCCTCCACCACCGCTGCGGTCCCGCCCCTTCTCCTTCCCCTTGCCCTTCCCTTCTCTCCTTAATCTCATCCTCCTCCTCCTCGTTTGATCCCCCGGGGGGAGAAGCCGAGGACGCGAGCGGAGGGGCCATGGCGAGCGCCGCGAAGTTCGCGGCATCCGTCGAGGACGGGATCAAGCTAGCGAAGCGGATCAGGGGCTCGCTGCCGCACCGGCCCCCGCCGCGGCAGGCCGGGGGGATGGAGCTGTCGCCGGCGCCGGCAACAGCTCCCGGCGGTGCCCATGGTGCGGGGTCGGAGGCGAGCTCGCAGAGCCGCGCTGAGGCGCAGCTCGCCGCCGCGTCTGCGCGCGGGGGCGCTGGGGGGTCGCGAGCAGGCGTGGGGGCGCGGGGGCGGGGGTCACACGCAAGTCGGCGAGGGCCGCGCCGTCTTCTTCGCAGCGGAAAAAAAAGAGCAAGAGAAAAAAAGAGAGAAGAAAAAGAAGAGAGAGAAAAAAAGAAGGGTATTTTGGTCAGTTCACTAAAAATTCGGATCGAATCTGCAAAAGCGAAAATAGTGGTCCAGATTTGCAAAAGCCCAAAACTAGTGAATTTTTTATGCAAAAAGGATTTTGGATTTTTTATTTCTAATTTGAGTGTATTATAATATATTTTTGGTTTAATAAAGATTGCGTCTAAACAGCAATTTTTGGGTACTGTACAGTCAACTGTCCTTATATATTCGGTCTACCGATAGTGCGTCCTCGGTTGACCAAATGTAAGGAGAGGGTCGACCGTGAATGGTCCGGTGAACCCATACTTTTAGTTTTTATAATTTTGTGTTACCCTAGACAAGAATTGTGGAAAGTCAATCTTAATGATTTTGTTGTAGTCTATGTTTTATTCTAGGCATGACTGAGGATCCCTCCTCATTTTGCTTTTGCTAAAAGATCTCATCATTTTAGGTGAGTAGAAACTATCTCTCTAAGTTAAGCCATATAAAAAATATATCTTTTTTTGCTAAATTATTGTGACATTGGTCATATTCATATCTGATTGTATAAATATGATATTGGATTACTACAATAGCTTGCTAGTTTGATTTATTTATCATATGTGATGCACTTGTATGGACTGATACATAGATTGTATGTTCCTAGAAAAAAAATGAATTTATTAGAAAGATGATTAAATTATATGTATTGGTATTATTAGTTGATTTTACGTATAAATAGGGTTTGTATCGATTGTGGCATCTTTTCCTTCAAAAATTTCTTATTTAGATTGTTGCACAAGAACCTAATGATAAATATTCGTCCCGAGCTTGACATTCTGGTATGTCAGTTGAGACCTCACACCGGCTATTCTCATCCATCTTGATATTATTGTGCTATGGTTGGAGATCTTGTATTGTGTCACTCGGTTTAGGACAGTCTTGAGTCTTATTAGGTATGCATGATTTGACTTGAACTTATATGATATAATAAATTCGTTAGTCTTTGGATTATGGTATGATGTCGGTGTATTTTCTGCTATGATAAACAGTAAATTGATATCCCTTTGGATTATAGTTAAACGTGTACCGGATAGAGGCCTGAGATATGATAGACCGAGTCGAGGACTCGAGGTATTGAGGTATGTGCTAGATGGATTAGGGGAATCAATCCAATGTCTATGGCAACTACGTGTGTCGCTACGACAGTGGTTTTTGGAGTGGAGAATTAGATCAGGATATGCGTGAGTCGATATACGCCAAGTTTAGTTGGTTGGGACATAATGACCAGATTTGGTATGGGATGGGGTTAATTCAATACTAACATCCGTAAACCAGAAGAGCTGAGATATAGGCAAGGTGCTGAGGGGCTAACGTTTGTAAAAATATTATGCTAGTATTTGCTCAGACAGTATTAGTGAGGATAAATAATATACCCCTGACTAGGAGCACTACACAAGAGGAGTTTAAGTAGGACTAGTGAGGGCGGATATGTTACAACAAGCTATTTTGGAGTGATATGCAACGTACGGAGGTAGGAGGCATACAGGTGGAGTAGAGATATAGTTTGATGCCAGTATCAATATGGTATATCGTTATTTCAATATACTCTATATATGTCTGGATTTGGACTCATCTGCATCATCATGTGGATGCATACATTACATATACAACGACATTTTGGAAAGTACAGTGTATATTATTGCGAATATGTTAATCGATTAACTTATTAGGAACTCTTCGGGATAGTACCCAATCATTCGGGATTAACTTATTAAGAACTCTTCGAGATAGTACCCAATCATTCGGAATGCGTGCAGAGAAAGTTTTGCAGATTCGTTATTGATAGTCCTGCTTTTTTCTTTTTTTTAATACATTGTTGTGTTATTCTAATTCACCGAGGATTCTAATGCCGAAATTAAAAGTTTGAGAACCGAAAAAAAAAACCCTGTATAAAACTTCGGGAACTAGCGGTGCGATTTACCCTACTTAAAAATGCTCTATAATTTTGGCAAGTTCTACGCATTTTACATTTTTCTATTAAACCATCAAGAGTGATAACTTGTCATGTACCAAAGCAAAATCTTAATATTCCGCACAAAGAAATATGTATTACTTACATAACAGTGAGATAAAAACACAACAAAAAAGAGAAAATATTCGGAGAAACAAATTTCTCAGAATGAGATTTTAATGAAAACAATTACATGAAGAGCTAAAATGTAGATGACAAAAGCAGATCTCAGAAGCATGAGCTTCTGCTGGCTGTCTGTTCTCACTCCCCTGCGAAATGCCTTGCCATCGCGATCTTCAAAAGCTCCTCCTGACACAGAAAAGCTTCTTCCGAACCGGTTTCTCGCGGCATTCACTTCGGAAACTCCGCTGTCGAGCTTCATTTTCAAGCCATTCAACCTCTCCAAATCTTTTTCTTTGGCATGTATCTCCGTCATCAAATTCTCGGCTTGTGCCTAGTCAATTTTATGATTATAAGTTAATCGAAAAAAATTCAAAAGGAGGCAAAAAACAAAAAGGCAAATTACAGCATTGGTCACTGAAGTTACTGTGCAATTTCATCTACGTAACTGAACTTCAATTTGTTGCAGCTGAGTCACCAAACTTCTTCAGTTTATGTTCCAATCAGGTCATTCTGTCACATCAAGTTTAGTTCTTTCAACAGATGGATGATATGATAACTGATTCGATTGCTGTGTAATTTTTAAGAGATGACGTCGTGGTGATGATTCAATTGTTACATCATCTCGAGACTATTAAGTTCAACTTTCACGTCATCCCCAAGAAATGACGTAGTAGCTAAATCAGCATTTTATCAGTCGAAGATAACGTGTTCATTATATCAGCTATAACATCATCCCGCTAATAGAAAATTTAAGCAGAGTTTGAGACAGTGACCTGATTGAAATAAAAGTTGTAGTTTGGTGACGCAATCGCGACGAATTGAAGTTCAATTAGCAAAATGAAACTCAAAAAAAGTTCAGTAACCTATGGCAAATAAATAAAATAATTTATGCCTAGATATGAAGAAATAATTGCACATACTTGCTTTGCTGTCAACTGTTCGATCAGGCCATGGAGCTGTTTCTCCAATAGCTTCTCCCTTTGAGCTGCATATAAAAGAAATACTATTATTTGACATTGAAATGCTTATTGTAAAATCTAGTAGCAATTTATTTGATGTTTCCATTACAAGAGTGCACCACAAAATACATTATTTTGAAATTTTCATTTGTTTTTGTCGATTTTGCACCATTTTTTTCTTTGAAGCTTTTCAATGCACAAAACAAGGGACCAAAAACGAATCAAACAGAAATAATTTTCCAGAATCCTAAGCCTCAAGCTCCACTTGGTCATAATTTTTAACAAGTCATATTTGGACCAGAGGCATTAAAATATTTGCTGAAAATCTAACCGGGCAAGCTTGCTTTTCCAAATCATGCAAAGAATAATGTTAAAAAATTTGTTGTAAATTATTTTTAGGACTAAATGCTAGGAGTTGACTGGGTTATTAGGTACTACTTGCGAACTCTTGTACAAGGAATACATGCTATGTTTTTTTCAGTTGAATTATATTATCCTGACAGAGACTCGAACAGTCGAACTATAAATCAAGGATTCAAATCTCGTACGTGCTGGCCCATGCCGGCCGGCACGTACCGTACAGGGGGGGTCTCGGGCCCCCTCCCTGTATCGCGGCACGGCCGGCCGTGCCGCGCGAGACAAAGCGGCACGGCCGAGCGTGCCGCGTGCCGTGCCGGCCGTGCCGACACTGAGATTATTATTATTATTTTTTTGCTTTTTCTCTTTAAACTTTGTTTTCCTTTTGCTTTTTCTATTTTTTTTTTGCTTTTTGTTTTGTTCTTTGGAAAACCAAGAAACTATCCGAGTACCTCACATCCCTCAAAAACATTACAAATCGAAAATCTACTTGCTAGGTAAGTCAAAAAAAGTAAAATTTAATTTGTTTGTCTATCAATATACGGGCAAATTTTTAATTTACATATCCGATCCATACCGCAGGGGGTGGCCCTCGCCCTCCGCTTCCACCACAGACATCCATTTTTTCTTCACAAATTATTTTATCAAAATTTGTCGACCGCGAAAATATTTGCGAATTAGGGGAACAAAATCGAACTCAATTAAACAAATTTTGGGGCACATCAAGCATAAAAATTTTATTTTTACGTTAGAAGATTAAAAATACTGATAAATAAAAAACTAAATTAAATCAATTGATATTTAAATTTATTTCATTTATTTGTCATATAATTTATTGCTTAGGTTTTTTGATAGATCTAATATTTTTTGAAAAAAATAATTAAAAAATAATTTTTAAAATAATTTAAAATAATTTTTTTGTATTTTATAAAAGAAAGACTGTAATATGGTCAAAAGAAAGAAAGAAAGAAAGATGTCTTTGCATTTTAAAAATTCTAACCTGTAAAAATTTCTATTCTGCATCAGGTATAGTTATACTTTACATACAAAAAAGCTTAGAAGTATGTTAATTGATGAGTATAGTAAACTATACATAGCAAATATTCATAATTATTTGATTAAATCTTTCAAAATAACATTATAAGAGCTTATTGGAACCAAAAAAATTGAAATAAGTCCGTGCCAAAGCGTGCCAGTAGGAGGTCATGCGTATCCATCGTTACGCAAGCGTACCACGTGTCGGCACGGAAGCGTGCCCGTGCCGTACCGTGCCAGGGACGGAGCGGCACGCCCCCGTGCCACGGCACTTTAAACCTTGCTATAAATGTTTCCAAGATATGAATTAATGCCAAAACAGCACAATTTTCATGCTAAATGACAGGTCTTTCTCGATCAAGTTCACTAAAACTCTTATCCCTTTTGATTATACTTTCTCCTCCAAAATTTTTCTCATTTTTCTGCCACTTAATTTTTCTCAATTTTCTCCTAGCCTTTTCATTTTAATCAGTTTCCTATCTGCTTATCCTAAACATATAAATGCCCATTTTGTTCTCCCGTCTTCATGGGTACTAATATCTTACTATGAAACATATATAGTCTCTCTCTTCCATATTGAACAATAATTAGTTCATTGAACACGATTTTGTTAGAGAAATCTTGCACTGCTTTGCCGAGTCTTGACAATAGATCTTTGAGCAAACATGTTTCTCTCACCTGCTGTCTTAGTTTTCATATTACCTGTTGTTGTGCCAGATAAGTATTAAATCAATATTTGGCTTGGTCTATATCTAGAAAATTTTCTGACAAGATAACCACCCCTCTTTGTTGGCCTTTATACCGACTGTTTACTACATTTAGTAAGAAAAAAAATTACTAAATACCACTTTCTACCGAATTGTGGCGGGTGTTTTGAATAATAAGAAGAAGACCCAATTTCCTATAAATACAACTCTCTACCGAATTGTGGCGGGTACAGGAAAGTTCCTATAAATAACCCAATTTCTACTAAGCCTCCTAAATTACAAAGGACCTAAATACCACCCCTTTCAACTACAAATACCAGTCCATACTTTGCTTATAGGCCAACAAGGTTATCATAAAATGCATTTTTCATAATTTCTGGGTGGAGCAGTAAGAAATCTCAAAACTTATATATCGAGGTTTACTGGATTTTAGCAACCATAAAGTATAAAAGGTTGTAGAATAGAGAGGAAAGCAACTCATTCACAAAATACCAGGTGAAGGTTTCTTTGCCGACTCCTGTTGAACCAATGACCACTCAATCTCCAACCTCTGCACCGCCTCTTCCAGTAATCTCTGACAAAAATAAATTGAAATTTTAGTCAAACCTGCCACCACCTTTTAATAATAAATTAAAGGAAGCAGCGTACCAACTCTTTCTTTCTTTCCTCTAAGTCTTTTAATTTTGTAGTTCTCGAAGATTCTATTTCCAGATTAACATTTTCCAAGGAATTTGAAGCAGTTGTCGATTCTTCAGGTCGATTTGCTTCTTCCTCCTCCTTCAGTGCTATTTCAAATTCGCCCTTTAATTTCTGCGCAATCAAGTCGAGCTCCTGCAACCATTATATTACACGAAAACAAAATTTCATAATTTTTTTTCCTCAAATTTTAAGGCCTACAGGCATCACCTACTGCATACGTAATTACAAGCATGACAAATAACTACAAAACGAGTAACGTAGACAGACAACACAACCATATAATGCCGGAAATTGATGAAAGATACAATTGCCAAATAGATGCTACTACACTATTTTAGTCCAAACATAGATAACCAAAGCGGCATTGAATTTTCCACATGTTAAAAAAAGACGAAGTGGCTTTCAAACAGAAATGAATTCCAACATTGTTTCAAGCATCTTTGTTATAAGCTGATCATACAACACATAAACACATTTACGAAAACCATTTAGCAAAACATACAGCAATAAAGACTTGGCTATACATGATAATTAGCTTAGTGTTTCTGATATCATAAATGCAGTAATACACGGAGCAAGTAAAGTTTATTTAGATTAAACTATAGAAATATTACAAAATAACCATCAGCTCTGTAAGTACAGTAAGAAATAGCTCAAAGAACATTACTTCCCTACCTTCAGTTTACTCTGAAGTAGATCGGCCTCATACTGCTTTTCTTCGATTTTCTGTTGGCAATTTGCTACAGCCTTTTCATAAGCAGCATTTTCTTCTTGCAGTGCTATCTCTCTTTGTTGTGCCTATCAAAAGCACAAGTTAGTATAGACTCTTCTTTGCATGCAAGATATCCAAATGGAAAGAAACTCAAGAACAACAGCTTTATTTTTGCCAGATGTTAAAGGAATTTCTCAAACCTGAATGCAACCAGTACTAACAGTATAACATATAGTGAGTGAGAAGACAAATGAAAATACCAAATCCACTATCATATGAAAGAAGTTGATATAAAATATGATGAAGACCTCACCATATCTAACAAGTTAATTGCTTAATATAGAGACTCTTCTTTGAGCATCTTCCATCAGTTAAATGAGTAATTACCTATCGGAAGTATTACAGATCTATTTTTCTATAGAATT
Source organism: Puya raimondii (assembly GCA_016920855.1). Taxonomy (NCBI): domain Eukaryota; kingdom Viridiplantae; phylum Streptophyta; class Magnoliopsida; order Poales; family Bromeliaceae; genus Puya; species Puya raimondii. The sequence goes on from JABWPP010000050.1 coordinate 129,147,360, forward strand.
TAGAAACTAAACGCTCCAAGAGCAATTAGGAAATAGATATCTACATGCAACACCACCTACCCTGTCTATGAAATAAAGTAAGGACATCTTAACATGTAGAAATGCTCGCATGACGTGCACCTAACAGCAACACTCAAATCTGGTACGGCACATATGCATGTAATAAGCTGCACTCGAGTATCTGAATTTAGAAAAAGAGTGAAAGTTTTACAAAGATTTAGGACAGGGAATGAAAGATGAAAGGGAAAGAATATGAGAAATGATGCCAAACAGATTCCAGAATCAGCATGCAGCATTTCAATTCTTATAAGGCAGGGCCGGACACTAATTAGGGTAGAAATTAACTATACTTTTCCTGTAATTAGTTGCAAGTTAGCAGCAGGGTGTTGGTTCGTTATTAGACCAACTACTGTAATCAGCCTCATCTACACGGAATTGAGAAAATCTGGAAGGTCAAGGATGAGACCTTTGCCCCATCTAGGATTCGATCTATGGCAGAATCCCAAACGTCCGTAGGCACTTAAGGCAAAAGGCCGTGATAGGTAAAAAGGGCAAACCACCTCTACCTCCTTCCGTTGGGACCTAATTCGCTTAGCAGCTTCTTTTTGCAACATATAATCAAAAGCTCAAGCCTAAACTAGGGCTTTTTTCTTAGGCCTCAAAGTAGCATTTTAGCTTCCCCTTATAGCAGAAGCTCTCGACTTCTCTAATTGCCAAACACTCTATTACACATAACATTAGACCACCCTATAGATAACTACAACTGAAAGCAGAAGTTGAAGAAAGCCATTGGCAATATCATAGGATGTCATGCTATCACAGATATAGTCTATGAGAAGTGCTATTTGGAGAAGCACTATATTGAAGTTCTCTTTACCATTTTTGTGAGAAAAAGCATAGCCAAACAAATTGAAGGCCCTATTTGGCAATGTTGTAGGATGTTGTGTGATCTGAAAAATTAGTCAATGCGAAGTGCTATTCCGAGAAGCACAATATCGGAGCTCTATCTTTAAAAGCTTGATCTATGATAGAATGATTTTTTCTAATATTTATATTCAGCACTTCCCCTCACCTCTGAAGAGTGAAGACTTATGGTAGGCCAAGACATGGACTTAAACTAAATAAGCCTAAGGGTTTGATAGGATTCAAACTTGCGACCTCTTGATCTAATACCATGTTAAACAATAACGTGAAATAACACTCTACATACCGACCGTCCCTAGCGCAAGTGGCAAAGGGCTTGGTGGTTGGTACCCGAGGTCCCGAGTTCGAATCCTAGTTGATTTACATTTCCAGCTAAGTTTATTTTCAAAAGAAATAAACGAAGCGGGTAGCGTGCTACCTTTCTCTCAAAAAAAAAAAAGAAAAAAGAAATAACACTCTACATCTAAAAGCTCAAGTTATTAAAGAACGGTGTTTTTAGTAATTATATTCAACAATTTTCTCTATGCAGCAGTTACACAATGTGAAACAAACTTCTATCTCTAAAAGTTTAATCTACCAAAAAATGATATTTTTATATTTATATTCAACACTGAGTGGGCGAGATAAGTTAGGCGAAATACGTGAAAAATTCAGAAGTATCAAGACGATGACAATCCAAGAAGGCTAGTAAGCAACCCAATCCAATTTCGATTCTTGAATATGTTGGCTATCTAGTTTATAAATTTCCACCGCCCTCTTATTCCAACACACATCTCGAGACTTTTGATAGGCCAAGACATGAACTTGGATTCGAACACGGGATCTCATAGTCTGACACTATGTTAAACAATAATATGATCTATACCTAAAAGCAGAAGTTACCAGAGAACGGCGTGTTTAATAATTATATTCAACAATTTTCTCCATGCAGTAGTTACACATTGTGAAACAAACGTCTATCTCTAAAAGCTTAAGCTACTAAAAAAAAATGATATTTTTATATTTATATTCAACACTGAGCAGGCGAGATAAGTTAGGCGAAATACGTGGAAGATTCAGAAGTATCAAGACGATGACAATCCAAGAAGGCTGGTAAAACAATCAACCCAATCCGATTTCGATTCTTGGATACGTTGGCTATCCAGTTTGTATTGTAAATTTTTACTGCCCTCTTATTCCGACACACATCTCGAGACTTTTTGATAGGCCAAGACATGAACTTGGAATCGAACTCGGGACCTCATAGTCTGCCACTATGTTAAACAATAATATGATCTATACCTAAGACATTGTTCTCAAGGGCTAGGGTTTCGGTGGCGGAGTCTAACCTGCTCGCGGGTGGTGGAGTGGGAGTTGAGTTGGAGGGCGAGGGCGGCGTTGGAGGCGAGGGAGTGGGCGTGGAGGTGGGGGAGGCGCTGCGAGATGTGCGCGGGGGGGATCCGGAGCCGCAGATCGCGGATCGAGCGGCGGAGGGACGCCGCGCGGGCGTCCAGCTCCGCCGCCCGCGCCTGCTGCTCCGCGGTGAACACCACCGGAATCGCCAGCCGGCTGTCGTCGTCGTCGTCGTCCGTCGGGCCGCCGCCCACCACGTCCGCCGCCCACGCCAGCAGCCCCGCCATTTTCTCGCTACCCCCGCTCCACTTTCACCCAAACAAACGGTCCCTTAGTAAAAGTTTAGGTTAATTGCATTTGAGTCCCTAAAGAACAATGAAACTGCATATCCGTCCCTAACAAAGTACAAAGTTATACTTTCTTCCACATAGAGCAAATAACCCCTCCAAAGTTGTATACTTTGCAAATACATTCCTCTCGGTTTATTGACAGGTTGAAGTTGACTCTTTGATTTTTTTTTTCCATCTTAACTACAAAATGACCGTTCAACTCTTAATAGAATTCATCGATCCTAATATTTTTTAGGCTAAATTATATAAAACCCTCCTGTCAATATCCACTTTTTTACTTTTCCTTCATGTCATTTAAAAACTTATACTTTGCCCCCTTATAAAATAAAAAATATTCATAGAGAGGTACGGTGTTAAATTTGATGACAAAATAACCAATTTGCCCATCATCATCTTAGTCTTCTCCCCTATATTACTGAGAATATTTTGGGTATAAAAAATATATAATAATATTTTATAAATAGAACACTAACGGAATACTGACGGCAGGGGGCAAAGTGAACATTTTTTTATTTTATAAGATGGCAAAGTGTAGGTTTTTAAATAACACGGGGAAAAGTGAAAAAAAGAGTATTGATGGGAAGGTTTTCTATAAGTTAGCCTATTTTTATTATAACTTTCAGTAAAAATTGAGATTTTTTACTTATAAATTTTGAAAATGTCGGAACATTACTATCTAACTAGATAGTTTTTAATGAAACAAAAATCGCCACTTCGAAAGTTTGGCAGTGCTGTAAGTCATGAGAGAAACTTTCGTACAATTTTCACACGATTAGTGATAAAGTTATCATGTCATGCTGAAAAGTAGAAATTTTTTCGAAATAGAGGATTTCTGAGCGAAGAGGACTGAAAGAGGGAAGTAATGAGTAAAGAGAGGTAGTGTAAGGACTAATTCACAATATTACAACCACAGAAGCAAATAAAAAAAAATGAAAACCTAAATCCACTCCCCTCTTCCTTCACCCAGCTGCTACTGCCCCACTCCCTCCCTGCCGCCGGCGACCTCCCTGGTGGCCGGTGAGCCCCATGCCTGGCTTTCTCTCTTTCTCTCCTTTCTCTAGATCTCTCACTCTTTTCCTCGGATATCTCTCTTTCTCTTGGGTTGCAACCCCTACCACCACCGCCGCCGGTCACCTTCGGCAACCCTTTCCCAACGCCGCTCCATTGGACAAGAGCCGCCCTATGACCGGATCTAGCCAGAACTCAAGGAGGGAGCTCCCTAGGCCAGATCTATTCCTATCTACGTTGGCCCCCCTTCCCACCGCCGACTGCCCCTTTCCCGGCCTCCCGCCATCGGGCTTGACCCTTCCCAGCTAGCGCAGGCTGCCCTTGGCCAAGGAGGAAGAGTTCTCTATGTTGCTTTTTATTGCTACAGCCGCGGTTGCTCTAGGCTAACTTTCATGTTTCGACCATTCGAGCCACCGATGACCACGGTTTGGTAGAGCACGGTTTACAGGTTAGCTATCGCTCATAGAATGGCAGATCTGTTGGCGAGCCCGGGGAAACGAGTAATCCGGGGCGTGACATGAGCGATAGCTAACTGTGGGAGTGTTAAAAATTTTAATGCAGTCGCATGAGGCGAGGGGATTAAAATGTTATATGTTGAAAAACCAAGATTAAAGGTTCTATACTCCTTAGGAATCATAAAGATTTCTAATTAATTACGCCTATTCACATTTAGGCAACCTCCGATTAAGCTGGTCAATTATGATAATTAGCAAAACAGAATGTATTTTTTTAATCAGTGTACAAAAATAAATACAACTGAAAAGAGAAAAATCGACAATTATCATCTCTCTCCTTCTCTCATATGATTAGTGTCTCGTCAAGGTATTTCTCCAAGCATTGTGAGCCATGCATCATGCATAAGCTGTCTTTGGTATTTCATTGAGCATTTGACATGCACATAGGTAATACATTATGGTCAAGCTATCTTTGGCATATCATCGAATGTGTGGCATGCGCACATGAACAATGCATCATGCTCAAGTTTTCTTTGACATTCCATTATGTGCACACCGTCTTTGGCATTTTATCGATCGCTTAGCACGCGCACATAAGCAATGCGCTATGCACAAATTCTTTTTGGCATTTTGTCTAACAGTTGGCACCATACATCATGCACAAGTTGTTTTTGACAAAAGCCAATTAAAAAGAGCGGCAATCAATAATTTGATTGGCGCTTTCCGTCGACGGCTAAGCGTCAAACGGATGGTAGTCGCCGCCTTGCTCTACCGCTGACGGCTAAGCGTCAAGCAGATGGTTGTCGTCGTCTACCGTTGATGGCTAAGCGTCAAACGGATCGTCGTCGTTGTCGTCGCCTTTCTTCACCGCCGACAGCTAAGTGTCAAGCAGATGGTTGTCGTCGTCTACCGTTGACGGCTAAGCGTCAAACGGATTGTCGTCGTTGTTGTTGTCGTCGCCGTCTTGCTCTACCGCCGATGGCTAAGCGTCGAGCGGATAGTCGCCATAGTCGTTGTCGTTGTCGTCGCCGTCTTGCTCTACCGTCGATGACTAGGCGTCAAGCGGATTGTTGTCGTCGTCTACCGTTGACAGCTAAGCGTCAAACGGATCGTCGTCGTTGTCGTTGTCGTCGCCGTCTTGCTCTACCGCCGACGGCTAAGCGTCGAGTGGATAGTCACCATCGTCGTGCTCTAACGCCGACGGCTAAGCGTCAAGCGGATAGTCGCCATCGTCGTTGTCGTTGTCGTCGCCGTCTTGCTCTACCGTCGACGGCTAAGCGTCGAGCGGATAGTCGCCATCGTCGTTGTCTTTGTCGTCGCCGTCTTGCTCTACCGCCGACGGCTAAGCGTCGAGCGGATAGTCGCCATAGTCGTTGTCGTTGTCGTCGCCGTCTTGCTCTACCGCCGACGGCTAAGCGTCAAGCGGATGGTCGCCATCGTCGTTGTCTTTGTCGTCGCCGTCTTGCTCTACCACCGACGGCTAAGCATCGAGCGGATAGTCGCGGTTGTCGTTGTCGTTATTGTCATCGCAGCAACAACAAGCGGGTGGCCACCTCCTTGATCGACGATGACGTGACAATAGCAAAAGAGTATGTCCACCACTCCGGGATCAACGACGACGAGGCAGCGGTAGTCAGCGACGGTGTAGAAATAGCGACAAGCGATCGTCTCTTATTGGTTGACGATGACCCGACGTAGTAGTGGTTGACGATGGCACGAACTAATTTCCATGCAGTCCGGTGTGCGTGGAAAAACTCGATGTAGGGAATACCTTGACTAGGAGGGAAGAGAGAAAGAAAACGAGAGCGAGAGAATCTAAACCCACCTTTCTATTTGGCTTCTTTTTTTTATCCAAGTTTCTTTTTTTCTTCCTTTTTTTAGTCTTTAGACTATTTGTGATGACTTATTTTTGTTCTATATATGATCAATGAAAATTTTCAATATTATATGTTCATTATGATAATTTTGGAGTAAAATGTTTAATTTTTGCGAAGTTATCAAGGAATGAATATTCTATATGTGAAATTTCCATGAAAAAGGGCACAAACAGTATTTTTCTCTCTGTATACCGGTATATGTATAAGGAATACCGGTATATACTGTTTTTCTATTTTTTTTAAACCGAGAACTGTTTTTCAAAAAATTTACATTGCATACCGGTATACGGTATCGCATACCGGTATGCGGCTGCGGAATGTCCTTATATTCTGGTATTCTATTTTTTGAAAACACACTCAATCCTTTTCAAAACTCTCTCTTTCTCTCTCTAAGAGTTCCCTGACGTGATTCTCCTCCAGATCTGTGTTTTTCACCTTGGATTTGTAAGTTTATCTTCTTGCATTCTCGAAACCCTAGTTTTTAACTATTTTTTACATGTTTTTATTGGGTTGACGATCGATCTCCGTTTTTACTGAAATTTCTTGAGGATTTATGCTTGAAATGGTTTTAGATACATGCAAGCTTTGTTTTAATACACTTGGATCCGAGAATAACATGTTATTTATCTTTGATCTTTGTTCTAAGGCATGTTTTGGGGTATTTTTAGGTTTTTTTTTGCTAGAATATTTTTGTTGATGAATGAAATCTCATGAAACTTATGGATATGCTGTTTTGATGCATGTCTTAGTGATTGGTACACTCATTAGATGTTCCATAGCAATGTGATCTTGATCTTCATTTTTCTGTGTGCTTTGTTGCATAGGAAAAAAATGGCATTCTCCATTGTTCTTGTTCTTGTGATGATGATGGCTGCTGGTGGTGGTCGTGGTCGTGGTCGTGGCAAACAACGTGTCACCAAGAGGACACATGTCGAGGAGGACTCATCGAGCACCGAGTCGGAGGGCTCGGAGTATGCTCCCGAAGAGCAAACTGATCGCGGCAAGGGTAAAGCTCCTGAGGGCTCTACTCGTAGGGGGAGAGCTTCTTCTCCACCTCGTCGGAGCACCGGTGGTCCGGTTATTCGCGAACCGAGTGCAACGGAACGACGCACCAAACGAGGAGAAGATACTGAAGCTGTTTCCTCTACTCGGCAAAAGGCTTATGCAAGCAAGGCTTGCCATGCGGAGCGTAATGTGAATTTCGGTGAGTTGTCACGTGAAGTTCCAGACTTTGCTCACCTACTTCAACGAGCTCCGATCGAACCTGTCGGTCGCATTCCTATTCGTGCCCCCTTTTGCGTGGAATTGATTCGAGATTTTTATCTTCACGGGCACGTTACGCATGAAGATTCTGAGACCGGACATTATCAGTTTGAGACTATGGTTCGAGGTATACGCGTGGTGGTGACTCCTCACACTATTGGAGAGATCTTTGGTTTAAATGTGAGCACCACGGGGTTATCATATACTCAAGGGCATATTCAACCGTCGTCACATTGGGAGATCATGACAGATGCTTTATGCAAACCGGGCGTTTATACAAACCGTTTGTTTGTTGAATCACGAGAATTGAAGCCCGAATATCACATTCTTTCGTTGATAGTCTGCTACAACATTGTGCCAACGGTTGGCACAAAGCGCATCCGGTGGGACCGTTTAGTGCTTCTCTTTTTACTTGGTCATCCGGAGTATGCACTGGGACTCAACATCAACATTCCTTTTCTGATGTGGCAGCGTATGGCTACTATCATTCATGCTTCTGGACGTCGTGAGCTTCTTCCGTTTCCTATATTGATCACACGTATTCTAGAAGCACATGGAGTAGATACGTCTTGCAACAAGTATGACTATGGCTTAGGACCTATTGATGGAGTTACCTTGGCTAAGTCAGTCAGTACTTTGAAGACGTTTCAACAGGTTAAAGGATATTCTACGACTACTCCGAGTACTGCAGCCCGTCCTGTTGAGCGTGGTGGGTCATCTAGCTCAGGGGGAGCAGCTATCGAGGTCTCTCTTCGTCATGAATTACGATCTTTCAAGAAGCAGGTTGAACGAGGCTTTAGAGCACTGGAGGACAGACTTAAGAATGTCGAGGATGGCGTGAAGAAGATTCTAGAGATTCTTAGTTGTCGTCATGATGACGTTGCTGGTGGTGCAGGTCCTAGTACTTCACATCCACCTGCCCCTTCTTCTTATGAGCAGCATCTTCCGGGCACTGAGGGTGAAGGAGACGACGATGATGATCATAGTGATGACGGAGAGTGATGTTTTCTATCTCTTATCTTGTTTTCACTTTTCCACTATTTCATGTTGGTCTTAGTTATATGCTTGTTTTCTTTATTTTCTCTCTATTTTGGACTTGTAACTATGGACTAACTCTACTTGCTTAGTTATTGCTATTGTTCTCTTTTTCTATTTTTGATTGGCAATTTTTGACAAAAAGGGGGAGAGGATCATACTAAGGGAGAGCGTTATAGAGAACTATAGTTAGGGGGAGAGAACTATATTGAGGGGGAGAGATGACTAAAGGGGGAAAAGATGATGACATAACATTTTACTAACTTAACTTGCTTGTTTCTACCTATGTGTGTCTGAAGTTGTTTTTGCAGGATTTCTTTTAAGACTTCAAGACTCCAAGTCCTAAGTCATAGAGTTTGTCTTAGGAGGTTGAACCATTTGTAATTTTGTTTTTATGTTTTGGATCATACACGCGTGAAGTTCATTGTTGTGGTGGTGGCAATGAATTTCTTTTATTTTGGTTCGGGTAGAACTTGTATTTTAGGTTTTGTCACGAAATTGCCAAAGGGGGAGATTGTTACGGATTTTGTATTGGCATATTTCGTGAGTTGTTGAGTCGGAGTCTTGAAGGTCGAGTGCTTCATGAACATGTTGAAGAATCCGAGACTTCAAGCATAGACAACCATCGACTCACATGTTGAATCACGACGTGAAGGTAAGTTTTATTGTTTATATGGTGATTCATAGTTAATTATGGTATTGGAATCATGTGTATGTTTATAATCGGATTAAATGAGTTTTAGGAACTTTTCATTCTTTGTTAAAACTCTTTTTATTGGAATTCCGGAGTCACATACCGGTATGAGATACTGTATACCGGTATGCAAGTGTATTCCGGAATACAATTTGGTATTCCTCAAAACCGTTGTTGAAAATACTGTTTTCTGGATTGTATACCGGTATGTGTAATCTAGTACCGGTACTGATTCCATGTATACCGGTACTGGAGTGTTAGTACCGGAATGCCTCTGCGTGAAATTCTGTTTCCGTCATCGCATTCCGGTATCAGCTTATGTATACCGGTATACAGTGCCAGTTTTGGTATGTTTTGATCTAATCCGACTCTATTTGATTCCAACACCTATAAATAACCTATGGGGGTTCTCTTAACCTTTGAACAACTCAGAATTCGTAAAAGAGAAACCCTAGAGGCTAGGATTTTCGTTCTAAACCTTTTTCCACAAAATAGCCTCCGAGATCAATTCGAGATAGTTTTAACTTCTATTTCTTATGTCGAATTGATCTCCTTCTTGCTTAGAACTTTTTCTACTGGTTCTTAATGGAATTCTAAGCAAGGAATCACCAGAATAAACCCTGAGATCGTGTTCCTCTTGGCGTCGTGGATTCGACGTGTTAAAGGCGGTTCGTGGATTCGGATCGTGAAGGCTTCGTGGATTCGGAGCGAGGCGTCTCGTGGATTTGAGACGTGGCGTCTGTGGATTCAGACGTGAGGTCTGGACGGCCGTGAGTGCGCGAGATCCGCTGAAGACGAAGGAGAGGTTAAGTCCGTGGAGTCGGTAATCACCTTGTAATCCTTTAATCTTAGTGGATTGTTTTTCGCGTATTGGTCCCGTGGGTTTTTCTCCAAGGTGGAGTTTCCCACGTAAATCTCGGTGTGCTATTTTTATTTCCGCATTATCTATCGCATTGAGATTTGTGATTTTTAAATATACACCTATTCACCCCCCTCTAGGTGATAGATATACTCTAGATAGATCCTAGGGCTACCCCCTATCTTACAAAGAGGACTCGACTCCAGATCATGCTCGCGTGCGAAAGAACGGAAAATAAAGGAATGCGATGCACCGATATCAAACAGCGTCCTAGCACGAGAGCCGAAAAGGGAGGTAATACCTGCTACCACGATGTCTCCACCGGTGTCTCCCTCAGGGTGGGACATGTTGAAGACACGTCCACCCGAAGCCTGGGGTGTCCCCTTCTGCTGGCGGGAAGAGGAGGGATGCCTAGACGAAGCTGCAGCTGCCGGTGGCGTGTTCCTCCGGTTCTGCCTCTGAGCGGCGGGAGAAGAAGCAGAACTCTGAGCCGGTCCCATCGTGCACTGCCGAGAAAAATGTCCCCTCTGGCCGTATCGAAAATAGTGGTCTCGGCGCTGGGGGCAAGTGGTCGGCCGATGATCCTGCCCACAGATGACGCAGGACTGGTGCTCCTGCCACTGGCTCCCAGATAGAGCGCTCCTGGCAGACTGGCTCCGCTGATGCCTCAGTGGCTTCTTCCTAGAGAAAGAGCCACCGCTGGAACTGGGGTGGGAACGCTTCCGGTCAGTGTTCCTCTCGGACTGATCTCGCTCGGCACGCGCCTCCTCTGTCTCGTACTGGACCATCTGGGCGCGCTCGTAGTACTCGTCAAAGGTCATCACCCCGTAGGAGGCGATCAAGAGGCGGATGCTCGGCCTCAGACCCCTCGCCAACAGGCGCGCCTTGTGGTACTCGTCTCGGGCAGCAAACGGGATCAGGCTGATGATGCGGGAGAAGTCCCGCTCGTACTCCTCCACAGTACGACTCCCCTGCCGGAGATGCTCCAACTCGCGCTCCAGACTCTGCTTCGTACTCTCGCGGAAGTAGTGGCTGAAAATGACCTCACGGAACTCCTTCCACAAAGGATAGGCATCCTGGTAACGGGTCGTCAGAAGGTGCAACCACCAGTCGTAGGCCTCGTCGTCCAGTGGGTGGCCAATGGGACCTTGTCCTGCTCGTCGATGCAGAGGTCACGGAAGAGCTTCTCCATCTGCAAAACCCATCGCTCGACGGATCGTCCTCCGTCCTTCTTGCCCGCGAACAAGGGCGGATCAAACCTCCTAAACTCCGCCAAACGAGCTCGGATGTGGGCACCACCCCCAACCGCAGGGTCGGCATCCACTCGCGGAATAGCCGATGCAGTCGCTGTCGTCGTCGTGGTCGCGGCCACAAATGGTGCGGGTGCCACCGGAGGGTCTGCGGTCATCGGGGCACTCGACGGAGGAGGAGGAGGAGGGGCTGGAGCGGCAGTCGCCGTAGCCTGCCGCTGCAAGAACTACTGGAACATGCTGGATAGGGTCGTCAGCTGACCCCTCACCTCGGCCATATCAGCCTCAAGCTGCAGGGTACGGTCAGGACCGGGCTGCGCGCCTCCTGCCGGCTCCTCACTTGAACCAGCCGCAATAGCCCGTGTCTGAACACCGGCAGACGGCTCCGCAGGTGTACGCCCACCACCACGACCAGGACGGGGAGGTCTACCACGTCCACGAGCCATCTGCAACACAGAAACCGCGTAAGAGAAAAGAGGGTCGGCAACACCCAACAAGCGACAAGCCGAAAACGAACCCCTCGAACTCACGCGCCTATACATCTTAGGTCTTCCTATGGGTCAGCCTAACCATTGGTTCAGTTACAAGTTTAGTGAATGAATGAGTGTTTGTATCCTTTACGCTCTGATACCATCTCAATCTGTCACGCCCCGGGCTAGTTTTAGAAGCAGAAAATACGTGCCAATTTTTTTTTTTGAAAGCCTAGCCCGCGCCACGTACAGACCCGCCACAAATAACGGGTCCACTGTACACACGGACAGAGCCTCCCCTGTATTTGCACAGCGTACACAACATACAATAGGATCACAACCACTATTCATTCATCACACAAACAACAAAATCACAACACATGATTCATACAGCTAACCGTCCTTAAACCTGTATGAATCTAAGCAAGTACTTAGGCGAAGGATGATGCGATGCACAAACAGCAGATCATTTTAGAAAATTGCTTCTTACCCAGAAGCTTTATTTGAAAGCCTAATTTCAATCATTTTTAAAATCTTTTGAAAACTGTTCTCCACACGAGAACTTCTTTTTTGAAAACGCTACCACGAGGGGTAGAGAACCAAGGTATGCGATAAATAAGAGATCTAGAAGCATAAACAACCAAATAATCCAAGCATGCAACTACACATATGAATACTAAACAAATCCACAAGATAAGCATGCTAGACATAATATCCAAAAGGTAACTGAACCACAATCACATCTAACAGATAAGGGTAGGGTGATAACCAAAATCTGGGGGAGTAGCCTCACAAGTCAGAACCTCTAGAGCTACTATCTAGGCGTGCCTCGCAACGTCCCGACTCCCACCACCCTGCTCACCTGAAAACAACAATGAGGGCGGGGGATGAAAACAAGTAAACATGTCTCCCCTCCCAGTGGGTACCGCAAGCCGACGAAGGCGAGGTGTACACACCGGCACGAGGGTCAACAGATAGATAGATAAGGTAAATAGTAGCACAAGTAAGTATAAGGCTGACATACAACTGAACAACTATGCTACTGTAAGCAACTAGTATATGCATCAATGGAGATAACCACAAAGTAAAACCCATCCATAGCCACCGGGACGTATCCCTGGCACTATCACCTGCTCATCACTCAGCACATAAACCTTCTGCACGCAACGCATCAAGGCTCACGGGTCGGAACCAAACTCAACGACCCTTTTCCGGAAAAGAACACCCCCAGGCGGTGGATCAGACCGCTGGTGTACGTGAAGTGCTAGAAGAGCTGTGACGATCGATGTGAATGCTCAATCCACAGAACGGCAACGAGCCGTGAAGCAACTGATAAACCACAACGAGGATCGCTCGGAACAACAGGCGATCACTACCGACCAACTGGGTCATCTCAATAATCATGCAAACCACAACTACTCTACTATCCAAGCACACATAAGTAGAGTCAATGGGAGTCAAGTGAACTAATAACTGAAATACAAGAGAAGGGATAGAAAGGTATCACCGTAGTCCACTGAACCGACTCCGGATCGAAGTACCCATCTGTAGGAACGATCGAGTCTAACTCCGACGGCTCTCGGGAACCGCGACAGGACCGACAAGAGACTCATAAGGTCAAGGTCCACCAAGTCGACACTAAACACATAACTCTCACATCCCGAAAACGACGGATCGCCCGGAAACCCACCGGGACGATCCCGAAACCACACTAAGCCCCCAGAGGGGTACCAAACAGCCAATCAAGTCCCTCGCTGTCCCTGAACACACAGAACCAAGTGACGGGACAGCGAGCACAAGCTCGAGGTGCCACGACCACAAACGCACCCGAAAAGGCTTCCCGGGTTCCCGAAAAATGCCAATTTGGCACCGGAACCCCTCGTCACTCATCCGCTGTCCTCGGAACTTCGGGACAGCGATGAGGAACAGCCAACGAGGCTAAACGACGAAGCCAAGTCACTCACGAAAATAGCGAGTGAGTCGCACGACTAGAAACACGCATTTCGCCAACTATTTCATCGTCGGAAATGAATCCGGATCTCCGCGAAGGGCGAAGGGGTTGGACAACCAGTCCACAGGGTCTCAAGGGTCATGCCCTTGCTGCCCGCAGCATCGCAACGCTGCCACAATCACCAAAGTCCACAAACAAGCAACAATATACACACATACAAGCATAAACAAGGCCGCTCGAGCAATCCGTACATCCTTTCTACTGTGTATACGAAGCGAAAACAACAACAACCACAAACAAGCTAAAGGTATCAACAGAGCTGCTATATATATATCAAAAGATCACTGTACATACATCATCCATAACAATAATACAACACTGATAATCTCAATCTCACTGTATGTACAGACTCATAACCAACTACCAAAATGGGGTATACCTCTAGCCAAGTATCCGGGGATCCACTCTACCCGACGGTCTCCTTTCCGCGCTCAGTATGCACAACTGGGGAAGAAGACTCTGCAAAAAGGTGTCAACAACGGGTGTGAGAACTACTATCAAACAAGTAGTCCTCAGTGGGTACCGCCACCAGCCTCAGCGGTCTGCCCACTAAGTCCTCAATCTCAAGAGATATATATAGAGCAATAAAGAAAGTAGGAGATATACTACCACTACTATGCACAAAGCTCCACTGTCAGTATGAATACCAATGAACTGAATATAACAAATGAGGACTATCATGAATAAAATACCTGCGAACCGGCTAGTACAGGAAACACCATCTGTCCCTAGCTCAAATCCATGATACCATGCAACACAGTATGATACCATATAACACAATACCTGCGGCCTGATCATGCTCAACCCTCCAGGGAGCCTGCTAGTACAGGAACACCATCTGTCACTAGCCCCTCGTACAACCCTCTGTACGGAACATGCCAACTCTAGAGTGGTACTCGTGGGGGCGACCCAACCGAGCAAAGTACAACCATATCAGCGCCAAGCACCCACAGGTATATGATCGACACGACTGGGTCAACAAAGAAATCACATGCCCTCGGCATCTCAAAGGATAATCAACAAGTATGACCCAATCCACTGATCTCACAAGGAATCACGTGCCCTCGGCACAACAAGGGATAGTCAACAACATGTATGACCCAATCAATGCTCCAGTGCTCACAATCAATCTCGACTCTACCACAAAGAGGAGGTACAACAACATAGCACGAGCCACAACATGATCACCTACACTAACAGGTACAACAACTGGTACAAGGGATATCAACAGGATAGGTGTAGGCCAAATCATGCAACAAGGATACAAAGGAAATGCATGCTCATATATATATCATTAGCACATCATGCACATGCAATATCAACCTAACAGGTCACATCTATCATAATCTCAGCATGGCATGCTATCATAATCCCAATATCATATCACACTATCATGATCCAATATCATCACATCATAATCCAATATCATCATATCATGCTAACATAATCCCAACAATATTATATCATGCTAACATGAGAGTAAGTACATAGGAGGAAGTCCACTGAATCTGGC
Organism: Puya raimondii; assembly: GCA_016920855.1. NCBI lineage: Eukaryota > Viridiplantae > Streptophyta > Magnoliopsida > Poales > Bromeliaceae > Puya > Puya raimondii. The sequence continues at coordinate 129,162,401 of JABWPP010000050.1, forward strand.
AAACATCAACCCACCTCAAGAGCTAATCCAACCACGGTGGGGAAATAACAGTATCCTCAGATCCAACCCTCCAAGCTCCAGCAGTACTCCGATCTGAATAATCCTCTGAAAGGCTGCTAACTCCGACAGATCAACAGCACGGCACCAGATCAGATCAGCAGAATAGAGGAGAGCAAGCTGGGTTACAACTAATGCCAACACATGGCCCTAAACCCGACTTTCTCTCTCTAGAAAATGGAGCTACGAAGTAGAAAATGAGCCAAAGTGATTAGGGACTCACCTATTTATAGGCTCCCAAAAGTCCACATTCGGGCGCCCGAATCCAACTTCCGGGCGTCCGGAAACCCTGCAATCCAGGTGTCAGCTGGCGGTCAAGCGGTCGGTCGTCGGTCGGCAGGCGGTGGGGCGGCGTGTCTCCGGCGGTCGACACGTGTCCTGCGTCGCGACACGTGGCCCTCCACGTTATCAGCTCAATTCGGATCCACAATCCGGGCGTCCGGTTCATGCGTCCAGATCCAAAATTCGTCAGCCACAATCGGATCGTCCAGAACGTCCACTGGGTCCGGAAACTTTCGGGCGTCCACTTTCTCACTTTCGGGCGCCCGAAACCTGCCAAGTCCAGAAACCCTAAAATCTCAAGTATTACATTCTCCCCTCCTTAAAATAGTTTCGTCCTCGAAACTAAAGTAAAGCACTCACCTCAAGATGCAAACTGGTGGGGATAAGATCTGTGCATAACAGTCTCCAACTCCCATGTCGCCTCTCTATTATCATGAAAATCCCACTGTACCTTGACATAAGGTATGACCCGATTACGCAATTCCCTCGTCTCACGAGCAAGAATTCGTATCGGTCGCTCCTCGTAATGCAAATCCTCAGTAAGCTCCAGTGGAGAAAAATCTATCACATGGGAAGGATCATGCATGTTTCTCCTCAGAACGGATACATGGAAAACATCGTGTACTCCTGCTAGTCGAGGCGGAAGGGCTAACCGATAAACCACGGGTCCAACTCTCTCCAAGATCTCAAAAGGACCAATAAATTGCGGACTAAGCTTTCCGCGAATCCCGAATCTCCGTATGCCCTTCGATGGTGAGACCTTCAAGAAAACATGATCACCAACATGAAACTCTAGATCTCGCCTCCGAGTATCAGAATAACTCTTTTGCCTGCTCTGAGCCGTCTCAATATGCCGTCGTATCAACTTAACCTTCTCCTCGGCTTCAAGTAATAGGTCTGGACCCAGCGTCTTCCTTTCGCCAACATCATCCCAAAACAGAGGTGATCGACATTTGCGTCCATACAATGCTTCAAACGGAGCCATCTTAATGCTCGCTTGATAGCTATTGTTGTACGCAAACTCTACCAATCTCAGATGTCGATCCCAACCTCCTCCAAAATCCAAGACACAAGCTCTCAGCATATCCTCGAGTGTCTGTATAGTGCGCTCGGACTGACCATCAGTCTGGGGATGAAATGCAGTGCTAAATCGAAGCTGAGTCCCCAAAGCTGTCTGTAAACTCCTCCAGAAATGAGAGACAAACCTCGGGTCTCTATCAGATACTATTGAGATTGGCACTCCATGCAATCTCAATATCTCATCCAAATAAAGCTGCGCAAGTCGCTCACGTGACCAAGTAATCTGCATAGGCAGGAAATGAGCAGACTTTGTCAGCCTATCAACAATCACCCAAATCGCATCATAGCCGCTCGAAGTCCTCGGCAGTCCAACAACGAAATCCATCGTAATATGATCCCACTTCCACTCAGGTATTGGAAGACTCTGTAGCTTACCAGCCGGTACTCGATGTTCAGCCTTAACTTGCTGACATGTCAAACATTGAGCTACAGCTCTACCAATATCCCTTTTCATACCATTCCACCAGAAGTGAGTCTTCAGATCCTGATACATCTTAGTCCCTCCAGGATGTACAGAATAAGGAGAATAATGCGCTTCCTTCAATATCTCCTCTCGAATCTCCAGATCCGCTGGTACACATAGACGTCCTCTATAGCGAAGAACTCCAGTATCATCACAAGAAAAACCTTCGAGATCACCACTCCTCAGTTGATCTCGAATTTTCATCAGATAAGGATCTACACTCTGTTTCTCTTGAATCCTTTCCAACAGAGTGGGCTGTATGATCAAGGTCATCAGTCTCGCTGTCATCCCGTGAGTAACCACCTCAAGGGACAACCTCCGCATCTCTTCCACTAGGACAGGCTGTTGAGTAATACAAAAACTCAAAGTCGCCACAGCCTTCCTACTCAAGGCATCAGTAACAACATTAGCCTTGCCAGGATGATATAAAATAGAGATGTCATAATCCTTCAATAATTCTAACCATCTCCGTTGCCGTAGGTTCAACTCTTTCTGTGTGAACAGATATTTGAGACTCTTGTGATCAGTATACACTTCACAATGCTCACCATAAAGATAGTGACGCCATAGCTTCAGAGCAAAGACTACCGCTGCTAACTCCAGATCATGAGTGGGGTAGTTCTTCTCATACTCCTTTAGTTGTCTTGAAGCATAAGCAATCACTCTACCATGCTGCATCAGCACGCATCCCAAGCCACTATGCGAAGCATCACTATAGATAACAAATCCATCGCCCATCACAGGTAGTGCAAGAATAGGGGCTGTCATCAACCTCTGCTTAAGCTCATCAAAGCATTCTTGGCACTCATCACTCCAAACATACTTAACCCCTTTCCTGGTTAACCGAGTTAGTGGCATAGAGAGTTTCGCAAAACTCTCCACAAATCGTCGATAATACCCGGCTAACCCAAGAAAACTCCGCACCTCAGAAATCGTCGTCGGTCTAGGCCAATCACGAATTGCCTCAATCTTCTTAGGATCAACAGCTACTCCCGAAGCTGAAATCACATGGCCTAAAAAGGCTACTTCTCTCAACCAGAATTCACACTTCTTCAGCTTTGCATACAACTTCTTCTTTTGCAAGAGTTGCAGCACTAATCTCAGATGCTCCTCATGCTCCGCATCATTACGGGAGTAAATCAAAATGTCATCGATGAAGACTACCACAAACTTGTCCAAGAAAGACTTAAAGACTCGGTTCATCATATCCATAAATGCAGCAGGGGCATTAGTCAATCCAAACGGCATGACTGTAAACTCATAATGCCCATACCAAGTTCTAAAAGCTGTCTTCGAAATATCCTCGGCCTTCACCTTCAACTGGTGGTAACCGGACTGAAGATCAATCTTAGAAAAGACACACGCTCCCTGCAATTGATCAAACAGATCATCAATACGTGGGAGGGGGTATCTATTCTTGATGGTCACTTTGTTCAATTCGCGATAATCCACACACAACCTAAGTGAACCATCCTTCTTCTTCACAAATAACACAGGCGCTCCCCAGGGCGATACACTAGGTCTAATAAAACCTTTATCCATAAGATCCTGCAGTTGCGCCTTCAATTCTGTCAATTCAGCTGGTGCCATTCTATAGGGTGCTTTCGAGATTGGCGCGGTTCCTGGTACCACATCAATCACGAATTCAATCTCCCTATCAGGAGGCATCGAGGATAACTCTGAAGGAAATACGTCCGGAAACTCACTGACAATAGGAATATCCTCGAGTCCTGGTACACAGTGGGCACCTCAGTCACTGTCGCAAAATAGGCCATACACCCACTACTCAACATCTGTCTGGCCTTAGAAGAAGAGATCGTCACTGCGAACAGTGAACTCTTACAACCTTCATAAATAAACTCCTCACGTCCAGGCTCACGGAAGATCACCGTCTTGGCTCTACAATCGATTGTAGCAAAGTATCGAGATAACCAATCCATGCCTAGGATTATATCAAAATCCTGCAATTGTCTCAATACCAATAAATCGGCAGGCATGATCCAAGGTCCAATTTGCACAGGACATTCCAAACAACCTTGCGTCACCTGCAAACTATGGTCGGGTACCCGCACTTCCTGTATCTGGGGTAACGACTCTACCTCTAAACCATGATGCAATGCAAATGTCCTACTAACAAAGGAATGCGATGCACCAGTATCGAATAAAGTACGCGATCTAATGTCACAAATCAAAATAATACCTGCCACCACTCGATCAGCTGTCGAAGGATCCTCAATCTGAGCGGCATAAACTCGTCCGCTCGCTGGTGGCTGGCGTCGATCAGGCTGTCGTGGCATAGAAGATCGCTCCTGAGAAAATACCGGGGAGGCTCCAGAATACTGCGGTGGGGAGAAAGGCACGGACGCCATAGAAGCTGCTACAAGTCTGGGACAAGTCTTCCTCATATGTCCCTGCTGTCCACACTCAAAACATCGACCCTGACGTCGATCACAGAGATAAGCGAAATGAGGTCCTCCACAAATCACGCATCGGGGAGGTCCCCTCGACTGCTGCTGCTGCCGCTGCTGGCGATATCCTCCAGACTGCTGGCGACTAGAAGATCCTCGTTTCTGGAAACGCGATTGTTGGGGAGGTCTAGGTGGTCGTCTGCTACTTGACTGTCCTCCATCATCAAGTGCCGGGCGCTTCCTCTCCTGACCCTGAGCCGGGTCCATTAGCTGCCCTCTCGTCACAATTGCCCCTCGCTCTACCCACAGAGACTGCTCAATAGTAGCATCCAAAGTCTGAAGTCTCTGCGAGTGGACAAATGGAAAGATCTCGGGTCTCAAACCCTTCTCATATAGATAGACCTTCTGTATCTCGTCCCTCGCCGCTGAAGGAACACAGTTGAGTAGTCTCGTAAACTCCCTCGCATACTCCTGCACCGAGCGATTCCCTTGCTTCAGATTTTTCAGATCCTCTTCTATCTTCATCTTCACGCTACTCGGAAAATATGCTCCATACATGATTCCTCGAAACTCGCTCCAAGTCATCTGTAGAGGATTCAGGGACCTATGATCACGGGTCCTCCTCCACCAAACATGAGCATCACCAGAAAGACAATGAACTGCCATATGCACCTGCTCCCGTGCTGGCACGAACAGATCCTCAAACAACTTCTCCATTTCACAAATCCAGGCTTCTACCACCCATGGTTCTATACTACTACCATTAAATCGGGGTGGATCAAACCTACAGAAGCGAGCCAATCTATCCGCCATCCGCTCCTGCTCCTCTTCAGAAAGTGCTTGACTAGGCTGAGTACTTCCTTCTCCAGGTTGAGATGTAGTTGGAGTAGTCGCCGCCTGAGGTTCCATAGCTCGAGGCGTAGAAAAAGCATCGCACATCTTCTGCAACAAGGCACTCTGCTGCCTTCCAACTGCAGCTATGTCTGCTAGCTGTTCCTGTAGATCGGGCCGTTCACTAGGTCCCGTCTGCTCAGGTATCTCCGAAGGCGTCGGATGCGCTCGCGTCGATGGTCGTCGGGGAGGCATAGTAATAACCTGCAACAGAATACCCGATTAAGACCACAAACAATCTCACGACCCAATCCAGCGAAAGTCTAGAAGGACACTTCTTTTCTTCTCAGATTATTATGTCGTCTGCAGCCAACATAAGTCATCTGATAAGAAAAGGCGTAATCCCTCAATCACTCTTCCTACACAAGGAAGGATTCATAACCCAATCTGTGACTTCCGCAATAAATCACGTCTCTCTCGTCATTCTTAGGTCTGTTTATCTTAGGTTTCCCTAGGCCTTCTTGACCTATTCCTAAGCTCTGATACCAACTTAATCTGTCACGCCCCGGGTTACCTCTTCCCAGGCGCATGACAAGATCCGCCGCATACACAGTATTTCTACTGTGTATACGAAGCGAAAACAACAACAACAACACACAGAGCTAAAGGTATCAACAGAGCTGCTATATATATATAATATCAAAAGATCACTGTACATACGTCATCCATAACCAAAATACAACACTGATCAACTCCATCTCACTGTATGTACAGACTCATAACCAACTACCAAAATGGGTATACCTCTAGCCAAATATCCAGGGATCCACTCTACCCGACGGTCTCCTTTCCGCGCTCAGTATGCACAACTGGGGAAGAAGACTCTGCAAAAAGGTGTCAACAACGGGTGTGAGAACTACTATCAAACAAGTAGTCCTCAGTGGGTACCGCCACCAGCCTCAGCGGTCTGCCCACTAAGTCCTCAATCTCAAGAGATATATATAGAGCAATAAAGAATGTAGGAGATATACTACCACTACTATGCACAAAGCTCCACTGTCAGTATGAATACCAATGAACTGAATATAACAAATGAGGACTATCATGAATAAAATACCTGCGAACCGGCTAGTACAGGAAACACCATCTGTCCCTAGCTCAAATCCATGATACCATGCAACACAGTATGATACCATATAACACAATACCTGCGGCCTGATCATGCTCAACCCTCCAGGGAGCCTGCTAGTACAGGAACACCATCTGTCACTAGCCCCTCGTACAACCCTCTGTACGGAACATGCCAACTCTAGAGTGGTACTCGTGGGAGCGACCCAACCGAGTAAAGTACAACCATATCAGCGCCAAGCACCCACAGGTATATGATCGACACGACTGGGTCAACAAAGAATCACATGCCCTCGGCATCTCAAAGGATAATCAACAAGTATGACCCAATCCACTGATCTCACAAGGAATCACGTGCCCTCGGCACAACAAGGGATAGTCAACAACATGTATGACCCAATCCATGCTCCAGTGCTCACAATCAATCTCGACTCTACCACAAAGAGGAGGTACAACAACATAGCACGAGCCACAACATGATCACCTACACTAACAGGTACAACAACTGGTACAAGGGATATCAACAGGATAGGTGTAGGCCAAATCATGCAACAAGGATACAAGGAAATCATGCATGCTCATATATATATCATTAGCATATCATGCACATGCAATATCAACCTAACAGGTCACATCTATCATAATCTCAGCATGGCATGCTATCATAATCCCAATATCATATCACACTATCATGATCCAATATCATCACATCATAATCCAATATCATCATATCATGCTAACATAATCCCAACAATATTATATCATGCTAACATGAGAGTAAGTACATAGGAGGAAGTCCACTGAATCTGGCAAACATCAACCCACCTGAAGAGCTATTCCAACCACGGTGGGGAAATAACAGTATCCTCATATCCAACCCTCCAAGCTTCAGCAGTACTCCGATCTGAATAATCCTCCAAAAAGCTGCTAACTCCGATAGATCAACAGCTCAGCACCAGATTAGATCAACAGAATAGAGGAGAGCAAGGTGGGTTACAACTAATGCCAACACATGGCCCTAAACCCGACTTTCTCTCTCTAGAAATCGGATCACACGAAGTGGAAAATGAGCCAAAGTGATCAGGGACACACCTATTTATAGGCTGCCAAAAGTCCACATTCGGGCGCCCGAATCCAACTTCCGGGCGTCCGGAAACCCTGCAATCCAGGTGTCCGCAGGTGGGTAAACGGTCGGTCGGCGGTCAGCAGGCGGTGGGGCGGCGTGTCTCCGGCGGTCGACACGTGTCCTGCGTCGAGACACGTGGCTCTCCACGTCACAACTCGATTCGGATCCACCATCCGGGCGTCCGGTTCATGCGTCCAGATCCAGAATTCGTCAGCCACAACCGGATCGTCCAGAACGTCCACTGGGTCCGGAAACTTTCGGGCGTCCACTTCCTCTCTTCCGGGCGCCCGAAACCTGCCAAGTCCAGAAACCCTCAAACTCTTCAAAAATCCAAGTATTACAAGTCGCAAGCACAGAAATAGCATACAAGTAGAGAATACATACGATAACATAGCTCGACAAAGGCCGAACGGCGAAACGGCACACCCAAACAGGAAACCAAGGTGAGCATGATGATCAGCGCATCGCTGAGATCATCGTGCTCACCTTCCCGAGCTTCGGGAGGCAACAGGAGGCCCAAACACAAGCATGCGGCCAACGTAATAACAAATAAGACCCTGGCCGGAGCAACAAGCTCCGGCCGGCTGCCGACCGACATGCACGGCCAGCGGCGGCCAGGGTCGAATGCGTGGGAGGTGAGGAAGAGCGTGCTCACCTCAGTCGGCGGCAGGAAGCGGCGGCGGCGGCGCGGGAAGGAGGCCCACTCTCGGGTTGGCTAGGGCACGGCGGTGCGGCAACGGACGGCGACGGCGGCCGGCGATGACGCAAGCACCGACAAGAGGAGGTCGCCGGACGTCGTCCTGCCGGTGACCGCGACAGTGAAGACCGGCGGTGGCGGCGGCGAAGCGAGCTCGGCCGCAGCTGCCCTAGCTGCTCAGGCCGAGCCCGCAGGGGCTGCGGCGGCGCTCCGGCGGCACGGCGACGGCCGGGGAGGTAGGGGCGGCACCGGAGGTCCTAAGGGTGGCGGTGCTCACCCTCCAAGGCGGCGGGAGGCGGCGGCGGCTCGGGCCCAGAAGCCTCGGCCTGCTGCTGCCCTAGTAGCAGCCGCAACAGCTTGGCGGCGGCTCCCGACGGTAGGGCGACGGCTCCGACAGTCGTGCCACCTCAGGGGGAGCTCAGGCGTGGGTTCCCCTGGGGGCACACCGCAGGGAAGGGGAAGAAGAAGAAGAAGAAGGAAAAAGAGAAGAAAAAGGGAAAAAGAGTTGGCCGGGGTTGCGCCGGCCAGGGGGTGGCCGACGGCGCACGGGGAGGTGGCAGGGGAGCTGGGGGAGCTGGGGGCTCGCAGCTGGGGTGGCTGAGGGAGAAGAGAAAGTGAGGAGTTCTCTCTCTCACACACACACAAACAACACATATATTCACATGCACAAATGCAAAAACACCCATCAAACAAAGAATATAGCTCCCGGGTTTCTCACAGCAGGAACAAAATGCCCAGACACCCCTCCACAAGCAATCTCACGTGAAACGGTGTGAGAAACAGGGTCCAGATCGCGAAACTGCAAAATGTATAATACGACCCCTCGGCGAAGAACATGCAATAACTTTCAATCCGTCCGTCGCATGTCGAAACGGATTGCGCCACCGCGTTCAGCACTGCCGAGACATCGAATCTACCATTTTGGATCGTCAAAAAAGGACTCCGGATTGCGCCGCTAAGCCGTTCACTCTCCGTAACAAAACTTAAACACCATAAATACATAATATATACAATCTATATACTATATATATACATATATAAATACCTGTACATGTATACATATATGTAAGCAGCTCAAATACACAGTAAAGGGAGGGAAAATCACAGAATTCAAATTTCACTAAGAATTTAAAATTCGAATTCTCACAGCTACCACCCCGGCCGTCTGGTAAGTGTGTGAAGCTACCACATGAAAATTAAAATGCATAAGCGAAAAGGTTGAAAAGGTGTAGATCTTTTACAAAAAAATTGGTGTTATAAGGTGGTATAGTGAAAAGATGCTCAAAGAGCCATCCCCGGTTTATTACTTGCTTGGTCTCAAATTTGAACGTTTATGCGACAAATTTATGTCATTTGGTGAATCTTCATAAGTCATTTTTATAAATTGTCACATCTTGATAGTTTTTTAGCTTCTAGATTATTTTTGATGACTTATTTTTTGAGTATATATGAATTAAGAAACCTCATAATATTTTATCTACATTGTGATGATTTTGTAGTAAAATTTTTAATTTTTATGCAATTAACAAGGTTTGAAAGGAGTCTATGTGAATTTATCATGTTCATACACTAACATTGTCTTTACAATGCAATCATCATATTTGATATTTTCACAAGTGGTTTCAAAATTAAAAAGTTTTTGAACTTGTGTTTTATTTGATTTCTCTCTAAACTCTCTCTACTTTTTGGTATTTTTTCTGTTGGCAATTTTTGACAAAAAGGGGGAGAGAGGTGATGATAATAAAAATTTTATAAAAAAAGGAAGAGATTTTGAACTTAGACGCATGAACAAAGGGGGAGAGATTTTGATTTTTTTACTACTAACTTTGTTCGTGGAGAGAAATTTTTCTGCAGGTCTTTGAAGACTTCAAGATTCCATTTGTGTCTAAGTCATAGAGTTTGTTTAGGAGTTATGAAGTTGTAATTTTGTATTTTGTTTGGATCTTTCACGCGAGAAGTTCATTATTTTGGTGATGGCAATGAATTTCAAAATTTCTTTTTGGAGAGATGAGCATTGTGAGTGTTTTATGTAATTTTGGATTTTGTCACGAAATTGCCAAAGGGGGAGATTGTTACAGATTTTATATTGGCATATTTCGTGAAGTGAGTTGGAGTCTTGAAGAATCGAGAAAGAAATGATGAAGTTAGCAGACTCGAAGACACGGAACATGAATCCATGATGCTTGGTAAGTTTAAATAATATTGATAGTGATTTATAATCATATACATATGTTTGGAAGACATTAGAATGAGTTTAAATTAATAAAATATTCAAAACATAAGTTTTCCAAGTTTTAGGATCCGGACCCTGTTGCAAGGTCCGGAACCCGTACACCTCCCTGGATGTCACGCAGGGAGGGTCCGAAACCTGGGTCAAGCTTCGGACTATGAAACGTCTGGGAATTGGGGTTTTAGGGTTATATTAACCGTTGTAATTAATCTTTAGAGTTTAGAGCCTCGTTGTTGGAGATTTCTAGCGAGAGCTTCATTGTAGATACCCTAGTTGAGAGGAAAATGTGGAGACCTCCTGAGAGGGAGTTTCTTATTATCCAATCTACTCCTTGTACTTTTGTACCATGGATTAATTGAAGAACGCATTGAGGTGGTCATGCCTGTGGACGTAGGTCGACTCATTATTGGCCGAACCACGTAAATCTTGTGTTCTTTGTGTTCTCTTGTTTCCTTTATTGCTTTGTTATTCTCGTGCTTGTTTTTTCCACGATCGTTCTCGTCTCTTATGTCTACGAAAGATCCTATTTCTGCTGCGCTCGTGTGTTGTATGGGTTTGAGGTCTGCTCGGTAACCCCACGGCCGGTCCCTTCAATTGGTATCAGAACGTTTGGTTCGTTGTGGTTCGTTGTAGTTCGTTGACTGTGAAACGATGACGGAGAAAGTTACAGCAACGAAGTATGAGGTTCCTCGATTTAATGGAACGAATTTCGCGTTGTGGAAACTGAAGATGCAAGCAGTCTTGATCAAAGATGCTTGTGAGATCGCCCTACAAGGAAAGGAGAAAAAGCCGGAAGGGATGACGGATAAGCTATTTGAAGAGAAAGATAAGATGGCTTTGACAAATCTATATTTGGCACTGAATGATTCGGTGCTATTCAATGTGGAGACCGAGACTACTGCAAAAGAAATTTGGATAAATTGAAGAATCTCTATGAAGGAAAGTTATTGGTGAATAAAATCTTCTTGAGGCGGCAATTGTACAATCTAAAGATGAAGGATGGGGCATCGATACAAGAGCATATAAGTTCATTCAACTCTATTGTGAGCAAGCTCACGGCCCTAGACGTGAGAATCGATGAAGAAGAAAAGACAAGTATTTTACTTTGTTCGATGCCGGAATCTTGGGATAATTTGATTATGAACTTGAGCTATGTTGAAACCCTTAAGACGGAGTCGGTTGTTGCATCGTTGCTTACTGAGAAGATGAGGCAGAAGTCTAGCTTCCTGAAGCTATGATAGCACGGGGAAGAGCTTTCGAGAGGGAGCGTGGTGATCGAAGGAGGTCAAGATCAAAGTCCAAGGGCAAAAAGAAAGTAAAGTGCTAAAATTGTGGAAAGTCGGGGCACGTGAAGAAGGATTGCCGAGTTAAAGGAGTTGATGGTAAATTCGATTCGAGCAACTTCCAAGGTAACGGAAGCGGATGCTAAGTCGGCTAGTTCAGAGGATGGAGATGCATTGTCCACATTGGATAGATCCGATCTTATTTATCATTGGATCTTGGATTCGAGAGCGTCGTTCCACATGACTCCCTATTGAGAGTGGTTTCATACTTACAAGCCCTGGGATAGTGGAGTTATCTATTTAGGTGACAACACGGCATGTCCGGTAGTTGGAGTAGGAGACGTTCGGATTAAGATGTTTGATGGTGTTGTCCGGACGGTTGCTAATATTCGGCATGTTTCTGCACTTTGGAAAAGTCTTCTATTACTTTGGATGTTTTGCAAATAAGGGCTTAGATTCGTCGGCGAGAAGGATCACTTGAAGGTATATCAAGGATGTTTGGTGTTGATGAAAGGAGAGCAAGTAGGTGGCCTATATAGATTGGTGGGCGAGACTCAAGTGGGAGAAGCGGTTGTTGCAAGCGTGAAGGTGGAGTCTCCGATGGTATGGCATCGCCGTTTGGGACACATGAGCGAGCGTGGATTGCATATATTATCTAACCGTGAACTTCTTCCGGGTTACAAGTCCGCGCCATTGGATATCTGTGAAGATTGCATCTACGGGAAGCAACGGAGGTTATCATTCTCTCTATCACATCAAAGAAGTAAGTCACATCTCGAGTTGATTCATTCGGATACTTGGGAATCACCCAATATTTCATTGGTGGGTGTTCTTACTTTGTTTCTTTTATCGATGATTATTCATGGAAGGCTTTGGATGTATATCCTAAAGCGGAAGTCCGACGTGTTTGAAATTTTTAAGAAGTTTAAAGCTCTTGTGAAAAATGAAAAGGGTTTAAAAATTAAGTGCCTACGTTCTGATAACGGAGGGGAGTATTGTTCAAGAGAATTTGATGAGTTTTGTACTGAACATGAAATTAAGCGGCACCTCACGGTACTCGCTACACCACAACAAAACGGTGTAGCGGAGAGGTTAAATAGAACACTCATGGAGAGGGCCCGGAGCATGTTAAGTACTTCAAAACTCGACAAGAGATTTTGGGCGGAAGCCGTGAGCACGGCTTGTTACTTGCTTAATCGAGCGCCGACAAAATCACTTATTTGAAAATTTCTGAAGAAGTCTAGAGCGGCAAGCCCGTTGACTACTCTTATCTTTATGTCTTTGGATGTGATGCTTATGCAAGGATACCGAAGGAGAAGAGGTCAAAATTGGATAAGAACTCTCGGAGGTGCATATTTCTCGGCTACGCGAAAGGTGTTAAGGGGTATCGATTGCGGGACCCTACTACCCACAAGATTGTCGTAAGCCGTGACGTTGTCTTCAACGAAAGGTCCTTTCAAGGCACCAAGAAAAAGCAAGATGATGATGCTACGGTTCCAATTGAGCTCTTTGAAGCACGCGATGAGGTGCAAGTTGAGCAAACACAGCAGGACGACGAGGTGGTTGATAATGAACCAGACTTGGAGTCTCCGCAATCATCTATTACGGATTTTATATTGGCATATTTCGTGAAGTGAGTCGGAGTCTTGAAGAATCGAGAAAGAAAAAATGAAGTTAGCATACTCGAAGACACGGAACATGAATCCATATTGCTTGGTAAGTTTAAATAATATTGATGGTGATTTATAATCATATACATATGTTTGAAAGATATTAAAATGGGTTTAAATTAATAAAATATTCAAAACTGAAGTTTTTCAAGTTTTAGGATCCAGACCTTGTTACAAGGTCCGAAACCCGTACGCCTCCCTGGATGTCACGCAGGGAGGGTTCGGAACCTGGGTCAAGGTCCGGACTATGAAACGCTTGGGAACTTCAACGTCCGGACCCTAATGTAAGGTCCGGACCCAGAACCTGACGCAGATTTTCTAAAATCAATTTTTTCAATCCTGGTCTGATTCTAATTACTTCCAAATCTATAAATAAGATGTAGGGGTGTTTCTAAAACGTGGTTAAGTATAGAATATCTTTTTGAAACCCTAGAAACTTGTTGGGTGCTTTCTTTCTCCTCTCTAACAATAAGTTTCTAACGGATCAATTTTTGAAATCCTAATTTCTCTTTCTTCATGGAGAATTGATCCGGCTATTGCTTAGAAACATCTTCTACGATCCTTTAATATTTTTCTAAGCAAGGAATCACCACCAACGTTATTCGTTTTGCTCCGGACGGAGTGGCGTTGTGGATTCGGCGTGATCCAGGCGATTCGTGGATTCGAATCGTTGGTGCTCGTGGATTCGAGTGGCGTCCGTGGATTCGGACGTGAGGCGTGGACAATCCGGCGGCGTGCGCGAGATCCGTAGGAGATAAATGAAAGGTTAAGTCCGTGGAGTCGGTAATCACCTTGTAATCTTTTATTCTTGTAGATTATTTTTTCGCATGTTGGTCCCGTGGGTTTTTCTCCAAGTTTGAGTTTTCCCACGTAAATCTCGATATGCTGATTTTTATTTTATGCATTTATTTTATTGCATTGAGACTTGTATTTTTGGCCCTTATACCTATTCAACTCCCTCTAGGTATTGATAGTATCTAGATAGATCCTAGGGTTCCCCATAACTTACATCATCCGAAGATACAAATTCACCGGTGGAGCCATCAGCAAATTCCAAACGTCCTAGGAGAGTCATTAGACCTCCTGCAAGGTATGATGACTATATTACTTCATTTACTCCTTCTGCTAATTCTGTTAGTGCATATGTTGCTTTGGCGGAGGAAGATGAGCCTACTTCATATAAAGAGGCTTGTGAGTCGATCAATGCTGGAAAGTGTCAATGCGTGATGGAGGAGGAGATGGAGTCACTTCCGAAGAACAGAACTTGGAAACTTGTTGATTTGCCGAAGGGAATGAATGCGATTAGATGTCGGTGGGTGTTTAAGGAGAAAAAGAATGCAGATGGAAATGTGGAGAGATTCAAGGCAAGGTTGGTGGTGAAGGGTTATGCTCAGAAGCCAAGGATCGACTTCGATGAGATCTTCTCACCTGTGGTTCGTCTTACTACTATTCGGGTCATTTTGGTGATCGCGACGTTTATGGATTTAGAGCTTGAGCAGATAGATGTAAAGACGACATTCTTGCATAGTGACCTGGAGGAGGAGATTTATATGTCACAACCGGAAGGCTTTGTCGAAAGAGGCAAGGAGCGTTTGGTTTGTTGGTTGAACAAATCGTTGTACGGCTTGAAACAGGCGCCAAGGTGTTGGTACAAGCGATTTGATTCCTTCATTGTGAGTTTAGATTTTGATAGGCTTGAGGCAGATCATTGTGCATATTTTCACAGATACGATGACGGGAGCTTCTGTATTTTGCTGTTATATGTCGACGACATGGTGGTCGCGGGAAATAGCAAGGACCGGATATTTACCCTGAAGACTCAATTTGTCGGTGAGTTCGATATGAAGGACTTAGGAGCTGTGAACTAATTACTCGGGATGAAGGTACTACGGGAGAGAGAATAGGAAGGTTTGGCTTTCACAAAAAGGTTATGTGGAGAAGGTTCTGCGCGCTTCAATATGCAGAACGCAAAGCCAGTTTCTACTCCGTTTTCTATTCATTTAATATTGTCGGCCGAGCAATCACCGGGTACGAAAACGGACAAGACCGATATGGCTCGGGTACCATATTCATCGGCAGTAGGGAGCCTTATGTTTGCCATGGTGTGCACGAGACCCGACATTGCTCAAGCAGTGAGAGTAGTAAGTCGGTATATGACGAATCCAGATTGTGAACATTAGAATGCAGTGAAGTAGATCCTCATGTATTTGAGGGGCACTACGAATTTCTCACTTTGTTATGGTTTTGTGGGTTTGGAGTGCGTCGGATATGTGAATTCAGATTTTGCAGGGGATAGAGATAGGAGAAAGTCTACCACGGACTATGTTTTCTCTATGGGCGGTGGTGCTATTAGCTGGGAGTCGGCGGTCGCTTTGTCGACGACGGAGGCAGAGTACATAGCGGTGGCACATGCTTGTAAGGAGGCTATTTGGTTGAAAAGGCTTCTAGGAGAATTGAAGGTGAAGCAAGATGTGGTGGGAGTGAATTGTGATAGTCAAAGTGCAATACACTTGGCGAGAATTCGGCGTTTCACTCTCGGACGAAGCACATTGATATTCACTATCACTTTGTAAAAGGCGTGGTGGATGAAGGTCTTATCTCATTGTTGAAAGTTCATACCGATGCAAATCCAGCAGATATTTTGACGAAGACGGTGACTCGAGAGAAGTTCAATTGGAGCATAACTTCTCTCGGTCTTGGAGCTACGTGAGGAGAGTTGGAGTTTGACAAGATTACAAATTTATTGTTTCATTGTGTTCGGCACATGTCTTTAAGTGGGAGAATTGTTGGATTATGTAAAGCTATGTCCCAAGTCGGTTTCACGGTGAAAACGTTGAAGTTTTGAAGTTTCTGGATGTTGGGTACCGGTACTTGAAGTTTCAGTACCGGTACTATTGAGTACCTCATCAGTTCCTCAGAGGTACCTCAAAATCTGAAAGCTGAAAAACTATTTTTTGTACTGAGTACCAGTACGCGACTTTGAGTACCGATACGCGGTATTCTGTTTTTGTATTGTGTACCGGTACGCGACTTTGAGTACGGGTACATAGTTCCGCGATGGGTTGGATATGCGGAATTTGACTCCAATTGGATCTAATCTTGTTCCTAAAGATTAGGGATGGTTCAGGATCACTTTAAAGAGGATTTCTACTATCGACGGTTATATGTGAATCGGAGACTCGGATGGAAGGCGGAGATCGTTTCCTACTAGAATTGAGGTTTTAGAGTTATATTAACCCTTATAATTAATCTTTAGAGTTTAGAGCCTCGTTGTTGGAGGTTTCTCGTGAGAGCTTCATTGTAGACACCTTAGTTGAGAGGAAAACACGGAGAGCTCCTGAGAGAGAGTTTCTTGTAATCCAATCTACTCCTTTTACTTTTCTGCCGTGGATTAATTGAAGAACGCATTGAGCTGGTCTTGCCCGTGGACGTAGGTCATCTCATTGTTGGCCGAACCATGTAAATCTTGTGTTCTTGTGTTTTCTTGTTTCCTTTTATTGCTTTGTTATTCTTCTGCTTATTTTTTTCACGATCGTTCTAGTCTCTTACGTCTACGAAAGATTTTGTTTCTGCTGCGCTCGTGTACTGTGTGGGTTTGAGGTATGCTCGGTAACCCCACGGCCGGTCCCTTCACTTGTCTCCCATAAGTCTTATCAATTTTTTAAAAACTAAAACTCTATTTAGATTTTTGTGAATCTAGGACGGTGAAGATGGAAGATTTATGTACGAGCATATGTATAGCGATAGCATTGTTCTTTTGCTTATGTTAAAATGTGTAAACACCGCTGAACTTTAACCTATTTAAAAATTGACGCCGTGGATTTAGACCTTCTCAACTTATAAACTATTTAATTTATGTCCTTTGTATTAGCGATTTAAAAATTTTATTAGAACCAAACATCCATGAGAAATGCTCGTGATCAAGATTTGCTCTACTGAAAAAAGATAAATGCAATTCTCGATAAAATGAAGAAGTATTAATATAGTATGTATCCTGTGATTCGAAAAAGACTAGAGAAAATTAAGCAAAAGTAGTGCAATTCATTCTTCCTTTTTGATGAGTAATTCTTCGTTGCATCCATTCCTCGTAGGTATTTGATTCTAATAGAATCTTAAAAATTACTAATAGAAAATTTTAAATTAAATAATTTGTAAGTTGAGAGAGTGTAAGTAAAATAAAAAGAAATGCTAAGCCTACAATCCAAGAGGTTGTAATTTTTGAAATCAAATCCAATAGTTAAGAGCTTAAATTATTATCTTTGGCTTTTAGTAAAAATAAAAAAAATGATAAGACTAGTGTGTTAATTATAATTTTTAAATAGGTTAAGTTCTAAGATTGTAGATCTTGCGGCACTTAAAAAGAAAAAAAAGAAAAAAATTGAGGAGTTAATTTTAAAACGGGTTAGAATCTAAAAAGTGTCTTTATATTTTAACTTTTTTTCATTCCGAAAAGATAAATGTTGTTTGTACAATCCAAAAATTAATGTAACTCGCATTGCTCATACCCACCCTCCTTTTTATGGAAAAATTTTGAAAACATTTATATTGCTGGTGTGGTATTCCTAATCAATCAAAAAGCTCACCTGAGGTTCATCCATCTAATCATAATTTTTAGAAAAATATATTTATTGTACATTTTTTTTAAAAAAATATGTTGTAAGTGTTACACAATAGACGTCCTACCTTCTTTGGGTCGGGTGCCTAGATAAACCGATTTGACTACAATAGAAGACTTTTTTACAAAATAACCCGCTAAAATTTTGTAATTTGCCAAATAACCCTGCCAAATTTATATTTGGCAAACTAACCCTCTTTTTGCCAAATAGGAGCCACGTTGAAATTTTCTCTTAAAGACGGTGAACGATTCACCGTCTTCATAAAGACGGTGAATGATTTACCGCTTTCCTAATTTTTCACAAAAGCGGTGAATCATTCACCATCTTTCGCTTATTTATTGTTTCTTTCTATATCCCATATATAATCTTAACAATCACATAAAAATTTCAACAAATCACATATAATCTTAACAACCTTTCTATCAATTTTAACAATCTCATTTTTTTTCTCTTTTTCATATATAATAACATATAATCTTAACAACCCTTCTATTTTTTAATCACATATAATCTTAACAATCTTTCTATCAATTTTAACAATCTCTTTTTTTTTTTCTTTTTTTTTTATATAATAACATATGATCTTAACAATTTTTTATTTTTCATATAATCCACGTACAATTTTAACAATCTCATTTTTTTTCTCTTTTTCATATATAATCATCACCGTTTAATATTATGAAGACGGTGAATCGTTAACCGTCTCAATTAATGTGGTGAACGATTCACCGCCTTTAAAAAGCCTCGGAGACTTTCAAAATGCGGTGAATGATTTACCGTATTTAGAGAAAAAAATTATACATAGCTCTTATATGACGAAGAGAGGGTTAGTTTGCCAAATATAAATTTAGCAAAAATAATTTACAAATTATAAAATTTTAGAGAATTATTTTGTGAAAAAGTCTACAATAGACGTCCTCCCTTCTTTGGGTCGGGTGCCTAGATAAACCGATCTGACTAGCATTGCTCGTCCGAGTATAGGCCGGAAAGTTGTCGGGTGGTGACGAGTGACCGCCGATTTTGGTAGAGACGGGTATGGCGTCGCGGTCCTCTTCTGCTTCTCCTTTTTCCCCTTCTCCTCCTACTCGTCATCCGCCTACTCCACCGTATCCCAGTGCTGCGAAGATCTCCGACTCCCCTTGCTTTCCTCAGTACACCGCTTCTCTCAAATGTAACCTCCTTCTCTCTCTCTCTCTCTCTCTCTCTCTCTCTCTCTCTCTCTCTCTCACACACACACACACACACACACACACACAGAGGCACGCGCGCGACACGCACGCACACACATATATCCACACCCATACCTCGAATCAGAAGAAAACGATTCTATTTTATTCCACTTCGAGTTCCTTTCGGGTAGGTTTGGGTTGCTTGTGTAAGTTTATCTCAGATTAATTTGCTTCTGTAGTGGTGGTTGTTGCTAATTTAGGCAAATTCTTTAGACAAACGTTGTGTATGGTACGTCTGCAGGCTGAGTAAAGAGGGCCTTCTTGTGCTCACTTTTGATGATTCAGAAGCAAAAGGTTCTGGATTTGGTAGCAATTTTTCCAATTTGTGGAATCTGATTGGAAAAGCATGAGATTTTTTTTCCCCACCCCCCCGTCAGGCAAGGTGCAGTTGACATAACTATGTTTGCTTCGACACAAATCTAAATGACAAAACCATGTTGCTTGAACTATCCATGATCCACACTAAAAATTGATGAGACTATTTTGATTGAGCACAATTTTATGCGAAGATATCATAGTTCGAGAGTATTAGATGGTTTACGAGAAATGTCATGTCAGCTTTTGCTGCAACATTGGTAGCGAGGGTGCAGTCGAATTGCAGATTTTGGGACAACATTAGTAGCCGAGGATGCATCAATAGTATATACACCACTAGAGAAGTTTGATACGTGCAAGCTATGGCTCATGTTATGGAAGAAACATCAATTAGAAATGGCATTTAACCTTCTTATTCGTCAGCTTGCACTGTCTAGAGTTTCTTCTGTGTTTGAGACCATCTTGACCCATATCTAGTTTCACGATCTGTGGTTTACTGAACAACAATGAGCTGACTTGGTGTGCATTCTGTTTTAATCAGGAATAATAATCTTTCACTATTCTCTACACCCAAGAGAGGAACTTGTTGAACAAAGCATTATCTTGTTTGCAATTAACTATAAATTTGACTTGTCCTCCATTATATTATTAATGTTGTGATCGTGATGGCATTGTAACAATGAAGACTTGTTAAGTGGTATTCTTTGGAAGATTAAAAGTTGGACGGAACAATCTATGTGATCTAGTTGCGCGATAGGCTTCTTAACTTTCATTTCTAGTGAGACGAAGCTCTCTTAGTGTGATAATTTAGACACGTGACTCCAAAGTTATGAACAAAACCATCCTTAGTAAGTTCTATACTTGTTTAAGTATCACTTTTATTTATTGTTGAACCAAGCAAGAAAACTTGTTTGAATCATATTGACATTCTAAATCTCGTTATAAAAGTTTAGCATAGTGAAATATTGAAAGAACAATTCATTTTAGATCAAATTATGCAAGCCAGGTTGGAGTTAAGTTTGGGTCAATTTAAATTTCTCATTTTATATATTTTTGACCTTTCGATGTAACTAATTTTTTCTATTAGTTTTAGGACTTGAGCTTGGTTTCATTTTTTGGAAGTTAAGGAACAAATACGTACCATTTACATATTTTTGTTGTGGAACAAGTCAAGCACTACTGTGGAACAATTTAAGCATTACTGTTTTAATAAGTATAAGGCTGGAGATTCTAGGATATTAAAAGTAGTTTAGTTTGAATTTGTTCCCATGTATCCATGGCTCTGCCTCTACTGTGCTTATCTCTCTCTCTCTCTCTCTCTCTCTCTCTCTCTCTCTCATATTGCTGTTCACATAGAATCTAGTGTCACCTTTATCCTCCAGTAAACATATCGCTGCCATTCTCTACTTTCCTTACAAACAAGCAATGAAGCAACCCAAAGCCCCTGCTCTCCCACCAATTTGAAGCTTGAGATAGACAACCACTGGACGACTCTTCTGCCTCCTTACATCAATGCTTACCTCATGTCGGATCATCACCGTCATTTCTTTTTTATCCAAACTTCTCAGAGAAAAAACCCCTAGTTTGGAATTTCCTACAAGAATCTGTGCTGCCTGAATTTCAAAGATAAGTTCTTGCTACTCGCAGATCAAGCTCGCTGGTTGGTTTTGCAGAAAATCCCCTGCTGTCTTGAAAATTCAGAAATCGTCCTTACAATTTTTATATTGCTTTAGTTTTATGTTCTATGGCAGCTTGTACCTTCTTTTGAAATCCCTGCACTGCATCAAAGGATATTGTAGTGGGTACTTCATTTCTGATATGGGTATTGTTAAATGTTTCCCTCGGAATAGAAACCATGACACTATGACCGCTTACTATACCTTTCTTCTGGTTGAGCACATAATAAGTTGCTCCACAAATGAAGTTCTGAAGAAGGCAGGTTAAAACCATGCTTTGGTTTCTCATTTCTGAACCTTTTAGTGATGATGTCAATTCAAATCAACTCAAATATATGCAGATTCATCTTTTTGTGACTTACTAGATATTATTCATATCATTCTATTAAGACCACCCAAGAAGGAAATGAGAGAAGCCATAATTAAGAAGTGGATTCTAAAGGCAATTGTATTAATGAAGCTCTCCAATAGACAAATTAAACATTTAGGTTGCTCTTAAATGGGAATGGCAATAAAGGAGGACATTTTTTTACTAGTTTATTTGAGAAGAAAAGTAAAATTCGTGCTGCTTCAAGCCTCTAAAACTAAATCTACCTCCCAAGTAAAATTAGCGTCGCACTGTAATGTGCTTCTTTGATCCGTGCCAAGTGTAGCATAGGAATCAAGATGGATAATTACTTAATGAAGGTCTGCAAATAGTTAACCTCTTTTAAACTAATTACATTGATTATTTTGAATATATAATTCTGACTGAAGTTGGAATACTGTTTATGCATTTTATTCTAGTTGTTGTCACCATTAATATGAATTTTCTAAGAGACCCTATATCATTTTATATGTGATTAGCAGTTGTTTATAAGGATAGCATGGTTTTCTCGTACATTTTCCAGGCACTGCCATAAAAACAAGGCTGTGGCATTTAAATCCTAATAAATTTCTGGGAAATTAAGACTATAGTTATTTTTCTTTTTATTTTAATTTTGTAAATTATTCTTTCTATATTTCTAGTCCTTTCAGTCGTCCTTCAACTTTCTCCATGAGGAATTCAAATGTTCAAGGCCGCTCCTAGTAATTCTAAGTGTTCTCCGACTCTGGCATACTTGTACCTTCACGAGTCTTTGACAGAGATAATTGCTTCAGCCATACAATATGATAGCAAATTATTCGTCGTAACTCGTAGACATTAAAGAAAGGTTAGCTTAACGACACATGGAAGGTGTCGCCTAGCCCTAACCTTGTGCAATCTGATGAGAATACGTGATAATTAAGAAGAAATGCTAGTAGGATTTTAAGTTAATATGAGAAATTAGTGTTGTTCTAGAACCTCCAGTTAAAGTTAATACCTGAGGAAGTTGACTAGTATCTTGCTATATCCTTTGGTGTTGATCTATTGTATAATGTTAATACCTGAACTGATGATGGTAAGTTCAGAGGAAATCATTAATTTGGCCTGGATCTAACACTTAAGGATCTAGTTTAATTCATATATTCTAGGTTTCAATTAATATCTCCCAAGAATGGCAATCGGAATAATTTTATGTAGGCGTGCACCTTTTTATAGATGAGATGTAGAGGACCGTACTTTCGAATTTTGAAACTCTAGATGATAATTAAGTGTATTGAACTTCTTAAGTAGTACAAGTTTTCCAAGGAAAATTTAATTTTCTTAGAGGGTAAATAGGCATTTATTGTTTGCAACAGTATTCTGTATTGTTTGCAACATTATTCTAAATGGATGTTATTGACATCAGTGTACAAGTATGCAAGACAACAGTTACTTTAAAGGAACTGTTAATTTTGGAACTCTAGATGATACTTATGTGCATTGGATTTCTTTATTATAAATTTTGCAAGGCAAATTTCACTTTCTTAACGGGTAGATAGGCATTTAGGGCATGTTTGGTTCGCGATTGGAATAGAAATAGGAAATGGAATTGGATTACTTTGGAATGGAAAATGGAATGACGAATCATCCCAAAACGTTTGGTTTATTAATGGAATGGGTATCGGAATGAAAATCTAGAATTTTTGAGAGGGTGTTTTGATTAAGATAGAGGAAAGTGATGAAGGGAGAGGAGGGGAGGTGTTGGTGGAAGAAAATTTTTAGTAGTTTACTTTAGAATGGGCCAATCCGGTATTCAAGGCCGGATTGGACCATCAATAGATTTAGTCATTCCCATTCCAAAGTGGAATGGGAATTGGAATCCGATTCCTTTAAAACAAACAACAATCATTGGAATCAATGAATCCCATTCCGATTTCATAGTCTAAAATAGGTGAACCAAACATGCCCTTATTGTTTGCAACAGTATTCTAAGTGGAAGCTATTGACATCAATGTACAAGTATACAAGACAATAATTACTTAAAAGAATAAATTCTAGTAAGTACAAGATTAGCTTCTGGACTTAATGTTTAATGCCAATTATCTTTTTAAATATATTATTATGAAATATGGGTTTACAAGGAAGTTAGAATAAGATAAAATATGCCCACAAAGCTTGTAAAACGATTTGAATGCTCAGGATTCAAGATGAAGAAAAAAGTTATAACAATTAGAAAACATTAGATGCGGTTGGATTCTTGAAAAAAAATGTTATAACAATTAGATAACATTATATATGGTTGGATGAGTTTAACAATTATTCGTTAACAATTAGTCATTAAAATAATGGATTGCCAAAACAGTAATTAATCTATCATCTTCCATGATTGTGACTATAAAATTGCCCAAATAATTATTTCTGCCTATTGATTTCAATTCTTTTTTAATAATTGTACTTTTCCCCATAACAACCTTTCTTTCGTCTTTTCGTCAATTTGAACGATAACTTAATTGAGGCAAAACATTATAGGTCTAGAAGCTTACGAGGACAAGAGCAAATGTCAACAGCAGTTTGATGACTATAAAGAGTGTAAAAAGAAAGAGGTTTGGTGCCCTTTACTCTGAAGTGCTTTATTCTTTTCTTGCATTTTGAAATTGGTTTAAAGATGGTGTGATTTATAACCCATTTTTTTTTCTCTATTTGCTTTTTTCTTTTTATAAAGTGATGTTAGTTGCCATCATGATGTGTTTGGTTATTCTTTAAATAGGAAATGGTGCTTTGACCATATCAACATCAAAAACATGTTTGGAAATTTTGTTTTCTTGTTGTGTTTTCTCGGAGTACTATGGTTGGGAAAGGCCTAAGCATAGCCTAGAGCAGGGCCTCTTTTTGGGCTTGGTTAAGTTTTTGCAACACCAGAAAACTAAAGAGGGGAGCAAAGTGTCACGGCCTTAGCGTTTTTGTTCGCAAAGCCCGTGCGGCGCTCGTCTTCCTGCTCGAAGATAGGCAAGCCTAGCTCCCTATTGCTAGCCTGAACCTCCGCGTCCTACGACTAAGTATGCAAAAAGGAGAGAAGAGAGAGAGGCAGAGGTTCCCAAAAAAACTAAGTACTCCACTGCTTAGAAAATAGGACTACAATACACAACTCCTCTTGTGTTCTCTCTCTTCTTTGGCCTTAGCCAACCCTCCTACTTATAGGCTCCTAGATACATTAAACCTAGCCTACAATAACTCACCCACTAAGCATACATTAAAGAGCCCCTATGAATGCCTCATGAATGCAAGGTGATCCCAAGGGTTGCCCATGACCCTTGGGTTTCCGCTGGTAGTTATGGAGGCATTGATTGCAGTAGTTGCATAACCCTTCATCTCCCATGAAAGGCTGCTGGTTTTGGGCCTCCTTTACAGCTCGCTCCGCTAGCGAAGTTGGTCAAGGGACTCGGGTTGATGGAGGCATTGATTGCAGTAGTTGCATAACCCTTCATCTCCCATGAAAGGCTGCTAGTTTTGGGCCTCCTTTATAGCTCGCTCCGCTAGCGAAGTTGGTCAAGGGACTCGGGCTGCACATCAATTTTGCTAAGTCCCTGACAAAAGGCTTAGTATAGTAAAATAATAGTAGATATGAAGGAATAAAGGATAAAAGAAGCAAGGATGGAAAACTTATTTTCATCCATGGTGAGTTAAGCGTCCTCCGGAGGAGGAGGTGCACTCATGGGAGTAGGGTTTCTTGAAGGCGGCAATCGGAGAAGGGAGGCATGGGGTTAAGAGGAGCTAATGCTATAGGGATAGAGGAGGAGATCGAAGAGGCATCCGACAGGATCTAACAAAGTGGAGGAGAGATGGATATAGATATCCTTAGCGGATCGGGGGGTCGGGTACTGGAACCAGACCAATACGCGCAGATAAGGCGAGCCTAGGTCCGGGCAGAAGAAATCAAGCCAAGCTCAAGCCCAAGCCCAAAGAGCCCAATCCTTCCCAGATTGAGGCTCAAATAGCCCAATACTTTCGTTAATTTCTTTTTTTTTATAGTTTACTCCAGTATCCATACAAATCTATTAATTGACGGTTCTAAAGTACATGTGACAATGTCTCCGTTCTTCCCATCTCCTCCTTCTCTGTCCCTCTCTTTCCTTCTTTCCTCTCATTTTTGTCTTTTCAAGATTTGTAGGGACATTTGTCTTCTCAAGATTTGTAGGGACGTTTTTCTTTTTCTCTCTATCTCCTTTCCTCTCCCTAAAAGCTCTCTACAAGTCTAAACCCAAAATTCCAATTATTACCTATCCTATTTTCTCCTAAAAATTTAATTATTACCTACCATCTTTTAAAAACTCAATTATTATCTATTCTTCTAAAAACTCATTCTACTCCCACCCCATCAACATTTCTTAGGGTGCGCGAGGAGCTCGGTGTGCAGGTGCGACTCCTCCCGCTTCCGGAGCTCCTGCATGATGTTGAGGAGCTCGGCGACGTTGGGAGGGGGCGGGGCTGGACCTAGGTGGAGGAACCGGGGAAGTAGACGCCGAAGGAGCGCAGGAGGGCTGCCGCCCCCGACCACGACTTCGCTAGTGCCGTCGCCGGAGAACTTGACGACCGCCGCAGCCCGTCCCTAGCCTCCGCCATCGCTGCCGGTCCCTTGGTTTGCACTATTCGCAAGCTAAAAGAGTCAAATTAAAAGAGAGAGAGAGAAAGTACAGTACACTTTAGAGAGAATTTGTGCCTACAAAAAAAGAAAAAAAAGAGGGAGTATTTAGAAGTAATGTAGTACGAGTACCATGTAAAATAAGTAGAAGGAGGCTTTGAATTGATATGTACAAGAGAAAATAGACTGGAAGAGTGTTAATTCCAAAGTTTCTGAAGTCAAATAGAAAATTGGACATAGTTCCTTAATTTTTAAAATATTCAAATATCACATGCAAAAAAAAACTTATTTAAAATTTTAGATCATTTTAAAAAAAACTATCCAATTTTTTAAAATTTTAATTTTACTATTCAATTTTGGGAGAGTGTCTACTTCCCCCACCCCTCTGCTCAAGTCCAGCGTCACCGCCCCGACGTCGCCGCATCCGGCCACGACTTCGCCGGCACCTTCGCCGATGAACTCAACGAGTTTTATGTATTTTTTTTGGGTTTATATCACTAATATTGTAGTTTTATGTTTGAATACGGAGTTTAATGTATTTTTTTTATTGGTGCATTTATAACTTTTATAGTTTCTATCTGCTGCGAAGCGCGGGTCCTTAAACTAGTTTTATACATTTTATACAGCACCACATGTAATGAGAAGTATAAGAAGCCTATGTAAAAAATCTGAGGGACATGAATTGAATTTTCAAATTATCCTCTTCCTCAATTATCCTTCTTCCTGCTCATCCCTCTCTAATCCTCTCTAATTCTTAAGACCAATCTCTCTCCTTCTCTCCCCCTCTCTATCTCTCTCTTTCATTCTCTTTTCCCTCTCACTGTATGTCCAAAAATTCTCAAGTAGATCGGATCCCCTATCATCCTTATTGTCATCTTCACTCAGCTCGGGGTCATCATGGTGGGTTACGACCTCTGTTAGTTAATTCGCGAATAATTCGCGAATTATTCGCGAATTTTTGAAAAACCGAATAAAACGCCCGTATCCGTATTTTTTCCAAAAATTCGGAAAAAAACGCGATTTTTTGGTCAAAAATAATTATTCGCGAATAATTCGGGATTGCCGAATCATTCGCCCAAAAAATCGGCGCTCGCGGCTGGTGGGCCGCTGCTCGTGGGCCGCGGGCCGCGAATTGCCCAAAACAGAAAAAAAAAAAAAAAACCAAAACCCATTTCTCACGTTGGCGTTAGCCTCACCCACAACAGAAAAAAAAAAAAAACGTTCCGATTTCCCAAACTTTCGCCCCCACATCCCAAAAAAAAAAAATCACTGGATCAAAAAGGTTTTATTCGTTTTTTCAAAAATATGCATTGCTATTTTTTGTATTTAATTAGCTTAATTTTGTAGCTCTTTATTCTTATATTCTTAAGAATTATGAATATTTATGCTAATAGCATAAATTTTGAGAGAAAAGAATTTAATTTAATAGCCGAATTTTTGATCCCGAATTTTTAATTGGTGAACGTATAATATCCGTATAAATCACGTATCCGAATAATTGACAAATCCGTTTTTTAGCCGTATTTTTCAACGAATTTAAAAATTAGAAAACGAATTTTATCCGAATTATATCCGAACCGTATTTTTGCCGAATCCGAATTAACTAACTATGGTTACGACTAGTCCAGTTCGTAAAAACTTGGTGTCAGAGTGGTCATATCCTCGAGAATGGTGTGGTGTAATCGCACACCGAATTTGATTCTTGGATCGTTGGATTAGCTTCGCGATCTAGCTCTTGTGCTGCGAGAGCTGATTTCGATTAGGTCTTGACAAATAGGGTCACTGCTGAGGCCACATTGGTCTTAAAGTCGCAAGCTGGGTTGAGCTGATTGCTCCCTAGGTTGTTGGATCCCTGACCTGCTGCTCACAACAATTGTAGGTGGATCGCGCACACCATAAAGGCCATGTAGAGCAACAGAAAAGGGTTGAGCAGTTGAATATTCCATTGGACACCTAATTGGCAATAGGTAACACAGTACTGCTCCCCAGTTGGTTCCATAATTAAGCGACATTAGTTATATTGCAACTATTAGAATGTATCAAGGCTATTTGTAGATCGGCTACTGTTCCATTGGCTAGAAAAGCAAGCCTTAGTTTGGCATCCTAGGCAATCTTGCGAAGTTACTGTAGCCTTAGAGTGATCTCAGAACACTTGTACAAGAAATAAAGTAACATAGAACTGGTAACAACCCAACAAGTACAAGGAGGCCGAACATGGCACTTTTGCGTGCCGATAGGCGCGCACAGCCTCCTAGTGGCACGCTTTGGCATGGTATTATTTTATTTTATTTTATTTATTTTGTCGAATAAGGCCTAGTGGCACGCTTTGGCACAGTATTATTTTATTTTATTTTATTTTATTTTGTCGAATAAGGCACTATAATGTTATTTTGAAAGTTTTAGAATAATAATTATACATTTTGGCTATGTATTAATTTCTCTCGATCTATTGGCAATAATAGCTTACTACACTTATTAGTTAATAACTTTACAGTGGTAGTCTTATTTATATATGAAGAAAAATATAATTACAGCTTTTAAAGAAAATTATTTTTTCTTTAAATTTTTATGAAAATTTGCAAGATCCGTTCTATTGATTCGATGATGGATTGTATGATGACTAGACTAACTAGAATAGGACCGCAAGTGCGCCGATAGGTCCTTCTCATTTTCAAATTTTTATATTTATGAAAAAAATTTGAAGTAAATTATTTTTTCTAAAAATTTAAAAAAATTGTAAGATCTATCCACGAAAATTTAATAATAAACTATATGATGAATAAATTAAGCAAGTTCACATAAAAAATTGATTAACTTTAAAATTTTTTTGACTTATCTTTAATTTTTTGGAATTTTAAAAATTAGGCCAATTTGCATAAAAAATTCACCAATTTTGCGTTTTTGCAAAAATGGGCTACTATTTTGGATTTTGCAGATTCGGCCCGATTTTTTTGGAAATTGATCAAAATACCTTACTCTTTTTTCTTTTTTCTTTTTTCTTTTTTCTTTTTTCTCTCGTTCGTTTTCATCCGCTCCTGGTTCATCTTCCTCCTCGTCATTTCTTTCTCCTTCTCCTTCCCGCTTCCTCTCCCTTCTCCTTCTCCTCCACCCCCAACATCTACGCCGCGATCCATTCTCTTATCTCGGCCACACCGCCGACGCCGGCTCATATATGATATAGATTGCATGAGGTGAGCTTGTAGCGAAGCACATGGCCGTGGATGGCGGTGGCGATGAGGGTATCAAAGGATTTAAGGATGACGGGGTGGGAGAGCGCGTCTAGCGAGGGCGGTGGCTGCGGTAGAGGGCGAGGGAGAGGGCGCGATAGTAAAAAAAAGATGCAGAGGGTAGAAAAAGAATAATAAAGAATAAAAAAATAAAGAAAAAATATTTATTTCCTCAAACGACCATTATGTATCGTCGCTGCTATATGAAAGGCCAAGAACTAGAGAAGAAAGAAGAAGAAAATGAAGTTGCACTGTTAAGATGAAGTTGCACTGTTTCAGAAGAATGTTGCACTGTATGAGGCGAAAGTTGCACTCTTTGAGATGAAAATTGCACTCTTTAAGACAAAAGTTACGCTCTTTGGGCAAAATTTACAGTGTTTGAGCAAAATTTACACTGTTTGAGACGAAAATTGCACTGCTTGAGACGAAACTGCCACTCTTTGAGCGAAAGTTGCACTGTTTGAGACAAATTGCACTCTTTGAATGAAAGCTGTACCATTTAAAACTATTTGAGACAATTGTACCATATAAAACTGTTGTAAAATGAGGGTGAAACATATTGATGGCAATTTCACAAACACTTGGTGGGTAATTTCAAGCATCCAATGGAGAGCCAAGCACAAGAGCAATAACAAAATAAATAAAATCATAAGAACACAAGGATTTACGTGGTTCTGCTATGCCTACATCCACAGGAGAACAATGCAAAAGAAGCTTCCACTATAAAACTTGGAGATTACAAGAGAGATACAAATGAGAGAAATATTATCTTAACTCCAAGTATAAAGAGAGCTCCAACAATCTCTAGCTCTACCCAAATTGTGTAAATCACACCTCACAAGGAAGATCTCACCTTCTTCTTGATAGAACCAAGATCAAAACCAAGCTCTAGGGTTTCCTCTCTTTTCTCACTCTCTACTTTTCTCTTCTTTTTTTCCTCCAATATTCTAATATCCCACTTTAGCTCCTAAGAGAAGAAGCTATCAATATGGGCCTTTGGATCAAAAGAACTATGATCCAAAGGCTTACAAATAGGGAGCCCACATACATAATAAGAAAACATAGAAATAGGAGATTTCGACTTTACCAAATTACATAGCTCAAATAGCAAGGCCCAAATAACAAATAGGCCTAATGTAATTAGCTCAACAATCTCCCACTTGAAGGCAAATCTCCATCCTTCAAACAAGTAATCTCCATCCATCAAATGAGCTTCATCACAATGCATTGTTCTCCAACCACTCCATCTACGTCTCCATCAATCCGGAGTGCTTCTACAAAATATGAGCTTTTCCGTAGGAACAACCTTTGTCAACATATCCGCAAGGTTTTTCTTTGTATCGATCTTCTCCACATCCAAGTGTTGACGATCTAGTGCCATCCGAATAAAGTGAAAGCGAACATCGATATGCTTAGTTTGGGAATGATACGCCGCATTTTTTGCAAGATGAATTGCACTTTGATTATCACAATGCACAACATATTTGTTTTGTTTCACTCCAAATTGTGCAAGCAATCACTTCAACCAAATCATTTCCTTCGCCTCCTCGGTCAATACAACATATTCGGCTTCCATAAAGGACAAAGCAACGATGTCTTGCAACCTAGACATCCAACTAAGCGCACCACCTCCAAATGTAAAAACATATCCCGTAGTGGACTTTCTTGTCTCTCTACAACCGGCATAATTGGAATCAACATATCCATTCACCTCCAAAGAAGTTCCACCGAAACACAAACAAACGTTGTGTGCCCTTCAAATATCGAAGAATCCACTTAACGGCTTGCCAATGCTTCCATCCCGGATTAGACATATATCTTGAAATAACTCCAACCGCATAAGTTATGTCCGGTCTTGTACAAACCATAGCATACATCAAACTCTCAACGGCGGAATTATAAGGAACACTTCATTTTATCTCTTTCGATCTCATTCTTTGGAGAGTACTTCTTGGATAACTTCGAATGTCCGGCTAACGGAGTAGAAACCGGCTTACAATCATTCATCTCAAACCTTTCAAGAACTTTGGAAATATAGCCCGATTGACTAAGCCACAACTTGCCATGCTCCATATCCCTTTTAATTTGCATGCCCAAAATTTTCTTTCCTTCACCAAGATCCTTAGTAGCAAACTTCTTCGACATATCAAGCTTCAACTTTGTAATATCATTTTGATCATTACTAGCAATCAACATGTCATCCACATATAGTAACAAATAGTGAAAGAATCATATGTTGAGCCTTTAAAATAAACACAATGATCAAAATCACATCTTTTATAGCCTTCATCTTGCATGAAAGAATCAAACTTCTTATACCATTGTCTAGATGCTTGCTTTAAACCATACAATCCCTTCTTTAGTTTACATACTAAATTAGGATTAGCTTCTACAAAGCCTTCGGTTTGAAACCACAGTTAGTTAATTCGCCTATAATACGCGAATTATTCGCGAACAATCGGCAAAGCGTATAAAACGACCCGTTTATGAATTTTTTCCAAAAAATCGGAATAAAACGCGTTTTTTTTCCCTTGCTCAGAGTATTCGTGATCAAAACGGTTTCGCCGAATTATATTCCGAAAAATTCAAATTGAGCGGCGGTGGAAAGATAAAATTTCTCAAGAAAATTTGGATTGGGCGCTGCGGAAAGATGAAATTTCTCGGACCGGCGTCACGTGACCACCGCTTTGCAGATCCGTACATCTCCTCGTGAGCAGTCGAGCAACCTTGCCTGTTCGATTCTGAATGAAACATGGCGATGGAGCGACAACAAAGAAGAAAAGAGGAGGGGCGAGGAAGAAGAAAATCGCGGCGTACCGCTTTGGGAAAAAATGCGGTCCACGAGGCTGCACTCAGCCTCGTGGACCGGGTGGAGTGAGAGGTCCACCGTGGACCTCTCACTCTCTGCCCCTTTGTGCTTATATATATATATATATATATATATATATATATTATTTTATATTTTTTTATTTTAATATTTCTAAGAATTATAATTATTTATGATAATAGCATAAATCTAAAGAAAAATTTTAATTTAATAGACGAATTTTTATTCCAAATTTTTAAATGATAAACGTAAAATTTTCGTATAAATCGCGTATACGAATTATTGACGAATTGATTTTTAAACTGTATTTTTGAACGAATTTAAAAATTAAGATACAAATTTTATTCGTATTTTATCCGTACCGAACTTTTACCGTATCCGAATTAACTAACTAAGGTTGAAACATATAAATTTCTTCATCCAAATCACACCATACAAGAAAGCGATTTTAATATCAAGTTGTTCAAGCTCAAAATCCAAATTTGCAACCAAGGATAAAACAACTCTAATTGAGCAATGCTTAACAACGGGAGCAAATATTTCATTGAAGTCAATACCTTGCTTTTGTCCATGGCCCTTAACAACAAGCCTTGCCTTATATCTCTTGGATTCATCGGCTTCATTCTTGATCACATAAACCCATCGATTTTTCAATGATTTCTTTCCGACCGGAAGCTCCACCAACTCCCAAGTATGTTTTTGATGTAAGGAATCCATCTCATCCTCCATTGCCTTTTTCCACTTTGCTTCTTCGGAACAATCTTTTGCTTCCTGAAAACACTCGGGCTCACCCGAAACAGTAAATAAAGCATAATACAAGGAGAATACCTTTGTGTTGGTTTATGTAGCTTAGTTGATCTTCTCAATTCATGTGCTGGTGGGGTGGACATATCGTCCTCACTCAGGAGAATCATGCCGACTTTCACTAGATTGTGTGCTTGCTTCATGATCAACATTACCATCATGACCAACATCACTATCTTGAAGTGGAGGATGAACTTCATGTACATCTTGAGAAGAACTATTAACTTGTACATCAACAACAAGCTTATCTTTCTTTTGCTCTTCTTCCATGCTTTCTTTAAACGTTATATCTTCTCTAAACACAACATCCCGACTCCGAATAGTTTTTCTAACAACGGGATCCCAAAGCCTATAGCCAAACTCATCACCTCCATAGCTAAGAAATACACATTTTCTTGATTTCACATCAAGCTTTGTTCTACTTTCTTTCGGAATATGAACATAAGCTTCACACCCAAATATTCTCAAGTGCCCATAGGAAATGTCTTTGTCACTCTATATAATTTCCGGAATGTCTCCATCTAATGCAATACTAGGTGATCTATTAATCAAGTAAACGGTCGTATTTGCCGCTTCGGCCCAAAAAGGCTTTGGTAGGCCGGAGTGAGACAACATACTTCGAATCCGCTCCACAATGGTTCGGTTCATTCTTTCAATGATCCCATTTTGTTGAGGGGTGTAGGGAACTGTCTTCACTCTTTTGATGCCATTTTCAAAGCAAAAATCATCAAAGACACTAGAGCAAAATTCACGACGGTTTGCAAGCACTTACTAAAATGTTCTCTTTCCTTTTCAACACGGGCTTTAAATTTCTTAAAAGTTTCAAAAACTTGATCTTTTGAAGGCAAAGGATAAATCCAACACTTTTTAGAATAATCATCTAAGAAAGTAACAAAGTTATATGCACCTCCAAGTGACTTAATATTGAAAGGACCACAAACATCGGAATAAACCAATTCTAATAGCTTGCCTTTTCTATGCATCTCATTTCTTTTGAAGTTAACTCTATGTTGTTTTCCCATAATGCAATGTTCACAAAAATCAAGAAATGAATGCTCAAAGAAAGGAATAAGGTTATGTTTTTGTAATACCTTCTTACCATGCTCACTTAGATGACCAAGCCGATTATGCCAAACTTGCATATCTTCGCCTTTGCTTGTGGTAGAAACCACCAAATTTGAATCATCACCTTTTTTAGCGGTTCCATGAAGTGTGTAGAGACTTCCATCCTTTTGCCCTTTCAAAATGGACTTTTTTATAAAATAACCCTTCAAAATTTTGTAATTTGCGAAATAACTCTATCAAATTTGTATTTGGCAAACTAATCCTCTAAAGGCGGTGAATCATTCACCGTCTTATCTATACATATCCATTCAACAACCACTTTCCCTTTCCCTCCCCTCATCTATGACCTCCTTCTAAAGGCGGTGAATCGTTCACCGTCTTTAGAAGGTTTTAAATTTTTTTGAATGCGGTGAATGATTCACCGCGTTTAAATGATTAGTTTGCCAAATAAAATTTTGACACGGTTATTTCGCAAATTACAAAATTTTACAAAGTTATTTTATAAAAAAGTCCTTTCAAAATAGCCATACTACCCTTTGATATCTTCCAAGAGCCCTTTTCGAAAGTGATAACAAACTCGGAATCATCCAATTGTCCCGCGGATATTAAGTTCTTTGTGATCTCCGGAACATGGCGTACATTCGTCAATGTATGCTTCTTGCCATTTGTTTGTTTTATGACAATGTCACCAATGCCCATAATTTTACATGCCAGATCATTACCAAGATAAACATATTCACCATCTACTTCTTTATATATAGAAAAATATGATCGATCCGGACATATATGAAAAGAAGCACTGGAGTCCAAAACCCAAGTGTTTGCACAAGAAGAGACCGTGCAAGCAACACTTAATGTGACTCCACCTTCACCATCCGAAGCGTTGTTGGCTTCATTCTTGACATCCTTACCTTTACCCTTTAGCTTGTTTTTCAAAACATAACAATCCTTTCTCGCATGGCCCGTTTTCTTGCAATACCAACAAGTAAGCTTTCTACCTTGTGATTTTGATCTTCCTTTACTTTGAGACCTTCCATTTGTGTTAGAAGATTGGCCTCGCTTTAGTGACCTTCCTCTTTCATCAATAATTAGTGCTTGACTCAAATCATTAGACAATTGATTTGTGGCTTTGCGAGTTTCCTCATTCAACAATGAAGCAACAATATCATTCAACTTGAATTTGTTCCCCATTGTGTTCGCCACCATAGTAACAAGGGTATCCCAACTTGAAGGTAAAGAACTCAAAAGTAGTAAACAAAGGACTTCTTCATCAAGGTTAATTTTGAGAGACTTCAATTGTGCCGCAATATAGTTGAATTTATTCACATGCTTACGAATAATAGAACCTTCTTGCATCTTCAAGAGAAATGGTCTCTTCATTGCATGCATCTTGTTCAGACCGGAAGGTTGCTCAAACGATTGCTCCAAAGTCTCCCACAACTCGGATGCGGTCTTGCATTGATAGAAATCAAACAAGATCGATGGTGAAATGATGGCCTAATCGCCGCCAAACATTTTCTGTCAAGTATATCCTATTCATGATTATCCATACTAGTGGGTTTTGCACGTTTTCCCAATATTAGTAAATCAAGCTCTTTTGCAACCAAATATCCTCTATCATGATTTTCCATATAGGCCAATTGCTCTCATTCAACTTCTCAAATTTAATAGCCATCTCCATTTGAAAGATGAGTGGATGAACACAAATGAATGCTTAGACAACCACCAATCAAGCTCTGATACAAATTGTTGTAAAATGAGGGTGAAAAATATTGATGGCAATTTCACAAACACTTAGTGGGCAATTTCACAACCCACTCTCTACAAGCATCCAATGGAGAGCCAAGCACAAGAGCAATAACAAAATAAACAAAATCACAAGAACATAAGGATTTACGTGGTTCGGCTATGATTACATCCATGGGATAACAATGCAAAAGAAGCTTCCACTATAAAACTTGGAGATTACAAGAGAGATACAAATGAGAGAAATATCACCTTAACTCTAAGGTATAAAGAGAGCTCCAACAATCTCTAGCTCTACCCAAATGGTGTAAATCACACCTCACAAGGAAGATCTCACCTCCTTCTTGATAGAACCAAGATCAAAACCAAGCTCTAGGGTTTCCTCTCTTTTCTCCCACTTTTTTTCTCACTCTCTACTTCTCTCTTCTTTTTTTCCTCCAATATTCTAATATCCCACTTTAGCTCTTAAGAGAAGAAGCTATCAATATGAGCCTTTGGATCAAAAGAACCATGATCGAAAGGCTTACAGATAGGGGGCCCACATACATAATAAGAAAATATAGAAATATGAGATTTTGACTTCACCAAATTACATAGCTCAAATAGCAAGGTCCAAATAACAAATAGGCCCAATGTAATTAACTCAACAAAAACAGAAGTTACATCTCCAGAGTATATAAGTTGACTTTTAAAAATCAAAGAAAGTGGAATGGTAACCAAGTGGGGCTTAAATTCCAACACTTTTCGTATTTTGCTCTTTTCAAAAATGAGTTTGTGGGATTAAACGTCAATAACAAGGATAGAGAAGTCCAATTTGCCAGTATAATATAGCAAACAAAGGTTAAGGAAATGGGTTGTTTTTCCATCTTTTCGCACCCAAATTTTGTCCTGCTCAATCAATGAAATGATAACAACCAAACAAACTGGTAATATTTGTGAAGATACATTTATCAACATTGTGCTTCCAAATCCAAATTATCATGTGCCGAAGCTCGAGACATATAATGTTAATTCTCCAGATGTTTCCAAGAGATCTACAAGGTTCTTTCAATATGAAAGATGTATTGAGCCTTGGAAACTCATTGTACACTTTTAGGTTGTACATTAACAAGTAGGTCTGTTATTTTGAATGTTGAAGTACTGGTAGGTTCGGGCTTAAGATGGGCTGTGACAAGCCAAACGAAAATGGACTCTGTTTCTTTTCCATTCATGAAACCAGTCTTGAGGGAAGCTGTCCTTTGTGTCTCCCATGAATTACTTGTTTCATGAATTCTTTAAGCTCTCATTTGGAGACTACTAATCATTGTATATAATGTTCTACTGCGTTATGTAAAGACTTCTCAATTTTCAGTATAAATGTGAAACTTGAGTTTCCAAACTTAAACTGATAAACCACGAGACTATATGTAAGTTGTTTCACTAAATGAGCTTCGAAACCCTTCTATTTCTAGCCTAAGCTTTCCTATGGTTCTAGATTTTCTTTAGCCTTGAACATTCCATTTGGACTCTAGTATTTGACTTTTTGAACCCTCCTAGTATCAAACACTCCTAGCATTTTCTTCATGGGAAACCTTTCATAGAAACGGGATATATAGGATAAAATCTTTTCCCTTGGAAAAGATTTGCTTACTCATAATTATCAAGTATCTCAAGAACCCAAGGAAGCAAAAAGTCCAAACCCCTTGAAGGTGAACACATGCCATTGCAATCCGCCATAAGAAATGCCATGCCATTTGAACAATTTTTAAATAGAGATACCAAACGTGTTTTCATATTAAGCTTGAGCTTGACTGGTGGAATAGCAAATGTAGATCTCTTTGGAAACATTTCTAAAATTCAATAGTTATTCTCTTGTGATCACAATATATTTATGCAATTTTCATTAGGTTTTTAGGGCATTTTAATTGTTTACCATAAAATAAATTAACATGGATTTTCTTGGAATCTTGGACCGAGAAGCCCCTTCGTGAAATAGGAGCTTAACATTGACTATGTAGGTAAGGACCTCGAAATACACTTCAACCTTGGAATACACTTAAATTATTGATTTATTTCATATGATAGTTATTTTCGGAGTTTCTATCGCTGCAAGTCCTAAATCCTAAGCCCAAGGAATGGTTTGTCTGTTGCCCAAATGATCTGCATTTCTCTCAATGGTGGTTCCCAGTATTGTGCATATCTGGAATGAAAAGCAAGCTTTCATATGGTCAGTTTTGACTCTAAATTGGATAATTTAGCCGCTAGCATAATCAGACGGTCATCAAATTATCAAGTAAAACGTTTACGCAACCATGAACAGCTTGCATTACCATATGTATCGCGGAGTTGTTGGATTCTCATTGCTCCCTCCCTCCCCTTTTCACTCTCCAGTTGTACGCAAAACAAAAGAAAATTTAAAATACTTTAGTCCCAACTTTTTACGTTATATAATATTCCTGTATTTCATATTCAATTTGCATTTTGTTTATTTACTTTCATCTCTGATGACAGAGGGAAGCTCGACTGGAACGCAACAGGAAAAGATCATTTTTCCAGTGAATGCAAGTAGTGTTTATCATGCACTTGGGTTTTCAGATCATCTACCACAGTTCGGGAAAAAGAGAAAAAAAGAGAAAAAGAGAGAGAATTAAAACTGATGAATTACATGATGCAACTCAGCTTCCAAGAAAGTTTAGCTTGGTTCGTGGAGTAGTTTAATTTGCAGCTATCTGTGACTATGGGGTGGGGGGAAACAATTTCTGCCAATAAAATTCAGTTCAGAGGTGCAATTTGCTCTGAGAGGGAGCGCTTGTGGTGCTCCAACAAAACTGATACTTGTATGACGCCCTGACGGCTTAACTCTTGAAATTTTTTGAGTTATTTCCTGAGAATTTTGAGTGAAATTTAACATAGTTGAAAGCTGGTGTGGGAGTTTGCTTGTACAGATGCTCAATATGTAATTGAAATACTTTTTCGACATCTCTCTCTCTCTCTCTCTCTCACACACACACACACACGCGTGGTATTTGCTGGTTGGTGATTGTTGGGCTGGATGACTATATAATTAGCAGAATATTTTTTTAGTTATTTCATTAAAAATAGTTGATTTATGCCAAACTACTCAGAATTTTAGTTGTAACGGCCCATCTCACTAGCGATGATAAATTGTTCCCACTAGCAATAATAAGTTATCGAGTCCAAACTATATGTTCAAAATGCTTAATTTTTTTATTATAACTAATGTGCCTTCCATATATAATCAATGGGGTGCTACATACTCTTTCCGTTACTATTCCACATTATTCAAGTGGGGGACCATCATGGTGCTATATAATTTTTTCATTTTAGATCGTGACGTCATTATTATTTTAATCACACACAGCCTTACATCACTAGGTAAGCGATGTGAGGTCTATCACTGTAACGACCTAATTCACTAATTCACTAGCACTAATAACTTGTTAGGTCGAGATCACCGGCCCAAAATATTTAAACTTAGTTATTATTGTTAGTGTGACCCTCACATATAAGCTCTTTACAATCTCCTATGCTATCCAATGTGGGACTATTTGGGGCATATACTCTCTCTATTTTATGCTCTGATGTCTTCACATACTTTTCCCATTTTAGGCCCTGATAACCTCTTCAACCTGATTCCAATCACACTTAGGTCTTGATATACCCATCAGCCCGGCCCTGATCACCGGGCAATGTGAAACCTATCTCATACTTTCAACTGGTGAACTGATTTTTCTACCAGCTATAATGAACCAACTCACTAGCAATATTAACTTGTTGGGCCCAAACTATCATTTCAAAATGTTTTATTTCAATTATTATTTTTAGTGTGCTCGTCACATATAAGTTCATTACACTGTCTCACATTATTCGATATTAGACTGTTGGGAGGTCACACCAGTGGTACACATGAGAATGAAAAGTGTGACTTCTCAGATTTAAGCATTGGGAGGGAAAGCGTGAGGTCTTGCGCTCTATTTGTGGAGTGATAACTTGAGGGTCTGGATACAAGGATCAAGCTCCTGATTCCTGAAAGAAAAAAGAAAGGGAAAAAAGAAAACTTATTTATCAAGCTTTGAATCAAACACTTGAGATGGAAAGAATTTTCAATTCGTTTCACAGAAATTTGCCTCTTGGCTTCTCCATTTGTTTCTACCCACATATCTACCCCTTGATATCACCTTGAAATTTTACTCTTCTATATACCTATTCCATATTCTACAGAATTGAAAGGTGAAGCAACCAACTAATTTCACTACTTATGAAACCCGCCAATTATACTGGATGCTTTGTTTGACATATTATTTAGTTAAATAGGTAGCATTCACAATAATATATAGGATGTTTTCGATAAATGGGTATTCGTTGGCACAAATTTTTGGCGCACGAGACTGGCATGTGTGAACAATCATGATGAATGTGAAGATTGTCAAGTTCTGTAAGTTTTCAGAAAAGCTAAACATGCTAACTCGAACCAGGAGCTAATTTAAAATTCAAAGGTGGGAACAGGAAACACAACTAGGACAATGGCTGAAGTTCGTGTGATTTTGCGGGCTTGTTTTGAATTTAGCTCCCTCCAAAAATATTTTCGCAAATGGCTCTTGTAAAATTATAAGTACAGCCACTCTCAACCACCAACACAATTACACAAAAGCCCCTCAAACCCCACAAATTACCTCTGGGTCCCCCACAGCAGGTACAAAAGCCCAGACACCCCTCCACATTCGAACTCACGCAAAACGGTGCAAAAAACGGGGTCCAGATCGCGAAGCAATAAATGTACAATTCGACCCCTCAGCGAAGAACATGCGATAACTTTCAATCCGTCCGTCGCACGTCGACACGGATCACGCCATTGCGCTCTACACTGCCGAGACATCGAATCTACCATTTTGGATCGTCAGGATCGGACTCCAGATTGCGCCGTTAAGCGTACACTCTCCGCAACCAAAATTCTAAAAAAACATAAATACATATAATACACTATATATACAATATATATGCACCTATACACACTAATATAAGTATACCTATACTCATACAGCTCAGATGCACAGTAACAGGGGTGAGAGACACAGAATTCAAATTCGCAGATCAAAGGAAACAATATATAAATTAGAATTCTTACAGTTTATTGATTATTTTACTAGACTTCAAGATATTATCAATACGTGTGCTAACTTGGGAGAGAAGATCCCAGAATCTAAGGTCGTTAGAAAAATCCTTCGAACACTTCCGGAGCGCTTTAGGGCTAAAGTCGCGGCTATTGAAACGATCAATCATCCGGATGATATGAAAGTAGATGAACTAGTAGGTGCTCTTCAAACATATGAAATGACTTTTCCTACTAATCAATCTTCTTCCAAGTCTTTCTCTAAAAGTACAGGTGTTGCACTTAATTCAACAAAGGAGGAAGACGAGGATACCGAATCCGACGATGAAGTTTCTCTTGCAAATTTTGAACGTCAAATGGCACTTCTTACTAAGAAGTTTCATCGAAAGTTTAGGAAGAACCAAAACATTCAAGCTTCATCTTCCAATCGAAAGCCTTCTTCTAACGGATCTTCACATTCTAAATCCTCTAAAGAGAAGAAGCTTGCAAAATCTTCTAAAAAAAATGATGAGTTTGTGGGAGAAATCCAGTGCTACAAATGCCGAGGCTATGGCCATATCGCCACGGATTGTCCCTCTAAGAAATCCTATAATAAGAAGGCCTTACAAGCTAGAACTTGGGATGATTCTACTTTCAATGATTCAAGTTCTAGTGAAGAAGAAACCAATGATGCAATTGCTTTTTCATCACACGTTTCTCCTTCTCCTTCTACTTTTTGCTTATCATCTATTATTTCTAACCCCTTTGATTCTTCCTCTATGCAAGATACATCGAGCGACAATGGCACAAGCGAGGGATAGTCGGATGATGAAAGTTTAGCCGAAGCCTACAATCAATTACTTGGTGAATCAAAAAAGATGGCTAAGCTTAACAAGAAGCTAAGGAGACGTCTACTTGAGCTTGAAGGAGAAAATAATGAATTGAAAGAGTCGTCTAAAGCTCTTGCGGAGGAAAGAGAACATATGTTGACTAATAATAAGATCCTCCAAGAGAAGCTAGACCAAGCAGAGATATCGATCAAATCGAATCAAGAAAAGGTTGGCTTTCTAGAACTGCAATACAAGAAAATTTTTGCTTCCAACCAAGTTTTGACTAAACAAGTCCAACTTAAGTCCGATATTCGAATATTCTCCTCCAGATCAAAGAAGCTCGATAATATGCTAGGACTTGGTCAAACGGACAAAATTGGAGTCGGATATGAAAGAATTCATGTTAAGAATGGTGGAATTTCAGCATCTAAAACTCCCTCCAAACAAAAGGAGAATGTATGCCATAAATGTGGGATTAAAGGACACATCAAAAGGTTTTGTCCTAGAAGTGAAAAGAAAATGGCATCATCAACAATCCGACAACTCCCGAGGATTCAAAAGCAAGTTCAAACGGGTCAAAATGCGAAGATCAACCTAATGTCTAAGCCACAACAAAAGGAGAATTCAAAGTGGAGACCAAGGGTTGAACAAAAGCCGAAGCAAATAGTGTTCAATTCTAAC
Source organism: Puya raimondii (assembly GCA_016920855.1). NCBI lineage: Eukaryota > Viridiplantae > Streptophyta > Magnoliopsida > Poales > Bromeliaceae > Puya > Puya raimondii. The sequence continues at coordinate 129,204,725 of JABWPP010000050.1, forward strand.
AAACCAAGTCAACCGAGAATCCGACAAGTTTGGGTTCGGAAAGGTGATATCTTTTCTTGTCTTAAGCATTAATATGTTTGAAATATTGCATCGATCCATATTTATTGTATATCTTATTTGATCATTGCTTTTTGTTACTTGCTTTGTTATTTTAATGCTTTAAGATGGTGTTGACTTGTGTTTCTTTCAACATTAATTAGTGCCTTGAAGCTACTTGATTCACATTCACTCACTCCCTTTTTTAATCTCACGTTAATTATCGATTTTACTTCATCTTTATTGTCTTTGAAGATACTATATTGTGAGATTTCATTATATTATATTCATCAAATTTGGGTAATCATGTATAATCTCTAGGAGTTTAATCTATCTCGGTTGTGTGTGTTGAATTTGATGGATAGTCATTCTCTTACGGACAAAAATTTGTCACATGTATTTTCATCTAAGAGATTGCTAATGTAAGGGGGAGTTTTATAATATAAATATTGCTAATATGCTTGTAAGATGTGGAAAGAGTTACATCCTTTAAAGGAGTGTGAAAACTACCACCACATGGAGGAAAGAGCTACCATCCCGGTCGTCCGGCTAGTGTGTGCAGCTACCACATGAATTTAATTGCATATCCGAAAAAAAAAGGAAAAGGGAAAAATATGATTGCAAAAGCTTGCAATGAAAATATGTTTACATTTTTTTTTGGAGTAATAAGGTGATCCACATACAAGTAAGATGCTCAAAGAGCCACCCCTTGTAATTAAAGTTTATCTCAAAATTTGAACGTTTGTGCGACAAACAATTGTCTCTTTGATGAATCTCTTAAGTCACCTTCATAATCCGGTTACATCTTGATAGAATTTAAGTCTACAGACTATTGGTGATGACTTGATTTTGATTTATATATAATCAATGAATTTTTTTTCACTATTATATGTTCATTGTGATAATTTTGGAGTAAAAATGTTTAATTTTCGTGAAATTATCAAGGGATGAATTTTTTATATGTTAAGTTTTCATGAAAAAGGGCACAAACACTGTTTTTCTCTATGTATACCGGTACTAAGATGGTATACCGGTATACAATGGTTTTCTGCTTTTCAAAACCGAGAATTGCTTTTTACAAATTTTACATTGCATACCGGTATACGGTATCGCATACCGGTATGCGCCTGCGGCATTTCTTTTATATTCCGTATCTTATTTTGAAAACTCACCCAAACTTTTTCAAAACTCTCTTTTTCTCTCTCTAAGAGCTTCATACCGTGATTCTCCACCAGATCTGTGATTTTTCACCTTGGATTTGTAAGTTTATCATCTTTAATCTCGTTTTACTCTCGAAACCCTAGTTTTTACATGTTTTTACATTTGTTGGGTTGAAGATTGATCTCAATTTTTACTGAAATTTCTTGAGGGTTTATGCTTGAAATGAGTTTAGATACATGCAAGCTTTGTTCTAATACACATAGATCCGAGAATAACATATTATTTATCTTTGATCTATGTTCTATAGCATGTTCTTGAGGTATTTTTAGGGTTTTTGTTAGAATATCTTTGTTGATGAAACAAACCTCATGAAACTCATGAATATGATGTTTTGATGTATGTCTTGATGATTAGTAAGCTCATTAGAAGTTCCATAACAATTTCATCTTGAGCTTCATTTTTTTTATCTCTCTAGTTTGGACATGTAACTATGATTAGTTGTTTTTATTGTTGTCTCTTTATGTTTTTGTTGGTAATTTTTGACAAAAAGGGGAAGAGAGAGATTTAAGTTTTTAAACTTATACGTACTATATAAAGGGGGAGAGAATTATGCAAAGGGGGAGAGAAATGCAAAAAGGGAGAGATGAAGACGTATCATACAAAAGGGGAGAGAAATTTTGCGACGATGATGTCATTTGGCGCGAGATGACGAATTTATTGATCATACACGAAGGGTGAGTCTTTAAACTTAACTTACTTGTTCTACTTATTTTTGTCTGAAGTTGTTTTGCAGGAATTTCTCGTAAGACTTCAAGACTCCAAGTCCTAAGTCATAGAGTTTGTCTTAGGAGTTGATCATTTGTAATTTTGGTTTTATGTTTTGGATCATACACGCGTGAAGTTCATTGTTTTGGTGATGGCAATGACTTTCATTTATTTTGGTTCGGGTAGAATCTTGTATTTTAGGTTTTGTCACGAAATTGCCAAAGGGAGAGATTGTTACAGATTTTGTATTGACACATTTCGTGAGCTGTTGTTCCGGAGTCTTGAAGGTCAAGTGCTACTTGAACATGTTGAAGAATCCGAAACTTCAAGCATTGTGTATCATCGACTCACAGGGTGAATCACGATGTGAAGGTAAGATTTATTATTTATATGGTGATTCATAGTTAATTATGGTATTAGAATCATGTTTATGTTTAAAATTGGATTAGACGAGTTTTTGGGAACTTTAGTTTCTTTGTTAAAACTCTTTGTTTTGAATTCCGGTATTTAAAGTGTATCAGTTTTGAAAAAATTAATTTTTACAATTGTATTCCGGAATCCAAGTTGAAGTTCCTCAAAACAGATTGTTAAAAACTGGTTTTTGAACTATATACCGGTATGTCAACTTAGTACCGGTACTGATTCAAAGTATACCGGTACAGAAGTGATTAGTACCGGAATGCCATTGCATAATGTTTCTGTTCCGTCATTGCATTTCGGTATCTTCCTTCGTATACCGGTATACAGTGCCAGATTTGGTATGTTTCGATCTAATCCGACTCTATTTGATTTCAACACCTATAAATAACATGTCAGGGTTCTCTTTGACATTGAACAACTCAGAATTCGTAAGAGAGAAACCCTAGAGGCTAGGATTTTCGTTCTAAACTTTTTTCCACAAAAATAGCCTCCGAGATCAATTTGAGATAGTTTTAATTTCTATTTCATATGTCGAATTGATCTCCTTCTTGCTTAGAACTTTTTCTTCTGGTTCTTAATGAAATTCTAAGCAAGGAATCACTAGTATAAACCTGAGTTCCTGTTCCTATCGGCGTCGTGGATTCGATGTGTTCAAGGCGGTTCGTGGATTCGGATCGTGAAGGCTTCGAGGATTCGAAGTGAGGCGTCTCGTGGATTCGAGGCGTGGCGTCTGTGGATTCAGACGTGAGGCGTGGACAGCCGAGGTGTGCGCGAGATCTAGAGAAGATAAAGGAGAGGTTAAGTCCGTGGAGTCGGTAATCACCTTGTAATTCTTTATTCTTAGTGGATTAATTTTCACGTGTTGGTCCCGTGGGTTTTTCTCCAAAGTGGGTTTCCCACGTAAATCTCGGTGTGCTGATTTTTTTTTCTGCATTATTTTATCGCATTGAGATTTGTGATTTTTATTTATACACCTATTCACCCCCCTCTATGTGATTGATATACTCTAGATAGATCCTAGGGCTACCCCCTATCTTTCACCCTCGCCAAAATTTCCAGATTTGAGGTGAGCTGATTTTGAAGTAGTTGAGCTTTAGGTGCTGTTTTTGAGGTTTTTGATAGAATTCTTAGATTTTTAGATCCAGATTTTGGTGGAAGAGCTTTTACTGGGTTGTGAGAGGATCTACCCTTCATTTCTACTATTTTGGACCCATTCCCACTAGAAATTTCTGGTTAGACACTCGAATTTTCTCAATTAGAGATAGAAAATGCTAGTGCTGGAATCTGGATGCTGATTTGGACCTCTCTTTCTGGATTTGAATTGCAGCGAAGGACTTGTGTGGCTGTTTTGGAGCTCGATCCTTGTGAGGAAGCTGAGGACTAGTTTTATTTCAATCCAAGAGTGAGTTTTTTTTGGGTTATTTCTATTTAAATTTCAGATTTTGAGCTTGGAATTGGAGTTGAAGCTCATGCTGTTTTTGACGGCTTACTTGCTGATCTGGGCTCATGTTTAGGGTGCTCAGAACCTGCTACTAGAGGATCCAGAGTTTAGGCTGTTCCATGTTGTCGGGTGTCGCGGACTGACGATGGGCCCAGATCCTTGCCTTTTGCATCAGATTATACCGAGGGCTCGTCAGCTCTAGTTTTTGGACCTATTTGACCCATTCGCATCGATCATAGCCTACGTGAGCCTGATTGAGCTCGACAGAGACATGCTTCTATACTCGGTGGGGTCGCGCCTGTCGGGTGCCGCTCCGGAGTCTGGCTTTCTTATGTTGATGTCGCAGCAGCCCTATTGGGCGTTCTACCTTGGACCGCCCACCCCCGTTGGCGGTATACGGTGTATCTTAGGCACAGACTGGACTGGCCAGTTGGCAGTCCCTTTGGATTGGGTCAGTTGTGACTGTTTTGTAGCTAGTGATGTATATACACTAAGAGCATGATATGAATAGTGGTAGTGTAGTGGCACTTTACCTGTAGAGTTTCTTTCAGCTTAGTATATTGTTCTTTTACCTACCAGCTTTACTATTAGTTTTGTAGACTTAGTGGGTAGGCCGTTGGGGTCTGTGACGGTATCCACTGAGGACTACTATATTTTACAGTAGTTCTCACACTCATTGTTGCTACTTTTTTCTTACTAAGCCGTCTATTGCTGCTGCAGCTTCTGATCGAGGTAAGGGAGTCGCGAGCTAGATCCCTGTCTACCCCGGTTGATGAGCTAGAGGAGTACCATTTTGGGACAGTAGTTGTTTATAGTTTTGTAGGGTAAATTGCACTGTTACCCCCTGAACTTTTGACGGAGTTTCACTTTACCCCCCAAACTCCTAAAATAGACATTTAACACCCTAAACTCTAATATTTTATTTATGTTACCCCTTCCGTCCATTTTCCGTCAAGCTCCGTTAATCGAAAACTGACGGAAGGGGTAACATGAATGAAATATTAGAGTTTAGGGTGTTAGATGTTCATTTTATGAGTTTGGGGGGTAAAATGAAACTCCACCAAAAGTTCAGGGGGTAACAGTGCAATTTAGCACAGTCACACATTATTTCATTAGAATAGGTTATTTATGGATTGACTACTGACACTTAAGTTAGTGATCATGCGAAGTTTTAAATTTATATTTTTTTTTATCCTAAAATAAATCATACCACAAATTATCATACATTTTATCGTATAAAAGCAAAAAAAAAGAAAGAATTAGAGTGGCTTAAAGATAAGAAAAGAGAGACACTAGCTAGCTAGCTACGATGCTTGAACAACCTACTCTCCCGGTGTACTTGCTAATGTGATTGATTTACAGTAAGTATCCTCACTCGAATATAGAGATTTTAATTCTCAGTTAATTCTCTGTAGTACTTATTTCTCTCCTTTATCTCTAAAAGCATTGTTCTAGAAAATGCATTTACTCCCTATGAAATTATGCAACGTAATTTTATTATAGCCTAAAATCAAAATTTTATACTTTTTTTTTAACCAATCAAAAATTTTGAATATAAAAATATAATATTATTTTATAATAAATTAAATTTTTTTAAAATAAAATTAGTGATGTTAGCTTAAGAGATACTAAATATCATTTCATCTTTCAGATATCGGCCACACACCTGTGTAAGTGATTTAATTCATTTGTTTTTTTTTCTTTTTATTTTTTAAATATTTTTTTTGAAACTATCCCTTTAACATAATTAAATATTTTTTTTGTAAAAAAAAATTCCAACAACCAAAAATTTCTGTTACACCCTGAACTTTTGGTGGAGCTTCACTTTACCCCCCAAACTTATAAAATGGATATCTAATACCCTAGACTCTAATATTTCATTCATGTTACCCCTTCCGTCAGTTTTCGGTTAACGGAGCTTGACGGAAAACTGACGGAGGGGTAACATGAATGAAATATTAGAGTTTAGGATGTTAGATGTCTATTTTAGAAGTTTGGGGGGTAAAGTAAAATTTCGCCAAAAGTCCAGGGGGTAACAGTGCAATTTACCCTAGTTTTGTACATACAGTTGTATTTTGTTTCTTCTGTTGAGAGTTGTGAGGTGTTGTACTTTTGGGTTTATATTATACACTTTGGATTACATGTATGTACATGTGACTATTTATTTTTGTTTTATTAGCTCTGTTACTCTCTAGTAATATTCTTGTATTGTTGGTGCTTCTATCACTTCGTTTACACAGGGTTTCTTGTGTATGCAGTGGATCTGTTGGCGAGCCTGGATAACTCTAGACCCCGGGGCGTGATAGTTAGTCCGCCAATTTTGGCGATACAGAACCCACCTGGAAATGCTATCCTCAAAAGGAAGAAGAAAAAAAGAATCACATCACCAACCTAAAAACTCTTATAGGATCAACTCTGTAAGTACCACGGTAGAAAACGTCACGTGGACTTGTCCTCGATCTCCTCCAAAATCACCCACTCTCTCTCCCTCTCTCCCTCTCTCTTTGGTAGTAGAAAAAGAAAAGAAAATGAAAAGAAGAGAGAAAAAGCAATCAGCCATCTATACGAAGCCTCCTCCGCCAAATACCCACTTTCAGGTGCCCAGAACACCTTTCGGGCGTCCGAATTCCTGCTGGCTCACCTGTTGAGTTTGTCGCCTTTGAACTGTTCCATCCATGCATACTAACTGACTTTCGGGGTACACATTCGAGCGCTCGAAACAAAGCTCGAATCTTCCAGACGCACCAAAAGGCACCCGGTCATTCGAAACATTCAACAACCCAGTTCCGCATCTTTTGGGTGCCTGGATCTCAACTTTCGGGCATCCGAAAATGCTCCAAAATGCATAGTAAGCTGATTTCAACTTTTCGAGTCTGTTTTTGCATCAATTTTGCGCCAAAATGGATCCAGATCACTCCAACATTTTACAAAGTTGTCAGTCATCAATCAATACTGCAACTTTGCCTATTTACCAAGCTCCAGTATATCACATCCTCCCCTCCTTTCAAAAGGTTTCGTCATCGAAACTTAAAATACACCACTGGCTGAATCCTCAAATAAATAAAGGTAGGATTCTCACATCGCATCCTCGGGCTCCATGTCGCCTCTCACTCCTCCTAGTGACTTCACAATATCTTGACATAAGGAATGATTCTGTTTCCCAATTCTTTTACTTTTCGTGCCAGAATTTTAACCGGTCGTTCAACATAGCTCATCTCCTCGGTCACTTCCAGTGGAACATAATATATATCTGATGAATCAAAGATATACCTTCTCAGAGTTGAGACATGGAACACATTATGTACACCCGCTAAACTCGGTGGCAAAGCTAATTGATATGCAACACAACTCGCTGTAATATCTCAGAAGGCCCAATAAATCATGGAGCAAGCTTTCCACGCATTCCAAACCTCTTTATTCCCTTAAATGACGAGACTTTGAGAAATACATGATTCCAACTTGAAACTCTAAGTCTCGACGTCGTATGTTAGTATAGCTCTTTTATCGGCCCTAAGCGGTTTGCAAATGTCGTCAGACAATTCTGACATTTTCTTCTATTTCCACTAAAATATGTGGTCCCAGAGTTTTCCATTCACCTACTTCACTCCAATATAGTAGTGGCTAGTATTTTCTTCTATACAATGCCTCAAACTGAGCCATTCTGATATTTATTTTATAACAATTATTATATGCAAACTCCGTCATTGTCAAGTGTCGATACTATCTACCACTATACTCGAGTACACATGCTTTCAATATATCCTCCAGTATCTGAATCGTCCTCTTTGATTGTCCATCAGCCTGCGAGTGAAAAGATATACTGAACTATAATTGAGTCCCCAAGCCTGTCTGTAAAGCTCGCCAAAAATGTGCTACAAATCTCGGGTCTCGATTTGACATTATAGAGGTAGGACTCCATGCAGTCTCATGATTTTATCTATAATGGTCATATGCACGTGCAATGTACGTGAGACTTTTTGAAAAAAATAGAATATTTTTTAGTGATTTTTTTAAAATATTTATTAATTTTAAGTTACTAATGAAATTGAAATACGGACTAACTGTACCACTATTTTCCAATTATTAAGGCTTAATTTGGGCAAGCATTTTAATGATTTTTATACCCTTGAAAGAATTTTATTGAGTTCAATTGTCATTCACTATTAACATTTTAAAAATTTAAACGTTTTTGGGAAGAGCAAACTTACACAACATAAGAATATATATATATTCTTATCATTGTTTTAACGGTCGATGTGGCACATTTTTAAGTTCAATGGTGTAGAACAATCCAAATTACATGAAACTTTAACAAAAAATTCTACTTAACATCAATAGCAAGATTAATACTTCTGAATTTTGCAAGATTAATACATAAAATTTGAGTCTTTTATCATTATTTTTTATGAGATTCTTATGTTCAGCCGTTCATTTTGAGACTATTCGTTCATTAGGCAAATGAAGTAAAAAAATTATGAAAATTTGGTTTCTAGATAGTTCTAAAAGCGTAGATCATGTCTAACAGAACCGATCGCCGAATCGGATGTCCCATCATCGAAAACAACTTACAAGCACGAAGGCCTCCGTACTTTGGAAAGCATAGGAGCCTAGATCTATATGTATATGTATATAGTATATAACAATAGATTTGAACAAGATCGCGAAAATATTGATACAATTTTGGAGGAGTTTTGAATCTTATTGAGATCGAAGGTGAGTCAATCCGGTTTGATGTGTAGACTTCGTGGCCCATATCTTGAGAAGCTTTTGCCTGCACCCAATGTATATGTTTCATGCACCACATTCAATATTTAACATTTGTTTTAAAAAAATTATACATTAAAATTTATAAATCTTTAAAACTATAATACCTAGACATTAAATGAACATAAAAATCAATAACATAAAAAAGGTTATGGATTTTGTAAGTAGATACTCAAAATATAAAATGTCATAGAGGCGTGGTTATATTTATGAAATTTGTTTTTTTAATATCATAGAATATGAAATGAATTCTAATTTAAGTTCGTGAGCTTTTTTATGTTCGTGAGCTTTTTAGAGGTGTGGTATATAAAAGTATACATTGGATATGCACGGATAATAGCCAATTAACTTAGTTAATTTAGTATTTGTACATTTAAATTTGATAGAGGGCATTAGTATTATATGTGAAGAAAAATCGTATTATTTATTAAAATGTGTTAAATAAAGAAACGAAAACATAGTTTGAATTGAATTATAAAACTTGGTTAGGAAGAAATTAAAAATAATGAAAAGGAAACAATTGACTGGGTGGAGACTTTGAGATATTTAATTACCAAAAGCTAGGTAAAAATTAGATTATTAAAAAAAGACATATCAGCAATAGGAAAGAAAGAAAAACCCCAAAAAAGAAAATATATTAACAATAGATACAAGAGAAGGGAGAGTATTTAGACTGATGAGCGCATGAACTGCCAACGACGTGCATACGCATGGATTGTCGACCATCGATAACGTGCCGGTGGACCATCAACAACACCGGCAATGATGCGTAAACTGCCGTCGATGTGCCTGTGACATGAGGACGATGACGACACGCAAGCAAAGGCAACGATGAAGATGTGTTGGCGAGAAGAATGACAACGATGTGCCAGCGAAGGCGACGACGATGTGCCGGCGCCAACAAGGACGACGACAAAGGGCTGGGGAGGACGACGATGATGTGCCGACAACGACTGCTCGGCGCCTGCCGAGAACTCTCAGGTTGTCGTGCCCGCAGCGCATGCCCCGCAAACATCGCCGCGGGTGGGATGCCCGCGAGCTGCTTCGGTGAGGAGGGTTTCGATGCCACCGATGGAGCTCGACCATCACTCTACTGGCACTCAAACCGCATGTGACTCGGCTTCCCGCACCTATAGCACCTCCCCTCCCACTGCTCACAAACCTACGGCCGATGAGGACCACCACAGATGTTACACCTCGATGTAGACCAAGTGAGCTAGGATCCCTCTGCTCGGGCTTGCGAGTGCGAGTGTCTTGGTGGTCGCTTAGAGCTAGACTGACCACCCGAGCCACCCGATGGATGCTTTTTTCCTTTGTTCTTCTCTTTCTCGAAGGACTCGCGCTCCTCTCGTGTGAAAGCATTGTCCTGCTCCACCCACAGGGCCCAATCCAAAACCTCAAAAAAGGTCTGCAGCTTTAGGGAGCGCACGACCTTGAAAATCTCAGGCCAAAGTCCGCGCACAAAGCAGTCGGCCTTATCCTTGTCGTCCCGAACTACATACGGGACACATTGGATGATGTGAGAGAATTCCCGTACTCTCTCACCATATGGTTCCCTTGTCTCAACTGTCATAATCGATTTTGAAGCTTTTTCTTCTCGTTGTCGGGGAAATGGGTAGAGAACATCGATTTTCGAAATTCCTCCCAACTCACAGGAGGGAGACTAGAGGGCCAGTCTCGCTTGTCCCCCTTCTACTACACTTTCGTTGATTTCTCGAGGTAGTGCGCGGCGAGGTGCACTTTGTCCCTCTCAAAGGTATAGAGGATCTCAAAGAGTGTCTCCATAGAGTCGATCCATATCTCCATGACCCATGGATCGATCGTCTCCCCGTCGAAGGTAGGCGGGTTAAACTTCTTGAACGTCATGAGGGCCATGAGTGCGCGTTCTCTCTCCACCTCCATCACCGCGTTGTCGGGGACTGAAGAGCCCGAATTGGTCGCGACCACCGATGGTGCAGGATGTGCCGCTACCGGTACTACCGTGGTGGCCACCCACCCCCTCTGCTACATTCGGACAGCGATCGAGGGTGCATGCTGCTCATGGCCCGCTCGGGCCGCAGCCGCCTGCTGCGCCACAGTCTTATGAAGCCTCTTGATCTACTTCTCCTGGCGCTGCACCATCTCGGCTTGTTGCCGCACTGCCCCCATGAGTGCGGTCTACTACTTGTGGAGATCCATATCCCTGCTCGCTCCGAATTGCTCGGGGACCCCGATCGGCTCCTCCGGCCTAGCCCTAGTGGGAGGTCGACCGCGCATCATCACTTCCTGAAACACAAAGATCTTGGTCAATAACATGACTCTCAAGGTCAAACACAAGTGATATTCAAGAACAGACTCAAATTAGGCGAAAGTTACACAAGGGCGCTTATTCCCATCCATATTGGTTTCATGTTGTTGGCCGCCAACTTGATCACCTCGGCTGAAAATAAACTATACCTTGAATCTACCTCTAACACCCTATTAGAAGTATACACAACTCGACCCAATTGAATCAACTTCCACACAATTCATTGATCCTCATCTCTCACGAGCCTAGGTCCTTATCGTTTCCATCCTAGGGTCTCCTAGGTCCACCTAGATCATTTCTACTCTCTGATATCATCTTAGTTTGTTACGCCCCGAGCCCACAGTAGAAGCACTCATCGGGCACGTGCACCAGACCCGTCGAATGGACAGAGTTTTTCCTATTCACCCAAGGCATCGCAAGCATGTTTACGTTACATATTCCAAACAGGAATTGAATACAACTTTGATTCATTCAATTGCATAAGGAGAGTATCATAAGACATAAAGTAAACTACTTCTATTACAACATTGATTCATTCAATTTCATACATCCATTGTCGTTCTCAAAATTACAACCCAACATCACATGTTTCAATTCCTACGTCGTCCAAAATGGGGTCCAACTAGGAAAACACCAAAATTGAAGGGAAGAACGCTATCTATTCTGCTACGCCCTTTCCTCGCTCCGTCGCCTCGCTCGCGGATGGACCTGAAAAATATGGGGGGTGAGAACTATAAACATAGTTCTCAATGGGTACGGCCACCCAAGTGAGAAGCTCGACCTACCAAGTCCAAAGGAACAATATATGCATGGGTTAGTTTAACATATCCACATATAGAAAATAATATGCTTATACATCTATCCATGATAATGAAACACCACATGCAAGTTTACTATTATTTCTACTTACCATTTCATTGTCCTATCATTTGTCATCCGACCCAATCTTGAGTCAATCATGAGCGGAGTCACCGTTACCCTCATGGCATTAGGCGGCGAGATTGTCGCCTACCCCCCGCCACGTGTCCATAACTCGTGAAGTCGCCCCATTCCTCGGTATTGGGTGGCATCTTGCAAACCCGGACCCTAGGAACTGTAGAAAGTGAGTTCAATCATCTCACCTATCCCTTTGGTATTAGGTGGAGTTCCGCTCACCCCGCCCATCGGCACATAGGCGTCAAGTCACCCCTTTGGCATTAGGTGGCATTCCACGCACCCCCAGCCTTAGGTTGTTAAGATTTTCGGTATTCCTTATCCATGGTCTCATGGTCCGTTATTTGCACCCTACTTGTCAACTTTTCTAGGTTCATGTCACCAAGCTCAAGTGGTATCCTACCCACTATGTTTCCAACCTATATTCCAATGGCACTAAGTTTTCACATTTATATGTTGAGTTCTCTCATGGCCCTAGAGAAGTTAATGTATTATTTAGTCCGTAAAATAGGCATGCAAATAATCATGTCTGCATCCATTCATTCATGAGCCATATCATAGTGTGCAAGGTAACCATACATGTATTCATTTATTCACGAGAAATAACAACCCTAACTCATGTACATCATATACAACCATAAATAACTAGATTTAGTTATTTTCCCCCTAGACATGGAATTGATCTAATCACTTAGGTAAGACACAATCCACCTCAAAATGCTTCTAATTGCTTGTAGACACTGTCACGCCCCGGGCTAGTTTTAGATGCGGAAATACGTGCCAAATTTTTTTTGAAAGCCTAGCCCGCGCCACGTACAGACCCGCCACAAATACAATGTCCACTGTACACATGGACAGAGCCTCCCCTGTATTTGCACGGCGTACACAACATACAACAGGATCACAACTACCATTCATTCATCACAACAACACAACAGCTCAAGAGATTCATACAGCTAACAGTTCTTAAACATGTATGAATCTAAGCAAGTACTTAGATGAAGGATGATGCGATGCACAAACAACAGATCATTCTAGAAAATTGCTCCTTACCCAGAAGCTTTATTTTGAAACCCTAATATCAAACATTCAAGAATCATTTGAAAATCGTTCTCCACACGAGAACTCTCTTTTGAAAACCCAAAAATCGGCCGATCGGAAATCCATTGGAAAACTGTTTCCCACACGAAAATCTTTATTTGAAAACGTTACCATGAGGGGTAGAAAACCAAGATGCATGATATAAAGCCACAATTAGAGATCTAAAAGCATTGACCTCCTCACATGGAAACTAAACCAAAACCACGAGATCTAAGCATGCAAGACAATCATCCAACATATAACTGTACCAAAACATATCATGCTAGATAAAACCACCACAGTGTAACTGAACCATATCCATAACTAACTGCTAGAGGATAAGGGTAATAACCAAATCTGGGGGAGTAGCCTCACAAGTCGGAACTTCTAGAGCTACTATCTAGGCGTGCCTCGCAACGTCCGGACTCCCACCACCCTGCCCACCTGAAAACAACAACGAGGGCGGGGGGTGAGAACATGTAAATATGTCTCCCCTCCCAGTGGGTACCGCAAGCCGACGAAGGCGAGGTGTACACACCGGCACGAGGGTCAACAAAATGATAGATAAGGTAAACAGTAGCACAAGTAAGTATGAGGCTGACATACAACTGAACAACTATGCTATTGTAAGCAACTAGTATATGCATCAATGGAGATAACCACAAAGTAAACCCAATCCATAGCCACCGGGACGCATCCCCGGCACTGTCACACTGCTCATCTCTCAGCACCTCAACCTTCTGCACGCAACGCAAAAAGGCGCACGGGTCGATCGAAATACACGACCCTTTTTCGAAAAAGAACACCCCCAAGCGATGGATCAGACCGCAGTGTACGTGATGTGCTAGAAGAGCTGTGACGATCGATGCGAATGCTCAATCCACAGAACGACAACGAGCCGTGAAGCAACTGATAAACCACAACAAGGATCGCTCGGAATAACAGACGATCACTACCGACCAACTGGGTTGTCTCAATAATCATGCAAACCACAACTACCCTACTATATATCCAAGCACAAATAAGTAGAGGCAACGGGAGTCAAGTGAACTAATAACTGAAATGCAAGAGAAGGGATAGAAAGGTATCACCGTAGTCCACTGAACCGACTCCGGATCGAAGTACCCACCTGTAGGTAAGATCAAGCCTAACACCGACGGCTCTCGGGAACCGCAACAAGACCTACGAAAGACTCACAGGGTCAAGGTCCACCAAGTCGATGCAAAACACAAAGCTCTCACATCCCGGAACCGACGGATCGCCCGGAAACCCACCGGGACGATCCCGAAATCACACTAAGCCCCAGAGGGGTACCAAACAGCCAACCAAGTTCCTCACTGTCCCCGAACACACAAAACCAAGTGACGGGACAGCGAGCACAAGCTCGGGGTGCCACGAACACCAAACGCACCCGAAACGGCTTCCCGGGTTTCCGAAAAATGCCGATTTGGCAACGAAACCCATTGTCACTCGTCCGCTGTCCTCGAGACTTCGGGACAGCGATGAGGAACAGCCAACAAGGCTAAATGACGAAGCCTAGTCACCCACGAAGACAACGAGTGAGTCGCACCACTAAAAACACGCGTTTCACCGATTATTTTATCGAAAAATGTGTCGAAAATGAATCCGAATCTTGCGAAGGGCGAAGGGGTTAGACAATCAGTCCACAGGGTCTCAAGGACCTTGCCCTTGCTGCCCGCAGCATCGTAACACTGCCACAATTGCAAAACAAGCAACAACTACAAACATACAAGCAATAAACAAGGCCGTTCGAGCAATCCGTACATCCGCACGACCTTCCGCAAGCACCAGCGGATAGGTAACGACGTCACGGAGACCATGCTCACAGCCCCACTACGACAGGACCAGTCGCAAGCCCAGAAAAAGCATAAAAATAGTGCCCACATATGAAAAAATAGCTCGACAATGGCCGAACAGCGAAACGGCACACCCAAACAGCAAACTAAGGTGAGCATGATGATCAGCGCGTCGTCGCGATCATCGTGCTCACCTTCCCGGGCTACGGGAGGCAACAGTAAGCAAGATACATGCACGCAGCTCAAAACACAACCAAAAGAGACCCTGGCAGGAGCAACCAGCTCCGGCCGACTGCCGGGCCAGCATGCACGCACGGCCCTAACAGCAGCTGCGGCAGCTCGGCGGCCCACGGCGGCAGCTCCCAGCGGCGGAGCAAGTCACCGGCGGCCGTGCCACCTCAGGGGAAGCCCATGCATGGGTTCCCCCTGGGTGCACACCGCAGGGAAGGAGAAAAAGAAGAAGAAGGAGGAGAGGAAGAAGAAAAGGGAGGGAGAAGGTGGCCGGGGTGGCGCCGGCCAGGGGGTGGCCGGCGCCGGCCGGCCGAGCTTGGGGAGGTTGCAAAGAGGCTGGGGGAGTTGGGGCTCACCTCAGGGGGGGTGAGGGGGAGAGAGGAAGAGATGAGAGCTCTCTCTCTCATACACACACACAACTCACTTAAAGACAAAAGCATATTTACAAAAACACCCCTCAAACACTGGAAATCTGCCCTCAGTCCCTCACAGCAGGAACAAAATGTCCAGACACCCCTCCACAAGCAACCTCACGCAAAACGGTGCGAGAAACATGATCTAGATCGCGAAACCAAAAATGTACCATTCGACCTCTCGGCGAAGAAGATGGAAGATCTCTCAATCTATCCGTCGCATGTCGACACGGATCACGCCATCGCGTTCAGCACTGTCGAGACATTGAATCTACCATTTTGGATTGTCAGATTCGAACTCCGGATCGCGCCGTTAAGCCGTTCACTCTCCACGACAAAACTCAAAAAAAACCCAAAAATACAATAAATACAACTTATATACATATATATATATACCAGTATATATATACGTATACAGATCGAAAACACAGTGGCAGGGGAGAGGAACACCGAATTCCAAATATCCAAAATTTGAATTCTCACATCACTCCCACCTAACAAGAAGTTTCGTCCCCGAAACTTACTCACACACCATCCGCAAACAACAGCGGATACCTCACACGCAAAGCAGACTCCAGCTCCCAAGTGGTCTCGCGCTCCACACGACTCGTCCACAACACTCTCACCAACAGAAAGCTTCGATTCCTCAACTGCTTTACCTTGTGAGCCAAAAACCTCAAAGACACCTCATCGTAGCTGAGATACTCCCTCAGCCGAACCGTTGTCGGGCCGATCACACGACGCTCACCCACGTCAACCCAACAGATCAGTGATCGACAACGACTTCCATACAACGCCTCGCACGGTGCTAATCCAACGCTCGCTTGGAAGCTGTCGTTGAAGGCAAACTCCACCAAGGAAAGGTACCTGAACCAGCCCTCACCAAAATCCAAAACGCATGCCCGGAGCATATCCTCAAGGGTCGGGACAACACGCTCCGACTGCCCATCACTCTGAGGGTGGTAAGCTGAGCTGAAGTCGAGCCTCGTCCCTAGTGCCTGCTGCAAGCTCCTCCAGAACTGGAAAACGAAGCGAGAACCCCAATCCAAAACGATCGACACTGGCACTCCAAGCAGCCTGACGGTCTCATCCAAGTAGCGCTACGCCAGTCAATCCCGAGATTTTGAGTGTACCGGTAGGAAGTGAGCTGCTTTCGTTAATCAGTCCAAAAAAATCCAGATCGCAACATGACCTCGCTGAGAAAGAGGCAATCCGGTGACGAAATTCATGGTGATCTGTTCCCACATCCCTACAGGTACAAAACGGTCGAAGCTTCCCTGCTGGTCGCTGATGCTCAGTTTTCACCTGCTGACAAACGAGGCACAGTGCCACATGCTGAGCTACATCTAGAAACTCTGCCTCAAGTCGCGGTACATCTTCGTCCCTCCAGGATGAACGGTGTACGGCGACCGGTGTGCCTCAGTAAAAAAAACTCTTGCCTCAAATCCCGATCACTGGGCACACACCTCCGTCCTCGAAGGAAACCATCAGCATGTAACATGAAGTCACCATCTCTGCCCTGATCAGCCTCTACTCGCACTCTCTGCAAGTGCGGATCCATCAGCTGCCCACCGAAAATCTGATCCGACAAGGTGGGCTGCAACTCCAAAGTCGACAACTGTGCGAATAGCTCCATAAGGTAAAGTCCACAACTCCAGTCGACGAAACTCCACCACCAAACGCTCCGTACAGGTTAGTGTCTCCAAAGCTTGAGAGCGAACACCACTGCTGCTAACTCGAGATCGAACGCCAGATAGATCTCCTCATAGTCCATCAACTAGCGCGAAGCATACGCGATGACCTTCTCTTGTTGCAAGAGCACGCACCCCAATCCTATCCAAGATGCATCGCAGTAGACCACCAAAAACCCCAACAGGCTACGGCAATGCTAAGATAAGGGCACAAGTCAAACTGTCCTTCAGCTCCTAGAGCTCATCAGACAAGCGGGAGTCTACAAAAACTTCACGCCCTTCCTCGTCAGCTTGCTCAAAGGGGCGGCGATCTTGAGAAACCCTCAACAAATCGCCGGTGACAACTCGCCAAGCCGAGGAAGCTCCTAATCTCTGCCACAGAAGTCGGAACAGGCCAATCCACTACAGAGTCCACCTTCCTTGGTTCTACCGTAATACCAGCCTGCGTCACGAGGTGAACCAAGAAAGAAACTTCTCAAATAGATCCGTATGTCGTCAAAGAAGACCACGACAAATTGATCCAAGAACTGCCGAAAAACCCAGTTCATCAAAACCATAAAAGCTGTCGGGGCGTTTGTCAAACCGAACGGCGTAACCGTGACCTCGTAACGCCCGTAACGAGTCCGGATGGCCGTCAACGCAACGTTCTCGGCCTTGATCCTCAGCTAAAGATAACCTGGCTGCAGAACACACTTCGAGAAAACCGAGGCTCCCTAGAGCCGGTCGAAGAGATCGTAGATCTGCGGTAGAGGGTACTAAAACAACACCGTTATCTCGAAAAACTCGAACTCATAATCAAACCAACAAAAAACCTTGCGAGTCCATCACTCTGGTGCACAGGGTTGCCAATCGCAACAAGCGATAAAATCACCAGTGATGCCAAACATCAGATCCAAGTGATCAGACACGCGCTCCAAACCAAGACTGCACGGAAGTCGCGACGAAAACTTGTACGCAAACACAAGCACAGAGACCTCGGAGCCAACAACCAGGCCCCCGTCATCCCGAAACCGAGCTAAAAGGCAACTTGACTCAACCGGAGTCAAACCATCCGCAGTGATGGCAAATCAACTGCGCAAAACCACGCCAGGATTAGCTCAAGGCTCACTACTAGATCAAGGATGACCACCACACAGCTTTTCCACAAGACGACGAAGAGAGAGATTGTCTTGCAAGAGAAAGCACCGACCCAATCCTGCCAGTCCCAAAAGGGATAGGGTATTTCGTCCTAACTTTTGACACTACGTTGTCTGCAGCCAACGTACTTATCAAAAGAAAATGAAATAACCCAAGATCAAATGCCGACAACCAGTTGGCAACACCACAAGGCACCGGTCAACCAACTCAAAGGCTGGACCAAAAAAAACACAGACGAGTCACCGAATTAACGAGAAAAGCAAACCGACCCACCAAATAAAGTCTGCCCTGAGCCAACTCCCTAGGAGTCTTCGGCTTCCAACAACAAACCGACAGCTACAGGCGACACAGGGTCGTCAACCACACGAACCAAAATGGAGGAAGAACGAATCCAGCGTCGACTAACCAACGTCGAACGCGGTGAGACCTCCAACAACAACCTAGAAGATCTCGCGACACCACAAAAGCCTACAAATAACACCAGAAGTCCCAAAACACACTAATTTAGGTGTTAGGATAGCCGCAACCCAAGTAGGTACCAACAAAAACCCGACACCAAACAGTGTCCACTCAGTCTAGTACACGTCAGTTCGACGCAAGAACTAGCTAAAGGTCGAAAGACCAACACTGACGATTCTACCAACAATACGTCAGAGGGGTAGGCTTCACCGCCCTACCCAACAAAACAGAGAGGGTAACACCCAAACTGCGGTCGAAACCGCTCAAAGCACCGTCTCCGTAGAGACGCTTGCAAGGGCCCTCGTGCTCAACACGAAAAGTGGAGCCAGGGCAAGAACAGCCCGAACGACAAAATAGATCCACCAAGTGACGTCACCTAGCCCACAAGGGCCACCACCTGCCAACGAGTGGTTACGCAAGGGAAAAAAATACCCTGCCACTTGGTATCTGTCTGGTACCCCACCACCACTACTAGAAAGAGCACGAGTCTGCGAACAAGGGCAGATCAAAACTCAGGAAATTCGCCAAGCGCGCTCAGATGTGGCCACAACGGCGTGAGCGCCACAGGAGGGTCTGCAGTCATCGGGGCACTCGGCGAAGGAGGAGGAGGGGCTGGAGCGGCAGTCGCCGTAGCCTGCTGCTACAAAAACTACCGGAACAAGCCGGAACATGCCGAAGAGCGTCGTCAGCTGATCCCTCGCCTCGGCCTCAAGCACACAGGGTACAGTCCACACCAGGCTGTCCGCCTCCTGCCAGCTCCTCACTCGAACCAGCCGCAATAGCCCAAAACTGAACACCAGCAGACGGCTCCACAGGCGCACGCCTACCACCACGACCAGGACGAGGGGTTCTACCACGACCACAAGCCCTCAGCAAAACACAGAATCTAGCGCAAGAGAAAGGGGTCAGCAACTCTCACAAAACACAAGCCGAAAACAAACCCCTCGAACTCGCGCACCTATACATCCTAGATCTTCCTATGGGTCAGCCTAACCAGTGGTTCAGTTACAAGTTTATGAATGAATGTGTGTTTGTACCCTTTACGCTCTGATACCATGTTAATCTGTCACGCCCCGGGTTAGTTTTAGATGCGAAAATACGTGCCAAATTTTTTTTAAAAAAGCCTAGCCTGCGCCACGTACATACCCGCCACAAATACAGGGTCCACTGTACACACGGACAGAGCCTCCCCTGTATTTGCACGGCGTACACAACATACAACAGGATCACAACCACCATTCATTCATCACAACAACACAACAGCTCAAGAGATTCATACAGCTAACAGTCCTTAAACCTGTATGAATCTAAGCAAGTCCTTAGGTGAAGGATGATGCGATGCACAAACAACAGATCATTCTAGAAAATTGCTCCTTACCCAGAAGCTTTATTTTGAAACCCTAATATCAAACATTCAAGAATCATTTGAAAATTATTCTCCACACGAGAACTCTCTTTTGAAAACCCAAAAATCGATCGATCGGAAATCCATTTGAAAACTGTTTCCCATACGGAAATCTTTATTTGAAAATGCTACCACGAGGGGTAGAAAACCAAGATGCACGATAGACAATCATCCAATATATAACTGTACCAAAATATATCATGCTAGATAAAACCACTACAGTGTAACTGAACCATATCCATAACTATCTGCTAGAGGATAAGGGTAATAACCAAATCTGGGGGAGTAGCCTCACAAGTCGGAACCTCTAGAGCTACTATCTAGGCGTGCCTCGCAACGTCTCGACTCCCACCACCCTGCTCACCTGAAAACAACAACGAGGGCGAGGGGTGAGAACATGTAAATATGTCTCCCCTCCCAGTGGGTACCGCAAGCCGACGAAGGCAAGGTGTACACACCGGCACGAGGGTCAACAAAAGGATAGATAAGGTAAACAGTAGCACAAGTAAGTATGAGGCTGACATACAACTGAACAACTATGCTACTGTAAGCAACTAGTATATGCATCAATGGAGATAACCACAAAGTAAACCCAATCCATAGCCACTGGGACGCATCCCCGGCACTGTCACACTGCTCATCTCTCGGCACCTCAACCTTCTGCACGCAACGCAAAAAGGCGCACGGGTCGATCGAAATACACGACCCTTTTTCGAAAAAGAACACCCCCAGGCGGTGGATCAGACCGCGGTGTACGTGATGTGCTAGAAGAGCTGTGACGATCGATGCGAATGCTCAATCCACAGAACGACAACGAACCGTGAAGCAACTGATAAACCACAACAAGGATCGCTCGGAACAACAGGCGATCACTACCGACCAACTGGGTCGTCTCAATAATCATGCAAATCACAACTACTCTACTATATTTCCAAGCACAAATAAGTAGAGGCAACGGGAGTCAAGTGAATAATAACTAAAATACAAGAGAGGGGATAGAAAGGTATCACCGTAGTCCACTAAACCGACTCCGGATCGAAGTACCCACCTATAGGTAAGATCAAGCCTAACACTGACGGCTCTCGGGAACCGCAACAGGACCTACGAAAGACTCACAGGGTCAAGGTCCACCAAGTCGACGCAAAACACAAAGTTCTCACATCCCGGAACCGACGGATCGCCCGGAAACCCACCGGGACGATCCCAAAACCACACTAAGCCCCATAGGGGTACCAAACAGCCAACCAAGTCCCTTGCTGTCCCCGAACACACAAAACCAAGTGACGGGACAGCGAGCACAAGCTCGGGGTGCCACGAACACCAAACGCAGCCGAAACGACTTCCCGGGTTCCCGAAAAATGCCGATTTGGCACCGAAACCCATCGTCACTCGTCCGCTGTCCTCGAGACTTTGAGACAGCAATGAGGAACAGCCAACAAGGCTAAATGATGAAGCCTAGTCACCCACGAAGACATCGAGTAAGTCGCACCACTAAAAACACGCGTTTCGCCGATTATTTTATCGAAAAATGCGTCGGAAATGAATCCGAATCTCCGCAAAGGATGAAGGGGTTAGACAACTAGTCCACAGAGTCTCAAGGACCTTGCCCTTGCTGCCCGCGGTGTCGCAACACTGCCACAATCGTAAAACAAGCAACAACTACAAACATACAAGCAATAAACAAGGCCGTTCGAGCAATCCGTACATCCGCACGACCTTCCGCAAGCACCAGCGGATAGGTAACGACGTCACGGAGACCATGCTCACAGCCCCACTATGACAGGACCAGTCGCAAGCCCAAAAAAAGCATAAAAATAGTGCCCACATACGATAAAATAGCTCGACAATGGCTGAACAGCGAAACGACACACCCAAACAGCAAACTAAGGTGAGCATGATGATCAGCGCATCGCCGCGATCATCGTGCTCACCTTTCAGGGCTACGGGAGGCAATAGTAAGCAAGATACATGCACGCGGCTCAAAACACAACCAAAAGAGACCCTGGCCAGAGCAACCAGCTCCGGCTGACTGCCGGCCGGCATGCACGGCCAGCGGCTGCAAGGGTCGGTTGCGGGGGAGGCAAGGAAGAGAGGGCTCACCTCAGCCGGCGGCGGGAAGCGGCGGCGGCGGCGCTGGAAGAAGGGCAGCCCTCGGGTGGCTAGGGCACGGTGCCGCCGGCAACGAACGGCGACGGCGGCCGGCGACGACGCGAGCACCGGCAAGAGGGGGTCGCCGGACGCCGGCCTGCCGGTGACCGCGACAAAAAAAACTGGCGGTGGCGACGGCGGAGCCAGCTCGGCCGTGGCTGCCCTAGAAGTCCAGTCCGAGCCCGCGGCGGCTGCGGCGGTGCTCCGGCGGCACGGCGACGGCCAGGAAGGGAAGGACCGGCGGCGGCGGTCCCGGGGTGTCGGCGCGCACCCTCCGAGGCGGCGGGGGAGGTGACGGCTCGGCCTCCAGCTGCTCCTGCCCGCAAGCAGCGAGCAAAAAGCCGCAGGCGGCGCGCGCGGCACGGCGGCGCACCGGCGGCACGGGGATGGCCGGGGAAGGAAGCGACGCTGCGGCGGCGGTCCTCCTGATGCCGGCGGGAGGTCGCTACGGCGGCGGGAGGCGGCGGCGGCTCAGAACATCAACCCACAGCCTGCACTCCCAGCAGCAGCCAGCTGCGGCGGCGGCGGC
Organism: Puya raimondii; assembly: GCA_016920855.1. Taxonomy (NCBI): domain Eukaryota; kingdom Viridiplantae; phylum Streptophyta; class Magnoliopsida; order Poales; family Bromeliaceae; genus Puya; species Puya raimondii. The sequence goes on from JABWPP010000050.1 coordinate 129,227,442, forward strand.
GCTCCGGCGGCACGGCGACGGTCGGGGAAGAAGGGGGCGGCGCCGGAGGAGTCGAGGGTGACGGTGCTCACCCTCCTAGGCGGTGGTAGGCGGCGGCAACTCGGGCCCACTAGCCACGGCCTGCTGCTGCCCTAACAGCAGCTGCGGCAGCTCGGCGGCCCACGGCGGCAGCTCCCAGCGGCGGAGCAAGTCACCGACGGCCGTGCCACCTCAGGGGAAGCCCATGCATGGGTTCCCCCTAGATGCACACCGCAGGGAAGGAGAAAAAGAAGAAGAAGGAGGAGAGGAAGAAGAAAAGGGAGGGAGAAGGTGGCCGGGGTGGCGCCGGCCAGGGGGTGGCCGGGGTGGCGCCGGCCAGGGGGTGGCCGACGCCGGCCGGCCGAGCTTGGGGAGGTTGCAAAGAGGCGGGGGGGAGGGGGGGGGGGGGGGCTCACCTCAGGGGGGGTGAGGGGGAGAGAGGAAGAGATGAGAGCTCTCTCTCTCATACACACACACAACTCACTTAAAGACAAAAGCATATTTACAAAAACACCCCTCAAACACTGGAAATCAGCCCTCAGTCCCTCACAGTAGGAACAAAATGCCCAGACACCCCTCCACTAGCAACCTCACGCAAAACGGTGCGAGAAACAGGGTCCATATCGCGAAACCAAAAATATACCATTCGACCTCTCGGCGAAGAAGATGGAAGATCTCTCAATCCGTCCGTCGCATGTCGACACAGATCATGCCATCGCGTTCAGCACTGTCGAGACATCGAATCTACCATTTTGGATCGTCAGATTCGGACTCCGGATCACGCCGTTAAGCCGTTCACTCTCCGCGACAAAACTAAAAAAAAACCCAAAAATACAATAAATACAACTTATATACATACATATATATATATATATATATATATATATATATATATATATATACCAGTATATATATACGTATACAGATCGAAAACACAGTGACAGGGGAGAGGAACACATAATTCCAAATTTCCAAAATTCGAATTCTCACAGACACTTGCAATTAGGTCTTCCCTTGAATCTACAAGCTTGCTTCCAAGCTTCCATGCCCTCTATCTCAAGCTCCCGAAGCTTCTTCTTGTTCCAAGAAGCTTGTTAGACACCTTCGAGGCCTCCTCCTAGATCAATCCTTCACTCCTCCAAGGATTGGAGAGGTTTCTAGGGGAGTGTTCTTGTGTGCTAACAAGTGAGAGAGAAAAGGGCCAAGGTGCTCTTTTAATTGTCTCCCATCAAAATTACCAAAATGCCCCCGAATTGGGCATTCTTCGGGCTGAGGGTCCGGTTCTTCCATTCAAGGTCCGGACCTTGTACTTGTATCTCCGTTCTGCAGAGGCAAGGTCCAGACCCTTCCACAAGGTCCGGAACCCATAAGCAGATTTCGCGATTTTTTGCAGCCAAGGTCCGAACCCTACACCAAGGTTTGGACTTTGATACTCTCTCAGCCCGTACAATAAACATCAAGGTTCGGATCATGAAGCCAAGGTCTGGACCCCGAGAGTCCAACAATTTAGATATAATTTTTTAGAAAATTTCATTTTCGTTCCTTAGAGCTCCAGCTCTCCTCTAATCATGTCGAAATCTTCGAAACTCAATTCCAAGCATGCCCAAATTACTTTCCACTGTTTACCCAATTTGTGTAAAGTTCAGTATAGTATCCCAAAGTTCAGTACACTACATTACCAATAACCATCTAGGACTCTTCCTAGGCTCGGATACCACTATTATTTGTCATGTCCGACCTACAATTGGGCCTGCTCAGACCCACGGAACAGGCAAAGCCTCCCCCTACTCGAACGAAGCTGAATCATACATCAACTTGTACATTCATACACAATATGTATACAAGCAATATCAGAGTGCACAACTAAAATGAACATTCAAGGGCCCCCCATTTAAAGGCTATGGCCCTAATGGAAACAATTCACCAAAATAAACTTCGGCCCCCCCGGGGCGGGGGGGGGCGGGGCCGGGGGGGGGGGCCCGGGGGGGCCCCGGGGGGGGTGGGGGGCCGGGGGGGGGGCCCGCCCGGGGGGGGGGGGGGGGGGGCGGGGGGGGGGGCCCGGGGGGGCCGGGCCCCCCGGCGGGGGGGGGGCCCCGGGGGGGGGGCCCGGGCCGGGGGGGGGGCCCCGGGGCGGGGGGGGCGGGGGGGGGGGGGGGGGCGGGGGCCCGGGGGCCGCGGGCCCGCCCGGGGGGGGGGGCGCGGGGCCCCCCCCCCCCCCGGGGGGGGGCCCGGGGCGGGGGGGGGCGCCCCGCGGCGGGGGGGGGCCCCGCGCCGCGCCCCCCGCCCGGGCGGGGGGCCCCGGGGCCCCGGCCCGCACCGGGGGGGGCGGCCCCCCGCCGGGGGGGGGGGGGGGGGGGGGGGGGGGGGGCGCCCCGCCCGGGCCCGGCGCGGGGGCGGGGGCCCCGCCCGGGGGGGGGGGGGGGGGGGGGGCGCCCCCCCCCGGGGGGGGGCCCCCCCCCCCCCCCGGGCCGGGGGGGGGGGCGGGGCGGGGGGGGGGCGGGGGGGGGGCCCGGGGGGGCCCGGGGGGGGGGGGGCCGGGCGCCGGGCCCCCCCCCCCCCGGGGGGGGGGGCCCGCCCCCCCCGGGGGGCGGGGCGGGCCCGGGGGCCCCCGGGGCCGGCCGCCCCCCCCCCGGGGGGCCCCCGCCCCCCCCCGGCCCCGGGGGGGCCCCCCCGGGGGCCCCCGGGGCCCCGGCCCCCCCGGGCCGGCCCCCGGGGGGCCCGGGGGGGGGCGGGGGGGCCGGGGGGGCCCCCCCCCGGGGCGCGGGGGGGGGGCGGGGGGCCCCGGGGGGGGCCCCCCCGCCGGGGCCCCCCGGGGGCCACCCCCCCCGGGGGGGGGGGGCCCCCCCCCCGGGGCGGGGCCCCGGGGCCGCCGCCCCCCCCGCCCGGGGCCGCGGCGCGCGCGGGGCGGCCCCCCCGGCCGCGGGCCCGGGGGGCCCGCCGCCGGGGGGGGGGGGGCCGCCCCCCCCCCCCGGGGGTGGGGGGGGCGGGCCCGGCGCCCGGCCCCCGGGGCCCGGGGCGGGGGGGGGGGGGGCCGGCCCCCCCGGGGGGGGGGGGGGGGGGCCGGCCGCGACGGGGGGCCCCCGGCCCCCCCGGCCGCGGGCCCCCCCGGCCGCCCGCCCCCCGCGGCCCCGCCCCCGCCCCGCGGGCGGGGGGGCGGGGGGGCCCCGCACGGGGGGGGGGCCCCCCGGCGGGGCGGCCCCCCCCCCCGGGGCGGCCGCGCCCCCGCCGGGGGCCCCGCCCCCCCCCCCCGCCCGGGCGGGGGGCGGCCCGGGGGGGGGGGGGGGCGGCCCGCGCCCCCCCCCCCGGCCCCCGGGGGGGGGGGCGGGGGGGGGGGGGGGGCCCCGGACCCGGGGGGGGGGGGGGGGGGCGGCCCGCCCCCCGGGGGGGGGCCCCCCCCCCCGGGCCCCGGGCGGCCGGGGGGGGGGGGGCCCGGGGGGGCCGGGGGGGGGGGGGGCGGGGCCCGGGGGGGGGGGGGGGGGCCCCGCCCCGGGGGGGCCCCCGCCCCCCCCGGGGGGCCGCCCCCCCGGGGGGCCCGGGGCCCCGCCCCCCGGGCCCCCCCCGGCCCGGGGGGGGGGGCCCCCCCCCGGGGGGGGGCCCCCGCGGCGGGCGCGCCGGCGCGGGGCCCCCCGCCCGGGGGGGGGGGGGGGCCCCCCCCCCGGGCCCCCCCCCCCCGCGCCCCCCGCCCCCCCCCCGGCCCGCCCGCGCCGGGCCCCCCCCCCCGGGCCGGCGGGGGGGGGGGCCCCCGCCCCCCCGCCCGCCCCCCCCCGCGGCGCGCGGGCGGCGCGGGGGGGGCCGGGCCGGGGGGCGGGGGGGCGGGGCCGCCCCCGGCCCCGCGGCGGGGGGGGGGCGGCCGGGGGGGGGGCGCGGGGGCGCCCCGCGGGGGCCCCGGCGGGGGGGGGGGGGGGGCTCCCCCGCGGGGGCCCGGCGCCGCCCCCCCGCGAGGGCCCCGGGCGGGGGCCGGGCCCCCGCGGCGGCGCGCGGGGCCCCGGGGGCCGGGGGGGGCCCCCCCCCCCGGGGGGCCGCCCCGGGGGGGGGGGCCCGCCCCGCCGGGGGGCGGGCCCCCGGGCCGCACGCGGCCCGCCCCCCCGGCGGGGAGCCGGGGGGGCGGCCGGGGCGGCGCGCGGGGGGGGCCGGGCGCCGGCGCCCGCCGGCACCCGCCCGAAAAGCAAAAAGACCCCTCAAACAACAGAAATGACCCCCGAGACCCTCACAGCATGCACAAAATGCCCAGACACCCCTCCACATTCGATCTCACGCAAAACGGTGCGTGAAACAGGGTCCAATTTGCGAAACGATAAAATGTACATTACGACCTCTCAGCGAAGAACACGCGATATCTCTCGATCCGTCTGTCGCATGTCGGAACAGATCGCGCCATCGCGTTCAGCACTACCGAGACATCGAATCTACCATTTTGGATCGTCAGAAACTGTCACGCCCCGAGCTAGTTTTAGAAGCGGAAAATACATGCCAATTTTTTTTTTTGGAAAAGCCTTAGCCCGCGCGCCACGTTACAGGACCCCGACAACAAATACCAGGGTCCACTATACACACGGACAGAACTGGAATGAAGCCCTCCCCTTGTGGTATTTTGCACGGCGATATTCCAACAAACATACAACTGGAGGATAATCAACCCACATTCATCAGCTCAACAAATTTGTTACATCTATTATAACTTACCCCTTCACCCCTTCACAGCCATTGTTGGCTGAGGCTTGGGAGGAGATGAGGTAGGGTTTTTCTCTCTCTCTCTCTAGATTTTCTCTTCTCCAACCTCTCTAGATCATGTTTTGATCTCTTTTTTCTCCATTTTCTTCATGGAGGAGTGCTTCTGGGCCTTGTGGGGAGCTCGGGATGGAGGAGAGGAACTTGTTTGTGGACTTAGCTTCAACCTAGCATGTTTGAGCTTGGTTGAGAGCTTGATTTGAGGTTAGTAAACTCTCTTACAACCTCTATTTGTGATTTTTACATGGATTTTGCTTGTAAACCTAGTTTCTTGAAAACTAGGGTTTTGTTTAGGGTTTTGTGATTGTGAGCCCTTGAGGTGGAATTGATGGGTGTAGAATGTTGTTGTAGGTTAGATTGGAAGATCTCTAACCTCAATTTGGACTTAGAACAAGTTTTACTTGCTCAAGGTAATTTCCACCCATTTACCTCATAGTTTTCGGTGGTTTTCGAAATTGCTTGTTCGATACCCCTAACCCCTTGGAAAATTATCTTAGGGCATGAGAAGCTCGGGGGACAACTTCGTTTCGAAGTACTGCGAGATTTCGACGGGTATCCGGTGGGTTTGACCTCACCGAAATGGGTGAACTCCCCCTATGTCTCCTATTTTAATTATAGGAGTGATTAGATGCATAATTATGATAATTATGGCATGATGATAGTTGTGATTGCATAAGACATATATGTTGTGTGTGAAAATGCATATTTCATATAGTATGGCATTATGAGAATATTGTGCATGCTAGAGTACTTGCTCTAGTAACGTAATGATGCATTATGAAATGCTAAGTAGTTTATGCATGCTAGAAATGAGCATTCTATGAGACACTACTTGAGTGGTGGACTAGTGAATTCTCTTTGCATACTAAAGTATGCTTGTATAGGGAAAAGAGAAGATATGACAAGTGTAAGTTGCACCTCAACTAGGTGAGCAATTGTGACGGGCATCGTTGGCCTTGGACTCGACCTTTTGGTCGTAGATTGATTCCATGTTTAAGACATGAGAAAAGGGATTCTATTTGCATTTGACAATTATAATTGGTTAAACATGAGTTCAATTGGTTAATGGAATACTTGCATGATAGCTTTATACCCTATGTAGTAGAGGTTAGTGTAGCTCATGCATGGCATGGTTTATGGACTTGTTAGCATTGTAGAATGCATGGATTGGGCATTTGTAGAATGCATGATATACGGCATCGTAGAATGCATGGATTGGGCATTTGTAGAATGCATGATATATGGCATCGTAGAATGCATGGATTGGGCATTTGTAGAATGCATGATTTATGGCATTAGAATAATGCATAGTTTATGAACTTAGTAAACTGAGAGATGAACATTTACATGTTAGAGACATGTGCACATTGGTAGGGACATACCATCGGACAAATTGAGAACAACATGATATTGTTGACTTTTAGCATCTTGGCTATTGAATGTAGTAAACATGATTATGAAGTGTTGTTGACATAGTGTGAGGTTAAACATATTGTATTTCACTTAGGTGAATAATTAGGTTGATGTTTTGACATAATGTTAGACCCTTGGACATCGGTTGGCTACTTCATGTTAGAGACATGACGAACGTATTTCCTATGCTGTTGACTATGCTTGTTATGCCATTGTGCTCATTGGCACATGCTTGTGAGGGTAGCTCCCTACAAGCCGGCAACTCCGGAGTGGGCCTTTTGCGACGATGATCGCCTGTGTGCAGATTTTATGGGCGCCGAAGTGGATTGCCGTGGGGGAGGCTCATTCTAGCGAGAATGTTGACTACCACGGGGCCATTAGGCACGGCTCAAGCCAAGACTTGAGAAGTCTTTTATGGTAGGAAATATCGTGAGGAATATGACACTTGACACCCTAATTGATTGATGCATATACATGTAGTGTATGGACATAGTATTGGGTAGTGACCTTGTGGCATTGCATGTAGTGAGAGACTTGGCACACTAGTGGTTAGTGAACATAACATATATATTGTTGGGAACAAGTCATATAGTTCATACATGCAGTAGAAAATAGGATATACATTACATACTTGTAGTTGGAGACAAGTCATATGTGTAATAGTAAAACTTGACTTATAGTGAGTTTATTACATTAGAGCATATGTGATTGATCAGGGCATTAAGTTAACATGCATGGAATTTGTGTAATTAAATGTTGGGCTTATGATAATAGAGCATATTCATGTTCATGTAGATGGTTTAGTCATTGGAGGCATGATAGTTGTAGAACTACCTGTTTAGCATTTAATTTTATGCTTTATGTTTCAGTTATACTATCTTGCCTCAGTTGACCTAGCGGTGTAATTCGCCACTCTCGGCGGCTTACCCACTGGGAACTATTGTATAATAGTTCTCACCCCATTGTTGTTGGTTTTTTTTTTTTTCAGAGCCTTCCGCAGCCGGAGAGGCTTAGGATTGCGGCGAGGGGTTAGCAGCTAGCTAGAGCCTCTACGATGTTGTTGTAGGCATTCCATGAGTTCCTTTCATTGTATATGAGTGAAAGGTGTATAGATGTAGTTGGTTGATCTATTAGTTGTTAAGATGTAAAATCATATTGTATATCTTGAGATTTTAGTTGGGTTGATTTTATTGTTAGTTTTAGAACTATGTTCTCGCTCTGATCACCCTGTTTAGGATGTTTTCCTTATTCTTTCTGTTGTTGTTGTTGTAGACGCCTTGTGTGCATTGTGTTGTTTTGAGGTACACGGCGGGTCTGTGCACGTGCCTGGTAGGCTCCCACGAGGGCCCGGGGCGTGACACTTAGCCACTGTTCCGGCCGGCTAGGGGAGGTCGGCGGCGGCGGCGATGCTTGAGGGAGAGGCAGGAGGAGGAGGAGGCTGCGGCTGAGGGGCTAGGGCACAAAAATCTATCTTTAGGGTTAGGTTAGCTCACATGCACTTTACACACAAGTGCACAATTGCACCTAAGTCCACAACAAACAGGAATTTTAACCCAAGTCCCCAACAGCGCGTGTAAAACGCGACAACACCCCTCCACAACCAGTTTCACGCAATTCGGCACATAAAATATGGTCCTTTTTGCGAAAAGACCGAAAACGCAATTTCGACCTCTCGGCGATGATCTCGCGATATCTCACAATCTGTCGGTCGAATTCACGAACGGATTGCGCCATCGCGATCAGCACTACCGAAACATCAAACCTGCAATTTGGGATCTCTAGAAACGATCGCCGATGCACGGGAAAAACCATGCTCCCACGATCTACCAAAACACCATACCAATCTATAATTGCCTCAACATCCCCCGACAAGCAAAACTACCACCAAAGTCTCTCAACACAGACTGTCTCTCGCAGATAGGCCCCTACTCACGAAGTTTCACGCAAAACGGGGCACCAAACATTTCTAAAAAGCATGATCATCATAGAATAAAAACCTTTCCAGCGATAAAAATCCATTTTTTCTCGAAAATCGTGCATCAAATGCAAAAACTGTCAACACCATAGGTTCCGAAATAGCTGAGACACTGAAGACGAGCTATTGGATCGCCTGAATTGGAATTCGATTTGCATCCGAAGCCCATCTCACCTCTCGGCCCATTCCGGAAACGCCGGTTACTATTCATTTTAAGTGATATTTAAAAATCGCGTACAAACTTTATCTTAAATCATTTTTTACTGAAATCTGACGGGCAAGTTTAAGAATTAAAATGCACATGATAACATTGAAAAATATGTCAAACAATCATAGAGGAAAAAATCTCAGTCCTCACATCTATCCACTATATTTTCCAACCTACGTTCCAATGGCACTATATTCTCTATATTCACGTGTTGAGTTCTCTAATGATTTTAGAGAATGTCAACTTACCATTTAGTCTATAATATAGATATGCAATATAACCATGCATGCATTCGTTTATCTCAAGAAAATTTGTAACTCTAATTAACGTATATCACATGTATGCACATTTACTCATGTATAGGTAGTAAAATTAACTATTCCAAGTAGCATATCCTTCTAACATGCATTTCTATTAAACTATACGAATCTCCAATTTTTTTGCCACGTGGCAATTTTTCCTTCACCCTTATTAGTTCCTCTTTTGAACCAAACTGCCTCTTTTGAACCGAACAGCTCCTCTCCCCTCTCTCACTTGCCTCTTTTATGAATCGAACCGCTTTTCTAACATCTGAACCAAATCATTTTTCGAACATCTGAACCAAACCGTTCACGACATCTCTGAATCTCTGAACCGAACTAAACCGAACCGCCTCTCTCTTTTTCGGTTTTTGTACGACATGGAGCATTTCATCTCCTCTCACCTCCGCGTCATTTTTCTTCCTCCTCCGTTGCAAGGTTTTCTCTTCCCCATCTGTTGCATCGTCCCCTCTCCCCTCTCCGCTTCGGTTCATACGACCTCTTCCCTTTTTGCTTCTAGGGTTTCTCTCTACGCCGATCTCTTCGGATTTGTTAAAGAAGAGGTATGTTTGGGAAACGAAAAACGCTTACCCTAATTTTCCTTCTTTTTTTTTTCAATCACGAATTATTACTATGTATCCATCTAGGATTTAATTTATTTGCATTATTTGGATTAATTTTGAGGTTAGTTTTGATTTCATAATTGATGCGATGGTTGTATCCATCTAGCATTTGATTTATGCGCATTATTTTGATTAACTTTGAGGTTACTTTTGATTTCGTAATTGATGTGGTGGTTCTAGTTGCAGATTAAGAAAAGCCCCGCGACTTGTGACCATCCCATGCCCAAAAGGGTGCAAAATCCTGCAATCTTCCATGAGGTTTTCATCCTTGTTGTCGTCATCATCGTCATCACCATCGCCATCTTCGTACACTCCTTTGGAGGTTTTCCTTTTACATGGTGATTCTGGGCAGTTATCTGTTTTGACCGATCATATTGGTTAGTTCAATCATAGATTTCGCTACTGAAGAAAAACGCACTTGAATTTTTATTTTCCAAAGTATCGTACAATTGTTCAGTTTTGTAATGATTTGATAATAATTGAATTCAAGAGCGCCTCAGAAGAAATGATTTGAATTCATCTTTCGTGCTTCTTTTGAAACCTAGAAATGATTCGAAGTCATCTTTCGTGACGGCAGATGGCAAATATATTTTGTTTCTTCTATATGGCTCTTTTTTTTGACAGAATTAGAGCTATTGTTGAATAGTTCTAACAGATTGTTCATTAATTAAAGAAATATTGATCAAGATCCGAAAATCAAATACTGCTAGATCGTATTGAGTTTCGTTTGGATCAAATGAGATAGCATAGAATCAATTTAATCTAGTGTTAGATTTCTTAAACTACATCAAGCTAAATTATATTTATTTAATGAAAACATGGTTGAGGAATGGTGCAGCATTCTAAAGGAGTTCTTCATTTGGAGACGGCATCATTGTCGTGCCATTGGTATCTTTACATTTTTTATAGCAACTTTCCATTTTGATGGGAAATTTGGATATGTTGGGATCAATAATTGATGTTAAATGTGTATTTTGGACAATATGGGGTTAAATTACTATAAGTATGTGGTCCGATTAATTCTAAAAAAGCTGCAAAATTAGACTCTCGCAGTGGGGAAGATATTCTTCTCTTTTTAATTTTAGGCCTTTGTAATTCTTGAGCTATTTTGGTTTGAAAATGGTCTTATATTGTGTTGGATTTTCAAAAAAAAAAAAAGGTATCTTGATCACTCCTTCATAAGATTTTAGGGTAGTATTTTTATAATGAAGAATATTAATCTTGATTTTTGTGATTTTGTTTTTACAGTTGCCTTCCTATGCATATAGTTGCTAATGTTCTTATTATCAACTCTTAGTGTGTCCATCCATATCTGCTAGATCATATACTATAGTTTCCTAGATGCGGTGCACTTTTTTACTCTTAAAGTAATATAGGTACTTTTGATAGTTATGGTTTGCTTAGTTCCGTGCATGTCTATTTGTTTTCCTTTTAACTATTTATTTCACTCGAGGCATTCTGATTCAAGAAGGTGCAATTGGCTTTTTCTCTAAACGAAAGGCAAACGATTTCACCTTTTATTGAATTTTGTAAGTTTGTACTAATATTATTCTTTGAGTTTTGCTTTAGTTTTTACATGTTTTACTATTCAGTTTATAAATTTTTCCTGAGAATCAAATAAAGATGATCTTAATATCGAGGATTTTTCAGCTATTACAATACTATTAATAATATATGAATAGTGTTTGCTATCTATTTTTTAGTCATTGAATCCCTAGGATTGAGTGGAGTACATAAATGCAATAGTTGGAAAAGTTTTCGATGGTCTTCATATTTTGCCTTTGTTGTCTTATTCTATTGATGTTATTTTGAAGTGCGATATCTCGATTTTGAAGCACAAGGCAATTTAAGACAATACTTTTTTAAAACTCATTGTATTTACTAAGTTTTGCAAAAAAAAATTTGTATACATCGGTTTTCATGTTACAGATATGTTTGTGCTGCCCGTGTGCTTTTCTTAATGTATGGCCTTAATTTCTTTTGCTTTATATATACATAGTATGTTGATTTATTAATGCTAAATACTTGCAGCTCCTAAGTGAAGCTAAAATTTTCTTAAATGCCTAATTTCTTAAGTTTCTGCTGACAATATCTATGTCACGCCTCGGGGTTTTTTTTTTAAATCCTTTTTAGGAAAACTAGCGGAAAACGTGTAGATTTTTTTTTTGGAACACCTTTAGAGGCACCCCGCGAACGCGCCTAGACTCGCCACATGGACAAGAGATCCCCTGAATGAATGGACAGAGTCTCCCCTATATATGCACAGCGTAGCACAATTGTACAAATATCAACCACACAACAACCACACAAATAGATATCCACAGAAATATTTGAAATCCATAATTAGGAAACAGTTAAACAAATAACTAAATCCATAGTTAACAGTTATCAATAAACAACAAGTAACAAACTAAACTAAGCCATGTGGATCTGAAACACAGAGCCAATCTGACTAAACAGAGATACATGATAATAAAAGTCAACGATGGATAACTCTGGGCACAACTATCTAGTACCGTCCTCACGTATTGTCCCGACCCTCACCGCTTGCGTCACCTGAAAAATGGTGGGAGGTGAGAACATGTAAACACGTCTTCCCTCCTAGTGGGTACCGCAAGCCAATGAACGCGAGCTGTACTCACCGGCGAATGGAAGAGATAACCATAATCATAAACAAATATCATAAGTATAGTAGCAATAGTACTGGAAGGAAAATAACTATAAAGAGAAATACAACTAACTGACCGCTACTGTAATATACAACAGAGTGCAAGTATGCATCAACCTGACAGATCGTCTAAAAATATCCTATCAAATCCGCCGTGTTGGTCTAAAGATCTCAGGCAATGCCACATCATGCTCAACCACCTGGCATATAACCCTAGCAATAGGCCGTTGGGCTCACGGGTCGGAAGTACGACCACTTTTTCGGAAAAGAACACCCTCCTGCGGTGGATCAGACCGTTGATATACGTGAAATGCACATGAGCTGCGGCGATCGATGCAATATGCTCAATAGCCAACCATCGGCAAATAGCCGAGGAAAAATCCACAAGAAGTCATCGACCAATCAGGTCAATCTCTATGTAAGAGTGTCATCGACCATAAGGTCAACTAATGTCAAGTCATACGATATACCACTAGAAGTGTCACCAACTACAAGGTCAACTAATGCCATATAATACAATATACAACTAGGAGTGTTACTGACCATAAGGTCAACTAATGTCAAATCATGCAATATTCAAATAGAAGTGTCACCGACCACAAGGTCAACTATTGTCATATCATGCAATATGTATCTAGGAGTGTCACCGACCACAAGGTCATCTACTATAATCATGCAATAGGTAACTCAATCACAAAGGAACACCGCTCTACCACTAAATCGTGATAATATGAGATAAAAGTAAGTGTAGAGCAACTAGCTATGAAGTCAAGTGGTGTACGAAAGCTCAACCAGTATCAAGTAAATAAAAGGAGATAATAGGAATAGAAATCACCGAGCAGGAACTACTTTACCGACTTCAGATCGAAGCACCCACCTTTATCGTAGAATGACACCCCAACCCACGAGGTGTTCCGAAATAAGTCCCACACATATCCTACCTCGCCCGCTGTCCCAACACATTATTTTAATGCTATTGGGATAGTCGCACATGTAGTGCGCCAAAACGAAAAACCGAGATCCCAAAAATCATCGGTTAGGCTCCCGGAATGCCCATTTCGGCACCGGGACCACCCGCAGCCATCTTGCTATGACCAAAGATGTCAAACCTCACCCTAAAGCCAGTCAATAAGGCTTCTACCTTGCTGCGAATAGAAGCAAACCGCACGACACGAAATCGCGCCCGAAATCGCCCGATTCCGCATTTCGGGGTTCCATTAAGCCCCGAAGTGTTTCGAAACACTCCAAAGGTCATTTAACCATCCTTACTGTCCCAAAACACTCACTTTTTGGTGTCGGGACAGCCGCACGCCAAGTGGTGCGATCTGGAGGCGAAATCCCCAAAATCCACTGTACCGGGTTCTCGAAAATCATCGTTTTGGTTCCGGGACCCACCTAGGGCCCATCGCTGATCCGAGCTTCACACCAGCAAGATCTCAGCCAGCCAACGAGGCTACCCTACTGCTGCAACCACAGTCGAACCTGCTCCGTGAAAACGAAGCTGAACTCGCATACAATATACACTTAAACCACTGTTTTTGTATGTCGAACACCACGAAATCTAAATTTAGGGATTCCCAAGCTTCGAACATTAAGTTCCAACATCCTAAACCTGAATCATGCTGTCTGGGACAGCCACCACACAAAAAGCGTCGTTGCGGCATTCCACCGAACACCCGGCGCGCGATAAATAACAAAAAGGAGCAAGGTTAGTAAGTTACCGCTGATCCAGTAACTTCAAAAACCCTGTGAAGGTATGGTCCACACAGTCTCGATGTGCTGGACACCGTGCTCACCATCCGAAGAGAAGCCGGGCACCGTGTGGCGCGGAACAACAACTTGAACCTCGTTTACAAGCTTGCTAGAGCTGAGCAATCCCGATCTGACAAGCCAGACCAAAAATACCAAAACCCAGGTGAGCCCCACAATGAAAATGGCCAACAAAAGGCCGTGCTCACTTTACCCATGCTCCTCAATGTACGGATTTTCCGAACACGAAGGTCGAGCTCCAGAAAAAGCTAAGCCCGAGGCTGCCGGGCTGGATCTTCACCGCAGCGGTTCCAGCAGGCCACGGCTGCGACCAATGGCCGGGGAAGAATGTAGCTGGTCAGAGGAGGACCCGCGGAGGGGTTGTCGGCAATTGGCGGCAACGGCGAGTTCCCTACGGCCAAGCTAGTGTAAGCTCAGGCCCGTACCATGCCGGCAAAAGTCCCGCGGCATAGCAGCACCGGCGACGGCCGGGTAGGTGTCGCCGGATCAAGGGGTGTCTGCAGGGTGGCTGCCAGCAGTGGATTCCCCCCTCCTTCCTTGGTGAACGAGAGAGAGAGAGAGAGAGAAAGAGAGAGAGAGAGAGAGAGAGAGAGAGAGAGAGAGAGAGAGAGAGCCCTGGCCATAGGCTCCCCCCCCGTCAGCCAAGAAGATCACCGGCGGCGAGGCACCGTGCGACGACGACTGAGGGAGAGAGGAGAGGGAATAGTATGGGGTTAGGGTTCCCTAGGGCATCCATGTAACTGCCAATACAAATATGCATATATATATGTATATATATATATATATGTATATATATATATATATGTATATATATATATATGTATATATATATATATGTATATATATAGAATTAGGCTGGAATACTATCAATAGCACCAAGGGCTTGGTGCTATTAGTTTTTTAGCCCTTAGATTGAGAAATGTGCGGTTAGGATGATGTGGGCCCCTTAGGGTTGAGTGGGTGGTTGGTTGAATAATATAATCTAACGGGTAAAAATAATCAAAAGGTTAAATCTAACGGTGGAAAACTCGATAGCACCAAGCCCTTGGTGCTATCGATAGTATCCCAGCCGGACTCTCTATATATATATATAACATATGCATACTCATATATGCATATATGTATATGTATATATGTTTAGGAGCAAAAATGCAGTATGGTCCCTCAACATCAACATTTTCTCAAACGTCCCCACCAGCACGCACATTTCGCACAGAAATCCCTTCCAATGCCATTCCATGCATTTTGGTACACGAAGAATCGTGTTCTAATCAAAAGACCTCTCGGTCTCCAATTCTCTCTCATACTTCATATATGTGCCATTTAGCAGACACATCCCCGAATTTTGCAAAATTCGAGTTCGCACGATCATGTTCGAGTCTACTTTCACATAGATCCTTCCACTCGTCAAAATTGTGAAATTACTCACATAAAATGATAACCCCTTCACATAGTGCTTCATTTTCACATTTTGCAAAAATAGCAAATTAGCACTCTAACCTTAAAGTTTCATACCAAGAATTCACCAACGCATGTATCTTCACTAGTGGGACCTTTCCATGGATTTTCACGCAAAACGGAGCACCGAAAGATTCTAAAAAGCAAAAACATCAAGTAAAAAGGCCAATCTATGATAAAAGCAGATTTTCTCGAAAACCGTCCGTCGAACGTAAAATTGGATAGTGTCATCACCTCCGGCACAGTTGAACCATCGAAAATGTCCTATTGGTTCGTCCGAGACGGTGTCCGATTCACTTCTGAAGCTATTTAAAATAAAATGCAGGTTACTATTCAGTTAAGTGAATAGTACTAGTCACTATACACCTTTAATAAAAGCTCAATTTTCCCCAAAATTAGATCGATAATTTTAAAATTACCTATAAAAATACCACCGAGATGTACCAAATTACACTATAAAAAAAATCTCAGTCCTCACAATCTAGCAACTAGCTTAGTTGGAGAATGTGGTGCTGATCTCCAATTCGCTCCATCAAGTTTTCTTCACTTGGAGTGATCTCAAGGTGCATCAACAATTTATTTTTAATAATATATTTTATCTATATTGGTGCTTACGATCACAGTTTGATCTATTCTAGCTTGCAAAGAAATATTTCATTTGGAAAAAATTTGGTGACATGCATCAACTAAATTTGTCTGATATTAAAAGGAAGAATGTTGTAGGGGATCGAATTAAGCTCAATGGTAAATTAATCAAGTACCGAATTTGCAAGGACGGTGATAAAGCCAATTTGGAGACCCCTCGCACCTACTATGCAGCTTAAAGGTGAATAATTTTTGTGTGGCTCTATATGTTCTTTAGTCTTTATAGTCAATTTTTATACTTATTTTATATTGCCAGAGAGAATTGTATGAGGTCAAAGATAATTTTACGGTTGAGGTCAATTTCTATACTTATTTTTTGTGACTCTATATATTCCAGATGCTTTTCCTGTTGATGGAACTAGTAATTTGATTAACCATCAACAATTGATAATTAACAGACCTATCAAAAAAAAATTCATGAATCTGTAATTCAATTTAGCAAAATAATTAATTAAAAGTTGATGGTACATCACTTAGAAGAAAAATAGTTGAGAGCTCTATTGCAAATTGGCTTATAGTTGAGGCCGACTCCATGTAGTTTTACCCTTTCTTTAAATTGTACTCAGCTTCCATTAAATCTAACAGATTTCATTATAATTGTTACAAAATATTCAATTTAAGAATATTATGTCAAGTATACTATATAATCAATAATTACCATCATAACAGTTGCAGAATACCCTTTTACGTTCCAAAATGCTCTATTAAAAAAAATCATACGAAAATAATCTTGGGATAAAAACTTTTGACAGCTAAACCCATGATATTTGAGAGTTGAAATCAAAAAAAAAAAAAAGGTTCAAGAGGCCTATTTCCAAATCACCCAAACTGTGAGGATATGGATACATTGTGGTATTTTTTTTTGTTTTTGATTTTGTTTTCAATAGTATTTACCAATTCGTCACAACAGACGCTTAAGATTGAAGATAACAAATCTAGAAAGTGATTCTTGATCGTGACATTTGGTCATCATCCATAGATTATTTATTTTTATTTTTCTTGAGTTTTTATTCTATTCTTGATTAAATATACTTAATCTAGAAAATATAAGGAGTCAGCTTCTTATTAGTAAACCAGGAAGCTCGAATGAAAGTAATATTTAGCATTCCAATCTTTTATATTCAATACAAGGTTTTAAGTATATCTTTTTATTTTCCACATTAGTTTTCTTCTTAACTGGTGTTGGTGCCATGATAAAAAATTTACTAAGGTCATTGTAGTACACTGAACTTTAGCGAATTGCAAGGTTCTAGTGTGAGATTAGTACTCTGTACTCATCTGGAGGTTTTGGTTTTGTTTCGAGCCCTTAGGAGCGTTTTCGGGACTTGCGAAGTGCGAAAACGGACTCCGGGAGTCGAAATCTGCAAAACTGCAGGTTTTGGCATTGCATACCGGTATTCATCCATGGGATACCGGAATGCTGTGTTAAACCGAATTTCGCAGCTCTCGGGTTCTGCGGAATCCTGCTGGAAATACCGGAATGGGCTGGCATTCCGGTATGTGATATCGCATACCGGTATTGGAGTAGACATACCGGTACTGGCATAGCGCATACCGGAATCCCTTCGCGTGGCCGCTTGGCCGAGGCTCGGGTTGCGGGATTTCTGGCCTGGTACCGGTATGCCCATACGCATACCGGTATACAGAACCAGAAATTCTGTTTTGAGCAGTTTGCGAATGTTGGCTTTTGGAGGGGTGTTTGGGCAATTGTTACAACATAACACTTAACCCCCACACCCTCCCCTCTCAGCCATTTGGGCTGAGGACTTAGAGAAAAAGAGGTAAGTCTTTTCTCCCTCTCTCTCTTTAGGATTTCTTGGGTTTTTAGGGATTAAACCTAGGGTTTGATCTCTTTCCTCTCTCTCTTTTGCATGCAAGCCTTCTTGCTTGTTCTTGGTGGACTTGGTGGTGAAAGAGAAGAGTTTGGTTGTGGTTTCTCTCCAACCTAGCCTCCTTGGATCTTGTTTGGAGCTTAATAGAGGTGAGTTCTCCTCTCTTGGACCCTCTATTGTTGTTTAATTGGGTTTTTATGGTAGAAATCCCATTGTGGGAAACCTAGGGTTTATTTTAGGGTTTCTCAATTTCGGGATTTTGAGAGGGAATTGATGGGTGTAGAATGTTGTGTTAGGTTGGATTTGAGGCCTCCTAACTTCATTTTGGACTTTGGACAATAATTTCTTAGTCTAAGGTATTTTCACCCTTTTTCCTCTTTTATGTATGTCACTTTTCGATTTTCGTTGTTCGATGTTCTAACCCTATAGGAATCTCCTTTAGGGCGCTAGAAATCGAGGGGA
Source organism: Puya raimondii (assembly GCA_016920855.1). Classification (NCBI taxonomy): domain Eukaryota; kingdom Viridiplantae; phylum Streptophyta; class Magnoliopsida; order Poales; family Bromeliaceae; genus Puya; species Puya raimondii. Next base: position 129,245,541 of record JABWPP010000050.1, read on the forward strand.
CAACTTTGTTTTCGGAAACTGCGAGCTTCCGAAGGGTTTCGGGTGGGTTTGACCTCACCGAAATGGGTGAAATCCCTCTATGTCATCATAGTAGCTTAAGAGCTAAATTTAATGCATTTTCATACTTGGTATGACATGATAGAATTGTAGAATGCATGTGATCCATATTCTAATATGTGCAAATATATATACATATCCTATGTTGTAGGAGGATTGCATGATTTAAACATAGTGCATTATGAATGACTATGAAAATAGATTAACTCACTTATGTGATGGTTGGAACATCTACTTAGATAAGTAGAGACATGTGAGACAATAGAGAACGTTGAACTTGACATTACTCATGACACTTAGCTTCTTGGACTAGTCATAGGATAGATATGACATATGGCATGTTGAACCATAAGACAAGTTGAACTTATGATATTTCATCTAGAAGAACATCTAGAAGGACATTATGACATTGAACTTGGATGTTTGTTGCCATTCCATGTTGTAGACATGACGACATATACTATGTGATTGATTGTTACTTGTTCGCCACTATGCTCGTTTACACTTGCTTGTGAGGGTCGCTCCCTACAAGCCGGCACTCCGGAGTTGGCCTAGCGACAGTTATTTCGCATTTGTGTTTGAGAGAGCGCCGAAATGGAACCGCCGTGGGTAAGGCTCACCGAAGCGTGAGGTGTTGACTACCACGGAGCCATTAGGCACGGCACAAGTGGACATTCTTTCGATGTACCCCTTATGATTACATATTTAATGTTATATGCAAAGTAAACATTCATATTGTGAAAGGTTGCATGCTTATTTCATATGCATGGGTAGTCTAGTTCATGTTAATATAATTATATCTTGAGGCATTGTAGCATTGAATTTCATTATAAATCATGCTTTTATTGTCTAACCCCTACATTGCCTCAGTTGGCCTAGTGGTGTACTCCGCTCCTATCGGCGGCTTACCCACTGAGAACTATTGAATAATAGTTCTCATCCCCCTGGGTTTGTTGTTTTTATTTCAGAGCCATCCACTGCGGGAGAGGCTAGGGACCGCGGCAAGGGCATTTGCGAGTAGCTAGATCGCGAGGGTGCTAGCGATTAGGTGGCGCACCTTTCTTTATGTTTTTATTAGAGAGGTGTTTTTGTATCGACCACTTTTGTAGAGACTACCCCTTGCCCCTTTTTGGGTTTATGATGTACTAAACTCTTTGTAGTAACTTTACTTTTATAGTACTTCTTATGTTTACTTTGAGACCATACTTGTTTAGTATATATGCTCTGATTATCATGATAGGTTTACTTGTTTATTCCTTTCATTCATGTTGTTTATTAGACGCCTTGTGTGCATGTTGGGTGTTTGTGTACACGGCGGGTCTGTGCATGCGCCCGGGTGGGTTTCTGCTGGAGCCCCGGGGCGTGACAGTCATTCTCTTTTAAGTCTTCTGTATCAAGGCCCTTACAAACAAAGACAACTGATTTTGTCTCAGATCCTTTATGTTATACATATTATATTATATAGATGCATGATAAATGTAAAGTAAATTAATAGTTCCTTTTGAAAGATAATCATTTTCGAATTTCAACAGCTTCTTTCAAATTTAGAGAATCAATTCACTTATTTATAACAGTTGCTATAGTCAATGAATAAAATGCAATAATACTTTCTCTGTTTGCTGTACGGTCATCATAAATGTATTCGGAGGTGGTCTAATAAAAATCGTGGCACTAAGTCCGGATATGCCGCCAGTTGATAAATCATTTATTCATATTCAGTTTTCGTATTTTAAACCATTTTAAACCATGCAAGATCTTTGAGTAATCAATTTTTACATTTGTGGATCAACAATTTCAATCTAATTATAAAGCTCCTCCATAGTTGCTTATTTATAGGACTCTTATGAATTTTAAGTATCTTTTATAGTCCAGATCAAACTAGATGCCTTATTAATTAATTATCATCAATAGCTAACTTTAGTAATATTTCTTATCAGGAAGAATTTGCAAAGGCAACAAATATGCAACTTTAGGTATATTGCGTCAATCCAGTGTTTGATATCACTGAATCCTCTACCGTTGTATTTCTTTTCTTTGATTCGTATGCGTTGTGATGATATAAAAAAATATTTTGCCAAAAAACTCATAAATTATCATATTTAGACATAGAGTAAGAAAATTATTCCATCTCTTATACTATTATCTTTAGTATCACAAACAATGATCCCTATAGCTATCATCTTAGATGCAGTCACACTATAAACGTATTACAATAGTTGTGGGGTGAGTGATGTTGAATTTATGAGGGCAACTAATGTAGAACACTGAATTTCAGTGTGTTGTATCGAACTTCTACAAATTGTAGAGTTCTGGTGGAAAGTGGCATGAGAGGCTATGTGAGTGGCTTCGGCCAAATTTGGAACTTATACAAGTATTTTCGGCGCAAGTGAGGCGCGAAAACAGACTTCGAAAAGTCAAGTATGCCAAACTGCAGAATTCTGCGGCGCATTCCGGTATGTATTTGTGGATACCGGAATGGCATGGTTGAGCTGAAAATCCAGCTCTCGGGTTCTGCGGAATCAAGTGTTGAAACCGGAATAAATTCACTTGATTCCGGTATGGATGTGTTGATTCCGGAATGGATGTAATTAGTTCCGGTATTGAATATGCGATACCGGAATGCAGTGGGAAATTTGAAAATCCAGCTCTCGGGCCTTGCGGAATTGCCTGTTGATACCGAAATAAATGCCCGTATTCCGGTATACTAGTGCGCATACCGTAATGCAGAGCTGCGAGATGCCAGCTTTGGCTGGTTGTGTGTAGTGATATGTGAGGGGGGTATTTTGGTCTTTTCACATGAGTTGGGTTGTATGTAAGGCTGAGACACCTTCCCCTTCTCATTTTCTTCCTCCTCTACTTCTCCTCTCCCTCTCCATCACTTTCTCTCTCTAGATCTCTCTCCAAAGCTTGGAAAAAAGGGTGGATTGAGCTTGGAAAAGATTTCCAAAATGGAGAAGAGGCTTCTTGGTGCAAGAAGAAGCTTGGGGAACTCGTGGCTAAGGTGAGTTCCTCAGGATTTTGGTTCAAACCTTAGAATTTATTTAGTATTTTGAGATTTTTGGAGACCCTAGGCAATCTAAACCACAAAACGTGGAGATTGGCCAAGAAATTTCGGGGTTCTACATGCATGCGTGTGAAACCTAGGTGAAATGAGGGCTTTTGCCATGGAAGGTTCTAAAAATATTTAGACCTTCGGGAATTGCAATTGAGGCATAGAAAATCATGTTAGAACAATTGATTTCAAGTATTGAGTTGATTTATGGGTTCGTAATGAGTAACGAACCATTTTCTTGTAGAAGCTTGGGTTGAACCAAGAACTCAAGGCTTAGTGACCTAGGAGCTCAAGGAATTCAAGACTTGGGAGCTCTTGAGGTGGGTTTGTGTTTACCGAAGTGATTATGTCACTTTCATGTCTAGGGTAAATAATCATTTGAAATTAAAATGGTGTGAAAGTATGTAACCATAGAATTTGTATGTTGGCAAAATGAGAATCATGATGAATTGAGCCATGGGCTCATCTTGCATGTTAATGAATTCAAGTATATCATTATTATCTATACTTGTTATGTGATTGCACATATGAATTAGAACCTAGTGTCATTGAACATAGGTTGAAAAGAGCAAATGGAATCTAGTGTCATTGAACATAGGTTGGAACATGAGATTTGGAACCTAGTGTCATTGAACATAGGTTGGAACATGAAGTTGGAACCTAGTGTCATGGAACCTAGGTTGGTAATGTAAAGTAAACCTAGTGTCATTGAACATAGGTGAGACTTGGTGACTTGAACCTAGGGCCATTGAACTTAGGTTGGCAAGTGTGAAATGTGAACATTGGGGTGCGGCGATTTCACTACCCTGGGTACGCGACGATTTTGCTACCCGAACCACGTGATGGTAGAGACGAATTGGGGTATGCGACGATTTCGCTATCCCGGATATGCGGCGATTTCGCTATCCGAATAAGGAGATGACGATTTCACTCCTTGGAGGTTGGGACCATGATGGGGATGTCGATTCCATTGCCCGATGCCCAACGCTATATTGTGTAAAGTGGACGTATTGGGGGTATGCGACGATTTTGCTATCCCGGATATGCATCGATTCCGCTACCCGAATAAGGAGATGACGATTTCACTCCTTGGAGATTGGGACCATGACGGGGATGGCGATTCTATTGTCCGGTGCCCAATACTTGCGGCGATTCCGCTTTGATTGAGAGCCAAATTGGTGATGCAGCGATTCCGACACCACAAATAAATGACAAGTAGTTGAACTTGGACAATGTGAGATATAGGATGAACCTAGGAGAAAATAAAAGTTGTCATTTTATTTGGTTGCATCCTTTATGTTTATTTACAAGCATGTAAATATTTGTATGTATAGTTAACTAAAATCTAACTTATGCTTATGGTGTTTCTTTGGAGATGGTGGGTCGAGCTTCTCTCTTGGGTGGCCTTACCCACTGGAAACTATGATTATAGTTCTCACCCCACGTTTTTCAGGTCCTTCCGCGAGTGAGGCGGCGGAGCGAGGCAAGGGTTTGGCTCTATAGATAGCAGCCCTTCCATTTTGGTGTCATGTAGAGTTGTACCCCGAGTTTTGGACAATGGTAGCATAGGGGTTTTTATTAAATGTATACAACTTGTAAATTCCATAATTTTGGAACTTGATGTATGGAATAGGAATGAAGAAAAGAAAAATTGGGCATGTACAAATGTGCAAATGTGATGTAATAGAAGTAGAACTTCTTTATGTTGATGCTTTCCTTGTGCAACTCTTTTACTCCGTTCCTAGTTGGAACATCGTGGAAATGCTTGTGTTGTGACGCCTTGGGCGGGTAGGGGAGACTCTGTCCATTCGGCAGGCTGGGGCACGCGCTCATGCGGTTTGTCCTTCTACCTACTTGGTTTTAAGGCACGGCGGGACGTGACAACTAACTTATTTATTGTAACATTTTCTTAGCTATTTCTATGCAAATGTTGAACATTTTGCATATAGGAATACTTTCGCAATGCGCGTTGTCTTTACCATTACGTCTGTCAATCAAGTTGGACATATATGATATTTTATTAACCAACAAATCTGTGCTGGCTATAGCATACCGCACATCCCTTTTATTGGTTATACTTGCTGGAGTATATTTGATAAAATTACTGCAATTGTCAAGGAACAAATTTTGATCAGTTAAAAAATTTTCATTTGAGTCACAACGCACCTTCCCCAACGGCTATCATCTTAGATTTTATTACTTTTATTGATATTTCATAATTCATAAATTTTTATTGCAATGCTCTCTATCCGCTGCAACGCGCGGGTTCCTACACTAGTCTAACAATTAAACTACCATGCAATAAAAAATAACATAATTTAGTTATTACTCTCTAGACATGGAAGCGACCTATTCACTTCGTTAGAGCATAACCCACCTTAGAATGCTCCTAATTACTCATAGACACTTGCAATTAGGCTCAACTTCCAAGCTTTCTTAACCTAAAATAACAAAAATGGTTCCTTACCACAAATCAAACGCCAAACCATTTCTGTTCTCAAAATCAAGTTGTCCCGCATGTTTTTCTAACTTTCAATTAGAGTTTTAAAGGGTCAATTAATTTTTTAACCCTTCAACAACAAAGCCCTCTTTCAACCTAGGATTTTTCAAAATAATGGTATGGGAGGTGTCACGCCTCGGGCTAGTTTTAGAAGCGGAAATACTTGCCAAATTTTTTTTTTTGAAAGCCTAGCCCGCGCCACGTACAGACCCGCCACAAATACAGGGCCCACTGTCCACACGGACAGAGCCTCCCCTGCATTTGCACGGCGTACACAACATACAAACAGGATCACAACCACCATTCATTCATCACACAAACCACAACAACACAATAAGATTCATACAGCTAACAGTCCTTAAACCTGTATGAATCTAAGCAAGTCCTTAGGCGAAGGATGATGCGATGCACAAACAACAAATCATTCTAGAAAACTGCTCCTTCCCCAGAAGCTTTATTTTGAAATCCTAATCTCAAACATTTAAAGATCCTTTGAAAATCGTTCCCCACACGAGAACTCTCTTTTGAAATCCCAAAAGTCGATCGATCGAAAATCTATTTGAAAACTGTTTCCCATACAGAAACCTTTTATTTGAAAACGCTACCACGAGGGGTAGAAATTCAAGATATAAGATATAAAGCCACAATGAATCCAGAAAAGAGATCTAGTAAGCAACGTCATCTATAATGTCTAAGCATGCAACCAACACAACCAAAATGTAACTGAACCACATCCACAACTAACTGGTAAAGAGATAAAGGCGATAACCAATCTGAAAGGAGGAACCTCACAAGTCGGGACCTCTAGTACCACTATCTAGGCGTGCCTCGCTGCGTCCCGACTCTCACCACCCTGCTCACCTGAAAACAACAACGATGGCGGGGGGTGAGAATATGTAAACATGTCTCCCCTCCCAGTGGGTACCGTAAGCCGACGAAGGCGAGGTGTAACACCGGCACGAGGGTCAACAAAAAAGATAGATAAGGTAAATAGTAGCATAAATAAGTATGAGGCTGACATACAACTGAACAACTATGCTACTGTAAGCAAATAGTATATGCATCAACAGTGATAACCACAAATGTATACCCAATCCATAGGCCACCGGGAGGATCCCTGGCACTGTCATAACCTGCTCAACTCTCGGCACAAAACCTACTAGACGCATGGCGTCGAGGCTCACGGGTCGGATACACACGACCCTTTTCCGGAAAAGAACACCCAAACGGTGGATCAAACCGCTGGCATACGTGAGGTGCTAGAAGAGCTGTGACTACCGATGCGAATGCTCAATCCACAGAATGGCAACGAGCCGTGAAGCAACTGATAAACCAAAATACGAGGATCGCTAGGAACAACAGGCGATCACCACCGACCAACGAGGTCGTCTCAATAATCATGCAATCAACAACTACTCTACTAAGGCAAGCACACATAAGTAGAGTCAACAGGAGTCAAGTGAACTAATAACGATATGCAAGAGAAGGGATAGAAAGGTATCACCGTAGTCCACTGAACCGACTTTGGATTGAAGTACCCACCTGTAGAAACGATAGAGCCTAACACCGACGGCTCTAGGGAACCACGACAGGACCTACGAAAGACTCACAGGGTCAAGGTCCACCAAGTCGACACTAAACACATAGCGCTCACAACCCGAAACTGACGGATCGTCCGGAAAACCCACCGGGACGATTCCGAAACCACACCAAGCCTCACAGGGTACCAACAACCAAACCAGGTCCTCCGCTGTCCCCAAACACACCAAAACAAGGTGACAGGACAGCGAGCACAAGCTCGGGGTGCCACGAACACAAACGCACCCGAAACGGCTTTCCGGGTTTCCAAAAAATACCGATTTGGCACCAGAACCCTTCGTCACTCATCTGCTGTCCTCAAAACTTCGGGACAGCGATGAGGAACAGCCAATGAGGCTATACGACGAAGCCAAGTCACTCACGAAACCAGCAAGTGAGTCGCAAGACTAAAACACGCGTTCCGTCGACTATTTCATCGGAAAATGCATCGAAAATCAATTCGGATCTCCGCAAAGGGTGAAGGGGTTGGACAACCAGTCCACAGGGCCTCAAGGGTCATGCCCTTGCTGCCCGCAGCATTGCAACGCTGCCACAATCACAAAAGTCTCAAAACAAGCAATATTCACACATAAATAAGCATAAAGAAGGCCGTTTGAGCACTCCGTTCGTCCGCACGACCTTCCGCAAGCACCAGCGGATAGGTAACGACATAACGGAGGCTGTGCTCATAGCCCCACTATGACAGGACTAGTCGCTAGCTCAAACAACCCATAAAAATAGCGCCCACATGCGATAAAAATGCCCGATAAAGGCCAAACAGCGAAACGGCGTGCCAAAACAGCAAAGTAAGGTGAGCATGGTGATCAGCGCATCGCCGTGATCATCGTGCTCACTTTCCCGAGCTTCGAGAGGCAACAGGGAGCCCAACACCATGCATGCGGCCAAAACAATGCCAAAAACCAACCCTGGCCGGAGCAGCTTGCTTCGGCCGGCTACCGGCCGACATGCAGGGCGCACGGCGGCCAAGGTCGGATACGGGGGAGGTGAGGAAGGGGAAGCTCACCTCAACCGGCGGTAGGAAGCGGCGGCGGCGGCGTTGGAGAGTCAGAGCTCTCGGGTGGCTAGGGCACAGCGACGCCGGCAACAAACGGCGGCGCCGGCGGTCGGGACGGCGAGCACCGGCAAGAGGGGCCCACCGGACGCCGGAAGGTGGGTGACCCCGACAGTAAAGACCGGCGGCAGCGACGGCGTAGGGCGCTCGGCCGCGGCTGCCCTAGCAGCCCAAGTTGAAACCACGGCGGCTGCGGCGGCGCACCGGCGGCACGGGGGCGGCCGGGGAGGAAGGCGACGGCGCCGGAGGTCCTCCCGGAGTTGGCTGGAGGCTGCTGCGTCAGCGGGAGGCGGCGGCGGCGGCTCGAGGTCAACACCCTAGACCCGCAGCAGCCCTAGCAGCAGCTAGCTGCGGCTCGGCGGTGCTCGGCAGCGGCTCCCGGCGGCGGGGCAGGTCGCCGGCAGCTGTGCCACCTCAGGGGGACCTAGGGCGTGGGTTTACCCTGGGTGCACACTGCAGGGAAGAAGAGAAGGAAGAAGAAGAAGAAAAAGAGGGAAAAAAAGAGAGGGAGCTGTTGCCGGAGTTCCCCGCCGGCCAGGGGAGGTCGGCGGCGGTCGGCGGCGCTCAGGGGGAAGGCAGGGGAGCTGAGGAGGAGGGTGGCACCCTGCTGGGAACTGAGGGAGAAGAGAAAGTAACTAGGTTCTCTCTCTCTCCACTCACACACTCAAGCACATATACACAAAGGCATATTTGCAAAAAGCCCCTCGAAACAACAAAAATTAGCCCCGAGTCCCTCACAGCATGCACAAAATGCCTAGACACCCCTCCACACTCGATCTCACGCAAAACGGTGCGTGAAACAGGGTTCAGTTTGAGAAACGATCAAACATACATTACCACCTCTCAGCGAAGAACTCGTGATATCTCACGATCCGACGGTCGCATGTGCAAACGGATCGCGCCATCGCGTTCAGCACTGCCGAGACATCGAATCTACTATTTTGGATCGTCAGAAACGGACTCCGAATAGCGACACAATCCATCCTCTCTCCTCCAACAAAACTCAAAACCAATAAAATACCCAAAAATACATATATATGTATATATATACACCTATACATACATATATACATATACAAATACATATGCACACAAAAGCAAGGTAGAGGGAGAGAAAACACAGAATTCAAATTTCAAAAATTCGAATTCTCACAGGAGGACTGAGATTTTTATGGTATAATTTGGTACCTTTCAGTGGTGTTATTATAGGTACTTTAATTTTGGACTTTATTGGTTTAATTTCGGGAAAAAATGAGTTTATATTAAAGGTGTATGGTGATTATTACTATTCACTTAAATGCATAGTAAACTGTGTTTTATTTTGAGGCATCGACTAGGGAGTGACTTCGAACGTGATTTGGTCACCATTTCGGACGACCCAATAGGTCGTTTTCGATGGCCAGCTATGACGAAGATGATGGCACTGTCCGATTTTACGTTCGATGCACGATTTTTGAGAAAATCTGCTTTTATCGCAGATTGGCCTTTTCTACTTGATGTTGTTGCTTTTTTAGAATCTTTCGGTGCTCCGTTTTGCATGAAAATCCTTGGAAGGGTCTCAGTGGCCATGATACACATGTTAGTGAATTCTTGGTATGAAACTCTAGGGTTAGAGTGCTAATTTGCAATTTTTGCAACATGTGAAAAACGAGCACTTTTTGTGAAGGGGCCGTCATTTTACGTGTGAAATTTCACAGTTTTGGTAGGAGGAAGGATCTGCATGAAAGTAGACTCAGAGGGAATCTCGCGACTCAAATTTCACAGAATTTGGGTTTATCTTTGCAACAACACCGAGACGAATTTGAGAGACTTTGGATCAACAGACCTTTTTGTAAATGACGCGGTAAATAGATGTTTTAATCACGCAGGACTTTGTGAGGTGGTGGAAAGGTGCAATTGTTATGTGTTGTATAGGCTAGGAGGGAATGTTGAAAACTTAAGGGGCTTATATGCAGTTTTTGCATAAGGGGTAGGTAGATGCGTATATATTTATATATATACGTACATTCAAAATGTGTGTGTATATATATATATATAGGATGGGAGGCCCTAACCCTAGGATCGTACCCTCTCCCCTCTCTCCAGCGACGCCGCACCACGCCGCCCTGCCGTCGGTGGCCACCCCAGCCGGCGGAGAGACCCTGTGGAGAGCCTCTCTCTCTCTCTCTATCTCTCTTTCTTTTCCCCCCCTCTCTCTCTCGAGTTGGGTATGGCCCCCGCCGTGCCTCGCCGACGTTTAGATGCTCAAGGCGGCCCTCCTTGCTACTGCCACTGTCGGTCCCAGCCCCTTTTTGCCCCCGCAACGAACGAGGCCCGGCCTGAGCCGAGCTGCTAGTTGTGGCCGCGGCTCGCTTCCCGACACCGCCGCCGTCGCCCGCCGCTAGCTGCTACCGTCTCGAGGTCCTGACCCTCGTGTGGACCCCTTTGTGATTGTGCTGGCCACCCACGGCAGCACGGGATACAGCGAAAGTCGACTACACCATCGCTGCTCCAGAGTTGGCTCGGATTGGGGTCCTGTTTGAGCTGAGATCGCGGATCTTATCGATCTGGACATCTAGGACTTCACCGCAGGGGAGCACGGTCATCCTTAGCACGAATACATTACCGTGCTCACCTCATTTGCGGTCGGAGGGCTTCTGGTTGCTATGATTGATAGCGTCGCTCCCGAGGACAATTAGACTCGTCGGACAGGTTGATCCAACTTTCTTCTCGATCATCGGAATCGCTCCGGACAGCGAGCATGGTGCCCGGCACGTCGAGACCTTCTGATTGGTACCTTGTTTGGTTTGCAAAGTTGCAAGATAGACGGTATTCCCTTATCAACGTAATTACTATTTAAATTAACACGAGTCGGGTATTCGATGAAATGTCGTAATGACTCTTTTTGCGTCATTGCTTTCCTAGACAGCATGGCTTCTAGCATGAATTGTTCGAACTTGATGTTCGAGGTCCAGGAATCCCTCAATTCGGATTTTGTGGTAATCGGCACATGAAACGGTGGCTTAGGTGTATTTCGTATGTGTTATTGACTCTGTTTTCGCAGAGCAGGTTCAGCTGCAGGTTGCAGAAGTAGGAAAGCGTCATTGCTGGCTAGGATATCACTGGTGCGAAGCTCGAACCAACGATGGGCGCTAGGTGGGTTCCGAAGCCAAAAACGGTGATTTCCAGGAACCCGGTACGGTGGGTTTTGGGGATTTCTCATCCGGATCGCACCACTCAGTGTGCGGTTGTCCCCAACACCCAAAAGTGAGTATTTTGGGACAGCGAGGATGGTCGAATGAATTCCAGAGTGTTTCAAAACACTTTAGGACTAATCCGGACACCAAAATACAAAAATCGAGCGATTTCGGGCGCGGTTCATATCGCGCATGTTGCTGCTATTTGTAGTAGTGTTGTAGCCTTTTTGGCTGGTTGTAGAGTGAGGTTTGACACCTCTGGTCGTAGCTTGAGGGCTATGGGTGGTCCCGATGCCGAAATGGGGATCACGGGATCCAAACCGGTGATTTTCGGGATTCGATTTCTTGTTTTAGCGCACTACTTGTGCGGCTGCCCAAATGGCATTAAAATGATGTGTTGGGACAGTGGGCGAGGTAGGATAAGTGTGGGACTTGTTTCGGAATACCCCGTGGGTTGGGGAGACATTCTGACAAGTCAGTGCGACAATCGGGCGATCTTACGGGGACCGTTGACCGGGATCCAAAAATCCGATTGTTCGCCTGTCTGGATTCATATAGAATCATAAGTTTCTATAATTAGCATGTTTGAGCTAATAACGGTTTTGGATGGGACTTTGCATAGGTCCGGGTGATAGCGGGAAGCATCTGTGGGGGGTTGACAACCCGGTTTAATTCTACGGTAGAGGTGGGTACTTCGATCCGAAGTTGGTTCAGCGGTGCCTGCTCGGTGACTTCTCCCATTCTTCTCCTTTGTGATTGCATAGTATATATATGTTTGCTTACTGAGCTTTTGGACATCATTTGATTTTCCGTTTGACTACTCTACGGTTGCTTCCATCTTATCATTATCATGATCTCATTGTAGAGTAGCATGTATGGTGGTTAGTTGTCATAGTTTGACTTGATGACTTGGTAGTATTTCATATCTGTTGCATGGTGACTTGACTATATAGACCTGATATATGACGCCCCGGACTTCCCAGGGGGTCACCCATCTTAGGACTACTCTCGTCCTAGCACGCTCAACTCTCTCAACCTCTTGGGTCTTGCCACCACCCAAAATGCTTAAGCCGTGTTGAGAGGTTAGCCCTATTATATCTTTTATATAGGACTATCTGGGGTGTCACATGATAGGTCAGTGACATGGTGACATTTCCTTTGGAAACAGTAGACCTGATGTGGTCGGACATTTGTGGATTACTCTTTCGACAAGTTGCCGTTATTGGCCATTGAGCATATTGCATCGATTGTCACAGCTCGTGAGCATCTTCACATACACCAGCGGTCTGATCCACTGCAAGAGGTTGTTCTTTTTCAAAAAAGTGATCGTACTTTCGACCCGTGAGCCCTACAAGGTGCCTGTTAGGATTATATGCTAGGGGGGCGAGTATGATGTAGCTTAGCCTGAGGTCTTTAGACCAATATGGCAGTTGATTCGGTTGTTGGTGATATTCATCTATTTGATGCCTTGGTGTATCCTGTTATTCTTTACAGTCGCGGATAGTTACATATTGATTAGTAGTTATAGTTCTTTTCCAATCATTATTGCTACTGTTCTACTATATTTGTTGATTATGCCTGTTTGTCGATTTCCACTTTATCGTGTAGTAGCGGTTATATTTGCATTTATTGCTAGTTGTTATTCTATTTCTATTGTACCTGATTTATCTGTTCACTACTGTTATTTATTTCTTCCATCTGCCGGTGAGTTCAGCTTGCCTTTGTCGGCTTGCGGTACCCATTGGGAGGGGGAGACATGTTTACATGTTCTCACCTCCCACCATTTTTCAGGTGACGTGGGCGGTGTCACGCCCCGGGCTAGTTCTAGATGCGGAAAAACGTGCTAATTTTTTTTTTTTTTTTGAAAGCCTAGCCCGCGTCACGTACAGACCCGCCACAAATACAGGGTCCACTGTACACACGGACAGGGCCTCCCCTGTATTTGCACGGCGTCCCCAAACATACAACAGGATCACAACCACCATTCATTCATCACAACAACAACACAACAACACAAAGAGATTCATACAGCTAGCAGTCCTTAAACCTGTATGAATCTAAGCAATTCCTTAGGCGAAGGATGATGCAATGCACATTCAACAGATCATTCTAGAAAACTGCTCCTCACCCAGGAGCTTTATTTTGAAATCCTAGTCTCAAACATTGAAGAATCATTTGAAATCTGTTCCCCACACGAGAACTCTCTTTTAAAATCTCAAAAGTCGATCGATCGGAAATTCATTTGAAAACTGTTTCCCACACGGAAACCTTTATTCGAAAACGCTACCACGAGGGGTAGAAAACCAAGACATGCGATAAAAGGCCACCAAGATAGATCTGAAAGCATCTATATCCACAAGTCTAAACAAGAAACCTCACATGTATACTGAACGAAAACCACGTGATATAAGCATGCATGGTAAACATCCAACATAAAGCTGCACCAAAATATAACATGCTAGATAATATCCAAAAGGTAACTGAACCACAATCACATCTAACTGATAAGGGTAGGGTGATAACCAAATCTGGGAAGTAGCCTCACAAGTCGGAACCACTAGGGCTACTATCTAGGCGTGCCTCGCAGCGTCCCGACACTCACCACCCTGCTCACCTGAAAACAACAACGAGGGCGGGGGGTGAGAACATGTAAACATGTCTCCCCTCCCAGTGGGTACCGCAAGCCGACGAAGGCGAGGTGTACACACCGGCACGAGGGTCAACAAAAGGTAGATAAGGTATACAGTAGCACAAGTAAATATGAGGCTGAGATATAACTGAAATAACTATGCTACTGTAAGCAACTAGTATGCATCAAAGGGGATAACCACAAAGTAAACCCAATCTGTAACCACCGGGACGCACCCCGGGCACTGTCACAACCTGCTCAACCACCGGCACAAACCTTCCCGACGTACTGCATCGAGGCTCACGGGTTGGGACCGCTCTCCACAACCCTTTTCCGGAAAAGAAGCCCAAACGGTGGATCAGACAGTTGGCATACGTGAGGTGCTAGGGAGCTGTGACGATCGATGCATATGCTCAATCCACAGAACGGCAACGAGCCGAGAAGCAACCAATAAACCACAACTAGGATCGCTCGGAACGACAGGCGATCACCACCGACCAACTGGGTCGTCTCAAGAACCATGCAAACCACAACTAGGATCGCTCGGAACAACAGGCGATCACCACCGACCAACTGGGTCGTCTCAAGAACCATGCAAACCACAACTAGGATCGCTCGGAACAACAGGCGATCACCACCGACCAACTGGGTCGTCTCAAGAACCATGCAAACCACAACTACTCTACTATCCAAACACGCATATAAGTAGAGTCAACGGGAGTCAAGTGAACTAATAACTGAAATGCAAAAGAAGGGATAGAAAGGTATCACCGTAGTCCACTGAACCGACTCCGGATCGAAGTACCCACCTGTCGAAAGATCAAGTCTAACACCGACGGCTCTCGGGAACCGCGACAGGACCTACGAAAGACTCACAGGGTCAAGGTCCACCAAGTCGACGCTAAACACAAAGCTCTCACATTCCCGAAACCGACGGATCGCCCGAAACCCACCGGGATGATCCCGAAACCATACTAAGCCCCACAGGGGTACCAACAACCAAACCAGGCCCCTCGCTGTCCCCGAACACACAAAACCAAGTGATGGGACAGCGAGCACAAGCACGGGGTGCCACGAATACCAAATGCACCCGAAACGGCTTCCCTGGTTCCCGAAAAGTGCCGATTTGACATCGGAACCCAACGTCACTCATCCGCTGTCCTCGGAACCTCGGGACAGCGATAAGGAACAGCCAACAAGGCTAAATGACGAAGCCAAGTCGCCCACAAAATCAGCGAGCAAGTCGCACAACAAGAAACGCGCGTTTCGCCGATTATTTCATCGAAAAATGCGTCGAAAACGAATCCGAAACTCCGCGAAGGGCGAAGGGCGAAGGGGTTGGACAACCAGTCCACAGGGCCTCAAGGATCATGCCCTTGCTGCCCACAGCGTCGCAACGCTGTCACAAACGCCAAAGTCCACAAACAAGCGACAAACATCAACATACAAGCAATAAACGAAGCTGCTAGAGCAAACCGTACGTCCGCACGACCTTCCGCAAGCACCAGCGGATAGGTAACGACGTCACGGAAACCGTGCTCACAGTCCCACTGTGACAGGACTAGTCGCAAGCCAGGAAATCCCATAAAAATAGTGAGCGCGCGCACAAAAGCAAGCATAACTAAGGCCGTCCGAGCAAACCGTACATCCGCACGGCCTTCCGCAAACACCAGCGGATAGGCAACGATGTCACGGAAGCCATGCTCACAGCCCCTCTGCGACAAGAATAGTCGCAGGCCGGGAAAATGCATAAAAACAGCGCAAACAAGGCAAAATAGCTCGACAACGGCTACGCGGCAAAATACTCCACCAAAATGGAAAACTAGGGTGAGCATGATGATCAGCGCATCGCTGCGATCATCGTGCTCACCTTTCCGAGCTTCGGGAGGCAATAGAGAGCTCAAACAAGCGCGCAAACAAAAATACCACAAAAAGGACCCCTGGCCGGAGCAGCAAGCTCCGGCCGGCTGCCGGCCGACATGCATGGCCGGCGGCGGCCAGGGGTGAGTGCGGGGGAGGTGAGGAAGTGGGGGCTCACCTCAGGTGGCGGCAGGAAGAGGCGGCGGCGGCGCGGGGAGAAGCCCTAGCTCCGGGAAGGCTCGGCCTCACCTACTCCGGCAAGAAACGGCGGTGGCGGCCGGCAGCGACGCAAGCACCGGCAAGAGGGGCCCGCGGACGTCGTCCTGCCGGTGACCGCGACAAAAAAGGCGGCGGGTGGCGGCGGCGGAGCAACCATGGCCGCAACAGCCCTAGCTGTCCAAACCGAGCCCGCGGCGGCTCCGGCGGCGCTCCGGCGGCACAGCGATGGCCGGGGAGGGAAGGTCCGGCAGCGGAGGTCCCGAGGGTGACCATGCTCACCCTCGCCGGCGTCGGGAGGCGGCGGCGGCGTGGCCCCACCAAGCTCGGCCCGCAGCTCTCTCAGCAATGGCCGCAGCAGCTCCGGCGGCCCACGGCGGCGGCTCCCGGCGGCGGCGCACCACTCCGGCGGTCGTGCCACCTCAGGGGAAGCCCATGCATGGGTTTCCCCTGGGTGCACACCGCAGGGAAGGAGAAGAAGAAGAAGAAGAAGAATGAGAAGAAGAAGAAAAGGGAGAGAGGAGATGGCCGGGGTAGCTCCGGCCAGGGGGGTGGCCGGCGGCGGTCGGAGCTGCTCGGGGAGGAGGTTGAGGGGCAGGGGGAGCTCGGGCTCACCTCTGGTGGTTGAGGGAGAGAGAGAGAGAGAGTGATCCACACACAACACACACATACTAATACACCTTGCACAATTGCAAATTAACCCTCCAAACAAAGAGAAATACACCAAGGTCCCTCTCAGCCAGCACAAAATCCCCAGATACCCCTCCACAAGCAATCTCATGCGAAACGGTGCGAGAACAGGGTCTAAATCGCGAAACCAACGAAAGTGACATTCGACCTCTCGGCGAAGAAGATGGAAGATCTCTCAAACCGTTCGCCGCATGTCGAAACGGATCACGCCATCGCGTTCAGCACTGCCGAGACATCGAACTTACCATTTTGGATCGTCAAAATCAGACTCCGGTTCGCGCCGTTAAGCCGTTCACTCTCCGCGACGAAAAATCCAAAAACACAAAACCCTAATAAAACTCACTTATATACCTATATATATATATATATATATATATATATATATATATACTTGTATATATATACATATACTGATCGAAAACACAATAATGGGGGTGAGGAACACAGAATCCAAATTTTCCAAAATTTGAATTCTCACAGGCGGTGAGGGTTGGGACGGTGCGTGAGGACGATACTAGATAGCGGTGTTCCAGATCTGTCCATTGTTGATGCTTATTACCCTTCTGCTGGATTAGTTTAGTTCCTTACCTTTCAATGTTTAACATTAATAGATATATGTGAATTGTTGTTATATCGTGATCATTGGATTGTTCGTGTTGTGTGGTTGTATGTGTGGTTGACTTTGAATAAAGGTGCTACGCCGTGCATGTACAAAGGAGACTCTGTCCGTTTCTACAGAGAATCCTTTGTCCATGTGGCGGGTCTATGCGCGTCCGCGGGGTGTTCTCAAAGGTGTTTCAAAAAAAAAAGTTCTACACGTATTCAGCTAGTTTTCCTAAAAAATGTTTTCAAAAAAAACCCCGGGGCGTGACAGATTAAGATGGTATCAGAGAAATTTTCAACCACAATCAACCACGATTTAGGATGACCTGTAGGATAACCTAAGGCTTATAAGCACGTGAGAGCGCAGGGTTGTTGGGATTAAGTCCCGGTGTTGGGTCGAGATTGTCACGCCCCGGCACCGCCAATTTGGTCGGTTCAGGCACGCGCACAGACCGCCGAATGGACAGAGTTTTTCCTATCCGCCCAAGGCGTAAACAAAACAGGTACAATAAATTTCACCTAGGAAATACAATATAGCACAGTTTTGCACGAGGGCATAACACAAGAGCATGAATGCAAACTAACTATTACAATATTCCATTCATCCATATTTTACATACATTTTCCTCAATACACATCTTTCGCTCTCGAATACATTACATTCAACAACAGCTTTACATTCTTTTCTTTTACTTGTCATACACAAGGGTAATCTACACAGGGTAACCTTGCTATCTAGGGCGCGACGCCCACGCCTCGGTCCAGTGCTGCTCTACTTATGGTTGGTTGTACATGTATAATAGCTCTGCAAAATGGTGGGATGAGAACTAAAAGAAGTTCCCAGTGGGTTCGGCCACCGACCTCGCCGATTTTCTCACTAGGTCTATCAAGGCATAAGTAGATAAACAACAAAAGTAGTACAACTATACTATGCATAAACTGGAATAAACACTACTACGCCTTTGCAAAATGAAGCTAGGTAAACAATGAATGCTATCATGCTCAAGATGCTTACCATTTTTACCTTTTTAACCCAATCATACCGGCTCACGCGAAGTCAAGCCAAACTCACAATACCAGGGCCCACGGGGACTATCACCAATCTAGGGCCGTCTGCTGGGTAGATACGTTAACCCATACGTGACAACTCCGGAGCTCACTGCCTATGGTGTCGCGACCACCAACAAGCCAAACAGACAATGTAAGTACGATCCAGTCCTCTTATCTCGAGGACACCCTACTGACCTGGGTAACAACACATGGGGATATACCAATCCCTAGCATGGTTCAGAGGATCTATTTTATCCCTCGCATGCTCAACAATGGCCTAACACTAGTTGTCACACCACACATGCACCGACCCAATCCTTTTCATTGATACTAGAGTACACTCAATTCATGTCGCGTGCATCAATGGAATATACAACCACCACACTCTGTGGACATAAGCAAATATGTAATGCTCATAATACATGGAACTATAACAAACAACACATTAGGCTCATGCAATGACCCAAATCCACGTTCCATCACTAGGTTCACATTCACTATCACAATGACACTAGTATTTCACTTTGTTTCAATGTCCGCACTTTGTTTTCTATGTCCAATCCACTAGTTTCTCTACTAGTTCAACACTTCACTAAGGTTCACATGGCACTAGGTTTATGTGTCCTAAGTTCCAAGTTTTCAATCATAATTATTCACAACTAATTTAGGAGGCATGCAAATTTCTGGAATAAGAAATAATTGAATCCTATTACATGCAATTGCATACATATATGCTCAAAAGTAGGATTTAGACATAGGAAGAAATTCAACCATTTCGGATAGCACCCCCCACCTCGTATTGACGTTCTAGGGCCGGGAAACCAAGTTTCGCAATTTATCTCCGCCGAAAAGGCTAGACCCAAGCCTAATGAACCATATTCCGCAAAATCTCTCAATCAGACGCCAAACCTCGTCGTAGTCTAAAACGAAGTTGTCCACCGCGTTGAAATATACTTCAATTAAGGTTTCACAAGATCAATTTTGATCAAAACCCTTTAGAGACAAAAACTCCAATTCTAACCCTAGGTTTCCAATTTCCACATGAAACCCCAAAATTCATAGTGAATATTTGCCCAAGCTTGATTAGAATCATCTAGAGATCCTAGATATCTCATTTACAAAATATTTAATCCAAACCCTAGCTTAAACCGTGAAAACTCACCATGACAACCTTGCTCTCCAAGCTGCTCCATCATTAGAGAGCTTGCTTCACCGTTCTCTACGCGTTCCCGAGCTCAAACTCCACCAAAATCCCAAGTTTGGGAGAGATCTAGAGAGAGGAGAGAGGGGATTGTGAGGGAGAGGGAGAGGGAGAGCTTCTCTCTCTCTCTCTCTCTCTCTCACCATGCGTGTGTGCGTGTGCTTGTGTTCAGCTGAGGGAGAAAGGGAGAAAGTCCCCTTTAAAAACCCTCCAACACTATTATAACTTACACTTTATTCCAGTTCAGAATCTGATCGATTCAGTTGGAGCCCTTCTGAATATTCGTTTGCGCTCAAATTTGACAGTCATACTCGGTTTAAGTTAATTAGAATAACTGATCATCACTATCCAGTTTCGGACCATTTTTTGGTCACCGAAAGCTCTACCGACTAAAATCTCTAGCAAATTGTTGTTATATTTTATTTTCACTTTTCGGGCGTCGGAATGACATGAAACTTTTATTCTAGCCTTAGAAAAATAATTCTGACATATTCTCATATTTTCATAATTTTCTGACACTGTAAATTTTCTGCTAAAAAAATTAGCCCCGTTCCTTACAGAAAATTCTAAATCTCCTGTTTTCATTCCAATTTCTGCACAAGTTATTTCCGACTTATATTTTACTTCTCTAAGTCTAATAAAAATAGTATCTCACACTATTTTTATTTTCACTTACTTTTATATTAAAAATTCGGTACACTACAGAGATTTAATAATCTCGAGGTATATAGTTATTTTATTACCCCGTATTTTGTGCTATAGGTATTTGGTAACTCTATCACCTCTGTTTGTATTACGGTGTTGGCGCTGACTCGTGATTCTGCTGGGAGTGGTGACGGACTACCAGGCAGGCATCGAGTGGCAAGTTGAGATTCATCAGTGTCACGCCCCGGGGTCCCTTTTTATAAGCCAAAATCACCGGGCTGTTTTGAAAATTCAGAGTTCAGCGGAAAGTGCCCAATTTTTTTTTTTTTTTTTTTTTTGTAAGTTTCGACCCAAGGACGTGCAACAGACCCGCCACAAATACAGAGACTCTCCGTGACAAACGGACAGAGTCTCCCCTGTATTTGCACAGCATCGCACAACATACAATGTACAAACACTTCATCCACTCACAACCATATACATTCACGATACATAAAGCAAGTTTAAACTATCAGTTATACTGTTCCCTACACAGGAACTCCATTTAGAAACACTAAGCAACATAATATAAGGAAATCGTTTTCCGTTTTGAAACCGCTACCACGATGGGTAGGAGACACAGTTTTTCCGAAAATCCACAAAACATGTTAGGTTACTTATTACAGTGTTCACAAGACGTTGAGTTCCATAATCCAATTCCAAATCCAAATCCACTGAACCACGAAATCTAATGCAAGTAATAAAAGGGTAAGGAGACTAGACCGCTAGCTAGTCGAGCTCCAAGAGTCACTCGCCCGACGTGCCTCGAGCACCGTCCCAATCCTCTCCTCTCAAGTCACCTGTAAATGATAGTGGGGGGTGAGAACATGTAAACATGTCTCCCCCTCCCAGTGGGTACTGCACTGGAATAGGAAGCTGAAAGGAGTAGAGTAATACAGCAGCTATGCAAGTAGGTGGAGAACAGGTAAATAAACTACAGCTACTGTATGAATAATGCATCAATGGAAGAACAACACAAATATACCCCATCCAACCGCCATGTCGGTCTAAAGACCTCAGGCAATGCCACATAAGGCTCTCCCTGGCATACGTCCCTGGCGAAAACCACCACCGGGTCCACGGGTCGGTGACCGACCACTTTTCCGGAAAAGTACACCCTCTTGCGGTGGCCAAACCGCTGGTGTACGTGAAGATGCACATAAGCCGTGGCGATCAATGCAAGTATGATCAATAACTGTCTGCCGTCAACAAACCAGCAATCCTGCCCCGCAGGGCAACCCGACCACATGGGTCATCCAGTCACAAGGACCACAGATCCGACCGAATAGGTCACAATAGTCAAACCGCTCTACTTCTAGATCACGATAATAAATACTGGAAAATAAGTAAGTAGAGCAATAATCATAAGTCAATGGGTGTCATGCTCACAAGTAGAATATGCAGAGAATATAAAGGAGAGTGGAGAGGACGTCACCGAGCATACACCACGAGGTCAATCTCGAATCAAAGTACCCACCTGCCACTGACGCGTCGAACTCCGGGACGCTCCGTAAATCGACTGGACCTACGATAGGCCCACCGAGTCAAGGACAATTCTCACATGACTCAATACATGACTCACACGCACATTCCACAATCCCGAGACTCGATTTCCCAAATCGATCTCCGTAAATCGTCGGAAATCCCGAAACCGTATCGGGACGTCCTCGGGACCCACAAGAAGTCCCGAAAGGTACCGACTCGCTCCACGAGTCAACCGCTGCTCCGAAACACACCTATTTGGGTGTTTCGGCAGCAAACACTAGGTTCCACAGTTAAATGATTATCGTCGGATCATCTTTCCGATCCGGGTTCCCGGGAGCGTCAATTTCGACACCGGAACCCACCGTCGCTCACCGGACGTCTCCGAACTTTCGAGACAGTCCCCAAGACCAGCCAACAAGGCTCAGCGACCATTCTACGATAATCGATCAGCATCGGAATACATCTCGAGCCGTAACGACGTTCCGACGATAATCTTTATCCGAAAAACGCACCGTAACTGACATTTAATCTTTGCGAGTGGTATCGGACCTTGGACAATCAGTCCAGAGGTCACACGCCACTCGCAGCACTACCGGCAGCAGCCCCGAAGTGCACATTTGCACATAAGCCCCCTAAGTTACGTAAATTACACTATTTATGTGGAAATTTAGGGTTTAACGGCCCGATCTTTTAATCGGGTGGGCTTCGGAGCCAACCGAGACACGTGCTCCAAGGTTTCGACATGCCGGAGGCCGTGCTCACCATTCGGAGCACACCTGAGCACTGTGGTGCGCGCGAGTGCGACGCGAAATTCAGTAAACCACGCGCACAGCACGAAGATCACGCTCGTTTCGCAGATCCGGAAGACACTAATCATAATGGAGGTGAGCATCGCGTTCGGCACTGACAGACGATCGCCGTGCTCACCTCCAGAGGCATTGGAACAGCCTCCGGGTCATCGGAGCATTAACCCGAACCCGAGACGGTGTGCAGACAGCAGTAAATAAGGCTTACCGGGCAGGGGTAACTAGGGCACGGCCGGCGGCGGCTCAGCGGCGGGTTCACCGGCGGCAGGGGGTCACTGCCGGCACGGGGAGGTCGGCACGTGCGGTGGCCGGCGGCGGGAGGCGGCCAGAGGCGGCGGCGGTGATGCCCTAGCTCGGGCGGCTTCCTAGGCCGAGCCTTCGTCTCCCGGCGATCGGCGGCTCCGGCGGCGGCCCCGCCGGTAGGCGACGGATGCGGGAGGGTCAGGGAGGTCGGCGCTCGGGTTGGTCAGCAGTGGGGAGTGGCGGCGACGATGGTGGCCCAACCCGCTCCCGCACAGCTTCGGGTTCGAGCTCGGGTGGTTCCAGCGGCCACGGCCGACGTCGGGGCACCTCGAGGCGGCGGCGGCGAGTCGCCTGAGGTAGGAGGAGGGTGGCCGGAGTGGTCCCGAGCGGCGGCGGCGCGTGCGGAGGAAACCGAACCCCCCACGGCCAGATCTGCACCAAGATTGGTGCAGATTGGTTCCAATGGCCGCGGCGGCGTGCAGGGGCGACGGCGGCAGTCCGGCAGGGGTCGCCGGACGTTAGGGTACCACAGGGAGGATGTCCCGAGGGTGGGGGTCACCCTGCTTGCTCTCTGGCAGAGAAAGGGAGAGGGAAGAGTGATGGTGATGATGGAGGTGGAGGTAGTGGTTGCTCCCCCTTGGCCGGCCGGAGCTAGACGACGGCGGCGGCGGCCGGGGTGGCGCTCGGCGCACACAGGAGAAGGAGGGAGGTCGGCTGGGGGGCTCTGGGGTGATGCGATATGGCTAGGGTTAGGGTTTGTGGGAAGAAACCCTAGGATCCTTTATATAAGCCATGGCTTATTTGCATAAAAGCCCACCGAAAACTCAGTAATTTATACTGAGACCCTCACAGCGCGTGAAAAACGTGCGTATGCACCTCCACGATCGATCTCACGCGAATCGGTACATAAAATATAGGGTCTTTTGCGCGGATACCAAAAATAACATTCCGAACTCCCCTCAGTAATTATGCAATAACTCGCGATCCGTCCGTCGGATTTTTGAACGGATTGCGCCAGCGCGTTCAGCACTATCGAAACATCGAACTCACGATTTTGTTTCGTTCGATTTGGTTGCCGAATCGCAAGGAAGCTCATCCCCTTCAGATCTCTATATACATATATACATTTATACATATATATTGAATTTTATCCAAATTCAAACTTCAAAATTCGAATTCTCTTTTAGTCAAATTTTCAGATATTACATTATTCCCCCCTTACAAGAAGTTTCGTCCCCGAAACTTAGTTACATGACCCCCGCAAATAACTGTGGATAACGCTCCCGCATAATAGTCTCAAGCTCTCATGTCGCCTCGCGTTCCTCATGATTTGCCCATTGGACTTTCACATACGGAATGCTCCGATTCCGTAGTTGCCTCTCCTCACGTGCCAATATCCGCATCGGAGCCACGTCATAGCTCAGATCCTCCCGCAGCTGAATAGTCGTCGGACTGATGACGTGGGACGGATCTGGAACGTACTTCCGAAGCATGGACACGTGGAAGACGTTATGAACCTGGGCGAGACTCGGCGGTAGAGCCAATCTGTACGCCACCGGACCAACACGATCTAAGATCTCAAACGGTCCAACAAACCGCGGGCTAAGCTTGCCCCGCAAACCGAACCGTTTGATCCCTCTTGATGGCGACACCTTGAGCAGCACATGCTCGCCGACCTGAAACTCCAGGTCACGTCGTCGATGGTCCGCGTAGCTCCTCTGTCGACTCTGTGCAGTCAATAACCGCTCTCTCGCAATGCGGACTTTTGCTTCCGCATCCTCCACCAAGTCTGGCCCGACTATCCTGCGCTCTCCGACGTCGTCCCAACAGATAGGGGACCGACATCGACGCCCATATAAAGCCTCGTATGGCGCCATCCCGATGCTCGCCTGATGACTATTATTGTAGGCGAACTCCACTAGCGGTAGGTATCTGAACCACCCATCGCCATAGTCCAATACGCACGCGCGTAACATGTCCTCAAGAGTCTGAATAACGCGCTCAGACTGGCCGTCGCTCTAAGGATGGAACGCCGTGCTGAAGTTCAGCTTCGTACCCAGAGCCTCCTGTACGCTCCTCCAGAACTGGGATACGAAGCGAGTGTCTCGGTCAGACACAATCGACACTGGTACGCCGTGAAGTCGGACTATCTCGTCAATGTAGAGCTGTGCCAGTCGATCACGAGACCACGTAGTATGCACCGGTAGAAAATGCGCCGATTTCGTCAATCGGTCCACGACGACCCAAATCGCATCGTGACCGCGCTGCGAACGAGGCAGCCCTGTGACGAAGTCCATGGTAATCTGCTCCCACTTCCACACCGGTACTGGGAGTGGTTGAAGCTTTCCTGCCGGTCGCTGGTGTTCGGCCTTCACCTGCTGGCAAATCAAGCATTGAGCCACGTGCTGAGCCACATCAAGTTTCATTCTGGGCCACCAAAAGTTCTGCTTTAGGTCGCGGTACATCTTGGTTCCTCCCGGATGAACAGTATACGGGGACTGATGAGCCTCAGACAAGATGTCCTTCCTCAGCTCGGAATTGGCGGGTACGCACCATCGGCCCTGAAAACGTAAGGATCCGTCAGCATGAATAGAGAAGTCTCCCTCCTTGCCTTGCTCGACCTCCAACCGCACCTTCTGCAGGTACGGGTCCGCCTGCTGCTCGAGTAAGATGCGCTCTGCTAATGTGGGCTGCACCACCAAGGTCATCAACTGGGCTGCGGCCCCAGTAGGAACAACCTCGATCTCGAGACGACTGAACTCCTCGATCAGGCGGTCCTGACTCGTAAGCATATAATATAGCTCAGTCGAGGACTGTTTCCGGCTTAAGGCGTCTGCCACCACGTTCGCCTTTCCCGGGTGGTACTGGATCGACAGATCGTAGTCCTTCAAGAGCTCGAGCCATCGTCTCTGCCTGAGATTTAACTCCTTCTGGGTGAAGAGGTATTTCAGGCTCTGATGATCAGTGAAAACCTTGCAGTGTACCCCATATAGATAATGTCTCCACAACTTAAGGGCAAAAACTACTGCTGCGAGTTCGAGGTGTAGGATAGTTCTTTTCATAATCTTTCAGCTGACGCGATGCATACGCGATGACCCGGTCCTGCTGCATCAGCACGCATCCCAATCCTACTCGTGAGGCATCGCAATAGACTACGAAGTCCTCCCCCGGCTGTGGCAAAACCAGGACGGGAGCACTGGTCAGTCTGCTCTTTAGCTCCTCGAAGCTCTGCTGACACTCAGTAGTCCATTGGAACTTCTCCCCTTTTCTGGTCAGCCGTTGTAGCGGGGCGGCTATCTTGGAGAAACCCTCGACGAATCGCCGATAGTAGCCCGCCAAACCAAGAAAGCTTTGCACCTCAGTGACAGTGGTCGGTCTAGGCCAATCGACCACTGATGCCACTTTCTTCGGGTCCACGGCGATACCCGATTGAGTGACAACATGCCCAAGGAACGCCACCTCGCGGAGCCAGAATTCACACTTTTTAAGCTTGGCATACAGCTTGTGATCTCGAAGGGTCTGAAGGACCCGTCGAAGGTGGTCCTCATGCTCCTCATTGCTCCGCGAGTAAATCAGTATGTCGTCAATGAAGACCACGACAAACTGATCAAGGAAAGGACGAAAGACTCGATTCATCATATCCATGAACGCTGCAGGGGCATTGGTGAGCCCGAAAGGCATCACGGTGAACTCGTAATGGCCATAACGAGTCCGAAACGCCGTCTTAGCCACATCCTCGGCCCGGATCTTCAATTGATGATATCCCGACTGAAGATCGATCTTGGAATAGACTGAAGACCCCTGAAGCTGGTCGAAGAGATCATCTATCCGTGGTAAGGGGTACTTGTTCTTCACAGTGACTTTGTTGAGCTCCCGGTAGTCGATGCATAGTCGTAGACTGCCGTCCTTCTTTTTCACGAAGAGGACAGGGGCTCCCCAGGGAGACACACTAGGTCTGATGAACCCCTTATCCAAAAGATCCTCGAGCTGGGCTTTCAACTCCTTTAGCTCAGCAAAGGCCATCTTGTATGGTGCCTTAGAGATCGGAGTCGTGCCAGGAACTAAGTCGACGAAGAACTCGACCTCTCGATCAGGGGGCATCCCTGGTAGCTCGTCAGGAAAGACATCAGGAAACTCCCGAACTACAGGGACGTCACCCAAGGCTAGGTAAGCAATACATCCGCTCGTCATAAGCTTCCTAGCTCTAGTCGCAGAAATGGACATGGCGAAGAAAGAGCCCTTACATGCTGGATAAATTAGCTCCTCCACGCCAGGGATCGCAACGGTCACGGTCCTCCGTTCGCAATCTATAGTCACGTGGTGCCTGGTGAGCCAGTCCATACCAAGCACCACGTCGAATCCCTTCATTGGCGCAACTAACAGATTCGCCTGAAACGCCCGTTCACCCAACCATAGAGGGCACGTCATAATCCACCGGTCTAGCATAAAGTCTCGCCCCGGCGATCGAATCCATAATGGCTCCGATAGTGGACTCGAGGCGAGGTCATGATCATGTACGAATGAAGAGGAGATAAATGAGTGAGAAGCACCGGTATCAAATAAAGTTCTAGCTCAGGTATTATAGAGGGAAGTGATACCTGCGACAACGTCTCCACCTCGTTCCTCCGTGGGCTGGGACATGTTGTAGACGCGCCCACCAGATGCCTGGCGCGCCCCCTCATTCTGGCGGGAGGTAGAGGGACGCCCAGACGAGGAAGCAGCTGCGGAGGCCTGGCCCCCGCGGTTCTGACGCGTGCCAGCTGGGGAGGATGCAGCACTCTGTGCGGGCCCACTGCCCCTAGGGCAGTCCACACGTCTGTGGCCTGGCTGGCCATACCTGAAGCAGTGATTCTTCCGCTGTGAGCACTCTGTAACTGGATGTGCTCGTCCACAGATCACGCAGGGCTGGTTACCCTGCCACCGTCCACCCGACGGTGCGCTCCTGGATGGCTGCTGTGTGCGAGGATACTTCGGCGGCTTCTTCTGGAAAGAGGAGGAAGAGGGAGTGCCCCCAGACTGGGGGTGAGGGCGCTTCCTATCCCCAAACCTCTCAGTCTGTTCTCGCTCCAATCGCTCCTCATCGATGTCGCTCTGGATCATCCGAGCATGATCCACACTCTCCTCATAAGTTAGGGTGCCATGAGAAGCGAGCAGTCTCCTGATGTTAGGCCTAAAACCCTTGGCGAACAGTCGCGCTTTATGATACTCATCTCGGGCTGCAAAGGGAATCAGCCCGAAAATGCGCGTGAAGTCCTGCACGTACTCCGCCACGGTCTGGCTCCCCTGTTTGAGGCGCTCCAACTCGCGCTCCAAACTTTGCTTCGTGCTCTCCTTGAAGTAGTGCCCCATAAGCAGATCTCGGAATTCCCTCTAGGACGGGTATGCGAAGGCATATCGGACCTCGCGGTAAGGTCTCCACCAGTCCTCCGCCTTGCTCTCCAGGAAGTGGGCGGCTAGAGGGACCTTGTCCTGCTCCGCAATGTACAGATCCCGGAAGAGTTTCTCCATGTGGGCGATCCAGCGCTCGACGGCCCACCCATCATCAGTATCGCCAACAAATTTCGGCGGGTCGAACTTCCTGAACTCCGCCAACTTCGCCCTGATGTGTGCACCGTCCACTGCCAGGTGATCGTCAGCCCCAGCAGCTCGCATAAGTCCAGAACTTGGTCTAAGTCTCACACATGGCCTCTCATGCCATTTTCTCACTAAAATTCTACAATTTGTAGAAGTTCAGTACGGTGCACTGAAGTTCAGTGTACTACACGTATATTGATAAACAAACAAATTAAATTATATTTTTTTGACTTACCTAGCAAGTAGATTTTCGATTTGTAATGTTTTTTAGGGATGTGAGGTACTCGGATGTTTCTTGGTTTCCCAAAGAACAAAACAAAAAGCAAAAAAAAGCAAAAAGCAAAAAAAACAAAAACAAAAAAAGCAAAAAAAAACAAAGTTTAAAATGAAAAAGCAAAAAAAGGGTTGTGTGTGTGTGGGGAGGGGGGGGGGGGTATTTTATGGGGGGGGGGGGGGGGGGGGGGGGGGGGGGTATAAAACTAAAAAGCAACAGAAAAAGCAAGAGAAGAAAAAAAAAATCAGCGGCACGGCACGGGCGGCACAGGCACCCGTGCCGCGAGACAGGGGGGGTCCGAGACCCCCCCTGTACTGTGCCCCCATCTTGGGGGCACGGTACGTGCCGGCCGGCACGGGCCCATGCCGGCCGGCACTTTAAACCTTGTTTGAAACTCAAAATAACAGCTAGTCTAAACCCTTAGAAAACTCGCTTCCTGCTTAGATCAACACAGACAAGCAAACTCTGAAGGAAAAGATTCTTACCACATCTTCCTTGATATGAAGGAAATGAAGAAAGGAAATACTACCAGGATTACAAAAGAAGAGAAGAAAAAGAGAAAGCAGAACAAAAGGAAAAATGCTAAGTGTATAACCAAAAAGGGTTGTATTCTTACAATTAATCCAAAGGCGCCTAGGGTTTACTAACCCCTTATTGGTTTTTAGTTTTTTTTTTAAAAAAGAGTGATAAGACTAGTGGAGAGATATTGGCCTTCGGATGAGGGTGTTGTAGGATTACAACCTGTCTTTGGTTGTAGACTTAGCATTTCTCGAACAAAAAATATGTTAATAAATACTATTGAACAGACCAAAAGACTCAATGAGAGACCTCTTTATTCTCCGTTGGAAATGGCAACCACTAACCAGCAATAGGCAATAGGCCCCTTCACATTTCCACATTCCCTTTTTGTACATCAAAACCTGATGTCTCATCTCAAAAACAATTGTAATGACCTCTGCTATCAACATCCTCTGGATTTCTTGGCTCGCAGATCTGATTCATCGATGTCGTATCGGATACATAACCATACTGCCACATAGACAGAAATAAAAGTTTGTTAAAGCTGCATAGTATTGTTACAGAGATTGATTTGGAAACCTACTCAGATTAGGTGCTACACAGACCAAGACAACTAAGATTTACAAAGTATGCTCAGAATCTCGAACCTATATGCGACAGAGAAGCATTTATTCGCTGCAGCTTCAACATTAACCACTCACAAAGAGCAGTCCAACTATCTGAATTGTGATCTGTTGTTTAGCCTTGAACTCCTTCAAACTGTTGAGAATACAGTCATGGAGATATTTTTGCAGCTTTTTTGGAATCATTTCTAAATTAGGAACTCTATCATGTATGCCAAGAATGACGAGACGGAAGGATCATGAGGTCATAAAGCAACTGTAGCAAACTTCTCATTATGCTCCTCTTCTCAGGAAAGGGATCTAAAAAGTCAGCTTCTTGAAAAGCCCCAAACTTTTTGCTTGCCAAATACCTAGCTCCTGCTTCTTCATTAGAAGCTTTTCAAAAAGCGAGGTCAAAAAGGAACTTATCAGTTTTTCGCATAAATAGGATCAAGGAAGACAAAGTTCATAAAAGCTTCAAAAAATACATGTGTTTCATTTCTAAGAAGACTCTCTTACCCAAACTAGTTAAGCAGTATACAAATTATGAAGACGAAGCTCATGTTCAGCGAAACATCACAAGGCTTCCGCACAAGCCAACGTTGATTCCAGCTCCATTCCAAGAGCAAACCTGTTGCTCCTTCCCACTTGTTCTATACTGAAAACGTGATCAGGCAATTTTCAAGAGGAGATTACTCCAAATCTTTGTTCTGATAATAGTTAAATCTGCTATATCGCTTTCCAGAGGACCAGATAAGGCCAATACCTTTTCAAAAGCTTCAAATCCTGCAACTAATCAAAAGAGTAAGGGGCATACATTTTAGAACCACAAATTTAAACCACTTTGCAGACATCCATAATCAAAGCCTTTTAACAGAAAAGGACACCCCAGCATTAAGGGGAATCAAGCTCCAGTGAGAGCCCTTCGTATCAATACAACAGCTATGCCAGTTGATCTGATATGAACCTTCAGGAAACGCAGAAACATTCAGCAAGCAACTTGAGAATCCCTGCCCTCTCTCATTAGGTTCAAAACACACACAAGCTGTTACCAAATCCTCATCACCATTCGCAATGTTTATCTCATTGGCCTTTCCAGCATCTTCTTTAATGTACTGCAACAGCATTGCATTTAATTGTACCATTTCGTTCATCTTGCGAGGCCGAAACTCCCACGTATTTTGAGCTTCCCCTTTTCCTAAGGGTAAGCGAGAAGATACCCTTGCAGCAAGAATGCAGTACAGCTTAGCAAGCTGAGCGGAAGTTCTTGCTAACATGTTCTTTAACTGAATGCAGAGATTTAGCGATAACTGGAAACCCGGTGGTGTTATTATTTTGTCTTTGTTTCCAGAATCTTCGCCATATATGAATAGCTCGGCACCAATGCAATGCCTGCAACAGCATTCGAGTGTGAACCAATTAGTATAAAGAATCAAGGCCGCATTTTGATAATTTTCAAAAAAGGACAAACAAAGAGACAAACATATATTACTTTTTGCACAGCCAAGTAAGAATTATGGAGAGATAAATAATTAATTACTCCAAAGAACCTAGGACTTTCACATATTTGTGAATGACCAAATGAACCTTTGAAACTCGCAAAAGTGCTAAGATTTTTGTAAGCTGTGGTATCAATAACCAAGTCACTAAAATCAAATGGAACCTGTTAATGCAGTAACTGTGAACGACAAAGAGAACGCGCATTTGGATCTGAATCTATCAATATGAAATAAATAATGCTTAGCAACCAACAAGTTCTATGTAACTATTGGATTTATGAAGCCACCTATAACGCAATTTAAAACTTTGGCATAAGAGTTTTTAAAAATAATACCCTGTCATAAAGTAGTATCTGGGAAGCTGGAAAGGTAGTTCCATCGACTTCTGCACAATGTCATACATAAGTTGCAGCCCTCTATTAACAAAAGAATGCAGATCCCCTTCGTCTATTAGACCTTTTGCATCTCTTCTAATGCAGAGCAATCCTTGTAGAGCAAACTGAAAAATCAATAAGCAATCCCTATCGAAGCAATTGGCACAATTGAGTTGTGTTCTGGACTGGAAGAGATCGATTTTATCCGTAAGGAAAGACATAAACTGCTCAAATTGAGTGGTAATCTTGCTGCCTGCGCCCCCCAGTCTCATAAACAAATCTTGAACAATGGGAGTACAAGAAACCTGATCTCTTAAGCTGCAGGGCATGATATTTTTGTAAGCATGTGAAATTGAAAAATCCATGGCAAAAGCAGTGCAAAGTGCCAGCACCGAGCAATTGAAAGCTAGCCCACAGATGCTTCTAAAACTTTGGTGGTCAATATCCAGAAACGATGTAGCAAGAAGATCATAGTTCTTCGCTAACTGATTTAGTCTTAAGGAATGGTTAGTTAAACCAAGTAGCAGAGTCTTCACATTCTTTGTTGTTCCTGCAAAATGAATCTTTTCATTTCCAACCTCCTTATTGGGGACTTCCTTGGCAAAAGAGTGTGAACTCAAGAATCCAAGTATGTCCACCATGATCTCAAGAAACTCAGCTCTAAGACAAATGAACCATCTTTGGAAATAAAACAGACCATCTGAAGGTCCAGTTAAAGCCAAAGTTTCCTCTGATGACCATATTCTATTGCATATCTTACCAAGCTTTCCTTCACAATCACAGAGATCAACTCCCGTGCCACTAAGATACTCCATATCTATTTCAGTAACATTAATCTCTTTTTCATATATTCCCTCTACCTGCAACTCACTTATCAGCTCTACGCCTACTTTGGGAAATAGCAGTAATTTGATTTCACTTTCACCACCAGCCAAAAGCATCAAAGATTTTAACCAGCAGCTGAAGGAGCTTGATTTTACAGCATGTATCAATTTCCTGAAGACAAAAGTTGATGTAAACAACAGACCTTTACAGAAAGAATACTTTCCAGCCCGATAAGCTGTCCAATAATTCTTTTCTCTTATCATCTTTTTAGCAAAACCAAGAGCCCTTCGCTCTTGAACAGCCCAAGTGGAAGGAATGAAGTATCTGGGTTTCGTAACTTGCTCGTGTACCTCAAGGCTGCATGGAGCAAGTCTTAGATTCTTTTCCTTCTCATTAGTAACTTTGCAACAGTTAGATGCAAAATGAGAATACATGCACAAGCAAAAGATTTCATACGTATCATAATAATGAGGTGCACTCTCTTTTATGCACTCAACTAAATTCTTCACGACAAGATAAATATAGCAATAATGTTGTCCAAAATCATTAAGTTTATTGAGACAAGCATTTGAAAATTTGCATAAAGTTAACATTAGCTCTGAAACAGCAAGAATTTGCGGCTCACCATGATATTCTCCAGCAGCAAATACAAGATTCGGTTTCTTAGCATCCAGTTCCTTGCAGAGAGAAACACATGGAAAGTTAGAATTATCAGGATTTGGTTTCTCGACAACTGAATATTTCTTAGATATGCTACTATAGGTACCAATACACTCGGTGTTGACATTGTCATCCACATTACCCAGAGTTTGTATGATGCATCTCATTTTATCCAGCGCTACAAGTAAAGAAGAGGGATAATCTTCAGCAAGGCGCAAAATAAGACTGAGTGAGGTATTATATTCTTGCTTCAGATCACCATCGAACACTGCAAACAGCATGTTCTGATTGGGTTTATTGATAACTTGCTTGGCTAGGGATATGAGGTGATCCATAACTAGGATAGTAGCTCTATTGGCAGAAGGTGGTAGGTCATTTTCGCCATAACTCAAAAATATAGCTTCTGGATCATCTTGGAACTGAGAGCAAACCGAAGGCAACTTTTCTTCAGGAGAGGTATGGGAATTTGCCCTCCTTAGGCAGCACAAGATATCAACAAGAAGGTGAAAAGCAAGACTTCTCTTTACACTGGAAGCAGAAAGTGCTGCACCCTCCACGTTCAGAACAAGCTTCGATAAATCAGGCGCATCTATAGAAGACAGACTTGCTGGTATGGTGGTGAATATCTGAAAGAAAACAATTCATTCAGTACTCAAAAATATTCATGAAACATGGGATCATAGGAGAGATAACAATAAATTACACAGAAGCATCAGAAACGATATGCAGACAACAAAAAGCTCATTACCTGCCGCAAAATCCGTAAAGCCTCACACTGGAAGTTCAGCGTAAGATCACTATCCTCTATTACGTTGCATAATATGGCTAATACATCTTTGCTGATTGGAAAATGACAGGCATATCTGCTAAATAGAATGCCTAAACATTTTAAGGCTCTAGCCTTCAGAAGAGCTGCAGATTCATGCCTTAGAAATGATAAGAGTAAGTCGACCTACAAGAAAAAAGATTAGCCAAGTAAAATCAAAAGGACCTAAATGTGCTTCGCTTCTTTATTGCAAAAAGACAAACTATAGCGGATAACGTAAAAGAAACCTGTTCAGCAATTAATATGGTTGACTTGGAAGCCAATTTTGATAGTGTCCATAGCATTTCGGCTTTAAAGTCATCTTCCATTGAACTGAGAACAAGTCTTTTTCCAGCCTGCAACATTAACAATGGTGCAATTAGCAAACTCAACAAATGAGTATCCAAACTACGACAGAATAACTATACAAAAGATGAGTTATTAAGAAACATTAACATTAATTTTGCAAAGTGACTGATCTATATGGAGAAAGAGAGAAATTTACGAATGTATGTCAGCAATAAAATAGGTACAATTTAGTCGAGAAAGTTGAAACAGAGATGAGAAAAATGAAGCAAAAGTGAACCCACTTGAAGCCTGAATTTGGAAAACACTGTATGCAAATCATTTAATACAGTGTATAATTTTCTTTCCATAGACTATAACTGATTGCTTCTAATAAACCCAACATGTAACATAATTAGGAGAAAAATAAAAGGAAAAATGCATATTTTAGGAGTACAGATGCCATAAGAAAAAAGGATGTGTTTTCCTCTCTTAATTCAGGTAAATTTAAAACCTAGTACTCGAGAAATTGAATTCAGCATTTCTAAATCTACGGCGCCCAAACATTTTGGAGCATTCAAGCATCAAAGAAGTATACAATCAAAATTCCCAAACCGATATGCCAATTATATGATGTACGAAAATGCAACCATAACAAAACTGGCTACCAGTACTAACACATCACCATTCGGAAGAAAATGCAATCAAATTTCAAGTTAGAGTACAGAGTAGAGACAAGCACCTTGTAAGTGCTAGAAATAACAGATAGCGTGCATTGCATCATAGATAAACTACGGATAGCTGCCCGCTTCAGAACAGCCGATATGCCCGACGAGCAAATAAGGTTTATCGAAACTTCCAGGATGATGCATGAGAAATCCTCCGCCAATAGACAAAAGGAACCAGCAGCAAATAAAGTGGCCATCACCTGCAAAATGGAAAAGAATGATAAAAAGCAATACTACCATCAGTTTATCAATCAACCCTAGAATCAAATATAAAAAAAAAAAAACCTGATGTTTTAGCAGGTCAAATCAATCTATCGAAAGATATGTTTAAAGGGAATACTGTATAACCAGAAAGCGGCAACACAAAATTGAGGAAAATAGATATAACCTCCGATACATGGGACGACTGCAAGCTCGACAGTATCACATAGCGAATTTGCGCACTGTCCTTAGCTAGATCCGCCCAGCAACCAAACAAGCGCAAAGCCAATGATTTAGCTTGCTGATCACCTGTGTCAAAAACTACTTTCACTCTCCTGAGCAGTTCCACATAATTAGGCACCCTGTGCTTTGCCAGAATACCATTATACATTTTGCCCTTCTTGCTCAGGTGCCTCAACTCCACAAGGAAAACCTTCAGGATACATCTTCTCATGTGATTGTCCCCACGCCTAAATGCGTCTGCAAGTCTGAGAAGGATCGTGTTGGAGAACAATCTGTCCTCCCCTGGTACCAAACCGTACATATCTGACACTGCTTTTGTGATGTTTGATTCGATGCTCAGCTCTCGAATTCTATGGCTGATCTGTTCTACAGCCGCAGTGCGTTGACCTGCAATTATACGAGCACGTAAACATGCAAGAGTTAACAATGCAGAAAAATTAGACTGAACAGCATAGGTGCATAGGAACGACAAACATAGTTAACAAACATGAGTATTTAACAGAGGCAGAGGCAGCCCGCATAATACTGAATATGAAATAAACAGAACACTGTTCAACCCAAAATTACGCAAGCACTTAAACATTATGAGCTCAAATAATGGAAGAAAATCAGCCAACTTTTCGGGACGCCAAACATGCTGATAGCAATGGTGTTCCGGGATAACACAGCAGTCGCTTTTCACAAGCCATAATAATTTATAAGTGCCAAAATTCCAATCTGAGGTAAACAGGAATAATGCCTTTCACATAAAAGCAAAGAATCGAACCCTTTAATTAGGTAAAGTTGTTCAGGGGTAAATCAAACAAAAGTAGTGGCACAGTAATGTTGAGAAATGAGAGATGAGAGATGAGAGATGAGAGAACGAGTGCGTGACCAGGCTTATTGGAGCGGAGGCCCTTCTCGAGGTCGATGCTCCACTCCATGGCGCACGCCGCTGTTATCTTATCCATCACAATCTGCAGTATTAGGATATGCCCCTTTAGTACGCCTAAATATGCAAAGTATGTTTAGAAAAACAAAATAACAAGAAGTCATAATTGTTTAAATGGTCAGAAAAAGGAACCTCAGTCCTAGCCATGGTTGGCTCGCCAACAATAGCCTGCAATTCAGGTGAGACGCCGCAAACTTTACTTAAGCCCCCAGGTCCACCTCTTCGTTTAACTCCAGTAGGCGCACTGGTGCATAAAAGTAAAACGCAGTGCGCATTTTATTTAACGCATAAGCAAGATAAAGGACATGAAAGTCCTCAATTTAAGTTGCAAGGTTCAGAATAAAGTTGCATGGAAGAACAAGGATTTATATTTGCATCGATAAGATAACTAAATAAAGACAAACAAATAAAAGAAAAAAGAAAACACGGTAAATCATACATACAGTTTCCGACAGTGGACAACCTTTTCTCCTGCCTGTTTTTTTTCCATTTTTTGAGGTTAACAAAGGCATAACGATGGCAAAAATATTGTATCTCCGATGTATTACGTGATAACATAAACTCTATAATATGGATAAAACAAGGTAATAAGGCATCTCCCTTGTATTATGAACGGGAATGAACCTTTCCAAGTCAATGAATTATATAGGATCCTAGAATGTGGCTGCATTGCAAGCCTTACTCAGCATATGATGGACAAACTCATCTCTATGTTTCACGTGTAATTTGTCAAAAAAACATATAATTCCCCGAAAGGCCTTCCAGAGGAACCATCATAACAATTATCATAATTTCATATTGCAAGGATTAAGGAGCCCAAATTTGTCTTCTAATTACAAACACCCAGGGATGGATCGTTACATAACATATCCACTCAAACAACACAAGTATACAACCCTCATCTGGTAACAAGCTTGTTCCTTTTGTTGCCAATACAGTTTCCCCTCATACATGAAGCTTCCAAAGAACAATCCAAGGATCTATGAGGGTGATCCACCCACCTAAATTTACGCAATGACCAACTAATCTCGAGGATCAGAAGAAGCAAAATAATAGAACTAGAAGAATAAAACTTTTTTTTGGGGGGGGTCTACCAATTTATTCCAGTTTTGGCATTCCATCTCTCATTTGCTCACCCATGTATCTCCAAAATTCAGAATGCTCGCACAAAATTTACAGGAGACGCCAAAACCCTAATTTCAAGAAAGAGGACCATGGAGTCGAAAAGGAGGCACCTTTCTTTAGGCGCAGGCGCCGTGGGCCTCGGGGAGGTGACCGCCGGCGCCGCCGTAGCGGGGGTGGCCTGCTGATGCTGATGCTGATGCTGCTGGTGCTGCTGCATCTGCTGCTGCTGCTGCTGCTGCTGTGGCGGGGGCGTCGCGACGGGGGCCGCGGGGAGCGGCGACGAGTATCGGAAGGAGAGGTCATGGTGGTGGGGGAGGTGCGCGTAGGGCGACGACGAGGGCAACGCCGCCGCCGCCGCAGCTGCTGCAGCTGCTGCGGCGGCGGCGGCGGCGGAGGGGGGGAAGTGGTGGTGGAGGAATTGTGGGGGGAAGTGGTGGGGGTGGGGGTGGGGGTGGGGGTGGGGGAATTGGGGGGCGAGGGCAAAATGGTCTTTTGGTGGGGGGCGGAGGAGGAGGAGGTCGATCTGGTCGCGTATGAACGCGGCCTTGTGGGAGAGGTCGAGCCCTAGCTTGGCCTCCAGCTGGCGCACCACGCCGTTAACGGTGACGGCGGAGGAGGGCGCCGCTGCGGCGGCGGAGCTAACGGCGTTCTGACGGAGCAGCAACTCCACGCAGCTCGCTATCTCCTGGTCCGACACCATCTCCCCCTCTCTCTCTCCGCCCAACCCCCAATTTAAACCCTACCTTCCTCCCCCGCCCCCAAAAAAAATTATTAAAATTAAAAATAAAAATCAAACCTTTTGGACCTTCCCCGCTCCCTCCTCTCTCTCTCTCTCTCTCTCCTATTTCTCTCTCTCTCTCTCTCTCTCTCTCTCTCTGTAATTCCCCCAGATCCCTCCTAGCAACCCGGTGGTCTCCTCCGCTGTGGATGGCAAGTGGGGAGATGATGGAACAGGGAATTACATCAATTCCTGATCCAGTTGAGCTCCTGATGATGAAACTAAGCTGAAGGAGTTCAATTGGAGATGATGGAACACACTATGTTGCCTGAATTAAGGAAAAGAGAGAAGGGAAAGAGAGAGCAGGACAGAGAAGAGAGAAGAGAGGAGAGAAGGAGAAGAGAGAAAGAGAGGAGATAAGGGAAGGAAAATTAGGTATTAATTCTCTTCATGTCTCTTACAATTTCTCACATCCTATATATATACCTCCCTTACAATACTGGACTAATATGTAAACTTAATAAAAATGTGAATTAACTATCTTGGGCCCCCTTGTATCCGTGGATTGGCCTGCCTCGCACCAGGCCCAGCAGAGGGCTCCAGAACACCTAAGAAACAGGTGCGCCTCTTTCACCCGCTCTGTTAATGGGCCCGCTACTCCGACAACCCGACCCGTTATTTAACCAAGTTGACCCGCCGCCTCTACTTCAGTTCGACTCCTCCTCAGAGATCTCCTACTTCGCTTGTTATTTCTCTCGGCCCTAAATCCTTCCTTGTCGTTGCCATTACACTCCCCCTTCCTTGAAGACGATGCTTGCCCTCAAGCATCGAAGGATGGAAATTGCGACCTGAGGAACCCATAATCTTCCCAGGTGGCCCGGTCCTCTGGCAGGTTGCTCCACTTCACCAGCACCTGGGTCGCGGCGCGATTTCCCCTTTGGACCATGCGGCGGTCGAGGATCCTCTCTGGCTCGGCCAGCAGTTGGCCATCTTCACCGACCTCGGGTACTGTCGGTGTAGCCGGCCTTCCTTCCGGCGGGCTGCGCTTGAGAAGAGACACATGGAAGACCGGGTGCACTTGTGATCCTTCGGGCAGCCGCAGACGGTAGGCCACCGCTCCAATCTTCTCCAATATTTCGAAAGGACCATAGTACCGCGAGGAAAGCTTCAGATTTTTGCGCACCGCCACCGTAAGCTGTCGGTAAGGCTGCAGCTTGAGGTAAACAAAATCCCCTACTTGGAACTCTCGGTCCACCCTCCGCCGGTCAGCAAACTGTTTCATCCGGTGTTGCGCTCTATGAAGGTTGTCCTTTAGGTCCCTTGTTAATTTCTCTCTCTCAAGTTGTCACGCCCCGGGCCCTCGTGGGAGCCTACCAGGCACGTGCGCAGACCCGCCGTGTACCTCAAACAACACAATGTACACAAGGCGTCTATGCTAACAACCATCAAGAAGGATAAATAATACATCCTAAACAAGGTAATCAGAGCGAGAACATATGTCTACAACTAAAATAAATCCATACAACTGAAATCTCAAGATATACAATAACATTATACATCTTATCCACAATAGGTCAACCAACATCTATACACCTTTCATATAAAATAAAATGAAAGGACATCATGGTATGCCTACAATAATAACTCCGTAGAGGCTCTAGCTAACTGCTAACTGCTAACCCCTCGCCGCGATCCCAAGCCTCTCCTGCTGCGGAAGGCTCTGAAAAACCCAACAACAATGGGGGTGAGAACTATTATTCAATAGTTCCCAGTGGGTAAGCCGCCGAGAGTGGCGAATTACACCGCTAGGTCAACTGAGGCAAGATAGTTAGACAAAAACATAAAGCAAATAACATAAGACTAAACAGATAGTTCTACATCTATCTTGCCTCCAATAACCAAACAATCTACATGAACATGAACATGCTCTACTGTCATAAGTTCCACATTTACTTATACAAATTACATGCATGTCAAATTAATGCCATATTTAGGTTAAAAAGAATCTTTCTATTCTTATCATCATAATATCATGCTTCTATACTAAACATCATGAGTATAGGATAATGCCACTACGGATGCCCATGCAAGAATGACTAATACAATTGTCCAACTATGTTGCATGCATCCAAAAGAGGTCAAGCTAAGTAATGCCACGATATGCGACTCACTACTAAGTCCATACTCTACATGTACAAGTATCAAGCAACTAATGTACCATGTCCAGTTTACTTAGCTTTTACCCAATCCACAAGGGACTTACACAAGGTAACGTCCCGGCTTGTGCCGTGCCTAATGGCCCCGTGGTAGTCAACATTCTCGCTAGAATGAGCCTGCCCCACGGCAATCCACTTCGGCGCCCATATAACCTGCACACAGGCGATCGATATCGCGAAAGGCCCACTCCGGAGTTGCCGGCTTGCAGGGAGCGACCCTCACAAGCATGTGCGAATGAGCACAATGGCGTGAACAAGCATAGTCAACAGCATAGGAAATACGTTCATCATGTCTAAAACATGGAATAGCCAACCAATGTCCAAGGATCTAACACTAAAACATAATGTCAACCTTGTTGTCCATCTAAGTGAAAGGTCATATATCTAACCTCATTCTATGTCAAAACATGTCATTTTATGTTTACTACATTCCAATAGCCAATATGCTAAATGTC
This sequence comes from Puya raimondii, assembly GCA_016920855.1. Lineage (NCBI taxonomy): Eukaryota > Viridiplantae > Streptophyta > Magnoliopsida > Poales > Bromeliaceae > Puya > Puya raimondii. The sequence continues at coordinate 129,286,477 of JABWPP010000050.1, forward strand.
AACATCATCCTGTTGTTCTCAATGTTCTAGGGTATGTCCCTACCAATATGTCCATGTCTCTAACATGTAATTGTTCATCTCTTTGTTTACTAAGTTCATAAACCATGCATTACTCTAATGCCATGTACTATGCATTCCATCAATGCCAAAATTATGCATTATTCTAATGCCATAAATCGTGCATTCACTAATGCTATAATCAATGCATTCTACAAATGCCCAAAATCATGCATTCTACGATGCCATAGGTCATGCTATGCATATGCTACGACAACCTCTACTTCATAGAGTATAACACTATCATGCAAGTGTTTAATCAATTATAATATCAATGCAAATATATTCCCTTTCCTCATGTCTTAAACATGGAATCAATCCACGACCAAAAGGTCGAGTCCAAAGCCAACAATGCCCGTCAAAGTTGCTCACCTAGATGAAGTGCAACAACTTATCATGCAAGCCATAACTTATCTTGCATACATCAAATCCTCTCTTTTCTCTATACAAACATACTTTGGTATGCAAGAGAATCCACTAATCCACCACTCAAGTGGTGTCTCAAACGATGCTCATTCCTAGCATGCATAATATATTTAGCATTTTCATAATGCATCACTTCACTACTAGCACAATTACCCTAGCATGCATAATATCCTCATAATGCCATACTAGATGAAATATGCACTTTTCATATACAACATATATGTTTTATGCAACCACAATCATCATCATGCCATAATTATCATAATTATGCATCTAATTAATCCTATAACAAGATAGGAGACATAGGGGGAGTTCACCCATTTCGGTGAGGTCAAACCCACCGGAAATCCGTCGGAACCTCGCAGTACTACGAAACGAAGTTGTCCCCTCGATTTCTAGCGCCCTAAAGGAGATTCCTATGGGGTTAGAACATCGAACAACCAAAATCGAAAAACGACATACAACAAAGGGGAAAAAGGGTGAAAATACCTTAGACCAAGAATTTCTTGTCCAAAGTCCACAATGAAGTTAGGAGGCCTCAAATCCAACCTAACACAACATTCTACACCCATCAATTCCCATTCAAAAGCTCACAATCCCTAAACCCCAAATAAAACCCTAATTCTCAAGAACTAGGTTTTATTGCTAAATCTTAAGCAAAAACACAATTAGAGGTTATAAGAAAGCTTACTAACCTCAAATCAAGCCTCCAACCGAGCTCACATAAGCTAGGGTTGAAGATCCATCCACCAACAAGCTCCATTCCTCAGCCCCGAGCTCCTCTAGCAAGCAACAAGCAAGAGGAGAAGGAAAAAGAGATCAAAACCCAAGATTTCAAGGGTTTGGGAGAGAAAATCTAGAGAGAGAGAGAGGGGAAACCCTACCTTTCTTCTCCTCCAAGCCCTCAGCCACAGCACAAATGAAGGGTGAAGGGGTAGTTATAATAGATGTAACAATATCCCCAAAAGCCCTTCCAAAGAACAAAATCACAAAACTGCACAAATCACATTCTGCAGCATTGTATACCGGTATGCGCATGGGCATACCGGTATCCAACCAAAATCCCGCAAACCCGAGCCTCGGCCAGCAGTCTGCGCAAAGGGATTCCGGTATGCGCTATGCCAGTACCGGTATCTCTACTCCAATTCCGGTATGCGATAGTACATACCGGTATGCAATGCCAAAATCTGCAATTTTGCAGATTTCGACTCCCGGAGTCCGTTTTCGCACTTCTCAAGTCCCGAAAACGCTCCCAAGGCCTCGAAACAAAACTAAAACCTCCAGATGAGCACAGAGTACTAATCTCACACTAGAACCTTGCAATTTGCTAAAGTTCAGTGTACTACATACTCCCCTCCTAAAAAGGAGTTTCGTCCGCGAAACTACGGATCAAGTAAAACAACAACGAAACAACCAAATCAGAGGAGATAAGAATATCGTCCTCGCAGTGAAGCCTCCAGCTCTCACACCACGCATCGCGTCCAAGATGTTGCTCCAAAGCATCTTGTAGTAGGAATAGCGATAATCCCGAATTCCTACTTTCCTCAAGTCCAAACCACCACAATACTCCTTGAAGTTTAGATCTTCCGGTAGCTCTAATTCGGCGACATCCACATCGGAGTAGCGTTCAAATACTCGCTCGGAGCGTCAAAACACGTCAAATGCCTTCAGTAGATCTGAAGTAGAATAACTACACAAGCCACTAGGCCCAATTGCCTCAGGGTCTCAAATAATCCCAAGAATCTAAAACTTAGATTCCTCAAGCATAAATCTCTTGGATTTCCTTAATCAAGCATCATCATCAGATCCTCTGATTCAAGTACCAAAATCACATCTCTCAACGGGAATCATCCGTTTTACTCAAAGTTCAAAACAGTAGAGCCAAGCGCTCTAAGCAGTCGCACAATTCACCAAGGTATACTTGTGCGAAAATTTTCTCAATCCAACTCAGGTGAATAGTTACTCCTATTCACAATCTCTCAACAATCAGCCCGTCTAGCTCGAAAGCGAGACAATCCAATTCCGGACCTCCGGTAATCGTCCTTATCCATATAAAGTAGATAACCTTCACTTTGCATATCACATAAATCCTGTTATCACCGGTGCAACTTGTCAATTCCATCATCAAGACACTTTTTGACAATCCACCAGGGATTCATCCGCGCAACATTCATGATCTCGGTTGCACCATTTACCAGTCGGAATCAAGGCTAACTCCTGTGATCCGATCCAAGGGGTAGATATCACATCCAATATCTCATCTCAACGATGTCTCGAGTACACCAACCTCTAACCTGTTTTCACAGCTTCAACTCATTTCCTTGAGTATCGAGATATCTCCAATATCAAGATCTGGGTGCACTTCGCACCACTATCAAAACATAAATTTGCCATATTTTCCAAGCAAATATCATGGCAATCATTTCCAAATCACAATTTGGCAAAACCTCTTGTATTCTCTCACTTACCGAAAGGTTAACCCTACCTTTCTATTTTTACACCAAAGTGCAACTCAATCCGTAGAGAGAAACGCAACTACAAAACGAAAAGCCCACCTTCGGGGTAACCAAGGTTGGCGGTCATCGACCACACCAACGGTTCCAAGAAACTCCTATCACACATATCTTCCCAAAAGGTTTAATCCCTTAATGTGTGAACCCAGAAAAGGGAGTAGATAATTAAGTAATCTCTCCACCAATATCCCTAACATCCAATCAAACTAGGAAGTTTGAACTTTGATCACATCTGCTTCTCAACCCACTATGGATGGTTGATTTCCTTGAAATCTCCAATCATAAACACTTTGGCATTAACTGCCAAGGGACGCTAGTCCTCACAACCGAATCAGCACGTCTTCAACTTGAAGCACTTGCAATCCTCATTCAAAGGAATCTTCAAGGTCTTCATCACCTCTCGACTTCCAACATGTCGTCGACGCGCACAGGGACAAAGACACCCAGAAGGGCCAAACATCACAGCACACAAGAGCATCCACAGCTCGAACGACACCACGACAATTTCGTAATGTCTACACCGAGTGAACAAGTTACCCTCGGTTCAACTCAAACTCAACTCAACGAGAGTAGTACTCAGATTGCCACTACCCTCGAACAAAACCAAAATCCCTGGAGCTTGATCAAACAGATCAACAGATCTCAGCTACGGGTGCATATCCTGATCGTAACCCTACCGAGTTCACGATAGTCGACTCACAGTCGAAATGACCCGTCCACAAAGAACAAACGAGATCTACACTCCACAAGGAGAAACACAAGGCAAAAGAGGTCTCCAGACCAAGCCTTCAACTCTCACAACACAACCGGGATTGCACAAGCAACTCCCTCACAAGAGACATCCTCGCTTTTGAGGATTCTCAACACTCACCAAAGGTGCTGGCCTAAAGGCCACGCTCTCACTCAGCCAACAATCAGGCTTGGGCAAGTGAAACAATTGTCGCAATTAGCGAACCTTCACGTCCTCAGAGAACACCATTTTGTGTCCAAGATCCCAAAGCACTACAGCTCGGCTCTCACACTCATCGGCAATCAAACAGCCGAAAAGCCAGCACAAGTTCAAATTAGAACTATACGCTCTCAGCCAAATAAAGCCAATCACTTCGTTGGCGCACAAAACATCCAAAACTAACGGAGTACAGGAACAGTACTCTCAGGTCCAAACATTCAGGACCACTCGATATGCAAGCATCAAGGGAAACAAATTCCTTGCCAAGCATTCGGCAAACAGCCGATCCAAAGCTACAGTCATACCAAACAACAAAGAAGCTCCAATACTACGAGCTGCGACAACCTCCATCGTCGCTGCATCATCCTCTGCCTGTCAAACAGACATGCATTCACCCGGTGCCAGCCGCACGAAGTCGATCTCAATATTGTCGACACTGTTCTCCTCAAACACTCCCGCTGGGAATGGCCCACCTGGCCACCAAGAAAGCACTAGCCTCAACTTCCAGAGTATCATCGGGCACTCGCGGCTCCACCGCTCACACGTCACAATAGTCGATAACGATTTGACGTTCCATAATTATCCTGCTAAGGGTCCACCTTCTCGAGATCAAATTTCTCTTTGAACACCTTAATTATCCTCTTACATCAGACTTGCCACTCATAGTAGCTTCCTTTGCCGTCCACGACGGTCTCCACGTCTCTTGTCCTCGTCAAGGTACGATCCACATTCTCACAACATTACTTGAGGTTGGCTGCCAACTGGATCATCAAGTCTTCCAGTCGCTTAATCCTCTCGTCTGCCGGCGCAAAGCCTCAACTTGGAGTAACATCAAAATTGATCGCCGCTCCACCGTACTCGCTGAATTTACTAGTTGTGCTCTCAGCTTTAATGTCTCACCAAATCCGGAGGATGCAAAAATCTCGTCTCGGCTATCTCGGCCGCCATCGAGTGCGTCGATCACCACTCAAGCTTCAACAAGCAAAACATGCGCGGGTAAAACACCCCACGCCAAAGCATCCCCACACAAGACTATAACCCCAATCACGCGAAAGTAATGAAGTGGACTCCCACTATTCCCCGATGTCACGTTGTCGGCCGCCAACGTGACCCTCCAAGGGTATAGAAGTGGTTCACTCCGATCTAACTCCAACAAGTTTGGAGCTTTTAGAAACGACCCAATCATAATACTTTCGCCAATATGTCACAAGAGATCCCGTCTCTCACGTTCCTATTCCTTATCGTCCAACCTGCCTAAGGTTTGCTAGGTCCACTATGACTCAACCCTAGGCTCTGATACCACTATAATCTGTCACGCCCCGGGCCCTCGTGGGAGCCTACCAGGCACGTGCGCAGACCCGCCGTGTACCTCAAACAACACAATGTACACAAGGCGTCTATGCTAACAACCATCAAGAAGGATAAATAATACATCCTAAACAAGGTAATCAGAGCGAGAACATATGTCTACAACTAAAATAAATCCATACAACTGAAATCTCAAGATATACAATAACATTATACATCTTATCCACAATAGGTCAACCAACATCTATACACCTTTCATATAAAATAAAATGAAAGGACATCATGGTATGCCTACAATAATAACTCCGTAGAGGCTCTAGCTAACTGCTAACCCCTCGCCGCGATCCCAAGCCTCTCCTGCTGCGGAAGGCTCTGAAAAACCCAACAACAATGGGGGTGAGAACTATTATTCAATAGTTCCCAGTGGGTAAGCCGCCGAGAGTGGCGAATTACACCGCTAGGTCAACTGAGGCAAGATAGTTAGACAAAAACATAAAGCAAATAACATAAGACTAAACAGATAGTTCTACATCTATCTTGCCTCCAATAACCAAACAATCTACATGAACATGAACATGCTCTACTGTCATAAGTTCCACATTTACTTATACAAATTACATGCATGTCAAATTAATGCCATATTTAGGTTAAAAAGAATCTTTCTATTCTTATCATCATAATATCATGCTTCTATACTAAACATCATGAGTATAGGATAATGCCACTACGGATGCCCATGCAAGAATGACTAATACAATTGTCCAACTATGTTGCATGCATCCAAAAGAGGTCAAGCTAAGTAATGCCACGATATGCGACTCACTACTAAGTCCATACTCTACATGTACAAGTATCAAGCAACTAATGTACCATGTCCAGTTTACTTAGCTTTTACCCAATCCACAAGGGACTTACACAAGGTAACGTCCCGGCTTGTGCCGTGCCTAATGGCCCCGTGGTAGTCAACATTCTCGCTAGAATGAGCCTGCCCCACGGCAATCCACTTCGGCGCCCATATAACCTGCACACAGGCGATCGATATCGCGAAAGGCCCACTCCGGAGTTGCCGGCTTGCAGGGAGCGACCCTCACAAGCATGTGCGAATGAGCACAATGGCGTGAACAAGCATAGTCAACAGCATAGGAAATACGTTCATCATGTCTAAAACATGGAATAGCCAACCAATGTCCAAGGATCTAACACTAAAACATAATGTCAACCTTGTTGTCCATCTAAGTGAAAGGTCATATATCTAACCTCATTCTATGTCAAAACATGTCATTTTATGTTTACTACATTCCAATAGCCAATATGCTAAATGTCAACATCATCCTGTTGTTCTCAATGTTCTAGGGTATGCCCCTACCAATATGTCCATGTCTCTAACATGTAATTGTTCATCTTTTGTTTACTAAGTTCATAAACCATGCATTACTCTAATGCCATGTACTATGCATTCCATCAATGCCAAAATTACGCATTATTCTAATGCCCTAAATCGTGCATTCACTAATGCTATAATCAATGCATTCTACAAATGCCCAAAATCATGCATTCTACGATGCCATATGTCATGCTATGCATATGCTACGACAACCTCTACTTCATAGAGTATAACACTATCATGCAAGTGTTTAATCAATTATTATATCAATGCAAATATATTCCCTTTCCTCATGTCTTAAACATGAAATCAATCCACGACCAAAAGGTCGAGTCCAAAGCCAACAATGCCCGTCAAAGTTGCTCACCTAGATGAAGTGCAACAACTTATCATGCAAGCCATAACTTATCTTGCATACATCAAATCCTCTCTTTTCTCTATACAAACATACTTTGGTATGCAAGAGAATCCACTAATCCACCACTCAAGTGGTGTCTCAAACGATGCTCATTCCTAGCATGCATAATATATTTAGCATTTTCATAATGCATCACTTCACTACTAGCACAATTACCCTAGCATGCATAATATCCTCATAATGCCATACTAGATGAAATATGCACTTTTCATATACAACATATATGTTTTATGCAACCACAATCATCATCATGCCATAATTATCATAATTATGCATCTAATTAATCCTATAACAAGATAGGAGACATAGGGGGAGTTCACCCATTTCGGTGAGGTCAAACCCACCGGAAATCCGTCGGAACCTCGCAGTACTACGAAACGAAGTTGTCCCCTCGATTTCTAGCGCCCTAAAGGAGATTCCTATGGGGTTAGAACATCGAACAACCAAAATCGAAAAACGACATACAACAAAGGGGAAAAAGGGTGAAAATACCTTAGACCAAGAATTTCTTGTCCAAAGTCCACAATGAAGTTAGGAGGCCTCAAATCCAACCTAACACAACATTCTACACCCATCAATTCCCATTCAAAAGCTCACAATCCCTAAACCCCAAATAAAACCCTAATTCTCAAGAACTAGGTTTTATTGCTAAATCTTAAGCAAAAACACAATTAGAGGTTATAAGAAAGCTTACTAACCTCAAATCAAGCCTCCAACCGAGCTCACATAAGCTAGGGTTGAAGATCCATCCACCAACAAGCTCCATTCCTCAGCCCCGAGCTCCTCTAGCAAGCAACAAGCAAGAGGAGAAGGAAAAAGAGATCAAAACCCAAGATTTCAAGGGTTTGGGAGAGAAAATCTAGAGAGAGAGAGAGAGGAAACCCTACCTTTCTTCTCCTCCAAGCCCTCAGCCACAGCACAAATGAAGGGTGAAGGGGTAGTTATAATAGATGTAACAATATCCCCAAAAGCCCTTCCAAAGAACAAAATCACAAAACTGCACAAATCACATTCTGCAGCATTGTATACCGGTATGCGCATGGGCATACCGGTATCCAACCAAAATCCCGCAAACCCGAGCCTCGGCCAGCAGTCTGCGCAAAGGGATTCCGGTATGCGCTATGCCAGTACCGGTATCTCTACTCCAATTCCGGTATGCGATAGTACATACCGGTATGCAATGCCAAAATCTGCAATTTTGCAGATTTCGACTCCCGGAGTCCGTTTTCGCACTTCTCAAGTCCCGAAAACGCTCCCAAGGCCTCGAAACAAAACTAAAACCTCCAGATGAGCACAGAGTACTAATCTCACACTAGAACCTTGCAATTTGCTAAAGTTCAGTGTACTACACAAGTACCCAGTCTTGCACTGAGCTTGTCGCGCTCAAGCCGAGATTGGCTACCAAGTGATTCGGCGGGGGCTGGCCGTACAACGCTTGGTAGGGCGTGGTGCCTAGCGAAGTATGAAAATTCGTATTGTACCACCACTCGGCATGTGTCAGCCACCTGTGCCATCGATGGGGTCGTTGAAAGCTCAGGCACCTTAGGTAGGTTTCCAAACACCTATTCAGTCGTTCCGTTTGTCCGTCGGATTGTGGATGGTAGGCTGATCCCATGTGTAGTTTCGTTCCCAGTATGCGGAATATCTCCTGCCATACTTGGCTGGTGAAGATCCGATCTCTATCTGAAACGATTCTTTCGGGTAATCCGTGGAGTCTGTATATGGTGTCGAAGAAAGCCTTGGCCACTTCCTGCGCAGTATAGGGATGTGTCAAGGAGATAAAATGAGCGTACTTGGAGAATCTGTCAACGACCACCATGATTGAGTCCTTGCCTTCGGATTTTGGTAATCCTTCAATGAAATCCATGCTCACGTCTTTCCACATTTGATCTGGGATGGGCAGGGGCTGGAGTAGACCTGCATAAGGTTGACATTCAGCTTTGTTCCTGATGCACACAGTGCACTGCTGCACCATTTTTTCTACTTCTGCTCTTAACCCTGGCCAAAAAAATATCTGTTTGATCCTCTTATAGGTGTGTCGCTGCCCCGAGTGCCCTCCTAACGCCGAGTCATGCATTTGTTTCAGTACCCTCTGTCTCGCGTCCCCTCCCTTGCCAATGTATATCCTTCCCTTGTATCGTAGTAACTCGTTGGCATAGGTATAAGGCCCCACAGTTCCGGGTTGCAATGTCAGTTGGGCTATAAGCCGTTGACAGTCATCATCCCCCTGGTAACTGCTGGTCACTTCAGTCACCCACAGTGGAATTACTGCCGACATAGCATAGCTATTCCCTTCCTCGAGGCCCCTCCTGGAGAGTGCATCGGCTGCCTTATTCTCCTTTCCCTTTTTGTATTGGATGATATAATCCAATCCCATCAACCTCAACATCCCTTTTTGCTGGATCGCCGTGGTGATCTTTTGCTCTAATAAATATTTTAGGCTCTCGTGATCAGTCTTGATCACAAACTGTTTTGGGCTTAGATAATGGCGCCACTTCGACACGGCCATCAATATTGCAAGAAATTCCTTCTCATAAGTCGAGAGCCCCATATTCTTCTTACATATTCCCTTACTAAGGTATGCGATTGGTTTTCCCTCTTGCGTCAGAACTGCCCCTACACCTCGCCCACTTGCGTCGACTTCAATAGTGAACGGTTTAGAATACTCGGGCATGGCTAGGACTGGGGCTTCTGTCATGGCCTTCTTTAGCCTTTCAAATGCATTTTGTGCTTCTTCCGACCATGCAAAGCAGTCTCTTTTAAGTAGATCCGTGAGTGGCTTACTTATCAGTCCATACCCCTTAATGAATTTGCGGTAGTATCCTGTCAATCCGAGAAATCCCCGCAACCCTCTCACAGATTTTGGCACTGGCCACTGTAACATGGCTTCTATCTTGCTTGGATCCGTAGCTACCCCTTGCGCGGTGATAACGTATCCCAAATAGTCCACTTGTTGTTGACCGAAGAAGCACTTTGTCCTCCTTGCATAAAGCTGATTAGCCCTCAAAATGCTCAAAACCGTACCAAGGTGTTGAGTGTGCTCATCAAGAGATTTGCTATAAATCAATATGTCATCAAAAAAAACCATGACATACCTCCTGATTTGATGCGCGAAAACCTCGTTCATCAGTGCTTGAAAAGTGGCCGGGGCATTTGTAAGCCCGAAGGGCATTACTCGGAACTCGTAGTGCCCCAGATGGGTCCTGAATGCTGTCTTGTGAATGTCATCGGGATGTACTCGAATTTGATGGTATCCGGAGCGCAAATCAATCTTCGAAAAATATCTCGACCCTCCCAACTCGTCCAGTAGGTCATCTATGATAGGAATGGGGTATTTATCCTTTATAGTGGACTTGTTCAATTGACGGTAATCGACGCAAAAACGCCAGCTTCCGTCCTTTTTTTTTACTAACAGCACTGGTGAGGCGTACGGGCTGTGGCTCGGCTGTATCACTCCGGCTTCTAACATCTCTTTTATCAATTTCTCCATCTCGTTCTTTTGCTCGTGGGTGTACCGATATGGACGGATGTTTACTGGCTGCGCCCCTGTGAGTAGGGGAATTCGGTGGTCCTGAGGCATTGTAGGAGGTAACCCCTTAGGTTCAAGGAATATATCACCAAATTTCTGCAACACCTCCTGCACCTTTCTTGGGATTCCTTGCTCTTTTCCCACCTCTGCTGGCAGCAATTGTGCAATGGCACAGCAGCTCCCTTCTGCAAACTCCTTCTGTAGCTGCTTAGCAGTTATGCTTTTAAGTCTGCTTCGGTCAGTCATTCCCTTTAAGCCCACTTGCTTTCTCCACGATGTTCCAACTAGGAACGGAATACCAGAGTTGCATAAGGAAAGCATCAACAATAAAAGCCCTACTTCTATTACATCACAACATTTATAAGCATACAACACAAAACATGGAATAAAATGTACATGAAGGGTCGGGGTACAACTATCTATAGAGCCAAACCCTTGCCTCGCTCCGCCGCCTCACTCGCGGAAGGACGTGAAAAACGTGGGGTGAGAACTATAAACATAGTTCCCAGTGGGTAAGGCCACCCAAGGGAACAGCTCGACCCACCAGGTCCAAAGAAACACCACATGCATAAGTTAGATCATATATTTTTAACTATGCAACAATATTTACATGCTTAGTAAATAAACATAAAGGATGCAACCAAAATGAAACATAGTTTATCATTCTCTCCTAGGTTCACCCTATATTCCACATTGACTAAGTTCTTTTTACTTGTCATTTACATACGGGTGCGGAATGGCCGTCGCACAATAGTTGTTCTTCAACATTACGGGTGCGGAATGGCCGTCGCACCGTAATTGTTCCTCAAATATTATGAGTGCGGAATGGCCGTCGCACCATAATTATTCCTTGAGTATTACGAGTGCGGAATGGCCGTCGCACCGTAATTGTTCCTTGAGTATCACGAGTGCGGAATGTCCATCGCACCATAGTAGCTCTCGAACATTACGAGTGCGGAATGTCCATCGCACCGTAATCGTTCCTTGAGTATCACGAGTGCGGAATGTCCATCGCACCATAGTAGCTCTCGAACATTACGAGTGCGGAATGTCCATCGCACCGTAATGGTTCCTTGAGTTTCACGAGTGCGGAATGGCCGTCGCACCATAATTATTCCTTGAATATTACGAGTGCGGAATGTCCATCGCACCGTAATTGTTCCTTAAGTATCACAAGTGCGGAATGGCCGTCGCACCATAGTTGTTTTCATTTCATGCTTGACAACCTAAGTTCCATAATCTTAGATTCAAGCCACTAAGTCTCACCTATGTTTAATAACACTAGGTTTACTCTCTTGTTCTCAACCTAGGTTCCATGACTCTAGGTTTCATTCCATGTCCAACCTATGTTCAACAACACTAGGTTACATTCTCACATGTTCAACCTATGTTCAATGACACTAGGTTCAACTCTCACATTGTTCCAACCTATGTTCAATGACACTAGGTTCAACTCTCACATTGTTCCAACCTATGTTCAATGACACTAGGTTCAATTCTCACATGTTCAACCTATGTTAATAACACTAGGTTAAATCATACATGCAACCATGCAACAAGTATTTCTAATTGAGTTATACTTGAAATAAACATCATGCCATAGGAGTTCATTATTCTACCTATCATGATTTCTACCATTGCCAACATGCAAGTTCTAGGGTTCACATACATATCCCATTTTGTTCTTAAATGGATAATTTACCCTAGACATGGAAGTGACCTAATCACTTCGGTAAACACAAACCCACCTCAAGAGCTTCCAAATCTTGTGTTCTTCAAGCTCCTAAGTGTCCAAGCTTGGAGTTCTTGCTTCAACCCAAGCTTCAACATGAAAAAGGTTCGTTACTCATTACGAACCCTAAATCCATCTCAAAATACGAAATCAAGTGTTCTAGCATGATTTCCTATGCCTCAATTGCAATTATCGAAGGTCCAAATATTTTTAGAACCCTTCATTGCAAAAGCCCTCATTCTACCTAGGGTTTGCATGCATGCATGCCAAACCCTAGATTTCGTGGCCAATCTTCCACCATTTGTGTTCTAGATTGCCAAGGGTTCCCAAAAACCTTATTTCAAAGAATCAAATCCAAGGTTTGAACCCAAAACATGAGGTACTAACCTTAACCACGAATTTCCCAAGCTTCTTCTTGCACCAAGAAGCCTCTTTTCTCCTTTGGAAGCTTTCTCCAAGATCAATCCACCACTTCTCCAAGCCTTTGGAGAGATCTCTAGTGAGAGAAAGTGAGAGGAGAGGGAGAGGGAGAGTTGGGGAAGATGAACTCTGTGAAAGGGGTGTTTCCCAGCCCTTTCAAATAGTCTAGGTCATGTGAAATGACGAAAACACCCCCCTCCAATCAAAACACAACACCCAGCCCATTCTGGGCATTGTATATCGGTATGCCCCTTTCGCATACCGGTATACGGGGTGTAGTTCCGGTATACCTTCCGGAATTCCGCAAAACCCGAGAGCAGTGTTCACTGTTTCGCGCATCACATACCGGTATCCCATTTGTGCATACCGGTATACCCTCCAGGAATCCCGCAAACCCGAGAGCTGGGTTTTCTGTTTCGCACATCCTATACCGGTATACCATTTCGTATACCGGTATACCTCGAGAAATCTCTACAACCCGAGAGCAGGGATTCTCGGTCACACTACAGCATTCCGGTATACCCCTGTCCCATACCGGTATACCCCAAAGAACTCTGCAAACCCGAGAGCTCGGTTTCTCGGTTTCACCTGGCATTCCGGTATACCTCTATCGCATACCGGTACCAGCACTCCAATTCCGGTACTGAAGTTCACATACCGGAATCCAGAGCAGAGTTCACCAATTCTGCAGTATTGACTTATCGAAGTCCGTTTTCGCGCCTCTTTTGCGCCGGAAACACTTCGCATAAGTCCAGAACTTGGTCTAAGCCTCACACATGGCCTCTCATGCCATTTTCTCACTAAACTTCTGCAATTTGTAGAAGTTCAGTACGGTGCACTGAAATTCAGTGTACTACATTCCACCCCCCTTAAAGAGAGTTTCGGCCGCGAAACTAAAATCATACCTCAGCTAGACTCAGCGAAGAGGTAGGGAAACCGCTCCTTCATCGAGCTTTCCAATTCCCAAGTAGCTTCGCGCTCCCCGTGATTTGTCCATTGTACTTTCACATAAGGAATTTCACGGTTCCTTAGACTTTTCACCTCGCGATCCATGATACACAAGGGAAACTCCTCATAAGTCATATCCTCATGGAGTTCCATAGGCACATACTCGAGAACGTGCGCCGGATCATACATGTACTTGCGGAGGGTCGATACATGAAACACATTGTGTATCCCCGCAAGTTTTGGCGGCAAGGCTAGCCGATATGCTACGGATCCCACACGCTCCAAAACCTCATAAGGTCCGATGTAACGGGGACTTAACTTACCCCGAACACCAAATCGCTTCACCCCTCTCATGGGTGACACTTTCAAGAAGACGCGGTCTCCTACCGCGAACTCCAAATCTCGTCGACGTCGATCGGCATAACTCTTTTGTCTAGATTGCGCCGTCGACAAGCGTTCGCGTGCCAAGCGGACCTTTTCCTCCGCTTCACGCAATATTTCCGGTCCTAAGACCCTTCTCTCGCCGACTTCACTCCAATGGATAGGAGAGCGGCATTTTCTTCCGTACAACACTTCAAAAGGTGCCATACCGATGCTAGCTTGATAGCTATTATTGTAAGCGAATTCAGCCATCGGTAAATGAGTAGGCCACGCACCTTTGAAGTCCAACACACACGCTCGAAGCATATCCTCCAAAATCTGAATTGTCCTTTCCGATTGACCGTCGGTTTGAGGATGAAATGCTGAACTAAAATCGAGCCGTGTACCCAAAGCTTCTTGCAAGCTTTTCCAAAAGTGCGATGTAAAACGGGGGTCTCGATCCGAAACTATCGAGGTCGGAACCCCGTGCAACCGCACAATCTCGTCGAGGTAGACTTGCGCCAACTTGTCCCCCGACCAAGTGGTGTGGATAGGCAAAAAGTGCGCCGATTTCGTCAAACGATCCACCACCACCCATATCGCGTCGTGGCCACCTAATGATCGAGGTAAGCCCACAACAAAATCCATTGCGATATTTTCCCACTTCCAAACCGGGATTGGCAATCCATGCAATTTTCCCGCCGGAAAGCGACGCTCGGCTTTTACTTGTTGGCACACTAAGCATTGTGCCACAAAGCGTCCAACATCTAGTTTCATTCCCGGCCACCAATAATGCAATTTGAGGTCCTTGTACATTTTGGTGCCGCCCGGGTGAATAGCATAGGGAGAAGTGTGAGCTTCTTTCAAAATCTCTCCCCGAATGTCCTCAACTTTTGGCACGCACAATCGATTTTGGAATCGAAGTGCGCCACTAGAGTCCACATGAAAATCACCGGCGCGTCCGCTCTCGATAGCACCCCGCACCTTTTGGAGCTCCGGATCACCGGATTGTTTTTCCTTTATTCTCTCCAACAAGGTCGGCCATACCTCGAGACTCATAAGTTTAGCGGGAACGCCCGGGGCCACGATCTCCAAATCGAATCGGCCCATTTCTTTGATCAACGGCATTTGTCCCGTCATCTCGATTGCAAAGTTCTCCACGGATTTTCTACTGAGCGCATCGGCCACCACATTGGCTCTACCGGGGTGGTACAAGATGGTCAAGTCGTAATCTTTTATCAACTCCAACCACCGCCGCTGCCTCAAGTTCAACTCCTTTTGAGTGAATAGATATTTTAAACTTTTGTGATCCGTGTAAACCTCACAATGCTCGCCGTACAAATAGTGTCTCCACAATTTAAGTGCGAAGACCACCGCCGCAAGCTCTAAGTCGTGGGTAGGGTAATTCTGCTCATAACCCTTTAGCTGTCGAGAGGCATATGCTATGACTTGTCCTCTTTGCATAAGCACACACCCAAGACCACGTCGTGATGCATCACTATACACCACAAAACCCTCCCCCGCAATCGGCAAGGCGAGGACCGGAGCCGATGTCAACCTTTCCTTTAGCTCCTTGAAGCTTTGGTCACATTCCTCGCTCCAAATATACTTGGCCCCCTTGCGGGTAAGACGCGTTAGTGGACCGGAGATTTTTGAGAATCCCTCCACAAACCGCCGATAGTACCCCGCAAGACCCAAGAAGCTTCGCACCTCCGTGACATTGGTCGGGCGAGGCCAATCCTTGATCGCCTCAACTTTCATAGGGTCCACCGATACTCCTTCCGCGGAAATTATGTGACCCAAGAAAGCGACTTCACGGATCCAAAATTCGCACTTTTTCAACTTGGCGAATAACTTGTTCTCTCGAAGAACTTGAAGCACAATCCTCAAGTGCTCTTTATGTTCCTCCTCACTCCGAGAGTAGACAAGGATATCATCTATGAACACAACCACAAATTTATCTAATAGTGGTTTGAACACACGGTTCATTAAATCCATGAACGCTGCCGGGGCATTAGTAAGCCCAAAAGGCATAACCGTGAATTCATAATGTCCATACCGCGTCCTAAACGCGGTCTTATGCACGTCCTCCGGTTTGATCTTCAATTGGTGATAACCGGATTGCAAATCTATCTTTGAGTATATCCGAGACCCTTGCAACTGATCGAACAAGTCGTCAATTCGGGGTAACGGGTACTTATTCTTGACGGTCACTTTATTCAACTCGCGGTAGTCCACACATAACCGCAGCGATCCGTCCTTTTTCCTCACGAATAGAACAGGGGCTCCCCAAGGTGACACACTTGGCTTAACGAAACCCTTGTCCATCAAATCTTGCAATTGTGCTTTTAATTCCTTTAGTTCCGCGGGTGACATTCTGTACGGGGCCTTAGAGATCGGCGCCGTACCCGGGAGCAAATCAATCACGAATTCTATTTCCCGGTCCGGTGGCATTCCGGGCAACTCCGCCGGAAACACATCCGGAAACTCTTGGACTATAGGAATGTCCTCGAGCCCCAACATTTCCTTTCGGTCATCCACTACCGTCGCCAAGTAGGCAATACAACCACTAGCAATAAGTTTTCTTGCTTGCGACGTGGATACCATTGAAGCAAAGAGTGAACTTCTACACCCACGGTACACAAACTCTTTGTGCCCGGGCTCTTTAAACTTCACTATCCGACTCTCACAATCAATAGTAGCGTGATACTTAGAGAGCCAATCCATTCCTAGGATCAAATCATACTCATTCATTCGATTTAATACCAGCAAATCAGCTGGCATGATCCAATTTTCTATCCTCACAGGACAATCCAAACACGCATGATGTATGCAAAAAGTGTGTTCGGGTGCTTGTACCATTCTTGCATGCGTGGCATCTATGATATCTATTCCATGTGCTAAAGCAAATGATCGAGCAATGAATGAATGCGATGCACCGGTATCAAACAAAGCTCTACATCGAATGCCTTTAATTAACACAATACCTGCCACGACGTCCTCCTGTGTAGTAGGCTCCTCCACCTGTGAGGCGAACACCCGTCCACTAGGTGCCGGCCGCTGGCCCTCTACCGGTCTCGGCTGCTGGGGACGGCCCGCCGACATCGCCGCGGGTGGGATGCCCGCAAGCTGCCTCGGTGGCGCAAACGCCGACGCCGACGACGGTGCTCGACTGTCGTCCATCGGGCAGTTGTATCGCACGTGCCCCTGCTGTCCGCATTTATAGCACCGGCCCTCACGATGTTCACACTGCTGAGGGACGTGGGGGCCGCCACAAATCGGGCATTGGGTCGAGGGTCGGTTCCGTTGGAACCCCCGAGACTGGTTTTGCGATTGCGAGGGCTTCGGGGGCCGCTTGGAACTAGATTGCCCGCCCGAGCCACCCGCCGGTCGCTTCTTTCCCTTTTCCTTTCCTTTCTCTTTCTCCCAAGAGTCGCGCTCCTCGCGCGCACAAGCATTCCCGTGCTCCACCCAAAGAGCACGGTCCAAGACCTCCGCAAAGGTCCGCAATTTGAGGGCGTGCACCGCCCTAAAAATGTCCGGTCGAAGTCCGCGCACGAAGCAATCCACTTTGTCTAGCTCCCCGCGAACAACGTGCGGCACGCAATTGATGATGTACGAGAACTCTCTCTCGTACTCGCGCACCGAGCGGTTCCCCTGCTTTAACTTGCGGAACCTCTCCTGTAGCTTTCTTTTCTCGCTGTCGGGGAAGTAGGTGGCGAACACCATGCCCCGAAATTCTTCCCACGACGGTGGTGGAAGGCTAGGAAGTCGATCACGCCGAACCCCTTTCCACCACACCTTCGCCGACCGCTCCAAACAATGAACGGCGAGGTGTACTTTGTCCCTCTCCAAGGTGTAGAGGTCCTCGAAGAGCGTCTCTACCGCGTCGATCCACGTTTCCACATCCCATGGATCCACGTTCTCCCCGCTAAAGATAGGCGGGTTGAACTTTTTAAACCTCATAAGAGCCGCGAGTGCGCGCTCTCGCTCCGCGTCCTCCATCGCGGAATCGGGTATAGGGACACCCGACCCCACGGTCACAACTGGTGGCGGAGGTGGCACCACAACTGGCGGAGGTGGCACCACCTCGGCCGGTGTCGAGGTAGAGGCCGGAGGCACTCCCGACCTATCCTCCCGAGTCGCAGCCGCCTGCTGCGCCATCTCATCTTGGAGCTTTTTAATCTGCTCCTCTTGTCGTTGTAGGGCTTCGGCCTGTCGCCGAACTACGCCCATCAACTCGGTTAGCTCATTGCGTAGAGCCGAGTCCTCGCCCTCCCCGGGCTGTTCGGGAGCATCGCTCGGTCCTTCGAGCCTAGCCCTCAAAGGAGGTCGTCCTCGAACCATTATCTCCTGAAAACATAACGACTTTGGTCATTTCATGACATTCAAAGTCATATTGCGACATAATATTTCGCGAAAATAAACGTGAACCCAATCTAGGCGAAAGTCATACAAGGGTCCTTATTCCCCTCACTTGGTTTTCATGTTGTCGGCCGCCAACATGAACACACTTGGTGAAGAATAAGACACACCTCGAATCTACCTCTATTTCCAACTAGAGGCATAAGGACATAGCCCAATCACTTATCTTTCGCCGTATCAAAGATCTCGTCTCTCACGAGCCTACACTCCTAGGGTCTTTTCCATCCTAGGGTTTCTTAGGTCCATCTAGACCGTTTCTACGCTCTGATACCACCTCAGTCTGTCACGCCCCGCCGGCCCTTTAACACCAACTAGGTGGAAAGGAATCATCGCACGAGCGCGTGCCCCAGACCCGCCGAACGGTTAGAGTATTTTCTAACCGCCCTAGGCGTCACAACACAAGCTTTCCACGATGTTCCAACTAGGAACGGAATACCAGAGTTGCATAAGGAAAGCATCAACAATAAAAGCCCTACTTCTATTACATCACATTCACATTTATACATGCCAAATTTTTCTTTCTTTTCATTCCATACAACATGTTCCAAAACATGGAATATACAAGTTTGTACATGTAATAGAAATCCCCTATGCTATCATAGTCCAAAACTCGGGGTACAACTATATGCATCACCAAAATGGAAGGGTCGCTATCTATAGAGCCAAACCCTTGCCTCGCTCCGCCGCCTCACTCGCGGAAGGACCTGAAAAACGTGGGGTGAGAACTATAAACATAGTTCCCAGTGGGTAAGGCCACCCAAGGGAAGAGCTCGACCCACCAGGTCCAAAGAAATACCACATGCATAAGTTAGATCATATATTCTTAACTATGCAACAATATTTACATGCTTAGTAAATAAACATAAAGGATGCAACCAAAATGAAACATAATTTATCATTCTCTCCTAGGTTCATCCTATGTTCCACATTGACTAAGTTCTTTTACTTGTCATTTACATACGGGTGCGGAATGGCCGTCGCACAATAGTTGTTCTTCAAACATTACGGGTGCGGAATGGCCGTCGCACCGTAATTGTTCCTTGAGTATCACGGGTGCGGAATGGCCGTCGCACCATAGTTGTTTTTCGAACATTACGAGTGCGGAATGTCCGTCGCACCGTAATCGTTCCTTGAGTATCACAAGTGCGGAATGGCCGTCGCACCATAGTTGTTCTTCGAACATTACGGGTGCGGAATGTCCGTCGCACCGTAATCGTTCCTTGAGTATCACAAGTGCGGAATGGCCGTCGCACCATAGTTGTTTTTCGAACATTACGAGTGCGGAATGTCCGTCGCACCGTAATCGTTCCTTGAGTATCACAAGTGCGGAATGGCCGTCGCACCATAGTTGTTCTTCGAACATTACGGGTGCGGAATGTCCGTCGCACCGTAATCGTTCCTTGAGTATCACAAGTGCGGAATGGCCGTCGCACCATAGTTATTTTTTTATTTCATGCTTGACAACCTAAGTTCCATAATCTTAGATTCAAGCCACTAAGTCTCACCTATGTTTAATAACACTAGGTTTACTCTCTTGTTCTCAACCTAGGTTCCATGACTCTAGGTTTCATTCTATGTCCGACCTATGTTCAACCTATGTTACATTTCAACAACTATGTTAGGTGACACATTCGCACATGTTCCAACCTATGTCAATGACAATAGGTTCAACTCTCACATGTTCCAACCTATGTCCAATGGCACTAGGTTCACTCTCACATGTTCAACCTATGTTAATAACACTAGGTTAAATCATACATGCAACCATGCAACAAGTATTCATAATTAAGTCATACTTGAAATAAACATCATGCCATAGGAGTTCATTTTTTTTTTTCTACCTATCATGATCTCTACCATTGCCAACATGCAAGTTCTAGGGTTCACATACATATACCATTTTGTTCTTAAATGGATAATTTACCCTAGACATGGAAGTGACCTAATCACTTCGGTAAACACAAACCCACCTCAAGAGCTTCCAAATCTTGGTGTTCTTCAAGCTCCTAAGTGCCCAAGTTTGGAGTTCTTGCTTCAACCCAAGCTTCTACAAGAAAAAGGTTCGTTACTCATTACGAACCCTAATTTCACCTCAAAATACGAAATCAAGTGTTCTAGCATGATTTCCTATGCCTCAATTGCAATTATCGAAGGTCCAAATATTTTTAGAACCCTTCATTGCAAAAGCCCTCACTCTACCTAGGGTTTGCATGCATGCATGCCAAACCCTAGATTTCGTGGCCAATCTACCACCATTTGTGATCTAGATTGCCAAGGGTTCCCAAAAACCTTATTTCAAAGAATCCAATCCAAGGTTTGAACCCAAAACATGAGGTACTAACCTTAACCACGAAATTCCCAAGCTTCTTCTTGCACCAAGAAGCTTCTTTTCTCCTTTGGAAGCTTTCTCCTAGATCAATCCACCACTTCTCCAAGCTTTTGGAGAGATCTCTAGAGAGAGAAAGTGAGAGGAGAGGGAGAGATAGGTTGGGGAAGGAGAGTTCTGTGAAAGAGGGTGTTCCCCAGCCTTTCAAATACCCCATGGCGTGTGAAAAGACCAAAATACCCCTCTCCAATCAAAACACAACACCCAGCCCATTCTGGGCATTGTATACCGGTATGCCCCTTTCGCATACCGGTATACTGGGTTAGTTCCGGTATACCTTCAGGGATTCCGCAGAACCCGAGAGCAGTGCTCACTGTTTCGACCAACACATACCGGTATTCCATTTTTGCATACCGGTATACGGGGTTTAGTTCCGGTATTCCTTCAGGGATTCCGCAAAACCCGAGAGCAAGGATTTTCTGTTTCGCGCATCCTATACCGGTATACCATTTCGCATACCGGTATACCTCGAGGAATCCCGCAACCCGAGAGCTCGGTTTCTCGGTCTCACCATGGCATTCCGGTATACCTCTCTCACATACCGGTACCAGATCTCCAATTCCGGTACTGGACTTCACATACCGGAATCCAATGCAGACTTCACCAATTTCGTAGTTTTAACTTATCGAAGTCCGTTTTCACGCCTCTTTTGCGCCGAAAACACTTCGCATAGGTCCAGAACTTGGTCGAAATCTCACACATGGCCTTTCATGCCATTTTCTCACTAAAATTCTACAATTTGTAGAAGTTCAGTACGGTGCACTGAAATTCAGTGTACAACAACAGTGATGTCGATAAAACTATGGGTACTTCCCGTGTCCACCAGTATGGCTAAGGTTTTACCCTTCACCTCACCTTGTATCTTGATGGTATCATGGGTGTTCTCCGCACTCAGCGCATGTACTGACAGCCCTATCTCTTCCGCCTCGGCTTCTTCTTCATTCACCTCTTCAATCTCCTGTAAGCTGACCATATCGAAAATTTCTGTGACCTCGTCAGCTGCGTGTATGGTGTTCATGGCATGCTGCTTGCATTGGTGTCCCGGTGTGTACTTTTCTCCACACTTAAAGCACAACCCTACTGCCCTCCGTTGTTCCCAGAGTTGCCTATTGGGGGGTGCCCTATTTTGGTAGTACTTGCCGGGGAAGCCCTTGTGAGATTCCGAGGTTCTAGTTAGTACGGGTAAGCTGGCCCCTCTGTGATTATCACTCTGATTGGTACCCCCTTGTGCCTTCATAATCATTCTACTCTTTTTCATCATGGCTGCCATGGTTAGTTCTTGCAGCTTGGCCTGCTCAAATGCCTGCACCAAGGTCTTTGGTTGCAGCATTTTAACTGCCGATCTCAATTCTTCTTTCAGTCCGCTCAGAAAGCTGGACAAAAAATAATTCGACGTGAACTGAGATTTGGTGGTCAACAATCGGGCCCTTAACTCTTCAAACTGCTCCTGGTACTCTTCGACGGTTCCATGTTGCACCAATTTGTTAAATTCTTCCACTACATCATTCAGGCCTTTTTCATCAAACCGTTTGCACAGTTCCTCGGCAAATTCCACCCAATTCACTACTCGTCGCTCAGCGAGGTACCCCTGGAACCAGGTATCGGCTCGGCCTTCAAGGTGCATTGCTGCCAATTCTAGCCGCTGGTGGTCCTTGATACCATAAATCTCAAAGTACTTGTCGCATCGTCTTATCCAATTCCTGGGATTCTCCCCTCCGAATGTAGGGAAATCCAATTTGGGCATCGGTAATTGAGAATTATATCTATGCAACGGTGGTTGTATTGAACTATCATCTCTTGCACTATGAAATGGGGGGTTGGGTAATATACCTCTATCATCCTGGCTGACAGTGGACTGAGTCCCTCTTGATGGTGTGGACTGTTGATTATTTGTTAAGATTTCCATGATTTGCTCCAGCTTCTTGGAAGTATTGGCTGACTCCCGATACAATGCTTCGTAGTGGGCTTGCCCTTCCGCATGAATTGCCTCGATTCGGCTACTTAGTGCGTCGAATTTCTTCTCATTGCCTGAGGAAAGTTCACGAAGCTGCAATTCCAGGGCGTGAACATGCTCGTCTAACACCTTAAGCCTGGTGCCGTCCGCCATCGTCTTACTGATAAATTTGAACCTCTTTTCCCTATTAGACCCAATGGTCGCCTCGCTACTTAACTCTCTTAATACTCGGAAGGATCTGATAAATCCGCGGTGAGACCCTTTGTCGAGGTCCAACTGTAGTCGGTCCTCGCAGCTCGGCGTCTCGTCACTGTGTTGCCTCACGATTCAAGGAATCGGATTCAACGTTGGACTTCACCGCCCTCGGAATCGTGCCGCTCTGATACCAATTTGTAATTCCCCCAGATCCCTCCTAGCAACCCGGTGGTCTCCTCCGCTGTGGATGGCAAGTGGGGAGATGATGGAACAGGGAATTACATCAATTCCTGATCCAGTTGAGCTCCTGATGATGAAACTAAGCTGAAGGAGTTCAATTGGAGATGATGGAACACACTATGTTGCCTGAATTAAGGAAAAGAGAGAAGGGAAAGAGAGAGCAGGACAGAGAAGAGAGAAGAGAGGAGAGAAGGAGAAGAGAGAAAGAGAGGAGATAAGGGAAGGAAAATTAGGTATTAATTCTCTTCATGTCTCTTACAATTTCTCACAGCCTATATATATACCTCCCTTACAATACTGGACTAATATGTAAACTTAATAAAAATGTGAATTAACTATCTTGGGCCCCCTTGTATCCGTGGATTGGCCTGCCTCGCACCAGGCCCAGCAGAGGGCTCCAGAACACCTAAGAAACAGGTGCGCCTCTTTCACCCGCTCTGTTAATGGGCCCGCTACTCCGACAACCCGACCCGTTATTTAACCAAGTTGACCCGCCGCCTCTACTTCAGTTCGACTCCTCCTCAGAGATCTCCTACTTCGCTTGTTATTTCTCTCGGCCCTAAATCCTTCCTTGTCGTTGCCATTACACTCTCTTCGCCCCCCCCCCCCGCCTCTTCTGTCTCTTTCTCTCTCCTCTCTACGGGTCCTCTCTCTTTCTCTCTCCTCGGGGCCTCTTCCTTTAAACTTTAATAATAGGCAAATTGACGGAAATGGGCCTGAGGAATGTCCCGAATTACACGGGAGGGGCATTTCGCGTACGTTGGTGAAAATGTTTTTATTCCCTGAACCTGGTTCATCTCTAAACTTGCGCACCGCACTCTCCGAACCCTCCGTTCCATCTCAAACTTCCGTATCCACCGTCCGTAACAAGATAAGGTGATTAAAGTCGCTCCCGATCGAAGGAACGGGATGTGTGATCAAGGGCGTACGACCGATGCACATGGCGCAGGTACTTCTACTGTGTGGTGCATGTACCACCTTAGGGTTGTCGGGATCAGCTTATTCGCGGTGAGGTTACCTCCCTGTACGCAGTGTCGATATTATTCTGGAACCCTCAACAATATATATTTCCAAATAATCCCTCAACTTTTCCCTCTTATTTTGTAGAATTGTTTAATCTTCTGATTTTTTTTTTTAAACAAAAATTAGAGAGATTCTAGTTTGTTAATATAAAACTTTTATTCAATTTAACACCTCTATTAGCTACTAACTATTATTTATTCTAATCATTTACTATATACTAAAGTAGAACCCTCTGTGTAAAGCTGACACGTGTTTTTCTATATGCTTGCCACGTGTCATTAAATATTTTGACAATTACATATTTTTTTTTATTATTCTAAAGGTTACCATTCATGTCATTTTATTCTATTCAATTTATTGTATACTAAAGGTTACCATTTTTCAAATATTTTCTATATTCTGAAGGTTACCATTCATGTCATTTTATTCCATTCAATTTGTTATATACTAAAGGTTACCTTTTTAAAATATTATTTTATATTCTGAAAGTTACCATTCATGTCATTTTATTCCATTCAATTTGTTATTCAATAAAATCAAATTAAATGACGTGAATGGAAGACTTTATTATATTATAATTTACCAAATTATATCTTTTATTTTATGGTTCTAAATTTTTTTTATTTTTCAGATAAAGCTAATTATTACTATAAATATTGCATGCCACTTTCCTATTATCACTCTTTCTATAATTTTCACTTTGTTCCCTACTATCACTCCTATAATTTTCACTTCGTTTTAACATTATTTAGCGCATTTCAGTTAAGTATCTATTGAGCAATTTTTTTTAATTTTTATATGTTGATAAATTATAATATAACATATTGTTTTCATTTTATTACTTAAATACGAAGCAAGTACTAACTTTTTTTTTTTGATGTCTTATTGTTTTCAGGATATGACACCTAGGTTTGATTCTATAAGTGACATCACTCCTTTTGGAGATAAATGGATGATCAAAGTCAGAGTAATTTGTCTGTATACTATGCTGGAATTTCAGCATCCAGAGGTGCTGAATAGTCTAGAGTTGATTCTTTCTAATCAAAATGTAAGATATCATGACTGTCATTTTCAAATTATATGTAACATGAGTCACTGTCCCTGTATGCATGTAAACTTGCTGTGCTATGATATTTGGTGAAATCCAATATTTATATTGAAGGCATATTTATATTCTGTGTTACATGATGCACGTCAAATGGGTGATGTTGACTTGAGAGTGCAAAGCTACTTTTAGGATCTTACAACTTTTATTTGCTGAAATATTGTTGAATCTTTTTCTATAATTGTACTTTTTTTTTGTCAATTGTGATTTTTAGTTACTTACACTGACTTGAAGATAATTAATTTTAGTATTTATGTATGAATATTCTGGAATTGAACTTGCATATTGCAAATGTGAACTTCAGTTGATTAAATGTGCATGGTTGAATTTTGCTCTTATTTGGTCCATAATTTTGTTTATCCAGCTTTTATAATTCAATATGTACTATAATTAATAATGATAGTATATTTATTTATTTGTTAAAAAATATAATATTAGTTTGAATATTTTTTTTTTATCATTACATAATAACTTTTGTTACCTTATATTATTACATTAGCCGTGCATCGCACGGGTTGAATACTAGTTAATTACTATATCAAAGAACCAACATAAAATAAAATAAAAGAGGTGGTTCATTTTCAAATTTCTTATACTTGAGAGGGTCTTTTGTGCATTTGTTTTAACCTTAATTATAGGGGTTTTTTTTGTATTTGGCCCTCTTAAAAAAAGTATTTTCACAAATGGCCCCATCAAAATTGTATTTGCAATTTTGGCCCTACCTCCGCCACGCGAGCGCCACGTCAGCGCCATGCGGGCGGTAACCAGTGTTAAGTTGAACACGGTGAACCATTCACCGTATTCAAATACGGTGAATGGTTCACCGTGTTTAGTTATTATGTTGACTTAGGTGCGCGGGTCTACATAATAACTAAACACGGTGAACCATTCACCGTTTGTGGACACAGTGAATGGTTCACCGTGTTCAATTTAACACTTCTCCGCCCACATGCCGCTGACGTGGTGCTCGCGTGGCGGAGACAGGGCCAAAATTACAAATACAATTTTGATGAGGCCATTTGTGAAAATACTTTTTTTGAGGGGGCCAAATGCAAAAAAACCCCTTTATTATATTGCATCCTTGGGATGTTCTTGTTTTGGTTAGTTGAGCTGGAAATTGGTCGTCTATAAAAGGTTAGATTAGACTCGGTTGGAAGTAGGCAACATGTTAGTTGGTAGCTTAAATTGGTTTTCTAAAATAACTTAGGCAATATGCATATTTTTATATGTATTAAAAAAGATTAGTAAATTATATATTTTTGTTCATATTTTAAAAATAAATAAAAATATAAAGTAATTAAATTTTAAATTTGAAATCTCGAATACGAACTTTCAAGTTCTTAGATAATCGGATCAAGCACAATAGATAATATCTTTGACAAATATTACTAGAGATAATAACAATTATAAAAAATAATAGAAAATAATTAATAAGAGCAAATAGTGTTTATTCTGCTTTTTTTTCATTACTTAAGGTGGTGACCTTTTATTAAGGTGGAGGTAGCGTACATTTGTGTCTACTCTATAACAATGATGTCCATAATAATCATAATAATAATTCAAAAATTGCGACTGCTATGATTCAAACTTAGCATTAAAAAAATAAAAATCATACGGCTCCCTGTAAACATATCGAATAATAGATATATCTTTACAAAATTTAAAATTTAAAATTTGTCTTTCAAAAATTGCTAACGGCTTCAAACATATCCCTAATAATAGTGTCCGTTCGAAAAATATAGTTAACTATAGATAAAATACTTAACCTTGGTTAGTGCGCAAGATAAATTAACGTTTTTACTCCTTTGATATTATACTTTCTTATCCCAATCAAAACTCTAGCGATAGGAACTTCTTCTCTCTCCCTTTCCCTCTTCTTCTCTCTCCTTCATGCTAGTTTCGAATCCGTAATTAGGGTTTCTCCGTTCCCAATCATCCATGATGTGTGTTGCTTTGCCCTATGTCGAGCGCCGAAAAATTAGTATTAGATAGGTAAAGAGAAAATAAGTGAGAGAAGATGTCGCAACAATGGTGGATTAGGTTAGTTTTCATAAATAAAGAAGATGACCATTAAATATTCTTTGGGAGGATATTTCTGTATGATTCTCTAACGATTGGGCCTTTAAAACTCATTTTACTTATATTCTATTAAAAAATAAACAGTAAACTAATGGTAACAAACCAAAGGGACAAATATAAATATCACTGGACTTTTGAATGGATAAATCTGAAAACTTGAACTTTATAGGGATATATCTGCTATTCGATATATTTATAGGGAGCTGTATGAAATTATCTCCAAAAAAAATATTACTTAAAAAAAAAAGTTAATTGGGCTTAACATACTTGTTGGACCTGGGTAGTGGGGTAGCGTCGTTCTGTTGATAAGCCTCTGTTGGGCCCACAAAGTTCAAAACATAATATAAATAAAAAATTTTGTTGGACCCACAAAGGCCCATAGCCCAATATTGGGCCTTGTGGACCGGCCCAAAACACCCGCTTCTGAGTTTTAGAGAATCCTCTGTGTGGTAAATTAAATTCCACATGTTTTTTTTTCAAAGTTCAAATTAAATTTCACATGATTTATTTGATAACAAAACATACAAAATTTGACAGTAGCATTCTTTAACTTTTCTTTTCTAATGTGAAGAATTATTTCAGATCTAACGGATAATAATAAGATTTTAAAAAAAGTGCCGAACAACGCATTAAATCACATAGAATTTGAGTACTAAAATGAAAGCAGTAGCGTGAGACAAAACAAAGCCACCATATTCTTCCCCCCCACACCCCCTCCTCAACTTACGACACGAAGTGAGAAGACGATGCGAGGAAGAAGCGAGCGAGGGTTCTATATTTTTCTATTTCTAGGGGGGGGGGGGGGGGGGGGGGGGGGGGGGGGAAGAGAGAGAGAGAGAGAGAGAGAGAGAGAGAGAGAGAGGGGGGGGGGGGCCGAAGGCGGGAGGGCGGAAGATGGACCGACCGGTGCCTTTTGGGCAGCGCCCGGGTTGCTTTGGGTCGGGTCGGACTTGGGCCGTATACGTGCATTGTGATTAGGATACATTTATATGTCGTGCACACTTCGTGGGCTTCATATGGGGTGAATTTCATTGAGAAATAGACCCGCCTGGCTCATTTTTGTGGATCGTTCGAGTCCAGGCCCGGCTTAATGACTGGGCACGTGGAGCAGCACCTCAAAATTAGAGGCCCGAAAAATGTGGCTTCACGCCAGGGTTCTTTATTTCTTTAGTTGGCCTGTACTGGCCCAATCAATTTCAAAAAAATATCAATCAAAACCTTTGTGTGATAGTACAAACTTTTAATTGAGATGATAAATAAATAATTTTTTGTACACTAATAAGCGTCTTAGAAAGTTGTTTCCAAATTAGAACTATTTATTAATTATGAGGACGAGCAAAATCATATTCAGATGGTTAGGATGATTTTCTGCGAGGGGCCTAATGCATCATATTTTTGAAGGATTGTTTAAATTCAAGTGGAACTTTCCATTTTGATGATGAATCCAAGAGTTTCTATTTTGTGACTAATTTTGAAAAATGAAAGTCCCGTTATTTTAGTGGAAATATAAAAGAACCAAGTGTTTAGGTAAATTGGTCTTGGGCCTGGTCCGGCATTTTAAGAGAAATGGGCCTGCAAAACCCATTTTCCTTTTTCAGTACTCTGCTGTATTTTGAGAGATGAAATGCCACCGGTGCGGAGAAAAATTAAAATGAAACTGGTCTCGTAGTAATGCACTAATGCAGTTTGGGACTGAATATCTTCTGTACGAATATACTCATGGTACGAACTGAGATCGATCTGGTATTGACTCGAGATGCATGATTAGCCATCTGATATATGAGTGAGTGATTGGTCTTATATAATTTTTGTCCACCCAGGCTGGCTCGAACAAGTTGGATCGCATATTGAAATGTTTCTATTTTAGGATAAAAAATGAATAACTCCAAAATTAAACTTACCAGAGGCCATCTTATTCTATGCTCGGGCCATTCCAAGGTTCATTTGTCCCTGGACTCAAGTGTGCAGGCCCAGTTAGCTCTTTTAGACATTTTGTACAGGATTCGTCCTATATGTGTGGCCCAATATTATTGTGGACCTGGGCTTAATTAGTAGCGGGCGTCGCATAGAAATTTTTCAGTATGTTGCTACAGTTCCTACTTCTTCACTAATCCAGAGAAAGATAATCGTATGATTTTACCCTATGATTTTAAAAAACCCCCTCCCCCCCGCCCGATAATAATAATAAAGATTGTAAGATCAATTAACAAACATAACTGAACAATTAAACTCTGTCTCAGCGTGAGCCTTTCGTGGCCCACCCCTCCAAGTTATTCTCGAAAAATGAGATTCGAGGTTATAAGTTTTTTATATTCAACTACTCCTATGAATAGTTTGAAAATAAGTGTGATACAACATATTGAGCACAAACAAAAATACGATATAATTTTTTGTTGTATATAGCCCAATGTTGGTGCGAAGTTTTGATACAAAATATTGAGCAGCCATAGCTGTTTGAGCAATAATAGACTTAAGCATGTTCAATTTATATGGGATCAATTGATGAACCAAGATCAAATCGGTGCCATAATACTGACAGAAATTTGTAATTTGTTGAAGCCCAAACTTATTTCTCAATTGAGCTCTTACAACTAAACTTGGCCCGCGTAGACGTGGGCCTCTAGAAATAAAAAGAGTCTTTTGCAAGATGAATTGTTTCTTTTGAAGCCCAAACTCATTCCTCAATTGAGCTCTTACAACTTAACTTGCCCGCGTAGACTTTGGGCCTATTGAAATTGTAACGACGAGCGCACAAACAAAAACGTAAATAAACCACACAGGAATAGAAGAACACACAAATTTACGTGAAAAATCTTTTGCAGAAAAAAATCACGGGCGAGGGAGGAAAGAACTTCACTATCGAAAAAAAAGGGAATACTAAGTTCGGAGAGTAGAATCAACAATCTGTCTCCCATAGGGCAAAAATGAAGAAGGAAAATCTTAACGGGCTCGGGTCTATCGGTCCGAGTCCTCCGCTACCCATTACAGACATTCATCTTTTCTTCACAACTTGATTTTTAAAATTGGTCGCACCATGAAATCGTCAGCGAGTCGAAGTCTCGAACTGAAGTCGATTATCAATTTTGAGTCACATCTAACAGAAATAAAAAAAAAGTCTTTTGCAAGAAGAAAATTTTCAGCCCAAAGGCATTATCCTGATGCAGTAATGTAAGCCCGTGGTTAGTGGGTTAGGCCCTGACAATGGAAATTGTTGATAGTTTGATCCGATTCTTATGTGAAAAGGCCTAATAAGAAGACAATGGCTTGGGGAACTTAGCGAATCAGAGATCCTATTTCATTAATACGTGTCTGCGAATAGTGGATTGGGACATTTATATAGGTTATAAAGTTTTGGGCTAGTTGCAACAACGAATGTATTCTAGTTGTATTAGGTCCAATATTGTTATGAAATTTTAGATAAAAGCAAGGCCTGGGCTAAGCCCTTTCGCAGCCCAATGACCCTTTGTCAGCAATAAAAATTTATTATTGCTTTGGGCTAGTTCTCACCAAGAATATGATCTATGTACACGCCCAATCTCGCAAATAGTGCCACTGTGACCCCCTAATAAGTGGTGTAGTCCCCTATCCCGGGGCTATTTGCATGGGCTGGCCCATTTTCAGTCTTAGAGACCTTGTGATAGCAAATATTTGCACGTGGATAGTGGGCTGGGTAATTAATGTAAGGTTTGTGATTCACTTACCCCAACGTTAGTGTGCATATTGGATACAACTGAGCACCAATGTGGATACATGGGTGAACAGTAAGCTTCTTGTGGTCAAATCTTTGAATCGGTGTTGTGGTATTTATAGAGTTTGATTCAGTGTAGTTACAACTGTCAGGAACACCACAATCAATACTTACAAAACCTGTAAGGAGAGGGTGTGAAGAAATAAACGCATTGGGAGCTAGAGTAGTTTTTGCAAAGCTAACTTTATTTTTTTGTGTTTTACTACAAGAAAATTCGAGAAGTAATGAATAACAATTTACATTTTTTTTTTCTCTCCCTTTCTTCTCATGTTGTAATAATAATTCAAGCACGCCAACAGATGTGAAATTATTCTTTTTACATTTTGAATTTTTCTTTTTTTCTTTGGCCATTTTGCAAAAAAAAAATTTAAAACTTCATATTTTAAGAACAATAGTTAAAGAGCAAGCGTATAAAGTAGGAAGAGAAAAAGATGATAGATACCTAGGAGAAGAGATCTTCATGTTTTCATCTTTGTTACGATGAGAAAAAAACTCTAGAAACCAAAGTCTAGGCCTTCTCCTATGCTTATTCGCTACTACTATCCATGATTTAGAGTTGACTTGCATAATAAATGGCGTTTGAAGCGGTTACCATATCCATGCAGTTTCATCAACATCATTAAGATTATTTTTTTCCTGAAAAGAGATTAGAATACTTCCTCTGACACGGGCCGGGCCTAATACTTATCGGGACCGATCCGGCCCAGCTCAAAAAACAGAACCTCAAACGGACTTCCTGTATATAGGCCCTCATTCCGTCCAGCCCAGAAATCTGGTCCTCGTTGCAGGTTCAATCCCCGAATAGTAGACGCCTTTTAAAAATGGGACCGGCTATCCCTACAGAGTCCAAAGCGTAAATTGGCCCATTAACTACCGGGTTCCGGCCAGGTAGTATGGGACAGACATTATGGGGCCGAGCCCAATCTTCTCATTGACAAATCCTGCCACCCTTTTTAATTATTATTATTGTTTTTTCTATTTCTTCTTTAACAAATTCTAAAACTTAAAATAGTTTGTTGGTGCCCAAGGCGGGAGTCCATTGCTGGAAAGGGGGCAGCTGCCGCAGCTCCCTTCGCAAGTAGAATTTTGTTTACGTTTTGTTGAAAGATAAAACGGAGGCAGTGTTTTGTTTACACTTTGTTAAGATAAAAATAAGAAAATAAATTTAAAAAACTCCATCTTTTTTGCCTTGAGCATGACAAACAATCTTTTTAAAAATTTTACGTTGGAGTGCATGATGATTAAAAATGACTTACATTTATTTGCTTATATAGTATATGCTTAACTGATTTTTCCTTTTAGGTCATTATTCTATCCGTAAAATCAAATCATTATCTTACAAGTCATACTCAAACTTTATTATGCTGGACTCTAAAGAATATATTTTATTCCGGCACCCATTAACAATTAATCTAATTAATGCAGTTGTTTTTCAAAATCATTTAAGAGACATGTTTATCCTTGTTAGAGAATGTATGTTTCATTTTGAATTCTTGGGGCGATAGTTACGTACGTTATGAAAAATGCCAAATAATAAATTTCATTAGTTTTCATAAATAATGTCATGTCCACAGATATAGTTTAGATGATTTTTATGTGCTTTTGTCCTCCCTCTTTTTAGTCCTATAACAGTAGAGTTCAGTATCAAATAGATTTATAGTATTTGTATGATAAAGTGTTCTTTGAGAGGTTTTTCTTGCCCTTTTTTTTAATGCACACTGCATTTTCAAAAAAAAAAAAGCTACCTTTTGGTCACGCATTGTAATTTTTCTTCTCATTCCTGTAAAACTACGTATGTAACAGCCATAAAAAACACGTTGATAGCATATTTCTTTTGGATAAATTATATTGTTGAGCATAGTCCATGGACCAACAAAATTGGATTAAGCTGCATCGGATGAAAGACTGATAATCTATGTGCCTCTATAGCAAAATGAACTGAGCAGTTGATATGCAGGGCCCGGCCTGGCCTGAGTACTTTCTATTGGCCCCAGACCAGGCGGCCTAACAAATGGCCAAGGCCGAGCCCGTCCCGCAACTAACCTTTGTAGGCTCAAGCTGGACGAATTGGCTCACGCTTTAGGCCGGCCCATTTTGCTACAGTAGGCCTGTGAATATAGAATCAGGCCGATGTGGTAAAATAAAAAAAAACTCGAAGCCCAACCACTTTTGCTTCTCTCTCCACGTTGTGATCCCGAAAAATTCGGCCAATTCCGCCCAAACCACCCTCCGGGTCCGCCATCGTCCCATCGCGCCTTGTTCCCAAATTTCCTTTTCCCTCCATCGTCCTTGATCTGGAGCTAGGCTTCCTCGATCTCAATTTACAGAGAGCGAGAGAGAGAGAGAGAGCGAGAGAGAGAGAGATCAACTTCTTCTACTTCGCCACCATCGATCGATCCATGGTGATTGAGAGAGGCAAGAGTCTCACAGCCCCCTCTCTTCCTCCTCTATCTCTTGTTTTCTCCTTCTCCGCCTCTTCGGTGATCTCCGAATAAATCGGCGATCTATCCACAGCTCAGAGGGTGGAGGATCTTGTCGAAGTCGTGATGAGATCCCGTGATTTCCCCTTCGATCGGCGGCTTTTTGACGGGATCGGAGCGGTCGGAGGTGTTTTCTAAGCTGATTTGAAGAGGTTTCATGCGGATTCAACAGCTGATGATTTCGATCCATGAGCACACCAAACTCGGTAAGCTCTTCGATTACTTCACTATTTTTTTTTAATTTTTTTTTACTAATTTGTTGTGTTTTTTTTGGTATTATATCTCAGTGTCTTAGATCCGTTTGCTTCTTTTGGTCTCTTCATGTTTTTATATTATTTCACTCGATTTTTTTCCCCATCTCGGAAACTTCGAGAATGTATCTCGCTTTGCCTTTTGCTTGGAAGCATAATATTTTCAAGTACTCTAAACGAAGCACTACAACTACTACTGCTACATAAAGCACAACAACTATCACTGCAACATGAAGCACTATTACTACCACCACCACCACCTACACGAAGCAGTACTGCTGCCGCTATTACCTACTTGAAGAGTACAGGAAACACTACATCATGCTGCTACTGCACAACTGCTACCACCATCACCTACATAAAGCACTACATTATGCTGCTGCTTCTGCTCCTACTAACACTACTACCTACATGAAGCACTAGATGCTACTGCTACAGCTGCACTCGAAGCACTACACTACCACCAACACCATCATCACCACCACCACCTCCTGTGTGAAGCACTCCTTATGTTCCTGCTGCTGCTACTACTACCGCTATTATCTGCATATACTATTGCCACTGAATTGGTGCAATTTCTTCATCTGCAAGAAAGTTCTTCATGTGTTTTGTGTAATTGCTGCTAAACACACCCAAATTTTCCCTAATTTTTGCTAACAAATGAAATTGTAGTCTGTTTTGTGATTTTTTTTGACAGCAATACTTTGTAGGAAGTACTGTTCAAATTTTACAGATGCTTTTGATCTAGTTTTTTAGTCATGAAGTGGTATGCCTTTGTTGTTAGCTAGTCTTTTAGTCACTACTAATGGTTTGTTTGTTAAAATGCAGTGTGTCGAACTGGTCAAGGAAATGCATATATAGTTCTATTCATTGTTATCTAGCCGAAGATGAAAGAAAGCAAATGATGACATAAACTACTTCTGAGGTAAGTTGTATGTTTGAGATTCGTTGGATGTATGTATGAGAATTAAAGTGATTGCAGTCTTGGAATTGTGCTTCTCAGAGAAAGTTGCCATACGTTGTTTGATATTTTACAAATGTATCCAAAATCAGATTAGTTAGCATCTACATAATATTTTTCCCTTTTTATAGGATAATAAATACCTGCATACGTGCTATATCCTTTGTTCAGTCCGTGCCTGCTACAGCCAAGCAAAGCCTGTTAAAGTCGTGGTTATTTTTTTCAGCTTTCAGCCCTTTTAAGTCAATTAAGCCCCACTTCGCTCCTATAATTACAGTCTAGTTGTCTAGATTTTTAGTAAAGGATAGATGTAAGGGTTTTGAATTTCAGTTCTGGGATTTA
This sequence comes from Puya raimondii, assembly GCA_016920855.1. NCBI lineage: Eukaryota > Viridiplantae > Streptophyta > Magnoliopsida > Poales > Bromeliaceae > Puya > Puya raimondii. The sequence goes on from JABWPP010000050.1 coordinate 129,321,710, forward strand.
GTTTTGGATGTATTTGTGAGGCTTAAATCCTCATTAGCTCAAGTTAATTTGTAGTTAACTACAATATAAATATAATTTGCAGTGGTCGGTAATTTTTTGGTCCTCGCCGGTCTTGTTTGGTAAGTTGTTTGGATCTGGCATGTGGCCTATTTTAAAGATACAAAATGAATGAGTTCTTGAAGAAAATAAGTTTTCGACTGTCTAATTTGGTACAATGTGATATTTTAATAAGATTAATCATGTTTTTAAATGCCTACAAGGAAATTATAAACTTAACTTTCTTAGATTTTCTTTAGTTGGAAAATTGTGGTGAAGTACTTGAGCATGGAAACTGTTGCTCAATGTTCTTCCTTTTCTATATCCTTGATGGGTTTAATCTGTTGTTTTTGCATAGCCTCTCTCTCTCTCTTTCGTGCAATTTTTTCTAGATTTCTTATCACTGATAGGTGTTGGAAAAGGATTTGTCTTTTCATGTTTACATGTTGAGGTATTTGGCAGTTATTCTTTGATTCAGCATTAAGTGATAAAAATATGCATTATCTTGGGTTTGATATACTTGTTTTGCTTCTCCAAGGCCAAAACATGTAGATTGTGAATGAGAGACTAAGAAGTGATGATACGTCAATTAAAAAGATTTGCATGTAACTGTTTGGGTTAGTTGATTGAATGTATGCCATTGAAAATTAACTGAATATTAGTAGCATTTCAAGTGATTAACATTCTGCCTCCATAGGAATTTAAAATTTCATACTTTAAAGCTTGATTGTTTGTTTGTGATTGTTTGTGAAACTTGTATTAGTTGAAATCAAACTTAATTTGAAATAGAATAGAAACAAAATTTTGCAAGTACATTTCTTTTTGGATCTCTTTTGTAGGTTCCTAGTTCTTTTCCCTCTCATCTTACTCGAGATTATAAGTTGGTCCATGTTTACATATTCTCTGCCCTCTTCTCTTTAGGAGGTTTAGAGGTGCACACAATTCTGGGTTTTTATGTCATTCCCCTTTTTTTCATTCTAGTTATTGATATGCGAAGAAATGAAGAAATATTTGCGGGCTTATGTTCGTATTTGGCTTATATAATGTGTGTTGAGCTACTGTTTTTTTTTTCTTTCAAAAAATTATGGAGAAATTCGTCAGATTCTTGCTCTCTCTCTCTACATTAGGGGTTTTATTTGCAGGTTGAAGAATTAAGTTTGTACCTTGGGGTTATTGGTTAATTTGGTGTGGACATAATGACACCAATGGATAGTATTTATCACGCTTTTGGAGATAATTTTTTGAACTACAACTTCTGGATTTCCATAGCAATAATCTGTAAAAAACTCGTTAGAGTTCTTAATCACAATTGGTTTTAGATTTATTTGTTTGAACAATCTAAGGATATCTGATTATGAATAAGAAACCAACAAATGCTAATTCAATGATTAAAAGGATTTTCTTATTGTATAATTACTTGATTGTTTGTTTGTCATTGAAACATTAACTATATTGGATTAGCACTGTAATTTGATTACCATTCTGTATCTTTTAAACTTTTCTGTGCGATCTGCTTAAAAATTAGAATGTATATATTCTTTCAAGGAAAAAAAAGGGTACAAATTTTTTTTATTTTTTATTTTTTTGGAAAAAGAAGAGTTTGTTCTCCCACATATTCTATGCTCGGTTGAATGTAGGTGGCACTATTAAGCAAAATTGTAATAACTAAAACAATACAAGTTGATTTGTGACATTTTTACCATAATTTGAATATTGATGAACACAATGGAAATAAAATTTTGAAAGGGACTTTGTGGATCTCCTTCTTTGTTCCTCCTCTTCTCTCTTCTCTTCTCTCAACTAAAGGTATACGTTGGTCTAGATTTTTCAGATTCTCCCTCTTTTGTAATTTCACTCAACTAAGGTTTAGGTTTGTGGTTTTGGTTCAATTATTTACTAATTGCATATAAAAACAAAATTTTAATAACTTAAACAATTCAAGTTGGTTGTGAAGGCTGTATTGCTAGTAACCAAAGCAAACTTGAACAATGAGAGATCCATAATAGAAACAGGACTTACAAAGAGATATTGTGGATCTATTTTGTAGCTTATTACTTCTTGGCCCTATCCTCCTTTCAACTAGAGGTCATAGTTGGTTTAGAATTGCAGATTCTCAACTTTCTTCTCTAATTCTCCCAACTAGGTTCTGTGGTTCAGGGTCTACGGACTAGAATAGCAAAGTTGAAGTTGCAACAGAGGTAGCACTAGGTTTTATGGTCTATGGTTCAACATAGTTTGGGCTACTCCTTTCAAGTTGGTGAAGTTTCTAAAATGTCAAGCATACATTGAGCTTTGAAAACTAGTCATGTCTTGTCAATTTGAAATCTACCAAGGGTTCCTTTTGAGGTCACTAGAGGGCATATATGACGCTCCAAACTGGAGATTGGCTTTACTTTTCAATAAATCCAAATTTTGCTATCCAAGGGTTTGTATCTGGTGCAAAATGCCTTCATATAACTTTGAGGATTGAGGCAAACTGAAATATTCCTAAATTTCGCATATAAACTAGAGTTAATTTAGAGCTGTATCAGATGATAATACGTTAGATTAATGTACACAGATGTATGGATTAATGAGAATTCTTGGTCACAGTTTTGTAGGGAGTAATTTCTATATTGATATTCAGTGATAGGAGAGAGTAATTTGGTAAGGCCATTTATTAAACGGACTATCCTTGATAATAGTGCTTAGTTCCAGTTTTGCTGTTGTAACCATACAGGAGCTGAAGACTATACCCTCACAGGGACTTGTAGTTTTTCCAGATATAATACATAATGGAAAAATTCGAAGCGGGGAAGGTCCAAAAGGTTTGATTTTTATTTTTAATTTTAATAATTTTTTTTAAAATTTTTTTTGGGGGCGGGGGAGGAAGGTAGGGTTTAAATTGGGGGTTGGGCGGAGAGAGAGAGGGGGAGATGGTGTCGGACCAGGAGATAGCGAGCTGCGTGGAGTCGTTGCTTCGTCAGAACGCCGTTAGCTCCGCCGCCGCAGCGGCGCCCTCCTCCGCCGTCACCGTTAATGGCGTGGTGCGCCAGCTGGAGGCCAAGCTAGGGCTCGACCTCTCCCACAAGGCCGCGTTCATACGCGACCAGATCGACCTCCTCCTCCTCCGCCCCCCACCAAAAGACCATTTTGCCCTCCCCCCCCCCCCCCCCCCCCCCCCCCCCCCCCCCCCCCCCCCCCCACCCCCACCCCCACCACCCCCCCCCCCCCAATTCCTCCACCACCACCCCCCCCCCCCCCCCCTTCCCCCCCTCCGCCGCCGCCGCCGCAGCAGCTGCAGCAGCTGCGGCGGCGGCGGCGGCGTTGCCCTCGTCGTCGCCCTACGCGCACCTCCCCCACCACCATGACCTCTCCTTCCGATACTCGTCGCCGCTCCCCGCGGCCCCCGTCGCGACGCCCCCGCCCCGCCACAGCAGCAGCAGCAGCAGCAGCAGATGCAGCAGCACCAGCAGCATCAGCATCAGCATCAGCAGGCCACCCCCGCTACGGCGGCGCCGGCGGTCACCTCCCCGAGGCCCACGGCGCCTGCGCCTAAAGAAAGGTGCCTCCTTTTCGACTCCATGGTCCTCTTTCTTGAAATTAGGGTTTTGGCGTCTCCTGTAAATTTTGTGCGAGCATTCTGAATTTTGGAGATACATGGGTGAGCAAATGAGAGATGGAATGCCAAAACTGGAATAAATTGGTAGACCCCCCCCCAAAAAAAGTTTTATTCTTCTAGTTCTATTTTTTTGCTTCTTCTGATCCTCGAGATTAGTTGGTCATTGCGTAAATTTAGGTGGGTGGATCACCCTCATAGATCCTTGGATTGTTCTTTGGAAGCTTCATGTATGAGGGGAAACTGTATTGGCAACAAAAGGAACAAGCTTGTTACCAGATGAGGGTTGTATACTTGTGTTGTTTGAGTGGATATGTTATGTAACGATCCATCCCTGGGTGTTTGTAATTAGAAGACAAATTTGGGCTCCTTAATCCTTGCAATATGAAATTATGATAATTGTTATGATGGTTCCTCTGGAAGGCCTTTCGGGGAATTATATGTTTTTTTGACAAATTACACGTGAAACATAGAGATGAGTTTGTCCATCATATGCTGAGTAAGGCTTGCAATGCAGCCACATTCTAGGATCCTATATAATTCATTGACTTGGAAAGGTTCATTCCCGTTCATAATACAAGGGAGATGCCTTATTACCTTGTTTTATCCATATTATAGAGTTTATGTTATCACGTAATACATCGGAGATACAATATTTTTGCCATCGTTATGCCTTTGTTAACCTCAAAAAATGGAAAAAAAACAGGCAGGAGAAAAGGTTGTCCACTGTCGGAAACTGTATGATTTACCGTGTTTTCTTTTTTCTTTTATTTGTTTGTCTTTATTTAGTTATCTTATCGATGCAAATATAAATCCTTGTTCTTCCATGCAACTTTATTCTGAACCTTGCAACTTAAATTGAGGACTTTCATGTCCTTTATCTTGCTTATGCGTTAAATAAAATGCGCACTGCGTTTTACTTTTATGCACCAGTGCGCCTACTGGAGTTAAACGAAGAGGTGGACCTGGGGGCTTAAGTAAAGTTTGCGGCGTCTCACCTGAATTGCAGGCTATTGTTGGCGAGCCAACCATGGCTAGGACTGAGGTTCCTTTTTCTGACCATTTAAACAATTATGACTTCTTGTTATTTTGTTTTTCTAAACATACTTTGCATATTTAGGCGTACTAAAGGGGCATATCCTAATACTGCAGATTGTGATGGATAAGATAACAGCGGCGTGCGCCATGGAGTGGAGCATCGACCTCGAGAAGGGCCTCCGCTCCAATAAGCCTGGTCACGCACTCGTTCTCTCATCTCTCATCTCTCATCTCTCATCTCTCATCTCTCATTTCTCAACATTACTGTGCCACTACTTTTGTTTGATTTACCCCTGAACAACTTTACCTAATTAAAGGGTTCGATTCTTTGCTTTTATGTGAAAAGCATTATTCCTGTTTACCTCAGATTGGAATTTTGGCACTTATTAATTAGTATGGCTTGTGAAAAGCGACTGCTGTGTTATCCCGGAACACCATTGCTATCAGCATGTTTGGCGTCCCGAAAATTTGGCTGATTTTCTTCCATTATTTGAGCTCATAATGTTTAAGTGCTTGCGTAATTTTGGGTTGAACAGTGTTCTGTTTATTTCATATTCAGTATTATGCGGGCTGCCTCTGTTAAATGCTCATGTTTGTTAACTATGTTTGTCGTTCCTATGCACCTATGCTGTTCAGTCTAATTTTTCTGCATTGTTAACTCTTGCATGTTTACGTGCTCGTATAATTGCAGGCCAACGCATTGCGGCTGTAGAACAGATCAGCCATAGAATCCGAGAGCTGAGCATCGAATCAAACATCACAAAAGCAGTGTCAGATATGTACGGTTTGGTACCAGGGGAGGACAGATTGTTCTCCAACACGATCCTTCTCAGACTTGCAGACGCATTTAGGCGTGGGGACAATCACATGAGAAGATGTATCCTGAAGGTTTTCCTTGTGGAGTTGAGGCACCTGAGCAAGAAGGGCAAAATGTATAATGGTATTCTGGCAAAGCACAGGGTGCCTAATTATGTGGAACTGCTCAGGAGAGTGAAAGTAGTTTTTGACACAGGTGATCAGCAAGCTAAATCATTGGCTTTGCGCTTGTTTGGTTGCTGGGCGGATCTAGCTAAGGACAGCGCGCAAATTCGCTATGTGATACTGTCGAGCTTGCAGTCGTCCCATGTATCGGAGGTTATATCTATTTTCCTCAATTTTGTGTTGCCGCTTTCTGGTTATACAGTATTCCCTTTAAACATATCTTTCAATAGATTGATTGATTTTGACCTGCTAAAACATCAGTTTTTTTTTTTTTTATTTATTTATTTGATTCTAGGGTTGATTGATAAACTGATGGTAGTATTGCTTTTTATCATTCTTTTCCATTTTGCAGGTGATGGCCGCTTTATTTGCTGCTGGTTCCTTTTGTCTATTGGCGGAGGATTTCTCATGCATCATCCTGGAAGTTTCGATAAACCTTATTTGCTCGTCGGGCATATCGGCTGTTCTGAAGCGGGCAGCTATCCGTAGTTTATCTATGATGCAATGCACGCTATCTGTTATTTCTAGCACTTACAAGGTGCTTGTCTCTACTCTGTACTCTAACTTGAAATTTGATTGCATTTTCTTCCGAATGGTGATGTGTTACTACTGGTAGCCAGTTTTGTTATGGTTGCATTTTCATACATCATATAATTGGCATATCGGTTTGGGAATTTTGATTGTATACTTCTTTGATGCTTGAATGCTCCAAAATGTTTGGGCGCCGTAGATTTAGAAATGCTGAATTCAATTTCTCGAGTACTAGGTTTTAAATTTACCTGAATTAAGAGAGGAAAACACATCCTTTTTTCTTATGGCATCTGTACTCCTAAAATATGCATTTTCCCTTTTATTTTTCTCCTAATTATGTTACATGTTGGGTTTATTAGAAGCAATCAGTTATAGTCTATGGAAAGAAAATTATACACTGTATTAAATGATTTGCATACAGTGTTTTCCAAATTCAGGCTTCAAGTGGGTTCACTTTTGCTTCCTTTTTCTCATCTCTGTTTCAACTTTCTCGACTAAATTGTACCTATTTTATTGCTGACATACATTCGTAAATTTCTCTCTTTCTCCATACAGATCAGTCACTTTGCAAAATTAATGTTAATGTTTCTTAATAACTCATCTTTTGTATAGTTATTCTGTCGTAGTTTGGATACTCATTTGTTGAGTTTGCTAATTGCACCATTGTTAATGTTGCAGGCTGGAAAAAGACTTGTTCTCAGTTCAATGGAAGATGACTTTAAAGCCGAAATGCTATGGACAATATCAAAATTGGCTTCCAAGTCAACCATATTAATTGCTGAACAGGTTTCTTTTACGTTATCCGCTATAGTTTGTCTTTTTGCAATAAAGAAGTGAAGCACATTTAGGTCCTTTTGATTTTACTTGGCTAATCTTTTTTCTTGTAGGTCGACTTACTCTTATCATTTCTAAGGCATGAATCTGCAGCTCTTCTGAAGGCTAGAGCCTTAAAATGTTTAGGCATTCTATTTAGCAGATATGCCTGTCATTTTCCAATCAGCAAAGATGTATTAGCCATATTATGCAATGTAATAGAGGATAGTGATCTTACGCTGAACTTCCAGTGTGAGGCTTTACGGATTTTGCGGCAGGTAATGAGCTTTCTGTTGTCTGCATATCGTTTCTGATGCTTCTGTGTAATTTATTGTTATCTCTCCTATGATCCCATGTTTCATGAATATTTTTTAGTATTGAATGAATTGTTTTCTTTCAGATATTCACCACCATACCATCAAGTCTGTCTTCTATAGATGCGCCTGATTTATCGAAGCTTGTTCTGAACGTGGAGGGTGCAGCACTTTCTGCTTCCAGTGTAAAGAGAAGTCTTGCTTTTCACCTTCTTGTTGATATCTCGTGCTGCCTAAGGAGGGCAAATTCCCATACCTCTCCTGAAGAAAAGTTGCCTTCGGTTTGCTCTCAGTTCCAAGATGATCCAGAAGCTATATTATTGAGTTATGGCGAAAATGACCTACCACCTTCTGCCAATAGAGCTACTATCCTAGTTATGGATCACCTCATATCCCTAGCCAAGCAAGTTATGAATAAACCCAATCAGAACATGCTGTTTGCAGTATTCGATGGTGATCTGAAGCAAGAATATAATACCTCACTCAGTCTTATTTTGCGCCTTGCTGAAGATTATCCCTCTTCTTTACTTGTAGCGCTGGATAAAATGAGATGCATCATACAAACTCTGGGTAATGTGGATGACAATGTCAACACCGAGTGTATTGGTACCTATAGTAGCATATCTAAGAAATATTCAGTTGTCGAGAAACCAAATCCTGATAATTCTAACTTTCCATGTGTTTCTCTCTGTAAGGAACTGGATGCTAAGAAACCGAATCTTGTATTTGCTGCTGGAGAATATCATGGTGAGCCGCAAATTCTTGCTGTTTCAGAGCTAATGTTAACTTTATGCAAATTTTCAAATGCTTGTCTCAATAAACTTAATGATTTTGGACAACATTATTGCTATATTTATCTTGTCGTGAAGAATTTAGTTGAGTGCATAAAAGAGAGTGCACCTCATTATTATGATACGTATGAAATCTTTTGCTTGTGCATGTATTCTCATTTTGCATCTAACTGTTGCAAAGTTACTAATGAGAAGGAAAAGAATCTAAGACTTGCTCCATGCAGCCTTGAGGTACACGAGCAAGTTACGAAACCCAGATACTTCATTCCTTCCGCTTGGGCTGTTCAAGAGCGAAGGGCTCTTGGTTTTGCTAAAAAGATGATAAGAGAAAGGAATTACTGGACAGCTTATCGGGCTGGAAAGTATTCTTTCTGTAAAGGTCTGTTGTTTACAGCAACTTTTGTCTTCAGGAAATTGATACATGCTGTAAAATCAAGCTCCTTCAGCTGCTGGTTAAAATCTTTGATGCTTTTGGCTAGTGGTGAAAGTGAAATCAAATTACTGCTATTTCCCAAAGTAGGCGTAGAGCTGATTAGTGAGTTGCAGGTGGAGGGAATATGTGAAAAAGAGATTAATGTTACTGAAATAGATATGGAGTATCTTAGTGGCACGGGAGTTGATCTCTGTGATTGTGAAGGAAAGCTTGGTAAGATATGCAATAGAATATGGTCATCAGAGGAAACTTTGGCTTTAACTGGACCTTCAGATGGTCTGTTTTATTTCCAAAGATGGTTCATTTGTCTTAGAGCTGAGTTTCTTGAGATCGTGGTGGACATACTTGGAATCTTGAGTTCACACTCTTTTGCCAAGGAAGTCCCCAATAAGGAGGTTGGAAATGAAAAGATTCATTTTGCAGGAACAACAAAGAATGTGAAGACTCTGCTACTTGGTTTAACTAACCATTCCTTAAGACTAAATCAGTTAGCGAAGAACTATGATCTTCTTGCTACATCGTTTCTGGATATTGACCACCAAAGTTTTAGAAGCATCTGTAGGCTAGCTTTCAATTGCTCGGTGCTGGCACTTTGCACTGCTTTTGCCATGGATTTTTCAATTTCACATGCTTACAAAAATATCATGCCCTGCAGCTTAAGAGATCAGGTTTCTTGTACTCCCATTGTTCAAGATTTGTTTATGAGACTGGGGGGCGCAGGCAGCAAGATTACCACTCAATTTGAGCAGTTTATGTCTTTCCTTACGGATAAAATCGATCTCTTCCAGTCCAGAACACAACTCAATTGTGCCAATTGCTTGGATAGGGATTGCTTATTGATTTTTCAGTTTGCTCTACAAGGATTGCTCTGCATTAGAAGAGATGCAAAAGGTCTAATAGACGAAGGGGATCTGCATTCTTTTGTTAATAGAGGGCTGCAACTTATGTATGACATTGTGCAGAAGTCGATGGAACTACCTTTCCAGCTTCCCAGATACTTCTTTAGGACAGGGTATTATTTTTAAAAACTCTTATGCCAAAGTTTTAAATTGCGTTATAGGTGGCTTCATAAATCCAATAGTTACATAGAACTTGTTGGTTGCTAAGCATTATTTATTTCATATTGATAGATTCAGATCCAAATGCTCGTTCTCTTTGTCGTTCACAGTTACTGCATTAACAGGTTCCATTTGATTTTAGTGACTTGGTTATTGATACCACAGCTTACAAAAATCTTAGCAATTTTGGGAGTTTCAAAGGTTCATTTGGTCATTCACAAATATGTGAAAGTCCTAGGTTCTTTGGAGTAATTAATTATTTATCTCTCCATAATTCTTACTTGGCTGTGCAAAAAGTAATATATGTTTGTCTCTTTGTTTGTCCTTTTTTGAAAATTATCAAAATGCGGCCTAGATTCTTTATACTAATTGGTTCACACTCGAATGCTGTTGCAGGCATTGCATTGGTGCCGAGCTATTCATATACGGCGAAGATTCTGGAAACAAAGACAAAATAATAACACCACCTGGTTTCCAGTTATCGCTAAATCTCTGCATTCAGTTAAAGAACATGTTAGCAAGAACTTCCGCTCAGCTTGCTAAGCTGTACTGCATTCTTGCTGCAAGGGTATCTTCTCGCTTACCCTTAGGAAAAGGGGAAGCTCAAAATACGTGGGAGTTTCGGCCTCGCAAGATGAACGAAATGGTACAATTAAATGCCATGCTGTTGCAGTACATTAAAGAAGATGCTGGAAAGGCCAATGAGATAAACATTGCGAATGGTGATGAGGATTTGGTAACAGCTTGTGTGTGTTTTGAACCTAATGAGAGAGGGCAGGGATTCTCAAGTTGCTTGCTGAATGTTTCTGCGTTTCCTGAAGGTTCATATCAGATCAACTGGCATAGCTGTTGTATTGATACGAAGGGCTCTCACTGGAGCTTGATTCCCCTTAATGCTGGGGTGTCCTTTTCTGTTAAAAGGCTTTGATTATGGATGTCTGCAAAGTGGTTTAAATTTGTGGATCTAAAATGTATGCCCCTTACTCTTTTGATTAGTCGCAGGATTTGAAGCTTTTGAAAAGGTATTGGCCTTATCTGGTCCTCTGGAAAGCGATATAGCAGATTTAACTATTATCAGAACAAAGACTTGGAGTAATCTCCTCTTGAAAATTGCCTGATCACGTTTTCAGTATAGAACAAGTGGGAAGGAGCAACAGGTTTGCTCTTGGAATGGAGCTGGAATCAACGTTGGCTTGTGCGGAAGCCTTGTGATGTTTTGCTGAACATGAGCTTCGTCTTCATAATTTGTATACTGCTTAACTAGTTTGGGTAAGAGAGCCTTCTTAGAAATGAAACACGTGTATTTTTTGAAGCTTTTATGAACTTTGTCTTCCTTGATCCTATTTATGCGAAAAACTGATAAGTTCCTTTTTGACCTCGCTTTTTGAAAAGCTTCTAATGAAGAAGCAGGAGCTAGGTATTTGGCAAGCAAAAAGTTTGGGGCTTTTCAAGAAGCTGACTTTTTAGATCCCTTTCCTGAGAAGAGGAGCATAATGAGAAGTTTGCTACAGTTTAAGATTGAGGGAAAAGAAGAATATAGAACTGGATTCGACCGCTTGCTTAGCAATGTTCGGCAGTTTGGAATTGAAACCGGAGATTGACGAAGTAGCAGAAAGGATGGTCGAGAGGCTAAAAACACTTAGTAGGAAAACGGCCGGCCGGTTTGTGGCACTCGATCTTAGGGTTGAAATGTTAGAGAAGAAGAGCTGTAAAGTGAGTGGAGGCGCGAGGAGGAAGAGTTGTTACAATGCTCAAGAGGTTGCCGATTTTCTAAGGAAAGTTGGGTTCGGCCAGGATACTACTGTCTATTTAACTCAGACTTGGTGGCACGAGAGTCTCAATCCCTTAAAGGAGGCTTTCCCGAAAACTTATACCAAGGCAAGTAATCTTCTTCTTTACTAGTTCATATCCACTGTTTTTACGGGTAAATACAACAATTTTAAGGTCTCGAAATCTATAAGCCTAGCTCATTTTGTTCCCCCAACCTTTAAATTGTTACAATGCGGTCCCTAGAGCTTCATTCTTTACTTGCAACCTTAGCATTTTCATTGAGTTGCTTGGTTTAATTTGATGGAAACGCCCAACAGAATCGCCATATGAGAAGTTAAAAAGTTGATGGCGTGGCAGTTAAAGGATGAATTCGTGTATGATTCTCTCCAATTTGGTGGAAAAATTTAAACGAAAGGATAAAAGTACGACAAAATGCAAAGTTAAGGGCCCAATTGTAACAACATTGTGCGACGTGTTCTCGACCATTGTGCATTATATATAAATATTGATCTTTTCTTTCTTTGTCTCCGTTCTCTCTGTTTTCCTTAGGTTGTTTGCTCTTTCTTACTGACCTAGGAGAATAACATTTCATTTTTTGATTGCATTATTTCAGAGCAGTTCCTCCATTCCTCGCTAACTCCCAGCATGATTTGGATTTGAAACCACAACTGGAAAGATGCACCTGCTTTAGTACGGTATTTATTTTGCTCATGTGATTTGGCACTGCAAATCCGGCAGATTTATTCTGCTATTGAAATACGTTTTCCTTTGAGACCTTTATCACTTGTTTGTTGTTTAAATCCTACATCATCCTGTACATTGAAGCCTGTCGAATGCTGATGCTTCAATTGTTTCAAAGTCCAATTTCAGTATCTTTGAAATCAATTTGCAAACTGATGTGCTCGATTTGTCCGAATGAATCGGCGATCTATCCAGAGCTCAGAGGGTGGAGGAGCCGTCAAAGTCGCGATGAGATGCCGCGATTCCCCCTTCGATCGGTGGCTTTATGACGGGATCGGAGCGATTGGAGATGTTTTCTAAGCTGATTTGAAGAGGTTTCATGTGGATTCAATGCTCTTCTCTGATGATTTCGATCGATTTCGATTCATAGACACACCAAATTCGGTAAGCTCTCCGATCTACTTCACTATTTTCTTTTTTACTAATTTGTTGTGTTTTATCTGTATTATATCATCTCGCCTTTGATTTCTCTGGTCTTAGATCCATTTCTTTCTCTTCCTCTCTTTATGATTTTGGGTTTTTTTTACTCGATTTTTTTTCCATCACGAAAGATCCGAGAATGTAGCTCACTTTGCCTTTTGCTAATGATGCATAATATTCTCAAAATATTTCTCTCTTCCATATTTCTCGGGAGATCTCCTCGATTTATAGTGAGAAGAACGATAATTTTTATGTTTATTTCTAAGGAAAAAAAAGAAAGAAAATGAAGCATTACATTATGCTGCTGCTGCTGCTGCATGAAGCAGTACATTATGCTGCTGCTGCTGCTACATGAAGCAGTACATTATGCTGCTGCTGCTGCTGCTGCATCATGAAGCACTACATGCTGCTGCTCCTGCTGCTACATGAAGCACTTCACAACCACCATGACCACCACCTCCTGCGTGAAGCACTCAGCATGCTGCTGCTGCTGCTACTACATTACATAGTTTGTTAAACTAAAAAAATATGTAACTGTGAGACCCCAGATTAGTCCTATATATGAGATATAATAGGGCTAAACTCTAAACCCGGCTTAAGCATTTTCGGCGGTGGCTAGGCCGAAGAGGTTGAGAGAGTTAAGCGTGCTAGGACGGGAGTAGTCCTAGGATGGGTGACCCCCTGGGAAGTTGGGGCGTCACAGTAACCATGGGCAAGACGGAGTGAAAGGGGGTAACAAATATCTTTCACGTTTTTATTTCCTGGATTGTCTTCTTTCCTCTCTGATTTGATGCTTTTTTGCTTCTGCTCCTTCTGGTCATTTGTATGCATTTGAGGTCTTCGAAACTTCCGAAAGTATGATCTATTAATTATGCCTGAAGCTCATGTTTTCTTTTTTGTTACCTCAGATAGAACGCAATTGTTAATTGCTGCTGAATTGGTGCAATCAGTAGATGTTATTCAAATTATTATTATTTGGTTTCTATAATTTCGATTGATAGGGCCATCTTTTGATGGTTCATTATATGCATGAGAATGCTCTCTTTATTCACTATTTCAAAATGAATCAAACAGTATTTTATCTTGCTTGCTTAAAATGTCTCTTGTAGAAGAGGAGTTAGAAGAAGGTTCTTACGGTAAAGTGTTTAAAGCACTTGGTTATTATAGCCAGCTTCTTGAGAAACTGAACAACTGAGGAAATGCAGTTTATCTTTCTTTTTTTTTCTTTTCTATTCTTCAATTTTGCTATTCGATTTTGATTTTATATGCTAAAGTTCAGGAAAAACAATGAGTCTGAGTACTTTCCTCCTGCTTAATGGATTGGATTACCAATCTTAACTAGCATACTGTATGATCTGGATGCACATTGGTTTTGTATGGCTTAAAAGATGTCGTAGAAAATGTCATCTTTCAAAAGATTGATATACATATTTACACAATTCTATACATGTAGAGTATTAATTACATACATATATGTAATAGTTATAAAATTACATGCATATATGTATTTATTTATACATATATATGTGTGCATATCTATGTTTCTATGTACAGATTTTGTTATCTTATGTGTGCATGTATGACCTATCGATTTTCAAGTGGAAGGCAATCAAAGTAGTGTGAAAAGAAGTGAGAGGCAGGCGAGGATGCATGGTTAGTGGTTTCTAATGTTAATCTGGAAAGATCTGGCCTTTTTTTTTTGGGTGAAGATATAAATGAAAATTGAATTAACAAATGAAGAACTTGTTTGGGTGGATTGAGGCAGTTAGCAGGACAAAAAGTTATTACCTGCCCAACCATTGGAAAAGTAATAAGTTGTTTTGTAATTTATTATAATCAGGTAAGTACATATTTTTCAGCTAAGCATATATTCCTCTATAATTTATTATAGTTAGGTAGCTATTTTTACACCTAACATCCCTGAAGTGCTTGATATTTTTGTTGCCGTACCTTGCTAGAAGATTTAGCGAGCATTTTTTTCCTATAAAAAGTCATACAGTTTGTACTTGTTCATCGCATGGATTTTGAGTCTATGTTCTTTTGCTCCCTACTTTTGATGATTGTTGTGTTCAAAATAATTTGAGTATGCTGTCTGAAACTTTGATGCAAATAAATTGATCTGATAAAAGTAATGCTGGACCACTTGTGTGCTGTTCTTGAATCTATATGCTAGGTGACCGGTTAGCTAATTTCATACTAGAACTTCACTGAATGCGTGAATGAGTCCCTGCTTTTGCTTGAACTTGAACAGAAAGCTCTGTGATCTCCATATTAATTTGCTTGGTCAGTAGTAATACCCTTCAGGTCTTGTAAATCTTGGATATCATATAGACGCTTGCAAACTGCTAGAAAGTCCTTGACAAATGATATTGTGGTCTTAAAATCTTTTGTACCTTGTCGAATAGACCAGGCAACTCATTATAGTTTTTCTAGATGCTACAGCCTTTTCTTAATCCAAGTAGTTTCCTTTTTGGTCAGTGCTTCACCTGCAATATAGTTACTGCTCATTACAAACTCTCATATACTCTTTCCTTGTTTCATCTTTCTTCATACTCTGAAAATGATATCTAATTCTGCTTTACGATGAAACTACTCTTTATGTCAATGAGTGTTTGACAATTCTATAATATACTACTGTTATCTAAATGAATAGGAGGAATTATCTAAATGAATAGGATCACCTCTACTACTACCTACATCTACTACTATTACTAATGAATTGAGGCAATTCCCCCTTCACTTGCAAGAATGTTCTTCATGTGCTTAGCACTAGTGCTTTGGGGGTTAGGGATTGCCATAACCTAAACTTAGCACTAGTGCTTTGGCTGTTATCATATTGGTACTTGGTTCTCAGAAGGCCCCTTAACCATTGTCTGATAACATTTGTGATGTGATATTATTTAAGCATATCCAGAGGTTTGTCTTTTGGGTATCTTGTTATTCAATCACAAGTCTCCTGGCCTTTCATTATTTCCATGTATACAGTAAAAAATTGCTAATCTAGTCATCGGAAAGTGCTTTACGAGTATAAATAATTATATGAATCTGACTATCTGTACTGCGAGGAATAGTATCGCAGCAAGGCGTAAAAATATGTCCCACAATTTCTGTCATTTAGAGTAATACTTGTCAGTGATGATTGAGTTTTCTCTGATAATTTACTCTGATCCTGGCAGGACTGTGAACATCTCATGGCTCCACAACGAAAGAAATATGTTCGAGTGGTTTTTTTAAGATCCGGATGGCGTATTAGGAAAGGCAAGCGCATTTCTCACATGTAATGTTCGTACTCAAGAGTTTTAATTGGATGGCGAAGGATAGTTCTCTGACTACTCTATTGTAATCAGTAAAGGCCATGATTGCAAAGAGATTGTTTTATATCACATAATCGATAATGTTAGTGAAATGCAATGCTTGAAGACTTGTTATCTGTAGCATCATAAATTTTAATCCTTAAATATTTGATGCAGTTGCTGGTAGTGATGCATGTGAAATCGCCATGATGCACCAAGAGAATAATGGCATGAATATAGAGATGGCAAAGCTAGCCTTTGCTAAGGGGATATGGAGCTATGTATGTAAGATGAACAATGCGCTGTGCCAATATTCTTTCCATGGAGACAGATGCTCGCCTTCAGTTCTTACCATGCGCAGGCTTATTCAAAAGGTTCGAGACCTTTTTTTCCTCGCCTAACTCGTGAAATTTCCTTATAATAAGAAGGGTTAAAGTAAGACTGATTTCTCTCACCTTTTCCTTTTCCTTTTCAATGTCCAGGAAACTTTCTAGGCAACATCATACCTGCTTGCTTATAATTCTATCACTAGTTTTAGGGGTATTTGTTTTCATTAGCTGTTTTTTAGAAGTTAGTCATTGAGAAAGCATCCCATGATCATTTAACAAAAGAAGGCCAACAAAGAAAAAGAAGCAGCGAAAAAGGCGGGGTGGTGTAGACTTGTGAATTATAACTCTTTCTTGTACCGCTCCAGGTTCCACCTTCATTTGAGTCTGATGCTCAGATAAGCCAAGAATCTCCTGAAGCCTCAAGCAACAATTCCATTATCAGGCATTCTACTAGAGATTTGCTGCATTATGAGCTATTGAGGCGGCCTAAAAAGAAATGGATAACAAACGGGCTACTGGTTCTCGGCGGCATTGTCTGTTTATCTCGAGGCCGCTACGCCCTGGGGACCCAGGTGGCCATTGCGTGCATTTTGAATAAGTTTATGAACAACCGACAAGGATTGAGCCCGGAAACAGGTCACCGAGGTGCACGGGTTACCCGAAAACACAGGCTTTAAAGCTGATCCCTTCTCTTCAAATGTTATCAGCTGGAAGTCTACATTATGGTCCAATGCAGGGTTCTGCATGTGTTTTTTTGTAATTCTTACCTCAAATATGTATCTCAAGCTTCCTTCAAACAAGGTTATATATATAAATGAATGAATTAATGAAATAACTGATACTGTTGTTAAAAAATTTATTTACAAACTTACTCTTATGCTGTGAACAATTTACTGCATTTAAATGCGATAAATTGTTTACCGTTTTATCAAAATATTAAAATTAATTTTAGTATTTCATACTATACATCTTTTGAATTTCGGATGTATAGAAAATTTATAAATTTGGTAAAAACAGTAATTCGTTCTTTTTAAATGGGGTAAATTATTTACTGCTTAGGCTTAGTTTTATAAATAAAAATTTTAAATTTCTATTCTTACAATAAAAAAAAAAATCTGTAGTTTTATAAATGAAAATTTTGTTGACTTTCTAATGCCCCAGTTCTCGAGTAAGGAAAGTATTGAGACACAAAGAAATGCTATTAAATTCTACTAAAAAGTTGCTTAGATCAAATTCAAATATACTGTTTAGTGAAATAATAAAATTAAATTTTTAAAAAGTTCACTCAAATATACTGTTAGAGTAAAAAAATAAAATCAAAATTTTAAACGTTTACTCTCTTTTAGTCATGTACAATCTGAGTAAAAGGAAAAAAAAAATAATGAAAAAACTTGTGGTGAATCTTGCCATTTTGCTATTACTTCCTCAAAATTTTCCGTTAAGCAATCATCACTTTTTCATAATTACTCCCGAATAGAAAAAATAAATAAAAAAATCTTGCGTTATTTTTTTTTTTACAATAAAGGGGCAAAAACTTGCGACCATTTTTTTACAATAATTACTATTTTCGACTTTAAACGGAAAGCCCCGTGATTTTACCCAAAATGGCAAAAAGAGTAAACAAAGTGCTGGGCGAACCGTACTGGTCTCTGGGCTGGCTCGTTAAGGTCCATTTTATTTTACACAGCGTATCCATCTTTGATTAAGTTGGCCGATATTGGACCATTTTCTATTATGGGCCGGACTAGGCCCCTCTCCGATCATTTAGCCTTCTGTTTTTGGTAAAATGGCGGAACTTTCCTTTTTAGGTAAAGTCGGAAATAGTAACTCTCGTTAATAGCCCCAAAATAGAAAGTTTCACTTGCCCGGCTCAATATTAGGTCGCAAATTTCCTCTTTCCCTTTCCCTTATTTAATTTTTTCCCCCTTGTTAAAGTGCCCTTTTTTTTTCTTTTTTTTTTGTGAAATAAAATATAGATAAATTTAGAGAAAATCATGCTTTTTGTTATATAATTATTCTAGGCCTCATTCGAACTCATGAATATTTTATTCCTTATGTAGTACACCGAACTTCTACAAATTATGGAGTTCCGGTAAGAAAAATAGCATGCGGCGCCTATGTGAGGCTCCGGCCAAGTTTAGAACATATGCGAGTGTTTTCGGCGCAAATGAGGCGCGAAAACGGACTCTGGAAAGTTAGAACTGCTGAAATTGTGAAATCTGCAGTGAGATTCCGGTATGTGAAATTGAATACCGAAATTGGAGCATGGTATACCGGTATGTGAAATAATATACCGGTATGTGATGCGCGAAACAGGAAACCCAGCTCTCGGGTTTTGCAGAATCTTCTGAGGTATACCGGTATGCGAAGAGGGATACCGGTATGCGATGTTTGAAGCAGTGAAACCAGCTTGCGGGTTCTGCGGAATTCCGCAGGGTATACCGGTATGCCAACCCGTATACCGGTATGCCAACCCGTATACCGGAATGCAATACGCAGAATGCTGATTTCGAAGGGTAAATTGGTAATTTCACGTGGGGAGGCTTACATATAGGGGAATCCTTTCCCTTTCTCCTCTGAAAATACAGCAACACACATAGAGAGAGAGGCTCTTCTCCCTCTCTTCTCTTCTTCATTTTCTTATCCTCCAAAGTGGAGATCTTGGTGGAGATCAAGCTTGGAAAGCTTGGAGGAGTGGAGATCGAGCTCGTGCATGCATGGTGGCTTGGTGAGCTCGCGGATCCGAGGTAAGTTCTTGGATTTCGTGGCTAGGGTTTCGGATTAAGACTAAGAAATGAGGTTTTGGAGACCCTTGGCTAATCTAGACTACAAATTGTAGAGATTAGCAAGAGATATTGGGTTTTGCCATGAGTTTTGGAAAACCCTAGGTTGAAAGAGGAATTTTTTTGTGGAGGGTTTTAAAAATGTTTTAACCCTTTAGAACCCTAGTTTGGAGTTAGTAGAACATGTGGGACAACTTCATTTCGAATGAGTTGGAGAGATGAGATCGTTATGAGTTCGACTCGGATTAACGAATCCTTCACATGTGTTAGGGCTAGGAGCTTGAAGACCAAGCTTGAGGCCAAGAGGAAAAGAGCCCGATTGCAAGTGTCTACAAGCAATCGAAAGAGTGTGAGGTGGGTTTGTGTTTACCGAAGTGATTAGGTCACTTCCATGTTGAAAGAGTAAAGTATAATTATTTTACTTGATGCATGTAATGGTAGGTTAATTGCATATGGTATGTGTGTATGAATGAGTAGATCATATGATGTTAATACCATTACCTACCACGGATTGGAATTGTAGGCATGTGGAACACATTGTTACAAATGGACATGTGTATGCCTAGATGTGAACATAGCGGGGAGCTAGCTTTCTCTACATAGTAGAGAATTTGACATGGTCCAAAATGGGCTAGAGGTCATGTGAATGGAAAATCCTAAATATGGACAACTATGATAAGAACGAACCATAATGTGCATGTTGGCATAGAAATATATATTAAATGATTTGAGCCATGGGCTCACCTTGCATGTAAAGAATCTAAGTATTTCATGATAATATACATACTTGAGAGATGATGCATGCATGTTAAACCTAGAGTATTGAACCTAGGTTGGGATAACATAGTGATAGGAAGATCACTTGAACAGGACATCGAACCTAGTGTCATTGAACATAGGTTGAATGTGTAATGAACCTAGTGTCATTGAACATAGGTTGAACGGTAATGAACCTAGTGTCATTGAACATAGGTTGGAATGTATGCGAACCTAGAGCTATTGAACCTAGGTTGAGGCACATAGTGATAGGAAGATCACTTAAACGAGACTATTGAACCTAGTGTTATTGAACATAGGTTGGAAAATATGGTGGTAGGTTGACCACTTGGACACAGGTATGTGAACCCCGAAGAGGGTTGTGTCTTAGGGTAACGATGAACCCTTGAGATGTGAAAGTGGATTCCGGAATCCCAGATCTGGTGACATGTGATCATTGTATCAGCTGGTGGGTGCGACGATTTCGCCGCCAGGGGGCTAGACACCAGTGGCGAGTGCGACGGTTCGCCGCCCGGTGATCGAGGCCATTGTTCGGCGAGTGCGACGGTTCGCCGCCGATTGACTGAAGCCATCGTTCGGCGGGTGCGACTATTTCGCCGCCAGGTGGTAAAGTCAGGATGGGCTGCGGTCCAAGGATATTTAACTCAAGAGTGAGTTGGTGAAGGTTTGACTAAATAAGTAAACCTTAGCTGGGCTGCGGTCCAAGGATATTTAACTCAAGAGTGAGTTGGTGAAGGTTTGACTAAATAAGTAAACCTTAGCTGGGCTGCGGTCCAAGGATATTTTGACTCAAGAGTGAGTCCGTGAGGGTTTAACTAAATAAGTAAACCTTAGTTGGGCGGTGGCCCAAGGTGTTTGACTCTAGAGTGAGTCGGTTAAGGTTTTACTAAGGTAAGTAAACCTTAGGAGGGTGGTGACCCGTTAATATTGAACTCGAGGGCAAGTCGAGTACGGCTTAGCTAAGGTAAATGAACCTTAGGAGCAGATTGGTTATGAAATGGATAGTGGAATAGCAAATAAAATTATATTGCATGGATTTCATTATCGCATTTGTTGAAGCATAGCATGTTTACTTTCATATATTGTAAAGTTATATGCTTATTGGTTACGTATATGTACTAACCCATGCTCGTATGCTTCCTTTGGACCTGGTGGTTTGAGCTCCTCTCTTGGGTGGCCTTACCCACTGGGAACTATTTTAGATAGTTCTCATCCCACTATTTTTCAGGTCCTCACGTGAGCGGCGCGGCGGCCCGAGGGAAGGGCGTAATTCAGTAGTTAGCGTCCTACCACTGTGACCAGAATAGAAGTACCCTCTACTCCGTAGTTTAGGGGTATTCGAATGAAAGGAAATGTAATATTTGGTTGTTTTGCGAATGCTTGTAATAGCATAGTAGTTTATGATGCTTTCCTTATGCAATCTTTGTATGAATTCTGTTCCTGTTTGGAACCTCTTGAATTATACTGGTTGTGACGCCTTGGACGTACAGGGGAAACTCTGTCCGTTCGGCGGATCTGGGTCATGTGCCCGTGCGTTTTCCTTCCACCTATTTGGTGCTAAGGCACGGCGGGGCGTGACAGATTGAGGTGGTATCAGAGCGTAGAAACGATCTAAGTGGACTCAAGGAACCCTAGGATGGAAAAAGACCCTAGGAGTGTAAACTCGTGAGAGACGAGGACTTGTGATGTGCGGCGAAAGAATAATCGATTGGGTCGTGTATTGGTTATGCCTCTAATAGGATGTTAGAGGTAGATTTAAGGCGTGGTTTATTCTCAGCTAAGTGTGTTCATGTTGGCGCGCGACAACATGAACCCAGGGGATGAGAATAGGCGCCCTTATGTGACTTTCGCCTAAATTGTGACCGTAATTTGAATCGTGTTTGTACTTGGCCTAAAAGGTCGAGGATGTTGACGGAAGTTGTCGTGTTTCAGGATACGATGGCGTCACGTGGACGATCTCCGACGAGATCAACGCGGGGTGGACCTAGTGGGGTCCCTGTGCAATCTGGGGCAAGTGGAGACCCGGAGCTTCGTGAACAGTTGGCCACACTCGTTGGAGTGGTGCAACAACAAGCTGAGATGGCACAGCGACAGCAGGAGGCTGCCGTGCGCCAGGAAGAACGGATCAGGAGACTCCGTGAGACCGTGGAGCGATTAGCACGTCGTGTACCATCAGGAGCCGCGACGGGTACCTCACAAATAGATGTTGGTGCCTGGGCCCCTGACTCTGTGGAATTGGAGGCGGAGAGGGAGCGGGCTTTAGCTGCCCTCATGATGTTCAAGGAATTCAATCCGCTTACCTTCGACGGGGAAGAAATGGACCCGTGGACCGTAGAAACGTGGATCGATTCTATGGAGTCCCTGTTTGAGGACTTGTACACCTTGGAGCGAGACAAGGTGCATTTTGCCGCACACTGCTTGCAAGGGTCGGCAAAGGCGTGGTGGAAGGGGGTCCGGCGAGACCGACCTTCTAGTCTCCCTCCGGCGACTTGGGAGGAATTTCGAGGACTGGTGTTCTCTGCCTATTTCCCTGATAGTGAAAAGAGAAAACTTCAGGAAAAATTCAGAAAGCTGAAGCAAGGTGATCGCTCGGTGAGAGAGTACGAGAGAGAGTTCTCTCGCATTGTAAATTGTATCCCTTATGTGATACGGGATGACAAGGACAAAGCCGATTGCTTCGTGCGTGGACTTCGGCCTGAGATCTTTAAGGTTGTGCATCCCTTCAAACTGCAAACCTTTGTCGAGGTGGTGGACCGGGCCCTGTGGGTGGAGCAGGGCAATGCATTCGTGCAAGAGGAGCGCGCGTGTTATGACAAGGAAATAGAGATGGGACGATCATTGAGTAAGTCTGGTGGACAGACGAGTTCTGGACGAGTCTCGACCCGTTCACGTCGACGATCTCGTGCCCCGGGGACTTACCATACTCGGTCCTCGGCGAGTTGTGTTATTTGTGCGGGCCCTCATCACCCACAACAGTGTGATCAGCGGGAGGGCAAGTGCTTCAGATGTGGGCAACCGGGCCATACGCGGGATGAGTGCCTGCAGGAGGATAGCCGAGCCCTGACACTTGCGACGGCCTCTTCTGCTCCAAGACAGTTCGTGGGTATGCCACCTGCGGTGAGGTCTGGGGAGCATGCGTTGATGTTAAGGCAACCTGAGGGTTCGCGTCGGGCGCCAAGTGGCCATGGGTATGCGACTCAGGTGATGGAATCTACTGCTGTCGACGGCGTCGTAGCAGGTATGTTTTGATTGCTGAAAACATATGTAGAGCATGATGTAACACTAGAGCATTACATGCAATTGTTGTGGTCTGTTACTACGATACAAGCGTACTTGTAGCCTGGACCAAGGTTATGGGTATGGATAGATACCCAGCTATGCTCGTGTCGTGGAGGCACATGCATTGCCGCTGGAGCGGCTAGAGATTTTGATGAATACCGGCAAGTTGCGGATGTTGCGTCTAGTTGACGGCTTGAGACATCAATAATTGTTGGCGAGCTGATTCTCGATATTAGGGCAATGTGAATAGCCAATTGCAAAAAAAATCGAGTTGTGACGTTGAGAACGCGTTAATAGTTCGCAGATTCCGAGCATCGTTATAGAGGAACGATGATGGTTGTGGATTGATAAGGTAATCGCCAAAACTGGGCGAGTGGGCCTTACTGTATCTCAAATTGAGATAGGTTGTGGTACTCGCAATGCGAGTGAGCATAAGCGTGGTAGCTTAGTGCTTGTGAATAACGCGAACCGACATAGTAGCGTGGAACGCTCGAGTGTAAGTACTCGTAGAGTATTAGTTCCTGGTTAGCCGAGAGGGTTGGTTGGCAGAAGCGCTTGGGCATTACTAAGTGTGAAGGAAGCCAAGAACCGCTTGAGGGCTGGTGGCTCGCACTGGGTGCTTAGGAGCCGGTAGAGACTGTTGTCGCTTGGTATAGCGTGCGGGACACGTGTAGCGACGGTATTCGGGTATTGCTTGGGGACGATCCGTGCTCGGACCATTGTGGACTGTGGAGCCTGGGGGCCTTAGGGACAGGCGCAGTCAGCTGTGTGTGACAGCAGCCCGAGACCTGAGGGTAGGGCAGAGACTTGTGGTCGGGGCGGTAGTCCAAGCGATGACCCGAGGGCATGGAATGCCACTTGTGAAACCATATGAATGGTAGTACACCGAGAGTGTGATTATGACCCAACTCTAGGATTCAGTAGGGGTTTGGGGTCTTGGTTACTCCTGGTTGGAGTATGTGCGCAAGTCCTGAGTGAGGACTCCGTCGAGAAACGATTGGATATACGTTTGCGAGCAAAAGATGTTATGCGACGTTGAGATAGGTTTAGGCAGTAGGCCTACGTGAGAGCTTTGGTCCGTGGACCATTTGCTGTAAACCGAGATAAGCGGTTTGACCGACGGCTCTGAGAGTATAAGAGCATTAGTCGTGTGTAAGAGGATTATGATTGTGACCTGAGGAACAGACGCTCAGTCATACCTTTCACCTAGTTGGTGAAGTCACCAATTGCCAAGTCTGGCATTGTCGGTGAGGTGAAATTGAGATTACGAACCAAGTGTTCGAGCGGAAACATCGCGAAGATGATGTGATGTTGACCTAGTAAAAAGGGGCAATGAGACATATTCCTTATGCAATGTCGGGAATATAAGACCCGTGGACTATGGAATGTACTCCTGAGTGAGCAGGAACCTAGGGACGCGAGGAACGAATGATACCCTCATCTAATTAGTAAATAGATTCGAGGTGTGATCTTAGTTTCGCGGACGAAACTCCTTTTAAGGAGGGAGGAATGTAGTACACCGAACTTCTACAAATTATGGAGTTCCGGTAAGAAAAATAGCATGCGGCGCCATATGTGAGGCTCCGGCCAAGTTTAGAACATATGCGAGTGTTTTCGGCGCAAATGAGGCGCGAAAACGGACTCTGGAAAGTTAGAACTGCTGAAATTGTGAAATCTGCAGTGAGATTCCGGTATGTGAAATTGAATACCGGAATTGGAGCATGGTATACCGGTATGTGAAATAATATACCGGTATGTGATGCGCGAAACAGGAAACCCAGCTCTCGGGTTTTGCAGAATCTTCTGAGGTATACCGGTATGCGAAGAGGGATACCGGTATGCGATGTTTGAAGCAGTGAAACCAGCTTGCGGGTTCTGCGAAATTCCGCAGGGTATACCGGTATGCCAACCCGTATACCGGAATGCAATACACAGAATGCTGATTTCGAAGGGTAAATTGGTAATTTCACGTGGGGAGGCTTACATATAGGGGAATCCTTTCCCTTTCTCCTCTGAAAATACAGCAACACACATAGAGAGAGAGGCTCTTCTCCCTCTCTTCTCTTCTTCATTTTCTTCTCCTCCAAAGTGGAGATCTTGGTGGAGATCAAGCTTGGAAAGCTTGGAGGAGTGGAGATCGAGCTCGTGCATGCATGGTGGCTTGGTGAGCTCGCGGATCCGAGGTAAGTTCTTGGATTTCGTGGCTAGGGTTTCGGATTAAGACTAAGAAATGAGGTTTTGGAGACCCTTGGCTAATCTAGACTACAAATTGTAGAGATTAGCAAGAGATATTGGGTTTTTCCATGAGTTTTGGAAAACCCTAGGTTGAAAGAGGGATTTTCTTGTGGAGGGTTTTAAAAATGTTTTAACCCTTTAGAACCCTAGTTTGGAGTTAGTAGAACATGTGGGACAACTTCATTTCGAATGAGTTGGAGAGATGAGATCGTTATGAGTTCGACTCGGATTAACGAATCATTCACATGTGTTAGGGCTAGGAGCTTAAAGACCAAGCTTGAGGCCAAGAGGAAAAGAGCCCGATTGCAAGTGTCTACAAGCAATCGGAAGAGTGTGAGGTGGGTTTGTGCTTACCGAAGTGATTAGGTCACTTCCATGTTGAAAGAGTAAAGTATAATTATTTTACTTGATGCATGTAATGGTAGGTTAATTGCATATGGTATGTGTGTATGAATGAGTAGATCATATGATGTTAATACCATTACCTACCACGGATTGGAATTGTAGGCATGTGGAACACATTGTTACAAATGGACATGTGTATGCCTAGATGTGAACATAGCGGGGAGCTAGCTTTCTCTACATAGTAGAGAATTTGACATGGTCCAAAATGGGCTAGAGGTCATGTGAATGGAAAATCCTAAATATGGACAACTAGGATAAGAACGAACCATAATGTGCATGTTGGCATAGAAATATATATTAAATGATTTGAGCCATGGGCTCACCTTGCATGTAAAGAATCTAAGTATTTCATGATAATATACATACTTGAGAGATGATGCATGCATGTTAAACCTAGAGTATTGAACCTAGGTTGGGATAACATAGTGATAGGAAGATCACTTGAACAGGACATCGAACCTAGTGTCATTGAACATAGGTTGAATGTGTAATGAACCTAGTGTCATTGAACATAGGTTGAACGGTAATGAACCTAGTGTCATTGAACATAGGTTGGAATGTATGCGAACCTAGAGCTATTGAACCTAGGTTGAGGCACATAGTGATAGGAAGATAACTTAAACGAGACTATTGAACCTAGTGTTATTGAACATAGGTTGGAAAATATGGTGGTAGGTTGACCACTTGGACACAGGTATGTGAACCCCGAAGAGGGTTGTGTCTTAGGGTAACGATGAACCCTTGAGATGTGAAAGTGGATTCCGGAATCCCAGATCTGGTGACATGTGATCATTGTATCAGCTGGTGGGTGCGACGATTTCGCCGCCAGGGGGCTAGACACCAGTGGCGAGTGCGACGGTTCGCCGCCCGGTGATCGAGGCCATTGTTCGGCGAGTGCGACGGTTCGCCGCCGATTGACTGAAGCCATCGTTCGGCGGGTGCGACTATTTCGCCGCCAGGTGGTAAAGTCGGGATGGGCTGCGGTCCAAGGATATTTAACTCAAGAGTGAGTTGGTGAAGGTTTGACTAAATAAGTAAACCTTAGCTGGGCTGCGGTCCAAGGATATTTTGACTCAAGAGTGAGTCCGTGAGGGTTTGACTAAATAAGTAAACCTTAGTTGGGCGGTGGCCCAAGGTGTTTGACTCTAGAGTGAGTCGGTTAAGGTTTTACTAAGGTAAGTAAACCTTAGGAGGGTGGTGACCCGTTAATATTGAACTCGAGGGCAAGTCGAGTACGGCTTAGCTAAGGTAAATGAACCTTAGGAGCAGATTGGTTATGAAATGGATAGTGGAATAGCAAATAAAATTATATTGCATGGATTTCATTATCGCATTTGTTGAAGCATAGCATGTTTACTTTCATATATTGTAAAGTTATATGCTTATTGGTTACGTATATGTACTAACCCATGCTCGTATGCTTCCTTTGGACCTGGTGGTTTGAGCTCCTCTCTTGGGTGGCCTTACCCACTGGGAACTATTTTAGATAGTTCTCATCCCACTATTTTTCAGGTCCTCACGTGAGCGGCGCGGCGGCCCGAGGGAAGGGCGTAATTCAGTAGTTAGCGTCCTACCACTGTGACCAGAATAGAAGTACCCTCTACTCCGTAGTTTAGGGGTATTCGAATGAAAGGAAATGTAATATTTGGTTGTTTTGCGAATGCTTGTAATAACATAGTAGTTTATGATGCTTTCCTTATGCAATCTTTGTATGAATTCTGTTCCTGTTTGGAACCTCTTGAATTATACTGGTTGTGACGCCTTGGACGTACAGGGAAAACTCTGTCCGTTCGACGGATCTGGGTCATGTGCCCGTGCGTTTTCCTTCCACCTATTTGGTGCTAAGGCACGGCGGGGCGTGACACCTTATAATTCCTTAATTTATTAAAAAAATATTTATATATTTGGTACATAAAGAGAGGTAGCATATGCCTATAGTGAAATAATATATTCGGCCTTCAAATTATTTTTTCAGAATAAAATAAATTACATCATAATTAAAATATGCTATCCTATCACGCATAAATATCAAGACCTTAAATTTTAAATATTTTACTTGCATTCATATTAGATAAATCTTATGTTGAATAAATTATTTTTATAGGACCTTAGGCCTTTACCTAAACATCAAAATAAGTTATTTAATACTAATCAACAAATAACTCAGTTCATGTGAAAAAAAATTATATAATTGGAAGGTATAAAAATATTTTTTGCTCATTGAGAAAACCTCACATTTATGTTTTGAAAAGGTCCCTCTTACATACTTGAAAAGTATAAAATTAAATTTTGCTCATTAAATGATCTTAACATTTATAATTTGAGAAGATACTCGAGAAGGACCACTAAATGATTTATTAGAAGCATAAAATAATAACACAAAAATTACAGGATTAATCACAATTTGTATTGTCCATATTATAGCCTCTTATCTCAGAAAAGAAAAAAATGATAAAATTAAAAATAAAAAGTGGTGATTGTTCTCCATATTTTCTATTTTTGGTTACGACAAATAAAAAAGAAAAATTCCGTGAGAAATTTATCTATTTTTGATTGCTAAAAAAAAAAATGTGCCTTCACTTAACCAATGAATAAAAAAAGGCAAAAACGAAAAAAATAAGTTACAGCCTAATATTAAGCTTTGCAAGTGAAGCTTTCCGTTAGGGGACTATTAACGAGAGTTACTATTTCTGACTTTATCTAGTCCCACAATCTTACCAAAAACGGAAAATAGGCCCACCAGCGCGGGCCTTACCCGGCCTATTAGGAATTTCGGCCCATTAAGCCCAAATATATACTAATCTAAGCCCAAATATATATCCGTATACATATATATATAGAGTCCGGCTACTATTCTCTTAAGAGGATAGATGTCACGCCCCGCCGGCCCTTTAACACCAACTAGGTGGAAAGGATAACCGCACGAGCGCGTGCCCCAGACCCGCCGAAAGGATAGAGTCTTTTCTAACCGCCCAAGGCGTCACAACACAAGCTTTCCACAAGGTTCCAACTAGGAACGGAATACAAGAGTTGCACAAGGAAAGCATCAACAATATGAAGTCTACTTCTATTACATCACATTACACATTTATACATGCCAAATTTGTTTCTTTTCATTCCATACAACATGTTCCAAAATATGGAATATACAAAATGTATACATGTAATACAAATCCCCTATGCTATCATAGTCCAAAATAGGGGTACAACTCTATGCATCACCAAAATGGAAGGGTCGCTATCTATAGAGCCAAACCCTTGCCTCGCTCCGCCGCCTCACTCGCGGAAGGACCTGGAAAATGTGGGGTGAGAACTATAAACATAGTTCCCAGTGGGTAAGGCCACCCAAGAGAGGAGCTCGACCCACCAGGTCCAAAGAAACACCACATGCATAAGTTAGATCATATATATAACTATGCAACAATATTTACATGCTTAGTAAATAAACATAAAGGATGCAACCAAATGAAATATAATTTATCATTCTCTCCTAGGTTCATCCTATGTTCCACATTGACTAAGTTCTTTTACTTGTCATTTACTTATGGTTTCGGAATCGCCGTCTTACCATATTTGTTCCCACATTCAAGGAGTGAAATCGTCACCTCCAATTCGAGTAGCGAAATCGTCGCACACTCGGGATAGCAAAATCGTCGCACATCCCAATCATCACCGCCAACTCATGGCATAGGTAGCGAAATCGTCGCATACCCGGGATAGCAAAATCGTCGCACATCCCAATCATCACCGCCAACTCATGGCATAGGTAGCGAAATCGTCGCATACCCGGGATAGCAAAATCGTCGCACATCCCAATCATCACCGCCAACTCATGGCATAGGTAGCGAAATCGTCGCATACCCGGGATAGCAAAATCGTCGCACATCCCAATCATCACCGCCAACTCATGGCATAGGTAGCGAAATCGTCGCATACCCGGGATAGCAAAAAAATCGTCGCACATCCCAATCATTCACATTACTTGCCAACCTAATTCATATGATCTTAGGTTCAAGTCACTAAGTCTCACCTATGTTTAATAACACTAGGTTTACTTTCTTGTTCTCAACCTAGGTTCCATGACTCTAGGTTTCAATTCCATATCCAACCTATGTTCAACAACACTAGGTTAAATTCTCACATGTTCCAACCTATGTTCAATGACACTAGGTTCAACTCTCACATGTTCCAACCTATGTCCAATGGCACTAGGTTCAACTCTCACATGTTCCAACCTATGTTAATAACACTAGGTTTAATCATACATGCAACCATACTACAAGTATTCATAATTGAGTTATACTTGAAATAAACATCATGCAATAGGAGTTCATTATTCTACCTATCATGATTTCTATCATTGCCAACATGCAAGTTCTAGGGTTCACATACATATACCATTTTGTTCTTAAATGGATAATTTACCCTAGACATGGAAGTGACCTAATCACTTCGGTAAACACAAACCCACCTCAAGAGCTTCCAAATCTTGTGTTCTTCAAGCTCCTAAGTGTCCAAGCTTGGAGTTCTTGCTTCATCCCAAGCTTCAACAAGAAAAAGGTTCGTTACTCATTACGAACCCTAAATCCATCTCAAAATACGAAATCAAGTGTTCTAACATGATTTCCTATGCCTCAATTGCAATTATCGAAGGTCCAAATATTTTTAGAACCCTTCATTGCAAAAGCCCTCATTCTACCTAGGGTTTGCATGCATGCAAGCCAAACCCTAGATTTCGTGGCCAATCTTCCACCATTTGTGATCTAGATTGCCAAGGGTTCCCAAAAACCTCTTTTCAAAGAATCAAATCCAAGGTTTGAACCCAAAACATGAGGTACTAACCTTAACCACGAAATCTCCAAGCTTCTTCTTGCACCAAGAAGCCTCTTTTCTCCTTTGGAAGCCTTTTCCAAGATCAATCCACCACTTCTCCAAGCTTTTGGAGGGATCTCTAGAGAGAGAAAGTGAGAGGAGAGGGAGAGGAGTGTTGGGGAAGAAGAACACTGTGAAAGGGGGGTGTTCCCTGCCTTTCAAATACCCCATAGCATGTGAAAAGACCAAAATGCCCCTCTCCACATAAAACACAACACCCAGCCAATTCTGGGCATTGTATACCGGTATGCCCATTTGCATACCGGTATACGGGTGTTTATTCCGGTATACCCTCAGGGATTCCGCAAAACCCGAGAGCAAGGCTCACTGTTTCGACCATCGCATACCGGTATACATATTTTCGTATACCGGTATACCCTCAAAATTCCGCAAACCCGAGAGCTGAGATTCTCGGTCTCACCAGGGCATTCCGGTATACCCCTTTCTCATACCGGTATACTCCGGAAAATTCTGCAAACCCGAGAGTTGGGTTTCTCGGTTTCTCACAGCATTCCGGTATACGGCTTCACATACCGGTATACCAAGCTCCAATTCCGGTATTAGATTTCACATACCGGAATCCAGTGCAGACTTCACCAATTCTGCAGTTTTAACTTATCGAAGTCCGTTTTCACGCCTCTTTTGCACCGAAAACACTTCGCATAGGTCCAGAACTTGGTCGAAGTCTCACACATGGCCTCTCATGCCATTTTCTCACTAGAACTCTACAATTTGTAGAAGTTCAGTACGATGCACTGAAATTCAGTGTACTACAATAGAAACCTTTGTTCTATCAAATTTTGTATATTATAGTCTACTGTATAGTATACTTTGTATATTATAGTCTACTACACTCCCTCAAATTTTTTTGTTGTATTTTGTGACTGAGATCCTTTTAACTTTTGTTTTTTGTTTTTTTTCTGAGGTCGAGTGATTTTGGTCAAATAAATTTAAATATATCAGAATCCAATATTAAAAAAAAAAAAAAAGAAGTCGAGGGTTCTCAGTGAAAATAAAAATAATTAAATGGTTTATTTCAAAAATGACTAATACTTGAGGGGCGCTTCATGCATATTTACCTAGAAAAAAAGGGCTATGGTCTAAAATGGTTTGTTGGCCCGACTTGTTGTTGGGTAATGGGCATCACACCTCCTCTTAGATGGAAGGGAAAATACTCCAGAGCCGGATCTAACTAAATGGGCCCGCATGTTGACCCCAGTAAAAAATGGGCTTAGAGAAGGCCTAGGCCATATCAGGCCCAGCACCGATTGCCCTTATTACACCTAGTAATGGTTCTTTCCATTATTGGTAAAATCCGCAGAGGCTTTCCATTTTAGGTAAAGTCGAAAATAGTAACTCTCGTTAATAGCCCCAAAATGGGAAGTTTCACTTGCGGGCCGTATTTTGCCCCCTTTTCTTTTTCGATACATAACTTATGTCAATATCTTCTAAAAGTGGAATATCTAATTTTCAAAATAAAATTAGTTTTAGAGTATACTCTATTAAACATGTGAACTAGAGCGTGTAATTTTTAAATAATTACCTAAAATTTAAAATTTTTAATTTACCATCAAAATTGTAAAAATTTATTATCTTTTATTTGTGTACAATCCGATTAAAAAGAAAAAAAAAAGAAAAAGAAAACTTACGGTGAATCCTCTCATTTTGATATCGCTACCTCAAAAATTTCCATGCGTTTATTACTCCGGAATAGAGGGAAAAAAAAAGGTAAAGAAAATTTATGGTTATTTCTCTTTTATTATTACTCCGGAATAGAGGAAAAAAACGGAAAGAAGAACAAAAAATTCCCATGCCTTTTTATTAAAAAAAAGGAAAAAATAATAATATTTCCTGCCCCAGTAGTGAAACTTTCCATTTTGGGCTGTTTACGAGAGTTATTATTTTCGACTTTACCTAAAATAGAAAGACCAGCAATTTTACCTAAAATAACAAAAAGAGAAAACAATGTATTAGGCGAACCGTACAGGGCCTTAGGCCGGCCCGTGAAAGCCCATTTTATTTTTACAGCGTTACCATCTTGGACCATTGCCTAAATGGACCGGATCATAACCTTTCGTTTTTGGTAATATTGCGGAACTTACCATTTTAGGTAAAGTCGGAAATAGTAACTCTCGTTAATTGCCCAAAATAGAAAGTTTCACTTGCCAAGCGCAGTTTGACTCTCTTTTCTTTAACTTTTTCTTCCCTTTTTGGGGTTAAGGCAAGGGATTTTTTATTTTTTTTTTCATCTTGAGCAATCAAAAATAGTTAAATTTAGAGAAAACTTACCGATTTTTTTTTTTTGCTGAGTAATAAAAAATAGCTAAATATGGAGAACACTCATCAGAACTTTTTTCTTATATTTTTTTTATTGAGTTAAAGAGGCTATATCACTCAACTAAGTTATTTTTTTTCCCTTTTCTTCTTCTTTTTTTTTATTGGTACGAAATTATATACCAATAATAATACTAAAATACTCTAAATTGTTATTTGGGTGTTGAAATAAGTTATCTAATATTATCTATAATCGGTATAAAAATATTTTTGTCGTAATTAAAAGCTCAAAATTAATAAAATGTCTAGCATAAAATATCATATTTTCTCCACCAAATTAATTTTTGGAGCAAGAGAACTCGTGAAAAATACTAAGTTCTTATAAAAATAACTTATTTGACATAAAAATTATCTAATAAAATTATTTAAAACTCTGTTCAAAGCTCATCACTTGTAGTATCGTGTATGTTTTAGTTTTAATTTTTTCTTTTTTTTCCTTTCTGAATTTTATTTTAATTTATTGTGGGAACTTCCAAGTTGAAAGAAAAGAAATATGTAAAAATGCGTGGAGGCCCCCTTCGCATTTGGTCATTTCGGAATTGCATTCAACTTTGATTTCTTTTTCTTTTCTATTATTGTCATCTCCTTATATGTTGATTCTTTGTGAGTTCAAATGATTTTGGCCAAATATATTTAAATGTATCATGAATTTAATTTTATAAAAAAGGAAAAAAGAAGTCAAGGGGCCTCAATGAAAAGTAAAATAATTAAATGGTCTATATCACAAATGGCCATTAGTGGGCCTTCATGCATTTTTGCCGAGTAAAAAATAGTGAATCTGGGCTAAAGTGGGTGATTGGCCTGAGTTGTTATTGGGAAATGGGCCATTACATCTCCTCTTATTTAGAAGGGCAAGTACTGTGGGCCCAGCCCAACCATGAAAGCGGGTAAACCTAGCCCAGTAATAATAAGGCTTTGGATTTGATTAAATGGGCCTGCACGTTGAGCTCATAAAAAATGCCCAAGCATATGACATGATCAAATGGGCCTGTACCTTAATGAATGGAAACTTTTCTACTTGCTATCAGGGTTGGTGTGCTTCATTTCTAACCATGTTTCTTTCCATCACGCTTGGATGCATAAATATTTTATAATATATATATATATATATATAAAATTTACTGAACAAATTTATAGGAATGTTAGCAAATGTCTATAATTAAATATTATATTTGGCTTTTAAGTTTTAAGTTAATTATCTCGCAGGTGAAATATGATATCATTATGAATTTCAAGACATTTTAGAGAGCGAAAGCCAAATTGCTTATTTATAATTTTATTAGATAATTTTTTATGTCAAATAAGTTATTTTTATTAGGACTTAGCATGTTTCGCTGAGTTCTCTTATTCCAAAAATTAATTTGGTGAAAAAAATATGCTATTTTATGTTAGACATTTTATCAATTCTGGGCTTTTAATCACGACCAAATATTTTTATATCGATTATAGATAATATTAGGTAACTTATTTGAACACTCAAATAACAATTAGACTATTTTGGTATCATTATTGGTATCTAATTTCGTACCAATAAAGGCAAAAGAAGAAAAAAGAAAAATAAAAAGTAGGATTTAGTTCAGTGATATAGCCTCTTTAACTCAATTAAAAAAATAAAAAATAAAAGAAAAGTACTGGTGAGTGTTCTCCATATTTAGCTATTTTTTATTACTCCAACAAAAAAACAAAAAAAAATCCGGTGAGTTTTCTCCAAATTTAACTATTTTTGATTGCTCAAGATATAAAAAAAATCCCTTGCCTTAACCAAAAAGAAAAAAGAAAAAAGAAAAAAGAAAAAGTTAAAAAAAGGGCAAAGTTCCCCAATTTTACCGAAAACGGAAGGTTAATGATCGGAGATGGGCCTGATCCGGGCCATTAAGGCAAAATGGACCAATAACGGCCCACGAAATCTAAGATGGTAACGCTGTATAAATAAAATGGGCCTTAACGGGCCGGCCAGGGCTCGGTACGGTTCGCCCAACACATTATTTTCTCTTTTCGCCATTTTGGGTGAAATTACCGGGCTTTCCATTTTAGGTAAAGTCGAAAATAGTAACTCTCGTGAATTAGCCCAAAATGGAAAGTTTCACTATTGGGGCCGGAATATTTACTGGGTCATAAATTTCTTACCTTTTTTCTTTTCTAAAAACGCATGGGAATTTTTTTTTTTTCCTCTCTATTCCCAGTAATAAAAAAGAGAGATAATTACATAATGGAATTTTTTTGAAGATTCACAACAATTTTTTTTTTATTTTCTCTTTTTAATTAGATTGTACATAATTAAAAGAGAGTGAACTTTTAAAATTTTGATATTATAATTTTACTCTAAAAGTGTATTTAAATTTAATCAGAGTACCTTTTTGGCAGAATTTAATAGCATTTATTTGTACCTTTTATTAATTGGGACATTAAAAAGTAAGAAAATTTTAGATGGCAAATTAAATTTTTAAAATTTTAGATATCTATTTAAAAATTATAGGCTTTAGTTCACATGTTTAATAGAATATGCCGTAAAACAAATTTTATTTGGGGATTAGATGTTCCACTTTTAGAATACATTGACATAAGCTATGTATCGAAAAAGAAAAGGGGGGCAAATTAGCGCCTCCCCGCAAGTGAAACTTTCCATTTTTAGGCTATTAACGAGAGTTACTATTTCCTACTTTATCTAAAATGGAAAGCCTCGGCGATTTTACCAAAAACGGAAAGAACCATTAATTGGTGTTATAAGCGGAATCGGAGCTGGCCCATTTATTACTGGGCTCAACGTGCGGGCCCATTTATTTAGATCCTGCTCCAGAGGATTTCCCCTTTCATCTAAGAGGAGGTGTGATGGCCCATCACCCAACTCAGCCTAACAACCCATTTTAGCCCATATCCCCTTTTTTGACTAGGTAAATATGCATGAAGACCCCCTCAAGTATTAGCCATTTTTTAAATATACCTTTTAACTATTTTTCTTTTTATTGAGACCCCTCCCTCCACTTCTTTTTTCTTTTTTTAATATTATATTATAAAATATTTAAATTTATTTGACCAAAATCACTCCACCTCAGGAAAAAAAAAACAAAAGCTAAAAGTATCTCAGTCAAAAAACAAAACAAAAAAAAAGAAATCAAAGTTGAGGGAGTTTTGTACATTATAATTTAAAAATTATACTATGCAGTACACTATAATATACATAGTACAGTATAATATATAAGTATACGGGTAAATGGGCCTAGGAATCGCCCATGCATGGAGCGAGGTGGGCTTCGATTACACTATATTTGGGCTTAATAGGCTGAAATTTCTTAATCGGTCGGGTAAGGCCCCACGCGGGTTGGCCTATTTTCCGTTTTCAGTAAAATTGCGGGACTTTCCATTTTAGGTAAAGTTGGAAATAGTAAGTTTCGTTAGTAGCCCGAAATGAAAAGTTTCACTATAATACTGAGCCCCGCAAGTGAAACTTTCCATTTCGGGGCTATTAACGAGAGTTACTATTTCCGACTTTATCTAAAAAGGAAAGTCCCGCCATTTTACCACAAACAGAAGGTTAAACGATCAGAAATGGGCCAAAGCCGGGCCCATAAGAGAATGGATCCAATAACCTCACAATCAAAAATGGATACGCTGTACAAATGGGCTTTAACGGGCCGTCCAAGGGCACAGTACGGTTCGCCGAGCTCATTGTTTACTCTTTTTTCCATTTCGGGTAAAATTGCTGGACTTTCCATTTTAGGTAAAGTCGAAAATAATAACTCTCGTGGAATTCCCCAAAATGGAAATATCACTATTGGGGCCGAAAAATATGTACTGCGTCACAATTTTTTTTTCTTCCCTTTTCCTTTTTTTTTAATTATAAAAATAACGCATAAGATTTTTATTTTTATTTTATTTTCCTATTCGGGAGTAATGAAAAAGGGATGATTTCTTAATGGAAAATTTTCAGTGAGCAACAGCAAAATGGAAAGATTCACCACTAGTTTTTTTTTTTTCTCTTTTTAATTAGACTGTACTAGAAGAGAGTAATTTTAAAATTTTAATTTTTATATTTTTTACATAACTAGAAGAGAGTAATCTACAAACGGGCACATTAAACGTGAAAAACGAATTGACCCAGCAAAAAATTATGGCCCTCGAAAGTTGGGCCTTCGTATTTCAGCCGTATTTTCGTCGTTCGGAGTCGGAACGGATCCCCAAAATAGCCGTTGCGTTTCTTTCCGAAAAAACACACACAACCACATGTTATATGAGAAAATTCAATCACCGTTTAGAAAGTTACGGCTCCGAAAAATAGCGTCGAAACTAGAACAAACTTTGGTTTTATTTATTTCTTTTTTTCTTCATTCTGGTTAGGCTTTGGTCCGATTTCTTTACAGATGAGATTAAATTTGATATTGTGTACTTATTGGGCCGGCTTGATCAGCAGCCATCTTTGTGTTAACTTTCGTTAAATGTCAAAATTATTTACTATTTGATATTTTATACCTTTTTCTTATTGGGAAATAGAAACTTCTGTTGATTTAACCAATCTAAATTTCATTTAGATAACGCGTTAGCTATCGATGCCCCCCAATCTAACGTGAAGAGAGTATATATTTAATAGCGATCGTTCTGAGCTTCAAGTAAGCATACAGCTGGATGAATAGTTATAATTTTGCTGTGTTGTTGTTTGCTTTAGCTGCATAATTTTTCTTTTCCTCTCTTCCTTGATTGCTGGTTGAATACTACAACATTTTAGGGTCTAGTGTTTTTGGATTGGCGGTTTAGTTTTGGATTTGATGGAAAATTTAAGGGTTTCGTGTGCCTTGTTTGGGCTTCGGGCTTCGGGCTTCGGGCTTCGGGCCTTTTTATTGCTTAGAAGAGTTTTAGGAGTTGGGACCTTGGGTTTTAGGGGCTTCTGGTTTCGGGCCTTCCCAAGTCTCTTTAGGGCTGCAGACGGGCTTTACGCTGGGCCCTTTTAAAGCCCTGATTTAGGTTTTGGGGTTTCATATTCGGGCCTTTTGAGGCCTGCAGGCCGGGCTTCGGGTTGTGGGGTTCCGGGCCTGCGGGCCTGCGGTCCTGCGGTCCTGCGGGTTTCCGAACTTCAACCAGCGGCGCTTCCGCTGCCGGCCTGCGGGGCTGCGGGCCTCCGGGGGTGCTCGGGCCTGCTGGCCGAGCGGGCCTGCGGGACGCGAAAGG
Organism: Puya raimondii; assembly: GCA_016920855.1. Lineage (NCBI taxonomy): Eukaryota > Viridiplantae > Streptophyta > Magnoliopsida > Poales > Bromeliaceae > Puya > Puya raimondii. Next base: position 129,359,701 of record JABWPP010000050.1, read on the forward strand.
CTGCAGGCCTGCGGGACGCAAGGGGCCGCGGGTCGCGGGGGCCTGCGCGCCGCGCGGGGCGGCAAGCCGAAGGGGGCGGCGGGCCGCACGGGGCTGCGGGCCGGGAACTGTCGGCCGTGGGGGCCTGCCGGACGCGCGGGGCGGCGGGCCGCGCTGGGCGGCGGGCCTCAGGGGGTGGCAGGCCTCGCGGGGCTGCCGGCTGCGGGCTGCGGGAGGCGACGGGCCGCTCGAGGCTGCGGGCGGCCTTAGGCTGCGGGCCGCTCAGGGCTACAGGCCGCTCAGGGCTGCAGGCCGCGGGGGCCTGCGGTCGCGTTGGGCAGCCGGACCGATGTAGCTGCGGGGCTGCGGAAGTGGGAACCTGCGAGCCGCAAGGGCTGCGGGCCGTGCAGGGAAGCGGGCCCATGGGGCTGCAAGTGCGGGCCACGGAGGCCTGCAGGCCACAGCGACCTGCAGGCCGCACGGGGCTGTGGGTCGCGCGGTGCTGCGGTTGGACTGCGGGACTGCGGTGCAGCGGGCCTGTGGGGCTGCAGAGCAGCAAGCTTGCAAGCCATGCAGGGTTCAAGGTTTAGTGATTATTCAATGAGAATTCCTTCGATTATAGGGTTTAGGGGTAAATTTTATAGAGATAACAGTTGTTGCTAACAGTTCACTAACCGAATTTAACTCTAGGGATATATTTGAAATAACTTGGAACGTTAAAAGGATATTTTTAATATTAGCCTTATAAGAGGGGTAAATTAGAAAGTCGAAAACTTTTCAGGGGTATATAAGCAATTGCTCCCAAAAAAAGATAGTATCTAAGACGACAAAGAACAAGCCAGATAGCATGATATGATCCAACACATATAAAATAGATATATTCATCAACTAACTAAATTGGAGTTTTAGGAGAGCAAAATGAACTGAATGGACATCAAATTAGTAATTTATCACATAAATTTTATCAACCCAAAACAACTTGAACTGAGCAGCAAGATATGATTCAGTAATACACAACATATATCTTCAGTAAATTGAATATTAGAGCTTTACGAGAGCAAAATGAACAACTAGACAGGAAGATATGATTCGATTAGCATACATACAATATATATTATCATCATCTAGCTGAAAAAAAGAGGCTTTTGAGAGGAAACTGAACTAACTGGGTGCAAGATATGATTCAGCACATTTACAACATATATACCATCGAAGTAACCGAAAATATTTTTTTTTGGGAGCAAAATGAACTAGAAAAAGGCCTACATATCACAGAAAATAGAATCATGAAACCAAAGTTTAAAGTGCCGCCCCATGCCGCACGTACCGTGCCACTAAGAAGTCGGCACGGTACGGAGGGGGGGGTCTCGGACGCACCTCCGTGCCGCGGCACGCAGGTGCGTAGGGGTGTCAATGAGCCGAACACGAGCGAGCCGGGGTCGGCTCGTGTTCGGCTCGTTTATTAAACGAGCCGAACACGAGCTGGCTCATTAAAGTATCGAGCCGGACTTATTAATTAATATATTACATATTAATTTATTTACTAATTAACTAGATAAATAATTAACTACTTAATTTATTACTCTAATAAATATTTATTGACTATTTGAGCAATTAATTTATTATTTATAATTAATTATCTAGTGTGTTTAAGTAATAACTAATATTTATATTGATTAACTAATTAATATTTTGACTACTCTAATTATTTTCTTAACTAATTACCTAACTATTGAATAATTAACTAATTGATTAACGATTTACTAATCTATTAATTACTTGTGGTTAATTAAATTTTTAATTAGCAGTACTCATTAATTAATTTAGTAGTTCACATTTATACTTATCTAATAGTTCATGATTAATTAGTTAATTAAATCAAATAAATTATTATTTAATTAATATTTTTATATTAATTAATTAGGTAAAATATTATTATTTTAAAACTATAATTACTCTTATCCTCATTATTTTGAATTATCCTCATTATTTTCAATCTTACTATCCAAATACTATTTTTTTTTATTCCTGGGAACAACCCAATTTTTAATTTAAATACAAAATTGATCTTGTCTCTGCATATCCCAAGAGTTATACGTATATCAAGAATAACCAAAAATAGCTTATTTCCAAATCAAAACATTAAAGTCTAAAAGGGTTATATTGGGTTTAACATACCATAAAAGGCCCCAAGATAGCTGGTTGGATCATTTTTCTCTTATTCTCTTTGGAGTTCTATAAAAGGAATAGACAATGCAAAGATAAACAAGAGGTCATACGTGGATCCATAGAAGATTTATATATTAAATATGTTTTATAATTGGAATACCAAACCAACTTAATCCTTACATCGGAAGTTTTATTTTACTAAACCAATAGTATTTGTTCACATTTCTGATAGAATTTTACCAAGTAATAGAACATTCGAATAAATCATGGAATATTCTGTCAAAATGATAAAAGCACTGCCAGGTTAGATAGTAAATTCAAAATTCTTGAAGCCCAGGCACCTATTTGGAAAACACTGCAGCTTCATATGGTAAAAACAAAACTTAAATCAACACAATTATTTATGCATGCCACTTGTAATAAGGATGCTTAATTTACAGAACTCAAATCTTTTTATCGTCTAGCAAAACTACCCTACAACACCAATAGAATTACAACTGAGAGTGTTCATAGCCGGACAATCCTATAGACCTGAGGGATCATCTGACCCATACCTCGTTGTCAACCTAGATAGACTAAGGAGGTTTGAACAGATTGGTATGTCAAGTTTTACTGGAGTAGGTAACGCAGATCAACCAGCAATTGTGGATCGATGGAAAATCAAATATGGATAAAGCTATAGTTATCTGGATAGGAGTGCACACAAATCTGACTTAATGGTTACATATAAAATAAAGTAATAATACCCCTAAAAATTACTGCATATGGATCAAAAAGAAAATCCAGTTTTAAGCAATCAACATCAAAATTCCAGGTCTAATTGGTCACTGAAATTGCATTCAGCTTAAGAAAGTTGTCAAAGCTACAGTATAATCAAGTTGTACATTGATCCATTAATTACAAAATAACCATAATTTGACCAAAAGAATCTAACTTCATTGGCTTATCAGGAGGCTATACTTTTATATCTTCTAAGGAATAAAACTGCGATGTGACAATGCAACTCACAATCAGCATGTTTGCTACTCTTTCTTGGACATTGGTTCCAAGTTCTAACCAATTTTAGCGCAAGGGAACTACCACCACCCCTCATTTTGCATATCAAAAGAGCAAACAAAAAATTGAACCAGAAATAAAAAAAATTTTAAAAAAAAGAAGCAATGCCAAGCAAAGTTATCCAATTCCTTTGACCTTAACTTACTTATTGTGCCATGGAACAAGAATCTACAAACACCACCATTCATAGTGAAAATATTCTTCTCAGAGACATCAAATTCACGCTGGTGATAGATTATAAATTGACGTAGCACTAAGTAGGATATAAGACTCTGAGAGCCCAAAAGTTCTTGGATCTTTAAGTATTCAAAATATTTCATGGTACAAACTTGCATAAATGAATTTGCTTTATAAAGATATAAGAAACAGAATTAATAATCTAAAACTACAAAAAAATTGCAGAAGTTATACTAGAATTTATAAGCTCTTAACTCACTGGAAAGAGGCTACAATTCTTTCTTATTATCCTTAGCTCAATCAGAAGACTATACCTAACTGCTTTGGCAGTTGTTTACGTCCTCCGAATTGCCGATAGACCCTATGATTTTGCTTTGTGAAAAACGAAGCAATAGAATTTTGAACCCAAAACTAAAAATAAACAGTCATATTAATGAATCAGTAATCTCTACTTTGCATCCATGAAAGAGATTGATCCAAAAAAATCTCAAGTCCTCCTTTATACTGGTATTCCATCTATTGATGAATTTTGACAAAAGAACATGCATTTTGAGTTACTCTCCTCCAAACAAGAAGAATGGAGGTAAATGATATGGCATAAGCAAATATAAAATGGCCAAACAATTTAATCAACCACAGGTTAGTAACTGCAATGCCCTTTAGTAGATATTAGTATATGCCCAAAAAAAAGAGAATTCTATCTTTCAGAAAATTATCATGAATTAAAAAAAGACAACATCACCTACATGTTTTATTGCTTTTTTAACATAGAACTGTTAGGAGCGAACCCACATTGCAGTGTTCAAAATCTTCATGCAATGGTGTGTCACGCCCCGGGCTAGTTCTAGATGCGGAAAATACGTGCCAAATTTTTTTTTTTTGAAAGCCTAGCCCGCGCCACGTACAGACCCGCCACAAATACAGGGTCCACTGTACACACGGACAGAACCTCCCCTGTATTTGCACGGCGTCAACAACAATCAACAGGATCACAACCACCATTCATTCATCACAACAGCACAACAACTCAGAGAGATCCATACAGCTAACCGTCCTTAAACCTGTATGAATCTAAGAAAATCCTTAGGCGAAGGATGATGCGATGCACAAGCAACAGTCATTCTAGAAAACTGCTTCTCACCCAGAAGCTTTATTTAAAATCCTAATTTCAATCATTCAAGAATCATTTGAAAACTGTTCTCCACACGAGAACTCTCTTTTGAAATCACAAAAACCAAACAATCAGAAATCCATTTGAAAACCGTTTCCCACACGGAAACCTTTATTTTACGACGCTACCACGAGGGGTAGAAAGCCAAAATACTCGATAAATGAAACGATCGAAAACAGGGATACATCCAACTAGTCCAAGCATGCAATCATCACATAATGACAATAAATGAATCAACAATACATAAGCATGCTAGAGTAAGCCCAAAGAATAACTGAACCACAAATCACATCTAATAGGCGAAGGTAGGGTGATAACCAAATCTGGGGAAGTAGCCTCACGAGTCGGAACCTCTAGAGCTACTATCTAGGCGTGCCTCGCAGCGTCCCGACACTCACCACCCAGCTCACCTGAAACCTGCAATGAGGGCGGGGGGTGAGAACATGTACACATGTCTCCCCTCCCAGTGGGTACCGTAAGCCGACGAGGGCGGGGTGTACACACCGGCACGAGGGTCAACAAAAGATAGATATGGTATACAGTAGCACAAGTAAGTATGAGGCTAAGATACAACTGAAACAACTATGCTACTGTAAGCAACTAGTATGCATCAAATGAGATAACCACAAAGTAAACCCAATCTATAGCCACCGGGACGCTCCCCGGGTGCTGTCACACTGCTCAACCAACGGCACCATCCATCCCGACGCAATGCTCGGGGCTCACGGGTCGGTAGAAATTCACGACCCTTTTCCGGAAAAGAACACCCCCACACGGTGGATCAGACCGCGGTGTACGTGAAGTGCGGGAAGAGCTGTGACGATCGATGCATATGCTCAATCCACAGAACGGCAACGAGCCGAGAAGCAACTGAAACCACAACAAGGATCGCTCGGAACAACGGCGATCACTATCGACCAACTGGGCCGTCTCGAGTATCATGCAACTACAACTAGGATCGCTCGGAACAACGGCGATCACTACCGACCAACTGGGTCGTCTCAAGAATCATGCAACTACAACTAGGATCGCTCGGAACAACAGGCGATCACTACCGACCAACTGGGTCGTCTCAAGAACCATGCAACTACAACTACTCTACTATCCAAGCACGCATATAAGTAGAGTCTACGGGAGTCAAGTGAACTAAAAACTGTAATGCCAAAGAAGGGATAGAAAGGTATCACCGTAGTCCACTGAACCGACTCCGGATCGAAGCACCCACCTGTAGGTAAGATCCAATCTAACACCGACGGCTCTCGGGAACCGCGACAGGACCTACGAAAGACTCACAGGGTCAAGGTCCACCAAGTCGACGCTAAACACAAAGCTTTCACATCCCGAAACCGACGGATCGCCCGAGAAACCCACCGGGACGATCCCGAAACCACACAAAGCCCCGGAGGGGTACCAAACAACCAACAAGGTCCCTCGCTGTCCCCGAACACACAAAACCAAGTGACGGGACAGCGAGCACAAGCTCGGGGTGCTACGAACATCAAACGCACCCGTAAAGGCTTCCCGGGTTCCCGAAAAGTGCCGGTTTGGCACCGGAACCCCACATCACTCATCCGCTGTCCTCGGAACTTCGGGACAGCGATGAGGAACAGCCAACGAGGCTACACGACGAAGCCAAGTCGCTCGCGAAAACAGCGAGTGTAATATCTGAGACTTTGAATGAAACAGAATTCGAATTTTGAATTTTAAAATTTGAATTATAATTGATATATATATATATATATATATATATGTATATATGTTTATATGGTGGATCTAGTGAGGATGGGTTTCTTCGCAAATCGAAGACCAAATTGGGCAAAATAAAATGGTAACTTCGACGCCCCGGTCGTGCTGAACGCGCTGGCGTAGTCCGTTCGCAAATCCGACGGACGGATCAGCGGGAATTTCAAAATGTTCGCAAAGGGGTCGAAAGTGGCAAAATGGGAAAATTGCAAAACTCCCTATATTTTATGTATCATTTGGCGCGAATTCGAACGTGGAAGTGCGTACGCGCAATTTACGCGCGCTGTGAGGGACTGAGATCAAAATAACCAAAATTGGAGGACCTAGATGCAAGATTCCCATCTAGTATATATAGGCACCTAGGGTTTACAGGGATGAAACCCTAATCCCTATTGCTCCTCTCCCTCAGCCGACCCCCAGCCACCTCCAGCACCTCCACCTGTGCCTGCTGCGCGCGCTCCGGCCATCTACGCACGCCGCCGGCCGCCGGAACAGGACTCCCCAACCTTTTCTCCAAAACCTGCACCACACCTCTCCTCCTCCATCGTTCGTGGAGCAACTTGGGGAGGATCCAGCAACCCTAGATCCCTCTCCCCGTGCTACCCCGACGCTCGGCACCTGCCGCTGCCGCGCCGTGCGCCGCCGAGCAACAGCGCCATTGTTGCTGCTGCTGCCACTGCTGCCACTGCTGCTGGTGCGGGCCGAGATCCCTCAACCCGTGCCGCCGCAGCCTCCTGTCGCTGCTGCTGCCGCGCGCCGGCATCTGGGGGTCCACCGCCGCCGTCGCCGCCTACCCCGGTCACCCCCGTGCCGCCGGCGAGCCGCCATAGCCGCCCCGACGTGCTGGGTCGGTTCTGGCCGAAGGTGCCGCGCCGTCACCGCCGCCACCTTTTCCTTCCTCGGCCACCTCGACACCGACGTTCGGTGGGGTCCCCTTGCCGGTGCTCGCCATCCCGGCCGCCGCCGCCGCCGTCCGTGGGCTTCCCACCGAACCCCAGCCGAACCCGAAGCTAGGGTTTCCCCCGCGCCGCCACCGCCGCACCTTGGAGCTAACTGAGGTGAGCCCTCTCTTCCCTAGCACCCCCGCACCCAACCTGTGGCCGCGCGCAACCCACCGCGCCGCCGGAAGCCGGCCGGAGCTTGCTTGCTCCGGCCAGGCTCGGTTTGGCCTGTTTAGAGCCGCGTCTTGGGAACCGGGCCTTTGGATGCCTCCCGATCTTCGGGGAGGGGAGCACGATGATCGCGGCAATGCGCTGATCACCATGCTCACCTCTGTTGACTGATTCGACGATCCGTTTCGCTGAAATTAGTTGCCGAGCCCATTTATTGTATGCGTGTATGTTTTCTTGGGCTGTTTGAGTTCCGCGACTATTTTTGTCGCTTCGGATCATGAGCACGGCCTTCAGCACATTGAGACCTATCAGCATGTGCCTTGGCCGACCTCGAGAGCCCTCGGTTTGCGGCAACGGGCCATAAAAGCCCAGATTTTGTATAAAATAATGTGATTTTATGCATGCTTAGGGACTATTATGCAATTGTGTGCTATGGGGTTGCTGTGGGGTGGTGTGTGGACTGTGGGCGACCTCTGGACTGATTGTCCAAGGTCCGATGTATCTTGCGGAAATCGAATATCGATTTCCGGTGCGTTCTTTCGGCGAAAGTAGCCGTCGGAACGCGGTCTCGGTTCGGATTTCTTCCGACGACACTTTAGTATGATATACTTTGTTGCTGAGTCTTGCTGGCTAATTACACACGTCGTTTCGAGGGTTCGAAGACGACGGGTGAGCGACGGTGGGTTTCGGTGTCAAAAATGACACTTTCGGAAACCCGAACTTGAAACAATTGTCGACAACAATCGTTTCGCTATGAAAGGTATTATTGCTGCCTTAGTAACCGAAAGTGTGTGATTAGAGGCAGCAGGTAACTCATGCTACGAGTCGTTGTGTTTCGGGACACTTCGTGGGTCCCGGCGGAGTCCCGGTACGATTTCCGAGACTCCCGGCGAGTTACGGTAATCGGTTTGAGAAACCGATTCTTGTGGAATTGTGGGTGGGATTGTGAGTTAGTGTTGTTATTCGTGGGTTATGTACTAACCTGGTGGACCCTACGTAGGTCCGGTTGACGATCCTCCACAGTCGGAAAACAGACGCGATATTCGCACAGGTGGGTACTTCGATCCGAAGTGGGTTCAGTGGTGCATGCTCGGTGACGTTCCTTCCACTCTCCCTTTTTACGTTTCGTATACATATATGCCTGTGATTGTGAGCTAGCATCTTGTCATCTCTACTTCCATATTTTCTTGTTCTAGCAGTAGAGTAGATATGATTATATCTGTATCCGAGTTGATATTCTCGCGACCTTCTTGGTCGGTGTGCTTGACATGGTTGTCTGATTGACCTATACGGTCGGTATACCCGGAGGGGTGGATTATTGGCTGGTTGCCAACCTTTATTGGTCATACTTGCATTGATCGCCATTACTCTTGCGCATTCGCGAACACCAGCGGTTGATCCCCGCAAGAGGGTGTTCTTTTCCGGAAAAGTGGTCGTGTTATAGACCCGTGAGCTCAGTTGGGCACTTATATGCAGGCGGAGTAGGAGTGGCATGAGCCTGCGGTCTGCGGACTGGCGTGGCATGAGCCTGCGGTCTGCAGATTGGCGTGGCATGTTTAGATTGGGTATATTTACTATCTTCATTTATTGATGCATGACATTTACAGTAGCACTAGTGTAGTTGTATTTTGTTTCCCTTTTTATAGCTACTGTATTGATTATACCTATCTATCTCCTGGTTATCGGTGTGTACGCTTGCCTTCGTCGGCTTGCGGTACCCACTGGGAGGAGGAGACATGTTTACATGTTCTCACTCCCCCGCTTTGTTGTTTTTCAGGTGATCCAGCTAGTTCGAGTCGGGGCGAGACGTGAGGCACGTCATTTGCGGTCCTAGAATTCCCGACCCGTATCGTTAGTTTTATTTCCTTACTTACATCTTGAATAAATGACTTAGAGATTATGGTTCAGTTTTATCTACCCTTTGAATATTTGAATTATCTATGTTGAATAAAGTATCAGGATTAATTTTTGTGAAACCTGTCTCCTACCCTTCGTGGTAGCTTTTCTTTTAAAATGAAATGAGTTTTTCATTGGTGTTATATTTAAACGTATATGGTGAATGAAATGTATGTTGTTGTATATGTACTTGTGCGACGCCGTACTTTGCTATTACGCCCCAAGAGTGCGACTTAGCCACGAGTACATGCTCAGATTCGAAGGAACGAGGATCGAAGCCCAAGAGAGCATTCTATTACGCCCAAGAGAGCATTCTATTACGCCCCAAGAGTGCGAATTTGCCACGAGTACATGCTCACATTCGAAGGAACGAGGATCGAAGCCCAAGAGAGCATTCTATTACGCCCCAAGAGTGCGAATTTGCCACGAGTACATGCTCACATTCGAAGGAACGAGGATCGAAGCCCCAAAAGAGCATTCTATTACTCCCCAAGAGTGCGAATTTGCCACGAGTACATGCTCACATTCGAGGAACGAGGATCGAAGCCCAAGAGAGCATTCTATTACGCCCCAAGAGTGCGAATTTGCCACGAGTACATGCTCACATTCGAAGGAACGAGGATCGAAGCCCAAGAGAGCATTCTATTACGCCCCAAGAGTGCATGCTCACATTCGAAGGAACGAGGATCGAAGCCCAAGAGAGCATTCTATTACGCCCCAAGAGTGCGAATTTGCCACGAGTACATGCTCACATTCGAAGGAACGAGGATCGAAGCCCAAGAGAGCATTCTATTACGCCCCAAAGAGTGCGAATTTGCCACGAGTACATGCTCACATTCGAAGGAACGAGGATCGAAGCCCAAGAGAGCATTCTATTACGCCCCAAGAGTGCGAATTTGCCACGAGTACATGCTCACATTCGAAGGAACGAGGATCGAAGCCCCAAGAGAGCATTCTATTACGCCCCAAGAGTGCGACTTAGCCACGAGTACATGCTCAGATTCGAAGGAACGAGGATCGAAGCCCAAGAGAGCATTCTATTACGGCCCAAGAGTGCGAATTTGCCTCGAGTACATGCACACAATCGAAGGAACGAGGATCGAAGCCTAAGAGAGCATTCTATTACGCCCCAAGAGTGCGAATTTGCCACGAGTACATGCTCACATTCGAAGGAACGAGGATCGAAGCCCAAGAGAGCATTCTATTACGCCCAAAGAGTGCGAATTTGCCACGAGTACATGCTCAGATTCGAAGGAACGAGGATCGAAGCCCAAGAGAGAGCATTCTATTACGCCCCAAGAGTGCGAATTTGCCACGAGTACATGCTCACATTCGAAGGAACGAGGATCGAAGCCCAAGAGAGCATTCTATTACGCCCCAAGAGTGCGAATTTGCCACGAGTACATGCTCACATTCGAAGGAACGAGGATCGAAGCCCAAGAGAGCATTCTATTACGCCCCAAGAGTGCGAATTTGCCACGAGTACATGCTCACATTCGAAGGAACGAGGATCGAAGCCCAAGAAGAGAGCATTCTATTACGCCCCAAGAGTGCGATTTCGCCACGAGTACATGCTCACAATCGAAGGAACGAGGATCGAAGCCCAAGAGAGCATTCTATTACGCCCCAAGAGTGCGAATTTGCCACGAGTACATGCTCACATTCGAAGGAAACGAGGATCGAAGCCCAAGAGAGCATTCTATTACGCCCCAAGAGTGCGAAATGTACACGAGTACATGCTCACATTCGAAGGAACGAGATCGAAGCCCAAGAGAGCATTCTATTACGCCCCAAGAGTGCGAATTTGCCACGAGTACATGCTCACATTCGAAGGAACGAGGATCGAAGCCCAAGAGAGCATTCTATTACGCCCCAAGAGTGCGAATTTGCCACGAGTACATGCTCACATTCGAAGGAACGAGGATCGAAGCCCAAGAGAGCATTCTATTACGCCCCAAGAGTGCGAATTTGCCACGAGTACATGCTCACATTCGAAGGAACGAGGATCGAAGCCCAAGAGAACATTCTATTACGCCCCAAGAGTGCGAATTTGCCACGAGTACATGCTCACATTCGAAGGAACGAGGATCGAAGCCCAAGAGAGCATTCTATTACGCCCCAAGAGTGCGAATTTGCCACGAGTACATGCTCACATTCGAAGGAACGAGGATCGAAGCCCCAAGAGAGCATTCTATTACGCCCCA